>CM060906.1:751984198-754484198 GCA_030737815.1 Allium fistulosum | reverse complement strand
CATCAAAATTCTGTATGCAATCGTGTTTTATTTCCTATCATTCGTGGCTCGTATGCAAACGTGATAAGGAGTGGTGGGGTATTTGAATCCTTCCAAAAACAAATTCACTGTGCACAACATATTCAACCCTGCCACCACCTTGTTTTTTTATTCTTTGTTCCTTGTCATCTTGCCTCCCATGCCCTTGTACCTATGGTCTCCTCGGCCACTTCTTTGTCCACCATGGTCAGGTGCATGTGTGGGTATATATATTTATGAGCACATGGGAATACAAAGGAGATCCCACTTCTCCATTTGGTTCATCACTATCAATTTCAAAACCAAGAAATTTTAACCACCTTCTCCTTATAAAATCAATACCCCTCAATCCGTCAACGATTATATCAAATAGTTCAAACATGAAAGGTGTTTGCCACTACCCATAAAAATTTTACAAAAAATTAGTTTCACTCAATTTTATTGAAAAACGATGGAGATATTGCCATATATTAGAATGAGGGAAATATTATTCATAAACTTCAAAATTCGAATTCTCGTGATTTGCTTGGAATTGGTTGACGCCGTATGCGTCATTGAAGTTGTATGGATGAGTAGTATTTTTGGTGAAGTTTCAACGGCATTCCTGGATGGTCATCAACGATGGTCGGCGCCTAGGGTTAAGTTAAGTCGGAGTTTTGGTCGTCGTTAGGCGGAACAGATTATGGTGTTGGGTTCACAGAAGAGAGGGGCACCTTGCGGTCAAGTTTGGCGAAGTTTGGCAACAAAAAACATCACACATTCTACCTGTATGTGATGGATCATAAGCTTAGCTTGGTTGGAAATGGGTAAGCCGAAGGGGTTGGTGTAACATCCACATATAGCTAACACTCCCTCCTGCACGTCTCCGAAAGCTTATTCATCCAAAAACCTGAAAGTCACCCACTCTCAGACTACTCAAATTAATTTTGAATACCCGAGAGTTTGTGGATAAACACAATCTTTGAGTCAAACAATAAGTCTGGTATGAATAATCCCCTATCATCTCTTATCATAAATAGATATCTAGTAAGACCACGCCACTTAGCGGAACGGGTTTTCCCCTCACTAGTATCCAAAACAAAACATGCAAATCATTTACTATGCTCTTGCACCCAAAATGATTAGTCTTAATATAGTATGAAATAAAGCCATAAATCATATATATATTGGATATCCCATCCACCCTTTCATTAGATATCCCATCTAAAATCCATTTATTAGAGTTCCCCACTAAAATCTTTAAAATGACAATCCGTCAAAACTTAAATAGGATTATTTGTCTCAAATTCATCAAAATAAACGCAGATTATCCATCGTACATTGTTTTATAAAAGTTGGTGTGGGCTATCCAACGCACACTCCATGGTTTTCCTAGGATGACTATGAACCCTTGGGTGCCAAATCCCGAGGCTAACCAGCTCTGGTAAAAAATTCTTTACTTTAGAAATTTGATGTAGGCTATCCACTGCACATTCCATGGTTTTCCTTGGTTAACCAAGAACCCAACACTTGGCCAATTAAAACATCATGATTCCCATGATTATTTAAAAAAATTCATGATCCTCATGATTACTTTTTTCCCCCAAGTATACCACCTGTTTAACCTATTCCCATTGGTAGCCCCAATTAGGTTAAATTAAATAAAAACACATTGATAGCCCCAATGTATATTTTCGAAAGCATATTTTTGTTTGTAACACCAAACTATGTATGAAAACATTAAACTCAACCCGGTGTCCCCAAGGTTTATTAACATTCATTTTATATAAGGATCCCCCTTACATATTCAAACAAAGATAAGTATTTTATGCTATAACCCTTCAAAGTAACCCCTTTGACTTAGCTAAGTTTTACTTAAGAAAAATGGCTAAAAATAGCCCTTTAAAACCCTTCGAATGAAGTCCCATTCGAAAGCAAATCAACCTCCAAAGTTAGCCCCTTCGGAAACCTTTCATTTGAAAGCATCACAAAATCATACCTTTTGACCTTGTCAGAAGGTTTCTTTTTGACCTAGTTGAAAGGTTCCACCTTTCGACCTTGTCGAATGCTTGGGGTTTCCCCCCTTATAAAACCATTTATAAACCTTTCAAAAGCAATGAAACTCAAAACCTTTCGACATCAAAACCTTTCGAAATCAAAACCTTTCGAAATCAAACGTTTCGAAATCAAAATCTTTTGAAATTATTCAAAAACAATGAAGTGTTGGTGTTGGAATCAACCCTTCTTAAGTATACTTCTGACCTTGTCGGAAGGTTTACCCTTCGACTTTGTCGAAAGGTATTAAAACTTTTACTTTAAAAACAATGGGAATGTTGGGATTTTCCTCCACCTTTCACTTTGACTTTGTCGAGGAGTATAAAAATCTTTCTAGAAAGAATTTAAAACATCAACTCTTGAAGGTTTTGGCTATTGAAGATCTCCTTCGTGGCCCCTTCTTGAGTATATAAAACTTAGTTTTTTTATATAATAATTTATAGAATCGAAGGATCCCCTTTCGACTCAGTTGAAAGCACACCCCAACCCTTCGCCCCTCTTCACTTCGTCACCATGCCTACCCTTCGACTTAGATGAAGGGATTAAAGTGGCTTTTGGAGTCGGAGGGAACATCTGGGCCTACTGAAGTGATGTTTTATCTTGCTTGTCTAATTGTTAGTGGTCAAGGGGCTTCCACATATGCTTTCGAATAGTAAAAAGTATACAAAAGTCAACCATTCTCATAAAACACACCATACTTCTTCCCCAAATCAATTTTTGAAAGCAAATTCCCTCCGGCTTTGACCAAGGCGGAAACAATATTGCAGTTTAGCCCTTAGGCTTAATTAATTTAATTACCTTGGTTAACCACTAATGAAAAATCCCCAAAATATCACAAAAAATCTTATAAATTTTATACTTCAACATATTAAAATTTCAAAGCATATGAATATCAAAACAACTCGGAATTAACCAAAACCTAATAAAACATGTTAATTAGCCCATTAACAATATAAAACACCTAAGCCTTATCCAAAAAAGGTTTAAATGGTTATATCCTAACCAAAATCAAAACCATGAATTGGGTATAACCCATAACTGATCCAAACACAGAAAATGAGATGATAAACATGATTATTCACCTTGATTAGTTATTTGGATAATGAGATAATTCCTAGCTTTAATTCCTCAGCTTTTTCTTCAATTTATTGCTTTTCCTGGATCTTTTAATGGCCGACCAAAAGTTGGTGATTTATGAATGAGAGATTCAAAATTTATTAAAGTGGAGGAACATATTTATACTAAGAAATGTTGCCCCATTTCCAAGTTTACCCCTTAGGTAATTCTTCCTTCTTAATTTAGTTAAGTCTTATTTTAATTCATTCATTAAGACACGGCCATTGGATTTATTAATCTCATCTCCCTAATTATTCACATTATTCTATTTAATTTATCCAATTAAATATCATGAATAATGTTAATTAAAATTCAGGGGCAATACAGACTTCCCCCCTTAAAGAATTTCATCCCGAAATTTCAGTAAGGACATACAAAAAGCATATATCCTATGCAAGCAAAGCTAGTATGACCTACCAGCCAAATTCTATATAAACCCTATATAGAACTTACAATCTAAAACAGCCCAGGCAAAGTAGCCCTAATCCTATCTTCTATCTCCCAAGTACAGTCCTTCACGTTTTCGCTCCACTGAACTTTCACCAACCTAACTATCTTGTTCCTTGACCTCTTCTCATCTTTTGGCACAACACAAACTGGTTGCCTCACAAAAGTCATATTCGTTCCTCCACTAGGTCCTCCAGTGCCATCAGAGCTATAGTAGTTTCTAGATTATGAACATACTTCCTAAGATGAGAAACATGAAACACATTATGGACCCCGACCAAACTTCTCAGCAAATCTACTCGCTATGCGAGTCTCCCAATCCTCTCTGATATAGGAAATGGTCCAACATATCTCGGTGCTAGTTTCCCGGTATTCCCGAATCGAACCACACCTTTCATCGGCGATACCTTGATGAAAAATATATCTCCAACTGAGAACTCTAGGTCCTTACGCCTTTTGTCTGCGTAACTCTTCTGCCTAGACTGAGCTTCCTTCATTCATTCCCGTATCAACTCGATCTTATCCATCGCCTCTCTCACCAAATCTCGACCAAGGACCAATCTGTCTTCGGTCTCTAACGAACATGCTAGTGATTTGCATGGCCTTCCATACAAAGCTTCAAAAGGCGCCTTTCCTATAGTAGTCTGATACCTATTATTATAGGAAAACTCCACTAAGTGCAAGTGATCTTACCAAGAACCACTAAAATCCAGCACACAAACCCTCAACGGATTTTCCAGTACCTTATTGACTCTCCTTGTCTGCCCATCCATCTGAGGATGATATGCGGTACTCATCTTAAGCTTAGTGCCTAACACACTCTGCAGGCTCTTCCAGAACCCGCTAGTAAACAAAGCATCTCTATCACTAACGATACTACTAGGAATTCCATGCAATCTAACAACGTTCTTTATGAACAACTTAGTCAAAACAGGTGTCGTCCTGTTTGACCTTACGGGAATGAAATGGGCACTTTTGGTCAATTTCTCCACTATGACCCATATACTTTCATTACCCCCATTTTACCTTGGTAACCCGTCAATAAAATCGATTGATATCGAGTCCCACTTCCAAACTGGAATATCCAAAGGCTGAAGCAAACCACATGGCTACTGATGTTCGGCTTTTACTTGTAGACTGGCTTTTACTTGCAGACAGTTCAAACACTGTTTTACTCATAAGCCAACATCCCTCTTCATTCCTTTCCAAAATAAACTTCTCTTTATATCCTGATACATCTTGGTTCCCACAGGATGAATCATAAACTTTGATCAATGACATTCCCAAAGACATCCTTCCTAAGGATTCTAACATCCGGAACACATAACCGTTCCTTCTTTTTCAACCAACCCTTTCGGTCAAGAATAAAATCCTTTAAGTCACCAATCTCGGCTCCAGTTTATAAGCTTCTAATCCTCTCGGCTAACACTGGATCCTCTTTCATCCTAGAAGCAATTTGTTCGATGAACATTGGTCGAACTTCCAAACAAGACATTATGGCGATATTCCGACTAGATCCAGTTGTCGATCTCAACTGCACACTGCAAGCAGCCAGTGCTTCCAGATCTTTCCATTCTGCCAACATAGCTAACACCACATTCTGATGTTTCCTTCTAAGCGTATCTGCCAGCTTATTTCCTTTTCCCGGTGTATACTTGATGCTAAAATCATAAGCTGCAACAAACTCGAGCCATCTCCGTTGTCTCATGTTCAGCTCCTTCTAAGAGAATAAATATAGTAGAGACTTATGATATGTAAATGGCTCAAACCTTTCTCCCAAAAGTTAATGTCTCCACACTTTCAATGCGAAGATTACCACTGCCAACTACAAATCATGAGTAGGGTATCTCACTTCATGCGTCTAAGCTGTCTAGAAGCATAGGCAATAACCTTTCCATTCTGCATTAGCACAGCACCTAACCTAGTACCACATGCATCGGTGTAAACTACCAACACCTGATTCCCATCTAGAACTACTAACACAAGCGCATTGGTTAACAAATGTTTCAACTTAAGGAATGCCTACTCACATTTGTCAGACCAAACAAATTTCATGTCCTTCCTGGTTAGCATAGTCAAGGATGCTGCTATCTATAAAAAATCCATAATGAACCTTCGGCAGTATCTTGCAAGTCCAAGAAAACTTCTAATCTCACTTACTGTCTCTGGTCTCTTCCAATTGATAACAGCATCGATCTTATCCAGATCAACTGCTACGCTTCCTCGAAAACTACATGACCAAGGAACTTCGCCTTTAGCTGATGTTGCCTTAGCATCTCCAACACTATTCTAAGATGATCTGCATGATCCTTTTCATTCTTAGAATATACCAAAATGTCATCAATAAAAACCAACGCGAATTTATCCATGTTCTCTCAGAAAACTCGGTTCATCAAATCCATGAAGAAAGCTGGCGCACTAGTGTTGACCCAAAAAGTGAACCAACACCCTGGTTTAGGGTTGAAAGCACCACCACTGTATTCACAGAGCAATATAACAGATCACAAAAATAAAAAAAAGCAATAAGGGAAAGAGAGAAGATTTTTATAGTGGTTCGGCTGTTAACTAAGCCTACGTCCACTTTATATCTTTATTATGAGCTGACAGCTATTAGAAGTTGTTCGATTACAAGGCTTTGGCTAATTCTATGCTGAATTGGATCTCTATAGTTAGAACCCACAGGAGAATCATGGTGTATACCTTTTCAAATCACTGTATGGAAGATTAGAGATGGAGGATCCTTGCAGAGCTTCCGCCGTCAGTTTCCAGCACCCCTTTATGTTGCAAGAGGCAAGCTATTTATAAAGGTTGGAGGGATTCTATGCTAGGCCCATCATTTTCAGGTCTCAGGTAAGATGTAGGCAACCAAAGGAGTTCAACAGTCAAAAATCATTTACCTCCATGGGTCGCTGGTGGCCCATGAGGTATGGGTCACTGGTGACCCATGGACCATGGGTCGTTGGCGAAACATGGGCCATGGATCGCTAGCGACCCATAGACATAGTCAATTTTTGGCTTCTTAATTCCTTCTTCTTCCACTTTATCTCGTAGTTCGTTCGTTCGTTATCTTCATGGAGTACATCGGCTGCTGTCATTTCGATCACAAAGGTCGATTATGGACTCCGACAAAGGAGATGTCTTCTTAAGTACATGTCGTCGTAGTCACATGCAGCTGGCAAGGCACTGGCTGCCTATACTCAGGCCCTTGTTGACTCGCAAGGCAGCTGGTTTCTTGGCTTCATTGATGTTCGTCGACGGAAATTCTATCGGTTTAGAAAACCGTCGAACGAATTTTGAAATAAAAATATAACCGCAAGCGCACAGCGTACACTTGTAGTACGTGGCAAATACGGGTCGATCCATAGGGAATTGATGATTTTAAATCTCTATTCAATCAAATTAACCAAAGTTGAAAATGTGATTAGCTAAAAATGTAGAAAACTAGCAAAAGAAAATTGATAAAAATATGAGAGTGAGAAGGCAATTTAGAGGCAATTTCCACTCTCTAGATCACATAAATCAACAAAATGAAGTTATGATCTCTCTTTTCTTGTCATTAGTGTAATTAGTTGATGTGCTTATCATAAGTATGGTATATTTGTGCTATTAATTAGCACAATATAAACCATCAAACTATAACACAACCATTAATACACATTCATCTCTTATGATATATAACAACAAAGTTGAAAGCAAAATCTATTTTAAGCATGGACTATTAACTATTGTTTAGAAATATAGGCCATCAAATTTTAATTTCAACAATCACTTCATTACCATCATCATATGTAGATGAAGAGGTAATCATTGTTTGTGATTGTATAAGCATAGCCTATTTGGTGTCAACAATATAGGCTATCAAATTCACATCAAAAACAACAACTTAAACCACTTCAAACGATTCATTAAGCACAAAAAAAGAGCATAAACATCAAAATGTTGCATCTACATACTAGAGAGCTTCATTACCCTAAATTCTAGGGATCTGCCTCTCATATTTGTTATCATATGAACAAATGTAGAAAGCAACATTAAACAAACAAAAGGAAAAAGAGAGAAAAAAGAAAGGAAAAACTAATCTACTTGCATGAAATAAGATATATCTACACTACAACATGAAAGGAAAAGAAGCATGTAAAAGAAAAGAGAGCACTAATTAACATTAAAAAAATGAAAGTTACATAAAATAAAAATATGGCTAAGTAGCCATGAAAAGAGAAAGAGAAGAGCTTTGTTTATTTTTGAGCCTAAACAAAAGTAAAGAGAGACTAAGGGAGGAGAGGGTTACATGAAACATAAGGGGATTTTATACATGTGTTAAACCCTAATTCATATTTTTGGGGAATGCCCAAAATACCATCCTAGGAAGTGTGGAGGCCAAGTAATCATTAGCTTCAAATAATCCTCATTTAAGTGTACATGAAGCCATTAATTCCATAAGCATGTGCATTAGCCTCTAATTTGTACATTAAGGTAGGTGGGTAGGTGGGGTCCTCCATTATCTTCACTTTGAATTATTTCCATCTTCATTTGTTCTCTTCACTCTTATGCATGCATATATCATCATGTAACCACTTGTAAAATTCACCAAATTTATTACAAAACAACATAGAAAATTCGAAGTAAATTTTCACAATTTAATAAATGCATAAAAATGACCATTTTGCCCCTATATGAATATGAATATGTGACAATTTCAAATAATTTTAATTTTGGTTTAAACAAGTGAAAATACCCAATATGAACATTTATTTAATTTAAATAGATTAAATATGGTGGTAAAAATATGCACATTTACGTGCACATCAATTGACCCACGTTGTCATTCCTAGCGTATAGCTCGATCCGCATTGAGCTCTAGTTGTAACATCTCTGGTTAGCTCTTGAACCACCTTATGGCCCTTGCTTACTGCCGGTATCTTTTGGGTTAAAAACCCGGATAACATTTGCCTCCTAGAGTATGTCTTCGTTGTAAACAAGGCGTGCTATGGAAGTTATCATCTTCCATATCCATTCGTTAACCTTCAAGCGGTTGTATCGGAGCTCTATGCATAAAATAGCCCGACGTCGTTGATTATTTTCCTTTGGTCATAGCTATTGTTGCCTGCCTAAACTTGTCATGTTTTCATTTGTAGTCTTCCGGCGTGTCTTGGAATGATTGACAATTGCAATTGATTGATTTTGAAGTGACTAGGTGGAAGGAGAAACTGAATATATTCGATTTGCCCATCCTCGTTTATTATTATTATTATATTATTACTGTTTCCTGGAGATTTGACCAGGCAACTGAGCACTCGGCATTGGCAGGTACTAGGCATCTATAGTACTCGACATCTGTACTACTCGGCGTCAACTAGTGCTCGGCATCTCATAGTACTCGACGTAGTACTCAGCGTCTCATAGTACTCGGAGTAGTACTCAGCATCTCATAGTACTCGGCGTAGTACTCAGCGTCTCATAGTACTCGGCGTAGTACTCAGCATCCATAGTACTCGGCATTAGGTAATACTCGGCCTCAGATCGTACTCGGCAACAGGAGCACTCGGTACTCAGAGGAACTCGGCAACAGAGGAACTCGGCGTAGTGCTCGACATCCAGAATAACTCAGCGATAGGAGTACTCGGCATCCAGAAGACGTTCGGCGCACACGACTACTCAACATGACTGTATCGTTCGGACAGAATGCTTCGTTCGGCCAGAATGCGTCGTCCGACCAGAGAGCACTGTTCGGTTTAGAGCTTCGGATGGAGGCACGTTCGGCTTCAATAGACAACCATTCTGCACTTCCCACACATCAAACACACCGTTCGGCATAGAAGGGATGGTTCGGCATAGCGGCGTTCGGCATACCTTGCTCGGCATACAGCGACCACTGTACTTGGGCTAGAGTGTACGGCCATCAGTCCACTTGGGAAGTCCAGCCCATATTTGTCTATAAATAGAGGGGCAGGGTCACAGTGAAAAGGGATCCTTCTTTGGAGAGAACACGGGGGAGACTCTGCCATTTTTGAGACTCATCTTCTCTACTTAACAACTTCATTCAAGCATTTGATTCACGAATTGTATTTGTAATCAATCATTAAGAAGACCAATAAAGTTTAATCTCAAAGTGGACGTAGGCAATTACGCTGAACCACTATAAATTTGGTGTTCTTACTTTCTGCATTTAAATTAGCATTGTCTTCTCTGTTTAATTTACCTTCATCACTTATTTCCCTACACAATCTTTTTCTACGAGGTTAGTGACCAATTTTGGTGCTAACACTTTGGTGCTTTCATTGAGAGTTGAATTCTCAGACCTCAAGGATCTGCTTTGAAGCTACTGGATTGAACAAATCCCCCAAAGAAGATCCGACTCACTGATAGGACATCCGCTGATTCTACTCAGAGTTCATACCAATAACTCTACAATGGCAGGACCACGTACCAGGTCAGATTCTCATAATGCAGATGCCCGCGAGACTGTTAGTGTGCAATAAGCAGGGCCTAGCAACCAACCAGCAATTCCGGGTGAAGGAATTGCCGCCCAGGACCAAACTCCAGTTGTCACCAGAATAGAGTTCAACGACTTGATGAGAGAGCTCAGGGAAAGCAGGAGACAACTAGGAGAGCAAATGCAAGCTAACCCCAACCTGATGGCACAGCTCACTCAACAGCAGCAATAGAATGCTGGGGGCAATCCCGCTCCTTATTCCTCATCTGACAGCTCTACTTCCTCTGATGAACCTCCCAGGCGCAGACGCCGCAAGACTGAAGCTGCACGAGCAGAAGCTGCTGTTCAAACAGTTGGAGACCGTGACCAAGCAAGAGCTGGAAACTTCAGGACCGGAGTAAAAATGGAGGATGGAGGCCCAGATCATCAAAACACTAACGATGTCGAACCTCAAGACGCACGATTGGTAGATCGCCAGGAGAGAAGGCATCAGCATGGACAGGCACGTAGAACAGACTCTAACCTTCCGCCTTCCATACAGACACCAGATCTGACAGCCATGATCAGGCAATTGATGAAAGAAAATCATGGCTTATCGAATGATGATTGGGGAGTGTCAAGAAGTCATACTCCATTCACGGATGTTGTGTTGCAGGCGGCGTACCCCAGGAAGTTTAGTATGCCTACTATCCCTGCGTATGAGGGAAAGACTGACCCCAGACAGCATGTCATGAGGTACGAATGGATGATGGATTCAGCTAGAGCAAATGATGCCACCAAGTGTAGATGCTTTCCGATCACTCTATATGGGATCGCTACTATGTGGTTCACCCGACTTCCTCCGTGGTCCGTATCAAATTTCGAGGAGTTGGCAAAGAAGTTTATTGAGCATTTCAGGATACACACTACACGCCCAAAGGACGTAATGTCTCTGTCAAGTGTAATCCAAAATCTCGGGGAGTCGTTGAAGGAATATTTACAAAGATTCCATGTCGCGGCAACTGAAGTCAGTAATCCCAATGACCATGCAATTCTGATGGCTGCAATGAGAGGTGTGGATCCAGATTCTGAGTTTGGAGACTTGTTGGCAGGAAAACCTCCGGCTACGCTAGAGCGTTTCTACTCAAAGGCACACCAGTTCATAAGAAGAGAGGAAGCTAGGTGGGTGCGACGAGATAAGGCACCAGGACCTGTCCAAGAGTCTATGAAAAGCAACGTTGTTGTGAAGCAGTCCGGAGACAGCTCGGGAAAGGTCCAAGTCAATGTCCAGAATAAGCCTGGGCAGCCTAAGGAGTCCGGAGGAAGAAATCAAGGGAAGAAGAGAGAAGCGGGGAAGTGGAAGTCGAGAATTCCAAGCTACAACGAGTATACTCCGCTGAACGCGCCGCTTGAGAACATTTACCTATCCACCTGCAATATGTTTCAATACTGAAAACCACATCCAAAAGAATCAACCGAGGAACAGAAGCGGACCGGGAAATATTGTCGCTTCCATGAGACTTATGGGCACAATACGGAAGAGTGTAGACACCTGCACGACGCTATCGAGAAGTTGATCAGGCAAAAGAAGTTGCAAGAATTTGTGAAGGATCCACAGGAAGGAGGACAGGGAAGGTCCAACCCAGGTCGTGCACCAGCTCCGCGTCACCCCGAGGAGCCTGCCCGGACCGTAGGTAGACTAGTCATAAATACGATTATCGGCGGACCTCACCCCGTAGATAAGAATTGGCAAGAGATGGAGCGATATGCAAGTTCCTTGAAGCATGCAGATTTTGAGTGCTGTTCGAACGCGGAGGATGGGACCTCCGCTAAGCAGCAGCGCGTAATGACAGACGATATAGTGTTCAGAAACAGAGACGCGGATCAGGTAGAGGCTCCGACCATCGACCCGATGGTCATATCTGCGACGATCGGACCAGCATATGTGAAAAGAATTCTGATTGATTGCGGAAGTTCTGTCAACATAATCTTCAAGAAGGCTTACGACCAAATGAAAATGGAAACAAAAGACTTGAAACCATCCAAAGCTCGTATTCACGGCTTTAACGGCGCTGCGACCGATGCAGTGGGGTATGTCGAGTTACCAGTTGAACTGGGACAAGGCGAGCGTCGGAGAGTGCGAATTCTACCCTTTGTAGTTTTGGATGTGGATTCTCCATATAATGTTTTCTTGGGCCGGCCGGACCTGGCTGAGTTTAGGGCAGCGTTAGCCCCGTGGTGTTTAACTTTGAAGTTCCCAATTGACAAAGGAGTAGGTATTGTTCATGGCGACCAAGCAGCTGGTCGTTCCTGTTATGTGGCTGAGCTCCGAAAGGCCCATCGGAGGGAGAAGGGAAAGGTTGCGGAAAATCCCGTCCGCATCCTTAATATAGATAATTGACAAGTAGTGCCCGAGCCCTGGCTCGGGCACAGTTCTCGGATCTTCAGAGACATAGATCCGAGAGACGACGATGAGAAACCCAGGGAAGAGAAGGCATCACCGGCCGATTTAACGATTGACATCTCAGTTAGCCGAGACGACCCTTCGCGAATACTAAAGATCGGGTCACAGCTTGGCCCCGCTATGACTGAAGACCTTAGCGACTTCCTCCGGGCGAATCTTGATGTTTTCGCCTGGACGCATTCTAATATCTGTGGGATTTCTCCCGCCATCACGAGTCATATGTTGAACATAGACCCGAAATACGTTCCAGTTAAACAAAAAAGGAGAGGAATGGATCCGGAGAGGTCCGCCGCTCTCGGAGAGGAGATGGACAAACTCAAAGCAAATGGGTTCGTCCGCGACACCCTCTACCCTGAATGGGTATCCAACCCAGTGCTGGTAAAAAAGGCGAATGGGAAATGGAGGACTTGCGTAGATTATTCCGACTTGAACAAAGCATGCCCAAAGGTCAGTTTCCCGTTGCCTAGGATCGATCAGTTGGTCGACTCCACCGCCGGACACGAGCTATTATCATTCATGGATGCATACTCAGGGTACAACCAAATCCCAATGCATATTCCAGATCAAGAACACACCAGCTTCGTTACAAATGTCAGACTATATTGCTATGTAGTGATGCCCTTTGGATTGAAGAACGCAGGAGCGACTTACCCGCGTTTAGTGAATCGAATGTTCAAGGACCAACTGGGTAGAACGATGGAAGTCTATGTGGATGACATGATCGTGAAGTCACGACGGTCAAACGACCACATTCGAGACTTGGCTGAAATGTTCGACATACTCAGGTTTTATAGGATGAAGATCAACCCTTTGAAATGTTCCTTCGGCGTTGCATCGGGGAAGTTTTTGGGATTCATCGTCAATGCTAGAGGAATCGAAGCTAACCCAGAAAAGATCCAAGCTATTCGAGACGTGTAAGTGCCCAGGACTATAAAGTAGGTACAGAGCTTGAACGGAAAAGTAGCTACGTTAAGTCGATTCATATCCAGGGCAACTGACAAGTGCATCCCATTCTTTGATATAATAAAGAAAGGAAAGAGGAATTTTGAATGGACGCCTAGTTGTGAGGAAGCATTCCGGGATCTGCTGAGGCATTTGGAGAGTCCACCAATGCTGTCAAAACCAGTAAACCACGAGATGATGTACGTATACTTGGCTGTATCCCCGCATGCGATAAGTGCGGCTTTAGTTCGTGAGGAGGATCGAGTCCAGAGGCCGGTGTATTATGTTAGCAAGCGTTTAACAGGGGCAGAGAGAAATTACCCTAACATCGAGAAATTGGCTTATTGCTTGGTGATAGCGTCACGTAAGCTGCGCCCATACTTCCAAGCACACTCAATCGGTGTTTATACCAATCAACCCCTGCGGCAGGTACTCTAACGACCAGAAACTTCTGGAAGGTTGCTAAAATGGAACATCGAGTTAAGCCAATTTGATATCGCCTACTTACCACGGAGAGCCATACAAGGGCAAGCATTAGCAGACTTTATCGCTGAGTTTACCATATCCGTCGAACCGGATAGTCACGACGTCATTCCCCCCGTTCGATGGAAATTATACACTGATGGGGCATCAAACGATCGTTGCTCCGGCGCGGGCGTAGTTCTTATAACTCCGGAAAACCGATCAATCTGTTATGCTTTGAAGCTCGATTTCCCAGCCACAAATAACGAAGCGGAATATGAGGCACTCATCGCTGGCTTGAAGCTAATCGGGGAACTCGGGATCAGATCAGTTGAAATCTTTTGTGACTAACAGTTGGTGGTTTACCAAGTGCGGGGAGACTACCAAGCAAAGGGACGAAAGCTTGCTCCGTACCTTGTTCAGGTCCAAGGACTACTATCAAATCTTGAGCGTTATGATATTTCACATGTCCCGCGCGAACAGAACAAAGAAGCCGACTTATTGGCTAAGTTTGTGAGTACCGGCGATGCACAGCAAATGGGATTGTATCCCGTTGAAGTCTTGCATGCCCCGAGCATAGACGAGATGAAAGTCGATCGCGTGTTGGAAACGGAAATCGAGAAGGAATCGTGGATAACCCCATTCAAAATGTACCTGACGACCGGGGCCATACCAGACAAAAGAAACGAAAGACGGCAGGTCCTACGAAAGGCCGCGCGATACGTAATGCAGGATGGGTCAATGTATCGAAAAGGATTCTTAGTTCCATTATTACGATGCATCGCTCATGATGAGACAAAGCGGGTCTTAAGGGAGGTTCACGAAGGGGAATGTGGCGACCATAATGGGGGGCAAACGCTAGCAAAGAAGATCCTCCGCTATGGATATTACTGGCCAACCGTAAACCGGGACGCCGCAGACTATGCAAGAAAGTGTGACAGGTGTCAAAGATATGCGAAAATCCCAAGGACTCCATCAACGGAACTCACACAAATGGATAGTCCCTGGCCATTTGCAATCTGGGGAATCGACATAATCGGCTCTTTGCCTATATCCAGAGGTGGCGCGAAGTACGCGATAGTTACGGTCGACTATTTTACAAAATGGGCTGAGGCAGAACCTTTGGCCACAATCACCTCTAAGAAGGTCGTTAACTTCGTTGTACGAAACATTATATGCCACTTTGGCCTTCCTCGCACCATCATTACGGACAACGGGACGCAATTTGAAAGTAGAGAGTTCAAAGAGTTCTGTTTAAAGTACGGCATCGAGAAAAAGTTCGCCGCAGTTGCACACCCGAAAGCTAACGGACAAGTCGAGGCCGTTAACAAAATAATCAAGTCCATACTGAAGAAGCGTCTGGAGAAGGTTGGAGGCAAGTGGGTAGATGAACTCCCGACAGCATTATGGGAATATAGAAGTACTCACAAGTCCGCGACCGGCCACACTCCATTCGCCTTGGCATACGGCTCTGAAACCGTCATACCCGTGAAACTTGAAGTTCCATCGCACCGAGTGACATACTATGATCCCAAGACGAATCAGAATCGCTTGTTGGAATCACTGGACTACATCGATGAAAAGCGTGAAGAAGCCGATTTAAGGGCGGCAGCGCATAGACATCGGGTCAAGCGTTACTACGACGGCAGAGTCCGCCCAAGGTTCTTTGATGTGGGTGATCTCGTTCTGAAACGAGTTTTCCCGGTACCATCACGTATGAATCCCAGCTAGGAAGGTCCGTACGCCATTGAACAGAAGCTTGGAGAGGGAACATTCAAGCTAGCGACTGTTGATGGCACAACACTCCCCCGAGCATGGAACAGCGAACATCTACGGCACTATTACATTTAGCATGTTTTCTTTCTTGTTTTAGGCAATGTTATTTCCTACATGTTTCCGTTCAGTCATAACTTAGTTTCTTTCTAAAGTTGTAATCGAGCAATTCAGTTGATTTTCATTAATAAAGGCTTGAAGCCGTATTTTCCGTGAATCACTAACGTTTCTATATCTCATAATTGGATAACGAACTACATTATCCCGTACGACGAACGGACTCGTGTGAACGATTTCAAATCTCCGAATCCCCAAAGCGCGGAGCGGAGTACTCTAAGTCCCCGGAGCGCGGACTAGAGTATAAACGATTTCAAATCTCCGAATCCCCAGAGCGCGGAGCGGAGTACTCTAAGTCCCCAGAGCACGGACTAGAGTATAAACGATTTCAAATCTCCGAATCCCCAAAGCGCAGAGCGGAGTACTCTAAGTCCCCAGAGCGCGGACTAGAGTATAAACTATTCCAAATCTCCGAATCTCCAAAGCGCGGAGCGGAGTACTCTAAGTCCCCAGAGCGCGGACTAGAGTATAAACGATTTCAAATCTTCGAATCTCCACAGCGCAGAGAGGAGTACTCTAAGTCCCCAGAGCGCGGACTAGAGTATAAACGATTTCAAATCTCCGAATCCCCAGAGCGCGGAGCGGAGTACTCTAAGTCCCCGTAGCGCGAACTAGAGTATAAATGATTTCAAATCTCCGAATCCCTAGAGCACGGAGCGGAGTACTCTAAGTCCCCGGAGCGCGGACTAGAGTATAAACGATTTCAAAACTCCGAATCCCCAGAGCGCGGAGCGGAGTACTCTAAGTCCCCAGAGCGCGGACTAGAGTATAAACGATTTCAAATCTCCGGATCCCCAGAGCGTGGAGCGGAGTACTCTATGTCCCCAGAGCGCGGACTAGAGTATAAACGATTTCAAATCTCCGAATCCCCAGAGCGCGGAGCGGAGTACTCTAAGTCCCCAGAGCGGGGACTAGAGTATAAACGATTTCAAATCTCCGAATCCCTAGAGCACGGAGCGGAGTACTCTAAGTCCCCGGAGCGCGAACTAGAGTATAAACGATTTCAAACCTCCGAATCCCCGGAGCACAGATTCAGGAAAAAGTCCAAGTACTCGAGAGATGTGGGACGAGAAGTATGCCACGTCTAGAAATGTTTGAACGACACGAGAATGGACTGGGAGATAATGCAACGCATAAGAACTTGAGTTACGACTACAGTTAGTCAGCAAACCAAAGAAAACCAAGAGAATCATTCAAACGAAAAAGAAACTAAACTTTATTCGATAAGTTCAAAATGGGGTTACATGGTTACTCCTACAAAACTCAGAATTCAGAGTCCATCTATACAAACTACAAGCTACGGAAGATAAAAGCAACTACAAGACTTAAGCAAGAAGCTCGTTGAACGAGTGTATCGATTATTTCCTCGATTTCTTCTTCTTGTCTTCCTTTGTTTTTTCCGATGACTCCTCTCCCTCACGCTTTTTCTTGGATTTCTTGCTTGCTAAAGAAGCGGAGTCAGGAGTAGGAGACTGAACATCCAGTGGTTTGAACTTGCCTGGGAGAATGATTTTCAAAGGTCTGTTCCGTGGGTCGGTCAGTTCCAGTATTCCATGTTCAACTTTGACCTCAACCCTTTTCTTCTCCTCTTCAGCAAGGCGGTCCTTCATGCTTATCTGCGAGGTATGCTCAGAGGCGCCGGTGATTTCAATTTCATCACTCCCTACGACAGGAGATGAAGTGTCGAGCTTATCATCATCTAGCCCCCCGATCACTTGAGCATCGGGACCAGGGAGTACTCCCGCGTGGACAACGTCGCTTGTTTTCCCTGCCTCCTCCTTGGCGTCATCGCTCCTCGGAGTTGGCTCGGCGTCAGAACAACCTACATGAAAACATAAAGGATGGGCGTTAGAACGAGTAACCACCATTGAAAAATGACGGGATCTTTCAACTTCTAGAGAAAGAAGAATTTCCTACCAGGTTCCGGTTGGCTATCGGTGGCGCGTGGGGTTTCACCCTCCAGGATAGGGGATAGCACATGAGCACCGAGCCCGGGATCTTCGGGGTCATAAGCAGCATGCTGCTCGAATGGATCAAGTGTCAACCGACCGACCGATTGAGTGGCGGGAGGAGCAGCAATACGAGGAGCAGTAGTATTGGCCCCAGACGGGCCAGCTTCATCATTTTTCTCTTTTGGAAAGGGAGAGCCTTTGCTATAAAGTGCCAATGCTGCGGATAAATCCGATGGCTCATTCCCCCTAAGGAACTCCTTCACCAAGGCATCCTCATCGACCTCTTCGGAGCCCGACTCGATCTTCCTAATCCTTATCAAAGTTTCCCAGGCCTCAGCTAGGGACTCGAGGTAGCCGTCGCCCAAGAATGTTAAGTCGCGATGCATAAGGACGCGGGCTCCATATTCAGCAATCAACGGGTCAAACATGATTTTGACCTCTTCCCTGCCGGCTTCTGCGGCCGCCTCGAGGCGAGAGTCAATCTCCTCCGCAGCCTTTCTTTTGCCTTCCTCACAGGCCTCATCCTTCATTTTCTCAACCCCAGCAAGTTCGTCATCGAGCTTCGTTTTCAGGAGACGAGTAGCAACGATTTCATCACAGTATCATTGTGATTCTTCTTGAGCAGCTACCTTGTCCTCCTTCTCCTTGGAGAGTAATTCTTTCAGCTCTCTGACTTGCACGACGAGCGCGTCCCTCTCTTTTTGGACAGAGTCTTTTTCTAGGGCGAGGGCACCGCTGCGCTGGACTGCTTCATCAAGCTCCTTCTTGTGAGCCATCTCTAAGCGAGTAACTGCCTCAGCAGTATCTTTTGCACTTTGTTCAGCGGCTTCCAGCTTTGACTTGTACGTAGCGAGCTCTACGTCTTGGTGCTCGATGATGTTTTTGTCGCAGCCAGCCTCCAGTTTCAGGCGATCAATCTCACGTTGACGCTCAACGGACACCTCCGAGATCTTCTCTACCAAGTGCACAAACGCGTCATGTTGAACATAGACGTCGTTATTGCAGGCAATGGCACTCTGCTTCACGTGCCCAGGAATATGGTGAATAGCCGGGAGGAACTTCAAACCGTCAAAGCAAATTTTCGGAAACTTGGCCCTAATATCGACCATCTTTTCCGCGAAAGTTGGATCAACCGTGGGAGTAGGGGAGGAGGCTTTGGAAGTTCTGCCCTTTTTCGTTATTCCCGAACTTGCCTCGTACTCGATGAACCGGAGTGTTGTTCTCGAGGAGCATCAGATTGGTAACCCTTCTGTGAAGATTTCTCTTTATCCGGCACAGTTGGAGGAAGAGGATCATGGGACTGCGAAGATTGAGAATATGCCTTCTTGCGGTGAGACGACTCACGGGGACGATTGTCTCTATCTTCATAATCGTCTCTGTCCCTGCGTCTACCTGAACCAGAGTCCCATCCATAGTGATGAAATATAGAAGAGCCATGAAGGCGATCGAGTCCGTGAGAACGCCCCATATCACCTGCAAAGAATGGAGATAACAACGAGTTAAGAAATATCCGTGAGATAAGAAAAAACTTGAAGTGTATGATGGAATGCGTATGTGCGTGTGTGTCCTAGTGTTTCCCCCGACGGACCAGTTCTTTTGTCTTTGCTAATTGGAGTATTGTCTCCTTGGGTCGGGAGTTGAACTCCCGCGTTGCCTTTAGAGGGCGAAGAAAACTTGAGGGCTTCAGGATCGTCAAACCCGTAATTAAGAATATCATCGGGAATAGATAGGTTCGACAGGCCCTTCAGGGAACTTTCCAGGTGCTACGAGGAAGCCTCTTTCTCAGGCGGGATAGGCATGACTTTTGAAGTGCCACCAACTTTCTCCTTCTGAACTTTATATTTTAACTTCTTCTTTCCCTTCGAAGGGGAGGATGACGTCTCAATATCTTGAACTTCGACTGTCGGATTCCAAGCGGGACCCACATTCTCGCCTTGAGTCTCAAGAGCTTCGTCTTCTTTGAGCTCGCTTCTTCATGCGTATCGGGAGTGCGGCACGACGACGATCCGGCCTTTTTTTCCCTTTACCGAATGGAGGTTTGGGAATGGTGACACCTTTTGGAAGGCTGATCCGACGACCAGGGGCTAGCAAGCCAAACCCCGACAGTGATTCATTTGAGACGATAGTTCGGATGTCTCGTTCCTCGGCAGGAAGGGCTCTAATGGCTTCAACAGCCTCTGAATATCCTCGGCCTTCCGGATGCGGGTTGATACCTGAAAAGATGAAACAAAGAGTTAGGAAAAACATGACTCCGGTTAAATGCGAATAGTGACTCAGCAGAGAGACTTACTGCCTTCAACCCATCTCCTCGCAAAACCAGGAGGGCAGCGCACATAGAGCCATTCCTGTTTGTACAGGGCGAATTTACTGCATGCCCCTGTCAAGATTTTGCATTTGTGGTACGGCTCGAGGAACATAAAGGAAGGACTGTCTTTCCGTCTCTTGATCATATAGATGTATCTGATATCACCAGCGGTTGGAGGTCTGGAGAAGACGGCTATGAAAAGTAAGTAGGTCCCATATAGAAATGCATGACCGTTCGGGTGCAGCTGCGATGGAGCAATGCCGATATACTGCAATACATCCCGGAGGAATAAATTAAACGGAGGCACGCTGCCCATCCAACACATGAACTTGTTACAGGCAGTATACCCGACTGGGAGCAGATGGGGATGATCGTGTCGCGAAGGGACTAACACGTCGGCGAAAGGGATCCCATGAATGGAGCATATCCATCGAAGAGCAGCTTCGTTGATCTTCGAAGCTTGTGAATCGATCGGATTGTCTAGAAGGATCGTTGCCTCCAGGGCATCGGGTGCTAAGTTATGAGCAGGAGGAGTCGACGGATTAGAAGTATCAGCGGCTTCTCGCCTTGATGACGGCCCAGGCCTGTCAGATATAGTGGCGGAGCTAGACTTTCTTGACATCCTCAATAAATAATGAATCTGGCTAAGTGCCCGAGGAAACTATACTCAAAAGTCGTTGAACGTTAGAATTAACAACACGAACTTCCCCCCCCCACGTGATGTGTGAACTAGTGCAAGCAATCGTGTACAAGCAATAAGGATCTAGAGATTTCAAACATATAAAAATGAGCTGCAAATCGTCGCCTTCGAAGACCGTCATCGCTGACCATCTCAAAAAGCCCGCCTGGTGGTGATTACAGTTCTAGATTCAGAAAAAATATAATTGATAAAGTGATCGGCAATTTTATTGTTCGGTCTATGTTTTGTTCGAAGGGGATTGTTCGGCCTAAGTATGGTTCGTCATGTATGTTGTTCGGCATGTCAGTTGTTCAACATATATACTGTTCGGCATTTAAGTAGTGTTCGGCAATTGTATTGTTCGGTCTAGGTTTTGTTCAAAGGGGATTGTTCGGCCTAAGTATAGTTCGGCATGTATGATTGTTCGGCATGTCAATTGTTCGTTCGGCATTTACAGTGTTCGGCCTAAGTATGGTTCAACATTTATCATTGTTTGGCTAAAGCGTTGTTCGGCTGAAGTCATTGTTCGGCTAAAGTCATTGTTCGGCTAAAGTCATTTTTCGTCCTAAATATGGTTCAACATTTGAGTAGTGTTCGGCCTAAGGATTGTTCGGCATTTTAGAATGTTCGGCCCTGGTTTTCGTTCGACTAAGTTACAGTTTGGCATTTTAATGAGTGCTCGGCCTGGGATTGATCGGCCAAGGTAGTGCTCGGCAGCCTTCCACTCCACCGTCCGGCGCATGACGACGTACGCCGGAGCAATGCTACGCCAAACAACACCCTTACCTCCTCCAATACCTTCATTCTTTTTTCTTCCCTTAAACTTCGGTTCAACACGAAGAAACTAAGCCCATGGGTGGACATACTCCTAATCATTCCTCCTCGCATCATTGTTCGGCAGTAAAGACGCAATAAAGACAGCCTACTCGAAAGCTTTCTACGTGACACACTCGGCCATCTCGTTTGAAATCTACTTGAATCGTACGAGGAAAAATACCTAGTATGCAGATTGGAGATTAGGATGGAGTAGATATGTTTTAAATCCGGACGACTGAATAGAATTGCAAGTCTTCAAAGAACGGCAGAAGTAAAAAAGTAAAAGGGAGAAGAAGGAAAAGACCTGGATTTATAGAGAAGAGAGGTTGAAGTCGAAGGGGCTATACCCGGTGGAACCGGTCAAAGTCTCAGCGTTCGGCTTCAAAGCGAAGTGTCACTCGGCACATGAGGATTGTTCGGCTTCGAACGTATCGTTCGGCGTCCATACCACGCTCGTCACACATATTCTCGAGAAGGCATCTCCAAGGAAAGTTAGTCTAGGTCCAAAGCGCATCACGTTCGGTCACGTAATACACTTTGGGGGGTAAGTGTTTCCTGGAGATTTGACCAGGCAACTGAGCACTCGGCATTGGCAGGTACTCGGCATCTATAGTACTCGGCATCTGGACTACTCGGCGTCAACTAGTGCTCGGCATCTCATAGTACTCGGCGTAGTACTCAGCATCTCGGCGTAGTACTCAGTGTCTCATAGTACTCGGCGTAGTACTCAGCGTCTCATAGTACTCGGCGTAGTACTCAGCGTCTCATAGTACTCGGTGTAGTACTCAACATCCATAGTACTCGGCATCAGGTAATACTCGGCCTCAAATCGTACTCGGCAACAGGAGCACTCGGTACTCAGAGGAACTCGGCGTAGTGCTCGACATCCAGAAGAACTCAACGATAGGAGTACTCGGCATCCAGAAGACGTTCGGCACACACGACTACTCAACATGACTGTATCGTTCGGACAGAATGCTTCGTTCAGCCAGAATGCGTCGTCCGGCCAGTGAGCACTGTTCGGTTTAGAGCTTCGGATGGAGGCACATTCGGCTTCAACAGACAACCATTCTGCACTTCCCACACATCAAACACACCGTTCGGCATAGTAAGAATGGTTCGGCATAGCGGCGTTCGGCATACCTTGCTCGGCATACAGCGACCACTGTACTTGGGCTAGAGTGTACGGCCATCAGTCCACTTGGGAAGTCCAGCCCATATTTGTCTATAAATAGAGGGGCAGGGTCACAGTGAAAAGGGATCCTTATTTGGAGAGAACACTGGGGAGACTCTGCCATTTTTGAGACTCATCTTCTCTACTTAACAACTTCATTCAAGCATTTGATTCACGAATTGTATTTGTAATCAATCATTAAGAAGATCAATAAAGTTTAATCTCAAAGTGGACGTAGGCAATTACGCTGAACCACTATAAATTTGGTGTTCTTACTTTCTGCATTTAAATTAGCATTGTCTTCTCTGTTTAATTTACCTTCATCACTTATTTCCCTACACAATCTTTTTCTACGAGGTTAGTGACCAATTTTGGTGCTAACAATTATTATTATTATTTAATGAGTCACTAGTGACCCATGTGAGATGGGTCGCTGGCGACTTGTCTCTTTGAAAAAATTTCTTGGGTCAGCGCCAGGTCGGGTCACTCGCGACCCGAACACCTAGAAAATTTTCACTTATTTTGAACTACCTATAACCGGGCTTCCTATCTTCCCTCATTCGATCCATCCTCCTGCTATTTCTCTCTGGCGATTCACTTTGCTAATCCTACCATCTGACCAGATCTAGATCTTCCTTCCATCATCTCGCTTGAGCGCCACCTCCTGATGCTACCGATCCACACATTCAGGACCTAGCCAACCCACTTCGCTCGTGTTCAAGGTGTAACTGATCCATCGCCTCGCCATACATGAGCCAATGCTTCACTGGCTCGCCGACGGTCTAGTTCATAGCTTGCCTAGTCCAATATGTGACTTCCCTTTCTCCATTAAGCTGATTATGAGGGTGTTGGTTGATTACTGTGTTTGTGTGATGATTTGATGACTAATGCCCTTCTTTGACGTTGATTAGGAGAAGTTCGAATTATTTGCGGTTTAAAGGAGGAAGATAGTAAATTGGGTCATGAGTTTTCTCCTGGAATGACATTCGGGTTTCGATCCAATGCTTGACATGTTTTGCTATCTTCTTACTTTAGACGTGAATTGACTTATGCCGAGTTCCACAAACACCACCGTACGACACATCATCGGTCCATTAAAAGGATTTGGGCTTATCCTGCTTGATTGTACTGCACTCTGTGTTCCTGCAATGAGAAGAGGCTTCCATGTTGTTTTGGACAATGGATTCGTCGTCGATCATCGATCGATAACAGGTAAGTGTACAAAAGGCAAACAAGGAAAATAGAAAATGAACTGACACGGGAAGTTCTTCTTTCTTTTCTACTGCGAGCGAACTGTCTACACGGAATAGAGTGTTTGCAGTGCATTGAGCACCGAGTTCGTCCCATATAGACAGCACACTGCACTTCCCTCGGTTCGTATTTGATATCCGGGGTGTTAACTATCAGTTAAAGTTCCCACGGAATTCAAGTATGATATGGGAAACTCATGAAATTAGGATATATTTACCTGACCTTTTTCGAACGTGAGTTTTGTTATATAGAATGAAGCTGCCGTCTACACGCCACAAGCCGAGTGGGTGAAGTCCTGCGCTCTCTAAGCTGAGTCATCATCTACTTCACATGTCGAGTTTGGTCAACTGGTTCCGGTTGGGCCGATCGTGGATGCACACCACCCAACTTCCAAGTCTTACTCAATCCGCCTGAAAAAGCCCCGTCGGTGATCTCCGCCAAGGTCCTTTACAACATTTGTTTATAGCATGGAATCCCGGAAGAGGATGTGCGCCTTCTGAAGAAGGATGAGTTCGCTCACATGCCTCCCCCGGATTTACGGCATGCCATCGATTCATGTGCTTGAACAGAGCCATTCCCCCGTTCAACAATTTTCTTCGTGAAATGCTATCGAACCTGGGGATAGCCCCATTCCAGCTTCACCCGAACGGTTATGCCATTCTCACATGCCTACAAATCCTCTTTATGTGGACATTTCATCACGCTTCGAGTTTTGACGAGTTGCGATACTTTTTAGCTTTCAAGAGAAGAGACATTTGGAGCACCCTAGTCCTAATTGAGGACCAACGAAGCCGGAAGATTATACAACGTCTACAAAGCAACTTATCTCAATTCAAGACACAATACTTCTTCTTTAGATGCCCTGAGGAATTTAATCGTCGCTGGACGATAGGGGATAAGTCTTCTTGTTCTCCATTCGCCGAGCTTTGAATTGGTGTCGTAGAGTTTCTAATTGATTGCTCCTTTTGTAGTTATCCCAAGGCCAAACAGAGACACGGCTCTTGATGAAATTTGTCAAGCCCTTAAAGCTATCGATGTTGAGGAATGGAGCACAAGGTTCTTACTTACTGACTAGAACCTGCGCCAATTTGGATTGTTAGATCTAGGCAGATCAGCCGCTCAAGCGGAAGCTCCCTACCCTAGCCGAGCTAGGATTCATACAAGGCCTTCTTCCTCTTCACAGGAGCCTGAGGAGGGTCGTGAGATAGGCGGCCGCTCTGAAAATCCACTCGATGAGTCCCATGAAGAAGGGATCACAACTGGCTTCAACGGTTCTACTAGAATGTCTCAAATTTAGGAGGAGTCAGAGATTGAGCCTATATAGAGAGGGGGGAAAGCCGCGTTAGACTCGAAGAAGGAGGAAGGAGAATTCGAAAGTAGCAGTGATGAATCCATAGCTAGTGATTATTACTCGTCAGAGTCTGAAGGCGAAGATTCATAATCATGTCATGAGACACCGGGGATGTGTCCCATCCTTTCGGACTCAACCCCTTCTGATGTTAAGGGTCAAGATAAGGCCCTGAAGGCCGGCAAGCATCAAGATTCTCCTGGAAAGGCTGCAGGTGGAGTTTGGGGACATAAGCGATGTATTCGTCGATTTTGATGCCCTCATGGAAGATGACTTCAATTTTGATGTGACGCCAACCTGTTCTGGAGGTATTGCGCCATCTATCAGTTTGACTCTACCTGTGACAACTAAAGTCAGCCCTATCCTCTATTTACAATCGTTTGCTCTGGTTTGTGTTGGCGTCTTATGCTCATTTTAAGAATACACGACACAACACATTAGGATCACTCTTATATTCATTTTCCATTCTTCCGTATGTTCACTTAATTCTTTCCTTATTTTTAAAGTTCTGATGGTTTCATTTTAGGTATGATGAGAGGGCCTGGTCTTTATGATGACTTCGAGGATTACACCGACATGCAACGATATCCGAGGCGTTCATACAGCCACCATCAAGCCCGTGAGTCGGAAGAAGAGTATAGGCGGAGAAAAGACCTCGAGGCAGAGACCCGCTGTCAGGAGGAGAAGGATAAATAGCACCAGCACAGAGGCGGTTACGAGAGAAAAACGGTCTCATGATGACCGAGAAGAGTTCTCGAAGAAGTCTATGCTCCATCATCGCTCTCATTCTTCCGAACTCGTTCTGAAACGTACTTCGGCGGGATAAGAGATCGCCACTTCTTCTTTCCCTATTCCACCTTTAATGCATGTTTCATCTTCTTCAACAGTTGCCACTTCCCCCTGTCCCTTCTCATCCCCATCGGATGGCGGCCTACACCCTCCCTGCAGGCCCACCTAAGCTAGAGGCATCTCTCACGGGTTGGTTTCTAAAGGGTGTTAAGTTTGACATGGATATTTATCCCATTCGGAGGGACATTTACATGTCGCGCCTTCAAGGCACTTAAGCTGATTTGGAGTAGGGTGAGAACTGGGAGAGGCTCTGCAAACAACTAGCTGATACTAACAGGACAACTATTAGGAGATCCTCTCCTTCGAAGCCGAAAAAGATGATTTTGAAAAGGCGCTAACTGAGCGGGATGCCAACATTAAACAACTGGAGGAGGAAAAAGAGACAGCTCTTTGGGATAGTATGAGGACTACCAGCTTGATGCAGGAGATGAAGCAGCGCACGAGAGAGCCGAAATCGTCTAGAGAGACAAAAAAACGCATGCGGAAGAAGCCAAGCTGAAGGAAGATGCGATATTATTATCGAAACCCAAAAGAAGATAATTGCCGATCACAATCAGGTTGTAGAGAGGCAGATTAAAATGTTCTCCGATCAGGCCAAGACGATTGAGGAGCTGCGAGTGACGATCGTTGGACTACAAGCTTAGGTCACACAAGTTAACACCAACAAAACTGCGATTGAGACAGCGAAGGCTGCGGTGACAGCAAATTATCTTGAAATCCATCATACTTTCGACCGAAAGATGAAAAAGCTAGAATCGACGATCATGAATTTCTATGTCAACTTTGTATTGCATCAGGGGAGTCTTTCTTATCTTGGCGTGAAGTTTTCACGTACTCTTGCCCTCGTTTGGAAGGAAATCCTATTTCGTTTCACCGAGAATGGTGACGCATATACTGACCAAGAGTTGCGGGACACCTATCTTAATGTAGAATCCAAGAAGGCGTTGCTTGAAGGCCAGGAAATTCTCCGAGCGGAACAAGAGATGGAAACCGCCGAAGTGGCTCTAACGGTTACCACAGATGTGCCTGCCAAGCCTTCAATTTCCGCTGCGGGTGGACCTTCAAGGCAGATTCATGACCAATTGACAAGTTCGGAACTCGATGTTGCTCACCCCATGGCACGGATTTCTAGAGGTGATGATGGAGATGAGTTGGAAGTTGTTGTCCGCGACCCTACTTCCTATGTAGGTAACGATAACCCCTTTCTTGAAATTAAGGGACTTCATCTTACGCCACAGGAACAAGAGGAGTTTAATGCTTTTATCTTTGATCTTATTGGTCCCTCTACTCTTCATGTTAACGCGTTAATCACCTTGGCGCTTGTGCACATTGCTATTTTTACATCTTCAGAAATCGTGTCCGTTCCTGTTCCTGCCCCTATATCGACACCCAGTTCTCAACCGGGACCGGAGGATGAAAAGATCGAAGCACTTCATGGCCTAGATGATCCCTCGGCTTCTCTTGAAGGCGAGGTTACTGTCGTTGAGGCCAAAGAGTAGGAAACACCGATAGAGTAGCCATCGAAGACTTCACATGCCTTGGTTGCTATCAAGAAAGAGAAATTGGAGGCGATCAAGGCCTCGAAGAGTTCCCGAAAGCGGAGAAAGCGCAAGGGGTCGGGCAGCTCTACTCGGAATTCCAAACAAATTAGTGTCTTGAGTTTCTAGACATCGCTTATCTCTGGGCGACGTGAGTAACTAGAGTCTGGGGTTACTCGGCGTTGCCTATCCCCAGGCAACGAGAGAAGATTGCGCAGAGAGTTCCTCGGCATCGCCTATCTTCGAGCGAAACGAGAAACATGAATCTGGGGCTACTTGGCGTTGCCTATCTCCATGCAACGCGAGAAGCTTGCGTCGAGAGTTCCTCGGCATCGCCTATCTCCAAGCGACACGAGAAACTTGAATCTGGAGCTACTCGACATTGCCTATCTCTGGGTAATGCGAGAAGCTTGCGTCGAGAGTTCCTCGGCATCGCCTATCTCTGGGTGATGCGAGAAACTAGAATCTGGGGCTACTCAGCGTTGCCTATCTCTAGGCAACGCGAGAAGCTTGTATCGAGAGTTTCTCAGCGTCGCCTATCTCTGGCTGATGCGAGAAACTTGAATCTGGTGGTAGTTGGCGTTGCCTATCTCCGGGCAACGCAAGAAGCTTGCATCGAGAGTTCCTCAATGTCGCCTATCTCCGGGCGACACAAGAAAATTGAATCTATAGTTTTGGGCGTCGCCTATTTCTGAGTGACGCGAAAGATTTTAGCTGGTGGCCCTCTTGATGTGGCCTGGGTAGCATCATCTTTCAAAGTGCTAGTATCAAATTCCGCTGGTCTAGCGGTTCGAGTTGGTTTGCCCCCGCCACATCCTCGGGTCATTCTTATTTACACGATTTCAATGATTCAAAAAGCAATCTTTATTAAGAAAATCATGGCATATTCTTTTCCTAGTTACAACGCCACCGGCATTCCCGTAATGGCTTATTTGCTGAAAATATGAAAAGTACATAAAATTGTATTTAAATGAAATATCGGTGGAGCAACTCGTTGTTCCAAGCTCTGGGAATTTCGATCCCTTCGACGGTCGTCAGCTTGAATGTTCCATCTCTAAGTTTTCAATGAATGATGAACGATCCTTCCCAATTTGGTCCGAAGGCTCCCGGGATTGGGTAAACTCGCTTGAGTACGAGATCGCCAACTTCGAATGTTTGACTGTAAACTCTAGAGTTGAAGTATCGCTGAACCCTTTTCTGGTGTGCGGCGATTCGTAATTCTGCTTCCTCTCTCTTTTCATCGACCATATCAAATGATTCGAGTAGGATTTGCTCGTTTTGCCTTTGGTTCAAATTTAGCCTTCGCTGAGAGGTAACTTCTAGTTCGACATGAATCATTGCCTCTGAACCATAAGCCAATGTGAACGGGGTGTGGCCTGTAACAGCTTTGTGTGTTTTTCTATAAGCCCATAGTGCGAGTGGAAGCTCATTAACCCAATTTCCCTTTGCTTTGGTCAATCGCTTCTTGATGGTGGACTTGATGATCTCGTTTATCGCTTTGACTCGGTCGTTTGCCTTCGGATGAGCCACCGTAGAAAAACTTTTCTCGATTCGAAAGCACTTGTAGATGTCTTTGAATTTAGCCCTTTCAAACTGTGTTCAATTGTAAGTGATGATGTTCTGTGGCACGGCAAACCTGCAAATGGTATTTTTAATAACAAAGTTAATAACTTTCTTAGTGGTTATGGTGGCTAGCAGTTCCGCTTTGGCCCATTTTTCGAAATAGTCTACGGCCACAATTGCATATTTGGCTCCTCCTTTTCCCATCGCAAGGATGCTAATCAAATCGATTACCCATATCGCAAACAACCATGGGCTGACCATTTGTGTTAGCTCTGTTGACGGAGTTCTCTTAATCTTGTTGAACTTTTGACAACGATCACACCTTTTGGCACGATCTACGGCATCGCGGTTCACTGTTGGCCAGAAGTACCCATATCGAAGAACTTTCTTTGCTAGTGTCTACCTCCCAGTGTGGTTTCTGCATTCGCCTTCATTCACTTCTCCTAGGATTCGGTGTGCTTCATCTTCGGTTACACACCTAAGGAGAGGGGTCGAGAATCCCCTTCGTTAGAGTATGCCATCCTGTAACATGAATTGCGGCGCCTTCCTAAGTAATTTCTTTCGCTGGTTTCGATCTGCAGGAAGAGTTCTTGCCAGAAGGTAATCCTTTATTAGTGTCATCCACATGTCTGGTTCCTCGGTGGTCTCGAGAATCCATTCGACATCCATTTCGTTAATGATTGGATTGGTTAGGGTCTCGACTTGGACGACTCCCAATGAATGGCCTTCTCCGGAGCTTGCCAATTTGGCCAAAAAGTCTGCTTTTGTGTTTTGCTCTCGTGGTATGTGGGTGAAGGTGTAATGCTCGATGTTGCTTAACAGCTCTTGCACATTGGAGAGATATGGAGCCAGATTCTCGCCATGCGCCTGATATTTTCCTTTCACTTAGCATACAACCAGCTAAGAGTCACTATATATATGAACGGACTTTATTTTGAGTTCCTTTACGACTTTCATCCCTGCGATTAGTGCTTCATATTCTGCCTCGTTGTTTGTGGCAGGGAATTCTAGTCGTAGAGCGTAACTAATGGCTCGCCCTTTGGGGGTTTCAAGCACTACCCCTATATCTGAACAGTAATTGTTCGATGCGCCATCAATGAAAAGCTTCCATTGTGTGTTTACTTGCGATTGAACATCCTCTTCGACATGTCTTATTGTGAATTTCGCGATGAAATCAGCTAGTGCCTATAGCTTGATTGCCTTCCTTGAGTGGTAAGTAATATCATATTGACTCAATTCTATATTCAACTTAAGTAATCGCTCGGATGTCTCTGGCCGGTATAAAACTTATTTCAGTTGCTGGTTTGTAAGTACTTTGATTAAATGAGCCTGGAAATACGGCCGCAATTTTTGGGATGAGATCAAAAGGGAATATGCAAAATTTTCTAATTTCAGGTAGTTCTTTTCGGCTCCGATGAATCATTTTCTAATATAGTACACGGGTCATTGGATCCTTGCTTCTTCCCGTACGAGAGCTGCGCTTAACGCGTGCGGGGAAATTGCCAAGTAAATGAATAAGTCTTCTCCATCGACTTGTTTTTACAGGACCGGAGGAGTTTCCATGTATCGCAGTAGTTCCTCGAAGGCTGTTTGACTCACTCCATTCAAAGTTTTTCTTTCCCTTCTTCAAGGCGTCGAAGAATGGTATACACTTGTTTGTAGCTTTTGAGATAAAATGACTTAGTGCTGCGACTTTTCCGTTCAAACTCTGCAGCTCTTTCTTATTTTTAGGGGCTTGGACTTCTCGTAATGCCATTATCTGTTTTGGATTTGCTTCGATGGCCCGGGCAGTCACTATGAATCACAAGAATTTCCCGAAAGCCACCCCGATGTAGCACTTATGTGGGTTAAGCTTCATTCTGTATTTACGGGGTATCTCAAACATCTCAGCAAGATTACCTATGTGGTTAGCAGCTACCCGGGATTTGACTAATAGGTTATCCACATAAACTTCCTTATTTTTCCTAATCTGGCTCTTAAACATTGTATTCACTAGTCTTTGATACGTGGCTCGTGCATTCTTCAGACCAAACGACATTACTCTATAGCAGTATAATCCTAGGTCAGTTATGAAACTGGTATTTTCCTGATCCGGCTCGTGCATTAGAATTTGGTTATAGCCCGAGTACGCATCCATAAATGACAACAATTCATGTCCCACTATTCCATCCACCAATTGATCAATTCAGGGGAGTGGGAAGCTATCCTTCGAGCAAGCTTTGTTGAGGTCTGAAAAGTCAATGCAGGTTTGCCACTTTTCGTTATATTTCTTGACCAATACCGAATTTGATACCCATTCGAGGTAAGTTACATCTCAGATGAAACCATTGGCCCTTAGCTTTTCCACCTCTTCTCTCAATGGCTTGGATCGTTCACGGCCCAAACTGTGCCTTTTTTACTTTACTGGAGTGAATTTGGGGTCAATGTTAAGGGCGTGACATGCAATTTCAGGTGATACTCCGCACATATGAGCATGCATCCAGGAAAATACATCCAAGTTGGCTTAAAGGAATTTGGTTAAGTTTAATCGCATCTTGTTTCCATGCTGCGAACTGATTCTCAAGACCCGCGTGGGGTCGTCCATGCTTACTGGGACCGACACCATTAGTTCAGCTGGTGCCGCCCTATCCTCCCGTGAGCTCTTCTTCCTAGGGTCTAAAGCCTTATCGAATCGGCTATGGACCCCAAGCCAAGGGTGGCTTTGTAATTGATATTCAGAGGGTTTTCGGATGTGGAGAGCTTTCCCCGCATCCTTTCCCTTCTCCTTTCTTCTAGATTCATGCAACTCTGCAATGTAACATTCTTGAGCAACACATTGGTCTCCCTTCACAATTCTGACTCCACGCTTGATCGAGAATTTCATCGTGAGGCACCATTGAACTAGTGCTATCTTAAAATCGGCTAACGCAGGCCTTTCTAGAAATGCATTATACGCTGACATATCGTCTATAATCGCAAAAGTCTGAATGAGGGTGACTAGTCGTTCTCCCTCTCCGAGTTCTTCGGGTAGGTCAATGGTTTGGGTTCCCCAGTGAATGTTTGGATCTTTGTTTGGCATGCAGATACACTTTTCATTCCTATCTTCATCTGGTCGAAAGTGTGCTTGGAAAGTATATTCACCGAGCTTCCGTTGTCAATCAATACTCGACGGACAACTACGGGTCCGATTCCCACTGTTATTACCATTAGATCAAGAGTTGGTGCCTCAAATCCTTCAGTATCTCGATCACTAAATATTATGTCATTGCTCAACACTTTCTGCTGCTTGACCGGAGTCTCACCATATATTGTCAAACCTGCTCCTTTTGGGACATGTTTTAGCAAACTTGCATACCTTTCCATCTCCCCCCAAGTTTTTTTGTGCATGACGCTGCCCACCGGATATAGTTCCTATAATGAGCCTTTGGTCAGTTTGTTTTGACCCTTGGTCACTGGTCCCAGCCTGGTTTCCTTGCTCCATTGGTGGTTGAGGGGCTATCGCCTAGCTACGTTTTCACGCTCCCTTTACATATTGCTGGAGCTTGTTGTCATGGATCAATCCTTCGATAAAGTCTTTGATATGGCGGCATTCATTTGTGTTTTTGCCCGTGTGTCTCATGGAAGCGGCAAAATTTCCCTAAGCGCTTCTGTTGTTGCCTCCTTCTTGAGAGATTTCCTATACCCCTCAGTTACTTGTGTTGCAAGATAAATGTTCTCTGGGGTGTCTTTCTGGGGGGTATAATCTCCTGGTCCAAATTCTCTAAACCTTTTGTCACGACCACCACCGTTCTCCTTGTCGGAGTTTTGATTTCCTCTCTTTTGGTTCCCATTCTTCCTCGCCGCTCCTTGACTATTCCCGGGGCTGCGTATATTTTGGTTAAAAGTCATGCTATTCTATTCGGTGTTTGTCTGCTATGTTTCAGCAGCCTTTCTCTCCAGCTACCATGCCTCTTCCAACATCAAATGTTGGCTTACTTTGCGGTTGAAACCTTTCCTGTTGGTGGGCTGCTTTATCTTGATCCATTTCCCGAATTCCTTCGGATGAATTGCACGAACTAAGACCATAAAAACCATGTCTTCATTTGGACTGCTTACTTCTGTTACAGCCGTGTTGAATCTGTTCATAAATGATATTAATGACTCGTTGCGCCCTTGAACCAGTCTTGATAGAGACATGACATCCGTCGGTTGGGCGGTATGAAGTCTGAACTATTCAAGGAACATTGTTACAAGTTCGTCAAAAGTAGTGATAGAATTCGCGGGAATTCTAGTAAACCACATGGATGCAACGCCTTCAAGGAAGATGGGAAAACACCAGCAGCATACAGCTTCTGGAGCATTAGCTCTATCCATATACCAACTATATTTGTACAAATGGGGTTTCGGGTACTTGGTCCCGTCATAAGAATGGATGGTTGGCATAGTAAACCTGTCTGTGTATCTTTCATTCAAGATTTCGTCAGTAAAAGGAGTCTAACTCGGGGCAGATACCCATTTGTCATCCTTTTGACTCTTGCTCTCGTCCATCAACCGCTTGACCATGTCTACTATGAATGAGTCTGATGTCTAGTGGTCCTGGGGGCAGCGGTCAATCACTGTGCCAAGTGTTTGGTTTAGCAAACAATTTTGGTGCGTGGGCTGAAACATAGGCTCTCCTGTCTTCGGGAGTGCCATTACTATGGCACCCCATCGGCTTGCGTTTGTCCTAACTGGGGCTATCTAGATATTTCCAATCTTATCGAATGCGTTGACATCCTCCTCTACCTGTTCACCTTGCTCTTCGCCTTCCAAATTAGAGAGGTTCACAGCCACATCCTCTAGTGGGGTTTTAGTTCCGCGATTTAAATTTTGATTTGGTTGTCTTGGGTCGAGTGAGGTGTTCTCATTTTCTTCCAAGTTATTTCCTGTTGTCACCCTTTCCAATGGATGTTTTCCATTTCTCCTGCATAAACCAGAAACAAAGGAGTTTTCTTGTTCTATGGCAGCTGCTAGTTCAGGAATGATTCTCTGAACGGTCTTTGATTAGAGAGTTATTAGGGCGTTGAGCTTCTCCATTAGAGCCTTTTGACTCTCTTCCATTCTTTGGTTTATTTCCACAACCATCTTATTCAATTCATCTCGGGTTACAATTTCATGCATTAGAGCTTCTCCATTACAATTTCCTTCCAGTTCCACTAGTTGCACCTTCAATTCCTTCATCTCGTTTAGTGACATCCTGCTAGCTGGTCTTCTTACGGGTTCAGCTCCTGGTACGAGATCTATCCTAAACTCGATTTCTCTTTACGGCGGCAAGCCCGAAACTAGTTCAAACACATCCGCAAATTCTCTTGCTACAAAAACCTGCTTCAACTCTACATCCTTTCCCATAGCACCCAATAACGCATAAGCATTTCTGTTCGAACTACTTACTGAGTAAAGGACTCAGTTATGGTTATTAGGGTGTTTCAATGATATTTCCCCCTCCTGGTAAAATATCCTAGCGTCATATCTATGTAACCAATCCATACCCAATATGATCCCGAAGCCCACGAAATCAAAAACATGTAAACTGCATGCAAACATATGACCTAACAAATCAAGTTCTAGCTGCTCATATTTCATTCCTAGAGCTGCATCCCTCCTATAGGATTCGCTACCCTTAAAGGAGTAATAAGGTATAAAGGTTCCATACATAAGCAATCTACCAAATACTGAGATATAAATGAGTGGGATCCACTAGTTTCAAATAGTATCCTAACCGGAGTACTATGAATCATAAGCATACCTTCCATCATAGCTTTTCCTTTCTCAACAGCCATTGGTCTAGAGGATGATGGTTCCAACGCAAAGACCTTTCCCTTTCTAGCTTTAGCAGCCTCGGGACACTTGTCCTTGTAATGCCCTATCTGGCCACAGTTGCAACACTTCACATTCGGCCTCACTGCAACTTCTCTTCCATCACCCGAGCGACACTCATTGGTATAGTCCCCCTTCTTGTCACACATGTAACAGACGATATCAGCCTTGCTCTTCTTAGCTGCTACCCCCGACTGGGCACCTTTCTTCTTGAAGAACTTCTACTTCTTACCCTGAAAATTCTAAACTTGGCCGGTTACCCCTTTCCAAAAGTAGAAAGCGTCTCTTCATTCCGAATAGCCTTCTCGACAACAATACGACACAGATCCCAGAGGTTTGGCATGGTTGCTCTGGCGATCTGAGGATTCAACCCCCTGATAAACTTATCATTCCTCCAAATGACATTATCCACAGTAGCATATCCCTAACGGGACAGCTCATCAAATTCTGTAGCATACTCAATCACCGCTTTATACCCCTAGACTAAATCTGCAAACTTTCTTAGCAATGCTAACTTGGCAACCTTGGATAGAAATCTTTCTTCGAAGCTCCTTCAAAATTCAGCCCAAGTCAGGTCTTCCTCTAGTCCTCCCACGGTAACTCCGTTCCACCAAAACAACGTTGCTCCCTGCAATTGCCTTGAAGCAAGTCTTCTCTTCTGCATATATGCCAAGCCGAGATCTGCAAATATCCTCTCACAATGCAATAGCCAGTTCTCCACTCCTACTACATCCTCGGTACCCAGAAAAGTCTTCCCTCCAAGACAAGTGTAATCCCTGTTCAACTTGGCATAATTTTTGCCAATTGGGGACACTGGATTAGCTCCTCCAACATTCCCTACAGCCACTCCCGCAACTGTTCCAGCTTGCATCATATTCACGAAGAACCGATACAATATCCCCATATCATCTAGTGGGATCTCAGTACCAATATTGGCATTTTCATCTGGGTTTGCATTTGCGTGTCGACCCTGGTTGGTCCTAGTATTGCGTCGAACATTTCCACTTGTTGTGGTGTGTCTTCCACCTTGATTCACTCTTCCATTTTCCTGCCTCCATATTTACATTTCTACTACCTGAAATCCAATCTTGGTAAGATACAAAAGAACAGTCTAAGAGAGTGGGGAATACATACTTAGGTATTTATAGCAAAGTACACATACATTATTATAACATTTACCTAAGCCCAACCATATTTTAGACTCATTAGATTATGCTTCAAAAATATTTTAAGGTTTATATTCCTTTTAAGTACATAAACCTCGCTCTGATACCAACTTGCAATATCCCTATATAGCTAACACTGCCTCCTGCATGCCTCCGAAAGCTTATTTGACCAAAAACCTGAAAGTCTCCCTCTCTCGGACTACTCAAATTTATTTTGAGTACCCAAGAGTTTGTGTAGAAACACAAACTTCGAGTCAGACAATAACTCTGGTATGAATAATCCCCTATCAACTTTATCATAAATAGATATCCAGTGAGACCACGCCGCTTAGCGAAACCGGTTTTCCCCTCACTAGTATCCAAAACAAAACATGCAAATCATTTACTATGCTCTTGCACCCAAAATGATTAGTCTTAACATGATATGAAATAAAGCCGTAAATCATATATATATATTGGATATCCCATCCACCCTTTCATTAGATATCCCATCTAAAAGAAATTTATTAGATTTCCCATCTAAAATTCATTTATTAGAGCTCCCCTCTAAAATATTTAAAATGACTATCCTTCAAAACTTAAATAGGACTATCCGTCCCAAATTCATCAAAATAAATGCAGATTATCCATCGTACATTGTTTTATAAAAGTGGGTGTGGGCTATCGACCGTACACTCCATAGTTTTCCTAGGATGATTACGAAACCTTGGGTGGCAAATCCTTGTGCTAACCACCTCTGACAAAACATTCTTTACTTTAGAAATTTGATGTGGGCTATCCACCGTACATTCCATTGTTTTTCTAGGTTCACCAAGAACCCAACACTTGGCCAATTAAAACATTATGATCCCTATGATTATATATAAAAATTCATGATCCCCATGATTACTTATTTTCCCTAGGTATACCACCTGTTTAACCTATTCCCATTGGTATCCCCAATTAGGTTAAATTAAATAAAACACATTGATAGCCCAAATGTATATTTTCGAAAGCATATTTCTGTTTGTAACCCCAAAACTATGTATTGAAAACATTAAACCCACCTCGGCGTGCCCAAGGTTTATTAACATTCATTTTATATAAGGGTCCCCTTTACATATTCAAACAAAGATAAGTATTTTATGCTATAACCCTTCAACTTAGCAAATTTTGACTTTAAAAAAATGGCTCAAAACAACCGTTTAAAACCCTTCGAATGAAGTCCTATTCGAAAGCAAATAAACCTCCAAAGTTAGCCCCTTCGGAAACCTTTCTTTTGAAAGCATCACAAAATCATACCTTTTGACCTTGTCGAATGGTCCTACCTTCCGACATTGTCGGAAGGTTTCTTTTCGACCTGGTCGAAAGGTACCATCTTTCGACTTTGTCGAAAGCCTGGGGTATCTCCTCTTATAAAACCATTTACAAACCTTTTGAAAGCAATGAAACTCAAAACCTTTCAACGTGAAAACCTTTCGAAATCAAGCCTTTTGAAATCAAAACCTTTCGAAATCAAACCTTTCCAAATCAAAACCATTCGAAATAAAAACCTTTTGAAACCAAACCTTTCGAAATCATTCAAAAACAATGAAGTGTTGGTGTTGGAACCAACCCTTTGAATGTATACTTTCGACCTTGTTGGAAGGTTTACCCTTCGACTTTGTCGAAAGGTATTAAAACTTTTACTTTAAAAACATTGGGAAGGTTGGGATTTTCCTCCCCCTTTCCCTTCGACTTTATCGAGGGGTATAAAAATCTTTCTAGAAAGCATTTAAAACATTAACTCTTAAAGGTTTTGGCTTTTGAAGATCCTTTTCATGGCCCCTCCATGAGTATATAAAACTTAGTCTTTTTTTAATAAAAATTTATAGAATCGAAGGATCCCCCTTCGACTTAGTTGAAAGCAAGTTTTATTTCCATTTGAAAGCAAAGGAAACAGCTCCCCAACCCTTCGCCCATCTTTCCTTCTTCACCATGCCTACCCTTCGACTCAGACGAAGGGATAAAAGCGGCTTTTGGAGTAAGAGGGAACATCTGGGCCTACTGAAGTGATGTTTTATCTTGCTTTTCTAAATGTGATTGTTCAAAGGGCTTCCACCTACGCTTTCACATAGTAAAAAGTATAAAAAAGTCAATCTTTCCCATAAAGCACTATACATCTTCCCCAAATCAATTTTTGAAATCAAATTCCCTTGGGCTTTGACCAAGGCATAAACAATATTACAGTTTAGCCCTTAGGCATAATTAATTTAATTACCTTAGATAACCGCTAAAGGAAAATCCCAAAAAATACTAAAAATCTTAAAAATTATATACTTCAACATATTAAAATTTCAAAGCATATGAAGATCAAAACAATTCAGAATTTACCAAAACCGAATAAAACGTGTTAATTAGCCCATTAACAATTTAAAACACCTAAGTCTTATCCAAACAAAGGTTTAAATGGTTATATCGTTACTGAAATCACAACCATGAATTGGGTATAAAACATAACCGATCCAAACACAGAAAATGAGATGATAAACATGATTATTCACCTTGATTACTTAATTGGAGAATGAGATAATTTCCTAGCTTTAATTCCTTAGCTTTTTCTTCAATTTATTGCTCTTCCTCGAGTTTTTAATGGCCGACCGAAAGTTGGTGAGGAGTTATGAATGAGAGAGAGAAAATTTATTAAAGTGGAGGAAGAGATTTATACTAAGAAATGTAGCCCCATTTCCAAGTTTACCCCTTAGGAAATTCCTCCTTCTTAATTTAGTTAAGTCTTATTTTAAATCATTTATTAAGACACGTCTATTGGATTTATTAATCTCATCTCCTTAATTATTCATATTATTATATTTAATTTATCCAATTAAATATCCCGAATAATGTTAATTAAAATTCTGGGGCATTACAGTTGGCGAGGTTGCCGTTGTGATGAGTTCAAGGAGTGGGACGTGCTGGTGGTTTGCGTTCGACGATTAGTGGCTCCAAGCTCCATGCATGTGCTCATTGTGTATGTTATTTTTGCTTTTGGAAATCGAATGTGGTTTGGGGAAGATGGTACTGTAGTGGATGGGTGGGTATGGCATAATGGGCCTTGGGACGCATGTTTGGGTGAGAAAAGTTTTTATTTAATTTGGTTTATTTTAAAATAAAATCATTAACTTTAGATTTGAATACTCTGCTCGATTTAAATTCGATTGACCCCTGGATTTTTACATTATAGTCGTATTGACGAGTATAACGTTATAGTGTAATCTGCTGATAGAATTGGTAGTGCATAAAGTTATGATATTTTAAAATCGACTGAGATTTAATTACATTATTTTTAATTAATAACGTCATTAAAATTATATACCTTAATTATGTTATCTATTTGTCCAAATAAACATCGTACTGCTAAAATGAATTAAATAGGGTAATCTGAACACTTGTTTAGCAGAATAAAACACCGTTATCCTAATTAAATTAATTTGACATTTAATAACAGAATAAATCCCCGATCTTTTATTTTATAAATTTGGACATATGATTATATATCATTAATTGATATGCCACTTTGAATAAGTGATAAATTAACCAACGACGGTTAAGCGTTGAATTTATTTACATAGTTGTTGATTATGTAAATATCAGTTATTAGCTTGTAAATTTTAATTAAATGATAGGGTACTATGTTTAAGTACCATTGTGATCGTTAAGCCTCTTTCAAATTTGAAAAAACAATTATTGATTTGAAAGTTAATTTAAGAATAATTATTATCTATTATAAGTGTTAACAAGAAAACTTGTCAACACCCCAAAGTTGATGTTATAGGGAAGGTTAACCCTTTTTGGTCTCTTTTGGTTTATTGGAGAGAGCTAGGATATGAATGTTTTCTTTTGGATCACCTTTCAGAGACTTTATAGTGAAATTTCCTTCTTATTGACCTTTCGACTTAGTCAAAAGGCTTAAGTTCCCTTGTTTTTGGTCTTTTTGAGCTAAATAGAGTCATTTGACTTTCCCTTCGAAACAGTCCTTTTAAGGCAGTTGCGGGAGCCTAACGGATGGCTCTAAAATTCAAGGTTATGATCAGTTTTGAATGATTTCGACCTTGTCAAAAGCTGGAATCTTAAATGAATTGATTTTGGATCGGGAATCACATGTAAAACTGGCTTGGGTTAAGGTTTCGATCCACTAGAAGGTAGAAGTCCAACGAAAGGTGGCCTAGAGTTGATAAGTGGAATTACTTAAAAATGTAGGGGTTTCGACCAAGTCAGAAGGTGTCTTTCGATGGGGTCGATACCTGGAAAATAGAGTTAGATATAATAAAAGCTTTTCAAACAACAAAGTAATCAATAATATTGAAGTATTCCCTTTCATAACTCAACAAATCCTTTTATTGAACAATTTTCCCTAATTCGATTTACAAATTAGGGTTACAACTTTTCAGAATTAAAAAAATACAAGTGTAGAATGAATGAGTTCGAATCCCCCAAATCTAGACCCCTTGGGTCTTATTTATAGATGCGAGTCTGCACCTTTTGACCGACTTCTTTCGACCTGGTCGGAAGGTGGCTTTTGAATTATCTTTAGAATGCTTTCGAATCCTTTAACACTTGTGCATCCCTCTACAATGCTTTTGTCTTTTTCAAAAGGGATGGTTACGCCTTTCTTCTTATTGTTGCTTGATAGGAACTTCCGACTCTGTCTATAGGCTATCTCCAAGGGTTTCGAAGTTGTTAAAATACTAATGGTTTCGACACTGTTTACGCTTCCAATCTTTTTCTTGTGACTTGATGCGGAACCTTCCCTAGATTTTATTGGCTACGACCGATTCGAAAGGCTTGGTTTGGGTTTCAAAAGGGTTGTTCTGACCAAGGCATATTTCTGAGTGGTTTGAATGAAGGAAAAACCTTTGGTTCGGAAAGTTTGGCACTCATATGAAGAGCTGCCATTCCTTGTCTTCAAAAGGTGTTGCTTTAACTCAATCGAAACGTCTTCATACATGTGGAAGAACCTGCTTCGAAAGGTGGTCACTGAAGCAGAAGGTTTCTTTCGACCCCTTTGAAAGGTTGTGATACTTTTGGACTTTGACTGTAGCAGCCATTCGACTCCTTCGAAAGGTCTTGTTGGAGCTTCTTTCTATTATCCTTCTTTTTCCTTCATTCAATCTGGTTTCGACAAGGTCGAAAGGATATTTGGTAGTAACATTTGCTCCCCTAGCGAAGGGATGACCTTGACTTTCCAAGTCAATCATTTCGAAACCTTGAATTTTTCCCGCCTTTTGGTATTCCACCGTGAATCTTAGCCGTTCATTAAAATCTGATCGAACGGTTTGCCATCCTTGCTGACTTTTCTTATAAACCACGTTCTTCTTTTCTCTTACTCATCTGCGATTGAAATAAACTTCGAGCAAGTGTAAAAAATTCTAAAACCCCCCAAATCATTTTAATCTTAAACAAAGAAGATTCCAGATCTAAAGTAAGTTGAATTTGTCTCGTTTATCGAATCTTTCTATCTTACACTGAATTTCCATTACTTGAACATTTACAGTCGGGATCTCGATTCTCTTTGTTTTTATTTAGTTGAAGCTGTTTAAGTTTTAATTTGCCTAAGAGTATTCTTTGATTCAGTTTCATGGTTCGATTCGATTTACTTTCTTGTTAATTTTCATTTTGAACCCATCCGATCCAAATTTTATTGTTATTGTGTGTTTTTAGAGAATTTGAACGTTTATCTCGAAGATTTCAAAATTTAAATAATTGATTCGCATTTAAATCCATTTGTTTAATGGTTTTAAATTTCTGGGTTGAAATCAGATTTAGGGAAGAAGGATTCTTCGGTTAACTTCGGCCAGAAGTTTTGAGATGTACGAGTCAAAAATTGCCGCTAGAATTTTACTTTTCCACCCCTTCGAAAGTGATTAAGGCGGTATTTTCCTATTTTTCTTTTTAGCCCCTTTTAATGGGGTCGAAAGGTAAGCTAGCGCTTATTTAATTGACCTTGTCGAAAGGTAGTTTAGTTCAAACGAAACAGACCTCTTCGAAGGCAATTTTGTGCTTTCTGCCCAAATACATTTCGAAGATGTTGGTTTTTGCTTGGTAACTCACATTTTCGAAATCATAAGTTTTGTCCCATGGGTTTCACAACCATTCATATAAACTTGCTTTAAATTTGTTTAAGTTAGAGGTAGATATGTTTTATAAATTGGATCAAAGAAAGCATACTTTGTATAAGTTGCAAATTAAGTAAAACGTTTCAACTTAATCGAAACCTATTGTTTCGATTGAAATTAAGTTGTTGGTATGCTTTTGAAACCATGCATTCCTTTCGATTCTATCGAAACCATCTGTAAGTAACGGGTCGGAACCTCTTATAATCATCTTTCTCCAATATTGTTGAAACATTCCAAGTCCTTTTATTATTTTAACAATACGACTTCAACTTAAAACCTTTCGACTTTATTGGTAAATGAGGTTTCGACAACATTCATATTCCCTTGGTAAAGCTAAGATTGCAGGTTTCGACAGTGTCGAAGGGTCTTTTCTTTTATTTATTGAATATTGATAGTTTATATTTTGCTCAAATTTTATGAAGGTTTTAACTAATCCCTTCTAATAACAAAGCTCCTATTGAGCTTTAGAAACTATTGAAAAGTGTCGGTTGGACATATGCTTCAGCCTTCCCTTTTGACCCTGTCGAAAGCTCGGTAGATGTTTATACTTGTGCTTTCGATATTTTTGAAGGATGTTTGTTAAGTGTTAACTCCTATTTCTCTTTCGACTCTATCAAAAGATCAGTAAATCTCATTTTTCTACTTTACCATTCATTTAAGAATTTGAAGTTTCATATTTCGTTTGATGTTAAAATTGTTGTGATTGGTTTCTAGTAATCCTTGAAAGAATGTTAATTTCATAAAAAACTATAATTTCTAACCGAAACGTTTTCACCTTACAGAATCATGAGTTCTCCTAAGAAGGTTGAAGATACTTCCAAGTGCTCCTAGATATCCACTCAAGAGAAAGTGGATGCAGTCCTTAATGACTTTGGGATTTTAGGGGTTGAAGCCATTCATCCTACCGAAAATGACACCATCAACAGCCCTCCTAAAGGGTTCTTCGCTTACACTACAATCCAAATCTGGCACGGTGGATTCCTTCCATTTCCAGACTTCCTATCCAAGTTCTTAGCTTATCTTGGAATTGCTCTGATTCAGTTATCGCCCAACGTATACACTTATCTTTTATCTTTGGAGTTGATGGCGCTAGAGTCCGACATTCCCTCTTTGAAGCTGAAGCACTGAATCACCTCGTCCGGTTGATTAAGCTTAGCAACCTTAACAGCCAAATCTTCCGGAAAAATCCTCCCAAGAAATTTATATCTGAGGGAGTGAACAAGTTTAGAGACTGGGAGAATTAGTTCTTCATTGTTAGATGCTTCCCAAACATTAGCGGGACTTTCACTACTTCACATAAGCTCAGATTTCATTATTTTCCTTCTATCTAGTTACTTTTCTTTACTGATCTATGCTTTTTGTCAGGTGCTCCTGCTAAAGAACTAAATGAGGTGGACAAGAGAATAGTGGAGTCTCTAATTTTAGCTTCAAGTAGGATTAGGAACCGATTGACCCTACTAAATCCCATAAATTTACAAAAGTACTCTCTCTTGCCAACCGTTCAATGGATTATCGGCCAACCCCCTTTGATCCAACATATGTCCTGAAGCAAACGCTTCCCGTCTTTGGGAGATCCTACAAACTTCTCCCCAATGTCACCTATCTGCCCTGATCACTCCTGTAGGTCATAAAAGCTGCACTTGTTATCTATTGCTGTGTCGTTTTCCAAGTTATTCTGCTGACTTATAATCTGTTCGAATTCTCTACAGCTGTTTCTCAGGTTGAACAACCTATCAGTGTTGAGGCTCCTCCCTCTTCAACTTCTCGTGTGCCATCCTTTTCTCCGGCTCTCACTAAAACAATGATGGTCTTCAAGAGAAAATGGGTCAAATCGGCTGTGGGGAACCACCTCTAAAGATAGAAAAAATAGTTGAAGTTCCTGATTCTCCACTACGAGAGGAGGAGTTTACTAATATTGGTGAATTTCTAAAAAGTCTAACCGTCAAATCTCCTCACGAATTACCTAAGGAAACTCCTACTAAGGTCGATCCTCTTTCTCGCATCGTTGTCTCTAGCTCTCCAAGCGTAATAGAGTAGATGCAAAAATGCCTTGGAGACTTCAACCCTAACTTAAGTGCTAAACCTTCCTGGATCATCAGCTTCCATACCCCTGAGTGATTTCGAGAAGGTGGTCCATTCTATCTTAAACTCTTCGTCATTCACTTCAATTCAGCTACCATCCTCTATTTCTGATTTAGATGGTCACTATCAATCCCTTCTTAAACAATAACTCCTCGTATGGTTTACATTACTTAACTTTATTACTTCTTTTTTCTTTAAGTTTGTAACTTATGTTGTACTTTTCCTTTCAAATTTCCAAAAGCTAGTTCTCCTTGCACGAAAATGTGTCTAAATCTTATGTCGAATCTTCTAAAATTCAGGAAGAGATTTCTGACCTAAAAAATCAAGTCTCCACTTTATCCACAGAGAAGAATTATGCTATGACTGAACTGGAGCGATTGAGAGCTTTTCTTGCCCAATCAGAGTATGTTATTTCTGAGGAAAAGAAAGCCTGCCAACTCCTCGCCGATGATAATTTAGCAATGAAAATGACTTTAAAAGAAGCCGAGGAGGAAAAGATCCAAATGGTGGCAAAACCAGACTCTCTAAAGGAGAAGTTGAAAAAGAATAAAGCTTCCCTAAAATTGGCAGTCGATGCTATTTCCGAAGAAAAGCAGCGAGTGAATTTCTTAACACCTCTCTTGAAGATATTATGATGAATTCTTTTGAGGATGTTTTGATGCTAGCCTACGCCGATAACACAGACAAATTCCCTGAATTAATCTTTCCCTCGCTTGACCCTGCTCTTGTCGGTAGGGTTATTGGCAAGATCAAACAAATGGAGCAGGGAATTGAAATTGCTGAAAGGGAGGAGATTGATGCCTCCAAAATTCTTTCCTTTGAAGTTCCTTCCTCCAAAGCCGAACCAGACTATGAAGACGAAGAAGAAAAAGATAATGCCGTCGAAGAAGAGGGGGTGATAATGACGATGATAATGATGATGATAACGATGATGACGGGGATGATAACATCAATGACAGACAAGGATCAGGTGGCAATAGAGGTGGCCAAACTGAAGCTTCTGAAAAAGATAGAGATGATAAAACAAAGACCTTTGAAAAGGATTTGTCTCCTCATGAAGCGATTCCGCATAATCTCCTACACCTTCTGCCCTTCAAGAGGAGCCTGCTTTTATTAATGTTGAAGTGCCAAAAGAAATGGAGCAGGTTTCCAAAGCATCGATCCCGGTATCTTAGGTATGAGATTCGTTGTTTAAACAACTTTCGCTTCGAAGATAATAATAGTGTAAATCATTTATTTAGATAAGGAAGAAATATATCCACCCATATAAAACTGAGCTTGAAAGAAAACAAGCAGAGATAAATAGTTTATATAGGGAGGTAGACAAACATTTGAAGGTGCACAACATTCTTTCTAATAAATATCATAGACTCAATAGAGGTGCGATAGTGTTAGCATCCCTTAAGCATCAAGAAGATGCCTCACAGTTGAGAAGAGCGCACCTTCGATATGACACTCTTTCGAAGAAAAACCATGAATTGATTACCCTCTTTTGGATGTTGATTGAAGAGAGAGACATTTTGGTTAATTTCTTACACAAGGCCTATTGTAGACACCCAACTGTTGATTTTTCATATTTAGGTGATTTTAGTAGGGGGTTTACTTAGGCATCTTCACAAAAGATATTTGGATGAGTTCGGGTCCGATCTGCATCCCAGAGCATGCTGGAATCTCCCTCAAGTTAAATCAATTCTTCAAAATTTGCCCTTTGATAAACTTAAGTATTATAAGGACAAGTTTATTCCAAAAATTTTACAAAATCAATTTTGTATGAACCAGACGAATAGTTGTAATTATGTAATAATAATGATTTGTGAATGTTTAATTTTCTTTTTATACTTAGTTGCATTTTATTATGTTATCACAGAGAGAATGTTCCTCAAGCAATCTTGTCCCTAAAGATTACTTAAGCCAATATGTTAAATTCAGAAGATTTTATCTCGAAATGGAAACAATTTAAAAATCTTCAAAATTAGAAATATATCATTTTCTTAGAGATTTACAAAAATTTTACATGGAACATCCTCGTCTCCACTTCGATTTCCTTGGTGATAAAGAAGAAAAGCTACTTAAGGAGATCCGGACATACCATACTAAACTCATTTGCGGTCGTGATAGTCCTCCAGTCGGAGAATGAGACTATAGCAAATATCCCCCGGTGACTACTCCAAAAGGACTTAACATTCCTTTTGACTCTACAGTTATTCTTTTTGCTAATTTATAGAATAAAGTTAGAGATCTTATTTCTCATCTTTGGATATAAAACAAATGTCTAATGAATCTTTTAGTTTCATTGTTACTTGAGTTGTAATCTGTTATCCCACCTTTTGGCAAGGCCGTGACACCAAGAACTTAACTAGAAACCGAGGACAGTTCGTCCCGAAGATCGGTTATACACAGATTCACTATATATACTTGCAAATTTTATCCGAGTCTGGATCAAGCTATAATTGACAAGGCACGACAAGAAAAGCTATAGAACCCAGTGTCCCAAATTTCAAGTCAATCCGAGTTCGTATGCTCAAGATATGATCGATGCAACTCAAGTGATCACCTTGTTCGTATTGATCAAGCAATCAGAAGAAAACGCCCTTTTCATATCAATCCGGTTCGAGTCCATCAGATGCGCACGACTTCGTATCGATCAGGGGAGAACAAGTCGGTATCCATAGAGGGCAGTGTTCTTCGTATCGATCCTTCCTCAAACTACTTCACACCCATCATCTCCAACTTGTTCGTATCGATCAACCAATGTCCACTTCGTATCCATCAAAACCATACAAAACCGCTACTTCATATCGATCTATTAACAAACGCTGCACTTGTGTCGACCGACCAGTGATCGATGCAAACAGTACAAGATAGACCGGTGCGAAATGCACTTATAATCGATCGATACGAACTGAGCAATGACGATCGATACGAACAGAGTGCATCCATAGGAAAGACTCGATCGTTCGGCATGAAATGTGGGTCGATCCTAAAAGCAAGCGACACATCCTTAGACAGCACGTGCAGAACTATCGATACGATGTTATCGATACGAACAACATCAATACGAATTCAACAGCCTTCAGAAAACCCAAACTTGCATTGATCATATCTCAAAATCTACAAGTCCAAATGCCACCAAATTTTCACAGGAGCTTGCGCACACCTTCAAGAATGTTCATGATCGATCCTGACACGATTGGACCAAATCCTGATCGATACGATTTAAGTTCGTATCGATCACGGATCGACCACAAACGGTCAGGGAACGATCGCTTAGGCCCACCCATGTGCGAGAAGAGGTCTTCTGAGATCTAAGCGAGATATTTGCATCCTACGCCTATAAATAGCAGCTCCGGACCTACACAAAAGGGACTTTTGGTTCTTCTATGTCCAGACTCTGTCGAAATCATTGTTGCATTCAAGTTTTACTATTGTAATTCGTTCTAACCAGCAAGCAAAAGTTAATAAAAGTCAATCATTTCATAGTTGACGTAGGCCATACGCCGAACCACTCTAAATTTGCGTGTCTCTACGCGTTTTTCTTGTTTATTTTTGGTGTGTTTGTTAGATCTGCCTCCTTTTTCATTTATATTCTTCATTTTATCTCTTTAAACACATCCGAAGGGTGTTGTGCCCAATTTTGGTACAAACACTTTGGTGCTTTCACTGAGAGAACCCATTTTTTCTCTACTCGTTGGATATACTATCGATATCGGATTGCATAAATCTAAGAAGAAGATCCAGATTTCAAGTTTAAAGTTCTTTCATCCTATTCAGATTTGCATCAAGTCTAGGAAAGAGCTTCACTACCCATCATGGTTAACACTAGGACTACCTTAACTACCGAAGATCCAGAAGGACGGGAAAGACAGAACCCCATACAACTACCACTTGCCGAACAAAACGCTGCCGGACCGTTAGATCCGCAAGGCCCTGTAACCAGGGAAGAATTTCAATTGCTAATACAAGAGCTTACTCAGAGCCGCCAACAGCTCACTCAGCAACAGCGCGCCAACGCAGAATTAACCAATCAACTAAACTGTCAAAGACGAAGGAGATCTAGAAGGGATCAGGCTTCCTATTCATCCACCGAGAGTTCAGCCTCTTCTGACTACCATAATAGATCCACGCGGCCGCGACTGGACGAAAGTTACACGCAGGCCACTGGGCAACACACATTGAATCTTGGGCAACTGAGAGTTGGCCCGTAAACCAGCCATCAAACTGAACCCTCCTCCTGAGGTGGTGCTACCCCATATCACGTTACCGACAACCGCACTACCACTGCTACTAATTTGGGAGTTGATGCTCGGAACTAAACGGATCTGACCCATCGCCAACACAACCATACTCCTGAGCCTTATGTCCCTGAAGACATAGAACCAAGGAGGTGAGAAATGGACCGTCGACTGCGACCGGTCCCTCTTGCATTGTGGAACCCGACCACACCTTGGCCCAACATGCTGAAAATGTCCAGATGTCGGACATCCCGACGATGATCCATCAAATGATCCGTGAAAGTCAGGGCCTTACTAATGACGACTGGGGAATCTCGCAGAGTCATACCCCTTTTACTGTTGAGATACTCTATGCTGAACTACCTCGGCGATTCAAGATGTCGACTTTACCCGTTTACGAAGGGAGCTCTGATCCTAATCAACAAATCTTGAAGTATGAATGGTTAATGAATGCTGCATGAGTTGATGATGCAGTTAAGTGTCGAAGTTTCCCGATATCTCTAGGGGCATAACAACTATGTGGTTTACCCGTTTACCACCTCGATCTATTTCTTTTTTTGACCAGTTGGCAATAAAGTATACTGAGCAGTTTTGCATGCATGTCGCAAGGCCGAAAGATGTTTATACTTTGTCTATTGTCACTCAAGCTCTTGAGAGACACTCAGACGTTATCTGGAAGGATTTCATGCTGCATGCGCTGAAATTAGTAACCCCGATGATAATTCGATTCTGATGGCACTGACTAAGGGGATCGACCCCGACTCCAAATTTGGAAATTGTTTGGCCAGAAAACGTCCTGCATCATTCGACCGTTTCTATTCCAAGGCAGCCCAATTCTTGAGAAGGGAGGATGCGAAAAAATCTAGGAAGAAGGATGACGCAGAGCCCAGTATGGAAGGAATCCAGAGCAATGTTGCTGTTAAACAAACCGGGGAGAGTTCCAGAAAAGTACAACTGAACATACAAAATAAACAGAATCAACAAAAGGCAATGGAAACCAGAACAAGAAACGAGATCCAACTCGCGAGCCACGACGTAGGGCTCCCATGTTTGATAAGTATACCCCTTTGAATACGTCGTTGGAAAATTTGTATTTAAAGACCTACAATACTTTTCAGTATAAGAAACCTGCTCTGAAACAATCATCGAAGAAACAGATCCAGACAGGGAAGTTTTTTAGATTCCATGAGAGCCATGGACATAACACAAATGAATGCCATCATTTACAAGACCTCATAGAAAAGTTGATACGTGAGAGAAAGTTAGAGTAGTTTGTGCAGGCACCGAAGTCAGGAGGTGCGAGCCCATCTAATCAGAACCATGTGCCGAATCAGGCAAGACAGTAGGAACCCGCTCGTACTGGTGGGAGTTTGGTGATAAATATTGTTAGCGGTGATCCACATCCAGCAGATCGGAGCTGGAGGGAAATGGAGTCGTATGCCAGCTCTATCAGGCATGCGGGCTTTGAAGGTTGTAGTAATTCGGAAGATGGGGCTCCGACCAAGCAACAGAAAACGATGACAGACGACATCGTATTTCGAGATCGAGATGCCGACGGAGTCGAAGCCCCTACTATTGATCCACTTGTCATATCAACTCAGGTAGGTCTTGCTTGGATGAAAAGGATATTAGTAGACAGTGGAAGCTCGGTGAACATAATATTCAAGCGAGCGTATGACCAGATGAAAAATGGAAACAAAGGATTTGAAGCCTTGTCAGTCCTGTATTCATGGCTTCAATGGGAGCGCAACCATACCCACTGGAGCAGTTGAATTGCCCGTGGAGTTGGGAATTGGAGAACGCTGGAGAGTCCGGATATTACAATTTGTTGTATTGGACATAGCTTGCCATACAATGCTTTCTTTGGCAGACCGACCCGAGCTGAATTTAGGGCTGCTATTGCCCCTTGGTGTCTGACTTAAAAATTCCCTACCGACAATGTAGTCGGAGTAGTTCAGGGAGACCAGGCTACAGGTCGAGCCTGTTATGTTACTGAGCTGTGAGAGGCGCAGCGAAAAGAAAAAGGAAAGGACGTAGAGGAATTTCTCTGCGTCCGCTTTGCTGAGAATTGACAATTGATGCTTGGGACCAGGCCCGGGCACCCCGACCAATTCCCAAGGGATCTTGACCCGAGAGATACTGAAAGTGAAGACAAAAATAAATATTATCAAGCCTGCCCGGCCGAACTAACGATCGATGTTCCGATCGACGATAACGACGATTCTAAAATGATAAAGATTGGATCTCAGCTAAGCCAATGAATGCAAGAGGAATTGATTGAATTTCTCCGGGCAAATCTCGACGTGTTTGCATGAACGCACTCTTACATATGTGAGATATCGCCGGACATCGCGAGCCACGCATTGAATATTGACCCACGGCATGTCCCGGTCAAACAAAAAAGGCGTGGTATGGATCCAGAGAGATCTGCCGCCCTTAAGGAAGAAGTAGAAAAGCTCAAATCGAACAGGTTTATACGAGATGCATTATATCCGGAATGGGTGTCAAATCCTATACTTTTCCAAAAGCCGAATGGGAAATGGAGAACATGTGTTGACTACTCAGATCTGAATAAAGCTTGCCCTAAAGATAGTTTTCCGCTTCCCCGCATCGATCAACTCGTAGACTCAACGGTTGGACATGAACTCTTATCCTTCATGGATGTGTACTCTGGCTACAATCAAATACCCATGCGTTTGCCCGACTAGGAGCATACCAGCTTCGTAACCAATATGGGACTTTACTTCTATAAAGTTATGCCTTTCGGACTCAAGAATGCTGGGGCAACTTACCAACGGTTAGTTAATCGAATGTTCGCAAACCAGATCGGAAAAACCATGGAGGTATATGTGGACGACATGCTCGTGAAATCATGATTTTCCAATGATAAGATCAAAGACCTAGGGTCAATGTTTAATATCCTTCGAGAATATAGAATGAAGCTCAACCCATTGAAATGTCACTTTGGGGTTGCATCCGGAAAATTCCTTGGGTTTATCGTCAATGCTTAAGGAATCGAAGCTAATCCTGAAAAGATCTGGTCAATCAGGAATCTTGAGACTCCAAGAACTATAAAGCAAGTCCAAAGCCTCAACGGGAAAGTAGCCGCACTGAGCAAGTTCATCTCAAAATCCATTGAAAAATGCATTCCCTTCTTCGACTTGATCAGAAAGGGAAACGAAACTTTGAATGGACTATGGAATGTGAGGGCGCATTCCGAGCACTAGTTTAACATCTTTCTACACCACTTATTCCGTCGAAACCCATTGATCATGACAGATTATACATCTACTTGGTGGTGTCAGAAAACGCGATCATTGCTACCCTGATTCGGGAGGAAGACCGAATACAATGGCCAATATATTTCATTAGAAAATGACTAATCGGGCTAGAGAGAAACTATCTGAAACTGGAAAAGTTGGCTTATTGTCTTATCATTTCCTCAAGGAAGATCCGTCCATATTTTCAAGCTCATCCTATCACCGTCTACACCAACCACCGTTACGACAGGTCCTTACGCGGCCTAAGACGTCTGGTAGGTTACTTAAGTAGAATATCGAGCTGAGTCAGTTTGACATCACTTACACTCCAAGGCGAGCTATCCAAGGATAAGTACTAGCAGACTTCATCGCTGAGTTCACTATTTCGGAGGACTTGCCCGAAACTAGTGGATCTCCCAAGTACATCTGGAAATTGCAAACTGATGGTGCATCAAATGACCGTTGCTCAGGAGCCGGAGTTGTACTTGAAACTCCAGAAGGCCAATCTATATGCTATGCTTTAAAGTTTGATTTTCATGCAACCAACAATGAAGCCGAATATGAAGCCCTGCTTACCGAATTGAGACTCGCTAGAGATTTAAGAGTCATTGCAGTGGGATTTATTATGATTCGTAGTTGGTCGTATGTCAAGTCGGGGGGAATACCAGGCCAAAGACCGAAGGCTGGCTACTTACCTAGCTCAGGTCCAGGAGATATTGAATCAGTTCGATTATTATGACATTTATTGTATACCCCGAGAGCGCAATCAGAAAGCCGACTCATTAGCAAAACTAGCCAGTACAGATGAGGCACAACAAATGGGACTCGTTCCCGTGGAGACATTATCTTCACCGAGCATCGATCAAATGGAAACAGATTGGGTATTTGAGGTCATTCCCGATAAAGTGTCATGGATGACTCCGTTCAGAAATTATCTCGAGCATGGGACCCTGCCAGAGCGCAGGAGTGAAAAGAGACAAGTTCTTCGAAAAGCGCTTTGCGGTTCACCATCTAGAATGGAATCATGTATAAAAGAGGGTAATCTGTTCCTTTACTATGGTGTATCGCTCACGATGAGATCAAACGAGTATTGCATGATGTACACGAAGGAGAATGTGGCGATCACAATGGGGGATAAGCCCTTGCCAAGAAAGTGCTCTTATATGGATACTATTGGCCAACTATAAATCGCGATGCATCGGATTATGCAAGGAAATGTGACAGATGTCAGAAACACGCTCGGATTCCAAGAGCCTCGCCTATCGAAATAACTCAGATGGTCCGTCCATGGTCGTTTACAGCATGGGGCATTGACATTATTAGCTCTCTACCTCTAGCCAAAGGTGGTGCGAAGTACGCCATCGTAGCAGTTGATTACTTTACCAAGTGGGCGAAAGCTGAATCCCTTGCTTCAATCACAATAAAGAAAGTGATCAACTTTCTAGTGCGCAACATCATCTGCCGATTTGGTCTCCCACATACCATCATCACAGTCAACGGAGCTCAATTTGACAGTGTTGAATTTAAGAATTTCTATCAAAGGTACCACATCTAGAAGAGGTTCCCCGCAGTCGCATACCCTCAATCGAATGGATATGTCGAAGCTGTTAATAAATTTATAAAGTCTATTCTGAAGAAACGACTGGAAAAGGCCAGTGGAAAATGGGTCGATGAACTTCCTATGGCTTTATGGGCTTACCGAACAACCCACAAGTCCACGACCGGCCACACTCCATTATCTCTTTCTTATGGTTCAGAAGCTGGTATTCCAGTTGAATTAGAGGTGCCTTCTCATCGTATGACATACTATGATCTGAAGACAAATGCTATGCTACTTGCCGAATCTAAGGATTTATTGGATGAGAAGCGTGAAGAGGCTGATTTGAGGGCAGCCACATATTGAAGTCGAGTTCCCCGGTTATACAATGCCAAGGTCCAACCCCCAACCTTTAAATTCGGCGATCTTTTCCTCGGGAGAATTTATCCGGTTCCTTCACATATGAAGCCAACATGGGAAGGGCCGTACGTTATCGAACAAAAGCTCAAAGTTAGTATATTTAAATTATCGACCGTTGACGGTCTCACTCTACCGAGAGCCTGGAACAGCAAAATTCTTCATCGCTGCTACACATAATAGGCTATGTTTATTTATTCAGTTTATTTTTCATTTGCAATTTGTTTATGCATTTCGAAATTTGAATTTGTAATAAGGCAACTGATTTTGCCGTATTTTCTTATTTCAGCAATAAAATGCAATCTTTTCGAGCCGGAGTTGTGATTTACTTGAAATGCTTCATATGACCATCACTATGCATGGAGAGCTAAGTTCCACCATACAGTGGAATTTATTCAAATAGGGTGTGACTGTGATACGACCGGTCACTCACTAAGTGAAACCCGAGCTCGGGGACAAGCCATCACATTGAAGCCAAAAGGATTGATACACGACAATTCTTTAACTAACTCCAGATTCCCAGTGTGTGAACTGGAGTATAAACTCATAAATGCAGTTTTGGAGAGGGTGGTTCCGTCCACCTAACGACTTCGTCCATATTCGAATCAAGTTCGAGGAGGATGGACCAGTCCATCTAACAACCTCGCTTGGTAACTCAGGGTGGATTTGAGTCGACCATCCACGATCCTGATAAATCCGTCGTTTCCGAAGTGCGAACAAAATCCTAAAGCCTCAACAGATGCAACTGAACATCTGTCGGCTAACTCCAGATTCTCGGAGTGCGAACTGGAGTATAAACATCACTAACTATGGATTACCAGAGTGCAAACCGGAGTGTCAACACCAACCAACTTCAGATTCCTGAAGTGCAAACTGGGGTGCAAACGTTAACTAACTCCGTATTCCCAGGGTGTGAACCAGTGTATCGACAGCAATTAACTCTAAGTCCCCAGAGCGTGGATTGGAGTCTAAACTTTGACTAAATCTAAATCCCCAAAGAGTGGATTGGAGTTTAGACATAAACCGGATGCGAATCGATTACCCGTAAGACAACTCTGAATCCACGGAGTGCGGCCAGAGTATAAACATCAAATGACTCTAAATCCCTAGAGTGTGTATTGTAGTATAAACGCAAACCGGGTGTGACTGACCACCCGTAACAATAACTTAAGTCCCCAGAGCGAGGACGTATGTAAAAAACCTTGTGCATGTATGACTGACCACCGATGAACAAGTGTAATCCCCAGAGTGTGGATACGATCACCAGTTGGTTGACAAGTGTGACTCGACTACTCGAATTCGTCATGTTTCAACTTCATTTCATAAAGATCGAGATCGATGTGTTAAAGGCAAATAACGACTGCTGACCGATCTTCTTAATTCATCCCCGAAACTAGGGGACAAAATTTAAGTATCAGCCACTGACTGGTACCATGCAATATCGGAATTCAACTTAACACTCGATCGCAACCCAAAATCGTGACTCTAGAACTTAGCAACTAAACCTGGATCTGGTTTGAAGGCTAAAACTCCATAAGTGTGTTGAATGAAAGTTCAAACGTTGAAGCACTTTAGCAAATGAGCACAAATCAAGCTAAAGACAAAATGAAATTTTATTCAAATTATTCTTTGGAAGAAAAAAGGTAAGTACAAAACTATACCAAAAGCCCTACTAGCGGGGGCCGAACCCGCATCTATACACGGCCGACCAAAATAAAACAAAAGTAGATTCCTGCCTATCAACCAAAAATGAGCCAAAGAGACATGTCTATTCTTTCTTCTTTCTCGGCTTCTTCTGCGGCATCGACCCGCTGGATTCGCCGCTCGGTTTCCTTTTCGAACCCTTTCCTTTTGGCTGCCCATCTCCAGTTGGGGGCATTATATCAACATCCTTCTCCGAACTCAAGTGGATAGGAATGTTTCCCAAGGCGGAGTCAGAGGAGTAGGATCAATGTTAGCAGGAAGAGGAGGCACACTTGTATCGACGATAGTTCCTCCTGAGGAGATCATCCGCAAGGGAGATGGGCCAGGTCCCACCATTCCGCCTCCAAAGCCACTTCCTCGCGCAGCTGCCTCCATCTCAACGTTGATTTCGGCTATAATCTCCCCTTCGGGAAGTGTTTGTGCATCGCCCGGGACTCCCGCGGTTGGGGTCGAAGAACTTGTCATTGGTGCGCTTCCACCTATAACGAACGGCAAATCGGCAAAGGGGTCACTATGATGACCAAGAAGTTCCTCCATCATCTGCTCACCAAAAGTAAGTGTGCTTCCCTATGCTTCGTCAATTGGTGTCATGGTAGTTGTGGTGGTCGCTTCTGTTATAATGGCCTCCTACGCATGATGTGATTCTTGAGTTGCGGGAGGCATGACCGACGTGTCTCTGATCACTGGATGAAAACAAAGGAAGGACTGTTAGTAATTGTTTCAAGTGACGCTTCCGATTTTGGGTAAGCATAAAAAATGTTTAGAGTACTGTTTGCACCAAAATTGGTCACAAACACCCGATAGTCGTTGAAAGCGCCAGTACGTGATCACAATTCACAGATAACAAACATGTAGAGAAATAAGAATGAAGAACACTCAGAAAATTAAAAAGAATAGCAGTAAACAACACATATTTTATAGTGGTTCGGCGATCTTGGCTACGTCCACTCTAAAGCTTATGATTTTATTGATTCACTTGATAACTTCAATCTGTTATAGCAGATTACAATTGATGATAGCTCTCAAATTCAAATACAATAGTGATGGTAAGATGTAGAATTGAATCCGGTAGAGTCTGGACGTTCAATGGCTCCTCGCCCCCTTTCTGTAGGCTTTAGGGGCCTATTTATAGGCGTAGGAGGCTGAGATCGCGCTCAAATTTTGGAAGACTTCTTCGGGCACGTGAGTGGGCCCACACGACCGGTCCCACCAAGTTTCAACTCGATCTGTGATCGATACGAATTGATTTTGTATCCATCAAGAATTGATCCAATCGAGCTGAAACTTGGCAGGAACATTCTTTACCTTGTGTGGAAGCTGCTGTGAAAATTTCGGGGCATTTGGAATTGTGGTTAGGGAGATATGATCGATTCGGGCTAATGATCTTCGGAATGCTGTCTGGTTCGAATCCATGGTTTCGAACCGATCTCTTCGAATCGATCCTCTCACGTGGCTTTGTGATGACGCGGCGCATACTCCTCGCTTCGATCCTCCTTTTGCGCCGAGTTGATTGAGTCACTCCGGATATTTTGCCGTGTTCCCATCCAAGATTTAACACGTCATCTCTGGCTCGTTTGACTCGAAAGTATAGACATACATGGATTCGAACATTGGCTCTCGTTCGTATCGATCATAATGTACTCCGGTCGATCGATACGAAAGTGTCATAGCAAGATGGATTCGAAGCAGCATCCCTTGATGGATACATGTTATCCCGCCTTTTGGCAAGGCCGTGACACCAAGAACTTGACAAGAAACCAATGATAGTTCGTCTTGGAGATCGGTTATGCGCAGGCTCACTAGGGATACCGACGAATTTTTTCCGAGTCCAGATTGAGCTAAAATTGATATGACACAACAAGCAAAGCTATGAGAGCCAACATTCCGAATTTCAAGTCAATCGGAGTTCATATGCTCAAGATATTGATCGATCACGGTTGATAAATCCAAACTTGCATCGATCATAACTCGAGATCTACAAAACCAAATGCCACAAAATTTTCACAGGAGCTTAAATATGACCTAAGGAATGTTCCTGCCAAATTTCGACTCGATCGGAGCAAGTCTTGACCGAGTCGTAATTCGTTTGTATCGCTCGTGGATGAAAAAACTCCAACTTGCATCGATCATATCTCGAGATCTACAAGTCCAAATGCTATGAAATTTTCACAGCAGCTTAAGTACAACATGAAGAATGTTCCTGCCAAATTTCGACTCGATCGGAGCAAGTCTTGACCAAGTTGAAATTCGTTCGTATCCCTCGTGGATGGAAAAACTCCAACTTGCATTGATCATATCTCGAGATCTACAAGTCCAAATGCTATGTAATTTTAACAACAGCTTAAGAACAACATGAAGAATGTTCCTGCTAAATTTCGACTCGATCGGAGAAAGTTTTGACCGAGTCGAAATCTGTTCGTATCGATCACGGATCGGACCGAAACTTCACGGGCTTGGGCGCGCAGGCCTGGTCACGTGCCAGAGAGGGTCTCCTGAGATCTGAGCGAAATAACAGGCTCCTACACCTATAAATAGACCCCAGAGCTAATAGAATAGGGGTTCTTCTTCCTCTTTGAGGTCTCCAACGCCCGGACTTTGCAAGATCCAGATCTGAACTCCATTGCTGCTGCTACCAGCGAATTTCACTGCTGCAAATCATTGTTATTCGCTGTAATTCATTGAAATCAATTGTAAACATCAAAGAAAGATCAATAAAGCAAACTACTTCATAGTGGACGTAGGCAACACGCCGAACCACTCTAAATTCTTGTGTCTCCCTGCATTCTAGTTATTCTTATTTCTGAAATTTGGGGTTTTTGTTAGATAAATTCTCTTTTTACAATTAATTTCTTCACTTTATCTCTTTAAAGACTTCCGAAGAGTGTGTGCCCAATTTTGGTACAAACACTTTGGTGCTTTCACTGAGAAAAACTCAACATTTCTCCTGCTCTGTGGATCTACTACCATCGTTGGATTGCAAAAATCTAAGGAGGAGATCCAGATATGTCGTCAAGTTGTTCCTTCTATTCTATTCAGATTGCTCCAGATCTAAGAGGAACTGCATTCAACATGTTTTCGTACCCATGAATAAATGATGATTTTCGTATCCAGAAAATATGATAATTTTCGTATCCATGTTTTCGTATCCAGAAAATATGATGATTTTCGTATCCATGTCTTCGTATCCAGAAAATATGGTAATTTTTGTGTCCATATTTTCGTATCCATGAAAATATGGTGATTTTCGTATCCATCATTTCGTATCCAGAAAATATGTCAAAGTTCGTATCGATCAAAAGTACTCTGTTCGTATCGATCTGCTTCGCATCGCTCTGATTGTATCGATCTGCTTCGCATCGCTCTGATTGTATCGATCGCCACTTTCATGTTTGTATCGATCAAGAGTGCTCACTTTGACTCGCTTCACAGCCATCAGAAGTGACCATTTCGACTCGCTCACTTCGACTCGCTTCTCAGCCATCAGAAGTGACCATTTCGACTCTCTCACTTCGACTCGCTTTGCACCCATCAGAAGTGACCATTTCGACTCGCTCACTTCGACTCGCTTCTCAGCCAACAGAAGTGACCATTACGACCCGCTCACTTCGACTCGCTTCACAGCCATCAGAAGTGACGATTTCGACTAGCTCACTTCGACTCGCTTCGCAACCATCAAAAGTGACCATTTCGACTCGCTCACTTCGACTCGCTTGGCAACCATCAGAAGTGACAACTTCGCCTCGCTCACTTTGACTCGCTTCGCAGCCATCAGAAATGACCATTTCGACCCGCTCACTTCTAGTCGCTTGGCAACCATCAGAAGTGACAATTTCGACTTGCACACTTCGACTCGCTTCGCAGCCATCAGAAGTGACCATTTCGACTCGCTCACTTCGACTCGCTTCACAGCCATCAGAAGTAACCATTTCGACTCGCTCACTTCGACTTGCTTTATAACCATCAGAAGTGACCATTTCGACTAGCTCACTTCGACTCGCTTCACAACCATCAGAAGTGACCATTTCGACTCGCTCACTTCGACCCGCTTCCCAACCATCAAAAGTGACCATTTCGACTCGTTCACTTCGACTCGCTTCACAGCCATCAGAAGTGACCATTTTGACTCGCTCACTTCGACTCGCTTCCCAGCCATCAGAAGTGACCATTTCGACTCGCTCACTTTGACTCGCTTCGCAACCATCAGAAGTGACTCCTTCGACTCCATTGGCGAAGCCATTGTTCGACTCGCTCCGCTTCGCATCCATCAGAGAGCCTCTGTTCGACTTGATCTGCTTCGCATCGCTCTGTTCGTATCGATCGCCTGTGCTCTGTTCGTATCGATCGCAACTGCTCCAATTCGTATTGATACTCATACGCTGTTCTTATCGATCCATCTACGTCAAATTCGTATCGATACCAAATTTCAAAAAAAAAAATCGGGTACGACCTTGATTTCCTAAAAAAATACTCAGCCGCAGCGCAGGGCACCCGCATTGTCAATTCAATCACCAATTTAATGAAGGAACATTCCATCCGTGCTTCTGATTGTTCCATTACTAAACAAAACATAGGAGATCAAAACAACAAATGTTGAGTTGCAATCAAGGAATGGGTGGAATGCAACTTCCTCCAATTGACCAGCTTTCAAACACCTGAATTGACAACTATGATACGAAGGCTAATATGACGACTCCCCTACACTGTCTACTCTACCAACTCAAAGCATAGCTGGTCACCGCTGAACCATCTTCAAATGCCCGCATCTTAATCATTCTACGTCCACATGGCATACAACCTCAAGAGGACTTCCTTCGTACCCTATATAGGTCTCCTATCTGGGTGAAAATTAGAAATAATCACCAATCTATGAGCCCATCTTTACCAACTCACCATCTAATCGGTATCACCAAACCACTCGAACATTGGGCAATCGTGCATACATCATTAACCAGTGTTACAAGACCCTTTGGCAATAAAATGGGCCTGATCATAATGTCGATTGGAGAATATTTCCTAGTCGAGACCTATTCGTTGAAACCTTCCTACATGCAGAACTTCCAGTGAGAATTCAACATGTTAACTATGTCGGTGTGTTATGGAAATACAACCCCCAACACTACCCTATGAAGTGGGAATGGCGCATGGATTTCTCCATGGGTAATGAATGCCGCCAACATATCTAGGCTAATATTGAGTTGGCGAGTCAAATAAAGGATCAACATAGCAAGATAAGGAGCGAACCTACTCCATACTCTAGATCAGAAAACTCCTTTTCTCTAGATGGCTACCGTGAACGCCAACGCCATAAGGCTGCTCTGGGAAGGATAGCTCCGAGAATATGTGCAAGCCCTATAAAACAAAGGACATGGAACATCCGACCCCTATCGATCAAGGACTTTGATCAAATTGAACCATTTGCGTTAGTCTTCCAACTGAGAAGGGCTGGAATAAAATGCAATAGCGAGCATACGATACTGCCTCACTTATCAATGAGATTTGATCTGATCTCTTTTGAACTATTTCCAATTCAATTTCATTTACATTGTGAAATATAACCTACTTGAATTAAACTACTTGCAAATGATGCAGGTAACCGAGTACTCAAGATTGGGTGCAAAACAACCTCCGCGGACTATGATCAAATCATTGAGGTATCATTATGACGATCATGATTCAACCACTCGTCGGCTACAATACGCCCCTGACTAAGGGCAAGGCATCAAAGCAGAAGAGACCGACAAGTTCAGGACTCTAGTACAAAGTGGATGCAACCAACCATCCACTCATCCGCCTATGAAATTTAATTGGAGATTTGGGAAAGACTTGGAGTAATATATCCCAACAATGTTCTCTCCATCTCGTACTTGAAGCTGGCCAAAATACTTACGCTTCTTCTGATGCCCGATAAAATCGGAATCACACAAAGGGTGGACACAACGTCACCATCCATGCATCCAATCCTACATTAGACATTTGGGGTTATTTGAGAACACATGTTTAAAGTGGATATGATTTGGCCGTTCACTCCCTCGTTTGCGTCTCCGATTCGGCAAAACAATCATGCCTTAAACCGACTTCATCAGGGGCCAACCCTCAATTTAAAGTCATCAACGACTGACTGCATACTCGATAACCATCACGAGCTGTCATTTCAACTCTCTTCCTTAGCTCGATCGAAAGAATGCAAAGTATAAATTAGACGTGACTCGACTGTCTGCTCTCTAATTCTTGCACCCGACTTAAGGGAAAATACACAACTCAGAGTGGACGTAGTTCGACCACCCCTTCCTATGCTCCAGCACAAAGCTTGCCAGAACACTAATCTTACTCCTTAGGCCAGGCAAAAAGGGTATCCAAATGAACATGGACGCGATCCAACCGTCCATAAACTAAATCTCATCCTGCGTTGAAGGGCATATAAGTGGAAGTTAATCGGGATCCCACCGATCACTCGCTAAGTGAAACCCCGAGCTCAGGGACAAGCCATCACACTGCGGCAATAAGGGATTGATACGCGACAATCCACTAACTAACTCCGGCTCCCAGAGTGTGAGCTAGAGTATAAACTTACGGACATGGGCTCGAGGAGGATGAATCCGTCCATTTAACAACTTTTCCCATGTTCAACCTAAACCCAAAAAGGAGGAATCCGTCCAACTAACGACTTCGCTTGCCTACTCAGGGTGGATATGGTAAAACCATCCGCGTACCAGATCAACCACCTCCGAACTCCCAGAGCGCAAGTCAGAGTATAAACATCCAACTACGGATTCCCAAAGTGCGAAGCGGAGTATAAACATTCAACTCTGTATTCCCAGAGTGTGAAGCGGAGTATAATCATTCAACTCCGTATACCTAGAGTGCGAAGCGGAGTATAAACATTCAACTCCGAACTCCCAGAGCGCGAGTCGGAGTAGAAACATTCAACTCCGTATACCCAGAGTGTGAAGCGGAGTATAAACATTCAACTCCGAACTCCCAGAGCACGAGTCAGAGTATAAACATTTAACTCCGTATTCCCAAAGTGCGAAGCGGAGTATAAACATTCAACTCCGTATTCCTAGAGTGCGAAGCGGAGTATAAACATTCAACTCCTTATACCCAGAGTGTGAAGCGGAGTATAAACATTCAACTCCGAACTCCCAGAGCGCGAGTCGGAGTATAAACATTAAACTTCGTATACCCAGAGTGTGAAGCGGAGTATAACCATTCAACTCCAAACTCCCAGAGCGGGAGTCAGAGTATAAACATCCAACTTCATATTCCCAGAGTGCGAAGCGGAGTATAAACATTCAACTCCGTATTCCCAAAGTGTGAAGCGGAGTATAAACATTCAACTCCGTATACCCAGAGTGTGAAGCGGAGTATAAACATTCAACTCCGAACTCCCAGAGCGCGAGTCGGAGTATAAACATTCAACTCCGTATACCCAGAGTGTGAAGCGGAGTATAAACATTCAACTCTGAACTCCCAGAGCGTGAGTCGGAGTATAAACATTCAACTCCGTATTCCCAGAGTGCGAAGCGGAGTATAAACATTCAACTCTGTATTCCCAGAGTGCGAAGCGGATATAAACATTCAACTCCGTATACCCAGAGTGCGAAGCAGATTATAAACATTCAACTCCGAACTCCCAGAGCGCGAGTCAGAGTATAAACATTCAACTCCGTATACCCAGAGTGTGAAGCGGAGTATAAACATTCAACTCCGAACTCCCAAAGCACGAGTCGGAGTATAAACATCCAACTCCGTATTCCCAGAGTGCGAAGCGGAGTATAAACATTCAACTCCGTATTCCCAGAGTGCGAAGCGGAGTATAAACATTCAACTCCTTATACCCAGAGTGCGAAGCGGAGTATAAACATTCAACTCTGAACTCCCAGAGTGCGAGTCGGAGTATAAACATCAACTCCAGATTCCCAAAGTGCGAACTGGAGTATAAACATCAATAGACTCCGGATTCCCAGAGTGCGAAACGGAGTATAAACATCATTCAACTCCGTATACCCAGAGTGCGAAGCGGAGTATAAACATTCAACTCTGAACTCCCAGAGTGCGAGTCGGAGTATAAACATCAACTCTAGATTCCCAAAGTGCGAACTGGAGTATAAACATCAATCAACTACGGATTTCGAGAGCGCGAAACGGAGTATAAACATCAACCAACTCCGGATTCCTAGAGTGCGAAACAGAGTATAAACATCAACTCCGAACTCCCAGAGTGCGAGTCGGAGTATAAACATCAACTCCAGATTCCCAGAGTGCGAACTGGAGTATAAACATCAATCAACTCCGGATTCCCAAAATGCGAAACGGAGTATAAACATCCACTCCAGATTCCCAGAGTGCGAATTGGAGTATAAACATCAACAACTGCAGATTCCCAGAGTGCGAACTGGAGAATAAACTTCAACTAACTCTAAGTCCCCAGACTGTGGATTGGAGTATAAACACCAATTGGGTGCAAATGACCACCCATCAACTTGCTTTGGTCCCGAGAGCGCAGGCCAGAGTATGAACACCAAATGGGTGTGACTAACAACCCATCAACCAACTCCAGCCCTCCAAGCATGGTTTGGAATAAGAATACAAAAAGGGATGTGATTCGACTGTCCATCTATCGGCTATGGTTCCTCATCAAGTTCTGTATTACAAAAAGCGGATGCGGTTCGACCGTCTGCTATCCAATCTTCCCCTGACATGGGGGCACACTTAACACACAAATTTGGATGCGACCCGACCATCCAGCGCTAAGCGGGCGTGACACAACCGTCCATGCATCAACTCTTGTCCCTGGCACGGGACCCATAACGTAAATTTATAGGGATGCACTCTAACCCTACAAGACAAAATTTATTCCTCGATTTGACATGGAGGCGTAGATTCGAAAAAGGGACTTAGCTGGATGTCCTATTCTGAATTGATATTACTACCATCCAACCGCAAGTGAACGTGGCATGACCGTTCATCTGCTAACTCTCGCCTGTGATCCGATGGGTTGTACATGCAGCATGGACGGATGTGACCTAACCATCCGCCAATCAATTCCTTCCTATAGTTCAGTGGGAGGAGCATCAAATTAAAGTTGTTGTAATGTGATCGACCACACTTCGACTTTCGCCATTGACTAGTGCTAGAGGGATTAATTGAGGAAGATGCGGTCCGACCATTTTCTACTAAAACTCTTAATCCCCAGAGTGTGGACAGGGGTATAAACATCAAATAGGTATGATGAATGACCCTTCAACTGACTTTGATCTCCAAAGTGTGGCTACAAGAATAGACAAACGAATGAATGAGATTCAACCATTCATTCACCGACTCTGACCTGAACTCGACGTGAGGAGTGTAAACCCACTACAGGTGCAATTAGACCATCCACGAACTAACTCTGCTAACCCAAGACTGGGGGCAGAAGTGCAAATCACCGAAAGAAGAGAAAGGTGACTCGCTACATCTCTAGCTTAGCGTCCTTTACAACTTAAGGAAATGACTACAAGGAGACCTTTATGCTAACCAATCAGAATGATGCTCGAAGTTCTGGGCAACCAATTATATCGTACCGCCGGATTGACGGGCAATATCGATCTACACCTTTCATATCATACCATTGGATCGATAGGAAATGAGGTCCGAGTATTCTATATCGTGCCGTTGGATCGACAGTCAATATCGATCCTCTTTGTCTACAAGTCGATGTGACCCGAACTCCATCGAATACCTTTGACCGAATACCTTTGACCAACAGAGCATGGATAGAAGAATAAACCACGAATGGGTGTGACTTGACCATACGTCCTCCGATACCTTCCTTCAATCCGTCAAGAAGAGCATGAGACCAGATGAGCATGACATGACCGCATTCGAGCTAACTTTATCCCTAAATCTATTGGGAGAGCATAAATCGAAATGGACATGGTTGATCACCCAACTCCAAATGAATACAACGCGACCATTCATTCATTGACTCTTATCATGATCCGACTAAAAGAGAAATTCAAAACAAGTGCAACCTAAACATCTGCACACCGATTCTTACCCTGGATTCAACAAGGGAAGCATCAATCCTGCATTGGATCTGACTGGACGATTCACTCTTTAGTTTTTACCCAAAATACGGCGACATAAGCAGCGAAGTGAATGTCATTGACCATCCAGAATCTAGCTATGTCCGAATGTTGGCAAAGTAACAATGTATTCCGCTAAGAGGAAAGAACTAGAACATAATACGGGATAGGCACGACTCAACCTTCCATCGGTTAACTCGATCCCATGGTTCAATGGGATAGAATACAAAATTGAAGCGGACATTATCTACCCAACCACTAATCGAGATATTCCCCAGACTTGGGGGCACGAACAAGAAGATAAGATAATATGATTCAACCATTCATCAGTCAACTATGGTTCTTAAAGCCTGAACTACAATATAGACAGCTAGGACGAGACTAGACCGTCTGCATAATGCATCCGCCAACCCGAGGCATGTCTCGGTGAACAAAAACGATGCGACATGGACCCGGAGAGATCTGTTGCACTTGAAGAGAAGGCGAATCTGCTCAAAACCAGTGGATTTATCCATGATGCCCTCCAACCAAAATGAGTATCCAATCCTTTACTTATAAGAAAAACGAACATAGAGTGGAGGACATACGTCAACTACTCAGATTAGCATGGGGTATGTCAAAACACAGCTTTCCACTTCCAATGATCAACCAACTGATGGACCTGACCATCAGACATGAATTACTCACATCAATGGATGCGAACTCCAGACACAATCGGATACTGAAGCATGTCCTAGATCAGGAATACAACTGTTTCATTATTGACCTGGGCCTATAGCCCTATGTTGAAATCCCTGGATTCAAACTTGAGAACGCTTATGCTACTTACCCAAAGACGATTAACAGATCTTTCAAAAACCATATCGACCGATCGATCAAAGTAGATGTGGTTAATATGCTCGTAAGATCACGACTATCAAATGACCATATCGATGACTTGACAGAGGTATTCAGCGCTCTCCAAAAATGCAGGATGAAACTTGATCCTTTGAAATGCTCTTTCACCATTACATCAGAAAGATTCTTTGTTTTCATCATCAATTCTCATGGAATCAAGACTAATTTCTAGAAAATTCCGACAGTTAGAGACACCCATGTACCGAGGACAATCAAGCAGCTCCGATAGACCACTTGAAGAGACCTCCCATTTTACCCAAACCTTTGGATCATGAAGATTTATACATCAATTAGGCCGTGTCAACACACGCCATAAGAATCACAATGTTATGTGAAGATAAACGAATCAAAAGACTAGTATATGATGAAGGCTTGCTATTGACAAGCTCACCCCGTTAAGGTCTATATCGACCAGCCATTATGATAGGTCCAATAGCGGCCTTAGATGTCTGAAAATTACTCAGATGGGGTATCGAGCTAAGCCAATTTGATATCACTTATCTCCCTCGGAGAGCTCTCCATGGTCAAACATTAGCATACTTCATATCTGAATCCACCACATCAGACGACTATCCGAAGATCAGTGGAGAACCGTCCAACAGATGGAGAACGTACACCGATGGAACTTCCAATAATCGGCTTTCTAACATCGAAGTTGCGTTAATGACTCCTGAGGAACGAACGATCTGCTACGCCCTGAAACTCAACTTCCCTGCAACAAATAACGAAGCTGAGTATGAAGCCTTGGCGCTCAAACTTGCAAGAAAACTAGGAGTGGAAACTTTACATGTCTTATGTGATTACTGGTTAGTAGTACGCCAAGTCAGGGAAGATTATCTGACTAGGGGGCAACGTCTTGCTCCTTATCTCAACCGGGTCCAAAAGCTACTAGCCGACTTCGACTATTGCACCACTACACAAATCTCAGAGAACAAAACGAAAAGGCCGAATCACTCGCCAAGCTAGCCAGTTATGGGGATGCGCGACAAATAGACTTTGTCTCAGTTGAAATGCTTATTATTTCAGGCATTGACATATGAAGATCAACTAGATCTTGGGGACGTATCTAGAAAAAGAGTCATGGATGATTTCTATCAAAGATTATCCACAATCGGGGATTCTTATTGAATAAAGGAATGAGAAATGGCATATCCTCCGTGAAGCATCACTGCATGATTATGTCACGATCGTTCGACTCCATCGATACAAAGCATTACTCCTGTATCCGCCAGTGCGAGACCCAATATGACGTATCCATCGATACGAAGCATACATTCTAACATCTTAGATCGATCCAGGAGAGGATCGATACAAAGGAAGGACTTAAAACAACCATCGAACGTTGTTACAACTCGAATTTCACATCGATCCAGGAGAAGATCGTTACGAAACTCGATAAAAAAAACAAAAACAAAAACTTGACAACGACCCATGAACGTGGAAACGTTGACGGGAGTCAGGTTAACATACGTATACGTATGACGAACTAAAATTCAATTTTAAAAAAAAATTACAAGGATTGAATGCTCACCTGATGACAATTACAACAGCGAACAACAAATCGCTAGCACTCGACACTCAGTTACAACAATGCACTACATACTCATTGGCAGTCAACAAATCAACATTTATATTACTGGAAATCAATCGAAGGTTACATCTGTTGACGAAAAGATAGCAACTACTCAACGCATCAGATAGAACTTTTTCAGAATGAAGGATGCAGCATTTCAAAGCACGTCATGTTTACATAAGACGTACTTTGGGGGGAAAATGTTATCTCGGCTTTTGGCAAGGCCGTGACACCAAGAACTTGACTAGAAACCAATGACAGTTCGTCTTGGAGATCGGTTATGCGCAGGCTCACTAGGGATACCGACGAATTTTTTTCGAGTTTGGATCGAGCTAAAATTGATATGAAACAACAAGCAAAGCTATGAGAGCCAACATTCCGAATTTCAAGTCAATCGGAGTTCATATGCTCAAGATATTGATCGATCACGGTTGAGAAATCCAAACTTGCATCGATCATAACTCGAGATCTACAAAACTAAATCCCACAAAATTTTCACAGGAGCTTAAATATGACCTAAGGAATGTTCCTGCCAAATTTCGACTCGATCGGAGCAAGTCTTGACTGAGTCGAAATTCGTTCGTATCGCTCGCGGATGAAAAAACTCCAACTTGCATCGATCATATCTCGAGATCTACAAGTCCAAATGCTATGAAATTTTCACAGCAGCTTAAGTACAACATGAAGAATGTTTCTGCCAAATTTCGACTCGATCGGAGCAAGTATTGACCGAGTCGAAATTTGTTCGTATCGATCACGGATCGGACCGAAACTTCATGGGCTTGGGCGCGCGGGCCTGGTCACGTGCCAAAGAGGGTCTCCTGAGATCTGAGCGAAATAACAGCCTCCTACACCTATAAATAGACCCCCAAAGCTAATAGAAAAGGGGTTCTTCTTCCTCTTTGAGGTCTCCAACGCCCGGACTCGGCCAGATCCAGATCTGAACTCCATTGCTGCTGCTACCAGCGAATTTCACTGCTGCAAATCATTGTTGTTCGCTGTAATTCATTGAAATCAATTGTAAACATCAAAGAAAGATCAATAAAGAAAACTACTTCATAGTGGACGTAGGCAACACACCGAACCACTCTAAATTCTTGTGTCTCCCTACATTCTAGTTATTCTTATTTATGAAATTTGGAGTTTTTGTTAGATAAATCCTCTTTTTACATTTAATTTCTTCACTTTATCTCTTTAAAGACTTCCGAAGAGTGTTGTGTCCAATTTTGGTACAAACAATACAAATGATGATGGTCCAATCGATACGAAGACTGGTGACTGATGGATGCGGGTTGAGGTAATTCGATGGCTGATCGATGCGAATCGAGGCCAACTGCTGATGGATTCGAACAGAGGTGTTGCCTATGGATTCGAATAAGGGTATTCTCCTTCATTTTGCATCGATCATAACTCGAGCACACGAACTCGGATTGACTTGAAATCTAGAGTGCTGGCTTTCATGACTTTACTTGTCATGTCCTATCAATTGTAGCCTGATCGGCTCGGACAAAATTCATCGATATCCATGGTGAAATAGTGTATAACGAACTTTTACGACGAACTGTCTTTACTTTTTCAGTTAACCCTTTGGTGTCACGGCCTTGCCAAAAGGTGGGATAACATTTGCCCCCCAAAACATGCCTTGCGATAGGAAGGTGTGTTTTGTAGTTCCATAAGCTGGATGTTCATATCCTATCATCAACCTGTAAAGAACTTGATTGTCTTTCCTGACCACTAATGACGATCGTTCGCGATCGTATGTCATTTGAGGTGATATGTGACCTTTCGAGGTCGGATGCCGTTCGCGGTAAATAACGAAATGGGACCGTTCATTGTCTGATGCCATTCATGGCAAATAAAGAAAGGTGGGCCGTTCGCGGTCGGATGCCGTTCGCGGCAAATATAGAAATGGGACCATTCGCGGTCGGATGCCGTTCTAGATGAGTTGTGACTGTTCGCGATCGGGTGTCGTTCTAGACAAATTATGATGGATTGTGACCGTTCATGGTCATATTGTGCACGAGATAAAATGTGTTCGTTCGCGATCGGACGCTGCATGAGGCAGATTATGATCGTTCGCGATCGAATGTCATATTGGGTGAATTGTGACCGTTCGTGGTCGGGTGCCGCACGAGGTAGAGCGTGATCGTTCGCGATCGAATGTTATATTAGATGAAATGTGACCGTTCGCGGTCGGGTGCCGTTCGAGGCAAACAGTGACCGTTCGAGGTCGGGTGCCATTCTAGGCGAATGAGTGTGCCCGGGGGGGACTTAGTATTATCGATGTCAGGTTCACGTTCGGGTGAATTTCTGAATCAGCGATCGTGGCGGTTCGTCGCCATACAAGGTGTGCTTGTGGACCGTTCGCGATCCAAAGCATACGCGAGTAATTTCTTCTACAGTATTGCAAATATCAAATTAACGTTCACATAAATTTCATAATAGAAATGTCCAAACAAGCAAAGTTTAAATGTCCAAATCAACATGAAACAAAAGCAAAGCAAGGATGTCAAATTGTAAATTCTCACTACGAGATGGTCAATAATCATTCAGAGCATGCCTGTGGATCGTTCGCGATCTCATACATGTGTAAATGGTTTGATGGTGTTAGTGAGAAGTTTACGACTCGTTCATCGTTATTTATATCAATTGATAACCATACGGTGCCCCGGCTCGGGGTCACCCCTAGCTGATGTAGACGGTGGTCGCTGTGGTTCCACCGTTGGAGCTCGCCTTCTCACATACTGAAGTAGCCTACCGTTACTGATATGCCCTTCTACCTCATCCTTCAGGTGTCTATAGTCATTTGTGCTGTGACCGTTCAGCTCGTGGAATAAGCAATATTTGTCTGACTTTCTCTCGTTGGTAGTCGGATTCCGTCGCATTGGTCTACGATAGGCAACTTGCTCTCGGGTGTCTTGGTAGATTCGCTACAATCCCTCGTTCAGTTCTGAATAGGTGGTAAATTGCGGCTCCCTCCTTTACCGCTTTGACCTGTCATCATTTTCTTCAGCCTTTCGCTTCCCTTTACCAGTCTCTGCACCTTTTCCAGGTGAATTACCGCCTCTAACTGCGTAAACATCGATTTCTTCTTCTCTCTCCGTACGAGCATCCTCTAATCGCAAAAACTTTTCGGATTCATGATGAAACTCTCCCAGGTCTGTAGGTGGATCCTTAGTTAGTGAATTCTTGAACTCCATGCCATCAGATATTCCAGATACAGCTGCCATCATGACCATAGATGGATCTGGTCGATCCACTGATGCTGCTGCCGCATTAAATCGCATCAGAAAACTCCTTAAAGATTCCCCGGCCTTTTGTTTTAGAGTCGCCAAACTCATCATGTTCTTGGGTCTCAAGATATGAACCCTGAATTGTCTCATAAACCTTTCTGTCAGATTTGTCCAAGTCCCAATGGAGCCACTCTCCAGTTTTCTAAACCACAGCGCTGCAATGTCCGTCAAATACAATGGAAAGCACCGGGCCATGACTTCATGTGATGCCCCGAGCACTTCCATGTGCCTCATATACTTCGTTAGATGGACCGCTGGATCCATCCGCCCATCATACATTTCCACCGATGGTAGCTTGAAGTCTGGTGGATTCCTGGCCTGCCTGATCGTAGGAGTAAAGGGACTCCTATGTACATCCTCCAGATCTCTATTGACTAGTCCGCCTCTCATAGCCCGTCTGACCATCTCTGCCAACCTGTCGTTGTCGTCAGGCTGTGATCTTTGAGTGTTACCTTCGTTTTGCCCCCCTGGCTGAGCGTTCATCCCTCTATTGCCACCAGGTTGCTCGGATGTCCCTGAATCTCTTCCCGGGATTGGATCAACATGCTCTAAGTGTGTGCCCCCCAGCTCCAGCGCTGCGCCAGATGGTCCTGCTCCGTTCTGGACTATGGTTGCTCCTTGATTTTGTGCTCCAAGTTGTCCAATCTGTTGAAGCAAATTCTGGATCATTTCCTCCTGCCTCTTCATCATTGTCTCCATCCCATCCCTGGTGATGAAGATTGATACTTGTCCTTCTCCAGCACCAGGGGATGCCTCTTGACTTCCTCCCTGTTGGCTTCTATCAGCTCTTTGTCTTGTTTGTCGAGTCATTATCGAGTCAATCTGAATCCTTCAAACTTTCAAATCTAAATTTTGAATTGGTCACAAACACCCGATAGTCGTTGAAAGCACCAGTACGTGATCACAATTCACAGATAACAAACATGTAGAGAAATAAGAATGAAGAACACTCAGAAAATTGAAAAGAATAGCAGTAAACAACACAGATTTTATAGTGGTTCGACGATCTTGCCTACGTCCACTCTGAAGCTTATGATTTTATTGATTCACTTGATAACTTCAATCTGTTACAGCAGATTACAATTGATGATAGCTCTCAAATTCGAATACAACAGTGATGGTAAGATGTAGAATTGAATCCGGCAGAGTCTGGACATTCAATGGCTCCCCGCCCCTTTTTCTGTATGCTTCAAGGGGCTATTTATAGGCGTAGGAGGCTGAGATCGCGCTCAAATTTCGGGAGACTTCTTCTGGCACGTGAGTGGGCCCACGCGACCGGTCCCACCAAGTTTCGACTCGATCTGTGATCGATACGAATTGATTTCGTATCCATCAAGAATTGATCCAATCGAGCTGAAACTTGGCAGGAACATTCTTTACCTTGTGTGGAAGCTGCTGTGAAAATTTCGTGGCATTTGGAATTGTGGTTTGGGAGATATGATCGATTCGGGCTAATGATCTTCGGAATGCTGTCTGGTTCGAATCCATGGTTTCGAATCGATCTCTTCGAATCGATCCTCTCACATGGCTTTGTGATGACGCGGCGCACACTCCTCGCTTCGATCCTCCTTTTGCGCCGAGTTGATTGAGTCACTCCGGATATTTTGCCGCGTTCACATCCAAGATTTAACACGTCATATCTGGCTCACTCGAAAGTATAGACATACATGGATTCGATCATTGGGTCTCGTTCGTATCGATCGTAATGTACTTTGGTCGATCGATACGAAAGTGTCATAGCAAGATGGATTCGAAGCAGCATCCCTTGATGGATACGAATGATGCTGGCCCAATCGATACGAAGACTGGCTGACTGATGGATGCAGGTTGAGGTAATTTGATGGCTGATCGAGGCCAACTGCTGATGGATTCGAACAAAGGTTTTGCCTATGGATTCGAATAAGGGTATTCTCCTTCATTTTGCATCGATCATAACTCAAGCACATGAACTCGGATTGACTTGAAATCTAGCGTGCTAGCTTTCATGACTTTACTTACCGTGTCCTATCAATTGTAGCCTGATCTAGGCTCGGACAAAATTCATCGATATCCATGGTGAAACAGTGTATAACGAACTTTTACGACAAACTGTCTTTAGTTTTTCAGTTAACCCTTTGGTGTCACGGCCTTGCCAAAAGGCGGGATAACAAGTACCTTCCTCAGTTTGGCTCGTGAGTGACGGAACGGCTTCAGAGACTTGCTCGCGAGCTAGTGCTAACTGCGGTTGATCTGGGTTATAAACAGGAATTGGCTGAGGATCAACCGCAGGTGTGGATTCAGGCTGAGTTGGTGCAAGAGTTTCAAAACTTATGTCGCGGTGCTCAACACCAGAGCCTTCTCCAACCTCCAAGTGTTGAGCGCCAAGTTTGTCCTTCTCATATAAGATCATCGTATCATGGAGAAATTTCCGTTCATCTTCGCTCAACACCCGGTTCTCAAGCTCGAACTCATCAATCGATTCAACTTGGTGGGCAACCTTTTCATCTCCTACTAATCGGCCTCAAGCATTGAATAGCTGTGTTGGATAGTTATCAAGCCAGGTCAGGTTTCTATGCTTCAAAACATTGGCATTGTAAGTGATGAGAAGATCTTCAATATCTGCCTCCAACCTGGCTTCAGCCATTTTAACTTCATCCACAACCTTGTCCTTGACCTCTCGGATCTTAAGTGATGCCGCATCTCGTTCACCCCGAAGCACCACAGCCTATTCACATGCCTCTTGGGATGCTTGCTTTGCATCATCCTTCTCTTTGATGGTTTTGGAAAGTTTGGTTCTAAGCTCATTAACTTCTTTCAGAGAAGCGTCCCTTTCGGCTATGACGGTGGTGTTTCGGTAGCCCATCTCCTTCACCAAAGCGAATTGTGTTTGTCGCATTCTTTCCATAGATTGAGTTGCCTCGTCCGCTTTTTGGGTGGCCTCTATTTCAGATTTCCGAGAGGATTCGGCCTCATCACTGAGCATTTAGATAATACGGTCTTTTTGGGCGAGGTTGGTTTTTAACTTCTCAATTATTTTCGCTCGCTCAAAAGCCACCGTCGATACTTTATCCACGGCTTCCATCCACTCCTTGTATTGGGTATAAATATCATGGATGTAGTCATGCATCGTTTGTTCAGCCTCAGATGGGATTTTCTTTAAGTGAAGAGGGAAGATAAAGCCATCGAAGCAAATGTTTGTTAAATCTTTTCTCAACTGGCAATTTTAATCGCTCCTTCCCTAGTAGGCTCGGTAATGGATTCTTCAATGACTATAGGAGTTTCGGCCTCAGTCCTACGGCGTTCTGAATCAAGCCTAGGAGCTTGAGAAGATGGTTTTTGAGGTGGAGGCTCTAGAGATTGTTTCCCATGCCCGGAGGTTGGTGTCGGAGCATGAGGAGGTGGAGAACGTAATTGGGAGCGATATCTGTATTCTCTCTCTATCCCTCTCCCTCTCGTAACGTTCTTGGCTAGAATAACTGTGATCACGGTTTCTATCATCCTCCCTCCGGCGGGACTCATAATATGAACTCGATGACTGGTGCGCTGAACGGAGACTTCCAAGCATAGAATCTCGCCTACTCATCGTATCTGTAAAGTAAAAGAAAAACGGAGTTAGTGATCTCCCGAAGCAGACAACTTAAGACTGGAAACCGTGTAGTGCCATGAAGTTTATATGTGTGTGCAACCCTCCGATCAACCAGTAATGTCGACCGCACTTATGGGAAGAGACTCGCTTAAATCTAGAGCACTTTGAAGCCCCTCCAATCTAATGTCGTGTTGAAGTGATACATAGTCCGAAATCGAGATATCAGCAAGTCCTTCAAAAGGATTCTCTACTTGTGAGGGAGGAGCCTCCGAAAATCTAACACCGGAGGCTGGCAGGGAAACAACTACGGATTTCCATCTCGAGTATTTGTGACGCTTTTGTGCTACTGCCTTGCCTTTTCTCCTTCCCCCTGAACCCTAAAAACTGTCAGATGGCCCGGCTACGAGTTCATCGTTCGTGGGCATGTTTTCTTCATCGCCCTCCTCAGCTATTACAACCCCGGGCGATTTACGCTTCACCCGCTTCATCGGGGCTGCCATAAGCGCTCCTTCAAGTCTTATGCTTTGTTTTCGTTCGATTAGCCCAATGATCCTCAAGTTTTCGTCTGTTAGCACCGAGTCCAAATCTCTCATTTCGCTCGGCACTTCCTGAAGAATTCGCACTATTTCTTTAAAGTGAGCACCTTCGGGTCGCAGAATTGTAGCTGTAAAGGAAAGAAGATATTAGTTTCAACGTCAAATTATGACCATCTCGTTAACCATTGGAAAAATTGCAGCACTTACGTCTGGCTAAGCATCGGCTAGCAAACCCTGGAGGGCATTGGACGTAGAACCACTCTATTTTAAAGTAACTGAGCCTAGTCCAAGATCCCGTCACCACTTAGAAATTCTTGACTGCCTCTAGAAACGTGAACGTAGGAATGTCTCCCCGACTCTTAACATTAAACAAATATATGATTTCTTTCACAGTCAAGGGGCGAAAGAAATGTTCCATGAACACGATGAACAAACTGTTCCGCAGTGCGTATCTATTTGGATGTAATTGTGATGGGGAGATTCCAAAAAAATCTAGCACCTCTCGAATGTATTGGTTGAAGGGAGGGAGAGTACCCGCTGTGCACGAATGTCTATTAAAGGTAGTAAACCCTTCCGGGGGAGCATGTGGCCTATCTTTTGGTCCCGGTAATAAGACGTCGTCTAATGACAACCGTGTCTTAGGCATATCCACCCCAACATATCTTTGAAAACATTAGACGACACCGAATCTTGCGGATTCTCGATAAACCTGGCCCCCGGCAGTTCGTCCGGAGTGAGAATTATAACTTCGGCCGCGATGACCGGTATCTCTATGATTAAGGGAGATGGACTTTGAAGCTCCTGTTGCTGTGAACTTGTAGATACCATAACTAGTCAACTCATCAAAAACCATCATTAGATGATAATAAGCCCGTGTGTTCCCCAATTTAAAGTGCATAAACGTGTTGTGCAGTGCAGCGCTACATATTACTTGAGAAATTCTACAAAATTTATGGAATGTTCGAACGACAAGACTTCGAGATTCAACCGGAGCGACCGTCAACGCTGACCGTCGTAACCATACCATTCAGGCTTCGGAGACCGATCCAAGTTAAAGTTCGTTAAATTTTGTTAAGTTACAGTTACGAGCTTCGAAAGGTAGCGAAATATGCGGTGCAACAGCTAAGTCCATTTATGCAAGGCAGAAGCTGGTCGGAGTTAAATGTTTGATTATGCAAGATTTTGTATCCATTGAAGTCTGAATTTGGATCAATCACCGAAAGTGCAATTCGTATCGATGCTGGAAGACAGCGTCTCATACCGATCGAAAGAAGGTCAATTCGTATCGACCAAGTACCCCCAACTTCGTATCGATCAAAAGCAACGTCTTCGTATCGATCGCTGGATCCGAGTCTTCGTATCGATCACTCTGGATTGATACGAATTCCTATCATCGGTCGATACGTGTTATCCTGCCTTTTGGCAAGGCCAGGATACCAACGGACAGATTGAAAACCAAGTATCGCTCGTCATGGATATCGATGAATTTTGTCCGAGTCCGGATCGAGCTACAATTAATATGACGTGACGAGCACAGCCAAAGAGAGCCAACGTTCCAAGTTTCAAGTCAATCCGGGTTCATATGCTCGAGTTATGATCGATTCAATCTAGAGGAAACGACATAGCCTTCGTATCCATCACTATGGTTGATTTCATATCCACCAAGGGTGCGCAGTTTGTATCGATCAGGTTGGCAGTGGTCGAATCCATCGAATTCGTAGTGATGGACTTCGTATCCATCAACATATGTTATGCCTCGTAATGATTGGCCAGTGTTTGCTTCGCATCCATCATAGAAGCCTTACTTCGTATCCATCAAAAGGCTCCAGTTCGCATCCATTGACTTCGTATCCATTGAGAAACTACGTGGTTCATATCCATCAAGGAAAGGCCTGGTCGTAACCATCGACTATCAGTAGTTCGTGTCCATCGATGACTGCTATTCAAACCCATGAGTGAGGCAATATTCGAATCCATCAATTCAATGAACCTGGGTGACGTGTCATCCCTCGATGCGAATGAGGCGAGATTTATGGAGTCGATACGGTCAACATGGAGTAAAGACCGGATCGAGGTGAAGTGCACGCGCCACATCATTTCAGAAACACGTGCAACTATCGATACGAGGGGATCGATTCGAAGCCATGGAGTCGAACCAAACAGCCATTCGAGAAATATCAACTCGTATCGATCATATCTTGAAATCCACTGATCCAAATGGAATGGAATTTTCACCAGAGCTTGCATACACACTAAGGAATGTCTCTGCCAAATTTCAGTTCGATTGGACACCATCTTGATCGATACGAAATGGATTCGTACCGATCGCAGATCGAGGCAAAACTTGCTGGAAACGGTCGTGTTGTACCCCTTACGTGCTAGACCAAGTCTCACGAAGTTTGAATGAAATCTCAGCCTCCTACGCCTATAAATAGCACCCTAGAGCCTACAAAAAATGGATCTTTTGATTCTGAAGCGCCTAGACTCTGCCGGATCGAGATTTTCATCTTATTCTTACTGTTGAATTCGAATTCCAAACTGTAGTTCGCTGTTGTTCGCTGTAATCACATGTAATCATTGAAAGAGAATCAATAAAGTCATCAAAACTTCATAGTGGACGTAGGAAACACGCCGAACCACTCTAAATTGCTTGTCTGCGTATTTACAATTCTGTTTATTGGAGTTTTTTTTAGATAATCTTCATTTTTAATTTGTTTTCTTCACTTTTATCTCTTCAAAAACTTCCGAAGAGTGTTGTGCCCATTTTTGGTACAAACACTTTGGTGCTTTCACTAAGACAACCAGTTTTTTCTCCTGCTCCTTGGATCTACCATCGACACCGGATTGCCTAAATCCAAGAGGAAGATCCAGATCTCTAATCCGGAATCCTTCCATCCTATTCAGATTTGCGTAAAGTCTATGAACGAACTCCACCACTCAAGATGGTTAGCACAAGAACTGCCTCTACAGCTGCTGATCAAGAAGGTCGGGACAGACATAACCCTATACAGCAGCCAACATCCAATCAAGACAACACTGCTCACTCAGATCCATCAGGACCAGTCACCAGACAAGAGTTCCAAGTGTTGCTCCAAGAACTGACTCAAAGCCGGAAACAAGTGACTGAACAGTTGCGCCCTAACACTGAATTGACCAACCAACTAAACCGTCAAAGGCGCATGAGGACCAGGAGGGATGATGTTTCCCATTCGTCCACTGAAAGTTCCGCCTCATCTGACTATCACCACAGATCTACCCGTCCCCGATTAGACGGAAGTCACACACAAGCTACCGGATATCAACCTGCCTTGACCGTTGGACAATTGAGAGTTGGACCGTCAACTACCTTCCAGACCGGGCCCTCGTCAAGAGGAGGTGCTGTTCCATAGTATACCACGGACAACCGCACTACAACCGCCGCGGTAGAAACAAGGGCTGGTACCCGAAATCTGTCAAATCCGAACAATCAGCAACGTGGGCGTACTCCTGAGCCATACGTCCCGGGAGATGCCGAGCCAAGGAGGCGAGACGTGAACCGTCGACAGCGTCCGGTCCAAACTCGCACTGTGGAACCCGACCACACCTTAGCTCAGCATGCACAGAATATGTCGATGCCGGATATTTCAACCATGATACATCAGATGAATCGCGAAAGTCAGGGGCTTACAAATGACGACTGGGCAATCTCCCGTAGTCATACCCCTTTAACAGACGAGATATTTTACGCTGACCCCCCTCGGCGATTCAGAATGCCAACTCTCCAAATGTATGAAGGAAGTAGTGACCCCAATCAACATATTTTGAAATATGAATGGTCAATGAGCGTTGCAAGAGCTGATGATGCAGTGAAGTGCCAAAGTTTCCCCATCTCTCTGGGGGGAATCACAACTATGTGGTTTACAAGGTTGCCACCTAGATCTATCTCTTCGTTCGATCAGTTGGCTAAAAAGTTTGTAGAACAGTTTCGTATGCATGTTGCTACACCTAAAGACGTTAACACCCTGTCTAGCGTCACCCAAGCTCATGGAGAGACACTCAGGCATTATTTAGAGAGATTCCATGCAGCATGTGTGGAGATTAGTAATCCCAATGATAACTCGATCTTGATGGCATTAACCAAAGGGATCAATCCCGATTCTGATTTTGGAAATTGGTTAGCTGGGAAACCACCCGAATCGTTGGACAGTTTCTACTCCAAAGCTGCTCAATTCTTACGGCAAGAGGACGCGAAACAGTCTAGGAAGCAGGACGATGTGAGGCCCAGTAGTGAGGGAATAAAAAGTAACGTAGCAGTTAAGTAGTCCGGTGAGAGTTTCGGAAATGTTAAGTTGAATATACAGAACAAGCAAACCCAGCCGATAGGCAACAATGGTCAAGATAAGAAAAGAGATCAAAACCGAGGCCCATGACGTAGGGCTCCAATGTTTGATAATTACACGCCATTGAATACGTCATTGGAAAACGTGTACCTACAAACTTGCAACACTGTGCAATATAAGAAGCCTGCTCCGAAGCCCTCGTCGGAGAGGCAGATTCAAACAGGGAAGTTTTGCAGATTCCACGAGAGTTATGGCCACAATACCAATGAGTGTCGACATTTGCAGGACCTCATCGAAAAGTTGATCAGGGAGAGAAAGTTAGATCAGTTTGTGCGGGCGCCGCAGTCTGGTGGTGCGGGCCCTTCAAATCAAAATCGTGTGCAAAATTAAGAAAGACAGGAAGAACCCACTCGTACGAGCGGAAGGCCAGTTATAAACACGATAAGTGGTGGTCCCCACCTAGCAGACAGAAGGTGGAGGGAAATGGAGTCGTATGCTAGCTCTATCAGGCATGCAGACTTCGAATGCTGTAGTAATTGTGAAGATGGGGCTCCGGCCAAACAACAGAAAACAATGTCTGATGATATCGTGTTTAGAAACCGAGATGCTGATAAGGTCGAAGCCCCCACAATCGACCCACTGGTCATATCTGCCCAGGTAGGTCCTGCTTGGATGAAGAGGATCCTGCTTGACAGTGGGAGCTTCGTAAATATCTTACTTAAACGGGCTTATGATTTAATGAAAATGGAAGCGAAGGACTTAAAACCCTGCCAATCTTTAGTCCACGGCTTCAACAGAAGTGCTACAATACCCACTGGAGTGACGGAACTACCAGTGGAGTTGGGGGTTCGAGAACGCCGGAGAGTCCGGATGTTGCAGTTTGTCGTTTTGGATATTGATTCACCTTATAATGCATTTTTGGGCCGACCGGCCCTTGCTGAGTATAGGGCAGCCATTGCCCAATGGTGCTTGACTCTGAAGTTCCCCACCGATCACAGGGTCATAGTCATTCAAGGAGATCAGGCAGCGGGGAGGGCCTGCTATGTTGCTGAACTACGTGGAGTACTGCGAAAAGAAAAAGGAAAGGGCGTAGTGGAATCTCTCTGCGTCTGTTTTGCTGATGATTAACAATTGATGCTTGGGCCCCGACCCGGGCACCACAACCAATTCCAGAAAGACCTTGACCCTAGAGACAATGAAGATAAAGACGAGTCTAAAGAGAATCAAGCTTCCTCGGCCGAACTAACTGTGGATGTTCCAATCAGTGAGGGAATTGATTCGAGGATGCTAAAAGTTAGGTCTCAATTGGGCCAACAGACACAACAGGAATTGGTTGAATTTCTCCAGGAGAATCTCGACGTTTTCGCCTGGGCACATTCTGATATGTGCGGGATCTCGTTGGACATCGCAGGTCACTCCCTGAACATTGATCCGCGGTATGTCCCGGTCAAACAGAAAAGGCGTGGTATGGATCCAGAGAGATCTGCCGCCCTTAAAGAGGAGGTTGATAAGTTACGATCAAATGGGTTCATCCGAGATGCTTTTTATCCAGAATGGGTGTCCAATCCCGTACTGGTTCGAAAATCGAATGGGAAATGGAGAACTTGCATTGACTACTCTGACTTAAACAAGGCTTGTCCAAAGGATAGTTTTCCGCTTCCTCGAATTGACCAGCTCATAGATTCGACAGCTGGGCACGAATTATTATCTTTTATGGATGCTTATTCCGGCTACAAACAAATACCCATGCATTTGCCTGATCAAGAGCATACCAATTTTGTGACCGATCTAGGACTCTACTGCTACAAAGTCATGCCCTTTGGTCTAAAAAACACCGGAGCAACATACCAACGCTTGGTCAGTAGGATGTTCGCCAACCAAATTGGGAAGACCATGGAGGTTTATGTGGATTACATGCTAGTAAAATCTCGATTCTCCACAGATCACGTCAGATATTTAGATTCGATGTTCTACATCCTTCGCGAATATGGGATGAAGCTCAACCCATTAAAGTGTCACTTCGGTGTCGCCTCTGGAAAGTTCCTCGGGTTCATCGTTAATGATCGAGGGATAGAAGCAAATCTCAAAAAGATCTAGGCAATAAAGAACCTGCAAACCCCAGGAACCATAAAAAAGTCCAGAGTCTCAATGGGAAAGTAGAAGCATTGAGCAGGTTCATTTCAAAGTCCACCGATAAATGCATTTCTTTCTTTGATCTGATCCGGAAAGGAAAGCGAAACTTTGAATGGACCATGGAGTGTGAAGACGCATTCCGATCGCTGGTTCAACATCTTTCCACACCACCGATCTTGTCAAAGCCAGTTGACCACGAGCAATTGTACCTTTATCTGGCGGTATCAAAGAATGCAATCAGTGCTGCTTTAGTTTGGGAAGAAGACCGAGTGCAGAAATCGGTTTACTATGTTAGTAAATGGCTAACAGGAGCTGAAAGAAATTACCCAAGATTAGAGAAACTGGCTTATTGCCTAGTCATTTCCTCAAGAAAACTTCGCCCTTATTTCCAAGCTCATTCCCTTACTGTGTACACCGATCAGCCGTTACAACAGGTCCTCACGCGGCTTGAGACGTCTGGTAGGCTACTCAAGTGGAACATTGAACTGAGTCAATTTGATATCACTTATGCTCCGCGAAGAGCCATTCAAGGACAAGTCCTGGTGGATTTTATAGCCGAATTTACTGTTTTAGAGGATTTGCCTGAAACCACTATACCTCCTAAATGCATTTGGAAGCTGCACACTGATGGTGCATCGAATGATCAGTGTTCGGGTGCCGGAATAGTACTTGAAACTGCCGAAGGCCGATCCATATGCTACGCTCTGAGATTCGAATTTCGCGCAACCAACAATGAAGTCGAATACGAAGCTTTGCTTGCCGGGTTAAAACTTGCTTGTGATCTGAAGATTGTTGCTGTGGAGATCTATTGCGATTCCCAGTTGGTTGTATATCAAGTTCGGGGCGAATATCAGGCAAAGAATCGACGACTAGCTGCCTATCTAGCCCAAGTTCAAGAAACACTAAGTCAATTCGATTACTATGCTATTTACCATATACCCCGTGAGCATAATCAGAAGGCTGACTCATTAGCAAAGCTAGCAAGTACAGGTGAAGCGCAACAGATGGGACTTGTCCCCGTCGAAACTTTGTCCTCCCCAAGCATTGATCAAGTAGAGATGAATGTTGTGTTTGAAACCGCTCCCAGTAGAGAATCGTGGATGACCCTGTACCAAAATTACATCGAGAATGGGACGTTGCCTGAGCATAGAAATGAGAAAAGACAAATTCTACAAAAAGCTTCATGGTTCGTCATTCAGAACGGAGTCATGTATAGAAGAGGGTATTCCGTTCCTCTCCTCCGATGTATCACGCACGATGAAATCAAACGAGTGTTACATGACGTACACGAAGGAGAATGTGGTGATCACATCGGTGGGCAAGCTCTCGCTAAGAAGATACTCCGATATGGATACTACTGGCCACTTGTGAACCGAGATGCAGCGAACTATGCCAGAAAATGCGATAGGTGCCAGAAACACGCCTGAATTCGAAGAGCCCCACCTACCGAGATTACCCAAATGGTCAGTCCCTGGCCATTTGCAATGTGGGGCATCGATATCATCGGCATGCTACCTCTGGCCAAAGGTGGGGCAAGTTATGCCATCGTTGCAGTCGATTACTTCACCAAGTGAGCTGAAGCTGAACACCTCGCAACCATTACGACAAAGAAAGTAATCAATTTCGTAGTTTGCAACATTATCTGTCGATTTGGACTCCCGCATACCGTCATAACCGATAATAGAGCCTAATTCAGTAGTGCGGAATTCAAGAATATCTGTCAACGGTTTCACATCCATAAAAAATTCTCAACAGTCGCACATCCTCAGGCAAACGGTCAGGTTGAAGCTGTCAATAAAGTCATAAAATCCATTCTAAAGAAACGACTAGAAAAGGCCGGGGGTAAATGGGTTGATGAACTTCCTATGGCTTTATGGGCTTATCGAACGACACACAAGACCACGACCGGACACACCCCGTTTTCCCTATCTTATGGCTTAGAAGCCGTTATTCCAGTCGAGATGGAAGTGTTTTCCCATCGCGTGACTTACTATGATTCGAAAACAAACGCTATATTGCTTGCTGAATCTTTGGATCTACTAGATGAGAAGCGGGAAAAGGCTGATTTGAGAGCAGTCGCATATCGAAGTTGAGTCGCCCGATTGTACAATGCCAAAGTTCGACCTCGAACCTTTGAACTCGGCGATCTCGTCCTCAAGAGAATCTATCTGGTCCCTTCACACATGAAACCAAATTGGGAAGGACCATACGTGATTACACAAAGACTTGGAGATGGCACATTCAAGTTATCGACCATTGACGGTCTTACTTTGCCAAGGGCCTGGAACAGCGAGAGTCTTCGTCGCTATTACACCTAACAGGCTTTATTTGTTTCATTCTATTTTTCCATTTACAGTTTGTTTCCGCATTTTTAAATTTGAATTCTGTAATAAGGCAACTAACTTTGCCACATTTTCTTACTTCAGCAATAAAATGCCATCTCTTCGAGCCAGAGCAGTGATTCATTGAATACAATGTACGACATCACAATGCACGAAGAGCTAAATTCCATCATGCAATGGAATTTATTCAAATAGAGAGTGGCTGTGATACGACCGGCCACTCGCTAAGCGAAACCCGAGCTCGGAAGCAAGTCCTTACACCAATGTTAAATAGGATTGATACACGACAATCCTATAACCAATTCCAAACTCCCAGAGCGTGAGCTGGAATATAGATATAAAACAAATGCGGTTTCGAGGAGGGCGGATCCGCCCACCTAACGGCCTCGACAGTATTACGACTAAATGCAGTTCCGAAGAGGATGGACCTATCCACCTAACGACTTCGGTTGTACGTTAAACAAGCTCGAGGAGGATGGACCCATCTATCCAACGACCTCGCTTGTCGACTCAGGTTGGATGCGAATCAATCATCCACGATCCTGATTAATCCACCGTTCCCAAAGTGCGAACGTAATCCAAGTGCCCAAACAAACGTGACTGACTGTTTGTCTGCCAACTCCATGCTCCCAGAGTGTGAGATGGAGTATAAACTTTAAAAAACAGTGTCGAAGAGAGTGAACCCGTTCACCTAACGACTTCGACCATAACTTAACCAAGCTCGAGAGGGATGGACCCGTCCGTCTAACGATCTCACTTGTTAACTCAGGATGGATATGATCTAACCATCCATGATCCTGATACGCCTTTCGAACTCCCAGAGTGCGAGTCGGAATGTGAACGCTAACTCCAATTTCCCGGAATATGTGTTGGAGTATTAACATCAACCCTAAGTTCCCAGAGTGTGAACGACCACTCACAAGATGACTTGTGTCCTCAGAGTGTGGACTAACACTTGAAAGCTTTCGATAGCTGTGACCGACTACAAGAATGCAAGTGCAAATCCCCAGAGTGAGGATGTAATGATTTATAAAGAAACAAGTGTAGTTCGACCACTCGATCCTCACTTATTGCGATTGCGAGCTGATCCTTACAACTTAACCCCGGAACTGGGGAGATGCAAGTGTTAATCACTACCTGAAACGAGTTAAAATAATGCAAGTACACAGAACTGAGGTTCGAACACTGCAACATTTAAGAATAAAAGGAATGGAAGTTGAAATAAGAAGACAAAACTTTATTTCAACTAATCAAGAGCGATGGCTCATATACCAGCCCTTCCAAAATATTCCTACTAGCGGGTGCCGAACCCGCATCTATACACGGCCTATGAAAGAAAAAAGGTGACAAAATTCCTAACTGCAAAAGGAAATATGTGCCTAAAAACTCTATCTACTCTTTCTTTTTCCTTGGCTTCTTCTTCGACGAGGAGCCATTGGAGCCACTGGTGATCTTCCGTTTTGAGCCCTTTTCTTTAGAAAGGATATCCTCAGACGGGAGCATGATGTCGACATCCTCCTCCGAACCGAGTCTAAGGGAATGCTTCCAGCGGGAGGAGTCGTAGGAACGGGATCTAAAGCCGAAAGCGGGACTGGCGCACTAGTGTCGACAAGCGTGCCCCCAGGGGATATCATCATAAGTGGTGTAGGGCCATGCGCCACTGCTCCGCCCCCTGAGCTGCCACCATGTGCTACTGCCTCCATCTCGACATCAATTTCAGCCAGCATGTTTGCTTCTCGAAGGGCTCGGGCTTCATTATGTGCCGTGGTAGTCTGTGTCGAAGTACTAGAAGTAGATGAAAATCCACCCAGGATGAATGGTAAGTCCGCAAAAGGGTCACTCTGTCCACCAAGAAACTCGTTCACCATCTGTTCGTCAAAAGAAATTGAGTTCCCCTGCGTTACTTCGGCAGGCGCAACCGTCACAACAGAGGTCGCCTCAGAGATGATGGCCTCCTACGCTTGGCATGATTCCTAAATTGCAAGAAGCGTTGTCGGTACAACTTCGGTCACTGATCAGAGAAAAGAAGCATTTGTTAGTATACACTTCTATACAAGTTCTTCAGTCCGAATGTACAAGAGATTAGTGCAGAGTACCTTCCTCAGTTTGGCTCGAGGTCGGCTGAACGACCTCAGAAGGGTGCTCCCTTATAGGAGATAGATGTGGCTGGTATGGGTCATAAGCTGGTATAGGCTGAGAGTTGATCATTGAAGTTGGCTCAGACTGAGGTGGCATAACCATCTCGGAACTCGTAATATGATGCTCAACACTAGAGCCTTCTCCAAATTCCTATGGCTGAGTACCAAGACTCTCCTTCTCATGAGAAATCATGGAGTCATGAAGAACCTTCTTTTCGTCATTATTAAGTATACGGTTCTCCAGCTCAAATTCGTCAAAGGCTTCGTTAGAATGCCCCGATTTCTCCTCCTCAACTAGCAAATTCCAGGCATTATAAAGATGTGTTGGGTAATCATCGAGCCAAGTCAAATCTCTATGCCTTAACACGTGGGCATTGTAAGTGACAAGAAGCTCCTCTACCTCAGCCTCAACCCTGCCTTCCGCCAGTCGGACCTTCTCGTCAACCTCGGCTTCAACCTCGCGGACCTTTTCCATAGCCGCATCCCACTCCTTCTGAAGCACCACCACCTGGTCACAGGCTTCTTGCGCAGAGACGTTGGCCGCATCTTTCTCCTTCATAAGATCAGAAAGCTTAGATTTAAGCTCATTGAGCTCTTTGAGTGTTGCGTCTCTCTCAGCAGTGATGGTGGTGTTCCTATGACCCATGTCTTCCATCGAAGTGTAGTGCTCTTGTTTCATTCTATTCATGGCCGAGTTTGCATCATCGGCCTTTTTGAGAGCTTTTATTTCAGATTTACGGGAAGACTCGGCCTCGGCATTGAGCACTTGGACAATTCGGTCTTTCTGACCCAACTCCTTTTCCAGCTTTTCGATAGTGGCGGCCCGATCAAATGCTACTTTGGATGCTTTCCTCGCAGCCCTCGCCCACTCCTTATACTAAAAGAATATGTCTGCAACATAATCGTGAATGGTATTTTCGGCCGTTGGCGGAATTCTCTTCAGGTGTGGGGGGAAGACGTAACCGTCAAAGCAAATGTCGGGGAATTCCTTCCTCATTTGTGCGAGTTTGGCCGCTCCTTCCCCGGTCGGATCAGTCACGACTGATGTAGTAGTCAAGGAGGTGGCTATTTCGGTCAGATCTGGGAACATGAGAGGGTGGCTTGTGCCGTGAAGTTTCAGGAGGACGTGTAACTATAACTGGGGGTGGTACAGATATCCTAGGAGGAGGAGGAGAGCGATATCGAGACCGACGTACATATACTCTATCTCTGTCAGACCGTTCCTGACTGGAATACCCCGGTTCATAATCTCTATCTCCCTCTCTACTGCGTGGTTCATAGTGTGATGAAGATCGACGTTTGCTGGGCAAATTGCCAGGCATTGAGCTTCGACCAGACATCGCACCTGCAAAGTAAAGTAAGGGAGATTAGTAACCGTTTATGATATGCAGTTTGCGGTCAAAGATTGTGTATTGCCGTGAAAGGTGTATGAATGTGTAACCCCCCAGACCAACCAGAAGTGTCGACCACACTGGTAAAAAGAGACTCGCTAACATCAAGAGTATGTTGTAGTTCATCCAATTCGATATCATGCTGTGTGGACGCGAGGTCCGGAATTGGGAGGTCAGCGAGCCCTTCGAAGGAATTTTCTTCCTGCAGGGGGGATGCCTCTGAGATTCTAACTCCAGAAAGGGGTCGGTTTATGACCACAGACTTCCACCTCCCAGATTTAGATTGTTTAAAAGCAACTGCCTTGCCTTTTCTCTTTTCCTCAGAATCTGGAGTCACATCAGCAGGCCCGACCAAAGGTTCATCGTCGGTATGGGTTCTCTCGGAGTCAGCCTCCTCAAGTATGATAACTTTAGGCTTCTTGCGCCTAACTCGCTCCTTTGAGATAGTCTTTAGTACACTATCGAGCCTTATACTCTGTCTTCGCTCGATCAGTCCAAGGATCCTAAGGTTTTTGTCTGTCAAGATCAGGTCAATGTTTCTTTCTTCGCTTGGGATTTCGTGAAGAATCCGGACAATCTCTTTATAATAACCACCTTCGGGTCGCTAGATTATTGCTAAAAAAAAGAAAAAGAAATGTGAGTTCGATTTCGTTCATAATTTCCTTATCAACTATTTCGGAAATTGATAACACTCACTTCTGAATAACCATCGCTTGGCAAATCTTGGAGGACATCGAACGTAGAACCACTCTGTCTTGAAGTAGCTCAGTCTAGTCCAAGACCCTGTGACCACTTGGCAATTTCTTACAGACTCCAGGAATGTGAAAGATGGACTGTCAGTTCGACTTTTGAAGTTAAATAATTATCTTATATCGGTCATGCGAGGAGGTCGATAGAGGTACTCCATAAATGCAATGAACAAGCTATTGAGCGAAGCATATCCATTCGGGTGTAGCTGAGATGGGGCGATCCCCAAATAAGCCAACGCTTCTCTTATATATTCATTGAATGGAGGAAGTGTCCCAGCTGCGCACGCATGGCGATTAAATGCAGTATATCCCTCCGGGGGATTATGTGGTCTGTCATTTGGCCCCGGCAACAATACGTCGTCCATCGACAGACCATGCCTTAGGCATATTCTCCCTAGCATATCTTCAGAAATATTGGACGGAACAGAGTCAGATGGACTATTAATGAAGGATGCATCAGGCAATTCGTCTGGGGCCGGACCGATGACTTCGGCCTCAATCTCTGGTATTTCAAGTCTGGGAGGAATTACACTTTGAGTATCCTGTGACTGCAAGCTTGGACCTTCCATAGCTGACTAACTCACAAGAAATCATCGTTAGATGCAAAAGAGCCCGTGCATTCCCTAGTGTAAATTGTATGAATGTGTTGTGCAATGCAAGTGCTGTGCATTACTTGAGCAAATTCTACGGAATAAACCGTAGTGTGTCAACGACAAAACTCTGAAAATCGGACCGGAAATGACCGTCATCGCTGACCGTCACAACCATGCCATCCAGATGCTAACGATCGATTCAAGTTAAAGTTCGTTATATTTTTGTTAAGTTACAGTTCCATCGACGAGCTTCAAAAGGATAGTCAAATATGCGGTTCAGTAGTTAAGTCCAGATATGCAAGGATGAAGCTCATCGGAATCATGTTATCAAGTGCTCAAAATTTCGCATCCATCAAAGGGAGAGTTCGAATCGATCGTGGGGAGCTTATTCGAATCCATCAAGATCTGGATTTCGTATCGATCACCGGGGGAATACTTCAAATCGATCATCAGTGTTCGAGTTTGTCTCGGTCAGGAAAGCCACGGCTTCACATCGATCATGAGAATTAGATTCGTATCAATCTGAAACCGAGGATTTTGAAACGATTGCTCGCTTAATTCTTGCATCGATCGTTATTGATCGACACGATCTACTACCATCACCCTCGACACAAACCAAAACGTCTCCATTAGGATATTCCTGGAATCGATGTGAAACCTAAGGAAAAACATTGTTTCCCGCGTCGATTCGAACACAGGCCCCCAGATCGACTCGAAACACAGATCGAGCCACTTTTATTTTGTCCATTCCTTTCTTCTCCAATCAACAGAGACGTCGCCATGGCCATTTTCGACCAAGCTTTGACCCATATCCGACCTTAAAGGTTGCCAGGTTCGATAATCGGTGAAGATGGAGTGGATCTGAGATTCGAGCCTCGTCGTCTGGATTCAATTGCAACCGGTTCATTACCTAATTTGAAGCTAAAATTCGAAGGATTGGAAGTATGAATCTGGTCGATTCAAAAGCAATATGCAGTTCTTCTTCTTTCTCGAAGGATGTGGATCGATGCGAAAGTAGTAAATAGTGGATGCAACAGTAAAAAGTAAAAAGTGAAAATGGCCGAAGTCCATAGTATTTATATGGAGCCTAGGGAGAAACTGGGTCGATTCGCCTCATAGTCCACGTGACCGGTCGCAACCGGCCAACCCCACGGATCGAGTCGAACGCTCTATTCGTATCCATCTGACCAGGATTTTCATCGAGGCGAAATGGTCAGCGAATCCATCGATACGAAGCATACAGCGAAGACGACCGAAGATGATGAATCCCATCAATTCGAAGCCCTTTTTCATTTCGATGGATTCACAACTCCATCCACTCCACATCGATACGAACAGTGATTTCATATCCATCATGACTTATACATTAGCATCGATACGAATTATGAATCGCCTATCCATGAAAAGCAACAGGGTTCATCGATACGAAAATAATGATTCATATCCATCAATGCCAAACATATCGATGCAAGGGAAACCTTTCAAACTTCTACATCGATTCAGGAGAGGATCGATACCAAGGAACATCCAGAAGCAACTATCAAGCGTTGTTTTAACTCGAATTTCAAATCGGTTCAAGAGAGAATCAATACGAAATTCGATAACAAGTTAACTGGCAATGACTCGCGAACGTGCAACGTTTAAGGGAGTCAGCTAATCATTATCACACAGCAGTCAACTACAGCAATACAGAGTACAACTTTCAACAAGAAATACGATAATTGTTCAGGGAAAAACCGCAGCTTGTCAAAGCACATCATGTTTCCACAAGATCTACTTTGGGGGGCAAAATGTTCTCCCGCCTTTTGGCAAGGCCAGGATACCAACGGACCGATTGAAAACCAAGTATCGCTCGTCATGGATATCGATGAATTTTGTTCGAGTCCGGATCGAGCTAAAATTGATATGACGTGACGAGCACAGCCAAAGAGAGCCAACGTTCCAAGTTTCAAGTCAATCTGGGTTCATATGCTCGAGTTATGATCGATTCAATCTAGAGGAAACGACATAGTCTTCGTATCCATCACTATGGTTGATTTCGTATCCACCAAGGCTGCGCAGTTTGTATCAATCAGGTTAGCAGTGGCCGAATCCATCGAATTCGTAGCAATGGACTTCGTATCCATCAACAGGTGTTATGCCTCGTAACGATTGGCCAGTGTTTGCTTCGCATCCATCATAGAAGCCTTACTTCGTATCCATCAAAAGGCTCTAGTTCGCATCCATTGACTTTGTATCCATTGACAAGCTACGTGGTTCGTATCCATTAAGGAAAGGCCTGGTCGTAACCATCGACCATCAGTAGTTCGTGTCCATCGATGACTGCTGTTTGAACCCATGAGTGAGGCCATATTCGAATCCATCAAGTCAACAAACCTGGGTGACGTGTCATCCCTCGATGCGAACGAGGCAAGATTTATGGAGTCGATACGGTCAACACGGAGTAAAGACCGAATCGAGGCGAAGTGCGCGCGCCACATCATCTCAGAAACACGTGCAACTATCAATACAAGGGGATCGATTCGAAGCCATGGAGTCGAACCAAACAGCCATCCGAGAAATATCAACTCGTATCGATCATATCTTGAAATCCACTAATCCAAATGCAATGAAATTTTCACCAGATCTTGCATACACACTAAGGAATGTCTCTGCCAAATTTCAGCTCGATTGGACATCATCTTGTTCGATACGAAATGGATTCGTATCGATCGCAGATCGAGGCGAAACTGTAGTTCGCTGTAAGCACTTGTAATCTTTGAAAGAGAATCAATAAAGTCATCAAAACTTCATAGTGAACGTAGGCAACATGCCGAACCACTCTAAATTGCTTGTCTGCGTATTTACAATTATGTTTATTGGAGTTTTTGTTAAATAATCTTCATTTTTAATTTGTTTTCTTCACTTTTATCTCTTCAAAAACTTCCGAAGAGTGTTGTGCCCATTTTTGGTTCAAACAATACAGACTACTTGCTTCATCGATACGAAGATCTATTATGCATGATTGATTCGAACTCACTCACTATCCACAGTCGATGCGAGTATGTCCTTCACCTTCATCGGTATGAATAATTCTGTCGTATCCCTCTACACTTCTTCTTCTCTAAGCAACTTAAGTGCCATCTCGACCTTCCTCGACCTCGTTCCGGTCTAACCTCGATCTCGACACCACCAGAATCGGCCATAAATGTGAATGGGTTCGTATTCGAACTCGAATCTCGTCGATTTGATGTGGATTTATGGGTTAATTACCTAATTTAAGCAATCGATTCGAAGGATTAAAGTTTCATTTGGTTTGAAGACGAAGGGAAGTTTTTCTTTTTAGTATTTCGATCGATACGAACATAGTCTGTAGAAAGGGAAACAAGCGGAAATTTGGTGAAGTACAAAAAGTATTTATATGGACTCGAACCTAACGAAAAGAGGCGATTTGTCTCCCAGTTAATTGCACCGGTTGAAAAGGTTAGGGCCAGAATGATACGAAAGTGCTCTCTTTGAATCCATCTACGGTCGATCTTGGAAACAGCTTTTCGTATCCATCAATCCATCGATACGAAAGGAGCAACCAGGTTGCACTAGAGCTGCGCACCTTCGTCGATACGAAGCATTCACTTCGTATCCATCAGTGAAGATGTCATCGATGCGGAACTCGCAACAAAGTTTTACTTGGATCAATGAATTTCATCGATACTTTGCCCGAAGACCTAAACCTCATATACATCGATACGATGTACCTCCGTGGACTATCTATTTCGTATCGATAGCCATCGATACGAAGCATGCATTCCAACATCTCGTATTGATCAAAGAGAGGATCGATACAAAAGAAGTTACTTAAAACGACTATCGATCGTTGCTACAACTCGAATTTCACATCGATTCTAGAAAGGATCGATACGGAACTCGATCTGAACAAGAACTAAAGAACTCGACAACGACTCGTGAACGAACCAACGTTAACGAGAGGCAAGTTTATATATATTCTATATGCCATAAAACAACATTTAATTCTTAAAATTTGCAGAAATTGAATGCTCACCTGGTGACAAGTACAACAACGAATGATAGATTACTATCATACAACACTCAGGTACAATAGTATACGGTACAACAATTGGCAGTCAACAGTTCATAATTTACATTTCTAAAGATCAATCAAAAGTTACAGCTTTCGACGAAAAGACAACAACAGTTCAGATAAGTCGGATAAAACTGTTTAGGATGAAGATTGAAACTTTTCAAAGCACATCATGGTATCACAAGACGTACTATAGGGGCAAATGTTATCCCACCTTTTGGCAAGGCCGCGACGCCAAGAACTTAACTGGAAACCGAGGATAGTTCGTCCCGAAGATCGGTTATACATAGATTCACTATGGATACTGGCGAATTTTATTCGATTCCAGATCAAGCTATAATTGACAAGGCACGACAAGCAAACCTATAGAAGCCAATGCCCCAAATTTCAAGTCAATCCTTATTCGTATGCTCAAGATATAATCGATGCAACTCAAGTGATCACTTTGTTTGTATTGATCAAGCAACCAGAAGAAAACCCCCTTTTTGTATCGATCCAGTTCGAGTCCATTAGATGCGCACAACTTCGTATCAATCATGGGAGCACGAGTCTGTATCCATAGAGGGCAATGTTCTTCATATCCATCCTTCTTCAAACTGCTTCGCACCCATCATCTCCAGCTTGTTCGTATCGATCGACCAATGTCAACTTCGTATCCATCGAAACCATACATAGCCGCTACTTCGTATCGATCTATTAACAACACTTCACTCGTATCGACCAGCCAGTGATCGATGCGAACAGTACAAGATGGACCGGCGTGAAATGCACTTATAATCGATCGATACGAACAGAGTAATGACGATCGATACGAACAGAGCAATGACGATCGATACGAATAAAGCCCATCCATAGGAAAGACTCGATCGTTCGGCGTGAAATGTGGATCGATCCTAAAAGCAAGTGACACATCCTTTTTCATTTATATTCTTCATTTTATCTCTTCAAACACATCCGAAGGGTGTTATGCCCAATTTTGGTACAAACATAATCTTTTATTGCAGTAATAAAGAGATTGTTCATTCTGGTTTTGACTTCATTTTTTTAAAATAGGAATTATAGTTGTCCACAGCACCTCTTTCATTAGATTTAGCATCTCGCTTTATCAATCTTAAAGATAAGTTGTTAGTGGATCTTGAAAAGAGCAGACTTCCTGAAGATACTTTACTTGCTTTTTTTCATTGCAATGCCGAAGCATTAGGATGGCATAAGAGATTCTTACTTCAGAAAATAATTGTTAGAAATCTCAAGGATCAAATTGCCAATTTAGAAGCAGATGTTAATAGTAAGAATGAAGCGATTTTCGCATTGATACGTCAAGTCAAGTCAAATCCATTAATTGACTTTGATCACAAAATGTTAGAACTCCTTCAACAAATAAGCGATCTGGAGTTGAAACTAAAAGACAGCCAGGCTCAATGTGAATCATTAGACTTCATTATGGGGAATAACATATCAAGCATGGAGTTTCTAGTTTCTCCTGCTATCTCTTCAATCATAAAATCAACAAGATTCACTTCCCCTGCTGCCCAGAAATTTCCCACCACAATAAATCCTCCTCCAGGCTTAGACGAAAATGTAGTGGGTGATTGGTGTAGGAAAGTTAAATTTGAGATGATGAAGTATTTAGACAAACAACAAATAGCAAGATACTCAGATCGCATAAATGAATATGCTGCTAGGATTCAAAAGCTGGAGCGCGATAAGTATCTTCTCCTAAAGCACATTGCTGATTTGGAAAGGAAAAATAAAACTCTTAGAGGTGCAAATATAGCTTTCAATCTCGCTTCGAAAACTAATATTGATGCAATCGATAATAAGCGGAAGGGTGAGAATCACTCCGTTGTTGCCAACGGAACGACATATTATTCATCATATCATTCATAAGAAAGGGGACATCAATGATTCATCTATCTATTTCAAGGGAATTCAATAAGTAACATGCATATGGTTTCTCTTAAGGATATCTATAAGTAAAGTGGACAAGGGATGAGCCATATAATAACTTCATAAAAAATATCAAATTATCATAATCCATCATAAGAACTCAATAAGAGTTTAAAGGCAATCATAATCGAAATCACCATATAGAATAATATAAATGTAGCCTATGTCATACTCAAGGCCGTATTCAAACAACAACATCATAAAAAGGTGAAATCGAACATAGAAAACTTCATAAAAAATTGCACGTGCTTTTCATCTTGACTAGTACAACTATTATTTTATGGGATGGGTGTATATGTGATTCGGTAGTCCTAGCTACTTATGTATGATGTATTATTATGGAGATGTATGGTGATGTATGTATTTATATATATACTCTGGTTTGGGTTTGTTGTTATTTGACTGATGTTTTCTATCTACATGTATATTACATTATTTCTAAAATGGTCTGAATCCACCATAGTTTGCATTAGTTAGGGACTAAGCGTGTCTACCATTTATTAGGTCATGAAAAAAAAATCGAGACATAATTGACATGCTTATCTCTTAACTAACGTATTACTATGATGGTCGCCCTTAACCAGCCCTATTCTCTTCATTAGTAGACAGGATTACTTAGTAATTCTCTTTACTAATGTAGGTCTCGGGGTGGGGCGTCACAGCTTATGGCTTTAAATTGAAGGAGATAAGAATTTTTGAACATGGTGCTTTTCCAGCCAACAAAAGAGAAAACCAATTCAATAAATTGAGCAATTCAAGCAACAAATTGATAGCAAAATTTGATATTTTGCTTAGCTTGCCGTAAGAAAACTCTTACCTTGCTTACCGAATAGTTTTAGCAAGAAATAGCAGCGATTTGAAAGAAAGTTGTGATCTTTGGTGAAGATATCCTTAAGAGAAACCATATGCATGTTACTTATTGAATTCCCTTGAAATAGATAGATGAATCACTGATGTCCCCTTTCTTATGAATGAAATGATGAATAATATGTCGTTCCGTTGGCAACACCGGAGTGATTCTCACCCTTCCGCTTATTAGTGAGATCCTTACTACTAATAAGTTGTTGACTTATTCCAGAGGCCCCCCCTATTTTATTTCCTATAAGGTTTTCAATCCTAGGAGCTTGGTTCTGCTGCATCCGCGTCTTCGGTTTGTTAGGATTTCCATACCATCTCTGCCGACCTTCCTGTACTGACAAGTGAGGCCCCGGATCTCTCTTAAGGTTAGGGCCTAGTATAAACATTGGTATCGACAGATCCTTGGCTGTAAATTGAAGAAGATATAATTTTTTGAAAATGATGCTTTTTCGGCCAATAAACATAGATCGATTTTTGGCCGATTTCAACCATCAATTTTCTATATCAAAACAACTCCAAATTCAATAAAAATTTCTAGAAATATTTACAACCAAGTGCTCCAATATGCGGACAGGATAAGGAAGAAAGAGAAAAAACTTAAAGAAGTTCTTTGCATCGTTATCCGTCACATTGTAAATCCTTTAATCGCTGAGAATCTGAACAAAGCTTCTCAAGGTTTATGAAAGATTCATATTTTTGAAATGTATATACTTGTTCTGTACACTTGTAAATAAGTTATAAGTTATGTAAATTTTGAAAATATCACCTGGTTTGTGATCCTTTCCTTTAATGTTATCTCTGAAACATTTGCTTGATAGCTTATACCACAATGTATGTATTTGTTGGATCTTTCATTCTTCTTTACTGTTCTGATTTCCCTAAAAAGTATGAAGCAAACAATATTTCCTATTGTTAGCTTAAAATTGATATAAAAGTCTATCTATATCATCCACGTTGATTAACAAATCATCATGTCAATTGTACAGTAATTGTATTTGATTTAATGTTTGGAAACCCATCTTTAATCATGATGAGAAATAATTAAGAATTTAACTTTAAGCATATTGCTAGAATATCTGAAGTATGTTGGCAGAAAATTTTATCCTTATTTAGGGTTATAAATGTATTAGAAAATCATCCTCTGAAGATTAGCAATAGAGGGTTAAAAATGATTAAGTAATATAAGTCCAGAAACCATTATCTGAAAATTTGTAGTAGAAATTCAATGATGCATATTCGGGTATTAATGACATTTGAAAGTCCAGAAGTCTGAAACACAGATTCGAGTATTCATGGATGATTTTTAAAAGTTAAGAAACTTGAATCTCAGATTTAAGTATTTGTGGATGATAACCGGAAACCATAATAATGATCCTTTTGATAGAAGTCTTTGGCCCAGATTTTGGCATTAGTATTGGATAATCAGAAAACCATAATAGAAATCTCAATCCTAGATTAGGGCATTAATAAGTGAAATTAAGTAATAGTCATGGAACCCAGATTCAAATATGAGGAATTGGAAGATCTGTAATCCAGATTTGGGTATTAATTGTTGAAGTTCAGAAATGAGAGACCCGAAACCCAGCTTCGGGTATTAATAAGGGAAGTTCTGTTTTACTCCTTAAATTCTGTCTTCTTTGACATGTATAATCCCTTTAGCCTTGTACCTAGTTGCGGTTTGATTGGCTACTTCTCGAGCTAGAACATCTTAGTCCATTATTTAATATGCCACTTCTTGGGCTTGGACATCTTAGTCCCTTGTAGATATGCCGCATCTTAGGCTTGGACGTCTTTGTCCTTTGTTTGATGAGCTGCTTCTTGGGCTTAGACGCCTTAGTCCATTATTTGGTGAGCCTCTTCTTGGGCTTGGACATCTTAGTGCATTGTTTGGCGCTCTTGGGTAGCTCATTCTTTGAGGCTGGAAATAAGACTTACCCAACCTCCCTCCATGAGGCGCCTTAACCTGACCAGAGGCGAGGCCAAGGACTTGTCGATGCTTTAACCTGGCCATAACGTGGCATGGTCAAAGGCTTACACTCCTCCCTCCAGGAGGTGCTCTGCCCTGGCTATAGCGTGGCGTGGACAAGGGGCTTGTCGATGCTTTAACCTGACCATAGTGTGGCGTGGATAAAGGCTTACACTCCTCCCTCTAGGAGGTGACTTGACTTGACTAGAGGCGTGACCAAGGGCTTGTCGATGCTTTAACCTGGCCATAGTATGGCGCGGTTAAAGGTTTACACTCCTCCCTCCACGAAGTTCTCTACCCTGGCAAACCCGGCGCGGATAGAGGCTTCGACCGTTTAAGGTAATGTCCAAATAAAAGGAGCATTTCACTCCCGACCATGTACATTCTCTTTATAAAAGTAGCTCTTTATTGATCTCATTCAGTATTTCTTTAAAAACTCATTGATTTTTCCTTTGACGCAAAAATCTAATTATCATCCCTTCCAAGGCTCATCAGTGGTTAGTTATGTCCATTCATCATATGGAAATGGCAGTAGGATTACCTCAAATTCCATTCATATTTCGGTTTCATTTTCTGTTATGGCCAATAATTGAGCTCATCCTTCGTTGGCAAGTAGACTTTCTCAATAAATATCGTTAGATTGAATTCTTTTGGAAGTCTTGACTGGAAGCTTGTTTCTTGAGAATGGCTTCCACGTCTTTTGTTGCTTGGCTTTATACCTTCACCCTCATCAGTTGTTTATCATTTTAACACCCTTTGGAATTCATGTGTTGGAAGTATTCCAGTTGTAGCTTGTTGCCATTTGTGAGCAAAGTCATTGTAATATACCATTATCCCCTCTTTGAAGATTGTGCCTTTGGAATAGTGTTGAATCTTTTTCCTCTATTGTCCAAATAAGTTGTCATTTCCATTTGTCTTTCCTAAGGCAAAGATAGGGGTAGGGCCAATATGGAAAGGATTTATGCTCCACTTTTCTGGATCGTATGATTCTACTCTTTTCTCCTTTATAATCCGTACAGCTTTCAACCTTAGCATTTTCTATTCATATAGTATGGGATCTTGAGTTGTCCTTGGAGAGAACCCTATTAAGTGTGGTGATAAGGATCCCTGCTCAGATCTTCTGATTCTGCGAGCCATGATGAAGTAAGGTCTTAGTTATTTAAGCTTGAAGTAAGATTTGGTTAGAGACAGGTGGTGTGGATGTTTAACAGAGTCGGAGGTTCAATCCCTCTTTCCAGCACCAAAATGTTAACAAGAAAATTTGTCAACCCCCTAATGTTGATGTAATAGGTGTTACCCCACCTTTTGGACAAGGCCGGGATATCATCAAATTGGCTAAGAAAGGATGGATATTAGCATTAGAGATCGATTGGAAAATACGGCTATGCTTGATACCGTCAAAATTGGACCAAGCTCCAATTAAGGTGGGATCAATTGGCAATGATGAACAAGGCTTGGAGAAGGTACGTTTCAAATTTCAGGTCAAACGGAGTTCATATGCTCGAGTTATGGATGGATCAAGGTTCATGGAAAACTGGTTCATATCGATAGTTTCGTGTCGATCAAAATGGATGTGGACTTCGGATCGATAGGTTTCGTATCGATGCAATGCGCATCGATTTGGTTAGACGCGGCAAAAGTATGGCGACATTCTTCGTATCGATCAAGGCTGGGATCGATACGAAGAACGATGCAGTGGTTACAAGGAAAAGCATTTCGTATCGATCTGATTATGATCGATACGAAGGACACACAAAAAAGGCAGCAGTATTGGATATTGATCTTGTTCGTATTGATCCATACGAAGTGGTTATGCAGAGCTTGGATCGATACAAACAGAATGGATATGAAAGGCAAATGGCATGTGTGGATCGAGAAGAAGGAGGGTTGGTGGATGGATACGAACAAAATATTCCGATGGATACGAAGGGTAGCCACATTGGATGGATCCGAAGGCATACTTCCTATCGATTGATACGAACTGGTCAAGCAAAGAAGCGTTCAATATGGATCACTGCATGAAGCTCGGATGGATACGAAGACTACGGTTATGGACATGGGGACTGATGGATACGAAGTGATGGAGGCAAATTGAAGGATACGAAATCCATGGATATAAAGCCTTCAGCCTACTCACAAATACAGACTTTGATCAATTATAACTCTCAAACCATGGTTCCAAATGTTATGAAATTTTGAAAGAAGCTTCCTTATGCACTCAAGAATGTTCATGATCGATCTCAGCTTGATTGGACCATTTTTGGATCGATACGAATTGTACTTGGATCGATCAGGATCGATTCCTAACGACTCCAGATCGATATGGTGGGCCCATCTTCACATGAGAAGAGGTATTCCAGGTTTTAGGGTGGATGTTTTTAGATCTACTCCTATAAATAGCAACTCTATGGCAACTAAAAAGGGACTTTTGGGATCTTCTTCTTCTGCTTTCCTAGGCGGAACTCTTCTATTTTGTTTACTGATTTCAAAGTCTTCTAACTGTAATTTCAATACAAAGGGAATAAAAGGATTGATTCAAAGTGGTTGTAGGCCGGAGATAGCCGAACCACTATAAACCTTGTGTTCTTCGCTTTCTTACTCATTTTAATTTTACTATTTCTTCATTTTTATTCTCTACTTTATCTAGATCTAAGATTTGCGTTTGAATATTGTGGATCTATGTGCAAACGCTAGTGCTTTCACAACTTTCGGGGTTCGTGACCAATTTTGGTGCAAACACTTTGGTGCTTTCACTGAGAAGGACTAGCACCCACTACACTAGACTTGGATTTCAGTTTTGGAAAGCTAAAGGATCAGATCTAGAAGGAACCATGGCCAAGCAATCAACAAGGAGACAGAGAATGGAAAGGAGTAAGCATGAAGGAAGTCAAGAGGCCTCTTCAAGAGCTAATCAGACTTCAGTTTTCATCACTAGATATGAGATGGAGATGATGATGGATGTTATGTAGGAAGAAATGCTGAAAAGGCAGGAGGAGATGACGTAGAACCTACTCCCACAAGTTGGACAAGCTGGAATGCAAAATCAAGGGAATGGAATAGCAGGAGCAGAAGGAGTCCAGAACCAGAGTCAGGGACACAGAGCCACCTGGATTTAGGATAGAGTGGGGCCATTAGGAGCAGCCCCCAAGCTAGGGGGCATACCCCCGGATCATGCTGCCCTATTCCAGGAAGGATTCCAGGCAATACTATGCAGTTTGGCATCGATGGAGGAATGAATGCTTGTCCAAGAGAACAGATCTCAGTATTCCCTCGTCAACCCAAGGGGCAGGTCAGAGGCAACAGGCAAGGACCCCAACTTGATGATAATGACAGATTGGCAGAGATGATCGGACGGGTTATGAGGGGAGTATTAGTGAATAGAGATCTGGATGACGTGAACAGGAGTCCTTTTACTCCTATGATTAGCCAGGCTAGGAATCCACTGAATTTCAAACTACCAACGCTGGAGATGTATGATGGGAGAACAGATCCCGCTGTTCCCTTGACGAGGTACATGAGGCATATGCAAGTACTAGGGGCATCAAAGGAAGTCATGGCGCCGTGCTTCCCTTTGTATTTGACGGATATAGCAGCACTATGGTTTAGACAATTGGAGAGCGGCTCAATTGGCACGTGGTCGGAGTTGATTGAGAGATTTATGAGGCAATTTCGGGTCCACATCATGAGACCCAAGAATGTGATGACTTTAACATCGATGAAACAATGGAAGGGAGAATCACTTAGGAATTTCTTGACCAGATTCAATGCAGTAGTAGATTCAGTGGATCTACCCGATCCGTCATGGTTTTGATGGCAGTAGTCTCAGGAATTGCGGATGATTCAGATTTTAAGATTTCATTGGAGCGGGATCCACCGATGGATCTCGGGGAGTTTTACCATAAAGCGGAGAGGTTTCTAAGGCAGGAAGATGCGAAGGCTGAAAGAGAAGGAAGAGAGGCTGAGGTTTATGCAGTAAAAGGTGGAGGTCCACCTAGGGAGGATTCAAACAAGGACGATAGAGGCAAAAGGAAAATGAACGACAACGACAACACTTCGAAAAGGCAACAGAGGGAATCAAAATTTTCTTCTTACACAGATTTAATTAACTCTAGAAGGGATTTACTTGGATACTCGAGGGCGCCTCCATATCGAAGGCCGGCAAAAAGTGAACCCTTTGAATACGAGTGGGCATCGGTAAAGCATCGCCTATTCCTCGAGCTGGATGGGCACAACACAAATAACTGCAGGCATCTCGAAGATATTATTGAGGAACATGTGAGGAATGCTCATCTAAAACAATACATAAGGAATCGAGCTGTAGTAGTGGAATAGGAGCGGCCACCGCCCACCTCAAACGAAGATGACACCGGATCTAGGTATCGTCAAGTTATTATCAACTGAATGGATTTATGGCTTTGAATAAGTAATAAACCCTGAAGTGATGCGGCTAAGTAACTTACACGTGTGCGGGATCGAGAATGGTCCCTAGGCTTGCTTTGAGATATTGATAAACCGTGATGCTCGGGTTTATGAAATCTTGTTTTCTTTCTTTTTTCTATGGACTCTGGTTTCTTTCTTGGTACTATGGACATTTGATTTTCTTGGTTGTACAGAATTTGTGTTGATTGGATTTGGATTAATGTAATAAAAATATAGGTCACGCGATTACGGTCCCGAGCGGAGAGATGGGGCAGTAATCGCAAGTTACGAGTCCCTTCGCCGGAGAGCGATGGAATGGAATCGAACGCAATATAAAAGTCCTCGATTGGAGAGTCGAGGCTGGAGAATATAAAAAGTCCTCGACCGGAGAGTCGAGACCGGAGAATATAAAAAGTCCTCGAAGAGTCGAGGCCGGAGAATATAAAATGTCGTCAACCGGAGAGTCGAGGCCGGGGAATATAAAAAGTCCTCGACCGGAGAGTCGATGTCGGCGAATATAAAAAGGTCCTCGACCGGATAGTCGAGGTCGAAGAATATAAAAAGTCCTCGACCGGAGAGTCGAGGCCGGAGAAGGATAAAATGACTCGACAAGGTCTATGGATTTGGATTTGGACCCAGAGAAGTCCCAGCTTTGGATTTAGACCCGTAGAGGTCCTGACTTTGGATATGGGCCGGGAGCGGCTTGGGATTTGGATGTCGATCTGGAGAGGTCATGGATTTGGTTATTGGATTCCGGATATGGATGGATTAATACTCAGTTGACGATTTCAGATGGATATGGAATTAGCTAAGGATTTGATATATAGATTCGGAATCGGATAATGACTCGAGCAGTCACGGAATTGGACAAGAATATGACTATGGCACTTGGATAGAATGGTTGGTAATGGATTGGATTATGGATCCGATGGTATGGTTATGGATGGAGTATGGATTTCGGATGACGGATATAAAGCTATTCAAAACATGCCTTCTTATCGCAAGGCATGTTTTGGGGGGAAAATGTTACCCCGCCTTTTGGACAAGGCCAGGATATCATCAAATTGGATAAAAAAGGATGGATATCAGGATTAGAGATGATTGGAAAGTACGGCTATGATCGAGACCGTCAAAATTGGACCAAGCTCCAATTAAGGTGGGATCGATTGGGAATGATGAAAAAGACTTAGAGAAGGTACGTTTCAAATTTCAGGTCAAACAGAGTTTATATGCTCAAGTTATGTATGAATCAAGGTTCATGGAAAACTGGTTCGTATCGATAGTTTTGTATCGATCAAAATGGACTTGGACTTCGGATCGATAGGTTTCGTATCGATGCAATGCACATCGATTTGGTTGGATGCGGCAAAAGTATAACGACATACTTCATATCGATCAAGGCTGGGATCGATACAAAGAACGAGGCAGTGGTTACAAGGAAAAGCATTTCTTATCGATCTGATTATGATCGATACGAAGGACACACATAAAAGGCAGCAACGTTGGATATTGGTCTTGTTCGTATCGATCCATACGAAGTGGTCATGAAAAACTTGGATCGGTACGAACATAATGGATACGAAAGGCAGATGGCATGTGTGGATCGATAAGAAGGAGGGTTGGTGGAAGGATATGAACAGAATATACCAATGGATACGAAGGGTTTCCATATTGGAATGATCCGAAGGCACACTTCGTATCAATTGATATGAACCGGTCAAGGGAAGAAGCGCTCAACATGGATCACTGCGTGAAGCTTGGATGGATATGAAGACTACGGCTATGGACATGGGGGCTGATCGATATGAAGTGATGGCGGCAATTTGATGGATACGAAATCCATGGATATGAAGCCTTCAACCTACTCACAAATACAAACTTGGATCGATCATAACCCTCAAACCATGGATCCAAATGATATGAAATTTTCACAGAAGCTTCCTTATGCACTCAAGAATGTTCATGATCGATCTTAGCTTGATTGGATCATTTTTGGATCAATACGAATTGTACTTGGATCGATCATGATCGATTCCAAAAGACTGCACATCGATATGGTAGGCCCACCAGCGCATGAGAATAGGTATTCCAGGTTTTTGGGCGGATATTTCCAGGATTACTCCTATAAATAAAAACTCTATGGGAACTAAAAAGGGACTTTTGGGAATTTCTTCTTCTGCTTTCCTAGGCGAAACTCTGCTATTTTGTTTACTAATTTCAAAGGTTTGTAACTGTAATTTCAATACAAAGGGAATAAAAGGATTGATTCAAAGTGGACGTATGCCGGAGATAGCCGAAACACTATAAACATTGTGTTCTTCGCTTTCCTACTCATTTTAATTTTGCTATTTCTTTATTTTTATTGTCTACTTTATCTAGATCTGAGATATGTGTTTGAATATTGTGGATCTGTGTGCAAGCACTGGTGCTTTCACGACTTTCGCGGTTTGTGACCAATTTTGGCGCAAACAATAGGGAAGGTTAACCCTATTTAGTCTCTTTTGGTTTATTGGAGAGAGGTAGGATATGAATATTTTCTTTTGGATCACCTTTCGAATCAAACTTTATTATGAAATTTCCTTCTTAATGACTTTTTGACTCAGTCGAAAGGCTTAAGTTCCCATGTTTTTTGTCTTTTGAGCTGAATAGAAACAGTCTTTTTGAGGTAGTTGCAGGAGCCAACGAATGGCTCTAAAATTCAAGGTTACGATCAGTTTTGGATGGTTTCGACCTTGTCGAAAGCTGGAATCTTAAATGACTTGAGTTTGGATCGGGAATCAAAGGTAAAACTGGCTTGGGATAAGGTTTCGATCCACTAGAAGGTAGAAGTCCAATGGAAAGTGGCCTAGAGTTGATAAATGGAATTACTTAAAAATGCAGGGGTTTCGACCAAGTCGGAAGGTGTCTTTCGATGGGGTCGATACTTGGGAAACAGAGTTAGACCTAATGAAAGATTTTGAAACAACAAATTAATCAAGAATATTGAAGACTTCCCTTTCGTAACTCAACAAAACCTTTTATTGAACAATTTTCCCTAATTCGATTTACAAATTAGGGTTACAACTTTTCAAAATTAAGAAAATACAAGTGTAGAATGAATGAGTACGGATACCCCAAAACCAGACCCCTTGGGTCTTATTTATAGATGTAGGTCAGAACCTTTCGACCTAATGCTTTCGACCTTGTCGAAAGGTGGCTTCTAAATTGTCTTTAGAATGCTTTCGATTCCTTTAACACTTGCGCATCCCTCTGCAACGCTTTGTAGAAAGGGATGGTTGCGCCTTTCTTCTTTATGTTGCTTGATAGGAGCTTTCGACTCTGTCGATAGTTTGTATCCAAGATTTCGAAGGTGTTAAAGTACTAATGGTTTCGACACTGTTTATAGCTTCCAATCTTTTGCTTGTGACTCGATGCGGAACCTTCCTTTGATGTTAATGGCTTCGACCGGTTCGAAAGGCTTGGTTTGGCTTTCAAAAGGGTTGTTCTTACCAAGACATGTTTCTGAGTAGTTTGAATGAAGGCGAAACCTTTGGTTTCGAAAGGTTTGGCATGCATATGACGAGTTGTCATTCCTTGTCTTCGAAACATGCTGCTTTAACTCATTCAAAAGGTCTTCATACATGTAGAAGCACCTGCTTCGAAAGGTGGTCACTGAAGCAGAAGGTTTTTTCGACCCTTTCGACCCCTTTTGAAAGGATGTGATACTTCTAGACTTTGACTGTAGCATCCTTCGATTCCTTTGAAATGTCTTGCTAGAGCTTCTTTCTCTTATTCATCTTTGTACTTCATTCAATCTGGATTTGACAAGGTCGAAAAGATATTTGGTAGTAATAATAAGGTTTTTAAAGATACATATTATTTAATAATAAGATTTAAAAGGTAATAACTAGTTATTAATAATGTTTTAAAGATAATTAATAATTGTTTTTAGTAATGATTAAAGTTGATTATTTCGTATGATTCTTAAAAGTTATTTCTTAAAGTTATTTAAGAGCATTTAATTATTATCTTAAAGTTATTTAATTATTATTATTAAATATTTTTAATTATATTTTAATTATTTATTTAAAGTTATTTAACTATACTTTAATTTTTTATCAAAATTATTTAATTATAGTGATTTAAGTAATTTAGTTATATTTATAGGTAAATTAATTATCATATTAATATTGGTTAAAAGTTAATTGATTATTTTATTAGTAATGTTTTAAAGTTAATTAATTATTATATTAATATTGCTTTGAAGTTGACTTATTAATACAATAATAGTGCCTAAAATAAATTTAATATATTATTAATGAGCTTCTAAAGTTATTATTTTGAATGAGGTTTAAAGATAATCTCATAGAAGGGTGTTTAATAATAATTTGTAATTTAAAGTTACTTTAAATAATTTATTGTTTATCTATGGAACTTTAGTGATTTAAAAAGTTTATTAAATATGTTTTGTTTTAAATAAGGAAAGTTTATAAAAGAAGTTTTATAAATGATTTTGGATATTTGGAAAGAAGTTTTATAAATTATTTGGAAATTTATAAAAAGGTTTTTATAAATAAACTTGGAGATTTATAAAGTTTTGTATAAATGTATTTAGATTTTAAATAAAGGAGATTTCATAAATGAAAGAGGTTTACTTAAAAGAATTTTTTGAAGAAATTTATAAAAGAAATTGAGATTGGATTTCCCTTAACCGACCTCCTTAATTATGATGGTATGGGACATTCATTCCACAGTTAACATCAAAGGAATAGTGTTTGAGATTATCTTTATCTCCGTTTTAAACAACATTTGGGTTTGGTCAGCTTAATATGATTTGAAATAGGAATCTTTCTAAGAGTTTTTGGAAAATATACCATTTATAAGTATGTAAAATGGGTTTCCAAGTTTGGAATTGAATGGTTTGTGAATATACTTATACCAATGAGATAAGTATATCAATAATTTAATAAATATTTGAAAGGTGATGTTAAGTAAATGGAAGATGTTTCCTGGAGATTTGACCAGGCAACTAGTACTCGGCACCCAGTGGAACTCGGCTTCAGAGAGTGACCGTCATCCAGGTGTGTTCGGCGAAGCACTTGATATCCAGGAGTACTTGGCGTAGTACTCGGCATCTAGGAGTACTCGGCGAAGTACACAGCATCCATAATGCTCGGCAGCAAGAGCGCTCGTCATCAAGACTGCTCGGCATCAAGACTGTTCAGCAGCAAGAGCGCTCGGCATCAAGACTGCTCGGCATCAAGACTGCTCAGCAGCAAGAGCGCTCGGCATCAAGACTGCTCGGCATATAAGACTGATCGGCATACAAGAGCACTCGGCATCAAGGAGAATTCGGCATCTAGAAGAGCGCTCGGCTTCTATTGACAAACATCCTGCACTTCCCAAACATCAACCACACCGTTCGGCATAGAAAGGACCGTTCGGCATCAGAGCGTTCGGCATACCTAGTTCGGCATACAGCGACCACTATACTGGGGCTAGAGCGTTCGGCTATCCAGCCCATTTGGGAAGTCCAGTCCATATTTGCCTATAAATAGAGGGGCAGGGTCATAGTGAAAAGGATCCTTTTTTTGGAGAGAGAATACTGGGGAGACTCTGCCATTTTCGAGACTCATCTTCTCTACTTAAACAACTTCATTCAAGCATTTGATTCACGAATTGTATTTGTAATCAACTATAAAGAAGATCAATAAAGTTTAACCTCAAAGTGGACGTAGGCAATTATGTTGAACCACTATAAATTTGGTGTTCTTACTTTCTGTATTTAGATTAGCACTGTCTTCTCTATTTAATTTGATTTCATCACTTATATCTCTTCACAATCTTCTTCTACGAGGTTAGTGATCAATTTTGGTGCTAACACTTTGGTGCTTTCACTGAGAATTGAATTCTCAGACCTCAAGGATCTGCTTTGAAGCTACTGGATTGAACAAATCCCCCAAGGAAGATCCGACTCGATGATAGGATATCCGTTTATTTTACTCAGAGTTCATACCAATAGCTCTACAATGGTAGGACCACGAACCAGGTCAGCTTCTCATAATGCGGATGCCCGCGAGACTGCTAGCATGCAACAAGCAGGACCTAGCAATCAACCAGCGATTCCGAGTGCAGGGATTGCCGCTCAAGAACAGACTCCAGTTGTCACCAGAGTAGAGTTCAATGACTTGATGAGAGAACTTAGGGAAAGCAGGAGACAACTAGGAGAACAGATGCAAGCTAATGCCAACCTGATGGCACAACTCACTCAACAGCAGCAATAGAATGCTGGGGCAATCCTGCTCCTTACTCTTCATCTGACAGCTCAACTTCCTCTGATGAACCTCCCAGGCGTAGACGACGTAAGACTGAAGCTGCACGAGCAGAAGCTGATGTTCAGACGACTGGAGACCGTAACCAAGCAAGAGCTGGGAACTTCAGGACCGGAGTACAAATGGAGGATGGAGGTCCAGATCATCAAAACGCTAACGATGTTGGACCTCAGGACGAATGATTGGCAGGTCGCCAGGAGAGGAGGCACCAGCATGGTCAGGCACGTAGAACAGACACTAACCTTCTGCCTTCCATACAGACACCAGATCTGACAGCCATGATCAGGCAGTTGATGAAAGAAAATCAGGGGTTATCGAATGATGATTGGGGAGTGTCAAGAAGTCATACTCCATTCACAGATGTTGTGTTGCAAGCGGCGTACCCCAGGAAGTTTAGTATGCCTACTATCCCTGCGTATGAAGGGAAGACCGACCCTAGACAGCACGTCATGAGGTATGAATGGATGATGGATTTAGCTAGAGCGAATGATGCCACCAAGTGTAGGTGCTTTCCGATTACTCTATCTGGGATCGCTACTATGTGGTTCACCCGACTTCCTCCACGATCCGTATCAAATTTCGAGGAGTTGGCAAAGAAGTTTATTGAGCAGTTCAGGATACACACTACGCGCCCAAAGGACGTGATGTCTCTGTCAAGTGTAACCCAAAATCCCGGGGAGTCGTTGAAGGAATATTTACAAAGGTTCCACATAGCAACAACTGAAGTCAGTAATCCCAATGACCATGCAATTCTGATGGCTGTAATGAGAGGTGTGGATCCAGACTCTGAGTTTGGAGACTGGCTAGCAGGAAAACCTCCGGCTACGCTAGAGCGTTTCTACTCTAAAGCACACCAGTTCATAAGAAGAGAGGAAGCTAGGTGGGTACGACGAGATAAGGCGCCAGGGCCTGTCCAGGAGTCAATAAAAAGCAACATTGTTGTGAAGCAGTCTGGAGACAGCTCGGGAAAGGTCCAACTCAATGTCCAGAATAAGCCGGGGCAGTCTAAGGAGTCCGGAGGAAGGAGTCAAGGGAAGAAGAGAGAAGCGGGGAAGTGGAAGTCGAGAATTCCAAGCTACAACGAGTATACTCCGCTAAACACGCCGCTAGAGAACATCTACCTATCCACTTGAAATACCTTTCAGTACAGAAAACCACGTCCAAAAGAATCAACCGAAGAACAGAAGCGGACCGGGAAATATTGTCGCTTCCATGAGACTTATGGGCACAATACGGAAGAATGTAGACACTTGCACGATGCTATCGAGAAGTTGATCAGGCAGAAGAAATTGCAAGAATTTGTGAAGGATCCACAAGAAGGAGGACAGGGAACGTCCAACCCAGGTCGTGCACCAGCTCCACGTCATCCCGAGGAGCCTGCCCGGACCGTAGGTAGACTAGTCATAAATACAATCATCGGTGGACCTCACCCCGCGGATAAGAATTGGCAAGAGATGGAGCGATATGCAAGTTACCTGAAGCATGCTGATTTTGAGTGCTGTTCGAACATGGAGGACGGGGCCCCTGCTGAGCAGCAGCACGTAATGACCGACGATATTGTGTTCAGAAACAGAGACGCTGATCAGGTAGAGGCTCCGACCATTGACCCCATGGTCATATCTGCAACGATAGGACCAGCATATGTGAAAAGAATTCTGATTGATTGTGGAAGTTCAGTCAACATCATCTTCAAGAAGGCTTACGATCAAATGAAGCTAGAAACAAAGGACCTAAAACCATCCAAAGCCCGTATTCACGGCTTTAACGGCGCTACGACCGATGCGGTGGGATATGTCGAGTTACCAGTTGAACTGGGACAAGGCGAGCGCCGGAGAGTGCGAATTCTACCCTTTGTAGTTTTGGATGTGGACTCTCCGTATAACGTTTTCTTGGGCCGGCCGGCCCTGGCTGAGTTTAGGGCAGCGTTAGCCCCGTGGTGTTTAACTTTGAAGTTCCCGACTGACAAAGGAATTGGTATTGTTCATGGCGACCAAGCAGCTGGTCGTTCCTGTTATGTGGCTGAGCTCCGAGAGGCCCATCGAAGGGAGAAAGGAAAGGTTGCAGACAATCCCGTCCGCATCCTCAATACGGATAATTGACAAGTAGTGCCCGAGCCCTGGCTCGGGCATAGTTCTCGGATCTTCGGAGATATAGATCCGAGAGACGACGATGAGAAACCCAGGGAAGAGAAGGCTGCACCGGCAGAATTAACAATTGACATCTCAGTTAGCCGTGCCGACCCTTCGCGAATTCTGAAAATCGGATCACAGCTTGGTCCCGCGATGACTGAAGACCTTAGCTACTTCCTCCGGGCGAATCTTGATGTTTTCGCCTGGACGCATTCTGATATGTGTGGGATTTCTCCCACCATCACGAGTCATATGTTGAACATAGACCCGAAATACGTCCCAGTTAAACAAAAAAGGAGAGGAATGGATCCGGAGAGATCCGCCGCTCTTGGAGAGGAGGTGGACAAACTCAAAGCAAATGGGTTCGTCCACGACGCCCTCTACCCTGAGTGGGTATCCAACCCCGTGCTACTAAAAAAGGCAAATGGGAAATGGAGGACTTGCGTAGATTATTCCGACTTGAACAAAGCGTGCTCTAAGGACAGTTTCCCATTGCCTAGGATCGATCAGTTGGTCGACTCCACCGCAGGACACGAGCTGCTGTCATTCATGGATGCGTACTCAGGGTACAACCAAATCCCGATGCATATTCCGGACCAAGAACACACCAACTTCGTTACAAATGTCAGACTGTATTGCTATGTAGTGATGCCCTTTGGATTGAAGAATGCAGGCGCAACTTACCAGCGTTTAGTGAATCGAATGTTCAAGGACCAGCTGGGTAGAACGATGGAAGTCTATGTGGATGACATGCTCGTGAAGTCACGACGGTCAAACGACCACATTCGAGACTTGGCTGAAATGTTCGACATACTCAGGTTTTATGGGATGAAGATCAACCCTTTGAAGTGTTCCTTCGGCGTTGCAGCAGGGAAGTTTTTTGGATTCATCGTCAATGCTAGGGGAATCGAAGCCAACCCAGAAAAAATCCAAGCTATTCGAGATGTGCAAGCGCCCAGGACTATAAAGCAAGTACAGAGCTTGAATGGAAAAGTAGCTGCGCTAAGTCGATTTATATATAGGGCAACTGACAAGTGTATCCCATTCTTCGATATCATAAAGAAAGGGAAGAGAAATTTTGAATGGACGTCTAGTTGTGAGGAAGCATTCCGGAATCTGGTGGGGCATCTGGAGAGTCCACCAATGCTAGCAAAACCAGTTGACCACGAGATGTTGTGCGTATACTTAGCTGTATCCCCGCATGCGATAAGTGCGACTTTGGTTCGTGAGGAGGATCGAGTCCAGAAGCCGGTGTATTATGTTAGCAAGCGTTTAACAGGGGCAGAGAGGAATTACCCTAAAATCGAGAAATTGGCTTATTGCTTGGTGATTGCATCACGAAAGCTTCGCCCATACTTTCAAGCACACTCAATCGGTGTTTATACCGATCAACCCCTGAGGCAGGTACTCCAACGGCCAGAGACTTCTGGAAGATTGCCAAGATGGAACATCGAGTTGAGCCAATTCGATATCGCGTACTTACCACGGAGAGCCATCCGAGGGCAAGCATTAGCAGATTTCATCGCTGAGTTTACTATACCCATCAAACCGGATGATCACGACATCATTCCCCCTGTTCGATGGAAATTATACACTGACGGTGCATCAAACGACCGTTGCTCCAGCGCGGGCGTAGTTCTTATAACTCCGGAAAACCGATCAATCTGTTATGCCCTGAAGCTCGATTTCCCAGCTACGAATAACGAAGCTGAATATGAAGCACTGATCGCTGGCTTGAAGCTCATCAAAGAACTCGGGATCGAATCAGTCGAAATCTTTTGTGACTCACAGTTGGTGGTTTACCAAGTACGGGGAGATTACCAAGCAAAGGGACGAAAGCTTGCTCCGTACCTCGTTCAGGTCCAAGAACTACTATCAAATCTTGAGCGTTATGACATTTCACATATCCCGCGCGAACAGAACAAAGAAGCGGAATTGTTGGCTAAATTTGCAAGTACCGACGATGCGCAACAAATGGGATTATATCCCATCGAAGTCTTGCATGCCCCGAGCATAGACGAAATGAAAATCGATCGCGTGTTGGAAACAGAAATCGAGAAGGAATCGTGGAAACCCCATTCAAACTGTGCCTGACGACCGGGGCTTTACCAGGAAAAAGAAGCGAAAGACGGCAGGTCCTTCGAAAGGCCGCGCGATACATAATGCAGGATGGATCAATGTATCGAAAAGGATTCTCAGTCCCGTTATTACGATGCATCGCTCATGATGAAACAAAGCGAGTCTTGAGAGAGGTTCACGAAGGGGAATGTGGCGACCATACTGGGGGGCAAACGCTAGCAAAGAAGATCCTCCGCTATGGATATTACTGGCCCACCGTAAACCGGGATGCCGCAGACTACGCAAGAAAATGCGACAAGTGTCAAAGATATGCGAAAATCCCGAGGGCTCCATCAACGAAACTCACACAAATGATCAGTCCCTGGCCATTTGCGATCTGGGGAATCGACATAATCTGCTCTTTGCCTCTATCCAAAGGTGGTGCGAAATACGCAATAGTTGCAGTCGACTATTTCACGAAATGGGCTGAGGCAGAACCTTTGGCCACTATCACCTCTAAGAAGGTCATTAACTTCGTTGTACGAAACATTATATGCCGCTTTGGCCTTCCACGCACCATCATTACAGACAACGGAACGCAATTTGAAAGTAGAGAGTTCAAAGAGTTTTGTTTAAAGTACGGCATCGAGAAAAAGTTCACCGCCGTTGCACACCCAAAAGCTAACGGACAAGTCGAGGCCGTTAACAAAATAATCAAGTCCATACTGAAGAAGCGTCTGGAGAAGGTTGGAGGCAAGTGGGTAGATGAACTCCCGACAGCATTATGGGGCGTATAGAACTACCCACAAGTCCGCGACCGGCCACACTCCGTTCGCCTTGGCATACGGCTCTGAAGCCGTTATACCAGTGGAACTTGAAGTTCCATCGCACCGAGTGACATACTATGATCCCAAGACGAACCAAAACCTCTTGCTGGAATCACTGGACTGCATCGACGAAAAGCGTGAAGAAGCTGAATTAAGGGCGGCAGCGCACAAACATCGAGTCAAGCGTTACTACGACGGCAGAGTCCGCCCAAGAATCTTTGATGTGGGTGATCTCGTTCTGAAATGAGTCTTCCCGGTACCATCACGCATGAATCCCAGCTGGGAAGGTCCATACGCCATTGAACGGAAGCTTGGAGAAGGAACATTCAAGCTAGCGACCGTTGATGGCGCGACACTCCCCCGAGCATGGAACAGTGAACATTTGCGGCACTATTACATTTAGCATGTTTTCCTTTCTTGTTGTAGGCACTGTTATTTCCTGCATGTTTCCATTCAATAATGACTTAGTTTCTTTTTAAAGTTGTAATCAAGCAATTTAGTTGATTTTCATTAATAAAGGCTTGAAGCCGTATTTTCTATGAACTTTCTATATCTCTTAATTGGATGATAAATTACATTATCCTGCACGACATACAGACTCGTACGAACGATTCCAAATCTCCGAATCCCCAGAGCGCGGATAGGAGTACTCTAAGTCCCCAGAGCGCGGACTAGAGTATAAACGATTCCAAATCTCCGAATCCCCAGAGTGTGGATCGGAGTACTCTAAGTCCCTAGAGCACGGACTAGAGTATAAACGATTCCAAATCTCCGAATCCCTAGAGCGCGGATCGGAGTACTCTAAGTCCCCAGAGCGCGGACTAGAGTATAAACGATTCCAAATCTCCGAATCCCCAAAGCGCGGAGCAGAGTACTCTAAGTCCCCGGAGCGCGGGCTAGAGTATAAACGATTCCAAATCTCCGAATCCCCAGAGCGCGGATCGGAGTACTACAAGTCCCTAGAGCACGGACTAGAGTATAAACGATTCCAAATCTCCGAATCCCCAGAGCGCGGATCCGAGTACTCTAAGTCCCCAGAGCGCGGACTAGAGTATAAACGATTCCAAATCTCCGAATCCCCAGAGCGTGGATCGGAGTACTCTAAGTCCCCAGAGCGCGGACTAGAGTATAAACGATTCCAAATCTCCGAATCCCCAAAGCGCGGATCGGAGTACTCTAAGTCCCCAGAGCGCGGACTAGAGTATAAACGATTCCAAATCTCCGAATCCCCAGAGCGCCGAACGGAGTACTCTAAGTCCCCAGAGCGCGGACTAGAGTATAAACGATTCGAAATCTCCGAATCCCCAGAGCGCGGATCGGAGTACTCTAAGTCCCCGGAGCGCGGACTAGAGTATAAACGATTTCAAATCTCCGAATCCCCGAAGTGCGGAGCGGAGTACTCTAATTCCCCGTAGCGCGGACTAGAGTATAAACTGTTTCAAGCCTCCAAGTCCCCGGAGCACAGAGTCGGCAAGAAGTCCAAGTACTCGAAAGATGTGGGACGAGAGGTACGCCATGTCCAAAAATGTTTGAACAGCACAAGAATGGACCTGGAGATAATGCAACTCATAAGAACTTGAGTTATGGCTACAATTAGTCAGCAAACTAAGGAAAGACAAGAGAATCACTCAAGCGAAAAAGAAGCTAAAAACTTTATTCAATAAGTCCAAAATGGGGATACATGATCACTCCTACAAAATTCAGACCTCTCTATACAAACTACAAGTTGTGGAAGATAAAAGCAATTACAAGACTTAAGTAAAAAACTCGTTGAACGAGTGTATCGATTATTTCTTCGACTTCTTCTTCTTGTCTTCCTTCGTTGTTTCCGACGACTCCTCTCCCTCACGCTTTTTCTTGGACTTTTTGCTTGCTAGAGAAACGGAGTCGGGAGTAGGAGACGGAACATCTAGTGGTTTGGACCTGCCCGGGAGAATGATTTTCAAAGGTCTGTTCCGCGGGTCAGTGAGTTCCAGTATTTCAGACTCAACTTTGACTTTGACTTTTTTCTTCTCCTCGTCGGCGAGACGGTCCTTCATGCTCATCTCTAAAGTATGCTCAGAGGCGCCAGTGATTTCAATTCCATCGCTTCCTTCGGCAGGAGACGAAGTATCAAGCTTGTCATCATCTAGCGCCCCGATCACTTGAGCGTCTGGACCGGGAGTTACTCCCGCATGAGCAACATCACTTGTTTTCTCTGCTTCCTCCTTGGCGTCATCGCTCCTCGGAGTTGGCTCGGCGTCAGAACAACCTACATGAAAATATAAAGAATGGGCGTTAGAACGAATAACCATTGCTGAAAAATGATGGGATCTTTCAACTTCTAGAGAAAGAAGAATTTCCTACCAGGTCCCGGTTGGCTATCGGTGGCGCGTGGGGTTTCTCCCTCCAGGATAGGTGATAGCACATGAGCACTGAGCCCGGGGTCTTCGGGGTCATAACCAACATGCTGCTCAAATGGATCAAGTGTCGGCCGACTGGCCGATTGGGCAGCAGATTGAGCAGCAGTATGAAGAGCAGTAATATTAACCCCAGACGGGCCAGCTTCACCATCTTTCTCTTTTGGAAGGGGAGAGACTTTGCTGTAAAGTGCCAATGCTGCGGATAAGTCTGATGGCTCATTTCCCATAAGGAACTCCTTCACCAGGGCCTCCTCATCGACCTCTTCGGAGCCTGACTTGATCTTCCTAATCCTTATCAAAGTTTCCCAGGCCTCAGCTAGGGATTCAAGGTAGCCTTCGCCCAAGAATGTTAAGTCGCGGTGCATAAGGATGCGGGCTCCATATTCAGCAATTAACGGGTCAAACATGTTTTTGACCTCTTCCCTGCCGGCTTCCGCGGCCGCCTCGAGGCGAGAATCAATCTCCTCCGCAACCTCTCTTTTGCCCTCCTCACGGGCCTCATCCTTCATTTTCTCAACCCCAGCGAGTTCGTCATCGAGCTTTGTTTTCAGGAGTCGGGTAGCAACGATCTCGTCACAGTATCGTTGTGATTCTTCTTGAGCAGCTACCTTATCCTCCTTCTCCTTGGAGAGTAATTCTTTCAGCTCTTTGACTTGGGTGGCAAGTGCATCCCTTTCCTTTTGGACAGAGTATTTTTCTAGGGCGAGGGCACCGCTGCGCTGGACTGCTTCGTCAAGCTCTTTTTTGTGAGCCGCCTCTAAACGAGTAACTGCCTCGGCAGTATTTTTTGCGCTTTGTTCAGCGGCTTCTAGCTTTGACTTATACGAAGCAAGCTCTTCGTCTTGGAGTTTGATGATTTTCTTATCGCTGTCAGCCTCCAGATTCAGACGGTCAATCTCGTGTTGACGCTCAACAGATACTTCCGAGACCTTCTCCACCAAGTGCACAAACGCATCATGTTGAACATAGACGTCGTTATTGCAGGCAATGGCACTCTGCTTCACATGCCCGGGAATATGATGAATGGCCGGGAGGAACTTCAGACCATCGACGAAAATTTTTGGAAACTTGGCCTTAAGATCGACCATCTTTTCCGCCACAGTTGGGTCCACCGCAGCAGTAGGAGGAGGAGGCTTTGAAAACTCCGTTCTTTTACGTTGCTCTCGAACTTGCCTTGTACTCGATGAACTGGAATGTTGTTCTCGAGGAGCATCAGACTGATAACCCTTCTGTAAGGATTTCTCTCTATCCGGCTCAGTTGGAGGAGGAAGATCACGGGACTGGGAAGATTGAGAATGTGCTTTCTTGCGGTGAGACGACTCACGGGGACGATTGTCCCTATCTTCATAATCGCCTCTGTCCCTGCGTCTGCCTGACCCAGAATCCCGTCCAGAGTGATGAAATATGGAAGAACCCCGAAGGCGATCAAGTCCGTGAGAACGCCCCATATCACCTGCAAAGAATGGAGATAACAACAAGTTAAGCGATATTCACGAGATAAGGAAAAAGACTTGAAGTATATTATGGAATGCGCATGTGCGTGTGTGTCCTAGTGTCCCCCCCGACGGACCCGTTCGTTTATCCCTGCTAATCGGAGTGTTGTTTCTTTGAGCCGGGAGTTGAACTTCTACATTGCCTCTCGCGGGCGAAGAAAATTTGAGGGCTTCAGGATCATCAAACCCGTAATTGAGTAAGTCATCGGGAATGGACAGGTTTGACAGACCCCTCAGGGAACTTTCCAGATGCTGTGAAGAAGCCTCTTTCTCAGGCGGGATAAGCATGACTTTTAAAGTACCACCAACTTTTTCCTTCTGAACCTTATATTTTAACTTCTTCTTTCCCTTCGAAGGGGAGGACGACGTCTCAATGTCATGAACTTCGACTGCCGGATTCTGAGCGGGACCCGCATTCTCGTCTTGAGTTTCAGGAGCATCATCCTCTTTACGCTCACCTTCCTCGTGCATATCGGGAGTGCGGCGCGATGATGATCCGGCCAGTGTTTTCCCTTTATCGGACGGAGGTTTGGGAATGGTGACACCTTCTGGAAGACTGATCCGACGACCAGGGGCTAGCAAGCCAAACCCCGACAGTGATTCATTCGAAATGATAGTCCGGATATCTCGTTCCTCGGCAGGAAGAGCTCTAATGGCTTCAACAGCCTCAGAATATCCTCGGCCTTCCGGACGCGGGTTGATACTTGAAAAGATGAAATAAAGAGTTAGGAAAAGCGTGACTCCGATTGAATATGAATAGTGACTCAGCAGAGAGACTTACTGCCTTCAACCCATCTCCTAGCGAAACCAGAAGGGCAGCGCACATAGAACCATTCCTGTTTGTACAGGGCGAATTTGCTACATGCCCCTGTCAAGATCTGGCATTTGTGGTATGGCTCGAGGAACATAAAGGAAGGACTGTCTTTCCGTCTCTTGAACATATAAATATATCTGATATCACCGGCGGTTGGAGGTCTGGAGAAGACGGCCATGAAAAGTAGGTAAGTCCCATACAGAAATGCATGGTCGTTCGGGTGCAGCTACGACAGAGCTATGTCTATGTATTGTAGTACATCCCGGAGAAATAAGTTGAATGGAGGCATGCTGCCCATCCAACACATGAACTTGTTGCAGGTAGTGTACCCGACTGGGGGCAGATGAGGACGATCGTGTCTCGAAGGAACTAACACGTCGGCAAAAGGGATCCCATGAATGGAGCATATCCGTCGCAGAGCAGCTTCGTTGATCTTCGAGGCTTGTGAATCGATCGGATTGTCTAGTAAGACTGTTGCCTCCAGAGCATCAGGTGCCAAGTTATGAGCAGGATAAGTCGACGGGTTAGAAGAATCAGCGGCTCCTTGCCTCGATGACGGCCCAGGCCTATCGGATATGGTAGCGGAGCTAGATTTTCTCGACATCCCCAATAAATAACGAACCTGGCTAAGTGCTTGAGATAACTATACTTAAAAAACGTTGAACGTTAGAATTAGCAACACGAGTTTTCCCCCCACGTGGTGTGTGAACTAGTGCATGCAATTGTGTACAAGCAATAAGATTTCAAAGATATAAAAATGAGCTTTGAATCGTTGCCTTCGAAGACCGTCATCGCTGACCGTCTCGAAGAGCCCGCCTGGTGGTGATTACAGTTCCAGATCCAGGAAACATGTAGTTTAAGAAGTAACCGGCTTAAGTGTAGTTTGACATTTATATTGTTCGGCATTTTTAATGTTGTTCGACAATTGTATTGTTCGGCTAAAGACATTATCCGGCCCAAGGATTGTTCGGCAATTGCTTTGTTCGGCTAAGGTCATGGTTCGACCTAAGGATTGTTCGGCTGAATTCAATGTTCGGCATGTAGCTTTGTTCGGCTAAAGTCAATGTTCGGCATGTCAATTGTATTGTTCGGCTAAAGTCAATGTTTGGCATGTCAATTGTTCGGCTTGGGTTATCGTTCGGCTAAGTTATTGTTCTACATTTTAGTAATTGTTCGGCATTGATACCGTTCGGCATTCAAGATTGTTCGGCTTGGGTTGTCGTTCGGCTAAGTTGTCGTTCGGTCTTAGTTCGGCTAAAGTAGCGCTCCACCCTCGATTTCAACTTCGCCCTACTCCTTCTCCATCTGCGCCGAACGACAGAGACAGATCGCCCGGCGAAGACTACGCCGTTCAACACCCCATCTTTCTTTTTGTCGTTCGGCACGAAGGAGCTAGCCCCAACTAGACAACTCCAAATGTGCGAGCCGTTTCTGCTCGACACATATTATACGATCATAGAAATGTCCCATTTCCCACGAAAACAACCTAAGTCTTGTGTTGAAGTAATCTAATCACAGAAGGAATGATACCTAGTTGGAAAGTCGAAGTTGAGGAAGGATCAATTAGGTCTCAAATCTGGTAGGATGGCGAGAATTGCGAGTCCTTAAGGAAATGACAGAAGAGAAGGCGTAAAAGGAAAATAAAGGAAGGATGCCAGCTTTTATAGGGAAAGCATGGGAAGTCAAAAAGGCCATAACCGGTGGAACCGGTCAAGGTCATAGCGTTCGGCATCGGCGCATAATGGTTCGGCATTGAAGCATCGTTCGGCAAGGAAGCACCGTTCGACTACGAATGTCTCGTTCGGCATTTAAAACACGCCCGGCACACACCTGTACTGCTGGAATTCACAAAAAGGGCATCTCCGTTCGAGGTTAGCCAAGGGTTTAAGGCATGACGAAATGGTTGCATGATTGAAAGCGTACCACGTTCGGCCACGCAATACACTTTGGGGGGCAAGTGTTTCCTGGAGATTTGACCAGGCAACTAGTACTCGGCACCCAGTGGAACTCGGCTTCAGAGAGTGACCGGCATCCAGGTGTGTTCGGCGAAGCGCTTGATATCCAAGAGTACTCGGCGTAGTACTCGGCATCTAGGAGTACTCGGCGAAGTACACAGCATCCATAATGCTCGGCAGCAAGAGCGCTCGGCATCAAGACTGCTCGGCATCAAGACCGCTCAGCAGCAAGAGCGCTCGGCATCAAGACTGCTCGGCATACAAGACTGCTCGGCATACAAGAGCACTCGGCATCAAGGAGAATTCGACATCTAGAAGAGCGCTCGGCTTCTACTGACAAACATCCTGCACTTCCCAAACATCAACCACACCGTTCGGCATAGAAAGGACCGTTCGGCATCAGAGCGTTCGGCATACCTGGTTCGGCATACAGCGACCACTGTACTGGGGCTAGAGCGTTCGGCTATCCAGCCCACTTGGGAAGTCCAGCCCATATTTGCCTATAAATAGAGGGGCAGGGTCACAGTGAAAAGGATCCTTTTTTTGGAGAGAGAATACTGGGGAGACTCTGCCATTTTCGAGACTCATCTTCTCTACTTAAACAACTTCATTCAAGCATTTGATTCACGAATTGTATTTGTAATCAACTATAAAGAAGATCAATAAAGTTTAACCTCAAAGTGGACGTAGGCAATTACGCTGAACCACTATAAATTTGGTGTTCTTACTTTTTGTATTTAGATTAGCACTATCTTCTCTGTTTAATTTGATTTCATCACTTATATCTCTTCACAATCTTCTTCTACGAGTTTAGTGACCAATTTTGGTGCTAACAGAAGATTAATTTAAGATACTTAGTGGTTGCCATAGGAAATGTAATATATGTTTGGAATGTTTGGTTATTTGATAGTTAAATAAGTGACTATCAAATCTTGGCTTAAATATGTAATCATTCTTAATTTTGGTGGTGCGGAAATATTCCATACTTAACACCGAAGGATTTTACCTATGGAAATATCTAGGGGAAACACGGGAATTATATAGTACATTTACTGTTGGTGGTGCTATACTATACGTATAAACTTGGTTAGTTCTTCTAGGACAACTGATGAGTTGATCCGTCCACTTAAACAGTTAGGGGGTGAACCACTCTCTTATCTATTGTTTGATTTTTTCCTAAAGAACATATATTAAGTATTCCAAAAAATCGATGATTGGTCTGTGGAGCACCCTGTAAGCTAGGGAGTGTAATCGTAAGAGATGACTTGTACCGTAACCACTCCAAAAACCATATACGGTTCTATAGAGGAGTTTCCTAATATATTAAGATGTTGGAATTCATGTGTGATTCCGAGACCTGTTGGGTGTGGGAATCCATGTATGATTCTGAGATCTGTTTAGTTAGCGATGCGTGAGCCGGAATGCCGGACGTAGCCTTACCAGTGTTATTGACTAAAACCAGAGATTGGAGGCATGGTCAGTAGGGTTGGCAAACCCATAGGGTGCAGTCGTCTCCACCTAGAGTTACCTATAGTTGTTATGCATGCATGGAGGGATTCACTCGGTCTTAGCGAGAATTACTATGTTTTTCCTATGGTACATCACTAGGGATGTATGCTGCTTCGGAAGGATATCTTTGATCCTTTTACTAGAGGACCGTTCTCGAAATACTAAGGGAAGCTCCATGGAATCCAACACAATTAGCGAACGCCTCTTATCGGTTTTTGATTATATATCTATTATTGTTATGATGTACATCCACAAGCATTACAGCTACTTTATTATTATTATTTTCACCGTTAGAAATTATTATAATATCAATAGATTTTCAAATATAGATATTTTGGTTATCGTAAGGTAAAATCCCAGTGGTGTTTATGTGCGATGTAGTCTTACGAGATACCTTTGATTTTAAAGGATTTTACAACTTATAATAAATAGAATTCCTTGTGATTTGAGTTCCTATGATGTTTTACCAGACTGGCCCTGACATTGTTTTGCTATAATCTTTAGATCAGCCCGAGCATATTTTACAAATTTAGCTGGATACTTTGGAGCTTCCAAGGGACGAACTAAATTCTTTAAGACATATTCTGTTATATTTTATTCTTCAATTGTTTGTTGTTCTTGATTTTTGTCTGTATTTATCAACAATTGTAAGGACAGGTTGTTATAACTGTCCAAGGCTGATGATAGGTTGGTGTATTTTGATTTGTGTTATGTATGTACAACAAAAATGATTTCTTTTTGTAAAGATCTTATGTATATAATATATTTTTCTCATTACAATGTGAGGTTTTGTTCTGTCATCTATTTCTTCCACTCCAACAATCTATCATTCCAGCACCTGGATATCCAGTAGTGAATACCTTGGATGTATTACAGTCGAAAAGGTGGGTCGTTACACATGGTATCAGAACTTAGGTTAAGTGAACACCCAGGTCTTGGTGGGGTAAACTCATTATAGATTGGGTTAGTAAAGCCTTAGAATGAGCAACTTATTAGAGATGGGATTAGTAATATCCTAGAATGAGTTGAGTATGTGTATATATAAAAGAGAGCATATTTGTTATTTTCATAAAATGTTTTATATTGTGTTGTTTTTTCTATTGAGTGGGCTATGAATTTTGGTCAATGCGTTTGGCCAACATTATCGATAGGGGTTCTTAAAGACATGAACATGGCCAAACTGAAAAAATATTGTTTTGAAATTGGTAAATAAAATAATTTTACCTAGCATTATATTTTATATATAAAAGAATAATTTTTCAAAATATAATATATTTATTGTTGGTTGTACTTGTTTGATACGAAATGATAATATTCCATCAGTATCATCTAGGATTTCATTAGTCATGCTCGCCCAATTCTGAGCATTGACTATTGTTTTTTAATTTGTCTTTAATCTTCCTTTTAGAAACATAGTTTATGCAGATAGGAAATTTGGGAACATTGAAGTGAACACCTTGTAAATTCAGTTTCACAATTTGACTATTAGGCGTTCATTGATAATGTTGGGTAAAATTTGAGTTTCAATAGATGGTGTTAATTAAAATAAAAGTTAGAATATTTTGAAACAAATAATTTAGAAATGATTTTAAATAAAATTTTATTTTATAAACTTTTATTCTATAAAATTCTATTTTACTAAAAGTTCTTTATTTAAATGAAAATATTTTGATTAAATATTTAGGGAAATAAATTTATAAAGATGATTTTATAAAATTGATTTATAAAAATGTGTCTCATAAATAAAAGGAATTTGAGAATTTAAATCTCGGTGCTTTTGGAAATTGTTTTAGAGGTTTTGGGGAAAGATATATAATAGTATTATATAAAAGTATTTATGAATAGAAATATTTCCATAGGGATTTTTCAATGAAAAATATATTACTATTTCAAATGATTTATGGAAAAAGAAATAATAGTTTTACTTGGGAGAGTTTGACAGTATAAATATGTTTGGAATACTAGTAAGGATTTACTTAAAATATTTTTAGTATAAACACTTTTGAGATGAAAATTTTAAGGTGTGTTATCTGTGGATTTGTTCGGGGAAATAAGTCCTGATTTGTTTTTTGATGATTGGAATAATCTCCGAGGTGATGAACAAATGTTTGCCTAAGCGAACGTTGTAGCAAACTTAGTAAATTATTCTCTTTATCATTATACGATCGGGACGAGTTCAAATTCGAACGAATCCAAAGCAAATTAGAGTTAGATATTTCGTTGAAATTATTTAGCTGGAAACATATATATGGTATTGTTACAAAAAGGGATTTTAAAAGAAAAAGTGTTTTTTAACTAGTTCGAGTAGCTAAAAAATAAATAAAAATAAGCATGGGATGTGTCCGTATAGTAGACACTTCTCTTAAGTATTACCCTTCTTGGTAAGGTAATATATTATACTAATTGGTAGTACCCAGTTCCTTGATTTCATTTTAGGTTTACTCGGGCTATATATATTTTTGATATGGACAAAAAAGGAAAATATATAGTATCATTTCAAAAGAGTTTTGAAATAAATATCCAGGTTTTTGACTCTTAAGTTTCCAAAATATAAAAGTATCTTGATATAAATCAGGTTACTTAAATAAGTTTTAATTTGGTCAAATTTATTAAGAAGGTTTAACAAACTTTATTTTATTAAACCATGTCTTTTAATTTTATCCTCTAGGAAGTTAAAAATTGCTTGATGTTATTGGGCCGACTAATAAACATTTTTACCACTCAGTGTCTAAAGAAAAGTAGATTCTAGGAAGCATCCTACTCTTCTTAGATACTTACCAGACCGAACAGGTAAAGAGGTTGTATTGGTTGACTCTGTTTTAAGACTCAAATTATTTCGGGTCTCCATCTGAATAGTTAAAACTGAACAGAATTAAAAATTAGATGTTTTGTATATACTCTTAGAATGTAGGAAAATATTATATAAGTTAATAAAGTAAAGTGATTTTATGAAAGGATTTCATAAATAAAGTGTATCGTCTAAAATGTTTGAACCTAAGCTGAAAGTTTTATGAAATGTTTTCATAAATAATTTTAGCAGAAATAGAATTGATATTGGAGAGGACCAATATTATAAGTACATAGATTTTACGTCGATCATTTCCCTTTCTCATATAGTTTCCGATCTAAGATTCGAGTACATGACTTGAGGTGTTTCACACCTTTCCGAATAAGAATTTATCATTCGATCTTTGACAATGAACACTTGGTGATAGTTCTTAATGTGAAACTAAAAGTTTTCTACCATAGTTTACGGCTATGTAAGGAGAATGGAGGTTTCTGATTAAGAAGCGTGATCAGAGTCTGCACTAGAAAATCGAATCAGCGATACTAGTTTGGAAGAAAAAGCTACGTATTCGAGTAAGTGATTGAATCAGATTTGATGCATGGACGATCTATGTACATTATACGAACCGATGAGTAGTGTTAAGTGTTTCTGGTAAGGGTTATGGTAAATTTTGGGGATGAAATTCTTTTAGGGGGGAGAGTGTAACGACCCGAAATTTTATCACTTTGATTTTTGGAATATTTAATTAGTTATAAATATTCAATTAGGGGTTCTTTATAAAAAATCTATGTTTCAAATAATTGTTTGATTTTTGCTGACTTATTTCTAATTTAATTTATAGTATTTTCCATAATATTTGATTTGGGAAATATTTAAATTTTCGTTTGACATATTTTACGTCAAACGTTGGCCTTTTTGAAAATTTGACAGTACTTGTTAACCGATGTGTTTTATTGTTGTTCTGTGATCGCGTCACAATTCTGTATAAAATCATGTTTTATTTCCTATTGTTCGAGCCTCGTACGCCAACGCGATAAGGAACAGTGGAGTATCTGAACCTTTCCAAAACCAAAAAAAATCACTGTGCACAACATATTCAACCCAACCACCACCTTGTTTTTATATTCCTCGTTCCTTGTCACCTTGTATCCCCTACCCTTGTACCTTTAGCCTCCTCGGCCAATTCTTTGCCCACCATGGTCTAATGTATGTGTAGGTTTATATATTTATGAGCTTAGGGGAAAACAAAGGAAATCCTTCTTCTTCTCCATTTGGTTCATCACTGTCAATTTTAAAAACAACATTTTTTAACCACCTTCTCCTTCTAAAATCAATATTCCTCAATCCGTCAACCGTTATCAAATAGTTCCAACACGAAAGGTGTTTTCCTCGACCCGTAGTATTTTTACAAATTAGTTTCACTCAATTTCATTGAAAAACGATAGAGATATTGCCATATATCAAAACGAGGGAAATATTGTTCAAAAACTTCAAAAATCGAATTCTCACGATCCGTTCGGAATTGGTCAACGCCATATGCGTCGTTGGAGTCGTATAGAGGACTATTACGTTTTGTGAAGTTTTGAAGGCATTCTATGATGGTCATCGATGATGGTCGGTGCCTAGGGTTAAGTTTAGTCGGAGATTTGGTCGTCGTTAGGCGGAATGGAGTGTGGCATTGGGTTCGAGGAAGAGAGGGGTACCTTGCGGACGAGTTTGGCGAAGTTTGGCGAATAAAGACGTCCCGAGTTTCTATCAGCACGCGATGGATCATCGACTTAGCTTTGTCGGAAATAGGTAGGGCGAGCCGGAGGGGTGGGCAAGGTTGTCGTTGTGACGAGCTCAAGGAATGGGATGTGCTAGTGGCTTGCGTTCGATGGTTGGTGGCTTGGAGCTCCGTGCATGTGCACACCATGCACGTTATTTTCGCTTTAGGAAATCGAATGTGGTTTGGAGAAGGTGGTACTGTAGTGTATGGGCGGGTATGGAGTAATAGGCCTTAGGCCGCAAGTTTAGGTGAGAATTTTTTTTATTTAATTTGGTTTATTATAAAATAAAATCATTAACTTTAGATTTGAATATCCTACTCAATTCAAATCCAACTAGGCCGTGGATTTTTTTGTTGTACTCGTATTGACGAGTATAACGTTATAATGTATCTATTTATAGAATTATTTGTGTATAAAATTATGACATATTAAAACAGACTGCGATTTAATTACGTTATTTTTAATTAATAACGTCGTTAAATTTATATACCTTAATCGTGTTATATATTTGGCCAAATAAACACCGCACTTCTAAAATGAATTGAATATGGTAATCTGGACACCAGTTAAGTGGGATAAAACACCGTTCCACTAATTAAATTAATTTGACATTTAATTGAATGATATCGTATCTTGCTTAAGTACCATTGTGATCGTTAAGCCTCTGTCGAATTTGAAAAGTTAATTATTGATTTGAAAGTTTATTTAAGAATAATTATTACCCATTATAAAGTTTTAAGGATAAATATTATTTAGTAATAAGATTTAAAAGGTAATAACTATTTATTAATATTGTTTTAAAGATAACTAATATTTGTTTTTATTAACGATTAAAGTTAATTATTTTACATAATTCTTAAAAGTTATTTCTTAAACTTATTTTATAATATTTAATTATTTTTTAAAATTTTTTTAATTATATTTTAACTATTTATTTAAAGTGATTTAACTATACTTTAATTTTTAATTAAATTTATTTAATTATAGTGATTTAAGATATTTAATTATATTTATAGGTAAATTAATTATCGTATTAATATTAGTTTAAAGTTAATTGATTATTATATTAGTAGCATTTTAAATTTAATTAATTATTACATTAATATTGTTTTGAAGTTAACTTATTATTACAATAAATATATTATTAATGAGATTCTAAAGTTATCATTTTGAATGAGATTTAAAGATAATTTCATAGAAGGGTGTTTAATAATAATTTTTTATTTAAAGTTATTTTTAATAATTTATTGTCTATAAATGGAATTTACTGACTTGAAAAGTTTATTATATAATTTTTGATTTAAATAAAGAAAAATTATAAAAGAGGTTTTATAAATGATTTTAGATATTTGGAAAGAAGTTTTATAAATGATTTGGAAATTTATAATAAGGTTTTTATAAATAAATTTAGAGATTTATAAAGTGTATTATAAATGAATTGGAGTTTAAATAAAGGAGATTTCATAAATGAAAGAGGTTTATTCAAAAGAATTTCTTGAAAAAATTTGTAAAAGAAATTGAGATTTGATTTCCTTTAACTAACCTCCTTAATTACAATGGTATGGGACATTCATTCAACACTTAATATCTGAGGAATAGTATTTGGGGTTATCTTTATCTCCGTTCTAAACAACATTAAGGTTTGGTCATCTTAATATAATTCGAAATAGGAATCTTTCTATGAGTTTTTGGAAAATATAATTATACCATTTTATAAGTATGTAAAATGGGTTTCCATGTTTGGAAGGAATTGTTTGTGAATATACTTATACCAATGAGATAACTGTGAATATTTTAATAAATATTTGAAAGGTGATTTTAAGTAAATTGAAGATTAACTTAGGAGGCTTAGTGGTTGTCGTAGGAAATGTAATCCCTGTTTAGAATGTTTGTTTATTTTATAGTAAAATAATCGATTATCTAATCTTGGCCTAAATACGCAATCCTTCTTAATTTTGGTGGTACAGAAATATTGCCTACTTAACACCGAAGGATTTTAACTCTATAAATATCTACAGAAAACACGGGAATTATATGGTACAGTTACCGTCGGTGGCGCTATACTGTACATATAGAATCAATTAGTTCTTCTAGGACAAATGATGAGGAGATCCTTCCATTTAAACGGTTAGGGGGTGAACCCCACTCTTATGTATTGTCAAACTATTTCCTAAAGAACCAGTATTGAGCATTTTGGAAAATCGGCGATTGGTTTGTGGAGCACCGGGTAAACGGGGGAGTGTACTCGTAAGAGATGACTCGTACCGTCACTACTCAAAAAACCATATACGGTTCTATGGAGTGGTTTCATGATATATTAAGATGTTGGAATCCATGTGTGACTCTAAGACCTATTGGGGTGTGGGAATCCATGTGTGATTCCGAGATCTGTTCATTTGGCAGTGCATGAGCTGGATTTCACAACATAGCCTCGCAATCAGTAATAACTAAAACCAAAGATAAGAGGCACGGCCAATAGGGTTGGCAAACCCATAGGGTGTAGTGGTCTCCACCTAGAGTTACCTACAGTTGTTATGCATGCATGGAGCGATGCACTTGGTCTTAGCGAGACCAGCTATGTTCTTCATATGGTACATCACTAATGATGTATGCTACTTCAGAACGATATCTCAAATCCTCGTGTAGAAGGACCGTTCTTGAAGTACTAAGGGCACCTCCGTGGAATCCTACACAATTAGCGAATGCACCTTATCGGTTTTTGATTATATATCTATTATTGTTGTGATGTACACCCACGAGCATCACACCTACTTGATTATTATTATACTCTCCCTTAGACATTATTATAATATTGCTGGATTTTCTTATATAAATGTTTTGGTTATCGTAAGGTATAAACATGTCCATTATATGCAGCATGGTATTACGAGATACCTATGATTTTAAAGGATTTTACGAGTTATAATAAATAGAATTCCTTGTGATTTGAGTTTCTTACGCTGGTTTTACCAGACTGACCTGTGCATTGATTTCCAATAATGCCCAGGTCAACTCGAGCGTATTTTCTAGATTTAGCTGGATACTTTGGAGCTTTCAGGGGACGAGCTGGATTCTCCATGACATATTCACGTATCTTATATTCTTCTGATGTTTGTTGTTCTTGAATTTTTTTTGCATTTATCAGCAATTGTAAGGACATGTTGTTATAACTGTCCAAGGATGATGATAATTCAGTGTACCTTGATTTGTTTTTGTATCTATAATAAAGACGATTTCTTTTTGTAAAGATCTTGTGTATATTATATATTTTTCTTGTCACGATGTGAGATTCTATTCTATCATCTATTTCGTCCACACCAATAGTCTATCTTTCTGACACTTGGATATTCGGTAGTGAATACCGTGGATGTATTGGTGTCAATTTCAAAGGGTCGAAAATATGGGTCGTTACATACCGTAAGTTAGTGTCCTTAAAATATTTTGCTTTTTTACAATGTTTCTTCTCACAATACATACAAGAGTGGTCCACATATCCAGAAGTAATAGTAAAATGAATAAATAAGAACACATCAGATAACATATCATACGTGCCTTTTTATATAAGAGACAACCAATGGTTACTACCCATCAAACCCTAAAGAAAGAAAAGCACAAATGCTGGAAGGGAAAATGACAACATAATACTACTAAGCATAAACTCCTATCTATAAGCTACACGATGATCTTGTTCCACTCGAGCCATTTCTATGACCCCGAAATGGGCGTAGCATAACAGCAATACACCCAATCTCATGGCTCTTGAACCATTGCTCAACCTGAAACTCACAGATCTCTGTCTGGAACTATTAAATAGCGACAGGCTTGGCGCGTTGGTATCCCTCAGCGCCCTATCCCTGCTCGACCCTCATGTTGAGGCTGCTTTGCTGCTGTTGGTGCTGCCACCCCAGCCTCTGGCTTAGGAATCCCTGTCTTCTTAATGGAAGTTCTATCAACTGGGGTGGGGACTTTTCTTTGTACCAGTTCCCTAGAGAGGTTCACTCCGTATCGCCTAAAGATACGGGTAAAGAGATGGCAATATGGAAAGTAGCTCCGGGGGGTGCCAACTCCAGGACTAATGTAGTTGCTCATGATAGCATGATCCCAATTGATAGTTATACAACCTATAATAACATAGGTGGCCTTTTAAACCAATGGATATTTCTGGTCAAAACTCCCCGTCTTTGGAATGATATTCTACTGAACTATGTGAACAACGAGGTGAGTTGTAGGTCACAAATTATCCGACCTCCAAGCACCGGTATCCCTAGAAAAGATCCAGTGGAAAATCCTTGGCCATCTCCATATCATTTAAGTCTGTTCCCTGAGCAGCTATCCCCAAAATGTCATTGAAATTTACGTTTGAAAGATCGATATCGACCCCCTTCACCTTCGACTGAGGATGGCAGACTTTCTCATCGAAAGTGTAAGCCAGACGGACGTCGATGCATACAACGTGGGTAGCACTCCCACTGAAAAGTGTTATGGCGAAGGATTGGTGCTAATTATGTTGCCACAAATAAGTCCTGAAGCACAAATGCTGCAGAATCTCCAAATTTGACCAGTCACCCCTGAGAGAGGCGAAAATTGTGGTGGTCAAGAAGGTAGCGATTTTTGGTTCCCTTTGGTCAAGCCAATTGAGTCCCGACAGGGTGATGCAAAGATTGCCTGAGGAGGGACCAGCAGTTTGGGGTGGTTCCGTGGACAGATTGGAGAGAGATAGGGTTTCAGATCTAGAGAAAGGTGGGGCTATATCTTATTCCGTAGTGAGAGGGGGAAGGGAAAACATCGCCTGACATTGAGGAGGGAGGAGGAACGGCGCCGACGGCCAGGATGGAAGAGGTGGAAGGATGTTTGGGGGATTCGGCTGTTGAGAGAGAGAGAAGGGGATGAGCGTGGAAGCCAAACAAATGGACGTGGTTTATAAAGTCGCTTTCTAGGTTTGGGTCGTGCCCCTAACCAGCTAACCAGTCGATCGTCGGTCAACTGCCATCGGTCGACCACTACCAGTCGACCAGTCAATAAATTATGGGCACAGCTTGAACCTGGACCATATTCGGACTAGATTAATTAATAATAATAACCATTGTTCCACGTCGATTTATTCAATCCGACTCGACCCGAACTGTGCCGAAAAATTCTTGTCCTCAACCCGATAGTGCTCTAGCCTATCATTAAGCTTTTCGAAACTTTCCTCCAAAGATCTGCAGTATTTCTAACTCATTTTATTCTTTCCATCAACAGCCTCAGAACCCAAATATATTCCTGCAACCATCCTTCATATAATTCTTATACGAAAATATTCCTCCTATTCGCAGGAGGGTACTACTACCCTTCCCAACAACATACCCGTAAAATTAAACACAATTTTTATTTTATCCGCCCCGTTAAGAGAGAATTTTAAAAGCTTTCAATCTATCTATCTACATATATATTACTTAGATAGGAAAGTAGAAACCAAACTATTGTCATCACGACACAGGTTCTATATATAAAATTTTACAATGTAACATGTTTGTATCATGTATAATTTCATTCCTCTGTTTCCTTTCGTTACTCCAACCGCTACTTCATTCTCTCTGCCTTGCCCCTTTACTCTTTAGTCTCAGTCATCTTCGCTAAATTTATTTTCATTCCTTTTACTGTCTTTTTATTTCTCTCTTAATCCTTTGTCCTTCTTCGTATCCTTTCTATACAGCCTCAACTTTCATGAAATAGTGAGTAGATCTAGGGATTTCAATCTGGATTTTCGCTTTGGTTCATCGGACGAATTGATGTATAAGTTTGATGCCATGTCTATTATTTGAAGATATCTCTAATATTATGTAAAAAATTTCTATTTTATTCTCTCTTTTATGGAAAAAAACCGATTTCGACATTTGGGTGTTGATTACAAATTCTCGAATTGTAAGAACCCACTCCAAAATAGAGGGTTTTTCACGCAAATAGGAAATGCAAGCAGTGGATACATGGTTTTAAAGAAAACATTATAAGTTTAATTATTATTACAATTTGAAATATTTTTTTAAATTTTCACCTACATGGAGAATGTCCATATTACTCAATTTGTAAGGTTGAAATTTTATGTAGATAATTAAACCATAAGTTCAACCTATCTTTTTTTTATTTGAATTCGATTAGATAATCTTCATGCTTTTCCTCTTCATAATTTGCATTTTGGTTGCAACTATCAGTTTATGATTATTTAAAAGGTTCTTTACCAGTTGAAAAATACATGCTTGTTTATTCTTTTACAACCATATGTTTTTTCATTTAGGTTTAATAACAATATGCATCCACTCAAATTTTCCTTTTGTTGAAGTTAACCAAATGTTCACATATAACCAGATTATGTAGTAATATTTTTGTTCATTCAAAATGATTCATTTTTATAATAGTTATTTTGAAAATTTATTTTAATCATTTATGTTATTACTATAAAATGAAATATTCCTCCAAGCTTGAATGTCTGAAATACTTGGAATTATGCATTATACGTCAAAGAAAATTATTTACATGCATGCAATGCTTTATGCCTTTATCTCATCTTTTTATTCTTCTACTTTGTCTTACTCTTGACTGGGATGACCAACTGATCAGTATGTATCTACTTTGGTATCTATTATGTTATATATATATATAACAGAATAACTGGCCATTGGTATTCTTTCACCTTATTGCATCTCAAACCAAAAAAAAGTTTCTCCTAGTGTTTTCATGACCCTATCCTTCCTCCGTCCGACCTCGAATAACCTGAACCTTGGACCACTACGGTCCGGAACTCAATTGGACCTCATTCATCCATGAACCTTGGTCGAACCTTCAAACCAACGGTCCAACCCTCAATTTTACCCGGTTGAACCACGGTTCTTTTGTTTTTTTCCTACTTTTTCATCGTGTAATTCTCACTCATTTTCATCTTTTGCATTTCTTTGAAGTAAATATATATATATTTCAAAAATCATAATCGTCCCAAAATTTAAACCACTAACTTCATCACTTTTTTCTTCACTGCTGCAAATTCCTCTAATACCACTGTGAGATTCGTCAAGTTCGTCGTCATTAAACTTATATCGTTGTGCACTACTCTACTATATACAAAGCTGTAGTCGTGCACTGTAACAACACACAACTTCTGTTGCAGACCTTGAAAACCATCTACAGCTTGTGTACATATCATTATTATTTCAGTATTTTTGTATGTAGTTTGTAGTTAAATGAGCAAATTTTTCGAAAAAATAAATCATGGTTTCGACGGTTCGACCGGTTGAACCATCAAAACCTTCAATCATCACGGTTCGAGGCATGGCACAGTCATGAAAACTATAGTTTCTCCTTATTTAGTGTTCCTTTCTTGCATTTAGACCCTTTGTTTGTTTGACTATTCACAAGCTCTTCTATATTTAAAGTCTTTAATTAATGACAACTGGATATGTCAGTTGGGTTAACCTGACCGCATATTATTCCAATTCCATTCCATTTCTATTGTTCTGTTTTGTACTGGGAAAACAATCTACCTTGCAAAAGCTACTTCTCTAGACATTATGAAGTCGATCATTGTTTCGTTGATCCCCCTGAAATTTCAACATGCTCTTTCTCTCTCCAACAACAAAAACCGCACCTATCTAAATAGTTCTATTACACTACTTTTTAATAGTACATTGTATTTTCTTCTTAAGGCTTTTAGCTTATTTTAAATTTCTGGATTTGTAATCTCATGTCCATCCAAATACTTTATTTTTTGTACCCATTTGTTGTTATTCCTGCTATTCAAAACATTTGTTGTTAGTAGGTTGTGGTTATAGACGTGTTTTTAATGTTGGGTTTGCTTTTACGTATTTGTTCTTCAATTTTCAATTTTAGTCTTAATCCCAATTTTATTATTGTTATCCACACATTGTAATGTGCCATTATTTTATGAAACAAGTGAATTTTTTTTCTTTTTGGATTAATATGGTTTCTTGGTTCATTTTTCTTACCACAAAAAGTTTGATATTTTGAAAGAGATGATTTTGTTGTGTTATGGGGTTCTAATAAAATAATTGATTGGGGAAAAGTTTGATATTTTGATTCATCGAGGTTACCCAGTGTATATTCAAATTAGATGTAGACTTTAAAAACCCTACTCTCTCACTGCCATTATGGAGTAGTTCTTCATTTCCTTAATCACTCCGATATTTTAGCGTACTCATTCTCTCTCCAATAGCCAAATCTGCACCATCTCAAATGATAACGCTAAAAATCGATGCTAACCCCGGTGTATGTGTGTTAGTTATGTGAAAGCACCACCCGCTGGTACGGGAACAGAAATAAGCAGAAAATAGCAGAAAAGTAAAGAGACATGAAATGACCCTCCTATTTCCACCCTAATTTCATAAGGATTTTTTTTTTAAGAAATGATATATAGATATATCATTCATTACAAATATATTTCCCAGGGTCATTTTCTTTCTCCAATAAACAAAATATATCCAGGATCTTTCACAATATAAAAATATTGTTTTAAATCTAAATCATTCCTAACATACATATATGAAGATATCTATGTTATATTCTACTAGAATCAGAGCATGATAATATGTAAGTAGAATTCCTTTTAAACCTATTAAAAATGTGATAATTCCCTTTTAAAAGATTAAATATTTTATCCTGATTTTGACCATAGAATCCACTGGAAACATGTACTTTAGTCTGTTATTATAATTAAGAAATGATTAAGTAATAATCAGTGGAAAGCAAGCTTTTAATATGAATGATTGTGTTAAAGTCTGTTTAGTGTCAAACTCAGGCTAAAAGAAAGTGGATCCTAAGTGAACACAAGCAACATCTAGGCGTAATGGAAACGCGCCTAACTTACACATGAGAGGTCACGAGTTCGAGTGCTATGCTGGTCGGTTCAAACCCAATTTTTTGTTTTTTTTTTCCTTTTTATTTCTCTCCTGTGAACACAATTGTCTGAACCTATTATATACTTTGGCTATGAAACAGATCTAAAAACTTAATTTCAATTCTTGGTTGCTGGCTTGACCCAGTCTCAAGAAAAATGGCTATGTTAGCCCTGTTTTGGTTTGCACTACTTTGTTACAAAATACCTACTATACTATTTTCTTTTCAAAGCAACTCAACCCTTTCTGTCAGATTTTATTTTGACTTGAACATGGATTTTCTTATGCCAGTTCTATAGATATACATACAAACCACAAATTCTTTCAATCTTAGATTTTCTACCATTATAGCCTAACTGTTATTGAAGCTTAAAATCCATTTTTTTTCCATAGCAAAGCATTTAGCAAAACAAAGCACATAGTTCAGCTGAGACATATAAGTTCAACATCTACAAAACAGCAATTAACCATACATTAGTTTCTCAAAGTAATTTTAAACAATAGGTCATAATCTAGTTCATCATGAAGGTGTAGTTTACTTCAGCAAAGTCTTTTAAAAACATAGCATCCAAATCTTAAGCAGTTTAACATCCAAGCCTGATCAAAGCAATTCCTATTTCCCTGCAAAACCACCATGAACTGCCCCATATGAATATGAGACACCCAATGGTGCATAAACACAAAAGGGTCAGACTATTTGTCTGGTATGAATAATCCAACTGAAAACATGATCTCATTCAATTCTCTTTATAAACAAACTTTACATGAATAAGAAACTCAGTATCTTCCTTATGCTTGTTTTTGGTAAAGCATGTTCCTTCATCTCAGTGTTAACAGATTAATTTACACATATAATCACCATGACTTGGTTCATAGAAAACAATCATAAGATTCATCCATAAAAAAAGCACCAAAACAACCAAATACAAACATCAATTCAGTTATCATCCCCTTTTTAACTTTACTGGCCATCAGGGATTTTGCCCAGGCCTCTCCTGAATCTATTCCTAGAATTCATTATCAAATATAACAGGGTCTTTAGCTACTTTCTCCTTTTTTTAAACACACACTGCCTGGGACATCTCTCTGTTAACCCAGCACACTCAGGCCCCTGGGTATAAACATACCATGTGTGAACTTGCAATATTCCCCTTGCCAAGCTATACTTTGGTAGCCCTAAGATCCCAAGTCCTTAGTTAAATTACTAAGTGTTGTTATTATTTTTCATAGCAGTGCTAATCCCTTCTGCATCTCACTTCTTAATCAGAGAAATATAAATAATGCAAGCAACATGTATTCATCCAGAGTTTGGTAAATTATATTCTCAGAAGCAAACATTTTATCATGAAAGAGGGAGGTGACTTCTTAGCACATTATTTTGCCTATGGGTTTCACTGGATCAAGATGTAAGCATATGGTCCTGAGTAATTTGCTAGATATATATTTTCCCTTACCTCTGGTTCAATCAGATTCATGATCTGGCTAAACCACAAGTATATTTGATTTGGGTATTTCATAAAACATAGAAGCTCAGCACATGTACAACATTGCACTCCTACATTTTCTTTTGTTTTAATTAATATGAGACATAGCAACAACACAATGTTACAGCCCATATTTCTTTCTACCTTCAGACCATATACCCACTACTTGAATCCGGGGATTTTTATAAACAACTTATAAAGAAAACTTATAAAAGAAATCACTCAATCTCAAAGTTGACCCATATCTCAGACAATCATTTTAGTTCATGTATCCATGACTCCTATTTTTCTGGGTAAATCAGATAGAGGTTTTTACCCTTAAATAAATCATTAATAAACCAGAGTCATCCAATCATAAAACATAACTTGTAAAAGAAAATTAGTTCAAACTGGCTGCCTCAATATTCAGGTCTTAATGCCCAAGTTTTCAGTGAGGTTACTCACCTTAATCCTTCTTCTTCCTATGCCTTATGAACCCCTTTTTAGTCTTCTGCCTCCTCCTATTTTCTCTGGTTTATGCCTTGTATATTTTTCTTTAGGTTAATGAAGAACAAAAATATATGGTCTTACTATACTAGGCCTTTTATATAAATCTTGGCTGTTACTAGGGTTTATGGACTTACCCAATGTCAGTTCTACCCCATCCCAAACCTAGCCTGCCTCTGGTTTGATTCAAGAAAATAAAAGGGTATGTGGTCCTTGTCTTCCTTTCCAGAAATTGGTTCCTCTCTTTTAATTTTCCCTGGTAATGTCATATGCATGACTTCTTATTATTATTGTTATTATTTTCTTAATAAAAGAAATTACTGAGAATAGATAAAGTGCTTGTTTAGGGACTCATGCTATTTTCATGCAACTTCTGTTTCCTTCCAGAGATTGATTGACTGTATACATGTATAACCTATGTATACCTAAGCCTTTTATTTTTCTTTCTTTCTTTAAATAATTTTAAGTTTATTTCAGCCTAGCTCTTATTTTCTTTGTACTATATTTTATTTAAAGACAAAATTCTATCTTTATGCATATGTATTTCTAAATCAGTTATTTTATTTTCTCTATTAATTTCTACCAAATTTTGTTACACAGAAATCTGTGTGCATGTGTACACTGTCTTGTGCACATGTACATGTTTTATACTTTATATCTGCAAATCAATTTTCTATCCCTATTTTTCCCAATGCAATTTCAAACAATTATAAACTAAATTAAATCATGAAATTACTCACAAAAATCAGGGTTATCACAAGACAACAGTTTTATAGTGGTTCGGCCTGGAATTAAGCCTACGTCCACTTTATCTTCTTTATTGATGATTCAATTACAACTCTTTACAGCAATTCTTCGATTACAATACACTCTAGACGAATAACTAGAACTTGTATGGAGAAGATGCTTTCGAATTCATGTTGAATGTGTTCGATCTCCTTTTGAAGTTCGTTGAAGTGTCTTTGGTGTTTGGAGAGCTTGAAGTGTTGGTTGAGTTGAGAAAACGGTAGACCTAGTGGGAGTGGTGAGTGACTTAGGGAAAAGCAGCATAAGCAGCAGAAGGAGTTTTAGGTCGTGGATGACCTATGATAGGTCGTAGGTCGTGTTGCCTCTGCTGTGGGTTATTGTTATCCCATGTTGACAGTTAGGTCGCTCCATCCTCTAGGTCGTTAGGTTCTTTCTGGAGTTAGGTCGCTCCTTCCTTTAGGTCGCTAGCTCGTTATAACTAGTAGGTCGTTAAGTCACATAGTCTTTAGGTCGTTAGGTCGCAGAGTCTTTAGGTCGTTAGGTCGTAGAGTCTTTAGGTCGCTAGGTCGCTTTATATTTTAGGTCGCTTCAAAATAGGAGTTAACACTTGCCCCTCGAAGTACCGGCCTATGTCATAGGTCGTGTGCTTTGATCTTAACTCTGCTAGGTCGTGAGCGACCTAAAACATTCGCTAACTCGCGTGTCTATTCGTCTTCTTCTTTTTGCCCCATATAAACTGTTAGGTCGCTTCTTCCTCCCTACCTTACTGCTCCGATTTCCCACTCTGCCATTGACGAATCTTCGAACTTCCAAGGGCGAATTCAACCCAGTTAGTCACTGCTTCATCCTTACCATTATACCTCGTAAGTAAATTCGATCTTCATCCCACCATAATCACTGTTGAATTATAAACCCCCATTTTCCGACCTTAGCCCAATTCCATGTGTCGTGCTACATTTTGAATTGTTGCAATCGACTTTTGATCGCCGTTTGATATATAGGCACGGTAATGCATTGAATCTATGATGGATTGGAGATGTTTTGAATTGCTTTTCAGGTGATTTGGTGGTGTGAAGAGATGATGAATTTCACGAAGAGGATGATGGATTTCTTTGTGTAGTTGATAGCGGGTTATCGGGTCTGGTGAGTTATTGCGTGGAGAGGAAGTTAGCTACCTAGTGAGTTTGAGTGACTTAAAATAACTCGCGACCTAAGGACCCTTGTGACCTAAGGAAGCTCCGACCTATGCTAGGTCGCTGGATGACCTAGGACTTGCACGACCTAAGTCTTGTATGACCTAAGAATTGCACGACCTAACTTTCTTGCGAGCTAACCTGCTTGAATGATAGCTGAGCGACTTAACAAATTAACGACCTAATTTTTGCACCATAGGCTTTAGGTCGCGGCCGAGTTAGGACTTAAACAGATCTGCATTGCCTTGAACCTTTTAACTTGCACAGTGCGACCTAAGGAAGCTTCGATCTATGCTAGGTCGTTGGACGACCTAGGACTTGTGAAATTCTGAGAAGACTTGATTTAATTGTTTGGACTTGAACTGTTTGGACTTGAATTTTGTTGTACTTCTTTGCAGATTATTTTAACTTTTAAAGCTGTCAACCTGTTAAATACAACATTTGCAGAAAAATGGGACGAATATACTGTCATTGACTGCCCACATCGAATGACAGATTAGTCGACAAAGAATAATCAACTTAAATGAACTTATGTGAATGAGATGTTGTGAATTAACAAGTTCGAGTGAAGTATTAAAGCAAAGCTAAAATAATCAACTAAAGCTGATTTGTTTGCATCAACACTATACTTGTACTTACAATAACAAGCCCTGAAACTCTATAATTGACAAATATCAACTAATTTGATTCCGGTTATATTTACTTGTTATTTTACTAGTTTTACACAACACTTCACACTTTTAGGAAACGTGCACCTTCATATTTGAATATCCAGTTCCTTGTGTAGAATGACTTCTCAGCAAGAAGAAGCAGGACAAGCTGGGGAGATTTTTCCAATTGCTAACCCACTGATTGATCCTCCGGAAAAAATGTCAACCACTTTGAGCCACAAAGTTTTCCATTAGTTGTGTATTCAGTTTGGTATTGCTGAAGCTGACGCTTTGTTTCCTGGAGTAAACGACACTACTGACAGGCCACCTCTTTTTTTTTCCGCAGTTAATCGCCAGATGTGCTTAAGTGGAGCTATACCTCCCTTTAATGATTTCCTTCGACAGCTCCTTCTTCGATTGACTATCTCTCCATTCCAGCTACACCCCAATGGTTATGCCATCTTGATGGGGTTGTGTGTGCTGTTCAGGAGGACGCTTGACCGTCTTCCAAGTTTTGAAGAGATCTGTTACTTGTGCACATTCACAAAGAATAAAGACCATCCTTTCATTATACTTGTGAGAGGTGCTAGAAACCTAAATTGATTCTGGACTTGCCCGAGAGTGCACACGGGTTCTTAAGTCAATTCTTCTTTGTCCGCTACCCCCCCGGGATTCTATGCCGTTTGGAGAGTCGGATGTAAGATTGCCTTTCTCCGTTCACTTCCTTTTCTGAACTTCTCAAAACTCGAATGGTCAAATGCTTAACTTCGTTCTTCACTTTTTGCAGCACTTCCTCCTCCGCTTAGGGATCCCAGCCACAAGCCGACCGTTGAAACTTTGAGTGCTGTGGCTGCTGAAGAGAGAAGCATTAAATTTTTGCTGAAAGACGAATTTCTACATCAGTTTGGACTTTTACACTCCTCCCGATCTACCCAGATTCACGAAATTTCTAGTTCTAATACCGAAACATTAGCTGCCCCAGGTTCTCAAGTAGAGACATCAAATGCCCCAGTTTCTGTACAAGAAATTGCATCGGAAGAACCCACTGTAGAGGCTGCACTAATGAAGTGTTCTACTTCCGTTGATGTTGCGAGGTCATCTGGCAAACTCACACTCTCCCCAGTAATCGAAGAAGAAGAACTTCCTCAACACTCCGGGAATGCTGACGATAAAGGAGTTGAGAGAAAAAGTCCCGCTAAGTTTGACGGTTATGACACTTTTGATGATTTAAGCGACTTAATGATAACTTCACAAGAGCTCTTTAAGGATGACCCTATTACTACCAAAGTTATTTCTTCAGCAATTGAGGCGACATCCGCCTTTCAGCAAATTCCATCAACCCAAGAGTTAACGCCAGCCGCAAAAGTTGACGTTACCCCAAAGCCGAAGAGTGGTTTGTAGCTTGACGCGCATAGTTTACACGCCACACACACTTAGGAATATTTAGTAGTTACTCGCACTTAATTTCCTTTTCCTGGAGATTTCTAAATTTTATTTCTTTTTCATTTTCAGATTCTCCGATGGGGCGAACTGGCTCGTATTATGACAATTTCCAGCGCCATGGAAGCCGCGATACTTATGATTTCGGGCGATATATCACTGTCCATAGGGAAACCGATGAAGAAAGTGCCGCTAGAAAAGCTCGTGAAAGGCGGGACTATGAGGAGCGCCACAGGAGAGGAGATGAACGACATGATTCATTCCAGAGAGATGATGACTCTTATAAAAGAAAGTCTTATGATGATAACGGGAAGAGTCGTGTTGTCGGCGATCCAAGCAAACGAGTCAAGCTTAGTGGCGCGTCTGCAATTTCTGAAAAGACCGCTGCTTCCATCTCTATAGAAATTCCTTCTGGTTCTCCTGCTCTCAAGACAACTGATATTCAGACAATCATTAACAGGCCTCAGTATCAAGTCAAGGATGCTCCTCCTACACTCCAAAGCCGATTCCCAAATTGGTGCTTAAGAGGAGTGCGCTTTGATTTGGATTTGGTTCCCACTGATAAGCAGGCCATGCTAAGGAATCTCGACGCCGTTAAGCTAGACATCGAGAGAATGTCTAGATGGCAGAAGCTGGTTGATGAGCTTCAACGGTTTAATTGTATGAATCTTGAAGCCATGCTGACTATGGAAAATGATCATTCGGAGTGGAAGAAAATTCTTAAACAACACGATGCAGAAATGCAGAGCATCGTTGATGATAATGAGAGGCTTGAGGCTGAAGTTAGAAAACTCAAAGATGAGCTTGTTACTTCTTCTACCTCCTACACTCAAAAGGAAGAAGTACTTCAAAAACAAGTTTGTGATGCTCATGTTGCTCAACGGAATGCTGAGGCTTAACTTGAAGCTGAAAAGAAGATGACGGAAATCTATCGCACCGACATTGCCCAGCTACGAGAGAAGGCAAGTTCCTATGATTTGGAAATCATGCGGTTGCAAGCTCAACTGTCAAAAACTGAAAAAGAGCGAAATGAGGACGTTGCCGGAAAAGAAGCAGCCATCGTCGGAAAAGAGGCGGCTGAGCAATCGCACGAGGCGACGAAGGCCAAAATTAGCTCTACTTTATTTGATTTTTACTTGCACAGTGTTTTGGGGCGCGAGAGCCTCTCTTTTTTGGGATCGACATACGAAATTACTTTGGCCGAAGTGTGGGAGGCCATACTTGATATGTTCGGAGGTGCTAGCTACGTAGAAGCGGATCTTGAGGCGACCTATCTAGATGATGAGGCACGTACCGCCCTTGCCAGGGGAAAAGAGCAGCTTGCTAGGGAGCGAGCCGAAGCAGCAGGAGGAGAGCGTTTAGAGAAAGCGACTTTAACTGACCCCGCTCGTCCTCCGGCATCGGTCGACCCTGATACCATTGGCTCTACTTCTTATTCTCCACCTCCTGCAAAAGCCGAAGTTAAAATCGCAATTACTGAGCCTCCCACTGTTCAAGCCGAAGAGAAAACCCAGGATGACACTGAAGCCGAAAACTTTGAAATTGAAGTGATTAAACCGACTTCTCCAGGTAACTTCGACGTTGACCCAAGTCAAGCGGATTACTTGCTTGCTTCACCTGAGTTTGATGAATTTCTCGCTGATTACTTAAGTCTCGATGAACCAATATCTTCTCTTTTTTCGGAGAATACTGATTTTAACTTCTTTTCTTCTGTAGCGGAAGTACCGAGAGCTGCACAAACTTCTCCCCTTCCAGATGTTCCTCCTCCATCCCTTCAAGTCACTCCTGCTTCTCAGCCGGGATCGCAGGAAGAACAAATAGGAGCTCATCAAGGCTTGGACGATCCACTTGCTTTGCAAGAGCAGAAGGTTGGGGAACTTGAAGAAGGCGAGAAGACTCCAGAGCCTTATGATGATGACACGAAGCTATCTGAGCTAACTAGTCCGGGCAGTGAGTCTTCTTCAAAGAAGAAGGGGAAGCACGCAATTACGAAGAAGAAGAAGAAATGTGCTTCTGCTGGTGAAGACAAAATAGAAGAAGATCCGGCTACTCCTTCTTCTCCTTCTTCCCCGACCCATCAGCGCTGGATTCAGAAACTGATCATCAAACCGGGCAAGAGCTCTAAAGGTGGCGGGAAGAAGGAGTGATGAGCTGGACTTTAGGCTTATTGTTTTGCTTTTTGCTTTTTGCATGTATTGACCGGAGTTTGTGCGGATACCGTCCTCCGCTTGTTGAAACCTGCATATGTACAAAAATTTCATAGTATGGAATAAAATGGTTCTTTTTACTTGTACAATTTCTTGTTAATATATGTGTGAACGAATTTATTCCTTGTTTTGCACAAGTTTCTTTATTTACTTTATATGATATTGCAGTGAGCTCGTGGTATGATGTTTGAGCGTTATTTTTATTAATATAGCTATATGCCCCCATACTACGGTTTACCGCAATATTCTGAAAAGATTTGTATTCTTATTTTAGAGAATAATACTTCCGTTTTGAGGAAATATCATTCTGCTTTTAATAGAATATGCTTTGTATCGGAGAAGTTTTTCTTTCTCTTTCTTTCTAAAGAACACTTCTACTTTCGGGGATGATCACTTTTATTTATTGAAAAGTGGATTTCCCTACGCAGTGAAGCGAGCTTCTGGAGAAATGTTTTGATCTATTGGACGTGCCTCGTTTGAGGGCTTTGTTTTAGCACTTCACTGTTGAGAGTAAAAGTGTGCCTCTAAAGAGGGCTTGTTTGATATGCCTTTGGGAAGGGCTTTTTTGTTGTTCCTCGAGAGAGGGCTCCTCCGAAGAGTTATGCCTCCGAAGAGGGCTTGTGCCTCAGAAGAGGGCTTTTACATTTCAACTCTGGTGAAGTGGGCCTCCGAAGAGAGATTTTTGCACTTCAACTCTGGTGAAATGTGCCTCCGAAGAGGTCTTTTTGGCATTTCAGCTCTGGTGAAGTGGGCCTCCGAAGAGAGATTTTGCACTTCAGCTCCAGTGAAATGTGCCTCGGGAGAGGTCTTTTTGGCATTTCAGCTCTAGTGAAGTGGGCCTCCGAAGAGAGATTTTTGCACTTCAGCTCCGGTGAAATGTGCCTCCGAAGAGGTCTTTGTTTAAGTGCCTCTGAAGAGGGCTTGCGCCTCCGAAGCAGTTTTTTGCTTACGAAGAGGTCATTGTTTGAGTGCCTCCGAAGAGGGCTTGCGCCTCCGAAGCAGTTTTTTCCTACGAAGAGGTCTTTGTTTGGACTCCGAAGAGTAGCAGTTGGACTCCGAAGAGTAGCATGGGAACTCGGAGGAGTAGCATTTGGACTCCAAAGAGTAGCAGTTGGACTCCGAAGAGTAGCACGCGAACTCGGAGGAGTAGCATTTGGACTCCAAAGAGTAGCACGTGAACTCGGAGGAGTTAGCATTGTTGCTTGTGTCCTTCCACCATCTGCTCCCTAGTGATTCCTCGTTATCACTTCAAATACATGTCCCATCCTTTTACAAGTTGTTTGCTTTTTTCCAGAGAAGTGTACTTTATCGTTGAGTGAATCCATGGGGCAGACGCAGGCTACTTTACCGGATGTTAGTTTGCACAAACGATCTCGATTAGTTAGCAAGGGTCTGGAACCTTCTCTTAAAGAAGGTGCCCACTTTGGTGGTCTCGTCAACCGTTTATGAATAGCACTTCTTTTGTAAGAGTTGAATTTTGGAACTTTTGTGACTTGACATTTGTTTGTTGAATGATTTATAGGAATCGCTGAGCCTTGTGATGTGTTGGATAGGTAAGCTTTGCTTTGATAGCCTGCAATATTAAATCGACATTTTAGCAATATTTTAAAGATACTTGCATATCGAAATGAGACAGGCATTTTATAGTATTAGAGAACACAAGATTTATAGTTCTTTATTTTATTATTGATTCACATTGATTCCTCAGTGGTTTACAATACAAGAGTTATACATCCATCATCATTTTACAAATTTAAGCAATGTTGTTAAGTAAAAATTGGATCCAAGTGATTGTTGTTCCGAAATCTCGGAATTGAATCTCCATTTTAGCTGGAATCATTGTTTCTGATCCATATGCCAATCAGAATGGAGCGTGGTCAGACGTTGTATGAGGACCCCTTGTGACAACATTAATGACAAGCCTCTCTGATTCCTGCTCTGCGGTTTTCTGTCCTGAGCCGTATTGATGAGCGGGAACCAGTTGCCCCTGAGTGGATGAGGATGGGTCATTCCTATTTTTCCTGACATATTGTTGAAGTTTATTTTCTTTCAACAGCTCTTCAATCAGATCCTTCAAGTGGCGGCACTAATTAGTGTCATGGCCAGGCTGATTGTGGAATTTACAGAATCTTCCACTCTGCGTGGCATTTTTTCCAAGTCTCAGCTTATGTGATTTAGGATATTCAACAGTATCCTTAGTTGCAAAGAAAATATTCTCTGGAGTATCAGTCAAGGGAGTGAAATTCGAAGGTTCAAAGTAGCGAGTTTTCTTCGCATTTCCCTGTTTTTTCTCGTCATCATTTTCCCTCTTCTCTCCTCCAGATTATCTTCTATTAGAAGCAACACTGTTATTCTGGATTTCGGCAACTACTACTTTCGCTGGCACAGAAAGGCTTTCTAAGCGCATGAATTCGTCGGCCTTTTTATAGAATTTCTCGAGTGAGTTTGGCTCCTTCATTTTTAACCATCTTCCGAATTCACTTGATTTGTTGATGGCTCGCATCAAGTAAGTCAAGATCATACGGGGTTCTGCATTATCCACTTCGGTTAAGGCTACGTTGAAGCGGTTCAAAAAAGATCTGATAGACTCTCCAGGATTTTGTTCGAGGCTGGACAGTGACATTATGTCCTTGGCCTTTGCAGCATACAACCTGAACTGGTCTTTGAATTTTCGCGTTAAGTAAGAAAATTGATCCACGGACCAAACTGGTAGCTTTGTGAACCAAAGTAGAGCCACTCCTTCTAAGTACACTGGAAAGTATCGGCATTTAATCTCATCTGATGCCCTTGCACCAGTCATATGCCAATCGTACTTGTATAGAAACTGGTTTGGGTCACTTGTCCCCTTATAGGCCGGGATAGTAGGAGGTACAATTTTCCTTGGAAATTCTGCTTTCAGGATCCTTTCAGTAAACGGAGTCTTGCTTGGAGCAAATCCCCAGTCGTTCTCATTTTCTTCCCTCTAGATGCTCTCTTTCATGATTCGACGAACCATCCCTAATAGGTACTCCTCATTGTTCATAGGCATTGCCGGGCAGACGTCAGCTCCCCTTTCAGAAGTTTGCCTGGGAAAATGTTCACGAAAAGTTGGCTGCGGCCTTGAACCTTCAGCTTGGAAAGGTCGCGCTTCAGCGGTGCCAGTTTCTCTTTGAGGAATACCTCTCTCTTGGGGATTATGAGCATCTTCGGCAAAGGTTGTTTCATTGTTTTCTGGTTGTCGATTTGCCCCGAGCAGAGCATTTAATCTGTCCATCATTAAAGCGTTTTGAGTTTCAATTTGTTGGTATAATCCCGACACTACATCGTCTAATTCAGCCCTTGTGACTCCAACGGTAGGAGTTTCCTAGTTAGCTCTTGGGGAAGCGGAGGTCCCCTCATGAGCATTTCCGGATCGGGTAGATCTACTCTTTCTTCCAGGAGCCATGATTTCAGATAAATTTTTGGTCTTTAGAGAGATTCTTTCAATAAACTTTCGCGGAGCAATGGTGAGAATATTCCTGAGTTCAATTCTCTCAATGAAAGCACCAAAATGTTAACGCTAAAAATCGACGCTAACCCCGGTGTATGTGTGTGAGTTATGTGAAAGCACCACCCGCTGGTATGGGAACAGAAATAAGCAGAAAATAGCAGAAAAATAAAGAGACAACAGTTTTATAGTGGTTCGGCCTGGAATTAAGCCTACGTCCACTTTATCTTCTTTATTAATGATTTGATTACAACTCTTTACAGCAATTCTTCGATTACAATACACTCTAGACGAGTAACTAGAACTTGTATGGAGAAGATGCTTTCGAATTCATGTTGAATGTGTTCGATCTCCTTTTGAAGTTCGTTGAAGTGTCTTTGGTGTTTGGAGAGCTTGAAGTGTTGGTTGAGTTGAGAAAACGGTAGCGTAATGGCCTTCCAGAAATGAGCCCCCCAAAGTCCCCCTTGAAGTAGGAGTTGGTGTTGTATTTATAGGTAGATTTCTGAGTTAGGTCGTAGGTCGTGAACGACCTAAGAGTAGGTCGTATGTCGTGGGCGACCTAAGAAGCATAGGCTACGACTTAATAGTTTGCTCTGGATCATTTGAACATATTGACAAGGCATAGGTCGTTGGCAACCAAGTGGGAGTGGTGAGTGACTTAGGGAAAAGCAGCATAAGTGACGCAGCGGATAATTCAAAACAAAGTAGATTGGTGAAAGTAGCAGTCGATGGATTGATGAATGCTGAATTGCCCGAATTCGTTGATCCGAAGATACCGAACTCTAGCTATCTCGAACTCGTTGATCGCGCACGATACCGGGTTCAAAGATCTTCAATTCTTCAAGCGTTGATCAAGCGCACTTGATTCCGCGAATCGGCTTCTACAATCGTTGAATCGAGCGCACTCGATTATCCGAAAGAGGAGATAGGAGATTACACTCAACTACCAATTTGAATGAAAGCACAAAGCAATCAAAAGAGAATTTTATTCAATATTCAACAACCCTTTACAAATGACCATACATGCCTATTTATAGGCTACAACTCAACACAACAGAAACTTCAAAAATATTACAAGTACTTAGGTCGTCTTCGACCTATAAGGAACGACTTACGAGTTATAACAAAGTGCACGACTTAGGAAATAACCTACATATTACAACACAGCGACTCAACACTTAAGTCGTACAGGATTCACGACTCACAACTTAACATAAGTCGGTGACGACTTAGCAAATTACAACCAAGTACAAGACTCAATGACACGCAGCTTAACCCAGTTCACGACTTAAGATATCAACGGCTCAGATTGACGCGGCATCAGGATCTTCGGTCTCAAGCTTCTGCGACTTAAGAATCAATGATCTAGATTAACTCGGCATAAGATTCAATGACATCCATCTTCACGCGACTTAAGATAACCGGCTTCATTCGACTTAAGAATCATTGGTCCAGATTAACTCGGCGTAAGAATCTACGGCCTCCAGAGCTTCAGCGACTTAAAACATAAGCGGTATCAGGAATCAACGTCTTACGAGATCAATGGTCTTCATACTTCAGCGACTTAAAGAATGGACGGCATCCGTAGCTTTGCGACCTAAAACAAAAGCGGCATCAGGAATCAACGTCTTTAAGGGAATCAAAGATAGAGATTAACTCGGCAGACATATCAACGGCATCTAGGGCTTCGCGACTTAAGATAAGACCTTGCGACTTAAGAAGTCTAACTCTGCGACCTAAGTCTGTACGACTTAAAACCTTGCGACTTAAGAACATAGCATCTGAATCCTCTTCATGCGACCTTAGTTCCAACTCGTTAAGTCGTACACGAGTTAAAAACAAGTTAAGTCGTATCTCTTTTTCCTTCAGGCTGGTAGGTCGTAGCTCCGACTTAAAAAATACGTTAGGTCGCTCGCGACCTAACACTTCAACTCCCAGCCAATCCTCACACACTGCTAACTCGCTAGCCTCTTTGTTAGGTCGTAGCCTTTTCTCCCTGACTTGGTTAAGTCGTAACCCTCCCCCATTAAGTCGTAGCTCTTCCTCACGTGGTTCCTTAGGTCGTAGACGACCTACAACTTCTACGTTAGGTCGCAAGTCTTGGTCACAACTTATGCCTTTGACAAATGAAGGTTGCGCTGCATCATCCTCCCCAGGTTGAGAAAAATTCGGCCTCGAATTTAAAAGCTTCCTTCTTCGAGATGCTGTCTTCCATTCATTATCTGGTTTGACACTGCCCTGGTGATAACCATTCTTGAAATTAAACTTGTTTTGTACTTTGGATGTTATGGTTCGAGCTAAATAGAACAAACGTGGCATCAGGCAGGCGGCATAAGAAAGTGATCTGAGGGAGATGACATATGGAAAATTGCATAATAAACTAAGCACTAGATGCCAGATCCACTTCATGTAGCGCATAACTTCATAAGAATAGTGTCGTATACCATATTGCTTGTGCCAATAGGAAGATGTGATATAGGACCAAAACATGTCTAAAATGTGTGATGATATAAGGAAATTTACAATCATGGAATGACTTAGGAAACCTCGACCGAAAAATTGTGATGACTCATGCTCAGATTCTTGTCTTTCCTTATCCCGTTCAGATGTATCATCATCTTGAATCATCCCTTGACGTGTTGCATCAAATTCCCCTGACTGAAATGAACTCCCACTTGCTTCTCCTTCAACATATTTAGGTTCATAATATGGTTCCAAGCAATCGACATTGGCAATGTTAGCAGCGTGGACGTCATCCGACAACTTTAACTGACAATCATTCACTTCCTCCTGTTGTATCAACTCTTCTTGTTCTTTCAGACACATAAGATCATACGATCTTGGCAGTAAAATAGCATCTGGTACGAGTTTAGTGTGAGGTTGAATGTCTTGTAGAAATGGTAACTCTTTGGGCATCTCTTCAGAGTATTCGACTTCAGACTTATCGAATTCTGATCCAACTTCCTCATAGACATCAAGATCTTTACTCGTTCCTTGCCCGGATAATACAAACAAGTCAGTACTAATTTCCACTTTTTCGTCAGGCTCTTCCAAGCATACAAGACTAGATTCTTCAAGCAGTTCCTCAGACATCTCATCCTCACATTCTTCAATTACTTCATCTTCTTCAGGATTCTCAAAATCAGAATTTTCTCCAGGTTCAATCATCATTGATAACTCATCACCATCTTCTATTTCAATGATGACGTCTTTCAAAAATAATAAACTATCTGATTCTGCCTTCTCTTCTGTTTCACTCTCGCTTTGTTCATGTTCCTTGGAAACTAAGGAATTTATACTCGGCTGACTCTCATCCATAAGCTCAGGTGCTAAATAAGAATCCTCCATTGTCAAATGAATTTCCTCCATCCCGAACACAGCTTCTTCTTCCATTCTATCAACATCAAACTGTGGCAATGAAGAGTAATCAACTTCTACCTCCACATACTTTGACTCAACTTCTTCTTCATCGTCAAATTTCGACGGTTCATAAAAGTCAATTTCAACAGTCCCCCACAACAAACCTTCTTTCTCTATTGACAAAACTTCTACTCTCCTTGATAAAGATTCCTCAAACCCTGGCAAAAATTCTTCATCGTCGTCAAATTGCGGTGGTTGATAAAAGTTAACTTCATCAATCAAATTACATTCTTCGTTCTCCAACTCGACCTCTTCATCTTCGTTGTCAAACTTTAGTGGTAAGGTTGCGAATGATTCTGTACGTCCGACCACTTCAAATTCTTCTAACATTGGTTTAACCTCCTCGAGAGTTTTAAGCTCTTCGCTTGCCTCATACCTAACCAAGGTTTCAGCACTACCTTCCGATTCTTCAGCACTTTCGCCGAAAGGTAATGGACTAGTTGGCATCTCTTCCTCTTCTGTCTCGCTTTCAGTAGATTCATTCACATCCTCGCTTCCACATTCTTCTACAATAAAGGGTTTATTCTGGGGCTTTGTACATTCAAAACTTCGATGGTCAGACTTCTGATAATGATATTGCTTAACTCATTCATCAACGCTGGTCTTCGTGATTCCATATACAACTGGTTCATTGACTCTCTTAAAAACATTTCTACTGTAATGAACAGCATGATTTTGATTGTTGGAGTTTGGAACCACACCCTTTCCTCGACTCCCTTGACTCAACTTCCGCAATTGTTGCTCAAGACGAGCTTGATAATTGTAGGGTAAGAAATCTGCCTTCATCATCCTTTTCATCTTATCCCACTTGACAACTTTAGACTTCTTCATCCTCTCTCTGGTTGACTTAGTTTGTTGCCACCAGTCCATGGCTCTTCCTTTCAAACTTGCAGCAACTAGCTTCACTTGACGATCCTCAGGAACGTAGTTGAGCTCAAAAACATTTTCAACCGTGGATAACCAGTCCAAGAATTCCTCTGCTTGTAGTCCACCTCGGAATTCTGGAATCTCCGTGTCCTTTCTTGATTTCCATGTATAACCATCCTTTTCAATATTCTTGTATCGATTTTGCCCTTGACCAGAATATCGACAATGAACACGATCACCATAACTTTCCTCTTCAAAATTAGTTGAACTTCGTCGTCGATTCAGAACATCGACTCTTCTATGCCCATGCACGTCCTCTCTACTTCTTTTCTCATAATTATAAGATGGCTCATGCTCGTAACCATGATACGCTCTTCTTTCTTCCTTCTGATAATCACGATTGTCTCGAGCTCCACGATCTCGATTTATTGACAAAGATGATTCTCTTCTTTCTCTATCATAACGTGGCGACACTCTCCGTTGATTTCGATTCATGTCAAACTTCATTCTCTCTACTTTCTCGAAATCCTTATTGAATCTTTCATCACTACGTTGCTTCTTCTGCTCAGGATCTTCTCTCTCATATAAATCTGCATCACTATGATGACGGTTAACATATCTCGGAGGCATGATCAAGCCTTCAAACTTTGACTTTCGGCTCCACTCCAAATTTCAAACACCTCTCGAACTTAGATCCAAAATGAAATGGATCGAAAACTTCCACTTTGCAGCAAATCGCGATGAACACGATGGACAAAGTTTCGGCCTCCAATTCAAATTTGATCAATCAATCTTCAAACAATGATGAACACAACTTCTTCACGGCCACACAAATCCGAACTTCAATCTTCAAAATGATGCACGACTCAATGCTTCAAACCCTTGGCCGTGTTCAAATATATATTTCGATTCAAACTTCTTCAAAATGATTAGGCTCCAAGACTCGATCTAGCTATGATTGGCTAGAACAAGCTCTGATACCAAAACTGACGCAGCGGATAATTCAAAACAAAGTAGATTGGTGAAAGTAGCAGTCGATGGATTGATGAATGCTGAATTGCCCGAATTCGTTGATCCGAAGATACCGAACTCTAGCTATCTCGAACTCGTTGATCGCGCACGATACCGGGTTGAAAGATCTTCAATTCTTCAAGCGTTGATCAAGCGCACTTGATTCCGCGAATCGGCTTCTACAATCGTTGAATCGAGCGCACTCGATTATCCGAAAGAGGAGATAGGAGATTACACTCAACTACCAATTTGAATGAAAGCACAAAGCAATCAAAAGAGAATTTTATTCAATATTCAACAACCCTTTACAAATGACCATACATGCCTATTTATAGGCTACAACTCAACACAACAGAAACTTCAAAAATATTACAAGTACTTAGGTCGTCTTCGACCTATAAGGAACGACTTACGAGTTATAACAAAGTGCACGACTTAGGAAATAACCTACATATTACAACACAGCGACTCAACACTTAAGTCGTACAGGATTCACGACTCACAACTTAACATAAGTCGGTGACGACTTAGCAAATTACAACCAAGTACAAGACTCAATGACACGCAGCTTAACCCAGTTCACGACTTAAGATATCAACGGCTCAGATTGACGCGGCATCAGGATCTTCGGTCTCAAGCTTCTGCGACTTAAGAATCAATGATCTAGATTAACTCGGCATAAGATTCAATGACATCCATCTTCATGCGACTTAAGATAACCGGCTTCATTCGACTTAAGAATCATTGGTCCAGATTAACTCGGCGTAAGAATCTACGGCCTCCAGAGCTTCAGCGACTTAAAACATAAGCGGTATCAGGAATCAACGTCTTACGAGATCAATGGTCTTCATACTTCAGCGACTTAAAGAATGGACGGCATCCGTAGCTTTGCGACCTAAAACAAAAGCGGCATCAGGAATCAACGTCTTTAAGGGAATCAAAGATAGAGATTAACTCGGCAGACATATCAACGGCATCTAGGGCTTCGCGACTTAAGATAAGACCTTGTGACTTAAGAAGTCTAACTCCGCGACCTAAGTCTGTACGACTTAAAACCTTGCGACTTAAGAACATAGCATCTGAATCCTCTTCATGCGACCTTAGTTCCAACTCGTTAAGTCGTACACGAGTTAAAACAAGTTAAGTCGTATCTCTTTTTCCTTCAGGCTGGTAGGTCGTAGCTCCGACTTAAAAAATACGTTAGGTCGCTCGCGACCTAACACTTCAACTCCCAGCCAATCCTCACACACTTCTAACTCGCTAGCCTCTTTGTTAGGTCGTAGCCTTTTCTCCCTGACTTGGTTAAGTCGTAACCCTCCCCCATTAAGTCGTAGCTCTTCCTCACGTGGTTCCTTAGGTCGTAGACGACCTACAACTTCTACGTTAGGTCGCAAGTCTTGGTCACGACTTATGCCTTTGACAAATGAAGGTTGCGCTGCATCAATAAGCAGCATAAGGAGTTTTAGGTCGTGTACGACCTAAGATAGGTCGTAGGTCGTGTTGCCTCTGCTGTGGGTTACTGTTATCCCATGTTGACAATTAGGTCGCTCCATCCTCTAGGTCGTTAGGTTCTTTCTGGAGTTAGGTTGCTCCTTCCTTTAGGTCGCTAGCTCGTTATAACTAGTAGGTCGTTAAGTCGTAGAGTCTTTAGGTCGTTAGGTCGCAGAGTCTTTAGGTCGTTAGGTTGCAGAGTCTTTATGTCGCTAGGTCGCTTTATATTTTAGGTCGCTTCAAAATAGGAGTTAACATCAAACTATACGTTTACCCATATATTTTTTGCTTAATTGCTATTATCATCTTCGCATAGCTTCTAATTTATTTTAAATTTATGCATATGTTATCTCAGGTACGTCCAAATACTCTGTTATTTGCGTGTAGTTAGTGTTATTCCTATTTACTCAACATATATGTTGTTAGTAGGTAATTCTATGGCCATGTTTTTGCCTCTGGGTTGGCTTTTATGTATTTTTTTCTTCCATTTACAATTTCAGCCCTAATCCTTTTTGTTTAGTTATTCAAGCATTGTAGTGTGCAATTATTTTATGAACTAATCAAAAGAATTGGAATTTGTGATTATTAGGTTTTATAGTTCGAGGTTACGCAGTGTATATTTGAATTAAAGTTTTGGGATTGTGAATTTAAATTTAATGTAAATAAGTTAAATGTTATGTATATAATATTCAATTCTGTTACGAGTGTAACGGCACGCGCTTTGCGCGTGAGTTATTTTTTTTATAAATTGTATATGTCTAAATCAGTCAAAAAAATGATTTTTTTATTTTCAAGTGATATTAAGATTTGTATATTTTCAATGAAGTATTTTAAGTTTGTAACGAAATTTTAATTTTAGATCTTATTTTTAGAAGCATTTTGAATTTGTAAAGCTTATTTAATCGTTAGATTCTACATTTAAGGGCGTTTGAATCTGTAATAGAAGTTTAATATTAGATCCTATTTTTAAGTGGTTAAAATTTGATAAAATACGAATGGGGGTTTTTGGTAGTTCACGTTGACACAAAAAAAGTGTGACACCAAAGCTATTATAACTATTATTAAAGATAAAGATGTTGCGAATACAGTCTTTTTTATATTTAGAAACCTACTTATAATATAAAATTCCATTTTATTTTTCGTTCACGTTAAGTATATTTATTATTTGTGGCTCCATTAATGATTTTTTGTTCATGTATATAAAGCTACACTAGACCTTGATAATTCAAATATGCATATGCCATGACTTGGTGACTACTTTAATATTGTATATTACAAATTTATTTATACTCTACATTACGTAACCATACCAATTCGTACTCAAGACATTTATGTTTGACTTAATTTCCCACCAACATTATACTGCTTAATTAATAATTAATTATGTTAATGTAAGTAAATTTTTCTATTAATATTTATGTTATTTTAGTTCGTATTTATCCATTTAGCTATCTTAAAAATAATCAAAATAATCTTTACAGAGGTATCATAACTACCCTCGATTATGATGCATCTGAACATACATTAAGTTGAAATGAAGGTATAGAATGTATCATGGACAAAACTTAAAAATATCATCAGTGTTAATACTTTCCATGGTATGTTTTAAAAGTTGTGATTGTTTTCAAAATCGTCTACACACATTTACACTAAGGAATCTTAGTTTCATTGGTTGAATCCACAACTCAACTCATTTATTGGTGCAAATTTTTAGGAATATATTACACGGAAGTGATTCGAAGATAGGTTTCTCTCTCCAAAAACATATTATTCGTTGAAAATCAATAAATTTACATCATTCAACCTTCACCATGAAGTGAAACAATAATTTGTGAAACATTGGAATAACTTATAATGCACATGATTTTGTTTTAAGTATAAACTAGATTTGGATGTACTACTATACAAATATATATATATATCTCAATTTTTCTAATGTTTTTGAACAAGTCGGCTATAAATATTACTCTATGACACATCATTGCATATTAATGTGTTAAATTTGAACATATGAAATAGATGATATTTTCACACTTATTGATGAAAATTAGGTCTATTGCAGGAATATTTTTTTTCAAATTGTAGAGAAGATGGATTGAGTTTCAATAGTCGTTATATAATATATAAGTGTAACATCCCCTATCTAGAGGCCTAAAGTTAAGCGCTACGGATGTTGTAGTCATCTATAGTATTAACTTTCGGCGACTAAATACGGCTATGTTAATGGTATCTAATATCAGAAGCACTTGAATATGAAACAAATCACAAATTTCAAAAAAGAATTTTCCATTACATTTCAAAACACGTGTTCCATATTCATATTACATAATCCCAAACGTTTCCTAAACAATGATAAAATACAATTATTACAAAATACGCCAAGAGCGATGTTAGCACCAAAATTGGTCACTAACCTCGTTGAGAAAGATTGTGTAGAGATGTAAGTGATGAAGTTAAATTAAACAAGGAAGAATATGCTAATTTAAATGCAGAAAGTAAGAACACCGGATTTATAGTGGTTCAACGTAATTGCCTACGTCCACTTTGAGTTTTGATCTTTATTTCTTTCACAAGTAGTTAAATACAGATACAATCCATATATTGATGACTTGAATACAAGTTTGAATTAAAAAGAGGAGAGTATAAAAAATGGCAGAGTCTCCCCAGTGTTCTCCAAAAAAGGTCCATTTCATTGTGCCCATGCCCTTCTATTTATAGAGGAAGATGGGTTGGACTTCCTTCATGGGCTTAGGAACAAGGTGCCTCTGCCCATAGTGGGTGAATCTGCGCACCAGGCCAGGCAGGCCGAATGCTCTTGCTTTATTGTGGGCCTGACAACTTGCTACCACCTCCAGTCTCTCCTTGATCAGAATCTTGTCTAGTGCTAATGATAATTTCTTCAACCGTCGTTTTGTAACCGGGCCAAGATGCCGGTTAACACTTGCCCCCCAAAGTGTGTCGTGTGAAGCAACACAACACGCTTTGAATCAGCGAATATTCCTTGTCTTCAGAAAGAAATCCACCATGTTTCTTGAATAGTCATTATCCTCCAATATATCCTCCCAAGGTGTTGTATCCTTCTTTGGTCATCGTGATGCTCGGTCGATTCCCAATATTATAAATCCAGGGTTGTAGTTCATTAGTGGCCATCCGTGTGTGATTCTGCAGAGCTAATAAGCTTCGGCTATATGATATAGTCTTCTCTTAATAACCCTTAGTAAGAATTCAATTTCTATTGATTTCAAGTAGTCAAACTTTTTCGGATGTACACATGCACGTTCGGGTACATGTTCTTGCCATTGGCTCTCGGATGCGTTTTATATGCTTATAAGTCGTCGCCAACTCCATCCAGTTTAATTGTAATTCAATCGCGATTCCTTGTTTGTATTTTCTGTGAAATAAGGGTTGCAATCAGCCACTTGAGGAGTTTTCCAAACCTCTCTTCAGTACAGACTCTATGATTTTGTTCACAGCTTCAACCTGTCCATTTACAGTTATAATGGATCATGGAAGGTCATAAGGACATATGACGTTACGGATAAAGAAGTTGATTATTTTCTTCATCTTGGTCGTGGTTAAGAGTTCTTCATCTGCCCATTTGGTGACGTAATTAACTGCTATGATGGTGTATTTTGCACCACCTTTAGGATCGACAAGAAGATGATTACAGTGCCCCTAAGTGGCAAACGGCTATGAACTAGCCATTTGAATAATTTCCATCGGCGGGGTTCCCGGATTTTTTGCAAACATCTTGCACTCGTCACATTGTCTAGCATGATCAACCGCTTCTGGGTTGATAGTTGGCCAGTAATACCTGTAGCAGAGTACCTTGTTTATCATGGTTTTCCCCCTGATGTTATTACCGCATTCTTCTTCATAGAATTTGCTCAAGATATCATCATGGGCGATATGCCAAAGCATGGGGATGGATAAACTCCTTTTGACACACGACTTATTCTTTAATGATTTGGCGTGAAGCTTTGAGGAGGATCTGTCGTTTTCCATTCCTTCGTTCACTAAGAATTCCTCATTGTAGATAGTCTTTGATAGGAGTCAACCATGACACCTTTTCATTTTGTTCGCTGAGTACGTGTGTAATGATGTAATACGTGAAGTCGGTTAGTAGCTCTTGGACTTGGCCGAGATAAGGAGCAAGACAATGCCCCCTAGAAAGATCAACTTCCTTAAATTTGTATACTACCAATCAAGAATCACAAAAGATATGTAAAGTTTTCACTTCAAATCCTCTAGCAAGTTTGAGGCTGGCCGTCAAGGCTTCATACTAAGCATCGTTGTTTGTTATAGGTAAATCGAGTTTTAGGACGTAGCAGATTGATCGTTCCTTAGGAGTCATTATCATGACTCCTATGCCATAACACTGATCATTGGATGCTCCATCCGCGTACATTTTCCATCTCATGGTTGGTTCTCTGCTACTCTTCGAGTAGTCATCTGAGGTAGTGAATTTGGGTGTGAGGTCTGCTAATTTCCGTCCTTGGATAGCCCTTCGTGGGAAATAAGTGATATCGAATTAGCTTAGTTCGATATTCTATTTAAGTAGTCTTTTAGACGTCTCAGGTCATTGTATGCCCTGTCGCAATGGCTGGTAGGCATAGACGTTGATGGGGTGAGCCTAAAAGTAAGAGTGGAGCTTTCATGATGAAATCAATAGGATTGTGCTAGCTTTTGTAGCTTCGGGTTGATATCCAATGCATGGCTCGCGATAGTTAATGAAATCACATATGCATGTCAGAATGGTTCCAAGGGAACATATCATCATTTATTCAGAAAAATCCAACTAATTCTTTTATCATCACTGCACTGAGTTGTGATCCAATATTCAGCACCCGGAAAGGGCGCCATGGCTGGCGGTAATGTCGACCGTCAGCTTAGCAGGTGCCATCCCAGATTCTTTGAGTAAAGATGTAACTATTCTGCATAACATTCAATGTGAAATATGGTTGAGACGGTCAATGTTGATGGTTATTCTGGTCAAATCCTAGAGTCTTGTCATGAGTTGTTAAGTCAAATAATGAAGGGCTCTGAATGCTCTAATTAATTATCTGCAAATGGCCAAAGATCAGGCTTAAAAGCACGTTGAAGGAAATGTCGAGTAGGGGCCAACCTCGAGTTGCGTTCAATTGCATAGCTGGATCTTGCTATGAGTTTGAATTTGCTTGTATATTCGAGTAACGCATTTTCTATTCAATGCCTTCATGATCCTTCACTCGCCCTTCGGGTTGGAGTGACAGTCAGTTGCCCACAAGCTTTGGCATCGATTTAATGATTCTATCTCTAGGCATCCTTTCGGTCGTTGCCTTGAGTAGCTGTAAGCACTATATATAAGTTTTAATACTGAGCTATCGTAGCCAGTTTTTGAATGACCATGCATCTTCTCCCAGTCTCGGGTTAATAAATGTACTGCATGGACGGTTGAGTCTCGTCCTAGCTACGTTTATGCTTTCACCTAAACTCCAAAGACATAAAGGTGATTGGTGAATAGTCGGTTCACATTCATCTTGCTTCTCGCTCGTACCCCTAGATCTGGGGCATATACCGATAAGTAGGAAGGCCAGCCACACCCACTTTAGCTTTACTCTCTTTCCCGTTGAATCGTGGGATCATGTCAGTCGATAGGAGACTAGGTCTCGCCTATCTTGGATTTTATCGTGGTTTTTCATTCCAAGAGGAATACTTCGATGCCACGTAAGTTTTAGGGCGTAATTTGGATAGTGGATGGTCATCCACGTCCACTTTGGTTCATGCTCTGTAATCAGATCTCGGGGTAAAGTTGGCTACAAATGCAGTCGGGTTATGCTCATCCAGTTTCATACTCCTCCTGACGAATTGAACGAGGGTGCTGGAGAATTTTTGACCAAGTATTCGTGGTTTACCCTCCTTTCCATACTCTGGGGGTCACAGTTTTTCAAAAAACAAACATCCGAGTCACATTCGTATGTGCTTGGTGCGGATCGGCATTGACCCTTGGTCTGAGGTATGATATAGTAGGTTGCTCGTAGCTTTGGATGCCGTTTCGATTGGTTCTGTATTGAAGCCTCCTTGCAGTCGCTGCCTCAAGTTATAAAGAACGCCATGCTAGGGCTATAGTAAGCTGTCGTATTCGGCTTTTTAGTGTTTTGTACCCCTGCCCCCAGCATTGATTTAGCCAGGTCACTAGTTGGATGGTCAAACTCCATCCTCAGCAAGTTAATAATCCTCCTATCGATTCCAGGCCGAAGTTTACGGAATAGAAAATGGTCGGGATCCACACGTCTATTTATCGATGTTTATACACCACTCTGCATTCTGGTGACTTAGTTTTATTCTCCCTCCGGTTGACTCGCACCCAATTTGTGTTCATGCTTCGGTCCACGCTCCGGGGACTTAGAGATTTGTCGAACGGTTTATGCTTTAGTCCACAGTTCGAGACGCAGAGATTTTCGTCAACTCGTTTATACTCTAGTTCGCACTCTGGGAACTTAGAGTAATCTGGTCCGCTTCTGGGATTTAGGGATTTTTCTGAAGTTGTCTATAATCTAGTCCATGCTCTAGGGACTGAGAGTACTGTAGTCCGCACTCTGGGGACGTAGAGGTTTTTGAGTCATTTATACTCTAGTCCGCACTCAGGGACTTAGAGTACTTTAGTCCGCATTCTGTCTCCCGTTCCAGAGGGTGAGACCCCCCGGATGGCTGAGAGTTTGCCTAAACCTGGTAGATAATCCTTCTCTTTAAGATTCTCTTTAAGATTTCGAAAGTCGTTATTCTTTATGAAGGACTATTGCATTCTAATGCTTGTTTTCCACGATTTTGTGCAGGCCGTTCTGACCCCGAGCCCACTCCGAGGAGCGATGTCGCCAAGGAAGTGGGGGAGAAAACAAGTGAAGCCACTCACGCAGGGGAGGCTCCTGGTCCAGACGCTCAGGTGATCAGAGCGCTTGATGAAGACAAGTCTGAAACCTCCTCTCCTACCGACGGGGGTTATGAAGTAGAAATTACAAGCGCCTCTGAGCACACATCTGAATTGAGCATGGAGGAACAGCTCGAGATAGAGAAGGAGGAGACGATCAAGGTAATAGTAGAGCCCCGAGTTGTGGACTTGGACGACCCTTTGAACAAGCCGTTGAAGGTCATCCTTCCTGGCGGGTCCAAGCCCATGGAAGGCCCCCGTACTCCTTCAGTTGCTACCCCTCTATCAAAGAAGAGTACCAAGGGTAAATGCTCTGGAGAGGAGCCGTCTGGAAAGAAGTTTAAGAAGCACAAGAAGTGACTACTATCCTCGTTCAACGAGAGTTAGTTTAAGTCATGTAATTATTTTCATCTATTTCCTTAGTCCTTATAAATAAAATGTCGACTCCGAACTTTGGAGGGGTTGTAATAGAAACTCATTTCTGAATAAGGTTTAGTTCCTTTTTCTGTCTTACAAAAGACTCTTATTGTTCAGTTTTCTTTGTGATTGTGACTTTAATCCAAGCAGTTGTGAGTAACATAGACTTCTCAGTCCATCTTCATATAACTCGGAAACTCTTCGGGAGTCGTTGAACTTCCATTCTGTGCTTCGAGCACTTAGAATACTTTTTAGCCCGTATGTCAGGGATTTGACAAATTCAAGTCATCTGTGTCATAGTTCATATTCAGGGAACTTGGAGATCCGATTCGCTTATATTCGAGCCCGCACTCTAGGGAGTTAGAGTACTCCAGTCCGCACTCCGGGGACTTGGAGGTTTAAGTCATTTATACTCTAGTCCGCGCTCTAGGGACTTAGAGTACAGTTCACGCTCTAGGGACTTGGAGGTTTAAGTCATTTATACTCTAGTCCGCGCTCTGGGGACTCATAGTACTCCGGTCCGTACTCTGGGAACTTGGAGGTTTAAGTCATTTATACTCTAGTCCGCGCTCTGGGGACTCAGAGTACTCCACTCCGTGCTCTGGAGACTTGGAGGTTTAAGTCGTTTATACTCTAGTCCACGTTCTGGGGACTTAGAGTACTCCTGTCCGCGCTCTGGTGACTTGGAGGTTTAAGTCGTTTATACTCTAGTCCACGCTCTGGGGACTTAGAGTACTCCAGTCCGCACTTTGGGGACTTGGAGGTTTAAATCGTTTATACTCTAGTCCGCGCTCTAGGACTTAGAGTACTCCAGTCCGTACTCTGGGGACTTGGAGGTTTAAGTCGTTTATACTCTAGTCCGCGCTCTGGGGACTTAGAGTACTCCAGTCCGCACTCTGGGGACTTGGAGGTTTAAGTCATTTATACTCTAGTCCGCGCTCTGGGAACTTAGAGTACTCATGTCCGCGCTCTGGGGACTTGGAGGTTTAAGTTGTTTATACTCTAGTCCACGCTCTGGGGACTTAGAGTACTCCAGTCCGCACTCTGGGGACTTGGAGATTTAAGTCATTTATACTCTAGTCCGCGCTCTAGGGACTTAGAGTACTCCTGTCCGTGCTCTGGGGACTTGGAGGTTTACGTTGTTTATACTCTAGTCAACGCTCTGGGGACTTAGAGTACTCCAGTCCGCACTCTGGAGACTTGGAGGTTTAAGTCGTTTATACTCTAGTCCGCGCTCTGGGGACTTAGAGTACTCCAGTCCGCACTCTGGGGACTTGGAGGTTTAAGTCGTTTATACTCTACTCCACGCTCTGGGGACTTAGAGTACTCCAGTCCTCACTCTGGGGACTTGGAGGTTTTAGTCGTTTATACTCTAGTCCGCGCTCTGGGGACTTAGAGTACTCCAGTCCGCAATCTGGAGACTTGGAGGTTTAAGTTGAGAGTAGTCGTATTTCCACTCTTTAATTTGTATTCATCTACTGTATCGAGGCTAATGTCGTCGAATGAACAATCGAACCACGTTTGCTCACGGAATGGGATTCTGCCCCACAGGATAAGGGACGGAATTTGAAAAATGGACGATCGATTCTCGTCCGCTTGGTGATTATAGCTCTTCCAATCAAGTCAAGGAAGGAGGTATATAACAGATGGTTGGATCACTTCCATGTTGGGTTAGACAGATTCCGGTGTCACTGAGTTTCAGGAGGGGAATCTGTATTTTGTCGAACTTTGTTCTATGACTCGATTTGAGTGGATGATCAGGCCATACCCATTCCAAGCCTTGCTTAGGTCTCCGAGTCAAACGTGGAGGTCGATGAATGGATGGTTGGTCATGTTGACTTTGTATTGGGCTCTGATCGTGATGAACTTTTCAATATTTAGTCCATAGCCCCAAATCAAAGGCATATGGTTGATGATGAGCGATTGAATTATGCTCGTCCAGATGTAACTCCACACGTCCGATCATGGTCTGCGTAGATTGGTTGCCAACCAAATCTGAGTACCTGGTCACCTGCATCGTTTTGAAAGTAGTTTAGTTCAAGCTAGTCGTAGTTCATAGAACAATTGAAATAGAGATGGAAATGGAAATAATTCAAAGAAGATTATGGTAAATCTCATTGATATGTGAAGCAGCATCGTGTGCTCACTATTCGACTCCGCCCCTGGCTCCTTTCAAAGGGATGTCGGCCGTCAACCGTCCTATTGATAATCATAGCCCTTTATTAATAGTCATCGGATATTCGCTGCCCGCCATTCTACAGGACTTGTACATACTATTGAAGCTTTCCTTTCCAGGTCATCTTTTCGATCATACCTCGGAGGTGTTTGTAATCGCCCGTGTTAGGATCAGTGAGCATTTGGGAATATACAACATTCCTCTGATTTTCTTTAGACTTTGGTGTACTCTCTTGAGGTTGGTTTCCAGTACCACTCCGAGTCGTGAGTCTTCAAGTAGAGGTTGTCAATTGAACCTTTCAAAGAGCATATGAGCTGAATTCTGAAGTCTTAATTCAGCTACTGGGATCTACATCCTTAGCCAACGGGCCTTCATTGTTATTTTTCTTAGTATGCTCCACTCCACCTCACTTTAGTTCTGATTCATTTTGTAAAAGAAACGATCCATAGTCGTAGGAGGCTCTTTAGCTAACTAGTTGCCAAAATGTATCTGGAGGTCGACTTTCCTCAAACGCGATCATTATGATACCCTTGTTAGTATTTGGAATAAATTGCTTAGAGCCAAACATTGGTTTGCTTGGAGTCACTAAATTCGAAGTGCTGGGTCAGCGAAAAATGGTGCTTGGAGTCATCTTGGCGTTTGCTAGAGTCACATCATCTATGTTCTCCAACCTTTGGGAGTACCGTTTGAATAGCGTTTGCTTGTCGTTCCCTTGATGTCGTTCATAAGCTGCCGCTAGATCCTTTATGCCCTGGTCGATCATGGGATGTCAAGGAAGTGGATAGAATGTTCCTTTATTAACTTGAGTTTTGATTTCACTATACGGAGGCCTTCATTGTTATTTTTTTAGCCTCTTTTTTGAAAATTTAAGTCGTACCCGAATTTTTTTTATTTAGAAAATAGGGGTCGTATAAGGGACCGATGTAACTTAATTCCAGAGGTGTTCGGCATTCGTTCTCGTTCGGCGCAACCGAGTCATTCGGCATACAATACCGTTCGGCATTACAGAGGTGCTCGGCATTCTTTCTTGTCCGGCACAACCGAGTCGTTCGGCATACAATACCGTTCAGCATTACAGTGGTGCTCGGCATAGAGGTATGGATCGGCCTGGAAGAACGTTCGGCCTATAGGTATGTTCGGCCTGGAATGGTTCGGCCAAGGCTGTTCGGCCAGAGTGGATCGGCCTGGAGTGGTTCGGCCAAAGCTGTTCGGCCAAGGCTGTTCGGCTAGAGTGGATCGGCCAAAGCTGTTCGGCCAAGGCTGTTCGGCCAGAGTGGATCGGCCTGGAAGAACGTTCGGCCTAGAGGTATGGTCGGCCTGGAATGGTTCGGCCAAAGTTGTTCGGCCAAGGCTGTTCGGCCAGAGTGGATCGTCCTGGAGTGGTTCGGCCAAAGTTGTTCGGCAAAGGCTGTTCGGCCAAGGCTGTTCGGCATGGGAGCTCTGCTCGACCTGGATGCTGCTCGGCATGGGAATTCTGCTCGGCATGGGAATTCTCTGGAGAGATGGGCATACACCTTTTCTGGAGCGGTCGGCATACTTCTTTTTGGGGCGATCGGCTAAATTGCCTTCAGAGGGGGGTCGGCCTTTATTCAACATGACTGCAAACTTCAACGCCCAGTCCCCATACCTTACATAGACTTGGTTTCTATGAATACGGCTATCAGCTTCCTTTAGATTTCTTTCAAATCTGAGTAGAATAGGAAGTTTCCTAGTAAACAACTGGATCTATCTCGCGAATATGGAAATCCACTAGTAGATGATGAGATCCAATCAAGCTGAGAATTCAATTCTCAGTTAAAGCACCAAAGTGTTATCACCAAAATTGGTCACTAACCTCGTTGAGAAAGATTGTGTAGAGATGTAAGTGATGAAGTTAAATTAAACAAGGAAGAATATGCTAATTTAAATGCAGAAAGTAAGAACACCAGATTTATAGTGGTTCAGCATAATTTCCTACGTCCACTTTGAGTTTTGATCTTTATTTCTTTCACAAGTAGTTGAATACAGATACAATCCATATATTGATGACTTGAATACAAGTTTGAATTAAAAAGAGGAGAGTATAAAAAATGGCAGAGTCTCCCCAGTGTTCTCCAAAAAAGGTCCATTTCATTGTGCCCCTGCCCTTCTATTTATAGAGGAAGATGGGTTGGACTTCCTTCATGGGCTTAGGAACAAGGTGCCTCTGCCCATAGTGGGTGAATCTGCGCACCAGGCCAGGCAGGCCGAATGCTCTTGCTATATTGTGGGCCTGACAACTTGCTACCACCTCCAGTCTTTCCTTGATCAGAATCTTGTCTAGTGCTAATGATAATTTCTTCAACCGTCGTTTTGTAACCGGGCCAAGATGCCGGTTAACAAGCGACATATGAAGATGCCACGTTGGATGATTAAAGTTATATAGTCATAACTGACTTAATACATACACAACGGAAATAAACACAAAACAAGAACTGCAACTCCTAATAGCTATCTGTTAGCCTCCTGCTCACCTCCGGTAGTTTTATTCGTCATCCAACTTAAAACTAGAAAGAACCTCAACCTTCAGCCTGCTCAAATCAATTTTGAGCACCCGAGAGTGTAAGGGAAAACATAAACTTTGAGTCGGACATAAAGCCTGGTGTGAATAATACTATACATCCTAGTTATTAATGTTAATTGAGACCACGCCGGTTAGCGGAACTGGTTTCCCCTCACAAACGTCCTTTTAAAACATATATTTTGCAATTCTTTTCCTACAACCAAAACTGGTTAAATACTGTAAAGCATCATTATGTAAACATACATATCAGGTAATAAAAGAACTATCTGTTCAAACACTTTAGTTTTGTTTGGCTAATAATTAACCTTTGGCTGACTCGGGCCTACCAAATAATATAACAAAATAATCTAACATCTGTTGGACACTCCTCTTCTGGACGCGGTCTGTCCTTAACTATCTGTTAAATACTTCTCTTTTGGACGGTCTGTCCCTAACTTAACATCTTTCTGGGTCTCCTGATCCTAATGGTTTTGCCGGCTAAACAATAACCTATTTGTATACAGATAAATATTCCCTTCTGTGTAATCATAATTTTAGTCTTACATGTGACAAAGCCCTACACATTGGAATTTTGGACTAAATTAGCTGGGGCCAACAGCTAATTTATATGGCATGACCCTATACCAGTCCCATCTGGTATTCTAATATCCGAGTAATTTTTACATAAGGATATCTTCCCATAATTTTCCTTGAAAACCTATTCATCTTAAATTGATTTAAAACCTTTTAAACCCAACTTAAACAAGGAAACATTTATACTCTATGCTTTACTCAAAACCACCTTGCCATACTATATATACATTACTCTAATCTTTGTTGATGAAAACCTTTAAACATTTGAAAGTACCCATTTTGATCCTATTGAAAGTACCCCATTCAAAACCATGTAAAACCCTTTCTTTTATCTAGGTCGAAAGGCCAAATCTTCCTTTCGAAACCATTCATATAACCTTTCGAAACCATTGAAATTCCTTTTCCTTCGAAAGCTAAAAACCTTAGACATCCTTCTTTAAAACCATTAAACATTGCCTTTCGAAACCATAGGAAAAACCATTCCTTTTGAACTTATTCAGAACCATTGGAAAAACATTTCCTTTAGACATATCAAAAACATAGGGGAACCACCCATTCGAAACCTTCTTTAAAACCTTTCGAAGGCATCGAAACCTTAAACACTTCGAAAGCATTTGGGTTCAATTTAAAACATGTGGAAAAACACCTTTCGAAACCATTTAAGTCCAAACCATTCTCTTTCGAAACCATTGGGTTATTCTTTAAAAATCACTAAGGGTCACAAGCTACAAGGTCGAAAGCTTACCCTTTCGAAAGCTATAACTAAGTTAGGAAGTGATTGTGTCGAAACACCCTCTTCCGAAAGCATTGGAGAAGCGACAAGGGTTTTATAAAACCTTTCTTTAAATCAATTGACCTAGTCATAAGCCAACTAAGTCAAAAACATTTTGTCGAAAGCAAACAGGCGCTTTTCTCATTTTTAAGCATAAAAGCGCTTCGATCCTTTCGAAAGCCCTAGGTTTCGACTCTTACCTTCCGCCTTTGTCCAATTCACTATGTACCGAAATTGATACTATGTGCATTGGTTTGAGGGAGGAGGTGGAGGGTCTTAGTCGAAGGCTACCTTGGCGAAACCAAAAGTGGCAAAACACTCTTTTAACATGAATTTCTGATTTTAAACCTTTTTAAAGTAAACTTTTTAACTAACCTGCCTTGTTTGTCAAACTCTTAATGGTTTCTAATTTTTCTTTTCTAAAATTACTACCAAAATTTCAGAATTAATGAATAAAAATCATTTGCAAAATACCTCTTCACCTTAATTAAATATATAAAACATTTTAGTCCCATACCTTAAATAATTTTATATATTCATTTAAACACTTTGGAAAATTCTACGAAAATTCCAGAAAATCCTTTTCTATATGTTTTCTAACATATATAAATTTCAGTCCCAATTAATTATTTAGTTAGCCGTAAATAATTTAAACCCAATAAATCATTTTCTTCACTAGAAAATTAATATAAAATCCACATTAATTAAGAAAATTATGAAAACTTAAACCCATCTCTAAAATAATAATTTTGATCTACATTTAAATTTTCAGTGCATTTGGATGTAATTTAATAAGGTTGTCATATCAAACATATCATAAAAACTAATATGAACATGTATAAATCATCAACAAGCATATATAAACTTTCAATCATCCAAAACATGGCATTATCATGCAAAATAATTTCATGTTAACCTTAAGACGAAAAACAATAAGAAAAATGGGATGTAGCAATCATTCACCTTAGCTATGTGATTAAAGATGTACGATTTGATGTTGAATAAGTTGATTTACTTCTTCTCTTGAAATCCTGGCTTTATTTTCTCCTGAGATTAAAAATGGTGGCCGGCCTTATAGTATATTTGCTTGAGAAAAATGAAATGAAATTGTGTTTGATTTCCTAAGGGTTTAGGGTATAAGTTCATCATATTTCCCATTTCGCCCTTCCTTATTTCCCAACACTTGTTTCAATCTTATTTCTTTAGTCTATTTTTACATATAGGCATGGCTACCCTTAGTTAAATCAAATCTCAATCTATTAATCATCTTACATTATTTTATTTAACTTAGCTAATTAAATATTCTAAATAATGTTACAAAAAATATGGGGTTTTACAATCACCCCTCCTTAAAGAATTTCGTCCTCGAAATTACGATAAGGGAAACAACAAACATTCAAAGGTAAACATACCATTAAACAAATTAGGATAAGCGTCTCTAATCCTGCTCTCAGTTTCCCAAGTACAGTCTCTAGCATTGTCACTCCACTAGACCTTTACTACTCTGACTTTCCTATTCCTTAACTTCTTCTCATCTCTCGTGACTATCCGGATAGGCATTATTGCTATAGTCATGTCTAGTCCCACTACTAAATCCTCTAACACAGTCGGTGTTATAGTATTGTTTGAAACCCTAACACACTTCCTCAGATGAGGTACATGAAAAACATCGTGGACACTTGCCAAACTGCTTGGTAACCCAAATCTACAAGCGAGTTTCCTTATCCTTTCTAAAATAGGAAATGGTCCTACAAACCTCGGTGCTAACTTCCCCGTCTTTCCAAACCTGATAATACCTTTCATCGGCGATACTTTGACGAAAACATGATCTCCTACAGAGAACTCTAAGTATTTTCGTCTTCTATCTAGATACCTTTTCTGTCTAGACCGAGCTTCCTTCATTCTTACCCTTATCAGCTCAATATTTTCTGCGGCAGCTCTAACCAAATCTGGACCAAGTACTAATCTATCTCCTGTCTCTAACCAACAAACTGAAGATTTGTGTGGTCTTCCATATAAAGCCTCAAATGGTGCCATCCCAATGCTAGCCTGATAACTGTTGTTATACACAAACTCGACAAGATTAAGATGGTCTTCCATCTAGATACCTTTTCTGTCTAGACCGAGCTTCCTTCATTCTTACCCTTATCAGCTCAATCTTTTCTGCGGCAGCTCTAACCAAATCTGGACCAAGTACTAATCTATCTCCTGTCTCTAACCAACAAACTGAAGATTTACGTGGTCTTCCATATAAAGCCTCAAATGGTGCCATCCCAATGCTAGCCTGATAACTGTTGTTATACACAAACTCGACTAGATGAAGATGGTCTTCCCATGATCCTCTGAAATCCAATACATAAGCTCGTAACAAGTCCTCTAAGATCTTGTTAACTCTTTCTGTTTGTCCATCAGTCCGTGGATGGTAAGCGGTATACATCTTGAGCTTGGTTCCTAAACTTTCCTATAGACTCATCCATAGTGAATAGGGAATCTCTATCGCTTACTATACTACTAGGCATTCCGTGAAGTCTAACTACATTCTTCATAAACAACTTTGCTAAAATGGGTGTCGTCCAAGTTGACTTAACTGGAATGAAATGGGCACTCTTGGTCAACCTGTCCACTATGACCCATATACTTTCTTTCCCTCTATTAGATCTCAGCAACCCGTCTATGAAATCCATAGAAATAGAATCCCACTTCCATACGGGAATATCCAATGGCTGAAGCAATCCACTTGGCTTCTGATGCTCGGCTTTTACCTACTGACAGTTCAAACACGGTTTCACCCATAAGCAAACATCCCTCTTCATGCCTTCCCAAAAGAAATTTCTCTTCATATCTTGATACATCTTTGTTCCTCCTGGATGAATAATGAACTTCAAACGATGGCATTCGTTCAATATTTCCTTTCTTATATCTCCCACATTTGGAACACATAATCTAACCTTCTTTCTCAACCATCCACTTTGGTCAAGACTGAAATCCTTTAAGTCATCGCTCTTTGTCCCGTCCTTTAATTTCCTGATCCTTTCGACTAACACTGGATCCTCTTCCTATTTAGAAGCAAACTTCTCTATCAATACAAGTCAGACTTCTAAACAAGACAATATAGCAGATCCTCCACTAGACCCAGCTAGGGATCTCCACTGCACTTTGCAATTTGCCAATGCTTCCAAATCTTTTCACTCGGCAATCATTGCAAACACTGCATTTTGATGTTTCCTGCTAAGTGCATTTGCCACCTTATTTCCTTTTCCTGGTGTGTACTCTATTCCAAAATCATAAGCAGCAATAAACTCCAACCTTCTTTCCTATCTCATGTTCAGCTCCTTCTGAGAATAAATATTTCAACGACTTATGATCTGCGTATAGCTCAAACCTCTCTCCCAAAAGGTAATGCCTCCACACCTTCAGGGCAAATATTACTGTAGCTAACTCCAAATCATGCGTCGGATACCTAGCCTCATGCGGTCTAAGCATTCTAGAAGCGTAGGCAATCACGTTACCCCTCTACATTAGTACAGCTCCCAACCCAGTACCACACGCATCAATATAAACAACTAAATCTCGATTCACCTCCGGAACCACCAACACATGTGCATGGGCCAACAAGTGCTTCAAGCTCTGAAATGCTTCCTCACACTTATCGATCCACACAATCTTTACATCCTTTCGCATTAGCTTAGTCATCGGTGCTGCTATCCGCAAAAAATCCTTTATAAACCATCGGTAATATCCGGCCAATCCAAGGAAACATCTTATCTCAGTTACCGTTTCTAGTCTCTTCCAATTATTAATGCTTCGATCTTTTCTGGATCGACTAACAATCCTTTCTCCGAAACCACGTGACCAAGATACTTCACTTCTTTCTTCCAAAAATGGCACTTCCAAAATTTTTCCTTTAGCTGATGCTACCTCAGCGTCTCAAGCATAACTCTAAGATGAACTTCATACTTCTTTTCATCCTTAGAGTATACCTGAATATCATCTATAAAAACCAACACGAATATATCCAAGTGCTCTCGGATAATCTGGTTCATCAAACCCACAAAGAAAGCCGGTGCATTAGTTAGTCCGAATGGCATAACTAACCATTTGTATGACCCATACTTTGTTCTAAACACCGTCAGAGTTATACTACCTTCTGCTACTCTTAGTTGATGAAATCCTGTCACCAAATCTAACTGAGAAAATACATTGGCTCCATTTAACTGATCGAACCAATCGTCAATTCTTGACAATGGATATCGATTCTTTATCGTCTTCTCATTCAGCGTACGATAATCGATATATAACATCAACGATCCGTCCGGCTTCTTAGCAAATACTGCAAATGCTCCCAAAGGGGAGCTACTTGGCATAATAAAACATTCGCCTACGAAGTCAACCAACGGAGCCTTTAACTCCTTCATCTCTGTAGGTGTCACCTTGCTTGGCGTTCTACTTACCAGTTCTGCCTCTAGCACCAAATCTATCCGAAACTCGATGGCTCGTTTTGGAGGTAATCCCACTATCGGCTCAAAAACATCTGCAAATTCTCTAACTACGAAAACGCGATTGAACTCATCTTCTAACTCCATAACACCTAATAAAGCATTCATCTCACAACTAAGGTTTTATATGGTATAAACTATCTGATCACCACAATTCGGCTGTCTAAGTGATATTTTCCTATCGTGGCAAAATACCCTAGCATCATATTCACTTAACCAATCCATCCCAAGAATAATTCCGAATCCTACAAAGTCAAATACATGCAAACTACAAACAAAGGTGTAAACTATCAAGTCAAACTCTAAGTGGTCACACTTCATCCCAAGCGTCGCATACCCTCCTATTGGATTCACAACTTTTAAGGAAGTAACTAAATATGTGGGTTCTAGGTTAAGTTTATCTACCAAACATCGAGATATAAAAGAATGAGATGCACCAGTACCAAACAAAATGCTAACAGACATACCGTGAATCTGAAGCGAACCTCCTAACATAGCCTTTCCCTTCGCCTACACTGCTGGCCTTGAAGTAGCGAGCTCCAATGAATACAGCTGGCCCTTTCCTTCCTTTGTAGGCTCCTTGCACTGATTCTTGTAGTGGCTGATCTGATCACAATTAAAGCACCTGATGCTCTTCTTTCCAATCAACTCCTTTCCTTTTCCTTTTTCGAAACGACACTCATGGGCATTGTGTCCTTTCTTGTCGCATTTGTAACAGACTACTTCAGACTTTCCTTTCTTCGCAGCTCCTCCCTTATGAGCATTCTTCTTGTGGAAAAACTTTCTATTTTGGCCCTTTCCAACCTTGATTTCTTTCTCCTTCTTCTTCTCTAAACAAGCTAATATCTCCTCATGTCTCAATGCCATTTCCACCACTACATCACATGGATCCCTGATGTGCGGTAAAGTAGCCCTAGCGAACTCCGATTTCAAACCTCTAATAAACTTTTCATTTCTTTCCAACACTGTGTCAATAGTGGCATACCCATACCAAGCTAACTACTCAAATCTTCCAGCATACTCAGAACCGACATCTCCCCTAGCTCACGCTCAACAAACTTTCTAACCAACACAGACTTTGTCATTACTGACATGAACCTGTCTTGAAACCTCCTCCTGAACCCTGCCCACATTATAGTCTTTTCATCCACACCAGTAGTTATAGTATTGTACCAAAACAAAGCAGCCCCCTGAAGTTGTCTTGAAGCTAGTCTTCTTTTCTGCTCGTCACTGAGCCCTAAGTCAGCAAAAATCCTTTCCCAGTGTAGCAGCCAGTTTTCCACTTCGATAGCATCCTCAGTTCCAATAAACTGCTTTCCTCCAAGCCTAGTGTAATCTCTGCTCAAGTTATCATACTGATTAACCATCGGAGCTTCCGGAACACCTCCTCCAGCAGCATTCCCTCCAACAACTCCGGCTGCGATTCCAACTTGCATCATGCTTACGAAGAACTGATACATGGCTTCAATGTCCACTTAGGGAAAACCAACACCAACATTCTCATCCTGAGCCTAACCTTGCTTTCTTCTAACATTCGGTCGGGCATTTCCATTAGTGGTGGTGTTGTATCCTCCTAGGTTAACTCTGCCTCTTCTTCCATCCATATATGTATTCAAGCCTCGTGAAATACATAAGAATAGCCTAACAAAGTTAGGAGTCTAGAGATAAATCGTATACTTATATATAGCAAATAGAAGTATGTTACTATAGCGTTATCCATACCCCAACCATAACTCTAATTCCTAAGGATTATGTTTTCAAATATCATTTTTAGTAAAAGTATTTCATAAACCTATGCTTTGATACCAAGTTGTAACATCCCCTATCTAGAGGCCCAAAGCTAAGCGCTATAGCTGCTGTAGTCATTTATAGTATTAACTTCCGACGACTAAATACGGCTATGTTAACGATATCTATAATATCATAAGCACATGAATATGAAAAAAATAAAAAATTTCAAAAAAGAATTTTCCATTACATTTCAAAACACATGTTCCATATTCATATTACATAATCCCAAACGTTTCCTAGGTAATGATAAAATATACTTATTACAAAATACGCCAAGAGCGACATATGAAGATGCCCCATTGGATTATCAGAGTCATATAGTCATAACTGACTTAGTACATACACAGTGGAAATAAACACAAAACAAAGAACTGCAACTCCTAATAGCTATCCGTTAGCCTCCTGCTCGTCTCTGGTAGCTTTATTTGTCATCAGACTTAAAACTTGAAAGAACCTCAACCCTTAGCCTATTCAAATCAATTTTTGGCACCCAAGAGTTTAAGGGAAAAGATAAACTTCGAGTCAGACATAAAGCTTGGTGTGAATAATATTATACATCTTGGTTATTAATGTTAAGTGAGACCATGCCGCTTTGCAGAACGGGTTTCCCCTCACTAACATCCTTTTAAAACATATCTTTTGCAAATCTTTTCCTGCAACCAAAACTGGTTAAATACTGTAAAGCATCATTATGTACAAATACATATCAGGTAATGAAAGAACTATATGTTCAAACACTTTAGTTTTATTTGGCTAACTATTAACCTTTTGCTGACTCGGGCCTACCAAACAATACAACAAAATAATCTAACATCTGTTAGACAATCCTCTTCTGGATGTTCTATCCTTAACTATCTGTAAAATAGTTTTGTAGGAATTTAATCTCAAATAGGAGTGGTTTCATGAAGACACATGCAAGCACAAGAGTGAAGAGAACAAATGAAGATGGAAATAATTCAAAGTGAAGATAATGGAGGACCCCACCTACCCAACTACCTTAATGTACAAATCAGAGGCAAATGCACATGCTTATGGAATTAATGGCTTCATGTACACTTAAATGAGGATTATTTGAAGCTAATGATTACTTGACCTCCACACTTCCTAAGAGGGTATTTTGGGCATTCCCCAAAAATATGAATTAGGGTTTAACACATGTATAAAATCCCCTTATGTTTCATGTAACCCTCTCTCCTCCCTTATTCTCTCTTACTTAGTTTTTAGCTTAGGAAATAAATCTAAGCTTTTCTCTCTTCTTTTTCCATGGCTACTTAGCCATTTTATTTCATGTAATTTTTCTTTCTTTTATGCAATGTTAATTCTCTTTTATTTACATGCTTCTTCTCTTCTTATGCTAGTAGTGTAGTTTACATTCATGCAAAGTAGATTAGTTTTAATTCTAGTTAATTAGCTTCTCTTTTCCATTAGCTTTAATTTTCTTTTCTTTTTGCTTTCATGTTGCTAGCTACATTTGTTCATATGTAACAAAAATGAGAGCTTAACCCCTTCAATTTAGGGGTAATGAAGCTTCTAATCATGTAGCTTCAACATTTTGATAATTTTGATCTCTTTTGTGCTTAAAGGAATGTTGATGTGATTTATTGTTTCATGTTGAATTTGATAGTCTATATTGTTCATAACAAATAGGCTATGCTTAAACAATCACAAGCAATAATTACCTCTTCATCTACATATGATGATGGTAATGAAGTGAATGTGAAATTAAAATTTGATGGCCTATATTTCTAAACAATAGTTAATAGGTCATGCTTAAAATAGATTTCATTTTCAACTTTGTTGTTGTTTTCATGAGAGTTAGTAGTGGTTTAAGGGGTTTGTTAAAGTTTGATGGCTTATGTTGAGCTAACTAATAGCACAAATAAGCCATACTTATGATAAACACATCATTTAAACTCACTTTTGACCCAAAAAAGAGATCATAATTTCATTAATTATTGAATTATATGATCTAGAGAGTGGATTTATCTCTAAATTTCATTTCACTCTCATATTTTTATCTATTTTCTTTTGCTAGTTTGTTAGTTTTCTCATTTTTCTAGATTAATAATCTCTCGACTTTGGTTTAATTTGATTGAATAGATTTTTAAAATCATCAATTCCCTACGGATCGACCCGTATTCGCCACATACTACAAGTGTACGTCGTGCGCTTGCGGTTATTTTTATTTCTAAATTCGTTCGACGGTTTTCTAAACCGATAGAATTCCCGTCGACGAACAAGTTTTTGGCGCCGTTGCCGAGGAATTTGTTTTGATTTTGATTTTCTATTCTTCGAATTATTTTTGTTTAATTTTCTTGTGTGTTTGTTTTTGTGTGTTGAGTTGTATTTAAAAAAAAAGAAAAAAGGGGGTTTTGTATTGTATGTTTGTCGTTTGATTTTTGTTTGTGTGTATGTTGTTTTAGTTTTCGATTTGCATTTGCATATTAAAAAAAAGAAAAACAAAAAAAAAACCACATACACAATTTCATTTAAAAAAAAGGTTTCATTGCCATTGTTTTTAACATTTACAGTTTTCAAAAAAAACCACATACACAATTTCATTTAATAAAAAGGAAAAACAAAATTTTTATTTTAAGTAAAACTCTACTTTTAAGTTTCCTTTCAAAAAAATAAAAAAGAAAAAAAATATTTTACAACTTCAAAAAAAGGGGTTGTTTTGAATTTATTTTCATTTAGTTTGTTCTAGTTTTTCATTTTTCTTTGATATATATATATATATATATATATATATATAATATGTGTATATATCTTTGGTTTTTACTTTTCAGGTTGCCAAAGCAGATAGGAAAATTGCTTGCTTCGTTGTGCTTGCCAAAAAAAAAATAATTGCCTGCTTGCTTATAAATAACTTTTGTTGCTTTTTACTCCTATTTATTGTTTTTAATTTCTTGCATTGTTGATTGCTTGCATTTGCATTTGTATATAAAAAAACATCAAAAAGAAAAAAACAAAAATCCATTCGTAGTTGCATTGTTAATACACGTTTAATTTCTGCTTTGCATTTCATCCTAGAATTTGTTAATAATAACGGTTAGACATCAATAGCTCTTAATTGTATATTTGCAAGTTGTCTTCTTGGAACAATTTAATTTCTTGGTATTTAGGCTACGACAGAGTAATAACCATTTATAAATATTACGGTGATTCGTAAATATTATAGTGGTTGTTCCTCTAAAGGTACTTAAACCTTCGGCAGCATTGCTACGGTGATTCGTGGTGCACCGATAACTCCTGCCCGTTACTGGCTGAGAATTATCTTGTTGATTTAAGACAGAGTGTGATTATACAATTTTAGGTTAACTTAGGATAAATCATTTGTAATTAACCCTTGCATTCATTTAGTTGCATTAGTCCATGCATATTTAAAAAAACAAAAATATTCAAAAATCCAAAACTAAAAAAAATTGTGAATATTCCTTATCCCTTGAAATTTTTAAATCATTTTCCTTTGAAATTTCAAAAATCCAAAAAAATTTAGAAAAACCAAAATCCAAAAAAAAATTATAAAACCTTTTCAAAAACAAAGAAAAAATTGAAAAAACCAAAAAAAAAACAAAAATTAATTTCCCTTTTGAAAAATAAATTTTATTTGTAAATATTTTTCCTTTACAAAAAAAACAAAAACATTCTTGAAAATGTCCGAGTTTCCCTACTTACATGAATTCTACGATAGTTGTGAAAATCAATATAATCCATATAATTTCACTCTAAATTCGTATTGATATTTTAACAACAACTATTGTTTAAATGATTCAAATTTTGAACCACAAAATTTTCAAAACGATGACCAACACTCAAATCTTGAAAAGAGCATTTCGTCTTTACTTGAAATCTCTACACAACAAAATCAAATGATAAATGATTTGTGTAATTCATATTTGGGAAATGATTCAAATCAAAGTTGTCAAAATAATCAAAATTTGAATTCACTTCAAAATTCAAACGATTTCGAGTATAACCCATGCCTATTCAATTTTGAACTCCAAAATGAATTTCAAAATCAAAATGAAAATGTGATTCACTTTTCAAATAATTTTGGCAATGGGAATAATCTCGACTATGATGCAAGTGAAAAAATTTGTTCTCAACGAATCCAAATCGAAAATCCTTATGCTAATAACTATAAAATGGATTTTGTTGAGCAAATGAACGAAATTTACGATGATCACACGGATTCACTGTTTGAAACATATATGAAACAACGTGATAAACAAAATCAAATCTCAATGTGTGACGAGTCAAATAATAATCCACCTTTTACCCAAATCGACGATTTTCAAATAACATCTTTTGAAATTGAAAAAAAAATTCTTAACGAAGTTGTTGAAAATTTGGTAATTGAGTTGGATTTTAAATCTTTTGAGGGTGAGAAACTTGATTTAAATTTCGATCTTCCTTTTTCTGAAAATTTGAATACAATAACTTTGAAAATTTGAACTCTATTTATGCAATAAACTTGTTGATAATCCAACAAAGGAAGTCGAATTTAACGAACACGAGTTTTATGGACTTTTTGAAAACGAGTCGTTAAACTCTGACGGGGAAGATTTAAATCACCAATTTGATTTTGAAATCAATAATTCTGAAGAATTTTTCAATGAACAGCTTGAATTTCAATTTGGTGAAAATAAACTTGAACTTCAATCAATCGTTTTATCAACCCCAAAAATCATTGAAAATAAAACGACTCGTATGATTTTTAATAAAACGACATTCGTTTTTCCAAATCAACGTTCAACTTCAAAATCTTTTACGATTTGGCTTTTGAAGCTTAAGCTATGTCTCGTATACTTGACGAGGCAAATGAATCGGTCTTTGGAAGACCGTTTCATTTACTTTTTGACGATATACTTTCTGATCTCGTGTAAATAACGTTAATTTTCATTTAAATAAAGGTCATATTTTTATTTTTATTTTTCTCCTTCCACTTGGGTTGACTGTGGGGACACAGTCAAAATCAAGTGTGGTGGGGAGACCCATCATTATTTTTTAATTTTTCATGGTTTATTTTTAATTTTTCTTTCCAAAATTTAAAAAAAAATTCTCAAAAACGAAAAAAAAAATTAAACATTTTAATTTATTTTTAAAGAAACACTATATGATAAATATATGGTTTTGGTTTATTAAATTGAAATTTTTGAAAATTTATTCGTCTTAACAAAAATAGTAATGAAGTTTGATTACAAATAATAATGGTTTAACTAGTATATAGGAAGATTCATACGTGATAATTATGAAATATATCATAATTGAAAATCTTTGTTTTAAAAAAAAGTGGTTGATTTAAAGTAAAGGATATAACATTTTTTTTTGTCTTCTAAGTTCAGTGGTGCAAAGATGATTTTGCAAAAACTCTCTCTTTCTATAAAAAAATCTAAAAAAGAAACAAAAACATTTATATATATGTAAATATTTTCTATTAACACCTACGGTCGACAGGTGTGCACACTTGTGTGTACAATCGCCATGCTCTGTACCTTTCTCACGTAAGCCCGAAAGGCAGTGCATGATCGATATATCTGGCCTCAGTTTATCTGAGCTAGGTGTATATATATAAAAATTCTTTTTAATAAAACCTACAGTCAATAGGTGTTCACACTCGTGTGTTCACTCGCCACGCTCTGTATTTTCCTCACATCAGTCCGTAAGGCAGTGCATGGGTAATATATTTGGCCTCAGTTTATCTGAGTTAGGCATATGTAAATATTGTAATTATCAATAAAATTTTCAAAAAATGGAGAGAGTAAACAAATGAAATCCAAGCACTATTTTAACTTATTTGATTTGATTTGTTATTGAAATGAAATACCACTTTAATAAACTTTGATAATCAACTAAGGACCTATTTCATGGTTACACTTTTATTATCAACTGAAACAACGAGTTATACTATTATCTATTTGTTATGATAACTTAATTTTTGTTGGAAATTTTGACGAGTAAATGACTTAAATTTCAAGATAATGACCAAACCTATATTTAACTTATTTGTGTTAATTTAAAAGTAAATCCTTCATTTGTAAATATTTTCAAAAACTTGCATTCGCATCTTTGTAAATAAATCTTGCATTTGTAAATATTTTCATCCTGCAATTGGATATTGTGGGTAGTATCCGCTGAAAACCCTCACGAGACAACACTCGTCCTACTGGGGATACCCAGAGGTTTAACGGCTTGTTGCATACGCTCAATGCAATCGTGCTCCCTACGAAAACGGATTTATCTTAGTTTTTCCTTTATTCGAGGACGAATAAAAAGATAAGTGTGGGGGTATTTGATGTGCACTAAAATGTGCATATTTTTACCACCATATTTAATCTATTTAAATTAAATAAATGATAATATCTGGCATTTTGACTTGTTTAAACCAAAATTCATATTATTTTCAAATCGTCACATATTCATCTTCATCTAAGGGCAAAATGGTCATTTTTGTGCATATATTAATTTGAGAAAAATTAATTGGAAATTTATATATATTTGTGTAGGAATTTGATCTCAAATAGGAGTGGTTTCATGAAGACACATGCATGCACAAGAGTGAAGACAAATGAAGATGGAAATAATTCAAAGTGAAGATAATGGAGGACCCCACCTACCCAACTACCTTAATGTACAAATCAGAGGCAAATGCACATGCTTATGGAATTAATGGCTTCATGTACACTTAAATGAGGATTATTTGAAGCTAATGATTACTTGACCTCCACACTTCCTAAGAGGGTATTTTGGGCATTCCCCAAAAATATGAATTAGGGTTTAACACATGTATAAAATCCCCTTATGTTTCATGTAACCCTCTCTCCTCCCTTAATCTCCCTTACTTAGTTTTTAGCTTAGGAAATAAATCTAAGCTTTTCTCTCTTCTTTTTCCATGGCTACTTAGCCATTTTATTTCATGTACTTTCTTTTATGCAATGTTAATTCTCTTTTATTTACATGCTTCTTCTCTTCTTATGCTAGTAGTGTAGTTTACATTCATGCAAAGTAGATTAGTTTTAATTCTAGTTAATTAGCTTCTCTTTTCCATTAGCTTTAATTTTCTTTTCTTTTTGCTTTCATGTTGCTAGCTACATTTGTTCATATGTAACAAAAATGAGAGCTTAACCCCTTCAATTTAGGGGTAATGAAGCTTCTAATCATGTAGCTTCAACATTTGATAATTTTGATCTCTTTTGTGCTTAAAGGAATGTTTATGTGATTTATTGTTTCATGTTGAATTTGATAGTCTATATTGTTCATAACAAATAGGCTATGCTTAAACAATCACAAGCAATAATTACCTCTTCATCTACATATGATGATGGTAATGAAGTGAATGTGAAATTAAAATTTGATGGCCTATATTTCTAAACAATAGTTAATAGGTCATGCTTAAAATAGATTTCATTTTCAACTTTGTTTTTTGTTTTCATGAGAGTTAGTAAGTGGTTTAATGGGTTTGTTAAAGTTTGATGGCTTATGTTGAGCTAACTAATAGCACAAATAAGCCATACTTATGATAAACACATCATTTAAACTCACTTTTTACCCAAAAAAGAGATCATAATTTCATTAATTATTGAATTATATGATCTAGAGAGTGGATTTATCTCTAAATTGTCATTTCACTCTCATATTTTTATCTATTTTCTTTTGCTAGTTTGTTAGTTTTCTCATTTTTCTAGCTTAATAATCTCTCGACTTTGGTTTAATTTGATTGAATAGATTTTTAAAATCATCAATTCCCTACGGATCGACCCGTATTCGCCACATACTACAAGTGTACGTCGTGCGCTTGCGGTTATTTTTATTTCTAAATTCGTTCGACGGTTTTCTAAACCGATAGAATTCCCGTCGACGAACAAGTTTTTGGCGCCGTTGCCGGGAAATTTGTTTTGATTTTGATTTTCTATTCTTCGAATTATTTTTGTTAAATTTTCTTGTGTGTTTGTTTTTGTGTGTTGAGTTGTATTTAAAAAAAAGAAAAAAGGGGGTTTTGTATTGTGTGTTTGTCGTTTGATTTTTGTTTCTGTGTATGTTGTTTTAGTTTTTGATTTGCATTTGCATATTAAAAAAAAGAAAAACAAAAAAAACCACATACATAATTTCATTTAAAAAAAAAGGTTTCATTGCCATTGTTTTTAACATTTACAGTTTTCAAAAAAAACCACATACACAATTTCATTTAATAAAAAGGAAAAACAAAATTTTTATTTTAAGTAAAACTCTACTTTTAAGTTTCCTTTCAAAAAAATAAAAAAGAAAAAAAATATTTTACAATTTCAAAAAAAAGGGGTTGTTTTGAATTTATTTTCATTTAGTTTGTTCTAGTTTTTCATTTTTCTTTGATATATATATATATATATATATATAATATGTGTATATATCTTTGGTTTTTACTTTTCAGGTTGCCAAAGCAGATAGGAAAATTGCTTGCTTCGCTGTGCTTGCCAAAAAAATAATAATTGCCTGCTTGCTTATAAATAACTTTTGTTGCTTTTTACTCCTATTTATTGTTTTTAATTTCTTGCATTGTTGATTGCTTGCATTTGCATTTGTATATAAAAAAACATCAAAAAGAAAAAAACAAAAATCCATTCGTAGTTGCATTGTTAATACACGTTTAATTTCTGCTTTGCATTTCATCCTAGAATTTGTTAATAATAACGGTTAGACATCGATAGCTCTTAATTGTATATTTGCAAGTTGTCTTCTTGGAACAATTTAATTTCTTGGTGTTTAGGCTACGACAGAGTAATAACCATTTATAAATATTACGGTGATTCGTAAATATTATAGTGGTTGTTCCTCTGAAGGTACTTAAACCTTCGGCAGCATTGCTACGGTGATTCATGGTGCACCGATAACTCCTGCCCGTTACCTGGCTGAGAACTATCTTGTTGATTTAAGACAGAGTGTGATTATACAATTTCGGGTTAACTTAGGATAAATCATTTGTAATTAACCATTGCATTCATTTAGTTGCATTAGTCCATGCATATTTAAAAAAAACAAAAATATTCAAAAATCCAAAACTAAAAAAAATTGTGAATATTCCTTATCCCTTGAAATTTTTAAATCATTTTCCTTTGAAATTTCAAAAATCCAAAAAAATTTAGAAAAACCAAAATCCAAAAAAAAATTATAAAACCTTTTCAAAAACAAAGAAAAAATTGAAAAAACCAAAAAAACAAAACAAAAATTAATTTCCCTTTTGAAAAATAAATTTTATTTGTAAATATTTTTCCTTTACAAAAAAAACAAAAACATTCTTGAAAATGTCCAAGTTTCCCTACTTACATGAATTCTACGATAGTTGTGAAAATCAATATAATCCATATAATTTCACTCTAAATTCGTATGGATATTTTAACAACAACTATTGTTTAAATGATTCAAATTTTGAACCACAAAATTTTCAAAACGATGACCAATCCTCAAATCTTGAAAAGAGCATTTCGTCTTTACTTGAAATCTCTACACAACAAAATCAAATGATAAATGATTTGTGTAATTCATATTTGGGAAATGATTCAAATCAAAGTTTTCAAAATAATCAAAATTTGAATTCACTTCAAAATTCAAATGATTTCGAGTATAACCCATGCCTATTCAATTTTGAACTCCAAAATGAATTTCAAAATCAAAACGAAAATGTGATTCACCTTTCAAATAATTTTGGCAATGGCAATAATCTCGACTATGATGCAAGTGAAAAAATTTGTTCTCAACGAATCCAAATCGAAAATCCTTATGCTAATAACTATAAATTGGATTTTGTTGAGCAAATGAACGAAATTTACGATGATCACACGGATTCACTGTTTGAAACATATTTGAAACAACGTGATAAACAAAATCAAATCTCAACGTGTGACGAGTCAAATAATAATCCACCTTTTACCCAAATCGACGATTTTCAAATAACAACTTTTGAAATTGAAAAAAAAATCTTAACGAAGTTGTTGAAAATTTGGTAATTGAGTTGGATTTTAATTCTTTTGAGGGTGAGAAACTTGATTTAAATTTCGATCTTCCTTTTTCTGAAAATTTGAATAGAATAACTTTGAAAATTTGAACTCTATTTATGCAATAAAGTTGTTGATAATCCAACAAAGGAAGTCGAATTTAACAAACACGAGTTTTATGGACTTTTTGAAAACGAGTCGTTAAACTCTGACGGGGAAGATTTAAATCACCAATTTGATTTTGAAATCAATAATTCTGAAGAATTTTTCAATGAACAGATTGAATTTCAATTTGGTGAAAATAAACTTGAACTTCAATCAATCGTTTTATCAACCCCAAAAATCATTGAAAATAAAACGACTCGTATGATTTTTAATAAAACGACATTCGTTTTTCCAAATCAACGTTCAACTTCAAAATCTTTTACAATTTGGTTTTTCGAGCTTAAGTTGTGTCTCGTATACTTGACGAGGCAAATGAATCGGTCTTTGGAAGACCATTTCATTTACTTTTTGACGATATACTTTCTGATCTTGTGTAAATAACATTAATTTTCATTTAAAGAAAGGTCATATTTTTATTTTTATTTTTCTCCTTCCACTTGGGTTGACTGTGGGGACATAGTCAAAATCAAGTGTGGTGGGGAGACTCATCATTATTTTTTAATTTTTCATGGTTTATTTTTAATTTTTCTTTCCAAAATTTAAAAAAAATTCTCAAAAACGAAAAAAAAAATTAAGCATTTTAATTTATTTTTAAAGAAACACTATATGATAAATATATGGTTTTGGTTTACTGAATTGAAATTTTTGAAAATTTATTCGTCTTAACAAAAATAATAATGAAGTTTGATTACAAATAATAATGGTTTAACTAGTATATAGGAAGTTTCATACGTGATAATTATGAAATATATCATAATTGAAAATCTTTGTTTTAAAAAAAAGTGGTTGATTTAAAGTAAAGGATATAACATTTTTTTGTCTTCTAAGTTCAGTAGTGCAAAGATGATTTTGCAAAAACTCTCTCTTTCTATAAAAAAAAATCTAAAAAAGAAAAAAAAAACATTTGTATATATGTAAATATTTTCTATTAACACCTACGGTCGACAGGTGTGCACACTTGTGTGTACAATCGCCATGCTCTGTACCTTTCTCACGTAAGCCCGAAAGGCAGTGCATGATCGATATATCTAGCCTCAATTTATCTGAGCTAGGTGTATATATATAAAAATTCTTTTTAATAAAGCCTACAGTCAATAGGTGTTCACACTCGTGTGTTCACTCGCCACGCTCTGTATTCTCCTCACATCAGTCCGTAAGGCAGTGCATGGGTAATATATCTGGCCTCAGTTTATCTGAGTTAGGCATATGAAAATATTGTAATTATTAATAAAATTTTCAAAAAATGGAGAGAGTAAACAAATGAAATCCAAGCACTATTTTAACTTATTTGATTTGATTTGTTATTGAAATGAAATACCACTTTAATAAACTTTGATAATCAACTAAGGACCTATTTCATGGTTACACTTTTGTTATCAACTGAAACAACGAGTTAAACTATTATCTATTTGTTATGATAACTTAAATTTTGTTGGAAATTTTGACGAGTAAATGACTTAAATTTCAAGATAATGACCAAACCTATATTTAACTTATTTGTGTTAATTTAAAAGTAAATCCTTCATTTGTAAATATTTTCAAAAACTTGCATTCGCATCTTTGTAAATAAATCTTGCATTTGTAAATATTTTCATCCTGCATTTGGATATTGTGGGTAGTATCCGCTGAAAACCCTCACGAGACAACACTCGTCCTATTGGGGACACCCAGAGGTTTAACGGCTTGTTGCATACGCTCAATGCAATCGTGCTCCCTACGAAAACAGATTTATCTTAGTTTTTCCTTTATTCGAGGACGAATAAAAAGATAAGTGTGGGGGTATTTGATGTGCACGTAAATGTGCATATTTTTACCACCATATTTAATCTATTTAAAATTAATAAATGATCATATCTGGCATTTTGACTTGTTTAAACCAAAATTCATATTATTTTCAAATCGTCACATATTCATCTTCATCCAAGGGCAAAATGGTCATTTTTGTGCATATATTAATTTGAGAAAAATTAATTGGAAATTTATATATATTTGTGTAGGAATTTGATCTCAAGTAGGAGTGGTTTCATGAAGACACATGCATGCACAAGAGTGAAGAGAACAAATGAAGATGGAAATAATTCAAAGTGAAGATAATGGAGGACCCCACCTACCCAACTACCTTAATGTACAAATCAGAGGCAAATGCACATGCTTATGGAATTAATGGCTTCATGTACACTTAAATGAGGATTATTTGAAGCTAATGATTACTTGGCCTCCACACTTCCTAAGAGGGTATTTTGGGCATTCCCCAAAAATATGAATTAGGGTTTAACACATGTATAAAATCCCCTTATGTTTCATGTAACCCTCTCTCCTCCCTTAGTCTCTCTTACTTAGTTTTTAGCTTAGGAAATAAATCTAAGCTTTTCTCTCTTCTTTTTCCATGGCTACTTAGCCATTTTATTTCATGTAATTTTTCTTTCTTTTATGCAATGTTAATTCTCTTTTAATTACATGCTTCTTCTCTTCTTATGCTAGTAGTGTAGTTTACATTCATGCAAAGTAGATTAGTTTTAATTCTAGTTAATTAGCTTCTCTTTTCCATTAGCTTTAATTTTCCTTTCTTTTTGCTTTCATGTTGCTAGCTACATTTGTTCATATGATAACAAAAATAAGAGATTAACCCCTTCAATTTAGGGGTAATGAAGCTTCTAATCATGTAGCTTCAACATTTTGATAATTTTGATCTCTTTTGTGCTTAAAGGAATGTTGATGTGATTTATTATTTCATGTTGAATTTGATAGTCTATATTGTTCATAACAAATAGGCTATGCTTAAACAATCACAAGCAATAATTACCTCTTCATCTACATATGATGATGGTAATGAAGTGAATGTGAAATTAAAATTTGATGGCCTATATTTCTAAACAATAGTTAATAGGTCATGCTTAAAATAGATTTCATTTTCAACTTTGTTGTTGTTTTCATGAGAGTTAGTAAGTGGTTTAAGGGGTGTGTTAAAATTTGGTGGCTTATGTTGAGCTAACTAATAGCACAAATAAGCCATACTTTTGATAAACACATTATTTAAACTCACTTTTGACCAAAAAAAGAGATCATAATTTCATTAATTATTGAATTATATGATCTAGAGAGTGGATTTATCTCTAAATTGTCATTTAATTCTCATATTTTTATCTATTTTCTTTTGCTAGTTTGTTAGTTTTATCATTTTTCTAGCTTAACAATCTCTCGACTTTGGTTTAATTTGATTGAATAGATTTTTAAAATCATCAATTCCCTGCGGATCGACACGTATTCGCCACGTACTACAAGTGTACGCCGTGCGCTTGCGGTTATTTTTATTTCTAAATTCGTTCGACGGTTTTCTAAACTGATTGAATTCCCATCGACGAACATTCACCTGATCCTAATGGTTTGAGGGCTCACCAATAACATATATGTATACAAATATATATTCCCTTTTGTGTATAATCTTAATTTTAGTCTTACCTGTGACAAAGCCCTGCACACTGGAATTTTGGACTAAACTAGCTGGGGCTAATAGCTAATGTATAGGGCGCAATCCTATACCAGTCCCATTTGGTATTCTAATATCTGAACAATTTTACATAAGGAAATCTTCCCATAATATTCCTTGAAAACATTTTCATATGAAATTGATTTAAAACCTTTTAAACCAAACTTAACAAGGAAAACATTTATACCCTATGCTTTACTCAAAACCACCTTGCCATGATATATATACTTTACTCTAATCTTTGTTGATGAAAACCTTTAATCGTTTTAAAGTACCCCTTTCAAAACCATGTTAAACCCTTTCTTTTATCTAGGCCGAAGGCTAATTCTTCCTTTCGAAACCATTCTTATAACCTTTTGAAACCATTGAAATTCCTTTTCTTCAAAACCCAAAAACCTTAGACATCCTTCCTTAAAACCATTAAACATTGCCTTTCAAAACCATAGAAAAAAACCTTTCTTTTTAAACTTATTCAAAACCATTGGAAAAACCTTTCCTTTAGACCTTTTGAAAACACAAGGGAACCACCACTTCAAAACCTTCTTTAAAAATTTTCGACGGCATCGAAACCTTAAACCCTTCAAAAGCATTTGGGTTCAATTTAAGACATGTGGAAAAACACCTTTCGAAATCATTTAAGTCGAAACAATTCTCTTTCGAAACCATTGTGTTATTCTTTAAAAATCACAAAGTGTCACAAGCTATAAGGTCGAGAGCTTACCCTTTTGAAAGCTATAACTAAGTTAGGAAGTGATGGTGTCGAAACACCCCTTCCAAAAGCCTTGGAGAAGTGGCACGGTTTTTATAAAACAAAACAATCCCCTTCGAAAGCTCTGTTCCAAAAGGTAGAAAGCGGCAGTAAAGGCTTCGACATAGTTGGAAGCTATCATTAAAAAACAAAGGTGCAACTATTTCATTACCAACCTTTAAAACCATTAACTTAATCGAAAGCACTATGTTGAAAGCTATTACTGAGAAAAAAGGCGCAACCTTAAAACCTTTCTTTAAATCAATTGACCTAGTTGGAAGCTAACTAAGTTGAAATCATCTTAATCGAAAGCAAGTATGCGCTTTTCTCATTTGAAAACATAGAGGCACTTCGACCCTTTCGGAATCCCTTGGTTTCGACTCTTACCTTCCACCTTTGTCCAAATCGCTATGTACCAAAATTGATACTATGTGATTTGGTTTATGGAAGGAGGCAGAGGGTCTTAGTCGAAGGCTACCTGGGCAAAACCAAAAGTGGCTAAGCACTCTTTTAACATGAATTACTGATTTTAAACCTTTTTAAGTAAACTTTTTAACTAACCTGCCTTGTTTATCAAACTCTTGTTAGTTGCTAATTTTCTTTTCTAAATGTACTACCCAAATTTAGAATTAATCAATTAAAATCATTTGCAAAATACCACTTCTCCTTAATTATATATATAAAACATTTAAGTCCCATACCTTAAATAATTTTATATATTCATCTAAACACTTTGGAAAATTCTACAAAAATTCCATAAAATCCCTTTTTATATGTTTTATAACATATATAAATTTCAGACCCAAATAATTATTTATTTAGCCGTAAATAATTTTAAACCCAATAGACCATTTTCTTTAGTAGAAAATTATTATAAAATCCACATTAATTAGAAAATTATGAAAATTGAAACCCATCTCTAAAATATCAATTATGATCTACATTTAAATTTTCAAGGCATTTGGATGTAATTTAATTGGGTTTTCATATCAAACATATCATAAAAACTAATTTAAACATGTTAAATCATCGACAAGCATATATATACTTTCAATCATCCAAAATATGACATTATCATGCAAAATCATTTCGGGTTAACCTTAAGATTGAAAACAATAAGAAAAATGGGATGTAGAAATCATTCACCTTAGCTTTGTGATTAAAGATGTGAGATTTGATGTTGAATAAGTTGATTTACTTATTCTCTTGAAATCGTGGGTTTGTCTTCTCTTGAGATTAAAAATGGTGGCCGGCCTTAGAGTATTTTTCTTGAGAAAAATGAAATGGAAGTGTATTTGATTTCCTAAGGGTTTAGAGTATAAGTTCATCTTATTTCCCATTTTTCCCTTCCTTATTTCCTAACACTTATTTCCATCTTATTTCTTTAGTCCATTTTTACATATAGGCACGGCTACCCTTAGTTAAATCGAATCTTGATCTATTAATCATGTTACATAATTTTATTTTATTTAGCTAATTAAATATTCTAAATAATGTTACTAAAAATATGGGGTGTTACAATAAGTAAATATCTTACTAGGAGTAAATTATGGTTTTTATGGACAAAATTTTAGCACCCTTTCTTAGTTGGATGTTATTTTATTTTAATCTCATTTAATCCATCTTAGTACATAGCGAATCATTTACGTTGTGAAGGCGGTCACTCTAAAATTGCACAAGCAAAAGGTAGTGAATATCACATGTTAATACATAATGGAATTTCGAAATGAAACTAATATCAAGTCACATTTTCTAAACTTGGTATTGCATATTTTAATGTCATTTTTATTATTACAATTATCTTGCGTTATAGATAGAATTTAAGAAATTTGTTTTCACCCAATTGAATTGCAGTATTATGTTAGGCAATGAAGAAAGATAATTGGTCTAGACTCATATATAATGTAAGGCGCTATGGTAGTTCGAGCGAGCATGAGAGCATGCAAGTAATTGTTGTTAATTATTCTACAACTATTGAATTACTCACCTTAAATTTGTATTGCATGGTAGTTTTTTCAGAACAAATTAGATACCCATGTAGTTGGTGTTCCATTCTAACCTGGAAATAAATATTATTGATTTGATTTCAATTTTTTAAATTAATTAAAATTTTTACATATCATCAAAAACATGAACCATATATAGTTGGAACTATAAAATTCTAACTGAAGTAATAGAAAGTTAGCTTGATAAGGATATATTTTATGCCTTTTAAACTTCATATGGAAATTTTATATATTATTAGAAACCGAAAGAATATATAGTTGGAACTGTCAAATTCTAATTGAAGTGACTGAATTTTTTTAGTAAGGATATATTTCAGCACGCTCTCTAATACTACTTTCAAGTGATTGGTCGACCGTAGAACATAGGCACATAGGGCTATCAATTTATACCTTAAAAATCTTAAATCTTCCATGTCTGTATCTGAAAAGCGAATAAATATCTGATATCCGAAAAAATGAATTGGGATGCAATATAAAAACATCCGCTTTCGAAAATTATCTGTTCGGTTTTTTAACATTATGGTTTAAATTATGTATAATTTCGTACAATAAAAGATATTTATTTATTGTTTTATTAAGTTAGAAGTTCATATTATATGCTAAATTCACGTTAACTACTTAAAACTATTTATTGTCATCATATTTGTTTATTTTTAATACTCGAATAATCAGTGGACCTGAAAGAATTTATGTTAAACTAAAATTTTCCATTTATGTTTCTTGATTTATCGATTGTGAGAGAATATGAATATGATAATTATCCAATATCCATTCATATCTGCAGATGTGGATATCCTATATTGGAAGATGATTTTCGATCTGAATATGGACATGACCCTATCCACATCCGAAGGTATCCGCTGACAGACATACGCACAAGGAACTTTATATCTACTAAAAATTAGAGCAAGTTTAAAGTTATTTGCATGAATTATATTATTTTAATAAAGTTGATTAAATTGATAAAATATTCTAGCATGTGGATACGTCACCCGCGTAATTCTCAGCACATATACTTATTTAGTGGATGAGATTAAGTAATATTTGAGAAGTGGTTGTATGTTGATTTGCTGCATTCAAGTACTATCAAAAATCAATATAATATACATTTAAAGATAAGCATGATAGGACTTTTGTTACATCTACTTCTGGCTTCGTGATAAATGGACATCTATCATACTTATATTTTGGAGTGTATATGGTTTATTATTATTTTTAGGTGTATTTGAGAAAATTAAATTTTATACTTAGAAATGTGGACATATCTATTATGAGTAGAATCACTTCTTTAATTTTATTGGAATTGAAAAATAATAGTCATTATATCAGTTACTCTCTTTGATTAATGGCGCATTATTAGGTTTAAATTTCATTTTAAAATTAATCACCAAAATTTTTGGTTATTTATATGATTTAAACCAATTAAAGTGATCCATCTTTAATCTATTACAAAACCTCAGCGAATTTAATTTCAAACAAATATAGGTTTTTGACTGAATTGTCCTTACCCATCGTTTTTTTTAATTTGCAACTAACCTAATTTTGTTAAACTCACACAAAAAAACTAACAAAAAAAACTCTATAAATTTTCATTTGTACATCATGAAATTTGAAGTGAATAATGAAGTCATATAAGATAGTTTGGTTTTCTTATATATGGTTTGATATTTTTTCATACAATATTTTCTTAACTCTATGACTATAATAGCTATGTAAAATAGGATTGATATAGTAGTACAACGATCCTGAAAATTGGTGGGCATAAAATAGATTTGGATAAATCATGTGGATATAAGCGTTGAAATTGATTGTGTAGTAAGTGCTAACCTGTGTAGTTAATGCCCCACTATTACCCCGCTATAAGCTTGCTATATCTCATAGCGGATTTCTACCACGACGATTTTTCCATATAGCCCCAAATAGAGCCTTTCTGTTTTAAGTCCCGCTAATTCCGCTATATTCTGCTATTTCTGCTATATCTTCTTTAAAAGAAATGAATTGAAAAATGAAATTTATACATTACATAAATTATGAAATTAATTTATTTGATTGAATTTTTAGTATATTTTCAGAAATGAAAATACTATAATATTCTACTAAATTCAATTATGTTATATAACAGTTTTATGTTTATTTACGGTATGTTCGCACATGTTTTTATTTAAAATTATTTATCTATTAATTATAATTCAATTGAATGTTAATTTTTCATTTAATTACCATTTATATATTTGTAAAAATATTAAGTATGAGTTTTATATGCTATTTTAGAGTCATCCGCTATATCCCGCTATATCATTGCTTTATCTCCGCTAGGACTTTTTGCACCTCCGCTGCATTGAATCTACCGAGCGCTTTAACTGCATATGCGCTAACTTGTTAGTCCATGAGATGATGGTTTTGATGACAACAACCGTAGAATAGATTATAAAATATAAATACTAACATTTCAAGTTTAGATATATATGTATATGCAGGATCTAACCATGCAAGTATCAAGAATGAAGACTGTACAGTATAGAGATTCAAGATATAGAGATAGAAGACTCATGAGTATCAAGATTATCAAGAGTTCAAGATTTCAAGGTTAAGTTTTTTTTATTAGGAATATTTGTTAAAACTCGTAGAAAAGCACTAGCATCTTAATATCCATTTTATTCGTGGAATGGAATCCACTTCGAGCCCGTTAAAGGGATGGAACCCTAAGTAGGATGGAACCTACGAAAATATAGTGGGACATTGTTTTGTATCCAATAATTTTAATTCAAAAGATTTTACAAAATTATCTTGTTTTCAAAATTATTTCAAAACTTTCCTTTAATTTCAAAGTCAAATTACTCTTGATTTTAAACTATCTTCAAATAATATATTTAACTTTTAAATATTTATACTTAGATTTAAATATAAAATTATAGTTAAATTATGTATATATTGTTCTTTATATTTACTTATTAATTTTCAACTAAAGTCAAGTATATTTATAAAGTTTAAAATAGTTTTTATATAAGATAAGTGTTATTTTCAAAGAAATTCAAAACATCAAAAAAGGCTGTGGGATGTCGACATGCCTATAGGTACCATGTCGACATGGTGTCAGTTTGATTCAAAATTCAAATTTCAAAAGAAGTGTCTATTCGCCATAACTCTTTATGAATGGTCATGGTTGTTGTTCTTCTATAAATAGGGGTCAGTTTCAATGAATTTTTAATCACTTTTCTCTGATTTAACTTCTCTTCTTCTTCTCCACTTTCTTATTTACAAATTACACCATTACTCTGCCGAAATCAATATCGAATCTAACTAGCTAATTTCTGGTTTTGATTCTCTTCACTATCTCTACAAGATCCAAGTGCTAATCTGAGTTATAGACTGTTAACCGGCATCTTGGCCCGGTTACAAAACGACAGTTGAAGAAATTATCATTAGCACTAGACAAGATTCTGATAAAGGAGAGACTGGAGGTGGTAGCAAGTTGTCAGGCCCACAACAAAGCAAGAGCATTCGGCCTGCCTGGCCTACTGCGCAGATTCACCTACTATGGGCAGAGGCACCTTGTTCCTAAGCCCATGAGGGAAGTCCAACCCATCTCGTCTATAAATAGGAGAGCAGTAGCACAATGAAAAGGACCTTTGGTCGGGAACACTGGGGAGACTCTACCACTTTCAAGACTCACCCTCTTTACTTAACAATTGTATTCAAGTATTTGATCTATAGATTGTATCTGTAATCAATCATCAAGTAAAGCAGTAAAGTTTAACCTCAAAGTGGACGTAGGCAATTACGCTGAACCACTATAAATCTGGTGTTCTTACTTTCTGCATTCAAATTAGCATATTCTTCCTTGTTTAATTTATCTTCATCACTTATATCTCTACACAATCTTTCTCAACGAGGTTAGTGACCAATTTTGGTGCTAACACTTTGGTGCTTTAACTGAGAATTGAATTCTCAGCTTGATTGGATCTCATCATCTACAAGTGGATTTCCATATTCGTGAGATAGATCCAGTTGTTTACTAGAAAACTTCCTATTCTACTCAGATTTGAAAGAAATCTAAAGGAAGCTGATAGCCGTAGATTGGATTCACTAATGTACGCAAGATCTGGGGATTGGACGTTGAAGTTTGCACTCAAGTTGAAGGAAGGCCGACCCTCCTCTAAAGGCAATTCAGCCGGCCGCTCCAGAAAAGGCGTATGCCGACCCTCCAGAAAATGCCTATGCCAAGCGGTATCTAGGCTGATCCATACCTCCAGGCTGAGCGATATCCGAATGTCGATCCATACCTCCAGGCCGAGCGACATCCGAATGCCGATCCATACCTCCAGGCCGAACAGTGTGGATGCCGAACAGTGTGGATGCCGAACAGTGTGAATGCCGAACACGTGTGGAATGCCGAATAGTGTGGGATGCCGAACAGTGTGGATGCTGAACAGTTTGAATGCCGAACACGTGTGGAATGCCGAACAGTGTGGGATGCCAAACAGTGTGGATGCCGAATAGTGTGAATGCCGAACAAGTGTGGAATGCCGAACAGTGTGGATGCCGAACAGTGTGAATGTCGAACACGTGTGGAAAGCCGAACAGTGTGGATGCCGAACAGTGTGGAATGTCGAACGGTGTGGGATGCCGAACAGTGTGAATGCCGAACATGTGTGGAATGCCGAACAGTGTGGATGCCGAACAGTGTGAATGCCGAACACGTGTGGAATGCCGAACAGTGTGGATGCCGAATAGTGTGGAATGCCGAACAGTGTGCATGCCGAACACGTGTGGAATGCCTAATAGTGTGGATGCCGAACAGTGTGAATGCCAAACACGTGTGGAATGCCTAATAGTGTGGATGCCGAACAGTGTGAATGCCGAACACGTGTGGAATGCCGAACAGTGTGGATGCCGAACAGTGTGGAATGCCGAACGGTGTGGGATGCCGAATAGTGTGAATGCCGAACACGTGTGGAATGACGAACAGTGTGGATGCTGAACAGTGTGAATTCCGAACATGTGTGGAATGCCGAACAGTGTGGATGCCGAACAGTGTGGAATGCCGAACAGTGTGGAATGCCGAACGGTGTGGGATGCCAAACGGTGTGAATGCCGAACATGTGTGGAATGCCGAATAGTGTGGGATGCCGAACAATGTGGATGCCGAACAGTGTGGATGCCGAACACGTGTGGAACGGCCCTCAATGCCGATCGAAACTTAAGTTACACCGGTCTCTTATACGACCCCTATTTACAAAAAAAATCTTTTTCAGGTACGACCCAAAATTTTTCGGGGGGTAACCCCCCCAAACCCTAGCCGCAGCGGAGTGCCTCCGGATAGTGAATTCAAAACTCAACTTAATAAAGGAACATTCTACCCACTTCCCTGACACCCCATGATCGACCAGGGCATAGAGGATCTAGTGGCAGCTTATGAATGACATCAAGGGAACGGACAAGCAACCGCTATTCAAACGGTACTCCCAAAGGTTGGAGAACATAGATGATGTGACTCTAGCAAACGCCAAGATGACTCCAAGCTCCATTCTTCGTTGACCCAGCACTTCGAATTTAGTGACTCCAAGCAAACCAATGTTTGGCTCTAAGAAATTTATTCTAAATACTAACAAGGGTATCATACTAATCGCATTTGAGGAAAGTCGACCTCAAGATTTATTTTGGCAGCTAGTTAGCTAAAGAGCCTCCTACGACTATGGATCGTTTCTTTTACAAAATGAATCAGAACTAAAGTGAGGAGGAGTGGAGCATACTAAGAAAAATAACAATGCAGGCCTGTCGGCCAAGGACATTGATTCTAGTAGACAAAACAAGATCTCAAAATTCGACTCATATGCTCTTTGATAGATTCAATCGATAGCCTCTACTTGGAAGCTCACGACTCAAATTGGTACTGGAAACCAACCTCGAGAGAGCCCATCGAAGTCCGGAGAAAATCGGAGGAATGTTGTATATTCCAAGATGCACACTGATCCTGACACTGGCGATTACAAACACCTACGAGGTGTGATCGAAAAGCTTTTTCAGAAAAAAAAGCTTCAGTAGTACATGCAAGCCTCATAGAAGGGCGAGCCAGGAACTGCGGATGCCCATCAATAAAGAATTGAACCATTGGCAGTTGGCATCCCGCTAGTAGGGGCTAGGGGCAGAGTTGAACAGCAAGCACACGATGCTGCTCCACTTATCAATGAGATTTATCCCAAACTTCTTTGGATTATTTTCTATTTCAATTTGAAATGTGCTTTGAATTGCAACAGACTTAAACTAAACTTCTTTTAAAACGATGCAGGTACCAAGTACTCAAAGTTGGCTTCCAACCAATCCACGTAGACCTTTATCAGATTTGTTGAGTTTCATCAAGACGAGCATGATTCGTTTGCTCATTATCGACCATGTGGCTTTGATTTGGGGCCAAGTACTAGAGATTGAAAAGCTCATCACGGTCAGAGCCCAATACAAAGCCAACATAACCGACCATCCATCCATCGACCTCCACATTTGACTTGGAGACCTAAACAAGGCTCGGAATTAATATGGCCCGATCATCCACTCCAATCGAGTCTTAGAACAAAGTTCGACAAAATATACATACCCCTCATGAAGCTCAATGATGCCGGGGATCCGCCTAAAGTGGACGTGATTTGATCATCTACACATCAAATCCTACCCTGAACACGAAAGGTTGTTCAAAAGCCCAACTTGAAGTAGCTATGGTAGACTGCCTACTCGTTAACCATCGCTCTCAATACATGGACGCGACTGCACCATGAAACATATGCAACTTACTTTGTCTACCAAGTAATCCATCATCCTCATTTTCTGGAAAGAGATACGAAGCAAATTGTGCGAGACTTGATTATCCAACCCCAGTATTGATGTGATCCAACCATCTGTCATATACCTCCTTCCTTGACTTGATTGAAAGAGCTATAATCACCAAGCAGACGAGAATCGACCGTCCATTTTCAAAGTTTCATCCTTGATGCTGGGGGCAGAGTCCCATTCCATGAGCGAACGTTGTTTGATCGTTCATTCGACAACATTAGCCTCGATACGATTAATGAAATACAAATCAGACGGGTGGAAATACACCTGCACTTCAGAAAAATCTATATGTCCCTGAAGCGGACTGGAGTACTCTGATTCCCCAGAGCGCGGACTAGAGTATAAACGACTTAAACCTCCAAGTCCTCAGAGTGCGGACTGGCGTACTCTAAGTCACCAAAGCGCGGACTAGAGTATAAATGACTTAAACCTCTAAGTCTCCAGAGCGCGGACTAGAGTTTAAATGATTTAAACCTCCAAGTCCCCAGAGCGCGGACTGGAGTATAAATGACTAAAACCTCCAAGTCCCCAGAGTGCGGACTGGAGTACTCTAAGTCCCCAGAGTGCGGACTAGATTATAAATGACTTAAACCTCCAAGTCTCCAGAGTGCGGACTGGAGTACTCTAAGTCCCTGGAGCACGGACTAGAGTATAAATGACTTAAACCTCCAAGTTCCCAGAGTACGGACTGGAGTACTCTATGTCCCAGAGCGCGGACTAGAGTATAAACGACTAAAACCTCCAAGTCCCCAGAATGCGGACTGGAGTACTCTAATTTCCCAGAGCACGGACTAGAGTATAAACGACTTAAACCTCCAAGTCTCCAGAGTGCGGACTGGAGTACTCTAAGTCCCCAGAGCACGAACTAGAGTATAAATGAATTAAACCTCCAAGTTCCCAGAGTACGGACTGGAGTACTCTAAGTCCCAGAGCGCAGACTAGAGTATAAACGACTTAAACCTCCAAGACACCAGAGTACGGACTAGAGTACTCTAAGTCCCCAGAGCGCAGACTAGAGTATAAACGACTTAAACCTCTAAGTCCCCAGAGCGCGGACTAGAGTATAAACGACTTAAACCTCTAAGTCCCCAGAGCGCGGACTGGAGTATAAATGACTTAAACCTCCAAGTCCCCAGAGCACGGACTGGAGTATAAATGACTTAAACCTCTAAGTCCCCAGAGTGCGGACTGGAGTACTCTAAGTCCCCGGAGCGCGGACTAGCGTATAAATGACTTAAACCTCCAAGTTTCCAGAGTACGGACTGGAGTACTCTAAGTCCCCAGAGCACGGACTAGAGTATAAACGACTTAAACCTCCAAGTCCCCAGAGTGCGGATTGGAGTACTCTAAGTCCCCAGAGCGTGGACTAGAGTATAAATGACTAAAACCTCCAAGTCCCCTGAGTGCGGACTGGAGTACTCTAAGTCCCTGGAGCGCAGACTAGAGTATAAATGACTTAAACCTCTAAGTCTCCAGAGTGCGGACTGGAGTACTCTAAGTCCCCAGAACGCGGACTAGAGTATAAATGACTAAAACCTCCAAGTCCCCAGAGTGCGGACTGGAGTACTCTAAGTCCCCGGAACTGGAGTACTCTAAGTCCCCAGAGCACGGACTAGAGTATAAATGACTTAAACCTCCAAGTTCCCAGAGTACGGACTGGAGTACTCTAAGTCCCCAGAGCGCGGACTAGAGTATAAACGACTTAAACCTCCAAGTCTCTAGAGTACGGACTGGAGTACACTAAGTACCCAGAGCGCGGACTAGAGTATAAACGACTTAAACCTCTAAGTTCCGAGAGCGCGGACTAGAATATAAACGACTTAAACCTCTAAGTCCCCAAAGCGCGGACTGGAGTATAAATGACTTAAACCTCCAAGTCCCCAGAGTGCGGACTGGAGTACTCTAAGTCCCCGGAGCGCGGACTAGAGTATAAATGACTTAAACCTCCAAGTTCCCAGAGTACGGACTGGAGTACTCTATGTCCCCAGAGCGCGGACTAAAGTATAAACGACTTAAACCTCCAAGTCCCAAGAGTGCGGACTGGAGTACTCTAAGTCCCCAGAGTGCGGACTAGAGTATAAATGATTAAAACCTCCAAGTCCCAAGAGTGTGGACTGGAGTACTCAAAGTCCCTGGAGCGCGGACTAGAGTATAAATGGCTTAAACCTCCAAGTCTCCAGAGTGCGGACCGGAGTACTCTAAGTCCCCAGAGCGCAGAATAGAGTATAAATGACTAAAACCTCCAAGTCCCCAGATTACGGACTAGAGTACTCTAAGTCATCGGAACTGGAGTACTCTAAGTCCCCAGATCGCGGACTAGAGTATAAACGACTTAAACCTCCAAGTCCCCAGAGTGCGGACTGGAGTACTCGAAGTCCCCAGAGCGCTGACTAGAGTATAAATGACTAAAACCTCCAAGACCCCAGAGTGCGTACTGGAGTACTCCAAGTTCCCAGAGCGCGGACTAGAGTATAAATGACTTAAACCTCCTAGTCCCCAGAGTGTGGACTGGAGTACTCTAACTCCCCAGAGTGCGAACTCGAATATAAGCGAATCAGATCTCCAAGTTCCCTGAATATGAACTATGAAACAAATGACTTGAATTTGTCGAATCCCTGACATACGGGCTAGAAAGTATTCTAAGTGCTCGAAGCACAGAATGAAAGTTCAACGACTCCCGAAGAGTTTCCGAGTTATATGAAGACGGACTGAGAAGTCTATGTTACTCACAACTGCTTGGATTAAAATCACAATCACAAAGAAAACTGAACAATAAGAGTCTTTTGTAAGACAGAAAAAGGAACTAAACCTTATTCAAAAATGAGTTTCTATTACAACCCCTCCAAAGTTCGGAGTCGACATTCTATTTACAAGGACTAAGGAAATAGATGAAAATAATTACATGACTTAAACTAACTCTCGTTGAACGAGGATAGTAATCACTTCTTGTGCTTCTTCAACTTCTTTCCAAACGGATCCTCTCCAGAGCATTTACCCTTGGTACTCTTCTTTGATAGAGGGGTAGCAACTGAAGGAGTACGGGGGCCTTCCATGGGCTTGGACCCGCCATGAAGGATGACCTTCAATGGCTTGTTCAAAGGATCGTCCAAGTCCACAACTCGCGGCTCTACTATGACCTTGACCGTCTCCTCCTTCTCTTTCTCGAGCCGCTCCTCCATGCTCAATTCCGATGTGTGCTCAGAGGCGCCTATAATTTCTACTTCATAACCCCGTCGGTAGGAGCGGAGGTTTCAGACTTGTCTTCATCAAGTGCTCCGATCACCTGAGCGTCTGGACCAGGAGCCTCCCCTACGTGAGTGGTTCCACTTGTTTTCTCCCCTATTTCCTTGGCGACATCGCTCCTCGGAGTGGGCTCGGGGTCAGAACGGCCTGCACAAAATCGTGGAAAACAAGCATTAGAATGCAATAGTCTTGCATAAAGAATAACGACTTTCGAAATCTTAAAGAGACTCTTAAAGAGAAGGATTATCTACCAGGTTCAGGCAAACTCTCAGCCATCCGGGGGGTCTCAACCTCTGGAATGGGAGACAGAATGCGGACTAAAGTACTCTAAGTCCCTGAGTGCGGACTAGAGTATAAATGACTCAAAAACCTCTACGTCCCCAGAGTGCGGACTATAGTACTCTCAGTCCCCAGAGCATGGACTAGATTATAGACGACTTCAGAAAAATCCCTAAATCCCAGAAGCGGACCAGATTACTCTAAGTTCCCAGAGTGTGAACTAGACTATAAACGAGTTGACGAAAATCTCTGCGTCTCGAACTGTGGACTAAAGCATAAGCCGTTCGACAAATCTCTAAGTCCCCGGAGCGTGGACCGAAGCGTGAGCACAAATTGGGCACGAGTCAACCGGGGGGAGAATAACATTAAGTCACCAGAATGTAGAGTGGTGTATAAACATGGATAAATAGACGAGTGGATTCCGACCATTTTCTATTCCGCAAACATCAGCCTAGAATCGACAGGAGGATTATTAACCCGCTGAGGATGGAGTTCGACCATCCAACTAGTGACCTGGCCAAATCAATGCTGGGGGCAGGGGTACAAAACACCAAAGAGTCGAATACAAAAATTTCTATAGCTCTAGTGTGGCGTTAATCTTTATAACTTGAGGCAGCGACTGCAGGGAGGCCTCAATACAGAACCAATCGAAATGGCATCCAAATCTACGAGCAACCTACTATATCATACCTCAGACCAAGGGTCAATGCCGATCCGCACCAAGCACATACGAATGTGACTCGGATGTTTTTTGAAAAACTATGACCCCCAGAGTATGGAAAGGAGGGTAAACCATGAATACTTGGTCAAAAATTCTCCAGCACCCTCATTCGATTCGTCAGGAGGTGTATGAAACTGGATGAGCATAACCCGACTGCATTTGTAGCCAACTTTATCCCGAGATCTGATTACAGAGCATGAACCAAAGTAGACGTGGATGACCATCAACTGTCCAAATTACGCTCTGAAACTTACGTGGCATCGAAGTATTCCTCTTGGAATGAAAAACCACGATAAAATCCAAGATAGGCGAGACCTAGTCTCCCATCGACTGACATGATCCCACGATTCAACGGGAAAGAGAGTAAAGCTTAAGTGGGCGTGGCTGGCCTTCCTACTTATTGGTATATGCCCCAGGCCTGGGGGCACAAGCGAGAAGCAAGATGAATGTGAACCGACTATTCACCAATCACCTCTATGTCTTTGGAGTTTAGGTGAAAACATAAACATAGCTAGGACGAGACTCAACCGTCCATGTAGTACATTTATCAACCCAAGACTAGGAGAAGATGCATGGTCATCCAAAAACTGGTTGCGATAGCTCAGTATTAAAACTTATATATAGTGCTTACAGCTACTCAAGGCAACAACCGAAAGGATGCCTAGAGATAGAATCGTTAAATTGATACCTTAGCTCATGGGCAATTGACTTTCACTCCAACCCGAAGGACGGGTAAAGAATCATGAATGCATTGAATAGAAAGTGCGTTACTCGAATGCACAAGCAAATTCAAACTCATAGCAAGATCCAGCTATACAGTTGCATGCCACTCGAAGCTAACCCCCACTCGACATTTCCTTTAATGCGCTTTTAAGCCTGATTTTTGGCCATTTGCTGATAATCTATTAAAGCATTCAGAGCCCTTCGCTATTAGACTCAATAACTCATGACAAGACTCTACGATTCGACTAGAGTAACCATCAACATTGGCCGTCCCAACCATATTTCACATTGACTATTATGCAAAATTGTTACATCTTTACTCAAAGAATCTGGGATGGTACCTGCTAAAGCTGACGGTCAACATTACAGCCAGCCATGGCGACCCTTTCCGGGTGCTGAATATCGGATCACAGCTCAGTGCAGTGATGATAAGAGAATTAGTTGGATTTTTCTGAATAAATGATGATATGTTCCCTTGGACCCATTCTGACATGCATATGTGATTTCATTAACTATCGCGAGCCATGCATTGGATATCAACCCGAAGCTACAAAAGCTAGCACAATCTCTATTGATTTCATCATGAAAGCTCCACTCTTACTTTTAGGCTCACCCCATCAACGTCTATGCCTACCAGCCGTTGGGACAGGGCATACAATGACCTGAGACGTCTGAAAGAGTACTTAAATAGAATATCGAACAAAGCTAATTCGATATCACTTATTTCCCACGAAGGGCTATCCAAGGATGGAAATTAGCAGATCTCACACCCAAATTCACAACCTCAGATGATTACTCGAAGAGTAGCAGAGAACCAACCATAAGATGGAAAATGTACACGGATGGAGCATCCAATGATCAGTGTTATGGCATAAGAGTCATGATAATGACTCCTGAGGAACGATCAATCTGCTACATCCTAAAACTCGATTTACCTGTAACAAACAACGATGCTTGGTATAAAGCCCTGACTGCCAGCCTCAAACTTGCTAGAGGATTTGAAGTGAAAACTTTACATATCTTTTGTGATTCTTGATTGGTAGTATACAAATTTAAGGAAGTTGATCTTGCTAGAGGGCATTGTCTTGCTCCTTATCTCGGCCAAGTCCAAGAGCTACTAACCGACTTCACATATTACATCACTACACACATACTCAGCGAACAAAATGAAAAGGTGTCATGGTTGACTCCTATCAAAGACTATCTACAATGAAGAATTCTTACTGAATAGAGAAATGGAAAATGACAGATCCTCCTCAATGCTTCACGCCAAGTCATCTAAGAATAAGTCGTGTGTCAACAGGAGTTTATCCATCCCCATGCTTCGGCATATCGCCCATGATGATATCTTGAGCAAAGTCTATGAAGAAGAATGCAGTAATAACATCAGGGGGAAAACCATGATAAAGAAGATACTCTGCTACAGGTATTACTGGCCAACTATCAATCCAGATGCGGTTGATCATGCTACACAATGTGACGAGTGCAAGATGTTTGCAAAAATATCCGGTAACCCCGCCGATGGAAATTATTCAAATGGCTAGTTCATAGCCATTTGCCACTTGGGGGCACTGAAATCATCTTCTTGTCGATCCTAAAGGTGGTGCGAAATACACCATCATAGCAGTTGATTACGTCACCAAATGGGCAAATGAAGAACTCTTAACCACGACCAAGATGAACAAAATAATCAACTTCTTTATCCGTAACGTCATATGTCCTTATGACCTTCCATGATCCATTATTACTGCAAATGGACAGGTTGAAGCTGTGAGCAAAATCATAGAGTCTGTACTGAAGAGAGGTTTGGAAAAACTCCTCAAGTGGCTGATTGCAACTCTTATTTCACAGAAAATACAAACAAGGAATCGCGATTGAATTGCAATTAAACTAGATGGAGTTGGCGACGACTTATGAGCATATAAAACACATCCGAGAGCCAATGGCAAGAACATGTACCCGAACGTGCATGTGAACAACCGAAAAAGTTTGACTTCATGAAATCAACAGAAATTGAATTCTCACTAAGGGTTATTAAGAGAAGACTAGATCAGATAGTCGAAGCTTATTAGCTCTGCAGAATCAGACACGGATGGCCACTGATGAACTACAACCCTGGATTTATAATATTGGGAATCGACCAAGCATCACGATGACCAAAGAAGGATACAACACCTTGGGAGGATAAATTGGAGGATAATGACTATTCAAGAAACATGGTGGATTTCTTTCTGAAGACAAGGAATACTTGCTAGTTCAAATCGTGTTCTGTTGCTTCACACGACACACTTTGGGGGGCAAATGTTAACCGACATCTTGGCCCGGTTACAAAACGATAGTTGAAGAAATTATCATTAGCACTAGACAAGATTCTAATCAAGGAGAGACTGGAGGTGGTAGCTAGTTGTCAGGCCCACAACAAAGCAAGAACATTCGGCCTGCCTAGCCTAGTGCGCAGATTCACCTACTATGGGCAGAGGCACCTTGTTCCTAAGCCCATGAGGGAAGTCCAACCCATCTCGTCTATAAATAGGAGGGCAGTAGCACAATGAAAAAGGACCTTTGGTCGGGAACACTGGGGAGACTCTGCCGCTTTCATGACTCACCCTCTTTACTTATCAATTGTATTCAAGTATTTGATCTATGGATTGTATCTGTAATCAATCATCAAGTAAAGCAATAAAGTTTAACCTCAAAGTGGACGTAGGCAATTACGCTGAACCACTATAAATCCGGTGTTCTTACTTTCTGCATTCAAATTAGCATATTCTTCCTTGTTTAATTTATCTTCATCACTTATATCTCTACACAATCTTTCTCAACGAGGTTAGTGACCAATTTTGGTGCTAACATAGACTTTTTGTAATCAATTGAGCTAGAGAAGGTGTGATTGTAGCCCTGGAAATCAATTGGGTGAACTTGTTGCCCCGGAAATTAAGTATCTCTACCCAGAGGATTGTGATTCTGGAGGGCGTACCTCATAGCCTTGAAACCGAGGGTTGTAATTATTGAATTGAGTTTGAAAGAAAATCCATACTTAGTTATGCGGGACTGGATGTAGGGTAACTCCGAACCAGTACAAAAACTGGTGTGTTCTTTCCTTTACTGCTTTTACTTTATATTTGCATCTATGTTTGATTCTGTGTTCATATCTGTGTCTGATTAGTGCATACATTGTTAACAAATTAAGATAAACTCAAAAAGATTAACAAATTTCTTAAAACACTATTCACCCCCCTTCTAGTGTTAATTCTAACCTTAAGATCCTTAATCCGCATTTCTCACATTTGGTATCAGAGCTTTGTTTTCAAAAGTTTCATAATCTGAATTTTGAAAAGTTTTAAAATGGCTATTTTTGAAAAATCTGTTAAAACTAGTTTAGAATTGTTTAAATCATCATTGTTCCATGAGTCTGCATATGAATGTTATTCAAATTCTAGTTGTCTACCCAAATTTTATAATGTGCAGGAAAGATGCTTTATGGGTATTAAGGAATCAATCCACAATGGACAATCTGTGCAGATCAAAAGGAATAAGTGAATACTTGATAGTGGATGCTCTAGACACATGACTGGTAATCCGAATATGCTGAATAATATTATATACAAAGACGGAGGACTGGTTAACTTTGGAGACAACTCGAAAGGATACGTGATTTGCATCGGCAAAGTCGGTAACTCTGAAACTCCTATTATTACTAATGTTTTGCTAGTTAAGAATCTAAAACACAATCTGCTAAGTATAAGTCAACTATGCGATAAAGGATATAAAATTAAATTTGAAAAAGATAAATGTCATATTGAAGATAATAACTCAACCATAATATTTGAGGGAATTAGGAAAAAGAATATTTATATTCTTAGTATGAAAGTTTCAAATGATAACCTATGTCTTTTGGAAAATACAAGTGACCCTTGGATTTGGCATAAGAGATTTGGACATTTGAATTTCAAACCCTTATCTAGACTGTCAAAACATGATCTAGTAAGAGGTCTCCCTAAAATGAATTTTAAAGTAGATAGTTTATGTGATGCATGTCAATTAGGAAAACTTAGAAAAAGTTCCTTTAAATTAGAAGATATGATTTCGACTTCAAAACCCCTTGAGTTACTTCATCTTGATTTATTTGGACCATCTCAAATTCAGTCAATAAATCATAGTAAATATGTTTTTGTAAGTGTAGATGATTATTCTAGATTTACTTGGACAATATTTTTGAAACATAAAAGTGATACTTTTGAATGTTTTAAGAACTTTACAAAAAGGATTCAAAATCAATTATCTTTAAAAATTATAACTATTCGTAGTGATCACGGTGGTGAATTTGAAAATAAAAAGTTTGAGGAATTCTGCAATAAGAAGGGAATAACTCATAATTTCTCATTTCCAAGAACTCCACAACAAAACGAAGTAGTTGAACGTAAAAATAGAACGATACAAGAGTGTGCGAAAACTATGCTTTCAGATAGTAATTTACCAAAACACTTTTGGGCAGAAGCTGTTGCTACCGCATGTTATATTTTGAATATAATTTTAATTATACCTTTAACTGATATGATAAGACACCTTATGAACTTATTCATGGAAAGAAACCTAAGGTATCATACTTCAGAATTTTTGGAAGTAAATGCTTTATTTTAAATACAAAAGATAATCCTAAATCCGACAAAGGAATCTTTATCGGATATTCTAATAGAAGTAAAGCTTATAGAGTTTTTAATTTAAGATCTAACACCATCGAAGAAACAATGCATGTTTCGTTTGATGAAAATTTAAAAGATTTTGAAATTACAAATGATGAAGAAGATTTAATTACTCAAAATCAGGAATCAACCGAAATTAATAATGAAATTAATCATCCTAATAAAAGAATTAAACTTTTAAAAGATCATCCTATTGAAAATATAATAGGAGATATGCAATCTATTGTTACAACTAGAAATCAACTACGTAAAATGAGTAATGTAGCATTTATATAATCTATTGAACCCAAAAATCCTAAAGAAGCATCAACCGATGATTCATGGATTTTGGCTATGCAAGAAGAATTAAATCAATTCACTAGAAATGAAGTTTGGGAACTTGTTCCTAGACCTGAAGATAAAACTATAATTGGAACTAAACGAGTCTATAAAAATAAAATGAATGAACAAGGTGAGGTCATTAGAAATAAAGCACGATTAGTCGCCCAAGGTTATTGTCAAGAAGAAGGTATAGATTGTGATGAAACCTTTGCTCCTGTAGCAAGATTAGAAGCCATTAGGATTCTACTTGCTTTCGCAAATCATAATAATTTCAAATTATTTCAAATGGATGTTAAAAGTGCATTTTTAAATGGTTTTGTAAAAGAAGAAGTATATGTTGAACAACCACCACTTTTTAAAAATGAAAATTTACCAAACCATGTGTACAAACTTAAGAAAGCTTTATATGGTCTAAAACAAGCTCCTAGAGCCTGGTATGATAGACTAAGATCTTATTTATTACAATCAAATTTTGAAATTGGTAAAATAGATAATACTCTTTTTATTAAAAGAAATAAAAATGATATTCAACTAGTACAAGTTTACGTAGATGATATCATTTTTGGATCAACTAATTTTGAAATGAATAAAGAATTTTCTGAAATAATGACAAAAGAGTTTGAGATGAGTCATATGGGTGAATTAAATTTCTTTTTAGGATTACAAATAAAACAGTTAGATAATAATATTTTTATTAGTCAAGAAAAATATGCTAAAGAACTAGTTAATAAATTTGGTTTGACTACTGCGAGTGGAAAACCTACTCCCATGGCAACCAATGAATATCTAAGTAAAGAAGATTTCTCGAAAGATGTAGATCAAAAGTTGTATAGAGGAATGATCAGATCATTGCTCTATATCACTGCTAGTAGACCTGATATCATGCATAGTGTATGTCTCTATGCAAGATATCAATCTCATCCTAAAGAAACTCACTTAAAAGCTGTAAAACGTATCATAAGATATATTAAACACACCTCTGATTATGGCTTATTTTATCCTAAAAATGATTCATTTGATTTAATATCATACTGTGATGCTGACTATGCAGGATGTATATCAGACCGAAAAAGTACAAGTGGAACTTGTCACTTTTTGGGACATTCTCTGGTTTCCTGGTTTAGTAAAAAGCAAAATACAGTTTCTCTATCAATAACTGAAGCAGAGTATATTTCTACTGCTTTGGCTTGTTCTCAAGTAATATATATGCAACAAACCTTAAGAGATTTTGGATTAAATATCTCAAAATCGCCAATTTATTGTGATAATACTAGTGCAATAAATTTACCTAAAAATCCTACTCATCATGCTCGAACTAAACATATTGATATTCGACATCATTTTCTTAGAGATAATATAACTAAAGAAGTAATTACTCTCGAATATATAAACTCTGAGAATCAAACTGCTGATATCTTAACAAAACCATTAAATGAATCTATATTTACTAAATTAAGAAGAGAATTAGGTATTTGTTCTATAACTGAAATATAAAATATAAATAACAAGTATAATTAATAATTAATATTAAATAAATCATAGAGTTAAAATATAAGGACCATGTCGACATCCCGTAGGAAGACATATCGACATGTAACGTTTTTATTTTTTTTTAAATTTTTCCACCAAAATTCAAAAATTTAGTTATATATTCTTCTCTATTTCGAATTCTTATTCATTCTCTCTGTTTTCTATTCATTTTCTATTCTGAAATATATAAAATAATGGCATCTTCCTCTAAATCAAACATAAAATCAACTTTCTTATTCCCCTCTCCTACTTCTGGTCCATTCCAATGCACTACTCTCGCACGTGTAACTAAATTGGAGGAGTCTATGAAGGATACTCTTCAGATGTTGACTGAAATTCAAGTGATGCAACTTCGTATGGCGAAAGAGCAAGAGAGGCAAGGCAAGATTCTTAGGAATTTATAAAAATTCCTAATGGATAACCAGGCCAACCCTATCTTGATCGATGAAGACTCTTCACTCAATCAAGAATAAGAGGTCAGCGACGAAGAAGAAGAAGAACCAATGGAAGAAGCACACGAGGAGGATGATGACCAAGTAGTATGTGTTGGAGAAGTGTGTTTCGACAAAAATGGGAATCTTTTCGAACAATGTGGAAATTTCTGTTTCCACTATCCAAATTGTTCAATTCATAAATCTCCTATGTTCAGAAACACACATTAGTTTCTTCTCTTTCTTTCCGTTGTTATTTGTGTTTTTATGTTTTTCAAACGCAAATGTAAATACAACCATACCTGTAATAAATAAACTCGTGTTCTTATATGTGTTAGTATTACTGTGAATTCTTAGTTAGGATAGTTAATAGTTTAGGATTATATTTTAGTATTTGATTTAAGTGTTAATTATTTATGATAACACTATCATTATAATCACACGTCATAGAGTGATAAGATTTTAGGAGGAGTTATATAGTTTGGAGTTATCTAGTTTAGAGTAAGTTTTTGTTGATGACAAAGGTGGAGAAATTTAAAATAGGGTAGTTAGGCATAGATTAAGGGTGGGTTGTTAGTTCTAGGGGGAGTTATTAGAATAGAAGGAATATTTAATAAACAAAGGTTGTCATCATCAAAAAGTGGGAGATTGTTAGTCCATGAGATGATGGTTTTGATGACAAAAATCTTAGAATATATTATAAAATATAAATACTAACATTACAAGTTTAGATATATATGTATATGCAGGATCTAAACATGCAGGTATCAAGAATGAAGACTGTACAGTATAGAGATTCAAGATATAGAGATAGAAGACTCATGAGTATTAAGATTATCAAGAGTTCAAGATTTCAAGGTTAAGTTTGTTTTATTAGGAATATTTGTTAAAACTCGTAGAAAAGAACTAGCATCTTAATATCCAATTTATTCATGGAATGGAATCCACTTCGAGCCCGTTAAAGGGATGGAACCCTAAGTAGGATGGAACCTATGAAAATCTAGTGGGACATTGTTTTGTATCCACTAATTTTAATTCAAATGATTTTACAAAATTATCTTGTTTTCAAAATGATTTCAAAACTTTCCTTTTAAAAGATTCAAAACTCTCTATCCTGATTTTAAATAATTTTAGCCTCAAAAACATCTTTATTTCAAAGTCAAATTACTCCTGATTTTAAACTATCTTCAAATAATATATTTAACTTTTAAATATTTATACTTAGATTTAAATATAAAATTATAGTTAAATTATGTATATATTGTTCTTTATATTTACTTATGAATTTCAACTAAAGTCAAGTATATTTATAAAGTTTAAAATAGTTTTTATATAAGATAAGTGTTATTTTCAAAGAAATTCAAAACATCAAAAAAGGCTGTGGGATGTCGACATGCCTATAGGTACCATGTCGACATGGTGTCAGTTTGATTCAAAATTCAAATTTCAAAAGAAGTGTCTATTCACCATAACTCTTCATGAATGGTCATGGCTGTTGTTCTTCTATAAATAGGGGTCAGTTTCAACGAATTTTTAATCACTTTTCTCTGATTTAACTTCTCTTCTTCTTCTCCACTTTCTTATTTACAAATTACACCATTACTCTGCCGAAATCAATATCGAATCTAACTAGATAATTTCTGGTTTTGATTCTCTTCACTATCTCTACAAGATCCAAGTGCTAATCTGAGTTATAGACTTTTTGTAATTAATTGAGTGAGAGAAGGTGTGATTGTATCCTTGGAAATCAATTGGGTGAACTTGTTGCTCCGAAAATCAAGCATCTCTACCTAGAGGATTGTGATTCTAGAGGGTGTACCTCGTAGCCTTGAAACCAAGGGTTGTAATTGTTTAATTGAGTTTGAAAGAAAATCCGTACTTAGTTGTGCGGGACTGGATGTAGGGTAACTCTGAACCAGTATAAAATCCGGTGTATTCTTTCCTTTACGGCTTTTACTTTATATTTGCATATGTGTTTGATTCTGTGTTCATATCTGTGTCTAATTAGTGCATACATTGTTAACAAATTAAGATAAACTGAAAAAGATTAACAAATTTCTTAAAACACTATTCACCCCCCTCTAGTGTTAATTCTAGCCTTAAGATCCTTAATCCGCATTTCTCACATAACTGAGTATGAACTGAAATTTGAGCATGAATAAAAAAAAAGATGTAAGCCTTACGAAGTGATTATAATTGTTTGTATTTTAAATGGTTTAGTTGCTCTTCTTATGACAACTGTAATATGTTTTTACATTTTTTTTTGCCTTTTTCCCCCTGTTAGACTATCTCATTCCTCTCTCCCACGATTTTGAGTTCATTTCTAAAATGGCCAATGCAGCAACATGTATAGCTGTGGATGATGATTCCACGCTAAAAGTAAAGGGAACTTGTAGTTTAATAGTTTATAGATTGATGAAATAGTTAAATAAGTTTTCCTTTAGAAGCTTGGCAAACGTGCTATAAAATATGAAGATTTCACTGCTTTCCTTTCTAAGAATGAATGCAGATATGCTACTTTTGACTTTGGTTTTTTCACTGCTTTCAAGTTTTCAACCACTTCATTTAAAGCTCAAGTAATAAACTAATAAAATTGTTATATTCCTATTTGAGATCAAATTTCTGAAACACTGGTAAGGAATATTTTGGGAATAAATAATATTTGATTAATCTTTGTGTTTTGACTTTTGAAGTTATGTAAGGTTAATTTTCTTTATAAATTATGACAAATTTATAGGTGTTATTTTTAGAAAAAATTTCCTAAAGTCTTGCATTCTTTCACACATTCTTTTTTTGTTATATCTTATAGAAGTGGCATTCTTAATTAATTTAGCACTACTTACATATGACCTATTTATCCATCTATTTGACTAAACTTAAATCGTTGATCTGCTAAATAACCACATTGTAGCTTTGCAAATTTTTTGTAAACATGTTTGTCTTAAACAAACATAATCGAACATTATTAATTTTCATACATTATGTTACTATTCGAAAACCATCAAATGTGCCTGATCCAATATTCATACATCATTTCTGCTCTCATGCATATTTAAATAAATAATAAAGTACTTATAGGTTTGTTAATTTTAGTAGCTTTTTTCATTTAATATGCTTTTTCTATGCATGTTCCATGTTAAATGGATATTTACCTTTATTGAACTTTTACATCCTTTTATTTTTGTTCAAAAATTTTAATGGTAGAATTTATTCCTCAATTTTAATGTCTTGGAAAGATCTCTATTAATTTACTTTTGTTTATTTCCTTGAATGTTATATAGGTATTAAAATGATTAAATGTTTCAAAACACTGAATATAATTGTATGTCTACAAATTGAACCAACGAGATCGAGTACCCACCATTGTAATGGTTTAATAATTGAATTAAGTTGATACTCTTACTGTTTTTCATGTACCATTATAACAACTACATCATGGTTTTCATGTACCATTAACTATAACGAAAAAGAAAAAAAGAACAGTGTTCACACTGACTCCTTCAGGTCTACATAACATATATAACTGAATATTCATATAATCCAAGGGTTTGTTCACATCAAATCAGTTGCTTTGTTAAACTGCCACAACAGCAAGGCAAGCAAGATAGAAGGTGCTTATTTGGGCCAATTAGTTTTCTATGACATTGGTGAAAATGGGTTAGATTGGGGTACTCGCTGCCATTGATGGAGAATCAGGAAAACCTTCACATCTGTTAATTGATTGAGTCATTTTTCATTCACCAAAAACTTACATGGAAAAATTTAACTTTAAGGTCTTTCTTACTTTAAAAATTCTTAAACTTTATTATATGTTTTAAAATTTCTTAAACTTTACTATATCTTTCTATCACATCTTTCTTACTTTAAAAATTCTTAAACTTTGTTATATGTTTAAAAAAATTCAAAGCTTACATTTTAAACCAAAGCTGCAACCAAATTCATTAGTGTAGATATTCCTTTTAAAAATTAAACTTTAAGATCTTTCTTACTTTTCCAATAAAGTTTCTAAATGGACCCTTGGAAAAACGTTATTATTTATTTTATACATATATCTTTATTTATTGTATATATGTGTATATATATATATCTTTCTAAAAACCCATTTAATTAATCCAAATTATTCTTCTATGAGCTTGGACTAAGACATGAGATTTACTTTTCTACAATAAAATCCCGGTCTATCATTTGAGGTGATTGATGAACATTCTCTTACGAGAAATTTCCTTCGGATTTTAACGACATAGATCTTAACTCCCGCTTGTTTGAATAAAAAGTGTACCTTCAACTAATAATCCGTCGAAACCAATAATCACAGGGTAGCTAAGTATCAACGATCAATCCAAACACCATCTGGCCTCGAGAACCCTTCCACTTGTCATGCTCATGGTTCTCAAAATTAACGTCTTACGTACGACCAACCCTTCATGGAGTAATCGAAGTAGGTGCGTAATCTTTAACTCTATACAAATTTCTAAACTCGTAGTTGCCTCACCCATTCTTTTGAAATATGGTCGCAACCATTCTGGGGTTAGAATTTATAGAGTTTGGCACATATTTATATAGAAAAAGATTACGAATACGCTCTCCCAGTATATCCTATCCCCTATAATCAACTAACCAAGGCTCTGATACAAAATATGATAACTCACACTTTAGTAGGCCCGAATTTCGACAAAATCGAAACCCAAGCCCATTAGGGTATGGGTTGTTGGATTTTGATAATTTGTAACGCACAGAAGTATATCAGAGATCGATCAAATAAAACTCACAGTGGAAAGAAAAGATAATAGGATCAAATACCAACCGAGGCTACTACTTCTAAGACAACTTCATTACATAGACACCCATTAGCCTCACCAATATCGAGCATGAAAAAGAAAAACTCTCCATCGACCATTCTGTCGGCTCTAATTACCTGTTCCTTTAATTCGATCCAGTGGGATGTAATGAAGAGGGGGTTAGAATAACGTTTTGGTGACTAGGAAAATTACCTACATTACTCATAACATAAACTTGTACTGAATGGTTTCCATTTAAATGTTATGTCTGATGTTTAATTTAATATGTGCACGTATGATATGTCTATTCTCACACAAAGTATAACTATACATACATACATATCTATGTACGTATGTATATAAATCTAAATGTTTCATTACCCAAAGATTTACGACCACTTAATAATTCTTAAATAGAAAAGGGGCAGGATCGACGGTCATTTAATACCTCAATCCCTAAGCGGGTCAGCTCTGATACCAAATTTAACATTTAGCCAACTGATCTTAGCTACATAGACCGTTTAACTCCTACACATCGCTTTATAATATATAATTTAACTGCAGTACCTTTATCTCTCTTTCAATTATACTGTTCGAATAGTTTCCACTGTAAGCCCGAAGGCTATTCCAGTCCAGCCGCGGAATTCTAACGCATTATCATTTACAATGTAAGAGAGAGCGCCTAAATCACTTAATACCGCTTTATTGGGAATTATGCAGACTCCAACCATTTAACACCACTAAAATAGGCTGGTTTTCGTCATTTAATACCTAGCCCGAGGCGGATCCCTACGTGGTCCTCACATACTAACCTCATAAGAAATCCCATTAGGTTACTTATTAATTCTCTTAAGGAAAGAGGCAGACCCTACATATCACTTAATACCTCTAAACCCAGAGCAGACCCCTCTAAAGATTCGTCCTATCGTACTAATAGCATGACTATGACCCATAATCCAAACTGTGATATCTAAAATTAATCCGACTATTAGTAGAGTACTAGTAGGCAGATTAACTGGAAATATTTACCGTATAGAATTGAGACTAACCTCGTGTCCACAGTGGTTATTTATTATAGGCGATGTTCCACATCAATCACCAACGTTACATTGCGAATAACCAAATTTAACTAGGCAGACTTATATGTAACTTTAGATTGACCTCGCATCCCTATAACTTAGTCAAATTTCATATGTATAATGATTGTATACCTACTCTATCCTACACAATTTAAAGTTTATGCCATATAAGGTACCCTTTATTATGCCTCTAGTTAAGGATTAACTACACAAATAATAATTTTCCTAACAAATTTGCACTATACAGTAGCATATTTATTTTTATTCTTTATAACTCATATAATAGTTATTCCTTTCTTATTCCCTTGTATTTACTTAACTAAATTTTATTAATCTGTCCCACGAATTTTTTTTGACCGACTAAATTGTCATAACTCGCATTTCATTCATTGCACAATTAATGCTTATTTATTTCTGGTGTTATAACCTTTCTACCTTTATTTTTGATTACTACCATTCATTGTGCATTTTACTTTAAACTTATAATTTCCCTTAAAGTGAATATTGATATGTATATTGTTGTATTAATTATAAATTTCTTTTAGGGGTTAGCGTGGATATATATATTTATGTATTTATTTCTTATATCTTCTTAGTTGTTCATTTTTAACTAGAGTATTTCTTCATGTTTTAATTTGTGAGAACCTTCTATTTTAAAAATGTCTCCCATTATATTTTTCCCTATAATTACCTACATAAATGGTTTCCATCGTTTGAAATTACAAGGAATTATTCAATTCCTTTTTTTAAATAGACAATGTAAACTACGGGGTGAAATTCCATACCTTGCACATCTCTTTCTTATTCTTTCTACTTATATTCTTTATGAAATAAAACACCACACTTTTCAATTTAAATAAAAGATTAGATAAATCTACGGGTTTGAACAGTTTACATACCCCACGGATTAAAATACAGAAATTTCACACTACAATAGAATTATGACAAATCTAATTCATATTAACACCCATCAATCCAAATACAGATGTAAAAAAATTCTACATTCAATCAAATGGTAGATCTAAAACAATTCCACATTCGATTCATATTCAACCACCAACAACTTGGGACTAATTTCCAGATTTGGGTGTGATTAACATTTCTATTCAATCTTTTCTAATTTACATAATATGGAGGCTGTGTTTTATATATTAAATTCTAGTTGACAACTCTAGATCTTTAAATTAGGCATAATAGTCAAACAAAATCCAACAAAATAAATTATAATATTGTAAATAATTTACATGATTTTCCGATGCACAATTATAAGCTTTCCAAACTTCCAGATCTGAATCTGATCCTCCTGATTCAACTACTTTTCCTTTTCAATTCAAGACCTATGTATAAAAATTAATATAACTAACATTAGAGTCATATATTTGAGAAGAGAACAAGGATATTAAGGTAAAATATAGATTTATAATATTGAGATTTACCTTGTTATTGCGCAATGCTAATTCGTACTTCCCTCACTTCTCCTTATTTACTTATTTTCTGATCTTCACAAATTTGTATAATTACAGTCTATTTTATATTTAGGGGAGAAGTAGAGGAGAGAAAATGACAAAACTCCACTGCCTATGTCAAAAAATATTAGAAGAGAAGGAGTGTTTGGACCTGTATTTATAGATGCTTGCATTAACCGTATCCGTCAAATCAAAAATTATAAAATCAGGGTTATTGGTCGAGGTACAACCTCAGCCCTATCGACTACTACTGATCGACCGCCTTTCCATGAGCAATCGATCGCTACCAATCGACTGCCCCTATATTAGGGTTCGACCGGTGGGGTCTATGGATGATTGTATATTTATTATTCTTTCGATTTTTAATTATTTCCATTCAAACTTCTTTAAACGTCTGTAACATCTTTGTTTGAACTCTTTTAGCAAAACTCCAAATATGAAAGTTTCTTAAAAATTGCCCCTTTCGTGACCAAATTCTATTGTTTGCTCCAATTCTATTTTTGGAGCCTAATTAATTATAAAATTATTAATCGTATATCTACAAGGTGTTACAGTGGTAGACCCTGTAGGTCCCTATCATATTGGAGGGATATGACAGATGAAATTATTCTTGGGCCGAACATAGTGAGGAAGACATCAGATAAGGTGGATCTAATTCGTAGTAGAATGAAGACCGCTCAGGATAGGCATAAATATTATGTTGACAAGAGATGTAGGGAGTTGGAGTTCGTAGTAGGAGACATGGTATTTGTGAATGTTTCACCCCTTAGGCATGTTATGAGGTTTGGTAGATCAAGGAAGCTAGCACCAAGATTTGTAGGACCCTTTCTAATAGTGGCTAGGGAAGTTGGCATATATAGTAGAGCTTCCAAAAAAGTTAGCAGGAGATCATACTTGTTAAAGTCTAGTGGGGAGACGACCAAGCGGAGAGCACATGGGAGCTCGAGGAGAAGAACCATGCTACACACCCACAACTCTTTGCTGATATGTTTTCAATTTAATTCTTATAAGTATAGACTTCTTGTAGGACTCAGGTGGCATACACTTTAGGTAGAGACTTTTGGATAATGGCAAAGGTTGTAAATGTGTCAATATGACATGTTATGGATAATGGATGCTAATGAATGTATTTGGATGTATTGGTTGGATTGTTTTCTGTTGTGGGTTTAGGATAGTGTATCCTCTAGGTATACACACACACACACTCACATTTGACAAACATGTTATGTAATGACCCACCCATTCGACCTTCAGAAGTTGACACTAATACAACCATGGTATTCACCTGCCGAGCGTCCATGTGCCGAAAAGACAAATTATTGGGGAAAAGGAAAGAAAACATAAAACAGAGTCTCACATCGGGACGAGTAATATGTAATATACAACAGATCTTTACACAATGAAAAAAAAAACTGAAATATACATACATCAATCAGAGTACACTAAACAAATAATTAGCCTGGAAAGTTATAAAAACCTATCCTCACAATTGCTGTTATATAAAACAACTAATTTAGCAAAAATAAAATGTACGTAAATACGCATTGAGGCATCCAGCTCGTCTCCTAAAGCTTCAAAGCTTCCAAACTAGATCTATTAATATGCTCGGTTTGACCCGAGCATTATAAGAAAAATAACGCTCGGATCAGTTTGGTAAACTAGCGTGAGAAATACACCTAAAATGCATTTTTAATGTTACAAAAACCTTTCTAAACAAAAGTATCTCATAAGACCATGCCACACATAAACACAGCCAGGTCTTTACCTTACACTAACCAGGCCATTTATACTAGAAAATCCTATGATATTATAATAATGTCTAAGGGTGAAAATATCAGTAATCAAGCAGCTGTGGTGCTCGTGAGTGTACATCACAAAAATAATGGGTATATAATAAAAAACTGTTAAGGTGCATTCGATAAAAGTGTAGGATTCCATGGAGGGGCCTTCAGTACCTCGAGAATGGTCCTTCTGCACAAAGATTAGAGTTATCCTTCTGAAGTCACAATACATCCCTACTGATGTACAGTAGGAAATACATAATTGGCCATGCAAGGCCGAATGCAACACTCCATGTAGGCATAACAACTGTAGGTAACTCTAGGAAGGAAACGACTGCACCCTTATGGTTTAGCTATGCCCCTGGCTATGCATCCTATCTTTGATTTTAGTCAATATCGCTGGTGAGGCTACGTTCGACATTCTAGCTCACGCACCGCTAACAGAATAGGAGCGACATTGATTAAGCTTGACATGGAATTGGAGAATGTTGACTTAGTTGAGAAGCGACATTGAGGTCATTGATGTTAATAGGCACTTTAATGTTGACATCCATCTTCAACGTTACCTTGGCGTTTAGAGTTTTAAGCCTCGACATGAACCTTTGCTTCAAACCTCTACATGCACACTAATGTTGTTCCTTAGCCTGCCACCACACCTACACGGTTAAAGATTTATGTGACCTATTTGTTTTTATAGGTCCATGGTTGTTAGTGGCAGAATAATTGTGAATAAACAATCCCTTTGGAACCCAAACTTGTTTTGTCTTTTCATTTTTGTTCCAATAGACATGAAATTTGTTTGTAGAATTTTTAGGAACCAAAACTTTTATAAATTTTGTGTTCTTGTTCCTATGACTATGATGTCCAATTATTTCACATTCAGTAAAGATACCCTTACCTTTTGCACTATCATCAACTTGTGATTTTCCAAAACCTAGTCCTTTTCTATTGTTAGCAAACAATTGATTTCCTAATAACATATTGAATGTATTTTCTCCTCTTGAAAAGCTACTCAGTGATTTCTCAAGATCTTGGACTTTGGTTTTCAGTGTTGTGTATTTTCAGTCACAAGTGAGGTGCATCTGTTTATAAAATCCTTTTTCCTAGTTTCAATTATTTCCTTAAGATTCAAGTTTTCTTTTTCAAGATTCTCAAAGCTATTCTTCAGTTTTGATAATTCTGAATCTAAAGTGTTACAGTTTATACAATCTAGGTTTAGAATTTTTTCAAGTTCAGATTCTAACCTAAAATTTTCACGGGCAAGTTCTCTCCTATCAGATTTCAGTTTATCAATTTTAGAATCAAGAGCATCAAATGTTTTAGTAAGATCGAGGCACAAATAAAAAAGTTCTTTATAAGAATAGTTCTTTACCTCACTGGATTCCTCTGAGCTTGCTTCTGAATCTGATCTTGATTCCTCTGAGCTTGCTTCTGAATCTGATCTTACCGTAAGACACAAGTTAGCCTCCTCTGAGCTATCAGTTGAAACTTCTTCTCCTTCCTCATCATCCCAAGTTGTTGCGAAGGCCTTTTTCTTCTTTTTCTTTCCCTTGTTGTTTTTGAGAAGTGGACAGTTTTGTTTGAAGTGACCAGGCTTGTTGCAGTTATAGCAGGTTAATTCATTTTCAGAGTTGTCAGAATCTTTTAACCTATTACCACTGGTTTTCTTCTTGCGTGGCTTGAATCTTCTTTTAAGATTATTGACAGCCATTGCAAGTACTTCAATTGGATCTTCTTTATCGCTCTCTTCTCTGCTCTTTAAGGCAATTGTCTTCTTCTTTGGTTCGAAATTGATGCGTTCCTCCTTTGCTTTTAACTCAAGCTCATACGTCATCAGATTTCCGACCAAATCCTCCATGCTCGGTTTACTCAAATCTTTTGATTCTTGTATTGCCGTGACTTTTGCCTCAAAGTTCATCGGTAAGACTCGTAGAATCTTCCTTACTAGCTCTACCTCAGAGAATACTTTTCCAAGCGCTCTAGCATTGTACACCAAGGTTGAGAAGCGTCCAAACATATCCTTTATGCACTCGCCTTTGTCCATCACAAAGTTCTCGTACTCATTGCTGAACAGAGCTAGACGAGACTCCTTGACTTGAGAAGTTCCTTCGTGTGTCACCTCCAAAGTATGCCAAATTTCCTATGCTGTTTTACAATGAGAAATTCTGTTAAACTCAGTCTTATCAAGAGCACAGATCAAAGCATTCATAGCTTTAGCATTTGTAGTTTTTAATTTCTTATCGTTAGCATCCCACCTTTCCTTAGGTTTAGGAATCTCAGTATCACCAATAGTTATAGTGGGAGGTGTATAGCCAGTTTCAATAATATCCCAAACATCATAATCAACAGAACTAAGATAAATACTCATCCTAACCTTCTAGTAAGCATAATCATTCCCATTAAAGATTGGTGGCCTAGCAATAGATTGCTCCTCAGAACAAGCATTGTTTGGTGGATTCATGACTCTAGAGTTAAAGAAAAAATAACCTCGCTCTGATACCACTTGTAGGATCTAGATTAACCCTAGAGGGGGAGGTGAATAGGGTTATCGCAAATTTTCTCGAAATAAACGCGAAATCAAACTGCAGATAATAAATATGCAGAAAAGTAAATCACACACAAAATTTACCCAGCTTTAGCAACCCCTGCCTACTGCTGCATTCCCAGATTTCTATTAGGATTAAACAGTATCCCTCTTACAAACACTCATACAGACTCGCACACCCTGCTCCGCCTATAGAGCTTTGTAAACTCGCACACCCTGCTCACTGAACTAACCCTAACTAGACAATCTGACACTACCTAAACCCTAGGTGGTGATTTACCCTGACTGGACTTGACAAAGTACAAAAACAAAATACAGATTAAAGACCAGGGCAAAATATAAATTGACACTTTAAAACAATTTTTCCCTCAAATAAAAATAGGCCCAAACTATATCAATTAAACCCGACCCAAATTTAAAACTAAATTAAACTTTAAAACCCTATTTAATAAACTAGGCCGGCCCCTTTCTTTGAACAATTATCGGCCTGCTTTACTTTATCTTCAATCCCTTTTCTTTGCCCGATCTCCTGAGAAATAAAAATGGCGATGGCTTCGGCGATGTGATGATTCTTTATCGAATCTGCTTTCACTGCTTGCTCGATTGAATTAGGGCTTTGCCCTTGTTCGTTTCACTGGCAAATTTGAGCTTCGGCTTCGTCGACTTTTGTAGCACCTCTGGAATTAGTGTTCTTCCCCGTTGTCTTGCTGGTGAATTGAAGCTTCAGCTTCTCGATGAATTGATCTGAATTAGGACTTCGGCTTGTCGTCTTTGGCGATTCTAGTTTGGAGCTATGGCTTCTTTAATCTGGAATTAGTATGTGATTCTTCTCTGATTTATACTTGATTGCTTGAGTCTTATGTCGATGATGATTGGGTTTATTTTCTATGCTTTGTGTTCTGAATCACCACACCCCAGTCGATGATGTTATTGGGGTTTATATACATGTCTGATTTGATTAACGTGTTATTCACGTTGTTGATTCTTTCCGATTTTACTCTTTCATATTTTTGGAAATTCCTTTTGATTCACGGCTTCGATTATTTATCGTTCGATCTTTTGTTTTATTTGAGGCAGTTGAACCTTTCCTATTATAAATCTTTGACTGTTTCTTTACTTTGATTCGAAAATATACGGCTTTGACTTGTATCAATAATTTCTTCACTTGATTTCAAAAATGTGATATTATTACTTCTCTGACTTTTGACCACTGCCCTAGACTTGTTCACTGTTGATGATCATAACTTTGACTCGTTCACTGTTGATCACAGTTTTGTTTTTCTGTAGCATACTCGTCGACATTGCTAAGCTTTTCAATGTGACTTCGATGATCTTCTTCTCTGATCATCTTCACTGCTGTATACATGCAATACTGTTGTAGACTTTATACTCTCTGACCATCTGACTTTGGTTTCACTGTTATATGTTCATATTGCTGGTTGCACTTGCTCGATGATACTGCTGACTTGATTTTGTTTTATCTTGACCTCACCTGACTTTGATCTTCACTGACATTGTTAGATTTGGTCGAGACTGTTGACACGGTCTTTTGTATATTCAGTATCATGTGTACATCTGTGTTGCCATATTGATCTCTGCCTGAACTTAACTTGTTTGCTTTGACATTGTAGTTGCAGTTGTACATTCGTAGACTTTGATCCCTGTGTACATTGAACTGGTGCACTTCTGATTGTGTATTGACTCGAGATCATTGATGACATTTGTTGTAGTAGTCTGATGACCTGATACTTTAACTGTCGCTGTTACATATATCACTCTGCATTTCCATTGTAGCTTGCAGTTTTACATTGATGCACTGAGATGTTGTATGCTTTGTATTTGTGCATTCATCCCAGTAGTTTTTTCTACATTCTGTAGCCTTGATTCACTGTTGCATTGTGAAGCATTTGAACTGGATACACTTGATTCTGGTAATGTTCACTGTTATCATTGATTCATCTGGACATGTATTTGTTTCCTTCATTGTAGTCTGGTTTATTAGTCACTTGAACTTGTTCATGTTGGCACTGGATTCACTTGTGTACATTTGACCATTTGCCTGTAGACTTTACTGTGTACACTTTGTTGATCTTGTACATGTTCATAAGTCTGGTCTTTGATCTTGAGTCACTTGAACCTGACTTTGACATAACAACTTGTTGTCTAACCTGTAGTTGATTCAGTTGTGCATTCATGTACATTTGATTTCCCTGTGTACATGCATAGTTCATTGTTGCAGTAATCATTGATATTTTGGTCGAGGCCATTTGCACTTGTGTTGAATCTAATTTTGATTTGACCTTGTGCACTCGAGTTGGCGAGGCAGTGCACACGTGCATACGTGTGTACTGCAGCCACTCGTAATTACCTGTCCCTGATATGAATACTGATATGCACAGATATTAAACAATCAAAGATGATGACGATAACCCATATATCTGAGACAGCTTTAAAAATAAATTTTATATTTTTGCAAATCAAAATTTCAAAATTGTTTCTTTTCAGATTACTGCTGTAGATTGTTAATTATACAGGTACATGGGAGACAGGACAAATACTGGAGCTGGACAATGCAGATGCAGAAGACTGAGTGTATGAGTGATGTAGTGAGGACAGAAATGTAAATGATAAAATGTATAAGTGAGAGTGAACTGTAAATATGAAATCAGTGTACTGTATGAAATCAGTGTATGAACTGAAAACATTGTACTGAATAAAATATTATATTGAATAAAAATACTGTTTGAATTTGTTAAATTCTGTGCAATAGCATTATTATTCAATATTTATATTTATTCCTGTATGTGTAAATTAACATCTGCAAATGTGTAAAATAGAATCTGCAAACACATCTATAATTCGACGTATATATTTTGTTATCATCAAACACTACACACACATCAAACAATCTCCCCCTTTTGATGATGACAAACATATATTAAAGATTTTGAAATTCTAGTAGATGTGTTTAAACATGAGATATTTAGCTCCCCCTACATGTATGCTCCCCCTACATGAATACTCCCCCTACAACTGAGACTATTCTCTATTCAGAAGATTTAGGAAATTACAGACGAATAAAAGAACCATAGAAAAATAAACTAACAACATTTAACAAATTTGGTGAATTATTGCGGAAATACTTATTTCCTTATCAAAATCTTATTCTTCTCCCCCTTTTGTTATCATCAAAAGACTGACAAAAAATAATGGAACGGTAGGGGAAAAACAAATGTAAAACCAAGAAAAATCATAATATATCATAACACGATAACAATTTCTACATTATAGAGAATGGATCGATGATTCGATTTTTATATAATGAGGAGATGAGTGTTTCTTTCTTTTTCTTTAAAAATAATTTGACATTTAAGCACAAAAATAAATAAGCACTTACTAACCACGCATAACCATAAGGACTTTTAAATGGGATTAGTAGTTACTTATTAGCTATCATACTCCATCCACGCATAACCATAAGGACTTTTAAATGAGAATGGAGTGATGATAAACTCACATGATCCATCCATGCATAACCATAAGGACTTTTAAATGAGAATGGATGGATGAGAAATATTTTAAACAAAATTCTTAAATTTTCCTTTTTAATTTTAAAAAAAATGATTCACTCTTCTCATTTTTCAAAACCATTATGAATGATAGAACGATGGTAGTAATAGAAATGGTCGTGGAATAAGTTATCAAATTAATCATATTATAAAATTTCTTAAAATAGAACAAATATATTTCCACTACTGAATACCATATTCAAATCAATCTTTGAATAATATCCAAAATAGGTTTGAATCCTAGAAATTGAAGTTGAAAATAAATATCCAAGAATATTTCAACCAAAAATTGAAAAATGATTAGTCAATTTCCATAATCCCCAAATTCAAACGTAATCTAGAAAATCTGTCTTCGGGGAGGGGTTTTGTGAAAATATCAGCAAGTTGATTCTCAGTTGTAATAACTTCAATTCAAATGTCTTCCCTAGCAATGTGATCTCTTTAGGGTTAGATTGAACACGTGCACACAAACACACAGAAAACATAATATCAGGTCTAGAAGCAGTAAGATAGAGAAGTGAACCGATTATCCCTCGATATTTCTTCTTTCAAATTAATTAAGTTCAACTTTGCATCTCTCAAATCCAACTTTCATTATTAAGAATTATTTCAACAAAATCAGATTCAATTTCAGAAATAAACCATTGTGACAACAAAACGCACACAAACTTTTATCAAATGAAGAGTGAGTATGTATACCTTCCGTAGGATCATAGTTAAAATATCATGATTATCTCAAAAGCAATTTGAAGTTTTCACCAGTGAAGTTCCAATAGTTTCAACTGTTTCTAAAAATACTTTTATAGCATGAGTACTCAAAAATCAATCAACATCATAATTTGACTAAACAGATTAAATTCAAGAAAAATGGTTGATCAATTTTTAAGCACAGAGTCAAGTCATATAAGATCATAAATCAAGCAAGTTAGATTCTGTCAACCATCACAATTACTTTGAGTAAAAAATCAGAATTAACATCATCAATCATAACTCATAACTGGCTGATTTAATTCAGATTATGGTGCAGATTCTTACCGGTTATCTATCGTTTGAAAATAAATACAACTACCTGTTTTACCTGTACGATAATCTTTCGTTGTTTGCCCATAGTGAATCTGTCACCTTTATACTAGGCTAAGGAACGTTGATTTGTCGCCCGTTGTGTATCTGGAACAGCCAGAATCCTGATAACACTAATGTTGTTCCTTAGCCTGCCACCACACCTACACGGTTAAAGATTTATGTGACCTATTTGTTTTTATAGGTCCATGGTTGTTAATGGCAGAATAATTGTGAATAAACAATCCCTTTGGAACCCAAACTTGTTTTGCCTTTTCATTTTTGTTCCAATAGACATGAAATTTGTTTGTAGAATTTTTAGGAACCCAAACTTTTATAAATTTCGTGTTCTTGTTCCTATGACTATGATGTCCAATTATTTCACATTCAGTAAAGATACCCTTACCTTTTGCACTATCATCAACTTGTGATTTTCCAAAACCTAGTCCTTTTCTATTGTTAGCAAACAATTGATTTCCTAATAACATATTGAATGATTTTTCTCCTCTTGAAAAGCTACTCAGTGATTTCTCAAGATCTTGGACTTTGGTTTTCAGTGTTGTGTTTTCAGTCACAAGTGAGGTGCATCTGTTTATAAAATCCTTTTTCCTAGTTTCAATGATTTCCTTAAGATTCAAGTTTTCTTTTTCAAGATTCTCAAAGCTATTCTTCAGTTTTGATAATTCTGAATCTAAAGTGGTACAGTTTATACAATCTAGGTTTTGAATTTTTTCAAGTTCAGATTCTAACCTAAAATTTTCACGGGCAAGTTCTCTCCTATCAGATTTCAGTTTATAAATTTTAGAATCAAGAGCATCAACTGTTTTAGTAAGATCGAGGCACAAATAAACAAGTTCTTTATAAGAATAGTTCTTTACCTCACTGGATTCCTCTGAGCTTGCTTCTGAATCTGATCTTGATTCCTCTGAGCTTGCTTCTGAATCTGATCTTACCGTAAGACACAAGTTAGCCTCCTCTGAGCTATCAGTTGAAACTTCTTCTCCTTCCTCATCGTCCCAAGTTGCTGCGAAGGCCTTTTACTTCTTTTTCTTTCCCTTGTTGTTTTTGAGAAGTGGACAGTTTTGTTTGAAGTGACCAGGCTTGTTTTACTTATAGCAGGTTAATTCATTTTCAGAGTTGTCAGAATCTTTTGACCGATTACCACTGGTTTTCTTCTTGCGTGGCTTGAATCTTCTTCTAAGATTATTGACAGCCATTGCAAGTACTTCAATTGGATCTTCTTTATCGCTCTCTTCTCTGCTCTTTAAGGCAATTGTCTTCTTCTTTGGTTCGGAATTGATGCGTTCCTCCTTTTCTTTTAACTCAAGCTCATACGTCATCAGATTTCCGACCAAATCCTCCATGCTCGGTTTACTCAAATCTTTTGATTCTTGTATTGCCGTGACTTTTGCCTCAAAGTTCATCGGTAAGACTCGTAGAATCTTCCTTACTAGCTCTACCTCAGAGAATACTTTTCCAAGCGCTCTAGCATTGTACACCAAGGTTGAGAAGCGTCCAAACATATCCTTTATGCTCTCGCCTTTGTCCATCACGAAGTTCTCGTACTCATTGCTGAATAGGGCTAGACGAGACTCCTTGACTTGAGAAGTTACTTCGTGTGTCACCTCCAAAGTATGCCAAATTTCCTGTGCTGTTTTACAATGAGAAATTCTGTTAAACTCAGTCTTATCAAGAGCACAGATCAAAGCATTCATAGCTTTAGCATTTTTAGTTTTTAATTTCTTATCGTTAGCATCCCACCTTTCCTTAGGTTTAGGAATCTCAGTATCACCAATAGTTATAGTGGGAGGTGTATAACCAGTTTCAATAATATCCCAAACATCATAATCAACAGAACTAAGATAAATACTCATCCTAACCTTCTAGTAAGCATAATCATTCCCATTAAACATTGGTGGCCTAGCAATAGATTGTCCCTCAGAAAAAGCATTATTTGGTGGATTCATGACTCTAGAGTTAAAGAAAAAATAACCTCGCTATGATACCACTTGTAGGATCTAGATTAACCCTAGAGGGGGGGTGAATAGGGTTATCGCAAATTTTCTCGAATTAAACTCGAAATCAAACTGCAGATAAATAAATATGCAGAAAAGTAAATCACACACAAAATTTACCCAGCTTCGGCAACCACTGCCTACTACTGCATTCCCATATTTCTATTAGGATTAAACTGTATCCCGCTTACAAACACTCATACAGACTCGCACACCCTGCTCCGCCTATAGAGCTTTGTAAACTCACACACCCTGCTCACTGAACTAACCCTAACTAGACAATCTGACACTACCTAAACCCTAGGTGGTGATTTACCCGGACTGGACTTGACAATGTACAAAAACGAAATACAAAATAAAGACCAGGGCAAAATATAAATTGACACTTTAAAACAATTTTTCCCTCAAATAAAAATAGGCCCAAACTATATCAATTAAACCCGGCCCAAATTTAAAACTAAATTAAAACTTTAATACCCTATTTAATAAACTAGGCCGGCCCCTTTCTTTGATCAATTATCGGCCCGCTTTACTTTATCTTCAATCCCTTTTCTTTGCCCAATCTCCTGAGAAATAAAAATGGCGATGGCTTCGGCGATGTGATGATTCTCTGTCGAATCTGGTTTCACTGCTTGCTCGATTGAATTAGGGCTTTTCCCTTGTTCGTTTCACTGGCAAATTTGAGCTTCGGCTTCGTCGACTTTTGTAGTACCTCTGGAATTAGGGTTCTTCCCCGTTGTCTTGCTGGTGAATTGAAGCTTCGGCTTGTCGTCTTTGGCGATTCTAGTTTGGAGCTATGGCTTCTTTAATCTGGAATTAGTATGTGATTCTTCTCTGATTTATACTTGATTGTTTGAGTCTTATGTCGGTGATGATTGGGTTTATTTTCTCTACTTTGTGTTCTGAATCACCACACCCCAGTCGATGATGTTATTGGGGTTTATATACACATCTGATTTGATTAACGTGTTATTCACGTTGTTGATTCTTTCTGATTTTACTCTTTCATATTTTTGGAAATTCCTTTTGATTCACGGCTTCGATTACTTATCGTTCGATCTTTTGTTTTATTTGAGGCAGTTGAACCTTTCCTATTATAAATCTTTGACTGTTTCTTAACTTTGATTCGAAAATATACGGCTTTGTCTTGTATCAATAATTTCTTCACTTGATTTCAAAAATGTGATATTATTACTTCTCTGACTTTTGACCACTGCCCTAGACTTGTTCATTGTTGATGATCATAACTTTGACTCGTTCACTGTTGATCACGGTTTTGTTTTTCTGTAGCATACTCGTCGACATTGCTAAGCTTTTCACTGTGACTTCGATGATCTTCTTCTCTGATCATCTTCACTGCTGTATACATGCAATACTGTTGTAGACTTTATACTCTCTAACCATCTGACTTTGGTTTCACTGTTATATGTTCATATTGCTGGTTGCACTTGCTCGATGATACTGCTGACTTGATTTTGTTTTATCTTAACCTCACCTGACTTTGATCTTCACTGACATTGTTAGATTTGGTCGAGACTTTTGACACGGTCTTTTGTATATTCAGTATCATGTGTACATCTATGTTGGCATATTGATCTCTGCCTGAACTTAACTTGTTTGCTTTGACATTGTAGTTGCAGTTGTACATTCGTAGACTTTGATCCCTGTGTACATTGAACTGGTGCACTTCTTATTGTGTATTGACTCGAGATCATTGATGACATTTGTTGTAGTAGTCTGATGACCTGATACTTTAACTATCGCTGTTACATATATCACTCTGCATTTCCATTGTAGCTTGCAGTTTTACATTGATGCACTGAGATGTTGTATGCTTTGTATTTGTGCATTCATTCCAGTTGTTTTTTCTGCATTCTGTAGCCTTGATTCACTGTTGCATTGTGAAGCATTTGAACTGGATACACTTGATTCTGGTAATGTTCACTATTATCATTGGTTCATCTGGACATGTATTTGTTTCCTTCATTGTAGTCTGGTTTATTAGTCACTTGAACTTGTTCATGTTGGCACTGGATTCACTTGTTTACTTTTGACCATTTTCCTGTAGACTTTACTGTGTACACTTTGTTGATCTTGTACATGTTCATAAGTCTGGTCTTTGATCTTGAGTCACTTGAACCTGACTTTGACATAACAACTTGTTGTCTAAACTGTAGTTGATTCACTTGTGCATTCATGTACATTTGATTTCCCTGTGTACATGCACAGTTTATTGTTGCAGTAATCATTGATATTTTGGTCGAGGCCATTTGCAATTGTGTTGAATCTAATTTTGATTTGACCTTGTGCACTCGAGTTGGCGAGGCAGTGCACACATGCATACGTGTGTACTGCAGCCACTCGTAATTACCTGTCCCTGATATGAATACTGATATGCACAGATATTACACAATCAAAGATGATGACGATAACCCATATATCTGAGACAGCTTTAAAAATAAATTTTATATTTTTGCAAATCAAAATTTCAAAATTGTTTCTTTTCAGATTACTGCTGTAGATTGTTAATTATACAGGTACACAGGAGACATGACAAATACTGGAGCTGGACAATGCAGATGCAGAAGACTGAGTGTATGAGTGATGTAGTGAGGACAGAAATGTAAATGAGAAAATGTATAAGTGAGAGTGAACTGTAAATATGAAATCAGTGTACTGTATGAAATCAGTATATGAACTGAAAACATTGTACTGAATAAAATATTATATTGAATAAAAATACTGTTTGAACACATCTATAATTCAATATTATATTGAATAAAAATTCTGTGCAATAACATTATTATTCAATATTTATATTTATTCCTGTATGTGTAAAATAACATCTGCAAATGTGTAAAATAGAATCTTCAAACACATCTATAATTCGATGTATATATTTTGTTATCATCAAACACTACACACACATCAAACATTTTGGTGTTTGATTTGTGAAAACTTTAGCATGCTTAATTAATGTTGAAACATCACATTAACTTTAGAGTTCGACATTGATAACACTACTTCACCCTCGACATTGCAACAAAACTCGATACAATGAACTTGATGACATTATGAACTTGAGATCAAAAAGAGTTATATAGTCTCGCTATTTGTTAGCTGATATTATGAATGTGGGGCTTAAGTAACAATAGTAACAAAGGTAATTCATCGCTATTAATATAGTTTAATTTGACTGGACACGATATTGTTTTATTTTGATTACCAATTAAAGATAAGGTTGTTATGTTGTCATTATCCTCAACGACCCTTAAATTTTCTTTTTATCGTCGAGAAATGTGTGTGTACTACTTTGAAAGCATCATAATTTAATGTCGATGTTTATTAAAGCGTGTTAATTCATGTTGCTGCCCTTCACCAACACTCATCGCATCATATCATTGAAGTTCATTAATGCCGATGATTTTAATTAATTTAATATTGTTTATAGTAATGGTGCTTATTGATGTTTCACAACACCATAGTCACCACGACTCATGAATTAATTTTACTAACATTGATTATATATCTTTACTTTTCATGCCTTTATTATTTATTACCGTCGATTATCCTCACATAGTTATAAATGTTGTTATTATCACGTTATTATTGATGGCCTCACATAGTTATTATTGCTGGCAATGCTTATTTCCTCAGGGCCAACCATGATTTTAAAACTAATTCACCCATATGGAATTGTTCTTATGGTTAGGTCTAATTTTGTTATTTACGTAATAATTGATCACTTAGGTTTTAATGCATGAAATTTTTACATGGTACAATTATGATTATTTTCCCAAGTTTAGAACCATATAACCAGGCAGATTTATGGGAAACAAACAAATGGGTACGAATCCTCCTTGAAGCCTGACATAAGACCTAAGCCATCTCCTCCTACTGACAAGAAAGAAGACGATGGTCCAGAGTCATCCTATATTACAACTCAAGAGGAAGTTGACTCTATCCTGGGTTAATTTGGCATCACTAAAGTAGAAGCTATTCTAGCAGACCCTTCACTTAGCATCTCCAGCCTACCTGAAGAATATTTTTTTTCTCACTATAGTGCACATTTGGCACTCTGGCTATCTTCCATTCCCTCGTTTCTTTCATAGATATCTAGAACGTGTGGATGTTGCTCCTATCTAATTATTGCCCAACTCATAAACATAATCTACATAGAGGTTTTGCCTCGAGAAGCAGGACTTTCTTCTCTTAGCGCTGAAGTTCTTCATCATATTGTGGCTCCTCCCAAGTTTGGTTATCACTCAGATCTCTAATTATACAGAGTCTGCCTCACCCTAATAGCCTAATTTCAAATAGTGCTAACAGATCTAGAGAATGGGAGACACAATATTTCTTCGTCAAGTGCTTTCCTAATATCAGGGTAACCTTCTCTATTCCAAGTAGGCCATCTTTCTTTCTTCTTTCCTTTAATTTTCACCCATTATTATTATTGTTACTAATTAATGTTTCTTTTTAGATGATGCTCCTAAGAAGCTAAAATCCACAGGTTAAGAAAATGTTCGATCTTTAACTAATTAAAGCAGCAGAAACCATAGGGAAAAGGGTCAGTTTGCTAACTTCTACGGGATATCACAATCATTCCATTATCTTGGATACCATAAGGTTCTAGGGGAGCCTCCAAAAGTTGAGCTTAACCCTTGTGGTAGAAGTTCATTGGTAATGGGAAAACCAACACCTTTTACTTCCAATTCACCAATTTAACCTTGTATTGACGATAAGCTTTTAATTCAAATTAAAAATGCAATCTCCAATAGTTCGTACTTGCTAACTTCCTATTACTATCTTTAGATTAGTCAACTCTTGTCCCTTCTTGAAAATCAAAAACCAAAGTTGCTCTATCGATAAACAGGAAGAGCATAGCTTTGAACACTATAGAGTCATCTGAACAAAACATTTATGTGTATTTAATTTCCTAAGCCATTGAAAACTTAGACAAAGAGTTAACTGATAGCAATGTCATCAATAACATTCCTCCTTCTTCTCAAATTAAAAGACCTAAACATGTGAGTGATTAAAATGCTGTTGTTAAAGATGACTTAGAAGAGGTACACATTGATTTAACCCCTGGAGAAGCAACTGTTGACAAGGATCTAGAGAAATTAAAAAAAAATCCAAGTTGAGATGATTAAAGAAATTCAGACTCCTAATCCTCTCGTCAGGGTCTCTTTTCCTACATCTCCAACTGCCATTAAACGTATGTGTGCTGAGTATAGTGCACTCATCTCTAAAACCGAACCTTTTCTTTCCAAGACTCAAACTCAATCTTCACCAATAAATTTGAGAAGCTTGTTAAGATGGCTATTCAGTCTCCATCAATTACCCCCCTTAGGCCATCGCAGCCTCTAGTCTATTCGGATGATTATCTTCCCTTGATTATTAAACAACTCTTACATGTACGTTATCTTACTCATTTGGTTAAATATTGAATTTGCTAACCCATTTCAGACATAAATAATTATACATTCTAGGTCGAAAAACATATGCTCCTTCTTCGAAATGCCTCCTAAGGACATTCTTAAGAAATTGTGGCGCTTAATGAGAGAATTCCTTTGCTTCAAAATGAGATAAAGGATATCATCGCTAAAAGAGACATTGTTATTCTTGAAAAATATAACTTTATTTCTTCTCTTCAGAGGGGGGTGATAAGTCTTGCTGCTAATAGAGATGAAGCTATTTCTTAAACGAATAATCGAGCTTCTTCACTTGTTGCAGAACAAAAAGCCTAGCAGCTATTAGAGAAGAAGAATTTTTTTTTGGAGGTTGAACTTGAATCACCTTCCAAATTAAAAAAAAACCGTAGAGAGGGTGGCTAGAGAAAACGCTAAGTTGATAAAAAGGAACGCCGAGCTAGTTAAAGAGAATGAGTTGCTTAGCAAACGGCTTGATAGAAAATCCAGCCTTTTGGACTATACAAATGACATTATTATTGGTGCCAAAAATAAGAATGCCAATTTCTTAAATGTTGCTCTTCCAAGGATCAAGGAAGAATGTTACGAAGATGCTTTGTTCGTTGCATATGTAAATAGCATCAGGAAGTGTCTGGATCTGGATTTCCCGTCTCTACCACCTATCAACAATACATGCAAAAGAAATTTCATCTTGAAATTGAAAAATGACAACGAGGTCCTTGATTGGGAATTCCTTATTTTAGAGAGAATCAAGGCTGAGGAGTGGTTAGCATTTGACGATGCTCCTAGTGATAAAGAATCATAGTTTGAAGATAAAGGAGATCGTCATACTGATGATGATGACAAGAACACTGATAATAATGATAATAATGATGATGGTAAAGGTAGAGATGGAAATGATGGGAATGTTAATGATGATGACGATGATCGCCATGATGATTATGATGGTGGTGGTGGGAGTGGTGAATTGAACCCACTTGTCTAGCTAGAAGATAAAGATAGAACTAGTGATGCTAATTAAGCCCCATTTGATCAAGATGTTGAAACTGCTACTACCACTAGCCCTCCATAGAATGATCTTTCCAACAAAGGCAGTGCATCTCAAAGCCAGAAGCCAGTAGAGAGAAAAATTATGTCACCTTCCGTTTCTTCTTCTTAGGATTTTCAAGTATTTTAGTTAATTAATTAATTACTTTAATTAAAGAGAAAGTCGAAATATTATGATGCTTTGCTTTAGAAGAAACAAATGGACATAGACCGGTTAAAAAGATAAATGGATAAGGAGGTGAAAGAGTACAACAAATTAACTAGAAAAATACCACGACCTAGCCGAGAGTGCATAAAAACTGAAACATTTTAAAGAACAAGAAGTTACTCCATTGATGAAGAAGGCTCGCGAACATTGAGAAAAAGTTTTGGAAAAAATGTTGAATTGATGACCCTTTTTTGGATGCTCATAGATGATAGGGATACTCTAGTGGAGTTTATGTACAAAACATATCGCAAGAATCTGATCAATGATTTCTCTTATTTAGGCGAGAAAATTGGTGGACTAATCAGATGATTGCATCGTAGTTATTTAGATGAATTTGGACCCCCTACTCCTCACATTGGGTAGTGTTTGAACCTTCGTCGAGTTGATCTTGTTCCCCTCTTATTACTCTCTCTTCCCCTGGAAAAAGTTAAATATAATAAAGAGAGATTTATTACCAAAGTGTATAAGAATTCTATTTTGCATGAACTAGAGCAACCTTTATAACTGTTGTGTACTACGGGGTTTTATTATGAATGTTATTAATTCATTTTTCCAATTCTTAGTTTAATTTTAACATATTGCACAGAATAAAGATCTTCCAAGCAGCCCTGCTCTTAAGCATGCCTTTAGTAAATATGTCAGGTTAAGGAGGGATTTTTCAGAAAACTTCTATTTTTAGATTGTCGAAGTTAACAAGACTTCGTTTCCTCTAAGGTTTACATGAAGTTTATATGCAATATCCTAGTTTTCGCTTTGACTTCCTGAGAAATAATGAAGATTGGATACTAAAGAAAATTCGATCATACCACGCAAAATTAATATGCGACCATGATAGCCCTCTAATCGGAGAATGGTATTATTACTGATATTCTTCTATTTACACCCCAGAAGGCATTAAGGCTCATTTCAATTCTACACTTATTTTGACCGCTAGATCTCTTGAGAAAGCTAAGTTTTCAGTTTCAAAACTCTAAATACTAGTGATGTGTAATTTGTAGTGTAACCTATCCTTGACAGAAATGTGATGTAATATTGACTTTTATTCCCTTTGATTTGTAAACTCTACAGTCGTTGTAATGAAAGAGATTGTTTTTGCGTGTGTTAATTCTTATTTATTTTATATTTTTGAATAGGAAATGCAATTATCAATTACGCCCACTCTTATAGAATCTCACACTCGGCTGATTGTTCTTAAGGATAGGTTGGTAGTTGATCTCGAACAGAGAAATTCTTGTAAGGATGCCTCTACCATCAAATTACCGGATAATTCAGAAGCACAATAATGGCATAGGTAGTTTCCACTTCAAAGAGTGATCGTCAAAAGTTTTAAAGAACAAATGACTAGCATGGAAGTTGAATCCAAGAAGAAGAATGAAATAATTTCAAGATTAGAGGCTCAAATAAAATCCAAGTCTCCGGTTGAATTTGATATTGAAACAGCTAATCTTCACTAATGGATAAGTGACCTTATGATAGAATTGTCAAAAAGTCACCCCTATCATAAATCCCTGGAATTCGTTATGGATGAAAGGAATCGAACTTACCTTCTCCTACCATTCCCACTACTCCGAATGTCAACAAGACAACTAGATATCATTCCTTGGAGATCAGAGAATTTCCAACTTTGGAAAACCCACCTCACAATATACCTCGATCAAGAATGAAGCCAGTAGGTTAGTGCTCTATTACTCGTATCCCTACATGAAGATCAATCTTAATTCCTATAAATAAACAAGCCTTTTTATCGACTTTTAGTGCTAAGTAACGACAAAATTTTTCCATAAACAAATGAACATAAAAAGCATGTTCAAGTCACGCAAAGCAAGATTAACTCGCATAAATGAATTCTAATCCCCCTTTTGGTTAATTAATCTTTTATTAATTAAACCCACTTTTATTAGTAAAATTTCTTTTATCTAATAAAACATATTTTAACAATTTCTAATATTCTTTTGTACTCTTTACAATACTTCAAAAAGAATTAATATACTTATCACAAATGGTATAAGTATGTTTGTACCAAAATTGGGCACAACACTCTTTGGAAGTCTTTGAAGAGATAAAGTGAAGAAATTAAATGTAAAAAGAGGAATTATCTAACAAAAACTCCAAATTTCAGAAATGAGAATAATTAAAGTGCAAGGAGACACAAGGATTTAGAGTGGTTCGGCGTATAGCCTACGTCCACTATGAAGTAGTTTGCTTTATTGATTTTCTTCTGTGTTTACAAGTGAACTCAACGATTTACAGCAGTCAATTGTGATTTGCAGCAGTGAATTTCGTTTGTGGCAGCAGCAACTGAGTTCAGATCCGGATCTGGCGAAGTCCGGGCGTTGGAGATCTCAAAGAGGAAGAAGAACCCCATTTTTGTTGGCTTTGGGGGTCTATTTAAAGGTGTAGGAGGCTGATATTTCGCCCAGATCTCGGGAGACCCTCTCTGGCACGTGACCAGGCCCGCACACCCAAGCCCGTGAAGTTTCGGTCCGATCCGTGATCGACACAAACAGATTTGGACTCACTCAAGATTTCGTCCAATGGAGTCGAAATTTGGCGTGGACATTCTTTAGCATGCACGTAGTCTTCTGTGAAAATTTCATAGCATTTGAACTTGTAGATTAGGAGATATGATCGATACGAAATGGAGTTTTCGGTAGACTATTTCCTTCGACTCGCTTCCATTTCGATTCGCTTCCATTCAACTCAATGACGTGGCACTTGATTCTTACTCTGTCCTGGATGTTGTTTCGAGCGAGTCGAAGTAAGCACTTGGTTGAACGAGTCGAAGCAAGCTTTGGTCGAGCGAGTCGAAGTTAGCACTGGTCGAGCGAGTCGAAGCTAGCACTGGGAGAGCGAGTCGGAGCTAGCACTGGGAGAGCGAGTCGAAGTTGATGGAGTCGAACAGTTGTTTGAGTGGAGCGAGTCGAAGTATGCACTTTCGATGGTTTCAAACTGGAGCGAGTCGAAGAGAGCAGCTCTGAGGGACGTGGAGCGAGTCAAAGAGAGCAGCTCTGAGGGGTGTGGAGCGAGTCGAAGTTGGTTTCTCTTGAGTGCTGCGAAGCAAGTCGAAGGAGCGAGTCGACCGGCAATTGATTTTCGTCCAATCTTGTATCGCTCATAACTCGAGCATACAAACTCGGATTGACTTGTGATTTGAAACGTTGGCTCCCATGGCTTAGCTTGTCATGTTCTACCAATTTTGGCTCGATCTGGACTCAGACAAAATTTATTGATATCCGTAGTGAGCCCGTATATAACTGATCTCTGGGACGGGCCGTCACTGGTTACTAGTCAATTCCTGGGTGTTACGGCTTTGCCAAAAGGCGGGATAACATTTGCTCCGAAAGTACGTCTTGTGGGAACATGACGTGCTTTGAAATATTGTTATCCTTACTCTGAATAGTTATCGTCTTTTCGATGAAAGCTGTAACCTTTGACCGTTCTTCTTGATAATGTAAACTGTTGACTATCGACTGCTGTACCCTGTATTGTTGCAACTGATTGTTGTATGCTAGTGATTATCCGTTTGCTGTTGTAATCTTTATTGGATGAGTTTCTGATTCCTGAAAACGTTATTGTCTTTTCGTAGATGATTTTTCATTGGATTTATGGATGCGAAGCAGACATGTCGAGTTGATGGAGTTGGCCTTTGGAAGCCATGGTTCGATGGATACGAAGTGCTCTTTCGACTCGATGATGGACGTGAACTGAGCGAATCAAAATGGAGCAAGTCGAAATGGAGCGAGTCGAAATGGGGCGAGTCGAAATGCGCTTCCCTGATGAATTTGAACTGCTTGTTTCGCTGTACCGGAGAGGGAGTCGAAGGAAGCGATGCGTAGGAGAGCTTCGTTTTGACGCATTGGAGAGGGAGTCGAAACGTACGTTCGAATCCATCGGGATACGAAGCGTTTATTCCCTTTATTTCCAAATCCGTATAAATAATTTGTACTTAGCCGTTTTTTCACTTTTTACCTTTCATCTTTATCTGCCTTCATAACGCTCAGAAACTCGAGAAGAAAGAACAAACATACTCTCCTTCGAATCGATTCATACCTTCGATTATTCGAACCAGTTGACAAATTTAGGTAATCCCTTAAGCGAAAACATCGCGTAACCGAGGATACTTGATTCTTAACACCAAATCAAACAGAGTCGTGGTCGATCGAAAATCCCTTGGTCATAGCTTCGTGTCGATCTGGAGTAGGGGTTTTGAGATGATGAGTTGGAGGCCTTCGTATCGATCGATGGCGGAGCTTCGCATTAAGTCGAACGCTTTGATTCTGTTGATCGATACGAAGGGGCTGTGTCTGATCAATTCAAAATGGTGGCTTTTGATTGAGTCGAAGTGGATGGCCTTGGGTTGAGTTGAAGCAGCTGTCTTGGATCGAGTCGAAGTGCGTGGCTTTGGATCGAGTCGAAGCAGCTGTCTTGGATCGAGTCGAAGCGCGTGGCTCTGGATCGAGTCGAAGTGGCTGCTTCGGATCTAGTCGAAACGCGTGACTTCGGGGCGAGTCGAAGTGGTTGCTTCGGACCAAGTCGAAATGCGTACCTTTTGGATTGAGTCGAAGTAGATGGCTCTAGAACAAGTCGAACTTGCACTCCATCCTTATGACCGACTGTAACTCAAACGCACACGACTATAACTCATCGATGCGAACATGGCTCTCGTGAGCAATACAGATTTCATCATCAAAAAATTTGAAACTTCTCACAAACTCGAACAACTGCCTCCGACGAGCTTCAAATTGGCATACTTGGACTTAACCGTTTCACTGCATATTTGACTTCCTGTCAAAGCTCGTCGATGAAACTGCAACTTATAAAAATGACACCAAACTTCGACTTGGAGTGATAGTTAATAACTGGATGGCACGATTGTGAAGGTCAGCGATGACGGTCCATTTGACTGAATTCCGATGTCTCGTCGTTTACATGCTTTCCTTAATCCGGCGGATCACCCCAAATAATATACAGTACTGCACTGCACAACACATTCACACACTTTACACTAGAGGATGTACGGGTGTTATTTGTCAGTTTAACAATGATTTTTTATAAGCTAGCTAGTCATGGACCCTTCAAGTTCTCAGCAGCTGGAACTCCCAAGTTATATTCCTCCATCCATAGAGATACAAGCCAAAGTTATAGAGCCAGCTCCGGATGATCGTCCGAGTGCTCGGTTTATTTGTAATACAACAGATTCTGTGCCGTCGGGTATCTCTGAATATATGCTAGGACGGATTTGCTTGAGGCATGGTTTGTCGCTTAATGATGTGCTACTTCCTGGGCCCACTGACAAGCCACACAATCCCTCGGAGGGGTATACTGCTTTCAACCGTCATGCTTGCACAGCGGGGACACTTCCTCCCTTCAATGACTATATAAGGGAGATGTTATCGTTTCTTGGCATAGCTCCATCTCAGCTGCATCCCAATGGGTATGCCGTATTAAATAGCATCTTTGTTCTCTTTATGGAGATCCACTTCCGACCGCCGAAGCCGATCGAGATCCGATATTTATTCAACGTCAAGAGCCATGGAGACAGCCCCTCGTTAACCTTCCTAGAAGCGGTCAGGAGCTGCCACATTGTACATGGCTCCTAGGGAAGACTAAGCTATTATAAAACCGAATGGTACTACGTTCGGTGCCCCCCTGGATTTGCTGGGCGATGGTTGGATAGACGTAAGTGTTGCCACTTCTCTCTTGAATCATTGAGATACTAGTAACTAACTTCACAAACTGACATACTTCTCCTTTCTTACAGCTGCAATCTCTCGTCCCGATGGCGCGTACTTCATAGAACTTGTTCGGATTCTTCAAGCGTTTCCGGGCGAAGAGAGGCACATAGACTTAGTCCTGACTGACAGGAATTTGAGTGATGTCGGGCTGATAGAACGAAGGCAGAGCATACATCTGGAAGTGATACATAGAGTGGCCCCGAAGAAACACGTGAAGCGCAAAGCGCCCGCAGTCGTGATCACCGAAGAAGTAGATCCAGAAAGAACGCTCACCGATACTGAGCTCCCGGCCGGGCCTCCTTCCGATGTTTAGGATTCCGAAGGAAAAGGACAACGCAAGGCAACTTCTCACAAGCGCTCCAAATCCGGGAGATTTAAATCCGGGGTCATGTCTTTGCCTGTCCCGGGGATTAGAATTGCGGAGGCTTCTCCCCCGCCGGTTGGGAATCTATTTGAGGGACTTGCCGATGTTCCGATTCCGGACTTTGTGTCGTCTCAACACGACGCCGGGATGGAGGAGCTTGATAGCGTTCATGAACCGAGTGGGTCGCTTGCTACGAGTGCGGCCGACATTTCCGGTTGGTCGGGGGACTGCACATGCATACACCTCACTACACTACATGATTCACAACTGTACTTCATCCGACTCAGGAAGTTGCTAACTCTTTCTTCGCTTCTCATTTTCAGGTACTACGTCTGGAAGAGGATCAATGCTAAGGAGTATTCGTTCAGCCCGAAAGGCTTCTGGTTACTACGATTCCCGCAGGAGCGACTCTGATAGGGATCACGATTGCGAGTACTCTAGTTAGAATAGGTATGGCCGTGACAGGGATAGAGAATACCGACACTGGTCTAGATCACGCTCTCCTCCTCCTAGGCTTCCATCTCCACCTCCTGCTCATGTTCCACAACCGTTAGAGCCTCCTTGTCACATGCCTTCTTCTCACACTTCCAGATCTGAGACTCATCTTCAAAGAGTCGAGACTACATCTTCCATGGTTACACAGCAGGTCCCCGTTGATCCCACTGGAGAAGGGGCCCTTAATTGGCTCAAAGGAAGAAGGATTTTCCAAATATCTGCTTCGATGGTTATGTCTTCCCTCCCCACTTGAAGAGAATTCCATCAGGGGTAGAAGGCACGATGCATGATTATGTCCACGATATCTACACCCAATACCGGGAGTGGGCAAAAGCTGCTGAAAAAGCTTCCAAAGTGGCCTTTGAGCGGGCCAAAGCGCTTGAGAAGACGGAGACCGAGCTCGCAAAAAGAGATCGGATTATTCAAGTACTCTCTGTTGAGTCCGAGTCTTCTCAGAAATCTGAGATTGAGACCGTCAAAAGGGCTGACGAGGCGAAGGCGGAGATGGAGAGGTTGGGACAGACTCACGTTGCCCTGGTGGAGGAGATGGGTCACCGGAACACTAAAGTCATTGCTGAGCGGGACGCGGCAGTCAAGGAGCTTAATGAACTCAAGGCCAAATTTGCCGATATGGCCAAGGAAAAAGATGACGCGAACAACGCAGCCCAGGAGGCGTGCGAACAGGCTGTTCTACTTAGGGGCGAACGAGATGTGGCGGTGGCTAAAGTCCAAAAGGTGGAGACTGAGGTCGAGGAAAGGGTGAAATTGGCCGAGTCTAGGCTAGAGGCCGACATTGAAGACCTCCTCGCTGTCTATAATGCTAACATGCTGAGGCACAAGGGTTTGGCCTGGCTCGATGATTATTCGACGCATCTCCACAGTGCTTGGGGCCGACTGGTCGAGGAAGAGAAAGAGGTGCACCCGGGTGAATCTGTGGATGAATTCAAGCTCGAGAATCGTCTGTTAACTGATGATGAAAAGAAGATTCTCCATGATTCAATGATCTCTTATGAGAAGGAGAGGTTCGGCACCCAGCGCCTGGAAGTAGGAGAAGGCTCCGGGGTTGGACATCATGATGCAAGTCTTGATCTTCCGGTGTCAACCCAGCCTGAATCTTTGCCTGCGGTTGATCCTCAAGCTGTTCCTGCCTATAATCCGGATCAACCGCAGATATCTTCGACTACAGCGCAAGCGACTGAAGCCGCCCCGTCGCTTACAAGTCAAACTGAGGAAGGTACTCCGAACATTCCACATGTCTTTCATGAGTCGAAGCCTTCGATCGAGTTTAAGTTCTAACAATTCTTTTATTCTTTGTCCAGTGATCGACGTTGCGCCGTACATGCCTCCTGCTACTCAAGAATTATATCAGACGCAGGAGGCTATCGTGACTGAAGCAACCACTGTGAGCACAGCTGCCCCGCTTGACGATCTGCAGGGAGGTACGATCGTGTTCAATGAGCAGCTGATGGATGAACTTTTTGGTTGCCACGGCGATCCTCGTGCTAACTTACCATCTGTTATCAGCGGAACTAATCCAGCTGCAAGCTCTTCAATGCCGACTGCTGATGCCCCCAGCGGGGCTCAAGCAGTAACTGAAGAGGAGATGTTTGTTCAGATTGACGTTGAACTGGCAGCAGCTGGTTATGGCGTTAGCTTTGGAGGTGGGATGGCAGCATCGGAACCTGCCCCGCTTGGAATGATGTCTCCTGGTGGTTCTGTCTTTCTCACCATCCTGTCCATTCCACCTTCTGTAATTGACCCCGTTCCTCCGACTCCGCCCGTAGGGAGCATTCTTATTCACACAAGTTCGGAGGAGGACGTCGACATAATGCCCTCACCTGAAGACCAACCGCCGCAAAGCAAAGGCTCGAAGAGGAAGACTGGCGATGGCTCCAGCGGGTCCACATCGAGGAGGAAGCTAAAGAAAAAGAAAGATTAGGCATGCTCTCCCGGTGTATTTTGGTTTGTATTTTGTTAGCCGTGTATAGATGCGGGTTTGGCCCCTACTAGCAGGAATTTTTTGGAAACTTGTATACGAACTTCTTCTATAATCGATAGAAATGAAACTTTTCTTTTTTGACTTCTTTTTCGTCATTGTGTATTTGCCTATGTGTTTCGATGTCTGGACTGCACTTGTAAAGTTTCAGTTTCCGAATGAAGTTTGTTCATGTTCGCCAAGTTCCGGTATTGTGGACATGATTTGCGACCGGGAAATGAGTCGAATTTTGACGTTGTATTGCTTCAGTCTATGGTTGATGCTTAAGTCTTGCCCTCCAGTCTTGGTGGCATGTTGTAAAACATCAATCAGCGATTACCCTTTTCTCCTGGCATGCCGAGTCTAGTGTTGTTGGACGGGTGTTTAAGGAAAACGGGGATTGAGCGGTTTATTCGCACTTGTCCGATCGTTGATGATCATATCCGCACTCCGGGGATCCTCATTTGTTTACTGGCGGTTGGTCACGCTGGCTTGAGTTTCAATCATATGCCCATTGTCTGGGGACTTGGAATTGGCTTTTGTACTTCGACTCGCGCTCCGGGAGTTTGGAGTTGATAATTATATTTCGATCCATGCTTCGGGAACTTGAAGTTGGTGTTCAGGCTCCGTTCTGCATTCTGGGAGTCCAGAGTCGACGTCTACGCTCCGTCTTGCACTCTGGAAATTCGGAACTGATGTTTATACTCTGGCTCGCGCTCCGGGAGTTCGGAGTTGATTTTTATATTCCGCTTCACACTCGGGCTATACAGAGTTGAATGTTTATACTCCGACTCGCGCTCTGGGAGTTCGGAGTTGAATGTTTATACTCCGCTTCGCACATTGGGTATACGGAGTTGATTGTTTATACTCCGACTCGCGCTCTGGGAGTTCGGAGTTGAATGTTTATACTCCGCTTCGCACACTGGGAATACGGAGTTGAATGTTTATACACTGACTCGCACTCTGGGAGTTTGGAGTTGAATGTTTATACTCCGCTTCGCACACTGGGTATACGGAGTTGAATGTTTATACTCCGACTCACGCTCTGGGAGTTCGGAGTTGAATGTTTATACTCTGCTTCACACACTGGGAATACGGAGTTGAATGTTTATACTCGGACTCGTGCTCCGGGAGCTCGGAGTTGAATGTTTATACTCCACTTCGCACACTGGGTATACAGAGTTGGATGTTTATACTCTGACTTGCGCTCTAGGAGTTCGTAGTTGAATGTTTATACTCCGCTTCGCACTCTGGGAATACGAAGTTGATGAAGGATTGTCGTGTATTAATCCCTTTTTTGACTTTGATGTTGTTTGTACCAAAAATGGGCAGAACACTCTTCGGAAGTTTTTGAAGAGATAAAAGTGAAGAATGAAAATTAAAACTGTGGGTTATCTAACAAAAACTCCAAGTAACAGAAAGTAAATTACAAAGACAAGCGATTTAGAGTGGTTCGGCGTTTTGCCTACGTCCACTATGAATTTTGATGATTTTATTGCTCGATACTTGAAGATTACAATTCTTTATAACGTAGTACAACTGAAATTATATGCTAAGTCTCAATCTGAAGCAGCGGTGGTGTTCTGGAGTAAATCTGGCAGAATCTGGGCGCTCTTTAGTACTTAGAATTGTCTAACCCCTTTTCTGAATGACTAGGGGCTCTATTTATAGGTGTAGGAGGCTGATATTTCGCCTAAATTGAGGAGAGACCAGTTCTGGCACGTGAAGGGGCCCGCATGGCCGAAATCTGGAGATCCGGGCCCACTTTGTGATCGATTCGACCCTTGGTTCGAATCGATCAAGAAAGAGTCCGATCGAGCTGAAATTTGGTGTGGACATTCTTCATCATTTGTTTAAGCTTCTGTGAAAATTTCATGGCGTTTGGACTTGTAGAACTTGAGTTATGATCGATTCAAGTAGGTGTTTATCGTTTCCTGGAGTCGTTCGAATCGATACGCTCGAATCGATTCGTTCGAATCGATCCTCCTGTATGCGAAGACTACGGCGTGGTGCGCATGCCTCGGGTCAAACCCTCCTTTATCTCCGAGTTTTACTAAGTCGCGGCCGGGGTTTTAGCTATGTGGATGTGGTGGATTCGAGGGCAGTCATTGGATGGAGTCGAAGTAGCTAGCCTTTGTGGATTCGAAGGAATGCAGGGGCGATGGATTCGACCTTAGGGCTTCTGTGCTAATGGAGTCGAAGCTAAGGTTCTTTACCCAGATTCGAAGCAAGGCTATGCTCCATGGATTCGGGGCACCTTCTTTCTACGGATTCGAAGTAGAGAAAGCTCAATGGAATCGAAGCAGGGGTACTCCTCATGGATTCGAAGCACTACACGTCTGATGGATTCAAACACAGGCCTCGCCTATGGATTCGAACTAAGGACGGTCTACTCCATCTTTCATCGATGATATCTTGAGCATACGAACTCGGATTGACTTGAAACTTGGATCGTTGGTTCCCACGGCTTTGCTTGACGTGCTTTATCAATTGTAGCCTGATCCGGGCTCGGACAAATTTCTGCGATATCCATGGCGATCCCTGCGCGTAGCATGTCTTTGATACGATCTGTCATCGGTTTCTAGTTAAGTCCTTGGTGTCACGGCCTTTCCAAAAGGCGGGATAACATTTGCCCCCCAAAGTACGTCTTGTGTAAACATGACGTGCTTTGATAAGCTGTAGTTTCTCATTGGACAGTTATGACATGCTTTAGCGAAAGTTGTATTCTGTATCGCTGTACTTGACCGTCGTATAACTGTGACTGGCTGTTAGTTTTGGATATTTTTGTGTTATGACGAGATGAACATCCGATCCCTGTAAATGACAAAGATTAAACACTAGTCAGACATATGTGCGTATATGTACCACTTTGACTTTGGTGAACGTTGCATGTTTGCAAGTCGTTGCCCGTTTAGTTTGTTATCGAATTCTACACCGACCCTCTCCTGAGTCGATTTGAGATTCAAGTTTAATCAGTGCATTAATGATTATCTATGACTGTTCCTTGGTATCGATCCTCTCCTGAACCGTTGTACAAGGTAGGAAAATAATAATTTTATATTCGAAGCGATGCGTTTATTCCCATTCGATCGTTTTTGAAGGATTCGAGAGTATTATTCGAATCTATGTTTCTCGATCCGCTTCGAGTCGATGGTCTCGAAGTAGGCACTTCGAATCGATGGGGCACAGTGACCTAGGTTCGTCTTCTATTGACTGCTTCGAATCGAAGATTCTTCGAATCGATACTGTGTGGATTCGACGTAGTTGTCTGAGTTGGTGGAGTCGAAGTCGTGAATGCTCGTGGGGTTTGTGCTTCGAGTCGACGTTGCCTTGTATCGATGTTGCTGAGATGGATTCGAACGTGCAAGAAAATTCGCAGGAGATGGATTCGAAGTAGTGGATTATAATCGATTTGAGGTCGCCGTAACGAATCGAGTTGATGTCCTCACCTGTTGAAGCCGGTCAGGTATACCGGGAGGCGAATCGTCATTTTTCCCCTATATATACCGGGGTCCTATTCATTTCTCACTTTTTACTTTTTGCTATTGCCTTCTCCTTCGTATCGATCCCCCCAGACTCGAGAGAGAGGCGCTTTTTCGATTCGAACAAACACCTTCATTCCTTCAATCATAATCGTAACAAATCAGGTACTGGATTAAACCAAGCTGAGAACGATAAAATTGGAAATCTTCACCATCACCCTCAATTTTTTCTTCTGAAATTACTCTTGGAAGGTAGCAAGATCTGAACGAAACGGGTCGAATCGATGGATGGAGCGCGACAAAGTGCTGAGGCTTTCTTGGAATATGAGAGATTTTGAATGATTTCCTTTCTCTTCGTATCGTATCGATCCGGGGTGAATTAGTTCGCATCGATCCTGATTATGGGGCTTTGAATCGATGCTTGTGAGGTGACGTGGTTCGTATCGATCGATTCGAACTAATAACTTCACGATCGATTCGAAGGTATCGAACTCGATCGATACGAAGTTGCTTTCCTGGGTTGGTACGAACGCTCTCCTGATGGACTTGAAGCGCTCCTTCACTTGATGCTATGGATATCATTCCAACCAGCTACATCGATACGAAATGCATCGAGTCGGCTTTTTTATCGATTCGAAGCACATCGATTCGACTCGTATCGATCCGAGGTGATCGATTCGAACGTCTTTGGTTCAGGGAATGCAACTCTTCTGACTCGCTCAATGGATTCGAACGTGACCAATTTTCAATCGAAACTTGACGAACTTAATGACATTTAGCATACTTCACTCCGACGAGTTTCGGCCTTGCCTAATTGGACTTGACTGTAGGACTATACTATACTATACTTGACTCCCTTTTGAAGCTCGTCGATGGAACCATAACTTAACCAATAATACGACTGATTTATACTTGAAGTGGTCAGTAGCGTTTGGATGGCGTGGAAGTGACGGTCAGCGATGACGGTCATTTTCATTCTCAAATTCCCAAGTTTTGTTGTACGGACATCTTACTTTAATCTGTAGAATCTGCTTAAGTAACGTACAATACTTGTACTGCACGACACGTTCACACACTCCACACTGGGGAATGCACGGGCTGTTTATGAACTTAACGTTGCTTTCTGATGAGCTAGTTAATTATGGAATCTTCGGGCTCCCAACAACAAGAGGTACATAGCTTGACTCCTCCAGTGCTTGAGATTCCCGATATTCCTGCCGACGTAATTGACCCGGCTCCAGATGAACTGCCGGAGGCTATATTTATCGAGGACCCTGTTGATTCAGTCCAATCTAATATTTCCGCACCTTTATTGGGCCGAATTTGCTTGAAACATAACATATCCCCGGACGATGTGTTATTACCCAGTGCCGATGATAGACCGCACAATCCGCCCGAAGGATATACAGCTTTCTATCGCCATGCTTGCGCGGCCGGAACTCTCCCTCCTTTCAATCAATATATCAGAGGGATGCTATCATATTTAGGAATCGCCCCTTCGCAACTTCATCCCAACGGGCACGCGTTGCTGAACAGTGCCTTTGTCATATTTATGGACTGTCTCTTTCGCCCGCCAAGGCCAACCGAGATTAGACATATATTTAACTTCAAGAGTAGGGGTGATAGCCCGTCTTTTACATTTCTGGAGGCAGTTAGAAATTGCCAAGTTGTTGTCGGAGCCTGGACCCGACTGAGTTATTTCAAGAACGAATGGTTCTATGTTCGATGCCCTCCGGGTTTCGCTAGGCGATGGTTGTCTAGACGTAAGCGCCCTAACCTGTTCTCTAGACCAATAGCTTTTTGGCGTTAGTATTGACATCTTATTTCTCTTACAGCCATTATCTCCAGACCCGATGGCGGGTACTTCAGGGGTATAGTCCGAAGTCTTCAAGAATTCCGGGTGAGCTAAGACATATCGACTAGGTGATGAATGACTATAACTTAAGAACTCTCGGTCTGATCGAAATCAATCAAAGTATAGTTATCGAAGGGTTGGCAAAGCCTGCCTCCAAGAAGGAAAACAAGAAGAAAGCCAAGAAGAAAACAACGAAGAAACCGCTCGGAATCACCATAACCGAAGTGAGTGATGAAGAAAGAACCCATACAGATTCAGAGCCGATGGCTGATCTCTCGGGAAACTTTGAAGAATCGGGAGGAAAACGGAAAAGGCAAGGCCGCCGTTTCCAAAAAACTTAGGTCCAAGAGGGGGAAATCTGTAGATGTGTTTCCTCCCGCTTCCGGAGTCATGATTTCTGAGGGCGCCCCTTCTCATTCGAGAGGTTCTTTCAAAGGGCTTGACGATATTCCTATCCCAGATTATATATCGATTTTTCATAATCCTGGGTTAGAGCAATTTCAAGATGTCCTAAATATGAACGAGCCCTTTCCTTTAAGTGCGGTCAACACTTCCGGTCGGTTTGGGGGTTTACACATTTACACACACTTCCACAGCACTTCATGACTTTTGCATAGTAAACATTGCTTTATCGGATCCTAACCCGTAATCCTATTTTATCGCAGGTGAAATGTCAAGCAGAGGCTCCACTTTGGATAGGCTCCGGAACGTGCGCCAATCCTCTCCATTTTATGATTTCCACAGGAGAGAGATAGATAGGGATCACGGGCGAGGCTATTCAAGTCAAGAACGTTATGATAGAGATAGAGATTACTCGCGTTGCCGTTCTGGCCATGATTACTCTGACAGAGATCGGGGATACCAGTACCGATCCCGATCTCGCTCTCCTCCGCCTCCTAGGTCCCCGGTTGATCTTCCCGGGCCTTCTCAACAGCAAAAGCCGCCTTCTCAATCTTCTCGGCCTGATACTCAGCAGCCAAGAATGGAACCGACAACAGCCGCTATAATAGAACAAGCTCCGGCTGAGTTGACAAGTGAGGGAGCCATCAAACTTGCGCAAATGAAAAAAGATTTTCCTGAAATTTGTATGGATGCCTATGTCTTCCCTCCTAATCTTAAAAGAATTCCTCCGGATGCTGAGAACATTGCTCGTAATTATATCCGTGACTTCTATGCTCAGTATAAGGAGTGGTACAAAGCGGCAGCGAAAGCATCGAAGGTAGCTTTTGACCGGGCAAGGATCATTGAGGAACGTGATGCTGACATTGTTAAACAGAAACGCATTATTCAGGTTCTTCAATACGAAATGGAGACGCTCCGGAAGTCAGAGCTTGAAGCACTTCAGAAACATGAGGATGACGTGGCCAAACTGGCAAGGATGCAACAGGAACACTGCGCCACGGTAGAAGAGATGGGTCACCGCAACACCACTATTGCAGCTGAGCGAGACTTAGCCACTAAGGAGTTGAACGAGCTCAAGGCCAAATTCGCCGAAATGGTGAAGGAGAAGGACGATGCAAACACCACTGCCCAAGAGGCTTGCGACCAAGCTGTATCTCTTAGAGCCAAACTTGCGGCGGTGGCGGCTAAGTCTAAGTCTGCGGACGCGGAAACTCAAGGAAAGATTTTGGAGGAGCGGTCCAGGATGGACGCTGAGTTTGATGATCTCTTGGTCACGTACAACGCCAATGTGCTGGAGCACAGAAATTTAGCGTGGCTAGGAGATGACTCCATGATCCTGTACAACGCCTGGACCCGGCTGGTGGATGAGAAGAGAGCAGCGCATCTAGATGAAATACTTGATGACTTTGAGCTGGAGATGCGTTTGCTCACCGAGGATGAGAGGAAGGTCCTTCATGAGGCGGTGATTTTATGGCGAAAGAAAAGCTTGGCGTTCAATCATTAGAGACAGGCGAAGGATCGGGGATCGCGCATCACGAGGCAAGTGTTGAAGCTGTCGTTCCAACATTGCCCAAAACCACTGGTGCGGTAGATCCCCAGTTCGTTCCTGCATATAACCCCGACCAACCGCTATTATCTTCTGCCGATGATTCTGCCCATGTTCCGGTCCAGACTAAGGAAGGTATTTGAACGCTTCCCGCATTTTAGTTGTGAAGAACCTTAAGCAACACACTCGGCTAACAATCTTCGCTTTGTCGCATTTCAGTGACTGAAGTCGTTGTTTCTGCACCTCTTGCACTATCAGTTCCATATCAAACGCAAGGGACCGTTGAACTGAAGCCAACACGACTTCTACCTTGGCTAGCGAAGAGGGAGATGCAACCATGTTTTCTTTCAGCGCTCAAATGATCGAGGAGCTTCTTAATGAACCCATCAATCCCTCAGTTAATCCGTCTGATGCAATGAGTGGGGCTGCTCCGGCCTTTAGTTCATCTATGCCAGCTACTGGTACATCTGATGTGGCCCAAGCATCCCGCGAGGACGAAGTTCTTGCTGAGATTGATGCCGAGATGGCAGCAGGGACTGCTGGTATGAATCCGTCAGGGCCTGCCCCATAAATGGTGATCTCACCGGGCGGTACTGTAGTTATTGAAGCTGCTCCTGCCCCACTCCCCGTTACTGCTCCCATGCCTTCAACTCGGCCTCCGAGAAGAATTCCTGTCGCCTCAAGCTCTGAGGAAGACGTTGATATTTTGTCGCTGCCGGAGGACAAGCCTGAAAAGAGTAAACGGTCGAGGGGAAAATCAGGCAGCGGATCTGGCGGAGCTACCCCGAAGAAGAAAATAAGGAAGAAGAAAGATTGAACTCTTTCTTTAATTTCCCGTTGCATGGGGTAATATTCTGTTGACTTTTCTGTAGCCGTGTATAGATGTGGATTCGGCTCCCACTAGTAGCAATTTTTTGAACCACTTTGTAATCAGATTCTTTCTGTTGATAGTGGAAATGAAAATTTATTCCCTTTTGTCTTCAACTTGTTATGTGTTATGGTTCTGCCCCCAGTATTGGGGATAAGTGTGAAGTTGACGTATGTTTATACTCCGCCTCGCGCTCTGGGAGTACGGAGTTAAGTAAATGTTTATACTCCGCCTCGCACTACGGGAGTACGGAGTTGAGTAATGTTTATACTCCAGCTCGCGCTCTCGGAGTCTGGAGTCTGTTGATATTTATACCCATCTCGCGCTCTCGGAGTACTCTGGGGTTTTGTGAATGTTTATACTCCACCTCGCACTCTGGGAGTACGGAGTTAAGGAATGTTTATACTCCGCCTCACACTCTGGGAGTACGGAGTTAAAAAATAAAAAGTTTGTACCCAGCTCGCGCTCTCGGAGTACTCTGGGATTTTGTAAATGTTTATACTCCGCCTCGCACTCTGGGAGTACGGAGTTAAGCAAAAAGTTTGTACCCAGCTAGCGCTCTCGGAGTACTCTGGGATTTTGTAAATTTTTATACTCCGCCTCGCACTCTGGGAGTACGGAGTTAAGTAAAAAGTTTGTACTCCGCCTCGCACTCTGGGAGTACGGAGTTAAATGAAGGGTTGTCGTGTATCAACCCGTTTCTGGCCTGATGTGATGGCTTGCCCCCGAGCTCGGGTTTCTTTTAGCGAGTGGTTGATTTCTTCCTAGCCACTCGCTACTTGAATAAATTCCATTGTGTGATGGAATTTAGCTCTTCGTGCATCGTGATGTTGTACATTGTGTTTTAATGAATCACAGCTCTAGCTCGAAGAGATGGCATTTTTATTGCTGAAATAAGAAAAATATGGCAAAGTCAGTTGCCTTATTACAAATTCTAATTTCAAAATGCAGAAACAAATTTAAAAAATGGAACTTTAAACTAAATGGATAAACATAGTTGTTATGTGCAATAGCGACGAAGAATTTCGCTATCCCAGGCCTTTGGTGAAGCTAGACCATCAACGGTCGTTAACTCATATGTACCATCACCAAACTTCTGCTTAATCTCGTGTGACCCTTTCCATGTTGGTTTCATGTGTGGTAGTGCCAGATATTCTTTTTTAATGACAACCTCATTGCGTTCAAAAGTTTTAAGTCGGTCCTCGGCATTGCATAATCGGGCGACTCGATTTCGGCGAATGATTGTTCTTAAGTCAACCTGGTTGCCCTGGACGACTCCGACTCCGTTGACAGTAGGGAACTTTAAAGTTAAGCACCACGGGGCAATTACGGCTCTGAATTCAGCAAGGGCAGGTCGTCCTAAGAAAGCGTTGTATGGCGAGACTATGTTCAACACAGCGAACTGTAATGTCCGAACTCTCCTATGTTCCTCGGATCCCAACCTAACTGGTAACTTCACCATCCCAATAGGTATGGTAGCGCTACCGTTGAATCCATGGAGGTGAGTTTGGCAAGGTTCCAAATCCCTGGCTTTCATCCTCATTTGATTATAAGCATGTATAAAAAGGATATTCACAGAGCTCCCGCAGTCAATCAGTATCCTCTTCATCCAAGCTGGACCTACTTGCGCCGATATCACGAGTGGATCAGTAGTCGGGATTCCGACATAATCAATATCGTTGTCTTGGAAAGTGACGCGTTAGTCATCGCTCTCTTTCGTTTGGTCGAAGGTCTATCGTCCAAGTTATCATCATACTCGAGGTTCGAATGCTTGATTAAGTTGTCATATGATTCCATTTCTTCCCAGCTTCGCTTCGCTGGACGAGGATCACTACTTATAGCATTTATGACTAGCCTTCCACCCGTATGAGCGGATTCCTCTTGTCTTTCTTGATCTTGTGCACGATTCGGATTTGACGGACCCGTGTCACCAGACTGCGGTGCCCGCACAAACTGATCTAACTTCCTCTCCCTAATCAACTTCTCAATGAGGTCCTGCAAGTGTCGACACTCGTTGGTATTGTGGCCATAACTTTCGTGGAATCTACAGAACTTCCCTGTTTGAATCTGCCTCTCCGACGATTGCTTCGGAGCCGGCTTCTTATATTTCATAGTATTGCAAGTCTGTAGGTACACATTTTCCAATGATGTATTCAATGGTGTGTAATTATCGAACATTGGAACCTCACGCCGTGGGCCTCGATTTGAGTCTCTTTTCTTATCTTGACCACTATTGCCTCTTGGCTGAGTTTGTTTATTCTGGATATTTAATTGAACTTTTCCGGAATTTTCACCGGACTGTTTAACTGTTACATTACTTTGTATTCCTTCACTTCTGGGCTTCGCATCTTCCTGCTTCCTAGACTGTTTCGCATCCTCCTGCCGTAAGAATTGAGCGGCTTTGGAGTAGAAACGGTCCAACGATGCGGGTGGTTTTCCAGCTAACCAGTTTCCAAACTCAGAATCGGGATGAATTCCTTTTGTTAACGCCATTAAATTTGAGTTATCGTTGGGATTACTAATTTCCACGCATGCTGCATGGAATCTCTCTAAGTAACGCCTTAACGTTTCGCCACGAGCTTGGGTAACATTGGACAGGGTGTTAACATCTTTGGGTCTAGCGACATGCATGCGAAATTGTTCAACAAATTTCTTAGCCAATTGATCAAATGAAGAGATAGATCTTGGAGGTAATCTTGTAAACCACATTGTTGCAATTCCTCCTAGGGAGATGGGGAAACTTCGACATTTCACTGCATCGTCGGCCCTTGCGGCCCTCATTAACCATTCATATTTCAAAATGTGTTGATTAGGATCAGAATTTCCTTCGTACATAGGGAGAGTTGGCATTCTGAATCGTCGAGGAGGTTCAGCGTACAGTATCTCGTCCGTGAAAGGAGTATGACTTCGAGAAATCCCCCAATCGTCGTTGGTAAGACCTTGGCTTTCGCGGATCATTTGACGTATCATAGTCGAAATGTCGGGCATTGCTACATTTTGAGCCTGCTGAGCTAAGGTGTGGTCGGGTTCCACAGCGCGAGTTCGGACTGGGTGCTGTCGACGGTCCAAATTTCGCCTCCTTGGCTCTGCGTCTCCTGGGACGTATGGTTCAGGAGTACGCCTAGGTTGCTGATTATTTGGCTCTGAAAGATTTCGGGTATCAACCCTTGTTTCTATTGTGGCAGCTGCGGCATAATTGTCCGCGATATGCTGTGTAGTAGGGCCTCCTTGTGTTGAGGGCCCGGCCTGAAAGCTGGTCGACGGTCCTGCCCTCAACTGTCCAACAGTCAAGGCGGGTTGATATCCGGTTGTTTGTGCATGACTTCCGTCCAATCGGGGACGGGTAGATCTATGATGATAGTTAGATGAGGCAGAACTTTCAGTAGATGAGCGGGAGATATCATCTCTCCTGGACCTTCTGCGGCCTTGGCGGTTCAGTTGGTTTGTCAATTCAACATTAGCACGCAACTGTTCGGCCAATTGTTGACGACTTCAAGTCAATTCCTGAAGCAACACATGGAACTCCTGTCTGGTGACTAGCCCAGATGGATCTGAATGAGCAGTGTTGTCTTGATTGGATGGCTGCTGTTGAGCAGGATTCTGTCCATCCCTTCCTTCTTGTCCAGCAGCTGTAGAAGTGGTTGTTGTGCTAACCATTTTGAATGATGAATCCTTTTCCTAGACTTTATGCAAATCTGAGTAGAATGGAAGGATTATGAATTATAGATCTGGATCTTCCTCTTGGATTTATACAATCCGGTATCGATGGTAGATCCAAGGAGCGGGAGAAAAAAGCGGGTTTGTTCTCAGTGAAAGCACCAAAGTGTTTGTACCAAAAATGGGCACAACACTCTTCGGAAGTTTTTGAAGAGATAAAAGTGAAGAATGAAAATTAAAACTGTGGGTTATCTAACAAAAACTCCAAGTAACAGAAAGTAAATTGCAAAGACAAGCAATTTACAGTGGTTCGGCATTTTGCCTACGTCCACTATGAAGTTTGATGATTTTATTGCTCGATACTTGAAGATTACACTTCTTTATAACGTAGTACAACTGAAATTATATGCTAAGTCTCAATCTAAAGCAGCGGTGGTGTTCTGGAGTAAATCTGGCAGAATCTGGGCGCTCTTTAGTACTTAGAATTGTCTGACCCCTTTTCTGAATGACCAGGGGCTCTATTTATAGGTGTAGGAGGCTGATATTTCGCCTAAATTGAGGAGAGACCAGTTCTGGCACGTGAAGGGGTCCGCATGGCCGAAATCTGGAGGTCCGGGCCCACTTTGGGTAATTTGGTGTGGACATTCTTCATCATGTGTTTAAGCTTCTGTGAAAATTTCATGGCGTTTGGACTTGTAGAACTTGAGTTATGATCGATTCAAGTAGGTGTTTTTCGTTTCCTGGAGTCGTTCGAATCGATACGCTCGAATCAATTCGTTCGAATCAATTCGTTCGAATCAATCCTCCTGTATGCGAAGACTACGGCGTGGTGCGCATGCCTCGGGTCAACCATCCTTTATCTTTGAGTTTTATTGAGTCGCGGCCGGGGTTTTAGCTATGTGGATGTGGTGGATTCGAGGGCAGTCATTGGATGGAGTCGAAGTAGCTAGCCTTTGTGGATTCGAAGGAATGCAGGGGCGATGGATTCGACCTTAGGGCTTCTGTGCTAATGGAGTCGAAGCTAAGGTTCTTTTCCCAGATTCGAAGCAAGGCTATGCTCCATGGATTCGGGGCACCTTCTTTCTACGGATTCGAAGTAGAGAAAGCTCGATGGAATCGAAGTAGGGGTACTCCTCATGGATTCGAAGCACTACACGTCTGATGGATTCGAACACAGGCCTCGCCTATGGATTCGAACTAAGGACGGTCTACTCCATCTTTCATCGATGATATCTTGAGCATACGAACTCGGATTGACTTGAAACTTGGATCGTTGGTTCCCACGGCTTTGCTTGACGTGCCTTATCAATTGTAGCCTGATCCGGGCTCGGACAAATTTCAGCGATATCCATGGTGATCCCTGCGCGTAGCTGGTCTTTGATACGATATGTCATCAGTTTCTAGTTAAGTCCTTGGTGTCACGGCCTTGCCAAAAGGCGGGATAACAGATGTGATGGCTTGCCCCCGAGCTCGGGTTTCACTTAGGGAGTGATTGGTTGCATTGCAGCCACTCTTTATTTGAATAAATCCCACCGTATGATGAGACTTAGCTCTTTATGAATAGTGATGGTCATATGAAGTATTTCAGGTAAATCACAGCTCTGGCTCGAAGAGGTTGCATTTTATTTCTGAAATAAGAAAGTAGGGCAAAGTCAGTTGCCTTATTACAAGTTCTAATTTCGAAATGCATAAACAAATTCCAGAAAAGGAAAGTAAACTAAATGGATAAAGATAGCATGTCAGGTGTAATAGCGGCGAAGGCTCTCGCTATTCCAACCTCTTGGCAGGGTAAGACTGTCAATAGCCGATAACTTGAATGTGCCATCTCCGAGCCTTCGTTCAATAACATACGGTCCTTCCCATGTCGGCTTCATATGTGAAGGAACCAGATAGATTCTTTTTAAGACGAGATCGCCTAGTTAGAAGGTTCGCGGATGGACCTTGGCGTTGTACAATCGGGCGACTCGACTTCGATGCGCAGCTGCCCTCAAATCAGCCACTTCACGCTTCTCATCCAGTAGATCAAGAGATTCAGCAAGTAATATGGAATTTGTCTTTGGATCATAGTATGTTACACGATGAGAAGGTACTTCTAGCTCGACTGGAATAACGGCCTTTGAACCGTAAGAAAGAGAGAATGGAGTGTGGCCGGTTGTGGTCTTGTGGGTTGTTCGGTAAGCCCATAGAGCCATAGGAAGTTCATCGACCAACTTGCCCCGACCTTTTCTAGTCGTTTCTTCAGGATGGACTTTATGACTTTATTAACTGCTTCAACCTGTCCGTTCGCTTGAGGGTGCGCAACTGCAGAGAATTTCTTTTGGATGTGAAATCACTTGCAGAAATCTTTGAATTCAGCACTGTCGAATTGGGTTCCGTTGTCCGTAATTATGGTGTGTGGGAGACCGAATCGACAGATGATGTTACGAACCACAAAGTTGATTACTTTCTTTGTTGTAATGGTAGCGAGAGCTTCGGCTTCAGCCCACTTCGTAAAGTAATCAACCGCAACGATGGCGTACTTAGCACCACCTTTTGCCAGAGGTAGAGCACCGATGATGTCGATGCCCTACATTGCCAACAGCCATGGGCTGACCATTTGCGTTATCTCAGTAGGAGGAGCCCTAGGGATTCGGGCATATTTCTGGCACCTATCACATTTCTTTGCATAGTCTAACGCATCGCGATTCACGGTGGCCCAGTAATATCTGTAGCGAAGTATTTTCTTGGCAAGTGTTTGCCCCCCGGTGCGATCGCCACATTCTCCCTCATGCACATCGCGTAACACTTGTTTAATTTCATCGTGAGCGATACATCGGAGTAGGGGAACCGAGTACCCCCTTCTATACATGAGTCAATTCTGGATGGTAAATCTTGAGGCCTTTCGAAGGACCTGTCTTTTTTCACTCCTGCGCTCCGGCAGGGTTCCGTGCTCAATGTAATTTTTGAGTGGAGTTATCCATGAATCATTTTCGAGGATGGTTTCGCATACCCGGTTTATTTTCGCCCGGTCGATACTTGGGGAAGATAGCGTTTCTACGGGAACGGGTCCCATTTGTGGAGCTTCACCTGTGCTGGCTAGCTTTGCCAACGAATCGGCCTTTTGGTTGCGTTCTCGAGGTATACTGTAGATGGCGTAGTAATCGAAATGGCCTAGTACTTCCTTAACTCGAGCTAAGTAGGCAGCCAACCTTCGATCTCTTGCTTGATACTCTCCTCGTACCTGACACACAACTAATTGTGAATCACAATAAATTTCCACTGCGATAATTCTCAAATCACTAGCAAGTTTCAAGCCAGCTAGGAGGGCTTCATATTCAGCTTCATTATTAGTTGCATGGAAATCGAACATTAAGGCATAACCTATGGATCGACCTTCGGGAGTTTCAAGTAGAATACGAGCGCCTGAACACCGGTCGTTTGATGCTCCGTCAGTACAAAGTTTCCAGACATACTCGGGGGATTCACTGGCTTTGGGCATGTCCTCTAGGATGGTAAATTCAGCTATGAAATTGGCTAGGACTTGTCCTTGTATGGCCCGTCTCGGAGCGTAAGTAAGGTCAAACTGGCTCAGTTCGATATTCCACTTGAGTAACCTACCAGACGTCTCAGGCCGCGAAAGGACCTGTCGTAACGGCTGGTCGGTGTAAACAATAATGGAATGTGCCTGGAAGTATGGTCGGAGTTTTCTTGATCCAATGACAAGGCAGTATGCCAAATTTTCCAGCTTCAGATAATTACTTTCAGCCCAAGTCAATCGTTTGCTGACATAGTATACGGGCCTCTGTATCTTGTCTTCTTCTCAAATTAATGTAGCGCTGATAGCATTCTCTGATATTGCCAGATATATGAACAACTTCTCATGATCAATAAGCTTTGACAGTATCGGCGGTGTGGACAGATGTTGGACTAGTGCTTGGAATGCGCCCTCGCACTCTGTGGTCCATTCAAAGTTTCGTTTCCCTTTTCGAATCAGATCGAAGAAGGGAATGCATTTGTCAGTGGACTTTGAAATGAACCTGTTCAATGCTGCTACCTTTCCATTGAGACTCTGGACTTGCTTTATAGTTTTGGGAGTTTCAAGATTTCTGATTGCCCAAATCTTTTCGGGATTGGCTTCGATTCCCCGGGCGTTGACGATGAACCCAAGGAACTTTCCGGATGCAACTCCATAGTGACATTTCAGTGGGTTGAGCTTCATCTTGTACTCTCGAAGTATGTTGAACATAGTTTCCAAGTCTTTTACATGGTCGGTGGAGAGTCATGACTTCACAAGCATGTCGTCTACATATACTTCCATTGTCTTCCCGATTCGAACATCTGATTGACCAACCGTTGGTAAGTAGCTCCGACGTAACCTTGTAACAGTAAAGTCCCAGATTGGTTATGAAGCTGGTGTGCTCTTGATCGGGTAAATGCATCGGTATCTGATTGTAGCCTGAATACGCGTCCATGAAGGATAGGAGTCCATGTCCAGCCGTCGAATCCACTAACTGATCGATTCTAGGAAGCGGGAAACTGTCTTTAGGGCACGCTTTATTCAGATCGGAATAGTCGACACATGTTCTCCACTTCACATTCGGCTTTCGGACGAGCACGGGATTTGACACCCATTCAAGATATAGCGCATCTCGAATGAATCCGTTCGCTTCAAGCTTTTCTATTTCCTCTTTAATGGCGGCAGATCTCTCTGGATCCATACCGCGCTTTTTTTGTTTGATCGGGACATGCCACGGGTCAATGTTCAGAGTGTGGCTCGCGATGTCCGGCGAGGTCCCACACATATCAGAATGTGTCCAGGCAAATACGTCAAGATTTGCCCGCAGAAATTCAACCAATTTCTCTTGAGTTTCCTGGCTTAGCTGCGATCCAATCTTTATTATTTTTGAATCATCGTTATTGTCAATTGGGACATCAATCGTCAGTTCGGTCGGGGATGCTTGACTCTCTTTAGGTTCTCCTTCGTCTTCAGTTTCCCTCGGGTCAAGGTCCTTGAGAAATTGGCTAGGGTGCCCGGGCCTAGGCCCGGGCGTTAATTTTCAATTATCGGTGAAGCGGACGCAGAGAGATTCCTCAACGCCCTTTCCCTTCTCCTTTCACTACGCCTCCCGCAGCTCAGCAACAAAACAGGTTCTAGCTGTGGCCCGATCTCCCTGAACGATTCCTATTCCATGATCAATGGGAAATTTTAAGGTCAAACACCATAGGGCAATGGCTATTCTGAATTCAGCGAGGGCCGGTCGGCCCAACAAAGCATTGTAAGGGGAGTCTATGTCCAAAACGATGAACTGCAACATCCGTACTCTCCGACGTTCTCCAACTCCCAATTCTACTGGCAGTTCCACCATCCCAGTGGGAATTGTGGCACTTCCGTTGAAATCATGGACTCGAGATTGACAAGGTTTCAAGTCTGCAGCTCCCATCTTCAATTGATCATAAGCTCGCTTGAACAAAATATTCACAGAGCTTCCACTGTCAACTAAGATCCTTTTTATCCAAGCGGGACTAACTTGTGCTGAGATGACCAGTGGATCGATAGTGGGAGCTTCGACTTTATCTGCGTCTATGCTCCTGAATACGATGTCATCCGTCATCGTTTTTTGTTGCTTCGCCGGAGCCCCTTCATCAAAAGTACTACAACACTCGAAGTCTGCATGCTTGATGGAGCTGGCATACGACTCCATTTCCTTCCAGCTTCGATATGTTGTGTGAGGACCACCACTTATTGTATTGATGACCAACCTCCCGTCTGCATGAGCATGTTCTTTCTGTCTTTCCTGGTTCGGTGCACGATTCTGATTTGATGGGCCCGCACCACCGGATTGCGGCGCCTGTACATGGAATCTTCAGAACTTTCCTGTTTGTATTTGTCTTTCAGTTGGTGGTTTCGGGGCAGGCTTCATATACTGCATGGTATTGCAGGTCTGCAATTACACATTTTCCAACGACGTGTTCAATGGAGTGTAATTATCGTACATGGAAGCTCTACGCCGTGGTCCACGATCCTGATCGTGTTTTTTGTTCTGGTTTCTATTGTCCCTCTGCTGATTCTGTTTATTTTGGACGTTCAAAAGAATTTTCCCCGAACTATCTCTGGACTGTTTAACAGCGTCGTTACTCTGGATACATTCAATGTTGGGCCCTGCGTTATCCTGCTTTCTAGACTGTTTCGCATCCTCCCTTCTCAGGAATTGGGCTGCCTTGGAATAGAAATGGTCCAATGACGCAGGTGGTTTCCCAGCTAACCAACTTCCGAACTCGGAATCAGCATCAATCCCCTTAGTGAGAGCCATCAGGATAGAGTTATCATTGGGATTGCTTATTTCTGCACATGCAGCATCGAATCGCTCCTAGTAACGTCTAAGCGTTTCCCCGGGAGCTTGCGTAACACTAGGCAGTGTGTTAACGTCCTTTGGCCTCGCCACATGCATACAGAATTGTTCGACAAACTTGGTGGCCATCTGGTCAAAGTTAGAGATGGATCGCGGTGGCAAAGGAGTGAACCACATGGTAGCGATGCCCCTAGGGAAACGGGGAAACTACGGCACTTTACTACGTCATCCGCTCTAGCAGCATTCATCAGCCATTCGTATTTCAAGACGTGTTGATTGGGGTCAGAACTCCCTTCATAATCTGGCAAAGCTGGCATCCTGAAGTGCCGAGGTGGTTCAGCATATAAAACATCATCGATGAAAGGGGTATGACTTTGGGAGATTCCCCAGTCGTCATTAGAGAGACCCTGACTTTCACGGATCATTTGGCGGATCATCACTGGTATATCTATCGTTCAGACACTTGGAGCATGTTGTGCCAAGGTGTGGTCGGGTTCCACAATGCGAGTCTGGACCGGACGCGGTCGACGGTCCGTGCCTCTCCTCCTTGGTTTAACATCCTCGGGGACATAAGGTTCAGGAGTCTGCTCTCGTTGGCTATGTTGAGGATCAGCTTGGTTTCTAGCATCACCTCCTCGTCCGGTAGTGGTGGTAGTAGCAATATTGCCGGTAACATGATAAGGAGCAGCTCCTCCCCGAGTTGAAGGTTCTGTGCAGAGGCTAATGGATGGTCCAGCTCTAGGTTGCCCAAGGTTCGAAGAAGGTTGGTGTCCTGTGGCCTGGGTGTAGCTTCCACCTAACTGTGGACGTGTGGATCTATTTTGGCCATCGGAGGAGGCTGAACTTTCTATGGAGGAGTGAGAACCTTGGTCTCTTCTAGATCTTCTTCGCCTTTGGCGATTTAGCTGGTTAGTCGCGTTGGCGCGTAGTTGTTCCGCTAGCTGCTGTGGACTTTGGGTCAACTCTTGAAGCAATGTCTGGAATTCTTGTCTAGTGATTGGACCTGATGGATCTAAAGGTCCTGTAGCATTTTGGTTGGATGGAGGAGATTGCGCAGGATTTTGTCCGTCCCGTGCTCCTTGTTCAGCAGCTGCAGAAGTGGTACGTGTGCTCACCATAATGAATTAATGAAGTCCTTTCCTAGATCTGATTGACAAATCTGAATAGAATGAAAGGGCTTCAAAGTTCTAGATCTGGATCTTCTTCTTAGATTTATGCAATCCAATATAGATAGGAGATCCAAAGAGCATGAGAAAAATTGGTTTTCTCAGTGAAAGAACCAAAGTGTTTGTACCAAAATTAGGCACAACACTCTTCGGAAGTCTTTGAAGAGATAAAGTGAAGAAATTAAATGTAAAAAGAGGAATTATCTAACAAAAACTCCAAATTTCAGAAATGAGAATAATTAAAGTGCAAGGAGACACAAGGATTTAGAGTGGTTCGGCGTATAGCCTACGTCCACTATGAAGTAGTTTGCTTTATTGATCTTTCTTTTGTGTTTACAAGTGAATTCAACGATTTACAGCAGTCAATTGTGATTTGCAGCAGTGAATTTCGTTTGTGGCAGCAGCAACTGAGTTCAGATCTGGATCAGGCGGAGTCCGGGCGTTGGAGATCTCAAAGAGGAAGAAGAACCCCTTTTTTGTTGGCTTTGGGGGTCTATTTATAGGTGTAAGAGGCTGATATTTCGCCCAGATCTCGGGAGACCCTCTCTAGCACGTGACCAGCTCCGCACGTCCAAGCCCGTGAAGTTTCGGTCCGATCCGTGATCGACACGAACAGATTTCGACTCGCTCAAGATTTCGTCCAATGGAGTTGAAATTTGGCGTGGACATTCTTTAGCATGCACGTAGTCTTCTGTGAAAATTTCATAGCATTTGGACTTGTATATTGGGAGATATGATCGATACGAAATGGAGTTTTCGGTAGGATGTTTCCTTCGACTCGCTTCCGTTTCGACTCGCTTTTATTCGACTCGATGACGTAGCACTTGATTCTTACTCTATCCTAGATGTTGTTTTGAGCGAGTCGAAGTATGCACTTGGTTGAGCGAGTCGAAGCAAGCTTTGGTCGAGCGAGTCGAAGCTAGCACTGGTCGAGCGAGTCGAAGCTAGCACTGGGAGAGCGAGTCGGAGCTAGCACTGGGAGAGCGAGTCGAAGTTGATGGAGTCGATCAGTTGTTTGAGCGGAGCGAGTAGAAGTATGCACTTTCGATGGTTTCAAACTAGAGCGAGTCGAAGAGAGCAGCTCTGAGGGACGTGGAGCGAGTCGAAGAGAGCAGCTCTAAGGGACGTGGAGCGAGTCAAAGTTGGCTTCTCTTGAGTGCTGCGAAGCGAGTCGAAGGAGCGAGTCGACCGGCAATTGATTTTCGTCCCATCTTGTATCGCTCATAACTCAAGCATACGAACTCGGATTGACTTGAGATTTGAAACATTGGCTCCCATGGCTTAGCTTGTCATGTCCTACCAATTTTGGCTCGATCCGGACTTGGAAAAAATTCATCGATATCCATAGTGAGCCCGTATATAACCGATCTCTAGGACGGGCCGTCACTGGTTACTAGTCAATTCCATGGTGTTACGGCTTTGCCAAAAGGCGGTATAACAAAGTATATTCACAATTTTTAGCTAGAATTCTTACTTTAAATCTTTGCTTTTCATATTTTTTCCCAAAAGATTCCTTACTTATAATTTACTTCAAATTGTCCATTTTAAGGATCTGAGTACTTCTTCAAATTCATTCAAAAGGATAAAGACTAATGTTACTTAAACATTGTCACTACAAACCCAAAACCATTTCACTAATGCTTATCTTTAAAATTCTTTCAAAGATATATTTACATTCATAAGTATAATAAAAAAGGATTAAAGATGAATGTTATTAAAACATTGTCACAACAAACCCAAAACAATTTCCATACTTATGTATTCTTTAAAACAATCTTTTTAATGTTCGGAGTTAATACAATTTGGTTAAGTTTGATGGTTGACTAATCGACTATCCAGTTAAAACAATTTTTTATACAAATCAATGTTCGTACATTAACTCATTTTCGACATTTCAATTTAACCATTCCTCATTCAAGAGTGCATCTACGTAAGTTAGAGCACTGGTTGCATCAGAGCGTTGCCAAGAAACTTCATTCTTCAATCTCACAAATAGACAAGTTTACTCGTCGGCTTTAAGTTTTAAGTATAGTATTAATGATTTCCATAAACAAGTAATAAAAAACCTGATTAACCTATTTCTGACATTCCTGACTTAACAATTTCTCATCCAAGTGGGAAACCGGTTAGTTAGAGTTCCATTGCTTCGTCCCAATTTGACATCAATCTCAACTCTTACAAATAGATAAACCTACTTCGTCGGCTTTTACCTTTAAGAAAAGTTAATTACTTTTCAAACAAATAAGTAACCAACAAGATTGACATATTTTTGACATTCCAACATAACTATCCCTTGTTCAAGAGAGAAGCCGGTAGGTCGTAGCTCCATTGCTCCATCCCTACTTGACATCAATCTTAACTCTTACAAATAGGGAAGTCTACCTCGTCGGCTTTTAGTGTTTAACCTAGTCAATTACCTTTTCCAAAACCTATATATTCCTTAAGAATACTTGTAAATAGGTTTTAAATAACTATATAAAATATAACTTGGAAATAAGAAATTTATAATTTGATGAAAACATGTTTTATATTATAAAACCTCTTTACTTTGAAAATACATATATAATTGCTAAAAATATATTTAAACTTCAAACCAAATTTTGTATACTTCAAAACATGTTTAAAAACATATCTAACAATATTAGAGAAAAATACCAAATTAAAATATCATTTTTTAACACTTAAAACCATAAGCGACTTACTACAACATTTATAAATGCTGTTAAAAGTCCTGGTTAAAGAACACATTGAAAAGCTCAATCTTTAGGACGAGTTTTAACCACTTTAACAAATGATTTAAGATTTAAATTTTTTATAGCAAGTACTACCCTTAGGGTACTTAAAATGCACGGAATGAAACCCCTAATAATATCTTCCAATTTATATATAAAAATTCCCGAAAATAGGGGATTCGAAAGTGCACTTATAACGACTATTCTCGCTTCAAACACTTTCAAACTTACTTCAATTTAACAAAAAAGTTAAACAACAATTTAAATATCAAGTCAAGGCCACACCACATACTTAATAGGACAATAGATGTGATGTTATACAATATAAATTTATCATGTGCTTTTCGAGAGCAAGATGGGTCCAAAGTTTATAAATTTACTCAGTTGATGTCAGTTTAACATTATAATTCAAACTCAACATAAATATACACAATATATACAAAGAAGATAGTGAGATAACTCACTTAAATCCACTCCAAACCTAAGTACAAATCCACAAAAACAAAGAATTACTTCCCACCATCACCAAAAGCCTAAAGGTCCAACCTTTAGCACTTTCAATCCAAGGCCACACCACTCCTCCGCCTCCCATTGCTCACGCCCCCCTCCAAGATCCCCCTCTTCCTCTCACCTTCTCCCACTTTATTCTTACTAGTCATTCTTCCTATAATTTTTTAGGCCTATAGCCAAAGTTTAAAAGAGATTGGAGATGATTTGGTTAAGACTTGAAAATTTTAGAGGAGAATTAGTGGATTAATGCCTAAGCACTTCCATCATTTTTATTCTCATACATCATTTCAAGCTTTCTGAATTAGTGATTTATTAACAAGGTGTGCCTCTTCTTATATAGGCTTCAAAATAGTGTAGCATAAGCTTATTTTCACCCCCCCCCTTCATTGTCATCTAAGGCTTACCTCCCATCGCTTCTCCTTTATAACACTTAACACTTAAGAGTAACCCTAAAATCTCATTTCCTAAATATCTTCCATCACATCATGCATGACATCATTCAAAAAGTTTATTTCCATAGATGGTAAAAAGTTTTTATTTCATTTCATTAATTTTCTAAGTAAATAATTATATATAAAAAAATCTGAACAACTTCTGACGGTTAGAAAGCCGTTTGTCGATAAAACGATTTTTTAAACATTTTTGTAAATGATTTCCATAAATGGAGTCACATTATGCATTTTTGTAACCATTTTTCCAAAAAAGGTTTACAATCATAGTTTATGATTTAAAATGGGATTAAAAAGCGTATTAATTCATTTTAATCATATTTAATCCAAGATTCAAATATTTAAATACAAAGTGTCCGAAAATCCAGGTCGTTACATTTGCCACCGCTTAGAATATTTCATCTTTGAAATTCCGACACGAGCAAAAAAATAAATAATCACATACCAATACTTAAAAATATTCAATTACTAGCAAACATAACTCATGCTTTGCTCAAGTTCGAAATGCTCTCATCGTGCAACGATGATAAACAACCTAACAGCCTTAGGTAATTACTTAGTCGACAATTCATGCTACGTCATAAAAAATTGAAGAGTTATCACCTAAAATCTCCATAAGCCAACAAAATTTGTATGTACATACTAAAAATGGTACGGTGCGCATGAACCATCCATACGAAATATCAATTTCGATCACTTGCTTGATCACTTAAATTTCACTTCCCAACTAATATAGATCACTTGACCTCTCTAGTGCAGACTCCAATCAGGTTCCTTGATTAAAAACCCTCGTCCTCCTTACATAGCCATATAATATGATAGAAACTTCAGGTTTATATCAAGAGTCCATATCAAGTTTTTTCTGTTAAGAATCAAGCAAAAAACTTTGTTCGGACCGATGCAATCCACCTCGAAATCATGTACTCGAACATTAGATCAAAAACAATAGGGCGAATAGAATGATCTACATCCAACTTACTTGTTTATCCTATTGGTTTCTAAACTATACTGGTATGCTTTTATCACATTCATTTATCCAAATAGTATGCTCCATTCCATACTAAAATCATTTTTTATTTTTTTTGTCCGTAAAACATAACTTTAAGTTGATAAATAGTTATAACTTAAATTCATACTTGTATAATACTCCATGGCATCCTAAGAGTATATATAAAACATCAAATTTAGTTCATGTAATAATGAGGTTCAATAAATACAAAACTTGGTTTAACTTACTCTTTCTGAATTAAAGTGTTATATAAACTCAAATTTTATATCTTCACAAAACACTTTTGTTTAAGTTCTATAAGGATTCGGAAGTTTCCAACTGTCCAATATCGCCGAAAATTCCATTTTATTTAAAAAAATGAAAACCACCAAACAACATATCATAACAAGATTCACATACCATATAATCCAAATGCATGGGCTACATGTGTCCATAAAGTAGCTTAACAAATTTCAATAATTTATTAATCACTCTTTACCTAAAAAGGGAAAACATGAAATGGTTCCAATATCTATTTCGGGCTATGCCACCACCACTCGTGCACCCAACATAGCATATATATATTACATAAAACATTCATATCAAATTCCTTTTAAAAAAACTTTAGAACTAAACACTTGGTTATATTTATATTCATTTTGTAATAATAACACAAACATATATCTTTTGTATAACTTATCATACCTTCGGAATCAGATAATCCATTTTATTAAAACAACCTTGTAGCTACCCAACACTTAGAAACCCAAAAATGAATGTGATGATGCTAAGGTCATTATCAGAATTAAAATCAAGCAAAAGAAGTGAGTACAATACATTCAATTCATGCCTTTTGGACTTAACCAAAATCATTTCAAAACGGTATCAAATACTTCTAATATTACTATGCACCATTATCCCAATTTCATAAACCAATTTTTCTAATACTTACATTCAAATAATACTACTATTATTTTTCCAAAATCTTGAAAAACATATTCAAAGACACCGAGATTTAACTTCTCAAAATATCAGTTTAAATCCTTCTTGTTTATTAATCATGTTTTTATAAACCATACTTATATAAAATCACTTTCTTATATAAATTCTTTCACAAATGTTTGTTTTCATAATATCTTACTTTGTCATATTGAAATAAACATCTTTTACTAAAGTTGACTTTTAACCCAACATTGTCACCGAACGCCGTATAGTCAATCCGTGAAACTAAATTCATAAGGTGTACGTTTCAATGCACCTACAATTACTATCTACCTAACTAATGAAGTGAAAACACAAAATTGCTCATAATCTGGTAGAGCACAAATCAACAATCAACAGATGATAGTCAATACTCATAAGCTAGCCGAGCATGTCCAAACAAATTAATGAGGGGTAATAAATGAACATCATTAATCCCTACATTAATTGAACTATACATTAACAATTCACACTTGTATATGTTACCTTATATAAGATCTTTAATTTTCGCAGTTGTGATTACCTTCAAGTTATAAGTTTGTAACAAATACAAATATGCTCTTATATGTATAATACACTCAACTCATTCTAGGGTGTCCCTTACCCTATCTCTAATGAGTCATACCGAACCAAAGACAAGGTTCTCGCTTAACCTTCGACACTGATACGACATGTAATATTTCTCATTTTTAACCCTTAATTGTCGACAGTAATACATCTACGGTATTCACGCGCCGAACACCCAAGTGTCGAAAAGATGAAATGTAAGGGTGAAATAAAAAGAAAAAGAAATAGAACAAAAAAGAAGAGAATGTAACATCATAATCTCACTAGCAGAGCAGTAAATATAATATAAAAAGAACATTACAAAGAGTTACTCCGATACAGAAGTTTGGAAGTTACAAAACCTAAGTACTATCATCAACCTGGGCAGTTATAACAACCTATCCTCACAAATGCTAATATGTATAATATAGTAATGCAGCGGAAATAAGATTACTACAATCGGAGAAACATCTAGCTAGTCTTCTTGTGCTCCAAAGAACATCAACTAAAACCTATCTTTCTCAAACTACTCCAAAGTGAACAAAAGTAATTTAGGGAAAATAAAAGCCCTATGTTAAAAAGAAGACTAGTACGTGAAACTTAAGAAATATGTATACAACATATAACAGTATTTTCAAACCGTATGGAATGCCATAACCTTTATCCTCTCAAACGAACCACCATCTAATAAGTAAATAAGGTGATATAATAGATAATGTCTAGGGTGTACAATATAAATATTATAACATAGCTGGAATGGTTACATTGGTCACATCCAACAACAATGTTAACGAATAAATTGATCCACACAAAAATGTGTATAATAAAGGAACTATTTCAGAAAAGAGCCTTGTCGAAGAAAATGGGAGTTATCAAGGATGGGCTTGAAGTCATTGAGGTCATCGAGGTTATATGTGAAGCTGTCATAGTCATCGAGGTTGTATGTTCACTCGTGTCGATTTTTAGCGGTTATATCGAAGTCTTTGATATTATTGAGGAAGAAGTTATTCAATTTAAGATTAATATAGAGGTTGGCAAGGTTCTAAACAATTACGAGGCTTAGGGAAGTTTATATTAATGTGATCGATGATAGCGAGGTTATAAGCGTAGATAAAACTCGATATAACTTATAAATGTGTAAATCATAGCTCAAATCAAGTTACTCGGACCATCTCCTTGTTAATTGAACAAATCATTCTAAATACAACACTTTCAATATTACAATGTGTTACCTGAAGCTTTGACCAGGAAACTAGGCACTCAGCACCTACATACTGTTCGACATGGAGAGTCTTTCGTACAGTTCGGCATGGAGTGTCTTTCGACATTATATATCGTTCGGCATCCTAGAGTGATCGACATAGAAAAACGTTCGGCATTCCTAGATCGTTCGACAACAGTCTGGTCGGCATCAGTTCTGTTTGGCATCACTTCTGTTCGACAACAGTCTGTTCGGCATCACTTCTGTTCGGCATCAGTCTGTTCGGCATCAGTTCTGTTTGGCATCACTTCTATTCGGCATCACTTCTGTTCGACAATAGTCTATTCAACATCACTTATGTTCGGCATCAGTCTGTTCGGCATCACTTCTTTTCGGCATCACTTCTGTTCGACAATAGTTTGTTCGGCATCACTTCTGTTCGGCATCAGTTTTGTTCGGCATCACTTCTTTTCGACATCAGTTCTGTTCAGCATCACTTCTGTTCGACAACAGTCTGTTCGGCATCACTTCTATTCGACATCAGTCCGTTCGGCATCAGTTCTGTTCGGCATCACTTCTGTTCGTCATCACTTCTGTTCGGCATCATTTTGTTCAGCACACAGAACTCACTCATTCTGGGCCGAAGTGTTTGGCTACCAGGCCCACCAGGGAAGTCCAACACATCTTTGTCTATAAATAGAGAGGCAGGGGCACAGTGAAATGGACCTTTTTTCGAGAACACTAGGGAGACTCTGCCGCTTTCAAGACTCATCCTCTTTATTTAGCAATTTTATTCGAATAGTTGGTGAACGGATTGTATCTGTAATCAGTTGTTAAGTAAAGCAATAAAAGATTAACCTCAAAGTGGACGTAGGCCATTACGCCGAACCACTATAAATCTGGTGTTCTCGTCTTTGCATTCAATTTAGCATATTGCTCTTTTTTTAAATTTACTCTCATCATTTATCTCTCTACACAATCTTTCTCAACGAGGTTAGTGACCAATTTTGGTGCTAACACTTTGGTGGTTTCACTGGGAATCTAATTCTCAGACCCCAAGGATCTTCTTTGAAGCTACTGGATTGAATAAATCCTCCAAAGAAGATCAGATTCATTTGTAGGACGTCCGTTGATTCTACTCAGAGTTTATACAAATAACTCTACAATGGCAAGACCACGTACCAGATCAGCCTCTCATAATGCGGATGCCCACGAGACTTCTAGCGTACAACAAGTAGGTCCTAGCAATCAGCAAGCAATTCTAGGTGTAGGGACTACCGTCCATGACCAGATGCCAGTTGTCACCAGAATAGAGTTCAACGACTTGATGAGAGAACTCAAAGAAAGCAGGAGACAACTCGGAGAGCATATTCAATCCAACGCCAACCTCATGGCACAACTCACTCAACAACAGCATCAGAATGCTGGGGGCAATCCCGCTCCTTATTCTTCATCCGACAGCTCGACTTTGTCCGATGGACCTCCCAAGCGTAGACGCCATAAGACTGAAACTACGGAGGCAGGTGCTGCTGTCCGAACAGCTGGAGACCGTGACCAAGCAGGAGCTGGAAACTTAGGAGCTGGAGTGCAGGTGGAGGCTGGAGGCCCGGATCATCAAGATGCCAATGATGTCGAACCTCAAGATGCACATTTGGCAGATCGCCAATAGAGGAGGCATCAGCCTGATCAATCACGTAAGACAGACTCCAACCTTCCACCTTCCATACAAACCCCAGACCTGACAGCCATGATCAGACAATTGATGAAAGAGAATCAAGGCTTAACAAACGACGATTGGGGAGTGTCTAGAAGTAATACTCCGTTCACAGACACTGTTCTGCAGGTAGCGTACCCAGGAAGTTTAGTATGCCAACTATCCCGGCATATGAAGGAAAGACTGATCCCAGACAGCATGTCATGAGGTACGAATGGATGATGGATTCAGCTAGAGCAACTGATGCAACCATGTGTAGGTGCTTTCCAATAACTCTCTCTGGGATCGCTACCATGTGGTTCACCCGACTTCCTCCATGGTTCGTATCCAGTTTCGAGGAGTTGGTGAAGAAATTTATAGAATAGTTCAGGATACATAGTACTCGCGCAAAGGACGTGATGTCTCTATCAAGTGTAATCCAAGCTCCTGGGGAGTCGTTGAAGGAGTATTTACAAAGATTCCATGTTGCGGCTACTGAAGTCAGTAATCCCAATGATCATGCGATTATTATGGCTGTGATGCAAGGTGTGGATCCGGATTCAGAGTTCGGAGATTGGTTGGCAGGAAAATCTCCGGCTACACTAGAACGTTTCTACTCAAAGGCACATCAGTTCATAAGAAGAGAGGAAGCCAGATGGATAAGGCGAGATAAGGCACCGGGACCTGTTCAGGAGTCCGTAAAAAGCAAAATTGTTGTGAAGCAGTCTGGAGACAACTCGGTGAAAGTTCAAGTTAATGTCCAAAACAAGCCCGGGCAATCTAAGGAATCCGGAGGAAGAAATCAAGGGAAGAAGAGAGAAGCGGGGAAGTGGAAGCCGAGAATTCCAACCTACAACGAGTACACCCCGCTGAATGCGTCTCTTGAGAACATTTACCTATCAACCTGCAATACCTTTTAGTACAAAAAGCCACATCCAAAGGAGTCAACCGAAGAACAAAAGCGGACTGGGAAATACTGCCGCTTCCTTGAGACTTATGGGCACAATACTGAAGAGTGCAGACACCTACACGACGCTATAGAGAAGCTGATTAGGAAGAAAAAGTTACAGGAGTTTGTAAAGAATCCACAGGAAGTAGGACAAGGAACATTATCCAATCCAGGTCGTGCACCAGCTCCGCGTCATCCCGAGGAGCCTGCCCAGACTGTGGGCAGACTAGTCATAAACACGATCATCGGCGGGCCTCACCCTACGGATAAGAAATGGCAAGAGATGGAGCGGTATGCTAGTTCCCTGAAGCACGCAGACTTTGAGTGTTGTTCCAACATCGAGGATGGGACCCCTACTAAACAGCTACGCGTGATAACAGACGATATAGTACTCAGGAGCAGAGATGTTGATCAAGTAGAGGCTCCTACCATCGACCCAATGGTCATATCTGCGACAATCGGGCCGGCTTATGTAAAGATAATTTTGATTGATTGTGGAAGTTCAGTCAATATCATCTTCAAAAAGGCTTATGACCAGATGAAGATTGAGACGAAGGATTTGAAACCGTCTAAAGCTTGCATACATGGCTTTAATGGCGCATCGACCGACGCAGTGGAATATGTTGAGTTACCAGTTGAACTGGGACAAGGTGAACGTAGGAGGGTGTGAATCCTACCTTTCGTAGTTTTGGATGTGGATTCTTCGTACAATGTGTTTTTGGGTCGACCGACCCTGGCTGAGTTTAGGGCAGCATTAGCCCCGTGGTGTTTGACTTTGAAATTTCCGACTGACAAAGGAGTAGGTGTTGTTCATGGCGACCAGGCGACCGGTCGTGCCTGTTATGTGGCTGAGATCCGAGAGGCCCAGCGAAGAGAGAAAGGAAAGGTTGCAGACAATCCTGTCCGCATCTATAATACCGACAATTGACAAATAATGCCCGAGTCCTGGCTCGGGCAAAATCCTCGGATCTACAGAGACAGAGATCCGAGAGACGACGAGGAGGAACCCAAGGAAGAAAAGGCAGCGCCGGCTGAATTGACAATTGACATTTCAGTCAGTCGAGATGATCCGTCGCGAGTACGGAAGATTGGATCACAACTCAGCCCCTCAATGACTGAAGATCTCAGTGATTTCCTTCGAGCGAATCTCGATGTTTTCGCTTGGACACATTCCGACATGTGTGGGATTTCTCCTGCTATTGCGAGTCATATGTTGAACATAGACCCAAAGTACGTCCCAGTTAAACAAAAGTGGAGAGGAATGGACCCGGAGAGGTCCGCTGCTCTCAGAGAGGAGGTGGACAAACTTAAAGACAATGGGTTCGTTCGCGCCGCCCTCTACCCTGAATGGGTATCAAACCCCGTGCTGGTGAAAAAGGCAAATGGGAAATGGAGAACCGGCGTAGATTATTCTGATTTGAACAAAGCATGTCCCAAGGACAGTTTCCCACTGCCTAGGATTGATCAGTTGGTCGACTCTACTGCGGGACACGAGTTGTTGTCATTCATGGATGCGTACTCGGGATACAATCAGATCCCGATGCACATTCCGGACCAGGAACACACCAGTTTCGTCACAGACGTTGGGCTATATTGCTATGTAGTAATGCCCTTCGGATTGAAAAATGTGGGAGCGACCTATCAGCATTTGGTGAATCGAATGTTCAATGACCAGATTGGTAGAACGATGGAAGTCTATGTGGATGACATGCTCGTGAAGTCACGACAATCAAACGACCACATTCGAGACTTAGCAGAGATGTTCGGTATACTCAGATACTATGGGATGAAGATCAACCCTCTGAAGTGTTCCTTCGGCGTTGCATCGGGGAAGTTTTTGGGATTCATTGTTAATGCTAGGGGAATTGAAGCTAACCCGGAAAAGATTTAAGCTATTCGAGATGTGCAAGTGCCCAGGACTATAAAACAGGTGCAAAGCTTGAATGGAAAGGTGGCTACGCTGAGTCGATTTATATCCAGAGCCACGGACAAGTGCATTCCCTTCTTCGATATAATAAAGAAAGGGAAGAGGAGTTTCGAATGGACATCCAACTGTGATGGAGCGTTCCGAGATCTGGTGAGGCATCTGGAGAGTCCTCCAGTATTGTCGAAACCAGTAGACCACGAGATGCTGTACGTATACTTGGCCGTATCCCCGCATGCTATAAGTGCGGCCTTGGTCCGCGAGGAGGACCGAGTCCAAAAGCCGGTATATTACGTTAGAAAACGTTTAACGGGGGCAGAAAGAAATTACCCCAAAATTGAGAAATTGGCCTATTGCTTGGTGATTGCATCACGTAAGCTGCGTCCATACTTTCAAGCACACTCGGTCAGTGTCTACCGATCAGCCCCTACGGCAGGTACTCCAACGACTAGAAACTTCTGGAAGGATGTTAAAATGGAATATCGAGTTGAGTCAGTTCGATATTACCTACCTGCCGCGAAGAGCCATACAAGGGCAAGCATTAGCAGATTTCATCATTGAGTTTACTATATCCGACGAACCAGATAATCACAGTGTCATTCCCCTCATTCTATGGAAATTGTACACTGATGGGGCATCAAACGACCGTTGCTCCGGAGCTGGTGTAATTCTCGTAACTCCAGAAAATCGATCGATTTGTTATGCTTTGAAGCTCAATTTCCCGGCTACGAATAATGAAGCACAATATGAAGCATTGATTGCTGGCTTAAAGCTCGTTGGAGAACTCGGGGTCAAATCAGTTGCAATCTTTTGTGACTCGCAGCTGGTGGTGTACCAAGTGCGAGGGGACAAAAGCTTGCTCCATACCTTGCTCTGGTTCAGGAACTATTGGCGAACTTCGAACATTATGACATTTCACATGTCCCACGTGAACAAAACAAGGAAGCCGACTCGTTGGCCAAATTCCCAAGCAATGGCGATGCGCAGCAAATGGGATTAGTTCCCTTCCAAACCTTACAAACTCCGAGCATAGATGTGATGGAAGTCGATTTTGCATTGGAAACGGAAATCGAGGAGGAGTCGTGGATGACCCCATTCAAACAATACCTGCTAAGCGGGACTTTGCCCGAAAGAAGAAGCGAAAGACGACAGGTCATTTGCAAAGCCGCGCGATATGTGATGCAGGGATGAGTAATGTATCGGAGAGGGTTCTCTATCCCTTTACTACGGTGCATTGCCCGTGATGAGGCAAAGCGGGTCTTGAGGAGGTTCATGAAGGAGAATGTGGCGACCATACTGGGGGGTAGACACTAGCAAAAAAGATCCTCCGCTACGGATACTATTGGCCAACTGTGAATCGGGATGCTGTAAATTACGCAAGAAAATGTGATAAATGTCAAAGATACGCGAAAATCCCGAGAGCTCCACCAACAGAACTCACAAAAATGGTTAGTCCCTGGCCGTTTGCAATCTGGGGAATCGACATAATCGGTTCTTTGCCTATATCCAAAGGTGGTGCAAAATACGCGATAGTTGCGGTCGACTATTTCACAAAATGGGCCGAGGCGGAGCCATTAGCCACAATCACCTCCAAGAAGGTCATTAATTTCGTTGTACGAAACATTATATGCTGCTTTGGCCTCCCGCGAACCATCATTACGGACAATGGAACTCAGTTTGAAAGCAGAGAATTCAAAGATTTCTGTTTAAAGTACGACGTTGAGAAAAAGTTCACCACCGTTGCTCATCCGAAAGCTAACGGACAAGTCGAGGCCCTGAATAAAATAATCAAGTCCATATTGAAGAAGCGTTGGGAAAAAGCCAGAGGCAAGTGGGTAGATGAACTCCCAACAGCGTTATGGGCTTATAGAACAACCCACAAGTCCGCGACTGGCCACACTCCATTCGCATTGGCCTACGGCTCTGAAGCTGTTATACCCGTGGAGCTTGAAGTTCCATCGCATCGAGTGACATATTGTGATCCTAAGACGAATCAGGATCTCCTTTTGGAATCACTGGACTGCAACGATGAAAAACGTAGAGAGGCTGAATTAAGGGCGGCAGCATATAGGCACCGAGTCAAGCGATATTACGACGACAAAGTCCGCCCAAGAATCTTTGATGTGGGTGATCTCGTTTTGAAACGAGTTTTCCTGGTACCATCGCGTATGAATCCCAACTGGGAAGGTCCATATGTCATTGAACGGAAGCTTGGAGAGTGAACTTTCAAGCTAGCGACCGTTGATGGCGTAACACTCCCCCGAGCGTGGAACAGTGAACATTTGCAACGTTATTACATTTAGCCTGTTTCTTTCATGTTTTAGGTACAATTGTTTGCTGTATTTTCTTTATTCCATTGATTCTTAGTTTCCTTTTTAGCGTGTAATCAGATAATTTATTTTGTTTCATTAATAAAGGCTTGAAGCCGTCCTTTCTATGAATTATTGATGTTTCTGAGCCTTATAGTCAGTGAAAAACAACTAAAGTTGTATTATTATGCCTAACATACGAACTCACATAAACGACCTCAATCTCCGAGTCCCCTGAGTGCGGACCGGAATACTCTAAGTCCCCAGAACACGGACTAGAGTATAAACGACTTGAATCTCCAAGTCCCCTAAGTGCGGACCGGAGTACTCTAAGTCCCTGAAGCGCGGACTAGAGTATAAACGACTTGAGTCTCTGTGTCCCCTGAGTGTGGACCGGAGTACTCTAAGTCTCCGGAGCACGGACTAGAGTATAAAAGACTTGAATCTCTGAGTCCCATGAATGCGGACCGGAGTACTCTAAGTCCCCGGAGCGCGGACTAGAGTATGAACGATTCCAATCTCTGAGTACCCTGAATGCGGACCGGAGTACTCTAAGTCTCTGGAGCGTGGAATAGAGTATAAACGATTTCAATCTCCAAGTCCCCTGAGTGCGGACCGGAGTACTCTAATTTCCCGGAGCGCGGACTATAGTATAAACGACTTGAATCTCCGAGTCCCCTGAATGCAGACCGGAGTACTCTAAGTCCCCGGAGAGCACGAACGATTCCAATCTCCGAGTCCCTTGAATGCGGACCGGTGTACTCTAAATCCCCGGAGCGCGGACTAGAGTATAAACAATTCCAATCCCCGAGTCTCCTGGTTGCGGACCGGAGTACTCTAAGTCCCTGGAGCGCGGACTAGAGTATAAACGACTTCAATCTCCGAGTCCCCTGAGTGCGGACCGGAGTACTCTAAGTCCCCGCTGCGCGGACTAGAGTATAAACGACTTCAATCTCCGAGTCCCCTGAGTGCGGACCGGAATACTCTAAGTCCCCAAAGTGCGGACTAGAGTATAAACGACTTGAATCTCCGAGTCCCCTGAATGTGGATCGGAGTACTCTAAGTCCCCGAAGCGCGGACTAGAGTATAAACGATTCCGATCTACGAGTCCCATGAGTGCGGACCGGAGTAATCTAAGTCCCCAAAGCGCGGACTAGAGTATAAACGATTCTGATCTCCGAGTCCTCTTAATGCGGACCGAATCACTCTAAGTCCCCGGAGCACGGATTAGAAAATATTCTAATTACCAAGAATGAGAAACGAGAAGTGTACAATTCCAAAGAATGTCCGAACAATGTAAGAATGGATTGGGAATTTATGCAACTCACAAGAACACAGAAAGCTAAAAAGCAAGAAATCGTTCGAATGACAAAGAAACTAAACTTTATTCAATTGTACAAAATGGGGTTATACAACTACTCCTCCAAAACTTGGAGTCAAAAATCTATCTACATAAACTACGGAAACAAAAAAGTAGAAGTAGTTACATGACCTAAGCAAAACCTCATTGAACGAGTATAGTGGCTACTTCTTCGGCTTCTTCTTCTTGTCCTCCTTCACTTTCTCGGATGACTCCTGTTAACCGGCACCTTGGCCCGGTTACAAAATGACAGTTGAAGAAATTATCGTTAGCACTAGACAAGATTCTGATCAAGGAGAGACTGGAGGTGGTAGCAAGTAGTCAGGCCCACAACAAAGCAAGAGCATTCGGCCTGCCTGGCCTGGTGCGCAGATTCACCTACTATGGGCAGAGGCACCTTGTTCCTAAGCCGATGAGGGAAGTCCAACCCATCTCGTCTATAAATAGGAGGGCAGGGGCACAGTGAAAGGGACCTGTTTTCGGGAACACTAGGGAGACTCTGCCATTTTCAAGACTCATCTTCTTTACTTAGCAATGGTATTCAAGCATTTGATCTATGAATTGTATATGTAATCAATCATTAAGAAGATCAATAAAGTTTAACCTCAAAGTGGACGTAGGCAATTATGCTGAACCACTATAAATCCGGTATTCTTACTTTCTGCATTTAAATTAGCATATTCTTCCTTGTTTAATTTATCTTCATCACTTATATCTCTACACAATCTTTCTCAACGAGGTTAGTGACCAATTTTGGTGCTAACACTTTGGTGCTTTCACTGAGAATTGAATTCTCAGCTCGATTGGATCTCATCGTCTACTAGTGGATTTCCATATTCGCGAGATTGATCAAGTTGTTTACTAGAAAACTTCCTATTCTACTCAGATTTGAAAGAAATCTAAAGGAAGCTGATAGCCGTAGATTGGATCCACTGATGTACGCAAGATCTGGGGATTGGACGTTGAAGTTTGCACTCAAGTTGAATGAAGGCCGACCCTCCTCTAAAGGCAATTCAGCCTATCGCCCCAGAAAAGGCATATGTCGATCGCTCCAGAAAAGGCGTATGCCGACCGCTCCATAAAATGCCTATGCCGAGCGGTATCCAGGTAGATCCATACCTCCAGGCCGAGCGACATCCGAATGCCGATCCATACCTCCAGGACGAACAGTGTGAATGCCGAACAGTGTGGAATGCCGAACAGTATGGATGCCGAACAGTGTGGAATGCCGAACAGTGTGGAATGCCAAATAGTATGGATGCCGAACAGTGTGGAATGCCGAACAGTGTGGATGCCGAACAGTGTGAATGCCGAACACGTGTGGAATGCCGAACAGTGTGGATGCCGAACGGTGTGGAATGCCGAACGGTGTGGATGTCGAACAGTGTGGATTGCCGAATAGTGTGAATGCCGAACACGTGTGGAATGCCGAACAGTGTGGATGCCGAACAGTGTGGATTGCCGAACAGTGTGAATGCCGAACAGTGTGAATGCCGAACAGTGTGGATGTCGAACAATCTTGTATGCCAAGCAACTTTGTCATGCCGAATGGCCCTCAATGCCGATCGAAACTTAAGTTACACCGGTCTCTTATACGACCCCTATTTACAAAAAAAAACTTTTTCGGGTACGGCCCAAATTTTTGAAAATGAGGCTAAAAAAAATTTCGGGGGGAAACATCCAAAAATGAGGCAGCGCAGTGCCTCCGGATAGTGAATTCAAAACTCAACTTAATAAAGGAACATTCTATCCACTTCCCTGACATCCCATGATCGACCAGGGCATAAAGGATCTAGCGGCAGCTTATGAACGACATCAAGGGAACGGACAAGCAACCGCTATTCAAACGGTACTCCCAAAGGTTGGAGAACATAGATGATATGACTCTAGCAAAATGCCAAGATGACTACAAGCACCATTCTTCGCTGACCCAGCACTTTGAATTGAGTGACTCCAAGCAAACCAATGCTCTAAGCAATTTTTTCCAAATACTAACAAGGGTATCATACTGATCGCGTTTGAGGAAAGTCGACCTCCAGATATATTTTGGCAGCTAGTTAGCTAAAGAGCCTCCTACGACTATGGATCGTTTCTTTTACAAAATGAATCAGAACTAAAGTGAGGAGGAGTGGAGCAGACTAAGAAAAATAACAATGAAGGCCCGTTGGCTAAGGATGTAGATCCCAGTAGCCGAAACAAGACTTCAGAATTCAGCTCATATGCTCTTTGAAAGATTCAATTGACAACCTCTACTTGAAGACTCATGACTCGGAGTGGTACTGGAAACCAACCTCGAGAGAGTACACCAAAGTCTAAAGAAAATCAGGGGAATGTTGTATATTCCCAGATGCTCACTGACCCTAACACGGGCGATTACAAACACCTCCGAGGTGTGATCGAAAAGATGACCTGGAAAGGAAAGCTTCAATAGTATGTACAAGTCCTGCAGAATGGCGGGCAACGAATATCCGACTCCTACTAATAAAGGGCTATGATTATAAATTGGACGGTTGACGGCCAACATCCCTTTGAAAGGAGCCAGGGGCGGAGTCGAATAGCGAGCACACGATGCTGCTTCACATATCAATGAGATTTACCATAATCTTCTTTGAATTATTTCCATTTCCATCTCTATTTCAATTGTTCTATGAACTACGACTAGCTTGAACTAAACTACTTTCAAAACAATGCAGGTGACCAGGTACTCAGATTTGGTTGCCAACCAATCTACGCAGACCATGATCGGACGTGTGGAGTTACATCTGGACTAGCATAATTCTATCGCTCATCATCAACCATATGCCTTTGATTTGGGGCTATGGACTAAATATTGAAAATTTCATCACGATCAGAGCCCAATACAAAGTCAACATGACCGACCATCCATTCATCGACCTCCACGTTTGACTCGGAGACCTAAGCAAGGCTTGGATTGGGTATGGCCTGATCATCCACTCAAATTGAGTCATAGAACAAAGTTCGACAAAATACAGATGCCCCTCCTGAAACTCAGTGACGCCAAGATCTGTCTAGAGTGGACATGATTTGTTCATCTACACATCAAATCCTACCTCGAACACAAAAGGTTATTCGAAAGCCCGACTTGAAGTAGTTGTAGTGGACTGCCTACTCATTAACCATAGCTCTCAATATATGGACACGACTACACCTTGGAACATAGGCAACTTACTTTGTCTACTCAATAATCTATTATACTTATTTTCTGGAAGGAGATACGGAGCAAATTGTAAGAGATTTGGCTATCTAACCCAACATGGATGTGATCCAACTATCTGTTATAAACCTACTTCCTTGACTTGATTGGAAGAGCTATAATCACCAAGCGGACGAGAATCGATCGTCCATTCTTCAAATTCCGTCCCTCATCCTGTAGGGTAGAATCCCATTCCGTGAGCGAACGTGGTTCGATTGTTCATTCGACGACATTAGCCTCGATACAGTAGATGAATACAAATTAAAGAGTGGAAATACGACTGCTCTTAACTCAAATCTCCAAGTCCCCAGAGTGCGGACTGGAGTACTATAAGTCCCCAGAGCGCGGACTAGAGTATAAATGACTAAAACCTCCAAGTCCCCAGAGTGAGGACTGGAGTACTCCAAGTCCCCAGAGCGCGGACTAGAGTATAAACGACTTAAACCTCCAAGTCCCCAGATTGCCGACTGGAGTACTCTAAGTCCCCAGAGCGTGGACTAGAGTATAAATGACTTAAACCTCCAAGTCCCCAGAGTGTGGACTGGAGTACTCTAAGTCCCCAGAGCTCGGACTAGAGTATAAATGACTTAAACCTCTAAGTCCCCAGAGCGTGGACTAGAGTATAAACGATTTAAACCTCCAAGTCCCCAGAGTGAGAACAGGAGTACTCTAAGTCTCCAGAGCGCGGACTAGAGTATAAATGACTTAAACCTACAAGTCCCCAGAGTGTGGACTGGAGTACTCTAAGTCCCTAGAGCTCGGACTAGAGTATAAATGACTTAAACCTCTAAGTCCCCAGAGTGCGGACTAGAGTATAAACGACTTAAACCTCCAAGTCTCCAGAGCACGGACTGGAGAACTCTGAGTCCCAAGAGCGCGGACTAGAGTATAAATGACTAAAACCTCCAAGTCCCCAGAGTGCAGACTGGAGTACTCTAAGTCCCTAGAGCGCGGACTAGAGTATAAACAACTTAAACCTCCAAGTCTCCAGAGCATGGACTGGAGTACTCTAAGTCCCCAGAGCACAGACTAGAGTATAAATGACTAAAACCTCCAAGTCCCCAGAGTGCGGACTGGAGTACTTTAAGTCCCCAGAGCGCGGACTAGAGTATAAACGCCTTAAACCTCCAAGTATCCAGAGCACGGACTGGAGTAATCTGAGTCCCCAGAGCGCGGACTAGAGTATAAATGACTTAAACCTCCAAGTCCCCAGAGCGCGGACTAGAGTACTCTAAGTCTCCAAACCGTGGACTAGAGTATAAATGACTAAAACCTCCAATCCCCAGAGTGCGGACTGGAGTACTCTAAGTCCCAGAGCGCGGACTAGAGTATAAACGACTAAAACCTCCAAGTCGCCAGAATGCGGACTGAAGTACTCTAAGTCCCCGGAGCGCGGACTAGAGTATAAATGACTTAAACCTCCAAGTTCCCAGAGTACGGATTGGAGTACTCTAAGTCCCCAGAGCGCGGACTAGAGTATAAATGACTAAAACCTCCAAGTCCCCAGAGTGCGGACTGGAGTACCCTAAGTCCCCGAAGCGCTGACTAGAGTATAAATGACTTAAACCTCCAAGTTCCCAGAGTACGGACTGGAGTACTCTAAGTCCCCAGAGCGCGGACTAGAGTATAAACGACTTAAACCTCCAAGTTCCCAGAGTACGGACTGGAGTACTCTAAGTCCCCAGAGCGCGGACTAGAGTATAAATGACTAAAACCTCCAAGTCCCCAGAGTGCGGACTGGAGTACTCTAAGTCCCCGGAGCGAGAACTAGAGTATAAATGACTTAAACCTCCAAGTACCCAGAGTACGGACTGGAGTACTCTAAGTCCCCAGAGCGCGGACTAGAGTATAAACCACTTAAACCTCCAAGTCCCCAGAGTGCGGACTGGAGTACTCTATGTCCCCAGAGCGCGGACTAGAGTATAAATGACTAAAACCTCCAAGTACCCAGAGTGCTGACTGTTGTACTCTAAGTCCCCAAAGCGCGGACTAGAGTATAAATGACTTAAACCTCCAAGTCCCAACAGTGCGGACTGGAGTACTCTAACTCCCCAGAGTGCAAACTCGAATATAAGCGAATCGGATCTCCAAGTTCCCTGAATATGAACTATGAAACAATTGACTTGAATTTGTCAAATCCCTGACATACGGGCTAGAAAGTATTCTAAGTGCTCGAAGCACAGAATGGAAGTTCAACGACTCCCGAAGAGTTTCCGAGTTATATGAAGATGGACTGAGAAGTCTATGTTACTCACAACTGCTTGGATTAAAATCACAATCACAAAAAAAACTGAACAATAAGAGTCTTTTGTAAGACAGAAAAAGGAACTAAACCTTATTCAGAAATGAGTTTCTATTACAACCCCTCCAAAGTTCGGGGTCGACATTCTATTTACAAGGACTAAGGAAATAGATGAAAATAATTACATGACTTAAACTAACTCTCGTTGAATAAGGATAGTAATCACTTCTTGTGCTTCTTCAACTTCTTTCCAGATGGCTCCTCTCCAGAGCATTTACCCTTGGTACTCTTCTTTGATAGATGGGTAGCAACTGAAGGAGTACGGGGGCCTTCCATGGGCTTGGACCCACCAGGAAGGATGACCTTCAATGGCTTGTTCAAAGGATCGTCCAAGTCCATAACTTGGGGCTCTACTACGACCTTGACCGTCTCCTCCTTCTCTTTCTCGAGTCGCTCCTCCATGCTCAATTCGGATGTGTGCTCAGAGGCGCCTGTAATTTCTACTTCATAACCCCCGTCGGTAGGAGAGGAGGTTTCAGACTTGTCTTCATCAAGCGTTCCGATCACCTGAGCGTCTGGACCAGAAGCTTCCCCTGCGTGAGTGGCTTCACTTGTTTTCTCCCCCACTTCCTTGGCGACATCGCTCCTCGGAGTGGGCTCGGGGTCAGAACGGCCTGCACAAAATCGTGGAAAACAAGCATTAGAATGCAATAGTCCTGCATAAAGAATAACGACTTTCAAAATCTTAAAGAGAATCTTAAAGAGAAGGATTATCTACCAGGTTTAAGCAAACTCTCAGCCATCCGGGGGGGTCTCACCCTCTGTAACGGGAGACAGAATGCGGACTAAAGTACTCTAAGTCCCTGAGTGCGGACTAGAGTATAAATGACTCAAAAACCTCTACGTCCCCAGAGTGCGGACTACAGTACTCTCAGTCCCCAGAGCATGGACTAGATTATAGACGACTTCAGAAAAATCCCTAAATCCCAGAAGCGGACCAGATTACTCAAAGTTCCCAGAGTGCAAACTAGAGTATAAACGAGTTGACGAAAATCTCTGCGTCTCGAACTGTGGACTAAAGCATAAACCGTTCGACAAATCTCTAAGTCCCCGGAGCGTGGACCGAAGCGTGAACACAAATTGGGCGCGAATCAACCGGGGGGAGAATAACACTAAGTCACCAGAATGCAGATTGGTGTATAAACATCGATAAATAGACGAGTGGATTCCGGCCATTTTCTATTCCGCAAACTTCGGCCTGGAATCGACAGGAGGATTATTAACCCACTGAGGATGGAGTTCGACCATCCAACTAGTGACCTGGCCAAATCAATGCTGGGGGCAGGGGTACAAAACACTAAAAAGCTGAATACGACAGCTTACTATAGCTCTAGCGTGGCGTTAATCTTTATAACTTGAGGCAGCGACTGTAGGGAGGCCTCAATACAGAACCAGTCGAAACGGCATCCAAAGCTACGAGCAACCTACTATATCATACCTCAGACCAAGGGTCAATGCCGATCCGCACCAAGCACATACGAATGTGACTCGGATGTTTTTTGAAAAACTATGACCCCCTAGAGTATGGAAAGGAGGGTAAACCACGAATACTTGGTCAAAAATTCTCCATCACCCTCATTCGATTCGTCAGGAGGAGTACGAAACTGGATGAGCATAACCTGACTACATTTGTAGCCAACTTTACACCGAGATCTGATTACAGAGCATGAACCAAAGTGGATGTGGATGACCATCCACTGTCCAAACTACGCCCTGAAACTTACGTGGCATCGAAGTATTCCTCTTGGAATGAAAAACCACGATAAAATCCAAGATAGGCGAGACCTAGTCTCCCATCGACTGACATGATCCCACGATTTAACGGGAAAGAGAGTAAAGCTAAAGTGGGCGTGGCTGGCCTTCCTACTTATCGGTATATGCCCCAGACCTTGGGGCACGAGCGAGAAGCAAGATGAATGTGAACCAACTATTCACCAATCACCTCTATGTCTTATGAGTTTAGGTGAAAACATAAACATAGCTAGGACGAGACTCAACCGTCCATGCAGTACATTTATCAACCCGAGACTGGGAAAAGATGCATGGTGATCCAAAAACTGGCTACGATAGCTCAGTATTAAACTTATATATAGTGCTTACAGCTACTCAAGGCAACGAACGAAAGGATGCCTAGAGATAGAATCATTAAATCGATGCCAAAGCTTGTGGACAACTGACTGTCACTCCAACCAGAAGGGTGAGTGAAGGATCATGAATGCATTGAATAGAAAATGTGTTACTCGAATATACAAGAAAATTCAAACTCATAGCAAGATCCAGTTATGTAGTTGCACGCAACTCGAGGCCGGCCCCTACTCGACATTTCCTTCAATGTGCTTTTAAGCCTGATCTTTGGCCATTTACAGATAATCAATTAGCGCATTCAGAGCCCTTCATTATTTGACTTAACAACTCATGACAAGACTCTAGGATTCGACCAGAGTAACCATCAACATTGACCGTCCCAACCATATTTCACATTGAATGTTATGCAAAATAGTTACATCTTTACTCAAAGAATCTGGGATGGCACCTGCTAAGCTGACGGTCGACATTACAGCCAACTATGGCGACCGTTTCCGGGTGCTGAATATCGAATCACAGCTCAGTGCAGTGATGATAAAAGAATTAGTTGGATTTTTATGAATAAATGATGATATGTTCCCTTGGACCCATTCTGACATGCATATGTGATTTCATTAACTATCGCGAGCCATGCATTGGATATCAACCCGAAGCTACAAAAGCTAACACAATCTCTATTGATTTCATCATGAAAGCTCCACTCTTACTTTTAGGCTCACCCCATCAACGTCTATGCCTACCAACCGTTGCGACAGGGCATACAATGACCTGAGATGTCTGAAAGTCTACTTAAATAGAATATCGAACTAAGCTAATTCGATATCACTAATTTCCCACGAAGGGCTATCCAAGGACGGAAATTAGCAGACCTCACACCCAAATTCACTACCTCAGATGACTATTCAAAGAGTAGCAGAGAACCAACCATAAGATGGAAAATGTACACGGATGGAGCATCCAATGATCAGTGTTATGGCATAGGAGTCATGATAATGACTCCTGAGGAACGATCAATCTGCTGCGTCCTAAAACTCGATTTACCTGTAACAAACAACGATGCTTAGTATGAAGCCTTGACTGCCAGCATCAAACTTGCTAGAGGATTTGAAGTGAAAACTTTACATATCTTTTGTGATTCTTGATTGGTAGTATACAAATTTAAGGAAGTTGATCTTGCTAGGGGGCATTGTCTTGCTCCTTATCTCGGCCAAGTCCAAGGGCTACTAACCGACTTCACGTATTACATCATTACACACGAACTCAGCGAACAAAATGAAAAGGTGTCATGGTTGACTCCTATCAAAGACTATCTACAATGAGGAATTCTTACTGAACGGAGGAATGGAAAACGACAGATCCTCCTCAAAGCTTCACGCCAAATCATCTAAGAATAACTCTTGTGTCAAAAGGAGTTTATCCATCCCCATGCTTCGGCATATCGCCCATGATGATATCTTGAGCAAAGTCTATGAAGAAGAATGAGGTAATAACATCAGGGGGGAAAACCATGATAAAGAAAATACTCTGCTACAGGTATTACTGGCCAACTATCAACCCAGATGCGGTTGATCATGCTAGACAATGTGACGAGTGTAAGATGTTTGCAAAAAATCCAGGAACCTCGCCGATGGAAATTAGTCAAATGGCTAGTTCATAGTCGTTTGCCACTTGGGGGCACTGAAATCATCTTCTTGTTGATCCTAAAGGTGGTGCGAAATACACCATCATAGCAGTTGATTACGTCACCAAATGGGCAGATGAAGAACTCTTAACCACGACCAAGATGAAGAAAATAATCAACTTCTTTATCTGTAACGTCATCTGTCCTTATGACCTTCCATGATCCATTATAACTGCAAATGGACAGGTTGAAGCTGTGAACAAAATCATAGAGTCTGTACTGAAGAGAGGTTTGGAAAACTCCTCAAGTGGCTGATTGCAACCCTTATTTCATAGAAAATGCAAACAAGGAATCACAATTGAATTGCAATTAAACTAGACGGAGTTGGTGATGACTTATGAGCATATAAAATGCATCTGAGAGCCAATGGCAAGAACATGTACCCGAACGTGCATGTGTACATCCGAAAAAGTTCGACTTCTTGAAATCAACAAAAATTGAATTCTCACTAAGGGTTATTAAGAAAAGACTAGATCTGATAGCCGAAACTTATTAGCTCTGCAGAATCAGTCACGAATGGCCACTAATGAACTACAACCCTGGATTTATAATATTGGGAATCGACACAGCATCACGATGACCAAAGAAGGATACAACACCTTGGGAGGATAAATTGGAGGATAATGACTATTCAAGAAACATGGTGGATTTCTTTCTGAAGACAAGGAATACTCGCTGATTCAAAGCGTGTTGTGTTGTTTCACACGACACACTTTGGGGGGTAAGTGTTAACCGACACCTTGGCCTGGTTACAAAACGACAGTTGAAGAAATTATCATTAGCACTAGACAAGATTCTTATCAAGGAGAGACTGGAGGTGGTAGCAAGTTGTCAGGCCCTCAACAAAGCAAGAGCATTCGGCCTGCCTAGCCTGGTGCGCAGATTCACCTACTATGGGCAAAGGCACCTTGTTCCTAAGCCCATGAGGGAAGTCCAACCCATCTCGTCTATAAATAGGAGGGCAGGGGCACAGTGAAAGGGACCTGTTTTCGGGAACACTGGGGAGACTCTGCCATTTTCAAGACTCATCTTCTTTACTTAGCAATGGTATTCAAGCATTTGATCTATGAATTGTATCTATAATCAATCATTAAGAAGATCAATAAAGTTTAACCTCAAAGTGGACGTAGGCAATTACGCTGAACTACTATAAATCCGGTGTTCTTACTTTCTGCATTTAAATTACCATATTCTTCCTTGTTTAATTTATCTTCATCACTTATATCTCTACACAATCTTTCTCAACGAGGTTAGTGACCAATTTTGGTGCTAACAACTCCTCTCCCTCACGTTTCCTCTTGGACTTTTTGCTCGCCAAGGAAGCAGAGTCAGGAGTGGGGGAGGAACATCCAGTGGTTTGGATTTGCTGGGAAGAATGACTTTCAGAGGCCTATTCAGCGGGTCGGTAAGTTCTAGTATTTGAGGTCCGACCTTGATTTCGACGTATTTTTTTTATTTTTTTATTTTTTTTCTTCTCTTCTGCGAGTCGCTCCTTCATACTCACCTTCAAAGCATGTTCTGAGGTGCCAGTGATTTCGATTTCATAACTCCCTTCAACGGGAGATGAAGTGTCAGACTTATCATTATCTAGCGCCCCGATCACTTGAGCGTCAGGACCGGGAGTTACTGCCGCGTGAATAGCATCGCTTGTTTTCCCCGTCTCCTCCTTGGCGTCATCGCTCCTTGGAGTCGATTCAGGATCAGAGCAGCCTGCATAAAAACATAATGAACGAACATTAGGACCAATAACCACTCACAGAAAGCGACAGATCTTTGAACTTCTAGAAGAAGATTTTTATACCGGTTTCTTGCTGGCTTTCAGCTGTGCGCAGAGTTTCACCCTATAAAATACGGGATAGCACGTGAATGCCGAGACCGGAATCTTCTAGATCATAGCCGACATGCTGCTCAAATAGGTCAAGTGCTGGCCGACCGACCGATTGAGTAGAAGGAGGAGCTACAGCCTCAACTCCAGATGAACCAGCCTTGTCGTCTTTCTCTTTTGATAGGGGAGAGCCTTTACCAAAAAGAGCCATAGCTGAAGCCAAGTCCGATGGCTCGTTCCCCTTGAGAAACTCTTTCACTAAAGCCTCCTCGTCGACCTCCTCAGTGCCCGACTCAACTTTCCTGATCTTTATTAAAGTCTCCCAGGCCTCATCTAGAGATTCAAGATAGCCCTCGCCTAAGAAAGTCAAGTCCCGATGCATGAGGACGCGGGCGCTGTATTCGGCAATCAGCGGGTCAAACATACACTTGACCTCTTCTCTGCCGGCCTCTGCAGCCGCATCAAGACGGGAGTCGATCTCCTCGGAAGCTAGTCTCTTGCCCTCCTCACGGGCTTCATCCTTCATCGTCTCAACCTTAGAAAGCTCATCATCGAGTTTTGCTTTTAAGAGACGTGTATCGACGATATCGTTACAGTACCTTTGAGACTCTTCTTGAGCCGCTATCTTCTCTTCCCTCTCCTTAGAGAGTAGCTCCTTCAACTCTTTGATCTGCAGGGCGAGTGTATCCCTTTCTTTTTGAATAGAATATTTTTCTAGAGCTAGGGACCCACTGCGTTGGACTACGACGTCAAGTTCTTTCTTATGGGTCGTCTCTAGACGAGCGACAGCCTCTGCAGTCTCCTAAGCACTCTGTTCTGCAGCTTCAAGTTTGGACTTATACGAAGCAAGCTCTTCATCTTGACTTTTGATGATGTCTTTATCAAAGATAGCTTCGAGCTTCAAGCGTTCGATTTCTTGCTGACGCTCAACGGATACTTCTGAGACCTTTTCGACTAGATGAACAAACGCATCGTGTTGAACATAGACGTCGTTGTTGCAGGCGATGGCACTCTGCTTGACATGTCCTGGAATGTGGTGAATACCTAGGAGGAACTTAAGACCGTCAAAGCTGATTTTGGGAAATTTAGCTTTAAGATCGACCATCTTCTCTGCTATCGTTGGGTCTGCTGCAGGAACAGGGGGAGGAGGCTTTGAAAGTTCAGTTCTCTTCCGATGTTCCCTAGATTGTCGTGTGCTCGATGAACCAGAATGTTGATCTCGGGAAACATCGGGTTGAGACCCCTTCTGCGAATTTTTTTCTCTATCTGGCTCAGTTTGAGAAGGGAGATCGCGAGAGTATGAAAACTGGGAATATGATGACTCACGGGGACGGTTTTCTCGATCTTCGTAATAGTCCTTGTCCCTGCATCTACCGAAGCCTGAATCCCGTCCAGAATGGTGAAATATAGAAGAGCCGTGGAGGCGATCGAATCCGTGGGAGCGCCCCATGTCATCTGCACAGAATAAAAATAACAACGAGTTAGGAAGAATCGGGGTAATGGCAAAAATTGAAGTGTATGGTGAAGTGCATGGGTGCGTGTGTGTCCTAGTGTTCCTCCAGACGGACTAGTTCCTTTATCTTTACTAACTGGAGTATTATCTCCTTGGACTGGGGCTTGAACTCCCATGTCGCCTCTAGTGGGTGAATGAAACTTGAGGGCCTCTGGATCGTCGAAACCGTAGTTGAGTAGATCGTCAGGAATGGTAAGGTTCGACAGACCCTTCAGAGAACTTTCTAAATGTGATGAGGAAGCTTCTTTCTCCACTGGAACAAGGGTAATTTTGGAAGTTCCACCAACCTTTTCCTTCCTCATCTTTTATGTCGGTTTCTTTTTCCCCTTAGAAGGGGAAGATGACGTTTCGATGTCATGATATTTGACCGTTGGGTCTTGAATGTGACCGAAATTCTCATCTTGTGCTTCGGGTTTCTCAGTCTCCTTAATTTCCCCCTCTTCTAGTTTATTAGGAGCGTTGCGTTCTGAAGACTCCGCCTGTTTTTTCCCTTTGCCAGAGGCAGGCCTGGGAATGGTGACGCCCTGGGGAGGGCTTATCCGACGGCCTTCTGCCAACAGTCCAAGCCTTGTAAGCGACTCATTCGAAATGAGAGTTCTAATGTCCCATTCTCCGGCAGGAAGGACTCGAATAGCTTCGACGGCATCAGAGTGTCCGCGGCCGTCAGGACGTGGAGTGATACCTGAAAAGATGGGTAAAAGTTAGAAGAGGTACGACTGCTGCTAAACACGAGTAACGGTTCAAGAAAAAGGCTTACTTCCTTCAACCCATCTCCTCGCAAAGCCGGGAGGACAACGCTAATAAAACCATTCCTGTTTATACAAGGAAAACTTGGTCCACGCTCTAGTTCAGATTTGACATTTGTTGTGCGGCTCGAGAAACACGAATGATGGGCTATCCTTCCGCTTCTTGATGCAATATATGTATCTGATATCACGCGGAGTTGGAAGCCTAGAGAAGACATTCATAAAGAGGATGCAAGTTCCGTAGAGGAATGCATGGCCGTTCGGGTGCAGTTGCGATGGAGCGATGTCGATGTACTGCAGCACATCCCGAAGGAACGAGTTGAATGGTGGAACGCTGCCAACCCAATATATGAATCTGTTACAAGCTGTGTATCCGACTGGGGGCAAGTGCGGACGGTCATGCCCCGATGGGACTAGCACGTCATCAAAAGGGATTCTGTGGACAGAGCATATCCAGCGGAGTGTACTTTCATTAATCTTTGAAGCAAGTGAATCGACAGGGTTGTCCAAGAAAATTGCTGCCTCCAGCGCATCGGGAGCTAAGTCATGTGCAGGGGAAGTTGATAGATTTGAAGTATCTACGACTTCTCATTGGGAGGACGGCCTGGGCCTGTCTGAAATAGTGGCGGAGCTAGATTTTCTAGACATCGTTGATAAGGAATGAATCTATTAAAGTACCTGTTCGAACTATACTTAAAAAATAATCGACGTTGGACTTAACAATGCGAATATTCCCCCCATGTAGTGTGTGAACTAGTGCGATCATTCGGATGTAAACGCTGAGAAATTATAAGTCACAGAATTGATTGCATAAAGTTGAGCCTTGAACTGTCGTCTTCGAAGACCGTCATCGCTGACCGTCTCCGAAAGCCAGCATTGCAATGTTTTTAATTTTGAACTCGGACATTGGCACTGCGTGTTAAAAGCTTTAATCCGTTTTTATTGGTCTAATTTCAGGCTTGTGATTTTTGACACTAGGAAGTTATCAGTCCAGATTAGTTCGATATGCTGGTATGCTTAAGTCCTTGTCTTTTTGTTTGATGTTTGATTAGGCAAGGTAAATAGGAGTTCGGCCTAAAAAATCTATTCGGCTTTAAGTTCTGTTCGGCCTAAAATTCTGTTCAGCTTAGAATTATGTTCGGCTTAAAGTTCTGTTCGGCTTAAAGTTTTGTTCGGCTTAGAATTATGTTCGGCCTAAAATTCTATTCGGCTTAGAGTTCTGTTCGGCTTAAAGTTCTGTTCGGCTTAGAATTCTGTTCGGCTTAGATTTCTGTTCGGCTTAGAGTTTTGATCGGCTTAAGTGTTGTTCGGTTTAGATTCTGTTCGGCTTAAGTTCTGTCCGGCTTAAGTTCTGTTCAGTTTAGGTTCTGATCGGCTTGACTTTCATTCGGCCTTCGTTCTGTTCGGCCTTCTGCCCTTAGCATCATTTCTGTTCTTCTCCTCCATCGCTCGGCATAAGGAAGTCATGCCGAGCCACATCAATACATCTTCCACCAACTCCCTCCTTCAAACAACTCTGCCATCCTCTTCTCTTCTACCGTTCGTCTAGCCTGAAGCTCCTTTAAAACACCCACACTTCGCCCTTGACTCCTTCTGCTCCACGCAATTACTTCTGAATTTGATTTTGCAGAGATTCGCGAATTCGAATCTCATGCTAGGATTCCTAATCGGAGTGAAGTATTTAAGAAAAAGTTTTTGCCTAAGAAATGAATCAAAGCTCGGGGAGATTCTGGAGTAGGGAACGTATTTCGAATTGGATTCAGTTGGTTGGGGAAGGAAGTGAGGCAACGAATGATGTTTGAGAAGGGAAGGGAAAAATAGATAATTCTCTGAAGTCGGTTGAGAGGCAAATTTCATAAATACTGAAAAGCGGAGGTAGAAGTAAAGGGGAGAAGAAGAAGGAGCATCAGCTTATATAGAGAGAAGGGAAGTCGAAGAGACTATAACTGGTAGAACCAGTCAAATCGACATTGCTCGGCATTGGCTATGTCGTTCGGCATCCAGGGTGCTCGGCTTCGGCTGTGCCGTTCGATATGGGCATATCGTTCAGCATCCAAAGTAATTCAAAGCACACCCCGTTCGACCACGTGATGTACTTTGGGGCAAGTGTTACCTTTAGGTTTGACCAGGCAACTAGGCACTCAGCACCTACATACCGTTCGGCATGGAGAGTCTTTCGTACCGTTCATCATGGAGAGTCTTTCGGCATTATATATCGTTCGACATCCTAGAGTGATCGGCATAGCAAAACGTTCGGCATACCTCGATCATTCGACAACAGTCTGGTCGGCATCAGTTCTGTCCGGCATCACTTCTGTTCGACAACAGTCTGTTCGGTATGAGTCTGTTCGGCATCAGTTCTGTTCGGCATAACTTCTGTTTGGCATCACTTCTGTTCGACAACATTCTATTCGGCATCACTTCTGTTCGGCATCAGTTTGTTCGGCATCAGTTCTGTTTGGCATCACTTCTGTTCGGCATCAATTTTGTTCGACAATAGTCTATTCGGCATCACTTCTGTTCGACATTAGTTCTGTTCGGCATCAGTTCTGTTCGGCATCACTTCTGTTCAAAAACAGTCTGTTCGGCATCACTTCTGTTCGGCATCAGTCTGTTCGGCATCAGTTCTATTAGGCATCACTTCTGTTCGGCATCACTTCTATTCGGCATCATTTCGTTCAGCACACAGAACTCACTCATTCTGGGCCGAAGTGTTCGGCTACCAGGCCCACCAGGGAAGTCCAACCCATCTTTCTCTATAAATAGAGAGGCAGGGGCACAGTGAAATGGACCTTTTTTCAAGAACACTGGGGAGACTCTGCCGCTTTCAAGACTCATCCTCTATATTTAGCAATTGTATTCGAATAGTTGGTGAACGGATTGATCTGTAATCAGTTGTTAAGTAAAGCAATAAAAGATTAACCTCAAAGTGGACGTAGGCCATTACACCGAACCACTATAAATCTGGTGTTCTCGTCTTTGCATTCAATTTAGCATATTGCTCTTTGTTTAAATTTACTCTCATCATTTATCTCTCTACACAATCTTTCTCAACGAGGTTAGTGACCAATTTTGGTGCTAACACAATGAGAAATTATTTAGGGTTTTAAATGAGTAAGAGGAGAGAGTCCAAGAATTCCACCCACAAACGAAGACCCTTGGGTCCCTATTTAGAGAGTTTGGAGGGTGTTGAGCCTCGGCATCCACAAATCTCGGTGTCTTCATCGTTATCAAGTTTTGATGATGGCAGTTTTATCGGCCTCGGTATTGGTAGCGTTATCGCACTTCAATGTTTGTACTTTTGTTCCTTGATATTGGGCTTGTGTTTTTAATGCTCGACATCATCCTTCTTTGGTAATCCTCAAAGCCAATGAAGTGCAGCTTCGATGATATTGTTGAACTTTGACAACAGCAGTTGTTGACATTGTTTAATTAAGGTTAAGGTTACGTCACAAATTAATCCTTCGTGATGCTCATCGCCCCTGGTTATCATTGATGTGATCTTAATAAGTGGTGACATGGAGACAGAAATTCTTAGTTTGTCGACAAGGCTAGGTGCCTCACCGTCGACAAGAGACAACCCATTTCCAGGAGGCTCAACGTCATCGAATAGAGAAGATGTTGAATAGGAGCGGCATTGATTAAGCTCTACGTGGCATTGGAGAATGTTGACATAGTTGAGAATTAATATTAAGGTCTTTGATGTTGATGGGGACTTTAATGTTGACATCCATCTTCAATGTTACCTTGGCATCTGTAGTTTTAAGCCTCAACATGAACCCCTGCTTCAAACCTTGACATGCACACCTGCTTCAAACCTGACATGAACCCTTGCTTGCTGCATCCATGCAAACATCAACATCACCATATCTAACGACGTCGAGGCTGGATTGTTGTAGGACTTTCCCGATAATGATATGGTAGTAACATTTTCCCCATAGTATGAGAAAAAGGGTTGACTTTTCAAAGTCAACAATGTTGACATCCCTTGTTGTCGCCTATCGGTTTTCCAAAGCTTAATCTGTTCGTCCATTTGAATTTGGTCGGACGGCTGCTATGCATGCAATTTTCCCAATAAATATGTAAGCCTTCATTTGTCTTCTTTCCAACTTCAAGAAAATAACCAAAACGAGAAATTAAAAATTTCAAAGGAAACTTTTTAACATTTCAAATTCTCAATCAATCACTTCTCGCTCAGGTATGGTTCCTATCGACTTAGCTCAATTGCGAAATTTGATTAAATTTCCAGATTTTTCTAGAGTTTGAGTTTTGGGGTTTTATAGATTTCATTATGATTATTGGTATGTTTCAGAATAAAATTGTCAGTTTGTTGGGTCGATTTGAGATTATAATCAGGGTTTTGATGATTGAAACTTATTGAATCAGTCGATTTCAGATTAATGTTAATTTTCTATTTGGGGATTTTCATGGAGACGGTTCTTTGAAAATGAACCTGATTATTGTTTTACTCTAATTGATGTGATTAGAGAATTTGTTAGGTGATTAACTGACAAAGATCTATTCTGGTGTTTGATTTGTGAAAACTTTAGCATGCTTAATTATTGTTGAAACATCGTATTAATTTTAGAGTTCAACATTGATAACACTGCTTCACCCTCAAGGTTACCACAAAACACGATACAATGAACTCGATGACATTATGACACTTGAGATTAGAAAGAGTTATATGGTTTCGCCATTTGTTAGCTGATATTTTCAGTGTGGGGCTTAAGTAACAATAGCAACAAAGGTAAGTCATCTCTATTAATATAGTTTAATTCGATTGGACAAGATATTGTTTTATTTTGATTGCCATTTAAAGATAATGTTGTTAGGTTGTCATTACCCTCAACGACCTAGAAATTTTTTTTATTGTCTAGAAATGTGTGTGTACTACTTTGAAAGCATCATCAATTAATGTTGATGTTTACTGAAGCGCGTTAATTCATGTCGCTGATCTTCATCAACACTCATCACATATTATCATCGACATTGTTCATCGATGGAAATTCTATCGATTTAGAAAACCGTCGAATGAATTTAAATTAAAAATAACCGCAAGTGCACGGCGTACACTTGTAGTACGTTGCGAATACGGATCGATATGTAGGGAATTGATGATTTTAAAAATTCAATTCAATCAAATTATACCAATTTGAAGTGAAAGTTAAGCTCGAGAATTAGAAAATTAACTAACTACTTAAAGAAAAGAGAAGCAAATATAAGAGTTAAGTGAAAATTTAGAGAATAAATCCACTCTCTAGATCATGTAGTTCAACACGTATGAAATCATGATCTCTCTTTTATATTCATTAGTGCTTTAATTGATGTGCTTAACAATAGTATGGCATATTTGTGCTATTGATTGGCCAACATAAGCCATCAAACTATAACACACCCCTTAAATCACTTACTAACTTTCATGAAACTTGACAATGAAAATAAAATCTGTTTTAAGTATGGCCTATTAACTATTGGTTAGAAATATAGACCATCAAATTTTAATTTCAAATGACTTTCTTATGCCATAATCATATTTTGATGAAGAGGCATTTGTGTTAATGATTGTTTAAGCATAGCCTATTTGGTGTCAACAATATAGGCTATCAAATTCAAAGCAAGAACAACAAATAAAACACTTCATTGATCATCATTAAGCACAAAAAAAGAGCATGAATTAACAAATAGTTGAAGCTACATAATTTGAGAGCTTCATTACCCCTAAATTGAAGGGGTTTAGCCTCATATTTTTCATTTGATTAACAAATGTAGCTAGCAACATGAAAGCAAAAAGAAAGGAAAATGAAAGCTAATGGAAAAGAGAAGCTAACGAACAAAAATTAAACTAATCTACTTTGCATGAATGTAAATCTACACTACCAACATTAAAGTAAATGAACAAGGAAAGTAAAATGAACAAGTAATTAAATTGCATAAGAAAAAGAAAGGAAATTACATGAAAATAAAAATGGCTAAGTAGCCATGAAAAAAAGAAAGAGAGCTTGTCTTTTTATTTTGAGCCTAAACTAAAACTAAGAGGAACTAAGAAAGAAGATGGTTACATGAAACATAAAGGGTCTTTATACATTTATGAAACCCTAATTCATATTTTTAGGGAATGCCCGAAATACCCTTGAGAAAGTGTAGAGGCCAAGTAATCATTAGCTTCTACTAATCATCATTTAAGTGTACATGAAGCCATTAATTCCATAAGTATGTGCATTAGCCTCTAATTTGTACATTAAGTTAGGTGGGTAGGTGGGGTCCTCCATTATCATGCCTTTGAATTATTTCCATCTTCATTTCTTTATCTTCACTCTTGTGCATGCATACAACTTCATAAAACCACTTGTAATTGAAGTCAACTTTCTACAAAATAGTATGGAAATTTCTAATTAATTTTTTCAAGTTAATTTATGCACAAAAATGACTATTTTGCCCTTGGATGAAGATGAATATGTTATAATTTGGAATTAATATGGATCTTGGTTAAAACAAGTGAAAATACCTAATATGATCATTTATTTAAATTAATTAGAATAAATATGGTGGTAAAAATATGCACATTTACATGCATGCCGATGATTTTAATTACTTTAATATTCTTTACAGTAATGGTGCTTATTAATATTTCACAACACTCATAGTCATCACGACTCATGAACTAATTTTACTAACATTGATTGTAAATCTTTAATTTTCATGCCTTTATTATTTATCAGCGTCGATTACCTTACGTAGTTATAAATGTTGTTGTTATCACGTTATAATTGATGGTCTCACATAGTTATTATTGTTGACAACACTTATTTCCTCGGTGTGAACTATGATTTTAAAATTAATTCACCCAAGTTTTGAATTGCCCACTTATGGTTAGGTCACATTTTGTTATTTACATAATAATTGATCACTTAGGTATTAACACACGAAATTTTTACATGGTACAATTATGATTATTATCTCAAGTTTAGAACCATATCACCTGACAGATTTATGGGAAGCAAGCAGATGGGAAATAAATCGTCCTTGAAGCCTGACATGGGACCTAAGCGATCTCCTCCTGTCGACAAGAAAGAAGACAATGCGACACAGTCATCATATATCACAACTAAAGCAGAAGCTGACTCTATCCTGGGTTAATTTGGCATCATTGGAGAAGGAGCTATTCCAAAAGACTCTTCACATTCATCTCCAATCCACCTGAAGGATATTTTGATTTCGCTACAGTGCACATTTCGCACTCTGGTTATCTTCCATTCCCCTATTTCCTTTTACATATATCTGTAACGTGTGGGTGTTGCTCATATTCAATTATTGCCCAACGCATACACATACTTAATCTGCTTAGAGGTTTTGGCTCATGGAGGACTTTGTTCTCTACGCTCTGAAGTTCTTCATCTTATTGTGGTTCCTGTCAAGTTTGGTAATCATTCAGATCACCAAATATACCGAATCTGCCTTTAACCTAATAGCTAAATTTATAATGGTGCTAACAGAGCTAGAGAATGGGCGATGCAATATTTCTTTGTCAAGTGTTTTCCTAATATCAGGGTAACCCTCTCTATTCCAAGTAGGCCCTCTTTCTTTCTTCTTTCCTTTAATGTTCACCCATTACTATTATTGTTACTAATGAATGTTTCTTTCTCGATGACGCTCCTAAGAAGTTAAAACCTGCAGGTCAAGAAATTGTTCGATCTTTAACCAAAACAACAGAAAGCATGGGGAACATGATCAGTTTGCTAACTTCTATGAGATTTCACAATCACTACGTTACCTTGGATTGCCATGAGGTTCCAGGGGAGCCTCCAAAAGCTAAGTGATGTGCACGTAAATGTGCATATTTTTACCACCATATTTAATCTATTTAAATTAAATAAATGATCATATCGGGTATTTTAACTTGTTTAAACCAAAATTCAAATTATTTTCAAATTGTCACACAATCATCTTCATATAGGGGTAAAATGGTCATTTTTATGCATTTATTAAATTGTGAAAATTTACTTGGAATTTTCTATGTTGTTTTGTAGGAAAGTTGGTGAATTTTACAAGTGGTTTCATGATAATATATGCATGCACAAGAGTGAAGAGAACAAATGAAGATGGAAAAAATTCAAAGTGATGATCAAGGAGGACCCCACCCACTTACCTTGATTTCCAGTTAGGAGCTAAGCACATGATAAAAGGACATTAAAGCTTCATGTACATTTAAGTGGAGGATTAGTGGATGTTAATGATTACTTGGCCACCACACTACCTCAATGGCTATTTAGGCATTCCCCAAAAATATGAATTAGGGTTTAACACTTGTATAAATACCCCATATCTTCATGTAACCCTCTCTACTTAGTCTCACTTTTAGGCTCTCTTCTCTTAGTCTCTTCTCTTAGGAAAATAAAATGAGAGCTCTCTTTCTTTTCATGGCTACTTAGCCATTTCTTCTTTTCATGTAACTTTTTATGCAATTTAATACATGTTCTTTTCATTTTCTTGTTTATTTCCTTTCATGTTGTAGTGTAGATCTCTTTTATTTTATGCAATTAGATTAGTTCTCTTTTCCATTAGCTTTCATTTTACACTTCATTTCCTTTTGCTTTCATGTTGCTAGCTACATTTTTTAATCAAATGACAAATATGAGAGGCTAAACCCATTCAATTTAGGGGTAATGAAGCTCTCTAATTATGTAGCTTCAACTCTTTGTTAATTCATGCTCTCTTTTTGTGTTTAATGATGATCAATGAAGTGTTTTATTTGTTGTTCTTGCTTTGAATTTGATAGCCTATATTGTTGACACCAAATAGGCTATGCTTAAACAATCACTAACACAAATGGCTCTTCATCAAAATATGATTATGGCATAAGAAAGTGATTTGAAATTAAAATTTGATGGTCTATATTTCTAATCAATAGTTAATAGGCCATACTTAAAATAGATTTCATTTTCATTGTCAAATTTCATGTCTTTGTTTCTGGAATTTTGATTTCTTCCGTTTAAGGTGAATTGTGGTTCCGTTATTTGATTAGTGAATTGCAATTTCTGGTATAAGAGGATTGCTAATTCTTGTTTTGAGAAAGGAAGAACGTGCTATTTGGGTATTGGGTTTGTTATTGGGTCTGTGTTGGATTTGTGGTCAATCAGTTTGTATAAATTGCTTTGTTTAGTGTTTAGGTTATTTTATATATTTTGTTTTGTTTATTTGTTTAGTGTTTAGGTTATTGTATATAGTTAATAGCCTCCAAAAGCTAAGCTTAACCCTCGTGGTGGAAGTTCATTGGTAATGAGAGATCTGACATCTTCTACTTCCAATTCTCTAATTCAACCTTGTACTGACGGTAAGCTTTAACTTAAATTAAAAATGGGATCTCCAATACTACTTACTTGCTAAATTCTTATTACTATCTTTAGATTAGTCAGCTCTCGTCCCTTCTGGAAAATCAAAAACCAAAGTTGCTCTATCGGAAAAGCGGAAGAGCATAGCTTTGACTAATACAAAGTCATTTGAACCAAACATTTATTTAGATTTAATTTCCTAAGCCATTGAAAAATTAGACAAATAGTTAACTGATAGCAATATCATCACTAACATTTCTCCTTCTCCTAAATTTAAAAAACCTAAACATGTGAGTGATTTTACTCATGTTGCTGTCGATGAGTTAGAAGAGGTATGCCTTGATTTAACCCCTAGAGCGGCAGATGTTGACAAGGATCCAGAGAAATTAAAAGAAATCCAAGTTGAGATGGTTAAAGAAATTCAGACTCCTAAATATCTCATTAGCATCCCTTTTCCTATATCTCTAACTGCCATTAATTGTATGTGTGTCGAGTATAGTACACTCATCACTCTAACCAAACCTTTTCCTTCCAAGACTCAAACTAAGTCTTGACCAATAAACTTTAAGGTGCTTGTTAAGATGGATATTTAGTCTCCATCAATTACCTCCCTTGGGTCATCGCAGCCTCCAGTCTATTCAGATGATCATATTCTCCTGATTTTTAAACAACTCATATATGTACGTTATCTTACTCATTTGGCTAAATCTTGAATTTTCCAACCCATTTCTGACATAAATAATTATATATTCTAGGTCGGAAAACATATGCTCCTTCTTCGAAATGCCTCTTGAGGACATTCTTAAGAAATTGTAGCGCTTAATGAGAGAATTTCTTTGCTTCAAAATGAGATAAAGGATATCATCGCTAAAAGAGACAATGCTATTCTTGAAAAAGATAACTTTATTTCTTCTTTTTAGAGGGGGATGATAAGTATTTCTACTAATAGAGATGAAGCTATTTCTTAAAAGAATGATCTAGCTTCTTCACTTGTTGCGGAACAAAAAGCCTAGCAGCTATTAGAGGAGAAGATAAAAAATTTGGAGGTTGAACTTGAATCATCTTCCAAATTAAAGAAGAGACGAGAGGGTGGCTAGAGAAAACGCTAAGTTGACAAAAAGGAACGTCGAGCTAGTTAAAGAGAATGAGTTGCTTAGAAAATGGCTTGAGATAAAATCCAACCTTTTGGACTATACAAATGACATTATTATTGGTGCCAAAATAAGAATGCCAATTTCCTAAATGTTGCCCTTTCGAGGATCAAGGAAGAATGTTACGAAGATGCTTTGTTCATTGCATATGCAAATAGCATCTGGAAGTGTCTGGATCTGGATTTCCCATCTCTACCACCTATCAACAATACATGCAACAAAAATTTCATCTTGAAATTGAAAAAAGACAAGGAGGTCCTTGATTGGGAATTCTCTATTGTAGAGAGAATCAAGGCTGAGGAGTGGTTAGCATTTGACGATGCTCCTAGTGGTTAAGAATCATAGTCTGAAGGTAAAGGAGATGGTCATACTGATGATGATGATAAGAACAACGATGATAATGATAACCACGATGACGGTAAAGGTGGAGCTGGAAATGATCGGAATGTGAATGATGACGACGATGATCGCCATTATGATTATGATGGTGGCGATGAGATTGGTGAAGTGAACCAACTTGGCCAGCCAGATTATGTAGTTGGAACTAGTGATGCTAATCAAGCCCCATCCGCTCAAGATGCTGAAACTGCTGCTACCACTAGCCCACCACAGAAATATCTTTCCAGCAAAGGTAGTGCATCTCAAAGCCGAAAGCCAGCAGAGAGAAAAATTATGCCACCTCTAGTTTCTTCTTCTCAGGTATGAATTGGTTTAGACAAATGCTTTCGATTTTCAAATATTTTACTTAATTCATTAATTACTTTAATTAAAGAGAAAGTCGAAATACTATTATGATGCTCTGCTTTGGAAGAAACAAATGGACATAGACTGGTTAAAAAGAGAAATGGATAAGGAGGTGAAAGAGTATAACAACTTATCTTGGTAATACCACGACCTTGCGGAGAGTACACTAAAACCGAAACATTTTAAAGAATAAGAAGTTACTCCACGGATGAAGAAGGCTCGTGAACATCGGGAAAAACTTTTAGAAGAAAATGCTAAATTGATGACCATTTTTTGGATGCTCATAGATAATAAGGATACTCTAGTGGGGTTTATGTTCAAAACGTATCGCAAGAATATGATAATTGATTTCTCTTATTTAGGGGAGAAAAGCGGAGGACTAATCAGATGACTACATCGTAGTTATTTAGGTGAATTCAGACCCCTGCTCCTTACCCCGGGGAGTGTTGGAACCTTCCTCGAGTCGATCTTATTCCCCTCTCATTACTATCTATTTCCCTAGAAAAAGTTATATATAATAAAGAGAGATTTATTACCGAAGTGTATAAGAATTCTATTTTGTATGAACCGGTGTAACCTGTATAATTGTTGTGTACTACTGGGTTTATTTTATGAATCTTATTATTTCATTTTCCTAATTCTTAGTCTAATTTTATCACACTGCAGAGAATAAAGATCTTCCAAGCAGCATTGCTCTTAAGGAAACCTTTAGTAAATATGTCAGATTAAGGAGGGAGTTTTAGAAAAACTTCTATTTTTAGACTGTCGAAGTTAACCAGACATTGTTTCCTCTAAGGTTTACAAGAAGGTTATATGAGGTATCCTAGTTTTCGCTTTGACTTCCTAAGCAATAAAGAAGATATGATACTTAAGAAAATTCGATCATACCATGCAAAATTAATATGCAGCCATGATAGTCCTCTAATCGGAGAATGGGATTATTGCTGATTTCCTCCTGTTTACACCCCAGAAGCATTAAGGCTCATTTCGATTCTACACTTACTTTGACCGCTAGATCGCTTGAAAAAGCTAAGAATATAGTTTTAAAACCCTAAATACTAGTGATATGTAATTTGTAGTGTGACCTATCCTTGACAGAAATGTGCTGTAATCATGACTTTTATTCTCTTCGATTTGTAAACTCTATTGTTGTTGTAATGAAAGAGACTGTTTTTGCATGTATTAATTCTTAATTTTTTTTATATTTTTGAATAGGAAATGCAGTTATCAATTATGCCCCCTCTTACAAAATCTCACACTCGGCTGATTGTTCTTAGGGATAGGTTGGTAGCTGATCTCGAACAGAGGAGTTCTTGTAAGGATGCCACTACCATCAAATTCTCGAATAATTCAGAAGCACAATAATGGCAAAGGAAGTTTCTGCTTCAAAGAGTGATCATCAAAAGTTTTAAAGAACAAATCACTAGCTTAGAAGCTGTATCCAAGAATAAGAATGAAATAATTTCAAGATTAAAGGCTCGAATAAAATCCAAGTCTCCCCTTGACTTTTATATTGAAATAGCTAATCTTCACCAACAAATAAGTGATCTCAAGATAGAATTGTCAGAAAGTCACACCTCTCATAAATCCTTGGAATATGTTTTGGGTGAAAGCAATCAAACTTACCTTCTCCCACCGTTCCCACTACTTCGAATGTCAGTGGGACAACTAGATCTTGTTCCTTAGTGATCAGAGAATTTCCAACTTTGATAAACCCGCCTCACACTATACCTCGATCAAGAGTGAAGCTGGTAGGTTAGAGCTCTATTGCTCATATCCCTACATGAACATCAATCTTAATTCCCACACATAGACAAGCCTTTTCATTGGCTTTTAGTGCTACGTATACGACTAAATGTTTTCCATAAATGAATGAACATACAAAGCACGATCAAGTTACACAAAGCAAGATTAAGTCATATAAACGACTTCTAATCCACTTTCTGGTTAATTAATCTTTTATTAATTAAAACCACTTTTATTAGTAATATTTCTTTTATCCAATAAAACACCTTTTATCAATTTCTAATATTCTATTGTACTCTTTTTAATACTTCAAAAAGTATTCATATACTTATCTCAAAAGGTATAAGTATATTCACAAGTTATTAGCTAGAATTCTTACTTTAAACCTTTGCTTTTTCTCTCTTTTCCAAAAAATTCCTTACTAATAATTTCCTTCAAATTATCCATTTTAAGGATTTAAGTACTTCAAATTCATTCAAAATGATAAAGATTAATGTTACTTAAATATTGTCGCTACTGACCCAAAAACATTTCACTTATGCTTATCCTTAAAACATTATTTTAAAGACCTATTTATATTCATAAGTATAATAAAAAAGGATTAAAGACGAATGTTATTAACACATTATCACAATAAACCCAAAACCATTCATAATTATACCATCTAATAATATGGGGTTAAGTTCGATGGTCGACTAATTGACAATCCAGTTAAAATAATTGCTTATACAAATCAAAGATCATACACTTAACACGTTTTCAACATTTCAACTGAACCATTCCTCATTCAAGAGTGTGGCTAGGTAAGTTAGAGCATTGGTCGCATCAAAGCCTTGCCTAAACACTTCATACTTGAATCTCACAAATTAACAAGTTTGCTCGTCCGCTTTTACTGTTAAGTACAGTACTAGTGATTTCCATAAGCAAGTAACAAATAACATGATTAACCCATTTCTGACATTCTCGACTTCATTATTCCATGACCAAGTGGGAAACCGATAGGTTAGAGCTCTAGTGATCCGTCCTTACTCAACATCAATCTTAACTCTCACAAATATGTAAGCCTACTTTGTCGGCTTTTAGCCTTAAGTAAAGTAAATTACTTTTCAAACAAATAAGTAAACAAAAAGACTAAAATGTTTCCAACATTCTAACTTAACTATTCCTTATTCAAGAGGGAAGCCAGCTGGTTAGAGCTCTTTTTCTCTGTCCCTACTCGACATCAATCTTTACTCTTACAAATAAAGAATTCTATTTGATAGGTTTTAGCGTTAAGCCAAGTAAATTACTTTTTTCAGAACTTACATATACTTTAAAAGTACTCTTAAATAGGTTTTAAATAACTATGTAAAATATTACTTGAAAATAACTAATTTAAAATTTTATGAAAAACATGTTTTTTTATTATAAAACCTCTTTACTTTGAAAATACATATATAATTATTAAAAATATATTTAAACTCCAAACTAACTTTTATATACTTCAAAACATGTTTGAAAACATCTCTAAAATGATTAAGTAAAAATGCCAAATTCAAATATCATTTTTAAAAACTTAAACCTTAGGAGACTTACTACAACATTTATAAATGCTGTTAAAAGTCCTTGTTAAAGAACACATTAAAAGCACAATCTTTATGACTAGTTTTAACCACATTAACAAATGATTTATGACTTGAAAATTTTATATCAAGTACTCCTCTTAGGGTAATTATGATTTATGACTTGAAAATTTTATAGAAAGTACTCCTCTTAGGGTAGTTCAAAAATATGGAAAGAAATATGTAAGAATATCTTCCAATTTGTTTATAGAAATTCCCAAAAAAAAACATACTCGGAAGTACACTTATAATGACTATTCTCCCTTTAAACAATTTCAAACTTCAATTTAACACACAAGTTAAACATCATATCAAGGCAACTCTACATTTTTAAGACGATAATAAAATTAATGTTATACAATATAAAGTTATCACTTACTTTCAAAAGCAAGAAGGGTCCAAAGTTTATAACATTAGGTAATGTCACTTTAACTTTACGATCCAAACTCAACATATATACACACACACAATATATACAAACATTATAGTGTGATAACTCACTTAGATCCATGCCAAAATCAACCACAAAGCCACAAGATCAAAGAACCACCTCCCACCATCACCAAGAGCCTAAAGATCCAATCTTTATCACTTTCGAACCAAGGCCACAACTCTCCTTCTCCTCCCATTGCTCACGGCCTCCTCCAAGATCCCCCTCTTCCTTTTACCCTCTCCCATTTTTTACTTGCTAATCATGCCTTCCATGATTTTTTAGGCCTATAGCCAAAGTTTAGAAGAGATTGGAGATGATTTGGCTAATACTTAAAAAGGTTAGAGAAGATTTAATGGATTAGTGCTTAAGCACTTCCACCATTTTTACTCTCATACTTCATTTCAAGTTTTGTGAATTTGGGATTTATTAACAAGGTGTGCCTCACCTTATATAGGCTTCAAAATGGTGTAGCATAATCTTGTTCTTACTCCCTTTCATGTCATGTAAGGCTTACCTCCCATCACTTCTCCTTGTAGCACTTAACATTTAAGAGTTATCATAAAAGCTCATTTCCTAAATATCTTCCATTAAATCATGCATGACATCATCAAAAATGTTTATTTCCACAAATGGTAAAAGGTTTTTATTTTATTTTATTAATTTCCTAAGCAAATAAGTGTATGCAAAATAAACCGAACAACTTCTGACAGTTGAAAAGCTGTTTATTGATAAAACAATTTTCATAAACATTTTTGTAAACGATTTCCATAAATGGAGTCACTTTGCAACGACCCAAAATTTTGGTCATTTGATTTTGAATATTTAATGAATTGTAAATATTAAATAATTGGGTTTTCAAGGTTTAAACTTGAATTCTAATAGAGATTATATAAATAATTGAATTGTGAACTTAATATTCGAATAGTGATTTAAAATATCTAATTTTGAATTTAATATATATTTAATGTTCTTATTTGACTCCTTTTAATTTGTATGTAATAACATCGCAATTCATTTAATAAATTCATTTGTAATAATAAATGGTTAGAATAAATAATTAGAAAATTTATTTCTATTTTAGTGACTTTATTTTTATTGACGTTTTTTTAATTCAATTTATTTGACTTTTCCATAAGTTTTAGTTTAGAAAATATTTAAATAACCATTTGAGGATTTGTTGTCAAACGATAGTGTTTCATGATTTTTGTTTCTGAAGAAGATAAAGAAAAGCAAGTACATAATAATCCCCCACCTTCAAAAACTTAAAAAAATTCAAATTTAAATCTAGAAATTCAAAAGGAGAAATTTTTTAGTTGTGTGTGTGCAGGCTTCGGTTCTAGGGGACGTGGAAGGTTGCGTGCGACGCCCCACCCCAAGTCCCACACTAGTAGAGATTATTAGAGAGTAATAGCATCTACTAGTGTAAAGAATTGGGCTAGGTTGGAGTGACCATCCGTGAGCTTTATTTTAAGCGAGTATCGATACGTCAATTAATATGATATATATTTATGTTCTCTAGTGGAATCGACGTATACAATTCAGGCTTAAAACAAAACTATGGTGGCTATGATAAAATCCAGAACAACAAATGATAAATACAATCACAAGATCACAGATCATAGAATACACAGAGTGGAATATACAATTGAGACAACTTAATGGATAAATTAGATGAATTATGTCGAATACACGACTATGGTCAAAAGATCCATATAATACATCAACACTACAACTCAAGAAATGAACTAGTACAAGGAATGAATCTAAACTCAGTATAGATACAATAATATAATGAATATGTACACATATAAAAGTTGATGACAAGATAAATAATAACTAGAGGACTGGAGTAAGATATTCTCTAGAACAGTCAATCTGGAGCACCTAAAATATCCAGGTCTGACCAGAGCATTATAAAATAATAAATGGGTCAGTTTAGACTATAATGAAAGAGTTAAGAAAAATAGATAATGGATAATAATTTAGATCTCAAATAGACACAAAACCAAGTATTAGCAAATACAACAAGAATCGTTCAATAAACTCCAAGTATGAAGTCACCAAATGTAATAGCCCATATCTGGAGGCCAAATGCTAAGCGCTATGGTTGATGCAGTCATCCGCAGTATTAACTTCTGATGATGAAATACGGTAATGTTAATGGTATCCATAATATCAAAAGCACTTGAATATGAACAAAATCACAGATTTCCGAAAACTATAATTTTAAGTGATTACATTTCAAATAATATTATATCCAAGTTACAAAAACTCCCAAACGTATCCCAGGCATTGATCAAATATAATACAACAATACGCCAAGAGCGACATATGAACATGCCCCCTTGGATGATCAAAGCAATATAGACATGACTGCCTTAATACACATCGGAAACAATTTTAAAATATAATTCCTAAATTAGCTGTTCGTCAGCCACCTGCTCGTCTTCAGATGCTTTATTCACCAAAATCTGCTAAAACCTGAAAACCTAAACCCTCAGCCTTATCAAATCAAATTTTGAGAACCCGAGAGTTTAAGGGGAAACAAAAAGTTCGGGTCAGACATAAAGCCTGGTATGAATAATTTCTGTTACATCTCAGCTTGCTGATAAATAGTGAGACCACGCCACTTAGTAGAACGAGTTTCCCATCACTAATATCTCTATTCAAAACATATAGTTTGTAAATCCTTTCCTGCAACCAAACTGGTTAATCAGCTGATTACAATAATAATAAAGCAATAACCATTATGCTAAAACAGGAAATAAAATAGACTATCTGTCTAAAATCTGAGCTGTCTGCTCTATACTGGACTATCTGCCATAAATTCTGAGCTAACTGCTCTTTTTTGGACTATATGTCCTAAAACTGATTATACCAAAATAGCAATATCTTTTATGCTAGATAACGGGCAATCTTCCCAAAATAGGTAAAAAGGATGGACTAACTGTCCTTAAAATGTAGCAAGGTCCGTTATGCTAATAAATGAACTATCTATTCATATTAGAGCTGATTGATCTTTTCTGGAATAACTGTCCTCTCGACTAACTGTCCCCTGGGCTTACTGCCCTCAAAATGGACTGCCTGTTCGAATTTGAATGATCTAACTACCTAAATTTTCTTTTGGGTTAAGTACCCTTCAAAATATCTAGGCTAACTGCCTGCAAATTTTCCTTGAAAACCTTTTCAAAACGATTTAGTCCGTCAAATCATATATGTACAAGGTGTAACGACCTAAGAATTTTAACGGTTTTATATAACGAAATGTTATCCCGCCTTTTGGCAAGACCGTGACACCAAGAACTTGACTAGAAACCAAAGACAGTTCATCCAAGAAGATCGGCTATACGCAGGCCCACTATGGATATCGACAAATTTTGCCCAAGTCCGGATCGAGCCTAAATTGATATGACACAACAAGCGAAGCTATAAGAGTCAACGTTCCAAATTCAGGTCGAGCCCAGTTCGTATGCTCAATTTACGATCGATGCAAAATTGGATAAAAACAGCCCCTGTTCGAATTGCTCAGTTCGACTCGCTCCACTTCGACTCGCTCCGCTTTGCCTCCATCTTCGACTTGCTCCACTTTGACTCGCTCCACTTTGACTCGCTCCGTTCGAATCCATTTGGGAAGCCAACTTCGACTCGCTCCACTTCGACTCACTCCACTTCGCCTCCATCTTCGACTCGCTCCACTTCGTCAAATTCGCATTCATCCGTAGACTTCTGCTTCATGTCCATCAATGTGAAGCAAGGCACAGCAGTCAATACGAATAAAAGCCACGTCATCGAGTCAAACAGAACCGAGTCGAACAAAGAGCGAGTCGAAATAAGAGCGAGTCGAACTAAACAGCCAACCGATAATCCCATTTCGTATCGATCATATCTCCTAATCTACAAGTTCAATGCTATTAAATTTTCACAGAAGGCTACGTGCATGCTAAAAAATGTCCACGCCAAATTTCGACTCCATTGGATGAAATCTTGATCGATACAAAATTTGTTCGTATCGATCACGGATCGGACCGAAACTTCAGGGTCTTGGGCGCGCGGGCCTGGTCACATGCCAGAAAGGGTCTCCCGAGATCTGAGCGAAATACCAGCCTCCTACACCTATAAATAGACCCCCAAAGCCAACAGAAAAGGGGTTCTTCTTCTTCTTCTTTGAATCCTCCAACGCCCAGCCTCTGCCAGATCCAGATCTGAACTCCATTACTGCTGCCTATAATGAAATTCACTGCTGTAAATCATCATTAACTGCTGTAATTTGCTGAAATCACCTGTAATCATAAGCAAAAACATCAATAAAGCAATCAACTTCATAGTGGACATAGGCAACACGCCAAACCACTATAAATTCTTGTGTCTCTGTGCATTTTAATCATTCTCATTTCTGAAGTTTGGAGTTTTTGTTAGGTAATACTTTTTTTTCATTTAATTTCTTCATTTTATCTCTTCAAAAACTTACGAAGAGTGTTGTGCCCAATTTTGGTACAAACACTTTGGTGCTTTCACTGAGAAAACCCAGTTTTTTCCTTCTGCTCATTGGATCTACTGCCGATACCGGATTGTAAACATCCAAGGGGAAGATCCAGATATGTCGTCAAGTGGTTCCTTCTATTCTATTCAGATTGCTCCAGATCTAAGAGGAACTACATTCATCATGAATTTCGTACCCATATTTCAGTATCCATGAAAATATGATCATTTTCCTATCCATCATTTCGTATCTAGAAAATATGTCAAAATTCGTATCGATCAAGAGTGCTCTGTTCGTATCGATCTGCTTCGCATCGCTCTGTTCTTATCGATCTGCTTCGCATCGCTCTGTTTTTATCGATCGCCACTTTCCTCTTCATATCGATCTGCTTCGTATCGCTCTGTTCGACTCGCTCCGCTTTGCATCCATCAGAGAGCATGTGTTCGACTCGCTCCGCTTCGCATCCATCAGAGAGCATGTGTTCGACTCGCTCCGCTTCGCATCCATCAGAGACCATGTGTTTGACTCGCTCCGCTTCGCATCCATCAGAGAGCGTCTGTTCGACTCGCTCCGCTTCGCATCCATCAGAGAGCATCTGTTCGACTCGCTCTGCTTCGCATCCATCAGAGAGCCTCTGTTGGACTCGCTCCGCTTCGCATCCATCAGAGAGCTTCTGTTCGACTCGCTCCGCTTCGCATTCATCAAAGAGCTTTTGTTCGACTCGCTCCGCTTCGCATCCATCAGAGAGCATCTGTTCGACTCGCTACGCTTTGCATCCATCAGAGAGCATCTGTTCGACTCGCTCCGCTTCGCATCCATCAGAGAGCATCTGTTCAGCTCGCTCCGCTTCACATCCATCAGAGAGCCTCTGTTCGACTCGCTCTGCTTTGCATCCATCAGAGAGCCTCTGTTTGAATCGCTCCACTTCGCATCCATCAGAGAGCCTCTGTTCGACTTGCTCCGCTTCGCATCCATCAGAGAGCCTCTGTTCGACTCGCTCCGCTTCGCATCCATCAGAGAGCCTCTGTTCGACTCGATCTTCTTCGCATCGCTCTGTTCGTATCAATCGCAACTGCTCCAATTCGTATCGATACTCACACGCTGTTCGTATCAATCCATATGCGTCCAATTCGTATCGATAGGAAATTTCAAAAAAAAAATTCGGGTACGACCCAGTTTTCCTAAAAAGAGCCTAAAAAAATTTAATGAAGGAACTTTCCATCTGTGCTTTTGATTGTTCCATGACTGAGCAAGACACTTAAGATCACGACAACAAATGCTGACTTGCAATGAAGGAATGGGTAAAGGAATACTACTCAACCGGTGCTCCCAAAGGCTGGAGAACCTGGCTAATATGCCAAGAACTAGAGTTGGTTAATATGTCATGCTTCTAAGGTGGACTGCAACTTTCCCCAATTGACTAGCTTTTAAACTCCTGAATTGACAACTATGGTACGATGGCTAATATGACGACTGCCCAACGCTGTCTACTCTGCTAACTCAAAACATAGCTGGTCACCGCTGAACCATCTTCGAATGCCCGCGTCCTAATCATACCGTGTCCATATGACTAGAAGCACGACATACAACCTTAAGAGAACTTCCACACTATCTTATATGAGCCTCCTACCTGGGTGAAAATTAGAAATAATCACCAATCTATGAGCCCATCTTTACCAACCCACCATCCAATCGGCATCACCAAACCACTCGATCATCGGGCAATCGTGCATACATCATTCACCAATATTACAAGACCCATTAGCCATAAAATAGACATAGTCATAATGACAATCGGAGAATCTTCCCTAGTGGAGACCTATTCATTGAAACCATCCTACCTGCAAAATTTCCAGTGAAAATTCAGTATGTTGACTATGTTAGTATATTATGGAAATACAACCCCCGACACTACCTCATGAAATGAGAATGGCACATGGACTCCACCAAGAGTGATGAATGCCATAAAATGCAGATATCTTCCCTCATTCCTCAAAGAACACTATCATTCATGGTTAGACATACCAGTTCTACTTCTCATATTGCTGAAAGGAATAAAGAAGCTGGAAGCCAATGAATTTATCCAAAGCCCACATCCAGTTGCTGCCAATACCCATAAATGAATTCATCACCAGAGATTATTTCCAGACTTTGACAAGAGAACTGGTGGGTAGCCGCCGACGAGTACACCAACATATCCTGGCCAATATTGAGTTGATGAACCAGATGAAGGATCAACATGGCGAGATAAGGAAGGGACCTACTCCGTACTCTTGATCGGAAAAATCCTCTTCTCTAGATGGCTACCATGAACGCCAACACCATAAGGCTGCTCCGGGAAGGATAGCTCCGACAATATGTGCAAGCCCTATAAAACGAAGGACCGGGAACATCTGACCCCTATCGATCAAGGACTTTGATCAAATTGAACCATTTGCGTTGGACTTCCAACTAAGAAGGGCTGGACTGAAGTGCAATAGCGAGCATACGACACTGCCTCACTTATCAATGAGATTTGATCTGATCTCTTTTTAATTATTTCTAATTCAATTTCATTTACGTTGCGAAATATGACCGACTTGAATTAAACTACTTGCAAATGATGCAGGTAATCGAGTACTTAAGATTGGGTGCAAAACAACCTCCGCGGACTATGATCAAATCATTGAGGTATCGTCGTGACGAATGTTTGCGCCAAAATTGGTCACAAACCCCGAACATCGTGAAAGCACCAGTGTATGAATATTAATCAACAATATTCACACACAAATCTCAAATCTGAGCAAACAGAGTATCACAATTCAGAAATAATGAACAGAAACACGAGACTTATAGTGGTTCGGCGATCTTGCCTACGTCCACTCTGAAGTTGATGATTTTATTGATGTTCACTTGATGATTACAATTTCTTCTGATGTAGTACAACTGATTATATGATTAAAATCTGAATCTAAGGAAGCAGTGGTGATTCTGAATAAATTTGGCAGAGTCTGGGCGCTCTTTAGCTCCTAAAATTGTCCGACCCCTTTTCTGAATGACCAGGGGCTCTATTTATAGGTGTAGGAGGCTGATATTTCGCCTAAAATTCGGGGAGACTAGTTCTGGTACGTGAGGAGGCCCACATGCCCTCTTTCAGGAAATCCGGGCCCACTTCGGGATCGATTCGAACTCAACTTCGAATCGATCAAGATTTGCTCCGATTGAGATGAAATTTGGCATGAACATTCCTTAGGTTGCCAGTAAGCTACTGTGAAAATTTCATAGCATTTGGACTTGTAGATCTCGAGTTATGATCGATTCAAAATTGCATTTCCGATGGCACGAGTGGTTCGAATCGATCCCTTCGAATCGATAGGGTCGAATCGATGGTTGATCCATGTGAATGGTGACGTGGCGCGTGCACTTCTCGGGTTGATCCAGCTTTTTCTCCAAGTTTTGCTAGGTCGCTCCCACGTTTCTCGTCGCTTCGACTCAGTGGATTCAAAGTTCATGGATTCGAACGTATGCTCCTTCGAATCGATCACGCTATTCCATATTCACTCGATTCGAAGTCACTCTTGCAGGATGGGTTCGAAGCAAAGTTATAGGATGGATTCGAAAGACTTCATCCTGAAGGAAGTGAGGTGGCATCATGGATTCGAAGTGGCTCGTCTGAATCGATTCGATCGAATGTTCTTTGATTGTTTCGAACCATATGGAGTCGAACTGATGGATTCGAATGACTTATTGCCTCATCGATTCGTAGTGCCTTGACTTAGGGGATTCGAATGGTATCGTTATCTATGGATTCGAACCTAGGGCTATTCCCTCCACTTCTCATCGATGACAACTTGAACATACGAATTCGGATCGACTTGAAACTTGGAACGTTGGTTTGCATGGCTTTACTTGTCATGTCTTATCAATTGTAGCCTGATCCGGACTCGAACAAAATTCATCGATATCCACGGTGAACTTGTGATGTAACCGTCCTACAGGATGGACTGTCTTTGATTTCTAGTCAATTTCTTGGTGTCACGGCCTTGCCAAAAGGTGGGATAACAACGAGCATGATTCAACCACTCATCGGATACTATATGCCCCTGACTGGGGGCAAGGCATCAAAGTGGAAGAGACCGACAAAGGTCAGGACTCTAGTACAAAGTGGATGCAACCGACCATCCCCTCAGACACCTATGCAATTTAATTAGAAGATTTAAGAAAGACTTGGAGTTATATGTCCCAACAATGTATTATCCATCTCGTGTTTGAAGCTCGCCAAAATACTTATGCTTCTTGTGATGCCCGATAAAATCGGAATCACACCAAGGGTGGACGTGATGTTACCATCCATGCATCCAATCCTACATTAGACATTTGGGATTATTTGAGGGAACACATGTTTAAAGGTCCAACCCTCAATTTAAAGTCATGAGCGACTGACTGCCTACTCGTTAACCATCACGAGTTGTCATTTCAACTCTCTTCCTTAGCTCGATCGAAAGAATGCAAAGTATAAATTGGACGTGACTCGACTGTCTGCTCTCCAATTCTTGCACCCGACTTAAGGGAAAATACACAACTCAGAGTGGATGTAGTTCGACCATCCCTTCCTATGCTCGAGCACAAAGTTTGCCAGAATGCTAATCTTACTCCTTAAGATTGGCAAAAGCGGAATCCAAATGATCATGGATGCGATCCAACCGTCCATAAACTAAATCTCATCCTTCATTGAGGGGCATATTAGTGGAAGTTAATCAGGATCCCACCGATCACTCTCTAAGTGAAACCACAAGCTCAAGGACAAGCCATCATACTGCGGCAATAAGGGATTGATACACGAAAATCCTCTAACTAACTACGGCTCTTAGAGTGTGAGCAAGAGTATAAACTTACAGACATGGACTCGAGGAGGATGGATCCGTCCATCTAACGACTTCGCCCGTGTTCAACCTAAACCCGAGGAGGATGGATCAGTCCATCTAACGACCTTGCCTTCCATATTTACAAGCTCGAGGAGGATGAATACATCCATCTAACAACTTCGCTTGCTTACTCAGGGTGGATATGATACAAGCATCCACGTACTTGATCAACTAACTCCAGATTCCCAGAGTGCGAACTGGAGTATAAACATCAACTTTGGATTCCCAGAGCGTGAAACGGAGTATAAACATCAACTCCGAACTCCCAGAGTGTGAGTCGGAGTATAAACATCAACTCCAAACTCCCAGAGTGCGAAACAGAGTATAAACATCAACTCCGAACTCCCAGAGTGCGAGTCGGAGTATAAACATCAACTCCGAACTCCCAAAGTGCGAGTCGGAGTATAAACATCAACTAACTCCAGATTCCCAAAGTGCGAACTGGAGTATAAAAATCAACTAACTCCAGATTCCCAGAGTGCAAACTGGAGTATAAACATCAACTAACTCCAGATTCCCAGAGTGCGAACTGGAGTATAAACATCAACAACTCCAGATTCCTAGAGTGCGAACTGGAGTATAAACATCAACAAATCCAGATTCATAGAGTGCGAACTGGAGAATAAACTTCAACCAACTCCAGTCCTCAAAGCATGGTTTGGAATACGAATACCAAAAGGGATGTGATTCGACTATCCATCTATCGGCTATGGTTCCTCATCAAGTTCTGTAGTACAAAAAGCGGATGTGGTTCGACCGTCTGCTTTCCAATCTTCCCCTGACATGGGGGCACACTTAGCACACAAAATTGGATGCGAGCCGACCATCCAACACTAAGCGGGCGTGACACAACCGTCCGAGCATCAACTCTTATCCTTGGCACGATACCCATAACGTAATTTTATAGGGATGCACTCCAACCCTACAAGACAAAATTTCTTCCTTAATTCGATAGGGAGGCGTAGATTCGAAAAAGGGACCTAGCTGGATATTCTTTTTTGAATTGATATTACTACCATCCAACCATAAATGAATGTGGCATGACCGTTCATCTGCTAACTCTCGCCTGTGATCTGATGGGTAGTGCATGCAACATGGACGGATGGGACCTAACCATCCGCCAATCAATTCCTTCCTACATTTCAGTGGGAGAAGCATCAAACTAAAGTTGTTGTAATTTGACCGACCACACTTTGACTTTTGCCCTTGACTGGGGGCAGAGGAATTGACCGAGGAAAACGTGGTCTGACCATTTTCTACAAAAAAACTTAGTCCAAGTGTGGATAGGGGTATAAACATCAAATAGGTGTGATGAATGGCCCTTCAACTGACTCTGATCCCTAAAGTGTGGCTACAAGAATAGACAAACGAATGAATGTGATTCGACCATTCATTCGCCAACTCTGACCTTGACTCGACATGAGCAATATAAACTCACTACAGGTGCAATTAGACCATCCACGAACTAACTCTTCTAACTTAATACTGGAGGTAGAAGTACAAATCACCGAAAGAAGAGAAAGGTGACTCGCTACATCTCCAACTTAGCTTCCTTTACAACTTAAGGAAAAAACTACAAGGGGACCTTAATGCTACCCAATCAGAATGATGCTCGAAGTTCTGGGCAACCAATTATATCGTACCGCCGGATCGACGGGCAATATCGATCTGTACCTTTCATATCATACCATTAGATCGATAGGAAATGAGGTCCGAGCATTCTACATCGTGCCGTTGAATCGACGGTCAATATCGATCCTCTTCGACTACAAATCGATGTGACTCGAACGTCCATCGAATACCTTTGACCAACAGAGCATGGATAGAAGAATAAACCATGAAGCAGTGTGACTCGACCATTCATCCTCCGTCACCTTCCTTCGATCCGTTAGGAAGAGCATGAGACCAAATGAGCATGACATGACTGCATTTGAGCTAACTTTATCCCTAGATCTGACGGGAGAATGTAAATCGAAATGGACATGGCTGATCTCCCAACTCCAAATGAATGCAACGCGACCATTCATTCATTGACTCTTACCATGATCCGACTAAAAGAGAAATTCAAAACAGGTGCAACCTAAACATCTGCACACTAATTCTTACCCTGGATTCGACAAGGGAAGCATCAATCGTGCATTAGATCTGACTGGATGATTCACTCTTCAGTTTTTGCCCAATGTATGGCGACATAAGCAGCGAAGTTAATGTCATTGACCGTCCAGAGTCTAGCTTATGTCCGAATGTCGGCAAAGTAACAACGTATTCTGCCAATAGGAAAGAACTAGAACATAATACAGGATAGGCACGACTCAGCCTTCCATCGGTTAACTCGATCCCAGGGTTCAATGGGATAGAATACAAAATTGAAGCGGACATTATCTACCCTACCACTTATCGAGATATTCCGCAGACTTGGGGGCACGAACAAGAAGATAAGATTAATATGATTCAACCATTCATCAGTCAACTCTAGTTCTTAAAGCCTAAACTACAGTAGTTTGTACCAAAATTGGGCACAACACTCTTCGGAAGTCTTTGAAGAGATAAAGTGAAGAAATTAAATGAAAAATAGGAATTATATAACAAAAACTCCAAATTTCAGAAATGAGAATAATTAAAGTGCAAGAAGACACAAGAATTTAGAGTGGTTCGGCGTATAGCCTACGTCCACTATGAAATAGTTTGCTTTATTGATCTTTCTTTTGTGTTTACAAGTGAATTCAATGATTTACAGCAGTCAATTGTGATTTGCAGCAGTGAATTTCATTCGTGGCAGCAGCAATTGAGTTCAGATCTAGATTTGGCGATGTCCGGGCGTTTGAGATCTCAAAGAGGAAGAAGAACCACTTTTTTGTTGGCTTTGGGGGTCTATTTATAGGTGTAGGAGGCTGGTATTTCGCCCAGATCTCGGGAGACCCTCTCTGGCACGTGACCAGGCCCGTACACCCAAGCCCGTGAAGTTTCGGTCCGATCCATGATCGACACGAGAAGATTTTGACTCGCTCGAGATTTCATCCAATGGAGTCGAAATTTGGCGTGGACATTCTTTAGCATGCACGTAGTCTTCTGTGAAAATTTAATAGCATTTGGACTTGTAGATTGGGAGATATGATTGATACGAAATGGAGTTTTCAGTAGGTTGTTTCCTTCGACTCGCTTCCGTTTCGACTCGCTTTCGTTCGACTCGATGACATGGCACTTGATTCTTACTTTGTCATGGATGTTGTTTCGAGCGAGTCGAAGCAAGCTTTGGTCGAGCAAGTCGAAGCTAGCACTGGTCGAGCGAGTCGAAGCTAGCACTGGGAGAGTGAGTCGAAGCTAGCACTGGGAGAGCGAGTCGAAGTGGGGCGTTCTAGGAGGTTTGAGCAGTGGAGTCGAAGTTGATGAAGTCGAACAGTTGTCTGATCAGAGCGAGTCGAAGTATGCGCTTTCGATGGTTTCAAATGGGAGCGAGTCAAAGAGAGTAGCTCTGAGGGACGTGGAGCGAGTCGAAGAGAACAGCTCTGAGGGACGTGGAGCGATTCGAAGTTGGCTTCTCTTGAGTGCTGCGAAGCGAGTCGAAGGAGCGAGTCGATCGGCAATTGATTTTCTTCCAATCTTGTATCACTCATAACTCGAGCATACGAACTCTGATTGACTTGAGATTTGAAACGTTGGCTTCCATGGCTTAGCTTGTCATGTCCTACCAATTTTGGCTCGATCCGGACTCGGACACAATTCATCGATATCCGTAGTGAGCCCGTATATAACCGATCTCTGGGACGGGCCGTCACTGGTTACTAGTCAATTCCTTGGTGTTACGGCCTTGCCAAAAGGCGGGATAACATTTGCCCTCCTAAAGTACGTCTTGTGGGAACATGACGTGCTTTGAAATACTGCCATCTCTACTCTGAATAGTTATTGTTTCGTCGATGAAAGCTATAATCTTTGACCGTTCTTCTTGATAATGTAAACCCTTGACTGATGTACCATGTATTGTTGCAACCGATTGCTGAATGCTAGTGGTTACCCATTTGCTGTTAGTCTGACTCCCGCTGACGTTTGCACGTTCTCGAGTCGTTGTCAGTTTATTTTTTTTTGAATTCTGTATCGATCCTCTCCTAAACCGATGTGAAATTTGTTGCAACAATGCTTGACGGTTGTTTTTGAATGTTCCTTCGTAACGATCCTCTCCTGAATCAATGTGAAGGATTGAAACATTGAAGATAATTTTTATTGGATTTATGGATGCGAAGTGCTTGTTCAACTTGATGACGGACTCGAACTGAGTGAGTCGAAGTGGAGCGAGTCGATGTGTACTCCCTGATGGATTCGAACAGGATGTTCGACTCGGTCTTTGATTCGAACTGCATAGGAGTCGGAGTCGAAATGCACCAGAGACAGAGGAGTGAGTCGAAGGAAAGACGGAGTCGAAGTGATGTCTTTTATTGCTGCATGAGGGAGTCGAACTGGTCACGGGTATGGAGTCGAAGGAGCGATACGAAAGGGAGCTCTGCATCAGTGCACTGAAGAGGGAGTCGAAGCACGTGTTCGACCCCACTGGAATTCGAATCGGTTATTCCCCTTACTTTCGAGTCCATATAAATACTCCATACTTAGACGTTTTTCACTTTTTACCTTTCACCTTTATCTTTCTTGCCTTCGTATCGCTCTGAGACTCGGGAAAGCAAAGAAGAAAAAGCACTCTCGTCCTCGAACTGATTTACACCTTCAATTACTTGTACCAATTAACAAATTTAGGTAATCCAATAAGCGAATCTATACGTAAACGAGGAGACTCGATTCCTAACACCAAACCTATCAGTGCCGCGACTGATCGAAAAGCCCTTGGCCTAAGCTTCGTGTCGATCTGGAGCAGGGGCTTCGAGATGATGAGACGGAGGCCTTCGTATTGATCGATGGTGGAGCTTCGCATTGAGTCGAACGCTTGGTGTTTGTGGATCGATACGAAGGGACTGTGTCTGATGGACTTAAAATAGTGGCTTCCGATCGAGTCGAAGTGGATGGCCTTGGGTCGAGTCGAAGCAGCTGTCTTGGATCGAGTCGAAGTGGCTGCTTTCGATCGAGTCGAAGCGCGTGGCCTCGGGAGCGAGTCGAAGTCGAGGCTTCGAAGCGAGTCGAAGCGTGTGGCTTCAGACCGAGTCGAAAGACGTGGTCTTGGACCGAGTCGAAGGACGTGGTCTTGGACCGAGTCGAACCGCATAACCCCGAAAAATCGATTCAAACTCAAGCCTGATTTGAACTTGAACCTGAGTGATTGTCTTGAACCTGACCTTTTGATGTTTGACCATTGGTTTAATTTTGACGATACCGAAAATTCTAGTGCCTTTGACCACTTAACTTCGACGAGCTTCAGATTTGCTTAACTGGACTTTAATTGTTTCACCGCCTACCTGATTGCCTATTGAAGTTCGTCGATGAAACTGGAACTTAAAATAATAACACATCTTAACTTGGTCTGATAGCTAATAACTGAATGGCATGGTTGTGACGGTCAACGATGACGGTCCTTCTGACTGAATTCCAAAGTCTCGTCGTTTACACGCTTTCCTTAATCTGGTTGATCACCTCAAATAATATATAGTACTCCACTGCACAACAGACTCACACACTTTACACTGAGGGATGCACGGGTGTTATTTGTCAGTTTAACAATGATTTTTTATAACCTGGATAGTCATGGACCCTTCAAGTTCTCAGCAGGAGGAAATTCCAAGTTCTATTCCTCCATCCATAGAGATACCGGTTATCGAAGCCGAATTTATAGAGTCAGCTCCGGACGATCGTCCGGGTGCTCGGTTTATTTGTGATCCGACAGATTCTGTGCCGTCGGGTATCTCTGAAGATATGCTAGGACAGATTTGCTTAAGGCATGGTTTGTCGCTTGACGACGTGCTACTTCCTGGGCCCACTGACAGGCCACACAATCCCCCGAAGGGGTATACCGCTTTCAACCATCACGCTTGCACAGCGGGGACACTTCCTCCCTTCAATGACTATATAAGGGAGATGTTATCGTTTCTTGGCATAGCTCCATCTCAGCTGCACCCCAACGGGTATGCCTTATTGAATAGCATCTTTGTTCTCTTTATGGAGATCCTCTTCCGACCGCCGAAGCCAATCGAGATCCGATATTTATTCAATGTCAAGAGCCGTGGAGACAGCCACTCTTTCACCTTCCTGGAAGCGGTCAGGAGTTGCCACATTGTACAGGGCTCCTGGGGAATCTAAGCTATTATAAAACCGAATGGTTCTACATTCAGTGCCCCCCTGGATTTGCTGGGCGGTGGTTGGATAGACGTAAGTGTTGCCACTTCTCTCTTGAATCATTGAGATACTAGTAACTGACTTCACAAATTGACATACTTCTCCTTTCTTATAGCCGCAATCTTTCGTCCCGATGGCGCGTACTTCAGAGAACTTGTTTGGATTCTTCAAGCGTTCCCGGGCGAAGAGATTCACATAGACTTAGTCCTGACTGACAGGAATTTGAGGGATGTCGGGCTGATAGAACGAAGGCAGAGCATACATCTGGAAGTGATACATAGAGCGGCCCCGAAGAAACGCGTGAAGCGCAAAGCGCCCGCAGTCGTGATCACCGAAGATGTTGATCCAGAAACAATGCCTACCGATACTGAGCTCCCGGTCGGGCCTCCTTCCGATGTCCAGGATTCCGAAGGAAGAAGAAACGGCAAGGCCGCTGCTCACAAACGCTTCAAATCCAAGAGATTTAAATCCGTGGTCGTTTCTTTACCTTTCCAGGGAATTAGAATTTCAGAAGCACCTCCCCCGCAAATGGAGAGTCCTTTTGCAGGGCTTACTAATATCCCGATCTCGGATTTTGTGTCTTCTCCACACGACGCCGGGATAGAAGGGCTTGATAGTGCTTTTGAACCGAGCGGGTCGCTTGCTATGAGTGCGGCAGACATTTCTGGTTGGTCGAGGGATTGCACATGCATACACTTCACTACACTACATGATTCACAACTGTACTTCGTCCAACTTAGGAAGTTGCTAACTCTTTCTTCGCTTCTCATTTTCAAGTACTATGTCTAGAAGAGGATCAATGCTAGGGAGTCTTCGTTCAGCCCGAAAGGCTTCTGGTTACTATGATTCCCGTAGGAGGGATTCTAATAGGGATCGCGATCGCGAGTACTCTAGTCAGGATAGGTATGGGCATGACAGGGATAGAGAATACCGACACCGGTCTAGATCACGCTCTCCTCCTCCTAGGCTTCCATCTCCACCTCCTGCTCATGTTCCACCGCCGTCAGAGCCTCCTCGTCATAGGCCTTCTTCTCATACTTCCAGATCTGAGACTCATTTTCAGAGAGTCGAGGCTACATCTTCCATGGTTACAGAGTAGGTCCCCATTGATCCCACTGGAGAAGGGGCCCTTAAGTTGGCTCAAATGAAGAAGGATTTTCCAAATATATGCTTCGATGGTTATGTCTTCCCTCCCCACTTGAAGAGAATTCCATCAGGGGTAGAAGGCACGATGCATGATTATGTCCACGATATCTATACCCAATACCGGGAGTGGGAAAAAGCTGCTGAAAAAGCTTCCAATGTGGCCTTTGAGCGGGCCAAAGCGCTCGAGAAGATGGAGAATGAGCTCGCCAAAAGAGATCGTATTATTCAAGTACTCTCTCCTGAGTCCGAGTCTTCTCGGAAATCTGAGATTGAGGCCATCAAAAGGGCCGACGAGGCGAAGGCAGAGATGGAGAGGTTGGGACAGACTCACGTTGCCCTGGTGGAGGAGACGGGCCACCGGAAAACTAAAGTCATTGCTGAGCGGGACGCGGCGATCAAGGAACTTAATGAACTCAAGGCCAAATTTTCCTATATGGCCAAAGAAAAAGACGACGCAAACAACGCAGTCCAGGAGGCATGCGAACAGGCTGTTCTACTTAGGGGCGAACAGGATGCGGCGGTGGCTAAATTCCAAAAGGTGGAGACTGAGGTCGAGGAAAAGGTGAAATTGGCCGAGTCCAGGCTAGAGGCCGACATTGAAGACCTCCTCGTTGTCTATAATGCTAACGTGATGAGGCACAGGAGTCTAGCCTGGCTCGATGATTATTCGATGCATCTCCACAGTGCTTGGGGCCGACTGGTCGAGGAAGAGAAAGAGGCGCACCCGAGTGAATCTGTGGATGAATTCGAGCTCGAGAATCGTCTGTTAACTGATGACGAAAAGAAGATTCTCCATGATTCAACGATCTCTTATGAGAAGGAGAGGCTCGGCACCCAGCACTTGGAAGTAGGAGAAGGCTCCGGGGTTGGACATCATGATGTAAGTCTTGATCTTCCGGTGTCAACCCAGCCTGAATCTTTGCCTGCGGTTTGTCCTCAAGTTGTTCCTGCTTATAATCTAGATCAGCCACAGATGTTTCCAACTACAGCGCAAGCGATTGAAGCCGCCCCGTCGCTTATAAGCCAAACTGAGGAAGGTACTCCGAACATTCCACATGTCTTCATGAGTCGAAGTCTTCGATCGAGTTTAAGTTCTAACAATTCTTTTATTCTTTGTCCAGTGATTGACGTTGCGCCGTGCATGCCTCCTGCTACTCAAGAATTATATCAGACGCAGCAGGCTATCATGACCGAAGCAACCACTGTGAGCACAGCTGTCCCGATTGATGATATGCAGGGGTGTACGATCGTGTTCAATGCGCAGCTGATGGATGAACTTTTTCGCTGCCATGGTGATCCTCGTGCTGACTTGCCATCCGTTATGAGCGGAACTGATCCTGCTGCAAGCTCTTCAATGCCGATTGCTGATGCCCCCAGCGGGGCTCAAGCAGTGACTGAAGAGGAGGTGTTTGCCCAGATTGACGCTGAACTGGCAGCAGCTGGTTATGGCGGCAGCTTTGGAGGTGGGATGGCATCATCGGGACCTGCACCGCTCGGAAAGATGTCTCCTGGTGGTTCTGTCTTTCTCACCAGCCTGCCCATTCCACCTTCTGTAATTGACCCCGTTCCTCCGACTCCGCCCGTAGGGAGCATTCTTATTCACACGAGTTCAGAGGAGGACGTCGACATAATGCCCTCGCCTGAAGACCAACCGCCGCAAAGCAAAGGCTCGAAGAGGAAGACTGGCGATGGCTCCAGCGGGTCCACATCGAGGAGGAAGCTAAGGAAAAAGAAAGATTAGGCATGCTCTCCTGGTGTATTTTGGTTTGCATTTTGTTATCCGTGTATAGATGCGGGTTCGGCCCCTACTAGCAGGAATTTTTTGGAAACTTGTATACGAACTTCTTCTATAATTGATAGAAATGAAACTTTTCTTTTTTGACTTCTTTTTTATCATTGTGTATTTTTCGAAGTATTTCAGTGTCTGGACTGCACTTGTGAAGTTTCAGTTTCCGAAATGAAGTTTGTTCCTGTTCGCCAAGTTCGGGTATTGTGGACATGATTTGCGATCGGGAAACGAGTCAAATTTCTGATGTCGTATTGCTTCAGTCTATAGTTGATGCTTAAGTCTTGCCCCCTGTTTGTACCAAAAATGGGCACAACACTCTTCGGAAGTTTTTGAAGAGATAAAAGTGAAGAATGAAAATTAAAACTATGGATTATCTAACAAAAACTCCAAATAACATAAAGTAAATTGCAAAGACAAGCGATTTAGAGTGGTTCGGCGTTTTGCCTACGTCCACTATGAAGTTTGATGATTTTATTGCTCGATACTTGAAGGTTACAGAAGTTTATAATGTAATACAACTGAATTTCTAAGTTAAGTCTCAATCTAAAGCAGTGGCGGTGTTCTGGAGTAGATCTGGCAGAATCGGGGCGCTCTTCAGTACTTAGAATTCTCCGACCCCTTTTCTGAATGACTAGGGGCTCTATTTATAGGTGTAGGAGGCTGATATTTCGCCTAAAATGAGGGGAGACCAGTTCTGGTACGTCAGGGGGCCCACATGGCCGAAATCTGGAGATCTGAGCCCACTTTGGGATCGATTCGACCCTTGGTTCGAATCGATCAAGAAATCATCCAATCGAGCTTAAATTTGGCGTGAACATTCTTCATCATGTGCTTAAGCTTCTGTGAAAATTTCATGGCATTTGGACTTGTAGAACTCGGGATATGATCGATTCAATGTTGCATTTCTGGTGAATCATGGATACTTCGAATCGATTGGGTCGACTCGATGCTCATAGTGACATGGCACGCGCTTCTCGCATCGATCCGTTTTTTACTCCGGTTTGACTGGGTTGAATCCATGGCTTGGATTCGAGGCAGTGGATTCGAAGGCGTGTTTGTTCGAAACGATCTAGGTATAACACGGTTGATCGATTCGAAGCTGGATGTGGAGTGTAGTTTCGAAGTGACTTATGTGATGGAGTCGAAGTGCATTGATTGCATGGATTCGAAGCAGATGAAACCCTGAAGGATCTGAAACGTTGGACTCGAATGTAGCCCGTTTCGATGGATTCAAAGCTGGGGGAATCCGATGGTCTCGAATCGACTGAGACCTCATCGATTCGATGTAGATCATGTGAGCTTGACGCGTTGGATTCGAACGGAACTTGCTCTGATGGATACGAAGATGATGGAGTCGACCTTGATGGATTCGAATGGATTCTGCTTTGATGAATTCGAACAGCATTCCTACCTCACCGATTCGAACATAGGGCCCTTTTATGGATTCGAATACAAGGTTGTCTCCTCTATTTTCCGTTGGTGATATCTTGAGTGTACGAACTCGGATTGACTCGAAATTTGGAACGTCGGTTTCTTAGACTTTGCTTGACGTGTCTTACCAACTATAGCCCGATCCGGACTCGGGCAAAATTCATCGATATCCGAGGATATCCAGTGGTCACTCGATGCCGAGGATGCATAATCCATATTCTCTAGTCAGTTCCTTGGTATCTCGGCCTTGCCAAAAGGCGGGATAACACCCCCAGTCTTGGTGACAAGTTGTAAAACATCAGTCAACGATTGTCCTTTTCTCCTAGCATGCCAAGTCTAGTGCCGTTGGATGGGCGTTTAAGGCAAACGGGGATTGAGCGGTTTATTCGCGCTTGTCCGATCGTTGACGATCATATCCGTACTTCGGGGATCCTCCTTTGTTTACTAGCGGTTGGTCACGCTGGCTTGAGTTTCAATCATATTCCCGTTGTCTAGGGACTTGGAATTGGCATTTGTACTCCGACTCGCGCTCCGGGAGTTTGGAGTTGATAATTATATTTCGACCCATGCTTCGGGAACTTGAAGTTGGTGTTTAGGCCCCGTTCTGCATTCTGGGAATCCGGAGTCGACGTCTATGCTCCGACTTGCACTCTGGAAATTCGGAGCTGATGATTATACTCCGGCTCATGCTCCGGGAGTTCGAAGTTGATGTTTATACTCCGGCTCACGCTCCGGGAGTTCGGAGTTGATGTTTATACTCTGCTTCGCACTCTGGGAGTTCGGAGTTGAATGTTTATACTCCGACTCACGCTCTGGGAGTTCGGAGTTGGATGTTTATACTCCGACTCGCGCTTCGGGAGTTCGGAGTTGAATGTTTATACTCCGCTTCGCACTCTGGGTATACGGTGTTGAATGTTTATACTCCGACTCGCGCTCTAGGAGTTCGGAGTTGAATGTTTATACTCCGACTCGCGCTCTGGGAGTTCGGAGTTGAATGTTTATACTCCGCTTCGCACTCTGGGAATACAGAGTTGGATGTTTTATACTTCGACTCACACTCTGGGAATACGGAGTTGATGAAGGATTGTCGTGTATCAATCCTTTTTGACTTTGATGTGATGGCTTGCCCCGAGCTCGGGTTTCACTTAGTGAGTGATTGATTGCACCGCAGTCACTCTCTATTTGTATAAATCCCACCATATGATGAGATTTAGCTCTCCGTGCATAGTGATGGTTATATGAAGTATTTCAAGTAAATCACAGCTCTGGCTCGAAGAGGTTGCATTTTATTGCTGAAATAAGAAAGTATGGCAAAGTCAGTTGCCTTGTTACAAGTTCTAGTTTCGAAATGCATAAATAAATCGCAGAAAAGGAAAGTAAACTAAATGGATAAAAATAGCCTGTTAGGTGTAATAGCGACGAAGGCTCTCGCTATTCCAAGCTCTTGGCAGGGTAAGACCGTCGACGGTCGATAACTTGAATGTGCCATCTCCGAGCCTTCGTTCAATAATGTATGGTCCTTCCCATTTTGGCTTCATATGTGAAGGAACCGGATAGATTCTTTTCAAGACGAGATCGCCTAGTTCGAAGGTTCGTGGACGGACCTTGGCGTTGTACAATCGAGCGACTCGACTTCGATGCGCAGCTGCCCTCAAATCAGCTTCTTCACGCTTCTCATCCAGTAGATCAAGAGATTCAGCAAGTAACAAAGCATTTGTCTTTGGATCATAGTATGTCACACGATGAGAAGCTACTTCTAGCTCGACAGGAATAACGGCCTCTAAACCGTAAGAAAGAGAGAACGGAGTGTGGCCGATCGCGGTCTTGGGGTTTGTTCGGTAAGCCCATAAAGCCATAGGAAGTTCATCGTCCCACTTGCCCCCGACCTTTTCTAGTCGTTTCTTCAGGATGGACTTTATGACTTTATTAACTGCTTCGACCTGTCCATTCGCTTGAGGGTGTGCAATTGCGGAGAATTTCTTTTGGATGTGAAATCGTTTGCAGAAATCTTTGAATTCTGCACTGTCGAATTGGTTTTCGTTGCCCGTAATTATGGTGTGTAAGAGACCGAACCGACAGATGATGTTACGAACCACAAAGTTGATTACTTTCTTCGTTGTAATGGTAGCGAGGGCTTCGGCTTCAGCCCACTTCGTAAAGTAATCAACCACGACGATAGCGTACTTCGCACCACCTTTTGCCGAAGGTAGAGCACCGATGATGTCGATGCACCACATTGCGAACGGCCATGGGCTGACCATATGCGTTATCTCAGTAGGAGGAGCCCTAGGGATTCGGGCGTATTTCTGGCACCTATCACATTTCTTTGCATAGTCCAACGCATCGTGATTCACGGTAGGCCAGTAATATCTGTAGCAAAGTATTTTCTTGGCAAGTGCTTGCCCCCCGGTGTGATCGCCACATTCTCCCTCATGTACATCGCGTAACACTTGTTTAATTTCATCGTGAGCGATACATCGGAGTAGGGGAACTGAGTACCCTCTTCTGTACATAAGTCCATTCTGAATGGTAAATCTTGAGGCCTTTCGAAGGACCTGTCTCTTTTCACTCCGACGCTCCGGCAGGGTTCCGTGCTCTATGTAATTTTTGAGTGGAGTCATCCATGAATCCTTTTCAGGGATGGTTTCGCATACTTGGTTTATTTCCGTCCGGTCGATACTTGGGGAAGATAGCGTTTCTACGGGAATGAGTCCCATTTGTTGAGCTTCGCCTGTGCTGGCTAGCTTCGCCAACTAATCGGCCTTTTGGTTGCGTTCTCGAGGTATACTGTAGATGGCGTAGTAATCGAAATGGTCTAGTACTTCCTTAACTCAAGCTAAGTAAGCAGCCAACCTTCGATCTCTTGCTTGATACTCTCCATGTACATGACACACAACTAATTGTGAATCACAATAAATTTCCACTATGATAATTCTCAAATCTCTAGCAAGTTTCAAGCCAGCTAGGAGGGCCTCATATTCAGCTTCATTATTAGTCGCATGGAAATCGAACTTTAAGGCATAACATATGGATCGACCTTCGGGAGTTTCAAGCACAATACCAGCGCCTGAACACCGGTCGTTTGATGCTCCGTCAGTATAAAGTTTCCAGACGTATTCAGGGAATTCACTGGCTTCGGGCAAGTCCTCTGGGATGGTAAATTCAGCTATGAAATCGGCAAGGACTTGTCCTTGTATGGCCCGTCTCGGAGCGTAAGTAAGGTCAAACTGGCTCAGTTCGATGTTCCACTTGAGTAACCTACCAGACGTCTTAGGCCGCGAAAGGACCTGTCGTAACGGCTGGTCGGTGTAAAAAATAATGGAATGTGCCTGGAAGTATGGTCGGAGTTTTCTTGATGCAATGACAAGGTAGTTAGCCAACTTTTCCAGCTTCCGATAATTTCTTTCAGCCCCAGTCAATCGTTTACTGACATAGTATACGGGCCTCTGTATCTTGTCTTCTTCTCGGATTAATGCAGCGCTGATAGCGTTTTTTGATATCGCCAAGTATATGAACAACTTCTCATGATCAATAGGCTTTGACAGTACCAACGGTGTGGACAGATGTTGGACTAGTGCTTGGAAAGCGCCCTCGCACTCTATGGTCCATTCAAAGTTTTGTTTCCCTTTTCGAATCAGATCGAAGAAGGGAATGCATTTTTCAGTGGACTTTGAAATGAACCTGCTCAATGCTGCTACTTTCCATTGAGAGTCTGGACTTGCTTTATAGTTTTGGGAGTTTCAAGATTTCTGATTGCCCAAATCTTTTCGGGATTGGCTTCGATTCCCTGGGTGTTAACGATGAACCCAAGGAACTTTCCGGATGCAACTCCAAAGTGACATTTCAGTGGGTTGAGCTTCATCTTGTACTCCCGAAGTATGTTGAACATAGTTTCCAGGTCTTTTACATGGTCGGTGGAGAGTCGTGACTTCACAAGCATGTCGTATACATATACTTCCATTGTCTTCCCGATTTGATTAGCGAACATCCGATTGACCAACCGTTGGTAAGTAGCTCCGGCGTTCTAGAGTCCAAAAGGCATAACCTTGTAACAGTAAAGTCCCAGATTGGTTACGAAGCTGGTGTGTTCTTGATCGGGTAAATGCATCGGTATCTGATTGTAGCCTGAATACGCATCCATGAAGGATAAGAGTTCATGTCCAGCCGTCGAGTCCACTAGCTGATCAATTCTAGGAAGCGGGAAACTGTCTTTGGGGCACGCTTTATTCATATCGAAATAGTCGACACATGTTCTCCTCTTCCCGTTTGGCTTTCAGACTAGCACGGGATTTGACACCCATTCAGGATATAGCGCATCTCGAAAGAATCCGTTTTCTTTAAGCTTTTCTACTTCCTCTTTAAGGGCGGCAGATCTCTCTGGATCCATACTGCGCCTTTTTTGTTTGACCGGGACATGCTGCGGGTCAATGTTTAGAGTGTGGCTCGCGATGTCCGGCGAGATCCCACACATATCAGAATGTGTCCAGGCGAATACGTCAAGATTTGCCCGCAGAAATTCAACCAACTCCTCTTGAGTTTGCTGGCTTAGCTGAGATCCAATCTTTATTATTTTTGAATCATCGTTATTGTCAATTGGGACATCAATCGTCAGTTCGGACGGGGATGCTTGACTTTCTTTAGATTCTCCTTCGTCTTCAGTTTCACTTGGGTCAAGGTACTTGAGGAATTGGCTGGGGTGCCCGGGCCTAGGCCCGGGCATTAATTTTCAGTTATCGGCGAAACAAACGCAGAGAGATTCCTCTACGCCCTTTCCCTTCTCCTTTCGCTATGCCTCTCGCAGCTCCGCAACATAGCAGGCTCTGGCAGTGGCCTGATCTCCCTGAACGATTCCTATTCCATGATCAGTGGGAAATTTTAAGGTCAAACACCATGGGGCAATGGCTATTCTAAATTCAGCGAGGGCCGGTCGACCCAAGAAAGCATTGTAAGGGGAGTCTATGTCCAAAACGATGAACAGCAACATCCGTACTCTCCGACGCTCTCCTACTCCCAACTCTACTAGCAGGTCCACCATCCCAGTGGGGATTGTGGCACTTCCGTTGAAACCATGAACTCAAGATTGACAAGGCTTCAAGTCTGCGACTTCCATCTTCATTTGATCATAAGCTCGCTTGAACAAAATATTCACAGAGCTTCCACTGTCAACTAAGATCATTTTATCCAAGCGAGACTACTTGTGCTGAGATGACCAATGGATCGATAGTGGGAGCTTCAACTTTATCTGCGTCTCTGCTCCTAAACACGATGTCATCCGTCATCATTTTCTGTTGCTTGGCCAGAGCCCCTTCATCATAACTATAGCAACACTCGAAGTCCGCATGCCTGATAGAACTGGCATATGACTCCATTTCCTTCCAGCTTCGGTCTGCTGGGTGAGGACCGCCACTTATTGTATTGATGATCAACCTCTCGTCCGCACGAGCGGGTTCTTCCTGTCTTTCCTGGTTCGGTGCACGAATCTAATTTGATGGGCCCACGCCACTAGATTGCGGCGCCCGTACATACTGATCCAACTTCCGCTCTCGTATCAGTTTTTCAATGAGGTCTTGCAAGTGACGACACTCATTGGTGTTGTGGCCATAACTCTCATGGAATCTACAGAACTTTCCTGTTTGGATTTGTCTTTCAGTTGGTGGTTTTGGGGCAGGCTTCTTATACTGCATGGTATTGCAGGTTTGCTACTACAAATTTTCCAACGACGTGTTAAATGGAGTGTAGTTTTAGTACATGGAAGCTCTATGCCGTGGTCCACGATCCTGATCGCGTTTTTTGTTCTGATTTCTATTGTCCCTCTGTTGATTCTGTTTGTTTTGGACATTCAACTGAACTTTTCCAGAACTATCTCCGGACTGTTTAACAGCGACGTTACACTGGATACCTTCGATATTGGGTCCTACGTCATCCTGCTTCCTAGACTGTTTCGCATCCTCCCTTCTCAGGAATTGGGCTGCCTTGGAATAGAAACGGTCCAATGACGCAGGTTGTTTCCCAGCTAACCAACTTCCGAACTCGGAATCAGCATCAATCCCCTTAGTCAGAGCAATCAGGATATAGTTATCGTTGGGATTACTTATTTCTGCACACGCAGCATGGAATCGCTCCAAGTAACGTCTAAGCGTTTCTCCAAGAGCTTGCATAACACTAGACAGAGTGTTAACGTCCTTTGGCCTCGCCACATGCATACGGAATTGTTCGACAAACTTGGTGGCCATCTGGTCAAAGTTAGAGATGGATCACAGTGGTAAACGAGTGAACCACATGATAGCGATGCCCCCTAGGCAAATAGGGAAACTACGGCACTTTACTGCGTCATCCGATCTAGCAACATTCATCAGCCATTCGTATTTCAGGGCGTGTTGATTGGGATCAGAACTCACTTCATAAACTGGAAAAGCTGGCATCCTGAAGTGCCGAGGTGGTTCAGCATATAAAACATCATCGGTGAAAGGGGTATGACTTCGGCAGATTCCCCAGTCGTTATTAGAGAGACCCTGACTTTCACGGATCATTTGGCGGATCATCTCTGGTATATCTGGCGTTCGAACACTTGTAGCATGTTGTGCCAAGGTGTGGTCGGGTTCCACAGCACGAGTCTGGACCAGACGCGGTCGACGGTCCGTGTCTCGCCTCCTTGGTTCAACATCCTCAGGGACATAAGGTTCAGGAGTCTGCTCTCATTGGCTATGTTGAGGATCGGCTTGGTTTCTAGCATCACCTCCCCGTCCGGGCGTGGTGGTAGTAGCAATGTTGCTAGTAACATGATAAGGAGCAGCTCCTCCCCGAGTTGAAGGTTCTATGCGGAGGCTAACGGATGGTCCAGCTATAGGTTGCCCAAGGTTCGAAGCAGGTTGGTGTCCCGCGGCCTGGGGGTAGCTTCCACCTAACCGTGGACGTGTGGATCTAGTTTGGCCATCGAAGGAGGCTGAACTTTCTGTGGAGGAGTGAGAACCTTGGTCTCTTCTAGAGCTTCTTCGCCTTTGGCGATTTAGCTGGTTAGTCAACTCCGTGTTGGCGCGTAGTTGTTCCGCTAGCTGCTGTCGACTTTGGGTCAACTCTTGAAGCAATGTCTGGAATTCTTGTCTAGTGATCGGACCTGATGGATCTGAAGGTCCTGCAGCATTTTGGTTGGATGGAGGTGATTGCACGGGATTTTGTCGGTCCCGTGCTCGTTGATCAGCAGCTGCAGAGGTGGTACGTGTGCTCACCATAATGAATTGGCGAAGTCCTTTCCTAGATCTGATTCCAAATATGAATAGAATGGAAGGGCTTGAAAGTTCTAGATCTGGATCTTCTTCTTAGATTTATGCAATTCAATATAGATAGGAGATCTAAAGAGCAGGAAAAAAATTGGGTTTTCTCAGTGAAAGCACCAAAGTGTTTGTACCAAAATTGGGCACAACACTCTTCGAAAGTCTTTGAAGAGATAAAGTGAAGAAATTAAATGAAAAAAGAGGAATTATCTAACAAAAACTCCAAATTTCAGAAATGAGCATAATTAAAGTGCAAGAAGACACAAGAATTTAGAGTGGTTCAGCGTATAGCCTACGTCCACTATGAAATAGTTTTCTTTATTGATCTTTCTTTTGTGTTTACAAGTGAATTCAATGATTTACAGCAGTCAATTGTGATTTGCAGCAGTGAATTTCGTTCATGGCAGCAGCAATTGAGTTCAGATCTGGATCTGGCGAAGTCCGGGCGTTTGAGATCTCAAAGAGGAAGAAGAACCCCTTTTTTGTTGGCTTTGGGGGTCTATTTATAGGTGTAGGAGGCTGGTATTTCGCCCAGATCTCGGGAGACCCTCTCTCGCACGTGACCAGGCCCGTACGCCCAAGCCCGTGAAGTTTCGGTCTGATCCGTGATCGACATGAGTAGATTTCGACTCGCTCGAGATTTCATCCAATGGAGTCGAAATTTGGCGTGGACATTCTCTAGCATGCACGTAGTCTTCTGTGAAAATTTCATAGCATTTGGACTTGTAGATTGGGAGATATGATCGATACGAAATGGAGTTTTTGGTAGGCTGTTTCCTTCGACTCGCTTCCGTTTCGACTCGCTTTCGTTCGACTCGATGACGTGGCACTTGATTCTTACTTTGTCATGGATGCTGTTTCGAGCAAGTCGAAGTAAGCACTTGGTTGAGTGAGTCGAAGGAAGCTTCGGTCGAGCGAGTCAAAGCTAGCACTAGTCGAGCGAGTCGAAGCTAGCACTGGGAGAGCGAGTCAAAGCTAGCACTGGGAGAGCGAGTCGAAGTGGGTTCATTTTGGGAGGTTTGAGCAGTGGAGTCGAAGTTGATGGAGTCGAATAGTTGTCTGAGCAGAGCGAGTCGAAGTATGTGCTTTCGATGGTTTCAAACGGGAGCGAGTGGAAGAGAGCAGCTCTGAGGGACATGGAGCAAGTCGAAGAGAACAGCTCTGAGGGACGTGGAGTGAGTCAAAGTTGGCTTCTCTTGAGTGTTGCGAAGCGAGTCGACGGAGCGAGTCGACCGACAATTGATTTTCGTCCAATCTTGTATCGCTCATAACTCGAGCATACGAACTCGGATTGACTTGAGATTTGAAACGTTGGCTCCCATGGCTTAGCTTGTCATGTCCTACCAATTTTGGCTCGATCCGGACTCAGACAAAATTCATCGATATCCGTAGTGAGCCCGTATATAACCGATCTCTGGGACGGGCCGTCACTGGTTACTAGTCAATTCCTTGGTGTTACAGCCTTGCCAAAAGGCAGGATAACAACAGTATAGACACAGCTAGGACGAGACTAGACCGTCCGCGTAATGCATCCGCCAACCCAAGGCTGGGAGCAAAAGAGTAATTATCCGGGAGTTGACTATGACAACTTGAACCTATGACCCATGCCTGATATTCATAACAACTCTAGGTTATGACTGAAAGGATGCCTAGAGATAGAATCATCGGATCAATACCCGAACTCATGGGTAACTGATCATCATTTCGACCCTTACAATGAGCAATGGATCGCGAGTACATTGAATGAAAAGCGCATCATTCAGAAACACAAGTGAATTCAATGTCAAAGTTGGAGCTAGCTATGTAGCAGCGTGCAGTGCAAGGCTAAGTTCTACTAATCCTTTGATTCAACATCCTTATAAGCCTGATCATTTACCATTGCAAATAAACACATGAGGCGCCTACAACTCATCATGAGTATTGTAGATCAGATCACAACTCTATGCAATTATGAAGAAAGAGTCAATTGTTTTACTTCAGGTGAATCTTGATGTGTTCGCTTTGACTCGACCTCATATATATATATATATATGGACTCTCGCTAGCCAAGAAGAAACCTGCATTAAAAGTCGACCCGAAGCATGTCTTGGTGAACAAAAATGATGCGACATGGATCCAGAGAGATCTGTTGCACTTGAAGAGAAGGCGAATCTGCTCAAAACCTGTGGGTTTATCCATGATGCCCTCCAACCAAAATGAGTATCCAATCCTTTACTTATAAGAAAAACGAACAGAGAGTGGAGGACATATGTAAACTACTCAGATTTTCATGGGGTATGAAAAAGCACAGCTTTCCACTTCCAATGATCAACCAACTGATGGACCTGACCATCAGACATGAATTACTCACATCCATGGATGCGAACTCCAGATACAATCGTATACTGAAGCATGTCCTAGACCAGGAATACAACTATTTCATTATTGACCTGGGCCTATAGTGCTATGCTGAAATCCATGGATTCAAACTTGAGAACGCTTATGCTACTTACCTAAGAATGATTAACAGATCATTCAAAAATCATATCGGCCGATCGATGAAAGTAGATGTGGTTAATATGCTCGTGAGATCACAACTTTCAAACGACCATATCGATGACTTGACAGAGGTATTTGGTGCTCTCTATAAAATGCAGGATGAAACTCAATCCTTTGAAATGCTCTTTCACCATTACATCAGAAAGATTCTTTGTTTCCATCATCAATTCTCATGGAATCAAGACTAATTTCTAGAAAATTCCGACAGTTAGAGACACCCATGTACCGAGGACAATCAAGCAGCTCTGATAGATCGTTTGAAGAGACCTTCCATTTTACCCAAACCTTTGGATCGCAAAGATTTATACATCAATTGGGCTGTGTCAACACACGCCATAAGCATCGTAATGCTATGTGAAGATAAATGAATCCAAAGACTAGTATATGATGAAGGCTGGCTATTGACAAGCTCACCCCGTTAACGTCTATATCGACCAGCCGTTATGATAGGTCCAACTGCGGCCTTAGATGTCTGAAAAGTTACCCGGATGGGGTATCGAGCTACGCCAATTTGATTTCACATATCTCCCTCGGCGAGCTCTCCATGATCAAACATTAGCATACTTCATATCTAAATCCACCACATCAGACGACTATCTGAAGAACAGTGGTGAACCATCCAACCGATGGAGAACGTATACAGATGGAACTTCCAATAATTGGCTTTTTAACGTCGAAGTTGCGTTTATGACTACTGAGGAATGATCGATCTGCCACGCCCTCAAACTCAACTTCCCTGCAACAAATAACGAAGCTAAGTATGAAGCCTTGGCGCTCAAACTTGCAAGAAAACTAGGAGTGGAAACTTTGCATATATTATGTGATTATTGGTTAGTAGTATACCGAGTCAGGGAAGATTATTCAACTAGGGGGCAACATCTTGCTCCTTATCCTAGCTGGGTCCAAAAGCTACTAGTCGACTTCGACTATTACACCATTACACACATCCTCGGAGAACAAAATGAAAAATCTAAGTCACTGGTCAAGCTAGCCAGTTCTGGGGATGCACGGCAAAAAGACTTTGTCCTAGTTGAAATGCTTATTATCCCAAGCATTGACAAATGAAGATCAACTAGATCTTAGAGATGGATCTAGGAGAGGAGTCATGGATGACTCCTATGGAAGATTATCCACAATTGGGGATTCTTATTGAATAAATGAATAAGAAATGGCATATCCTCCGTGAAGCATCACTGCATGATTATGTCTGGATCATTTGACTCCGTCGATTGTTTGCACAAAAAATGGACAAACACCTCAAAGTTGTATGATTTAGTAGATCTTATGTTGTTCTTAGTGATTTTGGGTGATTTATGCAAATATATGAAAAGCAGGGGCTAAACTGTAAAAAGACACGCAGATTTATAGTGGTTCAGCCAGAATGTGCCTACGTCCACTTTATATGTTATTTCTCTTCTCATGTTTTGATTACAAGTACAAAGCTTTGATACAAGTAAAAGAAAGTTGTTTGAAAGTTCTCTCCGTGCTTGAGCTCTCAAACTTGTCCCCATTGTTGTACCCTTGCCCCTCTATTTATAGAGTGAGGTTGTGGGTAGGGGTCTAGGATGTGTATAGTTGCTGATGGGCCTGGGATGATATGATCTGGCCTGGTACGTCTTGGTTCGTCATTGCTTGGTTCGGAGGTGGTTGGAGTGTAGAATGGACCGGCAGTTGCTTGGACCGGTGGTGGGATGGTGAGGTTGATCCGGTGTGGAGATGGTTCGGCATGGGCTGGTCCGGTTGGTTTGGCAGGAGGGTTGGCCCGGGTTGGTTCGGCAGGAGGTGGTTCGGTGGGAGTTAGGAAGGTTGGTCCGGTTATGGAGTTAGGAGAGGTTGGTCTGCCGAATGAGTTCGAATGAGGTCTGCCGGATGGGGTATGCCGAATGGGGTATGCTGAATGGGCCCTGGAAAACGAGAATGCCGAATGAATCAAGCTTCTTAGTCTCGAGGTCTTCTGGGTGAGAACACGCCCAACATTTGCCCCCCAAAGTGGGGCATATTCTTGAATATGGCGTGCTTTGTTTGACATTTCCAATTGGCCCTTGGATGCCGAACCAGATGGTCCGGTCGTGTCCTTTTGTCTATAAGTAGGGACCGTACGCCTTTGCTATTTCCTACCTGCCGAACTAAACATTTGCTCTTGCCGGATCAAACTTCGTAGCTGAATCGAACGTGGTAGCCGAATCAACGTGGTAGCCGAACCAACCTGGTTGCCGAATCAAAGTGATACCCGAATCAATTTGGTAGCCGAATCAAAGTGATAGCCGAATCAACGTGGTGCCCGAATCAATTTGGTAACCGAATCAAAGTGATAGCCGAATCAACGTGGTGCCCTAATCAATTTCCCTATTTTCACTGAATCAGGTGAGATCCTTTCTATGTTGGACAAATGGTTTATCGAAGGTAGTTGTATATCTGTATAAACGGATGGAGTTGGGAATGCCGAGTGGGTTATAGCATGGAGACGCCGGATGGGGTCATATCCAGATGACGTTGGAATTGCCGAATGGATATGAGAACTACCGAACGGCCTTGAGAATTTTGCATTTACTTTACCGAATGACAACGGGAGTTTGAACATTCTGATTTTATGAGTGAAATTCCATATTATATACTTACTTTTTTACATCCTTTGTTCTAACAACATGTTTTTTCGGTGTTGTAGATAATGTCTCGTAAAGTGGAAACTCGATCAGACAAAAAGAAATCCGGGGGTGAAGGAGGTTCCTCTGTCGTGCCCCCAGCTCAGCCGAATCCAGAACGTCACGGATCTGCCCCGAGATCACTAGTGGACGGGTACGGCCCTCAGGAGCTTCTGAACTCCCCGCCCGATTGCTTTCCTAGTTCCCTCAAGGAGGAGCAGCTCGATGTCATTTCCCGATCCTTTGGAATCGATAGGGCGCGCTTGCTATTGCCTGGGAGAGACGTTATGCCGTATGATCCTCCTGAAGGGTACTTCGCCTACAGCATATACCACTGCATGTGTGGTGCCATCCCACCTCTGAACGCTTGGATAGCCAGCTTCCTTACATATCTTAAGGTGGCCCCGTTCCAGCTTCAACCCAACTCCTATGCTATACTGGTGAGCCTCTTCGTCATTTTCCGGAGGAAGTATGGTCGTGCTCCTTCCAACCGAGAGATCCGGTATCTATATAACCTGAGGGGCTATAAGAAGGGGTCCCCATACATTAGCTTGGAGTCAGCTGTGACCTTCAAGCCGGTCTTGGATCTGTATTCCAAATTCAGCATGTTCAAGAAGGAATGGTTCTTTGTTAGGGACGACTCTGTATCAATTCGGCGCTTTACTTCTGGATGTAAGTTGATGCTTTTACTTATAATTTCCATTTCGATTGCGATGCTTCTTCTCATACTTCCTCATTTTTGCTAGCGACAGGTGGCTTTACGGTTGTGGAGACTGACCGCCTGGTTCAGACGGCGGTTGAGATAGAAGCTATTCTCGGGAAATATAGATCATCTACCTTCCTGATCAGAAATGCGATCCTTCTGGAGTATAACTTAATCCTTCCACAACAGTCAGTAGTCAAGCTGAGGGAAACGGCGGAGGAGAAGGCGGCTATTCAGACTAAGGGAGGTGTTACGGTAGAGAGTAGCAAAAGGAAACCTTTCACAAAACCTCCAGCCGTCAGAGGTAAGAAACTCAAGAAGTCGGACGGTCCCTCCCCCAGCAATTGTCCACTTACCCAGGAGGAGGAAGACATAGAGGAGGAAAGAGGTGAGGGTGGAGATGGTCGGGAAGGTGATAAAGGTGGCGATGGCATCGGGGCCTTGCTCCCTGGGCAGGCGGGTGAGATTCAGGAGTGGACGGATGATGCTTTCCACCAGGCTTTCGAGGGGCTGGACGAAGATCCGGCTTTGGTAGAGAAAACCGGGACAGCGGACAAGGCCGGGACCGGTGCAAGCCAGTCTTTTCAAACCATTCCAGCCAAGGTGGCTCCGACGACTCAAGGTGAACTCTTGACTCCTGCATGCTTCATTAATGATAGAGACTTCGGAATATTTTATGATCCGCTCCCGTCCTGGAATGAAATCCAGGACTTATTGCAGTATCCTACTTCTCCCCAGGGTTTGTATAACAGACGTGCTTTCTTTCTTCTTTTAACTTGTACTTTACCGCGTTTCTCGAATCATATAGTGATGTAAGCTTGTGACACTTTTTCTTCATATCAGGAGCAGGTAAAACATCCAAGGCCTCGGATCTTCGGCACAGGCTTGAGCAATACAAGCTTTCCAAAACTTCTGTCAAGCCGAAGCCTTCGACCCACCGCTCTGGGGATGTAGTCGGCTACCGTCCTCTTCTCGGGGTTATCGAAGAGGGTATTCAGCAGAGAAAGAGGAGTCGTCCTTTATCCGAACCTTCGCCCGGTCCTCAGTTCCCGGCTCAGCCTCTTCATGATATCACGGAGGAGGACAGCGAGTTTGCACCTTCTCCACACCCGTCCGGAAACCCTACCGTTATTCACATCAACCGTCCTGACTTGGCTCGTAATCCATTTGCGGGTCATCCTGACCTGGATCCAAGCTCTCATGATATTACCTTTGACGAAGTCACCGGTGAACACCTTCTCCCCCGCAACCCCATGGTACGAGTACTTGATGAAGCTAAGTCCTTAGATCTCGATTTACTCACTACTCGTATAATCACTATGGGAGACGAGGCCAAGGCTAATATTGATCGGGTGGCGGAGGAGACTAAGAAGCTGATGGGGCATCATGCCCGGCTGGTTAAGGCCGGATAGGAGATTGGGAGCGCCAATATCCGACTTCGATTGGTGGTTTCGGATCAGGCCAAACAGCTTGCGGATCAGGCTATTCAGATTTCTCAGCATGAGGCTGCTACTGGACGACTAAGGAAAACCATGGAAGAGGCCAGTCGGGCCGAATTGCGGAAAATGGAAGCTACTTGCAAAGAACGGATTGACATGGCTATTGCCATGGTGGACGAGGTTCAGAAAGCGGATCTTGAGCAGGTGGAGGAATTGTCCGGGAAACTTGAGGCTGCAGAGCTTGCTCAAGCCAAGTTGAGGGAGGAGATGGAGGCAATGCGGGGATCCCTTCTGGCCGACTGCTCGAGATACCGATCGGAGAGAGATGCAGCCGTTGGGAGGTTGTCGGCTTTCGAGGCCCGGATGAGGGAGTTTGAGGAGAATGAGGGGATGATGGACGAAATGCTTCAGGACATGTACTTCCGAACCTGGAAGCAGGGCAACCTATCCTGGATGGATGATTATCCCAGGTTCATGGCTAAGATCTATCTTCGGGCTCTGGAGGAGGCTAAGGCCGATGCGGATAAAGATGGTGGTGTGGCCTTCAGCATGGATGCGGTCACTGCCCAGTTTGCCAAGGAGGAGAAGGTGGCGGTGAAGGAAGGTATGCGGTTACTTGCCGCTGAGGAGGTAGGCGTGCAGGTAGAGGATGACGATCAGGATAGTCAGGAAGCAGGTGCTGGTAAGTCTCCCATTTTAGTTTCTCCATCAACTTGGTTGCTTATTGCTAATGAGTCCTTTTTCTGACTGGACAGGGGGTCAACAGGGCAAGGATAAAGCTCCACTGCAGCCGGCCCCTTGATTATACCTGGAAAAACTCCTTTTGTGGATTTGACAGTGTTGTATATGTTAGTCGAAAAATAGTAACGTAGCCTTTAGGTTGTAATATTTTGCCACTTGTAATAAATAGTCTTATTTTTGACGTGTAATTCTTTAACTTAAGCTGATTTTGTCGTCTTTTGAATGTTTGCTGTTATTTTGGCATGTCGTACGAGAAATATAGCTATGTATATTTTTGTAATTAAATTGTGTTTGATGTCGGGTTCTAGTTTAAGACATAATTTCATGACTTGCAATGTTCGTGTGTGGTGTGAACAAATTATAGTCATGTATTTGTACACAAAAGAAGAAAATACCGCCTTTCATGTTTCAGTCGTAGATGGCAGTCTTGTATATCTTGTATGACCGAACATGGAATGCAGTCGAATGCCCTGCCGTTCGATTGTAAATCTTTGCATCCATTGGCGAGTATCTCCTACTCTGTATCCTGTACTTTATGGATTTTTATAGAGGATAGGAGGATAGCTTTTTTAAGTAAAATTGAAATACGTGAAATAGTAAAACTTCCAATCACGGAAGGCCTTCGATGTGCTTAAGTTCGTGGCAAACGGGTTTTGTAGTCACTTTCCCTAGCTGTGGGTCTTGGAGACATTTGTCACCCATCTTACGCCTCCGCGGGGAGTTAATTCTTTTTTACCACAGCCGCACTTAAGACACATCGGAGCTGAGATCGCGCACAGTAACTACCCGGGCCATTATGGCCCGTACTCATGGGTATTATTCGATTTACTGTGGCCGGCTAGCGTGGGTGCCGATCGTCAACTGTGAACTGCCCCTGGCTGGCCACACCTTATGTTGGGGCTTATAGTCGGTTCACAGTTGCCGGCGAGCCTAACGCCGTAATGAGCTGCCTCGGCTTTAGTCGGCCTTCTCGGTGGCTTATAATCGGCTCATTACAGTTGGCTTTAAGGGCCGTCGCGAGCAATGAGCTAACCCGCAGCAGAGGGATGCTGGAGCAAAAGTGTCTCATTGGCGAGGGCATAGATTCGCATAGTACCTGTTGGGTCTTGTCCAGGTGAAGTTGCGTTGTGGAGTGCTTTGAATAGAAATGCTATATGCTCAGGATTTTGTTCAACAGAAAAGGATAAAGTTAACAAGCAGCCAAGATACAAAGGAACAAGTTAAAAAAGAGACAAGGTTTTTTAAAGTGGTTCGGCACGAAAGTGCCTACGTCCACTGATTCTCTTTGTTAATTCACTTCATATGGGCAATACAAGTTAAGAAAAGTATCGACGGAGGTGTCGGATGTTCCATGCCCTCTGGAACACCTCTCCGTCCACTGTTGACAAAATATAGGCTCCGTTGTGGAGATCCTTATGAATTACATATGGTCCATCCCAGATGGGGTCTAGTGCTCCGGGGCGAGGGAAGATTCGCTTGAGGACAAGATCCCCTTCTTGTAAGGTACGATGCTTGACTTTGGAGTTGTATTGCGCTGCCACTTTCTGCTTGTGGGCTGCTGTTTTAAGGACTGCATCATTTCTTCTCTCCTCAACTAGATCCAAAGACATGTGGAGGAGCTCTTCATTCTCTTCCGGGTTATAGTGGATCCTACGGTGGGAAGGCACAACGGTTTCAACTGGGAGCATAGCCTCCGATCCGTAAGCCAAAGAGAAAGGAGTGTGCCCCGTTGATGTTCTGAAAGATGTGCGGTAAACCCACAGTGCCGTAGGGAGTTCGTCCACCCAAGCGCCCTTTGACTTTTCGAGCTTCTTTTTGATCAGAGTCTTCAGAATTTTGTTGACTGCTTCGACTTGTCCGTTTGCCTGGGGATACGCTACGGATGAGAAGCTTTTATGAATTCCGTGCTCTCGGCACCAGTTGGCGAATTCCTCGTTGTCAAACTGAAGTCCATTGTCTGATATGATTTTGAGTGGGACTCCATACCTGCATAGAACATTTTTGATCAAGAAGTTAATAACTTTTGCTGAAGATACTTTATTCAGAGGTTCTGCTTCCACCCATTTGGTGAAATAATCAACTGCCACTATAGCATATTTGGCCCCGCCTCGGCCCATCGGTAGCTCGCCGATTAAGTCAATTGCCCATATTGCGAAGGGCCAAGGGCTGGTCATTTGAGTAATCTCAGTTGTTGGTAGCCGTGGAATCTTAGCAAATTTTTGGCATCTGTCACACTTCTTGACGAAATCTAAGGCGTCCTTGCTTAAGGTGGGCCAGAAATATCTGTATCGGAGTATCTTTTTTGCTAATGTTTGCCCTCCGTTGTGATCTCCATAGCTCCCCTGATGGATGTTGGATAAGATTTCCTTGGCTTCCCTTCCGGCGACACACCTTAATAATGGGTTAGAGAACCCGCGCCGATAGAGGATGTCTTCTTGTATTGTATAGCGGGACGCTTTCCTCAAGATTTTCTTGACTTCATTACGCCCGTCGGGTAGTGTGCCACTTTGTAGGTAGTCTCAGATGGGAGTCATCCAAGTTGCTTCTTCGGTTTCAGTTATCAGATTCACTTGTTCAAAACTTGGGGCCATTTGCTTTGAGATGGTCACTGCCCCGAAGATGGTGATGTCTCTCACACTTACTTGCTTTGCTAATTCGTCGGCCTCTCGGTTCTCCTCCCGAGGGATGTGTTTGACTAAGTAGTGGTCCAATCGGCTGAGAAGTAACTTGGTCTTCTTTAGATATGCTATGAGTCGTTCTTCTCGAGCTTGGAATTCTCCTAGTATTTGATTAACAATAAGCTGAGAATCGCTGTGAAGACACAAAGAATTGGCTCCGATCTCGATGGCAATTTCTAGTCCGGCTATCACTGCTTCATATTCTGCATCGTTGTTGGTGGCAGCGAACTCCAACCTTATAGCATGGTGCAGTTTATTTCCACTGGGGGTGATTATTACAACACCTGCCCCCGAGCCTTGTTCGTTCGACGCGCCATCCACAAAGAGATTCCATTTGATGTCTCCTGTTATTTCCAATTGCTCCTTATCTCCGTTGGTAGTGAATTCTGCAATGAAGTCAGCCATGGCCTGTCCCTTGATGGCGGTGCGAGGGTGATAGGTGATATCATGCTGACTCAGTTCAATGCACCATTTAAGAAGTCGCCCAGAAGTGTCGGGGCGATGGAGTACCTGCCTCAGTGGTTGATCGGTCAGAACTTTGATGGAATGGGACTGGAAGTAGTGCCGCAGTTTCCGTGATGTGATAAGTAAACAGTATGCTAGCTTTTCAAGTTTAGGATATTTGACTTCTGCCCCAGTAAACCTTTTGCTGACGAAGTAAACTGGCCGCTGCGTGCGGTTGTCTTCCCTTACCAAGGCAGCGCTTAGGGCGTGAGATGACATAGCAAGGCATAGATATAATTCTTCGCCTTCACTTGGAGTCGAGAGTACCGGTGGTTTCTGGAGGTGTTCGATTAGGTTAAGGAAAGCGGTTAAGCATTCGTCGGTCCATTCGAACTTTCCTTTGTCTTTCTTTAGAGCTTCGAAAAAGGGGACGCACTTGTCCGTTGCCTTGGAGATGAATCGGCTCAGGGCGGCCACTTTTCCATTTAGGCTTTGCATTTCCTTTCGGGTGGACGGTATCTTGATATCCCTTAGCGCTTGGACTTGTTCAGGGTTTGCTTCTATCCCCCGGGCATGAACGATGAATCCTAAGAACTTTCCTGATGACACTCCGAAGGAGCACTTTGGTGGATTCAACTTCATTCCATACTGTCGAAGTACCTAGAACATCTCGCCTAGGTGGCTTACGTGATCTTTGGCTTTTCGTGATTTCACTAGCATGTCATCCACATATACTTCCATAGTTCGTCCTATTAGCCCCGCAAACATCTTGTTGACGAGGCGCTGGTAGGTGGCTCCTGCATTTTTAAGTCCGAAAGGCATTACCTTATAGAAGTACAAGCCCCGGTCGGTGATGAAACTAGTGTGGTCTTGGTCGGGAGCATGCATAGGAATTTGGTTATATCCTGAGTATGCATCCATAAAGGATAGGAGTTCGTGCCCGGCTGTGCTGTCTACAAGTTGGTCGATTCTGGGAAGTGGGAAGCAATCCTTTGGGCAGGCGTCGTTTAGGTTGGAAAAGTCAATGCAGGTTCGCCACTTCCCATTAGCCTTTTTTACCAGCACCGGGTTTGCGATCCATTCCGGGTAGATAGCTTCTCGTATGAAGTCATTGGCGAGTAGATTCTTTACTTCTTCATCGAGGGCTGCTGATCGCTCTGCCCCCATACTTCTCTTTCTTTGCTTTACAGGCGCCTTGGTAGGATCAATGTTTAATACGTGGCATGCTATGTCGAGGGAGATTCCGGTCATGTCAGCGTGTGACCAAGCAAATACATCCAAGTTGTGGCGGAGAAAATCGATGAGTTGTTCCTTCAACTTGGTTTTTAGTTGGGACCCAATTCTCAACAGTCTACTTGAGTCGTGTTTGTCTACAGATATAAATTCCATAGCCTCTGCAGGCTCGGCGGTGGCCTCCTCCTCTTTGTCCCTAGGATCTAATTCATTGAAAGGGTCGCTGGTATATCGAAGAGGAGGGGCTTTCTTTAATTGCTACGCTTCTAGACTTTTGTGCAGAGGACAATCTCTACACCCTTCCCTTTATCCTTCCTGTGGTTGTTGCGAAGTTCAGTCACATAGCAGTCTCGAGCAACGTCCTGATCTCTTTCCACTTCCCCTACTCCATTGTCCGTTGGGAATTTCATCTTTAGGCACCATGGGGCTAAGACAATTTGGAAGTCAGACAAGGATGGCCTTCCCAAGAAGGCGTTGTAGGCCGACTGGTTTTCTATTAGCACAAACGTTTGTTTTCGTACAGCAGAGCGGGGATGGCTTCCAATCTCAACAAAAAGGTCCAGTTGCCCGAGGGGCATCTTCGCGTCTCCAGTGAAGCCGTGTAGTGGTTTATCGCAGGGGGAAACATCCTTCATTGATAGCTTCATTTTGTCGAATGCGTGTTTGAACAGGATGTTTACCGAGCTTCCAGTGTCTACCAGGATTCGGTAGACTTCGGCGGGACCAAGTCGGGCAGAGATGACCATGGGATCCATGTGAGGGTACTGCCTTCCTTCTAGGTCACGCTTACCGAACGTGATGTCATTACTTTCTTTCCGCTTCGGGTGGCGCTCTTCTATAACCGAATTGACATAGTCTTTATTGTCTCTAAGCGACTTTCCGTATCTTTCCATCTCTTTCCAGCTTCTGTCTGCGATGTGTGGCCCTCCTGAGATGGTATGGACCACTATCTTTTCCTGACTAGAGCTGCTAGCGTTGCGGTTCCCTCTGTCGGCCCCCGGGGAGGGTAGCCTTGGGTTTTCATTGGCAGGAGCTGGGGTCCTGTCCTGACCTTTTACATAACGTTCCAGTTTCTTTCTTCTGATGTGTTCCTCAATCAGATCTCGGAGATGATGGCATTCGTTGGTATCATGCCCGTGAGATTCGTGGAAGCAGCAGAATTTTCCAGACTTTTGTGAGTTATCTGATTCCTTCTTGTACGGTGGGCGTTTGTATCTAACTTCGCCTTGGGTGGCAAGGAAGATATTTTCGACGGTCTCGTTCAAAGGAGTGTAAGTGTCGAATCTTGGTCCTGGCCGATATAGGCGCTTTTCTCCCTTCTTGCCCCCAGCATTGTCTCTGGAATCAGTTCTTCGAACGTCCCTTGCCACAGCAGGGGCGTTGCCATGGGTTGTCTTATTTTGCTGTCCTGACTGCCCCTCAACGGCAGCATCCTCAAGCCTCATGTATTTCCCGGCTTCATGGAAGAAATCGGGTAAAGTAGCTGGCTTTTCTTTTGTCAGCCTTCTAGCAAATTTAGTGTCCGGATGCACACCACTGCAGAGGGCCATTAGGATAAGCTTCTCATCTGCATCTTGGACTGCGGCTGCTGCGGCGTTGAATCTGGTTAGGTATTGCTGCAGCTTTTCTCCAGGTTTCTGTTTGACGCTGGATAAGGAATAAGCGTCCTTGGGTTGCTCCACATGAATGCGGAACTGACTGATAAATTTTTCTTTCAACATTTCCCACGAGCTGATGGATCCTTGGGGTAGATGACAGAACCAGGAGGTAGCAAGATCTGCTAAGAAGAGCGAAAAGCATTTGCACAGTACTCCCTCTGTTGCTCCACTCATGAGCATATGCTGCGTGTACCTTTGTAAGTGTACAACGGGATCGGAGGTTCCTTTGTAGGGTTCCATTGTCGGCATCTTCCATTCTCGGGGGGTGATAGCAATTTCGATATTGCAGGCGAAAGGGCTGGTTACCCTAGCGCCTATCCCTCGATCTCTTTGCTCCCGTTGGACACACTCTCTGAATAAGCATGCCATCCTTTCATCAGAACTTGGAGTAGATAGAAATGAGTTTGGTTCTGTTCTGTGGGATTGATTCCGTCCAGATGACCTGTAGGGATGGTATCGTCTATCATTCCTCATATTTTCCAGTGGCTGCCTTTGATCTTCTGGGAGCATGCTTGGGTCAGCTACAGTTGGCCCTTGCCTTGATCTCCCCCTGTTGGGTTCTGATCTAAGCACTTCCTCGGGTCCAACTTCGGGCTGGACTCTAGCTCGGCCCCGTTCACTGGCGTTTCTGTGGTTAGGCAGCATGACAGGCTCAGCTACAGTTGACCTTCGCCCGGTACCTTCCCTGTTGGGTTTGGTACCAAACGTTTCCTCAGGCCTAACTTCGGGCTGTGCTCGGTCTCGACTCCTACCACGGCTACTTCTGCCGTTAGCTCCTTCGAAGAAGGGAGATCTTTGTTGTCTCTGAGATCCTCCAGACTGGGACTCGCCCCATGATTCAGTGTTGCGGTTGGATTCTTCAGCGTCCCTTAAGCGTGACATGAGATGGTCCACCAAGGCTTCCTGCTGGGATGTGAAGCGGTTAGTTACTTCAACCACAACTCTGTCCAGATCTGCTCTAGTAATTGCTACAGGCTGTTCTATGGCAGGAGTAGTTGGGTTAGCCTGTTCTTCATTTGTTACTGTTGCTGGAGGAGGACGATTTTCTTGATTCGCGGCAGCTGGATCTGGAAGACTGCTGGATGCGATGTTTTTCCTTTGCTAACATCTTTTCTCTGTTTGGGAGGCATGTTTTCCAAGTGGCGGACGATGCTGTTAGGAAAACTTGTTAAGCGGATGAAGCTGAAGCTTCGAGCTTCGACTTCTCAGTGAAAGCACCAAAAATGTTTGCACAAAAAATGGACAAACACCTCAAAGTTGTATGATTTAGTAGATCTTATGTTGTTCTTAGTGATTTTGGGTGATTTATGCAAATATATGAAAAGCAGGGGCTAAACTGTAAAAAGACACGCAGATTTATAGTGGTTCAGCCAGAATGTGCCTACGTCCACTTTATATGTTATTTCTCTTCTCTTGTTTTGATTACAAGTACAAAGCTTTGATACAAGTAAAAGAAAGTTGTTTGAAAGTTCTCTCCGTGCTTGAGCTCTCAAACTTGTCCCCATTGTTGTACCCCTGCCCCTCTATTTATAGAGTGAGGTTGGGGGTAGGGGTCTAGGATGTGTATAGTTGCTGATGGGCCTGGGCTGATGTGATCTGGCCTGGTACGTCTTGGTTCGTCATTGCTTGGTTTGGAGGTGGTTGGAGTGTAGAATGGACCGGCAGTTGCTTGGACCGGTGGTGGGATGGTGAGGTTGATCCGGTGTGGAGATGGTTCGGCATGGGCTGGTCCGGTTGGTTTGGCAGGAGGGTTGGTCCGGGTTGGTTCGGCAGGAGGTGGTTCGGTGGGAGTTAGGAAGGTTGGTCCGATTATGGAGTTAGGAGAGGTTGGTCTGCCGAATGAGTTCGAATGAGGTCTGCCGGATGGGGTATGCCGAATGGGGTATGCCGAATGGGCCCTGGAAAACGAGAATGCCGAATGAATCAAGCTTCTTAGTCTCAAGGTCTTCTGGGTGAGAACACGCCCAACATCGATACAAAGCATTACTTTTGTATCCATCGATCCGAGACCCAATATTACGTATCCACCGATACGAAGCATACATTCCAACCCTTCACATCGATTCAGGAGAGGATCGTTACGAAGGAGCATTCAAAAACAACCATCAAATGTTGTTACAACGAATTTCACGTCGGTTCAGGAGAGGATCGATATGGAATTCAATATAAGATAAACTGACAACGACTCGTGAACGTCAGCAAGAGTCAGATTAGCATATATGGATATTTGTCGGACTGATCTTCAATATTCCAGATTTACAGGAATTGGAAGCTCATTTGATAACGATTACAACACCAAACGGCTAATCACTAGCGTACAGCAATCAGTTGCAACAGTACAGGGTACAGCAGTTGACAGTCAACAGTTTACATTATCAAGAAAAACAGTCCAAGATTATGGATTTCATCGAAAAGACCATAACTATTCAGAATGAAGATTATAGCATTTCAAAGCACATCATGTTCCCACAAGACGTACTTTGGGTGGCAAATGTTATCTCGCCTTTTGGCAAGACCGTGACACCAAGAACTTGACTAGAAACCAAAGACAGTTCATCCAAGAAGATCGGCTATACGCAGGCCCACTATGGATATTGACAAATTTTTCCCAAGTCCGGATCAAGCCTAAATTTATATGACACAACAAGCGAAACTATGAGAGTCAACGTTCCAAATTTTAGGTCAATCCGAGTTCGTATGCTAAAGTTACGATCGATGAAAAATTAGACAAAAACAGCCCCTGTTCGAATCGCTCAGTTCGACTCGCTCCACTTCAACTCGCTCTGCTTCGCCTCCATCTTCGACTCGCTCCGTTCGAATCCATCTGGGAAGCCTACTTCGACTCGCTCCACTTCGACTCGCTCCGCTTCGCTTCCATCTTCGACTCGCTCCACTTCAACTCGCTTCGCTTCGCCTCCATCTTCAACTTAGCATTGATCCGAAGACTTCTTCTTCGTGTCCATCAATGTGAAGCAAGGCACATCAGTCAATACGAATAAACGCCACGTCACCGAGTCGAACAAAGAGCGAGTCGAAACAAGAGCGAGTCGAACTAAACAGCCAACCGAGAATCCCATTTCGTATAGATCATATCTCCTTATCTACAAGTCCAAATGCTTTGAAATATTCCCAGAAGACTACGTGCATACTAAAGAATGTCCACGCCAAATTTCGACTCTATTGGATGAAATCTTGATCGATACGAAATTTGTTCATATCGATCACGGATCGGACCGAAACTTCACGGACTTGGGCACGCGGGCCTGGTCACGTGCCAGAGAGGGTCTCCCGAGATCTGAGTGAAATACCAGTCTCCTACACCTATAAATAGACCCCCAAAGCCAACAGAAAAGGGGTTCTTCTTCTTCTTCTTTGAATCCTTCAATGCCCAGACTCTGCCGGATACAGATCTGAACTCCATTACTGCTGCCTATAACGAAATTCACTGCTATAAATCATCATTAACTGTTGTAATTTGCTGAAATCAATTGTAATCATTAGCAAAAACATCAATAAAGCAATCAACTTCATAGTGGACGTAGGCAACACGCCGAACCACTCTAAATTCTTGTGTCTCTGTGCATTTTAATCATTCTCATTTCTGAAGTTTGGAGTTTTTGTTAGATAATACTTTTTTTTCATTTAATTTCTTCATTTTATCTCTTCAAAAACTTTCGAAGAGTGTTGTGCCCAATTTTGATACAAACACGAAAATAACTAATTTTCTTGAAATTTAAACCATAAAATTATGAAATGAAAATTTTATATTTGAAATACGTGTAGTTAAATATTTTTTTTTTTGTAAATTGGTAAAATTTTATTAAGGCATTAAAAGCCCAGAACAAAGTCAGCCCACGCTGAACAGTACAAACTCAAAGTACAGAACATTCCGACATAAACTAACCCTTTCCAAAAAGCAAAAGGAAAAGCTTCTCTCCCAAATCATTTCATGGCGGCTGGAACTGACGACTCGTACTTGAGATTCCTTGCGATGGAAAGCTCCAGTCCTCTCCTACAACATGAGCTTCGTCTCGTGCCTGCCTGGTAAGAATCCCCCTCTTAATCCTCTTCATAATTATCTGCATGTCCACAATAGCTAATCCATTAACTTCCGTGTGCTTTCTATGCTTGTTCTGGAAAATTCTTCGATTCCTTTCTTTCCATATGCTCCACGCAGTCACAGTGATGGCGATTTTGTGCAGCTTGGATTCAACGTCTTTGTCGCCTCCTCTTCGACTCAGGTACTCCACTTGTTCTATTAAGTTGTTAGAGTAAGGTCTTATATTTAGGTATTTGTTGCACGAGGTCCACACCGAGTTTGCAAAACTACATTCAAAAAATAAGTGTTCATGTGATTCTGAGCTCTGATTACATAAGACACAGACAGTTTCATTTACTACTCCCCATTTCGATAGTCTATCCCTTGTCGGCAGTCTCTTCAGAATAGCTTTATAAGCTGTAAAAGCCATTTTTGGATTGTTAACGTGATCCCATATAATTTTGCTCCAGGAAGCTTTGCTGTATTTTTGTCTAATCTCCTCCCAGGTGGCCTTAGTAGAAAATTCATTTCCAGTAGGCTTCCAGACCCATACGTCCATGTCTCTGCCATAGTAGATAGGCATGTATTGAATGATTTCCTTTTTATCTTGATTTATTGGTAGAGAGGAGCAATCCCACCCATTAGCCTTAATCAAATCTTTCACTTTTTTATGCGGACAACCAAAGTCTGAAAATGTGTGCATACCCAAGATATCAATTAGTGATTCACCTTGAATCCAGGGATCACTCCATAGATCAGTGTCCTGCCCATTAGCAATTTCTCGAGTACATAGCAAAGCTAGAGTGTCTCTAATCCTCAAAATTGCCTTCCAATTCGCTGAAGCATTGTTATCCAGTGACATCTGCCAGAAATTCCCTTTAATGTACCTCCTTCTCATCCAGTTCCCCCAAAGACCTTTGCCATTAATAATTTTCCAGGCTTGTTTGAGAGTGTGAACAGCTCTCATATCCCTAAGTCTTCTGAGACCCACTCCTCCTTCCTCTTTAGGCCTGCATAGGTTATCATATTTAATCTTATGCATTCCACCCTTCCAAATGAAATCTGCACAAATCTTTTCAATTTTGTGAATGGAGGCTTCAGGAAGTTGGATGGTTTGCATCCAGAAGTTTATTTTAGAATGTATCACAGTGTGGACCAGCTCTATACGTCCTGCAAGAGAAAGCATTCTGGAGCACCAACCCTGGATTCTATCCCTGATAGACGAAATGAGTATAGCACATTCCCTATCAGTTATCTTATTAGAAGATAAAGGGATACCTAAGTATTTGACAGGCAAAGTTCCTTCTTTAACTTTTAAGGTGTCCAACACCTCTACACGACTTCTACAAGTTTTGTTGAAATAACACTTGGTTTTCAGTTCATTCAGCTTTAGGCCAGCATACTTGTCTAATTTGTCGAAAATTTCTTTAATAGCAGCAGCTGCTTCCTTACTGGCTTTGATACAAATGAGCAAGTCATCTGCGTAAAGTATATGGCTTACAATAGGCTGGAAGTTAAATATGGCCTGAATTAACTTGTGATGAGTGGCCAGTTCCATCTGTAAGGTAAAATATTCCATGGCAATTGCAAACAAATAAGGGGAAAGAGGGTCACCCTGCCGAATACCTCTGTTGGATCCAACGAATCCTCTTGGTATACCTTTAATCAATATAGAGAAGGTAGGTGTAGTTATGCATTCATATATTAGATTCACAAATTTTAGAGGGAATCCCATAGCATTAAGCATGTGGATAATAAATTGTCTACTAATTCTATCATATGCTTTGTGAAGATCTACCTTTAGACAGAATTTATCAGTGCCTGGTTTATTGAAATTCCTTACCAATTCATGAGCCATAAGCGAATTTTCGGAGATGCTTCTACCTTTTATGAAAGCACTTTGACACTCGGAAATGAGATCGGGTAAAATCAGCTTCATCCTATTACATAGTATCTTGCTTAGAATTTTGTATATCACATTGCAGCAGGCAATAGGCCGTTAATCTTCAATTCTTATAGGATTATCAACTTTGGGAATGAGACAAATAAATGTGTGGTTGATTTCTTTGGGAAATTTTCCTGTTTGTAAAATCTCCTACATAGCTGAGACTATTTGATCTTTCAGGTCACGCCAATGATGAATGAAGAACTTGGAGCCGAATCCGTCGGGTCCTGGACTGGAATCAATGTGGATGGAGTGCAGAGCTTCCAGGACCTCAGCTTCATCAGTCAACCTTATCAGCATCCTCCTACCATGCGAATTGACCTGCCTCCTGCAATGTATTGTTGGTAAGTTAGTACTAACTTCTCCATTAAATAAATCAGTATAATACTTTATAGCTTGTTCTTCAAACTCTGCGTCAGTAATAGCTGTCTGACCATCCTGATTGATGATTTGTATATTATTATTCTTATTAGTACGAATGGCCATTTTAGCATAGAAGAATTTAGTGCATTCATTCCCTTCAGTTAGCCATTTTTCCTTAGCTTTTTGCTTGAGTTCAGTTGCTTTTACTTTGAGTACATCTTTTAAATTGCTCTGGTTTAAGTAATAATTATGCCACGTGATATCATCATCTGCACCATTCTCGATCATATCCAGAAGGGCTTCACTTTTATCCTGAAGCTTAGATATCAAATCTCCTTCCTTCGGTCTACATCTGTTCCAGTTCTTTAATTGGATTTTAGCCTTTTTAATGACTTGAATCAGTTTGTAGCACTGGGTACCCTCAACCATTGAGTATTCATTTAATTTTAGGGCTTCTTGGTATCCTTCAATATCATACCAATGGTTACAATATCTGAATGGCTTACCTTTAGTAATCAATCCCTTATCAACTAGGTCAACAAGAATAGGGCTATGATCACTAGTAGATGGAGGAAGAATGGTAACTTTGATATTAGACATCATAGTAATACACTTGACATTAACCAGCACTCTATCTAACCTGCAGGAAATCTTTTTATTTTCACCACTTCTCCATGTGTATTTCAGGCCATTGTGGACTGGCTCAAGGAACCCGGCTTCTAATATGCAATTGTTGAATTCCTCAAGCTGGGATACTCTCATGGTACGACCTCCTTTTTTCTCTTCAGCTCTAAGTACTGAATTGAAGTCTCCTAGTGCAATCCAAGGGTTGTTATTATGTTTACCTATATCTTTGATGGCTTGCCATAACCTGGTTCTTTGGGATGCTAAATTACTAGCATAAACACAACTTAAAGTAACTTTTAGACCACCCTTATTAATAGCTTCAACTGTTATATGTTGGTCATCTTTCTGTAGAAGACTGATATTCCAGCTTAGTTTATTCCATAATAGTAGAATGCGACCTTTGCCTCCTATATCATTGTTGTGCATATATGACCAATCCTCTCCCATAGTATCAGTGAAAAAGGATAGATTTTCATCATTAAATTTGTTTTCCAGAATACTTAAAATAGCAGGAGAATGACTTCTCCTCAAATTTAAGAGGTCTAAATGTCTAACTTCATTATTTAGACCCCTTACATTCCAGCTTATTATTGACATTTAGAGTTGGAAGGCCTGCTCCTCAGTTTCATAGGAGATCCTTCGCGATTCACCTTCGCCTTGCCTTTATCCTCATGGTTCTGGAATTGTTTGGAGTATTCTAAATTGGTTTTTTGTGTATTTATTGGGGGTATTCTCCTCTTTGTCTGTGTCTGAATCCAGTTTATCTAGTTCAATTTTATTCAGCTCATCAATTTCATGTGCAGATACAGGCATTATCTCTGGCGGCTTCTCAACAGGGCTATGGACATTTTCAGTTACCTCAGTACATACCAACACTGAGCCAGTCAGCTTTCCTTCATCCTCCAAATCAGCCAGGGTTTCCATGTCAGTATCCTTTTGGATATTAGCTGCAGAACTTGAAGATTCAATGTGTATAAGTTCTACTTCAGTAATAGGCTCTGTTTGAACCTCTTTTGGTTGTATATTTTGTGCAGTCTCAGGTTGGTTAGAATCTTGCATATGTTTTTGCCTCCACACCTGCTTAACAGGTCCTATAACAATCTCACACTGCTCTGTATAATGACCAAAACACTTGCAGTTATTACATATAGGTGGTATGTGATCATACTCTATCTCTTGTATATATATATTACCACTCCTGTCTTTGGCACGCACTTGTTTTTTGATAGGATCACTAGCCTTGATTTCTACTAGGACTCTGGCATAACTCAGTCTTTTAACATTTCTAGTACAATCATCCATAGCCAAGGGGTTGCCTATGAGGCTTGTTATTTTACTAATACCACGCGCATTCCATAGGGAAAGGTCTAAGTTCATCAATTTAACCCATACAGGATGGGTTTCCAGCATATCCCTTTCTAATCTTAGGTTAGGTTCCCATCTCTTAGTGAAGATGAGTTTACTGTCAATAAACCAAGGGCCTCCTTCCAATACCTTCTTACAATCTAATTCGCTACTGAATTTAACAAGATAAAATCCATTCTCTCTTGGGAAAACATCCCACTTACCTTCAAGCTTCCATTCCCTTTTAATATATGCATTCAAATGTATGTAGTAAGGTCTTTTCCCAGCAACATATATATAAATAGATGTACCCCACATGCTTTTAGCCGAGTTGAATACTTCTTCATCCAGATCTGCAAAGGGGCCCTCAGCATCTTCTAGAGGATCAAAATTATTAACCCCACCTTCAATGCGTGTATTTCCTGCTATTGCGTCAGCCCACGTTCTTTTCCCCTCCTTGAATTCAGGAGTCTTGATTCTAGTGCCCGTGAAAGGGGGACGTTGATTCGTGATCACTCTCCTAGGTTGCTGCAGAGATTCCCCTATAGGACGCTTGCCCTTGTTTTTATGAGTGACTTGTTGCCAACCTGTGTCGTCAGCGTTAGGGTTTGCGGAAGATTCTCCATTAGGGTTTTCGGCAGCTGCTGGAGAATTTCTATTTTTAAATTTGAAAGTTAGTTTTATTGTGAAATTTCAAATTTTAAATTTAATCAGTTAAATTGTTGAAAATTAAATATTTTCCAAATCTTTATATTTTTATATAATAAAAATGTAAATCATTTTTGAGTGAGACATCGTAATTCGTTTCTTCAAATTTGGACTGCTATAGCTCCATTTATCTTATTTTCGGCGTTTTAGCAGCATTTTCAACAGGGAAAAGTCGAATTTGTATAACTTGATCAAGTTGTTGATATCTGTGTACCATTACGTTCGTCTCGTCATGCCAATCTCCACAGTATATTCATTCCTGTATTTTGACGTTCGATACGCAACAAAATTGGCGCAATGGTTCGTCGAATCGGTACTTTAAGTGTTACTTTTTGTTTTCCTTTGCCTTTTCAATTTCCAGCCGTGTAAATCCAATCAGTCATTGCTTTAATAATTTTCTAAATCCACTGTTGGCTCTTGCCATTCCTACTATTTGTATATATATTTTAGATGTCCTTTCATTGTTCTTCTTCGTTCATTCTGAAAAAGAAAAAAAACATATAAAGCACGCCATCTCCTCTTGCTTCGAGAACACTTTCGGCTATCTCTAGGTGCTTTTCCTTTTGCTCTGAGAAACATTTTATTTTATAAGTTTTGTTATCCCACCTTTTGGCAAGGTCGTGACACCAAGGAATTGACTAGTAACCAATGACGGCTCGTCCTAGAGATCAGTTATACCCAGGCTCACTATGGATATCGATGAATTTTGTCCGAGTAAGGATCAAGCTAAAATTAACATGACGTGACAACCTAAGCTATGAGAGTCAACATTCCAAATCTCAAGTCAATCCGAGTTCGTATGCTCAAGTTGTGAACGATACAAAATTGGTTAAGAACAGCCTTCTTCGACTAGCTCCAGTTCGAATCCATAGCATTTCGACTTGCTCCTCTTCGAGCCATTATTCGACTCGCTCCGTTGACAACCATCAGAAGCCAACATCGAATCGCTCAGATTCGACTCGCTTTGCAACCATCAGAATCGACACCTTCGACTCGCTTCGCAACTATCAGAAGCGACAACTTCGACTCGCTTCGCAACCATCAGAAGTGGCTACTTCGACTCGCTCCGCTTCGCCTCCATCAGACGCCTTCTTCAACTCGCTCAACCAACACACACTTCGACTCGCTCAATCAGTGCTCACTTCAACTCGCTCCGCCTCGAGCCATTCTTCGACTCGCTCCACTTCGTCGACTTCGCATCCATCTGAAGACTTCTACTTCGTGTCCATCGATGTGGAGCAAAGCACAGCAGTCAATACAAGTTAGCGCCACATCACTGAGTCGAATGAAAAGCGAGTCGAAACAGAAGCAAGTCGAACCAAACAACAGACGAGAATCACATTTCGTATCAATCATATCTCCTAATCTATAAGTCCAAATGTTATGAAATTTTCACAGAAGACTAGGTGCATGCTAATGAATGTCCATGCCAAATTTCGACTCCATTGGATGTAATCTTGATCGATACAAAATCTGTTCGTATCGATCACGGATTGGACCAGAACTTCACGGGTTTGGGCGCACGGGTCTGGTCACGTGCCAGAGAGGGTCTCCCGAAATCTGAGCGAAATACCAGCCTTCTACACCAATAAATAGACCCCCAAAGCCAACAGAAAAGAGGTTCTTCTTCCTCTTTGAGATCTCCAACGCCCAAACTCCACCGGATCCAGATCTGAACTCCATTGTTGCTGCTACTAACGAATTTCACTGCTACAAATCATTGTCAATCGTTGTAATTTGCTGAAATCAATTGTAAACATCAAAGGAAGATCAATAAAGCAAACTATTTCATAGTGGACGTAGGCAATACGCCGAACCACTCTAAATTCTTATGTCTCCTTGCATTTTTCTTAGTTTCATATCTGTGATTTGGAGTTTTTGTTAGATAAATCCTCTTTTTACATTTATTTTCTTCACTTTATCTCTTCAAAGACTTCCGAAGAGTGTTGTGCCCAATTTTGGTACAAACACTTTGGTGCTTTCACTGAGAAAAACCCAAATTTTCTCCTGCTCTTTGGATCTCCTATCTATATCGGATTGCATAAATCCAAGAAGAAGATCCAGATCTAGAACTTTGAAGCCCTTCCATTCTATTCAGATTTGCATCAGATCTAGGAAAGGACTTTCATCACCTCACCATGGTAAGTACACGGACTACCTCTACAACTACTGATCACGGAGGACGAGACAGGCAGAATCCCGCGCAATTGCCTCCATCAAACCAAGACGCCGCCGGACCTTCAGATCCGATAGGTCTGGTTACTAGACAAGTGTTCCAGACGCTGTTCCAAGAATTGACCCAGAGTCGACAACAGCTAACTGAACAACTGCGCGCCAACGCAGAGTTGACCAACCAATTAAATCGCCAAAGGCGAAGAAGATCCAGAAGAGACCAAGGTTCCTATTCTTCCACAAAGAGTTCAGCCTCTTTCGATGGCCAAACCAGATCCACACGCCGACGGCTAGGTGTAAGCTACACCTAAGCCATGGGACACCAACCTGCTTCGAATCATGGGCAACCTAGAGCTGGACCATCCGCCAGTCTCCGTGCAGAACCTTCAACTCGAGGAGGAGCTGCTCCTTACCATGTCACGGGCAACATTGCTACTACCACCACTGCCGGACGAGGAGGTGATGCTAGAAACCAAGCTGATCCTACCTTCTCAGGAATTGGGCTGCCTTGGAATTGAGCTGTTTCTATCCTGATGGCATTGACTAAGGGAATTGATGCTGATTCAGAGTTCGGAAATTGGTTAGCTGGAAAACCACCGCTTCGCCTCCATCAGATGCCTTCTTCGACTCGCTCAACCAACACACACTTCGACTCGCTCAATCAGTGCTCACTTCGACTCGCTCCGCCTCGAGCCATTCTTCGACTCGCTCCACTTCGTCGACTTCGCATCCATTTGAAGACTTCTACTTCGTGTCTATCGATGTGGAGCAAAGCACAGCAGTCAATACAAGTTAGCGCCACATCACCGAGTCGAATGAAAAGCGAGTCGAAACAGAAGCGAGTCGAACCAAACAGCAGCCAAGAATCTCATTTCGTATCGATCATATCTCCTAATCTACAACTCCAAATGTTATGAAATTTTCACAAAAGACTACGTGCATGCTAAAGAATGTCCACGCCAAATTTTGACTCCATTGAATGAAATCTTGATCGATACGAAATCTATTCGTATCGATCACGGATCGGACCAGAACTTCACGGGTTTGGGCGCGCGGGCCTGGTCACGTGCCAGAGAGGGTCTCCCGAAATCTGAGCAAAATACCAGCCTCCTACACCTATAAATAGACTCCCAAAGCCAACAGAAAAGAGGTTCTTCTTCCTCTTTGAGATCTCCAACGCCCAAACTCCGCCGGATCCAGATCTGAACTCCATTGCTGTTGCTACCAACGAATTTCACTGCTACAAATCATTGTTATTCGTTGTAATTTTATAAAATCAATTGTAACCATCAAAGGAAGATCAATAAAGCAAACTATTTCATAGTGGACGTAGGCAATACGCCGAACCACTCTAAATTCTTATGTCTCCTTGCATTTTTCTTAGTTTCAAATCCGTGATTTGGAGTTTTTGTTAGATAAATCCTCTTTTTACATTTATTTTCTTCACTTTATCTCTTCAAAGACTTCTGAAGAGTGTTGTGCCCGATTTTGGTACAAACACTTTGGTGCTTTCACTAAGAAAAATGAAAATTTTCTCCTGCTCTTTGGATCTCCAATCTATATCGAATTGCATAAATCCAAGAAGAAGATCCTGATCTAGAACTTTGAAGCCCTTCCATTCTATTTAGATTTGCATCAGATCTAGGAAAGGACTTTCATCACCTCACCATGGTAAGTATACGGACTACCTCTACAACTACTGATCAAGGAGGACGGGACAGGCAGAATCCCGCGCAATTGCCTCCATCAAACCAAGACGCCGCCGGACCTTCAGATCCGATAGGTCCGGTTACCAGACAAGTGTTCCAGACGCTGTTCCAAGAATTGACCCAGAGTCGACAACAGCTAATTGAACAACTACGCGGCAACGCAGAGTTGACCAACCAACTAAATCACCAAAGGCGAAGAAGATCCAGAAGAGACCAAGGTTCCTATTCTTCCACAGAGAGTTCAGCCTCTTCCGATGGCCAAACCAGATTCACACGCCCGCGGCTAGGTGTAAGCTACACCCAAACCACGGGACACCAACCTGCTTTGAATCTTGGGTAACCTAGAGCTGGACCATCCTTCAGTCTCCATATGGAACCTTCAACTCGAGGAGGAGCTACTCCTTACCATGTCATGGGCAACATTGCTACTACCACCACTGCCGGACGAGGAGGTGATGCTATAAACCAAGCTGATCCTCGGCGTAACCAACGAGAGCAGACTCTTGAGCCTTATGTCCCTGAGGATGTTGAACCAAGGAGGCGAGGTATGGACCGTCGATCGCGTCCGGTCCAGACTCGCGCTGTGGAAGCCAACCACACCTTGGCACAGCATGCTCCCAACATCCGAACGCCGGATATACCTACGATGATTCATCAAATGATCCGTGAAAGTCAGGGTCTCAGTAATGACAACTAGGGAATCTCCCGGAGTCATACCCCTTTCACCGATGACGTGTTGTATGCTGAACCACCTCGGCACTTCAGGATGCAAGCTTTGCCAGTTTATGAAGGAAGTTCTGATCCCAATCAACACGTCCTGAAATACGAATGGCTGATGAATGCTGCGAGAGCTGATGATGCAGTAAAGTGCCGTAGTTTCCCCATTTCCCTAGGGCATCGCTTCCATGTGGTTTACTCGTTTGCCACCACGATCCATCTCTAACTTTGACCAGATGGCCACCAAGTTTGTCGAACAATTCTGTATGCATGTGGCAAGGCCTAAGGACGTTAACACTCTGTCTAGTGTTACACAAGTTCCCGGAGAAACACTTAGATGTTACTTGGAGCGATTCCATGCTGCGTGTGCAGAAATAAGCAATCCCAATGATAACTCTATCCTGATGGCATTGACTAAAGGAATTGATGCTGATTCCGAGTTTGGAAATTGGTTAGCTGGAAAACCACCTACGTCATTGGACCGTTTCTATTCCAAGGCAGCCTAATTCCTGAGAAGGGAGGATGCGAAACAGTCTAGGAAGCAGGATGAGGCAGGGCCCAAGATCGAAGGTATCCAAAGTAACGTCGCTGTTAAACAGTCCGGGGATAGTTCTGAAAAAATTCAGTTGAACGTCCAAAATAAACAGAATCAGCAGAGGGACAATAGAAATCAGAACAAAAAACGCGATCAGGATCATGGACCACGGCGTAGAGCTTCCATGTACGATAATTATACTCCGTTGAACACGTCGTTGAAAAATGTGTATTTGGAGACCTGCAATACCATGCAATACAAGAAGCCTGCTCCAAAACCGCCAACTGAGAGGAAAATCCAAACAGGAAAATTCTGTAGATTCCATGAGAGTTATGGCCACAACACCAATGAGTGTCGTCACTTACAAGACCTCATTGAAAAACTGATACGTGAGTGGAAGTTGGATCAGTATGTGCGGGCGCCGTAATCCGGTGGTGCGAGCACCGTAATTCGGTGGTGTGGGCCCATCAAATCAGAATCGTGCGCCAAATCAGGAAAGACAGGAGGAACCCGCTCGTACAGGCGGGAGGTTGGTTATCAATACGATAAGTGGTGGTCCTCACCCAGCGGACCGAAGCTGGAAGGAAATGGAGTTGTATGCCAGTTCTATCAGGCATGCGGACTTCGAGTGCTGTAGTAGTTTTGATGAAGGGGCTCCGGCCAAGCAACAGAAAACGATGGCAGATGACATCGTGTTCAGAAACAGAGACGCTGATAAAGTCAAAGCCCCCGCTATCGATCCATTGGTCATCTCAACACAGGTAGGTCCCGTTTGGATGAAGAGGATCTTAGTTGACAGTGGAAGCTCTGTGAATATTTTGTTCAAGCGAGCTTATGATCAAATGAAAATGGAATCCACGGACTTGAAGCCTTGTCAATCCCGAGTCCATGGTTTCAACGGAAGTGCTACTATACCCACGGGAATGGTGGAACTGCCAGTAGAGATGGGAGTTGGAGAACGACGGAGGGTACGGATGCTACAGTTCATTGTTTTGGACATAGACTCCCCTTACAATGCTTTCTTGGGCCGACCGGCCCTCGCTGAATTCAGGGCAGCCATCGCCCCGTATTGTTTGACTTTGAAGTTTCCCACTGATCATGGAATAGGAATCATTCGGGGAGATCAGGCTGCTGCCAGAGCCTGCTATTTTGCTGAGCTGCAGAAGGCGCAGCGAAAGGAGAAAGGAAAGGGCATGGAGGAATCTCCCTACGTCCGTTTTACCGATAATTGACAATTAACGCCTGGGCCTAGGCCCGGGCACCCCAGCCAATTCCTCAAGGACCTTGACCCAAGAGAAACTGAAGACGAAGGAGAATCTAAAGAAAGTCAAGCATCCCCGACCGAACTGATGATTAATGTCCCAGTCGACAATAACGATGATTCGAAAATGATAAAGATTGGATCTCAGCTGAGCCAGCAAACTCAAGAGGAATAGGTTGAATTTCTGCGGGTAAATCTTGACGTATTTGCCTGGACACATTCTGATATGTGTGGGATCTCGCCGGACATCGTGAGCCACACCCTTAACATTGATCAGCGGCATGTCCCGGTCAAACAGAAAAGGCGCGGTATGGATCCAAAGAGATCTACCGCCTTTAAAGAAGAAGTGGAAAAGCTTAAAGCGAACGGGTTCATTTGGGATGCCCTATATCCTGAATGGGTGTCGAATCCCGTGCTCGTCTGAAAGCCAAATGGAAAGTGGAGAACGTGTGTCAATTATTCCGATCTGAATAAAGCATGTCCCAAAGACAGCTTCCCGCTTCCCAGAATTGATCAGCTAGTAGATTCGATAGCTGGGCATGAACTCTTATCCTTCATGGACGCGTATTCTGGCTACAATCAGATACCGGTGCATTTACCCGATCAAGAACATACCAGCTTCGTAACCTATCTAGGACTTTACTGTTACAAGGTTATGCAGTTCGGAATCAAGAACGCCGGGGCTACTTATCAACGATTGGTCAATCAGATGTTTGCCAATCAAATCGGGAAAACAATGAAAGTATATATAGACAACATGCTTGTGAAGTCACGACTCTCCACCGACCATTTAAAAGACCTGGAAACTATGTTCAACATACTTCAAGAATGCAAAATGAAGCTCAACCAACTGAAATGTCACTTTGGAGTTGCATCCGGAAAGTTCCTCGGGTTTATCGTTAACGCTCGGGGAATCGAAGCTAATCCTGAAAAGATTTGGGCAATCAGAAATCTTGAAACTCCAAAGACTATAAAGTAAGTCCAGAGTCTCAATGGGAAGGTAGCAGCATTGAGCAGGTTTATTTCAAAGTCCACTGACAAATGCATTCCCTTCTTTGATCTGATTCGAAAAGGGAAACGAAACTTTGAATGGACCACGGAGTGCGAGGGCGCTTTCCAAGCACTAGTTCAACATCTATCCACACCACCTATCCTGTCAAAGCCTATTGATCATGAGAAGTTATATACATACTTAGCGATATTAGAAAACGCAATCAGCGCTGCCTTGGTTCGAGAAGAGGACGGGATACAGAAGCCAGTATACTACGTCAGCAAACGATTGACTGGGGCTGAAAGGAACTATCCAAAGCTAGAAAAGTTGGCCTACTACCTTGTAATTGCATCAAGAAAACTCCGACCGTATTTCCAGGCACATCCCATTGTTGTTTACACCGACCAGCCGTTACGACAGGTCCTTTCACTCCAAGACAAGCAATCCAAGGACAAGTACTCGATGATTTCATAGTTGAATTTACCATTCCAGGGGACTTGCCCGAAGTCAGTAAATCCCCCGAATATGTATGGAAGTTGTATATTGATGGTGCATCAAACGACCGATGTTCGGGTGCTGGTGTTGTACTCGAAACCCCCGAAGGCCGATCCATATGCTATGTTGTGAAGTTCGGTTTTCATGCGACTAATAATGAAGCTGAATACGAAGCCCTCTTAGCTGGCTTAAAACTTGCTAGAGATTTAAGAATTATCGTAGTGGATATTAATTGTGACTCACAATTGGTTGTGTGTCAAGTACGGGGAGAGTATCAGGAAAGAGATCGAAGGTTGGATGCTTACTTAGCTCGTGTTCAGGAAGTACTGAATCAGTTCGATTACTACGCCATCTATTGTATACCTCGGGAGCGCAACCAAAAGGCCGATTCATTGGCAAAGCTAGCCAGCACAGGTGAAGCTCAGCAAATGGGACTCGTTCCCGTAGAAACGCTATCTTCCCCAAGCATCGACCGGATAGAAATAAACTGGGTATGCAAAACCGTTCCCGAAAAGGATCCATGGATGACCCCACTCAGAAACTACATTGAGCATGGAACCCTGCTGGAGCGCAGGAGTGAAAAGAGACAAGTCCTTCGAAAGGCCTAACGATTTACCATCCAGAATGGACTCATGTACAGAAGAGGTTACTTAGTCCACCTACTCCGGTGTATCGCTCACGATGAAATTAAATAAGTATTACGCGATGTGCACGAGGGAGAATGTGGCGATCACACCGGGGGGCAAGCACTTGCCAAGAAAATACTTCGCTACGGATATTACTGGCCTACCGTGAATCGTGATGCCTTGGACTATGCAAAGAAATGTGATAGGTGCCGGAAATATGCCCGAATTCCTAGAGCCCCTCCTACCGAGATAACGCAAATGGTCAGCCAATGGCCGTTCGCACTGTGGGGCATCGACATCAATGGTGCTCTACCTCTGGCAAAAGGTGGTGCGAAGTACGCCATCGTCGCGGTCGATTACTTCACAAAGTGGGCTGAGGCCAAAGCTCTCGCTCCCATTACAACGAAGAAAGTAATCAACTTTGTGGTTCATAACATCATTTGTCGATTCGGTCTCCCACACACCATTATTACTGACAATGGAACCCAATTCGACAGTGCTGAATTCAAAGATTTCTGCAAACGACTCCATATCCGAAAGAAATAATCTGCAGTTGCACACCCTCAGGCAAACGGACAGGTCGAAGTTGTTAATAAAGTTATAAAATCCATTCTAAAAAAACGACTGAAAAAGGTCGGTGGCAAGTGGGTTGATGAACTTCCTATGGCTTTGTGGGCTTACCGAACAACCCACAAGACTGCAACCGGTCACACTCCATTCTCTCTTTCTTACGATTCAAAGGCCGTTATTCCAGTTGAGCTAGAAGTACCTTCTCATCGTGTGACATACTATGATCCAAAGACAAATGTTACATTACTTGCTGAATCTCTCGATCTACTAGATGAGAAGCGTGAAGAAGTTGATTTGAGGGTAGCTACGCATCGAAGTCGAGTCGCCCGATTGTACAATGCCAAGGTCCGTCCGCGAACCTTCGAACTAGGCGATCTCGTCTTAAAAATAATCTATCTGGTTCTTTCGCATATGAAGCCGACATGGGAAGGATCGTATGTTATTGAACGAAGGCTCAGAGATGGCACATTCAAGTTATCGATCGTCGACGGTCTTACCCTGCCAAGAGCTTGGAATAGCGAGAGCCTTCGCCGCTATTACACCTGACAGGCTATCTTTATCCATTTAGTTTACCTTCCTTTTCTGCAATTTGGTTCTGCATTTCGAAATTAGAACTTGTAATAAGGCAACTGACTTTGCCATACTTTCCTATTTCAGCAATAAAATGCAATCTCTTCAAGCCAGAGCTGTGACTTACTTGAAATGCTTCATATGACCATCACTTTGCACGGAGAGCTAAGTTTCACCATATGGTGGGATTTATTCAAATAGAGAGTGACTGCGATGCAACCAATCACTCGCTAAGTGAAACCCGAGCTCGGGGACAAACCATCACATCAAAGTCAAAAAAGGATTGATACACAACAATCCTTTATCAACTCTGAGTTCCCAAAGTGCGAACTGGAGTATAAACATCAACTCCGAACTCCCAGAGCGCGAGTCGGAGTATAAACATCAACTCTGAGTTCCCAGAGTGCGAACCGGAGTATAAACATCAACTCTGAACTCCCAGAGTGCGAGTCGGAGTATAAACATCAACTCTGTATTCCCAGAGTGCGAAGCAGAGTATAAACCTCAACTCCGAACTCCCAGAGCGCGAGTCGGAGTATAAACATCAACTCTGAGTTCCCAGAGTGCGATCCGGAGTACAAACATCAACTCCAAACTCCTAGAGCGCGAGTCGAAGTATAAACATCAACTCCGTATTCCCAAAGTGCGAAGCGGAGTATAAACCTCAACTCCGAACTCCCAGAGTGTGAGTCGGAGTATAAACATCAACTCTGTATTCCCAGAGTGCAAAGCGGAGTATAAACCTCAACTCCGAACTCCCAAATCGCGAGTCGGAGTATAAACATCAACTCCGAGTTCCCAGAGTGCAAACCGGAGTATAAGAATCGACTCCAAATTCCCAGAGCACGAATTGGAGTATAAACTACAACTCCGAACTCCCAGAGTGCTAGTCGGAGTATAAACATCAATTCCGTATTCCCAGAGTGCGAAGCGGAGTATAAACCTCAACTCTGAACTCCCAAATCGCGAGTCGGAGTATAAACATCAACTCCGAGTTCCCAGAGTGCAAACCGGAGTATAAGAATCGACTCCAAATTCCCAGAGCGCGAATTGGAGTATAAACTACAACTCCGAACTCCCAGAGTGCTAGTTGGTGCGTCGACATCGACTCCGGTTTCCCAGAGCGTGAGGAGGAGCGTAGACACCAACTTCAAGTTCCCGAAGCATGAATCGAAGCATAGATATCAACTCCAAACTCCTAGAGCGCGAGTTAGAGGATTAACGTCAATTCCAAGTCCCCAGATCGTAGGCATATGGTTGAAGCTTAAGCCGGCGTGACCAACCGCCGATAAACAATTGAGAATCCCCGGAGTGCGGATATGATCGTCGACGACCTGACAAGCGGGAATAAACCACTCAATCTCTGTTTGTCTCAAACACCCATTCAATGGCACTAGACTCAACATGCTATAAGAAAAAAGTGATCGCTGACTGATGTCTTACAACACACCACCAAGACTGGAGGCAAGACTTAAGCATCAACCATCGACTGAAGCAATGCGACGTCAAAATTCGACCCGCTTCCCGGTCACAAACCATGTCCACAGTTTCCGAACTTGGCGAACAAAAAAAGACTTGATTCGAAAGCTAAAAGATATTGAAACACTTGGACAAATACACAATGACAGGAAAGAAGCAAAAAAAGAGAAGTTTCATTTCTATTGTTTATAAAAAAAAGTTCGAGTACAAGTTTGTTCAAAGAATTCCTACTAGCAGGGGCCGAACCCGCATCTATACACGGCCAACAAAAATGCAAGTCAAAATATACTGGAGAAGCATGTTTAATCTTTCTTCTTCCTGGGCTTCCTCCTCGGTGTAGACCCACTGGAGCCACCGCTGATCTTCCCCTTCGAGCCTTTGCTTTTCGGCAGTTGGTCTTCAGGCGAGGGCATTATGTCAACATCCTCCTCCGAACTTGAGTGAATAGGTATGCTCCCCGCGGGTGGAATCGGAGGGATAGGATCAAACGTGGAAAATAGAATAGCCGCACTAGTATCGAAGAATGTACCGCCGGGCGATATCATTCTGAGCTGAGCTGGACCAAGTTTCGCCGTCCCACCTCCAAAACTGCCGCCATGTGTTGCGGCATCCATTTCAGCAGCGATTTGTGCCAAGATTTCCTCTTCAGTAGCCGACCGAGCCTCGCTGGGAGCATCTGTAGTCGGCATCGAAAGGCTGGTGGTAGGAACGCCTCCACCCATGACGAATGATAAATCAGCTAAAGGGTCGCCATGACGACGAAAGAGTTCGTCTATCATCTGCTCATCGAACACACGCATACTCCCCTATATATCGTCTAGATACGCAGCAGATGTAGTCACGGTAATCACTTTGGTAATGACAGTCTCTTGTGTCTGATGTGATTCTTGAGTAACAGGAGGCTCGACATGGGCAGCATCAATCACTGGACAAAGAATAAGAGAACTGTTAGAACTTAACTCAATCAAAGATTTCGACTTAAGAAAGATATGTGGAATGTCCAGAATACCTTCCTCAATTTGACTCGTAGGCGGCAGGGTGGCATCAGTGACTTGTGCTGCAGCCGAAGACATCTGCGGCTGATCCGGATTATAAGCAGGAACAGCCTGGGGATCGACCACAGATGAGGATTCGGGCTGGGTTGACGCGGGAACTTTAAGACTCGCTTCATGGTGATCAACCCATGAGCCCTCTCCTATTTCAAAGTGTTGGGCGCCAAGTTTTTCCTTCTCGTGCAGAATCATTGACTCGTGTAGAATCTTCTTTTCATCTTCATTCAAAACGCGATTCTCGAGTTCAAATTCATCCACGAACTAGCCCTGATGCGCCTCCATCTCTTCCTCAACCAGTCGGCCCGAAGCATTATAAAGGTGCGTTGGGTAATCGTCGAGCCAGGCTAGACCCCTGTGCCTTAGCACGTTAGTGTTGTAAACAACGAGGAGGTCTTCAATGTCAGCCTCTAGCCTGGACTCGACCGACTTCACCTTAACTTCAACCTCAGCCTCCCCCGTGTAGACTTTAGCCACAACTTCATCCCGTTCACCCCTGAGCAGAACAGTTTGTTCACACGCCTCCTGGGTTACATTGTTCGCATCATCTCTCTCCTTAACCATGTCGGCGAATTTGGCCTTGAGTTCATTAAGCTCCTTGACCGCCGCATACCGCTCGACGGTGACTTTAGTGTTCCGGTGGCCCATCTCCTCCACCAAGGCAACATGTGTCTGCCCAAACCGCTCCATTGCCGCCTTTGCTTCGTCAGCTTTTTTGGTGGCCTCAATTTTCGATTTACGAGAAGACTCGGCTTCGGCAGTAAGCACTTGAATAATCCTATCCCTTTGAGCGAGCTCGGTCTCCATCTTCTCAAGCGCTTTGGCTCGCTCAAAGGCCACCTTAGAAGCCTTCTCTGCAGCCTTGACCCACTCTCGGTATTGGGTGTAGATGTCGTGGACATAATCATGCATCGTGCCTTCTACCCTTGATGGAATTCTCTTTAAGTGAGGAGGGAAGACATAGCCGTCAAAGCAGATATTGGGAAAATCCTTCCTCATCTGAGCTAATTTAAGGGCCCCTTCTCCTGTGGGCTCAGCGGGGACCTGCTCTGTAATCATGGAGGACATAGTCTCAATTCTCTGAAGATGAGTTTCGGACCTAGACGAATGAGAAGACGGCCTGTGACGAGGAGGTTCTGGTGGATTTGAAGTTTGAACAGGAGGAGGAGACGGAAGTCTAGGAGGAGAAGAGCATGATCAGGATCGATGTCTATACTCTCTGTCATGCCCGTACCTGTCCTGATTAGAGTATTCACGATCGCGATCTCTATCTGAATCCCTCCTGTGGGAATCATAGTAACCAGAAGCTTTTCGGGCTGAGCGAAGATTCCCGAGCATCGATCCTCATCCGGACATAGTACCTGAGAATGAGAAACGAAGAAAGAGTTAGCGACTTCTTAAGTTGGTCGATTTACATTCATGAATCATGCAGTGTAGTGAAGTGTATGCATGTGCAACCCCCCGACCAACCGGAAATGTCGGCCGCACTCGTAGCAAGCAACTCGCTCAGTTCAAGAGCGCTCTCATGCTCCTCCATCCCGGCGTCGTGTTGAGACGACACAAAATCCGGAATCGGAACATCGGCAAGCCCTTCAAAAAGATTCTCTACCGGCGGGGGAGGAGCCTCCGAAATTATAATCCCCCGGAAAGGTAAAGACACGACCACGGATTTAAATCTCTCAGATTTAGGGCGTTTGTGAGCAGCAGCCTTGCGTTTTCTTCTTCCTCCCGAACCCTGGACATCGGCAGAAGGCCCCGCTAGGAGCTCGGTATCGATAGGCGTTCTTTCTGGGTCAACTTCTTCGTCGATCACGACTGCGGGTGCTTTGCACTTCACCCGTTTCTTCGGGACCACTCTATGTGACCCTTCCAGTTGTATACTCTGCCTCCATTCTATCAGCCCGACCATCCTCAAATTTATGTCAGACAGGACCGAGTCGATATGCCTCTCTTTGCCTGGGAACGGTTGAAGAATTCGAACAAGCTCTCTGAAGTATGCGCCGTCAGGATGAGAGATTGCAGCTATAAAAAAGGAAAAGTATGTCAGTTTTGGAGTCAGTTACTAATATTTTAATGATTCAAGAGAGAAATGGCAACACTTACGTCTATCCAACCACCGCCTAGCAAATTCAGGGGGGGACCGAACATAGAACCATTCAGTTTTATAATAACTTAGCCTTCCCTAGGAGCCTAGTACATTGTGGTAGTTTCTGATCGCTTCCAGGAAGGTGAAAGAAGGGCCATCTCCATGGCTCTTGACGTTGAATAAATATCTGATTTCGATCTGCTTCGACGGTCGAAAGAGGATCTCTATAAACAGGACAAAGGTGCTGTTCAACAAGGCATACCCGTTGGGATGTAGCTGAGATGGGGCTATGCCAAGAAACGATAGCATCTCCCTTATATATTGGTTGAAGGGAGGGAGTGTCCCCGCTGTGCAAGCGTGACGATTAAAAGCATTAAACCCCTTCGGGGGATCATGCAGACTGTCATTTGGCCCAGGAAGTAGCACGTCGTCGAGCGACAAACCGAGCCGTAGGCAAATCCGTCCTAGCATATCTTCGAAGATACCTGACGGCACTGAATCTTGCGGATTACAAATAAACCGGACACCCGGACAATCGTCCGGAGCTGGGTCTATGACTTCGGCTTCAATAACCGATATCTCTATGGTTGGAGAAATAGAACTCGGGGGTTCCTGCTGCTGTGAACTTGAGGGTTCCATGAATAGCTAGCTTATGAAAAATCATTGTTAAACAGACAATAACGCTCGTGCATCACCCAGTGTAAAGTGTGTGAGTATGTGCTGTGCAGTGCGGTACTATATATCATTTGAGAAGATCTACAGGATGAAAGAAAGCGTGTAAACGACGAGACTTCGAAATTCAGTCGGAAGGACCGTCATCGCTGACCGTCACAACCGTGCCATCCAGTTGTTAACTATCACTCCAAGTTAAAATCTGTTATTATTTCGATAAGTTCTAGTTTCATCGACGAGCTTCGATAGGCAATCAGATATGCGGTGAAACTATTAAGTCCAGTTATGCAAGTTTGAAGCTCGTCGAAGTCAATTGTTCAAATGTGCAGGAAATTTCAGATTTTTTAAGTGTTCAATTTGTATCGCTAACAAGAGCCGTGTTCGCATCGATAGGTTATGGCCATCTAAGCATGGGTTCGACTCGATCAGAAGGCTGGGGACTTCGAATCGATCAGAGCGCAACACTTCGAATCGATCCCAAGACTACGCAGTTTAACTCGGTCCCAAACCTCCAGTTCGACTCGATCCCAAACCTCCACTTCGACTCGTTCCAAGGCACTCCCCTTCGACTCGTTCCAAGGCACTCCCCTTCGACTCGTTCCAAGGCCACCACTTCGACTTGATCAAACTCCATCCTTTTCGACTCGATCCAAGGCCATCATTTCGAGTCCATCAGACGCAACCCCTTCGTATCGATCCACGTACTCAAAACATTCGATTCGATGTGAAGCTCCACCATCGATCGATACGAAGGCCTCCACCTCATCATCTCGAAACCCCTACTCCAGATCGACGTGAAGCTGAGGCCAAGGAACTTTTGATCGATCCCGACTCTGATTGATTTGGTGTTAAAAAACCCGAGTCTCATCGTTTACGCATGGATTCGCTTATTGGATTAGCTAGATCTGTCAGTTAGTTCAAGTGATTGAAGGTAGGAATCGGTTCGAAGGCAGGAATGTTTCTTTCTTTCTTCTTGAGCTTCTGAGCGATACGAAGGCAAGGAAGGAAAGCGAAAGGTAAAAAGTGAAAAACGGCTAAGAACAAAGTATTTATATGGACTCGAAACAAAAGGAATAGACGATTCGCATCCCGATGGATTCGAAAACGCGTTTCGACTCCATCTCCAGTGCATCGATGCGAAGCTCCCCTTCGTATCGCTTGTCTTCGACTCCGTCCCCTGTCCAGTTCGACTCCATCGACACGAGACCACACTTCGTATCGACCGCCTTCGACTCCGTCTCCTATGCACTTTGACTCGCTCCATTCGAATCCATCTGGGAGGTCCACTACTACTCGCTCCATTTCGACTCGCTCGGCTCGCATCCCTTAGAGAAGTCCACTTCAACTCGTTCCCTTCGACTTGTTCAGTTCGAATCCATCAAATCACGGCTTCCAGAGGCCAACTCCATCGACTCGAAATATTTACTTCGCATCCATGAATCAAATAAAAATCGTCTTTGATGTTTCAAGCCTTCACATCGATTCAGGAGAGGATCGTTACAAAGGAACATTCAAAAGCGACCATCGAGTGTTGTTGCAGCGAATCTTACATCGGTTCAGGAGAGGATCGATACGAAATTCAAAAATAAAATAAACTGACAACGACTCGTGAACGTACAAACGTCAACGAAAGTCAGGTTAACATATATGCATGAATGTTGGACTAATATTCGATATTCCATATTTATAGGAATCAGAACCTCATCTAATAACGATTACAACAAAAAACGGGTAACCACTAGCATACAACAATCGGTTGCAACAATACAGGGTATAGCAGTTGACAGCCAACGGTTTAAATTATCAAGAAAAACAGTCGAAGATTACAGCTTTCATCAAAAAGACGATGACTATTCAGAATGAAGATTGCAGCACTTCAAAGCACATCATGTTTTCACAAGACGTACTTTGGGGGGCAAATGTTATCCCGCCTTTTGGCAAGGCCGTGACACCAAGGAATTGACTAGTAACCAATGACGGCCCGTCCTAGAGATCAGTTATACCCACGCTCACTATGGATATCGACGAATTTTGTCCGAGTCCGGATCGAGCTAAAATTAATATGACGTGACAACCTAAGCTATAAGAGTCAACGTTCCAAATATCAAGTCAATCCGAGTTCGTATACTCAAGTTGTGAAATATACAAAATTGGTTAAGAACAGCCTTCTTTGACTTGCTCCAGTTCGAATCCATAGAAAGTGCACATTTCGACTCGCTCCTCTTCGAGCCATTCTTCGACTCGGTCCGTTCACAACCATCAGAAGCCAACTTCGAATCGCTCAGATTCGACTCGCTTCGCAACCATCAGAAGCGACACCTTCGACTCGCTTCGCGACCATCATAAGCGACAACTTCGACTCGCTTCACAACCATCAGAAGTGGCTACTTTGACTCGCTCCGCTTCGCCTCCATCAGATGCCTTCTTTGACTCGCTCAACCAACACACACTTCGACTCGCTCAATCAGTGCTCACTTCGACTCGCTTCGCCTCGAGCCATTCTTCGACTCGCTCCACTTCGTCGACTTCGCATCCATCTAAAGACTTCTACTTCGTATCCATCGATGTGAAGCAAAGCACAGCAGTCAATACAAGTTAGCGCCACGTCACCGAGTCGAATGAAAAGCGAGTCGAAACAGAAGCGAGTCGAACCAAACAACAGCCAAGAATCTCATTTCGTATAGATCATATCTCCTAATCTACAAGTCCAAATGTTATGAAATTTTCACAGAAGACTACGTGCATGCTAAAGAATGTCCACGCCTAATTTCGAATCCATTGGATGAAATCTTGATCGATACAAAATCTATTCTTATCGATCACGGATCGGACCAGAACTTCACGGGCTTCGGCACGCGGGCCTGGTCACGTGCCAGAGAGGGTCTCCCGAAATCTGAGCGAAATACCAGCCTCCTAAACCTATAAATAGACCCCAAAGCCAACAGAAAAGGGGTTCTTCTTCCTCTTTGAGATTTCCAACACCCAAACTCCGTCGGATCCAGATCTAAACTCCATTACTTCTGCTACCAACGAATTTCACTGCTACAAATCATTGTTATTCACTGTAATTTGCTGAAATCAATTGTAAACATCAAAGGAAGATCAATGAAGCAAACTATTTCATAGTGGACGTAGGCAATACGCCGAACCACGCTAAATTCTTGTGTCTCCTTGCATTTTTATTAGTTTCATATCTGAGATTTGGAGTTTTTGTTAGAGAAATCCTCTTTTTACATTTATTTTCTTCACTTTATCTCTTCAAACACTTTCGAAGAGTGTTGTGCCCAATTTTGGTACAAACAAGTTTATATATCTTTCTGTTGTTCACGTGTGCCGAGTTCCTTTTCTCTTTCACTCGAAGCAAACCCAATCACGTCATTTTCTCCTTTCATTTCCCCATGCCTTGTTGTGCGTCCTTTCTCTTGACCCGAGTCGAAACCTAAAGCGACTACCCCTCCGACACCGAGCACAGCCATACCTGAGTCTCCATCGTCCGGAACCCTGAGTCGGCCAGTGTTTTCCCTTCCCGATCGAAGTAGTTCAACATCCGTCCCAAGCGACTCCGACAGACCGCGACCACCGCCATCTTCATCACCTTCCTCCAGTCGAGACCCTAGATTCATCTCCATGCCTTGTTCTCCCTCCTTGCTGACTTGGCACCACCCTTTCGTAACCATATGCGTGCATCTCTCCTAAAAAATGACAGCCGAGTGGACCAATTGACCCAAGCTCCACCGTCCCCAGCTGTTCCTTCGTTTTGCCTGAGCATTGCGCGTGCATATCGTGTATCTGGCCAAAGCAGTCCCTGTTGTTTATACAGGACATATATATGTAGTTATATATATATATAGGCTGCGTATATATATTGCTTGTTCGTGTGAATATTGCCAATATGTTATTGATAGGCAACAATATATATATATATATGACAGTTTGCATTTTGATTGAGTATATATATTGCATGCACATGTAATTCGATAGAATGCTTATATATGTGGCGCACACATATATATTGGCAGAAGTGTTTGTGCTTTAAATTTGTACCATTATACGTTATATATATAACACATATACATATTCACGACAAAAGTTGTATTTGTCACATTCGAACTTGTCGACGGGAATTATATATGTTGTATATATGATTGTTCATTCTAATATCTATAAAACAAATATATATATATATATATATCGCGTCTATATATGTATTTGTTCTCGTCTAATTTTCATGCTATATTTATTTTGTGTTTGTCGTAGCTATTTGAAGTGTCATTCCGTGACCCTATCCATGTTAGTCGCTTTTCAATTTCCGTTGTTTTCTAGGCACGAAAGGTGAGCAACCACTCACGATTAATATTCTTATGCTCGTTAAATTGATTTCATAGGAAATGACAATTTAAATGTACTATTAAAACTGAATTGCTAGCTATTAACTGTTAAATATGATAAGTTGTTATTTAAATTGATCACTTATGTAAATTGACACTAGTATACGCTAATTGATTATTTTGTATAATTGTTATTATTATCGATCATATATGCCAGTAATTGTTATGTAATTTTTCTCATTCTGCAAGTTACCTTAGTTTTAGAAATTACTATGGGTTGAAATGATACATACCCGAACGGAATTTAGAATAGGAGAAAATTCGTTATGGGTTGAAATGATAAATCCAAGCGATTTTCAGTTATTATTGAAAATTTTAGGATTGCGGGTTCAATGATATAAACCCATAAATTTAAACTATTACTGATTGAAATAACAAATATCCGTATCACTTGACCATGGGATTGAAAATTTTATACGGACACCGCTGGTCTATTTTTGAAAATGATTTTCAAATGTTTGAAAGAAAATGTATGAGTTTGATTTTGAAATGTAATAAGTATTCGATTTTATTATTGTAAAATTTTAACCTTAAAATGTTGATTTTGGGAAATATAAAAATTATGAGTTTAATTTAAAAGTAATTTGTAAAATTTTACTTATAGTTTTATTTTTTAAAATATATAAAATAAGATTTTAAATAGATAAATAAAAAGTTTAATTTATTTTAAATTGTATAAAATTAATTTTTTTATTTGATATATGTAATATTTTAAAAGGGTTTATTAAATTTATATTTAAAATAGATTTTTTTAACTTTACTAAATAAAAAGGTTGGAAAGGTATATTGGAATTTTATTGGTAACTTAAACCGGTTATTAACTGAATTTAAATAAAGATTCATTCGGAACATAATGATTTTTGGAAATGATTTATAACTTGTTTTAATAAAAGGTGATTAAATGAATACTTTAAAATTTAAATAAAATTAAATTGAATATTCGTTTTGATTTAAATTTGTATTTGAGATTTTATTTAAATATTTATAAAGTGTGAGAAATAAGCGTTTGGTTGTTAAAGAGACTGGGATCAGATATTGTCATACTCTCTGCCAATACCGAAAACCATTTTAACAATTGTTTACGTGGTGGAGATTCCAAAACGAAGTAGGATGGTTTGCCGGTGATTCTATATGAGGTATTAACGCAGCCCTGACTCCCTCGAGTGAGCTTGATTTGGCTAAAACAGGAGCCACACCGGGCCAAGTGAGGTCGCACCTCCTATCGAGCACATTTGTTCGAAACCATATTTATTGCTTTTGTAATTTCATTTTGGTGTGCACACCTTTGATTTGGAGTGTGTCTCAAGGTGGGCGGTAGTTTCTGCTATGCGTTACCACTGGTCCGGATCCGCAAAATGGTAGAATCCTACTCTGGGCATTGCCTCGCGTGCCTTGTCACATGCCTTATCGCGCCTTCTACGAGTTTGGTTTGTGTCGTATCTATGGAGTGCTTCTTGATAGCCCACCTGCAGGTGTAGTTTACAATACTATATAGACTACGACATTATATAAAATATGTTAAGGGGGATATGGGCAATGCCCTAACGCTATTTTGATATTTTACTTTACTGCTGACATTATATACGTAGCGTATTGTACTATGTATGTAGATAGTTTATTGGATCCTCAAAGGTTGGAATCCCAACATTCCTTTCAGTTATATTGCATTTACTTGACATTTCACTTGAGTTGATTTATCTACATAAGAATGTTAATCCTAATTTGAGTGTTTTGTGTTTTGCTTTATGCTCAGGTCAGCCTGAGTATCACAACTTTTGAAACTCATCTTTTGGAGATTGGAGTTCACATGGAAGATCTATCTTATCTATTTCAGCTTTTATTTTATTTCTGTTGTTTTAGTTTTATGTTTCAGACATGTCAGTTGCTTTTGTGTTAGAGACTTCTATGTACTAGGATTTCTATTGTATTCTATTTGGACTTTGTTATTTCAGTAGCAGCTTCATGAACTACGAGTTATTTATTCTGCTGCTTATTGTTATATAACTCTATGTCTGTGATTCTGTGATTGATTTATTTACTGTATATGTTAAGTCTTTGCCAATTTTAAATTAACAATCTGTTATTTGGAGCAATGCAAGTCTGATATGTATGGATTATTGTCGATTTGAATGGTTCGAAATAGCGGGTCGTTACACAAGGAAAATATATCATTAGCTTTACTCTAAGCTATTTTTGCCATGTTATATATACTTTATTCAAAATAATGTTGATGATGTTCAATAAGGATTATCTATCCTTTTATAATAAGTTAAAGTCCTTTAGGTAAACTTAGCATATGGAGTAAAATCTCATTAGAGATAGGGTAGTAATACCCTAGAATGACATGAATTGATTACTGAGTCATATTCATTTGTGCTTGAAATTCTGAGCTAGAATTCTCTTTAATAGGTTTTCTTCGGAATTTTGGAACTTTATTTTGTTCTAAAAGCAAATCTTGTCTTTTTCAAATGAGTTACCGAGGGAATGTACGTGGTAGAGGTCGTGGGAATGCTCCTGCACCACCAGTTGCCCCCGCACCACCTGTCGTTGCACCTGTTCCACCTGTCCAGCCTGTTAGGTTCACTCAGCTTTGTAAGTAGTACACTTAGCTTGGGGGTACTAAGTTCACTGGAGCCAAGAGTATTATCAAGGCTCAGCAGTGACTGAAGAGTCTTTAGAGGATTTTCACCGACCTTGAGATTACTAATGCTCAGATGCGCTATCTAGCTACTTGGCAGTTACAGGAGTCTGCCCAGGACTGGTGGGAATCTGTTACCGCTCAGGCTGTTGAGGCTAATATCACTTGGCAGCAATTAAGGTGAGATTCTTAGTTTTCTTTCCTAGCTTATTTCAGTTGAATCTATTTCTTTGAAATTTATCTCTTTGAACTTTATCTTTGTCTTATCTTGGATCCCTTCTTTTCAAGGATTCTTTTGTGGCAAAATGGATGCCGAAGCTGGGAAATCTCAGTTGTATAGGGCATTCATGGACCTTGAGCAGGGAGACATGACTTTTGCTGAGTATGAGAGGAAGTTCAATGAGCTATCTAAGTTCGGTCCCAGTTATTGACACTCGGCTGAAGAAGAATGAGAACTTCATTCATGGTGCTCGCCCAGAGTATTATGACCGCTTGAGTAGTCATGTTCATGGCACCTTTACTTTTTTGATGGATATGGCCATCAGATCTTGGATCCCTTCATTTCAGGGATGCTTTTGTGGCAAAATGGATGCCCGAAGCTCGAAAATCTCAATTGTATAGGGCATTCTTGGACCTTGAGCAGGGAGACATGACTTTTGCTGAGTATAAGTGGAAGTTCAATGAGCTATCTATGTTTGGTCCCAGTTTTATTGACACTCAGCTGAAGAAGAATGAGTACTTCATTCCTTGTGCTCGCCCAGAGTATTATGACCGCTTGATTAGTCATGTTCATGGCACCTTTACTTCTTTGATGGATATGGCCACCAGATTTGAGAATCCTACTTCCAAGGGTAAGCAGGATGTTTCAGCATCTCAGGGTACTTACAGTGGTTCTAAGAAGAGCAAGCCCAACTTCAAGCAGCAGAAAAAGAAGCGGCAGGATACTCATGGTATTGGATACGCTCCTCAGAAGCGATCTCTTGATCTATCTTCCATCACTTGTTTCAAGTGCGACCAGCAGGGTCGCTATGCCAACAGCTGTCCATCTTCTGCCGGTGCTGCTATTCCTCCATCTCAGGCCACCAGAAACAACCTTTGCCACATTTATTTGTAGCTTGGCTATTTCAAGAACGATTGTCCCTTGCATCAGAGAGGCAAGACATCTGGAGTCTTTGCCATGACTTCTTCCACTCCTCCTCCTCCTGCCAATGATAACCAAGATACTCTTCAGAGTTCATTTTCTTTGCATGATTTTCCTGTTCGAGTTTTATTTGACACTGGTGCATCCCATTTCTTTATATCCATTGATCTCTGTAATGAATTCGAGCATATGTTGCAACCTCAAGTGGCGACTTCATCATTATGTGTGACTAATCCCATTGGCGGAATCGCCAATCTTAGTATGATTTGAAAAGAGTTGAAACTCCTTTACAAGAAGCGTCGGTTCACCGGAGATTTCTATGTTTTAGGTTTCGATGCATTTGATATTTTGCTTGGAGGTGATTGGTTAAAGCATTATGATTCTGTCATTTCTTGTATGGCCCGATCTGTTTCTTTGGTCGGTGAGCTGGGCGAGTCTTTGGTTATTGAATGTCGAATGCCTCAGGATTTTGCAGGAAGCTTTGTCTTTTCTCTTGATGCTCAGCCTAGTGACCTTAACTCCACCCCCATTGTCCAACTCTTTCCTTATGTTTTTGGTGAATTCACTTCTCTTCCTCCTAAGCGGGAAATTGAATTCCGCATTGATCTTATTCCTGGTGCTTGACCTATTGTTCTCTCTCCCTGATGTATGGCACCCAAAGAGAAAGTTGAGTTGAAGAAGTAGATTGAGGATTTGTTCTCTAAGGATTTGATTAGGCAGAGTTTTTCTGAATGGGGAGCAGCTGTGGTCTTTGTCACCAAATCTGATGGTTCTTTGAGGATGTGTGTTGATTATAGAGAGCTAAACAAGCGTACTGTCAAAAACCGTTATTCGATGCCTCATATCAATGACATGTTCGATCAGCTCTACGGAGCTAAGGTGTTTTCTCAAATTGCTCCGGCCACCGGTTTTCACCAGCTTCGTGTTGCTGAGGATAGCATTCCCAAGACTTCTTTCCGAACAGAGAATGGTTTCTACGAATGGTTAGTCATGCATTTTGGATTAACCAATGGTCCTGCCTTCTTTTTCGATCTTATGAATCGCGTGTTCCGCGATGTTCTCAACAAGTTTGTTCAGGTTTTCGTAGATGATATCCTTGTCTTTTCTAAGTCAGAGAAGCATCATGAATCACTTTGAGCTATGTCCTCCAAACTCTTAGGAGTCATTAGTTGAAAGACAAATTTTCTAAATGCCATTTCTGGAGAGATGAAGTCCGATTTCTTGGGCATATTGTTTCCGAAAATGTAGTCTCGATCGACCAGGTTAAGGTCGCCACGATTAATGTAAGTCTATCCACCTTTTCTTTTTTGAATTCATTTATCTTATCTTCCTTTGAACTTATCCACCTTATCCATTTCCAGGATTGGGAGACACCTAAGACTCTGCCCGATATTCGTAGCTTTCTGGGCCTTGCCGGTTATTATCGGAGGTATATTGAGAATTTTGCCCATATAGCTGCACCTCTCACTGCTTTGACTCATAAGAATGCCATGTTTTTTGGAGTGATAAGTGTGAAGCTGCATTTAATGAGTTGAAGCAAAAATTTACTTCCGCTCCTATTCTCACTATTCCAAATGGGAGTGAAGAACTATCGGTTTATACCGATGCTAGTAAAGAAGGTTTGGTTGTTGTTTTGATGCAAGATGGGAAGGTCATTGCTTATGCTAGTCTTCAGTTGAAGTGCACGAAGCTAATTATGCCACCCACGATCTAGAATTTCTTGCTATTGTGTTTGCTTTGAGGTTGTGGAGGCATCACATTTTGGGAACCAAGTTTGAGCTTTTCACCGATCATCAGTCGCTTAAGTATATCTTCACCCAAAAGGATTTGAACCAGAGGCAGGTTCGCTGGCTTGAGTTCTTAGTAGATTATGACCTCCACATCAATTACACCCTTAGGAAGGCCAATGCTGGGCCGATGCTTTGAGTCAGAAGAAAGCTTTGTTGTGTCAGATTGTAGCTTCTCCATCTCTTTTGGATCGAATTGCAGCTAAGCAGAATGAGGATGCGATAATTAGGCTTATGAGAGAGAACATTTGGAGTAGGGAAGGTGATGATCAAAATGAGTTAGGTGCACAAATTGATCGGAGTGGAGTTTTGAGGATTAATGGGCGGATTTGTGTTCCGAATGTTGATTTTTTGAGGCAGGAAGTTCTTAGGGAGAATCATCAGTCCAGACTCTCCATCCATCCGGGTGTCACGAAGATGTTTTAGTATATGAAGAAGTTGTATTGGTGGAGTGTTATGAAGCGAGATATCTCTATCTTTGTCAGTAGATGTGCCACTTGTCAACAGGTTAAGGCTGATCACCAAAAGACCACTGGATTGCTGCAACCCCTTGATATTCCCATTTCGAAGTGGGATCAAGTTTCTATGGATTTTACTAATGGTTTACCAAGGACTAGAAGGGTACCGAGAGCATTTGTGTAGTTGTCGATCGACTGACCAAGTCTGCCCATTTCATTCCGGTCAAGTCGAATCGAACAACTTCGAGCTTGTTTGAGATCTACATGAGAAAGATTGTCTGTCTCCATGGTGTTCCTTCTAGCATTGTTTGTGATCATGATCCTATCTTTACCAGCAAGTTCTGGAAAGCTTTTCAGGAAGCTCTTGGTACTCATTTGAACCTTAGTACATATTATCATCTAGACTGATGGTTAGACGGAAAGGGTGAATCAGATTCTTGAAGATCTTCTTCGTGCTTGTGTTCTTGACTATGGAGGATCTTGGGAAGATCATTTCTGATGTAGCCTGGAAAGAAGTCTTAGGTCGCTCACGACCTAAGGAGGAGATTAACGAGTTAACATTTCGTGAAGAATTGTGGAAAGGTCAAGTTTTAGGTCGCAGCTGACCTAACAAAGCTCTTAAGTCGTTTCCACGACTTAGTGAAGATCGGCAACGACCTAGTGGGAATGTGCGAGCTAACGAGGAACTGGAACGACCTAACATGTTTTTAGGTCGTGTACGACCTAACGAGTTGGAAGATAGGTCGCTGGAACGACTTACCGAGTTAACTTGTGTACGACCTAACGAGATAAGAAATAGGTCGCTGGAACGAGCTAACAGGGTGCTACGACCTAACAAGTCACGACCTATGATAAGTCGCAGGAAACAGGAACGACTTAAGATAAGTCGCTGGGTGATCTGGGGAGTTAAGTCGTGAGGACTTAGGTCGCGAAGTTTCTGAAACCGCTTATCTTTTAGGTCGCAAAGCTCTGGATGCCGTTGAATCTTAGACCGAGTTAATCTCTGCCATTGATTTCCTTAAGTCGCTGATCTAGGATGCCGCATGTTTTTAAGTCACTGAAGCTTGTTGCCGTTGATTCTTCTGTGCGTTAATCTCTACCGTTGTTTGTTGAGTCGTAAGGCGTGTGGGTCTTATGTCGTGAGTAGTTAGGTCGTCTACGACCTAAGTGTTGTAATAAGGCTATATTCTTGTAAGTCGTAGGTCGCATCTTCTTTAAGGTCGTAACCTGTTTGTTTTAGGTTGTTGTGTTGTACTGGTAATGTTGTTATGTCGCTATGTTGTAACTGTTTTGTCTTAAGTCGTCACCGAGTTATGATAGGTCGTAGGTCGTAAGTCGGAACCGACTTAGGAGTTGATGTAATTTTGTTATTTTTTTGTGTGAGTTGTAAAATGCTATAAATAGGCCGGTGGTGCCATTTGTATAGGTTGTTGATTTTTGAATAAAATTCTCTTTTGTTAGCTTTGTGCTTTCATTCCAATTGGTAGTTGAGTGTAATCTCCTATCTCCTCTTTCGGTTAATCGAGTGCGCTCGATTCAACGATTGCAGAAGCCGATTCGCGGAATCAAGTGCGCTTGATCAACGCTTGAAGAATTGAAGATCTTTGAACCCGGTATCGTGCGCGATCAACGAGTTCGGGATAGCTAGAATTCGGTATCTTCGGATCAACGAATTTGGGCATTTTAGTATCTTTCAATCCATCGACTACTACTTTCACCGATTGAAGATTGTTTTGTTTAATCCGCTGCGTCAGTTTTGGTATCAGAGCTTGTTTTAGCCAATCATAGATAAATCGAGTCTTGGAGCCAATCATCTCGAAGAAGTTTGAATCGAAGTGAAGATTTGAGTTTTGTTTACCACGGCCGAGAGCAAGTTGAAGTTGTTCGACTTTGTATTGGAGTTTAGAGATCGGATCTATATCATTTGGAGAAGTTGTGTTCATCGTGTTCATCGCGAAGTAGCAACAAAGTGGGAGTTATCGATCCATTTCATTTTGGATCAAAGTTCGAATTGTGTTTGAATTTGAAGTGTTTGTAAAGTTTTCAAGTATGCCACCGAGGAGAGCTAATCATCACCAAAACATAGAAGCTTTGTATCGAAGAGAAGAAGCTGATGAGATGGAGCAGAGAATTAATGAGAACTTTAGTGAGAAGCTTAATGAAGGGACTGGACGATTAGAGAAGATGATGTTAGAAATGAATCAAAATCGGAGAAGGGTTTCACCTGAATCTAACCATGGGGGAAGTAGAGTCTCACCACAATCCAATCGAGACAGAAGTGTTGATGATGATCAAAGGCATGGGAGGAACGTGAATGATCGTGAACGGAGGAATGTAGATAGACGGGATGATGGTGGTAGACGTGTTGGGAGTAGAGATGTGGGTGGACGAGATAGATAACGATATACATCTGATTTTGAAGAGGAGTATGATGGTGGTAGTGTTCGAGGACAAGGACGAGGACAAGGAAGAAATCACTTTGAGTATGATCACAAATGGGAGTCGAGGATGAAGACTGAAATTCCTGAATTCAAAGGTGGTATGCAAGCAGAGGAGTTTCTAGATTGGGTAGCTAATGTTGAAGAGATTTTTGACTTCAAGGAAGTTCCAGAGCATCGTAGAGTGAAGTTGGTTGCTACAAGGTTGAGGGGTAGAGCTTTGGCATGGTGGCAGCAAACCAAACTTACACGTGAACGAATGGGAAAGTCAAAAGTTGAATCTTGGGAGAAAATGAAGAAATTGATGAAAGCAACGTTCTTACCTTACAATTATCAATCTTTGATGTATCAACGTTTGCAAAACTTGAGACAAGGGACGAAATCTGTGAATGACTATGCTGACGAATTTTATCAACTGATTGCCAGGAATGATATTATGGAGACAGAAGAACAATTGACAGCCAGATTTGTTGGGGGGTTGCGAATGCAGATTCAGGATATGGTTAACATGTTTGATCCTAGATCTGTAGCGGAAGCACATCAGAAAGCGTTGGCTTGGGAGAAGTAGGGTGGACGAGGAGGAGGTGTGTTTACTAATTCCAACAATCAAGTGAAGGGTGTTAGTGGGAGTTCTAATGTTTCCAAACCTATCAGTAGACCAGTGGTGAAGGAGGCTGAGAAGGCGAAAGTCAATAATGGTTTCAAATGTTATAATTGCCAAGAAATGGGCCACAAAAGTAGCGAATGTCCGAAGCCGAAGAAGAGAGCTATGATAGCGGAGGTTGAGGATGAGGATGAAGAAGCTGAATGTTCCAATTCACCACCTGATGAGGAGGAAGAAGAAGTGATGGGAGACGAAGGTTACAATCTAATGATGAAGAGGTCCTGTTTAACACCAAAGCAAGAGGAGGATTGTAGTTGGTTAAGGAGCAATATTTTTCAGTCAACATGTACCATTCTAGGGAAGGTTTGCAAATTTGTTATTGATGCTGGAAGCTGTGATAATATAATTTCTTCAGAAGCTGTGAGGAAGTTGGTGTTGAAGACTGAGAAACATCCAAAACCGTACAAGCTAGCTTGGTTGAGGAAAGGCGGGGAGGTGAAGGTTGGACGAAGGGCTTGTGTGAAGTTTTCAATTGGGAAGAAATATAAAGATGAAATCTGGTGCGATGTGGTAGATATGGACGTTTGTCATTTGTTGCTGGGGAGACCGTGGCAGTATGATAGGGCGGTGCAACATGATGGGCGTACCAACAGTTACAGTTTCATGTTTGAAGGCATAAAGATTACTCTAGTTCCAAAGAAGCGACAACAGAAGGAAAACAAGTTGGAGGAGATTGAAGAGCTCAAAACTTTGTTATCTTTGAAGGAGTTTGTTAAGGAGGTTGAAGAAGAGTCGGAAGTATTCTTGTTAATTGGGCGTGAGAGCAGTGAAGAAGTTGAAATTCCAGAAGAAGTTAAACCAGTTTTGAAAGAATTTGACGATGTATTTCCAGAGGAGTTACCAACGGAGTTGCCACCGTTGAGGGATATACAACATCAGATAGATCTTGTTCCAGGTGCTGTGTTACCACACCGACCACATTATCGAATGAGTCCGAAGGAACATGAAGAGTTGCGGAGGCAGGTAGAGGAATTGCTTGAACAGGGGCGTGTGCAGGAGAGTTTAAGTGCTTGTGCTGTACCGGCTTTATTGGTACCAAAAAAGGATGGAACGTGGAGAATGTGCACTGACAGTCGAGCATTGAATAAGATTACTGTGAGATATAGATTTCCGATGCCGAGGCTTGATGATTTATTGGATCAAATCAGTGGGTCCGTAATCTTTTCTAAGATTGACTTGAAGAGCGGTTATCATCAGATTCGCATTAGACCAGGGGACGAATGGAAGACAGCATTCAAAACGAGGGAAGGATTGTATGAATGGCTGGTAATGCCGTTTGGTCTATCGAATGCACCAAGTACATTCATGAGGGTGATGAACCAGATTTTTAGGCCATACATTGGGAAATTCGTTGTGGTTTACTTTGATGATATTCTAATCTACAGTGCTAGTACAGAAGAGCATGTTCAACATCTGAAGAAAGTGCTAATTATTCTTCGTGAAGAACAATTCTATGCTGCTACAAAGAAGTGTGTTTTTATGGCGAAGAGTGTTTTATTTTTGGGATATGTTGTGTCGGAAGAAGGAATACAGGTTGACCAAAGTAAAATCGAAGCTATCAGAGATTGGCCGCAGCCCAAGACGATAACGGAAGTTCGTAGTTTGGCTTCATTTTATCGGAGGTTCATTCCACACTTTAGTAGTGTGATGGCACCTGTTACTGATTGCATGAAGGGTAAACAGTTTGCATGGACGGAGGAAGCCGGGGTTGCTTTTGAGCGAATCAAAGAACTCTTGACGTCTGCACCAATTCTAATATTACCAGATTTTCAGTTAGTGTTTGAACTACATACTGATGCATCCAAGGTTGGAATTGGAGGAGTATTGAGTCAGAGGGGACGTCCGATTGCATACTTTAGCGAGAAGTTATCAGGAGCAAAGATGAGATACAATACATATGTTGTTGAATTTTATGCTGTTTTGCAATCTATTAAACACTGGAGACACTATCTATTTCAGAAGGAGTTTGTTCTTTACACTGATCATGAGGCGTTGAAGCATTTACAAGGGCAAGACAAGATTTCAGCGAGACATGCATCGTGGATTGTATATTTGCAACAATTTACTTTTGTTGTTAAACACAACTCAGGGGTGACGAATCGTGTGGCTGATGCTTTGAGTAGGAGGAGTCATTTGTTGACTACACTAAAGGTTGAAGTGACGGGGTTTGAAATGTTACCAGAATTATTTGACAATGATCCTTACTTTGCAAAGTTTGTTGATAAACTCAAGGATGGGGAGACGGATGAGTTTATAATGATAGATGGTTTTATGTTCAAAGGAAATCGATTGTGCATACCGGAGGGTAGTTTGAGAATGAAGATCGTAAAAGAGCTACATGAAGAAGGACACGTGGGTAGAGACCGTACATTACAGTTGAATTCACAATCTTACTTTTGGCCATCGATGAGGAAAGAGGTGGAGAGGTTTGTGGAGCGATGTCATATCTGTCAGATTTCGAAAGGAACTGCAACTAATGCTGGGTTATATATGCCGTTACCTGTACCAATTAAACCATGGGTTGATGTGAGTATGGACTTCATGTTGGGATTACCGAGGACACAGCGTGGTAACGATTCCATTTATGTGGTGGTTGATCGATTTTCGAAAATGGCACATTTTATTGCTTGTAAGAAGACGGCGGATGTTGTTCATGTTGCTCAATTGTTTTTCAAGGAGATCTATCGACTTCATGGATTGCCAGAATCTATTGTGTCGGATAGAGATACTCGATTTCTGAGTCACTTTTGGTTGAGTTTGTGGAAAATGGTGGGAACGAAGCTGAAGTTTAGTAGTGCTTATCATCCGCAAACGGATGGACAGACCGAGGTTGTGAACAGATCATTGGGGAATTTGCTGAGGTGTCTTGTACAAGATAATCTGAAGAGTTGGGATGTGAAGTTATGCCAGGCAGAATTTGCTCATAATCATGCGGTAAATCATAGCACAGGGTTCAATCCATTTCAGATAGTATATTCAAGCTTACTGAAGGGTCCGTTGGATTTAACGGTAGTGCCACAATCAAAGAAGACAGTTAAGAAAGCTGTTGATTTTGTTGAAGGATTGGCAGAATGTCACAAAATCGTTCAGGAACGATTGGAGAAAGCAAATGAGAAGTATAAGCGTTCTGCAGATCTGAAGCGAAGGAGTGTTGAATTTCAAGAAGGTGATTTGGTTTATGCAGTGTTAACAAAGGATCGTTTTCCAGTAGGGGCTTATAACAAGTTGAAAGCCAGAAAAATTGGTCCTGTGGAAGTTGTGAAACGAATTAATGAAAATGCTTATAAATTGAAGCTGCCAGATGATGTGTATACGTCTGACGTATTCAATGTTAAGCATCTCGTACCATATCATGGGGATGAGTTTGTTGTGGTGGATGCAGAAGGTGCAAATTCGAGGGCGAATTTTTCTCAACCTGGGGAGGATGATGTAGCCTGGAAAGAAGTCTTAGGTTGCTCACGACCTAAGGAGGAGATTAACGAGTTAACATTTCGTGAAGAATTGTGGAAAGGTCAAGTTTTAGGTCGCAGCTGACCTAACAAAGCTCTTAAGTCGTTTCCACGACTTAATGAAGATCGGCAACGACCTAGTGGGAATGTGCAAGCTAACGAGGAACTGGAACGACCTAACATGTTTTTAGGTCGTGTACGACCTAACGAGTTAGAAGATAGGTCGCTGGAACGACTTACCGAGTTAACTTGTGTACGACCTAACGAGATAAGAAATAGGTCGCTGGAACGAGCTAACAGGGTGCTACGACCTAACAAGTCACGACCTATGATAAGTCGCAGGAAACAGGAACGACTTAAGATAAGTCGTTGGGTGATCTGGGGAGTTAAGTCGCGAGGACTTAGGTCGCAAGGTTTAGGTCGCGAAGTTTATGAAACCGCTTATCTTTTAGGTCGCAAAGCTCTGGATGCCGTTGAATCTTAGACCGAGTTAATCTCTGCCACTGATTTCCTTAAGTCGCTGATCTAGGATGCCGCATGTTTTTAAGTCGCTGAAGCTTGTTGTCGTTGATTCTTCTGCGCGTTAATCTCTACCGTTGTTTGTTGAGTCGTAAGGCGTGTGAGTCTTATGTCGTGAGTAGTTAGGTCGTCTACGACCTAAGTGTTGTAATAAGGCTATATTTTTGTAAGTCGTAGGTCGCATCTTCTTTAAGGTCGTAGCCTGTTTGTTTTAGGTCGTTGTGTTGTACTGGTAATGTTGTTATGTCGCTATGTTGTAACTGTTTTGTCTTAAGTCGTCACCGAGTTATGATAGGTCGTAGGTCGTAAGTCGGAACCGACTTAGGAGTTGATGTAATTTTGTTATTTTTTCGTGTGAGTTGTAAAATGCTATAAATAGGCCGGTGGTGCCATTTGTATAGGTTGTTGATTTTTGAATAAAATTCTCTTTTGTTAGCTTTGTGCTTTCATTCCAATTGGTAGTTGAGTGTAATCTCCTATCTCCTCTTTCGGTTAATCGAGTGCGCTCGATTCAACGATTGCAGAAGCCGATTCGCGGAATCAAATGCGCTTGATCAACGCTTGAAGAATTGAAGATCTTTGAACCCGGTATCGTGCGCGATCAACGAGTTCGGGATAGCTAGAATTCGGTATCTTCGGATCAACGAATTTGGGCATTTCAGTATCTTTCAATCCATCGACTACTACATTCACCGATTGAAGATTGTTTTGTTTAATCCGCTGCGTCAATTTGCATCTTGTTGAATTCACCAATAATAATTGTTATCATGTATAAGTCTATCTTTGAATTTTCAATTGTCTTAAGCTTAATCCATCTATTAATCCCAATCTTTTGAAATCAGGCAAGTATCGAGATGTCTCCATTTGCCGCTCTTTACGGACGATCCTGCAAATCTCCATCTTGCTGGATTGAGTACGGTGGTCGCTTAGTTCTTGGGCCTAATATGACCTTGGAAGCATCTGAGAAGGTCGAAGAGATTATGAGGAAGATGAGGATTGCTCAGGATAGGCAGAAGAAGTATGCTGATAGGCGTAGAAGGGATTTGGAATTTTTAGTGGGTGATCGGGTCTTTCTTAAGATCTCGCCGCTGAAGAATGTGGATCGATTTGATCGGAGAGGAAAGCTTGCTCCCAGGTTCATTGGTCCTTTCCGCATTCTGGAAAGATTTGGTCCTTTGGCTTATAGAGTTGATTTGCCGGAGAAGCTGGCGGGGGTGCACAACGTGTTTCACGTATCTTGCCTTCGCAAGTATCTCCATGATCCATCTTTGGTTATTCAGCCAACTTTATTAGAGAATTTGGACGTCGAGCCAAATCTCACTATCGAGAGGAAGCTACTTCGTATTGTCGATAGTGGTACGAAACAGCTTCGGAGGAAATCTGTCGGTTTGGTCAAGGTACAGTGGAGTACAGATGATCGGGATTGCACCTGGGAAACTGAGGAATCCATGCATGCTTCAAATCCTGAATTGTTTTGACTCAGGTACTATTCGTTTGAATTTGTCTTATCTTTCAGTTGTTTCTATTTCTCCTATCTCGTTCCTTTTCGAGGACGAAAAGTTCTGAGTGGGGGAGAGTGTAACGACCAACGAATTTTAATGGTTTTATATAATGAAATTAACTAATTTTCTTGAAATTTAAACCATAAAATTTTGAAATGAAAATTTGATATTTGAAATACATCTAGTTAAATATAGCAATGGGTAAATTTCTATTTTTAAATTTGAAATTTAGTTTATTTGTGAAATTTCTAAATTTTAATTTAACCAGCTAAATTGTTGAAAATTAAATATTTCCAAATCTAAATATTTTTATATAATAAAAATGTCAATCATTTTTGAGTGAGACGTCGTAATACGTTTCATCAAATTTGGACGGCTATAACTCCGTTTATCTTATTTTCGACGTTTTAGCAGCATTTTCAGCAGCGAAAAGTCGAGTTTTTATAACTTGATCAAATTTGCTGATATCTGTGTACAATTCTGTTCATCTCGTCGTGCCAATCTCCATAGTATATTCATTCCTGTATTTTGACGTTCGATACGCAGCGAAATTGGCGTAACGGTTCATCGAATCGGTACCGTATGTGTGCCTTTATGTTTTCCCCTGCCTTTTCAATTTTCAGTCGTGTAAATCCAATCATTCATCGCTTTAATAAATTTCTGAATCCACTGTTGGCTCATGCCATTCCTACTATTTCTATATATATTTTAGATGTCCTTTCATTGTTCTTCGTCTTTCATTCTGAAAAAGAAAAAGAAAAACATATAGAGCACGCTATCTTCCTCTTGCTTCGAGAACACTTTCGGCTATCTCAAGGTGCTTCTCGTTTTGCTCTGACAAACATTTTATTTTATAAGTTTATATATCTTTTCGTTGTTCACGTGGGCCGAGTTCCTTTCCTCTTTCATTCGAAGAAAACCCAATCATGCCATTTTCTCCTTCCATTTCCCCATGCCTTGCTGTGCGTCTCCTCTCCTGACCCGAGTCGAAACCCAAAGCGACCGCCCCTACGACACCGAGCACAGCCATGCCCGAGTCTCCATTGTCCAGAACCTAGAGTCGGCCCGTATTTTCCCCTTCCCAACCGAAGCAGTTCAACATTCGACCCAAGCGACCCCGACAGGTCGCGACTACCACCATCTTCATCACCTTTCTCCAATCGAGACCCCAGATTCATCTCCATGCCTTGTTCCCCCTCCCTACTGACTCGGCAACACCCTTCCGTAACCGTATGCATGCGCAGCTCTCCTAAAATACGACAACCGAGTGGACCTATTGACCCAAGCTCAACCGTCCCCAGTTGTTCCTTCATTTTGCCTGAGCATTGCGCGTGCCTATCGCGTATCTGGCCGAAGCAGTCCCTGTTGTTTTTATGGGACATATATATGCAGTTATATATATATGCCGCCTATATATATTGCTTGTTCATGTGAATATTGCCAATATGTCACTGATAGGCAACAATATATATATGTTGTTTTCATTTTGATTGCGTATATAAATTGCATGCACGTGTAATTTGACAGAATGCTTATATATGTGGCGCACACATATATATTGGCAGAAGTGTTTGTGGTTTGAATCTGTACCTATATGCGTTATATATATAACACATATACATATTCACGACAAAAGTTTTATTTGTCACTTTTGATCTTGTCGACGGGAATTATATGTGTTGTATATATAATTGTTCATTCTACTATCTATAAAACAAATGTATATATATTGCATCTGTATATGTATTTGTTCTCGTCTAATTTTCGTGCTATATTTATTTTGTGTTTGTCGCAGCTATTTGAAGTATCGTCCCGTGTCCCTATCCGTGTCAGTTGCTTTTCAATTTCCATTGTTTTCTAAACACGAAAGGTAAGCAGTCACTCACGATTAATATTCTTATGCTCAATAGATTGATTTCAAAGGAAATGACAATTTAAATGTACTGTTAAAATTGAATTGCTAGCTATTAACTATTAAATAAGACAAGTCGTTATTTAAATTAATCACTTATGTAAATTGACATCGTTAATTATATGTTAATTGATTATTTTATATAATTGTTATTATTATCGATCATATATGCCAGTAATTGTTATGTTATTGTTCTAATTCTACAAGTTCCCTTAGTTTTAGAAATCACTATGGATTGAAATGATACATACCCGAACGGCCTTTAGAATAGAAGAAAATTCGTCATGGTTGAAATGATAAACCTAAGCGATTTTCAGTTATTATTGAAAATTTTGGGATTGCGGGTTTAATGATATAAACCCGTAAATTTAAACTATTACCGATTGAAATAACAAATATCCGTATCACTTGACAATGGGATAGAAAATTTTATACGGACACCATTGGTCTATTTTTGAAAATGATTTTCAAATGTTTGAAAGAAAATGTATGAGTTTGATTTTGAAATGTAATAAGTATTCTATTTTATTATTGAAAAATTTTAACTTTAAAATGTTGATTTTGGGAAATATAAAAATTATGTGTTTAATTTAAAAGTAATTTGTAAAATTTTACTTATAGTTTTATTTTATAAAATATATATAATAAGATTTTAAATAGATAAATAAAAAGTTTAATTTATTTTAAATTGTACAAAATTAATTTTTTTTATTTAATATATGTAATATTTTAAAAAGGTTTATTAAATTTATATTTAAAATGGGTTTTTTTAACTTTAATAAACAAAAAGGTTGGAAAGGTATATTGGAATTTTATTGGTAACTTAAACCGGTTATTAATTGAATTTAAATAAAGATTCATTTGGAACTTAATGATTTTTGGAAATTATTTATAACTTGTTTTAATAAAAGGTGATTAAATGAATACTTTAAAATTTAAATAGAATTAAAATTGAATATTCGTTTTGATTTAAATTTGTATTTGAGATTTTATTTAAATATTTATAAAGTAATTTTTATAAATGACCACGGTGTGAAATAAGCGTTTGGTTGTTAAAGAGACCGGGATCGGGTATTGTCATACTCTGTGCCAATACCGAAAACCACTTTAACAACTGTGTACGTGGTGGAGATTCAATAATGAAGTAGGATGCTTTGGCGGCGATTCTATATGAGGTATTAACGTAGCCTTGACTCCCTCGAGTCAGCTTGATGTGGCTAAAACACGAGCCACGCCGGGCCAAGTAAGGTTGCATCTCCTATCGGGCACATTTCTTCGAAACCATACCTATTGCTTTTGTGATTTGATTTTGTTGTGCACACCTTTGATTTGGAGTGTGTCTCGAGGTGGGCGGTAGTAGCTACTATGCGTTACCACCAGTATGGATCCGCAAAACGGTAGAATCCTACCCTGGGCATTGCCTCGTGTGCCTTGTCACATGCCTTATTGCGCCTTCTACGAGTTTGGTTTGTGTCGTACCTATGGAGTGCTTCTTGATAGCCCACCTACAGGTGGAGTTTACAGTACTGTATAGACTACGACATTATATAAAATGTGTTAAGGGGGATATGGATAACGCTTTAACACTATTTTGATATTTTACTTTACTTTAGACATTATATATGTAGCGTATTGTACTATGTATGTAGATAGTTTATCGGATCCTTAAAGGATGGAATCCCAACATTCCTTTAAGTTATATTGCATTTACTTGACATTTCACTTGAGTTGATATATCTGCATAAGAATTTTAATCCTGATTCGTGTGTTTTTTGTTTTGCTTTATGCTGGGGTACACCAGTCCGAGTTAGAATTTTTCATTCGATTCTTGATGGCGAACACTCGATACAGATGTTTGATTTGATTATAAAGTTCTTTATCATAGTATATGGCTATGTAAGGAGAATAGAGGTTTCTAATCAAGAAACCAAATAATAGTCCGCATTAGAGTGGTCGAGTGAGCAATACTAGTTCAAAAGTGAAATTGTGTGATCGAGTGAGCAATCAGATTTGACGTTGTGTATGTATGGTATATGTACATCGTACCGGCTTTAATAAATTATATGTGATTACACATTAAATGGTTGGATATTATTTGTAAGTAAGTTGCAGGTTCTTGGAAGCAAAGGCTAGTCCATGAGTGGAGTTTAGTTGCCCAAAAAATAGGTACATGTTTATATTTTATTTTGGATTGATGGTTTTATGCCTCAAATATTGAAGGCCGCCTAACTTTTGTTTTCTTTGGATAAGTTTGGGACCATAATGGCGATTTGTAGTATGTTCGATAGAGTCACGCAAAGAAGGTGTTGCTGAAATTTTCCATAATTTTCAGGACTCATAAAATTAACAATCTTTTTCAAATAATTGATTTTGAAAAGTTAATGGGTTTGGTGGCATTTTCCTTACCTTGGTAATTTTGAGGACGAAATTCATTTAAGCGGGGAGAATGAAATGATCCAAAATTTTAGTCATTTAATTTTGAATATTTAATTAATCTTAAATATTGAATAATAAACTTTTAAAGGTTTAAAATTGAATTAAAATATAGAGATTACATAAATAATTGTATTCTGAACTTAATATTTGGATAGTGATTTAAAATATCCGATTTTGAATTGAATATTTTAATGAATATTGGTCTTATTTAACTCCTTTTAATTTATAAGTAATAACGGTGAAATTCATTTTGTGAATTTATTTGCAGTAATAAATGTTTAGAATAAATAATCTGAAATTTTGTTTCTACTTTAACAACTCGATCTTTATTGACGTATTTTTAATTCAATTTATTTGAGTTTTCCATAATTTTTAATTTGAAAAATATTTAAATAATCGTTTGACGATTTGTCGGCAAAACAACAGTGTTTTTGTGGTCTTTTCAAATATGAAACCTGTGTATATTGTTTTTGTTTTGGGCTCATGTCACTATTTTGAACATGATCGTATCATTGTTTTGTCGTTCGGGGTCTGTACGCGAACGAATAGCTGTGCAGCGAAATGCTGAAAAACCGAATTATAAACCTAACTCAAAACATTTCGTACAACGTGCACGCATTCTCTTTTGTTTGTCTATCTCCATCTTTCCAGTTTTGTTTTTGTAAGCAGATAAAGAAAATCAAGAAAATAAAAATCTTCCTCCTTCAATAATTTAAAACAATTCAAATTAAAGTCTAAAAATTCAAAAGGAGAGATCATTTAGTTCGTGGGCGTGTATGCTTCGATTCTAGGGAACATGGGAGGTTGTGGCTGCAGTTTGCATGCTCGACGTTTTTGTATAATAACTAGTTTTTGTGTTCTTATGAGATTGAGGTGATTGTAGATCGAATCAAGGGTGGGATGGAGATTGTAGTGGTTAGGGGAGTCACTGGCTACAAGTGAGAGAGTTGTGGTACACGGGAGGGGTTTGCGACATTTGAAAGGTCGCACCCATGCAGTGGAAGTCACGAATTTCTAGGCAAGTTCGAGTGGAAAATGATGGGATCCGATGGATGGAGAATTCGAAGAGAAGCTCAATGGTTGTGGTCTCCGGGGTTCTCGTGCAAGTATGAGAGAGAGAGAGAGGCAAGGGAAGGTGACGTCAATGGTGGAGGACGAAGCAAGTTAAGCGGGATTGTTTTGGGAGAAGATGATTTATTTAGTAACTAATTTGTACTTAAGTGTTTAAGTAATTAATGAAAGTGATAAATTCAAATAACTTATATAATACATATCTTGTTCATACAAGGTCCAAATCAAATACGGTCAGTAATGTTGTACTCATATCGACAATAGCTGCACCTAGAAATCAGATTTAAGGAACTTGGAGTTTATAGAAATTTCAACTAAATTTAAGTCGAAACCAGAACGCTTTATCGGTAAATTAAATTTTCGGTGAGTTTACTCACCTTTTTGGTTAATTAGTAAGATATATAATAAATAAATTTTACCGTTTGTGTTTGGTTGAAATTATTGGCTGATTTGTTAAAATATCCATTGTTGAAAAGCAATTAGCTTTTAGAAAATGAATACAGGGAATTTTGTAGAGAAATCTGGATTTCTCATCGTAGTAATTTTAATTTCCAATTACATATACCCGTTGATTCTATTTTAATTATAACCTTATTATATGGATTTGTTAATTGTTGAATCTTGATTGTTTAGCACTATTAGTTTTGACATTATTTTATGTTTAAAAACTTAACCCCTGTAGTGATAAAAATCAATGACAACATTGGTTAAGTGCTTAGTGGCTGTTGGCCTCAATTTAGTACTTTGAAATACTATTAACAGCCATTTTGGCTTGAAATGAGTTTTTGATTTGGAGAATGATTTCAAATCCAATATTTGGTTTTTCTGGAATATTATTATTTAAGCATATTTTCAACTTCTCTATTTTACCCCAACCTTTTTATGTCTTTTCTAAATCATTTAGAAATGTTTTTAAAGTTGTTTAAATACTGTTTGATAATGTTTTAAATGTTATTTATTTATATTTAATATTGGTTAAAGGTTATTTATCGATATTTTAATATTGCGGAAAGTTATTTATTTTAAATAATTAATATTGTTCGAAGATAATAATTGTTTGTACCAAAATTGGACACAACACTCTTCGGAAGTCTTTAAAGAGATAAAGTGAAGAAATTAAATGGAAAAAGAGGAATTATCTAACAAAAACTCCAAATTTCAGAAAAGAGAATAATTAAAGTGTAAGGAGACACAAGAATTTAGAGTGGTTCGGCGTATTGCCTACGTCCACTATGAAGTAGTTTGCTTTATTGATCTTTCTTTGATGTTTACAATTGATTTCAGCAAATTACAGTGAATAACAATGATTTGCAGCAGTGAAATTCATTGGTTGCAGCAGCCATGGAGTTCAGATCTGGATCTGGCGGAGTCTGGGCGTTGGAGATCTCAAAGAGGAAGAAGAACCCCTTTTCTGTTGGCTTTGGGGGTCTATTTATAGGTGTAGGAGGCTGATATTTTGCTCAGATCTTGGGAGACCCTCTCTGGCACGTGACCAGGCCTGCGCGCCCAAGCCCATGAAGTTTTGGTCCGATCCGTGATCGATACGAACATATTTCATATCGATCAAGATTTCATCCAATGGAGTCGAAATTTGGCGTGGACATTCTTTAGCATGCACGTAGTCTTCTGTGAAAATTTCATAGCATTTGGACTTGTAGATTAGGAGATATGATCGATACGAAATGGGATTTCCGGTAGGCTGTTTCGTTCGACTCGCTCTGTTCGACATACTTCCGTTCGACTCAGTGACGTGGCGCTTGAATCTCACTTTGCCCTTGATGCTGTTTTGATCAAGTCGAACTGTGCATTGATTGAGCGAGTCGAAGTGGAGTGCTCTGAGGGATTCGAACAGTGGCTTCGCCAATGGGGTCGAACTCGATAGAGTCGAACAGTGGTTCGAGCTGAGCGAGTCGAAGTAGGCATCTGATGGTTGCGAAGCGAGTCGAATTGGCCACTTCTGATGGTTGCGAAGCGAGTTGAAGTTGTCATTTCTGATGGTTTGGGAAGCGAGTCGAATTGGCCACTTCTGATGGTTGCAAAGCGAGTCGAATCTGAGCGATTCGAAGTTGGCTTCTGATGGTTATGAACGGAGCGAGTTGAAGTATGGCTCGGAGCGAAGCGAGTCGAAGTGTGCACTTCCAATGAATTCGAACTGGAGCGAGTCGAAGAAGGCTGTTCTTAACCAATTTTTGTATCGTTCACAACTTGAGCATACGAACTCGGATTGACTTGAGATTTGGAACGTTGATCCTCATAGCTTAGGTTGTCACGTCATATCAATTTTAGTTCGATCCGGACTCGGACAAAATTCGTCGATATCCATATTGAGCCTGTGTATAACTGATCTCTAGGACGGGCCGTCATTGGTTACTAGTCAATTCCTTGGTGTCACGGCCTTGTCAAAAGGCGGGATAACATTTGCTCCCCCAAAGTACGTCTTGTGAAAACATGATGTGCTTTGAAGTGCTGCAATCTTCATTCTGAATAGTTATCGTCTTTTTGATGAAAGCCGTAATCTTCGATTGTTTTTCTTGATAATGTAAACTGTTGACTGTCAACGGCTGTACCATGTTTTGTTGCAACCGATTGCAGTATGCTAGCGATTAGCTGTTTGTTGTTGTAATCGTTATTAGATGAGCTTTTGATTCCTGTATATCTGGAACATTGAATATTGGTCCGACATACATGCATATATGTTAACCTGACTCCCGTTCACGTTCGTACGTTCACGAGTCGTTGTCAGTTTATTTTATATTGAATTCCGTGTCGATCCTCTCCTGAACCGACATGAAATTCGTGGTAACAATGCTCGATGCTTGTTTTTGAATGTTCCTTCGTAATGATCCTCTCCTGAATCAATGTGAAGGGCTGAAACATCGAAGACGATTTTTATTGAATTTATAGATACGGAGTAAGTATTTCGAATCGATACAGATTGAGTCACTAGATACGAACAGGCAATTCGTATCGATGGAGTTGGCCTCTGGAAGCAGTGATTTGATGGAGTCGATCTGCATACGAGACGGAGTCGAAGGTGATCGATACGAAGTGTGGTCTCGTATCGATGGAGTCGAACTGGACATGGGACGAAGTCGAAGGGGAGACGGAGTCGAAATGATTGCTTTGTTTTGCTGCATTAGAGACGGAGTCGAAGACAAGCGATACGAAGGGGAGCTTCGCATCGACGCACTGGAGAGAGAGTCGAAACGCGTGTTCGAATCCATCGGGATACGAAACGTTTTTCCCTTTGCTTTCGAGTCCATATAAATACTTTGTACTTAGCCATTTTTTCACTTTTTACCTTTTGCTCCTTACCTTCGTATCGCTTGTAAACTCGAGAAGAAAGAAGAAAACAATCTTGCTTTTGAACTGATTCATCCCTTCAATTGCTTCGAACTAACTAACAGATTTAGGTAATCCTTTAAGCGGACCCAACGCGTAAACGATGAGACTCGGTTTTTAACACCAAATCAACCAGAGTTGCGATCGATCGAAAATTCAATGGCCTCAGCTTCGTGTCGATCTGAGTAGGGGTTTCGAGATGAAGAGGCGGAGGCCTTCGTATCGATCGATGGTGGAGCTTCGCATCGAATCGAATGCTTTGGATACGTAGATTGATACCAAGGGGTTGCGTCTGATGGATTTGAAATGATGGCCTTCGACCGAGTCGAAGTGGATGGCAATGGATCGAGTCGAAGCGGCAACCTTGGTTCGAGTCGAAGCGTGTGGCTTTGGATCGAGTCGAAGATGTAGCCTTGGATCGAGTCGAAGCGGAGGCTTCGAAGCGAGTCGAACTGCAGCCTTGGATCGAGTCGAGGCGGAGGCTCTGAAGCGAGTCGAATTGTAGCCTTGGATCGAGTCGAGGCGGAGGGTCTGAAGCGAGTCGAATTGTGCAGCCCTGGGACCGATACGAACGCGTCCCTGAGTGATCGATTCGAATTCGAACCTTAGCGAGCGATTTGAACTTGCACTTTTGATGATTGACAATGAACTTAATTTTGACGATACCAAAAACTCCAGTGCATTTGAACACCTAACTCCGACGAGCTTCAGACTTGCATAACTGGACTTAATCGTTTCACCGCATATCTGATTGCCTATCGAAGCTCGTTGATGAAACCAGAACTTACCAAAATGATAACACAATTTAACTCGGACTGATAGCTAATAACTGGATGGCACGGTTGTGACGGTCAGTGATGACGGTCCTTCTGACTGAATTCCGAAGTCTCGTCGTTTTCATGTTTTCTTCAATCCCGTAGATCTCTTCAAGTGATATACAATACTGCACTGTACATCAAATTCACAAACTCTACACTGCGGGATGCACGAGCGTTATTATCTGTTTAACAATGATTTTTCATAAGCTAGCTATTCATGGAACCCTCAAGTTCACAGCACCAGGAAATCCCGAGTTCTATTCCTCCAACCATAGAGATACCGGTTATTGAAGCCGAAGTTATAGACCCAGCTCCGAACGATCGTCCGGGTGCCCGGTTCATTTGTAATCTGCAAGATTCAGTGTCGTCGGGTATCTCCGAAGATATGATAGGATGGGTTTGTTTAAGGCACAGTCTGTCGCTTGACGACGTGTTACTACCTGGGCCAAATGACAGGCCACATAATCCCCCGGAGGGGTTTACTGCTTTCAACCGTCATGCTTGCACAGCGGGGACACTTCCTTCCTTCAACCAATATATAAGGGAGATGTTATCATTTCTTGGCATAGCTCCATCTCAGCTACATCCTACCGGGTATGCCTCGTTGAACAGCACCTTTGTCCTATTTATGGAGATCCTCTTTCGACAGCCGAAGCCGATCGAAATCAGATATTTATTCAACGTCAAGAGCAGTGGAGATAGCCCTTCTTTCACCTTCCTGGAAGCGGTCAGAAACTGCCACATTGTACTGGGCTCCTAGGGAAGGCTAAGTTATTATAAAACTGAATGGTTCTACGTTCGGTGCCCCCCTGGATTTGCTAGGTGGTGGCTGGATAGACGTAAGTGTTGCCATTTCTCTCTTGAATCATTGAGATATTAGTAATGACTCTAAAACTGACACACTTTTCCTTTTTTATAGTTGCAATCTCTCGTCCTGACGGCGCATACTTCAGAGAGCTTGTTCGGATTCTTCAAGCGTTCCCGGGCGAAGAGAGGCATATCGACTTGGTCCTATCTGACAGAAATTTGAGGACGGTCGGGCTGATAGAACGGAGGCAGAGCATACAACTGGAAGGGACACATAGAGTGGTCCCGAAGAAACGGGTGAAGCGCAAAGCGCCCGCAGTCGTGATCGCCAAAGAAGTTGATCCAGAAAGAACGCCTACCAATACCAAGCTCTCGGCTGGGCCTTCTGCCGATGTCCAAGATTCGGGAGGAAGAAGAAAAGGCAAGGCTGCTGCTCACAAACGCTCTAAATCTGAGAGATTTAAATCTGTGGTTGTGTCTTTGCCCGTTTCGGGGAATAGAATTTCGGAGGCTCCTCCCCCGCAAGCAGAGAATCCCTTTGCAGGGCTTGCCGATATCCCGATTCCAGATTTTGTGTCGTCTCCATACGACGCTGGGATGGAAGAGCTTGATAGTGCTTTTGAACTGAGCAGGTCGCTTGCTATGAGTGCGGCCGACATTTCTGGTTGGTCGGGGGGTTGCACATGCATACACTTCACTACACTACGTGATTCGCAACTGTACATCGTCCAACTTACGAAGTTACTAACTCTTTCTTCGTTTCTCATTTTCAGGTACTATGTCTGGAAGTGGATCGATGCTCGGGAATCTTCGCTCGGCCCGAAAGGCCTCTTCTTACTACGATTCCCGCAGGAGGGATTTTGACAGAGATCGCGATCGCGAGTATTCTAATCAGGATAGGTATGGGCGTGACAGGGGCAGGGAATACAGACATCGGTCTAGATCACGCTCTCCTCCTCCTAGACTTCCATCTCCGCCCCCTTTTTTTGTTCCACACCCACCGGAGCCTCCTCGTCACAGGCCATCTTCTCATACTTCTAGATCTGAGACTCATCTTCAGAGAGTTGAGACCACGGCCTCCATGATTACAGAGCAGGTCCCAGCTGAACCCACAGGAGAAGGGGCCCTTAAGCTGGCTCAGATGAGGAAAGACTTTTCGAACATTTGCTTCGATGGCTACGTCTTCCCGCCACACTTAAAAAGAATTCCATCAAGGGTGGAAGGCACGATGCATGATTACGTTCATGACATCTACACCCAGTACAGGGAGTGGGTAAAGGCCGTGGAGAAAGCTTCCAAGGTTGCCTTTGAGCGAGCTAAAGCGCTTGAGAAACTGGAGACCGATCTCGCTCAAAGGGACCGGATCATAGAAGTACTTACTGCTGAGGCCGAGTCTTCTCGAAAATCGGAGATTGAGACCACCAAAAAAGCTGACGAAGCGAAGGCGGAAATGGAGAGGTTGGGTAGACACATGTTGCCTCGGTGGAGGAGATGGGCAACCGGAACACTAAAGTCACCGCCGAGCGAGATGCGGCGGTCAAGGAACTCAATGAACTCAAGGCTAAATTCGCCGACATGGCCAAGGAAAAAGATGATACGAACAACGTAGCCCAGGAGGCGTGCGAACAAGCTGTTTTGCTCAGGGGTGAACGGGATGTGGCTGTGGATAAAGTCCAGAAGGTGGAGACTGAGGTTGAGGAGAGAGTGAAGTTGGCCGAGTCCAGGCTAGAGGCTGACATCGAAGACCTTCTCGTTGTTTACAACGCTAACATGCTAAGGCACAGGGATCTAGCTTGGCTCGATGATTTTTCGACGCAACTCTATAATGCTTGGAGCCGACTGGTTGAGGAAGAGAAGGAGGCGCATCAGGGCGAGTCCGTGGATGAATTTAAACTCGAGAATCGCATTCTGACTGAAGATGAAAAGAAGATTCTCCACAAGTCAATGATTCTGCGTGAGAAGGAAAGACTTGGCGCCTAGCATTTTGAAGTGGGAGAGGGTTCTGGGGTTGACCTCCATGAAGCAAGTCTCGAAGTTCCCGCATCAACCCAGCCCGAATCCTCGTCTGGGTTGATCCCCAGGCCGTTCCTACTTACAATCCAGATCAGCCGCACATGTCTCCGGCTGCAGCGCAAGTCACTGATGCCGCTCTACCGCCTACGAGCCTAACTGAGGAAGGTATTCTGAACATTCCACATATCTTTCTTAAGTCGAAATCTTCGATCGAGTTAAGTTCTAACAGTTATCTTATTCTTTGTCCAGTGATTGATGCTGCACCGACCATGCCTCCTGCTACTCAAGAATCATATCAAACGCGGGGGGCTATCGTGACCGAAGCAATCACCGTGAGCACTGCTGCCCCGCTTGACGATATGCAGGGGAGTACGTTTATGTTTGATGAGCAGCTGATGGATGAACTCTTTCGCCATCACGACAATCCGCTCGTTGACTTGTCATCTGTCATGAGTGGAACTGATCCTGCTAAAACTCTTTAATATCGACTGCTGATGCCCCCAGCGGGGCTCGAGCAGTAACTGAAGAGGAGATGTTTGCTCAAATCGATGCTGAAATGGCAGCAGCGGCTCATGGTGGCAGTTTTGGAGGTGGGATGGCAGCACTGGGACCTGCTCCGCTTAGCATGATCTCTCCTAGTGGTACTGTTTTCATTACCAGTGTGCCCATTCCACCTTCTGTACTTGATCCCATTCCTCCGACTCCGCTTGCAGGGAGCATTCCTATCCACTCGAGTTCGGAGGAGGATGTTGATATAATGCCCTCGCCTGAAGACCAACCGCCGAAAAGCAAAGGCTCGAAGAGGAAGATTAGCGGTGGCTCCAGCGGGTCTACACCGAGAAGGAAGCCAAGGAAGAAGAAAGATTAAACACGCTTTCCCGGTTTATTTTGACTTGCATTTTGTTAGCCGTGTATAGACGCGGGTTCAGCCCCTACTAGTAGGAGTTTTTGAAAACTTGTACACGAACTTCTTTTATAAACAATAGAAACAAAACTTCTCTTTTTTGGCTTCTTTTCTGTCATTATGTGTTATCCCGCTTTTTGGTCAAAGCCGGAATATCAAACAAATCGATAGGAAAGGATGGATATCAGGATTGGAAGGCGATTGGAAACAAGGCTGCGATGGATGTCGTCAAAATTTGGCCGAGCTCCGATCAAGGCAGAATTGATTGGGAATGACAATCAAGGTTAGGAGAGGCTATGTTTCAATTTTCAGGATGATCGGAGTTCGTACGCACAAGATATGAATGAATTAAAATGCACAGAGCACGGTTCGAATTGATGTACTTCGCATCGATGGATGTTGGTTCGAATCGATGAAGGTTCGAATCGATTGAAGTTCACTGCACTTCGCATCGATATGGTTCGTATCGATGAAGATGGAATCAGTCGTTTGCTCTGGGACAACATGTTCGAATCGATCAAGAAGTAGCATAATACTTCGAATCCATGGACTTCACATCACCAGCTTCGAATCCATCACGCTCGACTCCAACAAGTTCGACTCCATCTACTTCGTACCCTTCGGTGAACACTCTCTCGAATCCACAAAGGCTGGTCACTTCGTATCCATCTGGAACTGTTACTTCGAATCCATGCAATTAAGGGTGCCTCGACTCCATAACCTTCGAATCCACAGGATATGACAACTCTGAATCGATCCACAGCAGCGCGTCTTGATCGATTCGAACCAGTGCCAGTTCCATCGATTCGAAGGAAGCGAACCTTCGAATCCAACGTCTCGAGTCCACCAGGTAAATGCGGCTAAAACCAAGGACTCGACCCAGTAAACTCGGAGAAAAAGGAGGATCAACTCGAAGATTGCATGCCACGTCACCATCTTCACGTGCAGAAGCATGGATTCGACCCTATGGATTCGAACCATAACGATTCGAATGAATCCATAAGGCGAAGAACGTCAACTTGAATCGATCATAACTTGAGATCTACAAGTCCAAATGCTATGAAATTTTCACAGTAGCTTGAGCACATGTTGAAGAATGTTCACGCCAAATTTCAGCTCGATTGGACAATTTCTTGATCGATTCGAACATAGCTTCGAATCGATCCCAAAGTGGGCCCGGATTTCCAGAAAGCGGGCATGTGGGCCCCCTCACATGCCAGAACTGGTCTCCCCTCAATTTAGGCGAAATATCAGCCTCCTACACCTATAAGTAGAGCCCCTGGTCATTCAGAAAAGGGGTGGGACAATTTTGAGAGCAAAAGAGCGTCCGGACTCTGCCAGATTTACTCCAGATCACCATTGCTGCCTTAGTTTCAGATTATAATCATAAAATCCGTTGTACTACGCGATAGGAAATTGTAATCTTCAAGCATCGATCAATAAAAGATAAAAACTTTGGAGTGGACGTAGGCCGAAGATAGCCGAACCACTATAAATCTCGTGTTTTTGTTCATTATTTCCGGATAGCTGTTTGTTGTTTGTTTAGATCTGAGATTTGTGTTTGAATATTGTTGATTTGTATTCATACACTGGTGCTTTCACAACATTCGGGGTTTGTGACCATTTTTGGCGCAAACACTTTGGTGCTTTCACTGAGAACAACTAGCACCCGCTACACCAGATTCAAAGTTTAGATTCGAAAGTTTGAAGGATTCAGATTGACTCTACAATGACTCGACAAACAAGTAGAAGACAAAGAGCTGAGAGAAGCCAACAAGGAGGAAGTCAAGAGGCATCCTCCGGAGCTGGAGAAGGACAAGCTCCGATTTACATTACCAGAGATGAAATGGAAGCTATGGCAAATTCATTGCATGAGAGGTTGCTGAAGAGTCAACAGGATATGATGCAGACTTTCTTCGAGCAGATGAGAGCTGTAGGAACACAGAACCTTGGACCAACTATAGCGACTGCAAATGTGGAACAAGGAACTAGGGTTGCGGAACCCAATGGAGGACAGAATACAGAACCGGAAGGCAATCAACAAGGACTTGAGGGCAGGCCCGCGGGATCCAATGCAGGAGGACCTTTGGAAGGAGTTCAACAGGCTAGGGCAAACGTTGCTGCTAATGAGCCACACGAAGAATATGTGCCGGAATTCCCTCGAGAGCATGGGGGGCAACCTCTGACGGACAATGCTGGATTAATGGAAATCATTAGGAAGACTATGCGTGGAGGTTCGACCAATAGAGACTTGGAAGGAGTGAACAGGAGTCCGTTTGCTTGGGAAATCAGGATGGCTCAGAATCCACCTAAGTTCAAGTTACCTAGCATGGAAGTATATAATGGAAAGGCTGACCTGACTGATCACTTAATGAGATACACCAGACACATGGAAGTGCTGGGGGCATCGGAGGAAGTGATGGCCAGATGTTTCCCTTTATACTTGACAGACCTAGCGGCAATGTGGTTTAGGCAGCTGGAGGAAGGATCTATCAGGAATTGGAGGGAATTGGTGGACAGGTTTTTGGGACAGTTTCGGGTTCATATCAAAAGACCTAAGAACGTGATGACGTTAACATCGGTAAAGCAAAGAACGGATGAATCGCTTAGAGCATTTTTAACTCGATTTAATGCGGCGGTTTCTTCGGTGGATCGGTCGGATCCATCGATGGTTTTGATGGCGGTAGTGTCGGGAGTCAGAGAGGATTCAGATTTTAAGGTATCTTTAGTACGAGACCCACCACTGGATCTCGGGGAATTCTTTCACGAAGCTGAAAGATTTCTTCGGCAAGAAGACGCATGTATGGATTTAAAGCTAAAGGAGGTGAATGTGACCGGGGGTGGAGGACCATCCGACGGAAGCTCGGATAAAGATAAAGGAAAAAGGAAGCTGGACGAAAACTCTGAAAAAGCTAGGAAGCGATGGAAGGATCCAAGGTTTTCCACATACACAGAATTAAACGAGACACTAGAGCGGATATACATGGAAACTCGGAATCGCCTTCCTTACCGGAGGCCGGCTAGGAGAGAACCATCCGAGCGGGAGAGGGCATCAGGAAAGCATTGTCTCTTCCACGATTTGGACGGGCATGATACCAATAGCTGCAGGCACCTAAAGGACATAATTGAGGAGCATGTGAGGAATGGACAGTTGAGGCAGTATGTTGGGGCTCGGAATGCAGCGGTGGAGCAGGAGCATCCACCGTCTACCTCAAACCATGAGGATATGATGCACAGGAATAATGGTCGATTGGTCATCAATTGATCAGGATAATATGAAATAAGTAACAAACCATTGGCGAGCAACCAAGTCATTTACACATGTATGGGGACGGAGATAGCCCCTAGGAATGCTCTGAGTGATGATAAACCGCAAAGCCATGGTTTGCGAAATCTGTCTTTTGTTTTTGGATTGGACACTTAGTTTTCTGGTTTGGTTTTTGGAGTTTGGATTGAACTCCTGATTTTGCTTGTTTTTCTGGTTTTGGCATTCATTCGGATGATTGTTCTCCGTTTTGGATGATGGTTTCGATTTTTGATATGGATTTCTGGTTTTCCGATTTGATTTGGATTTTGGATTGGATCTTGATTGGATTCTTTTTGGTTTTTGATAAACGGTCGTCAGGTATGGATTATGCCTGGCAAGGGGTGAGTCGTTCTGCCCGAACGCGGTAAAGTGAATCATTCAGGTCGTCGAGTATGGACTATGCTCGGCAAGGGTCCGGAGTGACCAGGATTCGGCCTAAAACTTTGGCCCCCAATTATCGATTATTATTTCAGGTCGTTGAGTATGGACTATGCTCAACAAGGGTTCGGAGTGACCAGGATTCAGCTTAGGACTTAAGCCACGGCATTACTTACGCCCAAGGACACTGGGCCACGGTCATCAGGTGTGGATTGCGCTTGGCAAGAGCCCAGAGAGGTTATGGATTCAGATATCGACCCGGAGAGGTCCTGGATTCGGTTATTGGCTATTGGATAAGGATGGATTAGGATTCGGTCGTCGGGTTCAAACGGATATGGATTTGGCTAAGGCTTTGGTTATTGGGTTTGGAGTTGGGCATCGACTCCGAGCAGTCAAGGATGATGCACTTGGATGATGTGGCTATGGACTTTGGATATCGGATACGGAACTATTCAAAACACGCCTTCTTATCACAAGACATGTTTTGGGGGGCAAATGTTATCCCGCTTTTTGGTCAAAGCCGGAATATCAAACAAATCGACAGGAAAGGATGGATATCAGGATTGGAAGGCGATTGGAAACAAGGCTGCGATGGATGTCGTCAAAATTTGGCCGAGCTCCGATCAAGGCAGAATTGATTGGGAATGACAATCAAGGTTAGGAGAGGCTATGTTTCAATTTTCAGGACGATCGGAGTTCGTACGCACAAGATATGAATGAATTAAAATGCATAGAGCACGGTTCGAATCGATGTACTTCGCATCGATGGATGTTGGTTCGAATCGATGAAGGTTCGAATCGATTGAAGTTCACTGCACTTCGCATCGATATGGTTCGTATCGATGAAGATGGAATCAGTCGTTTGCTCTGGGACAACATGTTCGAATCGATCAAGAAGTAGCATAATACTTCGAATCCATGGACTTCGCATCACCAGCTTCGAATCCATCACGCTCGACTCCAACAAGTTCGACTCCATCTACTTCGTACCCTTCGGTGAACACTCTCTCGAATCCACAAAGGCTGGTCACTTCGTATCCATCTAGAACTGTTACTTCGAATCCATGCAATTAAGGGTGCCTCGACTCCATAACCTTCGAATCTCCAGGATAAGACAACTCCGAATCGATCCACATCAGCGCGTCTTGATCGATTCGAACCAGTGCCAGTTCCATCGATTCGAAGGAAGCGAACCGTCGAATCCAACGTCTCGAGTCCACCAGGTAAACGCGGCTAAAACCAAGGACTCGACCCAGTAAACTCGGAGAAAAAGGAGGATCAACTCGAAGATTGCACGCCACGTCACCGTCTTCATGTGCAGAAGCATGGATTCGACCCTATGGATTCGAACCATAATGATTCGAACGAATCCATAAGGCGAAGAACGTCAACTTGAATCGATCATAACATGAGATCTACAAGTCCAAATGCTATGAAATTTTCACAGTAGCTTGAGCACATGTTGAAGAATGTTCACGCCAAATTTCAGCTCGATTGGACAATTTCTTGATCGATTCGAACATAGCTTCGAATCGATCCCAAAGTGGGCCCGGATTTCCAGAAAGCGGGCATGTGGGCCCCCTCACGTGCCAGAACTGGTCTCCCCTCAATTTAGGCGAAATATCAGCCTCCTACACCTATAAATAGAGCCCCTGGTCATTCAGAAAAAGGGTGGGACAATTTTGAGAGCTAAAGAGCGCCCGGACTCTGCCAGATTTACTCCAGATCACCATTGCTGCCTTAGATTCAGATTATAATCATAAAATCCATTGTACTACGCGATAGGAAATTGTAATCTTCAAGCATCGATCAATAAAAGATAAAAACTTTGGAGTGGACGTAGGCCGGAGATAGCCGAACCACTATAAATCTCGTGTTTTTGTTCATTATTTCCGGATTGTTGTTTGTTGTTTGTTTAGATCTGAGATTTGTGTTTGAATATTGCTGATTTGTATTCATACACTGGTGCTTTCACAACATTCGGGGTTTGTGACCATTTTTGGCGCAAACATTGTGTATTTGTCCAAGTGTTTCAATATCTGAAGTGTACTTGTGAAGTTTTAGCTTTCGAATCAAGTTTGTTTTTGTTCGCCAAGTTCGAAAACTGTGGACATGGTTTGCGACCGGGAAGCGAGTCGAATTTTGACGTCGCATTGCTTCAGTCGATGGTTGATGCTTAAGTCTTGCCCCCCAGTCTTGGTGGTGTGTTGTAAGACATCAGTCAGCGATCGCTCTTTTCTTATAGCATGTCGAGTCTAGTGCCACTGAATGGGTGTTTGAGACAAACGGAGATTTAGTGGTTTATTCATGCTTGTCCGATCGTCGACGATCATATCCGCACTCCGGGGATTCTCATTCGCTTATCGGCGGCTGGTCTCTCCGGCTTAAGTTTTAATCATATGTTCACGATCTGGGGACTTGGAATTGATGTTTATACTCCGACTCGCGCTCTGGGAGTTTGGAGTTGATATCTATACTCTGATTCATGCTTCGGGGACTTGAAGTTGGTGTCCATGCTCCGTTTCACGCTCTGGGAACCCGGAGTCGATATCTATGCTCCGACTTGCACCTGGGAGTCTGGAGTTGTCGTTTATACTCCAATTCGCGCTCTGGGAATTTAGAGTCGATGCTTATACTCCGGTTCGCACTCTGGGAACTCGGAGTTAATGTTTATACTCCGACTCGCGCTCTGGGAGTACAGAGTTGATATTTATACTTCGGTTCGCACTATGGGAACTCGGAGTTGATGTTTATACTTCGACTCGTGCTCTGGGAGTTCGGAGTTGAGGTTTATACTCTGACTCGTGCTCTGTGAGTTTGGAGTTGACGTTTATACTCTGCTTCGCACTCTGGGTATACGGAGTTGATGTTTATACTCCAGTTCGCACTCTGGGAACTCGGAGTTGATGTTTATATTCCGACTCGCGCTCTGGGAGTTCGGAGTTGAGGTTTATACTCCGCTTCGCACTCTGGGAATACGGAGTTGATGTTTATACTCCGGTTCGCACTCTGAGAACTCGAAGTTGATGTTTATACTCCGACTCGCGCTCTGGGAGTTCAGACTTGATGTTTATACTCCGCTTCGCACTCTAGTAATACAAAGTTAATGTTTATACTCTGGTTCGCACTCTAGGAACTCGGAGTTGATGAAGGATTGTTGTGTATCAATCGTTTTTTGACTTTGATGTGATGGCTTGTCCCTGAGCTCGGGTTTCACTTAGCGAGTGATTGGTTGCATTGCAGTCACTCTCTATTCGAATACATTCCACCGTACGGTGAAACTTAGCTCTCCGTGCATAGTGATGTTCATATGAAGCATTTCAAGTAAATCACAGCTCTTGCTCGAAGAGATTGCATTTTATTGCTGAAATAAGAAATTATGGCAAAGTCAGTTGCCTTATTACAAGTTCTAATTTCGAAATGCAGAAGCAAATTGCAGAAAAGGAAAGTAAACTAAATGGATAAAGATAGCATGTCAGGTGTAATAGCGGCGAAGGCTCTCGTTATTCCAAGCTCTTGGCAGGGTAAGACCGTCGACGATCGATAACTTGAATGTGCCATCTCCGAGCCTTCATTCAATAACATACGGTCCTTCCCATGTCGGCTTCATATGCGAAGGAACTGGGTAGGTTCTTTTTAGGATGAGGTCGCCTAGTTCGAAGGTTCGCGGATGGACCTTGGCGTTGTACAATCAGGCAACTCGACTTAGATGCGCAGCTGCCCTCAAATCAGCTTTTTCACACTTCTCATCTAGTAGATCGAGAGATTCAGCAAGTAATATATCGTTTGTCTTTGGATCATAGTATGTCACACGATGAGAAGGTACTTCTAGCTCGACTGAAATAACGGCCTCTGAACCGTAAGAAAGAGAGAATGGAGTGTGACCGGTCGCAGTCTTGTGTGTTGTTCGGTAAGCCCATAAAGCCATAGGAAGTTCATCAACCCACTTGCCACCGACCTTTTCCAGTCGTTTTTTCAAAATGGATTTTATAACTTTATTAACAGCTTCGACCTGTCCGTTTGCCTGAGGGTGTGCAACTGCAGAGAATTTCTTTTGGATATGGAATCGCTTGCAGAAATCTTTGAATTCAGCACTGTCGAATTGGGTTCCATTGTCCGAAATAATGGTGTGTGGGAGACCGAATCGACAGATGATGTTACGAACCACAAAGTTGATTACTTTCTTCGTTGTAATGGTAGCGAGAGCTTCGGCTTAAGCCCACTTTGTGAAGTAATTAACTGCGACGATGGCATACTTCGCACCACCTTTTGCCAGAGGTAGAGCACCGATGATGTCGATGCCCCACATTGCGAACGACCATGGGCTGACCATTTGCGTTATCTCGGTAGGACGAGCTCTAGGAATTCGGGCATATTTCTAGCACCTATCACATTTCATTGCAAAGTCAAACGCATAACGATTCACGGTAGGCCAGTAATATCCGTAGCGAAGTATTTTCTTTGCAAGTGCTTGCCCCTCGGTGTGATCGCCACTTTCTCCCTCGTGCACATCGCGCAAAACTTTCTTAATTTCATCATGAGCGATACACCGGAGTAGGGGGACTGAGTACCCTCTTCTGTACATGAGTCCATTCTGGATGGTAAATCGTGAGGCCTTCCGATGGACTTGTCTCTTTTCACTCATGCGCTCTGGCAGGGTTCCGTGCTCAATGTAATTTCTGAGTGGGGTCATACATGAATCCTTCTCGGGAACGGTTTCGCATACCCAGTTTATTTATGTCTGTTCGACACTTGGGGAAGATAGCATTTCTACGGGAACGAGTCCCATTTGCTGAGCCTCACCTATGCTGGCTAGCTTTGCCAATGAATCGGCCTTTTGGTTGCGCTCCCAAGGTATACAATAGATGGCCTAGTAATCGAACTGATTCACTACTTCCTGAACTCGAGCTAAGTAAGCAGCCAACCTTCGATCTCTTGCTTGATACTCTCCCCGTACTTGACACACAACCAATTGTGAGTCACAATAAATTTCCACTGCGACAATTCTCAAATCTTTAGCAAGTTTCAAGCCAGCTAAGAGGGCTTCATATTCAGCTTCATTATTAATCGCATGAAAATCGAACTTCACAGCATAGCATATGGATCGGCCTTCGGGGGTTTCGAGTACAACACCAGCGCCCGAACACCAGTCGTTTGATGCACCATAAGTATACAGCTTCCAAACGTATTCGAGGGATTTACTGTTTTCGGGCAAGTCCCCTGGAACGGTAAATTCAACTATGAAATCAGCGAGGACTTGTCCTTGGATTGCTCGCCTTGGAGTGTAGGTAATATCAAACTGACTCGGTTTGATTTTCCACTTGAGTAATCTACCAGACGTCTCAGGCCGCGAAAGGACCCGTCGTAACGGCTGGTCGGTGTAAACAACAATGGGATGTGCATGGAAATATGTTCAGAGTTTTCTTGATGCAATTATAAGGCAGTAGGCCAATTTTCCTAGCTTTGGATAGTTCCTTTCAACCCAGTCAACCGTTTGCTGACGTAGTATATTGGTTTCTGTATCCCGTCTTCTTCTCGAACCAAGGCAGCGCTGACAGCATTTTCTAATATCGCCAAGTATGTATACAACTTCCCATGATCAATAGGCTTTGACAGTATTGGCGGTGTGGATAGATGTTGAACTAGTGCTAGGAAAGCGCCTTCACACTCCGTGGTCCATTCAAAGTTGCGTTTTCCTTTTCGGATCAGATCGAAGAAGGGAATGCATTTGTCAGTGGACTTTGAAATGAACCTGCTCAATGCTGCTACCTTTCCATTGAGACTCTGGAATTGCTTTATAGTCTTTGGAGTTTCAAGATTTCCGATTGCCCAAATCTTTTCGGGATTAGCTTCGATTCCCCGAGCGTTAACGATGAACCCAAGGAACTTTTCGGATGCAACTCCAAAGTGACATTTCAGTGGGTTGAGCTTCATTTTGTATTCTCAAAGTATGTTGAACATAGTTTCCAGGTATTTAACATGGTCGGTGGAGAGTCGTGACTTCACAAGCATGTTGTCTACATATACTTCCATTGTTTTCCTGATTTGATTGGCAAACATCCGATTGACCAATCGTTGATAAGTAGCCCCGGCATTCTTGAGTCCGAATGGCATAACCTTGTAACAGTAAAGTCCCAGATTGGTTACGAAGCTGGTATGTTCTTGGTCGGGTAAATGCATCGGTATCTGATTGTAGCCTGAATATGCGTCCATGCAGGATAAGAGTTCATGCTTAGCCGTCGAATCTACTAGCTGATCAATTTTGGGAAGCGGGAAACTGTCTTTAGGACACGATTTATTCAGATCGGAATAATCGACACATGTTCTCCACTTCCCGTTTGGCTTTCGGACGAGCACGGGATTTGACACCCATTCGGGATATAGAGCGTCCCGAATGAACCCGTTCGCTTTAAGCTTTTCTACTTCTTCTTTAAAGGCGGCAGATCTCTCTGGATCCATACCACGCCTTTTCTGTTTGACCGGGACATGCCGCGGGTCAATGTCCAGGGTGTGGCTCACGATGTCCGACGAGATCCCACACATATCAGAATGTGCCCAGGCAAATACATCAAGATTTGCTAACAGAAATTCAACCAATTCCTCTTGAGTTTGCTGGCTCAGCTGAGATCCAATCTTTACCATTTTCGAATCATCGCTACTGTCGACTGGGACATCAATCGTTAGTTAGGCCGGGGATGCTTGACTTTCTTTAGATTCTCCTTCGTCTTCAGTTTCTCTTGGGTCAAGATCTTTGAGGAATTGGCTAGGGTGCCCGGGCCTGGGCCCGAGCGTTAATTGTCAATTATCGGCAAAACGGACGTAGAGAGATTCCTCCATGCCCTTTCCTTTCTCCTTTCGCTGCGCCTTCTGCAGCTCAGCAAAATAGCAGGCTCTGGCAGCAGCCTGATCTCCCCGAATGATTCCTATTCCATGATCAGTGGGAAACTTCAAAGTCAAACACCTCGGGGCGATGGCTACCCTGAATTCAGCGAGGGCCGGTCGGCCCAAGAAAGCATTGTAAGGGGAGTCTATGTCCAAAACAATGAACTGTAGCATCCGTACCCTCCGTCGTTCTCCAACTCCCATCTCTACTGGCAGTTCCACCATTCCCGTGGGTATAGTAGCACTTCCGTTGAAACCATGGACTCGGGATTGACAAGGCTTCAAGTCCGTGGATTCCATTTTCATTTGATCATAAGCTCGCTTGAACAAAATATTCACAGAGCTTCCACTGTCAACTAAGATCCTCTTCATCCAAACGGGACCTACCTGTGTTGAGATGACCAGTGGATCGATAGTAGGGGCTTCGACTTTATCAGCGTCTCTGTTTCTAAACACGATGTCATCTGCCATCGTTTTCTGTTGCTTGGCCGGAGCCCCTTCATCAAAACTACTACAACACTCGAAGTCCGCATGCCTGATAGAACTGGCATACGACTCCATTTCCTTATAGCTTCGGTCTGCTGGGTGAGGACCACCACTTATTGTATTGATGACCAACCTCCCACCTGTACGAGCGGGTTCCTCCTGTCTTTCCTGATTTGGCGCACGATTCTGATTTGATGGGCCCGCACCACCATACTGCGGCGCCCGCACATACTGATCCAACTTTCGTTCACGTATCAGTTTTTCAATGAGGTCTTATAAGTGATGACACTAATTGGTGTTGTGGCCATAACTCTCATGGAATCTACAAAATTTCCCTGTTTGGATTTGTCTTTCAGTTGGTGGTTTGGGGCAGGTTTCTTGTATTGCATGGTATTGCAGGTCTGCAAATACACATTTTCCAACGACGTGTTCAATGGAGTGTAATTATCGTACATGGAAGCTCTACGCCGCGGACCACGATTCTGATCGCGTTTTTGGCTTTGATTTCCATTGTCCCTTTGCTGATTCTATTTATTTTGTACGTTCAGCTGAATCTTCCAAGAACTATCTCCGGATTGTTTAACAGCGATGTTACTTTGTATTCCTTCGATGTTAGGCCCTGCGTCATCCTGCTTCCTAGACTGTTTCGCATCCTCCCTTCTCAGGAATTGGGCTGCCTTGAAACAGAAAGAGTCCAATGACGCAGGTGGTTTCCCTGCTAACCAATTTCCGAACTCGGAATCAGCATCAATCTCCTTAGTCAGTGCCATCAGGATAGAATTATCGTTGGGATTTCTTATTTCTTCACACGTAGCGTGGAATCGCTCCAAGTAACGCCTAAGTGTTTCTCCGGGAGCTTGTGTAACACTAGACAGAGTGTTAACGTCCTTAGGCCTCTCCACGTGCATACAGAATTGCTCGACAAACTTGGTGGCCATCTGGTCAAAATTAGAGATGGATCGCGGTGGCAAACGAGTGAACCACATGGTAGCGACGACCCTAGGGAAATGGGGAAACTACGGCACTTTACTGCGTCATCAGCTCTCGCAGCATTCATCAGCCAATCGTATTTTAGGATGTGTTGATTGAGATCAGAACTTCCTTCATAAACTGGCAAAGCTGGCATCCTGAAGTGCCGAGGTGGTTCAGCATATAAAACGTTATCGGTGAAAGGGGTATGACTCCGGGAGATTCCCCAGGCGTCATTACTGAGACCCTGACTTTCACGGATCATTTGACGGATCATCGTTGGTATATCCGGCACTCGGATACTTGCAGCATGTTGTGCCAAGGTGTTGTCGGGTTCCACAGCGCGAGTCTGGACCGGACGCGGTTGTCGGTCAGTGCCTCGCCTCCTTGGTTCAACATCCCCAGGGACATAAGGCTCAGGAGTCTGCTCTCGTTGGTTACGCTGAGGATCAGCTTGGTTTCTAGCATCACCTCCTCGTCCGGCAGTGGTGGTAGTAGCAATGTTGCCCGTGACATGGTAAGGAGCAGCTCCTCCTCGAGTTGAAGGTTCTGTACGGAGACTAGCGGATGGTCCAACTCTAGGTTGCCCAAGATTCGAAGCAGGTTAGGGTCCCGTGGCTTGGGTGTAGCTTACACCTAGCCGTGGGCGTGTGGATCTGGTTTGGCCATCGGAGGAGGCTGAACTCTCTGTGGAAGAATAATAAACTTGGTCTCTTCTGGATCTTCTTCACCTTTGGCGATTTAGCTGGTTAGTCAACTCTGTGTTGGCGCGCAGTTGTTCAGTTAGCTGCTGTCGACTTTGGGCCAACTCTTGAAGCAATGTCTGGAATTCTTGTCTAGTGATTGGACCTGATGGATTTGAAGGTCCTGTAGCATTTTGGTTGGATGGAGGTGATTGCACGGGATTTTGTCGGTCCCGTGCCCCTTGATCAACAGTTGTAGAAGTGATACGTGTGCTCACCAAAATGAATTGATGAAGTCCTTTCCTAGGTCTGATTGCAAATCTGAATAGAATGAAAGGGCTTCAATGTTCTAGATCTGGATCTTCTTCTTAGATTTATGCAATCCAATATAGATAGGAGATCCAAAGAGCAGGAGAAAAATTGGGTTGCTCTCAGTGAAAGCACCAAAGTGTTTGTACCAAAATTGGGAACAACACTCTTCGGAAGTCTTTGAAGAGATAAAGTGAAGAAATTAAATGGAAAAAGAGGAATTATCTAACAAAAACTCCAAATTTCAGAAATGAGAATAATTAAAGTGCTAGGAGACAAAAGAATTTAGAGTGGTTCAGCGTATTGCCTACATCCACTATGAAGTAGTTTGCTTTATTGATGTTTCTTTGATGTTTACAATTGATTTCAGCAAATTACAGCGAATAACAATGATTTGCAGCAGTGAAATTCGTTAGTTGCAGCAGCCATGGAGTTCAGATCTGGATCTGGCGGAGTCTGGGCATTGGAGATCTCAAAGAGGAAGAAGAAACCCTTTTCTGTTGGCTTTGGGGGTCTATTTATAGGTGTAGGAGGCTGATATTTCACTCAGATCTCGGGAAACCCTCTCTGGCATGTGACCAGGCCTGCGCGCCCAAGCCCGCGAAGTTTCGGTCCGATCCGTGGTCGATCCGAACAGATTTTGTATCGATCAAGATTTCATCCAATGGAGGCGAAATTTGGCGTGGACATTCTTTAGCATGCACGTAGTCTTTTGTGAAAATTTTATAGCATTTGGACTTGTAGATTAGGAGATATGATTGATACGAAATGGGATTCCCGGTAGGCTGTTTCGTTCGACTCGCTCTGTTCGACTTGCTTCCGTTCGACTCGGTGACGTGGCGCTTGAATCTCACTCTGCCCTTGACGCTATTTTGATCGAGTCGAACTATGAATTGATTGAGCGAGTCGAAGTGGAGCGCTCTAAGGGATTCGAACAGTGGCTTCGCCAATGGGGTCGAACTCGATGGAGTCGAACAGTGGTTCGAGCTGAGCGAGTCGAATTGGCCACTTCTGATGGTTGCAAAGCAAGTCGAATCTGAGCAATTCGAAGTTGGCTTCTGATGGTTGTGAATGGAGTGAGTCGAAGTATGGCTCGGAGCAAAGCGAGTCGAAGTGTTCACTTCCAATGGATTCGAACTGGAGCGAGTCGAAGAAGGCTGTTCTTAACCAATTTTTGTATTGTTCACAACTTGAGCATACGAACTCGGATTGACTGGAGATTTGGAACATTGATCCTCATACCTTAGGTTGTCATGTCATATCAATTTTAGTTCGATCTAGACTCGGACAAAATTCGTCGATATCCATAGTGAGCCTGTGTATAACTGATCTCTAGGACGGGCCGTCATTGGTTACTAGTCAATTCCTTGGTGTCACAGCCTTGCCAAAAGGCGGGATAACAATAATAATTATTTATTAATAATGTTTTAGAATTAATAATAATTATTTATTAATAATGTTTTAGAAGTTACTTATTATTTATTGTTATAATAATGTTTGAAGATTAATCATTATTGTTTATTTAATAATGTTTTAAATAATTAATTACTTTATTTATAATGTTTTGAAGTTAATAATTATTATAATGTAATAATGTTTTGAAGTAAATAATATTTATTTATTTATGACTGTTAAATTTAATTAATTTATTAAATTAATTGTACTTATAAATAATAAATTGATTTATAAAAGGAATTGCATTTAATAAAGGGGTTATTGTTTTGTTGGATTTATAAGAGATTTTTTATAAAGGCTTTATAAAGGATTTTCATAAAGCATTTTCATAAAGGAGTTTATAAAAGGATAGAGTTTTATGAATTGTTTTGGAGATCTATAAAAGTAGTTTTATAAACGGTTTTATAGATTTATAAAAGAGTTTTATAAATGTTTAGAGAATTGTATTAGAGTTTTATAAATGATTTTAGAAATATATAATAGATTTTTATAAATGATTTAGAAATTTATAAAAGAGTTTAATAAATTGTTTTAGAGATTTATAGAAGAGTTATAAATGATTTTAGAGATTTATAAAGGAGTTAACCCAAAAAATGGATCAACATAATGGATTGAATGTGAAAGAACCAGCCTTGTTTATCAAAGCAAATAAAATAGAAAAAGCAATAGTAAATGGCAGAAAAAGTAAAGAGACAAGAGAATTTTATAGTGGTTCGGTTGTTAACGAAGCCTACATCCACTTTATAGCTTTTATTGATCAACTGCTATTACAAAGGAGTTTGGATTACAATATGATTCTTCTTTCCTAAGTTAGATCAAGCCATCATTGTTAGAGATAACAGGAAGGACATCATTTGCCCTTTATTAGCTGTTGTGAGGGAGAAGAAAAGTGAAGAAACAATGGCAGAGTTTCAGCCGAGATCAGAGTAGTTCCCTCTTTCTTTTGCAGATGGGATGTTATTTATAGGATTTGGAGAGAACTTGGGCTAGGGCCGCTTTTCCAGGAGCCTGTGTTCACCATGCAGAAGGAGGCCAAATACTTTGGTGGTGATATAAACTAAGTATTCGAGTCGGTACCTATCCGAATACTTTTGTGAATTTATGAGTTCTGAGTCCTTTGGAGGTTATCTGAGCTAAGTATTCAAAACGGTACCTATCCGTTGGGGTTAGATTTGTACATGTCCAATAATTGAGTGCCTTGTTCGAATATCAAGTTGTTTGGAGTTCGTTTGATTATCCGTCTTCATGGATCATCCAATCCATCCGTTTGTAGGAGATTCATCCATAACTCATTCAATACTTAACCAAATGACACGAAACTTCGTAAATGAAATGTACATGAGTAGGAGAGCCTCCAAATTGGATCTTTTGAGGACTCGAGTAAAGTTTTTGGATTGACGATGATCCAATTGAGTCGGATCGGCGGTAATCCAAACACTTTGATTATTTTTGAATCTCTTCTTCTAGGTCGTAGGAGATAGAGCCATAAATCACTCAATACTTAAAGAAATGACATGAAACTTCATAAATGCTCTATACATAAGCAGGAGAGCCTCTAAATCGGATCTCATGAGGTGGAGCCCATCCTAGGTGGATCGGACCTGATCCGTCAAACTAACTCAATTTGGAGGGCATACATCCATAACTCACTCGATACTTATCAGAATAAGAAAAAACATTGCAGTTGCCTTTTAGAGGGTGTGTGGGACCCAAACAATGAATCTCGGGTAGTGGGGCCCAACTTATATGGGTCGAATCTGATTCTAACTTTAGATCAACACTGATCCAAATTGGCTTAGCCAATTGAGTTGATTTTTGATGAGAAGCTTCTTTTACGTTTTCTAACTAGTTCCTCAAAATTTCAAGTCCATTTGAGTTCGTATGAGTTCTGTAGGTCTATTTTAAGTTGTTCTGGTCCAAAAGTGAGTAAACCTTTGAATGGATCAAATGAGTCTTAATTTCTTGAACTAGGTTGCTTGAAATATTACCAAACTTGATAGGTGAGCTTAGTAGAGGCATAGGGTCGTGATGTAAAAGTTTTGGAGATCCCACAATTCAACAATTCAGATCGGTACCTACTCGATTGAATCGGATCGGTGCCGATCCGAATAGATTGCTTAATTTACAGTGAATTTTCTTGAGGGCCAACGTCTTGCTCTTTAAAGTGCTTTGGTCATGTTTAAGGTCATTCGGGCTTAATATAGATGTTCTAAATCCTATTGAATTCTGAAGGGTTAAAAACCTGTTTGTCCCCCAGAGTACGCTTTCATTAAAAACAAGGTGTGCTCTTGAATTGATTATCTCATGGTTTCTATTTCAAGGAGCATTGTGGATCATCTTGAACTGTCCTGAGTAGTTATGTGTGACGTTTCGGTTATCCATTCAGCTTTCAATGCGGATCTACATTGCTCGTGATTACGAAGCAATCTTAACATGATAATCTTCGAAGTGCACACTTACATCGTGTAGAACATATCAGAGGAGTTTAGGGTGGTTTGGATAAAGAATTTAAGGTTGGTATCGATCCAATTGGATCGGATCAGTACCAATCTGAATACGTAGCAAATTTTTAGCAAGAAAATCTTTTGCCTACTTAAGTCCCTAACCAACCCAATCTTAAACACTTTATTTGATTTCGTTTTTCTTCAGACGAGTGTGCGTCATTCCGGAGCCATGTCTTGCTTTCTGCCTTCAACTGTCTCTTTTCAAGGACTTGGCCAAGCTTCTATCATCGTTTTGAATTATAGCATGACGATTTATTCCAAAATTGGATACAGTGGATGATTTCATTATATTACTTTTCCCATTTCTGTACTTCTAGTGATATTGAAAAGAAAAGCTTCCTACGTCGCTCCGGACGACACCTCCATCACCGATTTCTCATCGATAACGGGTGAGTTCCAAGAAAGATATCTTAAAGTACAATGTGACTTGTTATTCTGGCATGAGTGAGCTATATACGCAGGATGGTCCATTTGTGGTGATCGGGACACCATGCCCACTTTTCATAAATAACACGTTGCACTAGCCCCGGTCAGTGCTTGGAATCCGATTGGTCGACATACATTGACCTCCCGTGGATTCTGATGGTTGGCCCTATGGGGATATTATTCAAAGTAAAACATAACCGACAATGTTGAATGCTATGTTTTGTTATTGAAAATGATTTAATCGCGAATATCATTCCTTTTTGGTTTTTGGAATTCAATCTACACACTAGCTTCTGTCTTTGGGGACTATTGGCTTAATTCCTCGGTCTCAAGAATTGATTTTTCTAGAACTATGAGGTAGCTTGGTCTAGCCAGTTCCATTACTGTTTTAGTTACGTTCAGTTGAGTTCATGCTCAGCTGAGTTCATCCGACAAAGCGTTGGTGTATATGCCCCAGTCCGTAGGGCTGATTACTTTGACTACTGAACCAACATGTTTAGGGAGACAATGTCTCCTGAGCAATAAGTTCAATTTCCTAAGTTCGATTGACATGATAGCTCCTATCTTCAAGAACTACGGACTTTGTTGCTTGATCCTAAGATTTGAGTTTTGTAATTATGTCGGTATGCATTAGAAAGATGCATTTTCAACATATTTGCTAAAGTAAATTCTTATGAGTCTAGTGTTGAGATCCTAATCATGTATTGATATCTATCTTTGGAAACTTGTGTACGGATGACTCAACCCTGTAGACTTTTCCTTGATATTGTGGACCTTCGGATAACGTAAGATTCTGGAAGTTAGGATTAAAGACTCGATTAAGCTTTTTATTTTGTTTTCGAAAGCCAATGTATTGATAGTTTCATTTTATAGGTCTCTTCTTAACATCACCAATTTTTGAGCAATGGCATATTCTTGCAAGATGAGATCAAATGATCTAGTCGGACTATAAGTAGGTCATCAATCCTTCTTGCTTTCACCAAACTCTGAGCGACGGTTAAATTCTGAAAATTGAATCCTTCATTTCCCTTGTTGGTAATTTGCTGTTAGAAATGTCTATTCGGCAGAATGAAACTGTTATCTAACCAACTCCATGGTTTAGACTGAGGATTTGTGTGCCTATCCCTATTTGCAGGACTAGCCATTTTGAACGTCGTATTAGACACTTGAGAGAGATGGAAAGGTGTGGGACGAATAGCTCAACTGCCCCTAGTCCATCTCTCAATCCCATTCTGGAATTAAGGAAGTCCGGGGATTTTGTTTTTGACCTTCCATGATTATTCCCGCTTGTCCTTGGCCAAGCATGCTTTTCTTGGTTGCTGACCACGTCACAGAAGTTTTGTTCATATGTCAACTCTTGTCTTTGGAAAATTATAACCTAGCTGCTTCGTTCTAAGAAATATTTCCTCAAGGCTGCCTTTTTTCGGCTGTATCTAAATTCTTTCTAAATTAAATTCTGGAAATTCGATTGTGCACCAGCTTTCATCCTTAGAAATTAGCACCTAAGCAATTAAATCCTGGGATTTCCTTTCTACGCAGCTTTATACCCGTGTAGTGGCTAATTCCTACGATGTTAGGTTGAACCATCCGATTGACCTAAGAAAGGTTATGTCTACATATCGTTGCCTATCTTCAAGCAACAGTAGTTTTTTGAAAACAAGGGTGGAACACAGTCAAGAACCAACTTCTATCTTTGGAAGTTAGTGCATTGATGGTTCACTATAGTGAGTGTTTCTCATTAACCATGTAGATTAAAGTTTTCCTGGCATTTCCGGGGCAACGCTGGTACTTATTGAATAACAAATTTCCAGGTATTGCCAGGGTGGTACTTAGGAAGCAGAAAATTTCTCGGCGTTGTTGGGGCAACACCGGTACATAAGAAATGGAATGTTTCTTACCGTTGATACGACAACACTAGTACTTGAGAAATGGAAAGTTTACCAGCGTTGCTGGGGTTATATCGGTATTTAAGAAATATAAAGTTTCCCGGTGTTGCCGGGGAAATACTGGTACATAGGAAATGAGAGAAGGTTTTGGCATTTCCGGGGTAACACCAACACTCAAGAGGTTGGGACCGGTTTTTCCATCAGTCTGGTGGTGTCTTTAATCCAGTTGGGTACTAGTTTCGGTCTTTGGAAACTAGCACTTAAATGATTGGAACGTAGAACTATTTTCTTAGTGCTACTTGTACTTGGGAAGCATTTAAGTCATGTTGATTAGGATTGAATCATTCATTCGATCCTATAAAGTTGAGTAGATTCTTTTAACCCAATATGGCTGCCTTCTCAACGTTGCTCAACTCGGGATACGCCAAGTTCTGGAAGGTTGAGAGTCCCAAGCATGTCTGTTACTTAGCTTTGTTTATAACTTTCAAGTGCTCCCTTTGGCGATACATGGTCGTTGCTTAACCAATCCCATAGATACTCTTGTTTGTGCAGGGTCGAATATCCTCCAACCGATTTTTGTTACAAACTAATTTCCATTTGCAAAACCCATTATTCCCAAGTGCTAAACTCTGAGCACTTATAGTAGATTAGATATTGTGGGGTGAGTCGTTACATTGCTCCCTGTACACTTGCACTCTTCCCATCGTGATCATGGATCGGAGAGTTTGGTAATGTTTGTCTTGAGTTTATGACAACTAAATTCGCCTGTTTCATGCCATATGTGCTCTGCTAGGTGTTATCCCGCCTTTTGGCAAGGCCGTAACACTAAGAAATTGACTAGTAGAACAATGACGGTCCATCCCAGAAATCGGTTATACACAGGCTCACTATGGATATCGATGAATATTGTTCGAGTCCGGATCGAGCTTAAAGTAATATAACATGACAAGCTAAGCTATGAGAGTCGACGTTCCAAATTTCAAGTCAATCCGAGTTCGCATGTTCAAGTCACGAACGATACAAAAGTGGATGAAAACCAACTACACTTCGACTCGCTCAATTCGAATCCATCTGGGAAGTCCACTTCGACTCGCTCCACTTCGCCCCCATTAGAAAGCACTTGTTCGACTCACTCCGCTTCAAGCCACAGTTCGACTCCATCCAGTTCGACTCCTTCGCAGAAACATTGTTCGACTCCATCCAGTTCGACTCGTTCGCAGAACCATTGTTCGACTCCATCCAGTTCGACTCCCTCAGAGACCCACATTTCGACTCGCTTCACGTCCCATCCATCCGAAGACTTCTACCTCCATCGATGCGAAATGCACATCTTTTATCGATGCGAACAAAGGCTACTACCATCGATACAAACGAGGCGAAAGTCCTAGAACGACTCGATCAAAACAGCATCAAAGGCGGAGTGATCAAGAGATTCAAGATGCCTTCTTCGACTCCATCAGATGCCTTCTTCGACTCGCTCAACCAACACACACTTCGACTCGCTCAATCAGTGCTCACTTCGACTCGCTCCGCCTCGAGCCATTCTTCGACTCGCTCCACTTCGTCGACTTCGCATCCATTTGAAGACTTCTACTTCGTGTCTATCGATGTGGAGCAAAGCACAACAGTCAATACAAGTTAGCGCCACATCACCGAGTCGAATGAAAAGCGAGTCGAAACAGAAGCGAGTCGAACCAAACAGCAGCCGAGAATCTCATTTCATATTGTTTGCACAAAAAATGGACAAACACCTCAAAGTTGTATGATTTAGTAGATCTTATGTAGTTCTTAGTGATTTGGGTGATTTATGCAAATATATGAAAAGCAGGGGCTAAACTATAAAAAGACACGCAGATTTATAGTGGTTCAGCCAGAATATGCCTACGTCCACTTTATATATTATTTCTCTTCTCTTGTTTTGATTACAAGTACAAAGCTTTGATATACGTAAAAGAAAGTTGTTTGAAAGTTCTCTCCGTGCTTGAGCTCTCAAAACTTGTCCCCATTGTTGTACCCCTGCCCCTCTATTTATAGAGTGAGGTTGGGAGCAGGGGTCTTGGATGTATATAGCTGCTGGTGGGCCTGGACTGACGTGATCTGGCCTGGCACGTCTTGGTCCGGTAGCGTTTGGTCCGGTGGTAGGAGGTTCGTTCGGCAGTCTCGAAAGAGGGTTGGTTCGGCAGTCTCGAGAGAGAGTTGGTTCGGTATGGAGATGGTTCGGCAGGAGGTGGTTCGGTGGGAGTTGGGAAGGTTGGTTCGGTTGGTTCGGCAGGAGGTGGTTCGGGTGAGGTCTGCCGAATGGTGCTGCCGAATGGGGTCTGCCGAATGGGGCTGCCGAATGAGTCTGCCGAATGAAGCAAGTTTCTTGGTCTCCATGTCTTCTGGGTGAGAACACGCCCAACATTTGCCCCCCAAAGTGGGGCATATTCTTGAATATGGCGTGCTTTGTTTTTGGTTGTTTACTGTAGTTGAGGTAGGTTCGTTCGGCGAGCAATGCCGAACCGGCTGATCCGGTTGCCTCTCGCTTGTCTATATATAGGGGCTATACCCCCTTTTCGTTTCCTTACCGAACAACCGAACCAGAGAGACGAGTTTAGCCGAATCAACTTTTTGCCGAATCAAGCTCACACCGAACCAGGTATACGTCCTTTCGCCGAATGAACATGATAGGTTTCTAAAGCCGAATGTTTCCTGTATCGCACTACCGAATGAGAATAGGGCTTAGTGCCGAACGAGTTTTGGTCCTGATTTACCGAACGAACTTGGTTCTTTGGGCACCGAATGAAAACTTACATTATACTACCGAATGAACCATTGAAGTGCTGCATCTGTTCGCCGAATGAACTATTGTACCGAGTGAACATGTGTTTCATACTTCGAACTTTTTAAGTGAAATTCCATATTATATGCTTACTTGTTTACATCCTTTGTTCTAACACTATGCTTTTCCGGTGTTGTAGATAATGTCTCGCAAAGTAGAAACTCGATCAGACAAGAAGAGATCCGGGGGTGAAGGAGAGTCCTCGGCCGTGCCCCCAGCTCAATCAGGATCGGAGCGTCATGGGCCCGCCCCAAGGTCATTAGTGGATGGATATGGTCCCCAGGAGCTGCTGGATTCCCTGCCTGACTGCTTTCCTAGCTCTCTCAAAGAGGAGCAGCTCGATGTTATATCTCGTTCCTTTGGGATCGATAGAGCCCTCATGCTGCTGCCGGGCCCAGGAGTCATGCCATACAATCCTCCCGAAGGATACTTTGCTTATAGTAGGTACCATTGCATGTGTGGTGCTATCCCGCCTCTCAATGCTTGGGTAGTCAGCTTCCTCACGTATCTAAAGGTGGCCCCATTCCAGCTTCAGCCCAATTCTTATGCCATACTGGTGAGCCTTTTCGTTATTTTTCGGAGGAAGTATGGTCGCGCTCCCTCCAACCGGGAGATCCGGTACTTGTATAATTTAAGGGGCTATAAGAAGGGGTCCCCATATATTAGCTTGGAGTCAGCTGTGACCTTCAAGCCGGTCTTGGACCTGTACTCTAAATTTAGCATGTTCAAGAAAGAGTGGTTCTTTGTTAGGGACGACTCCGTCTCCATCCGGCACTTTACCTCTGGATGTAAGTTGATGCTTTTACTTATAATTTTTATTCCGATTGCGATGCTTCTTCTCATACTTTCTCATTTTTGCTAGCGACAGGTGGCTTTCCGGTTGTGGAGACTGACCGCCTGGTTCAGACGGCGGCTGAGATAGAAGCCATTCTTGGGAAATATAGATCATCTGCCTTCTTGATTAGAAATGTGATTCTTCTGGAATATAACTTAATCCTTCCGCAGCAGTCTGTAGTTAAGCTGAGGGAAACGGCGGAGGAGAGGGCGGATGCTTAGACCAAGGAAGGTGTTACGGCAGAGAGTAGCAAGAGGAAACCTTTCACAAAACCTCCAGCTGTCGGAGGTAAGAAACTCAAGAAATCGGACGGTCCCTCCCCCAGCAATTGTCCACTTACCCGGGAGGAGGAAGACATAGAGGAGGAAAGAGGCGAGGGTGGAGATGGTCGGGATGGTGACAAAGGTGGCGATGGCATCGGGGCCCTACTTCCTGGGCAAGCGGGCGAGATTCAGGAGTGGACGGATGATGCGTTCCACCAGGCTTTTGAGGGGTTGGATGAGGATCCGGCTTTGGTAGAGAAGACCGGGAAGGCGGACAAAGCCGGGACTGGTGCAAGTGAGTCTTCTCCGACCATTCCAGCCAAGGTGGCTCCGACGACTCAAGGTGAACTCTTGACTCCTGCATGCTTCATTAATGATAGGGACTTAGGAATATTTTATGACCCGCTCCCGTCCTGGAATGAAATCCAGGACTTATTGCAGTATCCCACTCCTCCCCAGGGTTTGTACAACCACAGCTGTGTTTCTTTTCCTTTTTTTTAACTTGTAATTTACCGCGTTTCTCGAATCGTATAGTAATGTAAGATTGTGACACTTGTTCTTTATATCATGAGCAGGCAAGACGTCCAAAGCTTCAGACCTCCGACACAGGCTTGAGCAATATAAACTTTCCAAAATTTCTGCTAAGCCGAAGTCCTCAACCCAACGCTCCGGGGATGTAGTCGGCTACCGTCCTCTTCTTGGGGTCATCGAAGAGGGTATTCAGCAGAGGAAGAGGAGTCATCCTTTATCCGAAACTTCGCCCGGTCCTCAGCCTCCGGCTCAGCCTATTCATGACATTACTGAGGAGGGTAGCGAGTTTGCACCTTCTCCGCACCCGTCCGGAAACCCTTCTGTTATTCATATCGACCGTCCCGACTTGGCCCGTAATCCATTTGCGGGTCATCCTGATCTGGATCCAAGTTCTCATGATATTACTTTTGACGAAGTCACTGGTGAACACCTTCTCCCCCGTAACCCCATGGTACGAGTACTTGATGAAGCCAAGTCCTTAGATCTTGATCTACTCACTACTCGTATAGTCACTATGGGAGACGAGGCCAAGGCTAATATTGATCGGGTGGCAGAGGAGACCAAGAAGCTGATGGGGCATCATGCTCGACTGGTTAAGGCCGGAGAGGAGATTGGGAGCGCCAATATCCGACTTCGATTGGTGGTTTGGGATCAGGCCAAACAGCTTGCGGATCAGGCTATTCAGATTTCTCAACATGAGGCTGCTACTGGGCGACTAAGGAAAACCATGGAAGAGACCAGTCGGGCCGAATTGCGGAAAATGGAAGCTACCTGCAAAGAGCGGATTGACATGGCTATTGCCACGGTGGATGAGGTTCGGAGAGCGGATCTCGAGCAGGTGGAGGAATTGTCCGAGAAACTTGAGGCTGCAGAGCTTGCTCAAGCTAAGTTGAGGGAAGAGATGGAGGTGATGCGGAGGTCCCTTCAGGCTGATTGCTCGAGATACAGATTGGAGAGAGATGCTGCCGTCGAAAGGTTGTCGGCTTCCGATGCCCGGATGAGGGAGTTTGAGGAGAATGAGGGAATGATGGATGACATGCTCCAGGACATGTATTTCCGGACTTGGAAGCAGGGCAATCTCTCTTGGATGGATGATTATCCCAGGGTCATGGCCAAGATCTATCTTCGGGCTTTGGAGGAGGCTAAGGCTGATGCAGATAAAGAAGGTGGAACGGTCTTCAGTATGGATGTGGTCACTGCCCAGTTCACCAAGGAGGAGAAAGTGGCGGTAAAGGAGGGTATGCGGCTGCTTGCTGCTGAGGAGGCAGGCGTGCAGGTAGAGGATGACGACCAGGATGGTCAAGAAGCAGGTGCTGGTAAGTCTTCCTTTCTAGCCTTTCCGTTAACTTGGTTACTTATCACTAATGAATCCTTTTTATGACCGGACAGGCGGGCAACAGAGCAAGGACAAGACTTCGACGCAACCGACTCCCTGATTTAGACCTGGAAAATTCTTTTTGTAGGCTTGGCATTGCTGTATCTGTTAGTCTTAAGACAGTAGAGTAACTTCTAAGTTGTAATTCTTGCTACTTGTAATAATCAACATTATTCTTGACGTGTAATTTTTTAACTTAAGCTGATTTTGTCGTTTCTTGAATATTTGTTGCTATTTCGACATATCGTATGAGAAATGTAGCTATGTATGTTCTTGTAATTAAATTGTGTTTGATGTTAGACTCTGGTTCTACACCATAATTTTATGACTTGCAATATTAGCGTGTGGTGTGAACAAATTATGGTCATGTATTTGTACATAAAAGAAGAAAATACCGCCTTTCATGTTTTAATCGTAGATGGCAGTCTTGAATATCTTGTAGGACCGAGCATGGAATGTAGTCGAATGTCCTGCCACTGTGAGTCCCTACACCCATTGGCGAGTATCTCCTACTCTGTATCATGTACTTTAGGGATTGTTATAGGGGATAGAAAAAAAAAGCTTTTTAAGTAAAATTGAAATACGTGAAATAGTAAAACTTCCAATCACGGAAGGCCTTCGATGTGCTTAAGTTCATGGCAAACGGGTTTTGTAGTCACTTTCCCTAGCTGTGGGTCTTGGAGACATTTGTCACCCATCTTACGCCTCCGCGGGGAGTTAATTCTTTTTTACCACAGCCGCACTTAAGACACATCGGAGCCGAGATCGCGCACAGTAACTACCCGGGCCATTATGGCCCGTAATCGTGGGTATTATTCGATTTACTGTGGCCGGCTAGCGTGGGTGCCGATCGTCAACTGTGAACTGCCCCTGGCTGGCCACACCTTATGTTGGGGCTTATAGTCGGTTCACAGTTGCCGGCAAGCCTAACGCCGTAATGAGCTGCCTCGGCTATAGTCGACCTTCTCGGTGGCTTATAATCGGCTCATTACAGTTGGCTTTAAGGGCCGTCGCGAGCAATGAGTTAACCCGCAGCAGAGGGATGCTGGAGCAAAAGTGTCTCATTGGCGAGGGCATAGATTCGCATAGTACCTGTTAGGTCTTGTCCAGGTGAAGTTGCGTCGTGGAGTGCTTTGAATAGAAATGCTGTATACTCAGGATTTTGTTCAACAGAAAAGGATAAAGTTAACAAGCAGCCAAGATACAAAGGAACAAAAAAAAGAGACAAGGTTTTTTTAAAGTGGTTCGGCACGAAAAGGCCTACGTCCACTGATTCTCTTTGTTAATTCACTTCATATGGGCAATACAAGTTAAGAAAAGTATCGACGGAGGTGTTGGATGTTCCATGCCCTCTGGAACACCTCTCCGTCCACTGTTGACAAAATATAGGCTCCGTTGTGGAGATCTTTATGAATTACATATGGTCCATCCCAGATTGGGTCTAGTGCTCCGGGGCGAGGGAAGATTCGCTTGAGGACAAGATCCCCTTCTTGCAAGGTACGATGCTTGACTTTGGAGTTGTATTGTGCTGCCACTTTTTGCTTGTGGGCTGCTGTTTTGAGGATTGCATCGTTTCTTCTCTCCTCGATTAGATCCAAAGACATGTGAAGGAGTTCTTCGTTCTCTTCTGGGTTATAGTGGATCCGACGATGGGAAGGCACAATAGTTTCAACTGGGAGCATAGCCTCCGATCCGTATGCCAAAGAGAAAGGAGTGTGCCCTGTCGATGTTCTGAAAGATGTGCGATAGGCCCATAGTGCCGTAGGAAGTTCATCCACCCAAGCGCCCTTTGACTTTTCGAGCTTCTTTTTGATTAGAGTTTTCAGAATTTTGTTGACCGCTTCGACTTGTCCGTTTGCCTGGGGATATGCTACGGATGAGAAGCTTTTATGAATTCTGTGTTCTTGGCACCAGTTGGCGAATTCCTCGCTGTCAAATTGAAGTCCATTGTCTGATATGATTTTGAGTGGGACTCCGTACCTGCATAGAACATTTTTGATCAAGAAGTTAATAACTTTTGCTGAAGATACTTTATTTAGAGGTTCCGCTTCCACCCATTTAGTGAAATAATCAACTGCCACTATAGCATATTTGGCCCCGCCTCGGCCCATTGGTAGCTCGCCGATTAAGTCAATTCCCCATATCGCGAAGGGCCAAGGGCTGGTCATCTGAGTAATCTCGGTTGTTGGTAGCCGAGGGATCTTAGCAAATTTTTGGCATCTGTCACACTTCTTGACGAAATCTAAGGCGTCCTTGCTTAAGGTGGGCCAGAAATATCCGTATCGGAGTATCTTTTTTGCTAATGTTTGCCCCCCTGTGTGATCTCCACAGCTCCCCTGATGGATGTTGGATAAGATTTCCTTGGCTTCCCTTCCGGCGACACACCTTAATAATGGGTTAGAGAAACCGCGCCGATAGAGGATGTCTTCTTGTATTGTATAGCGGGATACTTTCCTCAAGATTTTCTTGACTTCATTACGCCCGTTGGGTAGTGTGCCACCTTGTAGGTAGTCTCGGATGGGAGTCATCCAAGTTGCTTCTTCGGCTGCGGCTATCAGATTCACTTGCTCAAAACTCGGGACCGTTTGCTTTGAGATGGTTACTGCCCCGAAGATGGCGATGTCTCTCATACTCGCCTGCTTTGCCAATTCGTCGGCCTCTTTGTTCTCTTCCCGAGGGATGTGTTTGACTAAGTACTGATCCAATCGGCTGAGAAGCAACTTGGTCTTCTTTAGATATGCTATGAGTCGTTCCTCTCGAGCTTGGAATTCTCCTAGTATTTGATTAACAATAAGTTGAGAATCGCTGTGAAGACACAAAGAATTGGCTCCGATTTCTATGGCAATTTCTAGTCCAGCTATCACTGCTTCATATTCTGCATCGTTGTTGGTGGCAGCGAACTCCAACCTTATAGCATAGTGCAGTTTATTTCCCCTGGGAGTGATTATTACCACACCTGCCCCCGAGCCTTGTTCGTTAGATGCACCGTCCACAAAGAGATTCCACTTGATATCTTCCGTTATTTCCAGTTGCTCCTTATCCTCGTTGGTAGTGAATTCTGCAATGAAATCAGCCATGGCTTGTCCCTTGATGACGGTGCGAGGGTGATAGGTGATATCATATTGACTCAGCTCAATACACCATTTAAGTAGTCGCCCGGAAGTGTCGGGATGATGGAGTACCTGCCTCAGTGGTTGATCGGTCAGAACTTTGATGGAATGGGATTGGAAGTAGTGACGCAGTTTTCGTGAGGTGATTAGTAAACAATATGCTAACTTCTCGAGATTAGGATATCTAACTTCTGCCCCAGTAAACCTTTTGCTGACGAAGTAAACTGGTCGTTGCGTGCGGTTGTCTTCCCTTACCAAGGCAGCGCTCAGGGCGTGGGATGACACAGCGAGGTATAGGTATAATTCTTCTCCTTCGCTTGGAGTTGAGAGCACCGGTGGTTTCTGGAGGTGTTCGATTAAGTGAAGGAAAGCGGTCAGACATTCGTCAGTCCACTCGAACTTTCCTTTATCTTTCTTTAGGGCTTCGAAAAAGGGGACGCACTTGTCCGTTGCCTTGGAGATGAATCGGCTTAGGGCGGCCACTTTTCCATTTAGGCTTTGCATTTCCTTTCGGGTGGAAGGTATCTTGATATCCCTTAGCGCTCGGACTTGTTCAGGGTTTGCTTCTATCCCTCTGGCATGAACGATGAATCCTAAGAACTTCCCTGACGACACACCGAAGGAGCATTTTAGTGGATTCAACTTCATTCCATATTGCCGGAGTACTTGAAACATCTCGCCTAGGTGGCTTACGTGATCTTCGGCCTTCCTTGACTTTACCAGAATGTCATCCACATATACTTCCATAGTTTGTCCTATTAGCCCTGCAAACATCTTGTTGACGAGGCGCTGGTAGGTGGCTCCTGCATTTTTAAGTCCGAAGGGCATCACTTTGTAGCAGTATAAACCCCGGTCAGTGATGAAACTAGTGTGGTCTTGGTCGGGAGCATGCGTAGGAATTTGGTTATATCCTGAGTATGCATCCATAAAAGATAGGAGTTCGTGCCCGGCTGTGCTGTCTACAAGTTGGTCGATTCTGGGAAGCGGGAAGCAATCCTTTGGGCAGGCGTCGTTTAGGTTGGAGAAGTCAATGCAGGTCCGCCACTTCCCATTAGCCTTCTTTACTAGTACCGGGTTGGCGATCCATTCTGGGTAAACAGCTTCTCGTATGAAGTCATTGGCGAGTAGATTCTTTACCTCTTCATCGAGGGCTGCTGATCGCTCTGCCCCCATACTTCTCTTTTTTTGTTTTACAGGCGCCTTGGTAGGATCAATGTTTAATACGTGGCATGCTACGTCGGGGGAGATTCCGGTCATGTCAGCGTGTGACCAAGCGAATACATCCAAGTTGTGGCGGAGGAAATCAATGAGCTGTTCCTTCAATTCAGCTTTCAGCTGGGACCCAATTTTCAGTAGCCTACTTGAGTCGTGCTTGTCTACAGATATAAACTCCATAGCTTCTGCAGGCTCGGCGGTGGCCTCCTCCTCTTTGTCCCTAGGGTCTAATTCATTGAAAGGGTCGCTAGTGTATCGAAGAGGAGGGGCTTTCTTTAGTTGCTATGCTTCAAGGCTTTTCGTGCAGAGGGCGATCTCTACACTTTTCCCTTTATCTTTCCTGTGGTTGTTGCGAAGTTCGGTTACATAGCAGTCTCGTGCAATATCCTGGTCTCCTTCCACTTCCCCTACCCCATTGTCTGTTGGAAATTTCATTTTCAGGCACCATGGGGCTAGGACAATCTGGAAGTCAGATAAGGCTGGTCTTCCTAAGAAGGCGTTGTAGGCCGAATGGTTTTCTATCAGCACAAATGTCTGTTTCCTTACAACGGAGCGGGGATGGCTTCCAATCTCAACAAAGAGGTCCAGCTGCCCGAGGGGCATCTTCGCATCTCCAGTGAAACCGTGTAGTGGTTTATCGCAGGGAGATACATCCTTCATTGGTAGCTTCATTTTGTCGAATGCGTGTTTGAAAAGGATATTTATAGAGCTTCCAGTGTCTACCAGGATTCAGTAAACTTCGGCGGGACCGAGTCGGGCAGAGATAACCATGGGATCCATGTGAGGGTACTGTCTTCCTTCTAGGTCGCGTTTACTGAATATGATGTCATCGCTTTCTTTTCGCTTTGGGTGGCGCTCTTCTATAACCGTATTGACACAGTCTTTATTGTCTCTAAGCGACTTCCCATATCTTTCCATCTCTCTCCAACTTCTGTCTGCGATGTGCGGACCTCCTGAGATGGTATGGACCACTATCTTCTCTTGACTAGAGCTGCTAGCGTTGCGGTTTCCTCTGTCAGTCCCTGGTGAGGGTAGCCTTGGGTTTTCATTGGCAGGGGCTGGAGTCCTGTCTTGACTTTTTACATAACGTTCCAGTTTCTTCCTTCTGATGTGTTCCTCAATCAGATCTCGGAGATGATGGCATTCGTTGGTATCATGTCCGTGAGATTCGTGGAAGCGGCAGAATTTTCTAGACTTCTGTGCGTTGTCTGATTCCTTCTTGTATGGTGGGCGTTTGTATCTAACTTCGCTTTGGGTGGCAAGGAAGATATTTTCGACGGTCTCGTTCAAAGGGGTGTAAGTGTCGAATCTTGGTCCTGGCCGATATAGGCGCTTTTCTACCTTCTTGCCCCCAACATTGTCTCTGGAATCATTTCTTCGAACGTCCCTCGCCACAGCAGGGGCGTTGCCATGAGTCGTCTTACTTTGCTGTCCTGACTGCCCCTCAATGGCGGCATCCTCAAGCCTCATGTATTTCCCGGCTTCATGAAAGAAATCGGGTAAAGTAGCTGGTTTTTCTTTTGTCAATCTTCTAGCAAATTTGGTGTCCGGATGCACCCCACTGCAGAGGGCCATTAGGATAAGCTTCTCATCGGCATCTTGAACTGCGGCTGCTGCGGCGTTGAATCTGGTTAGGTATTGCTGCAGCTTTTCTCCGGGTTTCTGTTTGACGCTGGATAAGGAATAAGCATCCTTAGGTTGCTCCACATGAATGCGGAACTGACTGATAAATTTTTCTTTCAACATTTCCCATGAGCTGATGGATCCTTGGGGTAGATGACAGAACCAGGAGGTAGCAAGATCTGCTAAGAAGAGCGGAAAGCATTTGCACAGTACTCCCTCTGTTGCTCCACTCATGAGCATATGCTGCGTGTACCTCTGTAAGTGTACAACGGGATCGGAGGTTCCTTTGTAGGGTTCCATTGTTGGCATCTTCCATTCTCGGGGGGTGATAGCAATTTCGATATTGCGGGCGAAAGGGCTGGTTACCCTAGCGCCTATCCCTCGATCTCTTTGCTCCCGCTGGACACACTCTCTGAATAAGCGTGCCATCCTTTCATCAGAACTTGGAGCGGATAAAAATGAGTTTGGTTCTGTTCTGTGGGATTGATTCCGTCCAGACGACCTGTAGGGATGGTATCGTCTATCATTCCTCATATTTTCCAGTGGCTGCCTTTGATCTTCTAGGAGCATGCTTGGGTCAGCTATAGTTGGCCCTTGCCTTGATCTTCCCCTGTTGGGTTCTGATTTAAGCACTTCCTCGGGTCCAACTTCGGGCTGAACTCTAGCTCGGCCCCGTTCACTGGTGTTTCTGTGGTTAGGCAGCATGACAGGCTCAGCTACAGTTGACCTTCGCCCGGTACCTTCCCCGTTGGGTTCGGTACCAAACGTTTCCTCAGGCCTAACTTCGGGCTGTGCTCGGTCTCGGCTCCTACCACGGCTACTTCTGCCGTTAGCTCCTTCGAAGAAGGATGATCTTTGCTGTCTCTGAGATCCTCCAGACTGGGACTCGCCCCATGATTCAGTGTTGCGGTTGGATTCTTCAGCGTCCCTCAAGCATGACATGAGATGGTCCACCAAGGCTTCCTGCTGGGACGTGAAGCGGTTAGTTACTTCAACAACAACTCTGTCCAAATCTGCCCTAGTGATTGCTGCAGGCTGTTCTGTGGCAGGAGTGGTTGGGTTAGCCTGTCCTTCATTTGTTACCGTTGTTGGAGGAGGACGATTCACTTGATTCGTGACAGCTGGATCTGGAAGACTGCTGGATGCGATGTTTTTTCCTTTGTTAACATCTTTTCTCTGTTTGGGAGGCATGTTTTCCAAGTGGCGGATGATGCTGTTAGGAAAACTTGTTAAGTAGATGAAGCTGAAGCTTCGAGCTTCTAGCTCTCAATGAAAGCACCAAAAATGTTTGCACAAAAAATGGACAAACACCTCAAAGTTGTATGATTTAGTAGATCTTATGTAGTTCTTAGTGATTTGGGTGATTTATGCAAATATATGAAAAGCATGGGCTAAACTGTAAAAAGACACGCAGATTTATAGTGGTTCAGCCAGAATATGCCTACGTCCACTTTATATGTTATTTCTCTTCTCTTGTTTTGATTACAAGTACAAAGCTTTGATATACGTAAAAGAAAGTTGTTTGAAAGTTCTCTCCGTGCTTGAGCTCTCAAAACTTGTCCCCATTGGTGTACCCCTGCCCCTCTATTTATAGAGTGAGGTTGGGAGCAGGGGTCTTGGATGTATATAGCTGCTGGTGGGCCTGGGCAGACGTGATCTGGCCTGGCACGTCTTGGTCCGGTAGCGTTTGGTCCGATGGTAGGAGGTTCGTTCGGCAGTCTCGAAAGAGGGATGGTTCGGCAGTCTCGAGAGAGAGTTGGTTCGGTGTGGAGATGGTTCGGCAGGAGGTGGTTCGGTGGGAGTTGGGAAGGTTGGTTCGGTTGGTTCGGCAGGAGGTGGTTCGGGTGAGGTCTGCCGAATGGTGCTGCCGAATGGGGTCTGCCGAATGGGGCTGCCGAATGAGTCTGCCGAATGAAGCAAGTTTCTTGGTCTCCATGTCTTCTGGGTGAGAACACGCCCAACACGTATCGATCATATCTCCTAATCTACAACTCCAAATGTTATGAAATTTTCACAAAAGACTATGTGCATGCTAAAGAATGTCCACGCCAAATTTCGACTCCATTGAATGAAATCTTGATCGATACGAAATCTATTCGTATCGATCACGGATCGGACCAGAACTTCACGGGTTTGGGCGCGCGGGCCTGGTCACGTGCCAGAGAGGGTCTCCCGAAATCTGAGCAAAATACCAGCCTCCTACACCTATAAATAGACCCCCAAAGCCAACAAAAAAGAGGTTCTTCTTCCTCTTTGAGATCTCCAACGCCCAAACTTCGCCGGATCCAGATCTGAACTCCATTGTTGTTACTACCAACAAATTTCACAGCTACAAATCATTGTTATTCGTTGTAATTTGCTAAAATCAATTGTAACCATCAAAGGAAGATCAATAAAGCAAACTATTTCATAGTGGACGTAGGCAATACGCCGAACCACTCTAAATTCTTATGTCTCCTTGCATTTTTCTTAGTTTCAAATCAGTGATTTGGAGTTTTTGTTAGATAAATCCTCTTTTTACATTTATTTTCTTCACTTTATCTCTTCAAAGACTTCTGAAGAGTGTTGTGCCCAATTTTGGTACAAACACTTTGGTGCTTTCACTAAGAAAAACCAAAATTTTCTCCTGCTCTTTGGATCTCCAATCTATATCGGATTGCATAAATCCAAGAAGAAGATCCTGATCTAGAACTTTGAAGCCCTTCCATTCTATTTAGATTTGCATCAGATCTAGGAAAGGACTTTCATCACCTCACCATGGTAAGTATACGGACTACCTCTACAACTACTGATCAAGGAGGACGGGACAGGCAGAATCCCGCGCAATTGCCTCCATCAAACCAAGACGCCGCCAGACCTTCAGATCCGACAGGTCCGGTTACCAGACAAGTGTTCCAGACGCTGTTCCAAGAATTGACCCAGAGTCGACAACAGCTAACTGAACAACTGCGCGCCAACGCAGAGTTGACCAACCAACTAAATCGCCAAAGGCGAAGAAGATCCAGAAGAGACCAAGGTTCCTATTCTTCCACAGAGAGTTCAGCCTCTTCCGATGGCCAAACCAGATCCACACGCCCATGGCTAGGTGTAAGCTACACCCAAGCCATGGGACACCAACCTGCTTCGAATCTTGGGTAACCTAGAGCTGGACCATCCTCCAGTCTCCATACGGAACCTTCAACTCGAGGAGGAGCTACTCCTTACCATGTCATGGGCAACATTGCTACTACCACCACTGCCGGACGAGGAAGTGATGCTATAAACCAAGCTGATCCTCAGCATAACCAACGAGAGCAGACTCTTGAACCTTATGTCCCTGAGGATGTTGAACCAAGGAGGCGAGGTACGGAACGTTGATCGCGTCCGGTCCATACTCGCGCTGTGGAAGCCAACCACACCTTGGCACAGCATGCTCCCAACATCCGAACGCCGGATATACCAACGATGATTCGTCAAATGATCCGTGAAAGTCAGGGTCTCAGTAATGACAACTAGGGAATCTCCCGGAGTCGTACCCCTTTCACCGATGACGTGTTGTATGCTGAACCACCTCGGCACTTCAGGATGCTAGCTTTGCCAGTTTATGAAGGAAGTTCTGATCCCAATCAACACGTCCTGAAATACGAATGGCTGATGAATGCTGCGAGAACTGATGACGCAGTAAAGTGCCGTAGTTTCCCCATTTCCCTGGGGCATCGCTTCCATGTGGTTTACTCGTTTGCCACCACGATCCATCTCTAACTTTGACCAGATGGCCACCAAGTTTGTCGAGCAATTCTGTATGCACGTGGCAAGGCCTAAGGACGTTAACACTCTGTCTAGTGTTACACAAGTTCCCGGAGAAACACATAGATGTTACTTGGAGCGATTCCATCCTGCGTGTGCAGAAATAAGACATCCTAATGATAACTCTATCCTGATGGCATTGACTAAAGGAACTGATGCTGATTCCGAGTTCGGAAATTGGTTAGCTGGAAAACCACCTGCGTCATTGGACCGTTTCTATTCCAAGGCAGCCTAATTCCTGAGAAGGGAGGATGCGAAACAGTCTAGGAAGCAGGATGAGGCAGGACCCAAGATCGAAGGTATCCAAAGTAACGTCGCTGTTAAACAGTCCGGGGATAGTTCTGAAAAAATTCAGTTGAACGTCCAAAATAAACAGAATCAGCAGAGGGACAATAGAAATCAGAACAAAAAACGCGATCAGGATCATGGACCACGGCGTAGAGCTTCCATGTACGATAATTATACTCCGTTGAACACGTCGTTGAAAAATGTGTATTTGGAGACCTGCAATACCATGCAATACAAGAAGCCTGCCCCAAAACCGCCAACCGAGAGGCAAATCCAAACAGGAAAATTCTGTAGATTCCATGAGAGTTATGGCCACAACACCAACGAGTGTCGTCACTTACAAGACCTCATTGAAAAACTGATACGTGAGCGGAAGTTGGATCAGTATGTGCGGGCGCCGTAATCCGGTGGTGCGAGCACCGTAATTCGGTGGTGCGGGCCCATCAAATCAGAATCGTGCGCCAAATCAGGAAAGACAGGAGGAACCCGCTCGTACAGGCGGGAGGTTGGTTATCAATACGATAAGTGGTGGTCCTCACCTAGCGGACCGAAGCTGGAAGGAAATGGAGTTGTATGCCAGTTCTATCAGGCATGCGGACTTCGAGTGCTGTAGTAGTTTTGATGAAGGGGCTCCGGCCAAGCAACAGAAAACGATGGCAGATGACATCGTGTTCAGAAACAGAGACGCTGATAAAGTCAAAGCCCCCACTATCGATCCATTGGTCATCTCAGCGCAAGTAGGTCTCGCTTGGATGAAGAGGATCTTAATTAACAGTGGAAGCCCTGTGAATATTTTGTTCAGGCGAGCTTATGATCAAATGGAAATGGAAGCCACGGACTTGAAGCCTTGTCAATCCCGAGTCCATGGTTTCAACGGAAGTGCCACTATACCCACTGGAATGGTGGAACTGCCAGTAGAGTTGGGAGTTGGAGAACGGCGGAGAGTACGGATGCTACGGTTCATTGTTTTGGACATAGACACTCCTTACAATGCTTTCTTGGGCCGACCAGCCCTCGCTGAATTCAGGGCAGCCATCGCCCCGTATTGTTTGACTTTGAAGTTTCCCACTGATCATGGAATAGGAATCATTCAGGGAGATCAGGCTACTACCGAGCCTGCTATGTTGCTGAGCTGCGGGAGGCGTAGCGAAAGGAGAAAGGAAAGGGCATGGAGGAATCTCTCTGCGTCCGTTTTACTGATAATTGACAATTAACGCCCGGGCCTAGGCCCGGGCACCCCAGCCAATTCCTCAAGGACCTTGACCCAAGAGAAACTGAAGACAAAGGAGAATCTAAAGAAAGTCAAGCATCCCCGGCCGAACTGATGATTGATGTCCCAGTCGACAATAACGATGATTCGAAAATGATAAAGATTGGATCTCAGCTGAGCCAGCAAACTCAAGAGGAATAGGTTGAATTCTGCGGGTAAATCTTGACGTATTTGCCTGGACACATTCCGATATGTGTGGGATCTCGCCGGACATCGTGAGCCACACCCTTAACATTGATCCGCAGCATGTCCCGGTCAAACAGAAAAGGCGCGGTATGGATCCAAAGAGATCTGCCGCCCTTAAAGAAGAATTGGAAAAGCTTAAAGCGAACGGGTTCATTTGTGATGCCCTATATCCTGAATGGGTGTCGAATCCCGTGCTCGTCCGAAAGCCAAATGGAAAGTGGAGAACGTGTGTCGATTATTCCGATCTGAATAAAGCATGTCCCAAAGACAGCTTTCCGCTTCCTAGAATTGATCAGCTAGTAGATTCGATAGCTGGGCATGAACTCTTATCCTTCATGGACGCGTATTCTGGCTACAATCAGATACCGGTGCATTTACCCGATCAAGAACATACCAGCTTCATAACCAATCTAGGACTTTACTGTTACAAGGTTATGCAGTTCGGAATCAAGAATGCCGGGGCTACTTATCAACGATTGGTCAATCAGATGTTTGCCAATCAAATCGGGAAAACAATGGAAGTATATGTAGACAACATGCTTGTGAAGTCACGACTCTCCACCGACCATTTAAAAGACCTGGAAACTATGTTCAACATACTTCAAGAATGCAAAATGAAGCTCAACCAACTGAAATGTCACTTTGGAGTTGCATCCGGAAAGTTCCTTGGGTTTATCGTTAACGCTCGGGGAATCGAAGCTAATCCTGAAATGATTTGGGCAATCAGAAATCTTGAAACTCCAAAGACTATAAAGTAAGTCCAGAGTCTCAATGGGAAGGTAGCAGCATTGAGCAGGTTCATTTCAAAGTCCACTGACAAATGCATTCCCTTCTTTGATCTGATTCGAAAAGGGAAACGAAACTTTGAATGGACCACGGAGTGTGAGGGCGCTTTCCAAGCACTAGTTCAACATCTATCCACACCACCTATCCTGGCAAAGCCTATTGATCATGAGAAGTTATATACATACTTAGCGATATTAGAAAACGCAATCAGCGCTGCCTTGGTTCGAGAAGAGGACGGGATACAGAAGCCAGTATACTACGTCAGCAAACGATTGACTAGGGCTGAAAGGAACTATCCAAAGCTAGAAAAGTTGGCCTACTACCTTGTAATTGCATCAAGAAAACTCCGACCGTATTTCCAGGCACATCCCATTGTTGTTTACACTGACCAGCCGTTACGACAGGTCCTTTCACTCCAAGACAAGCAATCCAAGGACAAGTCCTCGCTGATTTCATAGTTGAATTTACCATTCCAGGGGACTTGCCCGAAGTCAGTAAATCCCCCGAATATGTATGGAAGCTGTATATTGATGGTGCATCAAACGACCGATGTTCGGGTGCTGGTGTTGTACTCGAAACCCCCGAAGGCCGATCCATATGCTATGTTGTGAAGTTCGGTTTTCATGCGACTAATAATGAAGCTGAATACGAAGCCCTCTTAGCTGGCTTAAAACTTGCTAGAGATTTGAGAATTATTGTAGTGGATATTTATTGTGACTCACAATTGGTTGTGTGTTAAGTACGGGGAGAGTATCAGGCAAGAGATCGATGGTTGGATGCTTACTTAGCTCGTGTTCAGGAAGTACTGAATCAGTTCGATTACTACGCCATCTATTGTATACCTCGGGAGCGCAACCAAAAGGCCGATTCATTGGCAAAGCTAGCCAGCACAGGTGAAGCTCAGCAAATGCGACTCGTTCCCGTAGAAACGCTATCTTCCCCAAGCATCGACCGGACAGAAATAAACTGGGTATGCAAAACCGTTCCCGAAAAGGATCCATGGATGACCCCACTCAGAAACTACATTGAGCATGGAACCCTGCCGGAGCGCAGGAGTGAAAAGAGACAAGTCCTTCGGAAGGCCTAACGATTTACCATCCAGAATGGACTCATGTACAGAAGAGGTTACTTAGTCCACCTACTCTGGTGTATCGCTCACGATGAAATTAAATAAGTATTACGCGATGTGCACAAGGGAGAATGTGGCGATCACACCGGGGGGCAAGCACTTGCCAAGAAAATACTTCGCTACGGATATTACTGGCCTACCGTGAATCGTGATGCCTTCGACTATGCAAAGAAATGTGATAGGTGCCGAAAATATGCCCGAATTCCTAGAGCCCCTCCTACCGAGATAACGCAAATGGTCAGCCAATGGCCGTTCGCACTGTGGGGCATCGACATCAATGGTGCTCTACCTCTGGCAAAAGGTGGTGCGAAGTACGCCATCGTCGCGGTCGATTACTTCACAAAGTGGGCAGAGGCCAAAGCTCTCGCTACCATTACAACGAAGAAAGTAATCAACTTTGTGGTTCATAACATCATTTGTCGATTCGGTCTCCCACACACCATTATTACTGACAATGGAACCCAATTCGACAGTGCTGAATTCAAAGATTTCTGCAAACGACTCCATATCCGAAAGAAATTCTCTGCAGTTGCACACCCTCAGGCAAACGGACAGGTCGAAGTTGTTAATAAAGTTATAAAATCCATTCTGAAAAAACGACTGAAAAAGGTCGGTGGCAAGTGGGTTGATGAACTTCCTATGGCTTTGTGGGCTTACCGAACAACCCACAAGACTGCAACCGGTCACACTCCATTCTCTCTTTCTTACGATTCAAAGGCCGTTATTCCAGTTGAGCTAGAAGTACCTTCTCATCGTGTGACATACTATGATCCAAAGACAAATGTTACATTACTTGCTGAATCTCTCGATCTACTAGATGAGAAGCGTGAAGAAGCTGATTTGAGGGCAGCTGCGCATCGAAGTCGAGTCGCCCGATTGTACAATGCCAAGGTCCGTCCGCGACCCTTCGAACTAGGCGATCTCATCTTAAAAATAATCAATCTTGTTCCTTCGCATATGAAGCCGACATGGGAAGGATCGTATGTTATTGAACGAAGGCTCGGAGATGGCACATTCAAGTTATCGATCGTCGACGGTCTTACCCTGCCAAGAGCTTGGAATAGCGAGAGCCTTCGCCGCTATTACACCTGATAGGCTATCTTTATCCATTTAGTTTACCTTCCTTTTCTGCAATTTGGTTCTGCATTTCGAAATTAGAACTTGTAATAAGGCAACTGACTTTGCCATACTTTCTTATTTCAGCAATAAAATGCAATCTCTTCAAGCCAGAGCTGTGACTTACTTGAAATGCTTCATATGACCATCACTATGCACGGAGAGCTAAGTTTCACCATATGGTGGGATTTATTCAAATAGAGAGTGACTGCGATGCAACCAATCACTCGCTAAGTGAAACCCGAGCTCGGGGACAAACCATCACATCAAAGTCAAAAAAGGATTGATACACGACAATCCTTTATCAACTCTGAGTTCCCAAAGTGCGAACTGGAGTATAAACATCAACTCCGAACTCCCAGAGCGCGAGTCGGAGTATAAACATCAACTCTGAGTTCCCAGAGTGCGAACCGGAGTATAAACATCAACTCTGAACTCCCAGAGCGCGAGTCGGAGTATAAACATCAACTCCGTATTCCCAGAGTGCGAAGCAGAGTATAAACCTCAACTCCGAACTCCCAGAGCGCGAGTCGGAGTATAAACATCAACTCTGAGTTCCCAGAGTGCGATCCGGAGTACAAACATCAACTCCAAACTCCTAGAGCGCGAGTCGGAGTATAAACATCAACTCCGTATTCCCAGAGTGCGAAGCGGAGTATAAACCTCAACTCCGAACTCCCAGAGTGTGAGTCGGGTATAAACATCAACTCCGTATTCCCAGAGTGCGAAGCGGAGTATAAACCTCAACTCCGAACTCCCAAATCGCGAGTCGGAGTATAAACATCAACTCCGAGTTCCCAGAGTGCAAACCGGAGTATAAGAATCGACTCCAAATTCCCAGAGCGCGAATTGGAGTATAAACTACAACTCCGAACTCCCAGAGTGCTAGTCGGAGTATAAACATCAACTACGTATTCCCAGAGTGCGAAGCGGAGTATAAGCCTCAACTCTGAACTCCCAAATCGCGAGTCGGAGTATAAACATCAACTCCGAGTTCCCAGAGTGCAAACCGGAGTATAAGAATCGACTCCAAATTCCCAGAGCGCGAATTGGAGTATAAACTACAACTCCGAACTCCCAGAGTGCTAGTTGGAGCGTCGACATCGAGTCCGATTTCCAAGAGCGTGAGGAGGAGCGTAGACACCAACTTCAAGTTCCCGAAGCATGAATCGAAGCATAGATATCAACTCCAAACTCCCAGAGCGCGAGTTAGAGGATTAACGTCAATTCCAAGTCCCCAGATCGCAGGCATATGGTTGAAGCTTAAGCCGGCGTGACCAACCGCCGATAAACAATTGAGAATCCCCGGAGTGCGGATATGATCGTCGACGACCTGACAAGCGGGAATAAAGCACTCAATCTCCTTTTGTCTCAAACACCCATTCAATGGCACTAGACTCGACATGCTATAAGAAAAAAGTGATCGCTGACTGATGTCTTACAACACACCACCAAGACTGGAGGCAAGACTTAAGCATCAACCATCGACTGAAGCAATGCGACGTCAAAATTCGACTCGCTTCCCGGTCACAAACCATATCCACAGTTTCCGAACTTGGCGAACAAAAAAAAGACTTGATTCGAAAGCTAAAAGATATTGAAACACTTGGACAAATACACAATGACAGGAAAGAAGCAAAAAAAGAGAAGTTTCATTTCTATTGTTTATAAAAAAAGTTCGAGTACAAGTTTGTTCAAAGAATTCCTACTAGCAGGGGCCGAACCCGCATCTATACACGGCCAACAAAAATGCAAGTCAAAATAAACTGGAGAAGCATGTTTAATCTTTCTTCTTCCTTGGCTTCCTCCTCGGTGTAGACCCACTGGAGCCACCGCTGATCTTCCCCTTCGAGCATTTGCTTTTCGGCAGTTGGTCTTCAGGCGAGGGCATTATGTCAACATCCTCCTCCGAACTCGAGTGAATAGGAATGCTCCCCGCGGGTGGAATCGGAGGGATAGGATCAAACGTGGAAAATAGAATAGCCGCACTAGAATCGAAGAATGTACCGCCGGGCGATATCATTCTGAGCGGAGCTGGATCAAGTTTCGCCGTCCCACCTCCAAAACTGCCGCCATGTGTTGCGGCATCCATTTCAGCAGCGATTTGTGCCAAGATTTCCTCTTCAGTAGCCGACCGAGCCTCGCTGGGAGCATCAGTAGTCGGCATCGAAAGGCTGGTGGCAGGAACGCCTCCACCCATGACGAATGATAAATCAGCTAAAGGGTCGCCATGACGGCGAAAGAGTTCGTCTATCATCTGCTCATCGAACACAAGCATACTCCCCTATATATCGTCTAGAGACGCAGCAGATGTAGTCACGGTAATCACTTTGGTAACGACAGTCTCTTGTGTCTGATGTGATTCTTGAGTAACAGGAGGCTCGACATGGGCAGCATCAATCACTGGACAAAGAATAAGAGAACTGTTAGAACTTAACTCAATCAAAGATTTCGACTTAAGAAAGATATGTGGAATGTCCAGAATACCTTCCTCAATTTGACTCGTAGGCGGCAGGGGAGCATCAGTGACTTGTGCTGCAGCCGAAGACATCTGCGGCTGATCCGGATTATAAGCAGGAACAGCCTGGGGATCGACCGCAGATGAGGATTCGGGCTGGGTTGACGCGGGAACTTTAAGACTCGCTTCATGGTGATCAACCCCTGAGCCCTCTCCTATTTCAAAGTGTTGGGCGCCAAGTTTTTCCTTCTCGTGCAGAATCATTGACTCGTGTAGAATCTTCTTTTCATCTTCATTCAAAACGCGATTCTCGAGTTCAAATTCATCCATGGACTAGCCCTGATGCGCCTCCATCTCTTCCTCAACCAGTCGGCCCCAAGCGTTATAAAGGTGCGTTGGGTAATCGTAGAGCCAGGCTAGACCCCTGTGCCTTAGCACGTTAGCGTTGTAAACAACGAGGAGGTCTTCAATGTCAGCCTCTAGCCTGGACTCGGCCGACTTCACCTTAACTTCAACCTCAGCCTCCCCCGTGCGGACTTTAGCCACAACTTCATCCCGTTCACCCCTAAGCAGAACAGTTTTTTCGCACGCCTCCTGGGCTACGTTGTTCGCATCATCTCTCTCCTTAACCATGTCGGCGAATTTGGCCTTGAGTTCATTAAGCTCCTTGACCGCCGCATCCCGCTCGACGGTGACTTTAGTGTTCCGGTGGCCCATCTCCTCCACCAAGGCAACATGTGTCTGCCCAAACCGCTCCATTGCCGCCTTTGCTTCGTCAGCTTTTTTGGTGGCCTCAATTTCCGATTTACGAGAAGACTCGGCTTCGGCGGTAAGCACTTGAATAATCCGATCCCTTTGAGCGAGCTCGGTCTCCATCTTCTCAAGCGCTTTGGCTCGCTCATAGGCCACCTTAGAAGCCTTCTCTGCAGCCTTGACCCACTCTCGGTATTGGGTGTAGATGTCGTGGACATAATCATGCATCGTGCCTTCTACCCTTGATGGAATTCTCTTTAAGTGAGGAGGGAAGACATAGCCATCAAAGCAGATATTCGGAAAATCCTTCCTCATCTGAGCTAATTTAAGGGCCCCTTCTCCTGTGGGCTCAGCGGGGACCTGCTCTGTAATCATGGAGGCCGTAGTCTCAATTCTCTGAAGATGAGTTTCGGACCTAGACGAATGAGAAGACGGCCTGTGACGAGGAGGCTCTGGTGGATTTGAAGTTTGAACAGGAGGAGGAGACGGAAGTCTAGGAGGAGGAGAGCGTGATCAGGATCGATGTCTATACTCTCTGTCACGCCCGTACCTGTCCTGGTTAGAGTATTCACGATCGCGATCTCTATCTGAATCCCTCCTGTGGGAATCATAATAACCAGAAGCTTTTCGGGCTGAGCGAAGATTCCCGAGCATCGATCCTCATTCGGACATAGTACCTGAGAATGAGAAACGAAGAAAGAGTTAGCGATTTCTTATGTTGGTCGATTTACATTCATGAATCATGCAGTGTAGTGAAGTGTATGCATGTGCAACCCCCCGACCAACCGGAAATGTCGGCCGCACTCGTAGCAAGCGACTCGCTCAGTTCAAGAGCGCTATCATGCTCCTCCATCCCGGCGTCGTGTTGAGACGACACAAAATCCGGAATCGGAACATCGGCAAGCCCTTCAAAAAGATTCTCTACCGGCGGGGGAGGAGCCTCCGAAATTCTAATCCCCCGGAAAGGTAAAGACACGACCATGGATTTAAATCTCTCAGATTTAGGGCGTTAGTGAGCAGCAGCCTTGCCTTTTCTTCTTCCTCCCGAATCTTGGACATCGGCAGAAGGCCCCGCTAGGAGCTCGGTATCGATAGGCGTTCTTTCTGGGTCAACTTCTTCGTCGATCACGACTGCGGGTGCTTTGCGCTTCACCCGTTTCTTCGGGACCACTCTATGTGACCCTTCCAGTTGTATGCTCTGCCTCCGTTCTATCAGCCCGACCGTCCTCAAATTTATGTCAGACAGGACCAAGTCGATATGCCTCTCTTCGCCTGGGAACGGTTGAAGAATTCGAACAAGCTCTCTGAAGTATGCGCCGTCAGGACGAGAGATTGCAGCTATAAAAAAGGAAAAGTATGTCAGTTTTGGAGTCAGTTACTAATATTTTAATGATTCAAGAGAGAAATGGCAACACTTACGTCTATCCAACCACCGCCTAGCAAAGTCAGGGGGGGGACCGAACATAGAACCATTCAGTTTTATAATAACTTAGCCTTCCCTAGGAGCCTAGTACATTGTGGTAGTTTCTGATCGCTTCTAGGAAGGTGAAAGAAGGGCCGTCTCCATGGCTCTTGACGTTGAATAAATATCTGATTTCGATCGGCTTCGGCGGTCGAAAGAGGATCTCCATAAACAGGACAAAGGTGTTGTTCAACAAGGCATACCCGTTGGGATGTAGCTGAGATGGGGCTATGCCAAGAAACGATAGCATCTCCCTTATATATTGGTTGAAGGGAGGGAGTGTCCCCGCTGTGCAAGCGTGACGATTAAAAGCATTAAACCCCTTCGGGGGATCATGCAGACTGTCATTTGGCCCAGGAAGTAGCACGTCGTCGAGCGACAAACCGTGTCGTAGGCAAATCCGTCCTAGCATATCTTCGAAGATACCCGACGGCACTGAATCTTGCGGATTACAAATAAACCGGACACCCGGACAATCGTCCGGAGCTGGGTCTATGACTTCGGCTTCAATAACCGGTATCTCTATGGTTGGAGAAATAGAACTCAGGGGTTCCTACTGCTGTGAACTTGAGGGTTCCATGAATAGCTAGCTTATGAAAAATCATTGTTAAACAGACAATAACGCCCGTGCATCACCCAGTGTAAAGTGTGTGAGTGTGTGCTGTGCAGTGCGGTACTATATATCATTTGAGAAGATCTACAGGATGAAAGAAAGCGTGTAAACGACGAGACTTCGAAATTCAGTCGGAAGGACCGTCATCGCTGACCGTCACAACCGTGCCATCCAGTTGTTAACTATCACTCTAAGTTAAAATCTGTTATTATTTCGATAAGTTCTAGTTTCATCGACGAGCTTCGATAGGCAATCAAATATGCGGTGAAACTATTAAGTCCAGTTATGCAAGTTTGAAGCTCGTCGGAGTCAATTGTTCAAATGTGCAGGAAATTTCAGATTTTTTAAGTGTTCAATTTGTATCGCTAACAAGAGCCGTGTTCGCATCGATAGGTTATGGCCATCTAAGCATGGGTTCGACTCGATCAGAAGGCTGGGGACTTCGAATCGATCAGAGCGCAACACTTCGAATCGATCCCAAGACTACGCAGTTTAACTCGGTCCCAAACCTCCAGTTCAACTCGATCCCAAACCTCCACTTCGACTCGTTCCAAGGCACTCCCCTTCGACTCGTTCCAAGGCACTCCCCTTCGACTCGTTCCAAGGCCACCACTTCGACTTGATCAAACGCCATCCTTTTCGACTCGATCCAAGGCCATCATTTCGAGTCCATCAGACGCAACCCCTTCGTATCGATCCACGTACTCAAAACATTCGATTCGATGTGAAGCTCCACCATCGATCGATACGAAAGCCTCCACCTCATCATCTCGAAACCCCTACTCCAGATCGACGTGAAGCTGAGGCCAAGGAACTTTTGATCGATCCCGACTCTGATTGATTTGGTGTTAAAAAACCCGAGTCTCATCGTTTACGCATGGATTCGCTTATTGGATTAGCTAGATCTGTCAGTTAGTTCAAGTGATTGAAGGTAGGAATCGGTTCGAAGGCAGGAATGTTTCTTTCTTTCTTCTTGAGCTTCTGAGCGATACGAAGGCAAGGAAGGAAAGCGAAAGGTAAAAAGTGAAAAACGGCTAAGAACAAAGTATTTATATGGACTCGAAACAAAAGGAATAGACGATTCGCATCCCGATGGATTCGAAAACGCGTTTCGACTCCATCTCCAGTGCATCGATGCGAAGCTCCCCTTCGTATCGCTTGTCTTCGACTCCATCCCCTGTCCAGTTCGACTCCATCGACACGAGACCACACTTCGTATCGACCGCCTTCGACTCCGTCTCCTATGCACTTTGACTCGCTCCATTCGAATCCATCTGGGAGGTCCACTACTACTCGCTCCATTTCGACTCGCTCGGCTCGCATCCCTTAGAGAAGTCCACTTCAACTCGTTCCCTTCGACTTGTTCAGTTCGAATCCATCAAATCACGGCTTCCAGAGGCCAACTCCATCGACTCGAAATATTTACTTCGCATCCATGAATCAAATAAAAATCGTCTTTGATGTTTCAACCCTTCACATCGATTCAGGAGAGGATCGTTACAAAGGAACATTCAAAAGCGACCATCGAGTGTTGTTGCAGCGAATCTTACATCGGTTCAGGAGAGGATCGATACGGAATTCAAAAATAAAATAAACTGACAACGACTCGTGAACGTACAAACGTCAACGAAAGTCAGGTTAACATATATGCATGAATGTTGGACTAATATTCGATATTCCAGATTTATAGGAATCAGAACCTCATCTAATAACGATTACAACAAAAAACGGGTAACCACTAGCATACATCAATCGGTTGCAACAATATAGGGTATAGCAGTTGACAGCCAACGGTTTACATTATCAAGAAAAACAGTCGAAGATTACAGCTTTCATCAAAAAGACGATGACTATTCAGAATGAAGATTGCAACACTTCAAAGCACATCATGTTTTCACAAGACGTACTTTGGGGGGCAAATGTTATCCCGCCTTTTGGCAAGGCCGTGACACCAAGGAATTGACTAGTAACCAATGACGGCCCGTCCTAGAGATCAGTTATACCCAGGCTCACTATGGATATCGACGAATTTTGTCCGAGTTCGGATCGAGCTAAAATTAATATGACGTGACAACCTAAGCTATGAGAGTCAACGTTCCAAATCTCAAGTCAATCCGAGTTCGTATACTCAAGTTGTGAAATATACAAAATTGGTTAAGAACAGCCTTCTTTGACTTGCTCCAGTTCGAATCCATAGGAAGTGCACATTTCGACTCGCTCCTCTTCGAGCCATTCTTCGACTCGGTCCGTTCACAACCATCAGAAGCCAACTTCGAATCGCTTAGATTCGACTTGCTTCGCAACCATCAGAAGCGACACCTTCGACTCGCTTCGCGACCATCATAAGCGACAACTTCGACTCGCTTCGCAACCATCAGAAGTGGCTACTTTGACTCGCTCCGCTTCGCCTCCATCAGATGCCTTCTTTGACTCGCTCAACCAACACACACTTCGACTCGCTCAATCAGTGCTCACTTCGACTCGCTCCGCCTCGAGCCATTCTTCGACTCGCTCCACTTCGTCGACTTCGCATCCATCTGAAGACTTCTACTTCGTATCCATTGATGTGAAGCAAAGCACAGCAGTCAATACAAGTTAGCGCCACGTCACCGAGTCGAATGAAAAGCGAGTCGAAACAGAAGCGAGTCGAACCAAACAACAGCCGAGAATCTCATTTCGTATCGATCATATCTCCTAATCTACAAGTCCAAATGTTATGAAATTTTCACAGAAGACTACGTGCATGCTAAAGAATGTCCACGCCTAATTTCGAATCCATTGGATGAAATCTTGATCGATACAAAATCTATTCGTATCGATCACGGATCGGACCAGAACTTCACGGGCTTGGGCACGCGGGCCTGGTCACGTGCCAGAGAGGGTCTCCCGAAATCTGAGCGAAATACCAGCCTCCTAAACCTATAAATAGACCCCCAAAGCCAACAGAAAAGGGGTTCTTATTCCTCTTTGAGATCTCCAACGCCCAAACTCCGCCGGATCCAGATCTGTACTCCATTACTTCTGCTACCAACGAATTTCACTGCTACAAATCATTGTTATTCGCTGTAATTTGCTGAAATCAATTGTAAACATCAAAGGAAGATCAATAAAGAAAACTATTTCATAGTGGACGTAGGCAATACGCCGAACCACGCTAAATTCTTGTGTCTCCTTGCATTTTTCTTAGTTTCATATCTGAGATTTGGAGTTTTTGTTAGAGAAATCCTCTTTTTACATTTATTTTCTTCACTTTATCTCTTCAAACACTTTCGAAGAGTGTTGTGCCCAATTTTGGTACAAACAAGTTTATATATCTTTATGTTGTTCACGTGTGCCGAGTTCCTTTTCTCTTTCACTCGAAGCAAACCCAATCACGTCATTTTCTCCTTTCATTTCCCCATGCCTTGTTGTGCGTCCCTTCTCTTGACCCGAGTCGAAACCTAAAGCGACTACCCCTCCGACACCGAGCACAGCCATACCTGAGTCTCCATCGTCCAAAACCCTGAGTCAGCCAGTGTTTTCCCCTCCCGATCGAAGTAGTTCAACATCCGTCCCAAGCGACTCCGACAGACCGCGACCACCGCCATCTTCATCACCTTCCTCCAGTCGAGACCCTAGATTCATCTCCATGCCTTGTTCTCCCTCCTTGCTGACTTGGCACCACCCTTCCGTAACCATATGCGTGCATCTCTCCTAAAAAATGACAGCCGAGTGGACCAATTGACCCAAGCTCCACCGTCCCCAGCTGTTCCTTCGTTTTGCCTGAGCATTGCGCGTGCATATCGTGTATCTGGCCAAAGCAGTCCCTGTTGTTTATATAGGACATATATATGCAGTTATATATATATATAGGCTGCGTATATATATTCCTTGTTCGTGTGAATATTGCTAATATGTTATTGATAGGCAACAATATATATATATATATATATATATATGACAGTTTGCATTTTGATTGAGTATATATATTGCATGCACATGTAATTCGATAGAATGCTTATATATGTGGCGCACACATATATATTGGCAGAAGTGTTTGTGCTTTAAATTTGTACCATTATACGTTATATATATAACACATATACATATTCACGACAAAAGTTGTATTTGTCACATTCGAACTTATCGACGGGAATTATATATGTTGTATATATGATTGTTCATTCTAATATCTATAAAACAAATATATATATATATATATCGCGTATATATATGTATTTGTTCTCGTCTAATTTTCATGCTATATTTATTTTGTGTTTGTCGTAGCTATTTGAAGTGTCATTCCGTGACCCTATCCATGTCAGTCGCTTTTCAATTTCCGTTGTTTTCTAGGCACGAAAGGTGAGCAACCGCTCACGATTAATATTCTTATGCTCGTTAAATTGATTTCATAGGAAATGACAATTTAAATGTACTATTAAAACTGAATTGCTAGCTATTAACTGTTAAATATGATAAGTTGTTATTTAAATTGATCACTTATGTAAATTGACACTGGTATACGCTAATTGATTATTTTGTATAATTGTTATTATTATCGATCATATATGCCAGTAATTTTTATGTAATTTTTCTCATTCTGCAAGTTACATTAGTTTTAGAAATTACTATGGGTTGAAATGATACATACCCGAACGGAATTTAGAATAGGAGAAAATTCGTTATGGGTTGAAATGATAAACCCAAGCGATTTTCAGTTATTATTGAAAATTTTAGGATTGCGGGTTCAATGATATAAACCCATAAATTTAAACTATTACGGATTGAAATAACAAATATCCGTATCACTTGACCATGGGATTGAAAATTTTATACGGACACCGCTGGTCTATTTTTGAAAATGATTTTCAAATGTTTGAAAGAAAATGTATGAGTTTGATTTTGAAATGTAATAAGTATTCGATTTTATTATTGTAAAATTTTAACCTTAAAATGTTGATTTTGGGAAATATAAAAATTATGAGTTTAATTTAAAAGTAATTTGTAAAATTTTACTTATAGTTTTATTTTTTAAAATATATAAAATAAGATTTTAAATAGATAAATAAAAAGTTTAATTTATTTTAAATTGTATAAAATTAATTTTTTTATTTGATATATGTAATATTTTAAAAGGGTTTATTAAATTTATATTTAAAATAGATTTTTTTAACTTTACTAAATAAAAAGGTTGGAAAGGTATATTGGAATTTTATTGGTAACTTAAACCGGTTATTAACTGAATTTAAATAAAGATTCATTCGGAACATAATGATTTTTGGAAATGATTTATAACTTGTTTTAATAAAAGGTGATTAAATGAATACTTTAAAATTTAAATAAAACTAAATTGAATATTCTTTTGATTTAAATTTGTATTTGAGATTTTATTTAAATATTTATAAAGTGTGAGAAATAAGCGTTTGGTTGTTAAAGAGACTGGGATTGGATATTGTCATACTCTCTGCCAATACCGAAAACCATTTTAACAATTGTTTACGTGGTGGAGATTCCAAAACGAAGTAGGATGGTTTGCCGGTGATTCTATATGAGGTATTAACGCAGCCCTGACTCCCTCGAGTGAGCTTGATTTGGCTAAAACAGGAGCCACACCAGGCCAAGTGAGGTCGCACCTCCTATCGGGCACATTTGTTCGAAACCATATTTATTGCTTTTGTAATTTGATTTTGGTGTGCACACCTTTGATTTGGAGTGTGTCTCGAGGTGGGCGGTAGTTTCTGCTATGCGTTACCACTGGTCCGGATCAGCAAAATGGTAGAATCCTACTCTGGGCATTGCCTCGCGTGCCTTGTCACATGCCTTATCGTGCCTTCTAGGAGTTTGGTTTGTGTCGTATCTATGGAGTGCTTCTTGATAGCCCACCTGCAGGTGTAGTTTACAATACTATATAGACTACGACATTATATAAAATATGTTAAGGGGGATATGGGTAATGCCTTAACGCTATTTTGATATTTTACTTTACTGCAGACATTATATACGTAGCATATTGTACTATGTATGTAGATAGTTTATTGGATCCTCAAAGGTTGGAATCCCAACATTCCTTTCAGTTATATTAAATTTACTTGACATTTCACTTGAGTTGATTTATCTACATAAGAATGTTAATCCTAATTCGAGTGTTTTGTGTTTTGCTTTATGCTCAAGTCAGCCTGAGTATCACAACTTTTGAAACTCATCTTTTGGAGCTTGGAGTTCACGTGGAAGATCTATCTTATCTATTTCAGCTTTTATTTTATTTCTGTTGTTTTAGTTTTATGTTTCAGACATGTCAGTTGCTTTTGTGTTAGAGACTTCTATGTACTAGGATTTCTGTTGTATTCTATTTGGACTTTGTTATTTCAGTAGCAGCTTCATGAACTACGAGTTATTTATTCTGCTGCTTATTGTTATATAACTCTATGTCTGTGATTCTGTGATTGATTTATTTACTGTATATGTTAAGTCTTTGCCAATTTTAAATTAACAATCTGTTATTTGGAGCAATGAAAGTCTGATATGTATGGATTATTGTCGATTTGAATGGTTCGAAATAGCGGGTCGTTACACAAGGAAAATATATCATTAGCTTTACTCTAAGCTATTTTTGCCATGTTATATATACTTTATTCAAAATAATGTTGATGATGTTCAATAAGGATTATCTATCCTTTTATAATAAGTTAAAGTCCTTTAGGTAAACTTAGCATATGGAGTAAAAACTCATTAGAGATAGGGTAGCAATACCCTAGAATGACATGAATTGATTACTGAGTCATATTCATTTGTGCTTGAAATTCTGAGCTAGAATTCTCTTTAATAGGTTTTCTTTGGAATTTTGGAACTTTATTTTGTTCTAAAAGCAAATCTTGTCTTTTTCGAATGAGTTACCGAGGGAATGTACGTGGTAGAGGTCGTGGGAATGCTCCTGCACCACCAGTTGCCCCCGCACCACCTATTGTTGCACCTGTTCCACCTGTCCAGCCTGTTAGGTTCACTCAGCTTTGTAAGTAGTACACTCAGCTTGGGGGTACTAAGTTCACTGGAGCCAAGAGTATTATCAAGGCTCAGCAGTGACTGAAGAGTCTTGAGAGGATTTTCACCGACCTTGAGATTACTAATGCTCAGATGCGCTATCTAGCTACTTGGCAGTTACAGGAGTCTGCCCAGGACTGGTGGGAATCTGTTACCGCTCAGGCTGTTGAGGCTAATATCACTTGGCAGCAATTAAGGTGAGATTCTTAGTTTTCTTTCCTAGCTTATTTCTGTTGAATCTATTTCTTTGAAATTTATCTCTTTGAACTTTTTCTTTGTCTTATCTTGGATCCCTTCTTTTCAAGGATTCTTTTGTGGCAAAATGGATGCCGAAGCTGGGAAATCTCAGTTGTATAGGGCATTCATGGACCTTGAGCAGGGAGACATGACTTTTGCTGAGTATGAGAGGAAGTTCAATGAGCTATCTAAGTTCGGTCCCAGTTATTGACACTCGGCTGAAGAAGAATGAGAACTTCATTCATGGTGCTCGCCCAGAGTATTATGACCGCTTGAGTAGTCATGTTCATGGCACCTTTACTTTTTTGATGGATATGGCCATCAGATCTTGGATCCCTTCATTTCAGGGATGCTTTTGTGGCAAAATGGATGCCCGAAGCTCGGAAATCTCAATTGTATAGGGCATTCTTGGACCTTGAGCAGGGAGACATGACTTTTGCTGAGTATAAGTGGAAGTTCAATGAGCTATCTATGTTTGGTCCCAGTTTTATTGACACTCAACTGAAGAAGAATGAGAACTTCATTCCTTGTGCTCGCCCAGAGTATTATGACCGCTTGATTAGTCATGTTCATGGCACCTTTACTTCTTTGATGGATATGGCCACCAGATTTGAGAATCCTACTTCCAAGGGTAAGCAGGCTGTTTCAGCATCTCAGGGTACTTACAGTGGTTCTAAGAAGATCAAGCCCAACTTCAAGCAGCAGAAAAAGAAGCGGCAGGATACTCATGGTATTGGATACGCTCCTCAGAAGCGATCTCTTGATCTATCTTCCATCACTTGTTTCAAGTGCGACCAGCAGGTTCGCTATGCCAACAGCTGTCCATCTTCTGCCGGTGCTGCTATTCCTCCATCTCAGGCCACCAGAAACAACCTTTGCCACATTTGTTTGTAGCTTGGCTATTTCAAGAACGATTGTCCCTTGCGTCAGAGAGGCAAGACATCTGGAGTCTTTGCCATGACTTCTTCCACTCCTCCTCCTCCTGCCAATGATAACCAAGATACTCTTCAGAGTTCATTTTCTTTGCATGATTTTCCTGTTCGAGTTTTATTTGACACTGGTGCATCCCATTTCGTTATATCCATTAATCTCTGTAATGAATTCGAGCATATGTTGCAACCTCAAGTGGCGACTTCATCATTATGTGTGACTAATCCCATTGGCGGAATCGCCAATCTTAGTATGATTTGAAAAGAGTTGAAACCCCTTTACAAGAAGCGTCGGTTCACCGGAGATTTCTATGTTTTAGGTTTCGATGCATTTGATATTTTGCTTGGAGGTGATTGGTTAAAGCATTATGATTCTATCATTTCTTGTATGGCCCGATCTGTTTCTTTGGTCGGTGAGCTGGGCGAGTCTTTGGTTATTGAATGTCGAATGCCTCAGGATTTTGCAGGAAGCTTTGTCTTTTCTCTTGATGCTCAGCCTAGTGACCTTAACTCCACCCCCATTGTCCAACTCTTTCCTTATGTTTTTGGTGAATTCACTTCTCTTCCTCCTAAGTGGGAAATTGAATTCCGCATTGATCTTATTCCTGGTGCTTGACCTATTGTTCTCTCTCCCTGACGTATGGCACCCAAAGAGAAAGTTGAGTTGAAGAAGTAGATTGAGGATTTGTTCTCTAAGGATTTGATTAGGTAGAGTTTTTCTGAATGGGGAGCAGCTGTGGTCTTTTTCACCAAATCTGATGGTTCTTTGAGGATGTGTGTTGATTATAGAGAGCTAAACAAGCGTACTATCAAAAACCGTTATTCGATGCCTCATATCAATGACATGTTCGATCAGCTCTACGGAGCTAAGGTATTTTCTCAAATTGCTCCGGCCACCGGTTTTCACCAGCTTCGTGTTGCTGAGGATAGCATTCCCAAGATTTCTTTCCGAACAGAGAATGGTTTCTATGAATGGTTAGTCATGCATTTTGGATTAACCAATGGTCCTGCCTTCTTTTTCGATCTTATGAATCGCGTGTTCCGCGATGTTCTCAACAAGTTTGTTCAGGTTTTCGTAGATGATATCCTTGTCTTTTCTAAGTCAGAGAAGCATCATGAATCACTTTGAGCTATGTCCTCCAAACTCTTAGGAGTCATCAGTTGAAAGACAAATTTTCTAAATGCCATTTCTGGAGAGATGAAGTCCGATTTCTTGGGCATATTGTTTCCGAAAATGTAGTCTCGATCGACCCGGTTAAGGTCGCCGCGATTAATGTAAGTCTATCCACCTTTTCTTTTTTGAATTCATTTATCTTATCTTCCTTTGAACTTATCCACCTTATCCATTTCCAGGATTGGGAGACACCTAAGACTCTGCCCGATATTCGTAGCTTTCTGGGCCTTGCCGGTTATTATCGGAGGTTTATTGAGAATTTTTCCCATATAGCTGCACCTCTCACTGCTTTGACTCGTAAGAATGCTAAGTTTTTTGGAGTGATAAGTGTGAAGCTGCATTTAATGAGTTGAAGCAAAAATTTACTTCCGCTCCTATTCTCACTATTCCAAATGGGAGTGAAGAACTATCGGTTTATACCGATGCTAGTAAAGAAGGTTTGGTTGTTGTTTTGATGCAAGATGGGAAGGTCATTACTTATGCTAGTCTTCAGTTGAAGTGCACGAAGCTAATTATGCCACCCACGATCTAGAATTTCTTGCTGTTGTGTTTGCTTTGAGGTTGTGGAGGCATCACATTTTGGGAACCAAGTTTGAGCTTTTCACCGATCATCAGTTGCTTAAGTATATCTTCACCCAAAAGGATTTGAACCAGAGGCAGGTTCGCTGGCTTGAGTTCTTAGTAGATTATGACCTCCACATCAATTACACCCTTAGGAAGGCCAATGCTGGGCCGATGCTTTGAGTCGGAAGAAAGCTTTGTTGTGTCAGATTGTAGCTTCTCCATCTCTTTTGGATCGAATTGCAACTAAGCAGAATGAGGATGCGATAATTAGGCTTATGAGAGAGAACATTTGGAGTAGGGAAGGTGATGATCAAAATGAGTTAGGTGCACAGATTGATCGGAGTGGAGTTTTGAGGATTAATGGGCGGATTTGTGTTCCGAATGTTGATTTTTTGAGGTAGGAAGTTCTTAGGGAGAATCATCAGTCCAGACTCTCCATCCATCCGGGTGTCACGAAGATGTTTCAGTATATGAAGAAGTTTTATTGGTGGAGTGTTATGAAGCGAGATATCTCTATCTTTGTCAGTAGATGTGCCACTTGTCAACAGGTTAAGGCTGATCACCAGAAGACCGCTGGATTGCTGCAACCCCTTGATATTCCCATTTGGAAGTGGGATCAAGTTTCTATGGATTTTACTAATGGTTTACCAAGGACTAGAAGGGTACCTAGAGCATTTGTGTAGTTGTCGATCGACTGACCAAGTCTGCCCATTTCATTCCGGTCAAGTCGAATCGAACAACTTCGAGCTTGTCTGAGATCTACATGAGAAAGATTGTCTGTCTCCATGGTGTTCCTTCTAGCATTGTTTGTGATCATGATCCTATCTTTACCAGCAAGTTCTGGAAAGCTTTTCAGGAAGCTCTTGGTACTCATTTAAACCTTAGTACATATTATCATCCAGACTGATGGTTAGACGGAAAGGGTGAATCAGATTCTTGAAGATCTTCTTCGTGCTTGTGTTCTTGACTATGGAGGATCTTGGGAAGATCATTTCTGATGTAGCCTGGAAAGAAGTCTTAGGTCGCTCACGACCTAAGGAGGAGATTAACGAGTTAACATTTCATGAAGAATTGTGGAAAGGTCAAGTTTTAGGTCGCAGCCGACCTAACAAAGCTCTTAAGTCGTTTCCACGACTTAGTGAAGATCGGCAACGACCTAGTGGGAATGTGCGAGCTAACGAGGAACTGGAACGACCTAACATGTTTTTAGGTCGTGTACGACCTAACGAGTTGGAAGATAGATCGCTGGAACGACTTACCGAGTTAACTTGTGTACGACCTAACGAGATAAGAAATAGGTCGCTGGAACGAGCTAATATGGTGCTACGACCTAACAAGTCACGACCTATGATGAGTCGCAGGAAACAGGAACGACTTAAGATAAGTTGCTGGGTGATCTGGGGAGTTAAGTCACGAGGACTTAGGTCGCAAGGTTTAGGTCGTGAAGTTTCTGAAACCGCTTATCTTTTAGGTCGCAAAGCTCTGGATGCCGTTGAATCTTAGACCGAGTTAATCTCTGCCATTGATTTCCTTAAGTCGCTGATCTGGGATGCCGCATGTTTTTAAGTCGCTGAAGCTTGTTGCCGTTGATTCTTCTGCGCGTTAATCTCTACCGTTGTTTGTTGAGTCGTAAGGCGTGTGGGTCTTATGTCGTGAGTAGTTAGGTCGTCTACGACCTAAGTGTTGTAATAAGGCTATATTTTTGTAAGTCGTAGGTCGCATCTTCTTTAAGGTCGTAGCCTGTTTGTTTTAGGTCGTTGTGTTGTACTGGTAATATTGTTATGTCGCTATGTTGTAACTGTTTTGTCTTAAGTCGTCACCGAGTTATGATAGGTCGTAGGTCGTAGGTCGTAAGTCGGAACCGACTTAGGAGTTGATGTAATTTTGTTATTTTTTCGTGTGAGTTGTAAAATGCTATAAATAGGCCGGTGGTGCCATTTGTATAGGTTGTTGATTTTTGAATAAAATTCTCTTTTGTTAGCTTTGTGCTTTCATTCCAATTGGTAGTTGAGTGTAATCTCCTATCTCCTCTTTTGGTTAATCGAGTGCGCTCGATTCAACGATTGCAGAAGCCGATTCGCGGAATCAAGTGCGCTTGATAAACGCTTGAAGAATTGAAGATCTTTGAACCCGGTATCGTGCGCGATCAACGAGTTCGGGATAGCTAGAATTCGGTATCTTCGGATCAACGAATTTGGGCATTTCAGTATCTTTCAATCCATCGACTACTACTTTCGCCGATTGAAGATTGTTTTTTTTAATCCGCTGCGTCAATTTCCATCTTGTTGAATTCACCAATAATAATTGTTATCATGTATAAGTCTATCTTTGAATTTTCAATTGTCTTAAGCTTAATCCATCTATTAATCCCAAGCTTTTGAAATCAGGCAAGTATCGAGATGTCTCCATTTGCCGCTCTTTACGGACGATCCTGCAAATCTTCATCTTGCTGGATTGAGTACGGTGGTCGCTTAGTTCTTGGGCCTAATATGACCTTGGAAGCATCTGAGAAGGTCGAAGAGATTATGAGGAAGATGAGGATTGCTCAGGATAGGCAGAAGAAGTATGCTGATAGGCGTAGAAGGATTTGGAATTTTTAGTGGGTGATCGGGTCTTTCTTAAGATCTCGCCGCTGAAGAATGTGGATCGATTTGATCGGAGAGGAAAGCTTGCTCCCAGGTTCATTGGTCCTTTCCGCATTCTGGAAAGAGTTGGTCCTTTGGCTTATAGAGTTGATTTGCCGGAGAAGCTGGCGGGGGTGCACAACGTGTTTCACGTATCTTGCCTTCGCAAGTATCTCCATGATCCATTTTTGGTTATTCAGCCAACTTTATTAGAGAATTTGGACGTCGAGCCAAATCTCACTATCGAGAGGAAGCTACTTCGTATTGTCGATAGAGGTACGAAACAGCTTCGGAGGAAATCTGTCGGTTTGGTCAAGGTACAGTGGAGTACAGATGATCGGGATTGCACCTGGGAAACTGAGGAATCCATGCATGCTTCAAATCCTGAATTGTTTTGACTCAGGTACTATTCGTTTGAATTTGTCTTATCTTTCAGTTGTTTCTATTTCTCCTATCTCGTTCCTTTTCGAGGACGAAAAGTTCTGAGTGGGGGAGAGTGTAACGACCAACGAATTTTAATGGTTTTATATAATGAAATTAACTAATTTTCTTGAAATTTAAACCATAAAATTTTGAAATGAAAATTTGATATTTGAAATACATCTAGTTAAATATAGCAATGGGTAAATTTCTATTTTTAAATTTGAAATTTAGTTTATTTGTGAAATTTCTAAATTTTAATTTAACCAGCTAAATTGTTGAAAATTAAATATTTCCAAATCTAAATATTTTTATATAATAAAAATGTCAATCATTTTTGAGTGAGACGTCGTAATACGTTTCATCAAATTTGGACGGCTATAACTCCGTTTATCTTATTTTCGACGTTTTAGCAGCATTTTCAGCAGCGAAAAGTCGAGTTTTTATAACTTGATCAAATTTGCTGATATCTGTGTACAATTCTGTTCATCTCGTCGTGCCAATCTCCATAGTATATTCATTCCTGTATTTTGACGTTCGATACGCAGCGAAATTGGCGTAACGGTTCATCGAATCGGTACCGTATGTGTGCCTTTATGTTTTCCCCTGCCTTTTCAATTTTCAGTCGTGTAAATCCAATCATTCATCGCTTTAATAAATTTCTGAATCCACTGTTGGCTCATGCCATTCCTACTATTTCTATATATATTTTAGATGTCCTTTCATTGTTCTTCGTCTTTCATTCTGAAAAAGAAAAAGAAAAACATATAGAGCACGCTATCTTCCTCTTGCTTCGAGAACACTTTCGGCTATCTCAAGGTGCTTCTCGTTTTGCTCTGACAAACATTTTATTTTATAAGTTTATATATCTTTTCGTTGTTCACGTGGGCCGAGTTCCTTTCCTCTTTCATTCGAAGAAAACCCAATCATGCCATTTTCTCCTTCCATTTCCCCATGCCTTGCTGTGCGTCTCCTCTCCTGACCCGAGTCGAAACCCAAAGCGACCGCCCCTACGACACCGAGCACAGCCATGCCCGAGTCTCCATTGTCCAGAACCTAGAGTCGGCCCGTATTTTCCCCTTCCCAACCGAAGCAGTTCAACATTCGACCCAAGCGACCCCGACAGGTCGCGACTACCACCATCTTCATCACCTTTCTCCAATCGAGACCCCAGATTCATCTCCATGCCTTGTTCCCCCTCCCTACTGACTCGGCAACACCCTTCCGTAACCGTATGCATGCGCAGCTCTCCTAAAATACGACAACCGAGTGGACCTATTGACCCAAGCTCAACCGTCCCCAGTTGTTCCTTCATTTTGCCTGAGCATTGCGCGTGCCTATCGCGTATCTGGCCGAAGCAGTCCCTGTTGTTTTTATGGGACATATATATGCAGTTATATATATATGCCGCCTATATATATTGCTTGTTCATGTGAATATTGCCAATATGTCACTGATAGGCAACAATATATATATGTTGTTTTCATTTTGATTGCGTATATAAATTGCATGCACGTGTAATTTGACAGAATGCTTATATATGTGGCGCACACATATATATTGGCAGAAGTGTTTGTGGTTTGAATCTGTACCTATATGCGTTATATATATAACACATATACATATTCACGACAAAAGTTTTATTTGTCACTTTTGATCTTGTCGACGGGAATTATATGTGTTGTATATATAATTGTTCATTCTACTATCTATAAAACAAATGTATATATATTGCATCTGTATATGTATTTGTTCTCGTCTAATTTTCGTGCTATATTTATTTTGTGTTTGTCGCAGCTATTTGAAGTATCGTCCCGTGTCCCTATCCGTGTCAGTTGCTTTTCAATTTCCATTGTTTTCTAAACACGAAAGGTAAGCAGTCACTCACGATTAATATTCTTATGTTCAATAGATTGATTTCAAAGGAAATGACAATTTAAATGTACTGTTAAAATTGAATTGCTAGCTATTAACTATTAAATAAGACAAGTCGTTATTTAAATTAATCACTTATGTAAATTGACATCGTTAATTATATGTTAATTGATTATTTTATATAATTGTTATTATTATCGATCATATATGCCAGTAATTGTTATGTTATTGTTCTAATTCTACAAGTTTCCTTAGTTTTAGAAATCACTATGGGTTGAAATGATACATACCCGAACGGCCTTTAGAATAGAAGAAAATTCGTCATGGTTGAAATGATAAACCTAAACGATTTTCAGTTATTATTGAAAATTTTGGGATTGCGGGTTTAATGATATAAACCCGTAAATTTAAACTATTACCGATTGAAATAACAAATATCCGTATCACTTGACCATGAGATAGAAAATTTTATACGGACACCATTGGTCTATTTTTGAAAATGATTTTCAAATGTTTGAAAGAAAATTTTAACGTTTGATTTTGAAATGTAATAAGTATTCTATTTTATTATTGAAAAATTTTAACTTTAAAATGTTGATTTTGGGAAATATAAAAATTATGTGTTTAATTTAAAAGTAATTTGTAAAATTTTACTTATAGTTTTATTTTATAAAATATATATAATAAGATTTTAAATAGATAAATAAAAAGTTTAATTTATTTTAAATTGTACAAAATTAATTTTTTTATTTAATATATGTAATATTTTAAAAAGGTTTATTAAATTTATATTTAAAATGGGTTTTTTTTAACTTTAATAAACAAAAAGGTTGGAAAGGTATATTGGAATTTTATTGGTAACTTAAACTGGTTATTAATTGAATTTAAATAAAGATTCATTTGGAACTTAATGATTTTTTGAAATTATTTATAACTTGTTTTAATAAAAGGTGATTAAATGAATACTTTAAAATTTAAATAGAATTAAAATTGAATATTCGTTTTGATTTAAATTTGTATTTGAGATTTTATTTAAATATTTATAAAGTAATTTTATAAATGACCACGGTGTGAAATAAGCGTTTGGTTGTTAAAGAGACCGGGATCGGGTATTGTCATACTCTATACCAATACCGAAAACCACTTTAACAACTGTGTACGTGGTGGAGATTCAATAATGAAGTAGGATGCTTTGGCGGCGATTCTATATGAGGTATTAACGTAGCCTTGACTCCCTCGAGTCAGCTTGATGTGGCTAAAACACGAGCCACGCCGGGCCAAGTAAGGTAGCATCTCCTATCGGGCACATTTCTTCGAAACCATACCTATTGCTTTTGTGATTTGATTTTGTTGTGCACACCTTTGATTTGGAGTGTGTCTCGAGGTGGGCGGTAGTAGCTACTATGCGTTACCACTAGTATGGATCCGCAAAACGGTAGAATCCTACCCTGGGCATTGCCTCGTGTGCCTTGTCACATGCCTTATTGCGCCTTCTACGAGTTTGGTTTGTGTCGTACCTATGGAGTGCTCCCTGATAGCCCACCTACAGGTGGAGTTTACAATACTGTATAGACTACGACATTATATAAAATGTGTTAAGGGGGATATGGGTAACGCTTTAACACTATTTTGATATTTTACTTTACTTTAGACATTATATATGTAGCGTATTGTACTATGTATGTAGATAGTTTATCGGATCCTTAAAGGATGGAATCCCAACAGTCCTTTAAGTTATATTGCATTTACTTGACATTTCACTTGAGTTGATATATCTGCATAAGAATTTTAATCCTGATTCGAGTGTTTTTTGTTTTGCTTTATGCTGGGGTACACCAGTCCGAGTTAGAATTTTTCATTCGATTCTTGATGGCGAACACTTGATACAGATGTTTGATTTGATTATAAAGTTCTTTATCATAGTATATGGCTATGTAAGGAGAATAGAGGTTTCTAATCAAGAAACCAAATAAGAGTCCGCATTAGAGTGGTCGAGTGAGCAATACTAGTTCAGAAGTGAAATTGTGTTATCGAGTGAGCAATCAGATTTGACGTTGTGTATGTATGGTATATGTACATCGTACCGGCTTTAATAAATTATATGTGATTACACATTAAATGGTTGGATATTATTTGTAAGTAAGTTGCAGGTTCTTGGAAGTAAAGGCTAGTCCATAAGTGGAGTTTAGTTGCCCGAAAAATAGGTACATGTTTATATTTTATTTTGGATTGATGGTTTTATGCCTCAAATATTGAAGGCCGCCTAACTTTTGTTTTCTTTGGATAAGTTTGGGACCATAATGGCGATTTGTAGTATGTTCGATAGAGTCACGCAAAGAAGGTGCTGCTGAAATTTTTCATAATTTTCAGGACTCATAAAATTAACAATCTTTTTCAAATAATTGATTTTGAAAAGTTAATGGGTTTGGTGGCATTTTCCTTACCTTGGTAATTTTGAGGACGAAATTCATTTAAGTGGGGAGAATGAAATGATCAAAAATTTTAGTCATTTAATTTTGAATATTTAATTAATCTTAAATATTGAATAATAAACTTTTAAAGGTTTAAAATTGAATTAAAATATAGAGATTACATAAATAATTGTATTCTGAACTTAATATTTGGATAGTGATTTAAAATATCCGATTTTGAATTGAATATTTTAATGAATATTGGTCTTATTTAACTCCTTTTAATTTATAAGTAATAACGGTGAAATTCATTTTGTGAATTTATTTGCAGTAATAAATGTTTAGAATAAATAATCTGAAATTTTGTTTCTACTTTAACAACTCGATCTTTATTGACGTATTTTTAATTCAATTTATTTGAGTTTTCCATAATTTTTAATTTGAAAAATATTTAAATAATCGTTTGACGATTTGTCGGCAAAACAACAGTGTTTTTGTGGTCTTTTCAAATATGAAACCAGTGTATATTGTTTTTGTTTTGGGCTCATGTCACTATTTTGAACATGACCGTATCATTGTTTTGTCGTTCGGGGTCTGTACGCGAACGAATAGCTGTGCAGCGAAATGCTGAAAAACCGAATTATAAACCTAACTCAAAACATTTCGTACAACGTGCACGCATTCTCTTTTGTTTGTCTATCTCCATCTTTCCAGTTTTGTTTTTGTAAGCAGATAAAGAAAATCAAGAAAATAAAAATCTTCCTCCTTCAATAATTTAAAACAATTCAAATTAAAGTCTAAAAATTCAAAAGGAGAGATCATTTAGTTCGTGGGCGTGTATGCTTCGGTTCTAGGGAACATGGGAGGTTGTGGCTGCAGTTTGCATGCTCGATGTTTTTGTATAATAACTAGTTTTTGTGTTCTTATGAGATTGAGGTGATTGTAGCTCGAATCAAGGGTGGGATGGAGATTGTAGTGGTTAGGGGAGTCACTGGCTACAAGTGGGAGAGTTGTGGTACACGGGAGGGGTTTGCGACATTTGAAAGGTCGCACCCATGCAGTAGAAGTCGCGAATTTCTGGGCAAGTTCGAGTGGAAAATGATGGGATCCGATGGATGGAGAATTCGAAGAGAAGCTCAATGGTTATGGTCTCCGGGGTTCTCGTGCAAGTATGGGAGAGAGAGAGAGGCAAGGGAAGGTGACGTCAATGGTGGAGGACGAAGCAAGTTAAGCGGGATTGTTTTAGGAGAAGATGATTTATTTAGTAACTAATTTGTAATTAAGTGTTTAAGTAATTAATGAAAGTGATAAATTCAAATAACTTATATAATACATATCTTGTTCATACAAGGTCCAAATCAAATACGGTCAGTAATGTTGTACTCATATCGACAATAGCTGCACCTAGAAATCAGATTTAAGGAACTTGGAGTTTATAGAAATTTCAGCTAAATTTAAGTCGAAACCAGAACGCTTTATCGGTAACTTAAATTTTCGGTGAGTTTACTCACCTTTTTGGTTAATTAGTAAGATATATAATAAATAAATTTTACCGTTTGTGTTTGGTTGAAATTATTGGCTGATTTGTTAAAATATCCATTGTTGAAAAGCAATTAGCTTTTAGAAAATGAATACAAGGAATTATGTAGAGAAATCTGGATTTCTCATCGTAGTAATTTTAATTTCCAATTACATATACCCGTTGATTCTATTTTAATTATAACCTTATTATATGGATTTGTTAATTGTTGAATCTTGATTGTTTAGCACTATTAGTTTTGACATTATTTTATGTTTAAAAACTTAACCCCTGTAGTGATAAAAATCAATGACAACATTGGTTAAGTGCTTAGTGGCTGTTGGCCTCAATTTAGTATTTTGAAATACTATTAACAGCCATTTTGGCTTGAAATGAGTTTTTGATTTGGAGAATGATTTCAAATCCAATATTTGGTTTTTTTGGAATATTATTATTTAAGCATATTTTCAACTTCTCTATTTTACCCCAACCTTTTTATGTCTTTTCTAAATCATTTAGAAATGTTTTTAAAGTTGTTTAAATACTGTTTGATAATGTTTTAAATGTTATTTATTTATATTTAATATTTGTTAAAGGTTATTTATCGATATTTTAATATTGCGGAAAGTTATTTATTTTAAATAATTAATATTGTTCGAAGATAATAATTGTTTGTACCAAAATTGGGCACAACACTCTTCGGAAATCTTTGAAGAGATAAAGTGAAGAAATTAAATGGAAAAAGAGGAATTATCTAACAAAAACTCCAAATTTCAGAAATGAGAATAATTAAAGTGTAAGGAAACACAAGAATTTAGAGTGGTTCGGCGTATTGCCTAAGTCCACTATGAAGTAGTTTGCTTTATTGATCTTTCTTTGATGTTTACAATTGATTTCAGCAAATTACAGTGAATAACAATGATTTGCAGCAGTGAAATTCGTTGGTTGCAGCAGCAATGGAGTTCAGATCTGGATCTGGCGGAGTCTGGGCGTTGGAGATCTCAAAGAGGAAGAAGAACCCCTTTTCTGTTGGCTTTGGGGGTCTATTTATAGGTGTAGGAGGCTGATATTTCGCTCAGATCTCGGGAGACCCTCTCTGGGACGTGACCTGGCCTGCGCGCCCAAGCCCATGAAGTTTCGGTCCGATCCGTGATCGATACGAACAGATTTCATATCGATCAAGATTTCATCCAATGGAGTCGAAATTTGGCGTGGACATTCTTTAGCATGCACGTAGTCTTCTGTGAAAATTTCATAGCATTTGGACTTGTAGATTAGGAGATATGATCGATACGAAATGGGATTTCCGGTAGGCTGTTTCGTTCGACTCGCTCTGTTCGACATACTTCTGTTCGACTCAGTGACGTGGCGCTTGAATCTCACTTTGCCCTTGATGCTGTTTTGATCGAGTCGAACTGTGCATTGATTGAGCGAGTCGAGGTGGAGTGCTCTGAGGGATTCGAACAGTGGCTTCGCCAATGGGGTCGAACTCGATGGAGTCGAACAGTGGTTCGAGCTGAGCGAGTCGAAGTAGGCATCTGATGGTTGCGAAGCGAGTCGAATTGGCCACTTCTGATGGTTGCGAAGCGAGTTGAAGTTGTCATTTCTGATGGTTTGGGAAGCGAGTTGAATTGGCCACTTCTGATGGTTTCAAAGCGAGTCGAATCTGAGCGATTCGAAGTTGGCTTCTGATGGTTATGAACGGAGCGAGTTGAAGTATGGCTCGGAGCGAAGCGAGTCGAAGTGTGCACTTCCAATGAATTCGAACTGGAGCGAGTCGAAGAAGGCTGTTCTTAACCAATTTTTGTATCGTTCACAACTTGAGCATACGAACTCGGATTGACTTGAGATTTGGAACGTTGATCCTCATAGCTTAGGTTGTCATGTCATATCAATTTTAGTTCGATCCGGACTCGGACAAAATTCGTCGATATCCATATTGAGTCTGTGTATAACTGATCTCTAGGACGGGCCGTCATTGGTTACTAGTCAATTCCTTGGTGTCACGGCCTTGCCAAAAGGCGGGATAACATTTGCTCCCCCAAAGTACATCTTGTGAAAACATGATGTGCTTTGAAGTGCTGCAATCTTCATTCTGAATAGTTATCGTCTTTTTGATGAAAGCCGTAATCTTCGATTGTTTTTCTTGATAATGTAAACTGTTGACTGTCAACGGTTGTACCATGTTTTGTTGCAACCGATTGCAGTATGCTAGCGATTAGCTGTTTGTTGTTGTAATCGTTATTAGATGAGCTTTTGATTCCTGTATATCTGGAACATTGAATACTGGTCCGACATACATGCATATATGTTAACCTGACTCTCGTTGACATTCGTACGTTCACGAGTCGTTGTCAGTTTATTTTATATTGAATTCCGTGTCGATCCTCTCCTGAACCGACGTGAAATTCGTGGTAACAATGCTCGATGGTTGTTTTTGAATGTTCCTTCGTAACGATCCTCTCCTGAATCGATGTGAAAGGCTGAAACATCGAAGACGGTTTTTATTGAATTTATAGATACAGAGTAAGTATTTCGAATCGATACAGATTGAGTCACTGGATACGAATAGGCAATTCATATCGATGGAGTTGGCCTCTGGAAGCAGTGATTTGATGGAGTCGATCTGCATACGAGACGGAGTCGAAGGTGATCGATACGAAGTGTGGTCTCGTATCGATGGAGTCGAACTGGACAGGGGACGAAGTCGAAGGGGAGACGGAGTCGAAAAGATTGCTTTGTTTTGCTGCATTGGAGACGGAGTCGAAGACAAGCGATACGAAGGGGAGCTTCGCATCGACGCATTGGAGAGGGAGTCGAAACGCGTGTTCGAATCCATCGGGATACGAAACGTTTTTCCCTTTTCTTTCGAGTCCATATAAATACTTTGTACTTAGCCATTTTTTCACTTTTTACCTTTTGCTATCCTTCCTTACCTTCGTATCGCTCGTAAACTCGAGAAGAAAGAAGAAAACAATCTTGCCTTTGAACTGATTCATCCCTTCAATTGCTTCGAACTAACCAACAGATTTAGGTAATCCTTTAAGCGGACCCAACGCGTAAACGATGAGACTCGGTTTTTAACACCAAATCAACCAGAGTTGTGATCGATCGAAAATTCAATGGCCTCAGCTTCGTGTCGATCTGAGTAGGGGTTTCGAGATGAAGAGGCGGAGGCCTTCGTATCGATCGATGGTAGAGCTTCGCATCGAATCGAATGCTTTGGATACGTAGATTGATACGAAGGTTGCGTCTGATGGATTCGAAATGATGGCCTTCGACCGAGTTGAAGTGGATGGCAATGGATCGAGTCGAAGCGGCAACCTTGGTTCGAGTCGAAGCGTGTGGCTTTAGATCGAGTCGAAGATGTAGCCTTGGATCGAGTCGAAGCGGAGGCTTCGAAGCGAGTCGAACTGCAGCCTTGGATCGAGTCGAGGCGGAGGCTCTGAAGCGAGTCGAATTGTAGCCTTGGATCGAGTCGAGGTGGAGGGTCTGAAGCGAGTCGAATTGTGCAGCTCTGGGACCGATACGAACGCGTCCCTGAGTGATCGATTCGAATTCGAACCTTAGCGAGCGATTCGAACTTGCACTTTTGATGATTGACAATGAACTTAATTTTGACTATACCAAAAACTCCAGTGCATTTGAACACCTAACTCCGACGAGCTTCAGACTTGCATAACTGGACTTAATCGTTTCACCGCATATCTGATTGCCCATCGAAGCTCGTCGATGGAACCAGAACTTACCAAAATGATAACACAATTTAACTCGGACTGATAGCTAATAACTGGATGGCACGGTTGTGACGGTCAGCGATGACGGTCCTTCTGACTGAATTCCGAAGTCTCGTTGTTTTCATGTTTTCTTCAATCCCGTAGATCTCTTCAAGTGATATATAATACTGCACTGCACATCACATTCACAAACTCTACACTGCGGGATGCACGAGCGTTATTATCTGTTTAATAATGATTTTTCATAAGCTAGCTATTCATGGAACCCTCAAGTTCACAACACCAGGAAATCCCGAGTTCTATTCCTCCAACCATAGAGATACCGGTTATTGAAGCCGAAGTTATAGACTCAGCTCCGGACGATCGTCCGGGTGCCCAGTTCATTTGTAATCCGCAAGATTCAGTGTCGTCGGGTATCTCCGAAGATATGCTAGGATGGGTTTGTTTAAGGCACAGCCTGTCGCTTGACAACGTGTTACTACCTGGGCCAAATGACAGGCCACATAATCCCCCGGAGGGGTTTACTGCTTTCAACCGTCACGCTTGCACAGCGAGGACACTTCCTTCCTTCAACCAATATATAAGGGAGATGTTATCATTTCTTGGCATAGCTCCATCTCAGCTACATCCCACCGGGTATGCCTCGTTGAACAGCACCTTTGTCCTGTTTATGGAGATCCTCTTTCGACAGCCGAAGCCGATCGAAATCAGATATTTATTCAACGTCAAGAGCAGTGGAGACAGCCCTTCTTTCACCTTCCTGGAAGCGGTCAGAAACTGCCACATTGTACTGGGCTCCTAGGGAAGGCTAAGTTATTATAAAACTGAATGGTTCTACGTTCGTGCCCCCCTGGATTTGCTAGGTGGTGGCTGGATAGACGTAAGTGTTGCCATTTCTCTCTTGAATCATTGAGATATTAGTAACTGAGTCTAAAACTGACACACTTTTCCTTTTTTATAGTTGCAATCTCTCGTCCCGACGGCGCATACTTCAGAGAGCTTGTTCGGATTCTTCAAATGTTCCCGGGCGAAGAGAGGCATATCGACTTGGTCCTGTATGACAGAAATTTGAGGACGGTCGGGCTGATAGAACGGAGGCAGAGCATACAACTGGAAGGGACACATAGAGTGGTCCCGAAGAAACGGGTGAAGCGCAAAGCGCCCGCAGTCGTGATCGCCAAAGAAGTTGATCCAGAAAGAACGCCTACCAATACCAAGCTCTCGGCTGGGCCTTCTGCCGATGTCCAAGATTCGGGAGGAAGAAGAAAAGGCAAGGCTGCTGCTCACAAATGCTCTAAATCTGAGAGATTTAAATCTGTGGTTGTTTCTTTGCCCGTTCCGGGGATTAGAATTTCGGAGGCTCCTCCCCCGCAAGCAGAGAATCCCTTTGCAGGGCTTGCCGATATCCCGATTCCAGATTTTGTGTCGTCTCCATACGACACTGGGATGGAAGAGCTTGATAGTGCTTTTGAACTGAGCAGGTCGCTTGCTATGAGTGCGGCCGACATTTCTGGTTGGTCGGGGGGTTGCACATGCATACACTTCACTACACTATGTGATTCGCAACTGTACATCGTCCAACTTATGAAGTTACTAACTCTTTCTTCGTTTCTCATTTTCAGGTACTATGTTTGGAAGTGGATCGATGCTCGGGAATCTCCGCTCGGCCCGAAAGGCCTCTTCTTACTACGATTCCCGCAGGAGGGATTTTGACAGAGATCGCGATCGCGAGTATTCTAATCAGGATAGGTATGGGCGTGACAAGGGCAGGGAATACAGACATCGGTCTAGATCACGCTCTCCTCCTCCTAGACTTCCGTCTCCGCCCCCTTTTTTTGTTCCACACCCACCGGAGCCTCCTCGTCATAGGCCATCTTCTCATACTTCTAGATCTGAGACTCATCTTCAGAGAGTTGAGACCACGGCCTCCATGATTACAGAGAAGGTCCCAGCTGAACCCACAGGAGAAGGGGCCCTTAAGCTGGCTCAGATGAGGAAAGACTTTTCGAACATTTGCTTCGATGGCTACGTCTTCCCGCCACACTTAAAAAGAATTCCATCAAGGGTGGAAGGCACGATGCATGATTACGTTCATGACATCTACACCCAGTACAGGGAGTGGGTAAAGGCCGTGGAGAAAGCTTCAAAGGTTGCCTTTGAGCGAGCTAAAGCGCTTGAGAAACTGGAGACCGATCTCGCTCAAAGGGACCGGATCATAGAAGTGCTTACTGCTGAGGCCGAGTCTTCTCGAAAATCGGAGATTGAGGCCACCAAAAAAGCTGACGAAGCGAAGGCAGAAATGGAGAGGTTGGGTAGACACATGTTGCCCCGGTGGAGGAGATGGGCAACCGGAACACTAAAGTCACCGCCGAGCGAGATGCGGCGGTCAAGGAACTCAATGAACTCAAGGCTAAATTCGCCGACATGGCCAAGGAAAAAGATGATACGAACAACGTAGCCCAGGAGGCGTGCGAACAAGCTATTTTGCTCAGGGGTGAACGGGATGTGGCTGTGGATAAAGTCCAGAAGGTGGAGACTGAGGTTGAGGAGAGAGTGAAGTTGGCCGAGTCCAGGCTAGAGGCTGACATCGAAGACCTTCTCGTTGTTTACAACGCTAACGTGCTAAGGCACAGGGATCTAGCTTGGCTCGATGATTTTTCGACGTAGCTCTATAATGCTTGGAGCCGACTGGTTGAGGAAGAGAAGGAGGCGCATCAGGGTGAGTCCGTGGATGAATTTAAACTCGAGAATCGCATTCTGACTGAAGATGAAAAGAAGATTCTCCACAAGTCAATGATTCTGCATGAGAAGGAAAGACTTGGCGCCTAGCATTTTGAAGTGGGAGAGGGTTCTGGGGTTGACCTCCATGAAGCAAGTCTCGAAGTTCCCGCATCAACCCAGCCCGAATCCTCGTCTGCGGTTGATCCCAGGCCGTTCCTGCTTACAATCCAGATCAGCCGCACATGTCTCCGGCTGCAGCGCAAGTCACTGATGCCGCTCTACCACCTACGAGCCTAACTGAGGAAGGTAGTCTAAACATTCCACATATCTTTCTTAAGTCGAAATCTTCGATCGAGTTAAGTTCTAACAGTTCTCTTATTCTTTGTCCAGTGATTGATGCTGCACCGACCATGCCTCCTGCTACTCAAGAATCATATCAAACGCGGGGGGCTATCGTGACCGAAGCAATCACCGTGAGCACTACTGCCCCGCTTGACGATATGCAGGGGGAGTACGTTTATGTTTGATGAGCAGCTGATGGATGAACTCTTTCGCCATCACGGCAATCCGCTCGCTGACTTGTCATCTGTCATGAGTGGAACTGATCCTGCTAAAACTCTTTAATATCGACTGCTGATGCCCCCAGCGGGGCTCGAGCAGTAACTGAAGAGGAGATGTTTGCTCAAATCGATGCTGAAATGGCAGCAGTGGCTCATGGTGGCAGTTTTGGAGGTGGGATGGCAGCACTGGGACCTGATCCGCTTAGCATGATCTCTCCTAGTGGTACTGTTTTCATTACCAGTGTGCCCATTCCACCTTCTGTACTTGATCCCATTCCTCCGACTCCGCTTGCTGGGAGCATTCCTATCCACTCGAGTTCGGAGGAGGATGTTGATATAATGCCCTCGCCTGAAGACCAACCGCCAAAAAGCAAAGGCTCGAAGAGGAAGATTAGCGGTGGCTCCAGCGGGTCTACACCGAGAAGGAAGCCAAGGAAGAAGAAAGATTAAACACGCTTTCCCGGTTTATTTTGACTTGCATTTTGTTAGCCGTGTATAGACGCGGGTTCAGCCCCTACTAGTAGGAGTTTTTGAAAACTTGTACACGAACTTCTTTTATAAACAATAGAAACAAAACTTCTCTTTTTTCGCTTCTTTTCTGTCATTGTGTGTTATCCCGCTTTTTGGTCAAAGCCAGAATATCAAACAAATCGACAGGAAAGGATGGATATCAGGATTGGAAGGCGATTGGAAACAAGGCTGCGATGGATGTCGTCAAAATTTGGCCGAGCTCCGATCAAGGCAGAATTGATTGGGAATGACAATCAAGGTTAGGAGAAGCTATGTTTCAATTTTCAGGACGATCGGAGTTCGTACGCACAAGATATGAATGAATTAAAATGCACAGAGCACGGTTCGAATCGATGTACTTCGCATCGATGGATGTTGGTTCGAATCGATGAAGGTTCGAATCGATTGAAGTTCACTACACTTCGCATCGATATGGTTCGTATCGATGAAGATGGAATCAGTCGTTTGCTCTGGGACAACATGTTCGAATCGATCAAGAAGTAGCATAATACTTCGAATCCATGGACTTCGCATCACCAGCTTCGAATCCATCACGCTCGACTCCAACAAGTTCGACTCCATCTACTTCGTACCCTTCGGTGAACACTCTCTCGAATCCACAAAGGCTGGTCACTTCGTATCCATCTGGAACTGTTACTTCGAATCCATGCAATTAAGGGTGCCTCGACTCCATAACCTTCGAATCCCTAGGATAAGACAACTCCGAATCGATCCACAGCAGCGCGTCTTGATCGATTCGAACTAGTGCCAGTTCCATCGATTCGAAGGAAGCGAACCTTCGAATCCAACGTCTCGAGTCCACCAGGTAAACGCGGCTAAAACCAAGGACTCGACCCAGTAAACTCGGAGAAAAAGGAGGATCAACTCGAAGATTGCACGCCACGTCACCGTCTTCACGTGCAGAAGCATGGATTCGACCCTATGGATTCGAACCATAACGATTCGAACGAATCCATAAGGCGAAGAACGTCAACTTGAATCGATCATAACTTGAGATCTACAAGTCCAAATGCTATGAAATTTTCACAGTAGCTTGAGCACATGTTGAAGAATGTTCACGCCAAATTTCAGCTCGATTGGACAATTTCTTGATCGATTCGAACAGAGCTTCGAATCGATCCCAAAGTGGGCTCGGATTTCCAGAAAGCGGGCATGTGGGCCCCCTCACGTGCCAGAACTGGTCTCCCCTCAATTTAGGTGAAATATCAGCCTCCTACACCTATAAATAGAGCCCCTGGTCATTCAGAAAAGGGGTGGGACAATTTTGAGAGCAAAAGAGCGCCCAGACTCTGCCAGATTTACTCCAGATCACCATTGCTGCCTTAGATTTAGATTATAATCATAAAATCCGTTGTACTACGCGATAGGAAATTGTAATCTTCAAGCATTGATCAATAAAAGATAAAAACTTTGGAGTGGACGTAGGCCGGAGATAGCCGAACCACTATAAATCTCGTGTTTTTGTTCATTATTTCCGGATTGCTGTTTGTTGTTTGTTTAGATCTGAGATTTGTGTTTGAATATTGCTGATTTGTATTCATACACTGGTGCTTTCACAACATTCGGGGTTTGTGACCATTTTTGGCGCAAACACTTTGGTGCTTTCACTGAGAACAACTAGCACCCGCTACACCAGATTCAAAGTTTAGATTCGAAAGTTTGAAGGATTCAGATTGACTCTACAATGACTCGACAAACAAGTAGAAGACAAAGAGCTGAGAGAAGCCAACAAGGAGGAAGTCAAGAGGCATCCTCCGGAGCTGGAGAAGGACAAGCTCTGATTTACATTACCAGAGATGAAATGGAAGCTATGGCAAATTCATTGCATGAGAGGTTGCTGAAGAGTCAACAGGATATGATGCAGACTTTCTTCGAGTAGATGAGAGCTGCAAGAACACAGAACCTTGGACCAACTATAGTGACTGCAAATGTGGAACAAGGAATTAGGGTTGCGGAACCCAATGGAGGACAGAATACAGAACCGGAAGGCAATCAACAAGGACTTGGGGGCAGGCCCGCGGGATCCAATGCAGGAGGACCTTTGGAAGGAGTTCAACAGGCTAGGGCAAACGTTGCTGCTAATGAGGCCACACGAAGAATATGTGCCGGAATTCCCTCGAGAGCATGGGGGGCAACCTCTGACGGACAATGCTGGATTAATGGAAATCATTAGGAAGACTATGCGTGGAGGTTCGACCAATAGAGACTTGGAAGGAATGAACAGGAGTCCGTTTGCTTGGGAAATCGGGATGGTTCAGAATCCACCTAAGTTCAAGTTACCTAGCGTGGAAGTATATAATGGAAAGGATGACCCGACTGATCACTTAATGAGATACACCAGACACATGGAAGTGCTGGGGGCATCGGAGGAAGTGATGGCCAGATGTTTCCCTTTATACTTGACAGACCTAGCGGCAATGTGGTTTAGGCAGTTAGAGGAAGGATCTATCAGGAATTGGAGGGAATTGGTGGACAGGTTTTTGGGACAGTTTCGGGTTCATATCAAAAGACCTAAGAACGTGATGACGTTAACATCGGTAAAGCAAAGAACGGATGAATCGCTTAGAGCATTTTTAACTCGATTTAATGCGGCGGTTTCTTCGGTGGATCGGCCGGATCCATCAATGGTTTTGATGGCGGCAGTGTCGGGAGTCAGAGAGGATTCAGATTTTAAGGTATCTTTAGTACGAGACCCACCACTGGATCTTGGGGAATTCTTTCACGAAGCTGAAAGATTTCTTCGGCAAAAAGACGCATGTATGGATTTAAAGCTAAAGGAGGTGAATGTGACCGGGGGTGGAGGACCATCCGACGGAAGCTCGGATAAAGATAAAGGAAAAAGGAAGCTGGACGAAAACTCTGAAAAAGCTAGGAAGCAATGGAAGGATCCAAGGTTTTCCACATACACAGAATTAAACGAGACACTAGAGCGGATATACATGAAACTCGGAATCGCCTTCCTTACCGGAGGCCGGCTTGGAGAGAACCATCCGAGCGGGAGAGGGCATCAGGAAAGCATTGTCTCTTCCACAATTTGGACGGGCATGATACCAATAGCTGCAGGCACCTAAAGGACATAATTGAGGAGCATGTGAGGAATGGACAGTTGAGGCAGTATGTTGGGGCTCGGAATGCAGCGGTGGAGCAGGAGCAACCACCGTCTACCTCAAACCATGAGGATATGAGGCACAGGAATAATGGTCGATTGGTCATCAATTGATCAGGATAATATGAAATAAGTAACAAACCATTGGCGAGCTTACAAGATACCTTGTTTATGTTATAGTATCAGAGGATTTTCTATAGAAATGTTTTGGTCATCGTAAGGTAAAAACCTATCCTTGTTTATGTGCGGAGTGGTCTTACAAGATACCTTTCTTTAAAAGGTTTTATAACATTCAAATCCATTTAAGGTGTGTTTTCTCACGTTGGTTTACCAGACTGATCTTGGCGTTATTTTATTATAATGCTCGAGTCAGACCGAGCATATTTACAGATTCAGTTTTGATGGTTAGAGCTTTAGGATACGAGATGGATGCATCCAAGTCCTATTCATGTATATTCTATTTTCCGTTGCATTGTCTAGTTTTTGTATTCATTAGCATTTGAAAGGACATGCTATTATAACTTTCTAGGCCGATGACAGATTAGTACTCTGATTGATATATGTACAATTCTCCTTTGTAAAGATCATTGTTATATTATAGATTGCTCATCACGTTGTGAGATTATGTTATTTCTTTTCTTTCCTTTTCCTAACAATCTTTCTTTTCTGCACTCGAATGCTCGGCACATGAATACCGTGGGTGTATTAGTGTTGACTTCTGAAGGTCGAAAAGGTGGGTTGTTAAACACTTAGTATGCATTTTCGTAAACATTTTTCCAAAACAATTTTACCACCATTACTTATGATTTAAAAGGCGGTTAGAAAGCTTATTAAATCATTTTAATCATATATAATCCAAGGTTCAAATATTTAAATAATTCAGATATTTAAATACGAAGTATTTGAAATTCCGGGTCATTACAATTAGGCACAGTAAAGGATATCTCGGAAAGGTCCATTTCAATAGGAAGTATTAAGTGGCCAAAGAGATTATCATGCAATGTCAGCAAGATAGGTATCGATGAGGGGTTTGGCTTTGGATTACGATTTAAATGATGGAGACCTGGCTTAAATAAGGTATTATATGGTCAGAGTCTACCTAATTTTGTTAAGAAGGTATTAAGTGGCTTGGGTACTGTCTCTCACATAGCTAGGACATTATTGGCGATAGGTGCTGTAATTATATATTATAAAGTCGTACATAGAAGTCATTGGTGTATGTAGCTAGGACCGACAAGGTAACGATGGCAATGCGAAGGGCCTGCTTTGGGGACTGAGGTATTAAATGGTCATTGGGTTTGCCTCCTCCCTATTCAAGAAGTATTAAGTGGCGAGTTATATTAGTATTATATACCTTGGAGAAGGTTAGGTAGATATATCATATGCGAATATGAAATTAAACGGATTAATCGGAAATAATAAGACAACATTTACATGGAAACCAAGCGGTATAAGTTTGTGGTATGGATATTTAATTTTATAATTACCAGAACATTGTTCTGACCCACTCCTCATTACAACCCACATGAAAGATTTAAAGGAAAATGTCACTAGAGCAAGACAGAATGGTTGATGAAGAAGTCTTCTTATTCATGCTTAGTACTGACAAGGAGATTGGATGTCCAAGGAATACCATTGATTCCGAGGTAGTGGTGTTAGTTAGTATTTATATCTTATTATATTTTCTTTTCTTCTATGAATTTAGTTTGATTGATCTCTGATATGCTCATGTTTATTATAAGTTACCAAAATCAACGATGTGTACCCTAATAGATTTGGGTTTTGATTTTTGTTGAACCTCTAGCCAATTAAGGTGCGGATTATTACAAAACCCTAGCTGCCAAGTTCGAACAAGTCGACCACTACCTTGTAGGCGGTTGACTACTAGCGGTACACCGGACCAAGGAAGGGGTCGACAAGTAGGGTCCAATATTTAATGTTATTAATTTCTTTTATCATTTTTAATTATTTTCGCTTCAGAAATGTCAAGCGATGATAAGTTTTTCGTTTGAGCTCTGATCGTGAAACTCGAAATATGAAAGCTGCTCAAAAGATCAGCACAAACACAATGGTGCAAGGTTTCATGGCCAAATTCTAATGTTTGTTGAAATTCCATTTTTGAATTCTTATTAATTATCGTTAATTTTACAGGGTGTTAAACCCCTCGTGGACTAGGATACATTTCCCACTCGTGTCCATAACTCTGTACCAAATAACGATCGACTAACTTCTCATTAGTACCTAATAACGATAGTAAAACTATTAAAGACTAATTTAGGGGTTATCTAGCCTTGCCTCCTACCTGCAAACAAACCGACTAACAACTTTTAGGAGATGCATGTCTCATACGGTACCTAAAGTAGTAGGAGGTGTTGTCCGTTCAAGCATAGCCCGAGTCTTTCTAATGATTGCTCCAGACCGACGACGCTCTTGACCTATTTGTAGAGCCTTATTGCTCGCATATATGGTACCAACCTTGCTAACATAGTGTTGAGCCTATACTCACTGTTCCATATAGTTTGCCTAATAAAATTAAGGAAATGCCTACTTGGTTACTTATTACCCCCAATAAGGAATGAAATAGACCTTATTTGTCCATTTAAGACTTGAAACCTAGGAAAACCAAATTTGGTATATTCCCTTCACTTAAACGTGAAAGTATATTCCTATGCATCCTATAGTTAGAGATGTCCCATACAGTACAATGTATACGCAATTGTTGGTAGCTCTTTTTGGAGCACAGACTTCTGTTATGCAACATTACTGGCCTCGCATTCCAACCCTTATAATGACTACATCATTCAGAGTTAATTTAAATATTTGTTTAGATCTAATAATTCACACCCGACATAACATGTACTTGAGGCTATATAAATTTAACTATAAAAATTATTGTACCTCCTAAGTTCAATTATTAGTATTCAGACACTTTTGCATGAACTTACATCTTACTTCTTTAATACTATTAAATGTCTTTTACTTCGTATCTCTAATTTAGTAAATTAATAATTTTTTGCTAGATTTCCAATTAGAATAATTAAATATGTTCTACTATTCCTTTTTTACTAGTAGCTATACTTCTTTGTTTTTATAATTTCCTAGTTTCTTATTCCGTTGTCGTGTTACTACTCTCACCGCTTATTATTTCTTTCCTAACTTACTTTTAAACATGTGTATCAAATTAAAATTAGAATTATTATTACTATTTCTATTTATAATATTATGATTTTACATTTAGGGATTTCTATATTTTAATGCATTAGAACTACATCTTCCTAAAAAGGTAATGTTAACACTGTAATTTCCCATAAATTATCTAAAAGATGATTCGTGTTATATTTGGAATTACAAGGAATTATCTTTCTGTTATTATTGAAACATATGGTACAAAATAAGCAAGCACCCCGATTTTAAGCACCACTTTCTTTTTATCATCTTCCTTTTTATTTCAAATATATACCTGCTATCCGGCATTTGGACCCGACTATATCCGAACTGACTGGACAAGTTAGACTTGACTGTCATCAAGGCAAGCGGCCAAGAGAGATGATTGTGGGGTCCAAAAATCAAGCATAGATGATAATACGAAGCAGAAGCATGAAAGCACACTACTCCCAAAGATGGATCAGGTACGAGCCATATTCAACACTATGGATCATATCACATCGATTCCACAACTCAATTTTGCAGTGATGGTCGGTCAGTAACTCAAAATATACACATGCTATCAACATGAAACCTTGAGTACAAGCTTACTACAACATGTGGAACATGCCCTAGGGATCTCATTCCAATTGGAGGAAGTTGGAGAGATCGGCATAACTCCCATTGAAGGGATCGACAAAAATCAGAATTCAAGCAACACTACTTCACGGAAAATGCGATATCTCACATACCGTACGTCAGAATTGCACAAAATTTTGGGAGCAAGTAACTAACATCATGCGGCATCCTCAAGTGGATCCCAGCCCATTTGGATGCACTAATAGGGATCTTTACTAATCCCTATTATGGGCCCCGTTCTGCAAAATTTTGAATAGCCTCATCTTGGTCTCCCGAACCTTCTGCCAAAATTTCAGTCCGATCCGTGCACGTCTTCCCCTATAAATATAGTAGGCAAGGCATCTGAAAAGGGATCCTGCTCTCTCTGCCGAGGCTCTGCCATTTTTATTCTTCACTTTTGTATAATGGATCCCAGCTGGTCCAAACATTCTTGTAATCATAATCAAGTGGAAGATCAATAAAAATATGAAGTGCACGTAGGCCAAGATTGCCGGACCATTATAAAAATCCGTGTGTTCCTTTATGATTATTGTTTTGTTTCAATTTCATTCTTCATTTAATATCTACCATATTCTATTGGGTAGTGATGCACATTTTTGGCGTTAACATTTTGGTGCTTTCATTGAGAATCGAATTCTCAGCTTGATTGGATCACATCATCTACTTATGAATTCCCATATTCCCGAGATAGATCTAGCGTTCTTTCGATCAAATTCCTATTCTACTCAGATTTGAATGATATATAAAGAAAGCTGATAGCCATGGTTAGAGGAAGTAAGTCTACTTCTTGTGTTTTTGGAGGATTTACTTATGCTAGTGATCTTTTTTGGAGTTGTTCATGTGTTCATGTCCATTTGGAAGGGATCAGATTCACTCATGGATGCAAGTTCTTGGGATCAGATGATGAAGTTTGCACTCAAGTTAGCCAAAATTGCCGATCCTTCTCTCAAAGTCTAGATGGCCGATGTAACATCCCCTACCTTGAGGCCCGAAGCTAAGGGCAACAGATGGTGTAGTAATCCATAATGTTAACTTCTGGTGACAAAATATGGTAATGTTAATGGTATCCATAATATCAGAAGCACATGAATATGTGTTATCCCGCCTTTTGGCAAGGCCGTGACACCAAATAGTTGACTAGAAATCAATGACAATCCATCATGTAGGACGGTTACATCACAAGTTCACCGTGGATATCGATGAATTTTGTCCGAGTCTGGATCAGGCTACAATTGATAAGACATGACAAGTAAAGCCATGCAAACTAACGTTCCAAATATCAAGTCAATCCGAGGTCGAACGCTCAAGATATCATCGACGCAAGTGGAGGACATAGCCTCGGGTTCGCATCCATATGGGTCGAATCCACTAAGATCGAATCCATATGGTTCGAATCCATCAGGTTCAACTCCATTTGGTTCGGTTCCATCACGTTCGACTCCATTTACTTCGTATCCATCGGTGAGTACTCTGTTCGAATCCATCGATTCGACTCCACATGGTTCGCATCCATCAAACAGACATTCACTCGAATCGGTCCAGATGAGTCACTTCGAATCAATGAAGCTACAGATCGGAGTCCTTCGAATCCATCGAAATGAATTCCTTCGAATCCATCAAGACGAATCACCTCGTATCCATCCAGTACCAATGCTTCGAACCCACTCCTTCGAATCCACTACATCAAAGCGGCTAGAACCATGGATTCGACCCAATCAACTCGGCATGGAAATGAATCGAGTCGAAGGCATCGATTCGAAGAAACTGGTTCGAGGAGGATCGATTCGAAGAGGATTCACAGCCGAGAACATGATCTTGAATCGATCATATCTCGAGATCTACAAGTCCAAATGCTATGAAATTTTAACAGTAGCTTGCTGGCAACCTAAGGAACGTTCATGCCAAATTTCATCTCAATCGAAGCAGATCTTGATCGATTCGAAGTTGAGTTCGAATCGTTCCCGAAGTGGGCCCGGATTTCGTGAAAGCGGGCATGTGGGCTCCCTCACATACCAGAACTGGTCTCCACGAATTTTAGGCGAAATATCAGCCTCCTACACCTATAAATAGAGCCCCTGGTCATTCAGAAAAGGGGTCGGACAAATTTCGGAGCTAAAGAGCGCCCAGACTTTGCCAGATTTACTCAGAATCACCACTGCTTCCTTAGATTCAGGCTTAGCTCAGAAAATCAGTTGTACTACATTAGAAGAAATTGTAATCATCGAATGAACATCGATAAAATCATCAACTTCAGAGTGGACATAGGCAAGATCGCCGAACCACTATAAATCTCGTGTTTCTGTTCATTATTTCTGAATTGTGATACTCTGTTTTCTTAGATTTGAGATTTGTGTGTGAATATTGTTGATTTATATTCATACATTGGTGCTTTCATAACATTTGGGGTTTGTGACCAATTTTGGCGCAAACACTTTGGTGCTTTCACTGAGAAGGACTAGCACCCGCTATACGAGATTTGAAGTTCAGATCTGAAAGCTTGAAGATTTGAAAAACAATGACCCGACAAACAAGTAGAAGGCAACGAGCTGAGAGAAGTCAGCACGAAGGAAGTCAAGAGGCTTCCTCAGGGGCAAACCAAGCTTCAGCCTTCATCACCAGGGATGAGATGGAGGCAATGATGAGAAAACAAGAAGAAATGATACAGAACTTGCTTCAACAGATTAGGCAACTTGGAGCGCAAAATCAAGGAGCAACCAGAGTCCAGAACGGAGCAGGACCATCTAGCGTAGCGCCGGAGCTGGGGGGCACACACTTAGGACATGTTGATCCAATCCCGGGAAGAGAGACAAGGACATCCGAGCAACCTGGCGGCGATAGAGGGATGAACGCTCAACCAGGGGGGCAGACACCCGAAAGCTCACATGGACTCGGGGGGCAGATCGAAGGTAGTGAACGAGGACTACAGCTTGGAGACAATGATAGATTGACAGAGATGGTTAGGCGAGCCATGAGAGGTGGTTTAGTAAACATAGATCTTGAAGACGTGAACAGGAGTCCCTTTTCTACTGCGATTAGGTTGGCTAGGAACCCACCAGAATTCAAACTGCCAACAATGGAAAGGTATGATTGGAGGACGGATCTTGTGGTCCATCTAATGAGGTATATAAGGCACATGGAAGTGCTGGGGGCATCACAGGAAGTCATGGCCCGGTGCTTTCCATTGTATTTGACAAACATAGCAGCTTTATGTTTCAGACAGCTAGAGAGCGGCTCCATTGGGACATGGACCGATTTGATTGAGAAATTTATGAGGCAATTTAGGGTTCACATTTCAAGACCCAAGAATGTGATGAGTTTGGCAACGCTAAAGCAGAAAGCTGGGGAGTCTTTGAGGAATTTCCTGACGCGATTCAATGCGGTAGCTGCATCGGTGAATCGGCCAGATCCATCCATGGTTATGATGGCAGCTGTGTCCGGAGTAGCCGACGGCACAGAATTCAAAAATTCATTAACTAAGGATCCGCCTATGGACCTAGGCGAATTCTATCACGAGGCAGAAAAGTTTTTGCGATTGGAAGATGCTAATGCTGAAAGAGAAGAAGGAGAGGGAATAGAAGTTTATGCAATTAAAGATAAAAAGCCTCTCGAAAAGGACTCAGGCAAGGATAAAGGAAAACGAAAGGCTGAGGATAGTGGTGACGGGCCAAAGCAACTGCGGAGAGAGCCACGATTCACCACCTACTCAGAGTTGAATGAGAGTTTGGAGCGAATCTACCGAGATACACGAGAGCAAGTTCCCTACCGTAGACCAATATGAAGGGACCCCACTGTTGACGAGAGGAAATCAGACAGATATTGCTTGTTCCACGAACTGAACGGTCATAACACTAACGACTGTAGACATCTGAAGGATGAGGTGGAAGGGCACATCAGGAACGGTATGCTACTTCAGTATGTGAGAAGGCGAGCTCCAGTAGTGGAGCCACAGCGACCACTGTCTACATCAGCTAGGGGTGACCCTGAGCCGGGACACCGTATGGTTATCAATTAATTGAAATAACGATGAACAAGTCGTAAACCTCTCACCAACACGGGTAAGTCTTTTACACATGTGCGAGATCACGAGCGGTCCATAGGCATGCTCTGAATGACTATTAACCCTATCGTTGTGGGAGTTTACAATTTGACATCCTTGCTTTGCTTTTGTTTCATCTTGATTTGAACATTTGAACTTGATTTTGTTTAACATTTCTGCTAAAAACTTATTTTCAATGAAAAATGCTACTTGTGATTTCATAACGGCAAAGCCACTTACACATGTACGAGATCACGAACGGTCCCTAGGCATGCTCTGAGATGGCGATAAACCGTTGCAACAAACAATCCGGGAATTCACCCGAACGTGAAACCTGGTATGGATGATACTAAGTCCCTCCCCGGACACACTCAATTCGCCTCGAACGGCACCCGATCGCGAACGGTCACAAATCGCCTCGAACGGCACCCGACCGCAAACGGTCACAAATCGCCTCGAACGGCACCCGACCGCAAACGGTCACAAATCGCCTCGAACGGCACCCGACCGCGAACGGTCACAAATCGCCTCGAACGGCACCCGACCGTGAACGGTCACAAATCGCCTCGAACGGCACCCGACCGCGAACGGTCACAAATCGCCTCGAAAGGCACCCGACCGCGAACGGTCACAAATCGCCTCGAACGGCACCCGACCGCGAACGGCCACAAATCGCCTCGAACGGCACCCGACCGCGAACGGTCACAAATCGCCTTGAACGACACCCGACCGCGAACGGTCACACTTCATCTAGTATAACATTCGATCGTGAACGATCACATTCTGCCTCGTGCAGCATCCGATCGCGAACGATCACATTTTATCTCGTGCACCACCCGACCGCGAACGGTCACAAATTCGTCTAGAACGACATCCGCTCGCGAACGGTCACAACTCGTCTAGAACAACATCCAACCGTGAACGGTCCCATTTCTTTATTTATCGCAAACGGCATCCGACCTCGAACGGTCCCATATTAACTCAAATGACATACGGTCGCGAACGATCGTCATTCGTGGTCAGATAAAACTATCAATTTCTTTGCAGGTCATCAACTAGATATGAACATCCAACCTATGGCATTACAAAACACACCTTCCTATCGCAAGGCATGTTTTGGGGGGCAAATGTTATCCCGCCTTTTGGCAAGGCCGTGACACCAAAAAGTTGACTAGAAATCAATGACAATCCATCCTGTAGGACGGTAACATCACAAGTTCACCGTGGATATCGATGAATTTTGTCCGAGTCCGGATCAGGCTACAATTGATAAGACAAGACAAGTAAAACCATGCAAACCAACGTTCCAAATATCAAGTCAATCCGAGGTCGTACGCTCAAGATATCATCGACGCAAGTGAAGGACATAGCCTCGGGTTCGCATCCATATGGGTCGAATCCACTAAGATCGAATCCATATGGTTCGAATCCATCAGGTTCAACTCCATCAGGTTCGGTTCCATCACGTTCGACTCCATTTACTTCGTATCCATTGGTGAGTACTCTGTTCGAATCCATCGATTCGACTCCACATGGTTCGCATCCATCAAACAGACATTCACTCGAATCGGTCCAGATGAGTCGCTTCGAATCAATGAAGCTACAGATCGGAGTCCTTCGAATCCATCGAAATGAATTCCTTCGAATCCATCAAGACGAATCACCTCGTATCCATCCAGTACCAATGCTTCGAACCCACTCCTTCGAATCCACTACATCAAAGCGGCTAGAACCATGGATTCGACCCAATCAACTCTGCATGGAAGTCAGATCGATACGAAGGAGGTGCACCACGTCATCATGAAGACACGTTGAACCATCGAGTCGACCCTATCGATTCGAATGAATCGAGTCGAAGGCATCGATTCGAAGAAACCGGTTCGAGGAGGATCGATTGGAAGAGGATTCACAACCGAGAACATGATCTTGAATCGATCATATCTCGAGATCTACAAGTCCAAATGCTATGAAATTTTCACAGTAGCTTGCTGGCAACCTAAGGAATGTTCATGCCAAATTTCATCTCAATCGGAGCAGATCTTGATCGATTCGAAGTTGAGTTCGAATCGATCCCGAAGTGGGCCCGGATTTCTTGAAAGCGGGCATGTGGGCTCCCTCACGTACCAGAACTGGTCTCCACGAATTTTAGGTGAAATATCAGCCTCCTACACCTATAAATAGAGCCCCTGGTCATTCAGAAAAGGGGTCGGCCAATTTTAGGAGCTAAAGAGCGCCCAGACTCTGCCAGATTTACTCAGAATCACCACTGCTTCCTTAGATTCAGGCTTAGCTCAGAAAATCAGATGTACTACATTAGAAGAAATTGTAATCATCGAATGAACATCAATAAAATCATCAACTTCAGAGTGGACGTTAGCAAGATCGCCGAACCACTATAAATCTCGTGTTTATGTTCATTATTTCTGAATTGTGATACTCTGTTTGCTTAGATTTGAGATTTGTGTGTGAATATTGTTGTTTTATATTCATACACTGGTGCTTTCATAACATTTGGGGTTTGTGACAAGTTTTGGTGCAAACACTTTGGTGCTTTCACTGAGAAGGACTAGCACCCGCTATACGAGATTTGAAGTTCAGATTTGAAAGCTTGAAGATTTGAAAGACAATGACCCGACAAACAAGTAGAAGGCAACGAGCTGAGAGAAGTCAGCACGAAGGAAGTCAAGAGGCTTCCTCAGGGGCAAACCAAGCTTCAGCCTTCATCACCAAGGATGAGATGGAGGCAATGATGAGAAGACAAGAAGAAATGATACAGAACTTGCTTCAATAGATTGGGCAACTTGGAGCGCAAAATCATGGAGCAACCAGAGTCCAGAACGGAGTAGGACCATCTAGCGTAGCACCGGAGCTGGGGGGCACACACTTAGGACATGTTGATCCAATCCCGGGAAGAGAGACAAGGACATCCGAGCAACCTGGCGGCGATAGAGGGATGAACGCTCGGCCAGGGGGGCAGACACCCGAAAGCTCACATGGACTCGGGGGCAGATCGAAGGTAGTGAACGAGGACTACAGCTTGGAGACAACGATAGATTGACAGAGATGGTTAGGCGAGCCATGAGAGGCAGATTAGTAAACATAGATCTTGAAGACGTGAACAGGAGTCCCTTTTCTCCTGCGATTAGGTTGGCTAGGAACCCACCAGAATTCAAACTGCCAACAGTGGAAAGGTATGATGGGAGGACGGATCCTGCGGTCCATCTAATGAGGTATATAAGGCACATGGAAGTGCTGAGGGCATCACAGGAAGTCATGGCCCGGTGCTTTCCATTGTATTTGACAAACATAGCAGCTTTATGGTTCAGACAACTAGAGAACGGCTCCATTGGGACATGGACCGATTTGATTGAGAAATTTATGAGGCAATTCAGGGTTCACATTTCAAGACCCAAGAATGTGATGAGTTTGGCAACGCTAAAGCAGAAAGTTGTGGAGTGTTTGAGGAATTTCCTGACGCGATTCAATGCGGCAGCGGCATCGGTGGATCGGCCAGATCCATCCATGGTTATGATGGCAGCTATGTCCGGAGTAGCTGACGGCACATAATTCAAAAATTCATTAACTAAGGATCCGCCTATGGACCTAGGCGAATTCTATCACGAGGCAGAAAAGTTTTTGCGATTGGAAGATGCTAATGCTGAAAGAGAAGAAGGAGAGGGAATAGAAGTTTATGCAATTAAAGACAAAAAGTCTCTCAAAAAGGACTCAGGCAAGGATAAAGGAAAACGAAAGGCTGAGGATAGTGGTGACGGGCCAAAGCAACTGCGGAGAGAGCCATGATTCACCACCTACTCAAAGCTGAATGAGAGTTTGGAGCGAATCTATCGAGATACACGAGAGCAAGTTCCCTACCGTAGGCCAAAACGAAGGGACCCCACTGTTGACGAGAGGAAATCAGACAGATATTGCTTGTTCCACGAACTGAACGGTCATAACACTAACAACTGTAGACATCTGAAGGATGAGGTGGAAGGGCACATCAGGAACGGTATGCTACTTCAGTATGTGAGAAGGCGAGCTCCAGCAGTGGAGCCACAGCGACCACCGTCTACATCAGCTAGGGGTGACCCTGAGCCGGGACACCGTATGGTTATCAATTAATTGAAATAATGATGAACAAGTCGTAAACCTCTCACCAACACGGGTAAGTCATTTACACATGTGCGAGATCACGAGCGGTCCATAGGCATGCTCTGAATGACTATTAACCTATCGTTGTGGGAGTTTACACTTTGACATCCTTGCTTTGCTTTTGTTTCATCTTGATTTGAACATTTGAACTTGATTTTGTTTAACATTTCTGCTAAAAACTTATTTTCAATGAAAAATGCTACTTGTGATTTCATAACGGCAAAGCCACTTACACATGTACGAGATCACGAACGGTCCCTAGGCATGCTCTGAGATGGCGATAAACCGTTGCAACAAACAATCCGGGAATTCACCCGAACATAAAACCTGGTATGGATGATACTAAGTCCTTCCCCGGGCACACTCAATTCTCCTCGAACGGCACCCGACCGCGAACGGTCACAAATCGCCTCGAACGGCACCCGACCGCGAACGGTCACAAATCGCCTCGAACGGCACCCGACCGCGAACGGTCACAAATCGCCTCGAACGGCACCCGACCACGAACGGTCACAAATCGCCTCGAACGGCACCCGACGGCGAACGGTCACAAATCGCCTCGAACGGCACCCGACCGTGAACGGTCAAAAATCGCCTCGAACTGCACCCGACCGCGAACGGCCACAAATCTCCTCGAACGGCACCCGACCGCGAACGGTCACAAATCGCCTTGAACGGCAACCGACCGCGAACGGTCACACTTCATCTAGTATAACATTCGATCGTGAACAATCACATTCTGCCTCGTGCAGCATCCGATCGCGAACGATCACATTTTATCTTGTGCACCACCCGACCGCGAACGGTCACAAATTCGTCTAGAACGACATCCGATCGCGAACGGTCACAACTCGTCTAGAACGACATCCGACCGCGAACGGTCCCATTTCTTTATTTATCACAAACGGCATCCGACCTCGAACGGTCCCATATTAACTCAAATGACATACGGTCATGAACGATCGTCATTCGTGGTCAGATAAAACTATCAATTTCTTTGCAGGTCATCAACTGGATATGAACATCCAACCTATGGCATTACAAAACACACCTTCCTATCGCAAGGCATGTTTTGGGGGGCAAATGTTATCCCGCCTTTTGGCAAGGCCGTGACACCAAAAAGTTGACTAGAAATCAATGACAATCCATCCTGTAGGACAGTAACATCACAAGTTCACCGGGGATATCGATGAATTTTGTCCGAGTCCGGATCAAGCTACAATTGATAAGACAAGACAAGTAAAGCCATGCAAACCAACGTTCCAAATATCAAGTCAATCTGAGGTCGTACGCTCAAGATATCATCGACGCAAGTGAAGGACATAGCCTCGGGTTCGCATCCATATGGGTCGAATCCACTAAGATCGAATCCATATGGTTCGAATCCATCAGGTTCAACTCCATCAGGTTCGGTTCCATCACGTTCGACTCCATTTACTTCGTATCCATCGGTGAGTACTCTGTTCGAATCCATCGATTCGACTCCACATGGTTCGCATCCATCAAACAGACATTCACTCGAATCGGTCCAGATGAGTCGCTTCGAATCAATGAAGCTACAGATCGGAGTCCTTCGAATCCATCGAAATGAATTCCTTCGAATCCATCAAGACGAATCACCTTGTATCCATCCAGTACCAATGCTTCGAACCCACTCCTTCGAATCCACTACATCAAAGCGGCTAGAACCATGGATTCGACCCAATCAACTCGGCATGGAAGTCGGATCGATACGAAGGAGGTGCACCACGTCATCATGAAGACACGTTGAACCATCGAGTTGACCCTATCGATTTGAATGAATCGAGTCGAAGGCATCGATTCGAAGAAACCGGTTCGATGAGGATCGATTCGAAGAGGATTCACAGCCGAGAACATGATCTTGAATCGATCATATCTCGAGATCTACAAGTCGAAATGCTATGAAATTTTCACAGTAGCTTGCTCGCAACCTAAGGAATGTTCATGCCAAATTTCATCTCAATCGGAGCAGATCTTGATCGATTCGAAGTTGAGTTCGAATCGATCCCGAAGTGGGCCCGGATTTCCTGAAAGCTGGCATGTGGGCTCCCTCACGTACCAGAACTGGTCTCCCTAAATTTTAGGCGAAATATCAGCCTCCTACACCTATAAATAGAGCCCCTGGTCATTCAGAAAAGGGGTCGGACAATTTTAGGAGCTAAAGAGCGCCCAGACTCTGCCAGATTTACTCAGAATCACCACTGCTTCCTTAGATTCAGGCTTAGCTTAGAAAATCAGTTGTACTACATTAGAAGAAATTGTAATCATCGAATGAACATCAATAAAATCATCAACTTCAGAGTGGACGTAGGCAAGATCGCCGAACCACTATAAATCTCGTGTTTCTGTTCATTATTTCTGAATTGTGATACTCTGTTTGCTTAGATTTGAGATTTGTGTGTGAATGTTGTTGATTTATATTCATACACTGGTGCTTTCATAACATTTGGGGGTTGTGACCAATTTTGGCTCAAACAATATGAAATAAAAATCAACACAGATATAAAACAACTTTTCTAATTACATTTGGAATCAATATTTCATATTCAGATACATAATGCCGAATGATTCCCTAGTTTTGATCAAATATAATTATTACAAATTACGCCAAGAGCGACATATGAAGGTGCCCCCTTGGATGATTAGAATACTAAATAGACAACCTGTCCTAATAAAATTCAATGTAAATAAAACAAAATAGCTTCTATAGATAACTAGCATTGCCTCCTACACGTCTTCGAAAACTTATTCGTCCGATCATACTAAACCGATAAAACCTCAACTCTCAATCTGCTCAAATCATATTTGAGTACCCGAGAGCTTAAGGGGAAAACATAAAATTCGAGTGAGGCATAAAGGCTGGTGTGAATAATACTATTACATCTCGATTTACTAATATTAATTGAGACCATGCCACTTAGTGAAACAAGTTTCCCCTCACTAATATCCTTTTAAAACGTATTTTTTTTGCAAATTAGAATCCTATAATCAAACTGATTAAAATAATAATAGCAATACCATATATGATCATAAATCAGGTAATAAATGGACTATCTATCCGAACAATATAGTTTTGTTTTTCTAACTACTAACTTTGGCTGACTCGGGTCTACCAGACATAACAAATAATCTAACTTCTATTAGACACACTTCCGAACAGTCTGTCCCTAACTTACTTTTTCCAAGGTCAATTGATCCTAATAGTTTTGAGGGCTCACCAATAACCTATCTTTACTCTGTATATTCCGTTTTGTGTGTAACATCATTTTAGTTTTACCTGCGACAAAGCCCTACACACTAGAATTATGGACTTATATTAGCTGTGGGCTACGAGCTAAAGTATAGAGCGCGACCCTATACAAGTCCCTTCTATTATTCTAATATCCGAGTCATTTACTTAGGGTCAACTTCCCTATCAAAATTTTCTTGAAAACATTTCTTTCAAATTGATTAAACCCTTTAAATCATACTTAAACAAGGAAAATATACTCTTTGCTTTACTCAAATATCTTTGCCATGTTATATAACTTTACTCAAAACAATGTTGATGAAATATATTGAGGGTTATCTATCCCTCCAAAGTAAGTTAAAAAACCGTTTCAACTTAAAACATAATAGGCCATAATGCCAAGGTAAACCGTTCGAAACCTTTGCTTAAAGACTTTAAACAACCCTTTTGAATCCAATGAAAGTACCCCTTTCAAAATATATTAACTACTATACCATGAAACACTAGGCCGGAAGGCCAAAACATACCTTTCGAAACCTTTATAACAACCTTTCGAAACCATTTTAAGGTATCCCTTCGAAACCTTTATAAACCTTAAACCTCCTCTTTTCAAAACTCTTTAAACTTGCCATTCAAAAGAATTTGGAAATCTTCCATTTTAAATACTTTAAGTACCTTTGGAAAACATTGGGTTCAAGTAATAGTTTGTGGAACATAGCTTCAAAACCATTTAAAACATTCCTTTCGAAACCTTTAGGTTTATCTTTCAATAGAACAAAGGGTATTAAAAGAACTAGGTCGAAAGCACTCTTTCGAAAGCAACTTCCTAAGTAAAAGAAAGTGGAAGGTTTTGACACCAATCCTTTTGAAAGCATGGAGTAGCGGCTTCTTATTTAAAAGCGGAAGCAACCTTTCAAAACCAATGTTTAAAGGCAAAAGCGGCCTCAACTGGGTCGAATGGTAGAATGCGGCAACGAGTGTTTCGACCCGGTCGAAAGCTTGTTTAAAATAAAAGGCGGCAACCTCTGTCGAAAGCCATATTAAAACCCTTTTGAAACCATTCTTTTGAAAGCAAAGCAAGCGGCATCTCTTTTGAAAGCAAAACAAGGTCTCGACCCTTTCGGAAGCGCGTTTCGACCCTATACCTTTCGCCTATCTCCAATCCACTGCGTACCAAGGCTTTGATACCATGCGTATTGGTTTCGACTAGGATGGACGTGATAGTATGAAGTCAAAAGGTAGCTGCCGAGAGTGGCAAAACAACAAACCTTTACAAAAACTGTATTTCCACTTTATAAAGTAATATCTTTCCAACTAACTTTCTTATTTGTCATAATATAATTGGTTGCAAATTTATTTTCCCAAATCTTTTCTAAAAGTGTTATCGAATTCAGTATTTAATAATTTAAAATATTTAGGAAATTGCCCCTTCTCCTATTTTAAACATATAAAACATTTAAGTCCTATACCTTAAATAATTTTATATATTTAATAAAATACTTAGGAAAATTCTCCAAAAATCCCAATAAATCACTTTTAATATGTTTCCTAACATATTTAAATTTTTGACCCAAAGCTAACATGTAATAGCCGAAATTAATTTAAATCCAATTTAACCATTTTCTTCACTAGAAAATTCATAATAATTCATAAAATTATATAACTTGAAACCCATCTCTAAAATATTATTTATGTCCTCAAATAAAAAACACAAGTCATTTGGATATCATTTATTAGGTTTTCCAAATCAATTCTTATCATAAAATCTATATGAAATAGCCTAAATCATCAACAAACATATATATCCATTTAAACAATCAAAATATGTCAAATCATTGCAAAATAAACATGGTTTTTATCTAGAAACTGAAAGCTATATAAAAATGAGATGTAAGCTATCATTCACCTTTAGCTTGTGTTAAAGAGGTTGAGATTTGCTCTAGAACTAATTTGATTAAGCTTCCTTCTTGAAATCTTGTTTATCTTCCCATTACCTTCTTCTAATGGTGGTCGGCCAAGCTTGGTATTAAGTTTTAGTTTGTGAATGTGGTAAATGAGAATAGGTTAAGGGTTTAGGGCAAAAGGATATGTCCTTTTGCTATTCTCCCTTATCTTATTACTTCTTTATTTTCATTTGTTCATTTATTAAGGCACATCTACCTTATAATGTAACAAATCCCAATCTCTTAACCACTTTAACCTTTTTATTATTCTATTCGATTATCTGATTAAATCTCCTAAATAATGTTACTAAAAAATTAGGGGTGTTACAAACTCCCCTCCTTAAAGAATTTCGTCCTCGAAATTACGATAAGGTACTCATACAAATCAATCATAAAGGTAAAACATACCTTGAAACAAGTCAGGATTAGCGTCTCTAACCCTTCTCTATGTTTCTCATGTACAGTCTCTCTTGTCGTCACTCCACTGGACTTTGACAAATCTTACTGTCCTGTTCATTAGTTTCTTTTCATCTCTCGAGACTATACGAACTGCCTTTCTAACTATAGTCATATTCGGTTCTACTACTAAATCATCTAACACAGTCGGTGCAATAGTAGGTTCTGGATCTCGAATACACCTCCTTAGATGAGAAACATGAAAAACATCGTGGCCTCCTGCCAAACTATTTGGTAACTTTACTCAATATGCGAGTTTATTGATCCTCTCTATAATAGGAAATGGTCCGACAAATCTCGGTGCCAACTTTCCTGATTTCCCGAATCTGATCACACCTTTCATTGGTGATGCCTTGACGAAAACATGATCTCCAACTGAGAATTCTAAGTCTTTCCGTCTCTTATCAGCATAACTCTTCTGCCTAGACCGAGCTTCCATCATTCTAGCTCGAATTAACTCAACCTTCTCTGCAGTTTCCCTACCTAAATCTAGACCAAGAACTAACCTACCACCGGTCTCTAACCAACAAACTGGAGATTTTCATGGCCTTCCATATAAAGCTTCAAACGGTGCCATCCCTATACTAGTCTAATAACTGTTGTTATACGAAAACTCGACTAAGTGTAGATGGTCTTTCCCTGATCCCCTAAAATCTAGCACATAAGCTCGTAACAAATCTTCTAAGACTTTGTTAATCCTTTCCATTTGCCCATCAGTCTGCGGATGGTAAGCGGTACTCATCTTGAGTTTGATACCTAAAGTCTCCTGTAGACTCTTCCAGAACTTGCTAATGAAAAAGGAATCTCTATCACTTATTATACTACTAGGAATTCCATGCAATCTAACTATATTCCTCATAAATAACTTAGTTAAAACAGGTGTCGTCCTGGTTGACTTAACAGGAACGAAATGGGGACTCTTGGTCAACTTGTCCACTATAGCCCATATACTTTCATTTCCTCTATTTGAGCTTGGCAACACGTCTATAAAATCCATTGAGATAAAATACCATTTCCATACTGGAATATCTAAAGGCTGAAGTAACCCACTTGGTTTTTGATGTTCGGCTTTTACCTGTTGACAGTTCAAACACTACATCACCCATAAGCATACATCCCTCTTCATACCTTCCCAGAAGAAACTCCTTTTCATATCCTGGTACATCTTAGTACCTCCCGGATGAATAGTGAACTTCGAACGATGACATTCTTCTAGAACTTCCTTCCTAATGTTTCCCACATTCGGAACACATAGTCTTCCTTTTTTTCTTAACCACCCATTCTGGTCAAGACTGAAATCTTTCAAGTCATCGCTCTCCGTTCCATCACTTAACTTTCTGATCTGCTCAACTAACAGTGGATCCTCTCCTTGCTTAGAAGCGATCCTTTCGATCATTACTGGTTGAACTTCTAAACATGGCAACATAGCAATTTCTGTACTAGAACTACTCTTAGATCTCCACTGTACTCTACATGTAGTTAGCGCTTCTAGATCTTCCACTCAGCTATCATTTCCAATATTGCATTCTGATGTTTTCGGCTAAGTGCATCTGCAACCTTGTTCCCTTTTCCTAGTGTGTACTCAATACCAAAACCATAAGCGGTTAAAAACTCTAACCACCTCTGTTGCCTCAGATTTAACTCCTTCTGAGAGAATAAGTACCTCAGTGATTTATGATCCGTACACAACTCAAATATTTCTCTCAAAAGGTAATGTCTCCACACCTTCAATGAAAAAATTACTGCAGCTAATTCCAAATTGTGAATCGGATATCTAACCTCATGCAGTCTGAGCTGTCGAGAAGCGTAGGCAATCAATATACCTCTTTGCATTAACAAAGCTCCTAATCCTATCCTACAAGCATCCGTGTACACCACTAAGTCCTGATTCCCCTCTGGAACAACTAACACAGGTGCATTCGTCAATAAGTGTTTCAGCTTCTGGAATGCTTCCTCACACTTATCAGTCAGACAAACTCCACATCTTTCCATGTTAGCTTGGTCATCGGTGCCGCTATCCGCGAAAATCCTTAATGATTCTCCGATACTACCCAGCTAATCCAAGAAAACTCTTTATCTCAGTCACTTTCTCGGGTCTCCTCCAATTATTCACTGCCTCGATCTTGGTCGAATCTACTGACAACCTTTTTTCTTAGACTACATGACCAAGAAACTTCACTTCCTTTTTCTAGAAATGATACTTCGAAAATTTCTCCTTTAGTTAATGCTGCCTCAATGTCTCAATCACTACTCTAAGATGAACCTCATGCTCTCTTTCATCTTTAGACTATATCAAAATATCATCTATGAATACCAACATGAACCTATCCAAGCGCTTTTGAAAAACTCGGTTCATCAAATCTGTAAAGAATGCTGGCGCAATCGTACGATCCATATCTGGTTCTAAACGCCGTCAAGGGAATACTATCCTCTGCCACTCTATGCTGATGGAACCCTGTTACTAAATCCAACCGAGAAAATACTTTGGCTCCACTCAACTGGGCGAACAAAACGTCAATTCTAGGTAACATATATCAATTCTTTATCGTCTTCTTGTTCAACTTAGCTTAATCAATACATAACCTCAACGATCTAACCGATTTTTGTCAAGCACTGCGACTGCTCCCCATGGCGAACTACTTAGTCTGATAAAATTCTTACCTTCTAAATCCACCAACTGCACATTCAACTCCTTCATCTCAATAGGTTTCATTCTTCTTGGCGGTTTTCTCACCGGTTTTGCCCCTAGTAACAAATCTATCTGAAACTCAATAACTCGTTTCGGTGGCAGTCCTGCTATAGGCTCAAAGACATCTGTGAATTCTCTAACAACGGAAACTTGTTCAACTCATCTTCTGCCTCCACAGCACTCAACAAAGCATTAACCTCAAAACTACGGTTTTCTACGGAGTATATAATCCAGTCACTACAATCGGTGTATATGTGATATTTTCCTATTGTTTGCACAAAAAATGGGCAAACACCTCCAAGTCGTATGATTCAGTCGATTTTATGTGTTTTCAGTGATTTGGATAATTTATGCAAATATGTAAAAAGCAGGGACTAAATTGTAAAAAACACACAGATTTATAGTGGTTCAGCCAGAATGTGCCTACGTCCACTTTATATATTATTTCTCCTTTCTTGTTCAGATTACAAGTACAAAGCTCTTATATAAGTATATGAAAGTTATTTGAAAGTTCTCTCCGTGCTTGAGCTCCCAAACTTGTGTCATTGTTGTATCCCTGCCCCTCTATTTATAGAGTGAGGCTGGGGGCAGGGGTCTTGGATGTATATAGCTGCTGGTGGGCCTGGGCTGATGCGATCTGACCCGGCAGTGTTGGTTCGGTACGCCTTGGTCCAGTGGAACTCAGTCCGGTGGTGAGTGATCCGGTGGTGCTTTGGTTCGGCGATGGGTGGAGTAGGTTGGTTTGGTAGGAGGTGGTATGTTGTTTGGACCGGTAGTAGGTGGAGTGTGGGTTGGTTCGGTAGGAGGTGGTATGTTGTTTGGACCGGTAGTAGGTGGTTCGGTAGTATGTGGTTCGGTAGTTAGGGGAATTGGACCGGTGGTAGCTTGGGAGAGAGCTGGTTCGGTGGGCATGGGATGGAGCCGGCCCGGTGAGACGTTGATTCAGTGGTAGGGATGGAGCCGGTCCAGTGAGACGTTGATTTGGTGGTAGGGATGGAGCCGGTCCAGTGAGACGTTGATTCGGTGGTAGGGATGGAGCCGGTCCAGTGAGACGTTGATTCGGTGGTAGGGAAGGAGCCGGTCGAAACACACCTAACATTTGCTCCCCAAAGTTGGGCATATGCCTGTATATGGCGTGCTTTGTTTTAAGCCACTCATGCTATCATCCGGTCTTTAGTGCCGAACCAATTGGTTCGGTCATTGATATTTGCTTATAAGTAGGGGCTTAATGCTTCCGCTTTTTCTTATCAACCGAACCAAACCCCTATCTTTGCCGAATCAAACTCTCATCTCTGCCGAATCAAACGTGTTAGCCGAACCCGAATCTTTCTTTTGCCGAACCAAGTGAGATCCCTTTCTGCCGAATGGTTTTGGGGACTTGACTCATAGAATGAACTTCGTGGGGTATAAGTTCCGAATGAACATATATACTGGGATTACTGGATGAACTCAAATCTTGGGTTTTTTATATGTCTACATCCTTTGTTCTAACAACGTGCTCTTTTGTGTTTGCAGATAAATGTCTCATAAGGTGGAAACTCGATCAGAAAAGAAGAAATCACAGGGCAGAGAAGAGCCTTCCACAGTGCCCCCAGCTCAGTCTGGATCTGTCCGTCATGGGCCCGCCCCGAGATCACTAGTAGATGGGTACGACCCTCAGGAGCTTCTGAACTCACCTCCCGATTGTTTCCCCAGCTCTCTCAAAGGCGAGCAGCTTGATGTTATTTCTCGCTCCTTTGGGATTGATAGAGCGCGCATGCTACTACCGGGGGAAGGAGTGATGCCGTATGATCCCCCTGAAGGCTATTTTGCTTACAGCAGGTATCACTGTATGTGTGGTGCCATCCCGCCTCTCAACGCCTGGATAGTCAGCTTTGTCACATATCTGAAAGTGGCTCCATTCCAGCTTCAGCCTAACTCCTACGCCATTCTAGTGAGCCTGTTTGTCATTTTCCAAAAGAGATACGGGCGTCCTCCCTCCAACCGGGAGATCCGGTATTTGTACAACTTGAGAGGCTATAAGAAGGGGTCTCCATACATCAGCTTGGAATCAGCCGTTTCTTTCAAGCCGATCCTGGACTTATATTTGAAGTTCAGCATGTTTAAGAAAGAATGGTTTTTTGTTAAGGATGACTTTGTTTCCATCCGTCGCTTCACCTCAGGCTGTAAGTCGAAGTTTATTTATGATTTCTGTTCTGACTGCAATGCTTCTTCTCATGTGTTTTTACTTCTTGCTAGCGACAGGTGGCTTTGCGGTCGTAGAGAATGACCGCCTGGTTCAGATGGCTGCGGAAACAAAAGCCATCATGGGAAGGGATAGGTCGGCCTCTTACTTGATTAGGAATGCTACACTTCTGGGGCACAACCTGATCCTACCACATCAGTCTGTGGTCAAGCAGAGAGACACGACGGAGGAGAGGGCTGCCAAAGCCATAGGAGGGGCCACGGCGAAGAGCGGCAAAAGGAGACCCTTCTCGGCGCATCCAGTCGCCGGGGGGAAGAAACTCAAGAAGTCTGATGGACCCTCTCCCAACACACATCCAGATGTTCAGGAGGAGGATAATGTGGAGGGGGAAAAGGCAAGGATGAAGGAGGTGAGGCGGAGAGCGGAAGCGGTGGAGAAGGTGACGGTGAAGGAGGGCATGCGGTTGCTTGCAGCCGAGGAGGCAGGTGTGCAAGTAGAGGATGACGATCAAGATGATCAAGGAGCAGATGCTGGTAAGTCTTTCTATCTAGTCTTTCCGTTAACTTGGTTGCTTATCATTAATGAATTCTTTCTTTGACCGGACAGGTGGACAACAGGACAAGGATAAAACTCCGACGCAGCCGGCTCCTTGATTTGACCTGGATATCTTTTTGTGAACTTGACATTGTTGTGTATGTTAGTCTCAGAACAGTAACGTAACTCTTAGGCTGTAATTATGCTACTTGTAATAAACAACATTATTCTCGACGTGTAATTTTTTAACTTAAGCTGATTCTGTCTTTTTTGAATGTTTTTTTTGCTATTTTGACATGTTGTATGAGAAATATAGCTATGCATATTCTTGTAATTAAATTGTGTTTGACGTCAAGTTTTTGTTTAAAACATAATTTCATGTCTTGCAATGTTAGTGTGATGTGTGAATAAAATATAGCCACGTGTTTATACATGAAAGAAGGAAATACCACCCTTCATATTTTGCTTGTAGATGGCAGCTTTGAATGTCTTGTGTGACCGAGTATGGAATGCAGTCCAGTGTCTCATTGTAAGTACCCGCTTCCATTAGCGAATGCCTCCTATTCTGTGTCCTGTACTTTGGGGATTGTTACAGAGGATAAGAGAATAGTTTTTTTAAATAAAATTGAAATATGAGAAATAGTAAAACTTCCAATCACGGAAGGCCTTCGATGTGCTTAAGTTCGTGGCAAATGGGCTTTGTAGTCACTTTCCCTAGCTGTGGGTCTTGGAGACATTTGTCACCTATCTTACGCCTCCGCGGGGAGTTAATCTTTTTTACCACAGCCGTACTTAAGACACATCGGAGCCGAGATCGCGCACAGTAACTACCCGGGCCATTATGGCCCGTAATCGTGGGTATTATTCGATTTACTGTGGTCGGCTAGCGCGGGAGTCGATCGTCAACCGTGAACTACCCCTGGCTGGCCACACCTTATGTTGGGGCTTAAAGTAGGTTCACAGTTGCCGGCGAGCCGAACGCCGTAATTAGCTGCCTCGGCAATAGTCGGCCTTCATGGTGGCTTATAATCGGCTCATTACAGTTGGCTTTTGAGGGCCGTCGTGAGCAATGAGTTAACCCGCAGTAGAGGGATGCCGGAGCAAAAGTGTCTCATTGGTGAGGGCATAGATTCGTATAGTACCTGTTAGGTCTTGTCCAGAGAAGTCGCGCTGTGGAGCGCCTTGAGTGAAAATGCTATTTGCATAGGGTTTTGTTCAACAGAAAAGGATAAAGTTAACAAGCAGCCAAGATATAAAGGAACAAGTTAAAAAAGAGACAAAGTTTTTTAAAGTGGTTCGGCACGAAAATTCCTACGTCCACTGATTCTCTTTGTTAATTCACTTCATATGGGCAGTACAAGTTAAGAAAAGTATCGACGGAGGTGCTGGATGTTCCATGCCCTCTGGAACACCTCTCCGTCCACTGTTGACAAAATATAAGCTCCATTGTGGAGATATTTATGAATTACATATGGTCCATCCCAGATTGGATCTAGTGCTCCGGGGCGAGGGAAGACTCGCTTGAGGACAAGATCTCCTTCTTGTAAGATACGATGCTTGACCTTGGAGTTGTATTGTGCTGCCACCTTTTGCTTGTAGGCTGCTGCTTTGAGGGCTGCATCATTTCTTCTCTCTTCAATTAGATCCAAAGACATGTGAAGGAGTTCTTCGTTCTCTTCTGGGTTATAGTGGATCCTACGGTGGGAAGGCACGATGGTTTCAACCGGGAGCATAGCCTCCGATCCGTATGCCAAAGAGAAAGGAGTATGCCCCGTTGATGTTCTGAAAGATGTGCGATAGGCCCACAGTGCCGTAGGGAGCTCGTCCACCCAAGCGCCCTTTGACTTTTCGAGTTTCTTTTTGATTAGAGTTTTCAGAGTTTTGTTGACGGCTTCGACTTGTCCGTTTGCCTGGGGATAAGCTACGGATGAGAAGCTTTTGTGAATTCCGTGCTCTTGGCACCAGTTGGCGAACTCCTCGCTGTCAAACTGAAGACCATTGTCCGATATAATTTTGAATGGGACTCCGTACCTGCATAGAACATTTTTGATCAAGAAGTTAATAACTTTTGCTGAAGATACTTTATTTAGAGGTTCTGCCTCCACCCATTTGGTGAAGTAGTCGACTGCCACTATAGCATATTTGGCACCGCCTCGGCCCATTGGCAGTTCGCCGATCAAGTCAATTCCCCATACTGCAAAGGGCCAGGGGCTGGTCATTGGAGTAATCTCAGTTGTTGGTAGCCGTGGAATCTTAGCAAACTTCTGGCATCTGTCACATTTTCTGACGAAATCTAAGGCGTCCTTGCTTAAGGTGGGCCAGAAATATCCATATCGGAGTATTTTTTTTGCCAAAGTCTGCCCTCCAGTGTGATCTCCACAACTTCCTTGATGAATGTTGGATAAGATTTCCTTGGCTTCCCTCCTAGCGACACACCTTAATAAGGGGTTAGAGAAGCCGCGCCGATAGAGGGTGCCCTCTTGTATTGTGTAGCGGGAAGCTTTCCTCAAGATTTTCTTGACTTCGTTACGCCCGTTGGGCAGTGTGCCACTTTGTAAGTAGTTTCGGATGGGAGTCATCCAAGTTGCTTCTTCGGTTGCAGCTATCAGATTTACTTGCTAAAAACTTGGGGTCAGTTGCTTTGAGATGGCTACTGCTTCGGAAATAGCGCCGTCTCTCATGCTAGCTTGCTTCGCCAATTCGTCGGCCTCTTGGTTCTCTTCCCGAGGGATGTGTTTGACTAAATAGTGGTCCAATCGATTGAGAAGTAACTTGGTCTTCTTTAAATATGCTATGAGTCGTTCTTCTCGAGCCTGGAATTCTCCTAGTATTTGATTTACAATAAGTTGAGAATCGCTATGAAGACACAAAGAATTGGCTCCGATTTCTAAGGCAAGTTCTAATCCAGCTATCACTGCTTCATACTCTGCATCGTTGTTAGTGGCAGTGAATTCCAACCTTATAGCATAGTGCAGCTTACTTCCCCTGGGAGTGATTATTACCACACCTGCACCCGAGCCTTGTTCGTTTGATGCACCATCCACAAATAGGTTCCACTTGATGTTTTCTGCTATCTCTGATTGCTCCTTACCTTCGTTGGTGCTGAATTCGGCAATGAAATCGTCCATGGCTTGCCCCTTGACGGCGGTGCGGGGATGGTAGGTAATATCATATTAACTTAGTTCAATGCACCATTTTAGTAGTCGTCCGAAAGTGTCGGGACGATGGAGTACCTGCCTCAGCGGTTGATCGATCAGAACTCTGATGGAATGAGATTGAAAATAGTGTCGCAGTTTTCGTGATGTGATTAGTAGACAGTATGCTAGCTTCTCAAGTTTAGGATATCTGACTTCTGCCCCTGTAAACCTCTTACTTACAAAGTATACTGGCCGCTGCGTGCGGTTGTCTTCTCTTACCAAAGCAGCGCTTAGAGCATGAGATGATACAGCAAGGTATAGGTATAACTCTTCGCCTTCGTTTGGAGTCGAGAGTACCGGCGGTTTCTGGAGGTGTTCGATTAAGTTAAGGAAAGCTGTTAAGCATTTGTCAGTCCATTCGAACTTTCCTTTGTCTTTCTTTAGAGCTTCGAAGAAGGGAACGCACTTGTTCGTTGCTTTGGAGATGAATTGGCTTAGGGCGGCCACCTTCCCATTCAAGCTTTGCATTTCCTTTCGAGTGGAAGGTATTTTGATATCTTTTAGAGCTCGGACTTGTTCAGGGTTTGCTTCAATCCCTCTAGCATGGACGATGAATCCCAAAAACTTTCCTGATGACACTCCGAAGGAGCATTTTAGAGGATTAAGTTTCATTCCATATTGGCGAAGTACTCGAAACATCTCGTCCAGGTGGCTTACGTGATCGTCGGCTTTCCTTGACTTTACCAGCATGTCATCCACATACACTTCCATAGTTTGTCCTATTAGCCCTGCAAACATCTTGTTGACGAGGCGCTGGTAGGTGGCTCCTGCGTTTTTAAGTCCGAAAGGCATTACCTTGTAGCAGTACAATCCCCGGTTAGTGATGAAACTAGTGTGGTCTTGATCGGGAGCATGCATGGGAATTTGGTTGTATCCTGAGTATGCGTCCATAAAAGATAAGAGTTCGTGCCCGGCTGTGCTGTCTACAAGTTAATCGATTCGGGGAAGTGGGAAGCAATCTTTCGGGCAGGCGTCATTTAAGTTGGAGAAGTCAATGCATGTTCGCCAATTCCCATTAGCCTTCTTTACCAGCACCGGGTTGGCGATCCACTCTGGGTAGATGGCCTCTCGTATGAAGTCATTGGCAAGTAGATTCTTTACTTCTTCGTCGAGGGCTGTTGATCGTTCTGCCCCCATACTTCTCTTTCTTTGTTTTACGGGCGCCTTGGTAGGATCAATGTTTAGTACGTGGCATGCTATGTCAGGAGAGATTCCGGTCATGTCAGCATGTGACCATGCAAATACATCCAAGTTGTGGCGGAGAAAGTCAATGAGTTGTTCCTTCAATTCTGCTTTTAGTTGGAACCCGATTTTCAATAGTCTACTCGAGTCATGTTTGTCTATAGATACAAATTCCATAGCCTCTACAGGCTCGGCGGTGGCTTCCTCCACTTTGTCCCTGGGGTCTAATTCATTGAAAGGGTCGCTCGTATATCAGAGAGGAGGGGTTTCTTTAGTTGCTATGCTTCCAAACTTTTTGTGCAGAGGCAACCTCTACAATCTTCCCTTTATCCTTCCTGTGGTTGTTGCGAAGTTCGGTTACATAGCAGTCTCGAGCAACGTCCTGGTCTCCCTCTACTTCCCCTACTCCATTGTCCATTGGAAATTTCATCTTTAGGCACCATGGGGCTAGGACAATTTGGAAGTCAGACAAGGCTGGCCTTCCTAAGAAGGCGTTGTAGGCCAAGTGGTTTTCTATCAGCACAAATGCCTGTTTCCGTACAACGGAGCGGGGGTGGCTTCCAATTTCAACAAAGAGGTCTAGTTGCCCGAGGGGCATCTTTGCATCTCCAGTGAAACCGTGTAGCGGTTTATTGCAGGGAGAAACGCCCTTTATTGATAGTTTCATTTTGTCGAATGCATGCTTGAATAAGATATTTACGGAGCTTCCAGTGTCTACTAGAATTCGGAAAACTTCGGCCGGACCGAGCCGGGCAAAGATAACCATGGGATCCATATGAAGGTACTGTCTTCCCTCTAGGTCACGCCTACTGAATGTGATGTTATCACTCTCTTTCCGCTTTGGGTGGCGTTCTTCTATAACAGAATTAACATAGTCTTCATTGTTTCTAAGCGACTTTCCATATCTTTCCATTTCTGCCCAGCTTCTGTCGGCGATGTGCCGTCCTCCAGAGATGGTATGGACCACTATCTTCTCTTGACTGGAGCCGCTAGTGTTGCGATTTCCTCTGCCTACCTCTTGGGAGGGTAGTCATGGGTTCTCATTGGCAAGTGCTAGAGTCCTGTTCTTCCCATTTACATAGCGTTCCAGTCTCTTCCTTCTGATGTGTTCTTCAATCAAGTCCCGGAGATGATGGCATTCATTGGTATCATGCCCATGGGATTCGTGGAAGCGGCAGAATTTCCCAGACTTGATCGCGTTATCTGATTCCTTTTTGTGCGGGGGACGTTTGTATTTAACTTCGTCTTGGGCGGCAAGGAAGATGTTTTCAATGGTTTCATTCAAAGGAGTGTAAGTGTCGAATCTCGGTCCTGGCCGGTATAGGCATTTTTCTCCCTTCTTGCCCCCAGTATTGTCTCTAGAATCATTTCTTCGGACATCCTTCGCTGCAGCGGGCGTGTTGCCTTGGGCTGCCTTATTTTGTTGCCCTGACCATTCCTTAATGGCAGCGTCTTCAAGCCTCATATATTTCCCGGCTTCATGGAAGAAATCGGGTAAATTAGCTGGTTTTTCTTTTGTCAATCTTCTAGCAAATTTAGTATCCGGATGCACACCACTACAGAGGGCCATTAAGACAAGCTTCTCATCGGCATCTTGGACTGCGGCCGCTGCGGCATTGAATCGGGTTAAATATTGCTGCAGCTTCTCTCCAGGTTTCTGTTTGACATTGGATAAGGAATAAGCGTCCTTGGGTTGTTCCAAATGAATGCAGAACTGGCTGATAAACTTTTCTTTCAACATCTCCCATGAGCTGATGGATCCTTGGGGTAGATGGAAGAACCATGAGGTAGCTAGATCTGCTAAGAATAGTGGAAAGCATTTGCACAATACCCCCTCTGTTGCCCCGCAAATGAGCATATGCTGTGTGTATCTCTGCAAGTGTACAACGGGGTCAGAGGTTCCTTTGTAAGGTTCCATTGTTGGCATTTTCCATTCTCGGAGGGTGATAGCAGTTTCGATATTGCGGGCGAAAGGGCTGGTTACCCTAGCGCCTATCCCTCGATTTCTTTGATCCCGTTGGACGCACTCTCTGAACAAGCGTGACATCCTTTCATCAGAATTTGGAGCAGATAGAAATGAGTTCGGTTCTGTTCTGTGGGATTGATTCCGTCCAGATGACCTATAGGGATGGTATCGCCTATCATTCCTAATACTTTCTAGTGGCTGCCTTCGGTCTTCTGGGAGCATGTTACGGTCAGCTACAGTTGGCCCTTGCCTTGATCTTCCCCAGCTGGGGTCTGATCTAAGTACTTCCTCGGGTCCAACTTCGGGCTGGACTCTAGCTCGGCCCCGTTCATTGGTGTTTCCGTGGTTAGGCAGTATGACCGGCTCGACTACAGTTGACCTCCGCCCGGTACCTCCCTGTTGGGTTCGGTTCCAAGCGTTTCCTCAGGTCTAACTTCGGGCTGAGCTCGGTCTCGACTCCTACCATGGCCGCTTCTGTCGTTAGCTCCTTCGAAGAAGGAAGATCTTGGTTGTCTCTGAGATCCTCCTGACCGGGACTCACCCCATGATTCAGTGTTGCGGTTGGACTCTTCAGCATCCCTTAAGCGTGACATGAGATGGTCCACCAAGGCTTCTTGCTGGGATGTGAAGCGGTTAGTCACTTCAGCCACAACCCTGTCTAGATCTGCCCTAGTAATTGATGCCGGCTGTTCTGCGGTAAGGGTGGTCGGATTTGCTTGATTTTCAGTTGGTACTGCTGCTGGAACGGGACGATCCTCTTGATTTGTGACCACTGGATCTGGAATATTGCTGGTCGTGATGTTCTTTCCTCTGCCTAGGAGCCATGTTTTCCAAGCAATGGATGATGCTGTTAGGAAGAAGGTTAAGCGGGAGAGGCTGAAGCTTCGAGCTTCTTGCCTCTCAGTGAAAGCACCAAAAATGTTTGCACAAAAAATGGGCAAACACCTCCAAGTCGTATGATTCGGTCGATTTTATGTGTTTTCAGTGATTTGGATGATTTATGCAAATATGTAAAAAGCAGGGACTAAACTGTAAAAAACACACAGATTTATAGTGGTTTAGCCAGAATGAGCCTACGTCCACTTTATATATTATTTCTCCTTTTTTGTTCAGATTACAAGTACAAAGCTTTTATATAAGTATATGAAAGTTGTTTGAAAGTTCTCTCCGTGCTTGAGCTCCCAAACTTGTGTCATTGTTGTACCCCTGCCCCTCTATTTATAGAGTGAGGCTGGGGGCAGGGGTCTTGGATGCATATAGCTGCTGGTGGGCCTGGGCTGATGCGATCTGGCCCGGCAGTGTTGGTTCGGTACGCCTTGGTCCGGTGGAACTCAGTCCGGTGGTAAGTGATCCGGTGGTGCTTTGGATCGGTGATGGGTGGAGTAGGTTGGTTTGGTAGGAGGTGGTATGTTGTTTGGACCGGTAGTAGGTGGAGTGTGGGTTGGTTCGGTAGGAGGTGGTGTGTTGTTTGGACCGGTAGTAGGTGGTTCGGTAGTATGTGGTTCGGTAGTTAGGGGAATTGGACCGGTGGTAGCTTGGGAGAGAGCTGGTTCGGTGGGCATGGGATGGAGCCGGACTGGTGAGATGTTGATTCGGTGGTAGGGATGGAGCCGGTCCAGTGAGACGTTGATTTGGTGGTAGGGATGGAGCCGGTCCAGTGAGACGTTGATTCGGTGGTAGGGAAGGAGCCGGTCGAAACACACCCAACACCTATCGTGGAAAAATATCCTAGCATCGTATATTCTTAACCAATCCATACCCAAAATAATTCTAAACCCTACGAAATCAAACACATGCAAACTACAAACAAAGGTATGACCTAATAATTCAAACTCTATCTAGTCACACTTCATCCCAAGTGTCACATATCCTTCTATCAGATTTGCAACCTTTAAAGAAGTAACTAGATATGCGGGTTCTAGGTTAAGCTTATCTACCAAATAGTAAGATATAAAAGAATGTGGTGCACCAGTATCAAATAGAACTCTAACTAATACACCATAAACCAAAATCGTAACTCCCAACATAGCTTTTCGCTTCTCCTTAGCTGTTGGTATTGAGGTGGCGGGTTCCAATGCAAACACCTTGCCTTTTCCATCCTTGGCTGGCTCCTTGCACCGGTTCTTATAGTGCCCAATCTATCACAGTTGAAACAACTTACTCCTTTCTTCTCAGCAGCTTTCTTCCCTTTGCATGTCCAGCATTCATGATCATAGTGTCCTTTCTTATCACACTTATAACAGACAACCTCTACCTTTCCTTTCTTAGCTGCTTCACTCCTTTGAGCTCCTTTCTTATGGAAAAACATCTTTTTTTTTGTTTTGCCCTCCTTGAGTTTCCTTGGCCTTGTTTCCTTTAAGAAAAGCAAGCATCTCTTCCTGCCTTAAAACCATCTCAACAACAACATCGCATGGATCTCTAATATGTGATAATATGGCCTTAGCAAGCTCAGGCTTCAGCCCACAAATGAATTTCTCATTCCTTTTTATAATAGTATCAACCGTAGTGTATCCATATCTCGATAACTCCTCACATCTGGTTGTATAATCAAGCACCGTCATATCCCCCTACTTCAACTCAGCAAACTTCCTGAGCGGAGTGGACTTAGCAATCTCCGACATAAATCTTTCTTCAAACCTCCTCCTGAACTCAGCCCAAGTCATAGTATCCTCATTGACTCCGACCATAACAATGTTCCACCAGTACATTGCTGTTACTTACAACTATCTAGAAGCAAGGCTTCTCTTTTGCTCATCATTGAGCCCTAAATCAGCAAAAATCCTCTTGCAATAAAGTAACCAATTCTCCACTTTGATTGCGTCTTCAGTCCCGATAAATGGTTTTCCTCCTAGCTTTTCATAATCTCTACTTAGTACAGCATAGTTATTGACCACCAGAGCTCCTTGATTTCCTCCTTCACCATTTCCTCCAGTTAACCCCGCAGCAACTCCTACTTACATCATGTTAACGAAAAACGGATATATTGCTCCCATATCAACTTGTGGGACTCCAGCACCCAAATTAGCAGCTTGTGCCTGACCTTGATTCATCCTGGTATTTGGTCTGGCATTTCCATTAGTTGTGGTGCTTCCCCCACCAATGTTAACTCCTTCGCTTCTAGCCTCCATATCTTACATCCGTAAAATCTACATTCGAGTCTTTGTAAGATACAGAGGAATAGCCTAAGAGAGAAGGGAGAATAGAGATAAAACGTATACTCATATATAGCAAATACAAGTACGTTGCTATAGGGTTATCCCATGCCCAATCTTTTCTCTAATTCCTTAGGATTATGTTTTAATATATCATTTTAATTTTGAAATTTCTTTTAAGTTTTCCATAAACATATGCTCTGATACCAAGTTGTAACATCCCTAATCTTGAGGCCCAAAGCTAAGCCCTACAAATGCTGCAGTCATCCATAGTATTAACTTCTAGTGACAAAATATGGTAATGTTAATGGTATCCATAATATCAAAAGCACATTAACATGAAATAAAAATCAACATAGATTTAAATCAACTTTTCTGACTACATTTCAAACCAATATTTGATGTTCAGATACATAATCCAAAACGAGTCCCAGATTTTGATCAAATATAATTATTACTAATTACCCCAAGAGTGACATATGAAGATGCCCCTTTGGATATTCAAAGTACAAAATAGAAAAACTGTCTTAATACAACACAGCGGAAATAAAACAAAATAGCTTCTATAGATAACTAGCATTGTCTCTTGCACGTCTTCAGGAGCGTATTCGTCCAATCCTACTAAACCTGTAAAACCTGAACTCTCAATCTATTCAAATCATATTTTGAGCAGCTGAGAGTTTAAGGGGAAAACATAAACTTTGAATAGGACATAAAGCCTGGTGTGAATAATACTATTACATCTTGGTTTACTGATATTAAGTGAGACCACACCACTTAGTGGAACGGGTTTCCCCTCACTAATATTCCTTAAAAACATATTTTTTGCAAATTAGAATCCTGCAATCAAACTGATTAAAGCAATAGTAGCAATATCATATAAGCTCATAAATCAGGTAATAAATAGACTATTTGTCTGATAGTATAGTTTTGTTTCGCTAACTAATAACCTTTGGCTGACTCAGGCCTCCCAGACATAACAAATAATCTAACTTCTGTTAGACACACCTCTGGACGGTCTGTCCTTAACTTACTTCTCCCAGGGTCAACTAATCCTAATGGTTTTGCAGGCTCACTAATAACCTATCGTTAGTCTGTATATTCCTTTCTATATGAAACAACATTTTAGTCTTACCTGTGATAAAGCCCTACAAATTGGAATTTTGGATTATATTAGCTAGGGGCTACTAGCTAATGTATAGGTCATGGCCCTATACCAGTCTCATCTGCTATTCTAAAATCTGAGTCATTTCGTTAGGGTCAACTTCCCCATCAAATATTCCTTGAAAATATTTCTTTCAAATTAGTTTAACCCTTTAAATCATACTTAAACAAGGAAAATATTCTCTTTGCTTTAATCAAATCTCTTTGCCATGTTATATATACTTTACTCAAAACAATGTTGATGAAATATATTGAGGGTTATTTATCCCCCCAATGTAAGTTAAAAACCCTTTTTAACTTAAAAGATATTAGGCCACGGAGCCAAGGTAAACCATTCGAAACCTTTTCTTAAAAACTTTAAACAACCCTTTCGAATCCATTGAAAGTACCCCTTTCAAAATATATTCACTACTATACCATGAAACACTAGGTCGAAAGGCCAAAACATACCTTTCAAAACATTTATAACAACCTTTCGAAACCATAGAAGGTATCCCTTCAAAATCTTTATAAACTGTTAGCACAAAAAATGGGCAAACACCTCCAAGTCGTATGATTTAGTTGATTCTATGTTGCTTTTAGTGATCTGGGTGATTTATGCAAATATATAAAAAACAGGGACTAAACTGTAAAAGACACATAGATTTATAGTGGTTCGGCCAGAATGTGCCTACGTCCACATTATATGTTATTCTCCTTTACTGTTCAGATTACAAGTACAAAGCTTTGATACAAGAATATTAAAGTTGTTTGAAAGTTCTATCCGTGCTTGAGCTCTCAAACTTGTCCCCCATTGTTGTACCCCTACCCCTCTATTTATAGAGTGAGGCAGGGGGTAGGGGTCTTGGATGTATATAGCTGATGGTGGGCTTGGGCTGATGTAATCTGGCCTGGCAAGGTTGGTTCGGCAACACCTTGGTTCAGAGATGGCTGGAGTGGCTTTGGATCGGTGGTGGTTTCGTTCGGTGGTGGTTTCGTTCGGTAGTGGTTCGGTTCGGTTGTGAGTGGAGTTGGTCTGGTTGCGAGTGGAGTTGGTCCGGTTGTGAGTGGAGTTGGTCCGGTTATGAGTGGAGTTGGGATTGATTCGGTGGTCTCGGTCCGGTGATGAGTGGTGAGTGCGAATTGGTTCGGTGGTCTCGGTCCGGTGATGAGTGGTGAGTTCGAATTGGTTCGGTAGTGGTGAGAATTCGCCCAACATTTGAAAATGTTTGCACAAAAAATGGGCAAACACCTCCAAGTCGTATGATTTAGTTGATTTTATGTTGCTTTTAGTGATCTGGGTGATTTATGCAAATATATAAAAAAACAGGGACTAAACTGTAAAAGACACACAGATTTATAGTTGTTCGGCCAGAATGTGCCTACGTCCACTTTATATGTTATTCTCCTTTACTGTTCAGATTACAAGTACAAAGCTTTGATACAAGAATATGAAAGTTGTTTTAAAGTTCTATCCGTGCTTGAGCTCTCAAACTTGTCCCCCATTGTTGTACCCCTACCCCTCTATTTATAGAGTGAGGCAGGGGTAGGGGTCTTTGATGTATATAGTTGCTGGTGGGCTTGGGCTGATGTAATCTGACCTGGCAAGGTTGGTTCGGCAACGCCTTGGTTCAGAGATGGCTGGAGTGGCTTTGGATCGGTGGTGGTTTCGTTCGGTGGTGGTTTCGTTCGGTAGTGGTTTGGTTCGGTTGTGAGTGGAGTTGGTCCGGTTGTGAGTGGAGTTGGTCCGGTTGCGAGTGGAGTTGGTCCGGTTGTGAGTGGAGTTGGTCCGGTTGTGAGTGGAGTTGGGATTGATTTGGTGGTCTCGGTCCGGTGATGAGTGGTGAGTGTGAATTGGTTCGGTGGTCTCGGTCCGGTGATGAGCGGTGAGTGCGAATTGGTTCGGTAGTGGTGAGAATTCACCCAACATTTGCCCCCCCCAAAGTGGGGCATATGACTGCATATGTCGTGCTTTGTTTATTTGGACACCCACATTCGGACCGAGTGCCGAACCAGTTAGTCCGGCTACCCTACTCTTTTCTATAAGTATGGGCTCCATGTCTTTGTCATTTCTTACTGTTTGAAAGAGCCGATCTAGATTCTTAACTGCCGAATCAGGTGAGGTTCCCCTCTACCGAACGAACCTTATGCTAGAGCCACCGAATGAGTCTGGGGAGCATAAGCGCCGAATGAACTTTTGCCTCGTACTACCGAATGACACTGAGTGCCGAATGTGCTTTCCGCCCCCGAACCACCGAATGCACCTTGGGAAGTACGAGTGCCGAATGAACTTTCGCCTCGTACTATCGAACGGTACTTGGGGAACATGGATGCCGGATAAACTCTAAGACCCGTGATACCGAATGATGTTTTCTATGTGTTGAATTTGTTTGTCTACATCTCTTGTTCTGACGATGTGTTTTCTCATGTTGCAGATAATGTCTCATAAAGTCGAAACCCATTCTGACAAGAAGAAATCCAAGGACAAAGGAGAGTCCTCCATAGTGCCCCCAGTTCAGGTAGAACCAGAACGACATGTACCAAACCCGAGATTGTTAGTAGACGGGTACGGTCCTCAAGAGCTCTTGAACTCACCACCTGACTGCTTTCCCAGCTCCCTCAAAGATGAGCAGCTTGACGCTATATCTAGATACTTTGGGATTGACAGAGCGCATATGAGGTTGTCGGGGAACGGAGTGATGCCGTATAACCCCCCAGAAGGATATTTTGCTTACAGCAGGTATCATTGCATGTGCGGTGCTATCCCTCCGATCAACGCTTGGATAGCCAGCTTCATCACCTACTTGAAGGTGGCTCCTTTCAAGCTTCAGCCCAACTCCAATGCCATCTTGGTGAGTTTGTTCATCATCTTCCAGAGGAGATACGGGCGTCCTCCTTCCAACCGGGAAATCCGGTATTTATACAACTTGAGAGGCTACAAGAAGGGGTCTCCGTACATTAGCTTAGAGTCGGCCGTGTCCTTCAAGCCAGTCCTGGATTTATATTCAAAATTCAGCATGTTCAAGAAGGAATGGTTCTTTGTCAAAGACGACTTCGTTTCTTTCCGCCGTTTCACTTCTGGCTATAAGTTGAATCTCATTTATCATTTACGTTCCGACTGCGGTGCTTCTTCTTACGTGCTTTATTTCTTGCTAGCGATAGTTGGTTTTGCGGTTGTAGAGAACGATCGTTTGGTTCAGATGGCTGCGGAAATAGAAGCCATCCCGGAAAGGGAGAGGGCGGCTTCTTATTTGATCAGGAACGCTACTCTTCTGGGGCTCAACCTGATTCTGCCACGCCAGTCTATGGTCAAGTAGAGAGACACAGCTGAGGAGAGGGCCGCCAAAGCTAAAGGAGGGGCTACGACAAAGGGCAGTAAAAGGAAACCCTTCTCGAAGCATCCAATTGCCGGGGGGAAGAAACATAAGAAGTCCGATGGACCTTCCCCTCGCACATGTCCCGATGTTCCAGAGGAGGAAGATGTGGAGGAGGAGAGAGGAGAGGGTGAAGGAGGTGAGGCGGAGACTGGTAGCGGTGGAGAAGGTGATGGTGATGGTCATAGCGATGATGGCGGTGACGGACAGAGCGGTGGTGGAACTGGGGCTTTGTCTTCTGAGCAGGCAGGTGTGATCCAGGAGTGGACAGATGATGCTTTCCGCCTCACTTTTGAAGGGTCAGAGGAAGGATTGGCTTTTATGGAGAAGTCTAAGAAGGCTGACAAGGCCGAGATCGGTGCTGATTCATCTTCTAAGAGTGCTTCAGCTATGGCAACTCCTGTGAATCGATGTGAATTTTTGACTCCCGCTGACTCCATTTATGATAAGGATTTAGAAATATTTTATCTCCCGTTCCCGTCCTGGAATGAGATTCAGGACTTATTGCAATATCCTATTCCTCCCCAGGGTTTGTATAACAAATGCGTCTTTTTACTCTTCTTAACTTATTGAATTATAGCTCAATGTATGCTTGTAACACTGGGTTTTTATCACAGAAGCGGGTAAGGTGGCCAAGACGTCGGATGTTCGGCACCGTCTTGAACAATACAAACTCCTCAAGGCTTCTACTAAACCAAAGCCTCCGACTAACCGCCCTGGAGACGTAGTCGGCTACCGTCCTCTTCTTGGAGTTATCGAAGAGGATATCCAAAAGAAGAAGAGGAGTCGCTCCTTGTTTGAATCTTCACCTAGTCCTCAGCCCCCAACTCAGCCTCTTCAGGATACCACGGAGGAGAATACTGAGTTTATACCTTCTCTGCACCCATCTGAAAATCCTACCGTTACCCCGATAGATCATCCCGGCTTGGCTCGTAATCCATTTGGGGATCATCCGGATCTGGATCCTGGTTCTCATGATATTATCTTTGATGAAGCTACCGGTGAGCATCTTCTCCCTCGTAATCCTATGGTAAGAGTACTGGATGAAGCTACGTCCCTGGACCTTGATTTGCTTACCACACGGGTCGTAACCTTAGGGGATGAAGCTAAGGCAAACATTGACCGGGTTGCTGAGGAAACCAGGAAGCTGATGGGGCATCACGCTCGGCTGGTCAAGGCCGGAGAAGAAATCGGCAGTGCTAACATTCGACTGCGGTTAATGGTTTCCGACCAGGCCAAACAACTCGATGATCAGGCCATCCAGATCTCTCAACATGAGGCTGCCTCTAGGCAATTAAAGAAGACCATGGAAGAGGCCAGCAAGGCAGAGTTACGGAAAACGGAGGCCGTATGTAAGGAACGGATTGACATGGCTATCGCAATGGTGGATGAGGTTCGGAAAGCGGATCTCGAGCGGATATAGGAGTTGTCCGGGAAACTTGAAGCCGCAGAGCTTGCTCAAACCAAGCTGAAGGAGGAGATGGAGGCAATGAGGAGATCCTTCCAAGCCGACCGCTCACGGTACCAATCGGAGAGGGATGCTGCCACTGCACAGCTGTTGGCTTCTGAGGGCCGAATAAGGGAGTTTGAAGAGAATGAGGGGATAATTGATGAGATGCTTCAGGATATGTACTTTCGCACTTGGAGACATGGCAACTTATCTTGGATGGATGATTATCCCCGAGTCATGGCTAGGATTTATCTCAGGGCCCTGGAGGAAGCTAAGGCCGTAGAAGATAAGGAGGGCGGTGTGGCCTTCAGAATGGATGTGGTTATGGCTCAACTCTCCAAGGAGGAGAAAGCGGCGGTGAAGGAGGGTATGCGGCTGCTTACTGCTGAGGAGGTAGGTGTGCAGTTAGAGGATGATGATCAAGGAGCAGATGCTGGTATGTCTTCCCTTTTAGCTTTCCGTAACTTGGTTGCTTATTATTAATGAATTCTCTCCTTGATCGAACAGGCGGGACCTCTAGAGCACCAACTTCCTCTGGTCAACATGATGAGAGTTCCCACTCCACAGTTAAAGAGATCCTGGAGGGCCAGTAGGACAAGGGTGCAGCTCCGATGCAGCCGACTCCATGACTTGACCTGGATATTTTTTTTGTTTACTTGACATTGCTGTCTATGTTAGTCTCAAATCAGCAACGTAACTTTTAGGCTGTAATTATGTTACTTGTAACAAACGACTTTATTCGTGGCGTGTAATATTTAACTTAGGCTGATTCTGTCGTATTTGAATGCTTTCGTTATTTTGATGTGTTGCATAAGAAGTATAGCTGTGCATATGCCTGCGATTCGATCGTGTTTGATGTCAAGTTCTTGCTTAAAATGTAATTTCATACCTTGCAATGTTTAATGTGATGTGCGAAAAAATTATAGCTACGTATTTATATACAAAAGAAGGAAATACCGCCCTTCATGCTTTAGCTGTAGACGGTTGCTTCGAACGTCTTATATGACTGAGTATGGAATGCAGTTGATTGACTCATCATCCAATTGTGAGTTCTTAGTGAGCGTCTCCTATCTTGTGTTCTGTACTTTAGGGATTGTTATAGAGGATAGGAGGAAAGTTTTTAAGTAAGAGAGAAATATAAGAAATAGTAAAACTTCCAATCACGGAAGGCCTGTGATGTGCTTAAGTTCGTGGAAAACGGGTTTTGTAGTCACTTTCCCAAGCTGTGGGTCTTGGAGACATTTGTCACCCATCTTACGCCTCTGCAGGGAGTTTATCTTTTTTACCACAGCCGTACTTAAGACACATCGGAGCCGAGATCGCGCACAGTAACTACCCAGGCCATTATGGCCCATAATCGTGGGTATTATTCGATTTACCGTGGCCGGCTAGCGTGGGTGCCGATTGTCAACCGTGAACTACCCCTGGCTGGCCACATCTTATATTGGGGCTTAAAGTAGGTTCACGGTTGCCGGCGAGCCGAACGCCATAATGAGCTGCCTCGGCTATAGTCAGCCTTCTCGGTGGCTTATAATCGGCTCATTACAGTTGGCTTTAAGGGCCATCGCGAACAATGAGTTAACCCGTAGCAGAGGGATGCCGGAGAAAAAGTGTCTCATTAGCGAGGGCATAGATTCGCATAGTACCTGTTAGGTCTTGTCCAAGTGAAGTTGCGCCATGATGGGTCTTTAATGGAAATGCTATATGCACAGGATTTTGTTCAATAGAAAAGGAAAAAGTTAACAAGTAGCCAAGACACAAAGGAACAAGTTAAAAAAGAGACAAGTTTTTTAAAGTGGTTCGGCACGAAAATGCCTACGTCCACTGATTCTCTTTGTTAATTCACTTCATATGGGCAGTACAAGTTAAGAAAAGTATCGACGAAGGTGTTGGATGTTCCATGCCCTCTAGAACACCTCTCCGTCCACTGTTGACAAAATATAAGCTCCGTTGTGGAGATCTTTATGAATTACATACGGTCCGTCCCAGATTGGATCTAGTGCTCCGGGGCGCGGGAAGATTCGCTTGAGGACAAGATCCCCCTCTAGTAAGCTACGATGCTTGACTTTGGAGTTGTATTGCATTGCCACTTTTTGCTTGTGAGCTGCTGCTTTGAGGACTGCATCATTTCTTCTTTCCTTAATTAGATCCAAAGACATGTGAAGGAGTTCCTCGTTCTCCTCTGGGTTATAGTGGATCCTACAGTGGGAAGGCACTATAGTTTCAACTGGGAGCATAGCCTCCGATCAGTATGCCAAAGAGAAAGGAGTATGCCCCGTTGATGTTCTGAAAGATGTGCGGTAGGCCCAAAGTGACGTCGGAAGTTCATCCACCCAAGCGCCTTTTGACTTTTCAAGTTTCTTTTTGATTAGAGTTTTGAGAATTTTGTTGACGGCTTCGACTTGTCCGTTTGCCTGGGGATAAGCTACGGATGAGAAGCTTTTGTGAATTCCGTGCTCTAGGCACCAGTTAGCGAACTCCTCGCTGTCAAACTGAAGTCCATTGTCCGATATGATTTTAAGTGGGACTCCGTACCTGCATAGAACATTTTTGATCAAGAAGTTAATAACTTTTACTGAAGATACTTTATTTAGGGGTTCTGCTTCCACCCATTTGGTGAAATAGTCGACTGCCACTATAGCATATTTGGCTCCGCCTCGGCCCATTGGCAGTTCGCCAATCAGGTCAATTCCCCATACTGCAAAGGGCCAAGGGCTGGTTATTTGGGTAATCTTAGTTGTGGGTAGCCGCGGAATCTTTGCAAACTTCTGACATCTGTCACATTTTTTGACGAATTCTAAGGCGTCTTTGTTTAAGGTGGGCCAGAAGTATCCATATCGGAGTATTTTCTTTGCCAGAGCCTGCCCTCCAGTGTGATCTCCGCGGCTTCCTTGATGGATGCTGGATAAGATTTCCTTTGCTTCCCTTTCAGCGACACACCTTAACAAGGGCTTAGAGAAGCCGCGCCGATAAAGGGTGCCTTCTTGTATTGTGTAGCGGGAAGCTCTCCTTAAGATTTTCTTGACTTCGTTACGCTTGTCGGGCAGTGTGCCGTCTTGTAAGTATTTTTGGATGGGAGTCATCCAAGTTTCCTCTCTGATTGTAGCTATCAGATTCACCTGCTCGAAACTAGGGGTCGGTTGCTTTGAGATGGCTACTGCTCCGGGAATAGTGCCGTCTCTCATGCCAGCTTGCTTCGCCAATTCGTCGGCCTCTTGGTTCTCTTCCCGAGGGAGGTATTTGATTAAATAGCGATCCAATTGATCGAGAAGCAACTTGGTCTTCTTTAGATATGCTATGAGTCGTTTTTCTCGAGCCTGGAATTCTCCTAGTATTTGATTTACAATAAGTTGAGAATCACTATGAAGACACAAAGAATTGTCTCTGATTTCTAAGGTAAGTTTTAATCCAGCTATCACTGCTTCATACTCTGCATCGTTGTTGGTGGCAGCGAATTCCAACCTTAGAGCATAGTGTAGCTTATTTCCCTTGGGAGTGATTATTACCACACCTGCCCCCGAGCCTTGTTCGTTTGACGCACCATCCACAAAGAGATTCCACTTGATGTCTTCTGCTATTTCCGATTGCCCCTTACCTTCGTTGGTAGTGAATTCGGCAATGAAATCGGCCATGGCTTTTCCCTTGATTGTGGTGCGAGGATGGTAGGTGATATCATATTGACTTAGTTCAATGCACCATTTAAGTAGTCGCCCAGAAGTGTCGGGACGATGGAGTACCTGCCTTAGCGGTTGATCGGTCAGAACTCTGATGGAATGAGATTGGAAATAGTGACGCAGTTTCCGTGATGTGATTAGTAAACAGTATGCTAGTTTCTCAAGTTTAGGATATCTGGCTTTCGCCCCTGTAAACCTCTTGCTTACAAAGTATACTGGCCGCTGCATGCGTTTGTCTTCTCTCACCAAGTCGGCGCTTAGAGCATGAGATGACACAGCAAGGTATAGGTATAGCTCTTCGCCTTTGTTCGGAGTTGAGAGTACTGGTGGTCTCTGGAGGTGTTCGATTAAGTTAAGGAAAGCTGTCAAGCATTCGTCGGTCCATTCGAACTTTCCTTTGTCTTTCTTTAGAGCTTCGAAGAAGGGGATGCATTTGTCAGTTGCTTTAGAGATGAATTTGCTTAGGGCGGCCACCTTCCCACTTAGGCTTTGCATTTCTTTCGAGTAGAAGGTATCCTGATATCTTTCAGAGCTCGGACTTGTTCAGGGTTTGCTTCAATTCCTCTGGCATGGACGATGAATCCCAGGAACTTTCCTGATGATACTCCGAAGGAGCACTTTAGAGGATTCAGCTTCATTCCATATTAGCGAAGTACTTGAAACATCTCGCCTAGGTGGCTTACGTGATCGTCGGCTTTCCTTGACTTTACCGGCATGTCATCCACATAAACTTCCATAGTTTGTCCTATTAGCCCCACAAACATCTTGTTGACGAGGCATTGATAGGTGGCTCCTGCGTTTTTAAGTCCAAAAGGCATTACTTTGTAGCAGTACAATCCCCGGTCAGTGATGAAACTAGTGTGGTCTTGATCGGGAGCATGCATAGGAATTTGGATATATCCTGAGTATGCGTCCATAAAAGATAAGAGTTCGTGCTCGGCCATGCTGTCTACGAGCTGGTCGATTCGGGGAAGTGGGAAGCAGTCCTTTGGGCAGGCGTCATTTAAGTTGGAGAAGTCAATGCATGTTCGCCACTTCCCGTTAGCCTTCTTTACTAGTACCGGATTGGCGATCCACTCCGGGTAGATGGCTTCTCGTATGAAGTCATTGGCAAGTAGATTTTTTACTTCTTCATCGAGGGCTGCTGATCGTTCTGCCCCCATACTTCTCTTTTTCTGTTTTACTGGCGCCTTGGTAGGATCGATGTTTAGTACATGGCATGCTATGTCAGGGGAGATTCCAGTCATGTCAGCGTGTGACCATGCAAATACATCCAAGTTGTGGTGGAGAAAATCAATGAGTTGTTCCTTCAATTCTGCTTTTAGTTGGGACCCGACTTTCAATAGTCTATTCGAGTCATGTTTGTCCATAGATACATATTCCATAGCCTCTACAGGCTCAGCGGTGGCCTCCTTCTCTTTGTCCCTGGGGTCTAATTCATTGAAAGGGTCGCTGGTATATCGAAGAGGAGGGGCTTTCTTTAGTTGCTATGCTTCCAAACTTTTCGTGCAGAGGACAGTCTCTGCACTCTTCCCTATATCCTTCATGCGGTTATTGCGGAGTTCAGTTACATAGCAATCTCGAGCGATGTCCTGGTCTCCCTCTACTTCCCCTATTCCATTGTCCGTTGGAAATTTCATCTTCAGGCACCATGGGGCCAGGACAATTTGGAAGTCAGACAAGGCTGGCCTTGCTAAGAAGGCGTTGTAGGCCGAGTGGTTTTCTATCAGCACAAATGTTTGTTTCCGCACAACGGAGCGGGGATGACTTCCAATTTCAACAAAGAGGTCCAGTCGCCCGAGGGGCATCTTCATATTTCCTGTGAAACCGTGTAGTGGTTTATTGCAGGGAAGAACATCCTTTAATGACAGTTTCATTTTGTCAAAGGCATGCTTGAATAGGATATTTACGGAGCTTCCAGTGTCTACTAGAATTCGGAAAACTTCGGCTGGACCGAGCCGGGCAGAGATAACCATGGGATCCGTGTGAGGGTACTGCCTTCCCTTCAGGTCACGCCTAATGAATGTGATGTCACCATTCTCTATCCGCTTCGGGTGGCATTCTTCTATAATAGAATTGACCCATTCTTCATTGTTTCTAAGTGACTTTCCATACCTTTCCATCTCTGCCCAGCTTCCGTCGGCGATGTGTGGCCCTCTCGAGATGGTATGGACCACTATCTTCTCTTGACTGGAGCCGCTGGTGTTGCGAGTTCCTCTGCCTATTTCTGGGGAGGGTAGCCTTGGGTTCTCATTGGCAGGAACTGGAGTCCTGTTCTGACCTTTTACATAGCGTTCTAGTCTCCTTCTTCTGATGTGTTCTTCAATCAAGTCCCGGACATGATGGCATTCATTGGTATCATGACCATTGGATTCGTTGAAGCGACAAAATTTTCCAGACTTAATTGCGTTATCTGATTCCTTCTTGTGCGGGGGGCGTTTGTATCTAACTTCGTCTTGAGTGGCCAGGAAGATGTTTTCGATCGTTTCATTCAAAGGGGTGTAAGCGTCAAATCTCGGTCCTGGCCAATATAGACGCTTTTTTCCCTTCTTTCCCCAAGCATTATCTCTAGAGTCATATCTTCGAACGTCCTTTGCTACAGCGGGCGTGTTGCCATGAGCTGCCTTATTTTGTTGCCCTGACTGCCCCTCAGTGGCAGCGTCTTCAAGTCTCATATATTTCCCTTCTTCATGGAAGAAATCGGGTAAAGTAGCTGGTTTTTCTTTTGTCAATATTCTAGCAAATTTAGTATCCGGATGCACACCACTACAGAGGGTCATTAAGATAAGCTTCTCATCGGCATCTTGGACTGCGGCCGCTGCAGCATTGAATCAGGTTAAATATTACTGCACCTTCTCTCCAGGTTTCTGTTTGATACTGGATAAGGAATAAGCGTCCTTGGGTTGCTCCACATGAATGCGGAACTGGCTGATGAACTTTTCTTTCAACATCTCCCATGATCTGATGGATCCTTGGGGTAGATGGCAGAACCAGGAGGTAGCTAGATCCGATAAGAATAGTGGAAAGCATTTGCACAGCACTCCTTCTGTTGCTCCGCTCATGAGCATATGCTGTGTGTATCTCTGTAAGTGTACAACGGGGTCAGAGGTTCCCTTGTAAGGTTCCATTGTAGGCATTTTCCATTCTCGGGGGGTGATGGCAATTTCGATATTGCGGGCGAAAGGGCTGGTTACCCTAGCGTCTATCCCTCGATCTCTTTGATCCCGTTAGACGCACTCTCTGAACAAGCGTGCCATCCTTTCATCAGAATTTGGAGCAGATAGAAATGAGTTCGGTTCTGCTCTGTGGGATTGATTCCGTCCAGATGACCTGTAGGGATGGTATCGTCTATCATTCCTAATATTTTCTAGTGGCTGTCTTTGGTCTTCTGGGAGCATGCTAGGGTCAGCTACAGTTGGCCCTTGCCTTGATCTTCCCCTGCTGGGTTCTGGTCTAAGCACTTCCTCGGATCCAACTTCAGGCTGGACTCTAGCTCGGCCCCGTTCATTGGCGTTTCCGTGGTTAGGCAGTACAACAGGTCGGCTACAGTTGACCTCCGCCCGGTACCTCCCCCGTTGGGTTCGGTTCCAAGCGTTTCCTCAGGTCCAACTTCGGGCTGAGCTCGGTCTCGGCTCCTACCATGGCCACTTCTGTCGTTAGCTCCTTCGAAGAAGGAAGATCTTTGTTGTCTCTAAGATCCTCCAGACTGGGGCTCACCCCATGATTCAGTGTTGCGGTTGGACTCTTTAGCATCCCTTAAGAGTGACATGAGTTGGTCCACCAAGGCTTCCTGCTGGGATGTGAAGCGGTTATTCACTTCAGCCACAACCCTGTCTAGACCTGCCCTAGTAATTGCTGCCGGCTGTTCCGTGGCAGGGGTTGTCGGATTTGCCTGACCTTCATTTGTTACTGCTGCTGGAATGGGACAATTTACTTGATCTGTGACCACTGGATCTGGAATACTGCTGGTTGCGATGTTTTTTCCTTTGTTAACATCTTTCTTCTGCTTGGGAGGCATGTCTTCCAAGCAATGAGCGATGCTGTTAGGAAGAAAGTTAAGTGGGAGAAGCTGAAGTCTGGGGTTCAGTTCTCAGTGAAAGCATAAACCTTAAACATCCTCTTTTCAAAACTCTTTAAACATACCTTTCGAAAGCATTTGGAAATATTCCATTTAAAATACTTTAAGTACCTTTCAAAAACATTGTGTTCAAGTAATAGTTAGTGGAACATTGTAGCATCCCGTATCTGGAAGCCAAAACATAAGCAGTACAGAAGCTACAGTCATCCATAGTACTAACTTTTAGGGAAAAATACGGTAATGGTAATGGTATCCATAATATCAGAATGAACAAAATCACAGATTTCAAAAAAACATTTTTACTGATTACATTTCAAAACAATAATTCATATCCAAGTTACATAATCCCATATCGCTTCCCAAGTTAAGATCAAATATAATTATTACAATAATACGCCAAGAGTGACATTTGACAATGCCCCCTTGGTTTATCAAAGTAATATAGTCATATCTGACTTAATATGCACAATAGAAATAAATAGAATAAACTGCAGCTCCTAACAAATATCCGTCAGCCACCTGCTCATCTCTGGAAGCTTTGTTCACCAAAATAACTAAAACCTGAAAACCTCAACACTCAATTTACTCAAATCAATTTTGAGCACCCAAGAGTTTATGGGAAAACAAAAACTTCGAGTCGGACATAAAGCCCAGTATGGGTAATACTGTTACATCTCAGATATTTAATGTTAAGTGAGACCACGCCGCTTAGCGGAATGGGTTTCCCCTCACTAACATCCTTTTAAAACATATGTTTTGCAAATCTTTTCCTGCAACCAAAACTGGTTAAAATCTGTAAAGCATTATTATGTAAACATACATATCAGGAAATAAATGAACTATCTGTTCGAACAATATAGTTTTGTTTGGCTAACTATTAACCTTTGGCTGACTCGGGCCTACCAGAAAATATATCAAAATATATCTAACATCAGTTAGACACTACTCTTTTAGATGGTCGATCCTTAACTATCTGTAAATTACTTCTCTTCTAGATGATCTGTCCCTAATTAACATCTCCTAGGGTCACCTGATCCTAATAGTTTTGTGAGCTCACCAATAACCTATCTGTATACAAACATATATTCCTTTCTGTGTGTATTTATAATTTTAGTCTTACCTGTGACAAAGCCCTACACACTGGAATTTTGGACAAAATTAGCTGGGGCTAATAGCTAATGTATAGGGCGTGACCCTATACCAGTCCTATCTGCTATTCTAATATTTGACTCATTTTACTTAGGGATCCATTCCCATAATTTTCCTTGAAAACCTTTTCAAAATGATTTAAAACATTAAATCAAACTCAAACAAGGAAAGTATATAATCTCAATGCTTTACTCAAAATCACCTTGCCATGTTATATATGTGTGTATATATATATCCGTGTGTGTGTGTATATATATTTTACTTTAATTTTAGTTGATGAAAACATTTAAATCTTTGAAAGTACCCTTTTCGAAACCATTGAAATATCCCTTTCGAAACCATTGAAATTACCTTTCTCTAAACCAAGTAAAACCCTTTATTTAATTTAGGCCAAAAGGACAAATCCTTCCTTTCGAAACCATTCTCAAACCCCTTTCGAAACCACTAAAAAATCTTCTTTTTGAAAGCTTTAAAAACCTTAGACATCATCCTCATTAAAACCTTCAAAAATTGCCATTCGAAACCTTAGGAAAACCTTCCCTTTTAATCCTTTTGAAACAACCAGAAAAACGTTCCCTTTCGACTCCTTCGAGACCATTAGAAATCTTTCTTCAAAATCTTTCGCAATCATTGGGGAACCACCCCTTCGAAACCATCATTTAATACCCTTTCAAAAGCATTAAAACACTAAACCTTTCGAAAGCCTTTGGGTTTAATTTAAAACATGTGGAAACCTTTCGAAACCATTCAAAATTCACTCCTTCAAAACCTTTGAAAACTGTTTCAGTCGAAACCATTTGGATTATGACTTCAGGTAGAGCAAAAGGATCAGAAACCCATTAAAGTCATAAGCATTCCTTCCATAATGATTTATAAGTAAAGAAGTGATGGTGTCGAAACCATCCCTTCGAAAGCATTGGAGAAGTGGCCAAATTTTAAAAAGCACAACAACCCTTTCGAAACCAATCTGGGTCGAAAGGTAAAGAGCAGCAACAACGGTTTTGACCTAGTCAAAAGCAATTATTTAAAACAAAAGTGCAAACCAATAAAAACCATATCTATAAAACCATTCGACTTGGTCGAAGGCCAACCTAGTCGAAAGTTACTCAATCGAAAGCAAGCAGGCGCATTTTCTTTTAAAAGCAAAGTAGTGCATCAACCCCTTTGGAACCCCTGGTTTCGACCGTTTGCCTTCCACCTACATCCAATTCACTACGTACCAGTTAACTATACCATATGCATTAGATTTTACAAAGATGGAGGTGAAGGTAAGGAGGCGGAACCTGGTGCCGAAAGCATCGAAGAAATGAAAACATGTAGATTAGTTCTTTTTAAACTATTCTTTGTACCTAACCAGCCTTGTTTGTCAAATTATGATTGGTTGCAAGTTTCTCTTTTCTAAAAGTACTATCGACTTTCTAGAATTAACAATTTGAATTTATTTACAAAAAGCCCCTTCTCCTTTCATAAATATATACATTTAAGTCCCATACATTAAATAATTTTATATATCCATTAAAACACTTAGGAAAATTCTACAAAAATTCTACAAAATCTCTTTTAATATGTTTTCCAACATATAAAAATTTCAGACTCAAACCTTTTATTATTTAACCGTAAATAATTTATAACCCAAATTCACATTTTCTTTACTAGAAAATTCATATAAAATCCACATAAATTCAGAAAATTCAGAATTTTAAAACCCATCTCTAAAATATTATATCTGGTCCATATAAAAATTTTCAAGGCATTTCGATGTCATTTAATAGGGTTTTAGAACTTATCATAAAATCAATATGAACATCCATATATATAATATCATTCCATCATTCAAAAACATGGCAAAACATTACAAATAGCTTCGGGTTTCCTCTTAAAACTGAAAACAAAACAAATAAGAGACGTAAACATTATTCACCTTAGCTTTAGAGATTAAGGATGTGAGATTTGAATGAATTTGATGTTGATTAAGCTTCCCCTTTATCTTTCTTTCTCCTGCTCTTGTAAATGGTGGCTGGCCTTAAGCTTCTAAAATATTGAAAAATGAAATTGACCATGTATAGGATACACATCCAAGGGTTTAAGGATATAGGAATGGCCTCTTTCCTATTTTACCCCTTCTCTATTTCATTTTAACTCTTATTTTAATTCATTGTTTAAATGGCACGGCTACCCCTTAATTAAAATCAAATCTCATTCCCTTAATCAACACATCATTTTATTTAATTTAGCTAAATAAATATCCTAAATAATGTTACTAAAAATATGGGGTGTTACAAACATAGCTTCGAAACCATTTAAAACATTCCTTTCGAAACCTTTGGGTTTATCTTTTAATAGAACAAAGGTCTTAAAAGAACTACGTCGAAAGCACTCTTTCGAAAGAAAATTCCTTAGTATAAGAAGTGGAAGGTTTCGACACGAACCCTTTCAAAAGCACGGAGAAGCGGCTTCTTATTTAAAAGCGAAAGCACCCTTTCGAAACAAATGATTAAAGGCAAAAGCGGCCTTAACTGGGTCGAAAGGTAGATTGCGGCAACGAGTGTTTCGATCCTGCCAAAAGCTTGTACAAAACAAAAGGCGGCAACCTCTGTCGAAAGCCATATTAAACCCCTTTCAAAACCATTCTTTCGAAAGCAAAGCATGCGGCATCTCTTTTGAAAGCAAAACAAGGTCTCGACCCTTTTGAAAGCACGTTTTGACCCTATACCTTTCGCCTATCTCCAATCCTCTACGTACCAAGGCATTGATACCATGTGTATTGGTTTCGACTAGGATGGATGCGATAGTATGTAGTTGTTCGTCGACAGAAATTCTATCGGTTTAGAAAACCGTCGAACGAATTTAAATTAAAAATATAACCGCAAGCGCACAACGTACACTTTGTAGTACGTTGCGAATACGGGTCGATCTGCAGGGAATTGATGAGATTTTGAAATTTCCTATTCAATCAAATTAGACCAAAGTGAAATGAAGTTGTTAACTACTAAAGCTAGAATTAAAACATGATTTAAAAACTATTAAACTAGAGAACAATTTAGAGGCAAATCCACTCTAATATTTTTGTAAATCAACAAACATAGAATTTATGATCTCTAACTTTGATATTAAGTGAAATAAGTGTTGCATTTATCATAAGTATGGTTTGTTTATGTTATTAATTAACATAACTCAAACCATCAAACTATAATACAACAATTATACAACTTATAATTCTCATGAAAATGAAGCCAAAGCAAAAGTTATTTTAAGTATGATCTATTTACTATTGTAACTAGTAATATAGATCATCAAATTTCATTTTTTACTTTCATTTCAAAATCAAAAATGGATTAGCATATGATGATGCAACTTGTGTTTATGTTGAATAAGAATAGCTCATTTGCATAAGCAATATAAGTTATCAAACCCACTTGTATAAACTTGCATCAAAACTCACTTCATGAAGCATAAACCAAATGAGATCATAAATCATAAAATGTTGAAATTACATAATATTTGAGAGCTTCATTACCCCTAAGTTGAAAGGTTTAGCTACTCATTTGTGGCATTGAAGCAACACTTGTAAATTTCAACATGAAAGAGCAAAGAAAATGAAAACTAAGCAAAGGAAGAAAGAGAGATTAACTAGTAACTAATTGCATAAAAATTAAAACTACACTACTTGCATAAATGTAGATCTAAGCTATGAACATTAAAGGAAAGAGAGCGTAGAAATAAACATTAACAATAAAACAAAGAATAGCATGTAGAAAAGAGAGAAGAAAGAGGCTTGGAAGCCATTTTTATTTCACAGAACATTGAGCTTACAATTTGATCTCTTAATTTCCTAAGTAAAATGAAAGAGTAGATGATAGTTTCATGTACATAAGAGGGCTATATATACATGCATAAAACCCTAATTCTATTTTTAGGGGGCTTCCTAAAATGCCCTTTAGGAAGTGTGGCCACCAAGTAACTATTAGCCATTAATTAATCCATCATTTGTTGTGCATGAAGCTTTAACCTCCACTTAGTTTGTCCATTAGCTCATAATTGTACATTTAGGTAAGTGGGTGGGGTCCTCCATGATCTCGAACTTGAATTATTTCCTCTTCATTCCTTTGTATTTCATTTGTGCATGCATGTATCTTCATATAAGCCTCTTCCATATGCATCCAAATATCCTATAAAAAAATAAAAATTGTCCAAGTAAAAAAATTCTTAAATGACACATGCACAAAAATGAGCGTTTTGCCCCTGAATGAAGGTGAATATATGATGATTTGAAATTAATTGAATTTTGATTTTAAACATGTAAAAATGCCCAAATATGATGTTTATTTAAATAAAAAGAGACAAAATATGGATGTTTATATATGTACATTTACGTGCACATCAAATACCCCCACACTTATCTTTGTATTCGTCCTCGAATAAAGGAAAACTAAGATAAATCCGTTTTCGTAGGAATCACGATTGCATTGAGCGTATGCAACAAGCCGTTAAACCTCTGGGTGTCCCCAGTAGGACGAGTGTTGTCTCGTGAGGGTTTTCAGCGGAAACTACCCACAAAATCCAGATGCAAAGTGAAAATATTTACAAAATGCAAGATTTATTTATAATGGGATGAATGCAAGTTCTTGAAAATATTTACAAATGACGGATTTACTCTTAAATCGACACAAAGAAGTTAAATATAAGTCTTGGTCATTATCTTGAAAATTTAAGTCATTTACTCGTCAAAATTTCCAACAAAAATCAAGTCATCATAGACAATAGTTTAACTCGTTGTTTCGGCTGATAACAAAGTGTTACTATGAAAATCCTTAGTTGATTATCAAAGTTTATTAAAGTGGTACTTTCATTTCTTTTCAATAACAAATCAAATCAAATAAGTAAAAATAGTGCTAGGATTTCAATTGCTTGCTCTCTTATTATTTGTAAGAAAAAATTACACACCTAGCTCAGGTAAACTAAGGCCAGATATACCACATATTCACTACCTTTCGGGCTTATGTGAGGGGAGTACAGAGCATGGCGAGTGCACACACTTTCATGCATACACCTATCGACCGTAGGTGGTTTTTATTAAGTCGGTTCTTTGTTTTTTTTACATGTGTTCCATACATGCATAACCGTGAGGACTTTTAAATGAGTATGAAAGCACATAATCAAAGATTCCATGTAATTCACCCATGCATAACCGTGAGGACTTTTAAATGAGAGTGAATACTTTAGATGTTATTATATATATATATATATATATATATATATTTAAGAGAGAGAGAGAGAGTTTTGCAAAATCATCTTAGCACCATTTAACTTAGAAGACAAAAATTTTATATCCTTTACTTTAAATTTACCACTTTTTAAACAAAGATTTTCAATTAGAACATACCTCATAATTAACATAGACGAACCTTCATATATACTAGTTAAACCATTGTTATTTATAATCAAACTTCATTTTTATTTTTATTAAGACAAACAAATTTCCAAAAATTTCAATATATTAACCAAAACTTATACTTATCCCATAGTGTTTTTTCAAAAATAATTCAAAATGGTAAAAAGAATTTTTATTGAGATATAGGAGTTTTGAGATTTTTTTTTAAAGTAAGAAAATGAAAATTCAAAAATGCCATGAAAAACCATGAAAAACTAAAAAAATTGAAAATGAGACTCCCCCCCCACACTTAATTTTGACCGTGTCCCCATAGTCAATGCATGATATAATGAGTGTAATGGAAAAAAATATGTACATATTTACAAAAGAGGGTTAACATTCTTACTAGACGTAGCTTGGCTCATGAAGGATCATGAGCTCCTCCTCTTGGTTATTTGGCAATTCAAGAAAGGTTTCAAACGATGACCATTGACTTTGAAAATTGATCCATCCCTGGGGTTTTCTATTTCTACGGCACCATGTGGAAAAACAGTTCGTACCACAAATGGTCTGGTCCATCTTGATTTAAGTTTCCCCGAAAATAAATGAAGTCTCGAGTCATATAAAAGAACTTTCTGGTTAGGCGAAAACATTTTTCTTAGGATTGACTTGTCATGAAAAACTTTTGTTTTTTCTTTGTAAATTTTCTCATTTTCATACGCGTCATTCCTAAGTTCTTCTAGTTCGTTGAGTTGCAATTTTCGGTTTTCACAAGCTTTTTCAAGGTCAAAGTTTAAGTTTTTTATTGCCCACAACGCTTTGTGTTCGATTTCAACGGGTAAATGGCAAGCTTTACCGTAAACTAAACGAAATGGGGACATCCCAAGGTTAGTTTTAAAAGCAGTACGGTAAGCCCAAAGCGCGTCGGTCAATTTTTGAGACCAATCTTTTCAATTTTGGTTGACAGTTTTCTCCAAGATTTGTTTTATTTGACGATTCGAAACTTCAACTTGCCCACAAGTCTGAGGATGATACGGAGTGGATAACTTGTGGGTTATCGAGTATTTTTTCATTAAAGTTTCAAAAGAACGGATGCAAAAATGGGTCCCGTTATCACTGATTATTGTGCAAGGTGTACCGAACCTCGAAAAGATGTTTTCTTTGAGAAATTTCACAACAATTTTATGGTCGTTGGTTTTGCAAGGAACGGCTTCGACCCATTTTGAAACATAATCGACAGCGAGAAGGATATACAAGTTTCCAAAAGAATTGGGAAAAGGTCCCATAAAGTCTATACCCCAAACATCAAAAATTTCGATCGTAAGAATGGGGTTTAGAGGCATCATATCTCGTCGATAAATTCTTCCAAGCATTTGACATCGATCGCAAGTTTTGCAAAATTCAAACGAGTCTTTGAAAAGAGAAGGCCAATAGAAACCACACTGAAGCACTTTTTCCGTAGATTTTCGAGGACCGAAATGTCCACCACACGCTTGATCGTGGCAAAATGAAAGAACACTCCTAATCTCATTATCCGGAATGCAACGTCGGATGATTTGGTCGGGACAATATTTGAACAAGTATGGATCATCGCAATAGAAATACTTCACTTAGGACATGAATTTACATTTGTCCTGTTTGGACCACGATGAGGGAGTTTCTTTAGTGACTAAGTAGTTCACTATATCAGCGTACCATGGGTCGATAGAAATTTAAAGGAGTTGTTCATCGGGGAAGTTTTCATTGATTGGCAAAGAAGATGGTGCGTTCGGAAGACGAGACAAGTGATCGGCTATGACGTTATCAAATCCTTTTTTGTTTTTAATTGTAAGGTCAAATTCTTGAAGTAAAAGGATCCAATGAATCAAGCGGGATTTGGCATCCTTTTTAGCGAAGAGATATCGAAGCGCAGAGTGGTCCGTGTACACAGTAATGTGTGACCCTATCAAGTATTGTCGGAATTTTTCGAGAGCAAAAACGATAGCTAGAAGCTCTTTTTCGGTTGTTGTGTAGTTACGTTGAGCGTCGTTCAAAGTCATACTCGCGTAGTAAATGACATGAAGGATCTTGTTGATGCGTTGTCCTAAAACAGCACCAACGGCAAAGTTTGAAGGATCACACACTATTTCGAAAGGAAGATCCCAATTGGGTGCACAAATGATTGGAGCAGAAATGAGTTCGTTCTTAAGACGTTCGAAAGAAGAGATACAATAAGAGTTAAAAACGAAAGGAATGTCTTTTCCAAGAAGAGTCGTCAAAGGACGAGCAATTTTGCTAAAGTCTTTCACAAAGCGTCGGTAAAAGCCAGCGTGTCCAAGAAATGATCGAATGTCCTTAACAGTTTTGGGAATGGGTAGGTTTGCAATGACACCTATTTTTGCTTTGTCCACCTCAATGCCTTTATTTGAGATGATATGTCCAAGGACTATGCCTTGTTTGACCATAAAGTGGCATTTTTCCCAATTCAAAGTCAAATGTTTTTCTTTACATCGATTTAGAACCAATTCGAGATGATGTAAACATTGGGAAAAATAATAGCCAAAGATTGAGAAATCGTCCATAAAAACTTCTAGAACGCGCTCAATCATGTCGGAAAAGATTCCAACCATGCATCGTTGGAAGGTCGCAGGAGCGTTAGAAAGTCCAAATGGCATACGTCGATAAGCAAAGGTACCGAATGGACATGTGAAAGTCGTTTTTCTCTTGATCTTCGGGAGCGATGGGAATTTGGTTAGAGCCTGAATAACCATCGAGGAAGCAGTAAAATTCATGGCCGGCTAAACGTTCGAGCATTTGGTCGATAAAAGGAAGGGGAAGTGATCTTTTCGTGTTGCGGCATTTAGTTTTCAGTAGTCAATGCAAACACGCCATCCCATTTGAGTACGAGTTGGAATAAGTTCGTTAGAATCGTTCTTCACAACGGTTAGCCCAGACTTTTTCGGTACAACGTGAATTGGGCTAACCCATGAACTATCAGAGATTGGGTAAATGATTCCGTTGTCAAGAAGTTTAAGAATTTCATCACACACCGCATCTTTCATTTTTGGATTAAGCCTTCGTTGCGCGTCACGAACAGGCTTGGCATCGTCGATTGAATGGAAGCGATGTTGAACAATAGCAGGGCTAATCCCTTTTATATCGGAGATCGACCATCCAATCGCTTCCTTGTTTTTCGAAAGAATAGAAAGTAAGGAGGTTTCTTGGTCAAGAGAGAGAGTCGTAGAAATTATGATGGGTAACGTTTCGTTATTACCTAAGTATGCATACTTAAGGTGATCGGGAAGTGGTTTGAGGTCCAACTTTGGGAGTTTTTCGATCAAAGAGTTTGATTGAGATTCAGACTCAACTTGAAGCGATTCAAAGGGAAGAGTGTATTCAATCTCGTTGGGAATTTCGTGAAACAATTTTTCGTACTCGGCCTCGTGTTCATCATTACAATCAAGTGTTTCGTTTTCAAAGTTTTCTTGAATGGCACTAACTTCCAACGTTTGGTCACGAGGTTCGTTCGATTGGCTTTCAAGATTGAAAATGTTGAGATCCAAAGTCATGTTTCCAAAAGAGATTTTCATCCATCTGTTATGAAAATTGATTAAGGCATTTGAGGTGGCTAAAAATGGTCGGCCTAGAATTAATGGAATTTGACTTGCGGGATTTGCCACGGGTTGTGTTTCAAGACAATAAAATCAATGGGGAATATGAATTGCCCTACTTGAATGAGCACGTCTTCGCTTTCTCCCACGGGCTTCTTAATGGAACGATCGGCAAATTGAAGCGTGACTTTTGTGGGTTTGAGCTCACCTAAGCCTAATTGTTCGTACACTGAATAAGGAATCAAGTTGACACTCGCGCCTAAGTCTATCAAATATTTTTTAATTGTCTTGTCACCAATTGTACACGAAATCGTAGGGCAGCCAGGATCTTTGTATTTTACGGGCATGGATTGGGACAAGACTTCACTCAGACCGGTGGCTAAGAAGACTTTTTTGGGCACTTGAGTGTGTCGCTTTTGGGTACACAAGTCCTTAAGGAATTTCGCGTACGTTGGAACTTGCTGAACGATGTCAAGAAGCGGAATGTTAACTTTGACTTGTTTAAAAATTTCAAACATCTTTTCCATTTGGTCCGAGTGTTTCTTTGGTCGAAGACGATGTGGAAATGGGACACGAAACTCGGTAGGCGGGTCTACTCGAGTAGAAGAAGAAGAGTTATGATTGGCATTCAATTCAACGTTTGGCTCCACGTTATGTTCAGAATCATTCGTTGTTTTAGAAGTATCGAGAGAAATTTCCAGTAAATCGTTTGGATTAACGACTTGATTATCGATTTGTTTTCCGAAATGAAGAGTTGTGATAGCATTCAATTGGGCGATGATGCTATCTTGAACAACATGGGCTTGATTTGAATTTGCATTTTGATTTTTGGGATTTGAAATGGGTTGCCTTGGGAATGTTCCTCGTTCACGTTCGCTCATAGACATGGCTAATTGACTCATTTGCATTTCGAGTTTTGCAATTGATTGGTTCGTGTTTTGCAAATATGAAGTCAACAAATTTTGCAAATTGCTGTTTGATTGAAGGCTTTGAGTGGTTGCTTTAGCCAACGTTTCAAGATTTTTCTCAAGTGAAGTTAAACGTTTATCGTCTTGGGGAGGATGGGCAGCATTTTGTTGTGGTTGATTATGCGACGGACCCGCAAGGTTTGGTTGAAAATTGTTGGGCTGAAAGAGAGGATTCGAAGCATTATTCGGAAATGCTTGAAAATTTGGACGAATCTTATTTGTGGTAGAATTGTTTTGGTTCCACGCAAAATTCGGATGATTTCTCCAAACTGGGTTGTACGTTGGAGAAAACGGGTCATTTTTGGCTTTATTAAAAGCATTGATTTGTTCGACAGAATTGGGACACTGATCGGCTATATGATTAGGATCGTTGCATTTATAACACATCGGTTGGGAAGTTTGGTTCATTTGATTCGATGAGAAAACGTTATCGAATTTTTTAATCATTGCGTCGATCTTAGCTTCCAAAGCAACAGAAGATCCTATCGAGTGTGCACTTGATCGTGAGTAAACTGATTTTTTGTTCAATCGTTCCCATTGGGATGATTTTTCGGCGAGGTTTTCAAGAAATTGCCAAGCATCGTCATGATGTTGGGCAAGAAAGTTGCCTTGGCACATTGATTCGAGCATGGTACGTGAGTTATTTTCGAGTCCATCGTATAAAATTTGGCAAATCGTCCATTTTTCGAAATTATGGTGTGGACATTTTATCAAAAGCTCTTTGAATCTTTCAAAATATTTTCCGAATGGTTCTCCCTTGAATTGATGAAAGTTTACAATTTTGTTTCGGATTCTACTCGTTTTTTCCAAAGGGTATAATTTTTTTAAGAAAGCTCTTACGAATTCTTCCCACGTTTTAATCGAGTTCGATGGTAAGCTGTACAACCATTTTTCAGCGTAAATCGAAGTTTGATTCCGTCATCAGAAAGTTGTTGGAGTTTAATGGTTGCACAAACTTGTTCGAATTTGGTTAAGAAGATGTATGGATCATCGTGTTCGAAATTGCCTAATTTCGGAAGAGTGGCAATATGGTTTGAGTGAATTTCGAAATGGTTACCCGTAGGGGCGGGTAACGTGATGCAAGATGGAATAGAAACTCTATCAGGAAAGATTCTATCCATAAGAGTTCGAAGGGCATTTTCGTTTGCCATTTCGGGAGGATCATTTGTTCGAGTTAAACGGTTTGTAGAAGGGTCGCGAGTCCAACGATTTTTTGTTGTGTCACGAGTCCAAGTACTCATGCACAAGTGAAAGTCGAGAAGAGAAAGAAGGTAGAATCGAGTTTAGTGAATGAAAGAAGATTTGAAAATCGAAATGAATTTTTTTTTGAGGAAGAAAAATATTTACCAAGTGAAATTTATTTTCAAAAGAGAAGTTTAATATTTGTTTTGTTTTTGGTTTTTCAAATTTTTAATTTTTTTTTGTTTTTGTAATTTTTTTTTTCAGTTTTGAATTTTTTTTTTTTTTGGACTTTTGATTTTTTTTATATATGCATGAACTAATGCAACTAAATGAATGCAAAGGACTTAATTATAGTTTTCTGTCCTTGGTAGCTCCTAACCCAAAATTGTATAATCACACATTGTCTTAAATCAACAAAAATATTTCTCATCCAGGTAACGGGCAGGGGTTATCGGTGCACCACGAATCACCGTAGCAATGAAACCAAAGGTTTAAGTACCTTCAGAGGAACAACCAGTATAATATTTATGTATCACCGTAATTTTTATAACTGGTTATTACTCTGCCGTAGCCTAGACACCAAGAAATAAAATTGTTCAAAGAAAACAATTGTGAAGATAAAATTAAGCCCTAGATGAACTCGCGACACCCTTAAGTCGAATGTCTAACCTTTATTATTAGTCAAATTCTAGGATGAAATGCGTTTGTGGGCTAAGGAAAGGGTGATGAAATCCCTCACCTTATGTGAATTGGGGTATTGTCCTTAGAAAAGAAAATAAGATGAGATGGATGGAAAAAAAATTAAACGTGAATTTACAATGCTGCTAAAATGAAGTTTGTTTTTGTTTTTTTTTATTTTGAAATTTTTTTGTAAATATAAATGCAAATGCAAGCAACCAACAATGCACTAGAGATGAAAGCACAATACTAGAGCGTGCAGATTATTAGCAATTTTTTTTAAGCGGCAATGTTTTTTTATAAGCAAGCAGCAATTATTTGGGCAAGCACTTCTTCCTTTTGAATTTCTGCTTTGGCAAATTGAAATGAAAAACAAGATATATTCAACAATTATTATTATTATTTTTTTAGTATGTTTATCAAAGATGAAAAACAAAATAAGTGAAAAACAAAACAATTGAAAATAAATTAAATGAAAACTAAAACAAGTGAAAACAATTGAAAAATGAAAATCATACAAAGTTGAACTTTTTTTTTCGGATTTTTAAATTTTTTTTGTTTTGGAGAGGAAACTGAAAAGTGTGGTTTTCCTAAACGAAAGCAAGGTGTTTTTATCGTTTTCCTAAACGAAAATGAAAACAAAATGGACTAAAACAGTTGGAAACAAGATATATACAATTTTTTTATTGTTTTTTTTGTTGTTTTTTAAGTTTTTTCTTTATATATGCAAACCTTAACTATACTAAACTAAAAAAAACACAAGGCCCAGCCCGCATAGAAAAAAAAAACGATCTACCCAGATCAAAATTTCCAATTCAACAAAAATCATGAAATTGAATTCACTCAGTCAAATTCACAAAACTCAAAATGTACAAAATCAAACTTGCAAAAATCACAAATTCAAATTCCCACACCCATATACACAGCGACTTTTGAGTTTTGATTTGGTAGCGATTATGAGGAGAGGCGGTGGTTATGTTAATTTAGTGATTCACTCGTATCGTGGTCGTCGTAGTTTCGGTTTGTTCGAGCGATGGTTACGGCTGTTCGAAGCGAGGTGTTGTGGTGCTGTTGTGGAGGCAATTGGACGAGGCTGTTTGAATTGGGTTTGCCGAAGTGGTGGGTTGATGGCAGGCGAATTGAAGTGGAGGGGCAAAGTCGAGTGCAAAGGAACTGGGTTGTGGTGGAGCGGCGACTGGTTTGGGTAGTGCTGTGGTCTCGATGTCTGGACAATGGATTTCTGTTGATGTTCTCTTGTTGATGGAAACGGAGTTTGGGTTTGGAGGCGATTGGAGATTCGGGTGAGTTTGAGTTCACATAGAGGTTGATTTGTATGGGTGTTTATTGGCAACAGGTAGCAGCAGTTTCAGGCAATCAGGTAAGTGTCGGCTGAGTGAAGTTGTCTTGTGTCTTTGTTTGAAGGAGTTTTTTGTGTGGGTTAGTGATTGGTATGGGTTGTGATGTATACGTAGAGGGTGTATGGGTTGGAAGAAGGATATGCAGTAGAGGCTGTTGTATGTTGCAGTGGTTATTGAAGGGGAAGGTTTGTATGGTAATTGTTGGATGTGCACACTACAGTATTGGTGATGAACTAGAAGGAATATGGTTGTTGAATGTATAGAAGTATGATTTGGAGTTGTGAATGGTGGAGAGTAGTGGTATAGGTCTTGATGGTATATGTCTTACAGTTGTATTGAGGAGATGATTGTCGATGAAGGGTGGGTCAGTTGTATGTAGATGTTGTGGAGCAGCGGCAGTTTGTGATGGGCGGTTATATGGTGCAGGTTGAATGAATGTGGTGTATAAGTTATCTAGAAGTTGTATTGGAAGATGAAGATGGTCAGGCAGTTGGAGTAGTAGCAAATGTGTATTGAAAGTTAAAGGTGGCTGAAGTGTTTTTGTTTGATGGTTTGTGAAGGACTGCGGAATTATTTTGGCGAATTGAAGCAGTGAATTGAGTAAAGCAGTGAGGTGAGATCGAGGGCTTGAAGGCAGATAGTTCGATTGTTTTTTATTTTCTTTTGGTAATTCTGATTGTGGATTAGCAGTGATTTGGCAATGGTGTTTGATGTGAAGTGTACGAGGCGAACTGTCAGGAAGATATGAAGGTGGGTTGACAGTGGAAGTTTGGGGTGTGATGGTTTTGGCAATGCAGGCGGTCGGTGGGTGAATATGCAGTTTTTCCGATTTGTGGTGTAAGTTAATAGAAATGAACTGAAGGCCGTAGTTAGAGTGGGATATGGAAATGATAGAATGTTGAAATAGGTTGGTATGAAACAGTGGATGTATGTGATGTAAGAAGAACAGTGAGTAGAAGGGAGTAGTGGATAGCAGAGGCACAGTATGTATGTGCAGGAAAATGAATGTAGTGAGAAAAACAGTGGATGTATATTTTTTTTAAATGTAAAGAAAAGAAGGAAATGAAGATTGTAAATGCAAAGAGAATTATAGACTGTCAATGAGTTGTAAAAAAATGAAAATGAAATGAAATGTTTTTTTTCTATTTTTTCTTTTATATAAAAGAAATATGAAATGCAAATGCAAATTGTAAACAAGAGTCACAAATCAAAATAAAAGCAAAAATAAAAACACACAAACACACACTAGTTTTTTTTTCTATTTTTTATTTTTATAGCATACACACACACACAAAATGAAAATACAGAAAAATCAAACAAAAATAATCCGAAGAATAGAAAACCAAAATCAAAGTAATTCCCCGGCAAAGGCGCCAAAAACTTGTTCGTCGATGGAAATTCTATCGGTTTAGAAAACCGTCGAACGAATTTAAATTAAAAATATAACCGCAAGCGCACAACGTACACTTTGTAGTACGTTGCGAATACGGGTCGATCCGCAGGGAATTGATGAGATTTTGAAATTTCCTATTCAATCAAATTAGACCAAAGTGAAATGAAGTTGTTAACTACTAAAGCTAGAATTAAAACATGATTTAAAAACTATTAAACTAGAGAACAATTTAGAGGCAAATCCACTCTAATATTTTTGTAAATCAACAAACATAGAATTTATGATCTCTAACTTTGATATTAAGTGAAATAAGTATTGCATTTATCATAAGTATGGTTTGTTTATGTTATTAATTAACATAACTCAAACCATCAAACTATAATACAACAATTATACAACTTATAATTCTCATGAAAATGAAGCCAAAGCAAAAGTTATTTTAAGTATGATCTATTTACTATTGTAACTAGTAATATAGATCATCAAATTTCATTTTTTACTTTCATTTCAAAATCAAAAATGGATTAGCATATTATGATGCAACTTGTGTTTATGTTGAATAAGAATAGCTCATTTGCATAAGCAATATAAGCTATCAAACCCACTTGTATAAACTTGCATCAAAACTCACTTCATGAAGCATAAACCAAATGAGATCATAAATCATAAAATGTTGAAATTACATAATATTTGAGAGCTTCATTACCCCTAAGTTGAAAGGTTTAGCTACTCATTTGTGGCATTGAAGCAACACTTGTAAATTTCAACATGAAAGAGCAAAGAAAATGAAAACTAAGCAAAGGAAGAAAGAGAGATTAACTAGTAACTAATTGCATAAAAATTAAAGCTACACTACAAACATAAATGTAAATCTAAGCTATGAACATTAAAGGAAAGAGAGCATAAAAATAAACATTAACAATAAAACAAAGAAAAGCATGTAGAAAAGAGAGAAGAAAGAGGCTTGGAAGCCATTTTTATTTCATAGAACATTGAGCTTACAATTTGATCTCTTAATTTACTAAGTAAAATGAAAGAGTAGATGATAGTTTCATGTACATAAGAGGGCTATATATACATGCATAAAACACTAATTCTATTTTTAGGGGGCTTCCTAAAATGCCCTTTAGGAAGTGTGGCCAGCAAGTAACCATTAGCCATTAATTAATTCATCATTTATTGTGCATGAAGCTTTAACCTCCACTTAGTTTGTCCATTAGCTCATAATTGTACATTTAGGTAAGTAGGTGGGGTCCTCCATGATCTTGAACTTGAATTATTTCCTCTTCATTCCTTTGTATTTCATTTGTGCATGCATGTATCTTCATATAAGCCTCTTCCATATGCATCCAAATATCTTATAAAAATAATAAAAATTGTCCAAGTAAAAAATTCTTAAATGACACATGCACAAAAATGACTGTTTTGCCCCTGAATGAAGGTGAATATTTGATGATTTGAAATTAATTGAATTTTGGTTTTAAACATGTAAAAATGCCCAAATATGATGTTTATTTAAATAAAAAGAGACAAAATATGGATGTATATATATGCACATTTACGTGCACATCAGTAGTCGAACGGTAGCTGTCGAGAGTGGCGAAACAACAAACATTTACAAAAACTGAATTTTTACTTTATAAAGTAATATCTTTCCAACTAACTTGCTTATTTGTCATAATTTGTTGCCAATTTATTTTCCAAAATCTTTTCTAAAAGTGCTGTTGAATTCAGTATTTAATAATTTAAAATATTTAACAAATTGCCCCTCTCCTATTTTAAACATATAAAACATTTAAGTCACATACCTTAAATAATTTTATATATTTAATAAAATACTTAGGAAAATTCTCCTAAAATTACAATAAATCACTTTTAATACCTTTTCTAATATATTTAAATTCATGACCCAAAGCAAACATATAATAGGTGAAATTAATATAAACCTAACTTAACCATTTTCTTCACTAGAAAATTCATAATAAATCCACAATAATTCAAAAAATTATAAACCTTGAAACCAATCTCTAAAATATTATTTTGACCTCTTATAAAAAACGCAAGTCATTTGAATGTCGTTTGGATGTCATTTAATAGGTTTTCCAAATCAATTCTTATCATAAAATCTATATGAAATAGCCTAAATCATCAACAAGCATACATATCCATTTAAACAATCAAAACATGGCAAATCATCGCAAAATAAACAACGGTCTTATCTAGAAACCAAAAGCTATATAAAAATGAGATGTAAGCTATCATTCACCTTTAGCTTGTGTTAAAGAGATTGAGATTTACTTTAGAACTAATTTGATTAAGCTTCCTTCTTGAAATCTTGTTTATCTTCCCCTTACCTTCTTCTAATAGTGGCCGACCAAGCTTGGCATTAAATTTTAGTTTGTGAATGTGGTAAATGAGAATAGGTCAAGGGTTTAGGGTATTAGAATATGACATATTCCTATCTTGCCCTTATCTTATTACTTCTTTATTTTCATTTGTTCATTTATTAAGGCACGACTAACTTATAATGTTACAAATCTCAATCTCTTAACCACTTTAACCTTTTCATTATTCTATTCGATTATCTAATTAAATCTCCTGAATAATGTTACTAAAAAATTAGGGGTGTTACAACCGATCCTGCTCTCAAAGCGTAGAAGGCCGATCCCTCCAATCTCAACTACAATTGATCCCTTAGCATAATGACCGATCCCTCACCAAGGCAATTCAGCTGACGCCAAAATACATATACATGCTCAATACCAATCCCTCCAAAGATATCAATATCGATCCCTCCGAAACTACTGTATTGATCCCTCTACAAGGTGGATATACTAATCCTTCTACAAGGTATATATACCGATCTCTCTCCAAGGTATGTATACCGATCCCTTTACAAAGTATATATACCAATCCCCCTGTAAGGTCCATATACCGATCCATTCAACATCTATACTGATCGCTCCAAAAGGTATATGTTTGAGCCAAATATTGCCACAAACCCCAAATTTCATGAAAGCACCAGTGTATGAACACAAATTAGCAATATGTAATCACATATCTCAGATCTAAGTAATGTAGAGGATAAAAATTGAAGAATAATAAACTTAAAATGGAAAGAAATAGACAGAGACACAGAATTTATAGTGGTTTGGCGATCTTGCCTACATCCACTTTGAAGTTGATGACTTTATTGATGTTCACTTGATGATTTCATATGATTACAGCAGCTTACAGTCGATAATGATGATTTATAGCAGTGAAATTCATTGGTAGCAGCAGCAATGGAGTTCAGATCTGGATTTGGCGGAGTCTGGGCGTTGGAGATCTCAAAGAGGAAGAAGAACCCTTTTTCTGTTGGCTTTGGGGGTCTATTTATAGGTGTAGGAGGTTGGTATTTCTCTCAGATCTCGGGAGACCCTCTCTGGCACGTGACCAGGCCCGCGCGCCTAAGCCCGTGGAGTTTTGGTCCGATCCGTGATCGATACGGAAAAATTTCGTATCGATCAAGATTTCATCCATTGGAGTCGAAATTTGGCATGGACATTCTTTAGCATGCAGTAGTCTTCTATGAAAATTTCATAGCATTTGGACTTGTAGATTAGGAGATACGATCGATACGAATTGAGATTCTCGATTGGCTGTTTCGTTCGACTCGCTCTTGTTTCGACTCGCCCTTTGTTCGACTCGATTCTATTTAACTCAATGACGTGGCGTTATTCGTGTCGACTGCTGTGCCTTGCTTCGCCTTGATGGACACGAAGTAGGAGTCTTCGGATGGATGCGAAGTTGATGATTCAGCTATGACCATTCAGCTCGTGGAATAAGTAGTACTTGTCTGACCTTCTTTCGTTGTTTGTCGGATCCCTTCTCATCGGCCTTTGATAGGGAATCTGCCCCTTGGTGTCCTGGTAGATTTGCTCCAAAGTCTCATTCAACTCCGTATAGGAGGTGAATCTTTGTTCCTTCCGTGGTCACGCCGGCCCATCGCCATTATCCTCAGCTTTTCGTTTCTCTCTGTCAGTTCCTGAATCTGTTTTAGGAGGGTTTTCACCCTTGACTGCATAAACATCTACTCCTTCTCCTTCCTCTCTTTCAGCGTTTGCATCCTCTAATTGTAAAAATCCTTCAGTCTCATGATAAAATTCTCCTAGATCCTTAGGAGGATCCCTTGTTAACGAATTCTTGAACTCTGTGCTATCAGCTACACCAAAGACAGCTGCCATCAAAACCATGGATGGATCGGGTTGATCCACCGATGCTGCCGCTGCATTGAATCGCGTTAAAAAGTTTCTCAAAGACTCCCCGATTCTTTGCTTCATTGCTGCCAAACTCATCACATTCTTAGGTCTCGAAATGTGAACCCTGAATTGCCTCATAAACCTCTCTGTCAAATCGGTCCATGTTCCTATGGAACCGCTCTCTAGTTGTCTGAACCATAATGCTGCTATGTCTGTTTGTACCAAAAATGGGCACAACACTCTTTGGGAGTTATTTGAAGAGATAAAATGAAGATTATAAATGTAAAACAGAGGTTATCTTACAAAAACTCCAACAAACAGAAATGTAAAATGCGCAGACAAGCAATTTAGAGTGGTTCGGCGTATTGCCTACGTCCACTATGAAGTTTTGATGATTTTATTGATTCTCTTTCAATGATGACAAGCGATTACAGCAAACAACAACGGATTACAGATTAGAACTCGAAATTGACAGCAAAGGTAGGATGCAAATCTTAATCCGGTAGAGCCTGGACGCTTCAGAATCAAAAGATCCCCTTTTCTGTATGCTCTGGGCTCTATTTATAGGCGTAGGAGGCTCAGATCTTGCTCAAACTTCGGGAGACTTGGTTTGGCACGTGAGGGGGCCCACGGGGCCATTTCCAGAAAGTTTGGCCTCGATCTGCAATCGATACGAATCCATTTCGTATCGATCAAGATGACGTCCAATTAAGCTAAAATTTGGTGGAGACCTTCTTTTGTGTGTATGCAATCTTCCCTTAAAATTTCATTGGATTTGGATTAGTAGATCACGAGATATGGTCGATACGAATTGAGATTTTTCGAAGGCTGTTTGGTTCGTCTCCATGACTTCGACTCCATCACTTCGTGTCGATGACTGCACATGCTCTCAAGATGAGGTGGCGCGCACGCTTCGCCTCGATCCGGTCTTCACTCCGAGTCGACCGCGTCGACTCCATATATCTCGGCACGTTCGCATCGAAGGATGACACGTCATCTTGGCTTGATGGCTTGATGGATTCGAATAAAGCGTTACTGCTGGATTCGAGCAAGCGATGGTCGATGGATACGAACAACTCTTTCTCCCATGGATACGAGGCAGACACTAGCTGACGGATACGAAGTGCTCCATCTGCTGAGGGGTATGAAGCCCATCGATACGAACTCGATGGATTCGAACTCAGCCGTTCCTGATCGATACGAACTCATGGGAGTTGGCCGATATGAAGTAGGCGATCTGCCGATGGATTCGAATGAGGCCGAATCGAACCTAGGTACTTCGATGGATTCGAAGTTGATCGATACGGAAATGATCGATTCGAGCTAGAGCCTGGAGATGGACATGAAATCACACATAGTGATGGATACGAAATCTGGGCTTTTCCCTTCAATTTGAACCGATCATAACTTGAGCATGTAAACCCGGATTGACCCGAAATCTGAGATGTTGACTTCTATGATCTTTCTTGTCATGTCCTATCAATTGTAGCTCAATCTGGACTCAGACAAAATTCAGCGACATCCATGGCGAGCTATCCCTGTTCTCTAGTCGGTTCCTTGGTGTCCTGGCCTTGCCAAAAGGCGGGATAACATTTGCCCCCCAAAGTACGTCTTGTGAAAACATGACGTGCTTTGAAAAGTTGCAAGTTCGCAACTCGTCGTTAGTTTAGGTCGTTGTTGAATTTCGCAATGATTCTCTCATGGCGCCATGGTAAAAAGTCAGGATGTATTCCTTCGAATCGGTGCGGGGCATCGTTGATGGATACGAAGTGTTCATTCGCATTCAAGGATCGCAACTTGTGGTGAATTCTGATTCGCGTCGATGACCTTCGATGGATACGAGATAACTTTTCGCATCGATGGATTTTAACAGACATGAATATCGAGTTCGTATCGATAAACCTGACCTGTTGTGAATCGATGGTTCACAAAACGGATGTATCGAATCGATGGCATATGGTGAATATTTCGCCTCGATGAATGCACAGCCTGATGGATTCGAAGAGTGCGTTTGCACAGATCCATCGCTTGACCGCTTGCGACCGGTTACGTTGACTGGGAGACGAATCGACCCAGTCCGCCTCCAGGCTTCATATAAATACCTGGGACTTGGCTTATTTTCACTTTTTTACTTTTCACTTTTACTGTTGCTCTTAACCCCTTGCGATCGATTCAGACAGAGATAACAGCTCCGTACTTTCGACTCAATCAAACCTACCTCTTTTAGATCTTCGAATCTCAATCTCTAGGTAAGCAACTGCGAATCTAAATGATAAGGTTGCCATGGATCCATTCTTTCTCCACCAATCTTCTCTTCTGGCGACTGGTAAAACCAGATCTGGCTCGAAGATATGATGGCCATGGCGTTTTCTAGCAGGTTGGAGAAGAAAGAGTGGAAGAGGCGATTCCGAATCGACATGGGAGTCATGTTCGAATTGATCAGATCAATGGTATTCTTCCTGGGGTTCGTATCGATTAGCGGCAGACTTAATGCGGAGATGATGCGATTTTGTATCGATGGTTATGGAGATGAAGTGGTTTTGTATCGAAGGTCGTGGAGATGGGTCGTATCGACATGAAGTAGCTGACAACAAGTCAATGACTACTCTAAAGTCCTTAGCTTTTGGATCGATACGAATTCTGCCCCTACGATTGATGCAAAAAGTATCGACTCGAGCGTTATCGATGCAAAGCTAAGACCCTACCGATCGATTCGAACCTAGGCCACCAACGATCGATACGAAAGCGCACCTATCGCGATCGACACGAACCAGATCTCCAACGACGGACACGAAAGCGCACATATTGTGATCGATACGAACCAGACTGCCAACGATCGACACGAAAGCGCACATATTGTGATCGATACGAACCAGACTGCCAATGGTCGGTTCGAAACATAACGCTTGGCATCGATTCGAACCCTTCCTTTGATGGATACGAAATCCTAAGCACTTGAAAACATGATTCCGACGAACTTCATTCCTGCATATCTGGATTTGACAATTAAACTACACACCTGATTCCTACGAGCTTCCGCATTGCATAATCGAACTTGATCACAACACTGCACATCTGATTGCCCTTTGAAGCTCGTATATGGAACCGTAACTCAGCAAAGTATAACGAACATTTAATCTGAATCGAATGACAGTCTCTGGAAGGCAGGGTCGTGATGGTCAGCGATGACGGTCATTTCCGGTCTGACTTCCAAAGTTTCGTCGTTTGCATATTTCCTTTAACTCTGTAGCATTTGCTTAAATCGTGCACAACACTTGCACTGTACAACTCATTCATACACTTTACACTGGGGAATGTACGGGCTTTTTGTCGTCTAATGATAGTTTCTCATGAGTTAGCCAGTTATGGAACCGTCAAGTTCGCAGCAACAAGAAACTCAGAATCCAATCCCTTTCAGACTTGAGATTCCGGATATCGAGGCTGAAGTTATCGGTCCAGCTCCGGACGAGTTGCCTGACGCGTCCTTCATCAATAGTCCACCTGATTCTGTTCCGTCGAATATCTCCGAAGATATGCTAGGGAGAATATGCTTAAGGCATGGCCTGTCGTTGGACGATGTAATGTTGCCAGGGCCGGACGACAGACCGCATAATCCCCCGGAGGGGTATACTGCTTTTAATCGACATGCATGCGCAGCCGGTACACTTCCTCCGTTCAACGATTATATAAGAGAAGTGTTGGCTTACCTGGATATTGCTCCGTCTCAGTTACATCCGAATGGATATGCTTCACTCAATGGCTTGTTCATCGCATTTATGGAATACCTCTACCGACCTCCCCGTTCGACTGAGATAAGATACCTATTCAACTTCAAAAGTCGAACTGACAGACCATCTTTTACATTCTTGGAGTCTGTAAGAAACTGCCAAGTTGTCACGGGGTCGTGGACGAGGCTGAGCTACTTCAAGTCGGAGTGGTTCTATGTCCGATGTCCTCCGGGGTTTGCCAGAAGATGGCTGTTCAGACGTGAGTATTGTCTTTTTCCCAAGTAATTGACAGGGCAATTTTCGAATGAAATTAAACTCATATCTTCTACTCCTTTTCTTTCAGCAATAATCCAGCGACCTGAAGGTGGCTACTATAAAGAGATAGTTCGGGTCCTTCAAGAAATTCCTAGTGAAGAAAGGAATATCGAATTGCTACTGACGGACCGGAATCTTAGAGTTCTTAGGTTAATTGGGTGGAGGCAGAGCATAAGGCTCGATGGCGCATTAAAGACTGTCTCCAGAGAAAAGGTCAAGCGGAAGAAACCAAGGGTCGTAATAATTGAGGAACTCGATTCCGAAAGAACTCATACCGACGAAGAACCGTTGGTCGGACTTGCTAATGCAACCCCGGATTCCGATGAAAAGAGAAAAGCCAAGGCAGTGGTCTCCAAACAGCCTAAATCCGGGAGGCGGAAGTCTGTGGTTTTACACCGCCCCCTTTCAGGAGTTAGAATTTCGGAGGCACCCTCCCTGCAAGCTGAAAATCAATTCGAAGGGCTCGCTGACCTTCCAATCCCGGACATCGAGTCCGAGCAACATGACGTTGAATCGGGTGAACTGCGACATACCCTTGACGTTAGCGAGCCTCTTCCCGCTAGTGCGATCGACACTTCTGGTTGGTCCGGGGGGTTACACATCCACACACTCTTCACGGCATAACACAGTTTCCTAACCATAAACAGCATATCATGAATGGTTGTTAACTTTCCTTGTTTTAATTTTCAGGTATGATGTCTGGACGAGGTACCTTGTTGAGCAGCCTACGCAACAAACGTCGTTATTACGAGCCAAGTCGGAGAGAGGGAGAGAGGGATTATGATTCTGGACATTCAGGTCAGGAGAGGTCCGACAGAGATAGGGGATACGTGCATCGATCCCGATCTCGCTCTCCTCCTCCCAGGACTTCTGCACCGCCCACAGTAATAGCTGCTCGTCCTCCTGAAACTTCACGGCCTAGGCTACCTCCTCAAGCTCCAAGGTCCGATCTTCCGCGCGGCACTGAAATAGCTACTTCCTCATCCACTGCACCGGTCAGGACTGATTCGACCGGGGAAGTAGCACTTAAACTGGCACAGATGAGGAAGGAGTTTCCCGACATCTGTTTTGATGACTATGTCTTTCCTCCGCATCTGAAGAGGATTCCACCAATAGCCGAAGGCACTATTCATGATTACGTTGCGGATATCTTCTTTCAGTACAAAGAGTGGGCAAGAGCCGCGAGGAAAGCATCTAAAGTGGCATTCGATAGGGGTGTCGAAATTGAGAAGCTTAAGAAGGAGTTGGGTCAACAGGACCGAATTATGAAAGTGCTCAACACTGAGGCCGAGTCTTCCCGTAAGTCTGAAATGGAAGCTCTGAAAAAGGTTGATGAGATAAACTCGGCCACGACTAGGATGAAGCAAGAGCACTATACCGCGATTGAAGACATGGGTCACCGGAACACCACCATTACCGCCGAGAGGGATGCCGCTCTTAAAGAGCTTAACGATCTGAAATCAAAATTTGCCGATATGGCGAGGGAGAAAGATGCGGCCAATGTCTCTGCTCAGGAGGCCTGTGATTAGGCGGTGGAGCTCCGGAAGGAGAAGGAAGCGGCTATGGAAAAAGTCCGCGAAGCTGAAGCTGGGGTTGATGAGAAGGTAGGACAGGCGGAGGCCAGGATTGAGGCTGAAGTAGAAGAGCTACTTGTCACCTACAATGCCAACGTGCTAAGGCACCGAGATTTGACATGGCTCGATGATTACCCAACACATCTCTACAACGCCTGGAACCTACTGGTTGAGGAGGAGAAAGCTGGGCATCCTGATGAGGCCTTCGATGGATTCCAGCTGGAGAACCGCATACTTAAGGATGATGAAAAGAAGGTTCTTCATGACTCCATGATTTCTAATGAGAAGGAGAGGCTTGGTGCCCAGTCTCAGGAAGTCGGAGAGAGCTCTGGTGTCAAGCACCATAGTATGATTTCTGAGATGATCGTGTCATCTCAATCTGAGCCAACTCCGGTGATCGATTCCCGACCAGTACTGGCAAATGATCCAGACCAGCCACGTCTCTCTCCTATCATGGAGCATCCCTCTGAAATCGTCCAGACAACCCCGAGCCAAACCCAGGAAGGTATTCTGAACTAATCTCTTTTTTACTTGGACCGAAGAATTTGTACAGAAGCGTATACTGACAAATGTTTCTTTTCTCTATCCAGTGATCGAAGTTGCGCCAGCTGCGCCTCCCGTAGCCAAGGAGTCGCGCCAAGTGCCGGAGGCTATCATCTCTGAGGCGACCTCCATTGTGACAACAGTGCCGGTGGAAGTAACGCAGGGGAGCTCACTTTCTTTCGATGAACAGATGATAAATGAGCTCCTTGACCGACAGAGTGATCCCTTTACAGATTTACCATTCAGCCTGGGCGGATTCTCGTCTACTTCTGATATTTCCACTCAGGCCACTATGACACATAGTGAGGCCAGAGCGCAGCGAGAAGCAAGGATGTTGGCTGAGATTAACGCTGAGATGGCGGCAGCTGCGCATGGTGGCAACGCGGATGGCGGAGTAGTAGCGCAGTGCCATACTCCCCTTATGATTGTATCTCCCGGGGGCACACTCATTGATACTAGTGCTTCAGTCCCGTCTCCGGTTGTTGGTTCCGTTCCTCCAATTCCTCCTGAGGGAAGCATCCCCATAGATTCCAGCTCGGAGGACGATGTCGACATCATGCCTTCATCTGAGGGGAGCCTGCCTGATGGGAAAAGCTCTAAACGAAAGATCACTGGTGGCTCCAGTAGCTCCTCGAAGAAGAAGAAGAAGCTGAGGAGAAAGAAGGATTAGATAGACTTTCTTAGGCACATGTTCCCCTTTCGTAGTCAGGAATTTTGTTATCTTTTTTTTTATAGGCCGTGTTTAGATGCGGGTTCGGCCCCTACTAGTAGGAATTTTTGGAAAGGCTCGTGTATGAACCATTGCATATGATTAGTTGAAATAAAATTTTGTCTTTCTGTTTCAACTTAAATTTTCTCTATGCTTGTTGCAGTGTTCGAACTTCAGTCCGGTGTACTTGCATTATCTTAACGTTTAAGCATAGTTTGTTTTGTCGGCCAAGCCTGGAAATTTCGAACTTGAGATGTTATCGGAGATCGAAGCGGGGCTGAACATAATACAGTTTCGGGTAGTGATTAACACCTGCACCTGCCCCCAGTTCCGGGGTTAAGTTATGATGATCAACTTGTGGTCGCACTGAGTGAGGACTGAGCGGTCGAACTACACTTGTTTCCTCATGAATCGTTTCATCCACACTCCGGGGATATAAGTCATCTCGCTAGCAGTTGTTCACACTCTGGGAACTTGAGATTGCTGTTGGTACTCCAACCCATATCTTGGGAGTTAGGAGTTAGTGTTCATACTCTGGTTCGCACTCTGGGAGCTCGGAGTTGTCATGACATATTCCGCTCCGCACTCTGGGGATACGGAGTTGGATGTTTATACTTCGCTTCGCACTCTGGGAATACGGAGTTGAATTTTTATACTCCGCTTCGCACTCTGGGAATACAGAGTCGAATGTTTATACTCCGTTTCGCACTCTGGGAATACGGAGTCGAATGTTTATACTCCGTTTCGCACTCTGGGAATACGGAGTCGAATGTTTATACTCTGCTTCGCACTCTGGGAATACGAAGTCGAATGTTTATACTCCGTCTCGCACTCTGGGAGTACGAAGTTGATGTAGGATTGTCGTGGGTCAATCCTATCAATATTGGTGTAATGGCTTGCCCCCGAGCTCGGGTTTCACTTAGCGAGTGGCCGGTCGTATCACAGCCACTCTCCATTTGAATAAGTCCCATTGCGTGATGGGATTTAGCTCTTCGTGCATCGTGATGTCGTATATCGTACTTAATGAATCACAGCTCTGGCTCGAAGAGATGACATTTTATTGCTGAAATAAGAAAATGCGGCAAAGTCAGTTGCCTTATTACAAAATTCAAATTTTGAAATGCAGAAACAAATTGCTAAATAGAATGAAATAAATAAAGCTTGTCATGTGTAATAGCGACGGAGACTCTCGCTGTTCCAGGCCCTTGGCAAACCAAGACCGTCAACGGTCGATAGTTTAAATGTGCCATCTCCGAGTCTTCGTGTAATCACATATGGTCCTTCCCAGTTTGGTTTCATGTGTGAAGGAACTGGGTAGATTCTCTTGAGCACGAGGTCGCCGAGTTCAAAGGTTCGAGGTCGAACTTTGGTGTTGTATAGTCGGGCGACCCGACTTTGATGTGCCGCTGCTCTCAAATCAGCCTCTTCCCGTTTTTCATCCAATAGATCCAAAATTCGGCCAGTAGTATAGCGTTCGTTTTCGGATCATAGTAAGTCACGCTATGGGAAAACACTACCGTCTCGACCGAAATAACAGCCTCTGAGCCATAAGATAGGGAAAACGGAGTGTGTCCGGTCGCGGTTTTGTGAGTCGTTCGATAGGCCCATAATTCCATAGGAAGTTCATCGACCCATTTGCCCCGGGCCTTTTCCATTCGTTTCTTCAGGATGGATTTTATAACTTTATTGACAGCTTCAACCTGTCCATTCGCCTGGGGATGTGCGACAGCCGAGAATTTTTTATGGATATGAAACCGTTGGCAGAAATTCTTGAATTCCGCACTCTCGAATTGGGCTCCGTTATCAATGATGATGGTATGCGGTAGTCCAAATCGACAAATGATGTTGCGAACCATGAAATTTATCACTTTCTTCGTCGTAATGGTTGCAAGGGCTTCGGCCTCAGCCCACTTTGTAAAGTAGTCAACGACAACGATGGTGTATTTCGCACCGCCTTTCGCTAGAGGTAAAGCGCCAATGATATCGATGCCCCACATTGCGAATGGCCAGGGACTGACCATTTGGGTTATCTCGGTTGGCGAAGCTCTTGGAATTCGGGCATGTTTTTGGCATTTTTCGCAATTCCTGGCATAGTTCGCCGCATCTAGGTTCACTGTCGGCCAGTAATACCCATATCAGAGTATCTTCTTAGCGAGAGCTTGCCCCCCGGTGTAATCGCCACACTCTCCTTCATGCACGTCATGTAACACTCGTTTGATTTCCTCATGGGCGATACATCGGAGGAGAGGAACAGAATAACCTCTCCTGTACATGATTCCGTTCTAGATGACGAATCGCGAAGCTTTTCGTAGAATTTTTCTCTTCTCGTTCCTATGCTCAGGCAACGCCCCATTTTCAATGTAATCTCGGTATGGAGTCATCCACGACTCTCTACCAGGAGCGGCTTCAAACACAAAATTCGTCTTTATTTGATCGATGCTTGGGAAGGATAGAGTTTCGATGGGGACAAATCCCATCTGATGTGCGTCGCCTGTGCTGGCTAACTTTGCTAATGAATCAGCTCTCTGATTGCGTTCCCGGGGGATATAATAAATGGCATAATAATCAAATTGATTTAGCATTTCCTTAACTCGGATCAAGTAGGCAGCCAGCCTTCGATCCCTTGCTTGGTACTCCCACCGTACTTGACACACAACTAACTGTGAATCGCAGTAAATCTCCACAGCGATAATTCTCAAATCTCTGGCAAGTTTCAGGCCGGTCAAGAGTGCTTCATATTCAGCTTCATTATTAGTTGCGTGAAAATCAAACTTCAAAGCGTAACATATTGATCGGCCTTCGGGAGTTTCAAGCACAACACCAGCGCCCGAACACCGGTCGTTTGATGCACCGTCAGTATACAGCTTCCAGATGTATTCGGGGGATTCACTGGTTTTGGGCAAACCTTCTGGAACGGTAAATTCAGCTATGAAATCTGCTAGGACTTGTCCTTGAATGGCTCTCTGCGAGGCGTACACGATATCAAATTGGCTTAGCTCAATGTTCCACTTGAGTAACCTACCAGACGTCTCAGGCCGCGTAAGGACCTGTCGTAACGGCTGGTCGGTGTACACAGTAAGAGGATGAGCTTGGAAGTAAGGACGGAGCTTTCTTGCGGCGATGACCAGGCAATAAGCCAGTTTCTCCAGTCTTGGGTAGTTTCTCTCAGCTCCTGTTAGCCGTTTACTAACGTAATAGACCGGGTTTTGCACTTTATCTTCCTCCCGAACTAAAGTGGGACTGATCACGTGCTCAGACACTGCCAGATAAAGGTAAAGTTGCTCGTGGTCAACCGGTTTTGACAAGATCGGAGGTGTGGAAAGATGTTGAACTAGCGATCAGAACGAGCCTTCACACTCCGTGGTCCATTCAAAGTTTCGTTTTCCCTTCCGGATCAGATCGAAGAAAGGGATGCATTTATCGGTGGACTTTGAAATGAACCTGCTCAACGCCGCGACCTTTCCGTTGAGATTCTGGACTTGTTTTATGGTTCTAGGGGTTTGCAAATTTCTTATTGCCCAGATTTTCTCAGGATTTGCTTCTATTCCTCGAGCATTGACAATAAACCCAAGGAACTTTCCGGACGCGACGCCGAAGTGGCACTTCAATGGGTTGAGCTTCATTCCGTATTCTCGAAGGATGCTGAACATCGAATTTAAATCTCTGACGTGATCTGTGGAGAATCGAGACTTCACCAACATGTCATCCACGTAAACCTCCATGGTCTTCCCGATCTGATTAGCGAACATCCGGTTGACTAAGCGTTGATATGTTGCTCCGGCGTTTTTTAGACCAAATGGCATGACCTTGTAACAGTAGAGCCCCAGATCGGTTACGAAGCTGGTATGTTCTTGGTCAGGCAAATGCATGGGTATTTGATTGTAACCAGAGTAAGAATCCATAAAAGGCAATAATTCGTGCCCGGCGGTAGAATCTACGAGCTGGTCAATTCGAGGAAGCGGGAAGCTATCTTTTGGACAAGCCTTGTTTAAGTCAGAGTAATTGACGCAAGTTCTCCATTTTCCGTTTGGTTTTCGAACCAGTACAGGGTTGGATACCCATTCTAGATGCAAGGCATCTTGAATGAACCCGTTCGATTGTAGTTTGTCAACTTCCTCCTTAAGGGCGGCAGATCTCTCTGGATCCATACCGCGCCTTTTCTATTTTACTGGGACATGTCGCGGATCTATATTCAGGGAGTGACTTGCAATGCTCGGCGAGATTCCGCACATGTCAGAGTGTGTCCAGGCGAAAACGTTGAGATTCGCCCGGAGAAATTCAACCAATTCCTGTTGTGTTTGCTTGCTCAGTTGAGACCCAACTTTTAGCATATTTGAATCATCATCTTCACTGATTGGGATGTCCACAGTCAGTTCGGCCGGAGAGGCTTGGCTCTCCTTAGATTCGTCTTTATCCTCATTGTCTCTAGGATCAAGGTCTTTCAGGAATTGGCTATGGTGCCCGGGTCGGGGCCTAGGCACCAATTGTCAATCATCAACAGAATGGACGCAGAGCGATTCTTCTACGTCCTTTCCCTTCTCCTTTCGCTGCACCCCGCGCAGCTCAGCAACATAGCAGGCTCTTCCCGTAGCCTGGTATCCTTGAACGGCTCCGATCCCACGATCGGTGGGGAACTTCAGAGTCAAGCACCATGGGGCTATGACTGCCCTGAACTCATCAAGGGCCGGTCGGCCAAAAAACGCGTTATAAGGTGAGTCAATCTCTAACACAACAAATTGTAACATCCGGACTCTTCGGCGTTCCCCGATTCCTAATTCAACCGGTAATTCAGTTATGCCAATGGGTATCGTGGCACTTCCGTTAAAACCATGGATTCGGGATAGGCAGGGTTTCAGATCCTTTGCCTCCATTTTCATTAAGTCGTATGCCCGTTTAAGCAGAATATTCACAGAGCTCCCACTGTCAACCAGGATTCTCTTCATCCAAGCAGGACCCACCTGGGCAGATATGACTAGCGGGTCAATTGTAAGGGCTTCGACCTTATCAGCATCTCGGCTCCTGAACACGATATCATCAGATATTATTTTCTGTTGCCTAGCCGGACTTCCATCTTCACAATTACTATAACATTCGAAGTCCGCATGCCTGATAGAACTAGCATACGACTCCATTTCCCCCCAGCTCCTGTCTGCGGGATGGGGACCTCCACTTATTGTGTTAATAACCAATCTCCCGCCCGTGCGAGCGGGTTCATCCTGCCTCTCTTGATTTTGTTGACGATTTTGATTTGACGGGCCCGCACCACCAGACTGTGGCGCCCGAACAAACTGATCCAACTTCCTCTCTCTGATCAACTTCTCAATGAGGTCCTGTAAGTGTCGACACTCATTCGTATTGTGGCCGTAGCTTTCATGGAATCTACAGAACTTTCCCGTTTGGACCTGCATATCCGATGAGGGTTTCGTAGCTGGCTTCTTATACTGTACAGTGTTGCAAGTCTGTAAGTATACGTTTTCCAATGACGTATTCAATGGCATGTAATTGTCGAACATTTGAGCCCTACGGCGTGGGCCTCGGTTCTGATCTCTTTTCTTATCTTGGCCATTGTTTCCTCTCGGCTGGGTTTGCTTGTTCTGTATGTTCAGTTGAACTTTTTCGGAACCCTCACCGGACTGTTTAACTTCCACATTACTCTGTATTCCCTCAACACTGGGCCTCACATCGTCTTGCTTTCTAGACTGTTTCGCGTCCTCTTGCTGTAAGAACTGAGCAGCTTTGGAGTAGAAACGGTCCAACGATGCAGGTGGTTTTCCAGCTAGCCAATTTCCAAACTCAGAATCGGGATCAATCCCTTTGGTTAAAGCCATCAAGATTGAGTTATCGTTGGGATTACTGATCTCAACACATGCTGCGTTGAACCTTTCTAAGTAATGCCTGAGCGTCTCTCCCTGAGATTGAGTGACACTGGACAGGGTATTAACGTCTTTGGGCCTAGCTACATGCATTCTAAACTTCTCTACAAACCTCTTGGCTAGTTGATCGAATGAAGAAATAGATCTGGGAGGTATCCTTGTGAACCACATGGTTGCGATTCCCCCCAAAGAGATGGGAAAACTTTGACATTTCACTGCGTCATCAGCCATCGCAGCGCTCATTGACCATTCATATTTCAGGATATGCTGATTGGGGTCACTATTCCCTTCATACATGGGGAGAGCTGGCATTCTGAATCGCCTAGGGGGTTCGGAGTACAATATCTCATCTGTGAAAGGGGTATGACTGCGGGAGACCCCCCAGTCGTCATTAGTGAGCCCTTGAATCTCGCGAATCATCTGGCGTATCATGGTCGAAATGTCTGACACTGGCACATTCTGGGCAGGCTGAGCTAAGGTGTGGTCGGGTTCCATAGTGCGAGTTTGGACCGGGCGCTGTCGACGGTCCATATTTCGCCTCCTCGGCTCAGCATCTTCTGGGACATATGGTTCAAGAGTATGTTCACGCTGCTGATTGTTTGGTTCTGACAGATTTTGGATGTCAACCCTCGTTCCTGCCGCGGCAGTGGTAGCACGGTTGTCCGTAGTATACTATGGAGCAGCGCCTCCTCGTGTTGAGGGCCCTGTCTGAAAGCTGGTCGACGGCCCTGCCCTCAATTGTCCAACGGTCAAGGCGGGTTGGTATCCGGTGGTCTGTGCGTGACTTCCTTCTAATCGGGGACGGGTAGACCTGTGGTGGTAGTCAGATGAGGTAGAACTTTCAGTGGATGCGCGGGAAACATTATCTCTCCTGGACCTCCTGCGGCTCTGGCGGTTTAGTTGGTTGGTCAATTCGACATTGGTGCGCAACTGTTCAGCCAATTGTTGCCGGCTTTGGGTCAGTTCCTGGAGCAACACTTGGAACTCTTGTCGGGTGACTGGTCCTGACGGATCTGAGTGAGCAGTGTTGTCCTGATTGGAAGAAGGCTGCTGCGTGGGATTCTGCCTATCCCGGCCTTCTTGCTCTGCAGCGGTAGCGCCAGTTCTTGTGCTAACCATTCTCGGTGGTGGAGTCCTTTCCTAGACTTTGAGCAAATCTGAATAGAATGGAAGGATTCTGGACTGGATATCTGGATCTTCCTCTTGGATTTATGCAATCTGGTATCGATGGCAGATCCAAAGAGCAGGAGAAAAAACTGGTTTTCTCAGTGAAAGCACCAAAGTGTTTGTACCAAAAATTGGCACAACACTCTTCGGGAGTTATTTGAAGAGATAAAATGAAGATTTTAAATGTAAAACAGAGGTTATCTAACAAAAACTCCAACAAACAGAAATGTAAAATGCGCGGACAAGCAATTTAGAGTGGTTCGGCGTATTGCCTACGTCCACTATGAAGTTTTGATGATTTTATTGATTCTCTTTCAATGATGACAAGCGATTACAGCAAACAACAGCGGATTACAGATTAGAATTCGAAATTGACAGCAAAGGTAGGATGAAAATCTTAATCCGGCAGAGCCTGGACGCTTCAGAATCAAAAGATCCCCTTTTCTGTATGCTTTGGGGCTCTATTTATAGGCGTAGGAGGCTCAGATCTCGCTCAAACTTCGGGAGACTTGGTTTGGCACGTGAGGGGGCCCACGCGACCATTTCCAGAAAGTTTGGCCTCGATCTGCGATCGATACGAATCCATTTCGTACCGATCAAGATGACGTCCAATTAAGCTAAAATTTGGTGGAGACCTTCTTTTGTGTGTATGCAAGCTTCCTTTAAAATGTCATTGGATTTGGATTAGTAGATCACGAGATATGGTAGATACGAACTGAGATTTTTCGAAGGCTATTTGGTTCGTCACCATGACTTCGACTCCATCACTTCGTGTCGATGACTACACGTGCTCTCAAGATGAGGTGGCGCGCATGCTTCGCCTCGATCCGGTCTTCACTCCGAGTCGACTGCGTCGACTCCATATATCTCGACACGTTCGCATCGAAAGATGACACGTCATCTTGGCTTGATGGCTTGACGGATTCGAATAAAGCGTTACTGCTGGATTCGAGCAAGCGATGGTCGATGGATACGAACAACTCTTTCTCCCATGGATACGAGGCAGACACTAGCTGACGAATACGAAGTGCTCCATCTGCTGAGGGGTATGAAGCCCATCGATACGAACTTGATGGATTCGAACTAAGCCATTCCTGATCGATACGAACTCATGGGAGTTGGCCGATATGAAGTAGGCGATCTGCCGATGGATTCGAATGAGGCCGAATCGAACCTAGGCACTTCGATGGATTCGAAGTTGATCGACACGGAAATGATCGATTCGAACTAGAGCCTGGAGATGGACACAAAATCACACATAGTGATGGATACGAAATCTGGGCGTTTCCCTTCAATTTGAACCGATCATAACTTGAGCATGTGAACCCGGATTGACCCGAAATGATCTTTCTTGTCATGTCCTATCAATTGTAGCTCAATCTAGACTCAGACAAAATTCAACGATATCCATGGCGAGCTATCCCTGTTCTCTAGTCGGTTCCTTGGTGTCCTGGCCTTGCCAAAAGGCGGGATAACAATGTCTATTAGGTACATTGGAAAGCACCGGGCCATGACCTCCTCCGATGATCCCAGCACTTCCATGTGACTCATATACTTCGTTAGATGAACCGCGGGATCTGTCCTCCCATTTTACATGTCCAGTGTTGGTAACTTGAATTCTGGTGGATTCTTGGCTTGCCTGATCGTAGGATCAAAGGGACACCTATTCACATCCTCCATATCTCTATTCACTAGTCCGCCCCTCATGGCTCATCTTACCATCTCCCCAATCCGTCACTATCTCCAAGTTGTAGTCCTTGTCCATTGTTTCTAATTTGCCCCCCGAGTTCACGAGGGATTCTTGGAATCTATTCTCCTGGCTGAGCATTCATTTCTCTATCAATGTCGCATTGCGTAGTTCCACCTGGTACTCCACCCGGGATTGGGCCAACATGATCTGGGTTATTGCCCCCTAGCTCTGGCGCTGTGCTAGATGGTCCCGCTCCGTTCTGAACTCTGGTTGCTCCTTGATTTTGCGCTCCAAGCTGCCCAATCTGATGAAGCAAGTTCTGGATCATTTCCTCTTGTCTTTTCATCATTGTTTCTATCTCATCCTTGGTGATGAAGATTGATGTCTGATTTGCACCTGAAGAAGCCTATTGACTCCCTTCATGCTGACTTCTCTCTGGCCTTTGTCTTCTATTTGACAGCCTTGTCATAGCTTTTTAGATCTGAATCTCTAAGCATTCAAACTCAATTTTCAAACGATAAGATTCCTGAATTAGCCTTCTCAGTGAATGTACCAAAGTGTTTGCGCCAAAAATGGCCACAAACCCCAAATTTTGTGAAAGCACCAGTGTATAAACACAAATTAGCAATATGTAATCACAGATCTCAGATCTAAGTAATGTAGAGGATAAAAAGTGAAGAATAATAAACTTAAAACAGAAAGAAATAGACAGAGACATAGAATTTATAGTGGTTCGGCGATCTTGCCTACATTCACTTTGAAGTTGATGACTTTATTGATGTTCACTTGATGATTTCAATTGATTACAGTAGATTACAGTCGATAATGATGATTTACAGCAGTGAAATTCGTTGGTTGCAGCAGCAATGGAGTTCAGATCTGGATTTGGCGGAGTCTGGGCGTTGGAGATCCCAAAGTGGAAGAAGAACCCCTATTCTGTTGGCTTTGGGGGTCTATTTATAGGTGTAGCAGGCTGGTATTTCGCTCTGATCTCGAGAGACCCTCTCTGGCACATGACCAGGCCCGCGCGTCCAAGCCCGTGAAGTTTTGGTCCGATCCGTGATCGATACGAACAAATTTCGTATCGATCAAGATTTCATCCATTGGAGTTGAAATTTGGCGTGGACATTCTTTAGCATGCACGTAGTCGTCTGTGAAAATTTCATAGCATTTGGACTTGTAGATTAGGAGATACGATCAATACGAATTGAGATTCTCGGTTTGCTGTTTCGTTCGACTCGCTTTTTATTCGACTTGGTTCTATTTGACTCGGTGATGTGGCGTTCATTCGTATTGACTCTTGTGCCTTGCTAGATGGAGTCGAACTAGATGGAGTCGAACATAGGCTATCTGATGGACGCGAAACGAAGCGAGTCGAAGTGGAGCGAGTCGAAGTAAGGCTCGAAGCGGAGCGAGTCGAAGAAGGCACTCCTGATGGTTGCGAAGCAAAGCAAGTCGAAGGGTGCGCTAATTGAGCGAGTCGAAGTGGAGTGTCCTGAGGGATTCGAACAGTGGCTTTGCCAAGGGAGTCGAACTTGATGGAGTCGAACAGTGGTTTGAAGTGGAGCGAGTCGAACTAGTGCTTTCTGATGGAGGCGAAGTGGATAGAGTCGAACAGTGGTTCTGTGATGGACGTGGAGCGAGTCGAAGTGGGCTTCCCAGATGGATTCGAACGGAGCGAGTCGAAGTGTGCATTTCTGAGGGACGCAAATTGAGCGATTCGAAGAAGGCTATTTTTAATCAACTTTGCATCGGTTGTAACTCGAGCATACGAATTCAGATTGACTTGAAATTTGGAACGTTGACTCTCATAGCTTTGCTTGTCATGTTATATCAATTTAAGCTCGATCCAGACTCAGACAAAATTCATCGATATCCATAGCGAAGCAGTGTATAACCGATCTCCGGGACAAACTACCTTTGGTTTTTAGTCAATTTCTCGGTGTCACGGCCTTGCCAAAAGGCGAGATAACAGTATACATGCTGATCCCTCTACAAGGTATATATACCGCTCACTCTGCAAGGTATATATACAGATCCCTCCGAAATAGCAACACCGATTATTGCACAGACGTCGATCCCTTTGAAGCAACAATACCGATCCCTCTATATTACCGATCCCTCATATGAACGATCCATTCATATGACTGATCCCTCCATATGACCGATCCCTCCTTATTACCGATCCCTCACATGACCGATCCATTCATATGACTGATCTCACTCTTATAGCAAACTGCCGATCCTTATACAACCGATCCCTAGACAAAAAAATATGGATCGAGTACGATCAATTTTTTAAAATAATATGAACCCATGTAGCAGCGTAGTGCCCCTACATTCTGCATTTGGAGCTCAACTTAAAAACGGTACATTCTATCCACTTCCTTTACATCCTATGATTGACTGAGGCATAGGGGATCAAGCGGCAGCTACTGAATTGCAGTGAAGAAATGGACAAGAAACTGCTACTAAAACGTTGCTCCCAAATGCTGGAGAACCAAGACGATATGAAACAAACTAGGATCGATTACTGGGTCAAGCTCCCAGGGTAGATAGCGATGCCTCAACTTACTAGCTTCCAAACACCTGACTTGGCAGCTTTGGTATGATGGCTTGCGAGAGAGAGCCAAGTACAGACTGACGACAATCAGAGCATCTCCCCCTATCAGAAACCATTCCCTAAAGCCATTTCATGAGCAGATTATCCAAGGAGATTCAACATACCGACCATGCCGACGTACTTTGGAAATACAGACCCCCGGTAGCATCTCATGAAATATGAGTGGTACATGGATTCCGCTAGAGCGACGGGTGCCATCAAATGCATATGGTTTCTAATATTCCTTGAAGGAGTAGCGATCATACAGTTTACACGATTATCGCCCAAGTCCATCTCCTCATTCGACTAACTAGCTCAAAAGTTTGCCGAGCAATTCAGAATTCATGCGACTTGACCTAAGGATGCGATGTCATTATCCAACCTAATTTAAGCACCAAACGAGATGCTGAAAGATTTCTTGCAAAGATACATCATCTCCGCCATTGAAGTGAGCAGTCCCAGTAAGCATATCAAACTAATGGCATTAATAAGGGGAATCGACCCCAAGTTGGATTTCAGCAAATGGTTAGCTAGAGAGCCTCTCTCGACCTTTGATCGCTTCTATTACAAAGCGAACTAGTTCCTACACAAGGAGGAAGGAAGACATACTAGATGGAAGAACAATGCAAGTCCGTTGGCTGAAGGAAGTTGTTATCCCGCCTTTTGGCAAAGCCGTAACACCAAGGAATTGACTAGTAACCAATGACGGCCCGTCCCAGAGATCGGTTATATACGGGCTCACTACAGATATCGATGAATTTTGTCCGAGTCCGAATCGAGCCAAAATTGTTAGGACGTGACAAGCTAAGCCATGGGACCCAACTTTTCAAATCTCAAGTAGATCCGAGTTCATATGCTCGAGTTATGAGCTATACAAGATTGGATGAAAATCAATTGCCGGTCGACTCGCTCCTTCGACTCGCTTCGCAGCACTCAAGAGAAGCCAACTTCGACTCGCTCCACGTCCCTCAGAGCTGCTCTCTTCGACTCGCTCCAGTCTGAAACCATCGAAAGTGCATACTTCGACTCGCTCCGCTCAAACAACTGTTCGACTCCCTCAACTTCGACTCCACTGCTCAAACCTCCCAGGACGCCCCACTTCGAATCGCTCTCCCAGTGCTAGCTTCGACTCGCTCTCCCGGTGCTAGCTTCGACTCGCTCGACCAATGCTAGCTTCGACTCGCTCGACCAAAGCTTCCTTCGACTCGCTCAACCAAGTGCTTACTTCGACTCGCTCGAAACAACGTCCAGGACAGAGTAAGAATCAAGTGCCACGTCATCGAGTCGAACGAAAGAGAGTCGAAACGGAAGCGAGTCGAAGGAATCAGCCTACCGAAAAGTTCATTTCGTATCGATCATATCTCCCAATATACAAGTACAAATGCTATGAAATTTTCACAGAAGACTACGTGCATGCTAAAGAATATCCACGCCAAATTTCGACTCCATTGGATGAAATCTTGTTCGAGTCGAAATCTTCTCGTGTCGATCACGGATCGGACCGAAACTTCACGGCCTTGGGCGTGCGGGCCTGGTCATGTTCCAGAGAGGGTCTCCCGAGATCTGAGCGAAATATCAGCCTCCTACACCTATAAATAGACCACCAAAGCCAACATAAAAGGGGTTCTTCTTCCTCTTTGAGATCTCCAACGCCCGGACTCCGCCAGATCCAGATCTGAACTCAGTTGCTACTGCCACAAACGAAATTCACCACTATAAATCACAATTGACTGCTGTAAATCATTGAATTCACTTGTAAACACAAAAGAAAGATCAATAAAGCAAACTACTTCATAGTGGACGTAGGCTATACGCCGAACCACTCTAAATTCTTGTGTCTCCTTGCACTTTAATTATTATCACTTATGAGATTTTGAGTTTTTGTTAGATAATTCCTCCTTTTACATTTAATTTCTTCACTTTATCTCTTCAAAGACTTCCAAAGAGTGTTGTGTCCAATTTTGGTACAAACACTTTGGTGCTTTCACTGAGAAAACCAAATTTTCTCCTGCTCTTTGGATCTCCTATCTATATTGGATTGCATAAATCTAAGAAGAAGATCCAGATCTAGAACTTTGAAGCCCTTCCATTCTATTCAGATTTGCAATCAGATATAGGAAAGGACTTCATTAATTCATTATGGTGAGCACACGTACCACTTCTGCAGCTGCTGAACAAGGAGCACGGGACCGACAAAATCCCGCGCAATCTCATCCATCCAACTAAATGCTGCAGGGCCTTCAGATCCATCAAGTCCAATCACTAGACAAGAATTTCATACATTGCTTCAAGAGTTGACCCAAAGTCGACAGCAGCTAGCGGAACAACTACGTGCTAACACGGAGTTGACTAACCAGCTAAATCGCTAAAGGCGAAGAAGATCTAGAAGAGACCAAGGTTCTCACTCCTCCACAAAAAGTTCAGCCTCCTCCGATGGCCAAACTAGATCCACCCATCCACGGTTGGGTGGAAGCTACACATAGGCCATGAGACAGCAACCTGCTCCGAACCTTGGGCAACCTAGAGCTGGACCATCCGTTAGCCTCCGCACAGAACCTTCAACTCGAGGAGGAGCTGCTCCTTATCTTGTTACCGGCAACATTGCTACCACGACCACTGTCGGACGGGGAGGTGATGCTAGAAACCAAGCCGATCCTGAACATAGCCAATGAGAGCAGACTCCCGAGCCTTATGTCCCTGAGGATGTTGAACCAAGGAGGTGAGGCATGGACCGTCGACCGCGTCCGGTCCAGACTCACGCTGTGGAACCCGACCACACCTTGGCACAACATGCTCCAAGTGTCCGAATGACAGATTTACCAACGATGATCCGCCAAATGATCCATGAAAGTCAGCGTCTCTCTAACGACGACTGGGGAATCTCCAGAAGTCATACCCCTTTCAGTGATGAAGTTTTATATGCTGAACCACCTGGGCACTTCAGGATGCCAGCTTTGCTAGTTTATGAAGGGAGTTCTGATCCCAATCAACACATCCTGAAATACGAATGGCTGATGAATGCTGCTAGAGATGATGACCCGGTAAAGTTCCGTAGTTTCCCCATTTCCCTAGGGGGCATCGCTACCATGTGGTTCACTTGTTTGCCACCATGATCCATCTCTAACTTTGACCAGATGGCCACCAAGTTTGTCGAACAATTCCGTATGCATGTGACGATGCCAAAAGACGTTAACACTCTATCTAGTGTTACGCAAGCTCCCGGAGAAACGCTTAGATGTTACTTAGAGCGATTCCATGCTGCATATGCAGAAATAAGCAATCCCAACGATAACTCTATCCTGATGGCTCTGACTAAGGGGATTGATACTGATTCCGAGTTCGGAAGATGGTTGGCTGGGAAACCACCTACGTCATTGGACCGATTCTATTCCAAGGCAGCCCAATTCCTGAGAAGGGAGGATGCAAAACAGTCTAGGAAGCAGGATGACGCAGGACCCAACATCGAAGGTATCTAGAGTAACGTCGCTGTTAAACAGTCCGGAGTTAGTTCTAGAAAAGTTCAGTTGAATGTCCAAAACAAACAGAATCAGTAGAGGGACAATAGAAATCAGAACAAAAAATGCGATCAAGATCGTGGACCACGGCGTAGAGCTTCCATGTACGAAAACTACACTCCATTGAACACGTCGTTGGAAAATGTGTATTTGCAAACCTGCAATAGCATGCAGTATAAGAAGCCTGCCCCGAAACCACCAACTGAAAGACAAATCTAAACAGGAAAGATTTGTAGATTCCATGAGAGTTATGGCCACAACTCCAATGAGTGTCGTCACTTGCAAGACCTCATTGAAAAATTGATACGAGAGCGGAAGTTGGATCAGTATGTATGGGCGCCGCAATCCGGTGGTGCAGGCCCATCAAATCAGATTCGTGCACCGAACTCGGAAAGACTGGAAGAAACCGCTCATGCGGACGGGAGGTTGGTCATCAATACAATAAGTGGCGGTCCTCACCCAACAGATCGAAGCTGGAAGGAAATGGAGTCGTATGCCAGTTCTATCAGGCATGCGGACTTCGAGTGTTGTAATAGTTTTGATGAAGCGGCTCCGGCCAAGCAACAGAAAATGATGACGGATGACATCGTGTTCAGGAGCAGAGATGCAGATAAAGTCGAAGCTCCCACTATCGATCCACTGGTCATCTCAGCACAAGTAGGTCCCGCTTGGATAAAAAGGATCCTGGTTGACAGTGGAAGCTCTATGAATATTTTGTTCAAGCGATCTTATGATCAAATAAAGATGGAAGCCGCAGACTTGAAACATTGTCAATCTCGAGTCCAAGGTTTCAACGGAAGTGCCACAATTCATACTGGGATGGTGGAACTGCCAATAGAGTTGGGAGTTGGAGAACTTCAGAAAGTACGGATGTCGCAGTTCATCATTTTGGACATAGACTCCCCTTACAATGCTTTCTTGGGCCGACCGAACCTCGCTGATTTCAGAATAGCCATTGCCCCATGGTGTTTGACCTTAAAATTTCCCACGGATCATGGAATAGGAATCATTCAGGGAGATCAAGCCACTGCCAGAGCCTGTTATGTTGCTGAGCTGCGGGAGGCGCAGCGAAAGGAGAAGGGAAAGGGCTTAGAGGAATCTCTCTGCGTCCGTTTCGCCGATAATTGACAATTAACGCCCGGGCCCAGGCCCGGGCACCCCAGCCAATTCCTCAAGGATCTTGACCCGAGAGAAACTGAAGACGAAGGAGAATCTAAAGAAAGTCAAGCATCCCCGGCCGAACTGACAATTGATGTCCCAATTGACAATAACGATGATTCAAAAATAATAAAGATTGGATCTCAGCTAAGCCAACAAACTCAAGAGGAATTGGTTTAATTTCTGCGGGAAAATCTTGACGTATTTGCCTGGACACACTCTGATATGTGTGGGATCTCTCCGGACATCGCGAGCCACACTCTAAACATTGACCCACGGCATGTCCCGGTCAAACAAAAAAGGCGCGGTATGGATCCAGAGAGATCTGCCGCCCTTAAAGAGGAAGTAGAAAAGCTTGAAGCAAACATATTCATTCGAGATGCGTTATATCCTGAATGGGTGTCAAATCCCGTGCTCGTCCGAAAGCCAAACGGGAAGTGGAGAACATGTGTCGGCTATTCCGATCTGAATAAAGCGTGCCCCAATGACAGTTTCCCGCTTCCTAGAATTGATCAACTAGTGGATTCGACGGTCGGACATGAACTCTTATCCTTCATGGACGCGTATTCAGGCTACAATCAGATACCGATGCATTTACCCGATCAAGAGCACACCAGCTTCGTAACCAATATGGGACTTTACTGTTACAAGGTTATGCCGTTCGGACTCAAGAACGCTGGAGCTACTTACCAACGGTTGGTCAATCGGATGTTCGCTAATCAAATCGGGAAGACAATTGAAGTATATGTAGACGACATGCTTGTGAAGTCCCGACTCTCCACCGACCATGTAAAAGACCTGGAAACTATGTTCAACATACTTCGGGAGTACAAGATGAAGCTTAACCCACTGAAATGTCACTTTGGAGTTGCATCCGGAAAGTTCCCTGTGTTCATCATCAACGCCCGAGGAATCGAAGCCAATCCCGAAAAGATTTGGGCAATCAGAAATCTTGAAACTCCCAAAACTATAAAGCAAGTCCAGAGTCTCAATGGAAAGGTAGCAACATTGAGCAGGTTCATTTCAAAGTCCACTGACAAATGCATTCCCTTCTTCGATCTGATTCAAAAATGGAAACAAAACTTTGAATGGACCACAGAGTGCGAGGGCGCATTCCAAGCACTAGTCCAACATCTGTCCACACCGCTGATACTATCAACGCCTATTGATCATGAGAAGTTGTTCATATATCTGGTGATATCAGAAAACGCTATCAGCTCTACATTAATCCGAGAAGAAGACAAGGTACAGAGGCCCATATACTATGTCAGCAAACGATTGACTAGGGCTGAAAGAAATTATCCAAAGCTGGAAAAGTTGGCTTACTGCCTTGTCATTGCATCAAGGAAACTCCGACCATACTTCCAGGCACATTCCATTATTGTCTACACCGACCAGCCGTTACGACAGGTCCTTTCGCGGCCTGAGACGTTTGGTAGGTTACTCAAGTGGAATATCAAACTGAGCCAGTTTGACCTTACTTACGCTCCGAGACGGGCCATACAAGGACAAGTCCTAGCCGATTTCATAGCTGAATTTACCATCCTAGAGGACTTGCCCGAAGCTAGTGAATCCCCCGAGTATGTCTTGAAACTTTATACTAACGGATCATCAAACGACCGGTGTTCAGGCGCTGGTATTTTACTTGAAACTCCCGAAGGTCGATCCATATGTTATGCCTTAAAGTTCTATTTCCATGTGACTAATAATGAAGCTGAATATGAAGCCCTCCTAGCTAGCTTGAAACTTTCTAGAGATTTGAGAATTATCGTAGTGGAAATTTATTGTTATTCACAATTAGTTGTGTGTCAGGTACGAGGAGAGTATCAAGCAAGAGATCGAAGGTTGGCTGCCTACTTAGCTCGAGTTAAGGAAGTACTAGACCATTTCGATTACTACGCCATCTACAGTATACCTCGAGAACGCAACCAAAAGGCCGATTCATTGGCGAAGCTAGCCAGCATAGGCAAAGCTCAACAAATGGGACTCGTTCCCGTAGAAACGCTATCTTCCCCAAGTATTGATCGGGCGGAAATAAACCGGGTATGCGAAACCATCCCTGAAAAAGATTCATGGATAACTCCACTCAAAAATTACATTGAGCACGGAACCCTGCCGGAGCGCAGGAGTGAAAAAAGACAGGTCCTTCGAAAGGCCTCAAGGTTTACCATCCAGAATGGATTCATGTATAGAAGGGGGTACTCAGTCCCTCTACTCCGGTGTATCACTCACAATGAGATTAAACAAGTATTGCATAATGTGCACGAGGGAGAATGTGGCGATCACACAGGGGGGCAAGCGCTTGCCAAGAAAATTCATCGCTACGGATATTACTAGCCTACCATGAATCGTGATGCGTTGGACTACGCAAAGAAATGTGATAGGTGCCAGAAATATGCCTGAATTCCTAGAGCTCCTCCTACTGAGATAACGCAGATGGTCAGCCCATGGTCGTTCGCAATGTGGGGCATCGACATCATCGGTGCTCTACCTCTAGCAAAAGGTGGTGTGAAGTATGCCATCGTCGCAGTTGATTACTTTACAAAGTGGGCCGAAGCTCTCGCTACCATTACAACGAAGAAAGTAATCAACTTTGTGGTTCGTAACATCATCTGTCGATTCGGTCTCCCACACATTATTACGGACAACGGAACCCAATTCGACAGTGCTGAATTCAAAGATTTCTGCAAACGATTTCACATCCAGAAGAAATTCTCCACAGTTGCACACCCTCAAGCAAACGGACAGGTCGAAGTAGTTAATAAAGTTATAAAGTCCATCCTGAAGAAACGACTGGAAATGGTCGGGGGCAAGTGGGTTGATGAACTTCCTATGGCTTTATGGGCTTACCGAACAACCCACAAGACCGCGACCGACCACACTCCATTCTCTCTTTCGTACGGTTCAGAGGCCGTTATTCCAGTCGAGCTAGAAATACCTTCTTATCGTGTGACATACTATGATCCAAAGACAAATGCTATATTGCTCGCTGAATCTCTCGATCTACTAGATGAGAAGCGTGAAGAAGCTGATTTGAGGGCAGCTGCGCATCGAAGTCGAGTCGCCCGATTGTACAATGCCAAGGTCTGTCCGCAAACCTTCGAACTAAGCGATCTCGTCTTAAAAAGAATCTATCTGGTTCCTTCACATATGAAGCCGACATGGGAAGGACCGTATGTTATTGAACGAAGGCTCGAAGATGGCACATTCAAGTTATCGACCGTCGACGGTCTTAGCCTCCCAAGAGCTTGGAATAGCGAGAGCCTTCGCCGCTATTACACCTGACAGGCTATCTTCATCCATTTAGTTTACTTTCCTTTTCGGAAATTTGTTTATGCATTTCGAAATTAGAACTTGTAATAAGGCTACTGACTTAGCCCTACTTTCTTATTTCAGCAATAAAATGCAACCTCTTCGAGCCAGAGCTGTGATTTACTTGAAATACTTCATATGACCATCACTATGCACGGAGAGCTAAGTCTCATCATACGGTAGGATTTATTCAAATAGAGAGTGGCTGCGATGCAACCAATCACTCCCTAAGTGAAACCCGAGCTCGGGGGCAAGCCATCACATCAAAGTCAAAGAAGGGATTGATACACGACAATCCTTCATCAACTCCGAACTCCCAGAGCGCGAGTCGGAGTATAAACATTCAACTCCGTATTCCCATAGTGCGAAGCAGAGTATAAACATTCAACTCCAAACTCCCAGAGCGCGAGTCGAAGTATAAACATTCAACTCCGTATTCCCAAAGTGTGAAGCGGAGTATAAACATTCAACTCCGAACTCCCAGAGCGCGAGTTGGAGTATAAACATTCAACTCTGAACTCCTAGAGCGCGAGTCGGAGTATAAACATTCAACTCTGTATTCCCAGAGTGTGAAGCGGAGTATAAACATTCAACACCGTATTCCCAGAGTACGAAGAGAAGTATAAACACTCAACTACGTATTCCCAGAGTGCGAAGCGGAGTATAAACATCAACTCCGTATTCCCAGAATGCGAAGAGGAGTATAAACATTCAACTCCGAACTCCCAGAGCGCGAGTCGGAGTATAAACATTCAACTCCGCATTCCCAGAGTGTGAAGCGGAGTATAAACATTCAACTCCGTATTCCCAGAGTACGAAGCGGAGTATAAACATTCGACTCCGTATACCCAGAGTGCGAGCCGGAGTATAAACATCGGTTCTGAATTTCTAGGGTACAAGTCGGTGCATAGACGTCGACTTCGGATTCCCATAATGCAGAACGGAGCCTAAACACCAACTTCAAGTTCCCGAAGCATATGGATCGAAATATAATTATCAAATCCAAACTCCCAAAGCGCGAGTCGGAGTACAAAAACCAATTCCAAGTCCCTAGTCAGCGGGCATATGATTGAAACTCAAGCCAGCGTGACCAACCGCCAGTAAACAAATGAGGATCCCCGGAGTGCGGATATGATCATCAACGATCGGACAAACGCGAATAAACCGCTCAATCCCCGTTTGCCTTAAACGCCCGTCCAACGGCACTAGACTTGGCATGCCAAGAGAAAAGGGTAATCGCTGACTGATGTTTTACAACATGCCACCAAGACTGGGGGGCAAGACTTAAGCATCAATCGTAGACTGAAGCAATACGACGTCAAAAATTCGACTCGTTTCCCGGTAGAAAATCATGTCGACAATACCCGAACTTGGCAAACAGGAACAAACTTCATTCGGAAACTGAAACTTCACAAGTGCAGTCCAGACACTGAAACACTTAGACAAATACACAATGACAAAAAAAAGTCAAAAAAGATAAGTTTCATCTCTATCAATTATAGAAGAAGTTCGTATACAAGTTTCCAAAAATTCCTGCTAGGAGGGGCCGAACCCGCATCTATACACGGCTAACAAAATGCAAACCAAAATACACCGGGAGAGCATGCCTAATCTTTCTTTTTCCTTAGTTTCCTCCTCGATGTGGACCCGTTGGAGCCATCGCCAGTCTTCCTCTTCGAGCCTTTGCTTTGTGGCAGTTGGTCTTCAGGCGAGGGCATTATGTCGACGTCCTCCTCCGAACTCGTGTGAATAAGAATGCTCCCTACGGGCGGAGTCGGAGGAACGGGATCAATTACATAAGGTGGAATGGGCAGGCTGGTGAGAAAGACAGAACTACCAGGAGACATCATTCTGAGTGGGGCAGGTCTCGATGCTGCCATCCCACCTCCAAAGCTGCCGCCATAACTAGCTGCTGCCAGTTCAGCATCAATCTGAGCAAACATCTCCTCTTCGGTTACTGCTTGAGCCCCGTTGGGGGCATCAGCAATCGGCATTGAAGAGCTTGCAGCAGGATCAGTTCCGCTCATAGAAGATGGCAAGTCAGCACGAGGATCGCTGTTGCAGCAAAAAAGTTCATCCATCAGCTACTCATTGAACACGATCGTACTCCCTTGCATATCATCAATCGGGGCAGCTGTGCTCACAGTGGTTGCTTCGGTCACGATAGCCTCCTGCGTCTGATATAATCCTTGAGTAGCAGGAGGCATGTACGGCGCAACGTCAATCACTAGACAGAGAATAAAAGAATTGTTAGAACTTAAACTCGATCGAAGACTTCGACTCATGAAAGACATGTGGAATGTTCGGAGTACCTTCCTCAGTTCGGCTTAAAAGCGACGGGGCGGCTTCAGTCGTTTGCGCTATAGTCGGAGACATCTGCGGCTGATTCGGATTATAGGCAGGAACAGCTTGAGGACCAACCGCAGGCAAAGATTCACGCTTGGTTGACACCGGAAGGTCAAGACTTGCATTATGATGTCCAACCCCGGAGCCTTCTCCTACTTCCAGGTGCTGGGTGCCGAGCCTCTCCTTCTCATAAGAGATCATTAAATCATGGAGAATCTTCTTTTCGTCATCAGTTAACAGACGATTCTCGAGTTCGAATTCATCGACAAATTCACCCGGGTGCGCCTCTTTCTCTTCCTCGACCAGTCGGCCCCAAGCACTGTGGAGATGCATCGAATAATCATCGAGCCAGGCCAGACCCCTGTGCCTCAGCACGTTAGCATTATAGACAACGAGGAGGTCTTCAATGTCGGCCTCTAGCCTAGAATCGGCCAATTTCACCCTTTCCTCGACCTCAGTCTCCACCTTTTGGACTTTAGCCACCACCTCATCCCGTTTGCCCCTAAGTAGAACAGCCTGTTCGCACGCCTCCTGGGCTGCGTTGTTTGCGTCGTCTTTTTCTTTGGCCATATCGGCAAATTTGGCCTTGAGTTCATTAAGCTCCATGACCACCGCGTCCTGCTCAGCAATGACTTTAGTGTTCCGGTGGCCCATCTCCTCCACCAGGGCAACGTGAGTCTGTCCAAACCTCTCCATCTCCGCCTTTGCCTCGTCAGCCCTTTTGACGGCCTCAATCTCAGATTTTAGAGAAGACTCGGACTCAGCACAGAGTACTTGAATAATCCGATCTCTTTTGGCAAGCTCGGTCTCCATCTTCTCGAGTGCTTTGGCCCGCTCAAAGGCTACTTTGGAAGCTTTTTCAGCGGCTTTTGCCCACTCCCGGTATTGGGTGTAAATATTGTGGACATAATCATGCATCGTGCCTTCTACCCCTGATGGAATTCTCTTCAAGTGGGGGGGGGGAAGACATAACCGTCGAAGAAGATATTTGGAAAATCCTTCTTCATTTGAGCCAACTTAAGGGCCCCTTCTCAAGTGGGATCAACGGCCACCTGCTCTGTAACCATGGAAGATGTAGTCTCGACTCTTTGAAGATGAGTCTCAGATCTAGAAGTGTGAAAAGAATGCCTGTGACGAGGAGGCTCTGACGGCGGTGGAACATGAGTAGGAGGTGGAGATAGAAGCCTAGGAGGAGAAGAACGTGATCTAGACCGGTGTCGGTATTCTCTATCCCTGTCACGCCCATACCTATCCTGACTACAGTACTCGCGATCGCGATCCCTATCACAATCCCTCCTGCGGGAATCGTAGTAACCAGAAGACTTTCGGGCAAAACGAAGACTCCCTAGCATTGATCCTCTTCCAGACATAGTACCTGAAAATGAGAAGCGAAGAAAGAGTTAGCAACTTCCTAAGTTGGACGAAGTACAGTTGTGAATCATGTAGTGTAGTGAAGTGTATGCATGTGCAATCCCCCGACCAACCAGAAATGCTGGCCGCACTCAAAGCAAGCGACCCGCTCGGTTCAAAAGCACTATCAAGCCCTTCCATCCCGGTGTCATGTGGAGACGACATGAAATCCGGGATCGGGATATCATCAAGCCCTGCAAAAGGACTCTCCATTTGCAAGGGAGGAGCCTCTGAAGTTCTAATCCCATGGAAAGGTAAAGACACGACCACGGATTTAAATCTCTTGGATTTGGGGCGTTTGTGAGCAGCAGCCTTGCCTTTTCTTCTTCCTTCGGAATCCTGGACATCGGAAGGAGGCCCGGGCGGGAGCTCAGTATTGGTGGGCGTTCTTTCTGGATCAACTTCTTCGGTGATCACGACTGCGGGCGCTTTGCGCTTCACGCGTTTCTTCGAGGTCGCTCTATGTATCACTTCCAGATGGATGCTCTGCCTTCGTTCTATCAGCCCGACAGCCCTCAAATTCCTGTCAATCGGGACTAAGTCTATGTGCCTCTCTTTGCACGGAAACGCTTGAAGATTCCGAACAAGTTCTCTGAAGTACGCGCCATCGGGACAAGAGATTGCGGCTATAAGAAAGGAGAAGTATGTCAGTTTGTGAAGTCAGTTACTAGTATCTCAATGATTCGAGAGAGAAGTGGCAACACTTACGTCTATCCAACCACCGCCCAGCAAATCGAGGGGGGCACCGAATGTAGAACCATTCGGTTTTATAATAGCTTAGCCTTCCCCAGGAGCCCTGTACAATGTGGTAGCTCCTGACCGCTTCCAGGAAGGTGAAAGTGGGGTTGTCTCCACGGCTCTTGACATTGAATAAATATCAGATCTCGATCGGCTTCGGCAGTCGGAAGAAGATCTCCATAAAGAGAACAAAGATGCTATTCAATAAGGCATACCCGTTGGGATGCAGCTGAGATGGAGCTATTCCAAGAAACGATAACAACTCCCTTATATAGTCATTGAAGGGAGGAAGTGTCCCCGCCGTGCAAGCATGACGGTTGGAAGCTGTAAAACCCTCCAGGGGATTGTGTGGCCTGTCACTCCGCCCAGGAAGTAGCACGTCATCAAGCGACAAGCCATGCCTTAAGAAAATCCATCCTAACATATCTTCGGAGATACCCGACGGCACGGAATCTGTTGGATTGAGAATATACCGAGCACCCGGACGCTCATCCGGAGCAGGCTCTATAACTTCGGCTTCGATAACCAGTATCTCTATGGATGGAGGAATAGAACTTGGGAGGTCCGGCTGCTGAGAACTTGAAGGGTCCATGACTAGCTAGCTTATAAAAAATCATTGTTAAACTGACAAATAATACCCGTGCATCCCCCAGTGTAAAGCGTGTAACTGTGTTGTGCATTGTAGTATTGTATATTATTTTAGGTGATCAACCGGATTAAAGAAAGCATGTAAACGACGAGACTTTGGAATTCAGTCAGAAGGACCGTCATCGTTGACCGTCACAACCATGCCATCCAGTTATTAACTATCACTCCAAATCAAAGTTTGGTGTCAGTTTTTATAAGTTGCAGTTTCATCGACGAGCTTCGATAGGAAGTCGGATATGTAGTGAAACGGTTAAGTCCAGGTATGCCAATTTGAAGCTCGTCGGAGGCAGTGGTTCGAGTGTGTGAGAAGTTTCAAAGTATTTTGATGATCAAATTTTTATTGCTTATGAGAGCCATGTTCGCATCGATGAATTATAGTCGAGTGCGTTTGAGTTAGACTCGATCAGAAGGATGGAGTGCAAGTTCGACTCGTTCCAGAGCCATCTACTTCGACTCGATCCAAAAGCTATGCATTTCGACTCGATCCAAAGCAACCACTTCGACTCAGTCCGAAGCTACGCATTTAGACTCGATCCGAAGCAACCACTTTGACTCGATCCGAAGCAACCACTTCGACTCGATCCAAAGCAACCACTTCGACTCGATCCGAAGTAACGCGTTTCGACTCGATCCAAGACTGTTGCTTCGACTCAAATCAAGGCCATTCACTTCGACTCGATCGAAAGCCACCGTTTTGAATTGATCAGACACAGCCCCTTTGTTTCTATCAACAGAGTCAAAGCGTTCGACTCGATGCGAAGCTCCACCATCGATCGATACGAAGGCCTCCAACTCATCATCTCGAAACCCATACTCCAGATCGACACGAAGCTATGACCAAGGGATTTTCGATCGACCGTGACTCTGTTTGATTTGGTGTTCAGAATCGAGTCTCCTCGGTTACGCGATGTTTTCACTTAAGGGATTACCTAAATTTGTCAACTAGTTCGAATAATCGAAGGTATGAATCGATTCGAAGGCGAGTATGTTTGTTCTATCTTCTTGAGTTTCTGAGCGTTACGAAGGCAGATAAAGATGAAAGGTAAAAAGTGGAAAAATGGCTAAGTACAAAGTATTTATATGGATTTGGAAACAAAGGGAATAAATGCTTCGTAGACCGAAGGATTCGAACATACGTTTCGACTCCCTCTCCAGTGCGTCAAAACAAAAGCTCTCCTTCGCATCGCTTCCTTCGACTCCCTCTCTGGTACAACGAAACAAGCAGTTCGAATCCATTAGGGAAGCGCATTTCGACTCGCTCCATTTCGACTCGCTCCATTTCGACTTGCTCCATTTCGACTCGCTCAGTTCACGTCCATCATCGAGTCGAAAGAGCACTTCGTATCCATCGAGCCATGGCTTCCAGAGGCCAACTCCATCAACTCGACATTTCTGCTTCGCATCCATAAATCCAATGAAAATTATCTTCGATGTTTCAATCCTTCACATCGATTCAGGAGAGGATCGTTACGATGGAACATTCAAAAAAAAACAACCATCAAATGGTGTTGCAACGAAATTCACATCGGTTCAGGAGAGGATCAATACGGAATTCAGAAAACAATAAACTGACAATGACTCGAGAACGTACAAACGTCAGCGGGAGTCAGGTTAACATATATGCATGAATGTCGGACTAATATTCAATATTCTAGATTTTCGGAAATCAGAAGTTCATCTAATAACGATTACAACAGCAAATGGGTAACCACTAGCATACAACAATCAGTTGCAACAATACATGATACAGCAGTCAACAGTTTACATTATCAAGAAGAACGGTCAAAGATTACAGCTTTCATCAACGAGACAATAATTATTCAGAGTAGAGATGGCAGGATTTCAAAGCATGTCATGTTCCCACAAGACGTACTTTGGGGGGAAAATGTTATCCCGCCTTTTGGCAAAGCCGTAACACCAAGGAATTGACTAGTAACCAGTGACGACCTATCCCAGAGATCGGTTATCTATGGGCTCACTACAGATATCGATGAATTTTGTCCGAGTCAGGATCGAGCCAAAATTGGGAGGACGTGACAAGCAAAGCCATGGGAGCCAACGCTTCAAATCTCAAGTCAATCCGAGCTCGTATGCTCGAGTTATGAGCGATACAAGATTGGACGAAAATCAATTGCCGGTCGACTCGCTCCTTCGACTCGCTTTGCAGCACTCAAGAGAAGCCAACTTAGACTCGCTCCACGTCCCTCAGAGCTGCTCTCTTTGACTCGCTCCAGTCTGAAACCATCGAAAGTGCATACTTCGACTCGCTCCGCTCAAACAACTGTTCGACTCCCTCAACTTCGACTCCACTGCTCAAACCTCCGAGGACGCCCCACTTCGACTCGCTCTCCCAGTGCTAGCTTCGACTCGCTCTCCCGATGCTAGCTTTGACTCGCTCGACCAGTGCTAGCTGTGACTCGCTCGACCAAAGCTTGCTTCGACTCGCTCAACTAAGTGCTTACTTCGACTCGATGGAAACAACGTCCAGGACAAAGTAAGAATCAAGTGCCACATCATCGAGTCGAACGGAAGCGAGTCAAAACGAAAGCGAGTTGAAGGAAACAGCCTACCGAAAATTTCACTTCGTATCGATCGTATCTCCCAATCTACAAGTCCAAATGCTATGAAATTTTCAAAGAAGACTACGTGCATGCTAAAGAATATCCACGCCAAATTTCGACTCCATTGGATGAAATCTTGATCGAGTCCAAATCTGCTCGTGTCGATCACGAATCGGACCGAAACTTCACGGGCTTGGGCGTGCGGGCCTGGTCACGTGCCAGAGAGGGTCTCCCGAGATCTGAGCGAAATATCAGCCTCCTACGCCTATAAATAGACCCCCAAAGCCAACAGAAAAGGGGTTCTTCTTCCTCTTTGAGATCTCCAATGCCCGGATTCCGCCAGATCCAGATCTGAACTCAGTTGCTGCTGCCACAAACTAAATTCACTGCTACAAATCACAATTGACTGCTGCAAATCGTTGAATTCACTTGTAAACACAAAAGAAAGATCAATAAAGAAAACTACTTCATAGTGGACGTAGGCTATACGCCGAACCACACTAAATTCTTGTGTCTCCTTGCACTTTAATTATTCTCACTTCTGAGATTTGGAGTTTTTGTTAGATAATTCCTCCTTTTACATTTAATTTCTTCACTTTATCTCTTCAAAGACTTCAGAAGAGTGTTGTGCCCAATTGTGGTACAAACAGAAGTCAAAGTGAGGGCATCATTGAGGCCTTAGATGAGGACTCGGATTCTAGGAGACAACCCAAAATCTCAAAATCCGACTCACATACTCCTTTGAACGATTCAATTAAAACATCTACTTGGAGACTCATGACTCGAAGCAGTACCTGAAACGAGCGTCGATAGAGTCCACCGAAACCTAGAAGAAATCCAAAAAATGTTGTATATTTCAAGATACACACGGTCATAACACTGGTGATTGTAGACACCTCCGAGATTTGATCGGAAAGTTGATCCGAAAAGGAAAGCTTCAACAATATGTGCAAGCCTTGCAGAATGGTGGGTAAGGAACATCTGATGCCTATCAATAAAGAACTTTGATTATCAATTGGACCGCCGACGGTCGAGATCCCACTGAAAGAAGCTAGGGCAAAGTGGAATAGAGAGCACACTATGCCGCTTCACTTATCAGTGAGATTTATTCCGATCTTCTTTGAATTATTTTATTTCAATTTCAATTATGTTGTGAACTATGGACAACTTGAATTAAACTCTTGCATATGATGCAGGTAACCAAGTACCTAGAGTTGGGCACTAACCAACCTCCATGGACCATGATCGGACCTACGAAGCATAACAAGACGAGCATGATTCAGCCGCTCATCAGCTACTAGATGCCCCTAACTTAGGTCAAAGATTCGAAATGGAAAGTGTGTGTTACTCGACCATCCACTTCTTACTTTGTGCTTCAATTCTGACAGAACATCTATGCCTTACTCAAAGCCCGACAAGGTCGGAATCTAATACAAAGTGGACAGAACTAACCGTCGACTCATCAACCTCCACACTTGACTTGGAGACCAAAGAAAGACTTGGAGTGGATGCAACCCAACCATCCACTCACCAGCTCATACTTGAAGTTCGCCAAAATACTTATACCTCTCCCGAAGCTCAGCACGGCCGAAGTCTAACTAAAGTGGATGCAATTTGACCGTCCACACATTAACTCCGACCCTGGAAACAGCAAACAGTCTATTAGCTTGACTTAAAGTAGGCATGATTGACCGTCTACTCATCAGCCGTCGCCCTCGACACAAGGATACAATTGAAATGTGAGGTGGATGTAACTTGACCGTCCACCCAACAACTCTCTCTTGATCTGCCGGGAGGAGCAAATTGGATGCAGTTCGACCATCCATCAGCAAACTTTGGTCCCCAGAGCGTGGACTATTATAAACACCAAAATGATGGATGCGGTACAACCATCCATTGACCAACTCTAGTCCCCAGAGAGCGGACTGCAGTATAAACACTAGATGGGTGTGACGGACCACCCATGGACCAACTTTGGTCCCCGTAGCACGGACCGAAGTATAAACATCAAATGGGTGTGACTGATCAACCATCATAAAACTCTGGTCCCCAGAGTGCGGATCGGAGTATAAATAAAAAAAGTTGGACACGGTTCGACCGTCCATCGATCAACTCTAGTTCCAGAGTGTAGACCGAAGTATAAACATCAAATGTGTGTGACTGACCACACATTATAAAACTCTGGTCCCTAGAGCATGGACCAGAGTATAAATACAAAAAGATGGACACGGTTCGACCAATCATCTCTGGTTCCCAAACCGCAGACCGGAGTAGAAACATCAAACGGGTGTGACTAACTACCCATCATAATACTCTGGTCCCAGAGTGCAAACCAAAGTATAAACACAACAGGATGGACGCGGTTCGACCGTCCATCGATCAACTCTGGTTCCCAGAGCGCGGATCGGAGTATAAACATCAAAAGGATGTGACTGACCACCCATCATAAAACTCTTGTCCCAAGAGTGCTGACCAGAGTATAAACAAAAAATGATGGATGCGGTTCGACCGTCTGCTCCTCAACTCTTGCCTTTTACTTAAGGGCAAACACATGACTCAAAATTGATGCAATCTGGCTATCTCCTCCCATGATCAAGCTCGAATTTCTTCATAACACTCATCTTACTCCCAAGGCTTGGCAGAAACTGGATCCAAATGGAATTGGATACGGTACGACCATCCACGCATCGGCTGGTGTCATGGATGTAGAGGGCAATTTAAGAGCCCAAGCCTAAATTGGACGTGGTTCGACCGTCCAATCCAAAGAGGATGTGATATGTCCATCCACGACCTTGTTTGCACCTAAGGTACGGTGAACTATCCAAGCCTTGCCCGGACATTCGCAAGCCCAAATTTCGAACCAGGACATGGACGTGGTTCGACCGTCCAGCAAATAACTCTGGTCCCCTAGTGTAGATTGGAGTATAAAGACAAATTGGGTGCAGTTCAACCACCCGCTAGCAAAATGTTATCCCTAGAGTGCAGATATGAGTATAAACAAATAGATGAGTGTAGTTCGACCACTCAATATTCCATAAACATCGACATGAACTCGACAGGTGGAGTATGAACTCACTACGGATGGAATTCGACTATACACAAACTAATTCTACTAACCCAAGAATGGGAGCGAGAGTACAAACTACTACAAGCTGAGTACGACATCTTACTATAGCTCCGGCTGGGTGATCTTTACAACTTAAGGCAATGACCGCAAGAAGGCCTAAATACAAAACTAATCGTAACGACATCCAAGTTACGGGCAACCGACCATATCGTTCAGCCAGGTCGACAGGCAATGTCGATCCAACCTTTCTATATCGTGTCGTTGGGTCGGTGATCAATATCGATCCACACTAAACACAAATGGATATGACATGGATGTCTTTCAAGAAACTTCGATCAATAGAATGCAGATAGGAGAATAAACCCCAAATAACTATGACCTGATCATTAATTCTCCAGCACCCTCCGTTTATCCATCAGGAGGAGTATGAAACCAGATGAGCATGACTCGAGTACACCCAAGCTAAATCTATCCCGAGATCTGGCAAGGTAATATGAATCAAAATGGGCACGACTGATCGTCTGACTTTGAATGAATGTGATGCAACCGTTCATTCGTTGACTCTTACCATGATCCGACTAGAAGAGCAATACGAAACGAACGTGAGTTGACTGTCCGCACACTGATCCTTGCCCTTGGTCCGGCAGGGAGTGCATCAATCACTGATTGGACATGACTTGCCTTCCTACTTATTGACGTATGCCCTAAACTTTAGGGCACGAGCAGGAAACAAGATGAATGTGAAACGACCATTCATTGATCAACTCTAATTCCTTGGAGATTTGGTGGGAGTAAAAATATGACTAGGACGGGAGTCGACCGTCCATGCCATACATTTATCAAGATGAGACCGGGGGAAGAAGTGTTAGCATCCAAAGACTAACTGCGATAGCTCAATACCGTGACTCATCCCTGGTGTTTACGATGACTCGAGGCTACGACCGAAAGGATGCCTAGAGATAGAATTGTCAAATCAATGCCCAAGCTTAACGGCAACTGACCATCACTCCAACCCGAATAACGAGTAACAAATCATGAGTGCATTGAATGGAAAGTGCATTACTCGAATATACAAGACTAAACTCTACTTGTGTTTGATTCAACATGCTTCTAAGACTGATCTTTTGCCGTTTGCAGATAATCGCTCAAAGCATTTAGAACCCTTCACTATCAGGCTCAATAACTCATGACAAGACTTTGGGATTCGACCGGAGTAACTGTCATCATTAACCTTCCCAACCAAATTTCACGTTGATTGTTACACGAAATAGTTACATTTGAACTCAAGGAATCTGAGACTACACCCGCTAAGCTGACAATCGACATTACAATCAACCATGGCGACCCATAACGAGTACTAAAGATTGGATTACAACTCAGTGCAATGATGATGAAAGAATTACGTGGCTTTCTCCGAATGAATCTTGATGTGTTAGCTTGGACCCATTTTGACATATGTGTGATCTCACCGACTATTGCGAACCATGCATTGAATATCGACCTAGGCATGTCCTGGTGACATAAAAGCAACGCACCATGGATCTAGAGGGATTTTCTACAATTAAAATTAAAGTGGATAAACTAAAAAACAATAGGTTTACCAGTGATACCCTCTACCCGAAATGGGTATCCAATCCAATTCCTGTGAGAAAAACTGATGGAAAGTGGCAAACGTAAATCGACTACTCTTATCTGAACAAGAAATGCCTGAAAGTCAGCTTTCTACTTTCGAGGATTGACCAGCTGATACAATCAACCACTGGATATGAACTGCTTTCATATATGGATAAGTACTTTGGATACAACTAGATTCTGAGCACGTCCTCGATTAGGGGCACACCAACTTCATTACTGATCTAAGGAAATATCATTATGTTGTGATGCCATTTGAACTAAATAAAGTTGAAGATACTTACCAAAGACTGATCAACATGATGTTCAAAGACCAGATCGGGCGATCGAAGGAAGTATATGTGAATGATATGTTCGTGAAGTCACGACGGTCAAACGACCACATCGATGACTTAGTGGAGATGTTCAGTGTTCTACGAAAATATGGAACGAAACTAAATACCTTGAAATGCCCTTTGGGCGTTGCATTGGGGAAATTTCGATGTTTCATCATCAACTCTACATAATCAGAGCCGATCCCCAGAAGATTCAAGCAATTCGAAACATCTAGGTACCAAAGACGAATATGCAGGTATAGAGCTTACAAAGAAGGTTGCCGCCCTAAGCCGCCTCATCTCCAGGGCCATCAATAAGTGTATTCCTTTCTTTGACTGGATCAGGAGAGGGAAAACGAACTTTGAATAGATGCAGGATTGCATAGATGCATTTCAAGCTCTAGTAGATCACTTAGAGAGACCTCCCATTCTATCCAAGCCTATGGATCCTGAATACTTATACATCTATTTAGCGGTATATACACCATAAGTGCTACACTGTTATGTGATGAGAATCAGATCCATAGGCCTGTATATTATGTTAGTAAGCAATTGACAGGTGCTGACATAAAGTACCCAAAGCTGGAAAAGCTCACGTACTGCCTGTTGATTGCGTCACGAAAGATTTTCCATTACTTCCAGGCTCACCCCATCAACATCTACACCGACCAACTTTTACGATAGGTCCTACAGCAACCTTAGATGTCTTGAAGGTTGCTCAAATGGAATATCGAGCTAAGCCAATTCAATATTACTTATTTCCCTCGGAGAGCAATCTAGGGACAGACATTATCAGACTTCATCTCTGAATTCACTGCATCAGATGACAATCCGACTAGCAATGGAAAACTGACAAACCGATGGAAAATGTACTTGATGGAGCATCCAATGATCAGTAATCTTGCGTCGGAGTTGTGTTAATGACTCCCAAGGAACGATCGATCTGCTATGCCCGACTTCCCTGTAATAAATAACGAAGCTAATTAAGAGGCTTTGATCGTCGAGCTCAAACTTGCTAGAGAACTGGGAGTGGGAATGTTACATATCTTTTGTGATTCCTGGTTAGTAGCATGCCAAGTCAGGGAAGATTATCTTGCTAGGGGCAGCGTCTTGCTCCTTATCTTAGCTGGGTCCAAGAGCTACTGGCCGACTTCGAGTATTACACAACTACACACATCCTTAGAGAGCAAAATGAAAAAGCCGAGTCACTGGCTAAGCTAGCCTGTTCTAGGGATGCGCAGCAAATAGACTTGTCCCGGTTGAAGTACTTAACATTCCAAGCATTGATAGATGGAAATCGACAAGATCTTAGAGATGGAGCCAGAAAAGGAGTCATGGATGACTCCTATCAAAGACTATCTACAATGGTAAATTCTTCCTGAACGGAGGAATGTAAAACAATATATCCTCCTCAAAGCTTCACACTGCATAATCCAAGAAGGAGTCATGTATAGAAAGGTCTTTCTCCATTCCCCTACTTCGGTGTATCACCTATGATGAAATCAAACGAGTCTTGAGAGAAGTCCATAAAGAAGAATGCGGCGATCACACCGGGGGCAAAACTTGATAAAGAAAATACTCTACTACAGGTATTATTGGCTAACTGTAAATCGAGATGTAGCTAATCAAGCTAGACAATGCGATGAGCGCTAGATGTTTGCAAAAATTCCGAGAGCCCGCCGATAGAAATTACTCAAATGGCCAGTCCATAGCCTTTTTCCACGTGGGGTATTAACATCATTAGCTTCTTACTGATTCTAAAAGTGGTGCAAAATACGCCATCGTAGCAGTTGATTACTACACCAAATGGGCTGAAGCGGAACTTTTAACCACGACCATGACGAAGAAAATAATCAAATTCATCATTCGAAACATCATCTGTCATTTTGGCCTTCCAGAAATGTGATAACCCTGATTTTTGTAAGCAATTTCATGATTTAAATTAGTTTATGTTTGTTTAAAAATTGCATTGAGAAAGATATGAATGGAAACTGATTGCAAATGTATGGTTTAAACATGTACATGTGCACAAGATAGTGCACACACATGCACACATTTTTCTGTATAATGAAATAGGCAGAAATCAATATATAAATTAGAATAAATAATTTAGAAATACATATGTATGAAGATATGATTATGTCTTTAATAAGTTTGGCACAAAGAAAATAAATGTTAGGTAGGAATAAATACATGCAAGAAAATATTTAGGTACTTAAAATTATTTAAAGAAAGAAAGTAAGGACTTAGGCAAAATAGGCATACATATATTATATATATGCACAAGCAAAAACTTGTTGGAAGAAAACAAAAATTGCCTGGAAATGGCATGAACCCTTAAGCAAGTACTTTATCCATTTCCAGCAATCCTTTTACTTTGGAAAATAAGAGTCATGCATATAACATGACCGGGGTGAGATTAAAGAGATAAGGCTTATTTCTGAAAATAAAAACAAGGACCACATACCCTTTTCTCTCTTGAATCAAAATGAGAGGCAGATCATGTTTTATAGGGTAAAAATGACATTGGGTAATTTCACTAAACCCTAGTAGCAGCCAGGGTTTTGTATAAGAAGGCTTAGTGTAGTGAGACCTTTCACAATTGCTCTTCATCATTTAAAGAAAAATAAAAAATAAGCCAGAGAAAAATAAGGAGCACCGTCCATTAGAATTAGAAGAAGGCAGAAGACCAAAAGGGTTCAAAAAGCTTAGGAAAAAGAGGGATTAAGGTGAGTAACCTCACTGGAAACTTTGGCAATAAGTCCTGAATATTGAGGCAGCCTAATTAAATTTATATTTCACTTTTGCAAGCTATGTTCATTTTTATGATTTGATAACTTTGGCTTGTTAATGATCTGCTCAAGTGTAAAACACTTTATAGTGACTTATCCAGTATAAAAGAGTCATGGATTTTATGTTAAAATATGGTTATCTGTGTTGTGGTTTAACTTTGAGATGAAGTAGAATTTTTTTATGGGTTTTCTTTATACATTTATTTACTTAAAAACCCATGATTTATGTTGTGGATATATGGTCTAAAAATGAAAGAAAATGTAGGGTTGCAGCATTGTGTTGTTGCTTATGTCTCATATCAACTAAAATAAAGATAAATGTAGAGGTGCAATGTTATACATGTGCCGAGCTTCTATGTTTTATGAACTCTCCAAATCAAAGCATATACTTGTGGTTTAGCCAGATCTTAAAGATTAACAAAGGTCTGATTGAACCAGAGGTAAAAGGAGACAACCAGAAAATTATCTATGACCATATGTTTGTAACTTGATCCATTGAAACCCATAGAAAAAATAATATGCTTAGAAATCACATCTGTTTGCATGATTAAATGCTTGCTTATAAGAACATGACTTACCAATCTCTGGATGAATACATGTCGACTGAATATTTATTTCTCTGATTAAAATATGATATGCAGAAGGGATTAGCATAGGAATGAGAAAGGGAAAGTAACACTTAGTAATTTAACTAAGGACTTTTGGATCTTAGGGCTACAAAATATGGCTTGGCAAGGTGAACATTTCAAGCTCACACATGGTATGCTTATACCTAGATGCCTGAGTGTGCTGGCTTAACAGTGATATGTCCCAGACAGTGTGTGGTTTAACAAGAGAAAGTAGCTAAAGACCATAATATACTTGATAGTGAACAATAGAAATAGGTTCATGAGAGGGCTTGGGTAAAGTCCTTGATGGCCAGTAATCTGGTAGAAAAGGCTTGATGGTTTAATTGATGAATGTGTTGATTGGTTTATGATGTTTTATGGATGGATCCTATGATTGTTATCACTGAACTAAACCATTGAATCATGTATAATTTGTTGTTCACTGATGTGTATGCACATGTATCATAGGAACATGCACAAGAGTGGTATTGAGTTCCTTTATCCATTTTGAAGTTATTTGATTATATATAAGTGTCATATAAAATCATGTTTTCAGTTAGATTACTCATACCAGACTTTAGTCTGACCCATGTGTGTTTTATGCACCATTGGGTGTCTCATGTTTATATGGGGCAGTTCATGGTGATTTTGCAGGAAAGTAGGAATTTCTTTGATCAAGCTTTGGATGTTTAGCTGCTTAAGGAATTGGATGCTATATTTAAAGATTTGCTGAAGTTAAAATAGATGTTTATGCTGAATTATGTTAAGCTATTTTGTTTAAATTTGCTTAGAAAACTAATATATTGTTAGAACTACTGTTTTGCAAATATTGAACTTATATATGTATCAGCTGGAACTTATGTGCTTTGTTTTGCAAATGTTTTGCTAAGAAATGGAATTCTTAAGCTTTAAGAACAGTTAGTTTATAATGGTAGAAAATCTGAGATTGAAAGGATTTATGGATTGAATGTACAATCAAGTATTTGACATAGGAAAATCCATGTTTAAGTTGATATAAAATCTGGCAGAATAAAGGTTTTGAGTTGCTTTGAAAAGAAAACAAAATGACATGTATTTTTCTTAAGAATAAGTGCAAGTTGAATATGGCTAACATGACCATTTTATTGAGCCTGTGTTAAGCCAGCACTAAAGAGTTTTAAGCTCAACTTTAAGTAAAGTTTTACAACCCAAATATAGGGTAGACTCAGTCATTTTTGCTAACAAGAAGAGGTAAAATTAGGCACTTAAATCTTCCACTGACACACACATGCACAGGAACATGCACACACATGCACATGCAAGAGCACAATTCATACAGTAACAAAATTATGGAAATACATGCAACATGCTAAGTCTTGAGACATGAAACCAATAGTTATGCAATAATCTAAGTATGCTTGGAAAACCTGGTTTTTAGAAACACTATTGCTATGTAGGAATTATTTCTTTTAATGATTCCCTAACAGATTTCTACTTCCAAACTTTTGTACTCTAATTCAAGTAGAAAGTAACTTATATATCTTCACATATGTAAGTTTAAGATGATTTGATCAAACCAATATTTTTATATTGGTATAAAGATCCTGGATAGAAGAAAATTAGAGTGTAATATTTTCTTGATTAAATGACCACTGTATATATATATATGTAAAAAAAACTTTAGGAACAGAAGGTGGGTCATTTCATTTGGTATCAGAGCTATGTTGTTAAATAACATAGCAAAATTTTGTATGAACTTGTTTGCATTGGATGTATGGAGTTGTTGACTGCCTTGGATTCTTTGTTTTGTTAGTGCTTATACTACTAATATCTATTATAACTGAATAGGGATAGATTAAAATGAATTAATCTATAAAGTATTAGGCAAAACGGACTAACCTAAGTGTCATATTCATAGAGCTATGGTAGGATCCAGACATCAAAATGTAGGAACAAGTGAACCACCCATGGTGAATGTGCAAGAATTCATAAGAGCCATAAGGGATGGAGTAGGCAATAGGCAGGAAAATCCACATGAGGAGCTTTCCAAACTACTCAAGACTTTTACCAACCTTGGAGGCAAAACTTTTGATGGCATAGAAGGAGTTATGGGAGTTCAAAATTAGCTTAGGATTTTGGATAGGATCTTTGCAGACATGCAAGTTGAAGTCCAAAGGAAGAGGCAAATTGCATCCAGGCAATTGAGAGGAGCAGCTTTGGATTGGTGGGAGGTTATCATAGCTAGAAGACCTGAAGGAGAAGTGACATGGGATCAATTTAAAGCAATGCTGGAAGGTAGGTTTGTCCCTGCATCAGCCAAGGAGTCTTTGCTAGAGGAATTCATCAAATTGAGGCAAGGGACTATGAATGTCACTGAGTACCCTTAGAGGTTTGAAACAATGGAAAAGTATGGTGCAGTACTCATCACCACTGAGGAGGCTAAGAATGGCAGATATATTCAAGGGCTAAACCCTAGCCTTAGTAGAGCCATGCTACCATACAAGGACAGGACTTTTGATCAAGTTTTGGAATTAATTTTGAGCATTGAACAACATGATAAGGCTAGAGAGAATTTCAGGGCATTCAAGAATAGCCAAAACAAGAAAGGAAAGGGCAAATTTCACCCTTATGATAAGAAGAAAGTAGACATAGCTTCTACCAAGAAACCAGAAGAAGCCAGTGCTGCTGAAATTAAGAAGAAGATTACTTGTTGTAACTGTGGCCAAGAGGGGCATATGAAGAATAGGTGCACAAATGTTAGGCCAGCATCCTTCAAATGTCACCATTGTGGGAAGGAAGGTCACATAAAGAGGAATTGTCCAGATTTTAAGCAAGGAAAATTAGGGGCTTTGGAAGGAAAAGGCAAGGCAACTGAGGGATCAAATGTTGAGAATCATGGCTAAGTTGAAGGTACTTTGTTTATTCACTCAATACCTTTTGCAGTAGTGTATGATATTGGACACTCATTGATCTCCCATGATATTTCACAACAATTAAAATTGAATTGTATGATTGTTGATAAGCCACTATTTATTAGAAGCCCTATAGGTAGCTCATGTGTTCTGGGTATGATGTGTATGCAACTGGGTTTAGATATAGGGGGACATGTGTTTAACTCAGACTTATATGTTTTGCAATAACCGGGCATAGGGGTTATTCTAGGAGTTGATTGGTTGAGTAAATATAAGGCTATCATAAATATGGAGACATCCACCATATCATTGTAATTTCTGATGGACAAAGGGTAGTTGTTCTTTGTAAGGCAGACAAGAATAGAAATATAGCCAACCTTTTTGCATTATCTAGTGAAAAACCCATGCCTGCATTAGAAGAAATCCCCATAGTGAATCAATATACTGATGTGTTTGTTGAAGTTAGGGGAGTCCCAAAACACAGACCAGTTGAGTTTTCAATCAAAATAATTCCAGGAGCTAGCCCAGTGGTTAAAAGACCAACCAGAATGGGGCCAAAGGAGTTGATAGAATTGAAAAAGCAATTGGTTGAATTAGAAGAAAGAGGCTTTATTAGACCTAGTAGCTCATCATGGGGAGCACCAGTAGTCTTTGTTAAGAAACAAGATGGATCCCTTAGGTTATGTATTGACTATAGGGAATTAAATAAAGTCACAATTAAAAATAAATATCCTTTACCAAGAATTGATGATCTCTTTGATCAATTGAGTGGTGCAAAAATATTTTCTAGGCTTGATTTAGCTTCAGGCTTTCATCAGATGAAAGTAGAAGAGGAAAGTATTAAGTATACAGCCTTTAACACAAGATATGGACTTTATGAATTTTAGTAATGCCATTTGGCTTGACAAATGCTCCTTCCTATTTTGTTGATTTGATGAATAGGATTTTTAGAGAATACTTGGATAAATTTGTATTGATATTTATTGATGACATACTAATTTATTCTAAGTCAATTAGAGAGCATGAAAATCTTTTGCATATGGTATTTGAGAAATTGAGGCAGGAAGACTTGAAAGAAAAATTTTCAAAATGCACTTTTTAGCAAAATGAAGTGAATTTTCTAGGCCATATTATATCAAAAAAAAGGAATATCTGTGGATCCCAATAAGGTCATTGCAGTACAAGCTTGGAAAAGGCCTACCAATGTCACTGAGGTCATATCATTCATGGGAATGGCTGGTTACTGTAGAAGGTTTATAAAAGATTTTGCAAAAAATTCAATCCCATTAACCAGATTGACTAGGAAAAATCAAGTGTTTACTTGGACTGAAGAGTGTGAGAAAGCCTTTGGGAAATTAAAGGAAGCACTAGTGCAAGCTCCAATCCTCAAAGTACCTGAAGGGAATGAAAACTTGGTGGTGTATACTTATGCAAGTGGACAAGGGCTTGGGGTAGTATTGATGCAACAACATCAAGTGATAGCTTATGCTTCTAGGCAATTGAAACCAAGTGAGGTAAGATATGCTACTCATGACCTTGAATTAGCTGCTATAGTGTATGGTCTTAAGCTATGGAGACACTACTTGTTAGGGGCAAGGTTTGAAGTTTACACAAACCATAAGTCACTTAAATATTTATTTTCACAAAGAGAATTGAATATGAGGCAGCAAAGGTCGATTAAACTCCTAGCCTCATATGACTTTGAAATATTATATACCCCTGGTAAGGTTAATAAAGTAGCAGATGCCCTAAGTAGACAACATGCTAAAGTGGCTAGATTAATGATAGAAGAGTTTAACACTTTATCATTGTTAACTGATTTAGAGATAGAAAGTGATAATGTAGAAAACATGAGCCTATGCAGTGAGCTTGTAGAAATGGGAAAGTTAAGCTTTATCACTCTGGAGTCAGAATTGAAAAACAAAGTTGTAAAGTTACAAGACCAAGATCCATTTTTATTTGAACAGAAAACTCAGATATTAAATGGTGAAGCAGTGGAAGGTTTTCAGTTGAATGATCAATGCCATTTGAAGAAAGGAAAAAGAATATGTATTCCAGCAATTGATGAGTTGAAGCAAGAAATCTTGGATGCTTACCACAAAAACAAATACACTATACACCCAGGAAGCACAAGGATGTATCACAACCTCAAGAGGGATTATTGGTAGAGTGGTATGAAGAGTGCAGTGGCAACCTATGTATCTAAATGTATGGTTTGCCAACAAGTGAAGGCTGAGTATCAAAAACCCTCAGGGATGCTTCAACCTTTGCAAATACCACAGTGGAAATGGGAGGATATATCAATGGATTTCATTGATGGTTTGCCTAGAACTAGGAGGGGAAATGATAGCATTTGGGTAGTGGTTCATAGGTTAACCAAGTCAGCCCACTTTATACCAGTAAAGTCAGAGAGAAATGCATGTACACTAGCCTAGTTGTTTATCAAGGAAGTGGTTAGACTACATGGTATACCAAAGACTATAGTAAGTGATAGAGATACCATCTTCACTTTAAAATTTTGGCAGAGTTTTCACAAGGCAATGGGGACTGATTTATGCTTAAGCACAGCATACCATCCTCAATCTGATGGTCAAACAGAAATTGTGAACAAATTGCTTGAAGACATGTTGAGAGCTTGTGTATTGGATTGGGGAGGAAGTTGGGAGGATCATATCTTTTTAGCTGAATTTTCATACAACAATAGCCATCATAGTACCATAGGCATGGCACCCTTTGAAGCTCTGTATGGGAGACCATGTTTATCACCCTTAAGTTGGCTTGAATCTAGGGAAAAAGTGGTCTTAGGGCCAGAGAGTGTGAAGGAAACTTCCGAGAAAATAGCTTTGATCAGAAAAAGAATTGCTTCTGCCCAGGATAGGCAAAAGAAATATGCAGATCAAAGAAGGAAGGCAGTACAATATGGTGTTGGGGATTATGTATTTATCAAAATATCACCCATGAAGAAGGTTCTAAGGTTTGGGAAACAAGGAAAGTTGATTCCCAGGTACATAGGGCCATATAAAATTCTAGAGAGAATAGGAACTATAGCCTATAAGCTGGAGTTGCCAGAAGAAATGAGAGCAATGCATGATGTTTTTCATGTGTCTCAACTAAGAAGGTGGGTTCATGATAAGGAGGCAATCCTAGAATCCCCTAAGGATGTGCAGATTGAGCCCAAGATGATCTATGAAAAGGAGCCAGTGGGCATAGTTGCTAGAGAGATCAAGAAATTGAGAAACAAAGAAATTAAATTAGTGAAAATTCAATGGAGTCTTGACCCAAATGATTGCACATGGGAAGTGGAGGATAAAATCAGAAATGATTTTCCACAACTGTTTGATAGAATGAAAGGTAAATTTATATATACTGATGAATGTTTTGATTGAATATGCATTGTGATTTTTGTTTTAATATGCATAGAGTTTAATCAAGTGATTGGCTTGAGAATGGTTTGAGATCAGAAAAGTTGATTTTCTGGATTGATTATACTTAAGTTAAGTATGAGAGAATTATGGGACACAATTCCTAAAAGGAGGGGTATATGTGATAACCCTAATTTTTGTGAGCAATTTCATGATTTAAATTAGTTTATGTTTGTTTAAAAATTGCATTGAGAAAGATAGGAATGGAAACTGATTGCAAATGTATGGTTTAAACATGTACATGTGCACAAGATAGTGCACACACATGCACACATTTTTCTGTATAATGAAATAGGCAGAAATCAATATATAAATTAGAATAAATAATTTAGAAATACATATGTATGAAGATATGATTATGACTTTAATAAGTTTGGCACAAAGAAAATAAATGTTAGGCAGGAATAAATACATGCAAGAAAAATATTTAGGTACTTAAAATTATTTAAAGAAAGAAAATAAGGACTTAGGCAAAATAGGCATACATATATTATATATGTGCACAAGCAAACACTTGCTGGAAGAAAACAAAAATTGCATGGAAATGGCATGACCCCTTAAGCAAGTACTTTATCCATTTCCAGCAATCCTTTTACTTTGGAAAATAAGAGTCATGCATATAACATGACCGGGGTGAGATTAAAGAGATAAGGCTTATTTCTGAAAATAAAAACAAGGACCACATACCCTTTTCTCTCTTGAATCAAAATGAGTGGCAAATCATGTTTTATAAGGTAAAAATGACATTGGGTAATTTCACTAAACCCTAGTAGCAACCAGGGTTTTGTATAAGGAGGCTTAGTGAATTGAGACCTTTCACAATTGCTCTTCATCATTTAAAGAAATATAAAACATAAGCCAGAGAAAAATATGGAGCACCGGCCATTAGAATTAGAAGAAGGCAGAAGACCAAAAGGGTTCAAAAAGCTTAGGAAAAAGAGGGATTAAGGTGAGTAACCTCACTGGAAACTTTGGCAATAAGTCCTGAATATTGAGGCATCCTAATTAAATTTATATTTCACTTTTGCAAGCTATGTTCATTTTTATGATTTGAGAACTTTGGCTTGTCAATGATCTGCTCAAATGTAAAACCCTTTATAGTGACTTATCCAGTATAAAAGAGTCATGGATTTCATGTTTAAATATGGTTATCTGGGTTGTGGTTTAACTTTGAGATGAAGTAGATTTTTTTATGGGTTTTCTTTATACATTTATTTACTTAAAAACCCAGGATTTATGTTGTAGATATATGGTCTAAAAATGAAAGAAAATGTGGGGCTGCAACATTATGTTGTTGCTTATGTCTGATATCAACTAAAATAAAGATAAATGTAGAGGTGCAATGTTATACATGTGATGAGCTTTTATGTTTTATGAACTCTCCAAATCAAAGCATATACTTGTGGTTTAGCCAGATCTTAAAGATTAACAAAGGTTTGATTGAATCAGAGGTAAAAGGAGACAACCAGAAAACTATCTATGACCATATGTTTGTAACTTGATCCATTGAAACCCATAGACAAAATAATATGCTTAGAAATCACATCTGTTTGCATGATTAAATGCTTGCTTATGAGAACATGACTTACCAATCTCTGGATGAATACATGTCGGCTGAATGTTTGATTCTCTGATTAAAATATGATATGCAGAAGGGATTAGCATAGGAATGAGAAAGGGAAAGTAACACTTAGTAATTTAACTAAGGACTTTTGGATCTTAGGGCAACAAAATATGGCTTGGCAAGGTGAACATTGCAAGCTCACTCATGGTATGCTTATACCCAGGGGCCTGACTGTGCTGGTTTAACAGTGATATGTCCCAGGCAGTGTGTGGTTTAACAAGAGAAAGTAGCTAAAGACCATAATATACTTGATAGTGAACAATAGAAATAGGTTCATGAGAGGGCTTGGGTAAAGTCCGTGATGGCCAGTAATCTGGTAGAAAAGGCTTGATGATTGAATTGAAGAATGTGTTGATTGGTTTATGATGTTTTATGGATGGATCCTATGATTGTTATCACTGAACTAAACCATTGAATCATGTATAATTTGTTGTGCACTAATGTGTATGCACATGTATCACAGGAACATGCACAAGATTGGTATTGAGTTCCTTTATCCATTTTGAAGTTATTTGAATATGAATAAGTGTCATATAAAATCATGTTTTCAGTTAGATTACTCATACCAGACTTTAGTCTGACCCTTGTGTTTTTTATGCACCATTGGGTGTCTCATGTTTATATGGGGCAAATCATGGTGATTTTGCAGGAAAGTAGGAATTTCTTTGATCAGGCTTTGGATGTTTAGCTGCTTAAGGAATTGGATGCTATATTTAAAGATTTGCTGAAGATAAAATAGATGTTTATGCTGAATTATGTTAAGCTATTTTGTTTAAATTTGCTTAGAAAACTAATGTATTGTTAGAACTACTGTTTTGCCAGTATTGAACCTATATGTGTATCAGCTGAAACTTATGTGTTTTGTTTTGTAAATGTTTTGCTAAGAAATGGAATTCTTAAGCTTTAAGAACAGTTAGTTTATAATGGTAGAAAATCTGAGATTGAAAGGATTTATGGATTATGTTATCCCGCTTTTTGGTCAAAGTCGGAATATCAGACAAATCGACAAGAAAGGATGGGTATCAGGATTGGAAGTCGATTAGAGACAAGGTTGTGATCGATGTCGTCAAAATTTGACCGGGTTCCGATCGGGACGAAATCGATTGGAGATGATGATAAGGACTAGGAGAGACTATATTTCAAGTTTCAGGTTGATCGGAGTTCATATGAAGGAAATATGGATGGATTACGATGTGCAGGGAATGGTTCGAATCGATGCACTTCGCATCGATCAAGAGGATGGCGGTTCGAATCGATACGTTTCGTGTCGACCATAAAGTAAGGACTTCGAATCGATACCGTTCGTATCGATCGACATGGGTTCGGTTTAGTGAAGTTCGAATCGATCAGGTTCTAGTTCGACTCGATGACTTCGTATCGATAGGATGGTGAAGGATGACAACATGTTCGTATCGATCAGGATTTACTTCGAATCGATCCTGTTCGTATCGATCGAGAAGGATTCAGGCTATAGGTTTCGAATCGATACGTTTTGTATCGATAGGCATGCGAGGATTGAAGATGCAATTCGTATCGATCGAGGCTGGAATCGATACGAAGGACTCACGTATAGATTGATTCGAAGAAGGTCGAAGGCATTGGTAGATAGATGGATGGATACGAAGGGAGCAGTCAAAACAGCGAGATTCAAGGAGCGACTCGATCAAACCGGAGTAAAGGGCGGATCGACTCGAAGATTGCGCGCCACGTCATCACGAGAGCACGTGCAGGCTATCGATTCGAAGGAATCGATTTGAAGGAAGTTGAGTCGAAGCAAACATCCACCGAAGAACACGATTTCGTATCCATGATATCTCGAGATCTACAAGTCCAAATGTTATGAAATTTTCACAGAAGCTTGCACACATGATGGAGGATGTTCACACCAAATTTCAGCTTGATTGGACGATTTCTTAATCGATTCGAACATAGCTTCGAATCGATCCCAAAGTGGGCCCGGATTTCCAGAAAGCGGGCATATGGGCCCCCTGACGTACTGGAACTGGTCTCCCTTCAGTTTAGGCGAAATATCAGCCTCATACACCTATAAATAAACCCCCAGGTCATTCAGAAAAGGGGTCGGGCAATTTTGAGAGCTAAAGAGCGCCCAGATTCTGCAAGAGTTACTCCAGATCACCATTGCTGCCTTAGATTCAGACTTAGTTCAGCAAATCAGTTGTAATACAACACACAAAATTGTAATCTTCAAGCATCGAGCAATAAAATCATAAAAATCTTGAAGTGGACGTAGGCCGGAGATAGCCGAACCACTATAAATTGTGTGTCACTGTTCATTATTTCTTAATTGCTGCTTGTTACTTGCTTAGATCTGTGATTTGTGTGTAAATACTGTTGATTCGTATTCATACGCTGGTGCTTTCACTACACTTGGGGTTTGTGACCATTTTTGGTGCAAACACTTTGGTGCTTCCACTGAGAACAACTAGCACCCGCTACACCAGATTCAAAGTTTAGATTTGAAAGTTTGAAGGATTCAGATTGACTCAACAATGACTCGACAAACAAGGCAAAGAGCTGAGAGAAGCCAACAGGGAGGAAGTCAAGAGGCATCATCCGGAGCTGGAGAAGGACAAGCTTCGATTTACATTACAAGGGACGAAATGGAAGCTATGGAAAATTCATTGCATGAGAGGTTGCTGAAGAGTCAACAGGATATGATGTAGACTTTCTTCGAGCAGATGAGAGCTGCAGGAACACAGAACCTTGGACCAACTACAGCGACTGCAAATGTGGAACAAGGAACTAGGGTTGCGGAACCCAATGGAGGACAGAATACAGAACCGGAAGGCAATCAACAAGGGCTTGGGGGCAGGCCCACAGGATCCAACGTAGAAGGACCTTTGGAAGGAGTTCATCAGGCTAGAGCCAACATTGCGGCTAATGAGCCACATGAAGAATATGTGCCAGAGTTCCCTCGGGAGCATGGGGGGCAACACCTAACAGGCAATGCTGGATTAATGGAAATCATTAGGAAGACTATGCGTGGAGGTTCGATCAATAGAGACTTGGAAGGAGTGAACAGGAGTCCGTTCGCTCGGGAAATCAGGATGGCTCAGAATCCACCTAAGTTCAAGTTACCTAGCGTGGAAGTATATAATGGAAAGGCTGACCCGACTGATCACTTGATGAGATACACTAGACACATGGAAGTGCTGGGGGCATAGGAGGAAGTGATGGCCAGATGTTTCCCTTTATACTTGACAGACCTAGCGGCAATGTGGTTTAGACAGCTGGAAGAAGGATCTATCAGGAATTGGAGGGAATTGGTGGACAGGTTTTTGGGACAGTTTCGGGTTCATATCAAAAGACCTAAGAACGTGATGACGTTAACATCGGTAAAGCAAAGAACGGATGAATCGCTTAGAGCATTTTTAACTCGATTTAATGCGGCGGTTTCTTCGGTGGATCGGCCGGATCCATCGATGGTTTTGATGGCAGTAGTGTCGGGAGCCCAGAGAGGTTACAGATTTGGATATCGACCCGGAGAGGTCTTGGATTCGGTTGTTGGATAAGGATGGATTAATAACTCAGTCTACGAGTTCGGATGGGCATGGAATTTGCTATGGACTTTGGATATCGGATACAGAATTATTCAAAACACGCCTTCTTATCTCAAGGCATGTTTTGGGGGGAAAATGTTATCCCGCTTTTTGGTCAAAGCCGGAATATCAGACAAATCGACAAGAAAGGATGGGTATCAGGATTGGAAGTCGATTAGAGACAAGGTTGTGATCGATGTCGTCAAAATTTGACCGGGTTCCGATCGGGACGAAATCGATTGGAGATGATGATTAGGACTAGGAGAGGCTATATTTCAAGTTTCAGGTTGATCGGAGTTCATATGAAGGAAATATGGATGGATTACGATGTGCAGGGAATGGTTCGAATCGATGCACTTCGCATCGATCAAGAGGATGGCGGTTCGAATCGATACGTTTCGTGTCGACCATAAATTAAGGACTTCGAATCGATACCGTTCGTATCGATCGACATGGGTTCGGTTTAGTGAAGTTCGAATCGATCAGGTTCTAGTTCGACTCGATGACTTCGTATCGATAGGATGGTGAAGGATGACAACATGTTCGTATCGATCAGGATTTACTTCGAATCGATCCTGTTCGTATCGATCGAGAAGGATTCAGGCTACAGGTTTCGAATCGATACGTTTTGTATCGATAGGCATGCGAGGATTGAAGATGCAATTCGTATCGATCGGGGCTGGAATCGATACGAAGGACTCATGTATAGATTGATTCGAAGAAGGTCGAAGGCATTGGTAGATAGATGGATGGATACGAAGGGAGCAGTCAAAACAGCGAGATTCAAGGAGCGACTCGATCAAACCGGAGTAAAGGGCGGATCGACTCGAAGATTGCGCGCCACGTCATCACGAGAGCACGTGCAGGCTATCGATTCGAAGGAATCGATTTGAAGGAAGTTGAGTCGAAGCAAACATCCACCGAAGAACACGATTTCGTATCCATGATATCTCGAGATCTACAAGTCCAAATGTTATGAAATTTTCACAGAAGCTTGCACACATGATGGAGGATGTTCACACCAAATTTCAGCTTGATTGGACGATTTCTTAATCGATTCGAACATAGCTTCGAATCGATCCCAAAGTGGGCCCGGATTTCCAGAAAGCGGGCATGTGGGCCCCCTGACGTACTGGAACTGGTCTCCCTTCAGTTTAGGCGAAATATCAGCCTCCTACACCTATAAATAAACCCCCAGGTCATTCAGAAAAGGGGTCGGACAATTTTGAGAGCTAAAGAGCGCCCAGATTCTGCCAGAGTTACTCCAGATCACCATTGCTGCCTTAGATTCATACATAGTTCAGCAAATCAGTTGTAATACAACATACAAAATTGTAATCTTCAAGCATCGAGCAATAAAATCATAAAAATCTTGAAGTGGACGTAGGCCGGAGATAGCCGAACCACTATAAATTGTGTGTCACTGTTCATTATTTCTTAATTGTTGCTTGTTACTTGCTTAGATCTGTGATTTGTGTGTGAATACTGTTGATTCGTATTCATACGCTGGTGCTTTCACTACACTTGGGGTTTGTGACCATTTTTGGTGCAAACAGATTGAATGTACAATCAAGTATTTGACATAGGAAAATCCATGTTTAAGTTGATATAAAATCTGGCAGAATAAAGGTTTGGAGTTGCTTTGAAAAGAAAACAAAATGACATGTATTTTGCTTAAGACTAAGTGCAAGTTGAATATGGCTAACATGACCATTTTATTGAGCTTGGGTTAAGCCAGCACTAAAGAGTTTTAAGCTCAATTTTCAGTGAAGTTTTACAACCCAAATATAGGGTAGACTCAGTCATTTTTCCTAACAAGAAGAGGTAAAATTAGGCACTTAAATCTTCCACTGACACACACATGCACAGGAACATGCACACACATGCACATGCAAGAGCACAGTTCATACAGTAACAAAATTATGGAAATACATGCAAAATGCTAAGTCTTGAGACATGAAACCAATAGTTATGCAATAATCTAAGTATGCTTGGAAAACCTGGTTTTTAGAAACACTATTGCTATGTAGGAATTATTTCTTTTAATGATTCCCAAACAGATTTCTACTTCCAAACTTTTGTGCTCTGATTCAAGTAGAAAGTAACTTATATATCTTCACATATGTAAGTTTAAGATGATTTGAGCAAACCAATATTTTTATATTGGCATAAAGATCCTGGATAGAAGAAAATTAGAGTGTAATATTTTCTTGATTAAATGACCACTGTATATATATATGTAAAAAAGAACTTTAGGAACAGAAGGTGGGTCATTTCAACAAATCATTATAACCGATAATGGAACCCAATTCGACAATGCTAAATTTAAAGACTTCTACCATTGTCCTCATATTGAAAAGAGATATGCGGTAGTTGCTCGCCCTCATGCAAGTAAATAGGCTGAAGCTGTGAACAAAATCATAAAGTCCATTCTGAAGAAACATTTGGAAAATACTAGTGGCAAGTGGGTGGATGAACTTCCAATAGCATTCTGGGCATACGGAACCACCCACAAGTCCACGACTGGCCATACTCCATTCGCCCTTGCTTACCGTTCAGAGGTTGTCATCCCTATAGAACTTGAAGTCTCCTATAATCGAATGACTTATTACAACCACTATTTCATTATAAAATAATATATAAACAAGGAATAGCAATTCAATTGCAATTAAACTAGAAGGAATTGGTGATGAATCGTGAGCGTACAAACGCTTCCGGGAGCCAATGGCAAGAACGTCCACCTGAACATGCACGTGTATATTCAGGAAATTCGATTTCTTGAAATCAAAAGAAATTGAATTTTTACTTGGAGTTATTAAAGAAAAGACAGGATCAGACAGCCAGAGCTTACTTGCTCCATAGAATCTGGCACAGAAAATAACTGATGGAATACAACCTAGAATTTATGCTATTGGAAATCGACCAGTGTCATGACGATCAAAGAGAGATACAACACTTTGGGAAGATAATTCAATGAAAGGGTAGTGACTACTCAAAAAATTGGATGGATTTCTTTTCGTTGACTCTAACTTGCTTCGATTCATGTTATTCGGCATTTTGACCCTAACAAAGAGAGATACAATTTGATGTATGCAAAAAGACGTGCTTTGGGGGGCATATGTTATCCGGCATTTTGACCCGGCTGTATCTGAACAGACTGTACAAGTTAGACTCGACTGTCATCATGGCTAGTAGCCCATAGCGATGATTGTGGGGCCTAAAAATCAAGCAACAATATGAAGCAGAAGCATGAAAGCTCTCTACTCTCCGAAGATGGATCAGGTACGATCCATATTCAACACTACGGATCATATCGTATCGATTCCATAACTTAATTTTGCAGCGATGATCGGTCAGTGACTCAAAATAAACACATGCTATCAACATAAAACTTGGAGTACAATCTTACTACAACATGAGGAACATGCACTAAGGATCTGATTCCAATTGGAGGAGGTTGGAGGGATCGGCATAACTCCCTTTGGAGAGATCGACAAAAATCAGAATTCAAGCAACACTACTTCACGGAAAATGAAATATCTAACAAACCATACGTCGGAATTGCACGAAATTTGGAGAGCAAGTAGCTAACATCATAGGGCATCCCTCGAACGGATTGTAGCCCATTTGGATGCACTAATAGGGATCAGAATCGACACCTATTATGGGCCCCGATGGGCCTGCAAATTTTAGGGTAGCCTTGTCTTGGTCTCCCGAACCTTCTGCCAAAATTTCAGCCTGATCCATGCATGTCTTCCCCTATAAATACAGTAGGCATGGGGTCAGAAAAGGGTCCTACTTTCTCTGCCTAGGTTCTAGCATTTTTATTCTTCACTTCTGTACTAATGGATCCTAGCCGATCCAAACATTCTTGTAATCTTAATCAAGTGGAAGATCAATAAAAATATGAAGTGGACGTAGGCCAAGATTGCCGAACCGCTATAATAATCTGTGTGTTCCTTTATGATTTTTACTTTGTTTTAATTTCATTCTTTATACAGTCTCTACTAGATTATGTTGGGTTTTGATGCCCATTATTGGCATCAACAATACCTTCATACATAATTATAAACTTGGATAATTTATAAAAATTTATAGTGCAACTTACTTCGTTCTAATGGATAAAAATATCACTTGAATCCCAATCCAATTCATGACAATCTTCAATTCATGTTTAATAACATATAACATTCAAATAACAAACCTGGAATTTACATAGAGCATTATTAATTAATTACTCCTAACTTTTAGGACTACTTTCACCCTTTCTTTTCAGATTTAGGTATATGCGGTGTTTAATCAGATTTAACAATTCATAGAATATGTGGGTAACGTTCTCAAATTTATTACATATACATATCTAAGCTTACAAATCCAAAATTTACAATTAGGCATATAATGAAGAGATTCACAATGATATAAATCAAATATTATATAAAAATATATAATTTCCCACTCATTTCTAAGCTTTCAAATCTCTAGATCTAAATCCATTATTCTTAATTGACCTCGTTTCTTTCAACCAAAACATGTATCAAAAAGGATATACATATTTTTCAGAATTAAAATCTTAGAAGCAATTTGAATTGAATATAGATTTGGATATAGATTTAAGATTTACCTTTGGTTTGGGCGATTCGATTCGACCCTATTCTTCTTCTCTATTGTATATTGCTATTCTCCACTCAAATATATACATGTCTGTGTGTATATATGTATGAATGTAAGTAATCTATAGTATTACATATTCTAGATTTCGTAGAGAAAAGAATATAGCAGAGCTTTGTCGTTGCTTTAGAAAATATGAGAAGAAAAGAGAGGGACTAGGCCAGTATTTGTATAGGTTTCAAACCAATCCCAACTGTTATATTAGATTATATTAAATATAGGTTGTTGGCCTACGTTCAATATTATCCACTAGTGCACCACCATTCGAACGCTCTAGATCCACTGATCGATCTCTAGCGGACAACCGGTTGCCTTTATATGCTAACTATTGAATTCTTATTTGATTTATTTCCTAATTAAACCGATTTGATTTGATATGATTAACATTATCATTGCTCAAATGTTGAGTACTGGTTTAACATTAATTAATGTTAATTAATAATATTTATTTTCTTAATACATATATAATTATTTCTGATTCGAATCTTCAAAGTTAATAACTTTTTCGTTTGCACTCCGGTCATCATACTTTATATATGAAAATTGATTAGAACATCACCATAAACACAACGGTTCAAGTTTCGTATCCAAAATATGATATTTGTACAAATTCAATTTTTTGGCTTTAATAATTATTTATTAATTTCTGTTTAATTAATTATCGTTTAATTTACGGGGTATTACATTTCTTGAAATGTTTTGAACAGTTTTCCAAAAGGTTTATTGGAAAGTTGTTATTTTGAAAAAGCAAGAAAATTTGGAAATTCTTACTTTAAAATTGGCTAATTCCAAAAATTTTGACTTAAAGGTTTTGGTGAAGATATTTTTCGTTTTTTAAATGAATGGAAAAGAGAGCGTATGTTTGGCTCGATGATTTTTCCTGTATATGTAAATTCAAGTGTTTTTAAAATTCTTTCTCTAAGGGGTGGTTAAATGGAAATGAAACTTAATTTAAATGGAGTAAAGAGCGAGGAAGGGTAAAAATGCTCGATAATGAAGATCAGAAGATATTTCCATATAATAAAAATATGGAAAATAATAGCTAGATTATCTTCGTGATGTAAAAGAAGGTTGATGGAAATAGCAGTATAAATAAGTGCACTACGAAATTGAATAAGTAGGGAAATCCACTAAGATAGGAAGAATAGAGCCCAATGAACTAGACAATAAGCTAAGACACTATCATGAGGTACGCAGATATTTTTCGAAATACAATGAATCGTATCGAATTGAAAAAGATTGAGTCGGAACGAAATAAAATTATAAATAAATTTAACCTAGCCCAAATAGGGTTTAGGTTCAACCTACACCCAAAAATAGGCAACCAGTCGACAACATAGATTTGTGGTCGCCCGAAAAAGGTCGACCGCCTAACCCTAGAGTAGTCGACCGTTTAACGGGTATATCACACAACCCAAACCTCGAACGCGGCATATATCCCTATATAGGATCTTGCCCTATCCCTTATTTTCATTTGTCTTCCTCCCCTTCTCCACAAACCCTCCCTCTCTTCCTCTGTAAAGATCCAAATCTTGATTAACATTATTTAGGACATTTAATTGGTTAAATTAAATGAAACAATGAAATGGTTATGGGATTGAGATTTATATAATAAAGGGAAGCCGTGCCTAGTTGAACTAATGAACTAAATGGAATTTAAAATGAAATAGGTTGGGGAATTAGATAAGGGCAAAATAGGAATAAGTCTTATTCTTATACCCCAAACCCTCACACCACTTCATTTTACACGTTCACAATCAAAAATCAAATATTAGTGGTCGGCCACCAGTAGACAAAGCTAGAAGAAGAAATGCTAAAGATAAGGGTAAATTTGTTTTTATGATATATTGGATGATGATATGCTTGATTTAGAATTATATGGTTTTAAACAAGATTGTTTAAAAGAGGATAAGCACGGTTTTAGGGTAAAACCGAGATTTATTGATGTTTAAATTCCACGGGAAAATTTTATGTTATAAGCAACATGATTTTGGAGTTGGGTTTCAATTTTGATAATTTTCCAAGCTATGGAAAGGTAATTATGAATTTTCAAAGAAAATTATGGTTATTTGGGTTTATAAATTTAGTTTGAAAAATATATTGAAAATTTAGGTCTGGAATTTTGATATGTTAGATAAATGGTTAAAATGAATTTCTGGAATTTTTGGGGATTTTTCCAAAGTGATTTGCTTGCAAAATAAATTATTTTAGAAGAGGGACTTCTTTGCAAAATTGGTTTTGCTTAATGGAAGGGCTTATTTGATTAACTTAACCATGCTTTAGATCTAAATTAGCGGCAGTTATTTTCAAAAAAAATTTGAAAAAGTTAAGGCAAACAATCTGGTGTTGACACATGGCAGGTTAGTTAGAGAAAAGTTTACTTTTAGAAGAACTAAACCATATGTAACCATAAAATTGGTTCAGCCTACTTTGGAAAGCACCATTCGACTCAGAAGCTTCCGCCTTCATCTTAGTCGAAACCTACTATGCCGAAACCAATACACAAGGTATCACAAAGATGGTACGCTGTGGATTGGAGGAAGGCAGAAGTTAAGGTGTCGAAAGCATGGCTTTCGAAGGAGTTGAAACCTTGGTTTGTTTTTAAAATCAAAAGCGCCCACCGTTGCTTTGTTTTATCCTTCGACGAAGTTGAAGCACATGGTTTCAAATGGGGTTTTAAAAGGTTTCGAAAGGGTGGCCATTAACTTAAGATTGCTTTCGACTGGGATCCTTTACTTATGAAAGAATGTTTTCAAAGAAGGGGTGTCGACCAAGTCGAAACCCTGCTGCCATTCTTTAACCTTTCGATGGTGTTGAAGATCTCAATGTTTTCGAATGGGTCCTTTGTTTTATAAGTTTATGCAACTTCCTATAGCTTTCAAAAGGGGTTAGGGGTTTTGATGGTAATGGTTTCGAATGGGGTTTCGATGCCAACCTTCTAATATTTTACCCAGATGTTAAATGCTTTCGAAAGAGATGGTGCCGAAGCCATCGGGTTTTCCCCAATATTTTATATGATAAAGGATGGTTTCGAAAGAGTTGCTTTTGCCTATATTCACTTTGACCCAAATAATGTTTCATAACCCAAACTTTATTTTTTAAAAAGGAAAAACCCATGGCTAAATTAAAGGAGTTGTGTAATGGTTTTAAAAAGAAGCTTTCTTTGATAAAATAATAGGTTATAGGTATTAACCATATTTTATATTAAACCCACAAGAGTGGTATTGTTATGCTGTTATGTTTTCTGCTTCAAATATGAATGTATTCACTTTATAATGGACCCATAACTGCATTTTGGGGAAAAGGGTAGAAGAACTGGCTAGGTTAACCCAGCAGTGAATATAAATTGATTAAACTCCTGAATGAGTAGAATATCATACAGGTGGTCAGGAAGACCGGAATATCATCTAGGGGATCATGAAGACCAGAATATATGATGCTAATTATAAAAGAAAGATATTGGCAGGGGCCAATAGGTTCTCAGCAAGACAATGAAAACTATGTATAGGAAAATATATTGGCAGGGGACAATAAGTTCATAGTTAGCCCATAAAAACTTTGCATAAAGGAAGATGTCAGAAAGACAGGTTCATAGTAAGCCCATGAAAACTATGATTTGATACTGGTAGGGGCCAACATGTTTGTATTTAGACTATGAAAACTATATCCGGATTAAATATTGACAGATGTCAATATGTTCCTAGTCAACCCAAGAAAACTAGGGTAAGAAGAGAGGATATTGGGGTTACCAATAGGTTCTTAGTAAACCCATGAAAACTAGGATAAGAGTAAGATATTGGAGTTACCAATAGGTTCTTAGTGATCGAATGAAAACTATGTAATTAGACAGGGAGTCCTTAATGTTTAACCGATTATTATTCAGCCTATGAAAACTAATAGGTTAATAGTAATCCTAGAAACTTTAATTGATACAGTTAGTCTAAAATTATTGGGTATGGTTAATCCAGAATTGATTCATTTGTTTTGCATATCATAATATTATACTGTTTTGAATAGTTTTAACCATTGTGGATGCAGGAGCACAATATATGGTTTTATAAAGGTTTTGTGATATTAGTGAGGGGAAAACCCATTTCGCTAAGCGGCGTAGTCTCACTAGATATCTAAATGATTTGAGATGGTGGATTATAATTCATACCAGGCTTTATGTCTGACTCAAAGTTTATGTTTTCCCCTTAAACTCCCGGGTACTCCATTGATTTTGAGTAGTTTGAGAGTTGAGGTTTTCAGGTACCTCTTAAGATGAATAAGCTTTCTGAGATGTGCAGGAGGAATAATAACAATTTAGAGTTTTCTTTTCTTTTGATTCTGCTATGTTGTTTGTAATGCAAAGTTGTTATATTGCCTGTATATACTCTTATCTACCAAGGGGGCATCTTCATATGTCGCTCTTAGGCGTATGTTGTTATAAATATATTTTCTCTGAACGTGATTTGCAAAATTGGGATTATGTAATGAATTGGAAATATTTTGAAATGAAATGTGATTTTGTTTGAAGTTTATTTTTTTTTCATATTCATGTGTTTTTGTGTATTAATGAATCTAACACCGCCGTATTTTGTCACCGAGGATTAATAACTATGGTTGACTGCAACATCCGTAGCCGTTACTTTTGGCCCTCCAAGTAAGGGGATGTTACAAGTTGGTATCAGAGCATAGGTTTATGAAACTTTAAAAGAAAGATAAACCTAAATGGTTTTTGAAACATAATCCAATGAATTTGAAAATATGATCGGGTTTTGGGTAAACGCTATAGTAACGTACTTGTATTTGATATATATATATATATAAGTATATATAAGTACGTGTTCCCCTCTCTCTTAGACCGTTCTTATGTATCTTACTAAGGCTCATATGCAGTTTTATGAGAAAGAAGATATGGAAGAACGAAACAGAAGAGGAAATCTAGGTGGAGGAAGCACCACAACCAACGGTAATGCTCGATCTAATACCAGGAGGAACTAAGGTTGACAGGCTAATGCTAATCCAAATGCTGAAGCCAATGTAGGTGTTGGAAATCCACCAGTAGTTGTAGGGACGGTGTATCAGTTGTTAGCCAATCTTTTGCAAGTTGGAGTTGCTAGTAATGTTGGAGGAGTTAATCCCATGGCTCCAGTCTAGAATAACTATGCTAAGTAGAGACTACACCAGCTTGGGTGGAAAGCCATTTGTTGGAATGGAGGATGCAGTTGAAGTTGAGAATTGGCTTTTGCACTATGAAAGAATCTGTACTGATCTAGGCCTGGATGATGGGCAAAGGAGAAGGCTAGCCTCTAGGTAGTTGCAAGGGGCAGCGCTTCACTGATGGAATAGTGTGACCGCTGGAGTTCCGAAGGATGAGCTGACATGGGCTGATTTCAGGAGAAGGTTTGAGCAGAGGTTTCTGTTTGAGGTTGCTAAGTCGGCATTGATGAGGAAATTCATGGATCTTGTTTGTACCAAAATTGGGCACAACACTCTTCGGAAGTTTTTGAAGAGATAAAATGAATAAATTAAATGAAAAAAGTGGAATTATCTAACAAAAACTCCAGATCTCAGATATGAAAAATAATTAACATGCAAGGAGACACAAGAATTTAGAGTGGTTCGGCGTATTACCAACGTCCACATGAAGTAGTTTGCTTTATTGATCTTTCTTTGATGTTTATAATTGATTTCAGAAAATTACAGTGAATAACAATGATTTGCAGCAGTGAAATTCGTTGGTAGCAGCAGCAATGGAATTCAGATCTGGATCCGACGGAGTCTGGGCGTTGGAGGTCTCAAAGATGAAGAAGAACCAATTTTCTGTTGACTTTGGGGGTCTATTTATAGGTGTAGGAGGCTGATATTTCGCTCAGATCTCGGGAGGCCCTCTCTGGCATGTGACCAGGCCCATGTGCCCTAACCCGTGAAGTTTCGGTCCGATCCGTGATCGATACGAACAGATTTCGTATCGATCAAGATTTCATCCAATGGATTCGAAATTTGGCGTGGACATTCTTTAGTATGCACGTAGTCTTCTGTTAAAATTTCATAGCATTTGGACTTGTAGATTAGGAGATATGATCGATATGAAATGAGATTCTCGGTTGGCTGTTTCGTTCGACTCGCTTCCGTTCAACTCGGTGACGTGGCGCTTGAGTCTTTGGATCACTCTGCCTTTGATGCTGTTTTGAACGATTCGAAGTGTGCATTGATTGAGTGAGTCGAAGTGTGCATCGATAGAGCGAGTCAAAGTGGAGCGTCCCGAGAGGTTCGAACAGTGGCTTCGCCAATGGAGTCAAAGTTGATGGAGTCGAACAGTGGTTCGAACAGAGCGAGTCGAAGTTTGCATCTGATGGTTGCGAAGCGAGTCGAAGTAGTCGCTTCTGATGGTTGCGAAGCGAGTCGAAGTTGTAACTTCTGATAATTGCGAAGCGAGTCGAAGGAGTCACTTCTGATGGTTGCGAAGCGAGTCGAAGTAGTTGCTTTTGATGGTTGCGAAGAGAGTCGAAGGAGTCGCTTCTGCTGGTTGTGAAGCGAGTCAAAGGGAGCGAGTCGAAGTTGGCTTCCCTGGTGGATTCGAACTGAGCGATTCGACCAGTGGTTGGTTTTTATCCAATTTTGTATCGTTCATAACTTGAGCATACGAACTCGGATTGACTTGAGATTTGGAACGTTGACTCTCATAGCTTATCTTGTCATGTCATACCAATTTTGGCTCGATTCGGACTCGGAAAAAATTCCTCGATATCCATAGTGAGCCTGTGTATAACTGATCTCTAGGACGGGCCGTCATTGGTTATTAGTCAATTCCTTGGTGTCACGGCCTTGCCAAAAGGCGGGATAACATTTGCCCCCAAAGTACGTCTTGTGAAAACATGATGTGCTTTGAAGTGCTGCAATCTTCATTCTGAATAGGTATCGTCTTTTTGATGAAAGCTGTAATCTTCGACTGTTTTTCTTGATAATGTAAGATGTTGACGGTCAACTGCTATACCCTATATTGCTGCGACTGATTGATGTATGCTAGTGGTTAGCCGTTTGTTGTTGTAATTGTTATCAAATGAGTTTCCAATTCCTGTAAATCTGGAACACTGAATATTAGTCCGTCATACATGCATATATGTTAACCTGACTCTCGTTGACGTTTGTACGTTCACGAGTCGTTGTCGGTTTATTTTATATTGAATTCCGTATCGATCCTATTATCCCGCCTTTTGGCAAGACCGTAACACCAAGGAATTGACTAGTAACCAGTGACGGTCCGCCCCAGAGATCAATTATACTCGGGCTCACTACGGATATCGATGAATTTTGGCTGAGTCCGGATCGAGCCAAAATTTGTAGGACATGACAAGCTAAGCCATAAGAGCCAACGTCTCAAATCTCAAGTCAATCCGAGTTCGTATGCTCAAGTTATGAGCGATACAAGATTGGATGAAAATCAATTACCGGTTGACTCGCTCTTTCGACTCGCTTCGCAACACTCGGAAGAAGCCAACTTCGACTCGCTTCGGTACGCCCAAGAGTGACAACTTCGACTTGCCTCGCTCAGAGGCCAACTTCGAGTCAACGAGGTTCGACTTGCTCCATATCCTTCAGAACTGCTCTCTTCGACTCACTCCAGTTTGAAACCATCAAAAGTGCACACTTCGACTCGCTCCGCTCAAACAGCTGTTCGACTCCATCAATTTCGACTCCACTGCTCAAACCTCCCAGGATGTCCCATTTCGACTCGATCGACCAGTGCTTGCTTCGACTCGCTCGACCAAGTGCTTACTTCGACTCGCTCGATTTGGGCACACTTCGACTCGCTAAATCAGTGAACAGTTCAACTCGCTCGAAGCAACATCCAGGACAGAGTAAGAATCAAGTGCCACGTCACCGAGTCGAACGGAAGCGAGTCGAAGCAGGAGCGAGTCGAAGGAAACAGCCTACCGAAAACTCCATTTCGTATCGATCATATCTCCCAATCTACAAGTCCAAATGCTATGAACTTTTCACAGAAGACTAAGTGCATGCTAAAGAATGTCCATGCTAAATTTTGACTCCATTGGATGAAATCTTGATCGAGTCAAAATCTGTTCGTGTCGATCACGGATTGGACCGAAACTTCACGGGCTTGGGCGTGCGGGCCTGGTCACGTGCCACAGAGGGCTCCCAAGATCTGAGCGAAATACCAGCCTTCTACACCTATAAATAGACCCCCAAAGCCAATAGAAAAGGGGTACTTCTTCCTCTTTGAGATCTCCAACACCCGTACTCCGCTAGATCCAGATCTGAACTCAATTACTGCTGCCACAAACGAAATTCACTGCTGCAAATCACAATTGACGGCTGTAAATCATTGAATTCACTTGGAAACACAAAAAGAAAGATCAATAAAGCAAACTACTTCATAGTGGACGTAGGCTATACGCCAAACCACTCTAAATTCTAGTGTCTCCTTGCATTTTAATTATTCTCATTTCTGAAATTTGAAGTTTTTGTTAGATAATTCCTCTTTTTCATTTAATTTCTTCACTTTATCTCTTCAAAGACTTCCGAAGAGTGTTGTGCCCAATTTTGGTACAAACACTTTGGTGCTTTCACTGAGAAAAACCCAATTTTTCACCTGCTCTTTGGATCTCCTATCTATATTGGATTGCATAAATCTAAGAAGAAGATCCAGATCTAGAACTTTGAAGCCCTTCCATTCTATTCAGATTGGCAATCAGGTCTAGGAAGGGACTTCACCAATTCATTATGGTGAGCACACGTACCACTTCTATAGCTGCTGATCAAGGAGCACGGGACCGACAAAATCTCGTGCAGCCGCCTCCATCCAACCAAAATGCTGTAGGACCTTCAGATCGATCAGGTCTAATCACTAGGCAAGAATTCCAGACATTGCTGCAAGAGTTGACCCAAAGTCGACAGCAGCTAGCGGAACAACTACGTGCCAACACGGAGTTAACTAACCAGCTAAATCGCCAGCGACAAAGAAGATCCAGGAGAGACCAAGGTTCTCACTCTTCCACAGAAAGTTCAGCCTCCTCTGATGGCCAAACTAGATCCACACGTCCACGGTTAGGTGGAAACTACACCCAAGCTATGGGACACCAACCTGCTTCGAACCTTGGGCAACCTAGAGCTGGACCATCCGCTAGCCTACGCACAGAACCTTCAACTCAGGGAGGAGCTGCTCCTTATCATGTTACCGGCAACATCACTACTAACACCACTGCCGAACGGGGAGGTGATGCTAGAAACCAAGCTAATCCTCAACGTAGCCAACGAGAGCAGACCCCTAAGCCTTATATTCCTGAGGATGTTGAACCGAGGAGGCGAGGCACGAACCGTCGACCGCGTCCGGTCCAGACTCGCACTGTGGAACCCGACCACACCTTGGCACAACATGCTCCGAGTATCCGAATGCCGGATATACCAGCGATGATCCGCCAAATGATCCGTGAAAGTCAGGGTCTCATTAATGATGACTAGGGAATCTCTCAAAGTCATACCCCTTTCACCGATGACGTATTATATGCTGAACCACCTTGGTACTTCAGGATGCCAGCTTTGCCAGTTTACGAAGGGAGTTCTGATCCCAATCAACACGTCCTGAAATACAAATGGCTGATGAATGCTGCTAGAGCTGATGAAGCAGTAAAGTGTCGTAGTTTCCCTATTTCCCTAGCGGGCATCGCTACCATGTGGTTCACTCGTTTGCCACCGCGATCCATCTCTAACTTTGACCAGATGGCCACCAAGTTTGTCGAACAATTCCGTATGCATGTGGCAAGGCCAAAGGACGTTAACACTCTGTCTAGTGTTACGCAAGCTCCCGGAGAAACGCTTAGACGTTACTTGGAGCGATTCCTTGCTGTGTGTGCAGAAATAAGCAATCCCAACGATAACTCTATCCTGATGGCTCTGACTAAGGAGATTGATGCTGATTTCGAGTTAGGAAGTTGGTTTGCTGGGAAACCACCTGCGTCGTTGGACCGTTTCTATTCCAAGGCAGCCCAATTCCTGAGAAGGGAGGATGCGAAATAGTCTAGGAAGAAGGATGACGCAGGGCCCAACATCGAAGGTATCCAGAGTAACGTCGCTGTTAAACAGTTCGGAGATAGTTCTGGGAAAATACAGTTGAACGTCCAAAATAAACAGAATCAGCAAAGGGACAATAGAAACCAGAACAAAAAACGCGATCGGGATCGTGGACCATGGCGTAGAGCTTCCATGTACAATAATTACACTCCATTGAACACGTCATTAGAAAATGTGTATTTGCAAACGTGCAATACCATGCAGTATAAGAAGCCTGCTTTGAGACCACCAACTGAAAGACAAATCCAAACAGGAAAGTTCTGTAGATTCCATGAGAGTTATGGCCACAACACTAATGAGTGTCGTCACTTACAAGACCTCATTGAAAAACTGATACGTGAGCGGAAGTTGGATCAGTATGTACGGGCGCCGCAATCCGGTGGTGCGGGCCCATCAAATTAGAATCATGCAACGAACTAGGAAAGACAGGAAAAACCCGCTCGTGCGGACGGGAGGTTGGTCATCAATACAATAAGTGGTGGTCCTCACCCAGCAAATCGAAGCTGGAAGGAAATGGAGTCGTATGCCAACTCCATCAGGCATGCAGACTTCGAGTTTTGCAGTAGTTTTGATGAGGGGGCTCCGACCAAGCAACAGAAAACGATGACGGATGACATCGTGTTCAGGAGCAGAGACGCAGATAAAATCGAAGCTCCCACTATCGATCCACTGGTCAACTCAGCACAAGTAGGTCCCGCTTGGATAAAAAGGATCTTAGTTCACAGTGGAAGCTCTGTGAATATTTTGTTCAAGCGAGCTTATGATCAAATGAAGATGGGAGCCGCAGACTTGAAGCCTTGTCAATCTCGAGTCCATTGTTTCGACGGAAGTGCCACAATGCCCACTGGGATGGTGGAACTACCAGTAGAGTTGGGAGTTGGAGAACGTCGGAGAGTACGGATGTTGCAGTTCATCGTTTTCGACATACACTCCCCTTACAATGCTTTTTTGGGCCGACCGGCCCTCGCTGAATTCAGAATAGCCATTGCCCCATGGTGTTTGACCTTAAAATTTCCCACTGATCATGGAATAGGAATCGTTCAGGGAGATCAGGCCACTGCCAGAGCCTGTTATGTTGCTGAGCTGCGAGAGGCGCAACGAAAGGAGAAGGGAAAGGGCGTAGAGGAATCTCTCTGCTTCTGTTTCGCTGATAATTGAAAATTAACGCTCAGGCCCAGGCCCGGGCACCCCATCCAATTCCTCAAGGATCTTGACCCAAGAGAAACTGAAGACGAAGGAGAATCTAAATAAAGTCAAGCATCCCAGGCCGAACTGACGATTGATATCCCAGTGGACAATAACGATGATTCGAAAATAATAAAGATTGGATCTCAGCTAAGCCAACAAACTCAAGAGGAATTGGTTGAATTTCTGCGGGCAAAACTTGACGTATTTGCCTGGACACATTCTGATATTTGTGGGATCTCGCCGGACATCGCGAGCCACACTTTGAACATTGACCCACGGCATGTCCCGGTCAAACAAAAAAGGCGCGGTATGGATCCAGAGAGATCTGCCGCACTTAAAGAGGAAGTAGAAAAGCTTGAAGCAAAGGGATTCATTCAAGATGCGCTATATCCTGAATGGGTGTCAAATCCCGTGCTCGTCCGAAAGCCAAACGGGAAGTGGAGAACATGTGTCTATTATTCCGATCTGAATAAAGCATGCCCCAAAGATAGTTTCCCGCTTCCTAGAATTGATCAGCTAGTGGATTCGACGGTTGGACATGAACTCTTATCCTTCATGGACGCGTATTCAGGCTACAGTCAGATACCGATGCATTTACCCGATCAAGAACATACCAGCTTCGTAACCATTCTGGGACTTTACTGTTACAAGGTTATGCCGTTCGGACTCAAGAACGCCGGGGCTACTTACCAACGATTGGTCAATCGGATGTTTGCTAATCAAATCGGGAAGACAATGGAAGTATATGTAGACGACATGCTTGTGAAGTCACGACTCTCCACCGACCATGTAAAAGACCTGGAAACTATGTTCAACATACTTCGGGAATACAGGATGAAGCTCAACCCACTGAAATGTCACTTTGGAGTTCCATTCGGAAAGTTCCTTGGGTTCATCGTTAACGCCCAGGGAATCAAAGCCAATCCCGAAAAGATTTGGGCAATCAGAAATCTTGAGACTCCCAAAACTATAAAGCAAGTCCAGAGTCTCAATGGAAAGGTAGCGGCATTGAGCAGGTTCATTTCAAAGTCCACTGACAAATGCATTCCCTTCTTCGATCTGATCCGAAAAGGGAAACGAAACTTTGAATGGACCACGGAGTGCGAAGGCGCTTTCCAAGCACTAGTTCAACATCTATCCACACCACCAATACTGTCAAAGCCTATTGATCATTAGAAGTTGTATGCGTACTTGGCGATATTGGAAAACGCTATCAGCACTGCCTTGGTTCGAGAAGAAGACGGGATACAGAAGCCAGTATACTACGTCAGCAAACGATCAACTAGGGCTGAAAGGATCTATCCAAAGCTAGAAAAGTTGGCTTATTGCCTTGTAATCGCTTCAAAAAACTCCGACCGTATTTCCAAGCACATCCCATTGTTGTTTACACCAACCAGCCATTACGACAGGTCCTTTCGCAACCTGAGACGTTTGGTAGGTTACTCAAGTGGAACAACGAGCTGAGTCAGTTTGATATTACTTACACTCCAAGACGAGCAATCCAAGGACAAGTCCTCGCTGATTTCATAGCTGAATTCATCATTTTAGAGGACTTTCCTGAAACCAGTAAATGCCCCGAACATGTCTGGAAGCTATATACCGATGGTGCATCAAACGACCGGTGTTCGGGCGCTGGCGTCTTACTCGAAACCCCTGAGGGTCGATCTATATGCTACGCTTTGAAGTTTGACTTTCACGCAACCAATAATGAAGCCAAATACGAAGCCCTCTTAGCTGGCTTGAAACTCGCCAGAGATCTGAAAATAATCGCCGTGGAAGTTTATTGTGATTCACAATTGGTTGTGTGTCAAGTACGGGGAGAGTATCAGGCAAGAGATCAAAGGTTGGCTGCTTACCTAGCTCAAGATCAGGAAGTACTGAATCAGTTCGATTACTACGCCATTTATTGTATACCTCGGGAGTGCAACCAAAAGGCCGATTCATTGGCAAAGTTAGCCAGCATAGGAGAAGCTCAACAAATGGGACTCGTTCCCGTAGAAACGTTATCTTCCCCAACTTTCGACCGGACAGAAATAAATCGGGTATGCGAAATCGTTCCCGAAAAGTATTCATGGATGACCCCACTAAAAAATTACATTGCGCACGGAACCCTGCCGGAACATAGGAGTGAGAAGAGACAAGTCCTTCGAAAGGCCTCAAGATTTACCATCCAGAATGGACTCATGTATAGAAGGGGTTACTCAGTTCCCCTACTCCGATGTATCGCTCACGATGAGATTAAACGAGTGTTGCGTGATGTGCATGAGGGAGAATGTGGTGATAACACCGGGGGGCAAGCACTTGCCAAGAAAATACTTCGCTACGGATATTACTGGCCTACCGTGAATCGCGATGCGTTGGACTATGCAAAGAAATGCGATAGGTGCCAGAAATATGCCCGAATCCTTAGAGCTCCTCCTACTGAGATAACGCAAATGGTTAGCCTATGGCCATTCGCAATGTGGGGCATCGACATCATCCGTGCTCTACCTCTGGCAAAAGGGGGAGCGAATTACGCCATCGTCGCAGTTGATAACTTTACAAAGTGGGCTGAAGCCGAAGCTCTCGCTACCATTACAACAAAGAAAGTAATCAACTTTGTGGTTCGTAACATCATTTGTCGATTCGGTCTCCCACACACCATTATTACGGACAACGGAACCCAATTCAACAGTGCTGAATTTAAAGATTTCTGCATACGATTTCACATCCAAAATAAATTCTCCGCAGTTGCGCACCCTCAAGCAAACGAGCAGGTCGAAGCAGTTAATAAAGTTATAAAGTCCATCCTGAAAAAACGACTGGAAAAGGTCGGGGGCAAGTGGGTCGACGAACTTCCTATGGCTCTATGGGCTTACCGAACAACTCACAAGGCCGAAACCGGCCACACTCTGTTCTCTCTTTCTTACGGTTCAGAGGTCATTATTCCAGTCGAGCTAGAACTACCTTCTCACCGTGTGACATACTATGATCCAAAGACAAATGCTATATTACTCGCTGAATCTCTCGATCTACTAGAGGAGAAGCGTGAAGAGGCCGATCTAAGGGCAGCTGCGCATCGAAGTCGAGTCGCCCGATTGTACAATGCCAAGGTCCGTCCACGAACCTTCAAGCTAGGCAATCTCGTCTTAAAAAGAATCTATCTAGTTCCTTCGCATATGAAGCCTGCATGGGAAGGACCGTATGTTATTGAACGAAGGCTAGGAGATGGCACATTCAAGTTATCGACCGTCGGCGGTCTTACCCTGCCAAGAGCTTGGAATAACGAGAGCCTTCGCCGCTATTACACCCGACAGGCTATCTTTATCCATTTAGTTTACTTTCCTTTTCTGCAATTTTTTTATGCATTTCAAAATTAGAACCTGTAATAAAATACTTTGCCATACTTTCTTATTTCAGCAATAAAATGCAACCTCTTCGAGCCAGAGCTGTGATTTACTTGAAATGCTTCATATGACCATCACTATGCACGGAGAGCTAAATCTCATCATACAGTGGGATTTATTCAAATAGAGAGTGACTGCGGTGCAACCAATCACTCACTAAGCGAAACCCGAGCACGAGGGCAAGCCATCACACCAAAGTCAAAAAAGGATTGACACGACAATCCTTCATCAATTCCGTATTCCCAGAGTGCGAAGCGGAGTATAAACATTCAACTTCGTATTCCTAGAGTGCGAAGCGGAGTATAAACATTCAACTCCGTATTCCCAGAGCGCGAACCGGAGTATAAACATCAACTCCGTATTCCCAGAGTGCGAAGCGAAGTATAAACATTCAACTCCGTATTCCCAGAGTGCGAAGCGGAGTATAAACATTCAACTCCGTATTCCCAGAGCGCGAACCGGAGTATAAACATCAACTCCGAGTTCCCAGAGCGTGAAGCGGAGTATAAACATTCAACTCTGTATTCCTAGAGCGCGAACCGAAGTATAAACATCAACTTCGAGTTCCCAGAGCGCGAACCGGAGTATAAACATCAACTCTGTATTCCCAGAGCGCGAAGCGGAGTATAAACATTCAACTCCGTATTCCCAGAGCGCGAAGCGGAGTATAAACATTCAACTCTGTATTCCCAGAGTGCGAAGCGGAGTATAAACATTCAACTCTGTATTCCCAGAGCGCGAACCAGAGTATAAACATCAACTTCGAGTTCCCAGAGCGCGAACAAGAGTATAAACATCAACTTCGTAATCCCAGAGTGCAAAGCGGAGTATAAACAGTCAACTCTGAGTTCCCAGAGTGCGAACCGGAGTATAAACATCAACTCTGTATTCTCAGAGCACGAACCGGAGTATGAACATCAACTCCGAGTTCCCAGAGAGCAAAGCGGAGTATAAACATTCAACTCTGTATTCCCAGAGCATGAACCGTAGTATAAACATCAACTCCGAGTTCCCAGAGCGCGAAGCGGAGTATAAACATCAACTCCGAGTTCCCAGAGCGCGAACCAGAGTACAAACATAAACTCCGTATTCCCAAAGCGCGAAGCGGGGTATAAACATTCAACTCCATACTCCCAGAGCGCGAAGCGGGGTATAAACATTCAACTCTGTATTCCCAGAGTGCAAAGCGGAGTATAAACATTCAACTATGTATTCCCAGAGCGCAAACCGGAGTATAAACATCAACTCCGAATTCCCAGAGCGCGAACCGGAGTATAAACATCAACTCCGTAATCCCAGAGTGCAAAGCGGAGTATAAACAGTCAACTCCGAGTTCCCAGAGCGGGAACCGGATTATAAACATCAACTCTGAGTTCCCAGAGCGCGAACCGGAGTATAAACATCCAACTTCGCATTCCCAAAGTGCGAAGCGGAGTATAAACAATCAACTCCGCATTCCCAAATTGCGAAGCGGAGTATAAACAATCAACTCTGTATTCCCAGAATGCGAAATGGAGCATAAACACCAACTTCAAGTTCCCGAAGCATGGGTCGAAGTATAATTATCAACACCAAACTCCCGAAGTGTGAGTCGGAGTGCAAATGCCAATTCCGAGTACCCAGATTGCGGACATATGATTGAAACTCAAACCGGCGTGACCAACCGCAAGCAAACAAAGGAGGATCCCCAGAAGTGCGGATATGGTCATCAACGATCTGACAAGCGTGAATAAACGGCTCAATCCCCGTTTGCCTCAAACGCCCATCCAGGGGCACTAGACTCGGCATGCTATGAGAGAAGGGCAATCGCTGATTGATGTTTTACGACATACCACCAAGACTAGGGGGCAAGACTTAAGCATCAACCATCGACTGAAGCAATGCGACGGCAAAATTCGACTCGTTTCCCGGTCGCAAACCATGTCCACAATACCCGAACTTGGCGAACAAAAACAAACTTCATTCGGAAACTGAAACTTCACAAGTGCATTTCAGACACTGAAACACTTAGACAAATACGCAATGACAAAAAAGAAGTCAAAAAAGAAAAGTTTCATTTCTATTGATTATAGAAGAAGTTCGTGTACAAGTTTCCAAAAAATTCCTACTAGCAGGGGCCGAAACCGCATCTATACACGGCTAACAAAAAGCAAATCAAAATACACCGGGAGAGCATGCCTAATCTTTCTTTTTCCTTAGCTTCCTCGTCAGTGTGGACCCGCTAGAGCCATCACTAGTCTTCCTCTTCGAGTCTTTTCTTTTCGGCGGTTGGTCTTCAGGCGAGGGAATTATGTCGACGTCCTTCTCCGAACTCGTGTGAATAAGAATGCTCCCTACGGGCGGAGTCGGAGGAATAGGGTCAATTACAGAAAGTGGAAGGAGTAGGCTGGTAAGAAAGACAGTACCACCAGGAGACATCATTCCGAGCGGGCAGGTCCCGATGCTGCCATCCCGCCTCCAAAGCTGCCACCATAAGCCGCTGTTGCCAGTTCAGCGTCAATCTGAGCAAACATCTCCTCTTCGGTTACTGCTCGAGCCCCGCTGGGGGCATCAGCAGTCGGCGTTGAAGAGCTTGTAGCAGGATCAGTTCCGCTCATGACAGATGACAAGTCAGCACGAGGATCGCCATGGCGGCGAAAGAGTTCATCCATCAGCTGCTCGTCGAACGCGATCGTACCTCCCTGTAGATCGTCAAGCGGGGCAGCTGTACTCATGGTGGTGGACTCGGTCATGATAGCCTCCTACATTTGATATGGTTCAGTTGCAGGAGACATGGCCGGTGCAGCATCGATCACTAGACAAAGAACAAAAGAACTGTTAGAACTTAACTCGAACGAAGGCTTCGACTTAAGAAAGAAAAGTGGAATGTTCAGAATACCTTCCTCAATTCGACTTGTAGGCGGCAGGTCGGCATCAGTAACTTGCACAGCAGCCGGAGACATCTGCGGCTGATCCGGATTGTAAGCAGGAACAGCCTAGGGATCGACCGCAGACGAGGATTCGGGCTGGGTTGACACGGGAACTTCGAGACTTGCATCGTTATGGTCAACTCCAAAACCCTCTCCCAGTTCAAAGTGCTGGGCGCCAAGTTTTTCCTTCTCACGCAGAATCATCGACTCGTGGAGAATCTTCTTTTCATCATCAGTTAGAATGCGATTCTCGAGTTCGAATTCATCTACGGACTTGCCCTGGTGCGCCACTTTCTATTCCTCAACCAGTCGGCTCCAAGCATTGTGGAGATGCGTCGAAAAGTCGTCGAGCCAGGCAAGGCTCCTATGCCTCAGCACATTAGCATTATAAATAACAGGAGGTCTTTGATGTCGGCCTCTAGCCTGGACTCGGCGAGCTTCAACCTCTCCTCGACCTCAGTCTCCACCTTCTGGACTTTGGCCACCGCCGCATCCCGTTCATCCCTAAGCAGAACAGCTTGCTCACACGCCTCCTGGGCTGCGCTGTTCGCGTCATCTTTCTCCTTGGCAATATCAGAAAATTTGGCCTTGAGTTCATTAAGCTCCTTGACCACCGCGTCCCGCTCGGCAATGACTTTAGTGTTCCGGTGGCCCATCTCCTCCACCAGGGTAACATGTGCCTGACTCAACCTCTCCATTTCTGCCTTTGCATCGTCGGCCCTTTTGACAGCCACCATCTCAGATTTCCGAGAAGACTCGGATTCAGCGGAGAGTACCTGAATAATCCGATCCCTTTTTGCGAGCTCAGTCTCCATCTTCTCGAGTGCTTTGGCTCGCTCAAAGGCCACTTTGGAAGCTTTTCCGGCAGCCTTCGCTCACTCTTGGTACTGGGTGTATATGTCGTGAACATAATCGTGCATTGTGCCTTCTACCCCTGATGGAATTCTCTTTAAGTGTGGTGTGAAGACATAACCGTCAAAGAAGATATTCGAAAAGTCTTTTCTCATCTGAGCCAACTTAAGAGCTCCTTCTGATGTGGGTTCGGCAGGGACCTGCTCAGTAACCATAGAGGCTGTAGTCTGGATTCTCTGAAGATGAGTCTCGGGTCTAGAAGAATGAGAAGACGACCTATGAAGGGGAGGTTCAGGCGGATGTGAGACAGAAACGGGGGGTGGAGATGAAGTCTAGGAGGAGGAGAGCGTGATCTGGATCGATGTCTATACTCTCTGTCACGCCCTTACCGGTCCTGGTTAGAGTATTCGCGGTCGCGATCTCTATCTGAATCCCTCCTGCGGGAATCATAGTAACCAGAAGCTTTTAGGGCTGAACGAAGATTCCCGAGCATTAATCCCCTTCCAAACATTGTACCTGAAAATGATAAACGAAGAAAGAGTTAGTAACTTCCTAATTTGGACGAAGTACAGTTGTGAATCATGTAGTGTAATGAAGTGTATGCATGTGCAATCCCCCGACCAACCGAAAATGTCGGCCGCACTCGTAGCAAGTGAACCGCTCGGTTCAAAAACACTATCAAGCCTTTCCATCCCGGCGTCGTGTGGAGACAACACGAAATCCAGGATCGGGATATCATCAAGCCGTGCAAAAGTACTCTCCACTTGCAGGGAAGGAGCCTCTGAAATTCTAATCCCTTGGAAAGGTAAAGTCACGACCATGGATTATTTAGGGCGTTTGTGAGAAGCGGCCTTGCCTTTTCTTCTTCCTCCAGAATCTTGAACATCGGAAGGAGGCCCGGCCGGGAGCTCACTATCGGTGGGCGTTCTTTCTGGATCAACTTCTTCGGTGATCACGACTGCGGGAGCTTCACGCGTTTCTTCGGGGCCACTCTATGTATCACTTCCAGATGTATGCTCTGTCTTCGTTCTATCAGCTCGACAGCCCTCAAATTCCTATCGGTCAGGACTAAGTCTATGTGCCTCTCTTCGCCCGGAAACGCTTGAAGAATCCGAACAAGCTCTCTGAAGTACGCGCCATCGGGACGAGAGATTGCGGCTATAAGAAAGGAGAAGTATGTCAGTTTTTGAAGTTGGTTACTAGTATCTCAATGATTCAAGAGAGAAGTGGCAACACTTACGTCTATCCAACCACCACCCAGCAAATCCAAGGGGCACCGAATGTAGAACCATTCGGTTTTATAATAGCCTAGCCTTCCCCAGGAGCCCTGTATAATGTGGCAGCTCCTGACCGCTTCCAGGAAGGTAAAAGAGGGGCTGTCTTCACGGCTCTTGACATTGAATAAATATCGGATCTCGATCGGCTTTGACGATCGGAAGAGGATCTCCATAAAGAGAACAAAGATGTTGTTCAATAAGGCATACCCGTTGGGATGCAGCTGGGATGGAGCTATGCTAAGAAACGATAACATCTCCATTATATAGTCATTGAAGGGAGGAAGTGTCCCCGCCGTGCAAGCGTGACGGTTGAAAGCAGCAAACCCCTCCGGGGGATTGTGTTGCCTGTGACTTGGACCAAGAAGTAGCACGTCGTCAAGCGACAAACCATGCCTTAAGAAAACCATGCTAGCATGCCTTCGGAGATACCCGACGGCACAGAATCTATTGGATTGAGAATAAACCAAGCACCCGGATGCTCATCCGGAGCTGGCCTTATGACTTCGGCTTCGATAACCGGTATATCTATGGTTGGAGGAATAGAACTTGGGAGTTCCGGCTGCTGAGAACTTGAAGGGTCCATGACTAGCTAGCTTATAAAAAATCATTGTTAAACTGACAAATAACACCCTGTGCATCCCCCCAATGTAAAGTGTGTAAGTGTGGTGTGCAGTGCAGTACTGTGTGTTATTTTAGAAAATCAACAGGATTGAAGGAAGCATATAAACGACGAGACTTCGGAATTCGGTCGGAAGGACCGTCATCACTAACCGTCACAACCATACCATCCAACTATTGGCCATCATTTCAAGTCAAAGTTTGTTGTCATTTTTATAAGTTGCAGTTTCATCAACGAGCTTCGATAGGAAGTCATATATGCAGTGAAACGGTTAAGTCCAATTATTCAAATTTGAAGCTCGTCGGAGGCAATTGTTCAAGTGTGTGATAAGTCTCAAACTTTTTTGGATGATCAAATTTGTACCGCTCGCGAGATCTGTGTTCGCATCAATAAGCTATGGTCGTGTGCACATGAGTCAGACTCGGTCAGAAGGTTGGAATGAAAGTTCGACTCGAACTAGAGGGCTCGATTCGAAATCCCTAGTTCGACTCGCTACCCAAGGCCATCGGGTTCCACTCGCTCCCAGGACCACGCGTTTCGACTCGCTCCCTTAGACTATCAGGTTCGACTCGCTCCTAGAACCACGCGTTTTGACTCGCTCCGCTAGACCATCCAGTTCGACTTGGTCCCAAGGCCATGCATTTCGACTCGCTCTTTGACCATACAGTTCGACTCGCTCTCAAGACTCGCTCTCAAGACCCCCAAAGCCAACAGAAAAGGGGTTCTTCTTCCTATTTGAGATCTCCAACGCCCGGACTCCGCTAGATACAGATCTGAACTCAATTGCTGCTGCCACAAACGAAATTCACTGCTGCAAATCACAATTGACTGCTATAAATCATTGAATTCACTTGTAAACACAAAAAGAAAGATCAATAAAGCAAACTACTTCATAGTGGACGTAGGCTATAAGCCGAACCACTCTAAATTCTTGTGTCTCCTTGCATTTTAATTATTCTCATTTATGAAATTTGGAGTTTTTGTTAGACAATTCCTCTTTTTTCATTTAATTTCTTCACTTTATCTCTTCAAAGACTTTCGAAGAGTGTTGTGCCCAATTTTGGTACAAACAGATCCTCTCCTAAACCGATGTGAAATTCGTGGTAACAACGCTCAATGGTTGTTTTTGAATGATCCTTCGTAACGACCCTCTACTAAATCAATGTGAAGAGTTGAAATATCGAAGACGATTTTTATTGAATATATGGATACGGAGTTAGTATTTCGACTCAATGGAGTTGGCCTCTGGAAGCCATGATTTGATGGATTCAATCTGCTTGTTCGACTTGGTCTTGGATTCGAACTGCATAGGAGTCGGAGTCGAAATGCACAGGAGACGGAGGAGCGAGTCGAAATGCACAGGAGACGGAGGAGCGAGTCGAAATGCACCGGAGACGGAGGAGCGAGTCGAAATGATGGCTTGTATTGCTGCATCGGAGACGGAGTCGAAGACAAGCGATACGAAAGGGATCTTTGTATCGACGCACTGGAGAGGGAGTCGAAACGCGTGTTCGAATCCACCGGGATACGAATCGTTTATTCCTTTTGCTTTCGAGTCCATATAAATACTTTGTACTTAGCCGTTTTTCCACTTTTTACCTTTCGCTTTCCTTCCTTGCCTTCGTATCGCTCAGAAACTCGAGAAGAAAGAAGAAACATCCTTGCCTTCGAACCGATTCATACCTTCAATCATTTGAACTAACTGACAGATCTAAGTAATCTAATAAGCGAATCCACGCGTAAATGATGAGACTCGGGTTTTTAACACCAAATCAATCAGAGTTGTGATCGATTGAAAATTCCTTGGCCTTAGCTTCGCGTCGATCTGGAGTAGGGGTTTTGTTATCCCGCCTTTTGGCAAGGCCGAGATATCAAGGAATTAACTAGAGAATATGGGTTATGCATCCTCAACATCGGGTGACCACTGACCCCAGACATCGATGAATTTTGCCCGAGTCCGGATCGGACTACAATTGATAAGACACGTCAAGTAGAGTCCTGAGAACCAATGTTCTAAATTTTGGGTCAATCCGAGTTCGTACACTCAAGATGTCACCAACGGAAAATGGAGGAGACAGCCTTGTATTCGAATCCATAAAAGGGCCCTATGTTCGAATCGATGAGGTAGGAATACCATTTGAATCCATCAAGGTCGACCCCATCGTCTTCGCATCCATCAGAGCAAGTTCCGTTCGAATCCAACACGACAAGCTCACGTGATATACTTCGAATCGATGAGGTCCTAGTCGATTCGAAACCATCGGGTTCTCCCTGCTTCGAATCCATCAAAACGGGCTACGTTCGAATCCAACGCTTCGGACCCTTCAGGCTTTCATCCACTTCGAATCCATGCAATCAATGCACTTCGACTCCATCACATAAGTTACTTCGAAACCACACTTCACGTCCAGCTTCGAATCGATCAACCATGTTATACCTAGATCGATTCGAACAAACACGCCTTCGAATCCACTGCCTCGAATCCATTAAGTCAAAGCAACCGAAGCCATGGATTCGACCCTGTCAACCCGGAGTAAAAAGCGGCTCGATGCGAGAAATGCGCGCCAAGTCACCGTCTTCACGTGCAGAAGCATGGATTCGAACCTATGGATTCGAACCATATCGATTCGAACGAATCCATAGGACGAAGAGCACGAAAATCTTCAACTTGAATCGATCATAACTCGAGTTCCACAAATCCAAATGCCATGAAATTTTCACAGAAGCTTGAGCACATGGTGAAGAATGTTCACACCAAATTTCAGCCCGATTGGATGATTTCTTGATCGATTCGAACCAAGGGTCGAATCGATCCCAAAGTGGGCCCGGATCTCCAGATTTCGGCCATGTGGGTCCCCTCACGTGCCAGAAGCGGTCTTCCCGAATTTTAGGCAAAATATCAGCCTCCTACACCTATAAATAGAGCCCCTGGTCATTCAGAAAGGGGGTCGGACAATTCTAAGTACTAAGGAGCGCCCAGATTCTGCCAGATTTACTCCAGAACACCACCGCTGCTTTAGATTGAGACTTAGCATTTAAATTCAGTTGTACTACAGTATAGACAATTGTAATCTTCAAATATCGAGCAATAAAATCATCAAGCTTCATAGTGGACGTAGGCAAAACGCCGAACCACTCTAAATCGCTTGTCTGTGCAATTTACTTTCTGTTATTTGGAGTTTTTGTTAGATAATCCTTAGTTTTAATTGTCATTCTTCATCTTTATCTCTTCAAAAACTTCTGAAGAGTGTTGTGCCCATTTTTTGTACAAACACTTTGGTGCTTTCACTGAGAAAAAACCCGCTTTTTTCTCCTGCTCCTTGGATCTACCATTGATACCGGATTGCATAAATCCAAGAGGAAGATCCAGATCTCTAATTCATAATCCTTCCATTCTATTCATATTTGCATAAAGTCTAGGAAAAGGATTCATCATTCAAAATGGTTAGCACAAGAACCGCTTCTACAACTGCTGGACAAGAAGGTAGGGATGGACAGAATCCTGCTCAACAGCAGCCATCCAACCAAGACAACACTGCTCATTCAGATCCATCTGGGCTAGTCACCAGACAGGAGTTCCATGTGTTGCTTCAGGAATTGACTCAAAGTTGACAACAATTGGCCGAACAGTTGCGTGCTAATGTTGAATTGACAAACCAACTGAACCGCCAAGGCCGCAGAAGGTCCAGGAGAGATGATATCTCCCGCTCATCTATTGAAAGTTCTGCCTCATCTGACTATCATCATAGATCTACCCGTCCCCGATTGGACGGAAGTTATGCTCAAAATGCTAGATATCAACCTGCCTTGACTGTCGGACAGCTGAGGGCAGGACCGTCAACCAGCTTCCAAGCTGGACCCTAAGCACAGCGAGGACATACTCCACAGTATACCACAGACCATCATGCCACAGCTGCCACAATGGAAACGAGAGTTAATACCCAAAATGTTCCTGATCCAGTTAATTAACAACGAGGACGTACTCCTGAACCATACGTCCCAAAAGATGCTGAGCCAAGGAGGTGAAACTTAGACCGTCGACAGTGCCCGGTTCAAACTCGCGCTGTGGAACCCGACCACACCTTAGCTCAGCATACTCAAAATGTAGCAATGCCCGACATTTCGACTATGATACGTCAGATGATCCGCGAAAGCCAAGGTCTTACCAATGACGACTGGGGAGTTTCCCGTAGTCACACTCCTTTCACAGATGAGATACTGTACGCTGAACCTCCTCGGCGATTCAAAATGCCAACTCTTCCTATGTACGAAGGAAATTCTGATCCCAATCAACACATTTTGAAATATGAATGGTCAATGAGCACCGCAAGGGCCGACGATGCAGTAAAGTGTCGAAGTTTCCCCATCTCTCTAGGCGGAATTGCGACGATGTGGTTTACAAGATTGCCACCTAGATCTATCTCTTCATTTGATCAACTGGCTAAGAAATTTGTTGAACAATTTCGCATGCATGTCGCTAGACCGAAAGATGTTAACACCCTGTCCAGTGTTACCCAAGCTCGTGGGGAAACACTAAGGCGTTACTTGGAAAGATTCAATACGGCATGTGTGGAGATTAGTAATCCCAATGATAACTCAATTTTGATGGCATTAACAAAAGGAATTGATCCTGATTCTGAATTTGGAAACTGGATAGCTGGAAAACCACCCGCATCGTTGGACCGTTTCTACTCCAAAGCCGCACAATTCTTACGGTAAGAGGACGCGAAACAGTCTAGGAAGCAGGATGATGCGAGACCCGGAAGTGAAGGAATACAAAGTAATGTAGCAGTTAAACAGTCCGGTGAAAATTCTGGAAAAGTTCAATTAAATATCCAGAATAAACAAACTCAGCCAAGAGGCAACAGTGGTCAAGGTAAGAAAAGAGACCCAAATCGAGGCCCACGGCGTGAGGCTCCAATGTTCGATAATTACACACCATTGAATACATCGTTGGAGAATGTGTACCTACAGACTTGCAATACAAGAAGCCGGCTCCGAAGCAATCGTCGGAGAGGCAGATTCAAACAGGGAAGTTTTGTAGATTTCATGAAAGTTACGGCCACAATACCAATGAGTGTCGACATTTGCAAGACCTCATCGAAAAGTTGATCAGGGAGAGAAAATTAGACCAGTTTGTGCGGACACCGCAGTCTGAGGGAGCAGGCCCCTCAAATCAAAATCATGCACATAATCCAGAAAGACAGGAAGAACCAGGTCGTGTCAGAGGAAGACTGATAATTAATGTTGTAAGTGATAGTCCTCATTCAGCGGTTCCAAGCTGGGAGGAAATGAAATCATATAACAACTTAGCTAGACGAACAGACTTCGAGTATGATGATAACTTGGACGATAAACCTTCGACCAAACGAAAGAGAGCGATGACTAACGACATCACTTTCCGAGACAACGATATTGATTATGTCGGAAGCCCGACTACTGATCCACTCGTGATATCAGCGCAAGTAGGTCCAGCTTGGATGAAGAGGATACTGATTGACTGCGGGAGCTCTGTGAATATCCTTTTTATACATGCTTATAATCAAATGAGGACGAAAGCCAGGGATTTGGGACCTTGCCAAACTCACCTCCATGGATTCAACGGTAGCGCTACCATACCTATTGGGATGGTGAAGTTACCAGTTAAGTTGGGATCCGAGGAACATAGGAGAGTTCGGACATTACAGTTCGCTGTGTTGAACATAGTCTCGCCATACAACGCTTTCTTAGGACGACCTACCCTTGCTGAATTCAGAGCCGTAATTGCCCCGTGGTGCTTAACTTTAAAGTTCCCTACTGTCAACGGAGTTGGAGTCGTCCAGGTTGACTTGAGAACAATCATTCGCCGAAATCAAGTCGCCCGATTGCGCAATGCCGAGGACCGACTTAAAACTTTTGAACACAATAAGATTGTCATTAAAAAAGAATATCCGGCACTCCCACACATGAAACCAACATGGAAAGGGTCACACGAGATTAAGCAGAATCTCGGGGATGGTATATATGAGTTAACGACCGTTGATGGTCTAGCTTCACCAAAGGCCTGGGAGAGCGAAAGTCTTCGTCGCTATTGCACATAACAGCTATGTTTATCCATTTAGTTTAAATTCCATTTTTTAAATTTGTTTTTGCATTTCAAAATTAGAATTTGTAATAAGGCAACTGACTTTGCCATGTTTTCTTATTCCAGCAATAAAATGCCATCTTTTCGAGCCAGAGCTGTGATTCATTAAATACAATGTACAACATCACGATGCACGAAAAGCTAAAATCCATCACACAGTGGAATTTATTCAAGTAGGGAGTGGCTATGAAGCGATCAACCACTCGCTAAAAGAAACCCGAGCTCGGGGGCAAGCCATCACAACAGGCCAGAAATGGGTTGATACACGACAACCCTTCACTAACTCCATACTCCTAGAGTGCGAGGCGGAGTATAAACATTTATTCAACTCCGTACTCCCAGAGCGCGAGGCGGAGTATAAACATTAACAAAATCCCAGAGTACTCCGAGAGCGCGAGCTGGGTACAAACTTTTTACTTAACTCCGTACTCCCAGAGCGCGAGGCGGAGTATAAACATTTATCTAACTCCGTACTCCCAGAGTGCGAGGCGGAGTATAAACATTCATTCAACTCCGTACTTCCAGAGCGCGAGACGGAGTATAAACATTAACAAAACCCCAGAGTACTCCGAGAGCGCGAGGTGGGTATAAATATCAACAAACTCCAGACTCCGAGAACGCGAGCTGGAATATAAACATTAACTAACCCCGTACTCCCAGAGTGCGAGACAGAGTATAAACATTATTTAACTTCGTACTCCCAGAGTGCAAGACGGAGTACAAACATATGTCACTCCACACATATTCCCAATACTGGGGACAGAACCATAACACATAACAAGTTGAAGACAAAAGGGTATACATTCTCATTTCCACTATCAACAAAAAGAATCTGATTACAAAGTGGTTCAAGAAATTTCTACTAATGGGAGCCGAATCCACATCTATACACGGCTATAGAAAAATCAACAAAATACTACCCCATGCAACGGAAAATTAAAGAAAGAGTTCAATCTTTCTTCTTCCTTATTTTCTTCTTCGGGGTAGCTTCACCAGATCCGCTGCCTGATTTTCCCCTCAACCGTTTACTCTTTTCGGGCTTGTCCTCCGGCAGCGACATAATATCAACGTCTTCCTCAGAAATTGAGGCGATGGAAATTCTTCCGGAGGGTCGAGCTGGAGGCATAGGAGTAGTAGCGGGAAGTGGGACAGGAGCAGCTTCGATCACTACAGTACCACCCGGCGAAATCACCATTAACGGGGCAGGCCCGGACGGATTCATACCAGCAGTCCCTGCTGCCATCTCGACATCAATCTCAGCAAAAACTTCATCCTCCCGGGATGCTTGGGTCGCACCGGATGTACCAACGGCCGGCATAGATGAGCTGACACCTGGAGCAGCCCCACTCATAGCATCGGACGGATTAACGGAGGGGTCGATGGGTTCGTTGAGAAGCTCCTAAATCATTTGAGCACTAAAAGAAAACATGTTCGCCTCTCCCTCTTCGCCAACCAAGGTAGAAGTCGTGATGGCTTCAGTAACGATAACCCCCTGCGTTTGATAAGGAACTGACAGAGCAAGAGGCGCGGAAACGACGATTTCAGTCACTGAAATGCGACAAAGCGAAGATTGTTAGCCAAGTGTGTTGCTAAAGGTTCTTCACAACTAAAATGCGGGAAGCGTTCAAATACCTTCCTTAGTATGGACCGGAACATGGACAGAAGCATCGGCGGAAGGTAATAGCGGCTGGTCGGGGTTATATGCAGGAACGGACTGGGGATCTACCGCACCAGTGGTTTCAGGCAGTGTTGGAATTAAAGCTTCAACACTTGCCTCGTGATGCGCGACCCCCGAGCCTCGCCTGTCTCTAAAGGGTGAACACCAAGCCTCTCTTTTGCCAAAGAAATCACCGCTTCGTGGAGAATTTTCCTTTCATCTTCAGTGAGCAAGCGCATCTCAAGCTCGAAATCATCAAGTGTCTCATCTGGATGCGTCGCTCTTTTCTCCTCCACCAGCCTAGTCCAAGCGTTATACAGAATCATGGAATCATCTCCCAACCACGATAAGTTTCTGTGCTCCAGCACATTGGCGTTGTACGTGACCAGGAGATCATCAAACTCAGCGTCCATCCTGGACCGCTCCACCAAAATCTTTTCTTGAATTTCTGCTTCCGCAGACTTAGTCTTGGCCACCGCCGCAGCAAGTTCGGCTCTGAGAGATACAGCTTGGTCGCACGCCTATTGAGCAATGGCGTTTGCATCGTCCTTCTCCTTCACCACTTCAGTAAACTTAGCCTTGAGCTCGTTCAGCTCCTTAACGGCTAAGTCTTGCTCAGTTGCGACTTTGGTGTAACAGTGACCCATCTCTTCTACCATGGCACAATGTTCCTGTTGCATCCTCGCCATTTTAGCCACGGCATCCTCATGCTTCTGAAACGCTTGAAGTTCTGAATTCCGGGACGTCTCCATTTCAGATTGAAGAACTTGAATGATGCGGTCCTTCTTGACAATGTCAGCATCGTGCTCAGCAATAATCTTCGCCCGGTCAAAAGCTACCTTTGATGCTTTCGCTGCCGCTTTGTACCACTCCTTATACTGAGCGTAGAAGTCACGGATATAACTATGAGCAATGTTCTCAACATCCGGAGTAATTCTTTTAAGATTAGGAGGGAAGACATAGGCATCCATACAAATTTCAGGAAAATCTTTTTTCATTTGCGCAAGTTTGATGGCTCCTTCACTTGTCAATTCAGCCGGAGCTTGTTCTACTATAGCAGCTGTTGTCGGTTCCACTCTTGGCCGCTGAGTATCGGGCCGTGAAGATTGAGAAGGCTGCTGCGGCTGCTGAGAAGGGCCGGGAAGATCTACGGGGACCCTAGGAGGCGGGGGAGAACGAGATCGAGATCGGTGCTGGTACCCCCGATCTCTGTCAATGCGATCATGGCCAGAGCGGCCACGCCAATAGTCTCTATCCCTATCATAGCGCTCCTGGCAAGAATAACCATGCCCGTAATCTATATCCGATTCTCTTCTATGGTAATCATAATATGGGGAAGATTGGCGCACATTACGGAGCCTATCCAGAGTAGACCCTCTGCTTGACATCTCACCTACGATAAGAGAGAGTTACAGATTATAACCCGATAAAGCGATATTTACTGTGCAAAAGTCGTGAGGTGCCGTGGAAGTGTGTGTAAATGTGTAAACCCCCAAACCGACCGGAAGTTTTGACCGCACTTAAAGGAAAGGGCTCGTTCATATTTAAGACATCTTGAAATTCCTCCAACCCAGGATTATGAGAAATCGATATATAATCCGGGATGGGAATATCGTCAGGCCCTTTAAAGGTATCTCTCGAATGAGAAGGGGCGGCCTCAGAAATCATGACTCCGGAAGAGGGAGGAGACACATCCACAGACTTCCACCCCTTGGACTTAAGTTTTTTGGAAACGGCGGCCTTGCCTTTCCGTCTTTCTCCCGACTCTTCAAAGTTTTCCGAGAGATCAGCCATCAGCCCCGAATCTGTATGGGTTCTTTCTTCATCGCTCGCTTCGGTTATGGTGATTCCGAGCGGTTTCTTCACCGTTTTCTTCTTGGTTTTCTTCTTGTTTTCCTTCTTGGAGGCGGGCTTTGCCAACCCTTCGATAACTATACTTTGATTGATTTCGATCAAACCAAGAGTTCTTAAGTTATAGTCATTCAGCACCGAGTCGATAAGCCTCAGCTCGCTCGGAACTTCTTGAAGACTTCGGACTATGCCCCTGAAATATCCTCCATCAGGTCTGGAGATAATGGCTGTAAAAGAAATGAGATATCAATACTAATGCCAAAGAACTATTTGTCAGGAAACGTCATCAACAGGTTAAGGCGCTTACGTCTAGACAACCATCGCCTAGCAAAACCAGGAGGGCACCGAACATAGAACCATTCGTTCTTGAAATAAATCAGTCTGGTCCAGGCTCCAATAACAACTTGGCAATTTCTAACTGCCTCCAGAAATGTAAAAGATGGGCTATCGCCTTTACTCTTGAAATTAAATATGTGTCTAATCTCGGTTGGCCTGGGCGGGCGAAAAAGACAGTCCATAAATATGACAAACGCACTATTCAACAACGCGTGCCCGTTGGGATGGAGTTGCGAGGGAGCGATTCCTAAATATGATAGCATCCCTCTGATGTATTGATTGAAAGGAGGGAGAGTTCCGGCCGCACAAGCATGACGGTAGAAAGCTGTTTATCCTTCGGGTGGATTGTGCGGTCTGTCATCGGCACTGGGTAATAACACATCGTCCAGAGATATGTTATGTTTCGAGCATATTCGACCCAATAAGGGTTCGGAAATATTAGATTGGACTGAATCAACGGGGTCCTCGATAAATATAGCCTCCGGCAGTTCATCTGGAGCTGGATCGATTACGTCGGCAAGAATATCGGGAATCTCAAGCACCGGAGGAGTCGAGCTCTGTACCTCTTGTTGTTGGGAGCTCGAAGATTCCATAACTAACTAACTCATCATAAAGAAACGTTAAGTACATAAAGAGCCCGTGCACTCCCCAGTGTGAAGTGTATGAACGTGTCGTGCAGTGCAAGTGCTATGCGTTACTTAACAGATTCAACAAAACTGAAGACAAGATGCAAGCTTCAGAAATTATGAAGTTGGTTAAAATGACCGTCATCGCTGACCGTCTTAAAACATATTGCCCAAGAATTCATGATTGCTTAGTTCAAATTGGTTTTTCAAAGTTACGGTTCCATCGACGAGCTACGAAAGGCAGTCAAATATGCACAACAACTTAGTCCAAATATGCAAAGATGAAGCTCGTTGAAGTCATGGCAGTAATTATATGAAGTCCTCGTATCCATGGGAGCTCGTTAGTATCGATCAAGGTTCGAATCCATGAAGCTTCGAATCGATCTGAGAAGTGTGCGTTCGAATCGATACCATTCGAATCAATATAAGATCGAATCGATACTGCTTGAATCGATACCGTTCGAATCGATCTTGAACGAATCGATACTCTTCGGATCGATATAGTTCGAGTTGGAACGGTGGAAGGCTTTTCTCTTCGAATCCACTACAGGTTCACTTTTCGAATCGATCTCTGGAAAAACAACATATCAACTAACGTATCCTCGTATCGATTGTGTTGGTATAATCTTCGAATCGATCATGGGCGAATATCCCACAACTTCTCGTATCGATCACTTCGGGTCGATACGATCATTTCACTACCTATAATCGATTCGATCGACATACCTCCACGAATCGATGCAAGCACCACGGAAAAGCTGGTCATCTGAGATCGATTCGAAAAACACTATTCAAGATCGATACGAAGAAGTTGTCTCTCTTTTCATCCCTGGATTCGACTCCCTCCAGATCGATACGAACATGAGATAAGGAAAATTCATCAGAGCCCAAGACATAAGGTGCTTAGTCGAATCGCCTACCTAAATATGAGATGAAACTGGAAAGGGTTGGATTGATTCGAAGAAGAACGAATGGCTTTGTTGGCAAGGGTTTTTTATCGATTCGAAGATACAGGAAATCAAAGCGAAGGTAAAATGTGAGAAATGAATAGGACCCCGATATATATATAGGGGAAATATGACAATTCGCATCCCGGTAGGAGTAACCAGCCAGCCCAGGTCCACGATCACATCGATTCGAATGATGCTCTCGAATCGATCGCTAAAAGGTTTCCATCAAATCGAAGGAAACAACGGCAATCACCAGTCCGAGACCATCCTTCGCATCCATCAATTCGGTATGCACTGGGCTCATCGATACGAAGTACAAAGCAAAGATGTCCCTGAACACGTTCGACTCCATCAACTCGAACATACACATTCGAACCCATCACATTCAAACCCGTCGTATTCGAATCCATCAAAGCTTCGAATCCATTAAGGCTGCATCGTTACAAAGCTTAATCAACGCGAAGCTGCATCGATTCGAGGCTTTCAATAAAAGCTAAATTGGAGTCGTTGCGTCCCATCGATTCGAAGTGTTAACTTCACGACAATTAGCATGAAATGATTCAAAACCTACCGATTCGAACGACCATTTCGAATCCATCGGATACCAGCAATTCAAGCCATCGATTCGAACATTCATGACTTAGAATCCATCAAAGACCACCGATGAAAATGGACGAACCTTTTCAATGTGAAAAATTGCTTGTCTACTCTTTATACCGATTTAGGAGAGGATCGATACAAGAGGATGATCATAGACAATCATAAAAGCAATATTTTAACTCGAATCTCAAACCGGTCCAGGAGAGGACCGATGCAGAATTCAATAGCAAACCGAATTAGCAATGACTTGCGATCACGCAACGTTAACCAAAGTCGAGATAATACGCGTATGCACACATCTCTGACTAATGTTTGATCTTTGCCATTTACAGGGATCAAATGTTCATCTCGTCATGACCCAAACAGCTAACAGCCGGTCACAATTATATGACGGTCTATTACAGCGATACAGAATACAACTTTCGGTAAAGCATGTCATAGCTGTCCAATGAGAGACTGCAGCTTTTCAAAGCACGTTATGTTTACACAAGACGTACTTTGGGGGGCAAATGTTATCACGCCTTTTGGCAAGGCTGAGATATCAAGGAATTAACTAGAGAATATGGGTTATGCATCCTCAACATCGGGTGACCACTGACCCCAGACATCGATGAATTTTGCCCTAGTCCGGATCGGGCTACAATTGATAAGACACGTCAAGTAGAGTCCTGAGAACCAATGTTCTAAATTTCGGGTCAATCCGAGTTCGTACACTCAAGATGTCACCAATGGAAAATGGAGGAGACAGCCTTGTATTCGAATCCATAAAAGGGCCCTATGTTCGAATCGATGAGGTAGGAATACCATTTGAATCCATCAAGGTCGACCCCATCGTCTTCGCATCCATCAGAGCAAGTTCCGTTCGAATCCAACACGTCAAGCTCACGTGATCTACTTCGAATCGATGTAGTCTTAGTCGATTCGAAACCATCGGGTTCTCCCTGCTTCGAATCCATCAAAACGGGCTACGTTCGAATCCAACGCTTCGGACCCTACAGGCTTTCATCCACTTCGAATCCATGCAATCAATGCACTTCGACTCCATCACATAAGTTACTTCGAAACCACACTTCACGTCCAGCTTCGAATAGATCAACCGTGTTATACCTAGATCGATTCGAACAAACACGCCTTCGAATCCACTGCCTCGAATCCATTAAGTCAAAGCAACCGAAGCCATTGATTCGACCCTGTCAACCCGGAGTAAAAAGCGGCTCGATGCGAGAAATGTGCGCCACGTCACCGTCTTCACGTGCAGAAGCATGGATTCGAACCTATGGATTCGAACCATATCGATTCGAACGAATCCATAGGACGAAGAGCACGAAAATCTTCAACTTGAATCGATCATAACTCGAGTTCCACAAATCCAAATGCCATGAAATTTTCACAGAATCTTGAGCACATGGTGAAGAATGTTCACATCAAATTTCAGCCCGATTGGATGATTTCTTGATCTATTTGAACCAAGGGTCGAATCGATCCCAAAGTAGGCCCGGATCTCCAAATTTCGGCCATGTGGGTCCCCTCACATGCCAGAAGCGGTCTTCCCGAATTTTAGGCGAAATATCAGCCTCCTACACCTATAAATAGAGCCCCTGGTCATTCAGAAAGGGGGTCGGACAATTCTAAGTACTAAGGAGCGCCCAGATTCTGCCAGATTTACTCCAGAACACCACCGCTGCTTTAGATTGAGACTTAGCATTTAAATTCAGTTGTACTACAGTATAGACAATTGTAATCTTCAAATATCGAGCAATAAAATCATCACGCTTCATAGTGGACGTAGGAAAAATGCCGAACCACTCTAATTCGCTTGTCTGTGCAATTTACTTTCTATTATTTGGAGTTTTTGTTAGATAATCCTCAGTTTTAATTTTCATTCTTCACTTTTATCTCTTCAAAAACTTCCGAAGAGTGTTGTGCCCATTTTTGGTACAAACAGGTTTCGAGATGATGAGGCGGAGGCCTTCGTATCGATCGATGGTGGAGCTTCGCATCGAATCGAATGCTTTGAATACGTGGATTGATACAAAGGGGTTGCGTCTGATCGACTCGAAATAATGGCCTTGGATCGAGTCGAAGTGGAGTGCCTTGGAACGAGTCGAAATGGAGTGCCTTGGAACGAGTCGAAATGGAATGCCTTGGAACAAGTCGAAATGGACTACCCTAGAACGAGTCGAAATGCGCAGCCCTCTCAGATCGATTCGAACTGGAGGTTTTAATCGAGTCGAAGTGTTGCGCTCCGATCGATTTGAAATCCTCAGCCCCTTGATCGAGTCGAACTTGCACGCCAATCTTCTAATTAAGTCTAATTCGTATGCAAATGACCATGATGTATCGATGCGAACACGGCCCTTGCGAGCGATACTAATTGAACATTAAATAATCTGAAACTTCCTGCACATTTGAACAATTGACTTCGACGAGCTTCAAACTTGCATAACTGGACTTAATCGCTTCACTGCTGATTGCCTATCGAAGCTCGTCGATGAAACTAGAACTTATCAAAATGATAACAAAATTTAACTTGGAATGATAGTTAATAGCTGGACGGCACGGTTGTGACGGTCAGCGATGACGGTCCTTCCGACTGAATTTCGAAGTCTCGTCGTTTGCATGCTTTCTTTAACCATGTAGATCTTCTAAAATGATATACAGTACTGCACTGCACAACACACACTCACACACTTTACACTGGGGGATGCATGAGCGTTATTGCCTGTTTAACAATGATTTTTCATGAGCTAGCTATTCATGGAACCCTCAAGTTCACAGCAGCAAGAACTCATGAGCTTTATTCCCCCATCCATCGAGATACCGGTTATTGAAGCCGAAGTTATAGACCCAGCTCCGAACGATCATCCGGGTGCCCGGTTCATTTGTAATCCGCAAGATTCAGTGCCGTCGGGTATCTCCGAAGATATTCTAGGAGGGATTTGCTTAAGGCATGGTTTTTCGCTCGACAACGTGATACTTCCTGGGCCAAATAACAGGTCGCACGATCCCCTGGAGGGGTTTACTGCTTTCAACCGTCACGCTTGCACAGCGGGGACACTCCCTCCCTTCAACCAATATATAAGGGAGATGTTATCATTTCTTGGCATATCCCCATTTTAGCTACATCCCAACGGGTATGCCTTATTGAACAGCACCTTTGTCCTGTTTATGGAGATCCTCTTTCGACCGCCGAAGCCGATCGAAATCAGATATTTATTCAACGTCAAGAGCCGTAGAGACAACCCTTCTTTCCCCTTCCTGGAAGCAGTCAGAAACTGCCACATTGTGCTGGGCTCCTAGGGAAGGCTAAGTTATTATAAAACTGAATGGTTCTATGTTCGGTACTTCCCTGGATTCGCTAGGTGGTGGTTGGATAGACGTAAGTGTTGCCATTTCTCTCTTGAATCATTGAGATATTAGTAACTGACTTCAAAACTGACATACTTTTTCTTTTTTATAGCTGCAATCTCTCGTTCTAACGGCGCATACTTCAGAGAGCTTGTTCGGATTCTTCAAGCGTTCCCGAGCGAAGAGAGGCATATTGACTTAGTTTAGTCTGACAAAAATTTAAAGACTGTCGGGCTGATAGAACGGAGGCAGAGCATACAGCTGGAAGGAATACATAGAGTGGTCCCGAATTAACGGGTGAAGCGCAAAGCGCCCGCAGTCGTGATAGCTGAAGAAGTTGATCCAGAAATAACGCCTACCGATACCGAGCTCCCGACTGGGCATTCTGCCGATGTCCAGGATTCGGGAGGAAGAAGAAAAGGATAGGCCGCTGGGCACAAACGCTCTAAATCTGAGAGATTTAAATCCGTGGTTGTGTCCTTGCCTGTTCCGGGGATTAGAATTTCAGAGGCTCCTCCCCCGCAAGTATAGAATCCCTTTGCAGGGCTTGCCGATATCCCGATTCCGAATTTTGTGTCGTCTCCACACGACGTCGGGATGGAGGAGCTTGATAGTGCTCTTGAACTGAGCGGGTCGCTTTCTATGAGTGCGGCCGACATTTCCAGTTGGTTGGGGAGTTGCACATGCATACACTTCACTACACTACATGATTCACAACTGTACATCGTCCAACTTAGGAAATTACTAAATCTTCCTTTGTTTTTCATTTTCAGGTACTATGTCTGGAAGAGGATCGATGCTCGGGAATCTCCGCTCGGCCCGAAAGGCTTCTTCTTATTATGAGTCCCGTAGGAGAGACTCGGATAGAGATCGCGATCGCGAGTACTCTAACCAAGATAGGTACGGGCGTGATAGGGATAGAGAATACAAACATCGGTCTAGATCACGCTCTCCTCCTCCTAGACTTCCGTCTCCACCCCTGCTTTTGTTCCACACCCACCAGAGCCTCCTCGTCACAGGCCATCTTCTCATACTTCTAGATCTGAGACTCATCTTCAGAGAGTTGAGACCACGGCCTCCACGATTACAGAGCAGGTCCCAGTTGAACCCACAGGAGAAGGGGCCCTTAAACTGGCTCAGATGAGGAAAGACTTTCCGAACATTTGCTTCGATGGCTATGTCTTCCCGTCGCACTTAAAAAGAATTCCGTCTGGAGTGGAGAACATGATGCATGAGTACGTTCATGACATCTACACCCAGTACAGAGAGTGGGTAAAGGTTGCAGAGAAAGTTTCTAAGGTGGCCTTTGAGCGAGATAAAGTGCTTGAGAAACTGGAGACCAAACTCGCTCAAAGGGACCGGATTATACAAGTGCTTACTACTGAGGCCGAGTCTTCTCGGAAATCGGAGATTGAGGCCACCAAAAAAGCTGATGAAGCGATGGCGGAAATAGTGAGGTTGGGGCAGACACATGTTGCCCTGGTGGAGGAGATGGGCCACCGGAACACTAAAGTCACCGCCGAGCGGGATGCAGCGGTCAAGGAGCTTAATGAACTCAAGGCCAAATTTGCAGATATGGCCAAGGAAAAAGATGACGCGAACAACGCAGCCCAGGAGGCATGCGAACAAATTGTCCTGCTCAGGGATGAACGGGATGCGGCCGTGGCTAAAGTCCACAAGGTGGAGGCTGAGGTGGAGGAAAAAGTGAAGTTGGCCTAGTCTAGGCTAGAGGCTGACATCGAAGACCTTCTCGTTGTTTACAACGCTAACGTGCTGAGGCACAGGGGTCTAGCCTGGCTCGATGATTTTTCGACTCATCTCTACAATGCTTGGAGCCGACTGGTTGAGGAAGAGAAGGAGACGCATCAGGGCGAGTCTGTGGATTAATTTGAACTCCAGAATCGCATTCTGACTGAAGATGAAAAGAAGATTCTCCACGAGTCAATGATTCTACGTGAGAAGTAAAGACTTGAGGCCCAGCACTTTGAAGTGGGAGAGGGTTCTGGAGTTGACCATCATGAAGCAAGTCTTGAAGTACCCGCGTCAACCCAGCCTGAATCCTCATCTGCGGTTGATCCCCAGGCCGTTCCTGCTTACAATCCAGATCAGCCGCAGATGTCCCCGGCTGTAGCGCAAGTCACTGATGTCGCGCTACCGCCTACGAGTCAAACTGAGGAAGCACTACGCCATAGATGACCTATCGCAACAAAAATACAAGGTGTTGCTAACTACAATGTAACGATAGGTATGCTGATTATTGTCTATTACAACACACGCTTCAAGGTGTTAGCATAGGTATCAACAAGATGTTGCAGTAGCTATAGTTGTATTCAAATTAAAAAATTAATAAAATTAGCAATCCACGTGAATACGATCCAACGGTCTACATTTAATCCAATTGTTAAAATGGATCACCGATCCAAAGGTCTATTGCAACATTAGCTTCAGGATGTTAGTATAGATATCAACATATGTTGCAGTAGCTATAAACTTATAAAAATATTATAAAAAATGAGTGCGGACTGAAAAAAAAGCGGGCGGAAATAAATTTTAACGCCGAAAGCAAAAACAAGCGGCAAAATTAACAAAATATCCAAGGGCTTCACTCAAATACTTTACATGTCTCGTCATTCCTCTACTTCTTGTCTCATCATTCCTCTACTTCTTTCCCTCACTCCACTCGTCTCCGTTAATTTACTCCTCTTCATGTCGTCTTCAGAAAGAAATGACAGTTGGGTGCGACTACTAACTATCTTATTTATAAACACCAAATTAGGGCTAATCCCGAAACCCAATTTTAGCTGAGGTAAATAATTTTATGTACTACGTTTTTCTATACAATACAATCAAAGTCATGGGTTATATTTTTACATTGTGATGTTTACATGGTTATTTGTTTTCTACTCTAAGTTTCGCTTTTCTAGTTTTAGATGTCGATTAGGATTTTGAGTACAAACATTGCAATTTGTTGTGAGTGTGTTTTGAATTCATTTACAGTTTACAATTTGAAAGATTGTTTACTGTGAGTTCGTTTAGAGTTTGAAATCTTGACAATACAATCAAAATTTAACATGGCTTGTTGTGAGTTTATTTACAGTTTGAAAGATATTTTTGTTTGATGCATGGATCATTGGCTTTTTCCTACTTGAATATTTTAGTTACCAATTGAAATATTTTCATGCTAGACTGATAAATTAAGCTACAATTTTAAAGTATATTTCATAAGGTACAATGTAAGTACGTATTGTTTGCACTTTAATTCGAGCCTGAAAAGGTTTATATGCTTTAAACTATTCAATTCACTGATCAATGGGCTACTTAATGAAATATTGTTTATGGATGTACTGGAATTGCATAAAAATTCTCTAATATATTGTGCATTAATGTTCCTTAATTGTTTGGCTATGAATTTTTCGGTGAATAGTTACCATTCTCTAATATGCAAATATGTTGTTTGATGCAATGCATACATAGCCATCCAATTGCAGTAGCTTGATAGATTAAGACGTGCTTTACCAAATAATGTAATTAGTTTTGTGGGTAAAGTGAGATTTTAAGACTACACTGAAATATGCATTAACTGAAAAATTACAATGAGCTAAAGATGAAGATATGTGGTTGAACAAAATTGAGTTGCAACTGTCTGGTTCTTCACTGCTATCCTTGATGATATTAGCAGTAGCATATGCAGGATTAAGTGCACTGATACAGAGTTTGACTTCATCTTTTGATTCTTTTTCCTCTTCCTTTTGTTACCTTTTTGGTAAGAATGAAGCTAAGAATTTGTTTATGTAGAGTAGCAATTTTTGATGTGATAAGATCATATGGGTTAAGTTGTTTCAGTCTTCCAGTAAAGGAGGAAACTTGCGTGAAACATAAAGTAACTTGCGTGAAACATAAAGTAGATAGCAGAAAATATTTCTCTACGGGTAAGGCTATTGGCAATGCGGTAAATATCTGTTTTTTTGGCAATTACAAAATTATTATACATTTCCCTTAAAAAAAGGAAAAAAAGAAACTATTTACCTTTCAGGCCAAATGACTCGTGAGCCTCCTGGCATGCAGCAAACAAATGCACCAGCCATACAAGCCTTCTTACATCTGGCAGGCATAGAGTGTACTACCTCCAAAGCCATCTGCTTGGCCCTTGCCTTAATACCATCGTCGATCTGAATTCTGTTAAAAGAATTCAAAATGAACAAACCTGTTGGCAATATGATTGTACAAATTTGAGTAATATAACTTAAGACAATGATTTCACTATGATATTTCTTTTCATCGGTCACGAATTACTCTATTACCATCATCAAGCTAGAAGCATAGTTACGACTATGATTGCAATTGGGCGGGCGCACGCATGTATATATTTACGCGTAAATTGGGCAGGCGCACGCACACGCGCACGCATGTATATATTTTTGTGCGTGCGCGAGTGTATGTATTTATGTACACTTACATAAACTAATGTTTTTGTAACATCATATATTGTTTGTGTTGATTGTTTTGCCTTTGCTAACGTGTAATCCATTTGACTGTCCAATCATCACTTACTCATGATAACATTGCAAGGTTTCCTCTAGAAAAGCAGGCACTATCCTTTGCATTATCTCATCATCGTAAGTTTCAATTTTTATCTTAACCACATATATTTTCATAGCAATGGCTCCCAAATGCTATTCTTATGTCCTAGCACTATTTCTATTTGTTACACTTACTACAGCACAGCTATCGTCGACGTTTTATTCCACTTCCTGCCCAAATGCACTCTCTACCATCAAGTCCGCAGTCACTGCTACAGTCAGTAAAGATCATAGAATGGGAGCCTCTCTGCCACGATTGCACTTTCATGATTGCTTTGTCAATGCAAGTCTCACTTTCCATTCTCTATATACTCTTTTCTTTTATATAAATGAAATGCAATAGTGTAATGTATATGATTCTTATATGATGCAGGGCTGTGATGCATTGGTACTTCTAGACGATAACACAACATTCACAGGAGAAAAAACAGCGTTTCCAAACGTCAACTCTTTAAGAGGCTTCGATGTAATAGACACCATAAAGACAAACCTCGAAGCTATTTGCAAGCAAACTGTTTCATGTGCTGATATTCTTACTGTCGCTGCCCGAGATTCTGTTGTTGCAGTAAGAGCATAACTCTAATGTTTTCTTTACTCTAATATTCAAATTTTGTAGTTATCCTTGAGCCTCGTCCCTAGGTCGAATGTTACATATATAATGTGATTACACATTCCTAATTCTAAAGTATTGCGTTTTGATATCAACGTTTAAAAAGACACACATAATGTATGAATTATTTTCAGGATTTGAAACAGGCAGGAATCATTGTGAATATTTAATATTCAAGTCACAAGTTTCAAGTGAAAGTTGTGGAATTGAATAAATTCCTACAAGTATTGTTAATTGGTACTTTTTTCATCATAGTTCTAAGCATATATCGCATATGCAGTAGTACTGTACATGGGTATTATTGTGTCTCCAAAGGCTGAATTGTTTGAACTATATTTGAAATTTTAGGTTCAATCTCGAACTGCAAGTCGTAAGAAAGCTAAAAGAAAGTGGGCACGTGAAATGAAGTCTCAAGAGGAGCAGGTATGAGAACTTTTGTGAACATCCAGCATTCTCTTTCTTGTATTCCAAATAGGTCAATTCTAGGATATTAGTCGTCAACATATTTATTCAACGGCTATACTGTCAATACTATGCAGGTTAGTACCCGTGAGTTAAAGGAAAACAGATCTGCTGTTTTTAACCCTCGGTATCGTCAATCAGGTAATTCTTTCGCTTGCACATCTCGAAGTTTACAGTCAATTCAGGTTAAGATACTTTCAGATCCTCCTTTTTTCCCTACATTTTTTGGTTGTCTGATCATGTCTGAAATAACCTGTTTGTTGTAATTTCATCAACATATACTTTGATTGTGTGTAAATATAGTTTGGTTACTTAGCTACACAACCGATGTCATCTCTTGTTTTGTATTTGCCCGCTTTCATAACATTTTTTGATAGATTAAATTAAAATTTTAATTCTCCATGTAGCATTAGTTCCTATCACAACTGCTGAAGTTTCTATCTATATTTGATTTCTGTTTTACTTTACATTGTTGCACAATTTGAAGTTAAACATGAGTGTTACGCCTCAAAGTTTATGCTGAAAGTGAGTTGTTGTTTGAAAAAGATGGTAAACAATTATTTATTTTTTTCTTCATGTAACACCTTATCCGGTTCTTAAATTAAGTCAGAGCATCTTCATGTAAACAATTTACCTTTGCTTATTGATGAAGTTGTCACTTTTAAAAAAAGCACGATGCGAGAAGGCTTTTATGATGTGCTGCTAAGATCTATAAACTACTGAAAGAGAGGTACTTGGGATAATTTGTTCTTTCATGTTTTGCTTTATTTCTTTGGTCCACGTTGTGTATTTCCTTTTTCATACTTCTTCTGGGTAAACTAAGACATATATCCAACTGAAGTGTACATGATGGACGTCCTTCGGCTAGATGGATTTATTAGGAGGTGTAGTGGATCTACTCTATGGTTCTTTTATTTGTTATCTCTGTTTCCAGGGCTGATTTGCAGGACCAACCACTGATGTACATAAATTCATCTGAGGACAATTCTAACTTTGTATTACGTGTTGGTTATCTGTAGGACAATGAAGCATCAAACGTTTACGTTATATTTCCGAAATGACTAGGTGGTGAGGCAGTATTTGAGTTCATATCCAACAACCACGAAATAAACAACATGGACACATTTTGACTGCAAGAATAATATCTAAAAGAGGAGGTAACTCTGTCTTATCGATCTAACTTGATCGGGTATTAGCTATACAAACTCAAACAAACAGTATGCCTCCTACTGTTTCAAGATTCTAAATGTATATGTTTTATGTTGATTATGTAGGGTTATTCATGGCACTGCAGCCAAAGATAATAGCTTGTGGGAATGCAGTAGCAGCATTTGCAATGGCTGTAATGTTTTATGTTGATTATGCAGGGTTATTCATGGCACTGCAGCCAAAGATAAGTCACGTAGCAATCGCGACATGCAAATTGATGTTGCGGGTCTTTGTGCGACCGTCTGCAGTGATGAAACTGGCACTGGAGCCACTAGAGGCATTGATGGTACTGGTGGCTCGGAAGCATGAAATTTGGAGGCTCGCAAAGATGAATTCACGTGTAGTATGTAGAATTTAATTAGTATGTACTGGCTGTTAATATGAATGCACTGGCTATGTTTGTTATTTTGTACTTGACTAAAACTTGTGTTGATGGCTGTTATGTTTTAAGTATGTTTGTTATTTTGTACTTGACTAAAACTTGTGTTGCTGGCTATTATGAAACGACTTGTTGTTTGACTGTTATGAAATGAATAGCTCTTTGGCTATTATGAAATGCAGTGTAATGTTGCAGTAGTATGATGTTGCAGTACATTTCCAATTTAAATTGTAAAAAGTGTTGCCGTAGATATGATATAATGTTGCAGTATGTGATGTTAAATGTGGTAATAAACTGGAAAAGTGTTGCCATTTTATTGGTAAAAGTGTTACCATAGATTAATGAATGTGGGCCCCACAAAACGGTTCCGTTAAGTTGGTTAACAGAATTAGTGGGCCCCACATGTTGGGGCCCAGATTGTGGGACCCACTTTTTAGTAAATTTAGTACCTGTGGCAACAACAGAACCGATGTTGCCTTAGGGTCACAAAGATGTTGCATTTGAGTCTGCGGCAACGCGGCAAAATGCAACACCGAGAAAGTGTTGCCTTAGCTCGTTTTTGGCCTCCAGCAACATTATTTGGCACTTTCTGCATCACTTCTTGTGTGTTGCAGTATGCAATCTATGGCGTAGTGAAGGTATTCTGAACATTTCACATATCTTTCTTAAGTCGAAATCTTCGATCGAGTTAAGTTCTAACAGTTCTCTTATTCTTTGTCCAGTGATTGATGTTGCACCGACTATGCCTCTTGCTACTCAAGAATCATATCCAACACAGGAGGCTATTGCGACTGAAGCAATCACCGTGAGTACAGCTGCCCCGCTTGACGATATACAGGGGAGTACGATTATGTTTGATGAGTAGCTAATGGATGAACTTTTTCGTCGTCACGGCGATCCTCTTGCTGACTTGTCATCTGTCATGAGTGGAATTGATCCTGCTACAAGTTCGTTATTGCCGACTGCTAATGCCCCCAGCGGGGCTCGAGCAGTAACTGAAGAGGAGATGTTTGCTCAAATCGACGCTGAAATGGTAGCAGCGGCTCATGGTGGCAGTTTCGGAAGTGGGATGGCAGCATCGGGACCTGCTCCACTTACCATGATATCTGATACTGTCTTCATTACCAGCGTGCCCATTCCACCTTCTGTACTTGATCCTATTCCTCCGACTCGTCCCGTAGGGAGCATTCCTATCCACTCGAGTTCGGAGGAGGATGTTGATATAATGCCCTCGTCTGAAGACCAACCGCCGAAAAGCGAAGGCTCGAAGAGGAAGATTAGCGGTGGCTCCAGCATGTCTACACCGAGAAGGAAGCCAAGGAAGAAGAAAGATTAAACATGCTTCCCCGATTTATTTTGACTTGCATTTTGTCAATCGTGTATAGATGCGGGTTCGGCCCTTGCTAGTAGGAATTTTTGGAAACTTGTACACGAACTTCTTTTATAATCAATAGAAATGAAACTTTTCTTTTTTGACTTCTTTTTCGTCATTGTGTATTTGTCTAAGTGTTTCAGTATCTGAAATGCACTTGTGAAGTTTTAGTTTCCGAATAAAGTTTGTATTTGTTCGCCAAGTTTGGAAACTGTGGACATGGTTTGCGACTGGGAAGGGAGTTGAATTTTGACGTCGCATTGCTTTAGTCGATGGTTGATGCTTTAGTCTTGCCCCCAGTCTTGGTGGTGTGTTGTAAAACATCAGTCAGCGATCGCTCTTTTCTTATAGCATGTCGAGTCTAGTTCCACTAAGTGGGTGTTTGAGACAAACGGAGATTGAGCGGTTCATTCATGCTTGTCCGATCGTCGACGATCATATCCGCACTCCGGGGATTCTCATTCATTTACTGGCGGTTGGTCATGACGGCTTAAGTTTCAATCATATGTCCATGATCTGGGGACTTGGAATTGATGTTTATACTCCGACTCGTGCTCTGGGAGTTTGGAGTCGATATCTATACTCTGATTCATGCTTCGGGAACTTGAAGTTGGTGTCCATGCCCCGTTTCACGCTCTGGGAACCCAAAGTCGATGTCTATGCTCCGACTTGCACTCTGGGAGTTCGGAGTTGTTGTTTATACTCCAATTCGCGCTCTGGGAATTTGGAGTCGATGCTTACTCCGGTTCGCACTCTGGGAACTCGGATTTGATGTTTATACTCCGACTCGCGCTCTGGGAGTTCGGAGTTTATGTTTATACTCCGCTACGGACTCTGGGAATACAGGGTTGATGTTTATACTCCGGTTTGTACTCTGGGAACTCGGAGTTGATGTTTATACTCCGACTCGTGCTCTGGGAGTTCGGAGTTGATGTTTATACTCCGTTTCGCACTCTGGGAATACAGAGTTGATGTTTATACTCCGGTTCATACTTTGGGAACACAGAGTTGACGTTTATACTCCGACTCGTGCTCTGGGAGTTCAGAGTTGATGTTTATACTCCTCTTCGCACTCTGGGAATACGGAGTTGATGTTTATACTCCGACTCGCGCTCTGGCAGTTCGAAGTTGATGTTTATACTCCACTTCGCACTCTGGGAATACGGAGTTGATGTTTATACTCCGACTCGCGCTCTGGGAGTTTGGAGTTGATGTTTATACTCCGCTTCGCACTCTGGGAATACGGATTTGATGTTTATACTCCGACTCGCGCTCTAGGAGTTCGGAGTTGATGTTTATACTCTGCTTCACACTTTGGGAATACGGAGTTGATGTTTATACTCCGCTTCGCACTCTGGGAATACAGAGTTGATGTTTATACTCCGACTCGCGCTTTGGGAGTTTGGAGTTGATGTTTATAGTCCGCTTCGCACTCTAGGAATACGTAGTTGATGTTTATACTCCGACTCGCGCTCTGGGAGTTCGGAGTTGATGAAGGATTGTCGTATATCAATCCTTTTTTGACGTTGATGTGATGGCTTGTCCCCGAGCTTGGGTTTCACTTAGCGAGTGATTGGTTGCATCGCAGTCACTCTCTATTTGAATAAATTCCACCGTACGGTGAAACTTAGCTCTCCGTGCATAGTGATGGTCATATGAAGCATTTCAAGTAAATCACAGCTCTGGCTCGAAGAGATTGCAATTTGTTGCTAAAATAAGAAAGCATGGCAAAGTCAGTTGCCTTATTACAAGTTCTAATTTCAAAATGCAGAAACAAATTGCAGAAAAGGAAAGTAAACTAAATGGATAAAGATAGCCTGTCAGGTGTAATAGAGGCGAAGGCTCTCGCTATTCCAAGCTCTCGGTAGAGTAAGACCGTCCATGGTCGATAACTTGAATGTGCCATCTCCGAGCCTTCGTTCAATAACATACGGTCCTTCCCATGTCGGCTTCTTATGTGAAGGAACCTGATAGATTCTTTTTAAGACGAGATTGCCTAGTTCGAAGGTTCACGGACAGACCTTGGCATTGTACAACCGGGCGACTCGACTTCGATGCGCAGCTGCCCTTAAATCAGCTTCTTCACGCTTCTCATCTAGTAGATCGAGAGATTCAGCAAGTAATATAGCATTTGTCTTCGGATCATAGTAAGTCACACGATGAGAAGGTACTTCTAGTTCAACTAGAATAATAGCTTCTGAACCGTAAGAGAGAGAGAATGGAGTGTGGCCGGTCGCGGTCTTTTGGGTTGCTCGGTAAGCCCATAGAGCAATAGGAAGTTCATCGACCCACTTGCCCCCAACCTTTTCCAGTCGTTTTTTAGGATGAATTTTATAACTTTATTAATTGCGTCAACCTGTCCGTTTGCCTGAGGGTGTGCAACTATAGAGAATTTCTTTTGGATATGGAATCGTTTGTAGAAATCTTTGAATTCAGCACTGACGAATTGGGTTCCGTTGTCCGTAATAATGGTGTGTGGGAGACCGAATCAACTGATGATGTTACGAACCACAAAGTTGATTACTTTCTTCATTGTAATGGTAGTGAGAGCTTCGGCTTCAGCCCACTTTGTAAAGTAATCAACTGCGACAATGGCGTACTTCGCACCACCTTTTGCCAAAGGTAGAGCACCGATGATGTCGATGCCCCACATTGCGAAGGGCCATGGGCTGACAATTTGCGTTATCTCGGTAGGAGGAGCTCTAGGAATTCGGGCATATTTTTGGCACCTATGACATTTCTTTGCATAGTCCAACGCATCGCGATTCACGGTCGGCCAGTAATATCCGTAGCGAAGTATTTTCTTGGCAAGTGCTTGCCCCCCGGTGTGATCGCCACATTCTCCCTCGTGCACATTGCGCAATACTTGTTTAATTTCATCGTGAGCGATACACCAGAGTAGAGGGACTGAGTACCCCCTTCTGTACATGAGTCCATTCTGGATGGTAAATCGTGAGGCCTTCCGAAGGACTTGTCTCTTTTCACTCCTACGCTCCGGTAGGGTTCCGTGCTTAATGTAATTTCTGAGTGGGGTCATCCATGAATCCTTTTTGGGAACGGGTTTGCATACCTGGATTATTTCTGTCCGGTCGATACTTGGGGAAGATAGAGTTTCTACGGGAACAAGTCCCATTTGCTGAGCTTCACCTGTGCTGGCCAGCTTTGCCAAGGAATCGGCCTTTTGGTTGCGTTCTCGAGGTATACAATGAATGGCATAGTAATCAAACTGATTTAGTACATCCTGAACTCGGGCTAAGTAAGCAGCCAGCCTTCGGTCTCTCGCTTGATATTCTCCTCGAACCTGACACAAGACTTTTGCGAATCGCAATAAATTTTCACAGCGATAATTTTCAAATCTCTGGCAAGTTTCAAGCTAGCTAAGAGGGTTTCATATTCAGCTTCATTATTGGTTGCATGAAAGTCAAACTTCAAAGCGTAGCATATAGATCGGCCTTCGGGGGTTTCGAGTACAACACCAGCGCCCAAACACCGGTCGTTTGATGTACCATCAATAAACAGCTTCCAGACATATTCGGGGGATTTACTGGTATCGGGCAATTCCTCTAGAATGGTAAATTCAACTATGAAATCAGCGAGGACTTGTCCTTGGATTGCTCATCTTGGAGTGTAATTAATATCTAACTGACTTAGTTCGATGTTCCACTAGAGTAACCTACCAGACGTCTCAGGCCGCGAAAGGACCTATCGTAACGGCTGGTCGGTGTAAACAACAATGGGATGTGCCTGGAAATACGATCGGAGTTTTCTTGATGCGATTACAAGGTAGTAAGCCAACTTTTCTAGCTTTGGGTAGTTCCTTTCAACCCCAGTCAATCGTTTGCTAACGTAGTACACTGGCTTCTATATCCCATGTTCTTCTCGAACCAAGGCAGCGCTGATAGCGTTTTTTGATATCACCAAGTATGCATACAACTTCTCATGATCAATAGGCTTTGACAGTATTGGCAGTGTGGATAGATGTTGAACTAGTGCTTGGAAAGCGCCCTCGCACTCCGTGGTCCATTCAAAGTTGTGTTTTCCTTTTCGGATCAGATCGAAGAAGGGAATGCATTTGTCAGTGGACTTTGAAATGAACCTGCTCAATGCTACTACTTTTCTATTGAGACTTTGGACTTGCTTTATAGTCTTGGGAGTTTCAAGATTTCTGATTGCCCAAATCTTTTCAGGATTAGCTTCGATTCCCCGGGCATTAACGATGAACCCAAGGAACTTTCCGAATGCAACTCCAAAGTGATATTTCAGTGGGTTGAGCTTCATTTTTTATTCTCGAAGTTAATTGAACATAGTTTCCAGGTCTTTAACATGGTTGGTGGAGAGTCATGACTTCACAAGCATGTCGTCTACATATACTTCCATTGTTTTCCCGATTTGATTGGCAAACATCCGATTGACCAATCGTTGATAAGTAGCCCCGGCATTCTTGAGTCCGAATGGCATAACCTTGTAACAGTAAAGTCCTAGATTGGTTACAAAGCTGGTACTTGATCGGGTAAATGCATCGGTATCTGATTGTAGCCTGAATACGAGTCCATAAAGGATAAAAGTTCATGCCCAGCCGTCGAATCTACTAGCTGATCAATTCTGGGAAGCGGGAAACTGTCTTTGGGACACGCTTTATTCAGATCGGAATAATCAACACACGTTCTCCACTTTCCGTTCCGCTTTCGGACGAGCACGGAATTCGACACCCATTCAGGATATAGGGAATCCCAAATGAACCCATTCGCTTCAAGCTTTTCTACTTCTTCTTTAAGGGCGGCAGATCTCTCTAGATCCATACCACACCTTTTTTGTTTGACCGGGACATGCTACGGGTCAATGTTCAGGGAGTGGCTCGCGATGTCCAGCGAGATCCCACACAAATCGGAATGCGTCTAGGCAAATATGTCAAGATTTGCCCGCAGAAATTCAACCAATTCCTCTTGAGTTTGCTGGCTTAGCTAAAATCCAATATTTATCATTTCGAATCATCGCTACTGTCAACTGGGACATCAATCGTCAGTTCGGCCGGAGATGCTTGACTTTCTTTAGATTCTCCTTCGTCTTCAGTTCCTCTCAGGTCAAGATCCTTGAGGAATTGGCTGGGGTGCCCGGGCCTGGGCCCGGGCGTTAATTGTCAATTATCGGCAAAACGGACGTAGAGAGATTCCTCTACGCCCTTTCCTTTCTCCTTTCGCTGCGCCTCCCGCAGCTCAACAACATAGCAGGCTCTGGCAGCAGCCTGATCTCCCTGAATGATTCCTATTCCATGATCAGTGGGAAACTTTAAGGTCAAACACCACGGGGCGATGGCTGCCATGAATTCAGCGAGAACCGGTCGGCCCAAGAAAGCATTGTAAGGGGAGTCTATGTCCAAAACAATGAACTGCAACATCCGCACTCTTCGATGCTCTCCAACTCCCAACTCTACTAGCAGTTCCACCATTCCAGTGGGTATAGTAGCACTTCCGTTGAAACCATGGACTCGAGATTGACAAGGCTTCAAGTCCGTGGCTTCCATTTTCATCTGATCATAAGCTCGCTTGAATAAAATATTCACAGAGCTTCCACTATCAACTAAGATCCTTTTCATCCAAGCAGGACCTACTTGTGCTGAGATGACCATTGGATCGATAGTGGGGGCTTCGACTTTATCAACGTCTCTGTTCCTGAACACGATGTCATCTGCCATCATTTTCTGTTGCTTGGTCGGAGCCCATTCATCAAAACTACTACAACACTCGAAGTCCGCATTCCTGATAGAACTGGCATATGACTCCATTTCCTTCCAGCTTCGATCTGCTGGGTGAGGACCAACACTTATTGTATTGATGACCAACCTCCCGTCCGCACGAGCGGATTCTTCCTGTCTTTCCTAGTTCGATGCACGATTCTGATTTGATGGTCCCGCACCATTGGATTGCGGCGCTTGTACATACTGATCCAACTTCCGCTCACGTATCATTTTTTCAATGAGGTCTTGTAAGTGACGACACTCATTGGTGTTGTGGCCATAACTCTCATGGAATCTACAGAACTTTCCTGTTTGGATTGGTCTTTCAGTTGGTGGTCTCGGGGCATGCTTCTTATACTGCATGGTATTGCAGGTTTGCAAATACACATTTTCCAATGACGTGTTCAATGGAGTGTAATTATCATACATGGAAGCTCTACGTCGTGGTCCACGATCCTGATCGCGTTTTTTGTTCTGGTTTCTATTGTCCCTTTGTTGATTCTGTTTATTTTGGACGTTCAACTGTATTTTCCCCGAACTATCTCCGGACTGTTTAACAGCGATGTTACTCTGGATACCTTCGATGTTGGGCCCTGCGTCATCCTGCTTCCTATACTGTTTCGCATCCTCCCTTCTCAGGAATTGGGCTGCCTTGGAATAGAAACGGTCCAATGACGTAGGTGTTTTTCCGACTAACCAATTTCCGAACTCGGAATCAGCATCAATCCTCTTAGTCAATGCCATCAGGATAGAGTTATTATTGGGATTGCTTATTTCTGCACACGTAGCATGGAATCGCTCCAAGTAACGTCTAAGTGTTTCTCCGGGAGCTTGTGTAACACTAGACAGAGTGTTGACATATTTAGGCCTCGCCACGTGCATGCGGAATTGTTCGACAAACTTGGTGGCCATTTGGTGAAAGTTAGAGATGGATCGTGGTAGCAAACGAATAAACCACATGGTAGCGATGCCCCCTAGGGAAATGGGGAAACTACGTCACTTTACTGAGTCATCAGCTCTCGCAGCATTCATCAGCCATTCGAATTTCAGGACGTGTTGATTGGGATCAGAACTTCCTTCATAAACTGGCAAAGCTGGCATCCTGAAGTGCCGAGGTGGTTCAGCATATAATACGTCCTGATGCTGGCATCATGTGGCTTGGGTGTAGCTTACACCTAGCCGTGGGCGTGTGGATCTGGTTTGGCTATTGGAGGAGGCTGAACTCTCTGTGGAAGAATAGGAACCTTGGTCTCTTCTGGATCTTCTTCGCATTTGGCGATTTAGTTTGTTGGTCCACTCTGCGTTGGCGCGCAGTTGTTCAGTTAGCTGTTGTCGACTCTGGGTCAATTCTTGGAAAAGCGTTTGAAACTCTTGTTTGGTAACCGGACCTGTTGGATCTGAAGGTACGGCGGCATCTTGGTTTGATGGAGGTAATTGCGCGGGATTCTGCATGTCCTGTCCTCCTTGATCAGCAGCTGTAGAGGTAGTTGGTGTACTTACCATAGTGAGGTGATGAAATTCCTTTCCTAGATCTGATGCAAATCTGAATAGAATGGAAGGGCTTCAAAGTTCTAGATCTAGATCTTCTTCTTGGATTTATGCAACCCAATATAGATAGGAGATCCAAAGAGCAGGAGAAAAATTGGGTTTCTCTCAATGAAAGCACCAAAGTGTTTGTACCAAAATTGGGCACAACACTCTTCGGAAGTTTTTGAAGAGATAAAATGAAGAAATTAAATGAAAAAAGAGGAATTATCTAACAAAAACTCCAGATCTAAGATATGAAAAATAATTAACATGCAAGGAGACATAAGAATTTAGAGTGGTTTGGCGTATTGCCTACGTCTACTATGAAGTAGTTTGCTTTATTGATCTTTCTTTGATGTTTACTGTAACGACCCGCTATTTTGGACATTCAAATCGACAATAATCCACACATGTCGGACCCGAATACTTCAAAATAGTAAATTGTTAATTTAAAATTTTGGCAAAACTCAGCATATACAGTAAATAAATCAATCACAAAATCACAGACACAGAGTAATACAATAATACGCAGCGGAATAGATAAAATAGTAGTTCATGAAGCTACTATATTAACATCAGAGTTAAAAATAAAATACAACAGAATATCTCAAATACAGTGGAGTCTTCAGAATGAATAGATGGCCTCCCTAAACAAATCAACTGGAAAGATGAAAGCTGAATCGATAGTTGGATCTCCAAATGAAGCTCCAAACTCCAAGGGTGAGTCTCAAATGCTGTATCACTCAGTCTGACCCGAGCGTAAAGCAAAACACAAAACACTCGAGTCAGGATTAACATTCTTATATAAATAAATCCAACTCAAGTGAAATATCAACTGAAATACAAGTAACTCAAAGGATGTTTGGGATAACCATCCTTTAAGGATCCATGGAGCTATCTATAATGTAGAAATATACACTATAACACCGTGGTCATTTCAATTTAATTTATACTTCAAAGCCCAAATATCATTTCATTTCAAATATATATATTTTCCAAAATAGTATATATAGGTTAAATAATTTATAAGGTTAAGTATTTATAATTTCCTCAAGTCTCACAAATCGATTCAAATCAACTCAAATTCCAAATTCAAATTTATTCAAAGCTCAATTCATCAATTCAATTCAGTTCCCAATAGACCATTTAAATTTTCAATATATTTCAAAGTTTTACTATTCAACATTTTCAAAGTTAAATTTAACCGTTTCATATAGCTCTTGATTTAACTTCATTATTATTTAATCAGGTAATATTCACTCAATAAATTCAATTAAATTTTTACCAAATATTTCCTTAAATTTATTTAAACAAGAAATATTCATTAAATTACTTAAATCAAACCCAAGTTATAAATCATATCTTAAATCTCAATTTCAATAAGTTTCAAATTGGTTTAATTAAATAAAATTCTTTATTGAATACAATTTCAACTAAATTCCAATTATCTTCCCAACCTTAACTTATTCAAATTATTACCAAAATCTATTTTTTAAATATAAATTTAAATACTTAGCCATATTATATGTACTAAATCAATCTTAATTAAATTAAATATTATTATTAAATCCATATATATCATTACCATTTATATATAAAAAATTTAAGAATCACATTTATTAAAACCATATATTTCTTTCAAAACCATAGAAATTGTTTTCAAAATATTTATATAAGGACCAACAGTGTCTGTATATAATTTCATATCCTATGGTTAGGTGATACAGATATTTATTATTTCAATCCGTAATTTAAATATATACGGGTAGATATCATTTCGACCCGCAATCCCAAATCCAATTCAAATGAAAATCGCTTGGGTTTATCATTTCAACCCATAACGAAATTCTCCTATTCTAAAGTCCGTTCGGGTATGTATCATTTCAACCCATAGTGGATTCTAAACTACAGGAAACTTGCAGAGTGATAAGAGATAATATAATAATATAACAGGCATATATCATCAATAATAGTATAATATAGACAATAGGATATGGTGTCATATCCCACAAGTGAACAGTTATAGATAGTATTATATATAACAATTTAAACAACTAACAGCAGCATATTTCAATTGACATTTCAATTGAAATCAAATTTAATAAATAAAAGAACGTAAATCGTGAGTGATTGCTCACCTTTCGAGGCTAGAGAGTTTGACAACAGAGCAAGCGATGAATTCCAAAGCAAAATGAGGTAGCATGAATTAGATGGAGAAAGAAGGCACGACGAATCAAGAGCTGATAAATGGGAATCGATGAGAACCAAAATAATTTACATATTTTTATATTTTCAAATTCAAAATCATTGTTTAATCAAACACATATATAGAAATCAACATTATAATTTAAACATACATATAACAATATAAAATCTTTATATATCCCAAGATCACTTTATTAAACTAAACATATATTTAAAACATATACATTTATTTCAAATCAGTATTGAATCCCAATATGTACAATATACAGTTGAAAACTAAATACACACGTATGTTATAAATTAAAAATCAATATTGTATAACATACTTTTAAAACAATAATACTATAACATATATACACTACAGGTTATATACTATATCATAGCTTTATAGTATAAACAAACATATCACAAATTATAATATTCAGCCTGTAAATAAATATATAAACTTCATTGTAAAACATTTCACTGCAAACACACATATAGTGAGTCTATTAACTATACGGTTATTGTATAAACTTTACATATAAATATAAAATGTAAAATATAACATACCTTTATGAAATATTATAATATAGTAAGCAACCTATGCTGAAGCCATACATAATATATTTACTCTTTGTTTACAACTTTGTACATATATAAAAATAAAAGAAATGGGGCATGGGTGCATGCATAAATATACAGACATGTAGACAACTCACTAATGCAATCTTTTTAACCGATTATAACTTTATAATTTATATACTGCTATAATATATCTAACTGTATAAACTTTTAAATTGTAACCACATACCCTAAACTCATGTACACGAATATATATAAACCCATATGTTTTAGAAATAATCACACTGTCTCTAAATAAAGCTTAAATATAAATTCACAGCTAACTACAGTATATACTAATACATATATACTACACAACCTACGCAAGTTTCAAATAAAAGGGGAGGAGGCCGCTTATGTTGGTTCTAGGCTACAGAGTGGCTGCATGGCGGCATGGGAGGAGGAGGGTAGATGAATGCGGGTTCAGGTGGTGAAGACCACGGCCATGTTGATGGAGCGATGTAGGCGGGAAGGGGAGGAGGAAGGCTGGTAAGGCTGTGCTCGAGTTGTGGTTGGTCGGCGTGCAGAGCTTACACGCGGAGGAGGGTGGTGGCTACGCTAGCCGTAGTGATGCAGGCATGAGGGGAATGATGCGGTGGTGGTGGAGATGCACGAAGCTGATGGGAGGGAAGGAAATGATGCTCGGGTTGGGTTTTGCAGCTCGGCGATGTGGTGCAGAAGTTAATGGCGAACTATGGAGAAGACAGTAAACCAAACATAAGGAGGAAGAGGAGAAAGTTCGGCTAAATAAAAGAAAGAACGCAAAGAAAAAAAAACGTATATACAATTGTAACTTATATTTTTAAATTGAAAGGACACAGTTAACGAAGTGAAAGGAAAAAGGTTTCAGGAAAAGGAATAAATATAATAATTTTTAGTAACGGGTGAACAGAAGTGAAAATGAACCATAAAAGAAAAGTAAATGTGAATAAGGAAAAGGCAACGGTCTCAAGTGATGCTGCCGGAAAAATTATAAAGCAATTATTATTGCGGTCCCGGTACACGTTTCAAATTTTGAAATCCACAAGAAAACAAAAAGTCACGAATCCATACTGATACGGTTACCGGTTTAGCGAATTCCGCTGTGAACCGGGCTTAAAATACAGAATTGAATATACCGTAGAGATCAGCACGACGAGGCGATCAAAACGATATACAGATATCAATGGTACGATTGAATTATAAAAATTCGAATTTTTGCTAGCGTAAAAATGCAGCAAAAATGCAGAAAAATAAGATCGACGAAGCTAAAGAAGTCCAAATTTGATGAAACGAAATTTGACGTCCCACTCAGAAGATGATTTAGAATTTTTCTGTAGAAAAATATTTCAGGTTTGGAAATTAATTTATTATCATCAATTATTAACTAATTTAAATTGAAATAAAATTATACAATAAAATAAAATTCAATATTATTAGATGAAAATTTACCAGTTGCTATGTTTAAATAGACGTATTCCAAATAATAAACTTTTATTTTCAAATTTTGTTATTTAAAATTTCACAAAAATTCAATTAATTTAATAAATAAAATTACTAAAATTTTGGGTCGTTGCATTTACAATTGATTTCAGCAAATTACAGCGAATAACAATGATTTGCAGTAGTGAAATTCGTTGGTAGCAGCAGCAATGGAGTTTAGATCTGGATCCGGTGGAGTCTGGGCGTTGGAGATCTCAAAGAGGAAGAAGAACCCCTTTTCTGTTGACTTTGAGTGCCTATTTATAGGTGTAGGAGGCTGATATTTCGCTCAAATCTCGGGAGACCCTCTCTGGCACGTGACCAGGCCCTCTTGCCCAAGCCCGTGAAGTTTCGGTCCGATCCGTGATCGATACGAATAGATTTCGTATCGATCAAGATTTCATCCAATGGAGTCGAAATTTGGCGTGGACATTCTTTAGTATGCACGTAGTCTTCTATGAAAATTTCATAGCATTTGGACTTGTAGATTAGGAGATATGATCGATACAAAATGAGATTCTCGGTTGGCTATTTCGTTCGACTTGCTCTGTTCGACTCGCTTCCGTTCGACTCGGTGATGTGGCGTTTGAGTCTTTGGATCACTCTGCCTTTGATGCTGTTTTGAACGATTCGAAGTGTGCATTGATTGAGCGAGTCGAAGTTTGCATCGATAGAGCGAGTCGAAGTGGAGCGCCCCGAGAGGTTCAAACAGTGGCTTCGCTAATGGAGTCGAAGTTGATGGAGTCGAACAGTGGTTTGAACGGAGCGAGTCGAAGTTGGCATCTGATGGTTGCGAAGCGAGTCAAAGTAGTCGCTTCTGATGATTGCGAAGCGAGTCGAAAGAGTCACTTCTGATGGTTGCGAAGCGAGTCGAAGTAGTCGCTTCTGATGGTTGCGAAGAGAGTCGAAGGAGTCGCTTCTTCTAGTTGCGAAGCGAGTCGAAGGGAGTGAGTCGAAGTTGGCTTCCCTGATGGATTCGAACTAAGCGATTCGACCGGTGGTTGGTTTTTATCCAATTTTGTATCGTTCATAACTTGAGCATACGAACTCGGATTGACTTGAGATTTGGAACGTTGACTCTCATAGCTTATCTTGTCATGTCATACCAATTTTGGCTCGATCCAGACTCGAACAAAATTCGTCGATATCCATAGTGAGCCTGTGTATAACTGATCTCTAGGACGGGTCGTCATTGGTTATTAGTCAATTCCTTGGTGTCACGGCCTTGCCAAAAGGCGGGATAACATTTGCCCCCCAAAGTACGTATTGTGAAAACATGATGTGCTTTGAAGTGCTGCAATCTTCATTCTGAATAGGTATCGTCTTTTTGATGAACGTTGTAATCTTCGACTATTTTTCTTGATAATGTAAGATGTTGACGGTCAACTGCTATACCCTGTATTACTGCGACTGATTGTTGTGTGCTTGTGGTTAGCCGTTTGTTGTTGTAATTGTTATCAAATGAGTTTCCAATTCCTGTAAATCTGAAACACTGAATATTAGTTCGCCATACATGCATATATGTTAACCTGACTCTCGTTGACGTCTGTACGTTCACGAGTCGTTGTCAGTTTATTTTATATTGAATTCCGTATTGATCCTGTTATCCCGCCTTTTGGCAAGACCGTAACACCAAGGAATTTTACTAGTAACCAGTAACGGTCCGTCCCAGAGATCAATTATACACGGGCTCACTACGGATATCGATGAATTTTGGCCGAGTCCGGATTGGGCCAAAATTTGTAGGACATGACAAGCTAAGCCATGAGAGCCAACATTTCAAATCTCAAGTCAATCCGAGTTCGTATGCTCAAGTTATGAGCGATACAAGATTGGATGAAAATCAATTACCGGTCGACTCGCTCCTTCGACTCGCTTCGCAACACTCGGGAGAAGCCAACTTCGACTCGCTTCGCAACACTCGGGAGAAGCCAACTTCGACTTGCTTCGCTACACGCAGGAGTGACAACTTCGACTCGCCTCGCTCAGAGGCCAACTTTGAGTCAACGAGGTTCGACTCGCTCCACATCCTTCAGAACTGCTCTCTTCGACTCGCTCCAGTTTGAAACCATCGAAAGTGCACACTTCGACTTGCTCCGCACAAACAGTTGTTGCTAAGAAGACAGTTGAATCCTAGGGTCCTCAGGGAAAGAAGAGAAAGTTTTTTAAGAAGAAGGGAGCTCAGAAATGGGATGTTGCCAAGAAGGCAAATGCTAATTTAGTTTGCAATAAATGTGACAAGAAGGGTCATTATGCAACTGAGTGCCGGTCAGGAAAGGGAAAGAAGGCCACAAACAAGAAGAATGTGAAATGCTTTAACTGTGATACAAGTTGGGCATTATAAGAACCAATGTCCAGAGCCACTCAGGGCGGACAAGGGAAAAGTTTTTGTTGTTGGATCATCAGCTAAACCAACTACAGTTGACAAAGGAAATATTGTGATGGAAGGTACGTTTTTTATTCAGATTATACCAGTTAGGATACTTTTTGATACCGGTGCATCACATTCATTTATATCCCAGTGTTTGGTTGATAGGTTATGCTTAGAACCCACATACCTTGTTACTTCCTTAAGGGTTGTGAATCCAATAGGAGGGCATGCAACTCTAGGGATGAGATGTGACTAGTTAGAACTTGATTTGTTAGGTCATAAGTTTGCAAGCAGTTTGTATGTTTACGATTTCGTAGATTTCAGGATCATTTTGTGTATGGATAAGTTGCAAAGGTATGAGGATAGGATATTCTGCCAGGATGGGGAGATATCTTTGAGACACCCTGATAGCCATAACTGAATTATAATCTCAGTGGAGAATTCTGACCGGAGTAGTTATGCTTTGTTAAGTGCAATGAAGATGGGAGAAGAGCTAAGTCAGGTTCGTATAGCAAGAGAGTTTGCAAATGTCAGTGAGCCAGTCACAGGACTACCACCGAACTGAGTTGTTGAGTTTCGAATAGATCTTGTGCCAGTAGCTGAACCTGTGAGTAGACCACCTAGCAGGATGACACCGACTAAGATGAAAGAATTAAAGTTGCAGTTAGTGGATCTAGAAGGAAGAAATTTTATTAGACCAAGCAGTTTGCCTTAAGGAGCAGTCGCGGTATTCGTGAAGAAACCAGATGGGTCGTTGAGGATGTGTATCGACTATCGTAAGTTGAACGAAAGGATGATAAAGAATAAGTATCCTCTGCCGAGAATTGATGATCTGTTTGATAGGATGAGTGGGGCCAAAGTGTTTTCCCAGTTGGATTTGGCGACGGGGTTCCATTAGTTGAGAGTGGCAGAGAACAGTGTTCCATTGATAGCATTTCAAACTAGATATGGTTCGTATGAATGGTTAGTAATGCCATTCGAGTTGACGAATGCACCTTCTTTCTTTGTGGATTTGATGAATCAAGTCTTCCGATAGTATTTGGATAGAATCGTGTTGGTGTTTATAGATGACATTTTGGTACACTCTAAGGATGAAAGAGAGCATGAAGATCATCTTAGAGTTGTGCTAGAGACGCCGAGGCAGAATCAACTAAAGGCAAAGTTTTCCAAGTTCCATTTTTGGAAGAAAGAGGTTAAGTTTCTTGGTCATGTGGTTTCAGGGAAAGGATTGTCAGTCGATCCAGATAAGATCGAAGCTGTGAATAATTGGAAGAGACCAGAGACAACGACCGAGATAAGAAGTTTTCTTGGACTTGCTGGCTACTACCGGAGATTCATCATGGATTTCTTGCGGATAGCAGCACCTTTGACTAAGCTTACCAGGAAGGAAGTAAAGTTTGTTTTGTCCAAAAAATGTGAGGAACCATTCCTTAAGTTAAAGCATTTGTTGACCGATGCTCCAGTTTTAGTAGTTCCAGATAGAAACCAAGGGTTGGTAGTATACATGGATGCGTGTGGGACTGGATTGGGAGCAGTACTGATGCAGAAGGGCAAAGTCATTGCTTACGCATCTTGGTAGCTTTGACCGCACGAAGTAAGATATCCTACTCATGACTTAGAGTTGGCTGCGGTGATTTTTGCCCTAAAGATTTGGAGGCATTATCTCTTGGGGGAGAGATTTGAGTTGTATACCGATCATAAGTCTTTAGGATATCTATTCTCTCAGAAAGAGTTGAATATGAGACTGCAAAGGTGGCTGGAGTTTCTGGCTGCTTATGATTTTGGTATAGAGTATACCCCAGGGAATGATAATAAAATAGCAGATGCTCTTAGCAGAAGACATTAGAATGTGGTGTTGGCTATGTCGGCAGAATGGAAGGATCTAGAAGCTTTGGCCAGTTGTGGTGTGCAGTTAAGATCGACTTCTAGTTCTAGTCAGAGTACTGCCATGTTGTCCTGTTTAGAAATTCGACCAGTGTTGATCGAAAGAATTGCTTCTAAACTAAAGGAGGATCCATTATTAGCCGAGAGGATCAGAAAGCTTGAGGTTGGAACTGAGGTCGATGATTTGAAAGATTTTTGTCTTGACCAAAGAGGATGGTTGAGAAAGAAGAGATGGTTATGTGTTATAGATGTGGATAACTTGAGGAGAGAAGTTCTTGAGGAATGTCGTCGATCCAAGTTTACGATTCATCCTGGAGGGACCAAGATGTATCAAGATATGAAGAGGAGCTTCTATGGGGAAGCCATGAAGAGGGATGTTGGCTTGTGGGTTAAGCAGTGTGTAAACTGTCAACAAGTGAAAGCCGAATATTAGAAGCCGAGAGGGTTGGTTCAGCCTTTAGTAATTCCAGTTTGGAAATGGGATTCGATATCCATGGATTTTTTAGATGGTTGCCATGGTAAAGTAGAGGAAATAAAAGTATATGGGTCACAGTGGACAGGTTGACCAAGAGTGCTCATTTCATTCCAGTAAAGTCGACCAGAACGACACCTGTTTTGGCGAAGTTGTTCATGAAGAACACAGTTAGACTTCATGGAATTACAAGTAGCACAGTCAGTGACAGAAAAGCTTTATTCACTAGTGAATTCTAGAAGAGTCTATAGGATGTGTCAAACACTAAGCTCAAGATGAGTACCGCATATCACCATCATATGGATGGGCAGGCAGAGAGGGTCAACAAGGTACTCGAGGATTTGTTGAGAGCTTGTGTATTGGACTTTGGTGGATCTTGGGAGGATCACCTGCATTTGGTTGAGTTTTCATATAATAATAGTTATAATATTAGTTACTAGACTAGTATAGGAATGGCGCCTTTTGAAGCTTTGTATGGAAGACCATGCAAATCCCCTATATATTGGTTGTAGACTGGAGACAGATTGGTCTTAGGTCCAGATTTGGTTGGGGAGGCGTCATAGAAGATTAAGTTGATCCGAGAACGGATGAAGAATGCTCAATGCAGACAGAAGGGTTACTCAAATAAGAGTCGTAAAGATCTAGAGTTCTCAATGGGAGATAGGGTTTTCATAAAGGTGTCACCAATGAAGGGTGTGATATGGTTCGGGAAGTCAGGGAAACTGGCACCGAGATATATTGGTCCATTCCAAATTATAGAAAGGATTGGAAAGCTCGCATGCAGAGTTGAGTTACCGAGCAGAATGGCAGGTGTCCATAATGTATTTTATGTGTCTCATCTTCGCAAGTTTGTGCATGATCCAGAGACTACTATTCCTCAGACAGAGTTGGAGGATTTGGTAGTAGAGCCTGATTTGACTTCTGTTAGACAACCAGTTCGAGTGGTAGCGAGAGATGAGAAAAGATTGAGGAACAAGACAGTTAAGTTGGTGAAAGTTCAGTGGAGCGACAACGAGAAGAATTGTACTTGGGAGATAGAGGACAGGATTCGAGATACTTATCCTGATCAGCTTTGAGGGTATGTCTATATTAGATTTATATAAATAATTTCTAGTAAGGTAGAGTAGTATGGTTGTTAGGAGTCATTACAGATGATTGCTTTATTTAGTATTTAGGCCTTATTGAATTTCAAGGACGAAATTCTTTAAGGAAGGGAGCCTGTATTTAATTAGACAAATTAAACAGAATAATGTAAATGTTAAGTGATAAAGGGATTGAAACTTGAATTAATTAAATTAAGGCCGAGTCTAATATAATAGTTAATGGGCTTAGGAATGGTTTTTGGTTAATTAAATTACATAAGGGTATATTAGGAATTTGCCACCCAATGGCCCTTATCCTTATATATTTTCGTTCCTACCATTTTCTTCCCATTCATGTCATTTTGAAAACTAAAACGCAAGAGAGAGGCAAGCCATTAACAAGAAGAACTCAAAGTAAAAGCTAGAGAATCAAGCTTTGGGGAAATCAATCTCAATCCAATCTCCTTATCTAAATCAAGGTGAATAATAATTCCATCTCTATTTTATTTGAATCATATATTTTGTGATTTAAGGGTAAATTCGTTTTTATGATATATTGGATAATGATATGCTTGATTTATAATTTATTACTCTAGTCCGCACTCCTGGGACTTAGACTACTCTAGTCCGCGCTCCAGGGACTTAGACTACTAAAGTCCGCGCTCTGGGGACTTAGAAATTTTTGTGAATCGTTTACACTCTAATCCGCGCTCCGGGGACTTAGAGTACTCCAGGCCGCGCTCAGGGGACATAGAGATTTTGTAAATTGTTTATACTTTAGTCCGTGCTCCGAAGACTTAGAGTACTCTAGTCGTTTCTCTGGAGACTTAGAGATTTTTGTAAATCGTTTATACTGTAGTCCGCGCTCTGGGGACTTAGAGTTGATTTGGTGATGGTTGAATCATTCATCCGATCCTGTAGAGTTAAGTAGATTCCCTTTAACCTAATGTGGTGGTTTCTTAAAGTTGTTTAACTTCGGGATGCACCATGTTCTCTAACGATAAGAATCCCAAGCGTTTGTGTTGCCTAGCTTTGTTTATAGCCGTCAAGTGTTACCCATGGAAATGCAAGGCTGTTGCTTAACGAGTTCCATAGTTATTCTTATTCATGAAAAATCAAATTTCCTCCAACTTGTTTTTGTTATGTTCTGATGACTACCTGCAGAACCCTTCATTTCCAGGTGCCAAATTTCAGGTTCTTATAGAAAATCTGAAATTGAGGAGTAAGTTATCACAATGTCCCCGGTATGACCGCGTTCATTCCTATACTGGTGACTAGTAGAGTTCGGTAGTGTTTGTCCTTAATCCGTGGCACTTAACCTTGCTTGTTTCAGGCCATATGCATTATGCTAGGCTGATAGCATTATTGCGGATATCAACCTTATTCATTGGTTCCAATCTTCGGGAATCAATGGTTTAGCTGCTCGATTTCGAGCACTCTCTTCTTGCCATAGTCTATCTTCGAATAACAGCTGGTTTTCTGCAAGTTAGGGTTTGAGACCTCAGTCAAGCACCTGCTTCTGTTCTTTGGAAACTAGTGCATTGATGATTTGATTCTGGAACAACCATCCGTCGTTGTCTATCTTTGGAGGACGGTAAGTTCCTCCTTTTATTGCAAGTTGGAGCGATCTTTTATCCTGACCAAAAGTTAATGTATTCTGTGCCCCTCAGTCCACATGGCTGATTATTCTGAACAATTGATGTGAGACTTGATGTTCCGAGCGGCTCCTTGGATACCCTAGTCAATGGTACATCGCAACTTCTATCTCTGGGAACTTATGACTTGGATGCCTTGAATTTTGAAATTTTGTACATTAACATTGGTCAAAAATCTGAATTCTTTGCCGACTTCTTGGTTTGTGAGCTTTGTGGTACTACCGAAGCAATGTCGGTTCATTCGGGTAGCGGGAGTTGATCCCTGTTAATTGAAGTGCCTGGCATTTGAGAGTGCGCGGCTTATGAATTTCGTCTGTGTTGCCTATCTTTGGGCAATGTGAGGGGTTTGTGTTTTGAAAGTTAGTGCATGGCTTATTGGATGCGTGGCTTTTAGTTTTCCTCGGTTTTGCCTATATTCGGGCAACGTGAGGAGAGTACGTTTTAGGAGTTAGTATTCGGCTTATGAAATGCGCGGCTTTTGGTGCTCCTCGGCGTTGCCTATCTCCGGGCAACGCGAGGAGCGTATACTTTAGCGCGGCTTATGGAATGCATGACTTTTGGAGCTCCTTGGCATTGCCAATCTCTGGGCAACGTGAGGGGCATATTTTTTGGCGCGGCCTATGGAATGCGGGGCTTTTGGTGCTCCTCGGCGTTGCCTATCTCCGGGCAATGCGGGGAGCGTATATTTTAATGCGGCTTATGGAATGGGCGGCTTTTGGTGCTCCTCGGCGTTGCCTATCTTCGAGCAACGAAAGGAGTTTGTTTTTAATGCTCCTCAGCGTTGCCTATCTTCGGGCAACGTGAGGAGTTAGTTTTTGATGGTCCTCGGCGTTTCTTATATCCGGGAAATGCGAGGAGTTAGCTTTTGATCCTCATCGGCGTTTCCTATCTCCGGGCAACGCGAGGAGTTATATTTTTAGTGCTGCTCAGCGTTGCCTATCTCCGAGCAATGCAAGAATTTTAAGTTTTTGTCCTTCCCGATGTTGTCGGGACAACATTGGTTTTTTGGAGGGCAAGGAATGTGTTCCGGCAATCCAACGGTTTGACTCGATTTGCTTCCGTCGACCCGGTGGGTATTTACTATGAACACGACTTTATTGGTTCAAGAAGCAAGGCATGGCTTACAGGATGCGCACAGTGGCTTAGGCCTTCCTGGTGCTGGAGGAATGGTGCAATTTCATAGAAGGTAAGGATCGAGTTTTCCCATTACTCCGGCTGTTTTACTTCGCTAGAACGCGGTTTCGTCGGTTCTAAGAGATAATTAGTTTTCAGATTGTGTAGTCGTGGTTTGGACGATCCTTCCTTATTTCGGGAAGATGTGTTTGGCCAAACAAATAAGATTGCCATGGTAGAGAGATCTACAGCTGACCGCATGGAGATGGTCATGAAGAAAGAGCTTATAGGAGTTTGGGGCAAGACTCTCAGTCTTTGGTCTAAAATGCCTCTACAGAATTGGTTTTTTACTGGCATACGGTCTAAGTGGAAGAGGAATTGGTCACCAAGAGTGGTAAATAGTAGTTGGAAAGAAGTCGGCAAGTATCATGCTAGTATTTCATTTGTTACACTAGCTAGGTCGTTAAGTCCAAGGTTGTCAAAATGACAGAATTTTTGATCGGGCATAACAGAACTGTGGTATGATTAGTCTCGACCTTTCTTATGGCTATTCAAGTGTGTGTGGTGCCTCCCACGCTACAGGGCTATTGGCACGCTTGAACTGTATCCATGGTCTCTCCACAACTCGTTTGGTTGCCCCCAATCCAGTGGAAGAGGTTCTTCCAAGTTCCAAGTATTGGCTTGATTCGTGTCAGCCTCTAATTAACCACAAGGTCGGTTTAGTTTTGTCTTAGTTCCTTCGAGCGACTTTGAAGCTCTGGGGTTCAGCACTGTTTGTTTCATCGGTCATTTAATTATGCTGAGTGACTGATATAATTATCGATTTGTGGCCCTGGAGCATGGCTTCGTTGACTCTAAGGGGCTTTGGATTAGATGACTACTGATCTTCCAGTTCACCTTCACGTATATTAGTCGTACATAAATTTCGTTGATTTACCAATTCGCCCTCACGACGCTTTAGTTCGTGAAAGACCCTCACGTTCGCAAAGGGTTTTTAGGATCAGATGACCGCTGATCTAATGGTTTACCTTCATGATGCTTTAGTTCATGATAGACCTTCACGTTCACGAAGGGTGTTTTTGATCAGATGACCGCTGATCTACCGGTTTACCTTCACAATGCTTTAGTTCGTGAAAGACCTTCACGTTCGTGAAGGGTTTTTTGGATCAGATGACCGTTGATCTACAGGTTTACCTTCACGATGCTTTAGTTTATGAAAGACCATCTCATTTGCGAAGGGTTTTTTGTGGTCAGATGTCCGACGACTAGGCGGCCTTGGAATGATAATTTATCGATTCCGAGAGGAATTTTGGGTTGTGTATCCGATGACTCGGCGGTCTTAAAGCAAAGATTCATCGACTTCAAGAGTAATTTTTTGGATTCAACTCGAGGGAATTTAGTTTTATCGGTTCCTATAGGCTAAGGTGTTAGATCTGTTTGTTCGACGATCCTTTGGACAAGAATTATCGATGCCACCAGAAACGTCGTTTCTCAGAAGGAGGATTGACATGATTCGTCGAGGGCATAGAAGCATTTCTCTCGCCATGCTATCTGCAATACCCCTAGTGTCTCGGTACGGCTCATTTGGAAAAGGAGAGTAGACAAGGATGGATGAGAAGGCATCGCTTTAGGTTGCTGTCTCATTCCTTAGTTGCTAGCTAGCTAGAGTGTTATTTGATAATCATCATTTCGTCTAATTTCATCAGTTAGTTGGGGCGCTTTTCTGCTGGGTCTTAGTAACCTTGCTTAGGCAGAAGGTCCCTGAGGTCCTGTAGCTCCTTCACCATTTGGTATGTTCTTTGGCACACTGTCGGGTTTGCCTTCTTCTAATTGCACTACTTCTAGACTTTAGAACCGCTTTGCCTTCCCATAGAGTTCTTTCAAGGTAGCAGGTTGTTTCATGCTTTAATAATTCCTGACGGCCTTGCAGCAGAATGCATCGTTCGTCATCCCTTTGTCCATATGCTAGTCATACCTGTAAAGAAGCAATTTCGAATCAGTTGTGTAGTTGTATAAAAGGTATAGTTGGCCTGATAATTTTTTTTGGATATTTTGCAAGTTGAACGGCTTTGGTAAATGGGTTTCGATTTGGGAACATGCTATATTCGTTGTCAAATCGGACCGTTTTCAAGTTACGGCTGTTTATAATAATTGAGAATGATTCATGTATGATTGTGTACGCTTAAATGATTGGAAATGCCAATTGAATAACCGGGATCAGTGATGGTCCCAAAAAATTTCATACTAGGTCAGATTGGTCTGGGGTGAGAAAGAAGGCCCCATAAGGTTGCATCCCAAATTTCAAGGTATTCGGAGTTTGCACGTTCGAGTTATGAACAAAAGAAGATGGATCGTCATTGATGGATCAGTGGTATTTTACATGTAGTTCGACCCAAGAAATTTTTCCATTTTCTTGGAGTTAGCACATGGTTTGCTTGGAGCCACAGAATTTAAAGTGCTCGGTTGGTGACAATCGTTGCATGGAGCCATTCGCCAGTTTGCTTGGAGAAAATCTTGGTTTTACCCGAGTCTGATTTCTGACCAAAATTTCCTATGTTTACTTTTGGTCAAATGGGTGATTACCCGAGTTTGACTTCGAGTCAGGACTTCCAGAATTTGCTTCGAGTCAAATAGTCAATTACCTGAGTTTGACTTCGAGTCAATCCCCTATTGAGTTTTTCAACGACCATTTTGACGATTTTTGATGATTTTCGACGACGACCACTCATGATTCGACGATGGGAGCTCCATGATGGGATCGAAAGCTGGTTTGTTGGGGGTGGTCACAATATACCACCGGATCTTGGCATTATAATTGATCTCGGTTTCTATCATATGACTGTGGTACGACATGGGTTTTGGAGCTTTCTCTAGCGTTTTGCACGTTGGCATTTTCATCCAATTTGTGTCCTCAAATTGTTTGTCATCTTCAGAGCCGAAGAGAGTCATCGTTATATCCTCCCGTGGGATTTTCACCCCTAAGTTTGGGTTTGTAGCCGGTGTTTTTGCATTAGGTGAAGCGTTAACGTTTTCTTCCATCATCATTCTTGGAGCTCCTCCCATTGCTTCCTTTCGATTATAACCCCTTCGAACTACCCAGACGACGGTCTCGCTGGCCAGTCACGAGTCAGGGTCCAGGTGCGAAGCTCCTCGGTTTAGGGGTTCGGGAGCGCAACGCAACGACACTTCTGATAAGCTGATTCATTGGAGAAAAGCATAGCGACCCAAGCCAATTCAATGGGTCGCTAGCGATCCATAGCTTATGGATCGCTGGCGATCCAAAATGTATGCTAGAAAGCGAGCCAACTTCCTAGCATCCTTCTCCCGTCTTGTTCCATGTAGGTCGTTGCAAATCAATGAAACGGTATGGATCGCTAGCGATCCATAGCACAACATATGGATCGCTAGCAATCCATATACTTAGAATATTATTGGACTTTGCTTTCTGAAGTTTATGGTTGTCTGGTGAAAAGGTATGGATCGCTAGTGATCCATGTACATAGTTAATTTCTGAGATTTGCCTTATTTTAATTATGATTCATATGCTGGTTGCATCAGACTGCTATTGGATAATGATGCAAAGGGATTGGTGGAACTACGAGCTAACCATTTTGGTCGCTAGCGATCCATAGGAGATGGATCGCTAGCGACCCATCACCTTAGCATGTATTTGCTTGCTTTTTCTCTGATCCTTCTTGGTTGGTTCTTCTACTCTCAACAGCAAACCTTCTAAGTAGAGAATGAGGGTCTAACTTCTAAACCTATGGGATCCAACATAGATAGCTAGATTTTAACCCTGAGTTGGAGTTCTCAGTGAAAGCAACAAAATGTTGATCCAAAAAATGGACCAACAACCTGGTTTGGATATAAAAGAACCAACCCTGTTCTGACATAGCAATATCACAGATGATATAGAAAAAGAACAGTAAAAGAAAAAGATAGAGAATTTTTATAATGGTTCAACTGTTAATGAAGCCTACATCCACTTTATAGTTTTACTATAGACTGATTGATGTTGCAAGAGATGTTTGATTATAAGGATTTGACTATCTTTAGCTAGATTGAATCCCCAGAGTTTGAATCCACTGGAGAATCAAAGTGAATTCCTTTGGAGATTGTTGTGAGGAAGGTAGAGAGTGAAGAATAATTCCAGCAGAGCTTCAGCAACCAGTACGGAGAGGATCCAATTTATGTTACAGGTAGGATGGTATTTATATGGATCAAAGAGGTTCTAGGATAGGCCACTTCATCATTAGCTCGCAGGTAGGTAGGAAACGACCCAAAGATGGTTTGGCTCGCAAAACGAGACAAGAACATAGGTCGCTAGCGACCCATGGTTTATGGGTTTCTAGTGACTCAGTCTATGGGTTGCTAGCGACCCTCGCTTGGCTCGTTTGCGAGCCAATGTCTTGGCCTCTTTTTGTAGTATTCCTTAGCTAGCTCGTTTGATGGTGTTAACCAAATTTATGGTCAACACCCCAAAGTAGTATTAAGAAGGATGGATTTTCTCTTTGGAGAACAAAGGATGTGATTCCTTTAAGAATTTCTCTTCAATTTAACTTGATTAGTTGATAAGATATGTATCAGACCTTTTGATGTCGTCGAAGGGTTAGAACATAAGGTAAATGTCCATTCGACTTTGTCGAGTTACTGTAGAATGATCACCAATTTAGTTGGGCCTTTATAAGATTTCGCCCGAAAACAATTTCCTTGATCAAGATAGAATTCCATTAATTTTGCCTTATACAAAAGGTTGACCTGGATCCTTGCCGAAAGGTTAAGCAAATAGCTGTTTGAGATTGAGTGGGTTGTTGAGGTTTTCAGGATATGATAGGTTATGACCCTTATCGAAAGGTTAGATCCATATATTTTATGGCTCCAAAAGGGTTTATGAATGTCGATTCAAGCAAGCTTCCCTTGTGGCCGAAGGGTTGAGGTTGCAAGGTAGGGGTCTCTGAAGGGTTATAAAGGTTGTCTATGAGGAATATTGTTGTCTTTTTTGACAAGAGCCTTTCGGAAGAGTCGCACCTGGAAATTGGAATTAAACCAACAAAAATTAAGGTAAATTGTTAAGTAAATTCATGAGACATAAGACTACCCTCTTTATCCAAGAAAAATCTTCACTTTTATTAAATTCCCCAAATCACTAACCAATTAGGGTTACAGAGCTTTGATTTTAGAAGTTACAAGATTAGAATGAGGAAAAATCCACCCCTGAAACATGACTCCTTGGATCTTATTTATAGATGCCGGCGGCCATGCTTCCATCCCTGTGCTTTTGACTGGATCGAAGGGTTCCCTTCTTATATACAATTGCTAACCGTTCGGTTTCAACAAAAGGTTTTCCTTTCACATGTCATTGTGGATCCTTGAACATTTCCGAAGGGTCTTTTCTTTCTTTTTTTTTATGAAACTTTTGCCTTTGTCGAAGGTTTGTCGTCTATACAGTATGTGAACCCTTTGGAGGTGCTGGAAGGTTCCTGGGTATTGTGAACCCTTCGACTTGGCCGGAAGGTCGCTTTTTACTTAGATGTTGACGAGAGCCGAGCTTTCCTTGAATGTTGTTGGAAGGTTGCTTTATGTTCTCTATTGACTTACGGATGTTGCTTTCATCATATACCCTCCGACACTGTCGTAAGGTATTCAGTAGGTGTTCCAACTGACCCGAAAGGCTTATTATGCTTTTGGAAAGGTTGTTATAGGGTCGCATGCCCTTGTCTTGACTTCTTTGACTTCTTCGGAGGGTAAGAGCTTCTTGGATATTGTGGAACAATACCCTCCGTCTTCTTCGAAAGGTCTTGAGCCGCTTTATATTGTTGACTGCATACCTTCGACCTCTTCGTAAGGCCTGATCTGGATTCCTTTTCTTCTATCCTTTGTTTGAGATCTTCAGACTTAAGCAGAAGGTGAATTTTTCGAGTAACAGTTATCTACCATTCTTTACTGACTTTTGAGCATTGCTTTCTTCATAAAAACCTTTCGACCTAGGAGAAAGGTATTCTAGATGTGCTCCAACCAATCCGAAAGGATTGCTATGCTCTCAAAAAGGTCGTCATGGAGTTACACCTACTTGCTTTGATTTCTTCATCTTCTTCAAAAGGTAAGAACTACCTGAACGGAACCTTTCGACTACTTCGAAAGGTTTGAAGCTATTAAATCTTGATGGCTGCATCCTCTCGACTCCTTCAAAAGGTTTGGTTTGAGCTCCTTCCCCTTTGTCTTTGTTTAAAGACCTCTCATTCTAGTCAAAAGGTGGATTCTTGGAGCATCATCCTGCCTATGGACTTTGAAAGATAGCCTTGGACTTCGCCGGAAGCTCCTGTCCGAAGGTATGATTATCCAGAACATCTTGGTGCTTTCTGATCTTTCCTCATGCTCTCATGACCCTTCTTTCATACCTTCATTCTTTTTAATATTTTATGGTTAACATTTAGCCCCACCCCCCCCCCCGTATGAAAGAATGTTTTGTTATTTAGGCAAAACTCCAATGAACTTCCTTCTTTGCTTTCTGAAAAATAGATTATAACTTCTATTAAGGTTGCGACTTTGTTAAGAAATCTTAATGAGCAATCTCAAAATTATGCAGTTAATATTCAAGATGTCATTAGGGTAATATTTCCAGATAAGTTGCTTTGTAATGATCATAATTAAACTTCCTTAAGAATGTGGAGTAATATCACCTGATTTGCAGATATCAGTTCAAATAAATGAATCTTTGGAGAATATCTATTACAAACCCTTGATATTTCTTTCTCGAGTTAAACCTTTTCAACCCATGGAAATCAATTTCATGTTATTGGGGACCTTTCCTTGTCCCTCTAAGTTTCCTTCATTTTCAACCTTAAACCATTGATTGGTAATTCTCATTTAGTGAAAAAGTATGTTTGTACCAAAATTGGGAACAACACTCTTAGGAAGATTTTGAAGAGATAAAATGAAGATATTAAATGGAAAAAGAGGATTATCTAGCAAAAACTCCAAAAACAGATAATGAAAGTAATAAGAACGCACAGAAACACAAGAATTTAGAGTGGTTCGGCGTGTTGCCTATGTCCACTATGAAGTTGATTGCTTTATTGATGTTTCTTTGATGATTACAATTGATTTTAGTGGGTTACAACAAATAATAATGATTTACAACATTGAAATTCGTTAGTAGCAGCAGCAATGGAGTTTAGAACGGGATCCGACAGAGTCTGGGCGTTCGAGAATTCAAAGAAAAAGAAGATCCCTTTTATGCTGGCTCTGGGGGTCTATTTATAGGTGTAGGAGGCGGATATCTCGCTCAGATCTCGGGAGACTATTTCTGATATGTGAGTATGCCCGCGCGATCAAACCCGTGAAGTTTCGGCCCGATCCATGATCGATACGAACGGATTTCGTATCGATCAAGATTGCGTCCGATGGAGTCGAAATTTTGCGTGGACATTCTTGAGCATGCACGTAAGCTTCTGTGAAAATTTTGTAGCATTTGGACTTGTGGATCGCGAGATATGATCAGTACGAATTGGGATTTTCGGTTGGCTGTTTCGTTCGACTCCATCATTTCGACTCGATCCTGTTCGAATCGATAGTTGTGTGTGATCAAGTGGTGACATGGCGAGCATTCTCCGGATCGACCCACCTTCTTCGCCGAGTTGATCGAGTCGTTCGAGGACTTTCGCCCTGTTCGTATCGAGGCACTTGTCTTGTTTGAATCGATGTAAGGTGGCCCTTGTTTCGTATCGATGGAGAACACATGGAATAATTCGACTGCGTGGCCTTGTTCGTATCGATTGGAAATGGCTCCATTTGATCGATACAAAGTTGACGTGGCCAGGTGGACTCGAACTATGTTAGCCATCGATCGATACGAATAACCATGACGTAGATCGATACGAACAAGGACTTCTCGATGGATAGGAAGTAACTGGGTTCGAAGGATACGAACAGTGGTTCCTTGATGGATACGAAGTAAGGTCAACTGATGGATATGAACTATGGAAGCTTGATGGATTCGAACAAAGCTCCTCAGGCGATGGATGCGAAGTAGACTCTGGTGATGAATGTGAAGTGGTCACTGGCTGATCGATACGAAGAGGGTTCTGATGATGGATACGAACTCGATCGATTCGAACAGAGGTTTCCTGATGGATTCGAATGTGATCAAGTTGAACAGAGGCTAGTTGATGGATTTGAACGAGATCGAGTCGAACAGTGGCCAGTCGATGGATTCGAACTCGAGGCGGTTCTTCATCCCCATCTTGCATCGATCATAACTTGAGCATATTAACTCGGATTGACTTGAAATTTGGAACGTTGGCTCTCATAGCCTCGCTTGTCATGTCATATCAATTTTAGCTTGATTCGGACTCAAACAAAATTCGTCGATATCCATAGTGAGCCTGCGTATAACCGATCTCCAAGACGAACTGTCATTGGTTTCTAGTCAAGTTCTTGGTATCATGGCCTTGCCAAAAGGCGGGATAACATTTGCCTCCCAAAGTACGTCTTGTGGAAACATGATGTGCTTTGAAATGCTGCAATCTTCATTCTTAAAAATTATTGTCTCTTCGGTGAAAGTTGTAATCTTTGACTGATTTTTTCAGCAATGTAAACTGTTGACTGTCAATTGTTGTACCCTGTATTGTTGCTATAGACTGTTGTATGCTAGTGATTAGCTGTTTGTTGTTGTAATCGTTATCAGATAAGTTTCCAATTCCTGTAAATTTGGAAAATCGAATATTAGTCTGACATATATGCATGTATGTTAATCTGACTCTCGTTGACGTTTGCATGTTCACGAGTCATTGTCAGTTTATCTCGTATCAAATTTTGTATCATTCCTATCCTTAACAGATGTTAAATTCGAAGTGTAACAACGCCCGATGGTCGTTTTTTAATGTTCCTTCATATCGATCCTCTCCTGAATCGATGTAAAGGGCTAGAACGTTATCTTTGTATTGATAGGCATCGCATGGATGGATACGTAATGAACATTTCGAATCGATGGATGTGAGGTTCGATGGATACGAAGCGTTCATTCGTATCAATGGAGTTCGATGCCTTCAGAACAGCCCTTGTTGGGTATTTCGAATCGATGGATCTATTGTCATTAGATACGAATAGACAATTCGTATCAATGGGTATTGGCTTCTAGGAGCTGCGATTTTATGGATTCGAACTGATCATTCGTATCGATGCTCTGGGGAAGGATTTGAAAATGATCGATTCGAACAAGGATTTCGTATCGATGGATTGTGGATGAATAGTTCATTCGAATCGATGCTGTAGTAACATTTTGTCACCGGTCGAATCCACTGGGAGGCGAATCGTTTCTTCTATACACACTCAAGTCCATATAAATACTGTGGACTTAATCGTTTTTCACTTTTCACCTTTATCTTTGTCTTCGCTTTCGTATCGCTCCAAAGACTAGGAGAAAAAAACTGCTCTTTGCCTTCGAATTGAATTAGAACCTTTAATCCCTTCAACCAGTTATCGAGAATAAGGTAATCAATTAAACAACCTCAGTTCCAAAAGGATGAGACTCAAATTCTCATAACATTCCATTCGAATTCATGTCCAAACGTTGTTTGGCGAAGTAGATTTTGTGCGAGGTCGAGGAAGGAGAAAATTGGAGTTCGAATTGATCTGGGGAAGAAAAAGTGTGGAGGAGATGGCTTGATCTTCTTTTCGTGTCGATCTGCAATGATTGTTGCGTGGACTCATCCTGTACGATCGATACGAAATTCTATTTCCAACGATTGATGCGAAAACTAGGACAGTGATCGAGTCGAAGTCCTTGGCTTCAGATCAATTCCAAAAATACTCCTTCGATCGATACGAAATGCATCGAGTGAATGTGATCGAGTCGAAGTCCTTTGGCTTCAGATCGATGCGAAAAATACTCCTTCTATCGATATGAAATGCATCGAGTGAATGTGATCGATACGAAGCCGGGTCTCCCCTGGCTGATACGAACCCAATCGTCCACGATCGATTCGAAGCCTCTGGCCTTGATCGATACGAAACCAGACACTGACGATCGATTTGAAGCGAATTACTGACGACTTATACGAACCTTGATTTTGATGGATACGAAACCTTGAATAACCGATAGCATGATTTCCAATGAGCTTCATTCTTGCATATTTGGACTTAACTATTACCCTGCATATTTAACTGCTTGTCGAAGCTCGTCGATGGAACCGTAACTTAACAAAACTTTAACAAACTATGACTTGGATCGTTCACTAATAACTGGATGGAACGGTTGTGACGGTCAGTGATGACGGTCATTCCGACTGAATTTTGAAGTCTTATTGTTCACATGCTTTCTTTAAATCCGTAGAACTTGCCAAAGTATATACAGCACTGCACTGCACAACATATTCGCACACTTCACACTACGGGATGCACGGGTTTATTATCTGTTTAATGATGATTTTTCATAAGCTAGTTAGTCATGGAATCTTCAAGTTCGCAACAGCAGGAACTTCCGAGTTCAATTCCTTCCACCATCGAGATACCGGTCATCGAAGCCGAAGTTATCGATCCAGCTCCGGACGAGTTTCCAAGAGCCCGGTTCATTTGTCGTCCACAAGATTATGTGCCGTCCGGCATCTCCGACTATATGTTAGGACGGATTTGTTTAAGACACGGCTTATCGCTTGACGACGTGTTACTGTCTGGGCCAAATGATAGACCACATGCTCCCCCGGAGGGGTTTACTGCTTTCAACCGTCACGCTTGCACAGCGGGGACACTTCCTCCTTTCAATCAATATATAAGGGAGATGTTATCATTCCTTGGAATAGCTCCATCCCAGCTACACCCCAACGGGTACGCTTTGTTGAATAGCACCTTCATTCTATTTATGGAGATTCTCTTTCGACCACCAAAGCCGATCGAGATTAGATATCTATTTAACATTAAGAGTCGTGGAGACAGCCCTTCTTTCACCTTCTTGGAAGCGGTTAGGAACTGTCAAATAGTAACTGGGTCTTGGGGAAGGTTGAGTTACTTTAAAACTGAATGGTTCTATGTTCGGTGCCCCCTGGATTTGCTAGGCGATGGTTGGATAGACGTAAGCGTTGCAATCTTTCTCTTGAATTATCAAGATAATAATAATCGACCTCAAAACTGACATACTTCTCTTCTTCCACAGCCGCAATCTCGCGACCTGATGGTGGAAACTTCAGAGAGCTGGTTTGGATCCTCCAAGCGGTTCTAGGTGAAGAGAGGCACATTGACTTGGTTTTAACCAACAGAAACTTGAGAATTGTCGGGCTGATTGAACGTAAGCAAAGCATACGGCTAGAAGGGACACTTAGAGCGGTCTCGAAGAAGTGGTTGAAACAAAAAGCGCCCGGAGTCGTAATAGCTGAAGAAGTTGATCCGGAGAGAACGCCTACTGATAACAAGCTCCAAGCTGGGCCTTCTTCCGTTGTCCAGGATTCAGGAGGAAGGAGAAAAGGCAAGGCAGTTGCTTACAAGCGTTCTAAATCCGTGAGTTTAAAATCCATGGTTATGTCCTTGCCCGTCCCGGGGATTAGAATTTCCGAGGCTCCTCCCCCGCAAGTAGAGAATCCTTTTGAAGGGCTTGCTGATATTCCAATTCTGGATTATGTGTCATTTCAACACGAAACCGGGATGGAGGAGCTTGACAATGCTCTTGAGCTGAGCGGGTCGCTTGCTATGAGTGGGGCTGACATTTTCGGTTGGTCGGGGGGTTGCACATACATACACTTCACTGCACTGCACGATTCATAACTGTAAATCATCCAACCTAAGAAATCACTAACTTTTCCTTCGTCACTCATTTTCAGGTACGGTGTCCGAAAGAGGATCAATGCTCGGGAATCTTCGCTCGGCCCGAAAGTCTTCTACCTATTATGATTCCCACAGGAGAGACTCTGATAGACACCGCGATCGCGGGTACTCTAATCAAGAGAGGTACGAGCGGGACGAGACAGAGAATACAGACATCGATCTAGACCTCGCTCTCCTCCTCTTAGACTTCCATCTCCTCCTCCTGTTCTTGTTCCACACCCGCTAGAGCCTCCTCGTCACAAACCGTCCTCTCAAACTTTGAGGTCTGAAACTCATCATCAGCGAGTAGAAACCGTGCTCCCCATAATTGCAGAGCAGGCCATTACTGAGCCCATGTGGGAAGGGGCTATTAAAATTTCTCAAATGAGGAAGGAGTTTCCGAACATATGCTTCGATGGCTACGTCTTTCCACCTCACTTAAAGAGAATCCCATCTGGAGTGGAAAACACGATGCATGATTACATTCATGACATCTACACCCAGTATAGAGAGTGGGTAAAGGCTGCAGAGAAAGCTTCCAAGGTGGCCTTTGAGCAAGCCAAAGCGCTTGAGAAAATGGAGACCGAACTCGCTCAAAGAGAACGGATCATTCAAGTGCTCACTACTGAGGCTGAGTCTTCTCGGAAATCTGAAATTGAGGCCACCAAAAAAGCTGACGAAGCGAATGTGGCAATGGTGAGGTTGAGGCAGACACATGTTGCCTTGGTGGAGGAGAAGGGCTATCGAAATACTACAGTTACCGCCGAATGGGATGCGGTGGTCAAGGAACTTAACGAGCTCAAGGCCAAATTTTCCGACATGGCCAAGGAAAGGGATGATGCAAACAACGCAGCCCAGGAGGCGTGCGAACAAGCTGTTCTACTTAGGGGTGAATGGGATGTGGCTGTGGCTAAAGTCCGTAAGGTGGAGACTGAGGTCGAGGAGAAAGTGAAGTCGGTCGAGTCCAGGCTAGAGGCTGATATCGAAGACCTTCTCGTTGTTTACAACGCTAACGTGATGAGGCACAGCGATCTAGCCTAGCTCGATGATTATCCGGCGCATCTATAAAACGCCTAGGGCCGATTAGTTGAAGAGGTGAAGGAGGCGCATCGAGGTGAGTCTGTAGATGAATTTGAACTCGAGAATAGCAATTTGAATGAAGATGAAAGGAAGATTCTTCACGAGTCAATGATTCTGCATGAAAGAGAAAAGCTCGGCGCTCAGCGCTTCGAAGTAGGAGAGGGTTCAGGGGTTGACCGTCATGAGGTGAGTCTTGAAGTTCCAGCGTCAACCCAGCCTGAATCCTCATCTGTGGTCGATCTCCAAGCCATTCCTGCTTACAATCCGGATCAGCCGCAGATGTCTCCGGCTACAAAGCAAGTTACTGAAGCCGTCCAGGCACTTACAAGTCAAACTGAGGAAGGTATTCTGAACATTCCACATGTCTGCCTTAAGTTGGAATCTTTATTTGAATTAAATTCTGACAGTTCTCTTATTCTTTGTCCAGTGATCGATGCTGCACCTGTCGGGCCTCCTGTTACTCAAGAATCATATCAAACGTAGGAGTCTATTGTTACCGAAGCAATCACTATAACTACAACTGCCCCCTTGACGATACGCAGGGAAGCACGCTTGTGTTTGATGAGCAGCTGATGGAAGAACTCTTTCGCCGTCATGGCGATCCTCTTGCCGACTTGCCATTTGTTATGGGTGGAGGCGCTCCTACTACAAGTTCTTCTATACCAGCTACCGATGCCCCCAGCAAGGCTCGAGCGGTTACTGAAGAGGAGATGTTTGCACAAATCAACGCTGAAATGGAAGCAGTGGCTCATGGCAGCAGTTTTGGAGGTGGGATGGCGGCGCCCGGTCCAGCTCCACTCAGAATGATATCTCCTGGTGGTACAGTTTTCATCACCAGCGTGCCCATTCCACCTTCTGCACTTGGTCCTGTTCCTCCGACTCCGCCCGCAGGAAACATTCCTATTCATACGAGCTTGGAGGAGGATTTTGAGATCATGCCCCCGCTTGGAGACCGACCACCGAAAAGCAAAGGCTCAAAGAGGAAGGGTAGTGGCGGCTCTGGAGGGTCTACACCGAAAAGGAAGCCGAGGAAGAAGAAAGATTAGACACGCTTCTTCGATTTATTTTGATTTTCATTTTGCTGGCCGTGTATAGATGCGGGTTCAGCCCTTGCTAGTAGGAATTTTTTGGGAACAAACTTGTACATGACTTTCTTTCATAAATAGTAGAAATGAAAATTTTCTTTTTTAGCTTCTTAGTATTTGCTTAAGTTTTTCAATGTTTGAAATGCACTTGTAAAGTTCCAGCTTCCGAGCCAAGTTTGTCTTTTTGCACCGAGTCTGGAAACTGCGGACAGGGTTCGCGACTGGGAAGCGAGTTGAATTTTGATGTCGCACCGCTTCAGTCAATGGTCGATGCTTAAGTCCTACCCCCCAGCCTTGGGGATGAGTTGTAGAACATCAATCAGCGATTGCTTCTCACTTATAACATGTTGAGTCTAGTGCCACTGAATGGATGTCTGAGACAAGCGGAGATTGAGCGGTTTATTCACGCTTGTCCGATTGTTGACGATCATATCCGCACTCTGGGGATTCTCATTTGTTTATTGGCGGTTGGTCACGCCGGCTTAAGTTTAAATCATACGTCCGTGCTCTAGGGACTTAGAATCAACATTTGTACTCCGACTCGCACTTCGCGACTGGGAAGCGAGTTGAATTGAGAACTTGAAGTTGATGCTTATACTCCGTTTCGCACTCTAGGAATCTGGAGTTGATGTTTATACTCCGACTCGCACTCTGGGAGTTTGGAGTTGTTGTTTATACTCCGTTTCACACTCTAGGAATTCCGAGTTGATGTTTATACTCCGACTCGCACTCTGGGAGTTCGGAGTTGGTGTTTATACTCCGTTTCGCACTCTGGGAATTCGGAGTTGATGTTTATACTCCGACTCGCACTCTGGGAGTTCGGAGTTGGTGTTTATACTCCATTTCGCACTCTGGGAATTTGGAGTTAATGTTTATACTCCGACTCGCACTCTGGGAGTTCGGAGTTGGTAAGCAGACGGTCAGTCACATCTGTTGTATGTTTTTGGATTTCGCTCGCACTCTAGGAATGAAAGGTGTATCAGGATCATGGATGGTCATTTCACATCCACCCTGAGTTAACAAGTGAAGTCGTTAGATGGACGGGTCCATCCTCCTCAAACTTGGTTCAGATACGGACGAAGTCATTAGGCGGACGGATCCACCCTCTTCGTAGACGTATTTTAATACTCCAGTTCACACTCTGGGAACCAGGAGTTAAGTGAGGGATTGTCGTGTATCAATCCATTTTTGACTTTGATGTGATGGCTTGTCCCGGAGCTCGGGTTTCACCTAGCGAGTGACCGGTTGCATCACAGTCACTCCCTATTTGAATAAATTCCATCGTATAGTGAAACTTAGCTCTCCGTGCATAGTGATGATCATATGAAGCCTTTCAAGTAAATCACCGCACTTGCTCGAAGAGATTGCATTTTATTGCTGAAATAAGAAAATATGGCAAAGTCAGTTGCTTTATTACAAATTCTAATTTCGAAATGCAGAAACGAATTGCAAAATGGAAAATAAACTAAATGAATAAACATAGCCTGTCATGTGTAGTAGCGATGAAGACTCTCGCTATTCCAGGTTCTTGGCAGAGTAAGACCGTCAACGGTCGATAATTTGAATGTGCCATCTCCGAGCCCTCGTTCAATAACATACGGTCCTTCCCATGTCGGCTTCATATGCGAAGGAACCGGATAAATTCTTTTCAGGACGAGATCGCCTAGTTCAAAGGTTCGCGGGCGGACCTTGGCGTTGTATAATCGGGCTACTCGACTTCGATGCGCGACTGCCCTCAATTCGGCCTCTTCATGCTTCTCATCTAGTAGATCGAGAAATTCAACAAGTAATATAGCATTTGTCTTTGGATCATAGTATGTCACACGATGAGAAGGTACTTCTTGCTCAACTGGAATAACGGCTTCTGAACCATAAGAGAGAGAGAATGGTGTGTGACCGGTCGCGGACTTGTGGGTTGTTAGGTAAGCCCATAAAGCCATAGGAAGTTCATTGATCCACTTGCCCCCGACCTTTTCCAGTCGTTTTTTCAGAATGGACTTTATAACTTTATTAACCGCTTCGACCTGTCCGTTCGCCTGAGGGTGTGCAACTGCAGAGAATTTCTTTTGAATGTGAAATCATTTGTAGAAATCTTTTAATTCAACACTGTCGAATTGGGTTCAGTTGTCCGTAATAATGGTGTGTGGGAGACCGAATCGACAGATGATGTTGCAGACTACAAAGTTGATTACTTTCTTCGTCATTATGGTAGCAAGAGATTCAGCTTCAGCCCACTTTGTAAAGTAATCAACTGCGACAATGGCGTATTTCGCACCACCTTTTGCCAGAGGTAGAGTACCAATGATGTCATGCCCCACATTGCAAACGGCCATGGGCTGACCATTTGCGTTATCTCGATAGGAGGGGCTCTAGGAATTCGAGCGTGCTTCTGACATTTATCACACTTCTTTGCATAATCCGACGCATCGCGATTCATGGTAGGCCAGTAATATCTGTATCGAAGTATTTTCTTGGCAAGTGCTTGCCCCCCGGTGTGATCGCCACATCGTCCCTCGTGTACATCATGCAATACTCGTTTAACTTCATCGTGAGCGATACACCGGAGTAAAGGAACAGAGTACCCTCTTCTGTACATGATTCCGTTCTGGATGGTGAATCGCGAGGCCTTCCAAAGGACTTATCTCATTCACGCCTGCGCTCCGGCAGGGTTCCGTGCTCAATGTAATTTCTGAGTGGAGTCATCCACGAATCCTTTTCAGGGACAGTTTTGTATACCCAGTCTATTTCTGCCCAGTCAATGCTTGGGGAAGATAGTGTCTCTACGGTAACAAGTCCCATTTGCTGAGCTTCACCTGTGCTGGCTAACTTCGCCAATGAATCGGCTTTTTGGTTGCGTTCTCGAGGTATACAATAAATGGCATAATAATCAAACTGATTTAGCACTTCCTCAACTCGAGCTAAGTAAGCAGCCAGCCTTCGATCCCTCGCTTGATACTCTCCCCGTACCTGACACACAACTAACTATGAATCACAGTAAATTTCCATAGCGATAATTCTCAAATCTCTGGCAAGCTTTAGCCTAGCTAAGAGGGCTTCATATTCAGCTTCATTATTGGTTGCGTGAAAATAGAACTTCAAAGCATAGCATATAGATCGATCTTCGGGAGTTTCAAGTACGAAACCAGCGCCCGAACACCGGTCGTTTGATGCACCATCAGTATACAGCTTTCAAACGTATTCGGGGAATTTAATGGTTTTGGGCAAGTCCTCTGGAACGGTAAATTTTGCTATGAAATCGGCGAGGACTTGTCCTTGAATCGCTCGTCTTGGAGTGTAAGTATTGTCAAACTGGCTCAGTTCGATGTTCCACTTGAGTAACCTACCAGACGTCTCAGGCCGCGACAGGACCTGTCGTAACGTCTGGTCGGTGTATACAATAATGGGATGTTCCTGGAAATACGGTCGGAGTTTTCTTGATGCAATAACAAGGCAATAAGCCAACTTCTCTAATCTCGGATAATTCCTTTCAGCCCCAGTCAATGGCTTGCTGACGTAGTATACTAGCTTCTATATCCTGTCTTCTTCTCGAACTAAGGCAGCGTTGATATCGTTTTCTGATATCGCAAGTATATGTACAACCTCTCATGATCAATAGGCTTTGACAGGATAGGTGGTGTGGATAGATGCTGAACTAGTGCTTGGAAAGCGCCCTCACACTCCGTGGTTTGTTATCCCGCCTTTTGGCAAGGCCGTGACACCAAGGAATTGACTAGTAACCAATGATGACCCGTCCTAGAGATCAGTTATACAGAGGCTCATTATGGATATTGATGAATTTTTTCTGAGTCCGGATCGCGCTAAAATTGATATAACATGACAAGCAAAGCTATGAGAGACAACGTCCCAAATCTGAAGGCAATCCGAGTTCGTATGCTTAAGTTGTGAACGATACAAAATTGGTTAAGAACAGCCTTCTTCGACTCGCTCCAATTCGAAGCCATTAGAAGTGCACACTTCGACTCGCTTCGATCAGAAGCCAACTTCGACTCGCTCCCATCGACTCGCTTCGCAGCCATCAGAAGTGACTCCTTCGACTCGCTTCGCAACCATCAGAAGTGCCTACTTCGACTCGCTTCGATCAGAAGCCAACTTCGACTCGCTCCCTTCGACTCGCTTCGCAACCATCAGAAGTGCCTACTTCAACTCGCTTCGATCAGAAGCCAACTTCGACTCGCTCCCTTCAACTCTCTTCGCAGCCATCAAAAGTGACTCCTTCGACTCGCTTTGCAACCATCAGAAGTGCCTACTTCGACTCGCTCCACGTCGCCTCCATCAGATGCCTTCTTCGACTCGCTCCGTTCGAACCACTATTCAACTCCATCAACTTCGACTCCATTGGCGAATCCACTATTCGAATCTCTCAGGACGCTCCACTTCGACTCGCTTTATTGATGCACACTTCGACTCGATCAAAACAGCATCAAAGGCATAGCAATCCAAAGACTCAAGCGCCACGTCACCGAGTCGAACGGAAGCGAGTCGAAATAAGAGCGAGTCGAACCAAATAGCCCACCGAGAATCCAAATTCGTATCGATCATATCTCCTAATCTACAACTCCAAATGCTATGGAATTTTTATAGAAGACTACATGCATTCTAAAGAATGTCAACGCCAAATTTCGACTCCATTGGATGAAATCTCGATCGATACGAAATATGTTCGTATCGATCACGGATCGGACAAAAAATTCACGGGCTTGGGCAAGCGGGCCTGGTCACGTGCCGTAGAGGGTCTCCCGAGATCTGAGCGAAATATCAGCCTCCTACACCTATAAATAGACCCCCAAAGTCAACAGAAATGGGGTTCTTCTTCCTCTTTGAGATCTCTAACGCCCAGACTCCGCCAGATCCAGATCTGAACTCCATGGCTACTGCAACCAATGAATTTCACTACTCCAAATCACTGTTATTCGCTGTAATTTGATGAAATCACTTGTAAACATAAAAGAAAGATCAATAAAGCAAACTACTTCATAGTGGATGTAGGCAATACGCCGAACCACTCTAAATTCTTGTGTCTCCTTGCACTTCAATTATTCTCAGTTCTGAAATTGGAGTTTTTGTTAGATAATTCCTCTTTTTCCATTTAATTTCTTCACTTTATCTCTTCAAAGACTTCTGAAGACTGTTGTGCCCAATTTTGGTACAAACACTTTGGTGCTTTCACTGAGAAAAACCCAATTTTTCTCCCGCTCTTTAGATCTCCTATCTATATTGGATTACATAAATCTAAGTAGAAGATCCAGATCTAGAACTTTGAAGCCCTTCCATTCTATTCAGATTTGCAATCAGATCTAGGAAAGGACTTCATCAATTCATTATGCTGAGCACACGTACCACTTCTACAACTGCTGATCAAGGAGCACGGGACCGACAAAATCACGTACAATCACCTCCATCCAACCAAAATGCTGCAGGACCTTCAGATCCATCAGGTCCAATCGCTAGACAAGAATTCTAGACATTGCTTCAAGAATTGACCCGGAGTCGAGAACAGCTAACTGAATAACTGCGCGCCAACACAAAGTTGACTAACCAGCTAAATCGCCAAAGGCGAAGAAGATCCAGTAGTGACCAAGGTTCTTATTCTTCCACGGAGAGTTCATCCTCTTCTGATGGCCAAACCAGATCCCCATGCCCACGGCTAGGTGTAAGCTACACCCAAGCCATGGGACACCAACCTGCTTCAAATCTTGGGCAACCTAGAATTGGAAAATCCGCTAGTCTCCGTATAGAACCTTCGTCTCAGGGAGGTGCTGCTCCTTATCATGTCACCGGCAACATTGCTACTACCACCACTGCCGGACGAGAAGGTGATGCTAGAAACCAAGCTGATCCTCAACGTAACCAACAAAAGCAGACTCCTGAGCCTTATGTCCCCGAGGATGTTGAACCAAGGAGGCGAGGCACGGACTGCCGACCGCGTCCGGTCCAGACTCGCACTGTGGAACCCGACCACACCTTGGCACAGCATGCTCCCAGCATCCGAATGCCGGATATACCAACGATGATTCGTCAAATGATCCGTGAAAGTCATGGTCTCAGTAACGACGACTGGGGAATCTCTCGGAGTCATACACCTTTCACCGATGACGTTATATGCTGAACCACCTCGGCACTTCAGGATGCCAGCTTGGCCAGTTTATGAAGAAAGTTCTAATCCCAATCAACACGTTCTGAAATACGAATGGCTAATGAATGCTGCGAGAGCTGATGATGCAGTAAAGTGCCGTAGTTTCCCCATTTCCCTAGGGGCATCGCTACCATGTGGTTCACTCGTTTGCCACCACGATCCATCTCTAAATTTGACCAGATGGCCACCAAGTTTGTCGAACAATTCAGTATGCACGTAGCGAGGCCTAAGGACGTTAACACTCTGTCTAGTGTTATACAAGCTCCTGGAGAAACATTTAGACGTTACTTGGAGCGATTCCATGCTACATGTGCAGAAATAAGCAATCCCAATGATAACTCCGAATTCCCAGAGCGCGAGTCAGAGTATAAACATCAACTACGAGTTCCCAGAGTGCGAACTGGAGTATAAACATCAACTCCGAGTTCCCAGAGTGCGAACCAGAGTATAAACATCAACTCCGTATTCCCAGAGTGCGAAGTGGAGTATAAACATCAACTCTGAGTTCCCAAAGTGCAAACCGGAGTATAAACATCAACTCTGTATTCCCAGAGCGCGAAGTAGAGTATAAATATCAACTCCGAGTTACCAGAGTGCGAAGCAGAGTATAAACATCAACTCCGAATTCCCAAAGCACGGGTTAGAGTATAAACATCAACTTCGAGTTCCTAGAGTGCGAACCGGAGTATAAAAATCAACTCCGAGTTCCCAGAGTGCGAACCGGAGTATAAACATCAACTCCTTATTCCCAGAGTGCGAAGCAGAGTATAAACATCAACACGGAGTTCCCAGAGTGCGAACCGATGTATAAACATCAACTCTGTATTCCCAGAGTGCGAAGCGGAGTATAAACTTCAACTTCGTATTCCCAGAATGCGAACCGGAGTATAAACATCAACTCCGAACTCCCAGAGCGTGAGTCGGAGTATAAACATCAATTTCGTATTACCAAAGTGCGAACCAGAGTATAAACATCAACTCCAAACTCCCAGAGCGCGAGTCGGAGTATAAACATCAACTCCGTATTCCAAGAGTGCAAACCGGAGTATAAACATCAACTCCAAACTCCCAGAGCGTGAGTCGGAATATAAATATCAACTCCGAGTTCCTAGAATGCGAACTGGAGTACAAACATCAACTCCGTATTCCTAGAGGGCGAAGCGGAGTATAAACATCAACTCCAAACTCCCAGAGCGCGAGTCGGAGTATAAACATCAACTCCGAGTTCCTAGAGTGCGAACCAAAGTATAAGCATCGACTCCAAATTCCCAGAGAGTGAATTGGAGTATAAATGACAACTCCGAACTCCCAGAGTGCAAGTCGGAGCGTCGACATCGACTTCGGGTTCCCAGAGTGTGAGGCGGAGCGTTGACACCAACTTCAAGTTCTCGAAGCATGAATCGAAGCATAGATATCAACTCCAAACTCCCAGAGCGCGAGTCAAAGAATTAACGTCAATTCCAAGTCCCCAGATCACGGGCATATGGTTGAAACTTAAGCCGGCATGACCAACCGCCGATAAACAAATGAGAATCCCCAGAGTGCGGATATGATCGTCGACGATCGGACAAGCGTGAATAAACCACTCAATCTCTGTTTGTCTCAAACACCCATTCAGTGGCACTAGACTCGACATGCTATAAGAAAAGAGTGATCATTGATTGATGTCTTACAACACACCACCAAGACTGGAGGGCAAGACTTAAGCTTCAACCATCGACTGAAGCAATGCGACGTCAAAATTTGACTCGCTTCCCGGTCATAAACCATGTCCACAGTTTCCGAACTTGGCAAACAAAAACAAACTTGATTCGAAAGCTAAAAGATATTGAAACACTTGGAAAAATACACATTGACAAAAAAGAAGCCAAAAAAGAGAAGTTTCATTTATATTGTTTATAAAAGAAGTTCGTGTACAAGTTTTCAAAAATTCCTACTAGCAGGGGCCAAACCCGCATCTATACACAGCGAACAAAATGCAAGTCAAAATATACCAGGGAAGCTTATTTAATCTTTCTTCTTCCTTGGCTTCCTTCTCGGTGTAGACCCGCTGGAGCCAGCGCTTATCTTCCTCTTCGAGCCTTTGCTTTTCGGCGGTTGGTCTTCAGGCGGGGCATTATATCAACATCCTCCTCCGAACTCGAGTGGATAGGAATGCTTCCTGCAGTCAGAATCGAAGGAACATGATCAAGTACAGGAGGTGGAATGGGCACGCTGGTAATGAAAACAGTACCACTGGGAGATATCATGCTAAGCGGAGCAGGTCCCGATGCTGCCATCCCACCTCCAAAACTGCCACCATGAGCTGCTGCTACCATTTCAGCGTCGATTTGAGCAAACATCTCCTCTTCAGTTACTACTCAAGCCTCGTTGGGGGCATCAGCGGTCGGCATTAAAGAGCTTGTAGCAGGATCAGTTCCACTGATGACAGATGACAAGTCGGCGAGGGGATCGCCGTGACTCACGGTGATCGCTGCTCATCAAACATAATCATACTCCCCTGTATGTTGTCAAGCGGAGCAGCTGTACTCACGGTGATTGCTGCGGTCACGATAGCCCCCTACGTTTGATGTGATTCTTGAGTAGCAGGAGGCATGGCCGGTGCAGCATCAATCACTAGACAAAGAATAAGAGAACTGTTAGAACTTAACTCGATCAAAGATTTCGACTTAAGAAAGATATGTTGAATGTTCAGAATACCTTCCTCGGTTTGGCTCGTAGGCGGCAGAGCGGCATCAGTGACTTGCACTGCACCCGGAGACATCTACGGCTGATCTGGGTTATAAGTAGTAACTGCCTGGGGATCAACCGCAGATGAGGATTCGGGCTGGGTTGACGCGGGAACTTCGAGACTTGCTTCATGGTGGTCAACCCCAGAACCCTCTCCCACTTCAAAATGCTGGGCGCCAAGTCTTTCCTTCTCACGCAGAATCATTGACTCGTGGAGAATCTTCTTTTCATCTTCAGTCAGAATGCGATTCTCGAGTTCAAATTCATCCACGAGCTCGCCCTGATGCGCCTCCTTCTCTTCCTCAACCAGTCAGCTCCAAGCATTGTAGAGATGCGTCGAAAAATCATCGAGCCAGGCTAGACCCATATGCCTCAGCACATTAGCGTTGTAAACGACGAGAAGGTCTTTGATGTCAGCCTCTACCCTGGACTCGGCCAACTTCACCCTCTCCACGACCTCAGTCTCCACCTTCTGGACTTTAGCCACAGCCGCATCCCATTCACCCCTGAGCAGAACAGCTTGTTCGCACGCCTCCTGGGCTGTGTTGTTCGCATCATCTTTCTCCTTGGCCATGTCGGTGAATTTGGCCTTAAGCTCATTGAGTTCCTTAACCGCCGCATCCCGCTCGGCGGTGACTTTGGTGTTTCGGTGGCCCATCTCCTCCACCAAGGCAACATGTGTCTGCCCCAACTTCTCCATTTCCGCCTTCGCTTCATCGGCTTTTTTGGTGGCCTCAATCTCCGATTTCCAAGAAGACTCGGCCTCAGCAGTAAGCACTTGTATAATCTGGTCCCTTTGGGCGAATTCGGTCTCCAGTTTCTCAAGCGCTTTAGCTCGCTCAAAGGCCACCTTAGAAGCTTTCTCCGCAGCCTTTACCCACTCTCTGTACTGTGTGTAGATGTCATGAACGTACTCATGCATCGTGTTCTCCACTCCAGACGGAATTCTTTTTAAGTGTGGTGGGAAGATATAGCCATCAAAGAAAATGTTCGGAAAGTCTTTCCTCATCTTAGCCATCTTAAGGGCCCCTTCTCCTGTGGGTCCAGTCGGGACCTGCTCTACAATCATGGAAGTCGTGGTCTCAACTCTCTGCAGATGAGTCTCAGATCTAGAAGTATGAGAAGACGGCCTGTGACGAGGAGGCTCTGGCGGGTGTGGAACAAAAACAGGAGGTGGAGATGGAAGTCTAAGAGGAGGAGAGCGTGATCTAGATCGATGTCTATACTCTATGACACGCCCATACCTGTCCTGGTTAGAGTATTCGCGATCGCGATCTCTATCTGAATCCCTCCTGCGGGAATCATAGTAACCATAAGCTTTTCGGGCTGAGCGAAGATTAACGAGCATCGATCCTTTTCTATACATAGTACCTGAGAATGAGAAACGAAGAAAGAGTTAGCGATTTCCTAAGTTGGACGATTTACAGTTGTGAATCATGTAGTGTAGTGAAGTCTATGCATTTGCAACCCCCCGACCAACCGGAAATGTCGGCTGCACTCGTAGCAAGCTACCCGCTCAGTTCAAGAGCACTATCAAGCTCCTCCATCCCGGCGTCGCTTGGAGACGACACAAAATCCGAGATCGGAATATCAGCAAGCCCTGCAAAAGGACACTCTACTTGCGGGGGAGGAGGCTCTGAAAGTCTAATCCCCGGGAAAGGTAAAGACACGACCACGGATTTAAATCCCTCAGATTTAGGGCGTTTGTGAGCAGCAGCCTTGCCTTTTCTTCTTCCTCCCAAATCCTGGACATCGGCAGAAGGCCCTATTGGGAGCTCGGTATCGGTAGGCGTTCTTTCTGGATCAACTTCTTCGGCGATCATGACTGCGGCTATAAAAAGGAAAAGTATGTCAGTTTTGAAGTCAGTTAATATTATCTCAATGATTCAAGAGAGAAATGGAAACACTTACGTCTATCCAACCACCACCTAGCAAATCCAGGAGGCCACCGAACATAGAACCATTCAATTTTATAGTAACTTAGCCTTCCCCAGGAGCCCAGTACAATGTGGCAGTTTCTAACCGCTTCCAGGAAGGTGAAAGAAGGGCTGTCTCCACGGCTCTTGACGTTGAATAAATATCTGATTTTGATCGGCTTTGGCGGTCGAAAGAGGATTTCCATAAACAGGACAAAGGTGCTGTTCAACAAGGCATACCCGTTGGGATGTAGCTGAGATGGAGCTATGCCAAGAAACGATAACATCTCCCTTATATATTGGTTGAAGGGAGGGAGTGTCCCCGCTGTGCAAGCGTGACGATTAAAAGTAGTAACCCCCTCCGGGGGATCGTGCTTTGGCCCAGGAAGTAGCACGTCGTCGAGCGACAAACCGTGCATTAACCAAATCCGTCCTAGCATATCCTCGGAGATACCCACCGGCATTGAATCTTGCGGATTACAAATGAACCGGGCATCCGGACGCTCATCAAGAGCTGGCTCTATAACTTCGGCTTCAATAACCGGTATCTCGATGGATGGAGGAATAGAGCTCGGGAGTTCCTGCTGATGTGAACTTGAGGGTTCCATGAATAGCTAGCTCATGAAAAATCATTGTTAAACAGGCAATAACGCTCTTGCATCCCCCAGTGTAAAGTGTGTGAGCGTGTGCTGTGTAGTGCGGTACTATATATCATCTGAGAAGATCTACAGGATTAAAGAAAGCATGTAAACAACGAGACTTCGGAATTCAGTCGGAAGGACCATCATCGCTGACCGTCAAAACCATGCCATCCAGTTGTTAACTATCACTCCAAGTTAAAATATGTTATTATTTCGATAAGTTCTAGTTTCATCGACGAGCTTCGATAGGCAATCAGATATGCGGTGAAACTATTAAGTCCGGTTATGCAAGTTTGAAGCTCGTCGGAGTCAATTGTTCAAATGTGCAGGAAATTTCAAATTTTTTAAGTGTTCAATTTGTATCGCTAACGAGAGCCGTGTTCGCATCGATAGGCCATGGCCATTTAAGAATGAGTTCGACTCAATCAGAAGGCTGGGGACTTCGAATCAATCAAAGCGCAACACTTCGAATCGATCCCAAGACTAGGCAGTTCGACTCGGTCCCAAACCTCCAGTTCGACTCGATCCCAAGCCTCGACTTCGGCTCGTTCCAAGGCATTCCCCTTCGACTCATTCCAAAGCACTCCCCTTCCAAGGCACTCCCCTTCGACTCGTTCCAAGGCACTCCCCTTCGACTCGTTCCAAGGCCACCACTTCGGCTCGATCAAAAGACATCCTTTTCGACTCGATCCAAGGCCATCGTTTCGAGTCCATCAGATGCAACCCCTTCATATCGATCCACGTGCTCAAAGCATTCGATTCGATGCGAAGCTCCACCATCGATCGATACGAAGGCCTTCACCTCATCATCTCGAAACCCCTACTCCATATCGACGCGAAGCTGAGTCTCATCATTTACGCGTGGATTCGCTTATTGGATTACCTAGATCTGTCAGTTAGTTCAAATGATTGAAGGTAGGAATCGGTTCAAAGGCAGGAATGTGTCTTTCTTTCTTCTCGAGTTTCTGAGCGATACGAAGGCAAGGAAGGAAAGCGAAAAGTAAAAGGTGAAAAATGGCTAATTACAAAGTATTTATACGGACTCGAAAACAAAGGGAATAGACGATTCGCATCCCGATGGATTCGAACACGCGTTTCGACTCCATATCTGGTGCATCGATGCGAAGCTCCCCTTCGTATCGCTTGTCTTCGACTCCGTCGCCTGTCCAGTTTGACTCCATCGACACGAGACCACACTTCGTATCGGCCACCTTCGACTCCGTCTCCTATGCACTTCGACTCGCTCCATTCAAATCCATCTGGGAGGTCCACTACTACTCGCTACATTTCGACTCGCTCAGCTCGCATCCCTCAGAGAAGTCCACTTCAACTAGCTTCCTTCGACTCGTTCAGTTCGAATCCATCAAATCACGGCTTCGAGAGGCCAACTCCATCGACTCGAAAATTCATCTTCGATGTTTCAACCCTTCACATCGATTCAGGAGAGGATCGTTACGAAGGAATATTCAAAAGCAACCATCGAGCGTTGTTGCAGCGAATTTCACATCGGTTCAAGAGAGGATCGATACGGAATTCAAAAATAAAATAAACTGACAACGACTCGTGAACGTACAAACGTCAACGAGAGTCAGGTTAACATATATGCGTGAATGTCGGACTAATATTCAATATTCCAGATTTACAGGAATCGGAAACATCATCTAATAATGATTACAACAACAAACGGGTAACCACTAGCATACAGCAATCAGTCGCAATAATACAGGGTACAGCAGTTGACAGTCAACAGTTTACATTATCAAGAAAAACAGTCGAAGATTACTGCTTTCATCAAAAAGACGATAACTATTTAGAATGATGATTGCAGCACTTCAAAGCACATCATGTTTTCACAAGACCTACTTTGGGGGGCAAATGTTATCCCGCCTTTTGTCAAGGCCGTGACACCAAGGAATTGACTAGTAACCAATGACGACCTGTCCAAGAGATCAGTTATACACTGGCTCATTATGGATATCGACGAATTTTGTCCAAGTCTGGATCGAGCTAAAATTGATATGACATGACAAGCAAAGCTATGAGAGTCAACGTTCCAAATCTCAAGGCAATCCGAGTTTGTATGCTCAAGTTGTGAACGATACAAAATTGGTTAAGAATGGCCTTCTTCGACTCGCTCCAGTTCGAACCCAGTGGAAGTGCACACTTCGACTCGCTTCGATCAAAAGCCAACTTCGACTCACTCCCTTCGACTAGCTTCGCAGCCATAAGAAGTGGCTCCTTCGACTCGCTTTGCAACCATTAGAAGTGCCTACTTCGACTTGCTTCGATCAGAAGCCAACTTCGACACGCTCTCTTCGACTCGCTTCGCAACCATCAGAAGTGCCTACTTCGACTCGCTTCGATCAGAAGCCAACTTCGACTCGCTTCGCAGCCATCAGAAGTGACTCTATCGACTCGCTTCGCAACCATAAGAAGTGCCTACTTCGACTCGCTCCATGTCGCCTCCATCAGATGCCTTCTTCGACTTGCTCCGTTCGAACCACTGTTCGACTCCATCAACTTCGACACCATTGGCGAAGCCACTATTCGAATCTCTCAGGACGCTCCACTTCGACTCGCTCTATCAATGCACACTTCAACTCGATTAAAACAGTATCAAAGGCATAGCGATCCAAAGACTCAAGGGCCACGTCACCGTGTCGAACGGAAGCGAGTCGAAACAAGAGCGAGTCGAACCAAACAGCCTACCGAGAATCCCAATTCGTATTGATCATATCTCCTAATCTACAAGTCCCAATGCTATGAAATTTTCATAGAAGACTACGTGCATGCTAAAGAATGTCTACGCCAAATTTCGACTCCATTGGATGAAATCTCGATCGATACGAAATATGTTCATATTGATCACGGATCGGACCGAAACTTCACGGGCTTGGGCGCGCGGGACGGGTCACGTGCCAGAGAGGGTCTCCCGAGATCTGAGCGAAATATCAGCCTCCTACACCAATAAATAGACCCCCAAAGTCAACAGAAAAGGGGTTCTTCTTCCTCTTTGAGATCTCCAACGCCCAGACTCCGCCAGATCCAGATCCGAACTCCATGGCTACTACAACCAATGAATTTCACTACTGCAAATCACTGCAATTTGCTGAAATCACTTGTAAACATAAAAGAAAGATCAATAAAGCAAACTACTTCATAGTGGACGTAGGCAATACGCCGAACCACTCTAAATTCTTGTGTCTCCTTGCACTTCAATTATTCTCATTTCTAAAAATTGGAGTTTTTGTTAGATAATTCCTCTTTTTCCATTTAATTTCTTCACTTTTTCTCTTCAAAGACTTTCGAAGAGTGTTGTGCCCAATTTTGGTACAAACATGGTCCATTCAAAGTTTCGTTTTCCTTTTCGGATCAGATCGAAGAGAGGAATGCATTTGTCGGTGGACTTTGAAATGAACCTGCTCAATGCTGCTACTTTCCAATTGAGATTTTGGACTTGCTTTATAGTTTTCGGAGTTTCAAGATTTATGATGGTCCAAATCTTTTCAGGATTAGCTTCGATTCCTCGAGCATTGATGATAAACCCGAGGAATTTTCTGGATGCAACTCCAAAGTGACATTTCAGTGGGTTGAGCTTCATTCTGTATTCTCGAAGTATGTTGAACATAGTTTCCAGGTCTTTAATATGGTCAGTGGAAAATCGTGACTTCACAAGCATGTCATTTACATATACTTCCATTGTTCCCGATTTAATTGGCAAACATTCGATTGACCAATCGTTGATAAGTAGCCCCGGCATTCTTAAGTCCGAATGGCATAACTTTGTAGCAATAAATTCCCAGATTGGTTACGAAGCTGGTATGTTCTTGATCGGGTAAATGCATCGGTATCTGATTGTAGCCAGAATACGCATCCATGAAGGATAAGAGCTCATGCCCAGTTGTCGAATCTACTAGTTGATCAATTCTGGGAAACGGGAAACTGTCTTTGGGACAAGCTTTATTCAGATCGGAATAGTCGACACACGTTCTCCACTTTCCGTTTGACTTTCGGACGAGCACGGGATTCGACATACATTCTGGATATAATGCATCTCGAATGAACCCGTTTGGTTTGAGCTTTTCTACTTCTTCTTTAAGGGCGGAAGATCTCTCTAGATCCATACCACGCCTTTTTTGCTTGACCGGGACATGCTGCGGGTCAATATTCAGAGTGTGGCTCGCGATGTCCGGCGAGATCCCACACATATCAGAATGCGTCCAGGCAAATACGTCAAGATTCGCTCGTAGAAATTCAACCAATTCCTCTTGAGTTTGCTGGCTTAGCTGAGACCCGATCTTTATCATTTTCGAATCATCGTCATTGTTGATTGGGACATCGATTGTCAGTTCGGCCGAGGATGCTTGACTTTCTTTAGATTCTCCTTCGTCTTCAGTTTCTCTTGGGTCAGGATCCCTTTGGAATTGGCTTGGGTGCCCGGGCCTAGGCCCGGGCGTTAATTGTCAATTATCAGCAAAACAGACGCAGAGAGATTCCTCTACGCCCTTTCCTCTCTCCTTTCGCTGCGCCTCCCGCAGCTCTGCGACATAACAGACTCTTCCAGCAGCCTAATCTCCCTGAATGATTCCCACTCCATGATCAGTGGGAAACTTTAAAGTCAAACACCACGGGGCAATGGCTGCCCTGAATTCAACGAGGGCCAGTCGGCCCAAGAATGCATTATATGGGGAGTCTATGTCCAAAACAACGAACTGTAACATCCGTACTCTCCGACGTTCTCCAACTCCCAACTCCACTTGTAGTTCCACCGCTCCAGTGGGTATAGTAGCACTTCCGTTGAAACCATAGATTCGGGATTGACAAGGTTTCAAGTCTTTGGCTTCCATTCTCATTTGATCATAATCTCGCTTAAACAAAATATTCACCGAGCTTCCACTGTCAACTAAGATCCTCTTCATCCAAGTAGGACCTATTTGAGCCGAGATGACCAGTGGATCGATAGTGGGGGCTTCGACTTTATCAGCGTCTCTGTTTCTGAACACGATGTCATCTGTCATCGTCTTCTGTTGTTTGGCCGGAGCCCCTTCGTCAAAACTACTATAACACTCGAAGTCCACATGCTTGATAGAGCTGGCATACGACTCCATTTCCTTCTAGCTTCGGTCTGCTGGATGAGGACCACCACTTATCGTATTAACAACCAACCTCCCGCCAGTACGAGCGGGTTCCTCCTGCCTTTCCTGATTTGGTTCACGATTCTGATTTGATGGGCCCGCACCTCCTGACTGCGGCGCCCGCACATACTGATCCAACTTTCGCTCACGTATCAGCTTTTCAATGAGGTCCTGTAAGTGACGACACTCATTTTTATTATGGCCATAACTCTCATGGAATCAGCAAAACTTCCCTGTTTGGTCTTTCCGTTGATGGTTTCGAGGCAGGCTTCTTGTATTGCATGGTGTTACAAGTCTGCAAATACACATTTTCCAACGACGTGTTCAATGGAGTATAATTGTCATACATGGGAGCTCTACATCATGGACCATGATTCTGATCTCGCTTCTTGCCCTGATTTCCATTGTCCCTCTGCTGATTCTGTTTATTTTGTATATTCAACTGAACTTTTCCAAAACTCTCCCTGGACTGTTTAACGGCGATGTTACTCTGAATTCCTTCGATGTTGGGCCCTACGTCATCCTACTTCCTAGACTATTTCGTATCCTCCCTTCCCAAGAATTGGACTGCCTTGGAATAGAAACGGTCCAATGACGCAGGTGGTTTTCCAGCTAAGCAATTTCCAAACTCGGAATCAGGATCAATCCCCTTAGTCAATGCCATCAGGATAGAGTTATCATTGGGATTGCTTATTTTTGCGCATGCAGCATGGAATTGCTCCAAGTAACATCTAAGTGTTTCTCCGGGAGCTTGAGTAACACTAGACAAAGTGTAAACCTCTTTAGGCCTCGCTACATGCATACGGAATTGTTCAACAAACTTGGTGGCCATCTGGTCAAAATTAGAAATAGATCGCGGTGGCAAACGAGTAAACCACATAGTTGCAATGCCCCTCAGGGAAATGGGGAAACTACGGCATTTTACTGCATCATCAGCTCTCGCAGTATTCATTAGCCATTCGTATTAGAGGATATGCTGATTGGGATCAGAACTTCCTTCATATATTGGCAAAGTTGGCACCCTGAAGCGCCGAGGTGGTTCAGCATACAATATGTCATCGGTGAAAGGGGTATGACTCCGGAAGATTCCCCAATCGTCATTAGTGAGACCCTGACTTTCACCGATCATTTAGCGAATCATCGTTGGTATATCCGGCATCCGAATATTAGGAGCATGCTGTGCCAAGGTGTGGTCGGGTTCCACAGCATGAGTCTGGACCGGACGCGGTCGACGGTTCATGCCTCGCCTACTTGGTTCAACATTTTATGGGACATAAGGCTTTGGAGTATGATCTCGTTGGCTACGATGAGGATCAACTTGGTTTCCAGCATCAACCCCTTGTTCGGTGGTGGTGGTGGTAGCAAGGTTACCTGTGACATGATAAGGAGCAGCACCTCCTCGGGATGAAGGTCCAGTATGATGACTAGTGGATGGTCCAGTTCTGGGTTGTCCAAGATTCGAAGCAGGTTAGTGTCCTGTGGCTTGGGTGTAGCTTACATCCAGCTGTGGGCGTGTGGATCGGTGATGACCATCAGATGAGGCTGAACTCTCTATGGAAGAATAAGAACCTTGGTCTCTTCTGGATCTTCTGTGCCTTTGGCGATTCAGCTGGTTGGTCAACTCTGTGTTGGCGCGCAGTTGCGCAGTTAGTTGTTGCCGACTCTGGGTCAATTCTTGAAGCAGCATCTGAAACTCTTGTCTGGTGACCGGTCCTGATGGATTTGAAGGTCCGGTGGCATCTTGGTTGGATAGAGGCAATTGCATGGGATTTTGTCTGTCCCGTCCTTCTTGATCAGCAGCTATAGAGGTAGTTCGTGTACTTACCATGGTGAATTAATGAAAGTCCTTTCCTAGATCTGATGCAAATCTGAATAGAATGGAAGGGCTTCAAGGTCTGAGATCTGGATCTTCTTCTTGGATTTATGCAATCCGGTATCGATAGGAGATCCAAGGAGCAGGAGAAAAATTGAGTTTTTTCTCGGTGAAAGCACCAAAATGTTTGTACCAAAATTGGGCACAACACTCTTAGGAAGTTTTTGAAGAGATAAAATGAAAAAATTAAATGGAAAAAGAGGATTATCTAGCAAAAACTCCAAAAACAGATAATGAAAGTAATAAGAACGCAAAGAAACACAAGAATTTAGAGTGGTTCGGCTTGTTGCCTACGTCCACTATGAAGTTGATTGCTTTATTGATGTTTCTTTGATGATTACAATTGATTTCAGCGGGTTACAGCAGATAATAATGATTTACAGCAGTGAAATTCGTTAGTAGCAGCAGCAATGGAGTTCAGAACTGGATCCGGCAGAGTTTGGCTGTTCGAGAATTCAAAGAAGAAGAAGATCCCTTTTCTGTTGGCTCTAGGGGTCTATTTATAGGTGTAGGAGGCGGATATCTCGCTCAGATCTCGGGAGACTACTTTTGACACATGAGTAGGCCCGCGCGACCAAGCCCGTAGAGTTTCGGCCCAATCCATGATCGATACGAACGGATTTCGTATCAATCAAGATTGCATCCAATGGAGTCGAAATTTGGCGTGAACATTCCTTAGCATGCACATAAGCTTCTGTGAAAATTTCATAGCATTTGGACTTGTGGATTGCGAGATATGATCGATACAAACTCGGATTTTCGGTTGGCTATTTCGTTCGACTCCATCATTTCGACTCGATCCTCTTCGAATCGATAGTTGCGCGTGATCAAGTGGTGACATGGCGAGCATTCTTCGGATCGACCCACCTTCTTCGTCGAGTTGATCGAGTCGTTCCAGTACTTTCGCACTGTTCGTACCGAGGCACTTGTCTTGTTCGAATCGATGGAAAGTGGCCCTTGTTTCGTATTGATGGAGAACACATGGAATAATTCGAATGTGTGGCCTTGTTCGTATCGATTGGAAATGGCTCCATTTGATCGATATGAAGTTGACGTGGCCAGGTGGACTCGAACACTGTTAGCCATCGATCGTTACGAATAACCATGACATGGATCGATACGAACAAGGACTTCTCGATGGATACGAAGTAACTGGGTTCGAAGGATACGAACAGTGGTTCCTCGATGGATACGATGTAAGGTTAACTGAAAGATACGAACTATGGAAGCTTGATGGATTCAAACAAAGCTCCTCAGGTGATGGATGCGAAGTAGACTCTGGTGATGAATGTGAAGTGGTCACTGGCTGATCGATACGAAGAGGGTTCTGATGATGGATATGAACTCGATCGAGTCGAACAGAGGCTTCCTGATGGATTCGAAGGAGATCGAGTCGAACAGAGGCTAGTCGATGGATTCGAACGAGATCGAGTCGAACAGTGGCCAGTCGATGGATTCGAACTCGAGGGTGTTCTTCATCCCATCTTGCATCGATCATAACTTGAGCATATTAACTCAGATTGACTTGAAATTTGGAAAGTTGGCTCTCATTGCCTCGCTTGTCGTGTCATATCAATTTTAGCTTGATCCAGACTCGGACAAAATTCGTCGATATCCATAGTGAGCCTGCATATAACCGATCTCCAAGACGAACTGTCATTGGTTTCTAGTCAAGTTCTTGGTATCATGGCCTTGCCAAAAGGCAGGATAACAAAGTAGAAAGTAGTTTAGTAATGTTTCCATTTGGTGTCATGAAGGTCTTGTATTTTGAATTCAATGGAAAATTCATATATCATCATAAAATTCAATAAAGGGAACCAAGAAATCATGAACTCATGAAACAAGTGATCAATAGGAAATCGTCATGAAAATTCAATGGGAAATTGTAACACATAAAATTCATGAATCATTAGAGAAATCAGTAGGGAAATTCATTAAACCAATAATTCAGCAAGAAATCACCACAGTGATTTGATAAAGAGATCATGAATACAAGATCAGCAAATCATCACTAAAATCCAAAGGAAGAGTATAGTTCACTAAACCCGAAAACCAACAAGATCACCAAAAATTCAATAAGGAAACCAAAAATACAAAATTCCTAAATCATTATGAGAATCGACAAAGGAATCCAGAATTCACGAAAATAGAAATCAAAAATTCAATAAGGAGACTAGAAATGGGAAATCTTCGAATCATCATAAAAACTCATCAGGGAAATCAAGAACTCATTAAAACAAGCAACTAATAAGAAATCATCACGAAAATTCAATGGGAAGAAACTTAATATCTAGAATTCACAAACCATCATAAGAGACCAATAGGGAAATTCAAAATTCATGAAATCAGGAATTCAATTAAAAGTTATCATGAAAATTTGACAAGGTAAACATGGGTATGAAATCTATAAATCATCTTAAAAAGCAATATGGAAATTCAAAATTCACAAAATCAAAACTGAAATTTGCATCAATAGAAATGGTGAAACTCAAAAGTCATGAAAATAAGAACGTATCCAAAGTCTCGTCAGGATCTCATCTTACGAATTAAATATTCAATCCTCCATTTAATACAAGTACGAAGCCATAGATATATCTAATAATAGCATATTTAGTAGATTTCAAATAAAAGATAACTAAGTTGATCTAACCTTAATTCTAAGGTTATTCACAGGAAAGTTTACTGTTAATAAATGTGTTACCCCTAAAGTGCCTATAAGTTAGTAACATATGTATATATGTATATATAGGTATAATAGACTCTTCTATCCAATCGTTCACTTTATCTCAAAGGATTCATGAGTGGCTTTCTTAAGTAATCTTGGAGTGAAATACTTTATCTTTGTGACTAAATATTTATTATTTATCCCATTCCTTTGGATTTCATACCAGTCTTTGTTTTTGTTTCCATGTTATGGATTTCTTCTTCCATTTTCTAGTCTCATGCTTTTTTATGGTATGGAAGTTTCTTAATCCTTTGATGTAGGAATCACTTTCCTACGATTGGAATTTCTGTAATTCATTATCATATCCTTTGCCTCTGTATGTATCCTCTTCTAGGATTCCAACTTTGTCTCAGATGGCGGATAGGTTTTTTTCTTTAACCCTTAATTCTCTTCGGTTCTGACATTCTTCTTGAGTTGTAGACATCTTTGTTCTTATTCTTTTATTTGGAGCCCCTAATGGGCTTGGATGTCTCAGTCTACTCTTTGATGAGCCAATCGGACATCTTAATCTATCAAAAGTTTCTCTTTGGGCTAGACATCTTAGTCCATTGTTTGATGAGCCTCTCTTTGGGCTTCCCTTGTCTCAAAAGGATATACACTTAGCTTATCTTTCTCCAGAAGTCTGCTGATGAGCGCTTTATCGGATCCTCCCCTTAGGAGGTAATTTGGACGTGAGGGGCTTTTGATTTTGCGGGTGCTTATCTTGACCCTCCCCTATGAGGTGATATGGATGTTAAGGGTTCTATCTCTCCCTCTAGGAGATGCTACGGAATAGCATCGTAGGCTTATGTCCCTCCCTCTAAGAGGTGCTACGGAACAACATCGTAGGCTTGAGTATTTATATAAAAATAATTTTTGGCGAATTAAAACGGAGTCTCCTTTGAGAGAAAGAATTTTGTAATTAGTCCCTTTTATTATATTGAAGAGTTTCTTTTGAAAAAAAGTTTGGACTCATGAATTCATTTTAGGAAAGAGTTTTTTTTTAAATCTTTTGTAAGAACTTTCTTGTTGTTCTCATAATGGAGACACAAATCTCAAATAGGAGACTAAGAGGTCATGACTCATGAACCAACAACCTTTTAGTCGAGAATAGGGTTCTCTAGTTTGTGTTCCAATAAACTTTTTGTGCTTTCAAAATTTTTCTTCAAAAATTATGAATAAGCTTATCTTCGCCCATGATTTTAGTAAACTTTGAAACATTACTACTGCTCAGTTTGAAATCTTTTGGTGAGCATTTATTAATGCTATATAATATATCAAATTAGTTGCATAAATCTAATTTTGAGATAAATCAGTATTTATTTCCCCCCAGGCCATCGTGTGATTAAAAATAGTTTTCTTAAGAGGATATAATTTGAGAAGTTTCCTTTGGAAATCGCTTGATAAAAATAGATTTGGTATATATGGGTTTTGTCCTAAATTGGAATTGAGTTTAGCAGTGATTCAACACTTCTTACAGGAAAGCCTTGGTGTTGACTGAACTGTTGATAATTACCTCGTGTCAGGCGTTTGAGTCATCCTTTTTAAGTATTATGGAGTTTGTCGAGTGCTTCGGTTTGATTTTGTTTTTACTTGTAATTGAACTCAAATTTTAATCAGTACATGATCAATGCACAATACAAATTCAAGTATCAAGTTAAAGAGCTATGAAAATAAAGAGAGAAAGTTCATAGTTGAACTGATGTCGCGAGTCCTCGCGATTTGATAGGAATCTTGGAGTTGCTGAATTGTTTTCCTCTTATTTTGAATAAGATGTCTTTCAAGTTTCTCTGACGTACTCCTGTAAAAATATCGACCTGACCATGCCTTGAATTTTATCTGACAAGACACGACATTCATCAGTTTCATGTCCATTTGCTTTATGGTACCCGTAGTAACTTCATCCTTTATTTGGCTCTGGGGCACTCTGAACATTTTGAGGCGCAATAAAATTCTCATTTCTTTTATCTTAGCATATATGTAGGAGAGGGGTTTTCTCAGGACTGCACAATTCATTTTAGAACTCTTTCTTCGACTTCCCTTCGGGTTTTCACTTTCCCTTGGCCTCTTGTCAAGGTGCCTAAAATCAGATTTCTCTTCCTTCGATTCTCGGTGGAATTCTTTCTTTTCATGGTGCATCTCGTCCAATTGAATAAACTTCTCAGCCAGAGAAATAAATATTGTAGATCTTTGCACCCATTGATATAAATGTCTTTCCAGAATGGGGTTTGTTCAATTAACCATGATCGAACTGCCATAATCTTTTCTCTATTAGTTGCACTTTCTGCCTTTAATGCTTATGCACTGAATCTGTTTAAATATTCGCCAAGTAGCTCCCCTAGCTTTTGTCTGATGGTTGATAGCAAGCTAAATTCCATAGTTGTATCTTCGAATATAGAAACTTGAGCCACGAAGTCGCAAGTAAATTGTTCCCAAGAATTGATAGTTCCCATTCGGTAACTCCTATACCATTTGATTGCTCCTCCTTGAAAAGTAATGGGAAATTTTTTACAACAAACTGCCTCTGGAGCATTGTATAAGTTCATCTAGTTTTCAAAGATGATAAGGTGATAATGTGGATCAGTTGTCCCATCATATTTTAGTGAAGAAATTTGAATGTGTGGAGGAAGATTTGTCGCCATTATTTCTTCGGAAAAGGGGGCCTTTTGCAGGGTAACATATTCTTCAAGATCATAAATTTCTTTTTCTCTAAGTGCATTAACCACTATATGGTGTAGGTTGTCATTTTGGTTGGTCTCATTTCTTTAACTTCTCCTGTTGTATTCTGGGATAAGGCTATTTGATTGCTCAAGAGATTTATCTACTTGACTATTTAAGTTTAACCCTTGATCCTCTATCTCATTCGGAGGTTGAACTTCATTCTCCATTATCATAATCCTTATTGATTACCGGGTTGGGGCTCTTTCTGAATGCTCCGTTATTACCATCTTTTGTGGCCGTTGATTCTGAACCTTGATCATATTGCTTTCCAATATTGTTAGGGTTGAAGATTGCCCAACTTATATTTTGCTTAAGTTAGTATTTGAGACCATGTGACCTTTAAAGGTTGACTGTGATGTAGCCTCTTCGTTTGGATTGTTGCTACTACTTTTAGCTTTGCACATACTCCTCTTTTAGTCAAGGCTCTTTATATAATTGATCGGTGATGAAAGTTATCGCAGATCGGAGGTTCAGGCCCTCCTTCGTGCGCCAAGAATGTTAACAAGATTTCTTGTCAACAGAAGGTTTGAGGAGAGGCATGGGTCGTTGATGATCCAAGCACTTAGGATTTTTCTGGAGTTTGGAATTGGGGATGTTTCCATAGTCTTTTATCGTAGTCGTTTCGTTTTGATAGTAGTTCACTAGCTATTTGCACTCAACTGCTAATTGGGCTGTAAGAAGGCTGGTCCCATGGTTTAATCGATCTCGGTTGTTGTCTCAGTAATATAGCTTGGCTACCGTTCACACATTGCCTTAGCCTTTCTGGTTAGGTTCTAAGCCATCCTGATGTTACGAGATTGTTCTGCTTTCTAGTGGATCCTGCTGGGTTAAAAACCCGAATAATAATTATATAGTACACCTATCGGCATTTGTAAGGTAAGGATTTATAACTGTCCAACTGATAAGGTTTGTTTTTAACTCTGATATACTCCTTATATTTGTACTGGCAGTTTCTATTGTCCTTGTTATGTTATATGTTGTCGATTCCGCTACGAGATTCTATTTTTCTCTGTTCTCTGTTCTCTGTTCTCTGTTCTTTTCTTTTTATTTACCCTAACAATCTGCACTTTTGTCGATTGGATGCGCGACATTGGAACATAGTGGTAGTGTTCGGTGTCGACTTTTGATGATCAAAAAGGTAGGTCGTACAAGGTCTGTATAAATACAAATCATCTCAATAAAATGTAATGAATATAGAACTCAGTGTCAAATATATACAATGAATCAATGATATATAAACAACTTACAACATCCTTATATATGTCTATTCTAAGCCCGATTAAACACAAGATGTTCATGTCGTCACTGTTCCTGAAATGTCTCAGACATACCTGAGTATTATATAAATAACACACGAGTCACATTATATCTTGATCAAGGGTTAATACAAATTCAATGTATACAGGGTATATAATATATAATATGCATAATATCAACAAATATGCAGTAATAAATGCATGGTCCATATATATATAGACACACACACACACACACTTAGAATACTATAGATAACCCCTAATGCATTGTCAAACATTAAACATCATAAAACCACACATAAAGATTTCATCACCTATATATAAAAGCATATCAAATCAGAATCATTGGATTAATAACGAATAGGTGAATCATGCTTATCTAGAACTCATCATCAAATCCATCAATCATTAATAATGAGATGTCCCTAAGTAAACTCCAGCAAAGGCGAAGCAATGCTACAATATCTCTCAATCTCATATAATAAAATACCATCATATAATCACTAGAATTAATAAAAGAATTGAGCCAGCTCATAATAGTGCCCGTATATAATCAATAATAAGTGCATCATCTACCTGAAGAGAATAGGCTGTCTACCTAAGAATGATTCACGGCTGATCATACTTTGGACATTGTCGTAGGTATAGTCGCATCTAAACATAGTATATGTCTATCTACCACCGATACATACATACATACATACATACATACACCAGAACCATACTGGATAACCATAGCACGTATGCTTACTCCAAGAGCCATACAAGGTCCATATGACATGACTCCTACAATTATCGGTTACCATTACCTATCTTCTCTCGGTATCGTGACCATTATCCACCGTAGGCTAGACAACGCACGGCCTCTTTGGCCACGACTATAAACATATGCCTAATGGTAAATGACTGTTGGCCTATGTGACACAAGGGACAACCAACTCCAGTGATGCGCATCAAATATCATACAATAACAATGGTGCCGCAGATCGGGGCGCTACCTCCTCGACCAGGCCACTAGGGTGGATACTAGCCAATCTTGTTCATAGTTGAAACATAATGGGAGCTGTACAAATTACCGACCCTAATTTTTAGTAACATTATTTAGGATATTTAATTAGCTAAATTAAATAAAATAATTTTATGGTTAGGGGATTGAGATTTGTAATTAATAAGGGGTAGCCGTGCCATGTTAAAAAATGAACTAAAGATGTGCTAAAATGAAATAGACAGGGGGTAAAATAGGAATGCGACATAACCATATACCCTAAACCCTCATGTATCTCATACTACACGTTCATTTCATAATCCAAAATTTAAAATAGAGGTCAGCGACCATTAGAAGGTAAAAAAGGAAGAAAAGCTAAAGGAATAAGCAAATCAACATTTAACCATTCAAATCTCAAACTCCTTAATCTCAAAGCTAAGGTGAATAATGACTACATCTCATATTTTCAATTTCTTTTGTTTTAAGGATAATCCGAATTATTTTGCAAGGTTATGCCATGTTTTTGAATGGTTAAATGTTTATATATGCTTGTTGATGAATTATGTTTATTTATATAGGTTTTACGATATGTTTTGATGTAAAAACCTATTAAATGACATCCAAATGCCTTGCTATTTTAGATTTAGATCGGAAATGATATTTTAGAGATGGGATTCAATTTTCATAATATTTTGAATTTACATGGATTTAATATTAATTTTCTAGTGAAGAAAATGATTATTTGGGTTTAAAATAATTTACGGCTAAATTATTTATGTTTTGGGTCTGAAATTAATTTATGTTGGAAACCATATTAGAAATTATTTTCTAGAATTTTTATATAATTTTCCTATGTTAATTAATAGATATATAAAATTATTTAAGGTATGGGACTTAAATGTTTTATATATTTATAAAAGGAGAAGTGGTATTTTGTAAATTATTTAAATTGTTTAATTCTGAAATTTTGACAGTGCTTTTTGAAAAAAAATTTTTGCAACCAATCATATTTGACAAACAAGGCAAGTTAGTTGAAAAGATTAATTTAAAAAGATAAAAATCAGTTTAAACATGCTTTATACATGTTTCACCACTTTTGGTACCCTGCTTCCGCTTAGATTCTTCGGCCTCCTTCACCATCGAAACAAATGTGCATGATATCAAAGTTTGGTATGTAGAGAATTGGACATAGTAGGGAGGAACTGGGTCGAAACATGGGGTTTTGAGTGGGGCTGAAGCGTTAGATTGTTTAAAAATGAAAATGCGCCTACTATGCTTTTGAAAGGAATTCTTTCGACTTGGTTGGCTTTCGACTGGATCAAATATTTTAAAGGAAAGGTTTTGAAATAGGTTGTGCCATTGTTTTAAGAAAATACTTTCGAAGGGGTCGAAACCCCTTGCTACCGCTTTTTACCTTTCGAAGCAAATGGTTTCGGAAGGTATACTTTGTTTTAAAATCCAAGCCACTTCTCCAATGCTTTTGAAGGGTTGGTTTCAGCGTTGGTTTCGACACCATCACTTCTTTACTTAGAAAATGCTTTCGAAAGAGTGCTTTCTACTTAAATGTTTTATGACCCTTTTTGTTCGGTTGAAGGTAGGACCCAAAGGTTTCGAAGAAGATAGTTTTAAATGGTTTTGAAAGGACTTCCACATGTTTTACTTGAACCCAAATGCTTTCGAAAGGTTTGATGTTTTAATACTTTCGAAAGGTTTTAATGAAGGTTTCGAAGGGGTTGTTCTCCAATGGTTTCGAAAGGTTTGAAAGGAAAGGTTTTCCAATTTTTTCGAAAGGCAATGTTTAAGTGTTTTAAAGGTAGGATGTCTAAGGTTTTATAGCTTTCGAAGGAAAGGTTTTTCAATGGTTTCGAAAGTTAAAGGGTTTACTTGGTTTTGAATGGGATACTTTCAATGGGATCAAAAGGGGTACTTTCGAAAGTTTAAAATGTTTTCATCAACAAAGATTTGTGTAAAGTATGTATGTATGTATATATGTATATATATATATATATAACATGGCAATATGATTTGAGTAAAGTATAGAATTTATTTTCCTTGTTTAAATTATGATTTAAAGGTTTAAATCAATTTGAGATGAAAAAGTTTTCAAGGAAAATTTAAGGGAAGTTTACCCTAAGTAAAATGACTCAGATATTTGTATACCAGATGGGACTGGTATAGGGTCGCGCCCTATACATTAGCTATTAGCCCCTAGCTAATTTAGTCCAAAATTCCAGTGTGTAGGGCTTTGTCATAGGTAAGACTAAAATGATGTTACACACAGAAGGAATATATTTGTACAGAGGTAGGGTATTGCTGAGCTTTCAAAACCATTAGAATCGGTTGACCTAGAGAAAGTAAGTTAGGGACAGACCTTCCAGAAGAGGAGTATCTAACAGATGTTAGATTATTTGTTTATATTGTCTGATAGGCACAACTCAGCCAAAGTTAGTTGTTAGCCAAACAAAACAATAGTGTTCGGACCGATAGTCCATTTGTTACCTGATATGTATGTTTACATGATAATGCTTTACGGTTTTAACCAGTTTTGGTTGCCGGATTATGATTTGCAAAAGATATGTTTTAAAAGTATGTTATTGAGGGGAAACCCGTTCCGCTAATCGACGTGGTCTCACTTAATATCAAATAGCCGAGATGTATAGTATTATTCACACTAGGCTTTATGTCTGACTCGAAGTTTATGTTTTTCTCCTTAAACTCTTGTGTGCTCAAAATTGATTTGGGTAGGTTGAGGGTTGAGGATTATCAGGTTAGTACGTTGGCGAATAAAGTTTCTGAAGACGAGCAGGTGGCTGACGGATAGCTATTTAGGAGTTCTTGTTTTATTTTGTTTGATTCTGGTGTGTCGTATTATGTTAGTTCTGACTATATAGTACGTTGATCTACCAATGGGGCATTATCATATGTCGCTCTTGGTGTATTTTGTAATAAATATTTTTGATCTGAACCTGGGAAACGTTTGGGATTATGTAATTTGGATATGAAAAGTTGTTTTGAAATGTAATCAGAAAAAATGTTTTAATCTGTGATGTTTTTATTTCATATTCAAGTGCTTCTGATATTATGGATACCATTAACATTACCGTATTTGGTCACCGAAAGTTAATACAATGGATGACTGCAGCATCTGTAGCGCTTAGCTTTAGGCCTGCAGATAGGGGATGTTACAACAAAGGCAGAAAGACACATAGCATATGTCTAATCAAAGGCTACGTCTATCCTCTACATATACTCACCATAGCCAGTCACACAACATACCCTCGTATGATTGTCATACACGAGCAATGACTAACCGAATAAATAACATAACGGCATCCCATACCACCGTGTGTTACTAGTCCGTTTATTCAGTGCTCACATATAACACTCACGCCTTCAATATTTTATAAAACGAGTTCAAAGAATAACCGAAAAAGTGTTATCGAAAGTCCCATAGCACACGATATCAATAAACCGTTTATTCTAGTTTCTCGGCACACATACTAAAACACCATAAAATCATAAAGTAATGTCATCACCATGTCATATCAAAATCAACAACTAAGTCAATATCAATGGTGAATCACTCATATATTCGGGATCATTATAAAGAAGATAAGAAATCAGAAATAAAAAACTAATATAAAAATAGATTATCCACATGAATATAAATAAACAAATCGATACTTAATAATTAAACAATCAAAACATATAATTCGGTATAACAAAATAAATACTAAGAGATGGATAATAATTCATATTCTAGAATTAATTAGATAATATATTTTTTACAATAAATAAATAATTCCTCAATCTTTTATAAAATTAAATAATATTTTAGTATTCACAAATAGTATTAGAAATTCCTTTATTGAAGTCATTCCACAACTTTCGATAATTAGTCAAAGAGTATAATCCAAAATCTTCGCTTTATACTCAAAATAATTAGAAATAAAACATTTTCCCTTGTAATACACTATATTTGAAATTCTCATATTATTGAAAGAGAGATTTTTATATATTCAAAACATATCCAGAATCATTTAATTATTTTAGAGAATAAAATGAAATTTTACATTTTTTCAGTGTTTGAAGACACTTTCAAAAATAATTGAATAACCATCATATTAAAAGTAAAGTAAAACAAAATTATCATTTTCATAATATAATTTATACAAAAGTAATATAATATAATTTTCTTATAAATAAATCCAAACTTATAGTATGATGCAGCGCGATCTGCCAATTCATCAGAATGGAATCGTTCAAGGTCCTTAGGTCACTCACGAACTAGTGAAATCTTAGGTCGCTCACGACCTAGTGAAACCTTAGGTCGCTCACGACCTAGTGAAGGTCGCTCACGAGTTAATGGAATCAGTGTTAAGTCATGCAAGCAACTAAGCGAGTTAAGCGAACCAACATCAGGTCGCTCCGACCTTTCGAATGTGGATTATTTCGAGTTACGACCTAAGTTAGGTCGCGGGAAGATAGGTCGCTTGATCTTATGTCGCTGGGAAGATAGGTCGTTGGATGTTAGGTCGCTGGAAGATAGGTCGCTGGATGTTAGGTCGCTGGAAGATAGGTCGCGGGAAGATAGGTCGCTCGACCTTATATCGCTATGAAGATAGGTCGCTGCCGTGTGTAACTAGGTCGCGTGAAGGGTCCTGAAGCTGGATTGATTTTGAATAAAACTTTGTTTGTGTGCTTTGTTCCACTTATCAAATCGGTAGTTGAGTGTGATCTCCTATCTCCACCTTCGGCATTCGAGTGCGCTCGAATCAACGATTGTTGAAGCCGATTCGCGGAATCAAGTGCGCTTGATCAACGTCGAAGAATCGTAGATCTTTAAACACGATATCGTGCGCGATCAACGTGTTTGAGATAGCTAGAATCTGGTATCTTTGGATCAACGGATTTGGGCCTTTGGTATCTTTCAATTCCCTGATTGCTACTTTCACCGTTTCATCAATTTGTTATCCACTGCTGCGTCATTTGGTATCAGAGCTAGACTTAGCCAATCATAGATAAGCTAAGTATTGGAGCCAATTCTTATTGAAGTGTTTGAGCCGTGCATAAGTTTTTTCATTTCTAAATCAAGGCCGAGAGTTGAAGTTTGATAATGCCGCCGAGAAGAGCTAATCGCCATCAGAATGTTGAAGCGTTGTATAGAAGAGAAGAAGCCGAGCAAATGGAACAATGCATTAATGAAAAGTTTGATGAAAGCATTGGGAAGTTAGAGAAACTGATGAATGATATGAATCAAGGACAAAGGAGAAGGTCGCTAGTCTCGAACCATGGAGGAAACAGAATTTCGCCATCGGTTACGGAAGCGAGGAGGGTGTCGCCGCAATCTTATCGAGAAAGAAGAGAATCTTCAGTTTCATTGAGAAGAGAACATCATGAGTATAGAGATGAAGAGAGAAGAACTCCATGTGAGTTTGAACACGAACCATACCGTGATGATGAAAGACAAAGTAGAAGGGATATGCGAGATCATAGAGATGGGGGTGGTCGAGATCGTTATCGAAGTACATCTATTTTTGATGAAGATGGTGGTAGATGTAGTGTTCGTTCTCGAGATCGAGACCAAGTATGAAATGCATATCGGGATGTTGAAGATGATCGACGATGGGAATCGGGGATGAAAACTGAAATTTCAGAATTCAAGGGTAGAATGGTGGCTGAGGAATTTTTGGATTGGTTGTCTAATATGGAAGAAATTTTTTACTTCAAAGAAGTTCCCGAGCATCGTAGAGTAAAGTTAGTTGCTACGAGATTGAAAGGAAGAGCTATGGCATGGTGGCAGCAAACTAAACTAACACGGGAGAGAATGGGGAAGTCAAAGATTGAATCATGGGAGAAGATGAAGAAGTTAATGAAAGCTACATTCTTGCCGTATAATTATCAGTCTCTTATGTATCAACGATTGCAGAATCTAAGACAGGGAACAAAGTTAGTGAATGATTATGCGGATGAATTTTATCAACTTATTACCAGGAATGATATCATGGAGACGGAGGAGCAGTTGACAGCTAGATTTGTTGGAGGGTTGAGAATGCAGATTCAAGATATGGTGAATATGTTTGATCCCAGATCTATTGCTGAAGCACCTCAAAAAGCTCTAGCTTGGGAGAAGCAAGGTAAGAGAGGTGGTGGTGTGTTTACAAATTCTAACAATCCAATGAAAGGGGCTAATAGCAATGCGAATGTTTCTAAGGCTGTTGCAAAACCGGTTGTTAGTGAAGTGGCTATGACCAAGGTCAATAGTGGTATCAAATGCTTCAATTGTCAGGAGTTTGGACACAAAAGCAATGAATGTACGAAGCCAAAGAAGCGAGCGATGATTGCTGAGGCAGAGGAAGATGAAGTAGAAGCTGAATGTTCTAATTCACCACATACTGAGGAGGAAGAGAATGTGTCGGGAGATGAAGGGTATTCATTAATGATGAGGAGAAATTGTTTAACACCAAAGCAGGAGGATGATTCCAACTGGTTGAGGAGCAACATTTTTCAATCAACATGCACTATCTTGGGAAGGGTTTGCAAGTTTGTCATCGATGCGTGAAGCTATGATAACATCATTTCTACCGAGGCTGTGAAGAAGTTACCATTGAAGACTGAGAAACACCCGAAACCTTACAAGTTAGCCTGGTTGAGAAAAGGTGGGGAGGTGAAAGTTGGACGAAGAGTTTGTGTGAATTTTTCAATTGGGAAAAAATATAAAGATGAAATTTGGTGTGATGTTGTGGATATGGATGTATGTCATCTGTTGCTGGGGAGACCGTGGCAGTATGATAGTGCTGTGCAACATGATGGTCGTACTAACAGTTACAGTTTCATGTTTGAAGGTACCAAAATCACTTTAATTCCTAAGAAGCGACAACAAGAAGAAAGCAAGTTGGAGGAGATTGAAGAACTTAAAACTTTGCTATCTTTGAAGGAGTTTGTTAAGGAAGTAGAAGAGGAGCTTGAAGTGTTTTTGTTGATTGGGCATGAGAGTAATGAAATGGTTGAAATTCCTGAAGAAGTAAAACCAGTGCTGGAAGAATTTGACGATGTATTTCCTGAAGAGCTGCCAACAGAGTTACCACCATTAAGGGACATACAACACCAAATAGATCTTGTTCCAGGAGCTGTGTTACCACATAGACCACATTACAGAATGAGTCCCAAGGAACATGAGGAGTTGAGAAGGCAGGTGGAAGAGTTACTTGAACAGGGGCGTGTACAAGAAATTTTAAGTCCTTGTGTAGTACCAGCTTTGTTAGTGCCGAAGAAGGATGGAACGTGGAGGATGTGTACTGATAGTCGGGCACTGAACAAGATTACAGTGAGATACAAATTTCCTATGCCTAGATTGGATGATTTGTTGGATCAACTTAGTGGAGCTGCTATCTTTTCGAAAATCGATTTGAAGAGTGGTTATCATCAAATTCGAATTAGACCAGGAGACGAATGGAAGATATCGTTCAAGACGAGAGAATGATTATATGAATGGCTGGTTATACCGTTTGGTCTTACGAATGCACCAAGTACATTTATGCAGGTGATGAATCAGATCTTTCGACCTTTTATTGGGAAATTCATGGTGGTGTATTTTGATGATATACTGATATATAGTAGAAGCACAGAAGAACATTTACATCATTTGAGAGAAGTGTTGATGATACTGCGATAGGAACAATTTTATGCTGCATCGAAGAAATGCGTGTTCATGACGCATAGTGTTTTATTTTTGGGATATGTTATTTCAGAAGGAGGTATACAGGTGGATCAGAATAAAGTTGAAGCAATCCGAAATTGGCCACAACCCAGAACGATAACAGAAGTTAGAAGTTTTCATGGTTTAGCATCATTCTACCGAAGATTTATTCCACACTTCAGTAGCGTGATGGCACCAGTTACTGATTGTATGAAGGGGAAGCAATTTTCATGGTCGGAGGAAGCAGGGTTTGCTTTTGAGAGAATCAAGGAACTATTGACGACAACACCAATTCTAGTATTACCAGATTTTCAGTTGTTTGAATTACATATTGATGCATCTAAAGTTGGGATTGGAGGGGTGTTAAGTCAAAAGGGACGTCCTATTGCATATTTCAGTGAGAAGCTATCGGGAGCCAAGATGAGATATAATACATATGATGTGGAATTCTATGCTATTGTTCAAGCTATAAAACATTGGAGAAACAATTTGTTCCATAAAGAGTTTGTTCTATATACTGATCATGAAGCACTGAAATATTTGCAGGGACATGACAAAATTACAGCCAGACATGCTTCGTGGATCGCATACCTGCAACAATTTACATTTGTGGTGAAGCATAAGTCGGGAATTACAAACCGTGTGGCAGATGCATTGAGTCGAAGGAATCATTTGTTGACTATAATGAAGGTTGAAGTGATGGGGTTTGATGTGTTGCCAGAATTATTTGTTGATGATCCTTACTTTGCGAAGTTTGTAGATGAAGTCAAGGAAGGAAAGACGGATGAGTACGTGTTGATGGATGGTTTTCTTTTTAAGGTGAATCGATTATGTATACCAGAGTGCAGCTTACGAATGAAGATTGTGAAGGAGTTGCATGAGGAAGGTCATGTGGGTAGAGATCGTACTTTGCAGTTGATTTCCGAATCATATTTTTGGCCATCTATGAGAAGAGAAGTTGAAAGATTTGTGGAGAGATGTCATATTTGTCAAGTTTCCAAAGGGACAGCGACGAATGCGGGATTATATATGCTATTACCTGTGCCTACTAGACCGTGGGTTGATGTGAGCATGGATTTTCTTTTGGGTTTGCCTAGAACTCAAAGGGGAAATGATTCCATATATGTGGTGGTAGATAGATTTTCCAAGATGGCGCATTTCATAGCTTGTAAGAAGACAGCTGACGCCGTCCGTGTTGCTCAATTATTCTTTAAAGAGGTGTATCGATTACATGGGCTACCTGAATCTATTGTTTCTGATCGGGATACTAGATTTCTAAGCCATTTTTGGTTAAGTTTGTGGAAGATGGTTGGAACAAAGCTGAATTTTAGTAGCGCCTATCATCCGCAGACAGATGGGCAAACGGAAGTGGTGAACAGATCATTGGGAAATTTGTTGCGATGTCTTGTGCAGGATAATTTGAAGAGTTGGGATATGAAGTTGTGTCAGGCGGGATTTGCTCATAATCATGTTATTAATCGAAGTAATGGTTTCAGTCCATTTCAAGTTGTATATTCAGCAATTCCGCAGGGACCGTTAGATTTGACGACCGTGCCATATCAGAAGGAAGTTGTTAAGCGAGCTTGTGATTTTGTTACTGAGTTACAGGAGTGCCACAGAACTGTTTATGAACGATTGCTTGCATCAAATGAGAAGTATAAACAACTGGAAAATAAAAAGCGAAGGAGTGTGAATTTCAGAGAAGGTGATTTGGTTTACGCCGTGTTGACAAAAGATCGTTTTCCAGTGGGAACATACAATAAGTTGAAAGCTCATAAAATTGGTCCAGTGGAAATTTTGAAGAAGATCAATGATAATGCGTATCAGTTGAAATTGCCGGATGATATTCACACTACAGACATTTTTAACGTCAAATACCTGATTCCGTATCATGGGGATGAGCTTGTGGTGGAAGAGGAAGGTGCAAATTCGAGGTCGAATTTTTGTCAACCGGGGGAGGATGATGCAGCGCGATCTGCCAATTCATCAGAATGGAATCGTTCAAGGTCCTTAGGTCGCTCACGACCTAGTGAAATCTTAGGTCGCTCACGACCTAGTGAAACCTTAGGTCGCTCACGACCTAGTGAAGGTCGCTCACGAGTTAATGGAATCAGTGTTAAGTCATGCAAGCAACTAAGCGAGTTAAGCGAACCAATATCAGGTCGCTCCGACCTTTCGAATGTGGATTATTTCGAGTTACGACCTAAGTTAGGTCGCGGGAAGATAGGTCGCTCGACCTTATGTCGCTATGAAGATAGGTCGCTGTCGTGTGTAACTAGGTCGCGTGAAGGGTCCTGAAGCTGGATTGATTTTGAATAAAACTTTGTTTGTGTGCTTTGTGCCACTTCTCAAATCGGTAGTTGAGTGTGATCTCCTATCTCCACCTTCGGCATTCGAGTGCGCTCGAATCAACGATTGTTGAAGCCGATTCGCGGAATCAAGTGCGCTTGATCAACATCGAAGAATCGTAGATCTTTAAACACGGTATCATGTGCGATCAACGTGTTTGAGATAGCTAGAATCCGGTATCTTTGGATCAACGGATTTGGGCCTTTGGTATCTTTCAATTCCCCGATTGCTACTTTCACCGTTTCATCAATTTGTTATCCGCTGCTGCATCACAGTATATTGAAATATTGATTTTAAAAAGGGTTTTATAACCAAAATAAAGATATATCTATAATTATAATTAAATTACATCTGTAAATATAAAAATAGCCAAATTGAATAAAATTTAGTAAATTATTTATAAAAACTTATAATAAAATTTCAAAACCCATAAATAACTCTACAAGACTTTTAAAACATTTTCTTAATAAGAAAATAAATAAATATCTAAATATATAAATTACGGAGTAAAACTACTCCATATATATTAACCAATCATCGTTATAAATGCGCATATAGTTCAATTTTCCAACGAGCAAAGTTCCGTTTATAAATTGACACTTCCAACTAACACAACCAATCACTATCATAGCATCAACCAATTCCAAATCAATATAACAACAAACAATTCGATTATGCAATTTAATTATTATTCGGGAAAAATATGTAAAATGACCAAGGGAATAGATATGACTATGAGTTTAGAAACTCATCGAATCGACGAATGCGAGTGTTGAACTATGCACCAAACACTTTTTCGATGCCCAAGCTATCATCTACTTCCATCCTCCACCAACAACCTCAACCCAAAGTGCACACATCTTCCCTAGGTCGAATGCTCCAACTCTGTTGATCCCACATTGCAACTTCCTCCTTTAATTGCTCGACATCCACCTTTAACCACTACATTTCGACTCTCTCCATCGCATAGCATAGCCGTCAAAGTCACGACCTTCAACTCCAAATCGCGAGCGATTACGCTGCCGCCTGCACCACGAACGCACCTCCTCCCTAGCTTGCTTTTGCATCTACCCGCTTGAGCATGAATTGTTGTTGCCTGGCCACCATGAACAAGGCGAAGTTGTCGCACCCTTCTTCAGGTGATCGCGATTCATTTATTTAATTTATTTTTCTCTATTCTGAATCACAAATTTGATTTAAGGATTAGGGCCAAATTTGATAAGAGGTTGGGTACAGTTTGATGGGATTTGGGATTGCTTACAACGTAGAGAAGAAAGTTTCTAGAAAAAGAGAAAGGAGCATTATTTGGGCCTAATTAGCTTGAATTTGCCATGGTTTTAATTCCAATTTTTCTTTAATTATTTACTTTTGCATTTAAAGATTAATATTAATCATTGTCATATATTTTATAAATATCTTTTGATCCAATTTATATTGATTTTTACTTCATTCTATAATTTATATTTCGACATTGCACAATTTCTTTCGATTTGATACTTGTTTGTTTTTATTTAATTATTCGTTGTATTATTAAAAATTAAATATGTTTTCGAACTATTTCGATCATATATATAAATTATTTACACTTTAATATATTTATAATTAATTAAAACATTTTATTTGATTCAAATATATTATCCGAAAATGATTTATTAATTTAATTTTTATTGAAACAAAATTTATTATCAAATAGAATTCAAATAAATAAAAATTTATTTTCACAATAATAATTATCAAAAATCAAATTCGAACAAAATTTATTTTAATTAAATTTACGCATAATTACGACGTAGAAAATATAGTTGTTGCAGACTACCCCGTTATGAAAATTGCGTCATCGCAATTTCTTATAGGAAAACATCAAGCAACTCATACTCTTTCTTTGTATCTACGATATTCTATCAAACTCAACTATACAATCCTCTGTGTGGCTCTTTCACAAACTTCTCTTATCGTACGCTACTATTTTAAATAAATTCAATTTACGACTTTCTATTTTCGCATACGATAAAATTTGTGAAAATTTTCGAAGTGTCAGATTCTTCGAAAAATTTTGACATAGTCTCCTCTATACGAAGAACGTTTCGAAAAATCAAAAACCAATATAATTACATGATACATACCTTCGAAGATCGGAATCCAAATACGGGGCATCCCGAAACACGCAAAAACAATATAATATCATAATATATATATATCGATATACCGTAAAAATATACCTTCTAATTAGCATTTTAAGCAAGTTTGCTTATTATTAAGCGAGCAAAAACGAGCAACATCTTCACTAGTAATCTAAAGAAGCGTCTTCAGTACCTAACTCAACTCAAATTCAAAAATTAGCTTCATATATGAAAGTATGATAAATATATACTTGAATATGTAAAAGAAATTCAACATCATATTTTAACCACTTTCCGATAAGTTTTAAATGGCTAATCGACTAAACTAAATTATGGTTATTGAAAGTAAATTGTTGTATAGTGTGTTAAATTTTCAAAACATCTTTCAGATCGTAAAAATATGGATTACAACTCAAATTACGGAGGATTCACCGATAATAAATAGCTCAGTTTTTTTGTTTTTTAATGCGCAAGTCAGCGGTACAAAATTGCATTTTTAGTCTAAAAAACTTCAAAATTTAGCAAAACCTTTAAAATAAAAGCTGTACCTTATAATTTTAACTTTCCAAAATGAGCAAAATTGGCGAAATCGGATAGACCGTTTGATCGTTATGCCCATATGAATACAACACCATTCTCGGGCCTGTTTGCTGGAAAATGTGAATGAATTACATCATATGTACAGCTACAAGGCAATGTTATCCACGTATAATTTATTTAGTAATTTCAGTGTTATTTGAACAAAATATTTTTGAATAGAAATGGCTTAAAATAGATACCAAAAATGTCTGTTTATAAATAGTTTGGTTTTAAAGTTACTTGCATATATAGTCAAACATGCTCCAGGACTCGGTATTTAAAATCTTAGGAAAAAATACGTCTACAGTTTCAACGTCTTGGTCAAAAGTTGAATCTTTTGTTTCAAGTGTTTCTTTGATGAGCTACGAATTAAAGCACAGGTTTATGAAAAAAGTTCGTTACACATCTTACTTTTTCCAAATGTCATATGGAAACTTTAGAATTTGTAATGAAAAGAGCGCTAATATAATCTGTAACAATTCGCATTTGCAAATAATAAACCAAATGTTGATGTCACCCTTGTCCAAGCTATCTTATTAGGTTTGTTAATTCTTCATTTTTATTAGACAGTGAAGATGGTTGAATTGGAAAAGCCCCAATTATGAACAAACCATGCCCAACAATGGTACAATTCTGAATCATACATATTAGACATCAATCTAGGAATTAACTAGTATGGAAACAATTGTATTGTGATTAATATATAGCATACTGTTAATTCTGAGTTGCAAACAAGTCAAAGATTAAAAACTTATTTCTACAGGAAAAATCAATTTAGTAATGGACAATAACATGCTATATGCTTCCATTCTACAAACGCACGTCCAAAAATCATAATTTATTTTTATTTTTTTGAATTTTTTTTTGTACATATTCAAGCAACCGTTATGGTTAGTGAACAAGAGAAGTAGTGCACAAAGTATAATTGTCAGACATGTCCTTCCTTTCCCATTTACCCCAGCAACTTGCAACTATTGTAGGCAATGCAACAATATGAAGGGCTGTAACTATAATAGTAGATAATAATCTTCTTATTAGCTAATTCAATTCACTTGATTAACTTCAACATCTGTTTCTAAACTTAAAACAAATATTTATATTTACATTTGATAATCAATAATTTAATTTTCATATTACAATATACAATAATCCATAAATTAATTCATATTAAAACATACAACGCTGCCACACCAATATTTAGTGATACGTTTCTCCAATTGACTGCAATGTTGACTGCCTAGGATTTTATATCAACACTACCTTGTCAATGATCCCTACTTCACACTAGTTTTTAATGACTGCATACGTTGTTCAAAAATATTTATATTCGAAAAAAATAATATTTTCCATTTCTAAAATAATATATCATTATTTAAAATAATGCACAATTTTTAATAAGATATTTCTTCTACGATTTCCGGAATATTATGTCGTACTGCCTTGTATAAGCGTTTATGAATCGTTATCCGTAACGTTAATCATGCGTATCGACTAGAATTTTTAAATCACTCAACGGACAAACAAACATCAGAATAGGTTACTAAATATTCCTTAATCACTTTATAAAATAATGTTCATGTTTAAATAATATGCATGCCTGTATGAAATATTTATTATCCTGAAATTTGTACGTAAGCTCGCTTCATTAACCATTTCAACAACACAAACCATCACAGATCAAACAAACAAACAATCGCTTTCAGCGAAAAGCTATTCACCAGCATCCGTTGTGCACTCTGATCACTACAAGATCCTTCAACTCAACTTGCTACACAGAGCTTTATTCATCTTTACCAATGTCAACTCTACATGCCTAGCTAACAAATTTTATTTATTTTTCAACCACCATTAACAAATTAAATTCCACACAGAGATAACTACACCAAAGAGATAGGGATCGGAAAAATAATACATACGTACATAGATACATACATACACACGCACATATAGAATAAGAAAATAACAAGTACATCCCTTGATGATTACTCTAGTAATCATCGCATACTTCTACTATCACTTTAATGTAGTATAACTACCCAACCACCCAAAGGGTCAGGGACTTTAAGTCTCTCTAAGGTCTTGACTCATGTCTCTAATATATAATGTATTGTTTTGAACCTGCTCTAATACCATTTTGTGACACCCTACCTCTATACCCATACTTTCTAAGAGTACTAAAGAATAATATTGTTGGATAATACAGAGAATACGACGATATGGGATACACACATCAATATCCCTTGGACTAACACCATTGCGTATTAAAACAACAAATAAATAATTCACCTATAAATACATAGTATCGGCACAAAGCAATAAACACGTGTGCCTCTAAGACATAACAATATATAGTATACAATAAATAACAGAGAACACAGAGTCAACACAGCGATAACATATAATATATAACACAAAGGTCTATACAAATACAAATCATCTCAATATAATGTAATGTATATACAACACAGTGTCAACTATATATAATGAATCAATGACATATAAATAACATAAAACAAACCTAATATATATCTCCTCTATGCCCAATAAACACAAGTTGGTCGTGTCATTCCTGTTCCTGAAATATCTCGAACCGACTCGAAGATTCTAAAAATAACACACGGGTCAGACTATACATAAATCAAGCATTAATATACATATGCAACTCAATGTATCTAGGGTATACAATATATAATACCCATAATATCTACAATATCAACAAATATGTAGTAGGCATATATGCATGCTATATATGCAATTAAAATACCACAGATGACCCTAATGCATCGTCTAACATCAAATACCAGAAAACCATGCATAAATATGTCATCACCAATATATTTAAGCATATCAGATAGAATCATAGAATCAATATCGAATGGCTGAACCATGCATATCTAGAAATCATCATCAAATCCATAAATCATTAATAATGAGATATAGTTAAGTAAAGTCAGGTAGTGACGAAGTAGTGCCACAATATCTCTCAATCTCATATTATAAAATATCATCATCAAATCACTAAAATCAATAAGAAAGATTTAAGTCAGCTGATAGCAATGCCCAAATGTAATCAATAATAAGTAGGTCGTCTGCTTGAAGGGAATAGTTATTTGGGTAGAAAGGACATGGGGTTGGCCATACTCTGGACACAATAGCACATACACCTAAACATAGTATATGTTATCCCGCCTTTTGGCAAGACCAGGAAACCAAGGAACTGACTAGAGAACAAGGATAGCACGCCATGGATATCACTGAATTTTATCTGAGCCCAGAATGAGCTACAATTGATAGGACATGACAAGAAAGGCCATAGAGATCAGCACCTCAAATTTCAAGTCGATCCGGACTCGTACGCTCAAGTTATGATCGAGTCAAATTGGAGGGAAAAGCCCAGATTTCGTATCCATCACTCTGGGCAATTTCGTATCCATCACCGAAGCCCTAGTTCGAATCCATCAAGCTTCGCACCAATCAGCTTCGAATCCATCGAGGTATCCAGGTTCGACTCGATTTCCTTCGTATCCATCGAGCTCGTGTCGATGGACCTCGTACACATCAGCAATTGGAACATTTCGTATCCTTCAGCCAACTTCTGCTTCGTATCCATCGAGGCGCTACGCTTCGTATCCATCGAGGCGCTACACTTCGTATCCATCGAAGCGCTACACTTCGTATCCGTCTAGGCGCTACGCTTCGTATCCATCGAAGCGCTATACTTCGTGTCCATCTAGGTAGCCTTGCTTCGAACCCGCGACCCATGACTTGTTCCCATCCAGCGGGTCAACCAACTAGGGTGACGTGTCGTCCATTGAAGTAAACAAGGCGAAATGCCTGGAGTCGAAGCAGTCAAAGCGGCGCAAAGACCGGATCGAGACGAAGCGCGCGCCACCTCACTTCAAGAACACGTGCAGCCAGCGAAGCGAACAGATGGAGTCGAATTCAGGGATACGAACCAGACAGCATTCGAGAAACCTCATTTCGTATCGACGATATCTCGTGATCTACTAATCCAAATCCAATGAAATTTTAACTGAAGGTTGCACACATACCGAGGAACATCTCCACCAAATTTGAGCTCAATTGGAGGTAATCTTGATCGATACGAAATGACTTCGTATCGATCGCAGATCGACTCCAAACTTTCTGGAAACGGTCGCGTGGGCCCCCTCACGTGCCAGACCAAGTCTCCCGGAGTTTGAGCGAATTCTGGGCCTCCTACGCCTATAAATAGAGCCCCAGAATCAACGGAAAAAGGATCTTTTTTCTCTGAAGCGTCCAGACTCTGCCGGATTGAGATTTGCATCCCATTTCTGCTGTCAATTTCGAATTCTAATATGTAATCCGCTGTTCATTGCTGTAAACGCTTGTAATCATTGAAAGAGAATCAATAAAATCATCAAAACTTCATAGTGGACGTAGGCTATATGCCGAACCACTCTAAACTGCTTGTCTGTGCACTTTACATTCCTGTTTGTTGGAGTTTTTGTTAGATAATCTCTGTTTTACATTTATAATCTTCATTTTATCTCTTCAAACAACTCCCGAAGAGTGTTGTGACCATTTTTGGTACAAACACTTTGGTGCTTTCACTGAGAAAACCAGCTTTTTCTCCTGCTTGTTGGATCTGCCGTCGATACCGGATTGCACAAATCCAAGAGGAAGATCCAGATATCCAGTCCGGAATCCTTCCATTCTATTCAGATTTGCTCAAAATCTAGGAAAGGACCCCACCACCGAGAATGGTCAGCACAAGAACTGGCGCTGCCGCTGCAGAGCAAGAAGGCAGAGATAGGCAGAATCCCGCACAGCCGCCTTCTTCCAATCAAGACTATACCACTCACTCAGACTCAACAGGGCTAGTCACCCGACAGGAGTTTCAGGTATTGCTCCAGGAGCTGACCCAAAGCCGTCAGCAGTTGGCAGAACAGTTACGCGCCAATATCGAGCTGACCAACCAGCTAAATCGCCGGGGGCACAGAAGGTCCAGGAGAGATGATGTCTCCAGAGCGTCTACCGAAAGCTCAGCTTCATCTGATTATCACCACCGAACTACCCATCCTCGACTAGAGGGGAGTCGCGCTCAAGCTGCTGAGTATCAGCCCGCCTTAACTGTTGGGCAACTGAGGGTAGGACCGTCGACCAGTTTCCAAACCGGTCCCTCAACACGAGGAGGTACTGCCCCACAGTACACCACGGATAACCGCGCCACAACCGCCGCAGCAGAGACAAGGGTCGATACCCGAAATCAATCTGAGCCGATCAATCAACAGCGAGGACATACTCCTGAACCTTATGTCCCAGAAGACGTTGAGCCAAGGAGGCGAGATACGGATCGTCGACAGCGCCCGATCCCAACTCGCACCGTGGAACCCGACCATGCCTTAGCTCATCACGTTCCAAATCTGCCCGTTTCGGATATATCAACCATGATACGTCAAATGATCCGCGAGAGTCAGGGGCTCACTAATGATGACTGGGGGATCTCCCGTAGTCATACCCCTTTCAAAGACGAAGTGTTACATGCCGAACCCCCTAGGCGATTCAGAATGCCGACTCTCCCGATGTATGAAGGGAATAGTGACCCCAACCAGCATATTCTGAAGTATGAATGGTCGATGAGCGCTGCAAGGGCCGACGATGCAGTGAAGTGTCGGAGTTTCCCCATCTCTCTGGGAGGAATCGCGACGATGTGGTTTACCCGCCTACCACCTAGATCAATTTCTTCGTTCGATCAATTGGCCAAGAGGTTTGTGGAACAATTCCGGATGCATGTTGCTAGGCCAAAAGACGTCAACACCTTGTCTAGCGTCACTCAAGCTCCTGGAGAAACACTCAGGCGTTACTTGGAGAGGTTCCACGCAGCATGCGTCGAGATCACCAATCCCAACGATAATTCAATCTTAATGGCTCTGACCAAGGGGATTGATCCTGATTCTGAATTCGGAAACTGGCTAGCTGGAAAACCGCCCGCGTCGTTGGACCGTTTTTACTCCAAGGCCGCTCAATTCCTACGGCAGGAGGATGCAAAACAGTCTAGGAAGAAGGACGATGCGAGGCCCAGCATTGAGGGAATACAGAGCAATGTGGCAGTTAAACAGTCCGGCGAGAGTTCCGGGAAAGTTCAGCTGAATATACAAAACAAGCAAACCCAGCAGAGAGGAAACAATGGCCAGAATAAGAAAAGAGACGAAAACCGAGGTCCACGACGTAGAGCTCAGATGTTTGACAGTTATACACCGCTAAACACGTCATTGGAAAACGTGTACTTACAGACTTGCAACACTGTACAGTATAAGAAGCCTGCTCCGAAGCCCTCATCGGAGAGACAGATTCAGACAGGGAAATTCTGTAGGTTCCATGAGAGCTACGGACATAATACCAATGAGTGTCGGCACTTACAGGACCTCATCGAAAAGCTGATTAGAGAGAGGAAGCTAGATCAGTTTGTACGGGCGCCGCAGCCTGGCGGAGCGGGCCCCTCGAATCAAAATCGTTCACAAAATCAGGAAAGAGAGGATGAACCCGCTCGTGCGGGCGGGAGATTAGTTATCAACACAATAAGTGGTGGCCCCCATCCGGCAGACAGAAGCTGGGGGGAAATGGAGTCGTATGCCAGTTCTATCAGGCATGCGGACTTCGAGTGTTATAGTAATTGCGAGGATGGAACCCCGGCAAAGCAACAAAAGATAATGTCCGATGATATCGTATTCAGGAGCCGAGACGCCGATAAAGTCGAAGCCCCTACAATCGACCCACTAGTCATATCTGCCCAGGTAGGTCCTGCTTGGATGAAGAGGATCCTGGTTGACAGTGGGAGCTCTGTGAACATCTTGCTTAAACGAGCTTACGATCTAATGAAGATGGAGACAAAGGATTTGAAACCCTGTTTATCCAGAATCCATGGTTTCAACGGAAGTGCCACGATACCCATCGGAATAACTGAACTCCCAGTCGAGTTAGGCGTTGGAGAAAGCCGGAGGGTCCGAATGTTACAATTTGTTGTGCTAGAAATCGATTCGCCATACAATGCGTTTCTGGGTCGACCAGCTTTAGCCGAGTTCAGGGCGGCGATCGCCCCATGGTGTCTGACTCTGAAATTTCCCACTGATCATGGGATTGGGGTTGTTCAAGGAGATCAGGCCTCAGGAAGGGCCTGTTATGTTGCTGAGCTGCGCGGGGCGCAACGTAAAGAGAAGGGGAAGGGCGTAGAGGAATCTCTCTGCGTCCGTTCTATCGATAATTGACAATTGATGCCTGGGCCTCGGCCCGGGCACCACGACCAATTCCTGAAAGACCTGGACCCCAGGGACAACGAGGATAAAGACGAATCAACGGAGAGTCAAGCTTCTCCAGCCGAACTGACTGTGGACATCCCAATCAGTAAGGATGATGATTCAAAGATGCTGAAAGTTGGGTCCCAGCTAAACAAGCAGACACAGCAGGAGTTGGTCGAATTTCTTCGGGCGAATCTCGACGTCTTCGCCTGGACACACTCTGACATGTGCGGGATCTCGCCAAGCATTGCAAGTCACTCCCTGAATATAGATCCGCGACATGTCCCAGTAAAGCAGAAAAGGCGCGGTATGGATCCAGAGAGATCTGCCGCCCTTAAGGAGGAAGTTGATAAACTACAATCGAATGGGTTCATTCGAGATGCCTTGTATCCAGAATGGGTGTCCAACCCCGTACTAGTTCGGAAACCAAACGGGAAGTGGAGAACCTGTGTTGATTACTCTGACCTAAACAAGGCCTGTCCGAAAGATAGCTTCCCACTTCCACGAATCGATCAGCTCGTAGATTCGACGGCCGGACATGAACTACTATCCTTTATGGACGCTTATTCCGGCTACAATCAGATACCCATGCATTTACCTGATCAGGAACATACCAGCTTCGTGACCGACCTGGGACTCTATTGTCACAAAGTCATGCCGTTTGGTCTAAAAAACGCTGGAGCAACATACCAACGCCTAGTCAACCGAATGTTCGCTGATCAGATTGGGAAGACCATGGAGGTTTACGTGGATGACATGCTGGTGAAGTCCCGATTCTCCACCGATCACGTCAGAGATTTGAATTCAATGTTCAGCATCCTCCGGGAGTACGGAATGAAGCTCAACCCACTCAAATGTCACTTTGGCATTGCATCCGGAAAATTCCTTGGGTTCATTGTCAACGCTCGAGGAATAGAGGCGAATCCTGAGAAGATCTGGGCTATTAGAAATTTGCAAACCCCTAGAACTATAAAACAAGTCCAGAGTCTTAACGGGAAGGTCGCAGCATTAAGCAGATTCATTTCAAAGTCCACCGATAAATGCATTCCTTTCTTCGACCTGATCCGGAAGGGCAAACGAAACTTTGAATGGACCACGGAGTGTGAAGGCGCGTTCCGATCATTAGTTCAACATCTCTCCACACCTCCGATCTTGTCAAAACCGGTTGACCACGAGCAACTATATCTCTACCTGGCGGTATCAGAACATGCGATCAGTGCTGCTCTAGTCCGGGAAGAAGACAAAGTGCAAAACCCGGTCTACTATGTTAGTAAGCGACTAACAGGAGCTGAAAGAAATTATCCGAGGATGGAGAAACTGGCTTATTGTTTGGTCATTGCCTCAAGGAAGCTCCGTCCTTACTTCCAAGCTCATCCGCTTACTGTGTACACCGACCAGCCGTTACGACAGGTCCTTACGCGACCTGAGACGTCTGGTAGGTTACTCAAGTGGAACATTGAGCTAAGTCAATTTGATATCGCATACGCTCCGCGGAGGGCCATTCAAGGACAAGTCCTGGCTGATTTCATAGCCGAATTCACCGTTCCAGAAGACTTACCCGAGACCAGTGAATCCCCCGAATACATCTGGAAGCTGTATACTGATGGTGCGTCAAATGACCGGTGTTCGGGCGCTGGGGTTGTACTTGAGACTCCCGATGGCCGATCCATATGTTATGCTCTTAAATTCGACTTTCGTGCAACTAATAATGAAGCCGAATATGAAGCCCTCCTAACCGGCCTAAGACTTGCCAGAGATTTGAGAATTATCGCTGTAGAAATTTATTGCGATTCGCAGCTAGTGGTATGCCAAGTGCGAGGAGAATACCAGGCAAGAGACCGAAGACTGGCCGCTTACTTGGCACGAGTTCAGGAAATACTAAACCAGTTTGATTATTATGCCATATATTATGTGCCTCGGGAACGCAATCAGAAAGCCGATTCACTGGCAAAGTTAGCCAGCACAGGTGAAGCGCAACAAATGGGACTTGTCCCCGTCGAAACTTTGGCCACTCCGAGCATCGATCGGATAGAAATGAACTCTATATTTGAAACCGCTCCTAGTAGGGAATCTTGGATGACTCCGTATCGAAATTACATTGAGAATGGGGTGCTGCCTGAACCTAGAAATGAGAAGAGACAAATTCGGCAAAAAGCCTCGCGATTCGTCATCCAAAACGGAGTCATGTACAGGAGAGGTTATTCCGTTCCTCTCCTCAGGTGTATTGCCCACGAGGAAATCAAACGAGTGTTACATGACGTGCACGAAGGAGAGTGCGGCGATCATACCGGAGGGCAAGCTCTCGCTAAGAAGATACTCCGATATGGGTACTACTGGCCGACAGTGAACCGAGATGCAGCAAACTATGCCCGGAAGTGCGATAAATGCCAAATACATGCCCGGATTCCGAGAGCTCCGCCAACTGAAATAACCCAAATGGTCAGTCCCTGGCCATTCGCAATGTGGGGCATTGACATCATCGGCGCTTTACCTTTAGCAAAAGGCGATGCGAAATACGCCATCGTCGCCGTTGATTACTTCACAAAGTGGGCTGAGGCCGAAGCCCTAGCAACCATTACGACAAAGAAAGTGATAAATTTCGTGGTTCGCAACATCATCTGTCGATTTGGACTCCCGCATACTATCATCACTGATAACGGAGCCCAATTCAAGAGTGCGGAATTCAAGAATTTTTGTCAACGGTTTCATATCCGCAAAAAGTTCTCGGCTGTCGCACACCCCCAAGCGAATGGACAGGTTGAAGCTGTCAATAAAGTTATAAAATCGATCCTGAAGAAACGATTGGAAAAGGCTGGGGGCAAGTGGGTCGATGAACTTCCTATGGCGTTATGGGCCTATCGAACGACCCACAAAACCGCGACCGGACACACTTCGTTTTCCCTATCTTATGGCTCAGAGGCCGTTATTCCGGTCGAGACAGAAGTGCTCTCTCATCGCGTGACTTACTATGATCCAAAAACAAACGCTATACTCCTAGCCGAGTCTTTGGATCTATTGGACGAAAAACGGGAAGAGGCTGATTTGAGAGCAGCCGCACATCGAAGCCGGGTCGCCCGATTGTACAACACCAGAGTTCGACCTCGAACCTTTGAACTCGGCGACCTCGTGCTCAAGAGAATCTACCCAGTTCCTTCACACATGAAACCGAACTGGGGAGGGCCGTATGTAATTACACGAAAGCTCGGAGATGGTACATTCAAGCTGTCGACTGTTGACGGTCTCGATTTACCGAGGGCTTGGAACAGCGAAAGTCTCCGCCGCTACTACATATGACAGGCTTTATTTATTTCATTCGATTTAGCAATTTGTTTCTGCATTTCGAAATTTGAATTTTGTAATAAGGCAACTGACTTTGCCGCATTTTCTTATTTCAGCAATAAAATGCCACTTCTTCGAGCCAGAGCTGTGATTCATTATGTACGATATACAACATCACGATGCACGAAGAGCTAAATCCCATCACGCAATGGGACTTATTCAAATGGAGAGTGGCTGTGATACGACCGGCCACTCACTAGGTGAAACCCGAGCTCGGGGACAAGCCATGACACCGATATTAATAGGGTTGACACACGACAATCCTATATATAACTCCGTATTCCCAGAGTGCGAAATGGAGTATAAACATTCAACTCTGCATTCCCAGAGTGCGAAGCGGAGTATAAACATTTCAACTCCACATTCCCTGAGTGCGAAGCGGAGTATAAACATTCAACTCCATATTCCCAGAGTGCAAAATGGAGTATAAACATTCAACTCCGCATTCCCAGAGTGCGAAGCGGAGTATAAACATTCAAATCCATGTTCCCAGAGTGCGAAATGGAGTATAAACATTCAACTCCGCATTCCCAGAGTGCGAAGTGGAGTATAAACAGTCAACTCCATGTTCCCAGAGTGCGAAATGGAGTATAAACATTCAACTCCATGTTCCCAGAATGCGAAGCGGAGTATAAACATTCAACTCCGCATTCCCAGAGTGCGAAGCGGAGTATAAACATTCAACTCCGCATTCCCAGAGTGCGAAGCGGAGTATAAACAGTCAACTCCATGTTCCCAAAGTGCGAACAACCGCTTACGAGGTGACGCATATCCCCGGAGTGTGGATGGAACGATTCATAAGAGAACGAGCGTAGTTCGACCACTCAGTCTTCGCTTGGTGTCATCACAAGCTGATCATCACAACTTGACCCCGGAACTGGGGGCAGAGGCGAATGTTAGTCATTACCCGAAACTATGCGGTGCTCAGCTCCGATGCGATCCCCTATCACAACTCAAGTCCGAGATTTCCGTACTTAACAAGTAAAATGAGCTATTCTTGAAGCAATCAGATAATGCAAGTACACTGGACCAAAGTCCGAACACTGCAATATTCAAGCATAGAAAGGAACACAAGCTGAAGCTAGAAAACAAAATTTTATTCCAACTAACTCAAGAACAATGGTTCATACATAAGTTTTTTCCAAAATATTCCTGCTAGCAGGGGCCGAACCTGCATCTAAACACGGCCTACAAAAGGGAAAAGCAGAAAAAATAACAAAAGTCCCTAACTGCCTATGAAAAGAATATCTAATCTTTCTGCTCCCTCGGCTTCTTCTTCCTCGAGGAGCTACTGGAGCCACCAGTACCCTTTCGCTTGGAGCCTTTCTCCGTAGGCAAGCTCCCTTCGGGTGAAGGCATAATGTCAACGTCCTCATCTGAGCTGGACTCTATAGGGATGCTTCCCGCGGGAGGAGTGGGAGGAACAGACTCCGCAGCCGGAGGAGAGGCTGGCACATTAGTATCAGTAAGTGTGCCCCCAGGAGACACAGTCATAAGAGGAGTAGGGCACTGTGCTGCTGCTCCGCCATCTACTTCACCGCCGTGCGCCGCAGCCGCCATCTCGGCATTAATCTCGGCCAACATTGCCGCTTCCCGTCGTGCCCTGGCCTCGCTAGGGGCCGTAGTGGTCTGAGACGAGGTATCAGAGGTAGCCGTGAATCCACCCAAGCCGAATGGCAAGTCCGCAAAAGGATCACTTTGACGGCCAAGGAGCTCGTTTATCATCTGCTCATCGAAAGAAAGTGAGCTCCCCTGCGTCACTCCAACCGGTGCCATTGCTGCGACGGAGGTCGCCTCAGAGATGATGGCTCCTGGCGCTTGACCTGATCCTTGGGTGGTAAGAGGCGCGGCTGGTGCAACTCCTGTCACTGATCAAAGGAAAAGACATATCATTAGCAACATTTCAACACGGGTTCTTCAATCCAAATATACTAAGAAGTTAGTTCAAAGTACCTTCCTCGGCTTGGCTCGAGGTCGTCTGAACTTCTTCAGAAGGATGTTCCTTAATAGGAGATAAATGCGGTTGATCTGGGTCATACGCCGGGATAGGCTGGGGGTAGATCATCGGAGTTGGCTCAGACTGAGATGACACGACTATCTCAGAACTCGTAACATGGTGTTCTGCACCAGAGCTCTCTCCGACTTCCTGGATCTGGGCACCAAGCCTCACCTTGTCATGGGAAATCATGGAGTCATGGAGAACCTTCTTTTCGTCATCATTAAGGATGCGGTTCTCCAGCTCGAACTCATCAAGGGCTTCATCAGGGTGCCCAGATCTCTCCTCATCAACCAGTAGGTTCCAGGCGTTATAGAGATGTGTGGGGTAATCGTCAAGCCATGTCAAGTCTCGGTGCCTTAGCACATTGGCGTTATAAGTGACGAGTAGCTCTTCCACCTCGGCCTCGATCCTGGCCTCCGCCTGCCGTACTTTCTCATCAACCCCAGCCTCAGCTTCATGGGCTTGTTGTATAGCCGCTTCCTTCTCCTTTCGGAGTGTCACTGCTTGGTCACAGGCTTCCTGCGCAGAGACATTAGCTGCGTCTTTTTCCTTCGCCATCTCTGAAAACTTTGATTTCAGCTCATTAAGCTCCTTCAGAGCGGCATCCCTCTCGGCGGTAATGGAAGTGTTCCTGTGACCCATGTCCTCGATGGCAGTATAGTGCTCTTGCTTCATCCTGGCCATGATAGCGTTCACTTCATCAACTTTCTTTAAAGCCTCCATTTCAGACTTACGGGAAGACTCAGCCTCCGAGTTGAGCGCTTTTATGATTTGGTCATTGCGACCCAGCTCCTTCTCGAGCTTCTCGATGGTGACGCCCCGCTCGAATGCCACTTTAGACGCCTTCCTCGCGGCCCGTCCCCACTCCCTATACTGGAAAACGATGTCCGCAACATAATCATGGATAGTGGTTTCCGCGGTTGGCGGGATTCTCTTCAGGTGCGGAGGGAAGACATACCCATCAAAGCAGATGTCGGGAAATTCCTTCCTCATCTGTGCCAGTTTAAGCGCTCCTTCGCTAGACGCCTCGGTCGGGACCGGTACAGTAGCCGAAGAGGTGGCTATTTCAGTCCTGCGCGGAGGATCGGACCTTAAAGCTTGAGAAGGCGGCCTAGGCCGTGAAGTCTCGGGAGGACAAGTAACCGCGGCCGTAGGAGGTGCAGAGGTCCTAGGGGGAGGAGAGCGAGATCGGGATCGGCGAACGTATCACCTATCTCTGTCAGACTTCTCCTGGCCTGAATGTCCTGAGTCGTAATCCCTCTCCCCCTCTCTCCTGCGTGGCTCGCGATAACGGCGCTTATTGCGCAAGCTACCAAGCACAGAACCTTGCCCAAACATCGTACCTGAAAAGAAAACCACGAAGAATCAGTAACCGTTTGCGATGTGTTGTTTACGGTTAGAAAAGTGTGTTGTGCCGTGAAGAGTGTGTGAATGTGTAACCCCCCGGACCAACCAGAAGTGTTAATCGCACTGGTAGGATCAGACTCGCTAACATCGACGATATGTCGCGACCCACCCGATCCAACGTCATGTTGCTCCGGATCGATGTCCGGGATTGGAGGGTCAGCAGGCCCTTCGAATTGATCTCCAGCTTGCGGGGAGGACGCCTCCGTAATCTTAACTCCTGGCGAAGGACGGTGCAAAACCACAGACTTCCGCCTCCCGGACTTAGGCTGTTTTGAAGCCACTGCTTTGCCTTTCCTCTTTGCGTCAGACTCCGGAGTTGTATTAGCAGGCTCGACCAACGGATCCTCATCGGTATGAGTTTTCTCGGAATTGGGTTCCTCGATTATCATAACCCTGGGCTTCATCCGCTTGACCTTTTTCCTGGAGACGGTCTTTAATGCACCATCGAGTCTTATGCTCTGCCTTCGGCCGATCAGCCCAAGGACTCTGAGATTCCGATCTGTCAATAACAGTTCAATATTCCTTTCTTCGCTAGGAATCTCTTGGAGGACCCGAACTATCTCTTTATAGTAGCCACCCTCAGGCCGCTGGATGATAGCTGAAAGAAAAAGAGAAGAAGACGTAAGTTTAATTTCACTCCGAAAATTGCCCTGTCAATTACTTGGGAAAAAAGACGATACTCACGTCTGAACAGCCATCTTCTGGCAAACCCCGGAGGACATCGGACATAGAACCACTCCGACTTAAAGTAGCTTAGCCTAGTCCACGACCCCGCGACAACTTGGCAGTTCCTTACAGACTCCAAGAACGTATAAGATGGGCTGTCAGTCCGACTCTTGAAATTAAACAAGTATCTTATGTCGGTCATACGGGGTGGACGATGGAGGTACTCCATGAATACAATGAGCAAGCTGTTGAGTGAGGCATATCCGTTTGGATGCAATTGAGACGGAGCGATGTCCAGATAAGCCAACACTTCTCTTATATAGTCGTTGAATGGAGGAAGTGTGCCGGCTGCGCACGCATGCCGGTTAAAAGCAGTATACCCCTTCGGGGGATTATGTGGCCTGTCATTCGGTCCAGGCAACAATACCTCATCCAAAGATAGACCATGCCTTAAGCATATTCTCCCTAACATGTCTTCAGAAATATTGGATGGGACGGAATCAGGTGGACTGTTAATGAAGGACGCATCGGGCAACTCGTCCGGAGCTGGGCCAATAGCTTCGGTCTCGATGACCGGAATCTCAATTCTAGGAAGGATAGGGTTCTGAGTTTCTTGCTGCTGCGAACTTGACGGTTCCATCACTAGCTAACTCACGAGAAACCATCATTAGATGACAAAAAGCCCGTGCATTCCCCAGTGTAAAGTGCATGAATGTGTTGTGTAGTGCGAGTGTTGTGCGTGACTTGGGCAAATTCTGCAGAGTTAAAGAAAATGTGCAAGCGACGAGATTCTGGAATTCAGACAGGCATGACCGTCATCGCTGACCGTCACGACTGCGCCCTCCAGATGATAACGATCGATTCAAGATTAAAGAGTTCGTTGTACTTTTTCTGTTAAATGGCAGTTCCATCGACGAGCTCCGAAAGTCAGTCAAATATGCAGTTCTGTGATCAAGTTCATTTATGCAAGGCAGAAGCTCGTCGGAGTTATGCTGTTAAGAGTTCACAATTTTGTGTACATCGAGAGAAAAGTTCGAATCGATCGCGGTAGGCTAGTTCGAATCCATCAGGACACGGGTTCGTATCGATCCCGGGGGGCACGAGTCGAATCGATAGCCAGGGTGCGAGTTCGTATCGATCAATTCGAACCGATCCGTGGTTGTCAAATTCGTATCGGTCAGAGAGGTCTCGGCTTCACATCGATCACGTTCAAATCAGCGCTTTTCGTGTAAAACGCAAAGATAAACTTCGCATCGATATGAGGTCGAGAACTTTGCAGCAACCATTCAAAGATCCATGGCTGTCAAGCCACCGATCCATGGTTGTCGAATTTCCAGGGATCGATACAGAAATCCAATGAGGGCGTGATAATGGCCTGCCTCGATTCGAATGCAAGCCTCCGTAGCGATCCATTTCCTGTTTTTACTTTCTGCTTCTTCTTCGCCAATCCACAGGAGCATCAACATGGTTATTCAAAACCAAGCCTTGGTCCAGATCTGGTTTTGCCAATTACCAGAATCAGTGGTTGATGAACATGGAGTAGATCTGAGATGATTTCGTTGCTTAGATTCGAGGTTAATTACCTAGGTTGAGGTTAAGATTTGAAGGATTGGAGGTATGGATCTGATCGATTCGAGAGCAAATTGCGAGTCTTCTCCGTTCTCACAATTTCTGGATCGATGCGAGAAGTAGAAGGCAGCAGTAAAAGATAGAAGGTAAAAAAGTGAAAAAATGACAAAGTCTCAGGTATTTATATGAAGCCTGGAGGCGAACTGGGTCGATTCATCTCCCAGTCAACATAACCGGTCACAACCAATCAAGCAGTGCATCGATGCGAGCATTCATTTCGAGCCCACTAGCCTTCATCGAGATCGGAGCGCACAAGAGAGCTGCCTGAAGGCACTGGACTCCATCATTTCGAAGCGTTCACATTGCAGACCATCGATCCATAACAGGTCAGGCCTATCGATACGAACTCGATATTCATGACTGTTAAAAATGAATCGATGCGAAAAGTTATCTCGTGTCTATCGAAGGTCATCGATGCGAATCAGAATTCACCACAAGCTGCAATCCTCGGATGCGAATGAACACTTTGTATCCATCGGCGATGCCCCGCATCGATTCGAAGGAATACATCCTAAACTTCTCACCATGGTACCATGAGAGAATCATTACCAAATTAAACAACGATCTAGAACTAACGACGAGTTACGAACTTGCAACTTTTCAAAGCACGTCATGTTTTCGCAAGACGTACTTTGGGGGGCAAATGTTATCCCGCCTTTTGGCAAGGCCAGGACACCAAGGAACTGACTAGAGAACAAGGATAGCACGCCATGGATATCACTGAATTTTATCTGAGCCCAGAATGAGCTACAATTGATAGGACATGACAAGAAAGGCCATAGAGATCAGCACCTCAAATTTCAAGTCGATCCGGACTCGTACGCTCAAGTTATGATCGAGTCAAATTGGAGGGAAAAGCCGAGATTTCGTATCCATCACTCTGGGCAATTTCGTATCCATCACCGAAGCCCTAGTTCGAATCCATCAAGCTTCGCACCAATCAGCTTCGAATCCATCGAGGTATCCAGGTTCGACTCGATTTCCTTCGTATCCATCGAGCTCGTGTCGATGGACCTCGTACACATCAGCAATTGGAACATTTCGTATCCTTCAGCCAACTTCTGCTTCGTATCCATCTAGGCGCTACGCTTCGTATCCATCGAGGCGCTACACTTCGTATCCATCGAAGCGCTACACTTCGTATCCGTCTAGGCGCTACGCTTCGTATCCATCGAAGCGCTATACTTCGTGTCCATCTAGGTAGCCTTGCTTCGAACCCGCGACCCATGACTTGTTCACATCCAGCGGGTCAACCAACTAGGGTGACGTGTCATCCATTGAAGTAAACAAGGCGAAATGCCTGGAGTCGAAGCAGTCAAAGCGGCGCAAAGACCGGATCGAGACGAAGCGCGCGCGCCACCTCACTTCAAGAACACGTGCAGCCAGCGAAGCGAACAGATGGAGTCGAATTCAGGGATACGAACCAGACAGCATTCGAGAAACCTCATTTCGTATCGACGATATCTCGTGATCTACTAATCCAAATCCAATGAAATTTTAACTGAAGGTTGCACACATACCGAGGAACATCTCCACCAAATTTGAGCTCAATTGGAGGTAATCTTGATCGATACGAAATGACTTCGTATCGATCGCAGATCGACTCCAAACTTTCTGGAAACGGTCGCGTGGGCCCCCTCACGTGCCAGACCAAGTCTCTCGGAGTTTGAGCGAATTCTGGGCCTCCTACGCCTATAAATAGAGCCCCAGAATCAATGGAAAAAGGATCTTTTTTCTCTGAAGCGTCCAGACTCTACCGGATTGAGATTTGCATCCCATTTCTGCTGTCAATTTCGAATTCTAATCTGTAATCCGCTGTTCATTGCTGTAAACGCTTGTAATCATTGAAAGAGAATCAATAAAATCATCAAAACTTCATAGTGGACGTAGGCTATATGCCGAACCACTCTAAACTGCTTGTCTGTGCACTTTACATTCCTGTTTGTTGGAGTTTTTGTTAGATAATCTCTGTTTTACATTTATAATCTTCATTTTATCTCTTCAAACAACTCCCGAAGAGTGTTGTGCCCATTTTTGGTACAAACAGTATATGTCTATCTACCACCCACACATACATAAACATATATCAGAACTAGACGAAAGACCGACAGCAGGTCTGCTTGCTCTAGGAGTTACATGTGTTCCATACGACATGACTCCTACAGTCATCGGTTACCATTACCTCTCTCCTCTTGATATTGTGACAATAATCCGCCATAGGCTCTACAATGTATAGCCTCTTCGACCATGACTACCAACATGTTCCCTTTTGCTAAAGGACTACCGGCCTATGTGACACAAGGGGCACCTAACTCCTATGATGCACATCAAATATCATACAATAGCAATGGTGTCGTGGATCGGGGGCGCAACCTCCTCGATCAGCCCGCCAGGGCGGATACTGACTAATCTGATCCACTTCCATAACATAAAGGGAGCTGGACAAAGGTATATAGATGCATAGCATATATCTAATCTAAGGCTACGTCTAGCCTACACATATGCTCACCGTAGCGAGTCACGGAACTTAACCTTGTATGAGTGTTACTCACGAGCAATGAATAACCGAATAAATAATACACCAACGTCCCATCCCACTAGGTGTTACTAGTCCGTTTATTTAACCGCACACATCACACTCGCTTGTTCAATATATTGTATATCAAGTCCAAAGAATAAATGAAAAAGTGTAATCAAAAGTCACATACCGGATGATATCACTAAACCATTTATTCTAGTTTCTCGTCACACAAAATAAAATAGCATAAACTCATAGAAGAATGTTGTTAACAAGATTTCTAGTTAACATCCCCGCTGCTTTGTATAAGATCGTTTCATATGGGCTTAACTCTGTAGTTGAGTAGATTCACATCTTTCGAATAAAATGACTAGGTCGGAAGGGTTTAAGGCCTTAATTTTAACGTTAGCCTAAAATGGATGACATCGAAAGGCTGTAACAAATTGTTTACCCCTTCTATGAAATTGAGCAAAAAGTTAACTAACTCATTAACCATGTTGAAAGGTTGAGGCTCCCTTCAAACCTTACGGCTTGGTTGGAACAATAGAATTATTAAACCTTCCGCCCTGGCCGGAGGGTTTAGGAAATCAGCTAACCTTTCGACTCGGTTGCTATGATTATAACTTCCCCTTTTAGGAGCTGTTTATATAGCTTTCGACCTTGTCACTTCATCGAATTTCATCTCCCCCGGAGATCAAAAGAAATCAATCAATGATTTGCATCACCCTTTAATCTTTTTGGAAGGTATTAGACCTTTAGATGTTGTCAAAAGGAGATGTTACTCTGTTTTACATTTTCCTGATGCTTTCGATCTCTTAGGTTAATATTGTCTTCGTGAGAACCCTTCGAAAAGAATGCATCATCCTAACATGCACAGACAAAAATAAGAGTTGATTTAGTATGCCATGGAACCATATTAGGGACCGATCTACAAGTAGCATTTCACTTTTTATGGCCGGGGCCATGAAAAAGGAACAAGACTTGTGAAAATGTCTAATGCAAGTCCAATGGCATATACTCAGAATAACAAAGAAGATAAGAAATAAATCATATATGATCAGCCATTAATATCGAATTAACGCCTAAACATGATCATCCCTAAATTCAGAGTCGATCACAAGCCAAAATTCTCTTTATTTCCTCACGATGAAGTTTGATACAAAATTCAAGAAACCAATCCTAAATTTGATTTCTAAATTAGGGTTACAAAGTAGTGAGCGGAAGCAAGAGTAGTTGAATGATAGAAGAATTAAAATAAAATCGGATCCCGAAACTGGATCCCTTGGGTCCTATTTATAGATGCAGGCGGCCTTCCCTTCGGCTCCATGCATTCAACTGGGACGAAAGGTCGCCTTTTATATGCAGGTGTAAACCTTTCGATCTTGTCGAAAGGTTTTTCCATTGTACATCATCATGGACCTTTGAATGTTGTCGATGGGGCTGCATTTCCTAATGCATTCAAGAATCTTTCGTCTTTGTTGAAGGGTTTGTCTTTTATATGGTATTGTGAACCCTTCAACCTTGTCGGAAGGTTGCTCCCTTTACTTGATTGCTGCCGAGAGCCATGCTTTTCTCGAATGTTGTCGGAAGGTTGTCTTTCATTCTTTGTTGACCTATAAATGCGGCCTTTATCATAAACCATTCGACACTATTGAAAGGTACTAAGTATGTGTTCCTACCGATCCGAAAGGCTTATTATACTTTCAAAAAGGTAATTATAGAGTCGGATGCCCTTGCCTTGACTTCTCCATCCTTTTCAGAAGGTAAGAACTCTTTGAATGTCGAGAGATGAAACCCTTCGTCTCCTTCGAAAGGTTTGGGACTGCTACAAACTATTAACCGCATTCCTTCGACTCCTTCGAAAGGTTTAGCATGAATTTATTTTCTTTAGTTCTTGTCTTATGATGGATGGTTGCGGAACTACTCTGTAACATCATGAAATTTTCAGCCATTCACATCCACACATGTCGGACTTGAATTGCTCAAAATATCGGATTGTTAATTTAAATTTGGAAAATCTCAGCATATACAGTAAAGAAATAATCACAGAATCACAAACACAAAGTAATATAAAAATAAGTAGCGGAAACAAAAGAATAGTAGTTCATGAAGCTACTATATATATATATATAACAGAGTTAAACAAGATACAACAGATGTCTCGAATACATAGATGTCTCAATACAGTAGTCAAATACAAGATCAGAATACATCAATGGAATCAACTGAATAACTGAAAGCTGGATAGATAGCTGGATCTCGAAGCAAAGCTCCAACTCCAAAGGTGAGTCCCGAACACTGAACCACTCAGTCTGACCCGAGAGTAAAGCAAAACAAAAAACACTCGAGTCAGGATTAACATTCTTATATCAATAAATCCAACTCAAGTGAAATATTAACTGAAATACAAGTAACTTAAAGGATGTTTGGGATAACCAACCTCTAAGGATCCGTTATACTATCTACTATGTAGTAATATACGCTATTATAATAATGTCTACAGTAAAGTATGCTATTTAAAAATAACGTTAAGGCTTTACATTTTCCACCTTAACACATTTTTAGGTATGCCAATAGTCTATACAGTACCGTAATACCCCGTAAACTGGAGCTACCAAAGGATACTCCATAGGTATGACACAAGTCAAACTCGTAGTAAAGCACGCTAGGGTAGGTAACACGGCACAACTAGGCAATGCCAGGGTAGATATACCAATTACACTTCCGGGCCGGTTGTAACGCAGAGCCGTAGCAATCGCCCACCTCGAGCCACACTCCCGAATCAAGGGTGCGCACCAAATAAATCACAAGTAATAGAATGGCATACGATGGAGTGTGTCCGATCAGAGGTGCTACCTCATTAGCCCGTCAATTGCTCCTGTTTTAGCCACCTTATGCCAACTCACGGGAGTCGGGTCCACGTATATACCTCATATAGAATCGCCACCACCATCCTACTTCATTCTGGAATCTCCACCGCTTACGCAGTTGTTAAAGTGGTTTCGGTATCGACAGAGAGTATGCCCATATCCGATTTCGGTCTCTTTAACAACCAATCGTTATTATAACACCGCGGTCATTTCAAAATAGTTTATACTTCAAAACCAAAATATCATTTCCATTTCAAAAACATATCAATGCGATATCATTTCCATTTCAAGAATATTCACTTCCAAAATCATAGTACTTTCAAAGATATAATACTTTCGAAACCAAAACAATTTGAAATAATAATACTTTGGAAATCATAATACTTTGAAAGTCATAACTTTGGAAATCATAACACTTTGAAATCATAACACTTTCCTTCAAATAGTTTAGATATTAATAATATTATATAAAATAAAATAGTTTATGTAAAGTAGTTATAAGTTAAAAATAGTTTATAATAAAATAATTAGTATATTAAAATAGTTTATGTAAAATAGTATATATTAAAAACGATTTATATTAAAATAGTTTATATTAAAAGAATTTATAAAGTAAAATATATAAATAGTTTTAAATATAATTTAAAAATACTTTATGTAATGTAATAGGTTCCTCAAATTTCACAAATCGATTCCAAATCAACTCGAATTCCAAAATTCAAATTTAATTAAATCTTAATTTATTAATTTCAACTCAATTCAGTTTCTTAATAAACCATTTCAAATTATCAATTTCAAATACATATTTGAACCATAAAATAAGCCATTGCAATTTTAATATATTTCAAATCTTTAAATATTCAACATTTCAAAACTAAATTTTATAATTTCATATATCTTAATTTAACTTCTTAATTTAACTTCATTATTATTTAGTTTTGAAATATTCTCTTAATAAATCCAATATCATTTAAATAAACCCCAAATTGCAATAAACTAAATATTTCCTTCAATTTATTTAAACTTGAAATATTCATTTAAATCACCTTTAATCAAGATCAAGTTATAAAAATCATATCCTTTAAACATCTAAAATTCAATAAGTTTCAAATCTATTTAATTTAATAAATTCTTAATTAAATACCATTTCAAATCAATTTCAAATCTATCTATCCAACCTTAATTTATTAAGATTAATATAAACTCTATATTTGAAAATAAATTTTAAATATATTATATATAAATTAAATCAAACTTTATTAAACTAAATCTTATTATCAAACTTATCTTATAATAAAACTAATTTATACATATTTTAAAATAGTAAAATTATAAGTAAATTCTTAAAATATATAATTCCAAAACTAACTTATAACTTTTAAAATTTCAAAACATATAAATTTAAAAATCAAGAATTTAAACCTTATAACATACATTTATATATAATACCTTGAAATCAATATTTATTAAACATATATTTCTTTCCAAAACCATAGAAATCATTTTCAAAATATTTATATATATAGACCAACGGTGTGTGTATATAATTTTCTATCCTATGGTCAAGTGATACAGATATTTATCATTTCAATCCGTGATTTAAATATGTACGGGTATATATCTTTTCAACCCGTAATCCCAAATTCAATTCAATGAAAATCGCTTGGGTTTATCATTTCAACCCATAACGATTTTCTCCTATTCTAAAGATCGTTCGAGTATGTATCATTTCAACCCATAGTGAATTCTATACTAACAGGGAACTTGCAGAGAGATAACATATATGATAATAACATAACAGGCATATATCATCAATATAAATAACAGATAATGGTGTCAGATGTCATAGGTGAACAGATGCAGATAATATCATATATATAAAAAAATGTAAATAACCAGCAACAGCATATTTCAATCGTCGTTTCAATTGAAATCAAATTTAATAAATATAAGAACATTAATCGTGAGTGATTGCTTACCTTTCGAGGCTAAAGATGAACGAGGATGAGATGAGTTACAAATCCATGCACGAATTTCGAAGCAAAGCACGATGGAAACAAGTTTGACGGAAAGAGTTGATAATTATAAATTGATGAAATAAATCAGAATCTGCTCGATATAGACTGAACGAAATTTAAACTAAAATATATTTTTCTTCTTAAAACCAAAATCAAATCAAAATTACATATTTAAAAATATATTTATATATATATATATATATCTATATATGTATTTTAAACCAATTATCCAAATAAAATCATTGTTTAAACTAAAACACATATATATAATAATAAAATTTGAATCACTTCATTAAAACATAGCAGTTTTATAAACTAACAGGAAAATAAATGCACCCATACCTTATAAAATGCATTAGAAAATAGAAAACTAGGCACGACCCTATTCTATATAAGTAGATATCTACTTTAACTATTAATAATAGGATATATATATATAAGTACCAGGACATACAACTTTATGTAAGTTATAAATATCATACAAACTTATATAGCTTTAAAAATATAACTAACAAACCACTTATATATATTTAAATATATAAACAGCGAAATTTACCATACAATGACTATATATATATACTGTATATTATAAACTGACCTATAACTAACAGAAGCTTATATACAAACAAGCCTGGTTTATATATGCATACAACTTACATAAAAATATATATAAAAGATGTATCAGTAACAACTCATTGTATAGCTTGTTCAAACTTTATATATTTATATATCAACAGACTCTATTTATTTCGAAACTAACATAACCAGAACATATCCAAACTGAATGTGTATATACACTACACCAGAAACAGCTTTTGACAGCGTTTCAAAAATGCTGTTATATGATACGACAGCATTATTATAAACGCTGTATAACGATATGCTATCGTAGATGCAAAAGTTTTAATAGCAAAATAGAAAACGCTGTAAAAAATTTGATACCACAGCATTTATTAAACGCTGTTATATGACACAACAGCGTTAGAACAAACGCTGTATAACGACAAGCTATCGTATAAAGAGAACTTACAACAGCTTAATTTAAAACGCTGTGGAAATTATTCTTTTGACAGCGTTTTATTTAGGCTGTAAATATTTTTATTACAGCGTTTAATGCGTGCTGTGTTATGTTTTTACAGTTGGGATGATGTTTTACTACAGTTTACAACAGCGTTTAATAAACGCTGTTACTCACTTTTTAATGATAATTACAACACGAATTAAACGCTGTTGTTTCTTCATTGACAGCATTAAAATAGATGTTGTCTTCTATTTATATGGTTTTTGCAGCATTAACATTCCACTATATTTGCATATTCCAGAACTACATTTTGAGTATAATCAAGCAACCAATATATATAACATGTTCTAATGAATAATAATCTGTTAAATAAACTAGCTAAAACAATATTAATATAAAAAAACGTCTATAAATCAAGTTTCAATAATATCCATAAACAAAAATAACACAGTAGTCCAAGTTAAAACATACATTTTATTAACAACTTTAGCTAGCAATCTTCCATATAGCAAATGAATGTTTTATGTACCTATATAGCAAAATAAAAGGAATAATTAGGGTGCAAATCTACAAAAGAGTAATGTAATTATGCAAAAGGTGTGAATGCCAATGTTATCAATCAAATTTGACACAGGAGCGTTAGGTAATGGACTGGAGGGAAAGAAACAGTTTAGGAAGGAATTACATACCAAGTTATGCTCTTTTTCATCGCTTAAGCAAAATGATGCAGAAGTTTCATAAATCAAAATAAGGATTTTTTTTCCTAGTAGTGGGTAATTGCTGCAATATTTGTTCGAAAACCATTAATTTTGAGGAAAATGACTGTAATTTTTTGATTATGGAACTTGGTAATGTTATAACTTTTATGGATATAATCCATCTGACTGTAAGATAATTCTAGGAGAAAAAATCAGGTAATAAACCCCTTGGAAATGAAAAAATGAATTTCTAAGAAGGTATGCTGGATCATGAGTTCATCACATTAGCTCCTCGGTTAAGTCAGCCACATGTAATAGCTCATGGGTAGTACTCTAAAAGACATGTGATTAAAACGTCAGGAAATTGCACTAGTCATAACAGCAGAAACAAACTGCTCGAGATTCAAAACATGCATCTAAAAGAAAAAGTTTTTCTGAAAACAACTGTCTTTGCAGGCATATATGAGCCTATACCGATGGTCTCGATAGCAAACAAACCTAGGTAAAAGTATTTCCATTCTACATGAAACTATTTTAAGCTAGTAAGAGTTTTTATCAGATCACAAATTGGTGAAACACTATATCCAAATGTAACACAATTAGATTCAACAGTCAAAGTATATTGTGTCAAATCTATGTTTTATTATATCCTTATAATGACCAAGAGAGAATAACCATGACAAAAAGCGCGTGAAATATATAAACAATCACATGAATAATGTGGTAAATTTGTTACTATACCTTATAATGAAGCCGATCAGTGTGCAAGTTGTTAAGAGATCATGTAGAATTTATAACAAGAAATTGTTTCTATTTCATGCTTGTTGTAGAATAATAGCAACCGATAATTTAATCAAATTGTACAGAACAAACATATTTAGGAAGAAACACATTTTATTAGCGAAAACATTGTTTGACCAACAACGTTTGAGGAACTAATTGACACTTGATTAAAATCCTAGGGTGCAAATTGGTAACTGAAAACAGTTCAAAACAAAGAATTTGCACTCACCCATTCACCAGGACAAAGAGATCGGTAGTATTTAGCGAATTTTTCATTCAGCAGAGTCGTCACCTTTGGCAAACAAACATCTGCATTTCCATTAAAATCAAAAGCCATTATGTAATAAACCTATATACTGAAAGAAGGACCCTGTGGTGTATTTTGTGTCGTTGATAAGAAAATAAGTGAGACAGAGTAGTGGTAGTGAACTGTAAGACATGGGCATTATACAGGTCACCAATTTAAGATTGAGCTTCTCTGCTCTAATTATCTGAATGCATAAGTGATCAGGTAGATCTTACCATTCATCGTAAATTAGGAATGAATATCCATAACTGGTAGTTATATAGATGATAAGGTGATGGGAAGATGGATTCTATAGGTTCGCTGATAAACAACTAAGAAGTAGAGTATACAAATTTGACACTTTAAGGGATTATTTTCTTGTGGTATAGCCTTAAAATAAAAACATTGCATAAAACATTAAAGGAGAAACAGTCTTAGAACTGACATCCTAACTAAAAAGTGAATAGAGATGAGAAGAATTATACTTGTGATATTCAATGTATTGAGTGAAACAGTGCTTCGTTTGGTTTGTTGTAGGAAAGCGAAAATCAGCTGGTGCAGTTTTTATCTCAATCTGGTGAGCAAAAGCAGAAGATATATCATAAAGTGGAACTTAGAAACTCTTATCAAATAAGAATGAGGAGACAAAATGCTAAATCTGATAGGAAATGGCAAAATATAACGATGAAATAAAATTGTTGCTTGCATGATTATTGGATGTACAAGAATAAGTTGAACGTTACCGTGTCTAATTTAATAATTCAAGAATGCTATGGTAAACTCGCAGTTGCAAGGTTTTAACGAGGCATATTATGGACATATATGTGTACCCTTTTCAATATATATAAAGTATCTTTTTCTATAAAAAAAACATTATACACTGATTTCTCTTTTTACATTGCCCACTGATAGCAAATTGTTATTCACCTGCAGACATTTAAAGGCAGGTAAGTATGCATAGATGAAGATTCACGAATATATATAAAGTCAAGTTGATAAGAAAATTGACCTCTATATCTTAATTTAGGAACTTGAGTGTGTGTGTGTGAGGGGTGCCTGCTAGATGATATTATCATCTTGATATTGATTTCTACCCTAAGCATCAGCAGTTGCTTATGATAATGAAGAGAAAATAAACAAACAGACTGAATACATACCGGGTGGAAACGAATATAAAGCTGAGGAGAAGTCCCATAAATTACGTGCATGCAACTTCCCTTGTATATCTCCCAAACCCGGACAGTTTTATCCATTGACGATGAAGCAATATACTGATTATTAGATGAAAAATCAAAATCTGTAATCTAGTTAGAATACCAAAAGGAAATAGAAAATAAAAATGTTGTATGCATATTGTCATCTTCAAAATTTGACATATCTAGAATTTGCAAAAACCATTTATTTCATTAAACACAAGGGTTCTAATTGTCTTTTTTATGAAAGTAATAAATTAAAAGGCAATCTATAAAAGAATTAAGACATGAGGTGAGATGTAAAACTGCTAAATAAAATATCTAGCAGTTCTTCACAGTGCTTCGCATAATGTTTGAAACCATGTAATCAGGGACTGCTTTATTTTAACTTTCAGTTGATAGAATTCAAAAGATCATAAGATAAAGCTTCTTTTCATCCATTGACCCACTCTCCCCTCTGAAACTTATTTGACAAAGAAACAAGGTGAAAAATATGCAGTTTAGCTATCTGATTGATATATCATCACTGATTATTTTTGAAGGTTGAACTACATTGAAATCATATGACTTTCTACATAATAAATACATAATTAGCACGATGTTCGATATCACTAACCGAAAAATGAGACGGAACGTTTGTAATCATAATGCAAATGAACACAGCTATAATCCTTTAAGACGTAACAAAGATTAAGGAATGACTGGGGAAGGAACTCATCAAACAATCAATGAGGCTGTTTCAAAATTCCAATCCCACAAAGAATAGTTTAGTTATAGCACACTAAAACTAGAGAGCAAATCAGCATAATTCCATCCTTTGGTTTAAGTTTTTAGATGAGAGATGGACACATAACATTCTAAAATACTTACTGCAATCATGTGAAATGCAGAATTTACATGATTCTCCATGTACTTCCCCATATATATTATTTTTGAAATTATTTTGTAGTTTAGTTATTGTAATACATAGATAAAGCACTATGTAGTTTATCCAATTAATGTATATTCAGTATTGGCAATAATGTTAGGCTGCTGAATGGCTGTAATTTCATGAATATTAAAAGTAAACTATTTTCGTATTAAGCAAATCAGGAAGACGCGCACTCTGAACAATGAATAAAGTCACGACATTGCAATATAGGTGGACAATGGATACTAATTACTGAACTCTGTAAAAACAAACACATTTTCTCATCCTAATAAGCTAATATCTACAAAATACACACTTCATATATGCTTTATATATGAATATTAAATTTATATGAATAAGTTGTATTGCCATGAGTGAGCTCCCCACCCTGAAAGCCTGTTGACTGGACAACAGCAATATTAGCCTCATTTTCAGTTCTAATCGACATACGTAAATAGCTTACTCACCTTCCCAGATGACTTTTCATAGGCAGCAACCATTTCAAGCACAGATGTGCCACATCCAGTACCTAGATTACAAGCAACACAACCTGAAAGATCAACCTGTTAGGAGCTCTGTGCTAAAACTCCAAGTATGGAAAGAATCTGAGAAGCCATGTTACATATAAAAATAAAAAGTTAAAACATACAGAGATTTCGTTTGTGTACCATATTACTATGTTTGTGATTGAATGATAAAAAAAATGAGGTGATAAATTCAATCCTACTAGATATCGAGATTTGTGAATGGTATGAAGCTTTGATATAAGATAGTCAATGAACTGGTCAGATTTGATAACGATTCTTGCTGCCACAGCATAACTCAAGCCTTGCTTCCACAGAAACAATGATAAAACAGCTTTTGCCTCCTCCTGTTCAGCGACCAGCAAGCTCGAAGGAACTGTTGTGACACTTCGACTTGTTCCAGATTCATCTGCTTGTATGCAAATAACATTAATAAGATGATTTCATGAAAACATACAAAAAGGAGTTGTTGAAGCAATTAATTATGACTATAAGTACATAAAAGAATCATTTGTCTCTTCTAGGAAAAAAAAGCTTATATCACTAATTGAACTTGAAATACCCATTGAACTAATATATTTAAACTACTTAAATGGTTATTAAAGCACACATGGAACAATTTATAATGAAATAAGGTACTCTTTCAATTCATAGTTGAAAATGAACTCAAATTTTAAGAAAATCTATTGCTAAGTTTAAATCAGATTCAAATGCACCTTAGGAAATTAAATAAATTTCAGAACAATATTAGACTTCAAATTAATTGTAATTATAATATATTTGGATTACCAAATGAATACTCTGGAGTATTAAAATGCTGAAAAAGGTACATAATATAGCTAGTAATTAATATTGAATTAATTTAAGTTAGACGAAACTCTTGAGACTACGTTTGAAATTTTGGCCCTTATTAAATTTATTGTTTTTTCTTTCAAATAACTAACTTAGATAACAGTATTCAAATCCTTGTAAACATAATATATATTGAAAGACAATGTTAAGCTATGGAAATTTGGAGTAAAATAGTTGGCTCACACTACATACTTCTTAGAATCAGGAGGCCATAATTATGTAATTGTGATTTAAACACATAAGCAACAAATTTCTATGCCATATGACTCAATTTCTTTGTCATGTAACAAATTTTAACGCCCACATAACATTAGTACAATATGATTAATACTTTGAGCAAAAGGTGTCAATTTTGGTGTTTCAAATCACCACTTTGGCAAGTTCTATGTGCTGATATTCCTTGTTGACTCGTCTATGAGTGTAACTAATGCAGGTGACATTATATGACCATATGTATGCATATCTATAACAGATGTAACAAATTCAAGTATGATATTGATTCCATATAGTAAGATTATGACCATACAATATATTGCTAGTACAAAATGTAAAATAATAAACTTCTAATCCGTTTTATAATGAGAAATTTAAGAGGACAATATCTTAGTTCAACAATTAGCTATGAAAAATATTGATTATGGAAGATAATTAATGTATATGTAAATACAATGATACTAAAAAATAACTTACATACAACCGTTGTTCGTTTATGCCATTAGAACTAGTTTTTCTTGTAGTGAGATTCACCAAAAGCTGATATTTATAGGTAATCCTCATAATTGTGTTGGTAAGATAATGTCAGTGCTAATGTATCGTTTTATTTTTTAAATCAGCATATAGGCGTAATTGTGAGTTGCATCCATATTTTGTAAAATTGGTGCACCTGCTGGTTGCGCAAATATGGTTCTCTATGAGCGCTATTGGAAATTGCTCCAATGCAAAAAAATGTGGGTGTAATTCACAGTTTTGACCATAAGCTGATTTTATTTTCTAATGAGATTGCCACTACTACATTGTTGATGTGAGTCTGACAAAAATAAGCCTATACTTGCATACTGATTTTTTTTCTAATGAGATTCCCCACTATAGCGTTGGGGGTGTGACAAAATAAGCCTATGCTTGCAAACAATTTTATAAGTAGATAAAAAGTACAAAATGTTTTGAAAATTAACCTAAAATGAAATCGAGTCCTATAGAAATTGAACATTGTGGCTTTTTTCTCCATGGTATGTCAAGGTTAATGCAATGCAGAAACAGAATGTAATGTAAAAACAGAAGATCTATAAACAGTTTTTGATTTATATTTTATCATGCTTGTGAGAAATGAACCAGACTAAATATGGTATAGGAATTCTGACCTCTATGAAACCAGCATGACAACTCCACATGCGAGGTTCAAATTTTGATTGGCGACTCAAAAGACAATAGTCATTTTCTTTATCTATAACTAACATACAACCTGTTGAACAAGAAATATCAGTAATAATTCATGAAATGCATTAAAGTTATTTAAGTAGTTCATCATGTGCAACATACAGGATCAACTCGAGGATAAACTCTTCTCTTGCATGATTCATCTGTGCATTGTTTTTGCCTCCCTGCATCAATTGAAGTTGTCGAAGATCCACAACGTCCACAAAATCATGATACTTTATGCCATTCTAGCATTGCCTAGGCCTGAGTAAAGGTAACAATCATTATTATATAATTGAGTGTAAGCAGAATAATATTTGTCATTTTTGACCGATTAGAACGAAAAGGTAAACTGAGAAGACAAATAAAGGCTTGTAATTAACATTAAAAAATACAGTATAATAGTATCAGTAGATATTGCACATCAACTAGCAATTTCACCATTGCATATTTTCTAATGCAAATCATATCAAAGCCGTAAACATTATTCCAGACTGCATACATGTAAATTCATATATTCAATGAATGTGATCAATTTGAACAATCAAGTTACTTAATCACTTTCGAAGAATCTCACATTCAATCTTATCCTCTTTATATTCGCCATTTTCAATTGCTGTTAGTTAAAGGAGGCCCTATCTGGAAAAATAATTCCCTCATTTATCTACATGGAGACGAAGTATACTGTCAGTTTTCGAAAAACCTAAAATCTGAACAGAAATCGAAATCAAAATCGATTTCGAAATCCAAATTGAAATCGATTTCAAATCCAAATCGATTTTGAAATCAATTCCTAGTCAGAAAAAATGAACCGATCCAAAACAAAATCAGCCAAAGGAAGAAATGAAATGAAATCGAAATAGATAATGAGATTCATTACCTGAGGGAAGTGGAGCGGGGTAATCAAAATTCACGAAAGCAGAAGATTGATCAATGATAAGGCAATAGGATTTTATTTTATTTTAGTTTTAACTAGGAATGGAATGATAAGAAGTTCGATAAGATTTGACAAGAGTGGAGGGGAACAATCTTTTTCCTCTGGTGTTTCGATTAAATCAGGAGGAGCGAACAATTTCTTTTTGAGAAGTGTTTACAAAAACAGCGGGAGGAAATAAAATTTTCCCTAATTTTTGTTAGAGGAAGCGGGAAGGAACTAAATTTTCACAGCTTCGCCATTGAAACAGCGTTTTCACCATTTTCCCGTTTATAAACTAACGAATGACAGCTAGTTTTATTAAAACGCTGTTCCGTTTTGCTATCAAAAGTTACTTTTCTTGTAGTGATATATATATATATATATAAACTTATAACTAACTTAAGTATAACATACATTGGTATAATACTTTATAACACAATATATAAAACAAGACAGCTCAAAACAGCATTTCAAAACATATATACATATGACTTTATTATATTTATAATGTATTAAAATCAACTCAAGTATAATTATATAAATATACCCATAGTTTATATATTTACTAACAAAAATCAAAACTATGTATATAAATGAAATATAACATTGAGATCTTATAACTAAGTATACAAATACATATGAAACTATTATACTAACCTTATATACAAACAACAAATATAAGAATGTATATAATATATAAAACTAACTTACCTAAAAAGAATACAAGAGGAATCTACATCGGCGCTCGAGAACAACGACAGGCGGCGCTGATGTAGGCTGAGCTTGCGTGCTCGGTGGTGGAGACACGTGAGTACGAGGGTGGTTACGGTAAGGGTTTCAAGGCGGAGGAGATTTTTGAGGTGGCCGAGTCTAGGTTCTATCTACGGGGTCGGGATGATGGAGTTGTTCCCATAAGGCGGGGAGAGAAGGAGAAGACAAAGCTTTGCAAATGGCGAAGAAAGTTAGCCTTCCAGGCAACAAAAAAAATGAAGATCGCAAAGGAAATGACTTTGGTTCAAGCTAGGTTCACAAGATATGGAGCCAGCAGGCTTTGGAAAAATACGATTGTTTGGAGAATGAATCGGAGAATGTATTGGAACCAGTGGAATAGAAATAGTTAATATTGAATACATGGGAATATTAAAAGTTAACGGCTGTTGGAGTTATACATTAGACAAATGGAAAGACACACGATAGACCAAAAAGGTTTTTAAAACGAGTACCGATAAGGTCCAATGTTTACATATTTCGCCGTGCACCGGACGTCGAAATCGACAATTAAATATACTACGGAGATCAGCGCGATGAGACAATAAAAATGATATACAGATATCAGTGGTACGATCATCCGATCAAAAATTGATATAGGTACCAAAATGCTACAAATTTGTCGAAAATAAGATAAACGGAGCAATAGCAGTTCAAATTTGATGAAACGGAAGATGTCGTATCACTCAAAAGATGATTTGCAAATTTATTGTATAAAAATATTCAGGTTTGGAAAACATTTTATTACCATCAATTTTTAACTGTTTTGAATTAAAATAAAATTACACAATAAAATAAACATCCATATTATCTGATGAAAATTTACTAGTTGCTATGTTAAAATAGACGCAATCCAGATATCAAATTTTTATTTCAAAATATTATTGTTTAAAAATTCACAAAATTTTCAATTAATTAAATAAACAAAACAAATAAAATTATTAAAAATTTACTGGTCGTTACACTCTCCCCCACTCAAAACTTTTCGTCCCCGAAAAGGAACGAGGTAGGAGAATAGAAACAACTAGAATGAAAAATAAATTGAAAATAAAATAAAATAATTAATTTAAAACCATATAAATTTTAATTTAAATTAATTAGTATTTAATAATTGATTTTAAATTCAAGGTATTTCATTCAGTTAATTTGAATTTATTAATGTTTGTTACAAAATGGTTTCATCCAAAACAAAATTATCTCCTTTATTATTCAATTAACTTATCATTCTATTTATTTCTATTAACATTTTATAATTAAAATTTAAGTGTATAACATTTATTATAACCACTCAAATTTTATTTATAAAATCATCTTATATTGTATATTATCTAATTACATATTCAACTTCTGAATGATTTAGGTAAGTTGTACTAGAATGAAATTGCGTATTATACAAATATTTTTTTTTCAATTCAACTATTTCAAGTTTAAATATTTATTCAAGAATTTTAGAGTTAAACTTCCAATTTTAATTCAAACCATTTAGATATAAGTATTTTATATTTCAAATCAAATTTATAAACATATACATATATATACATTATAAATCAAATCATACCTCAGAAATTCAAATCAAATTCAATTTCCAAAACAAAAGTGTAGCAAAGCTACTGAGTGGCCTCTCCTCTTCGAAATTCAAAAAATGAATATCGATGATGCTGCAGTCATCACCGAAATTATTTTCCAGCGACAAAAGAGAATAGTACTGATTTAAAACTTTTAAAATTCTTTGAAACGATTTCTATTTGAAATTACTTTAAATAATATACACTTTAAAACTTTAAAACCAAAGTTTGATATCACTAGAAATTAAATTCTCAAATTCCTGATTTAAATTCATTTCAATTCCAAATCATTCTATAATCCATGTATATAAATTCATTTATAGAATAATAAATGATAATCAAATATTATCATTTCAATCAACCAATTTAATTAACTTATTAAATTTCAGAAAATTTTACTTATATATTTAAAATATAATCATACAAATTTATTTCATTTACCAAATTTGAAAACAACATTGTGTTAGTTTGTTCTGTTCAAGTGTTTTGGAAAACCTATCGATAGCGTTGATCAGACGAATCGATCGAAAACCCAAATCAACATCAACAACTCAAACAACACAATATAAAACATTTTTATATTAATTACAAATACACTCCCTCACTCGATTGTTCCAGAATAAATTCTAGAACAAGGATAGAGATTCAAATACAAGGGGACTCTAATCAAAGAGAATTCTAACTAAATATAGATAGGCTCGAAAGGGAGATAAGATAATCAAATCGCAAAATAGGGAGATGGATATACTTATATAAATTGCGGGAAACCTTAACCGGGTCAACCGTGACTTCAAAATAAGATCGAGGTAGAATTCTGGAACAAATCGACATTCGATCGCCAGAGATAGAATTTGGGCATAGCAAAAGATAGCATCATCTAAACCGAGGATACAGAAATCTCCGGTAAATCAATGCTGGTTGTAAAGGAGTTTCACCCCTTTACAAATCATTCAGTAGAGCTATGGGATGCTCCAGAATCAAGAAAACATGAATAGGGAGAGACAATAATGAATTCTAGAACGAAGCGAATAGTTCCAAGATTCAAAGGAAACCAATCAAAGAGGAAGAGATCAAAACACGAACGAAAGTGATCCCGTAATTAAATTTACTCTATATGCTAATTTTTGCCTAAAACTAGAGCTCTGATACCACATGTAACATCCTGAAATTTTCAGCCAATCGCATCCATACATGTCGGACTTGAATTGCTCAAAATATCAGATTGTTAATTTAAATTTGGTAAATCTCAGCATATACAATAAATAAATAATTACACAATCACAGACACAGAGTAATATAAAAATAAGCAGCGGAAACAAAAGAACGGTAGTTCATGAAGCTACTATATATATATAACAGAGTTAAACAAGATACAACAGATGTCTCGAATACATAGAAGTCTCAATACAATAGTCAAATACAAGATCAGAATACATCACTGGAATCAACTGAATAACTGAAAGCTGGATAGACAGCTGGATCTCCAAGCGAAGCTCCAACTCCAAAGGTGAGTCCCGAACACTGAACAACTCAATCTGACCCGAGCGTAAAGCAAAACACAAAACACTCGAGTCAGGATTAACATTCTTATATCAATAAATCCAACTCAAGTGAAATATCAACTGAAATACAAGTAACTTAAAGGTTGTTTGGTATAACCATCCTCTAAGGATCCGTTAAACTATCTACTATGTAGTAATATATGCTATTATAATAATGTTTAGAGTAAAGTATACTATTTAAAAATAGCGTTAAGGCCTTTCATTTTCCACCTTAACACATTTTTAGATGTGCCAATAGTATATACAGTACCGTAATACCCCGTAAACTGGAGCTACCAGAGGATACTCCATAGGTACGACACAAATCAAACTCGTAGTAAAGCATGCTAGGGTAGGTGACACGGCACAACTAGGCACTGCCAAGGTAGATATACCAATTACACTTCCGGGCCGGTGGTAACGCAGAGCCACAGCAATCGCCCACCTCGAGCCACACTGCTGAATCAAGGGTGCGCACCAAATCAATCACAAGTAATAGAATGGTATACGATGGAGTGTGTTCGATCAGAGGTGCCACCTCATTAGCCCGTCAATTGCTCCTGTTTTAGCCACCTTATGCCAACTCATGGGAGTCGGGTCCACGTATATACCTCATATAGGATCGTCGCCACCATTCTACTTCATTCTGGAATCTCCACCGCATACACAGTTATTAAAGTGGTTTGCGGTATCGACAGAGAGTATACCCATATCCGATCCCGGTCTCTTTAACAACCAATCGTTATTATAACACCGTGGTCATTTCAAAATAGTTTATACTTCAAAACCAAAATATCATTTCCATTTCAAAAACATATCAATACGATATCATTTCCATTTCAAGAATATTCAATTCCAAAATCATAGTACTTTCAAAGATATAATACTTTCGAAACCAAAAAAATTTGAAATAATAATACTTTGGAAATCATAATACTTTGAAATTCATAACTTTGGAAATCATAACACTTTGAAATCATAACACTTTCCTTCAAACAGTTTAGATATTAATAATAGTATATAAAATAAAATAGTTTATAAAATAAAATAGTTTATGTAAAGTAGTTATAAGTTAAAAATAGTTTATAATAAAATAATTAGTATATTAAAATAGTTTATATAAAATAGTATATATTAAAAATGATTTACATTAAAATAGTTTATATTAAAAGAATTTATAAAGTAAAATATATAAATAGTTTTAAATATAATTTAAAAATACTTTATGTAATGAAATAGCTTCCTCAAATTTCACAAATCGATTCCAAATCAACTCGAATTCCAAAATTCAAATTTAATTAAATCTTAATTCATCAATTTCAACTCAATTTAGTTTCTCAATAAACCATTTCAAATTATCGATTTCAAATACATATTTGAACCATAAAATAAGCCATTTCAATTTCAATATATTTCAAAGCTTTAAATATTCAACATTTCAAAAATAAATTTTATAATTTCATATATCTTAATTTAACTTCTTAATTTAACTTCATTATTATTTAGTTTTGAAATATTCTCTTAATAAATCCAATATCATTTAAATAAACCCCAAATTACAATAAACTGAATATTTCATTCAATTTATTTAAACTTTATATATTCATTTAAATCATTTTTAATCAAGATCAAGTTATAAAAATCATATCCTTTAAACATCTAAAATTAAATAAGTTTCAAATCTATTTAATTTAATAAATTCTTAATTAAATTCCATTTCAAATCAATTTCAAATCTATCTTTCCAACCTTAATTTATTAAGATTATTATAAACTCTATGTTTCAAAAAAAAATTTAAATATATTATATATAAATTAAATCAAACTTTATTAAACTAAATCTTGTTATCAAACTTATCTTATAATAAAATTAATTTATACATATTTTAAAATAGTAAAATTTTAAGTAAATTCTTAAAATATATAATTCCAAAACTAACTTATAACTTTTGAAATTTCAAAACATATAAATTTAAAAATCAAGAATTTAAACCTTATAACATACATTTATATATAATATCTTGAAATCAATATTTATTAAACCATATATTTCTTTCCAAAACCATAGAAATCATTTTCAAAATATTTATATATAGACCAATGGTGTCTGTATATAATTTTCTATCCTATGGTCAAGTAATACAGATATTTATCATTCCAATCCGTGATTTAAATATATACGGGTATATATCTTTTTAACCCATAATCCCAAATTCAATTCAATGAAAATCGCTTGGGTTTATCATTTCAACTCATAACGATTTTCTCCGATTCTATAGATCGTTCGGGTATGTATCATTTCAACCCATAGTGAATTCTATACTAACAGGGAACTTGCAGAGTGATAACAAATATGATAATAACATAACAGGCATATATCATTAATATAAATAATAGATAATGGTGTCAGATGTCTGAGGTGAACGTATATAGATAATATCATATAAATAAAAAAATGTAAATAACTAGAAGCAACATATTTCAATTGTCGTTTCAATTGAAATCAAATTTAATAAATATAATAACATTAATCGTGAGTGATTGCTCACATTTCGAGGCAAAAGATGAACGAGGATGGGATGAGTTACAAATTGAGGCACGAATTTTGAAGGAAAGCACGATGGAAACAAGTTTGACGGACAGAGCTGATAATTAGAAATTGATGAAATAAATCGAAATCTGCTCGATATAGACTGAACGAAATTTAAAATAAAATATATTTTTCTTCTTAATACCAAAATCAAATCAAAAATACATATTTAAAAATCTATATATATATATATATCTATATGTATTTTAAACCAATTATTCAAATAAAATCATTGTTTAAACTAAAACACATATATATAATAATAAATTTTGAATCAATTCATTAAAATATAGCAGTTTTATAAACTAATAGGAAAATAAACGCACCCATACCTTTTAAAATGCATTAGAAAATAGAAAACTAGGCACAACCCTATTCTATATAAGTAGATATCTGCTTCAACTATTAATAATAGGATATATATATAAGTACCAGAACATACAACTTTATGTAACTTATAAATATCATACAAACTTATATAGCTTTAAATATATAACTAACAGACCACTTATATATATTTAAATATATAAACAGCAAAATTTACCATACAATGACTATATATATACACCGTATATTATAAACTGACCTATAACTAACAGAAGCTTATATACAAACAAGCCTGGTTTATATATGCATAAAACTTACATAAAAATATATATAAGATATATCAGTAACAACTCATTGTATAGCTTATTCAAACTTTATATATGTATATATCAACAGACTCTATTTATTTCGAAACTAACATAACATAAACATATCCAAACTGAATGTATATATATATAAACTTATAACTAACTTAAGCATAACATACATAGGTATAATACTTTATAACACAATATATAAAACAAGACAGCTCAAAACAACATTTCAAAACATATATACATACGACTTTATTATATTTATAATGTATTAAAATCAACTCAAGTATAATTATATAAATATACCCATAGTTAATATATTTACTAACAAAAAATCAAAACTATGTATATAAATGAAATATAACATTGAGATCTTATAACTAAGTATACAAATACGTACGAAACTATTATACTAACCTTATATACAAACAGCAAATATAAGAATGTATATAATATATAAAACTAACTTACCTAAAAAGATTACAAGAGGAATCTACAGCGGTGCTCGAGAACAATGCAGGCGGCATTGATGTAGGCTGAGCTTGCGTGCTCGGTGGTGGAGACATGTGAGTATGAGGGTGGTTACGGTAAGGGTTTCAAGGCGGAGGAGATTGTTGAGGTGGCCGAGTCTGGGTTCTATCTGCGGGGTCAGGATGATCGGAGTTGTTCCCGTGAGGCGGGGAGAGAAGGAGAAGACGAAGCTTTGCAAATGGCAAAGAAAGTTAGCCTTCCAGGCAACACAAAAAAATGAAGATGGCAAAGGAAATGGCTTTGGTTCAAGCTAGGTTCACAAGAAATGGAGGCAGCAGGCTTTGGAAAAATACGATTGTTTGGAGAATGAACCAGAGAATGTATTGGAACCAGTGGAATATAAATAGTCAATATTGAATACATGGGAATATTAAAAGTTAACGGCTGTTGGAGTCATACGTTAGACAAATGGAAAGACACACGACAAACCAAAAAGGTTTTTAAAACGAGTACCGATATAGTCCAACGTTTACATATTTCGCCGTCCACCGGACGTCGAAATCGACAATTAAATATACTACGGAGATCAGCATGATGAGACGATCAAAATGGTATATAGATATCAGTGGTACGATCATCCAATTAAAAATCGATATAGGTACCAAAATGCTGCAAATTTGTCGAAAATAAGATAAACCGAGCAATAACAATTCAAATTTGATGAAACGGAAGATGACGTATCACTCAGAAAATGATTTACAAATTTATTGTATAAAAATATTCAGGTTTGGAAAACATTTTATTTCCATCAATTTTTAACTGATTTGAATTAAAATAAATTTACACAATAAAATAAACATCCATATTATCTGATGAAAATTTACTAGTTTCTATGTTAAAATAGACGCAATCCAAATATCAAATTTTTATTTCAAAATATTATTGTTTAAAAATTCAAAAAAAATTCAATTAATTAAATAAATAAAATTATTAAAAATTTACGGGTCGTTACACGGTCTCCTATTTCATCCGGAGGTGCATAGCGGTTTTGTATCTATCTACTTTATCGTGCTTTAGTAGTTCTTTCCTTCATGTATGCGAAAGCCTTGCTTCGAAGTTCTCATGTGCTCTTCTTTATTACCGTTGAACTATCCTTTCGACATCATGAAAGGTGACTTCTCCTGCTAATCTTTATCTATGCGGAGGGTTTCCGAAAGGCCTTCTTTATCTTCAGTCATATTTTATGGTTAACATTTAGCCCCCCTGCATAAAGAAGGCTTTTGTTCTTTAGGACAAAATTCCTGGGTTGCCAAATTGTCCCTACGTTCTTTTAACAAAAGGGTCATCCTTTAAACCTTCAGAATCTATAGTGGCTATAAGTATTTGAAGTCCTAGATTCGGGCCTTGTTGGTCGGAATTTGTCAATTTCTTGTCATATAATAGCCATTTCTTTTAGCAAAAGGATATCAGGAGACCATAGCTAGATAATTTAGAAGTTTATTTTCTATGACAATAAAGGCTGAAAATACCACATCAAGTAACAGTGGGGAATTCAAAATCATCTTGATTATATTAGAAGAATAAAGTCTTATATCGCTCTAATAATAATAAGAGAGGATCGGAATACCAATTAGAGCATCCGTTCTGACATCAATAATGAAAATCTAGGAGATTACTTTTGATTGTAAGCATTTAGAGGTTCAGATGACTTGTTTTGCCATTCAATAATAGAAGATCGTAAGACCATTTTTGGCTATAAGCAGTAGAAGATTAGAAATCCATATCTGACAATAAGTAATGGAAGCCTAGGAATTCATTGTTCGTGATAAGTAATAGAAAATCAGAACGTCATTTTTAGAATATCATTTCTGGTAATAGAAGTCCAATGCACCATTAATAATGGAAGTCCAAAATACCATTTCTGGCAATTAAATATGAAAGACCAGAATACCATTTTTGGTAATTGATAATAGAAGACCAGAATACCATTTCTGCTAATTGATAATATAAGTCCAGAATACCATCTCTAGTAATAAGTAATAGAAAACCAAAATACCCATATGGCAGATGTTTACAAAGAGAAGTTAGAGAATTCTTTCTAATTCTTTTCATCCAATGTGCCATCTTCAAGCTTTGAGGATGTCTTGCATGCTTTTTCTTTCCCGGGCCCGAGTTTTCTTTGTCCATTTGTTTTGGCTTATTTTAGGTGGGGACTCTTTAGTCGAATTTTGTGCTTATTTAAGTGGAGCCCATTTCAAGCTTTTTGTCATTTTAGACTTTGCCAATCTTTTGGCGGTTGTCATTTTAGGCGATGTCGATTTCTGGCGGTGCCCATTTCAGGAATGGACTTTTCTTAGCCCATCAGACATTTCATCTGGGTTTCCGGTGCACTCGGCTAGCTTATTCTCAAGCAGGGTTTGAGGACTTACCCGACCTCCCTCCAAAAGGCACCTTAACCTGGCCATGGCGTGACGCGGCTAAGGGCTTGTTCGGTACCTTGGCCAGGCCATAACATGGCGGGACCAAGGGATTACCCGTCCTTCCTCCAGGAGGTGCCTTATCCTGGCCATATCCTGACGTGGATAAGGGCTTATATTTCTTTAACTTGGCCATTTCTGAATTTGGCGTAGATAAAGGCTTACGCCCTCCCTCTAGGAGGTGCCTTGACCTGGCCATCTTGCCACGACCAAGGGCTTTCTACCATTATTGGTAGCCTACCATCTTAGGTAGTTCAAGTTTAAGGAGAATTTTACCCCCGAACATGTAGAATATTCTTAGTGAATCATAGCAGAGATGTTCTTGAAAATTATTTATTCATTTAGAGTAGGAAAATACGGTTTTAAATGTTCTACATTCCAGGTTCTTGGTACCATATTACCATCATGATGACATAGCTTGTAGGCCCCTGTGGGGATTTCTTTGACATTATTAGTGGACCTTCCAAATTTGGTCCCAATGACCCATCTAATGGGTTTCTCGTATTGGCCATTACCCTTCTAAGTACCAAATCTCCTTGTCTGAATGACCTTGTTTTTACCTTTCAGTTGTAGTACTTTGATATTCTCCTTTGGTATTCAGCCGTTCTTAAGGCTGCTTCATCTCTTAAGTCATGAATCAAGTCAAGTGATTCCTTCCGCAGCTATTGATTTGGGTTAAAGGCGTAGGCAATCCTTCGATGAAAAGGTACTTCAATTTCTACCGGCAACATTGCTTCACAACCATATGTTAGCGAATACGGGGTATGACTAGTTGCAGTTCTAGTGGATGTTCTATAAGCCCACAAAACTAGGGGTAATTCCTTTACCCAATTCCCTTTTGCCTTATTCAGTCTCTTTTTCAAGATTGTCTTTATTGTTTTATTAGCAGCTTCAATGTCTCCATTGGCCTTTGGGTGAGCGATGGAAGAGATGCTTTTTATGATTCTATTCTTATGGCAAAATCGCGAAAATTATTCACTTTAAAATTGGGTTCCATTGTCGGATATTATCTTGTAAGGTATCCCAAACCTTGTGACAAACTTTTTAATGAAAATCTTAGCACTTTCCCAGAGGTGATTTTTGGAAGCGGTTCTACTTCGACCTATTTTGTGAAGTAATCAATTGCCACTACAGCATATTTCGCTCCTCCTTTGGAGATTGGAAGTGGCCCGATTAAATCAATTCCCCAAACATCAAATGGCCATGGGCTGGTAATGGGGGTTAGTTGACTCGGAGGAAGACGTGGTATCTTTGAATAAGGTTGACACTTTTCACACCTTTTAACATACTCGATTGCTTGGTTGGTCAAATGTGGCCAGTAAAACCCTTGTCTCATTATCTTTTTCGCCAGTTTGATCCTATTGGAGTTATCTCTACAAAATCCTTCATGTGCCTCCTTTAGTATCCTCAATCCGCTCTCGGGTTTTACACATCGCAAATAGGGAAGGGCATATCCTTTCTTGTATACCATCTATAATGGTAAAGTTTTGAGCTTGACTTTTTATCTTTCATTCTTCTATCTTATCTGCAGGTAGTGTCGCATTGACAATATAACTCACAACCGAAGCCATCCAAGTGTTTTCGTAATACTCTTCTGCTATTGGGGCTACAGGTTCTTCACTCAGTATTTCTTGATCTGTTTCTTCCCCTTCTTTTACTAATAGATCCTTGGTTTTCTCTTGTTTGTTTTCCTCAATACTGGGATTAGCTTGAAATCCCATAGGTACAATTCGAGTCTCAGGGGCCCCTCTTGAACTTGCCAACTTACCCAGCAAATCTGCTTGAGAATTGTCTCCCTTTGGTATTTGGTGTACACAGAAATCTTCGAAAAGAGAAATTTTTTTTAAAACTTTCTTCAGAGACTGACTATGTTTAGGATATTTGGTATCATATACTTGTTTGATTTGGTTAACCATCAATTGAGAATCATTGAATACTTGAATCCTTGGGATATTGAGTCATAGAGCGAGGGTTAATCTTGCAACCATGGATTCATATTCTGCTACATTGTTAGTTACCGAGAACCCTATTTTGATAGCATAATGAAGTTTGTGTCCATCATGGGTAATTATTACATATCTTGCTCCATCCTCTTGTTCGTTCGAGGTACCATCCACAAATAACTGCCACTTGGGCTTTACATCTTTTTCCTTTTCGGATTGTTCTGAAATGAATCTTGTACACTCGTTAATGAAATCAGCTAAAGCTTGTCCTTTTATAGCCGTTCTGGGCTGATATACTATATCATATTGACTTAGCTAAATGCCCCACTTAACCAATCTTCTAGAAGTTTCGGGCTTACTAAAGACTTGTTTCAATGGAAAGTTGGTTAACACCTTCAACGGGTGCACTTGGAAGTAAGGCCTTAACTTTCGAGCTGTGAAAATCAAACAGTATGCCAGTTTCTCAATAACTGGGTATCAGATTTCGATGTCCTTCAGCCTTCTGCTCACATAATAAACCGGTAGTTTCAATCCCTTGTCATTTCTGATCAATACGGAGCTTACTGCATGTTCAGAAATTGCCATATACAAGAATAAATCCTCTCCATCTTCGGGGCTGGATAAGATCAAAGGTTTTTCTAAATGTAACTTCAACTCTTGAAATGCCTTTTTTCAGTCTTCATTCCATTCAAAAAATTTCTATTTCTTTATTACCTCAAAGAATGGTATGCACTTATTAGTGGCCTTTGATATAAACCTGCTTAACGCTGCTACTTTCCCATTTAAGCTCATGACATTTTTACTTGTCTTAGGCTCTGCCATATCCTTAATAGCCTCGATCTACTCCGGGCTAGCCTCAATCCCTTGTGCACTTACAATATAGCCTAGAAATTTTTCAGTATGGACTCCAAAGTTGCATTTTGGGGGGTTGAGTTTCATTTGATACTTGCGGAGCACCTTGAACCTTTCATTTAAATCTTCAAGTTGATCCTTCGCCTCTTGGGATTTTACCAACATGTCATCTACATAAACCTCCATATTTTTTCCGATTTTATCTTTGAACATTCGGTTAATCAACCTTTGGTAAATTGCCCTAGAATTTTTCAATCCGAATGGCATTACTTTATAACAATAGGTCCCCTCATCTGCAATGAAGCTGGTATGTTCCTAATCAGGTTTAAACATAGGGATTTGATTGTATTCGGAATACGCATCCATCAAAGAGAGCAGCTTATGTCCACTGGTTGAGTCGACCAATTGATCTATCCTTGGTAGTGGGTAATAGTCCTTTTGACAAACTTTGTTTAAATCTGTATAATTCACGCAAGTTCGCCACTTCCCATTAGATTTCTTTACCAAAATCGGATTTGCTAACCATTTTGGGTAAAAGACTTCTCGGATAAATCCGTTTTGCTGCAATTTCTTGACTTCTTCCTTTAAGGCGTCGGTCCTCACCTTATCGAATTGTCTTTTCTTTTGCCTGACCAGAGGGATGTCTGGATTGATATTCAGGGCATAACTCATGACCGTAGGGTTGATTCCAACCATTTCAGAGTGGGTCCAAGCAAAAACATCCTTATTCGCCTTTAATAATTCTGTCAACCCTGACTTTAAGTGCTCCTCAAGATCCTTTCCTACTCTGATTATTTTGGTATAATCGGTAGAACCTATTGGAATTTCCTCGGTTTCTTCAACCGGCTTAACTCTTTCAACTTCCCCCTGCAATCTAGCTCTGTAACAATTTCACTTTCCTCCATCAAGTTGGAATCCATTCTCTTCCTCATTCCATAAACTGCAAAACATCTTGCGGCAATACGTTTGTTAGTTATATAAGATTTTTTCTTTGATTCGAATGATGAATGTAGAAATCCATCGTTCGAAGGCTGTAAAGTAATGGAAGAATCAAAGTAACAAGTGAACTGCCTGTTATATCACTCCAAGGTCGCAAAATACATTTCTCTTGACGCAAATTGCTCGCCTCGGATAGTTCCCCAACCACTCTTAGGAAGGAATTTGAGCATCAGATATTTCGGTGAGACAAATGCGTCCACTTCGTCCAACGTTGGATGTCCAAAGAAAGCGTTGTAGAATGATGGTTAATCTTTGACCACAAAGTTGTTTCAAAAACATGGGAGCACGGAGGGAGTACCAGTTGAACCAAAAGCTTCACTTGTCCAAGTGGAGTTGTTCCTTTATTATTGAACCCAAAGATAGGTTCGGGGCTAGGCTCAAGTTTGTCCTTGGAGATTCCCATTTGATCAAATGCATGTCGGAATATCACATTTATAGCACTTCCAGTATCGACCAAGATTTTTGTAACCACCAAGGATCCTATCTGAGCTATAATCATTAATGGATCATTGTGGGGATGATGGATTCCTCTTCTCAATTCTTGGGGGCTAATCACCAAAGTGTGCATGTTAATATTATACTTTTGGTTCTTGAACGCTGGTTCTTCTTGTACAGAAAACACACCCTTCTTGGCTTCACGAATGTATTTATTCCGGGCATTCTGACTTCTGCTCGCGGGATGTGGTCCACCATATATACCATCAATTCTGTTTGGGGTAGACTCGGGCTAAGTGGTTCTTCGTCTTCGACCATATTCACAGCATTACCAACAGGTTTTCTTGCCTCGGCCTATGGTAGGAAAGTCTATTGCAGATTCTTCACAAACTCCTTCAACTGTCCTTCTCGAATTAATTTTTGAATTATTCCAGCCAGTACCTTACACTTGTTAGTTTTATGACCATTCGCCTTGTGGTAAGTACAATATTTATCTCCTTTTTTCTATTCTCAGTAATTTGGGGCTTTGAACGAGGTTGGGAAATTGACCTTGTCTTGAGTCATTGCATAGATGTAAGAAATCGGTCGGTTTAAGTCACCGTGTTAATATTAGCATCCTCCCATCTAGCTCCTTTAGGAATCCTTTCCGGGCTGAATTTACCACTGTCCTTCTTTTGATTAAGTTTTTTCTTTGAATGATATAATTCATCCATCCGAATGAATTTGTCAGCTTGAAAATGGAAGTGTTGTAAATCCCGACATCCATGGATAAACAATTCCTTCCAGAAAGGAGAATTGACTATAAGTCCTGAGTGAACTGCAATAAGCTTGTCCCTATCATTCATTCCTTTGGCTTTCAAAGCTTCAGTGTTGAACCTCTTCAAGTAATCTCCTAATGACTCACCATGGTTCTGTTTGATATTAGCGAGTACTATATAGTCGATAGAGGGGTCTTTGCAGATGCAAAACTGAGCAGAGAATTCATAGGAGAATTGCTTCCAAGAATAGATCGTGTTCTCACGATACTGTCGGTATCACTTAGCAGCAGCTCCTTGAAGTGTGACTGGAAAAAGCCGACATCTAACGGCGCCAGAAGCATTGTACAAATCCATTTGACTATCGAATGACCATCAAATGGTCGTCTGGATCAGATGTTCTATGATATTTCATTGTAGGGACCTTCACGTGAGATGGGATAAACATTGACATTATTTCATCAATGAAAGGGGCAACCCTCTCGTTATCATTACTCTCTCATCCTTTGTTCTCTTACACTTGACATTCAATAGATCTTTCACAGCCTTCTCTGCTACGTCTTTGAGGTAAGCCTCATTGTTCAAGTAGTCCCTTTTATTTGGTTTGTAGCTATCTGAAGTAGAGCTTGCAAAACAATCCTTATCTTCTTCTTGGACCCTTCCTTGATAGTTTGCCTTTAGTGGAAGGCAATCCTTTTTCTTAGATAAGGAAATATTAGCTTTACTCTTTGCGGCATCAGTGTTGATTTTCTAATTTCTTCTAGGAGAGACAACTTCCTCTCCTACTTTAGCAGCTTTCATCGATGACCGGTGAGATAGTACTTCATTTAGGAGATTCTTCATCTCTACCATTTGCCGTTCAAAATATGTGATTTTAGCAATGTGGTCCTCTGGTTGAAGATTCTGAGTTGCAGCCAGTTGTGGAGACAGTCGAATTTGAGTTGGTGGTGGAGTTGGTTGAGCTTGGGCGGAAGACTGCCCTTGTTCCCTGTTCCAAGGTTAAAAGATGGCGATACATTTTCCTCTAGTGGAGTTACATGTTCGTCCCTTTTGTTGAAGGTGGAAAGCTTTTATGATCTCATTTTGCTACAACAAACCAATTTTCCACAATTAGTTGTATTAATATAGCAAGGTTGGAGGTTCATACACTCCTTCTAGCACAAAAAATGTTAAAAAAGATTTTTAGTTAACATCCCGGATGCTTTGTATAAGATCGTTTCATATGGGCTTAACTCTGTAGTTGAGCAGATTCACATCTTTCGAATAATATGACTAGGTCGGAAGGGTTTAAGGCCTTAGTTTTAACCTTAGCCTAAGAAGGAAGATATCGAAAGGTTTTAAGAAATTGTTTACCCTTTCTATGAAATTGAGCAGAAAGTTAACTAACTCATTAACCATGTCGAAAGGTTGAGGTTCCCTTCAAACCTTACGGCTTGGTTGGAACAATATAATTATTGAACCTTCCGCCCTGGCCGGAGGGTTTAGGAAATCATTTAAACCTTTCGACCCGGTTCCTATAATTATAACGTCTCCTTCTAGGAGCTGTTTATACAGCTTTCGACCTTGTCACTTTATTGAATTTCATCTCACCCGGAGATCGAGAGCAATCAATCAATGATTTGCATCTCCTTTCAATCTTGTCGGAAGGTAGTAGACCTTTCAATGTTGTCGAAAGGAGATGTTACTTTGTTTTACATTTTCCTGATGCTTTCAGCCTCTTAGGTTAAAATTCTCTTTGTGAGAACCCTAAAAAAAATGCATCATCCTAACATGCTCAGACAAAAATAAGAGCTGATTTGGTATGCCATGGAACCATATTAGGGACCGATCTACAAGTAGCATTTCCCTTTTTGTGGCCGGAGCCAAGAAAAGGGAACAAGACTTGTGAAAATGTCTAATTACAGTCCCATGGCATATACTCAAAATAAATAAAGAAGGTAAGAAATAAATCATATATGGTCAGCCGTTAATATTGAATTAACGCCTATTCATGATCATCCCTAAATTCAGAGTCAATCACAAGCCACAATTCTCTTTATTTCCTCATGATGAAGTTTGATACAAAATTCAAGAAACAAATCCCCAATTTAATTTCTAAATTAGGGTTACAAAGTAGTGAGCGGAAGCAAGAGTAGTTGAATGATAGCAGAATTAAAAGAAAATCGGATCCCAAAACTGGACCCCTTGGGTCCTATTTATAGATGCAGGTGGCCTTCCGTTCGGCTCCATGCCTTCGACTGGGACGAAAAATCACCTTTTATATGCAGTTGTAAACCTTTCGACCTTGTCGAAAGGTTTGTCCACTGTACATCATCATGGACCTTTGAATGTTGTCGAAGGGGCTGTATTTCCTAATGCATTCATGAACCTTTCGTCTTTGCCAAAGGGTCTGTCTTATATATGGTATTGTGAACCCTTCGACCTTGTCGGAAGGTTGCTCCCTTACTTGATTGCCGTCGAGTGCCATGCTTTTCTCGAATGTTGTCAGAAGGTTGTCTTTCATTCGTTGTTGACCTATGGATGGTGCCTTTATCATAAACCTTTTGACATTGTCGAAAGGTACCAAGTATGTACTCCAACTGGTCCGAAAGGCTTATTATGCTTTCGAAAGGTCATTACAGAGTCGAATGCCCTTGCCTTGACTTCTCCATCCTTTTTGGAAGGTTAGAACATTTGAATGTCGAGAGATGAAACCCTTCGTCTCCTTCGAAAGGTTTAGCACTGCTACAAACTGTTAACCGCATTCCTTCAACTACTTCTAAAGATTTAGTGTGAATTTCTTTTCTTTAGCTCTTGTCTTAAGATAGATGGTTGCAGAACTACTCTCTTATTTCATCCGGTAGGTTGCTAGCAGTTTTGTATCTATCTACTTTGTCATCCTTTAGTAGTTCTTTCCTTCATGTATGCGAGAGCCTTGCACTGAAGTTCTCATGTGCCCTTCTTTATTAGCATTGAACTATCCTTTCGACATCATCGAAAGGTGACCTCTCTTGTTGATCTTTATCTATGCGGAGGGTTTCTGAAAGGCCTTCTTTATCTTCATTCATATTTTATGGTTAACAAAAGTCATCACCATGTTATATCAAAAATCTACTAAATCAATATGAACGGTGAATCACCCATAACATCGACATCAATATATAAAAGATAAGAAATCAGAAATTAGGAACTAATATAAAAATAGATTATTCAAATCAATATAAATAAATGAATCAATACTTAATAATGAAACAATCAAAACATATTTCATATAACAAAATAAATAATAAGAGATGATTACTAAATTCATACTTTAGAATTAATTAGATAATATATGTTATACAATGAATAACTAATTTCTTAATATTTTATAAAATTAATTAATAATATAGTATTCACAAACAGTATTAGAAAATCCTTTATTGAAGTCATTCCACAATTTTCTATAATTAGTTACTATTTTAAAATAAATATATAAACCTCCAAAATAATTTATTTCCATTTCAAACCAAAGAATATAATCCAAAATCTTCTATATACTCAAAATAATTAGAAATAAAACATTTCTCTTTATACTACACTATATTTTAAATTCTCATATTATAGAAAGAGGATTTTTATATATTCAAAACATATCCAAAATCATTTTATTATTTAAGAGAGTAAAATGACATTCTATATTTTTTCTAGTGTTTGAAAATTCTTTCAAAAATATTTAAATAACCTTTATATTAAAAATCACTTAAAAGAACATTATCATTTCCATAATATATTTCATAAACTAGCAATATACTGTGATTTGCCTTATGAACAGTTCCAAACTTATAATATATTGAAATATTGATTTTATAAAGAGTTTTATCACTAAAAGAATGCTATATTTATAATTATAATTCAAATTATATTTGTCAATATAAATTAGCCAAATAGAATAAAATTTAGTAAATAATTATTTACATAAACCTGTAATAAAATTTTAAAACCCTTAAATAACTTTACAAGAATTTCAAAACACTTTTTTAACAAGAAAATAAATAAATATCTAAATATATAAATTATGGAGTAAAACTACCCTATAAACATATGAAATAATCATCGTTGTAAATACATATATAGTTTAAATTACCAATGGATAGAGTTCCGTTTATAAATTGACAGTTTAAATTAACACAATTAAGCACTATCACACCATCAACCAATTCCAAATCAATATACCAACAAACAATTCAATTATGCAATTTAATTATTTTTCAACATAAATATGTAAAACGAGCAAGGGAAATAGGTATAATTGTGGGTTTAGAAACTCACCGAATCGATTAATACGAGTTTTGAACACTGCACTAAACACTTTTTTGATGCCTACGCTGCTATTGTCTTCCATCCTCTACCAGCAACCTCAACCCATAGTGCACGCATCTTTTCTATATCGCTGCTCCAACTCTGCTAATCCCCATCGCAATGCACAGTCGCCAAAGTCGCTCTGCACCTCCTTCATAGCTCACTTCCGCATCTACCCACCTAAAAAGAAATTGTTGTTGCCTGGCCACTATGAACGAGGTGAAGTTGTGGCACCCTACTTGAGGCGATTGCGATTCATTCATTTATTTTATTTTTCCCTATTCTAAATTTTGAATTTGATTTAAAGATTAGGGCCAAATTAGATAAGGGATCGGGTATAGTTTGATGAGATTCAGGATTGGTTACAGTGTAGAGAAGGAAGTTTCCAAAAAGAGAGTGAGAGGAGCATTATTTAGGCCTAATTAAGCTTGAATGGGCCACGTTTTTAATTCAAATTTTGCTTTAATTACTTTCTTTTGCATTTAAAGATTAATTTTAATCATTGTTATATATTTTATAAACACATTTCGATCCAATTTAAATGGATTTGAAATTCATTCTATAATTTATATTTTGATAATGCACAATTTCTTTCAACTCGATACATGTTTGTTTTTGGTTAATTATTCATAATAATATTACAAAATAAATTTGCTTTCCAACTATTTAGATCATATAAAAAATTATTTACAATTTAAAATATTTATAATTAATTAACACATTTTATTAGATTCCAACATATTATCTAAAAAGGATTTATTAATTTAATTTGATTTATTAAAACAAAATCTGCTATTAAGCAGAGTTCAAATAAATAAGAATTTATTTTCAAAATAATAATGATCAAAACTTGAACTCGGACGAATTTTATTTTAATTAAATTTACATAAAATTATAGCATAGAAAATAGGGTTGTTACAGTATTAATCTCTGAAATGTTAAAGGTTGAAACCTCGATGATCTGCATATCTCAGCACGACACGAGGCTGAAAGCCACACCGAGATTTGGATCGGCATGTCCGGAGGTGTAGGTTGTCATAGAATCTAGTAACCAAGTCAAGCTTTGAGAGCACCTTCGCTCCTACCAACTGATCAAAGAGATTGTCTATTCGGTGTAATGGATAATAATTCTTCTTTGTCAGTTTATTCAGCTCCCAATAATCGATGCAAAGTCACAGAGAGCCATCCACCTTGGCGGCAAGGACGATTGGTGCTCCCTACAATGCAATGCTCCTTCTAATAAAGCCCTTCTCTAATAGCTCATTCACCTGCTTGCTCAACTCACATCTCTCCTTTGGAGCTATATGCCTTAAGGGTAAGGCAACAAGTCTAGCGTTCTCTACAAGATAAATTCGGAACTCGATCTTTCACTGAGGTGGCAGACCAGTAACCTTGGAAAAGACATATGGATAATCTCTGACTATAAGCAGCAAATCTAGCTCATCATTTGGTTGGCCCAATGAGTATAAGTAACTCAACATAACTGATCCTCGAGGATCGCAATAAACCTCCAAGCTACGTCCACTACATGTACTCAATCCAACAACATTCCTATTATAGTCTAGGATAGCCCCATACATCATCATCCAATTCACGCAAAATATCAACACAAGCACTGAAAATTCTAAGACAAAAGCATCACAGATGAACTTGACCCCTAAAATGAATAATTTTTAACCGGTACACACCTTAGACAAATAAGCTGATCCTCCTACAGGATTTGACACAACTCAGGGTCTGTAACTATGCTAGTGTCTAAGCATAACTCATCCATAATTCTACTCGACATAAAATAATGTGATGCCTCGGTGTCAAATAAAGTGCAAATGGATAATCCAGATATAGTTAGCACACCTTCAATCATGACTATCTTCCCCTTATCTAAAATTGGTGGCATACTCAAGCAAGATGTCGCGTCTAGTGAGTAAGCTGCCATTTGGGTAGAGGTCTTTTGCGATGCTGGATAGTCCCCCCTCCTGTGCCTGAACTGATTGCAATTTTAATACTTGAACTTCGAGCCATTTGACTTGCACTGCTTTGTTAAATGTCCATTTTTGCCACAATTCCTGCAATATATATCCTGCCACCTAATCTTACCCTTGGGTCCAAATCCTCCCTTGCGCTAATTCTGCTATGGCGCCTTTCCTCCAGTCAACTTTGGTTCCTCTTTTAATTCCTCCTTGGAGACGACATTTAGTAAGGCCATCTCTACTAATCCCTCATATGTCTCACCTATGAGAATATGGCTTAGGGCTAAACCTTGAAGGGGTTGGTTTAGTCCTTTAGCAAATTTTATAGCCTTTTTATGTAGAGTATTGATCATCTCCATCGTTAACCTACTTAACTCATTGAATTGATTAACAAACTCCATTACTAACATGTCTCCTTGCTTCAGATGAATAAACTTCTCTAACTGCACTCCTTCTTCAGCTCTAGATAGAAGCTTCATATTAAAATGTCTCCTAAGCTTCCCCCAAGCGATCTCCTCCCCATCAGTCTTAGTCTCAACAACGTCCTACCAACTTAGGGCTTCCCTTGAAGGTTCCTAGTAGCTATCTATCTCCTCACCACATCCCTCAGACCCATCTATCTAAAAATCCTCTCATATGTACAAATCCATATCCTTGAATCTACATAGGATATAGTCCCCACATATAGCTTTCAACTAAGGTTTTCAATATCCTTACACAATTTAGCAAAATCGACAGCAAGTGGGTAGGCAGGAACTGCACCTGGCGCTCTCCCCGTTGGTCCTCTATTGGGATTGAGCTTAGCTTGTCCACTTGCCTGCAGATACTAGCAGAACCAAGATGAGATGTTCACACCTAAAATCTTGGCTGGTTGCTTGGGACTAAATTGCTCATCTTCTATCTTTGATTTAAGAATTTATTAGAAACTTTTCACATATAGCATTACAAGAATAAGGGAAGGAGCTATTTGCATTAGAGCTTTTATCTATACTCATAATATACTTTAGAAACTCATTTTTGAAAACTTTTTGGAAAACCATTTTTTTCAAAAAAATTCAAGTATGTTATCTTGATACGCAACTATCCCTAAGGAATTTTGAACCTAGGCTTTAATATCAGCTGTGACAACCTACACTTCTTGACACGGTGATCCAAAGCCTAATGTGACTTTCAAACTTGCATCACTGTCAAGAAATGCAAGCTGTCGGGGTTTTTAAAACAATCTATAGACTAAAGATGTACATATATGATCTAAGATATCCTACACTTTTAGAACTCACAGTGGAAGGAAACAAAATATAAATAGAAAAATAACCATCTCAGAAAATATCTCAAAAAACACTACATAAACAAATATGGAGTACATAAGAATACAACTCAGGGTCTGATAAAATACTATGTACTGATAATATAGACAGTTACATGAAGAGCAAATATAATGATAATCAACTCCACTGGTGAGCTAGTCCCTCCATATATTGAAATCAAGCCTATCGCCTGCTACCCTGTCCTCCTGTGGTGGGGAAAAAAGGAAAAAGGGACGGCTAAGACAAAAGTCTGGTGAATGAGTACATGTCTAATGTATGGTTATCATCTGCAGTTGACTTTAATTCTACTCTATGTGACCTAGATTGTTCTACAAGTGTCCGTGTATTACTGAGGTTCTTTACTCCAGATTTCTTCATGATACACGCCAACAATAACAACTTTTGCAGCTTCCTACAAGGATCGAACTATTGATCAAACCTCTATAACTAAAAACAGCTAATAGCTACTAGAGCTTCTCAACATATGTTCATCCTACAACTTCTCGTATGGACTACATCTCACACATTATGACTATGCGTAACTATCTCATATAGATATCCTCATAATTTCAACATGGGAATAAATTTCACACAACTACAACTACATATACCCCAACTACATATTGATGTCGAGTCTGTAATGTCGACTCGCTAGAGTGTCTCATTGTCTTCAATCGTGTCCACCACTCAAGAGTAATGTACACCTCTTATTGCATGCATCAAGATGCATCAACAATATAGTATCACATCCCGTTACATCAATATCCATTCATACTACTAAACCCTCGCTGTATCGGCTCCACACACTTCATTAAGCATCATTCGGTGCTGCGCATCTACCATAGAACCTCCTACGAGTGCAATTTGTGATAGGATCACCTCTAGTCGATTAATCAACCCTTATTTAGTAAAGAGGATTTACCTAATCCCCCAATATCCTAGTGTCGTCTCATAGGGAACTAGCTTCCCTATAATATCAAACATCCATATATATATATAATATACATATACACATTAATAATATTTTTATTCTCAACCTAGGCCTTAGGCCGTTGTTCAGATTCTGCTTCTGGGTCATTCACCGATCGACCACTATATATTGGGACGGTTGACCGCTTGTTGTCGATGGCTCCAAATGCACAGTCGATCGCTCATTGTGAAAATATTATGGTTAATCCGATAGTTTAATTCAATTCTGATTTATTATTAATTCCATTCGTTCTATGATTTCAACAGTTGTTTGCACAAAAAATGGGCAAACACCTCCAAGTCGTATGATTTAGTTGATTTTATGTTGTTTTTAGTGATCTGGATGATTTACGCAAATATGTAAAGAGCAGGGACTAAATTGTAAAAGACACACAGATTTATAATGGTTCAGCCAGAATGTGCCTACGTCCACTTTATATATTATTTCTCCTTTCTTATTCAGATTACAAGTACAAAGCTTTGATACAAGTATATGAAAGTTGTTTGAAAGTTCTATCCGTGCTTGAGCTCTCAAACTTGTCCTCCATTATCGTACCCCTACCCCTTTATTTATAGAGTGAGGCTGGGGGTAGGGGTCTTGGATTTATATAGCTGCTGGTGGGCCTGGGCTGGTGCAATTTGGCCTGGCAAAAGTTGGTCCGGAATGCCTTGATCCGGTGGAACTTGGTCCGGTGGTGAGTGAGATTGGTTTTGGTTCAGTACTGCTATTTTGGAGTTGGTTCGGCTGTAGGTGGAGTGGAGTTGGTTCGGCTATGCATGGAAGCAGAGTTGGTTCGTCTATGCAGGGAAGTGGAGTTGGTTCGGCTATGCAGGGAAGTGGAGTTGGTTCGGCTATGCAGGGAAGTGGAGTTGGTTCGGCAATGGGTGGAGTGGAGTTGGTTTGGCTATGCAGGGAAGTGGAGTTGGTTCGGCTATGCAGGGAAGTGGAGTTGGTTCGGTGGTGGCTTCCCTCATCTTGGTTCGGTAATGCCGGTCTAGCGAAAATACGCCCAACACTTGCCTCCCAAAGCGGGGCATATGCCTGCACATGCCGCGCTTTTTTTAGCTTAGACATTCTCATCCGGTCCTGTGTGCCGAACCAGTTGGTCCAGTCGTTCCTATTTTCCTATAAGTATGGGCATTATGCTCTCGTTATTCCATACCAAGCGAGATAGCCGAATCAAATTTTTCTGCCGAATCAATCATATTGCCGGATCACGCTTGACTACCAAATCATGTGATTGCCGAATGACTTTCGTGTTTCGAACTACCGAACGAACCCGTGGAGTTTGAGTGCCGAATGAATCTTCGTGCCTTGAACAACCGAATGGGCTTGACTGCCAAATGAAACTTCATGCCTTGAACTACTGAATGGGCTTGGTTGTCGAATGAAACTTCGTGCCTTGAACTACCGAATGGGCTTGAGTGCCGAATGAAACTTGAACCATGTTATACCGAATGAGTTTATGTGTTTATAAGTGAAACTCTAGACAACATACACTCGTTCGTTTATATCTCTACATCCTTATTCTAACAATGTGTTTTCTCATGTTGCAGATAATGTCTCATAAAGTTGAAACTCGCTCTGACAAGAAGAAGTCCAAGGACCGAGGAGATCCTTCCGTAGTGCCCCCGGTTCAGGCAGCACCAGAACGACAGGGACCAACTCCGAGATTGCTAGTTGACAGGTACGGTTCTCAAGAGCTTCTAATCTCACCGCCCGATTGCTTTCCTAGCTCCCTCAAAGATGAGCAGCTTGACATTATTTCTCGCTCTTTTGGGATTGACAGGGCGCGTATGCTGTTGCCGGGGGAAGGAGTGATGCCATATAATCCCTCCGAAGGATATTTCGCTTATAGTAGGTACCATTGTATGTGTGGGGCCATTCCCCTGATCAATGCCTGGATAGTCAGCTTCATCACCTACTTGAAGGTGGCTCCATTCCAGCTTCAGCCTAACTCCTACGCCATCCTGGTGAGCCTGTTTGTTATCTTCCAGAGGAGATACGGGCGTCCTCCTTCCAACCGAGAAATCCAGTATTTGTACAACATGAGAGGCTACAAGAAGATGTCTCCGTAAGTAGCTTGGAGTCGGCCCTGTCCTTCAAGCCAGTCCTGGATTTATATTCGAAGATTAGCATGTTCAAAAAGGAATGATTTTTCATCAAGGATGGCTTTGTTTCCATCCGTCGCTTCACCTCTGGCTGTAAGTTGAAGCTTATTTATGATTTTCGTTCTGACTGCAATGCTTCTTCTTATGTGCTTTTATTTCTTGCTAGCGACATGTGGCTTTGCGGTCGTGGAGAATGATCGCCTGGTTCAGATGGCTGTGGAAATATAAGCCATTACGGGAAGGGATAGGTCAGCTTCTTACTTGATCAGGAACGCTACACTTCTGGGGCACAACCTTATTCTACTACATAAGTACGCGGTCAAGCAGAGAGACACGGCGGAGGAGAGGGCTGCCAACGCTAAAGGAGGGGCTACGGCGAAGAGCAGCAAAATGAGGCCCTTCTCGACACATCCAGTTGCCGGGGGGAAGAAACTCAAGAAGTCCGATGGACCCTCCCCTAGCACATGTCCAGATGTTCCAGAGGAGGAAAATGTGGAGGAGAAAAGAGGCGGGGATGAAGGCGGTGAGGCGGAGAGTTGAAGTGGTAAAGAAGGTGACGGTGATCGTCACGGCGATGATGGTGGCGAAAGACAGGGCGGTGATGGCACCGGGGCTTTGCCTTCTGGGCAGGCAGGCGTGATTCAAGAGTGGACAGATGACGCTCTCTGCCAAGCCTTCGAAGAGTTGGAGGAAGGACCGGCCTTGGCGGAGAAGCCCAAGAAAGCTGGTAAGGCCAGGACTGGCGCCGATTTATCTTCCGGGAGTGCTTCTACTGAGGCAACTTCTGCGATTCAAGGTGAATTTCTCTTTATTCTTTTTAATTCTTTGAATGATGGCTCAATGCATGCTGGTGACACTTGGTTTTCATTCCAGGAGCGGGCAAAACGGCCAAGACCTCAGATCTTCGGCACAGGCTTGAACAATACAGACTTCTCAAAGCTTCTGCCAAACCGAAGCCTCCTACTAACTGCCCTGGAGACGTAGTCAGCTATCGTCCTCTTCTTGGATTTATTGAAGAAGATATAAAAAAGAGGAAGAGGAGTCGATCTTCGTTTGAATCTCCTCCTGGCCTTTCGGCCCCACTCCAGCCTATTCACAATATTACGGAGGAGGATACTGAGTTTATGCCTTCCCCACATCCGTATGAGAATCCAACCATCACCCCGATAGATCACCCTGGCTTGGTTCGTAATCCGTTTGCGGGTCATCCAGACATAGACCTGGCCTCTCATGACATCTCCATCGATGAGGCTACTGGTGAGCACCTTCTCCCTCACAATCCTATGGTACAGGTGCTTGATGAAGCTAAGTCCCTGGACCTTGATTTGCTTACCACCTGGGTTGTAACTTTGGGGGATGAAGCTAAGGCGAACATCGACCGGGTTGCCGAGGAGACCAGGAAATTGATGGGGCATCACGCCCGACTAGTCAAGGTCGGGGAGGAAATTGGGAGTGCCAACATTCGGCTACGGTTAATGGTTTCTGACCAGGCTAAGCAACTTGCCGATCAAGCCATTCAAATTTCTCAGCACGAGGCCACATCCAGGCAACTGAAGAAGACTATGGAAGAGGCCAGCAGGGCAGAGTTGCGAAAAATGGAGGCCGCCTGCCAGGAGCGGATTGACATGGCCATTGCAACGGTGGATGAGGTTCGACAAGCGGACCTCGAGCGGGTACAGGAATTATCGGGGAGACTTGAGGCTGCGGAGCTTGCTCAGTCCAGGTTGAAGGAGGAGATGGAGGCGATGAGGATATCCCTTCAGGCTGACCGCTCACGATACCGATCGGAGAGGGATGCTGCCGTTGCAAAGCTGCGTGCTTCTGAGGCCTGAATGAGGGAGCTTGAGGAAAACGAGGGGATGATGGATGAGATGCTCCAGGATATGTATTTCCGCACTTGGAAACAGGGTAACTTATCCTGGATGGATGATTACCCCCGAGTTATGGCCAGGATTTATCTCCGCGCTCTGGAGGAGGCTAGGGCTGATGCGGATAAAGAGGGTGGCGTGGTCTTCAGAATGGATGTGGTCACTGCCCAGTTTACCAAGGAGGAGAAGGTGGCGGTGAAGGAGGGTATGCGGCTGGTTGCTGCTGAGGAGGCAGGTGTGCAAGTAGAGGATAATGATCAGGATGGTCAGGAAGAAGGCGCTGGTAAGTCTTCCCTTCTAGTCTTTCCGTTAACTTGGTTGCTTATCACTAATGAATTCTTTCTTTGACCGGACAGGTGGGCAACAGGACAAGGGTAAAGCTCCGATGCAGCCGTCTCCTTTACTTGACCTGGATATCTTTTTGTTGACTTGACATTGTTGTATATGTTAGTCTCAAAACAGTAACGTAACTTTTAGGTTGTAATTATGTTACTTGTAATAAACAACATTATTCTTGACGTGTAATTTTTTAACTTAAGCTGATTCTGTCATGTTTGAACGCTTTCGTTATTTTTGATGTGTTGCATAAGAAGTATAGCTATGCATATGCCCGTGATTCTATCGGGTTTGATGTCAAGTTCTTGCTTAAAACGTAATTTCATATCTTGCAATGTTAATGTGATGTGTGAATAAATTATAGCTACGTATTTATACACGAAGAAGAAAGTACCGCCCTTCGTGTTTTAGTTGTAGATGGCAGCACTGAATGTCTTGTGTGACCGAGTATGGAATGCAGCTGAGTGTCTAGTTGTGAGCTCCTATTCCCATTAGCGAGTGTCTCCTATTCTGTGTCCTGTACTTTAGGGATCATTATAGAGGATAGGAGGAAAGTTCTTTAAATAAAATTGACATATGAGAAACAGTAAAACTTCCAATCACGGAAGGCCTTCGATGTGCTTAAGTTTGTGGCAAACGGGTTTTGTAGTCACTTTCCCTAGCTGTGGGTCTTGGAGACATTTGTCACCCATCTTACGCCTCCGCGGGGAGTTTATCTTTTTTATCACAGCCGTACTTAAGACACATCGGAGCCGAGATCGCTCACAGTAACTACCCGGGCCATTATGGCCCATAATCGTGGGTATTATTCGATTTACCGTGGCCGGCTAGCGTGGGTGCCGATCGTCAACCGTGAACTACTCCTGGCTGGCCACACCTTATGTTGGGGCTTAAAGTAGGTTCACGGCTGTCGGCGAGCCAAACGCCGTAATGAGCTGCCTCGGCTATAGTCGGTCTTCTCGGTGGCTTATAATCGGCTCATTACAGTTGGCTTTAAGGGCCTTCGCGAGCAATGAGTTAACCCGCAGCAGAGGGATGCCGGAGCAAAAGTGTCTCATCGGCGAGGGCATAGATTCGCATAGTACCTGTTAGGTCTTGTCCAGGTGAGGTTGCGCCGTGTTGTGTCTTGAATGGGGATGTCATTACACAGGATTTTGTTCAACAGAAAAGGATAAAGTTAACAAGCAGCCAAGATATAAAGGAACAAGTTAAAACGAGACAAGTTTTTTAAAGTGGTTCGGCACAAAAATGCCTACGTCCACTGATTCTCTTTGTTAATTCACTTCATATGGGCAGTACAAGTTAAGAAAAGTATCGACGAAGGTGTTGGATGTTCCATGCCCTCTGGAACACCTCCCCGGCCACTATTGACACAATATAAGCTCCATTGTGGAGATCTTTATGAATTACATATGGTCCGTCCCAGATTGGATCTAGTGCTCCGCGGCGCGGGAAGATTCGCTTGAGGACAAGATCACCTTTTTGTAAGCTACGATGCTTGACTTTGGAGTTGTATTGCGTTGCCACTTTTTGCTTATGAGCTGCTGCTTTGAGGGCTGCATCATTTCTTCTTTCCTCAATTAGATCCAAAGACATGTGGAGGAGCTCTTCGTTCTCTTCTGGGTTATAGTGGATCCTACGGTGGGAAGGCACTATAGTTTCAACTGGGAGCATAGCCTCCGATCCGTATGCCAAAGAGAAAGGAGTATGCCCCGTTGATGTTCTGAAAGATGTGCGGTAGGCCCACAGTGCCGTAGGGAGTTCATCCACCCAAGCGCCTTTTGACTTTTCGAGTTTCTTTTTGATTAGAGTTTTGAGAATTTTGTTGATGGCTTCGACTTGTCCGTTTGCCTGGGGATAAGCTACGGATGAGAAGCTCTTGTGAATTCCGTGCTCTTGGCACCAGTTGGCGAACTCCTCGCTGTCAAACTGAAGTCCATTGTTCGATTTGATTTTGAATGGGACTCCGTACCTGCATAGAACATTTTTGATCAAGAAGTTAATAACTTTTGCTGAAGATACTTTATTTAGGGGTTCTTCTTCCACCCATTTGGTGAAATAGTCGACTGCCACTATAGCATATTTGGCCCCGCCTCGGCCTATTGGCAGTTCGCCAATCAAGTCAATTCCCCATACTGCAAAGGGCCAAGGGTTGGTCATTTGAGTAATCTCAGTTGTTGGTAGCCGCGGGATCTTAGCAAACTTCTGACATCTGTCACATTTTCTGACGAAATCTAAGGCGTCCTTGCTTAAGGTGGGCCAGAAATATCCATATCGGAGTATCTTTTTTGCCAAAGTTTGCCCTCCAGTGTGATCTCCGCAGCTTCCTTGATGGATGTTGGATAAGATTTCCTTGGCTTCCCTTCCAGCGACACACCTTAATAAGGGGTTAGAGAAGCCGCGTCGATAGAGGGTGCCCTCTTGTATTGTGTAGTGGGAAGCTTTCCTCAAGATTTTCTTGACTTCGCTACGCCCGTTGGGCAGTGTGCCACTTTGTAAGTAGTCTCGGATGGGAGTCATCCAAGTTGCTTCTTCGGTTGCAGCTATCAGATTCACTTGCTCAAAACTTGGGGTCAGTTGCTTTGAGATGGCTACTGCTCCGGAAATAGTGTCGTCTCTCATGCTAGCTTGCTTCGCCAATTCGTCGGCCTCTTGGTTCTCTTCCCGAGGGATGTGTTTGATTAAATAGTGATCCAATCGATTGAGAAGCAACTTGGTCTTCTTTAAATATGCTATGAGTCGTTCTTCTCGAGCCTGGAATTCTCCTAGTATTTGATTTACAATAAGTTGAGAGTCGCTATGAAGACACAAAGAATTAGCTCCGATTTCTAAGGCAAGTTCTAATCCAGCTATCACTGCTTCATACTCTGCATCATTGTTGGTGGCAGTGAATTCCAACCTTATAGCATAGTGTAGCTTATTTCCCCTAGGAGTGATTATTACCACACTTGCCCCCGAGCCTTGTTCGTTTGACGCATCATCCACAAAGAGATTCCACTTGATGTCTTCTGCTATTTCCGATTGCTCCTTACCTTCGTTGGTAGTGAATTCGGCAATGAAATCGGCCATGGCTTGTCCCTTGATGGCGGTGCGAGGATGGTAAGTGATATCATATTGACTTAGTTCAATGCACCATTTAAGTAGTCGCCCAGAAGTGTCGGGACGATGGATTACCTACCTTAGTGGTTGATTGGTCAGAACTCTGATGGAATGGGACTGGAAATAGTGATGCAGTTTCCGTGATGTGATTAGTAAACAGTACGCTAGTTTCTCAAGTTTAGGATATCTGGCTTCTGCCCCCGTAAACCTCTTACTTACAAAGTATACTGGCCGCTGCGTGCGGTTGTCCTCTCTTACCAAAGCAGCGCTTAGAGCATGAGATGATACAGCAAGGTATATGTATAACTCTTCACCTTCGTTTGGAGTCGAGAGTACCGCGGTTTCTAGAGGTGTTCAATTAGGTTAAGGAAAGCTGTTAAGCATTCGTCAGTCCATTCGAACTTTCCGTTGTCTTTCTTTAGAGCTTCGAAGAAGGGGACGCACTTGTCCGTTGCTTTGGAGATGAATCGGCTTAGGGCGGCCACTTTCCCATTCAGGCTTTGCATTTCCTTTCAAGTGGAAGGTATCTTGATATTTTTCAGAGCTTGGACTTGTTCAGGGTTTGCTTCAATTCCTCTGGCATGGACGATGAATCCTAGGAACTTTCCTGATGATACTCCGAAGGAGCACTTTAGAGGATTCAGCTTTATTCCATATTGGCGAAGTACTTGAAACATTTCATCTAGGTGGATTACGTGATCGTCGGCTTCCCTTGACTTTACCAGCATGTCATCCACATAAACTTCCATAGTTTGTCCTATTAGCCCCGCAAACATCTTGTTGACGAGGCGCTGATAGGTGGCTCCTGCGTTTTTAAGTCCGAAAGGCATTACCTTGTAGCAGTACAATCCCCGGTCAATGATGAAACTAGTGTGGTCTTGATCGGGAGCATGCATAGGAATTTGGTTATATCCTAAGTATGCGTCCATAAAAGATAAGAGTTCGTGCCCGGCTGTGCTATCTACAAGCTGATCGATTCGGGAAAGTGGGAAGCAATCCTTCGGGCTGGCGTCATTTAAATTGGAGAAGTCAATGCATGTTCGCCACTTCCCATTAGCCTTCTTTACCAGCACCGGGTTGGCGATCCACTCTGGGTAGATGGCTTCTCGTATGAAGTCATTGGCAAGTAGGTTCTTTACTTCTTCATCGAGGGCTTCCGATCGTTCTGCCCCCATACTTCTCTTTTTCTGTTTTACTGGCGCCTTGGCAGGATCAATGTTTAGTACGTGGCATGCTATGTCAGGGGAGATTCCGGCCATGTCAGCGTGTGGCCATGCAAATACATCCAAGTTGTGGCGGAGAAAGTCAATGAGTTGTTCCTTCAAGTCTGCTTTTAGTTGGGACCCGACTTTCAATAGTCTACTCGAGTCATGTCTGTCTACAGATACAAATTCCATAGCTACTGAAGGCTCGGCGGTAGCCTCCTCCTCTTTGTCCCTGATGTCTAATTCATTGAAAGGGTCGCTGGTATATCGAAAAGGAGGGGCTTTCTTTAGTTTCTATGCTTCCAAACTTTTTGTGTAGAGGGCAACCTCTACACTCTTCCCTTTATCCTTCCTGTGGTTATTGCGAAGTTCTGTTACATAGCAATCTCGAGCAATGTCCTGGTCTCCCTCTACCTCCCCTACTCCATTGTCCGTTGGAAATTTCATCTTCAGGCACCATGGGGCTAGGATAATTTGGAAGTCAGACAAGGCTGGCCTTCCTAAGAAAGCGTTGTAGGCCGAGTGGCTTTCTATCAGCACAAATGTCTGTTTCCGCACAACGGAGTGGGGATGACTTCCAATTTCAACAAAGAGATCCAGTCGCCCGAGGGGCATCTTCGCATTTCCTGTGAAACCGTGTAGTGGTTTATTGCAGGGAAGAACATCCTTTAATGACAGCTTCATTTTGTCAAAGCCATGCTTGAATAGGATATTCACTGAGCTTCCAGTGTCTACTAGAATTCGGAAAACCTCGGTTGGACCGAGCCGGGCAGAGATAACCATGGGATCCGTGTGAGGGTACTGCCTTCCCTCCAGGTCACGCATACTGAATGTGATGTCACCATTCTCTATCCGCTTCGGGTGGCGTTCTTCTTTAATAGAATTGACGCATTCTTTATTGTTTCTAAGTGACTTTCCGTACCTTTCCATCTCTGCCCAGCTTCCGTCGGTGATGTGCGGCCCTCCTGAGATGGTATGGACCACTATCTTCTCTTGATTGGAGCCGTTGGTGTTGCGATTTCCTCTGCCTATTTCTGGGGAGGGTAGCCTTGGGTTCTCATTGGCAGGAACTGGAGTCCTGTTCTGGCCTTTTACATAGCGTTCTAGTCTTCTTCTTCTGATGTGCTCTTCAATCAAGTCCCAGAGATGATGGCATTCGTTGGTATCAAGCCCATGGGATTCGTGGAAGCGGCAGAATTTTTTAGACTTAATTGCGTTATCTGATTCTTTCTTGTGCGGGGGCGTTTGTATTTAACTTCATCTTAAGTGGCTAGGAAGATGTTTTCGATCGTTTCATTCAAAGGGGTGTAAGCGTCAAATCTCGGTCCTGGCCGATATAGACGCTTTTCTCCCTTCTTGCCCCCAGCATTATCCCTAGAGTCATATCTTCGAACGTCCTTTGCTACAGCGGGCGTGTTGCCGTGAGTTGCCCTATTTTGTTGTCCTGACTGCCCCTCAGTGGCAGCGTCTTCAAGGCTCATATATTTCCCAGCTTCATGGAAGAAATCAGGTAAAGTAGCTGGTTTTTCTTTTGTCAATCTTCTTGCAAATTTAGTATCCGGATGCACACCACTACAGAGGGCCATTAAGATAAGCTTCTCATCGTCATCTTGGACTGCGGCTGCTGCGGCATTGAATCAGGTTAGATATTGCTGCAGCTTCTCTCCAGGTTTCTGTTTGATACTGGATAAGGAATAAGCGTCCTTGGGTTGCTCCACATGAATGCAGAACTGGCTGATGAACTTTTCTTTCAACATCTCCCATGAGCTGATGGATCCTTGGGGTAGATGGCAGAACTAGGAGGTAGCTAGATCCGATAAGAATAGTGGAAAGCATTTGCACAGCACTCCTTCTGTTGCTCCACTCACGAGCATATGCTGTGTGTATCTCTGTAAGTGTACAACGGGGTTAGAGGTTCCCTTGTAAGTTTCCATTGTAGGCATTTTCCATTCTCGGGGGGTGATTGCAATTTCGATATTGCGGGCGAAAGGGCTGGTTACCCTAGCACCTATCCCTCGATCTCTTTGATCCCGTTGGACGCACTCTCTCAACAAGCGTGCCATCCTTTCATCAGAATTTGGAGCAGATAGAAATTAGTTCGGTTCTGCTCTGTGGGATTGATTCCGTCCAGATGACTTGTAGGGATGGTACTATCTATCATTCCTAATATTTTCCAGTGGTTGTCTTTGGTCTTTTGGGAGCATGCTAGGGTCAGCTACAGTTGGCCCTTGCCTTGACCTTCCCCTGCTGGGTTCTGATCTAAGCACTTCCTCGGGTCCAACTTCGGGCTGGACTCTAGCTCGGCCCTGTTCATTGGCGTTTTCGTGGTTAGGCAGTATGACAGGCTCAGCTACAGTTGACCTCCGCCTGGTACCTCCCCTGTTGGGTTCGGTTCCAAGCGTTTTCTCAGGTCCAACTTTGGGCTGAGCTCGGTCTCGGCTCCTACCATGGCCGCTTCTGTGGTTAGCTCCTTCGAAGAAGGGAGATCTTTGTTGCCTCTAAGATCCTCCAGACTGGGACTCACCCCATGATTCAGTGTTGCGGTTGGACTCTTCAGCATCCCTTAAGCGTGACATGAGTTGGTCCACCAAGGCTTCCTGTTGGGATGTGAAGCGGTTAGTCACTTTAGCCACAACCCTGTCTAGATCTGCCCTAGTAATTGCTACCGGTTGTCCCGTGGCAGGGGTTGTCGGATTTGCCTGACCTTCATTTGGTACTGCTGTTGGAATGGGACGATTTACTTGATCTGTGATCACTGGATTTGGAATACTGCTGGTTGCGATGTTTTTTGCCTTTGTTAACATCTTTCTTCTGCTTGGGAGGCATGTCTTCCAAGCAATGAGCGATGCTGTTAGGAAGAAAGTTAAGTGGGAGAAGCTGAAGTCCGGGGTTCAGTTCTCAGTGAAAGCACCAAAAATGTTTGCACAAAAAATGGGCAAACACCTCCAAGTCGTATGATTTAGTTGATTTTATGTTGTTTTTACTGATCTGGATGATTTACGCAAATATGTAAAGAGCATGGACTAAACTGTAAAAGACACACAGATTTATAGTGGTTCACCCAGAATGTGCCTACGTCCACTTTATATATTATTTCTCCTTTCTTATTCAGATTACAAGTACAAAACTTTGATACAAGTATATGAAAGTTGTTTGAAAGTTCTTTTATTGCTTGAGCTCTCAAACTTGTCCTCCATTGTCGTACCCCTACCCCTCTATTTATAGAGTGAGGCTGGGGGTAGGGGTCTTGGATGTATATAGCTGCTGGTGGGCCTGGGCTGGTGCAATTTGGCCTGGCAAAAGTTGGTCCGGAATGCCTTGATCCGGTGGAACTTGGTCCGGTGGTGAGTGAGATTGGTTTTGGTTCGGTACTGCTATTTTGGAGTTGGTCGGCTGTAGGTGGAGTGGAGTTGGTTCGGCTATGCAGGGAAGTGGAGTTGGTTCGGCTATGCAGGGAAGTGGAGTTGGTTCGGCAATGGGTGGAGTGGAGTTGGTTCGGCTATGCAGGGAAGTGGAGTTGGTTCGGCTATGCAGGGAAGTGGAGTTGGTTCGGCTATGCAGGGAAGTGGAGTTGGTTCGGTGGTGGCTTCCCTCATCTTGGTTCGGTAATGCCAGTCTAGCGAAAATACGCCCAACAACAGTAAACTACAAACTTATAGTATTTAGGCTTGACAATTTTTGTGAATCCAAAGTGATATTTGTCTATTCCAAAATTAGTCTAATCAAGGTTAACATTAATATAATCCTATTATATTAACAGATTATTGGGATTTCTGTTTGATTAAAAGTGGTTTAATTTAGATTAACATATGTCTTTTAGCAAATTAATACCAATTTAATTTCAAATTCAATTTATATTTAAATAATATATTTCTCCAATTTAGTTTTTAAAATGCTTGATTAGATAGTGTAAATTAAACTTAACTACAAATAATTGTCTTATTAAAATGTTCCTACTCACCTCAGATCCAAGCTTTGCTCAAGATTGATCGAAAATCTACCCTCGTTTTCTTGCACCTTCCTTGATCCGACCTTCTTGAGTACTTTTTTTTTATTTCTGAGAAATTTAGTATTGGAGAGGAGAAAGAAATTTGATAGAGTTCGACGGTACAAAATGATTTCCATATGAATTTAGGTTTAGGTTATAGGTATATTTATAGGTGTTGTACGGCTTTTTGACCCGGCTATATATCTAGGGTGACTGGAGAATTTAGACTCGGTGATAGACAAGGAAAGTAGTACAAAGAGGTGACAACAAAGTCCAGAGATCAAGCACAGATGGCAACATGAGGTAATGATCAATTGAAGCCAAGGGATGAACCCTATAGAACATTCTAAGTATGGATTATAGTCTTAACTAGTCTAGTGATCGGGTATGATCCTCACCTCTATACTGGGGATTAGGTTGCATCAGCTTAGCTGTAACATCACCCATTTGGAGGCCCAAAACTAACCACTATGGATGATGCAGTCATCCATAGTTATTAATTCTTGGTGACCAAATAGAGTAATGTTAGACACATTGATATATCAGAAACACATAAATATGAAAAAAAATTAAACTCAATTTAAAACAAATTTCTAATTTCATTTCAGATTCATTACATAATCCCAAACATAAGCCACATTTAGAGAAATTACAATTTATTAAAAAATATGCCAAGAGTAACATATAAAGATGTCACCTTCATTGATCAGAGTCTAAATATAGGCAAAAAAAAACTTTGCCATTACATCAACAACACAACGGAATTAATCAAAAAGAACTCCTAATAGATAGCTTGCCTCCTGCATGTTTCCGGAAGCTTAATTGTCTAAAGGAGAACCTAAAAACCTTAACTCTCAAACTACTCAAAATCAATTGAGCACCAGAGAGTTTAAGGGGAAAACATAAACTTCGAGTCAGACAAAAAGTCTAGTGTGAATAATAACCTACCATATCGAACCATATATATATATATATAGTGAGATCACGCCACTTACGGAATGGGTTTTTCCCTCACTAGTATCTTAACCCAATTTATAATAACCATATACCACGCACTTGCATCCACAATGGTTAAGTCATAACATAATAAAATGTATCATGATGATATGCAAACATGCAATATGCACTGGATTTCCCATCCTCATTTACATGACTATATGTCTCAAGTTAGAGTTTCTAGGGTCACTATTAACCTATAGGTTTTCAACGGCTGACTAATAACATGTTCCAAGCTTACGGACTATCTGTCCGTTACATAGTTTTTATGGGATCACTAAGAACTTGTTGGTATCTACCAACAACATTATCCAACCATAGTTTTCATAGGCTTACTATGAATCTATTGGATTCTTCAATAATATCTCTCAGGTCATAGTTTTCATGGGCTGACTATGAACCTATTGACCTCTATCAATAAATTATTCCAGACATAGTTTTCGTGGATCACTAAGAATCTATTGGCCCCTGCCAATAACAATTTCCATAACAAAGTTTTTATAGGCTTACCAAGAACTTGTCTAAACCAATGATCTTTGATCAGCTTTGGGCATCTTATATTCTAGTCTATCTGACATCTTCGATGCAATTCAACTCACACAGGAGTTAATTCAATGTATATTTACTACTGGGTCAATCTAGCCGGTAATTCTGCCCTTAACACCCCAAAATGCAGTTATGGGTTAATCATGAAGTGAATATGATTACAGAAGCATACATGATAATTGATCAAAACAAAACAATATAACCGTCCATGATCTAATCCTGGTAATCATTTTCTACTAAAACATGGTTAATACCCTTAAACCGCTATTCTTGGCAAGGAAAACTTCCTCTAAGATTCCAAATTTTAAATGCCATTTCAAAACTCTTTTACATTGCCATGGGTTTCCCTTTTAAAAATGAGACTGGGTTTTCTTATTTGAAAGCTAAGGCTTTCGACTAGATCCTTCGGATCATTGTGACATCATTAGTTACCCTCCGTCACTATCTCTTTCGAAAGCATTACTTAAAATCTTAGACCTTCTCTTTCGAAACCATTAAAACGAAAGCATTGGAAACCTTCCTTTTGAAACACTGAAAAACATACCTTTCGAAGGCATTTAGCTCAAATAAGAATTTATGGAAGCATAGCTTCGAAACCATTTGAAAGTATCTATTTTGAAATCTTTGGGTTTAACACTAAATATAACTACTGGGTCAATGAGAAAAAAAGCCTAAGTATCTCTTTTGAAAGCATTGATCTCAAGTAAAAGAATTGGAGAAGAGGATAGCTTCGAAACCAAACTTTCGAAACCATTGCTTCTGAAACTTTTATTAAAAGTGGCTAAAACAACCCTTTCGAAAGCACTGAGGAAGCAACTTTAAAATTTAAAAGGACGAAAGCTTCCCTTTTGAACACTATAAAGAAAAGCGGCCACTGAGTGATTCGAAAGGTATGAATGCGGCAGCTAGGTATTGAATGAGCTCAAAATGCGGCAAGCCATTTGAAAGCTTCTTTGAAAACAAAGGCAAGTTAGATTGATTCAAAAGCTTATAAAAATGGCTTCAACCCCTTCTAAAGCATGCCTTCGACACAGTCCCTTCCACCTTTCTCCAATACAATAAATATCAATTACTTGATACTATGTGTATTGGTTTCGAATGGGTGCGAAAGGCCATTAGTGGAAGTATGGTGACAGAAGCAAGCAAATGGAAGTGGCGAAGTTGTAATTCAAAATAAAACCGACTTTTATGCCTTTCAACGTAATTCCTTTTTACCTAACTTGCCTAATTTGTCAAAATATGACTAGTTTCCAATTCTCTAAAAAAAATATTTTCGAAAGGCTACCGAATTCAACATTAACAACTGAAATCATTTTAAAAATAAGCCCTTCTCCTTAACAAAACATTTAAAACATTTAAGTCCTCTAACTTAAATAATTTAATATCGATGGTAAAACACTAAGGAAAAATCCACAAAAATAAAAACTATCAACTTTTAATATGTTTTCTAACATACATAAATTTTGGACCCAAAACATTACTTGATTACCTTAATTAATTTAAACCCCAAAATTAACTTTTTCTTTCATTCAAAATTCATAATAAATTATCCATAGCTTGGAATATTATGAAAATTTAAACCCTTCTCCAAAATAATGTTTTGCATAACGTATTCAAACATCGTGGCATTTGGAAAACAATTTGTACAATTTTAACCTTAAAATCGAATTATATTATCCTATACAAATCCTTGTTTAAATTATAACTTAGCATATAAATCAAAGAATATCATCATTCATCCAATCATACAAGTTTAAACATTAAACCCGAATTAAAATGTTCAAGAAGACTTATATGAGATGGTTTAGATCATTATTCACCTTTTCTAGATAAGGAACTTGAGATTTGATTTTTCTTTAACCTTCCTAGCTTGAATCTTAGCTTCTAATTGGATTTCTGGGCTCCTCTTCTACTAGGCTTATGGCTGGCCTTGTTTTCTTTTGTTTATATTTTTGTTTTTGTAAAAACGTAATGAGAATGAAAAGGTTTTACGGGGTTTAGGGGTTATAGGGTTCGGCTATTCGCATATTACCCTTGCCAAATTATCTTAAGTATATAACTTACAAATCATTCTTATAAATCCATTTAGATAAGGCACGACCCTAATTAGATCTCAAATCTCAATTTGCTTATCACTCTAGTCTCTACGCTATTCTATTTAATTTATCTAATTAAAGGTCCTGAATATGCTATTTTAAAATAGGGGTGTTACATTAGTAGTTCAACTCAATGAAGATTGGTCGATATCTTAATGTCCATAAGTCAAATATGGAAACACTTTTAGTGACATGGAGCTAACATGAAGAGGGACACACGAGAGGGATTGCGAGACCCAACTTGACCGTTAAGAAGGGTCAGGGCTGACCCCTTTTTCTTAGGATTTGGCCCTGGAAATCACTCATGTGACCTCGTTTGCATCTGCAGATTCCGCTAGAGATTTTTCAGGAAGATAGTTGACGGTCTCCCATTATAAATATAGGCTTTATGGTTCATTTGAGGGATCTTTACGCTGTTAATTACTTTGTACTCATTATATTCAGGGATTCTAATTCGATCCCTCTTGTATTCTAAATTCAAAGCCGTAAATAAAGCAATTTCATTAAAGTGGACATAGGCAATCAACGCCGAACCACTATAAATCCCTGTGTTCTTCTTTTTGATTATTTTCTGTTGGTGAATTGGTTGTTTCCTCTATTTTCATTTAGATTTCTTCAGTTATTTCTCTATAAATCTCTATAGGGTGTTTGTGACTACTTTTGGTGCAAACATTTTGGTGCTTTCATTGAGAATCTCAGTTCTCAACTTGATTGGATCTCATCATCTACTAGTGGATTCCATGATCCATGAGATAAGATCTGGATTTTTTCCTACAAAGTTTTTGTTTCAACTTAGATTTGGAAAAGATCTAGAAGGAAGCTGATAAAAATGGCCAGAAGAACTAAGTCTACTTATTGTGCTCCTGTTGAAGGCAACGACGATGCTTAGTGTTCTACAGGTTGATCAGAACGTACAAACAGCTATTGCCAATCCCCCGAATCCTGTTGATACCATCACCGAAGTTGATTTTGATGTCCCGATGAAGGAGTTGGTTGATATACGTCAACAACTCAAAGAACAAGTCCAAGATAACATTGATTTTAGAACTAGTTAAAGGATCAGCATGGCAAGACAAGGAGGGAGCCTACTCCATACTTAGGATCGGAGAATTCCTCTTCGTCTAACGATTATCATCAGAGCAGACGCCAAAAAACTGATGCGTATAACACTGGAACATTAGGACAGAACCAAGTGGCCCACTGCTAGCGTTCGACACCGATCAGCCATGATCCCTCTAGGGTGGTTAACCGCGATCCCTCCTCCAGTAGAGGGAATAACCAATCAACTGGAGGGGCCCTCTCCAGAGGTGCTACAATTGATCAGGGTGCTAGAGCTTCGATGAATGTAGTTGAACCACAGTTGAGAGATGATGGTAGGACCGCTGCTCAAGGGATGGATCGGGAGTAAGAGGAGCAAAGGCAACATGGTACTTCCCTTTAACATGGACAGGGACATTTACGTGAGGTAGAACACGACCACCACTTGGCGCAAACTCTTCAAACACCAGACTTAAAAGCCATGGTGAGGCAGATTGTGAAAGAAAGTTAGGGCTTAACCAATAATGATTGAGGACTATCCAAAAGCCATATTTCGTTCACCGATAACAATCTAAATGCAAAGTATCCATGGAGGTTTAATATGCCTTTGATGCCTACTTAAATGAGAAAAATCGATCCCAGGCAGCATCTTATGAGGTACAAATGGCTTATGGACTCCCCTAGAGCCCTTGATGTAGTCAAGTGCATATGTTTCCCTATTTTTCTAGAGGGAGTTGCGACCATGTGGTTCACAAAGTTACCACCGCGTTCTGTTTCTTCGTTTGATGCGTTAACAACAATTTTTTTGGAGCAGTTCCACATGCATTTGCCTCGCCCCAAAGATGTTATGTCTCTCTCCAACTTGGTAAAGGCACCAGGGGAGTCAGTTAAAGAGTACCTAGAAAGGTTCAATACAGTTGTTGAAGTTAGTAATTTGAATGGTGATGCAATACTTATGGCATTGACTATTGGAGTTGACCCTAATTCTGAATTCAGTGATTGGTTAGCAGGAAAGACTCCTTCCACATTAGACCGTTTCTTTTCAAAGGCGGCTCAGTTTCTAAGAAAGAAGGAGGCAAAGCGAATTAGAAAGAGGAATGTTGCGAGCCCAAGTGCTGAGGGAGTACAAAATAATGTAGCATTAAATACTTGTTGATAGTTCTTGGAATGTTCGGATTAATGTTTAGAATAAACCAAATGAGACAGAAAAAGGCGATGACAGAAACCGCGACCGAAGACGAGATTCTAGGAGAGGGAAGCCAAGGATCCCTACGTATGACACATACACGAATTTGAACATGTCATTAGAGAACATCTATCTATCGACCTGTAATACCCTGCAGTATTGAAACTCACCACGGAAAGAGTCGATGGAGAAGCAAAAGCAAATAGGGAAGTACTGCAGGTTCAACAATACCTATGGTCATAATACGAATGAGTGACGTCACTTGCATGGTATCATTAAGAAGTTAATTCGTGAGAGAAAGTTGCAACAGTTTATTAAAGCCTCGCTGGACATCGGGTAGGGAACATCCGACCCTAGTCGAGGAGAAGCTTCGCCTAGTGCCGAGGAACCTAGGTGGATCCGAGGAAGACTAGTTATTAATACCATTGTTGGAGGATCACATCCAGTCGACAGAAGTTGGCATGAAATTGAGCATTATGCAAATGTGGTCAGGCATGTTGATTTTGAATGTTGTTCAAACACGAAGGATGGTGCTCCGGTCAAGGAGCGACATACTATGACGGACAATATAGTATTTCATAGTAGAGACGCAAATAAGGTAGAGGTCACTACGATCAACACGATGGTAATCTTTTCCATGATCGGCCCTGCTATTGTGACAAAGATTTTGATTGATTATGGCAATTCCATAAACATTATTTTCATGAGGGCTTACAACTAGATGAGAATGGAGGCCAAAGACATGAAATAGTGCAAAGACCACATCCACGGCTTTAACGGTGTCGCTATTGAAACAGTAGGCTATGTCGAGCTACTGGTAGTGTTAGGGGAGGACATCTATCGGAAAGTGCGGATGCTGCTATTTGTTGTGTAGGATGTGGACTCTTCATACAATTCCTTTTTAGGCTAACCAACTTTTGCCGAATTCTAGGTAGCTCTTGCCCCTTAGTGCTTGACACTAAAATTCTAACCAGACAACGGTTTGGGAGTTATTTATGGAGACCGGGTGATTGGACGTGCCTATTATTTGACTGAGTTTAGGGATGCTCAGTGAAAGGAGAAAGTAAAAGGTATAGAGAAGTCTCTCTGCATAAAAACCAATGAGGCTTAGCAACCATCGTTTGGGCCTTGGCTTGGGCACCACAGTCGGTTCTACAAAGATATAGATCCAAGATACGAAGAAGAAGAGCCCAAAGAATCCAAGGCTGCACCCGCTGAGCTGACAATCAACATCACGGTTATTCATGAGGACCCCTCACAGGTCCTAAAGATCGGATAACAACTTAGCCTAGTGATTGTAACGGAGTTAGCTTGTCTTCTTCGAGCGATTCTTGATGTGTTCGCTTGGACCCATTCTGACATGTGTGGGAACTCACTAACCATCGTGAGCCATGCATTGAATATCGACCCGAGGCATGTCATGGTGAAACAAAAGCAATGCGGCATGGATCCGAAGAGATCTACCGCCATTAAAGAGGAGGTGGATAGGGTCAAAAGCAACATGTTTATCTGCGATGCCCTCTACCCTAAATGGGTATCTAATCCTTTTCTCGTGAGAAAAGAAAATAGGAAGTGGTAGACATGTGTTGACTATTCAGACCTAAGTAAGGCATGCCTGAAGGACACCTTTCCACTTCCAAGGATCGATGAGCTGGTACACTCGATCGCTGGACATGAATTACTCCATTTATGGACGGGTACTCCAGATACAATCAAATGTCGATGCTCGTCCCTGACCAGTAGCACACCAGTTTCATTACCAATCAGGGATTGTATTACTATGTTGTGTTGCCGTTTAGGCTAATGAATGCTAGAGCTACCTACCAAAGACTGCTCAACCGGATGTTCGAAGACCAGATCAGACGATCGATTGAAATTTATGTGGATGATATGCTCGTGAAGTCAGAATGATCAAACGACAACATCGATGACTTAGCGAAGATGTTCAATGTTCTCCGAAAATATGGAATGAAACTCGATCCCTTGATATGCACTTTCTGCATTACGTTATGGAAATTTATAGGTTTCATCGTTGACTTTCATGGAATCGAAGAAAATCTGGAGAAGATTCAAGCAATTCGAAACATCTAAGTGCCGGAAACGATCAACTAAGTATAGTGCCTTAATGGGAAGGTCGTCGCCTTAAGCAGAATCATCTCCAAGGCCATCGACAAGTGTATTCCCTTCTTCGATTTAATAAGGAGAGGGAACACTATAAGAAAATTTATTTTTTGCAGCATGAATGGGCAGAATTTTAATGAAATTGCTGCAATTATCTAGATGGAATTATTAAAAGAAAAGAAAAACAACCCCTGAAATGCTGTGCAAGTCATCCAGCGGGAAAATAAAAATATGTCGCCTCTTTCCTAAATAGCTCAACGTCGACACCTCTCCCCACGTATCCCTATCCCAAATTCAATTAAAAATTGAACTCTTATTTCACTCAAAAATCCACTGTCTATCTCCAAAAATCTTATTCCTCTCTCGCAAACAGCCCTACCACCGAGCCCACCGAGGCCACCAGCCCCATCTACACCATCGTATCAAATATCGAAAAGAAGTCCTTAGTTCAGCACCTTTTGGTACATCATCTCCGTCACAGCCAATAGGACCAAGAACACCACCGATGCTGCAAGTATCAGTATGAACCCAAACGGGTGCCTGCTTTTTGGTATGTTCGTATTGGAGTCATCGTGGTTGGGGTTGACTCCAAGGAAAGCAGTAGAGAAGGTGATGAGGATGATGGAGTTGAGGATTGGGGAGGTGAGCTTTTGGGAGCTGAGAAAGAAGGTGAAGATGGCGTTGAAGGCGTGCTGGGTTGATGAGACGAGGGAGAAGGTGTAGACTGGGAGGTAGAGGAGGTCGTAGGAGTACATGAGGTTGTCCAGGTAGGAGGCTTGCTTAATTAGTTCAACGTATGTGATGTTAAAGTGTAGTACTTAATTTTGTGTATCAGGAACCTTGCTTATGACAACTGAGAGGAGAAAAGTTATTTGGGAAATTAATGGTGAGCGACTTCAACAAGTTTAAATTTAAATAATTCTCAAATATGTGACAGTTTTGTAAAAATACAATTTTTATTTTATGTCTAATATATCACTGATTTACCTTGTCTTTAGATGTTTTTTATGTGATTTTGCTGAAATAGCAAGTCATGTAAATGTTGAATAATTTTTTTGCTCCGATATGTTTTGTAGAAATAGAGAATGGTTATCAAAAGTTGTTTTTAGAAAACTTTATTATCAAAAATATGAATATTTTAATCAAAAGGTTAGTCTACTGAAAATATTTTATTAACACCTTTCCAAATATTGAGTGTTGAAACTTGAAGTACCCGTTGAATACTAGTAATAATGTGAGATTAGACTCTCATTTTTATATAGAAAAATTAAAATAACTCCTAAGATACATACCTCCTAAGTTTGATTTAGTTCTCTGCTAAATTACCTGTCTTTTTTTATTAATATCAACCTTTGTCTACTTTTAGGTCACGAAAATTGAGTTGTTGCAAAATACTTCAAATTGTAAAAGTAATTTATTAGCTACTGTTGTTATTTACTATTGTCGATCTACCACAATCGGTTCCTTTAATTCAAAATTAATTACTGATATTTGTATCAAATGATTAAAATAGATAGAGATGCATGTTTGTTTACTATAGACTCATTACCTCTTTATATTATCATGTTTCCAAATTTTCAATTATGCTTACCATAATTATTATAATCTATTGTTTAGTGTTAGAGGATATATGAGCTTATAGTATTAGAAGAAAATTTTAAGTTTTTGACTTATGTTTGATGTCTCTCTATGAGTGATTGCAATAAATATTTTGATAGGTATTTTCCAACTACCCTATTGAATTAGTGAGCTGCAAATGACCATAACTATCTTATCCTTATTTATGTGTGGGTACTTTTAGTATGTTGGTTTCTTATGTGTCTTGGTTGCTATATACTTAATTTTGGCTAGTAACAAGGTTTTTTTGAATGCACGCATTTATGGTTGAAATCATACTTATCATGATTAGATCACGACTTGAATCAAGATTTCGATGATTCAACTGGTTGAATCGTCAAAACTGTGCTTTTATTTAATTGTTGAAAATTTACAATATTACAAGTTATATGCAAAAGTTTTATGCAACACAAACCCTGATAAATTATAGATTGAAAGATGAAACTGTAAGAAAATTCCTACTCTAAGGAATTTAATGTATATAACGAGTACGAACACGTTCTACGTGCACACGGAGTTTAACAAAACATTGAATTGCTAAATTCATAATATATAAGCATATACACAATTTTGAATACTTATAACATCCCATAAGCTTTACTTTGCATATTTAACATTTTTAGCATTATATGGATACATAGTAGCTTCATTAATAAAGAATTAACAATTGTTATCTTGTTTTGGTCTCTTGGAACATATCCCAACTGTGATTTGATTTCAGCCATTAGGCATAACCTAATAACACATGGAAGAACAAAGAATATGATCTAAATTAAAATAAATATGCTGGTGAGGAGGAAAAATTAAAATGATACTGGGATTTATGTAGTCCATGAGACTAGTCAATGAATGAAGAAATGTATAATCTGTCTTTATGAACTATTTGTTCCTAGTTCTTGATTCTTACAGTTTTGTAATTATATCGTAGAATATATGAAATAGAAGCAACCCTTTGTAATTTTATCTGCATGGTAATATTACTTTAGTTAGGTTAGATAATTCTGAAATAAACATATAATTTAACATTTACAAGCAAAATACTTTGTATAGATGGTATTATTACTTTAGTTATATGTTGCCAGGTAATGGACGATTTTTTCTTCATTCCAGGAATTTGTATTATCCATTCCATGTTGGAAAGGGTTTGAGATCTAGTTCTAATGTCAGGAGCTAAAAAACATATCAGTTACTACTAATTAAAGGCTGTAAGTATTAATTTTTCTATCGAATATCCATATTCAAGTAATTTGCTATCAAATAATAGCAATGTTTGCATACTTTTGCTTCAGTGAATACATACTTTGTACTTTACACACTGAACTTGCTAAAATGCACCATTATACAGATGTTTCTCCACTGGTTTTTAGCAATGATAACTTTCTAAAATGAACCATTATGCTGAACTGGAGATACTTGGATTACTTTTTGTAATCGAGAAATAAAAGGTTAAAAAAATGCTATTTTCAAGACCAATCCGTGCATGCTATACTTGATCTATGATTGTTAAATACTATAATTTTGATTTTTGGTAGGTTAGATTAAGAATTCATATCAGTTCTTGAAATGGTTTCCGTAGTTCTATAAATACCAAATATGTGAACATCCAAAAATGAGAAAGCTTTTTTCCTTAGGCTGATTTTGGAAGTCATGATTGAGTTTGTTTATTATGATATCTATACTGAAAATTATTATCAAATTGGCATTGCTCCAATGCTCATATAACAAACTCATAGTCTTTAGGCATGCTATAAGGTACTAGGTGAGTTATATTCTATTTATTATTTCATATTTTCGTTCATTTGAGCACAAAAGCCACAACAGAGTCCTACACATTTACAAGGCATGGTGCCAAGAGCACTATATATGATAGTTACAAAAATGCACTGGTCACTAGTTAAGACGCCATGTTGAATTGGCTTTAATATAAATGTGTGAAACAATCTGTCGCACAGAAGCTAAATTCTTAACTAGCTCAAATGAACAGGTTGAAATGTCCTAGAATGTATTGGACTTTAATCTGAAGAAACAGGCTGAAAGAGAAGACAGTACAGGTTGGAGCTGAACTGACCATATAAAGAATTGAATAAAAAGAATCCCAGATTTAAAGCATTGATCCAAGTCTGAGAACGATCGTTAATACATGACTGAGGCACTTGAACTGGAACCAAAGAGAAGAATGAAAGGCAGATATGGTGAGCGTTGACCGTCGTTGGAACTGAATTCTAAAGTGGAATGATGAGCTTGAAGTAGACAAAGTCTGAATTGAAAAAATATGTTTTAGCATTTCCAAATACATTAAAATTAACAGTATGGAACCGAGCATGGCCAAAAACTATGTGAGTATTGCCTCATGAAACAGAGTTGACGACTGAAATGAAGCATGTTGAAAAGGTTGAGATTAGGCAAACAATGAGATGGGGGAGTGACGCTGGGTACATGAGGCATGGGACATGTAGCTTGCTATTAAGGAAAATTGTGAATGGATTGAAGCATATGAGCATTGTTGGCAGTTAGCATGAAGTATACTTGATTTAGGTATAATATCGAATTTGGCAAAGTTATGAATAATCTATTATATATATTGCATGTAGAATAACATTAAACACTATTATAACCATATATGCTAATATTTAGCATATTATATTTGTCACGGTTCCTTCCTAATACATGATGCAGCGCAACCCATAATTGTCAAAGACCTAAGTCGTCCAGGACTTAACGAAGCGGCTATAAGTCGTCCACGACTTAGCGAAGCTGAAGACCTAAGTCGTCCACGACATAACGAAGCAGCTTTAGGTCGTCCACGACATATCAAAGCAAGAGATAAAAGGTTACGACCTAATAATGCAATCCAGGCTATGAATTCTGTGGAGAAGCTAAGTCGTTGCAAAGTCTTAGGTCGTTCACGACTCAACTCAAGCGGGTCACGACCTAAGGAAGGAGATTTAAGTCGTCCACGACTTAAGGGAAAGGGGATACGACTTAAGGCTACAGGAGGGGCGCCACGAGACAATGAAGTAACAGCACGAGTTGAGAATGCGCAAGACTTAAGTCGTGAACTGGGTTAAGTCGCTTGTCGTTGAGTCGTGAGTCGCGGCACCTGCTAACTCGTGGGCATTGATAAGTCGTGAGGTTTTAAGTCATATGTCGTGGGGGTTTTGTTGAACTGTTGTATATATGTGTTGAGTCGTCTGTACATAAGTCGTAGGTCGTGTGCGTTGTATCTTAGGTCGCAGGATTGTAACTCTGTGTTGTAACTCGTTGAGTCGCTGAGTCGTGATGGTTGAGTCGCTGCCGACTTATGACGAGTCATAAGTCGCAGGTGTGTTGCAGATTGTACTAAGTCGCAGGTTATAAGTCGGAAATGACTTAAGTGTTGTACATTTTGGTGCGTGAGTTGTAACGCCTATAAATTGGCAGGTTGGGTCATTTGTAAAGGTTGTTGATTTTGGAATAAAATTCTTGTTTGTTAGCTTTGTGCTTTCAATTAAATTGGTAGTCGAGTTTAATCTCCTATCTCCACCTTCGACATTCGAGTGCGCTCGAATCTTCGATCGTTGAAGCCGATTCGCGGAATCAAGTGCGCTTGATCAACGCTCGAAGAATTGAAGATCTCTTTTACGGTATTGTGCACGATCAACGTGTCAGAGATAGCTAGAATTCGATATCTTCGGATCAACGAATTTGGGAATTTCAGTATTCATCAATCCACCGATTGCTACTTTCATCGATCTACCTAGTTTTTTGTTAATCCGCTGCGTCATTTTGGTATCAGAGCTTGTTTTAGCCAATCATATCTAAATCAAGTCTTGGAGCCGAGAATTTGAAGTTTGAAGTGTTGGAGAGCGAATTTGTATCATTCGAAGAAGCTTGTTGTTCATAGTGTTCATCGCAAAATTGCAACAAGGTTGGAGATTTTGATCCATTTCATTTTGGATCAAAGTTTGAAAGGTGTTTGGATTTGCGCGGGGTGTTGTTTGCGCGCCAAGAGGAATTTGAACTGTGACGAGCTAAGGAGCGTACGAGATAGTGAAGCACCAAGCTTGAGTTAGGTCGATCGTGGGCCAAGTCGAGCTAAGTGTTGTGAAATTTTTGAAGTTTTGTTTTGAGCTTGTGAAATTTTGACAATGCCGCCAAGAAGAGCTAACCGCCATCAAAATATTAAAGCATTGTATAGAAGAGAAGAGGCCGATGAATGGAGCAAAGAATTAATGAAAATTTTAATGAGAAGCTTAATGAAGGAATTGGTCGAATCGAGAAGATGATGCTGGAGATGAATCAAAATCAGAGAAGGGTTTCACCTGAATCTAACCATGGGAGAAGTAGAGTTTCGCCACATTCCAATAGAGAGAGAAGTAATGATAATGATCATAGAAGTGTGAGCCGAGACAGTTATAGAAATGTTGATGATCGGGAACGTGATCGGAGGAATAATGGTAGTAGCGATGTTGGTGGTCGGGATCGACATCGATATACATCTGATTTTGAAGAGGAGTTTGATGGAGGTAGTGTCCATGGACGAGGCCAAGGAAGAAATCAATCAGAGTATGATCATAAGTGGGAATCTGGGATGAAGACTGAAATACCGGAATTCAAGGGTGGTATGCAAGCTGAGGAGTTTTTGGATTGGTTGTCTAATGTGGAAGAGATTTTTGACTTCAAGGAGGTTCCAGAACATCGTAGAGTGAAGTTGGTTGCTACAAGGTTGAGGGGTAGAGCTATGGCATGGTGGTAGCAGACTAAACTAACACGGGAGAGAATGGGGAAGTCAAAGACTGAATCTTGGGATAAGATGAAGAAACTGATGAGAGCTACATTCTTACCTTATAACTATCAGTCGCTTATGTATCAGAGGTTGCAAAACTTGAGACAAGGGATGAAATCTGTGAATGACTATGCTGACGAATTTTATCAACTGATTGCAAGGAATGATATTATGGAGACAGAAGAACAATTGACAGCTAGATTTGTTGGGGGGTTGCGAATGCAGATACAGGATATGGTTAACATGTTTGATCCCAGATCAGTTGCTGAATCACACCAGAAGGCGTTGGCTTGGGAGAAGCAGGGAAAATGAGGAGGTGGTGTGTTTACAAATTCCAACAATCCAGTGAAGGGTGTTAGTGGAAGTTCTAATGTTTCAAAAGCTGTTACAAAACCAGTTGTGAATGAGGTTGGGAAGGCGAAAGTCAATAATGGTTTCAAGTGTTATAATTGCCAAGAAATGGGCCACAAAAGTAATGAATGTCCAAAGCCGAAGAAGAGAGCTATGATAGCGGAGGTTGAGGATGAGGACGAGGAAGCCGAATGTTCAATTCACCACCTGATGAGGGGGAAGAAGAAGTGTCGGGAGACGAAGGTTGTAATCTGATGATGAGGAGGTCTTGTTTGACACCAAAGCAAGAGGAGGATTGTAGTTGGTTAAGGAGCAATATTTTTCAGTCAACATGCACTATTCTGGGGAAAGTTTGCAAATTTGTTATTGATGCTGGAAGCTACGATAATATAATTTCTTCAGAAGCTGTGAGGAAGCTGGCATTGAAGACTGAGAAACATCCGAAACCGTACAAGTTGGCTTGGTTGAGAAAAGGCGGGGAGGTGAAGGTTGGACGAAGGGCTTGTGTGAATTTTTCAATTGGAAAGAAATACAAGGATGAAATCTGGTGCGATGTGGTAGATATGGATGTCTGTCATTTGTTGCTGGGAAGACCGTGGCAGTATGATAGGGCGGTGCAACATGATGGGCGTACCAACAGTTACAGTTTTATGTTTGAAGGCACAAAGATTACTCTAGTTCCAAAGAAGCGTCAACAAGAGGAAAACAAACTGGAGGAGATTGAAGAGTTGAAAACTTTATTATCATTGAAGGAGTTTGTTAAGGAGGTTGAAGAGGAGCCCGAAGTATTCTTGTTGATTGGACGAGAGAGTCGTGAAGAGGTTGAGATTCCATAAAAAGTGAAACCAGTGTTGAATGAGTTTGAAGATGTATTCCCAGATGAGTTACCAAAGGAGTTACCGCCATTAAGAGACATTTAACATCAAATTGATCTTATTCCGGGAGCTATGTTGCCGCACAGACCACATTATCGAATGAGTCCGAAGGAACATGAAGAATTAAGGAGGCAGGTGGAAGAATTGCTTGAACATGGACGAATACAGGAGAGTTTGAGTCCATGTGTTGTACTAGCATTACTCCTACCGAAGAAGGATGGTTCATGGAGGATGTGCACCGACAGTCGGGCGTTAAATAAGATTACACTGAGATATAGATTTCCGATACCGAGGCTTGATGATTTGTTGGATCAATTAAGCGGAGCTACTATATTTTCGAAGATTGATTTGAAGAGCGGTTATCATCAAATTCGAATCAGACCAGGAGATGACTGGAAGATGACATTCAAGACGAGGGAAGGATTGTATGAATGGCTGGTCATGCCGTTTGGTCTTTCAAATGCACCGAGTACATTTATGCGGGTGATGAATCAGATTTTTAGACCATTCATTGGGAAGTTTGTGGTGGTGTATTTTGATGATATTCTGATATACAGTGGAAGTGCAGAGGAACATTTGCAACATCTGAGAGAAGTGTTGATGGTTCTGCGACAGGAATAGTTTTATGCTGCAACAAAGAAATGCGTGTTCATGACGCATAATGTTTTATTTCTGGGGTATGTTGTATCGGGAGAAGGAATACAGGTGGACCAAAGTAAAATTGAAGCTATCAGAGATTGGCTGCAACCCAAGACGATAACGGAGGTTCGGAGTTTTCATGGGTTGGCTTCATTCTATCGGAGGTTTATTCCACACTTTAGTAGTGTGATGGCACCTGTTACAGATTGTATGAAGGGTAAACAGTTTTCATGGTCAGAGGAAGCAGGGAATGCTTTTGGGAAGATCAAGGAGTTGCTGACGTCTGCACCAATTCTAATATTACCAGATTTTCAGTTAGTATTTGAACTACATACTAATGCATCCAAGGTTGGGATTGGAGGAGTGTTGAGTCAGAGGGGACGTCCTATTGCATATTTCAGTGAGAAGCTATCGGGAGCGAAGATGAGATATAGTACATATGATGTGGAATTTTATGCTGTTGTGCAAGCTATTAAACATTGGAGACACTATCTATTTCAGAAAGAGTTTGTTCTTTACACTGATCATGAGGCGTTGAAGCATTTACAAGGGCAAGACAAGATTTCCGCGAGACATGCATCATGGATTGCATATCTGCAACAGTTTACGTTTGTTGTGAAACACAAATCGGGAGTGACGAATCATGTTGCGGATGCGTTGAGCAGAAGGAATCATTTGTTGACTACAATGAAGGTCGAAGTGACAGGGTTTGGTGCGCTACCAGAAGTAATTGTTGAAGATCCTTACTTTATGAAGTTTGTAGATAAAGTCAAGAATGGGGAGACGGATGAGTTTATAATGGTGGATTATTTTCTGTTCAGGGGAAATCGATTATGTATACCGGATTGCAGTTTACGGTTGAAGATTTTGAAAGAATTGCATGAGGAAGGTCATGTGGGTAGAGACCGTACATTACAGCTGATTTCTCAATCTTACTTTTGGCCATCAATGATGATAGAAGTGGAAAGGTTTGTGGAGCGATGTCATATCTGTCAGGTTTCGAAAGGATCTGCGACCAACACTGGATTATATATGCCGTTACCTGTACCAACTAAGCCTTGGGTTGATGTGAGTATGGACTTTGTGTTGGGGTTACCGAGAACACAACGTGGTAACGATTCCATTTATGTGGTGGTTGACCGATTTTCGAAAATGGCACATTTTATTGCTTGTAAGAAGATGGCGGATGTTGTTCATATTGCTCAATTATTTTTCAAAGAAATCTATCGACTTCATGGATTGCCAGAATCTATTGTGTCGGATAGGGATAGTCGTTTCCTGAGTCATTTTTGGCTAAGTTTGTGGAAGATGATCGGAACGAAGCTGAATTTTAGTAGTGCTTACCATCCACAAACTGATGGGCAAACAGAGGTGGTTAACAGATCGCTGGGGAATTTATTGCGATGTCTGGTGAAAGATAATCTGAAGAGTTGGGACATGAAGTTATGTCAGGCAGAGTTTGCTCATAATCATGCAGTGAATCGTAGTATGGGATTCAGCCCATTTCAGATTGTATATTCTAGTATGCCAAAGGGACCGTTGGACTTAATGGTAGTACCACAACCAAAGGGGACGGTTAAACGAGCTGTTGATTTTGTTGATGGGTTGACTGAATGTCATAAAATCGTCCAGGAACGATTGGAAAAGGCGAATGAGAAGTATAAACGCTCTGCAGATCTGAAGCGAAGAAGTGTTGAGTTTAATGAAGGAGATTTGGTATATGTTGTGTTAACAAAGGACCGTTTTCCAGTGGGCGCTTATAACAAGTTGAAAGCCAGAAAAATTGGTCCTGTAGAAGTCATGAAATGGAATAATGAAAATGCTTATAAGTTGAAGCTGCCGGAGGATGTATATACATCTGATGTGTTTAATGTTAAACATCTGGTACCTTATTATGGGGATGAGGAAGCTGATGTGGAAGAATTTACAAATTCGAGGATGAATTTTTCTTAACCTGGGGAGGATGATGCAGCACAACCCATAATTGTCAAAGACCTAAGTCGTCCACGACTTAACGAAGTGGCTATAAGTCGTCCACGACTTAACGAAGCTGAAGACCTAAGTCGTCCACGACATAACGAAGCAGTTTTAGGTCGTCCATGACATATCAAAGCAAGAGATAAAAGGTTACGACCTAATAATGCAATCCAGGCTACGAATTCTATGGAGAAGCTAAGTCGTTGCAAAGTCTTAGGTCGTTCACGACTCAACTCAAGCGGGTCACGACCTAAGGAAGGAGATTTAAGTTGTCCACGACTTAAGGGAAAGGGGCTACGACTTAAGGCTACAGGAGGGGCGCCACGAGACAATGATGTAACATCACGAGTTGAGAATGCGCAAGACTTAAGTCGTGAACTGGGTTAAGTCGCTTGTCATTGAGTCGTGAGTTGCGGCACCTGCTAACTCGTAGGCATTGATAAGTCGTGAGGTTTTAAGTCGTATGTCGTGGGGGTTTTGTTGAACTATTGTATATATGTGTTGAGTCGTCTGTACATAAGTCGTAGGTCGTGTGCGTTGTATCTTAGGTCGCAGGATTGTAACTCTGTGTTGTAACTCGTTGAGTCGCTGAGTCGTGATGGTTGAGTCGCTGCCGACTTATGATGAGTCGTAAGTCGCAGGTGTGTTGCAGATTGTACTAAGTCGTAGGTTATAAGTCGGAAACGACTAAAGTGTTGTACATTTTGGTGCGTGAGTTGTAACGCATATAAATAGGCAGGTTGGGTCATTTGTAAAGGTTGTTGATTTTGGAATAAAATTCTTATTTGTTAGCTTTGTGCTTTCAATTAAATTGGTAGTTGAGTGTAATCTCCTATCTCCACCTTCGACATTCGAGTGCGCTCGAATCTTCGATCGTTGAAGCCGATTCGCGGAATCAAGTGCGCTTGATCAACGCTCGAAGAATTCAAGATGTCTTTCATGGTATCGTGCGCGATCAACGTGTCAGAGATAGCTAGAATTCGGTATCTTCGGATCAACGAATTTGGGCATTTCAGTAATTATCAATCCACCGATTGCTACTTTCATCGATCTACCTAGTTTTTTGTTAATCCGCTGCGTCAATACAACACTCCTTTTCTTCTTTTTTACTTGTTCCTTTTATTGATATGGTAAACATGACTCTTTACAGAACTATTTCTAAACTCACACCCTTTCTATAGGAAAGAACCTTCATTCCACTGCTGATGCAGCGCAATCTGCCAATTCATCAGAATGGAATCGTTCAAGGCCCTTAGGTCGCTCACGACCTAGTGAAACCTTAGGTCGTTCACGAACTTGTGAAGGTCATTCATGAGTTAATGGAATCAGTGTTAAGTCATGCAAGTCACTAAGCGAGATAAGCGAACCAACATTAGGTCGCTCCGACCTTTCGAATGTGGACTGTTTCGAGTTAAGACCTAAGTTAGGTCGTGGGAAGATAGGTCGCTCGATCTTATGTCGCTGGGAAGATAGGTCGCTCGATCATATGTCGCTGGGAAGATAGGTCGCGGGAAGATAGGTCGCTCAATCTTATGTCGCTGGGAAGATAGGTCACGGGAAGATAGGTCGCTCAATCTTATGACGCTGGGAAGATAGGTCGCTACCTTGTATTTTAGGTCGCTCAAGTGTTAGGTCATTATGTGTAATGTGTTAAGTCGCTTATATGTTGTATATATTAAGTCGTTTACTGTTGTACTTTGTTAAGTCGGGTGCTGTGTTGAGCATTGTGATGTAAGTGTTGTGTTGTATTGTATTTGATGGTTTTCTTTAAGTCGCGTCTGTTAAGTCGTTAACGACCTATGTTAGGTCGCGTGTACATGTATGTTGAGTCGCTGTTTGATTTAGGTCGCCGGTTTGATAGGTCGTTCACGATCTAGTGTTGAGTTGTAAGCCTATAAATAGGCGGGTGGTGTCATTTGTAATAGTTAGTTGATTTGGAATAAACTTTTGTTTGAGTGCTTTGTGCCTCTTTGAAATTGGTAGTTGAGTGTAATCTCATATCTCCACCTTCGGCATTCGAGTGCGCTCGAATCAACGATTGTTGAAGCCAATTCACGGTATCAAGTGCGCTTGATCAACGTTCGAAGAATTGTAGATCTTCTTTCACGGCATCGTGCGCGATCAACGTGACGAAGATAAATAGATTCCGACATCTTGAGATCAACGAAATTGGGTGTTGGATGGAATCTTACCATCGAACCAGCCTAGCCGAACCATCATCACCGGGTCAACACAGCCACGAACGAACCAACCAACAGGCCATCCTCCACCGATCCAAGTTACAACCGGACCAGCTCCACCAAAACTCCACAACCGGTCTCTCCGAACCAAATAACATCTCACCCAACATGCTTCCCACCGAACCAGGAACACCGGTCCACTCAACATGCTTCATACCGAACCATGCTCCTACCGGACCAACTCACTTCCACCATGCTCCTACCGGACCAACATCAATACCGGACCAACTCACTTCCACCATGCTCCTACCGGACCAACTCATTTCCACCATGCTCCTACCGAACCATGCTCCTACCGGACTAACTCACTTCAACTCCATCCTACCGAACCAGCTGCCACCGGACCGAGACGTTCTGAACCATGCTCCTTCCGGACCAACAATACCAGGCCAGGTTGCGTCAGCCCAGGCCCACCAGCTGTTATATACATCCATGAACCATACCCCCAGCCTCACTCTATAAATAGAGGGGCAGGGGTACAACAATGGGGGACAAGTTTGAGAGCTCAAGCACGGAGAGAACTTTCAAACAACTTTCTTTTACTTGTATAAAAGCTTTGTACTTGTAATAAAAAGAAGAGAAGAGAAATAACATATAAAGTGGACGTAGGCACATTCTGGCTGAACCACTATAAATCTGCGTGTCTTTTTACAGTTTAGCCCCTATTTTTCATATATTTGCATAAATCACTCAAATCACTAAGAACAACACAAGATCTACTAAATCATACAACTTTGAGGTGTTTGTCCATTTTTGTGCAAACATTGGGCGTTTGGTATTTTCAATACACCGATTGCTACTTTCACCGTTTCATACATTTTTGGTTATCCGCTGCTGCATCATTTGGTATCGGAGCTAGACTTAGCCAATCATAGCTAAGTCGAGTCTTGGAGCCAATTCTTATTGAAGAGTTCAAGCCGACCCAATGGAGTTTAGGCCGAGCTAGTTGAAGGGCGTGAAATGTTTGAGCCGTGCATAGTTTGTTCATTTGTAGATCAAGGCCGAGAATTAAAGTTGTGAAGTTTTAACAATGCCGCCTAGAAGAGCTAATCGCCATCAGAATGTTGAAGCGTTGTATAGGAGAGAAGAAGCCGAGCAAATGGAACAACGCATCAACGAAAAGTTTAATGAAGGCATTGGGAAGTTAGAGAAACTGATGAATGATATGAATCAAAGTCAAAGGAGAAGGTCGCCAATCTCGAAACATGGAGGAAACAGAGTTTCACCATCAGTTACGGAAGCGAGGAGGGTGTCGCCGCAATCTTACCGAGAAAGAAGAGAATCTTCAATTTCATTGAGAAGAGAACATCATGAGTATAGAGATGAAGAGAGAAGAACTCCACGTGAGTTTGAACATGAGCCATACCGTGATGATGAAAGACAAAGTAGAAGAGATATGCGTGATCATAGAGATGTGGGTGGTCGAGATCATTATCGAAGTACATCTGTTTTTGATGAATATGGTTATAGATGTAGTGCTCATTATCGAGATCGAGACCAAGTACGAAATGCATATCGGGATGTTGAAGATGATCGTCGATGGGAATCGGGGATGAAAACTGAAATTCTAGAATTCAAGGGTAGAATGGTAGTAGAGGAATTTTTGGATTGGGTTTCAAATGTTGAGGAAATTTTTGACTTCAAAGAAGTTCGTGAGCATCGTAGAGTGAAGTTGGTTGCTATACGATTGAAAGGAAGAGCTATGACATGGCGGCAGCAAACTAAACTAACACGGGAGAGAATGGGAAAGTCAAAGATTGAGTCATGGGAGAAGATGAAGAAGTTAATGAAAGCCACATTCTTGCCGTATAATTATCAGTCTCTTATGTATCAACGATTGCAGAATCTGAGACACGGAACAAAGTCAGTGAATGATTATGTGGATGAATTTTATCAATTGATTGTGAGGAATGATATCATGGAGACTGAGGAGCAGTTGACAGCTAGATTTGTTGGAGGGTTTAGAATGCAGATTCAAGATATGGTGAATATGTTTGATCCCAGATCTGTTACTGAAGCACATCAAAAAGCTCTAGCTTGGGAGAAGCAAGGTAGGAGAGGTGGTGGTGTGTTTACAAATTCCAACAATCAAATGAAAGGGGCTAGTAGCAATACGAATGTTTCTAAGGCTGTTGCAAAACCAGTTGTTAGTGAAGTTGCTAAGACCAAGGTCAATAGTGGTATCAAATGCTTCAATTGTCAGGAGTTTGGTCACAAAAGCAATGAATGTCCAAAGCCAAAGAAGCGAGTGATGGTTGCTGAGGCAGAGGATGAGGAAGTAGAAGCTGAAAGTTCTAATTCACCACATACTGAGGAGGAAGAAAATGTGTTGGGAGATGAAGGGTATTCATTAATGATGAAGAGGTCGTGTTTGACGCCAAAGTAAGAGGATGATTCAAGTTGGTTGAAGAGTAACAATTTCCAGTCAACGTGCACTATCTTGGGAAGAGTTTGCAAGTTTGTCATCGATGCGGGAAGCTGTGATAACATCATTTCTACCGAGGCTGTGAAGAAGTTAGCATTGAAGACTGAGAAGCATTCGAAACCTTACAAGTTAGCTTGGTTGAGAAAAGGTGGGGAGGTAAAAGTTGGACGAAGAGCTTGTGTGAATTTTTCGATTGGGAAGAAATACAAAGATGAAATTTGGTGTGATATTGTGGATATGGATGTATGCCATCTGTTGTTGGGGAGACCATGGCAGTATGATATGGCTGTGCAACATGATGGTCGTACTAACAGTTACAGTTTCATGTTTGAAGCTACCAAAATCACTTTAATTCCTAAGAAGCGACAACAAGAAGAAAGCAAGTTGGAGGAGATTGAAGAACTTAAAACTTTGCTATCTTTGAAGGAGTTTGTTAAGGAAGTAGAAGAGGAGCCTGAAGTATTTTTGTTGATAGGACGTGAGAGTAATGAAGTGGTTGAAATTCCTGAAGAAGTAGAACCAGTGCTGGAAGAATTTGACGATGTATTTCCCAAAGAGCTGCCAACAGAGTTACCATCATTGAGGGACATACAACACCAAATAGATCTTGTTCCAGGAGCTATGTTACCACATAGACCACATTACAGAATGAGTCCAAAGGAACACGAGGAGGTTAGAAGGCAAGTGGAAGAGTTGCTTGAACAGGGGCGTGTACAGGAAAGTTTAAGTCCTTATGCAGTGCCAGCTTTGTTAGTGCCGAAGAAGGATGGTTCGTGGAGGATGTGTATGGATAGTAGGGCACTCAACAAAATAACAGTGAGATACAGATTTCCTATGCCTAGATTGGATGACTTGTTGGACCAACTTAGTGGAGCTGCTATCTTTTCGAAGATCGATTTGAAGAATGGTTATCATCAAATTCGTATAAGACCAGGGGATGAATGGAAAATAGCGTTCAAGACACGGGAGGGATTGTACGAATGGCTGGTTATGCCATTTGGTCTTTCGAATACACCTAGTACATTTATGCGGGTGATGAATCAGATTTTTAGACCTTTTATTGGGAAGTTTGTGGTGGTGTATTTTGATGATATACCGATATATAGCAGAAGCACAAAAGAACACTTGCATCATCTGAGAGAAGTGTTGATGATACTGCGACAGGAACAATTTTATGCTGCAACGAAGAAATGCGTGTTCATGACACATAGTGTTTTATTTTTGGGATATGTTATTTCAGAAGGAGGTATATAGGTGGATCAGAATAAAGTTGAAGAAATCAGAAATTGGCCACAACCCAGAACGATAACAGAAGTTAGAAGTTTTCATGGTTTAGCATCATTCTACTGAAGATTTATTCCACACTTCAGTAGCGTGATGGCACCAGTTACTGATTGTATGAAGGGGAAGCAGTTTTCATGGTCAGAGGAAGCATGATTTGCTTTTGAGCGAATCAAGGAACTATTGACAATAGCACCAATTCTAGTATTACCAGATTTTCAGTTGTTGTTTGAGTTACATACGGATGCATCTAAAGTTGGGATTGGAGGGCTGTTAAGTCAGAAGGGACGTGCTATTGCATATTTCAGTGAGAAGCTATCGGGAGCCAAGATGAGATATAATACTTATGATGTGGAATTCTATGCTATTGTTCAAGCTATAAAACATTGGAGACACTATTTGTTCCATAAAGAATTTGTTCTATATACTGATCATGAAGCACTGAAACATTTGCAGGGGCAGGACAAAATTGCAGTCAGGCATGCTTCGTGGATCGCATACCTGCAACAATTTACATTTGTGGTGAAACATAAGTCGGGAATTACCAACCGTGTGGCAGATGCATTGAGTCAAAGGAATCATTTGCTTACTACAATAAAGGTTGAAGTGATGGGATTTGATGTGTTGCCAGAATTGTTTGTTGATGATCCTTACTTTGCGAAGTTTGTTGATGAAGTCGAGAAGGGAAAGACGGATGAGTACGTGTTGGTGGATGGTTTTCTTTTTAAAGGGAATCGATCGTGTATACCAGAGTGCATCTTATGAATGAAGATTGTGAAGGAGTTGCATGAGGAAGGTCATGTTGGTAGAGATCGTACTTTGCAGTTGATTTCCGAATCATATTTTTGGCCATCTATGAGAAGAGAAGTTGAAAGATTTGTGGAGAGATGTCATATTTGTCAAGTTTCCAAAGGGACAGCGATGAATGTGGGATTATATATGCCATTACCTGTGCCTACTAGACCGTGGGTTGATGTGAGCATGGATTTTGTTTTGGGTTTGCCTATAACTCAAAGGGGATATGATTCCATATATGTGGTGGTAGATAGATTTTCCAAGATGGCGCATTTCATAGCTTGTAAGAAGACAGCTGATGCCGTCTGTGTTGCTCAATTATTCTTTAAAGAGGTGTATCGATTACATGGGCTACCTGAATCTATTGTTTCTGATCAGGATACTAGATTTCTAAGCCATTTTTGGTTAAGTTTGTGGAAGATGGTTGGAATGAAGCTGAATTTTAGTAGCGCATATCATCCGCAAACAGATGGGCAAACGGAAGTGGTGAATAGATCGTTGGGAAATTTACTAAGATGTCTTGTGAAAGACAATTTGAAGAGCTGGGATATGAAATTATGTCAAGCGGAGTTTGCACATAATCACGCTGTTAATCGAAGTACGGGTTTCAGTCCGTTTCAAGTTGTATACTCAGCAAGTCCAAAGGGACCGATAGATTTGACGACCGTGCCATATCAGAAGGGAATTGTTAAGCGAGCTTGTGATTTTGTGAATGAGTTGCAGGAGTGCCACAAAACTGTTTATGAATGATTGCTTGCATCAAATGAGAAGTATAAACAACTGGCGGATAAGAAGCGAAGGAGTGTGAACTTCAGAGAAGGTGATTTGGTTTACGCCGTGTTGACAAAAGATCGTTTTCCAGTGGGAACGTACAATAAGTTGAAAGCTCATAAAATTGGCCCAGTGAAAATTTTGAAGAAGATCAATGATAATGCGTATCAGTTGAAATTGCCGGATTATGTTCACACTGCAGACGTTTTCAACGTCAAATACTTGATTCCGTATCATGGGGACGAGCTTGTGGTGTAAGAGGAAGGTGCAAATTCGAGGTCGAATTTTTGCCAACCAGGGGAGGATGATGCAGCGCAATCTGCCAATTCATCAGAATGGAATCGTTCAAGGCCATTAGGTCGCTCACGACCTAGTGAAACCTTAGGTCGCTCACGAACTTGTGAAGGTCACTCACGAGTTAATGAATCAGTGTTAAGTCATGCAAGTCACTAAGCGAGATAAGCGAACCAACATTAGGTCGCTCCGACCTTTCGAATGTGGACTGTTTCGAGTTACGACCTAAGTTAGGTCGCGGGAAGATAGGTCGGTCGATCTTTTGTCGCTGGGAAGATAGGTCGCGGGAAGATAGGTCGCTCCATCTTATGTCGCTAGTAAGATAGGTCGCGGGAAGATAGGTCGCTCAATCTTATGTCGCTGGGAAGATAGGTCACGGGAAGATAGGTCGCTCGATCTTATGACGCTGGGAAGGTAGGTCGCTACCTTGTATTTTAGGTCGCTCAAGTGTTAGGTCGTTATGTGTAATGTGTTAAGTCGCTTATATGTTGTATATATTAAGTCGTTTACTATTGTACTTTGTTAAGTCGGGTGCTGTGTTGAGCATTGTGATGTAAGTGTTGTGTTGTATTGTATTTGATGGTTTTCTTTAAGTCGCGTCTGTTAAGTCGTTAACGACCTATGTTAGGTCGCGTGTACATGTATGTTGAGTCGCTGTTTGTTTTAGGTCGCCGGTTTGATAGGTCGTTCACGACCTAGTGTTGAGTTGTAAGCCTATAAATAGGCGGGTGGTGTCATTTGTAATAGTTAGTTGATTTTGAATAAACTTTTGTTTGAGTGCTTTGTGCCTTTTTGAAATTGGTAGTTGAGTGTAATCTCCTATCTCCACCTTCGGCATTCGAGTGCGCTCGAATCAACGATTGTTGAAGCCAATTCACGGTATCAAGTGCGCTTGTTCAACGTTCGAAGAATTGCAGATCTTCTTTCACGGCATCGTGTGCGATCAACGTGACGAAGATAGCTAGATTCCGGGATCTTGAGATCAACGGAATTGGGCGTTTGGTATTTTCAATCCACCGATTGCTACTTTCACCGTTTCATACATTTTTGGTTATCCGCTGCTGCATCAACTGCCTTCATATTTGGAATGTAATAAATCTTCTAAGTAGTAGTAATATGACTACATGTTCCTCATTTCGTAATAAATATATGTGAATTATATCACTGTTGGTTTGTTCTACTCCCTTAAAACGTCCAGTTTTCTTTATACCAATGATCTCATGTACGAGCGTATGTGCTTTGTCATATCCACCATTAAGAACATCAACCAAAAGCCTCTTATCTATAAACTGCTTGAAATCAATTATTTCTTTCTAATCAAACTTGCATTGTAGAGTGGCTTCCAGTCCTTAACAAAAAGAGAATCGTATATTTACTTGCATGTCAAGAACATAGATCTACTCATTTTGGACATTAAAAATATATCACACAAATGCAATATGAACTAACATACTAATCCTTCGTCTATTTGAATCAAGTGTGTTGTATATCTTTAACTATGCTGAATTTAACTAAGTGAATCATACGTATATTACAGGTGTGCAAGTGGTGCTATCTAGATTCATAAACAAAGCTAATATATTATTTGCAGTTCTTTTATGGATGTCGTTATTCTTTTGTGGCATCCAAAAATAACAAGTTTATTAATAACTAGTTAACTATGTTTTATAAAAATTAAACGAGTCTATAATAATAACAATAAAATAACTAATTTATAAAAATTAAGTAAGTTTTATAAATATTCAATAAGTTTATAGAAATTCAGTAAGTTTGTAAAAATTAACTAATTTTTATAAAAATACAAATAAATGATAATGATAATAAATTTTATAAAAAATTAACTGTATAATAATAATAAATAATTTTATAAAATTAACTATGATTTATAATAATAATTATAAGTTAATAGATTTATAATAATAATAATAATAATAATTAAACGAGTCTATAATAATAATAATAATAATAATAAATTAATTAATTTATAAAAAATAACTAAATTTTATAACAATTCAATAAGTTTATAAAAATTCAATAAATTTATAAAATTAACTAAGTACTATAAAAATATAACCAAATAATAATAATAATAAATTTTATAAGAAATTAACTAAGTATAATAATAATGGATAATTTTATAAAAATTAACTAAAATTTATAATAATAATAATAAGCTAATTAAGATTTATGATAATAATAATAATAATAATTTAAATGAGTATAATAATGATATAATAATAATATTAATTATAATAATAAATCAACTAAGTTATAAAAATTAAGTAAGTTTTATAAAAATTTAGTAAGTTTATAAAAATTAGCTAAGTATAATAAAAATAATAATCATATTTTGTAATGTGTGCAGTGTGATAAATATTACATGACATAATAACAAAATCCCATTAAGAAAATAAGTTGCTTATGAGATACATTCAAAAGTTATAAGCAACAAATCATTGCTTCTCACATTTCTATTTATAGGTCATTTCTATAAGTTTCATATAAAGAACCGTGAAACACTAAAATTTCCACTTGAGGACTATCCGCTATAGCTAAATACACTGCAAAAAGGCATTGGTAGGGACTCGCTAATTTTCACTACTCTATCCATGATTTCTTCTTTACTACTGCAAATTTCTATTTTATTGTACCTCTGCTCTACTTTCTTGTAGTGGATCATCCAATCAAGTTCTATTCGCATATGAACAGCAATATATGGGACGTTTCTTTCTTCACCTTGTCAATTTATTGGTCATGGTCAATAGCCATGAAGTTGAGCTAGTGTGCTAGTCTTTGATGCTGAGTGTAAACTTGTTATTATTGTACAAACAGAATACATGCATAGCACGAACATTGTTAAATTTTGTGACACTATATGATGGAGAATTGAAGGGGATGAATGTAGCTTCGTGTCGGAGAAAACGGTTCGCAATTCGGAGTCCGGAGGAAGAAGATAGGAGGGGAAGTGCTGTTTTTGTTGCTGTTTGAGGTCAGATGTCTGGCTGAGAGGGCCAGACGTCTGACGAGGTTTAGTTGGTTCTCGAAACCTCCTGCAGACGTCTGGTTCCTCTGGCCAGACGCCTGGGCCTGTTTGGTTCTGTCATATTGAACCTGGCTCAGACGTCTGAGGCCAGAGGTCAGACGTCTGAGGCGGTATAATCCAGTTTTTTTCCTGGGCCGGGTTTCCTGAGCTGTTTTGTGATTTGTGAAGGGCAAAGTGGTCTTTCGCCAAGGTTTTCTTTATTAGTATATATACTCTCTTCAGGTCTGATAGAAGAAAAGAGCAAGCAATCTAATCTAGGGTTTAGTCCTCCATTAATTTGGGTTTTAGGTAAAACTCTATTTCTTCAATTCTAATCTCCACAAACATTGATTCTTATTGAATAGATCATTGTAATCAATCTCTTGTACTCTTCTCTTTTTGGTGATAATAAAAGATCTCTCTCAAAGTGGATGTACACTAACGCGATGTTAATGGAACCACTATAAATCGGTGTGTGATTTATTGTTTCGTTATTGCTTATTATTCTCTATTGCTTTTGGTGTTATTGTGATTGTGTTCGGATTTGGTTTTATTGAATTCTTCGAGTGTTTGGTTGTTTTGCACTATCTATCGCGATCTAGATTTTCAGCGTGCGTTTGGGGATTTTAGTTTGAGCGGTCTCGATTGAAATTCACATAACATTTGGTATCAGAGCTTTGGAGTTGGTAGGTGGTTGTTGAAATGCCGGAAACGGATACCTCTGAAAATTCAACGGTTGGTCCAAGTAGTATAGCGCCGTATGTACGTGGGTCGTATGTGGCATCGGGATCACAATTGGTAATCGACAAGTGGAATGGCGATAATGATTTTGAAAAATGGCAATGGAAGATGAAAGCGGTTCTAAGGAGGAATCGGGTACATCGAGTAGTGTTTGGTACACATTTGTTGCCGGCGGACATCTCGGATGTCGAGAGAGAAGAAATGGAAGAGTGGGCATTTACTACACTTCAACTTGCTATGGGAGAGAATGTGATCTCTGAAATTAGTGGTGAGACCACCGCTAAGGGAATTTGGGACAAGTTGGAAGAATTGTATATGAAGAAGTCTCTAACTAATCGTTTGATCTTGTTGCGAACGTTTTTCACCTATAAGATTAAATAAGGAACTTCGCTAAAGGCACATTTGAATGTGTTTGATGATTTGCTAATGAAGATGAAGGCAGTAGATTTGAAGATTGAGGAAGAGCAAAAGGCGATGATATTGTTATGTTCGTTGCCGGACCGTTATACGGGTTTCTCAAATAGTTTGATCTATAGCCGGGATACATTGACGTTAGATGATGTCAAGATGGGTCTTCTTAGTGAGGAATTGAGAGATCAAATGAAGGAGTTGAGTGTTGGTGGTAGTAGTGCCGGTAATGGTCAAGGTTTGTTTACGAAGAAGGAAAGATATGTGAAGAAGGACAACCGGGGGCGTTCTAAATTAAGGAATCCCGGTTGGAGAGGAAAATCAAAGGAAAGGAAAGGCAAGTGCTATATTTGTAAGAAACACGGTCATTGGAGAAATGAATTTCCGGACAAGGAGAAGGGTAAAAGGGAAGTAGCATCTTTATCTGTAGCGGTGGAGAGAAGTGTTGGTGAGGAAGACGTAGATGTGTTGACGGCGGTAGCATCGGATATTTCCGGTAGTGAGTGGGTGCTCGACTCGGGGGCGTCGTATCATATGACGCCTAATAGGAATTGTTTTTCTTCCCATGTTGCTAAAGAGGGAAATTCAATTATTATGGGAAATGGTGCTATGTGTAGGTCTCAAGGCATTGGTTCCGTGCAAAATCGAATGTTTGACGGAGTGGTTCGTACTCTCACTAATGTACGCTATGTTCCAGGACTTCGGAAGTCTCTTATCTCTTTGGGGCAAGTGGATTCTCTTGGATGTAAGATCACTATTGAGAATGATTGTTTACGCGTTTCGAAAGGGGCACTTGTTGTCATGAAAGGTGCCAGGGCTCATGGTGTTTATTTGCTTCGTGGTGAGACCATAGAAGGTGAAACTTGTGTAGGTGTTGATAGTTCTCGTGGCTTGGATGCGACAAGGTTGTGACATTTGAGGTTGGGTCATAGCTCGGAGAGGAGTTTGGAGATTCTTCGGAAGAGGGAGATGATCAATGGTGAGAGCTTTAACAAATTGGAGTTTTGCGAAGAGTGTGTCTTGGGGAAGCAAACAAAAGTATCATTCGAAGAAGGAAAACATGATTCAAGAAATGTTCTTGAGTATGTGCACACGGATGTTTGGGGACCGGCACCGGTAGCTTCTTTAGGTGGAGCTCGCTATTATATTTCCTTTATAGATGATTTTTCTCATAAAGTTTGGGTGTATGTAATGAAGGCCAAGTCGGAGGCATTTGCAAAGTTCAAAACATGGAAGGCTCTTGTTGAGAACGAGAGTGGTAAGTCTTTGAAGGTTCTTAGGTCCGACAATGGCGGGGAGTATGCTTTCGGAGAATTCTTAGAGTTTTGCAAGCATAATGGGATTCGGAGACATTTTACTACACCGGGAGATCCGCAATTAAATGGAGTTGCGGAGAGGATGAATCGTACTCTACTAGAGAAAGCTCAATGCTTGAGGTTGACATCGGGTTTGTCTAAGGGATTTTGGGTCGAAGCTTTGTCAACCGTGGTGCATATTATTAATCGAATTTCGTGCTCGGCTATTGATAACAAAATTCCGAAGGAAGTGTGGAAGGGAAAGAGTATTGACTTGAGCTATCTTCGTGTCTTTGGAAGTCCGGTTTATGTGCATGATCCGGGTAATGATAAGCTTGAACCAAGAGCTTTCAAGGGGGTCTTGCTTGGCTATATGGATGGAGTGAAAGGCTATCGGATTTGGAATCCGGAAATGAAGAAGGTGACAAACTCTCATCATGTTACTTTTGATGAGTCGGCATTGTTCAAGGAGAATGAGAGCTCATCAGATATTCCGGTCTTGGTTCGTGATGAATCAAAGGAGAAGGAAATTATCCCACCATTTCGTCCCAGTGGTAGAGGAGGTAGAGTAGTTGAAGATGCTTGTGAAGAAAATGCGGTTGATGTTACATCACAAAGTCCACGTGGTGCCTCTAGTAGTGTTGGTGATGTACACGAGCCTGGAGAAGTTTTGGTTCAAGGTGGAGCCGAAAGGAGTTTGGGTGAAAATATTGCTACTCGGGTTGGGCGTCGTCCCATAAGACCACCCGAAAGATATGGTGATTGGAACTATCTTAGCTTTTGTGATAAGTTGGACTATGCGCTTCATGTAGTCCAAGATGAGCCTTTGGACCTTGATGACATCATGAATTCGAGTGATAGCTCGAAGTGGATTTGTGCCATGGAGGAAGAGATGCAATCATTAATGAAGAATCGAACTTGGAGTTTGGTTCCGCTTCCTAAAGGAAACCGTGCTATAGGGTGCAAATGGATATACAAGGTGAAGGACGATGGAAGATACAAAGCTAGGCTAGTGGCTAAGGGGTTTGCACAGAGAAAGGGTATGGAGTATGATGAGATATTCGCACCGGTCGTGCGCCATACCTCCATACGGATATTACTTGCCATAGTTGCTATTGACGACTTGGAGTTGGAGCAACTTGATGTGAAGACCGCCTTCTTGCATGGTGACTTGGATGAAGATATTTACATGGAGCAACCGCAAGGTTTGGTTGTAAATGGTAAGTCAAATATGGTGTGCAAGTTGAAGAAATCACTATATGGGTTGAAGCAATCGCCTAGACAATGGTACAAGAGATTTGATCATTTTATGCTTGAAAACGGTTTCAATAGAAGCATCAAGGATGCTTGTGTGTATTTCAAGAAGTTGGGGAATGATTGTTGGGTGTATTTACTCTTGTATGTGGACGACATGCTCATTACTTTGAAGGACAAGAATGAAATCAACAAGTTGAAATTGCAATTAAAGTCGGAATTCAAAATGAAGGATCTTGGAGAAGCAAAGAGGATTTGGGCATGGAAATAGAAAGGGATCGAAAGCGTTTTGAGTTGAAATTGATTCAAAAGGAGTACATTAAGAAAGTGCTTTGCCGGTTTAGCATGGAGAATGCAAAGGCGTCAAATACACCTTTACCTTTGCATGTGAAGCTTTCGAGTAAAGGGTCACCTATCTTGGAGAAAGACAAGGCTTATATGGCAAAGGTGCCATATGCAAGTGCGGTTGGTAGTTTGATGTATGCTATGGTGTGTACAAGGCCCGATATAGCAAATGCCGTCGGGGTGGTTAGTCGTTTTATGTCTAATCCAGGAAAATCGCATTGGGAAGCTGTGAAGCTCATATTGAGATACCTTAGGGTTACGTCATCTCATGGTCTTGTTTTTGGTGGTAGTGGGAAAAGGAGTTGGAACTTAGTTGGTTATTGTGATTCGGACTACGCCGGTGATAGAGATAGGAGAAAGTCAACTTTCGATTATGTCTTCACACTTGGTGGTACGACCATAAGTTGGAGATCTAGATTGCAGACCGTTGTAGCTTTATCCACTACGGAGGTGGAATTGATAGCCGCGGTAGAGGCGGCGAAGGAAGCACTCTATTTGAAGGGATTGTTGTGTGACTTGGGGATTGAACACGATAGCATTGATGTTCAATGTGATAGCCAAAGTGCTATTCACTTGGCGGAGAATCTGGCATTTAGCTCACGGACTAAGCATATAGAAGTGAGGGAGTCATTCTTGGTAGCCATGGATGAGGATAAGCAAGTATATCTTCGAAAGGTGCACACAAAGGAGAACGCGATAGATATGTTCACTAAGGCATTGCCGGTTGGGAAGTTCGAGCATTGCTCGGACTTGATTCGCTTGGAGAAATGCTAGGTGCCACGGGGTGGCACGGTTGAGAGAGATACTAGTGTAGATGAGGAAGAGTATTGGTATGAGATTGTCGTTCTATCTTCTTGGTGTAGTGCTAGTGTACACTCCTAGTGCTCTTGTCTTTGATGAGACGGTGTTGGATGTTTTCAACATTTCATTGGTGGATGGGGGCTTTGTGCCTGAACTCGTTGATGGAGTGCAATGGGGGGTGGCTGTGCCGGAACCCGTTGGGGAAACATTCATGTCTGGTTGAAGGTAGAAGTGTTGGTAGTTGGAGCTATCGGTTGTTGATGGTATGGTACCATTGGTGTTGGAGATGGATATAGTGTCAAGGTGGAGTGTTAAATTTTGTGACACTATATGATGGAGAATTGAAGAGGATGAATGTAGCTTCGTGTCAGAGAAAACGGTTCGCAAATCGGAGTCCGGAGGAAGAAGATAGGAGGGGAATGCTGTTTTTGTTGCTCTTTGAGGTTAGATGTCTGGCTGAGAGGGCCAGACGTCTGACGAGGTTCAGGCTGGTTCCCGAAACCTCCTGCAGACGTCTGGTCCCTCTGGCCAGACGTCTGGGCCTGTCTGGTTCGGTCATATTGAACCTGGCTCAGACGTCTGAGGCCAGAGGTCAGAAGTCTGAGGCGGTATAATCCTGTTTTTTTCCTAGGCCGGGTTTTCTGAGCTGTTTTGTGATTTGTGAAGGGCAAAGTGGTCTTTCGGCAAGGTTTTCTCTATTAGTATATATACTCTCTTCAGGTCTGATAGAAGAAAAGAGCAAGCAATCTAATCTAGGGTTTAGTCCTCCATTAATTAGGGTTTTAGGCAAAACTCTATTTCTTCAATTCTAACCTCCACAAACATTGATTCTTATTGAATAGATCATTGTAATCAATCTCGTGTACTCTTCTCTTTTTGGTGATAATAAAAGACCTATCTCAAAGTGGATGTACACTAACGCGACGTTAGTGGAACCACTATAAATCGGTGTGTGATTTATTGTTTTGTTATTGCTTATTATTCTCTATTGCTTGTGGTGTTATTGTGATCGTGTTCGGATTTGGTTTTATTGAATTCTTCGAGTGTTTGGTTGTTTTGCACTATCTATCATGATCTAGCTTTTCCGCATGCGTTTGGGGATTTTAGTTTGAGCGGTCTCGATTGAAATTCACATAACAAACATTAAAATTTTGCTTTCTTTCTTATTATGTTGAAGGGTAGTAATCAGTCTATTTTTAGTTCACTGGTTACATGTTTAAACATGCAAGTGCAGCATTGTTGGTCACATAGCATGTGTTCATATAATGTATGAACCCATTATTGCATCATGCACAAAATATGTTGGTTTCCTATATAAAAACGTACTCCATTATTACACATAAATGTTAAAATTTCCTAAGCTGATATAGAAAACTGAGTTTACTTCCTCTACAACTATTGTAGAGCGCATTTTTTTCCTCCTAAATATAAACTTTGTTCTTTATTGACAATCATTTCTCCATATAATCATTCAATCCAATGCACGCATAAAGTAAGGTTTCCAAAAAAAATTTAACTTCATTCATGGTGCACAGTCCCTTAAAATAATGACAATATCATGTTATTCCTTTTATGCTAAAGGAGCATTAAGCAATAATATAAAAGAAAATAGGCTATGCTCTAAGTGATTAATTAATCCAAAGCTATAAGCAGCGTAGCAATAAATTTTAAAAAAATGCAAAACGGTATTAAATTTTTGTAACATTTTTCACAGATTATACTTTCGATTAAATAAAAATTATATGCATCTAAGAATCATGCCATCTGTTGGGAAACAGACTGTCAAATTCTAACATAAAGCAAATAGGCTGACTTGACTCCTATTACCAGTTCCAATACCTAGACCATTCCATCATGGAAATTTCCATTCACTAAGAACTGAAATTTGTTTATGAATTTATCATCATTGTCTTTGAAACTTCCACTCTCTAGGAGTGGTTTAATCCTGAAATGGAGTAAATTAATATACTCAAACATATAAATTTACATGGCTGTTATAATATAATACTTCCTCTATGCAGTCAGATGCAAGGGAATTTATAACAATGGAAGTGTTTCTTTTCAGTACTATATTGAAAGCATACGTGTACATTACATAGATTTTGTAGAATCGTAAGCAATCATATTTGAACATAATAATTAACACGCTGATGATGCCCTACACTCTTCTACCCTTCGACATTTGAATAAGTTTCATTTCCCTCTTATCTTATAGCTAGGTTGTATGTTCTAGTAATTATTTTCAGGCTTGTACATTTCAATTTAGGAACTTGCAACATGCTAAGGATGATTCATGCATGTTATCATTTAAATTTCTAACAGTTTTATCATCTTGTATTAGGTAAAACAATGGATCAAAACAAGTCTTTCTCCAGGATCTAGAGTTGTCAAGACGTACTTGGACAAAAGGTAAAAATTAACATCAGTAACTCAATCAACTGTGTTTCAACAAAGTTGGATACGGTTGCACAACTTGCATCAGCAACTCCGGAGACCAAGATGAGTCAGTGTTAGCTAAGAAGCACAGCAATCAATTTTTTAAAAATGCAAAATGGTATTAAATTTTGGTAACATTTTTCACAGATTATACTTTAGATTAAATAAAAATTATATGCATCTAAGAATCATGCCATCTGTTGGGAAACAGACTGTCAATTTCTAACATAAAGCAAATAGGCTGACTTGACTCCTATTACCAGTTCCAATACCTAGACCATTCCATCATGGAAATTTCCATTCACTAAGAACTGAAATTTGTTTATGATTATATCATCATTGTCTTCGACACTTCCAATCTCTAGGAGTGGTTTAATCCTAAAATGGAGTAAATAAATATACTCAAACATATAAATTTACATGGCTGTTATAATATAATCCTTCCTTTATGCAATCAGATGTAAGGGACTTTATAACAATGGAAGTGTTTCTTTTTAGTACTATATTGAAAGCATACGTGTACATTACATAGATTTTGTAGAATCGTAAGCAATCATATTTGAACATAATAATTAGCACGCTGATGATGCCCTACACTCTTATACCCTTCGACATTTGAATAAGTTTCATTTCCCTCTTATCTTATAGCTAGGTTGTATGTTCTATTAATTATTTTCAGGCTTGTACATTTCAATTTTGGAACTTGCAGCATGCTAAGGATGATTCATGTATGTTAATCATTTAAGTTTCTAACAGTTTTATCATCTTGTATCAGGTAAAACAATGGATCAAAACAAGTCTTGCTCCAGGATCTGGAGTTTTCAAGACGTACTTGGACAAAAGGTAAAAATTAACATAAGTAACTCAATCAACTGTGTTTCAACAAAGTTGGATACGGTTGCACAACTTGCATCAGCAACTCCAGAGACCAAGATGAGTTAGTGTTAGCTGCCATTTCTAAGAATGGTAAATGATTGCATATAAAATGTTTTAAATTTTGAAATGTACATAAACTCACTTACACGTGTGTATGTTCAGATATCATTGCAGCAACTGTGATATTAGGGAGTAGAAATTTCGAAGGTTGTGTGCATTCTTTGACGAGTAGATTATCTCGCATCCTCCCCTTGTTGTCGCTTATACTCTTGCTAAAAATGCAAGTAATTTTATCAAATGTTTTTTGCCACGTCTCTACTATTATTACAGAATTGACTTGGATGATAATGTAAATAGTTTTTAATGCTGTTCAATTTTTATTTTTTGGCAGTTTGAGGCATGAATTGTCTACTTTAACTATTGAGGGCATTGTATCTATACATGGAGTTAATGTGAAGGGTTTGTGATGCAATTTGCTAGATGTAGAGCTAAAAGTATATGCAATGCAATTGGCAGTTTCAATACAGACAGTTGCAATCTGCAATGCAACTCAACATGGCCCAGAATCAGCTTAATGAAGAAAATCAAATGAGGAATATGGATCAGTTCACTGGCTCTGCTGCCAATAATGCTTTTTCAATTCTGCACAATCTTCCCCTAATCCTTAAATGGTTAGATAAGTTACATTATAATCGATTCTATGGCTTGGATATAACAACAACACTATTTTATGCTTCGTCCTAAAAATCGTCTTCAAATGGTTAGATAATTTACATTATAATCGATTCCATGGTTAAATAACTTGTAAGAGCATCTCAATATAACTAGTTTATAAATAACTAGTTAATTATGTTTTATAGAAATTAAACGAGTCTATAACAACAACAACAATAATAATGAATTAACCAAATTTATAAAAATTAACAAAGTTTTATAAAAATTCAATAAGCTTATAAAAATTAACCAAGCATTATAAAAATATAACTACATAATAATAATAAATATTATGAAAAATTAACTAAGTATAATAATAATAACAACAATTTAAAAAAAATTAACTAAGATTTATAGTACTAACAACAATAAGTTGACTAAGATTTATAATAATAATAATAATTAAACGAGTCTATAATAATAATAATAAATTAAGTAAGTTTATAAAAATTAACTAAGTTTTATAAAAATTTAATAAGTTTATAAAATTAACTAAGTATTATAAAAATATAACTAAATAATAATAATAATACTAATAGTAAATTTCAAAAAAATTAAGTATAATAATAATAATAATAATAATAAATTTGATGAAAAATTAACTAAGTATAATAATAATAAATTATTTTATAAAAGTTAACTAAGATTTATAATAATAAAATAATTAAACAAGTGTATTATAAGGACGACGACGACAACAATAACAATAATAATAAATTTACTACATTTTATAAAAATTCGGTAAGTTTTTAAAAATTAACTAAGTATTATGAAAATATAACTAAATAATAATAATAATAACTACTTAATAATAACAATAACAGTAATAATAAATTTTATAGAAAATTAACTAAGTATAATAATAATAATAACAACAACAATAATGACAATTATAATGTTTTTTTAAAATTAATTAAGTATGAAAATAGTATTAATAATAAATAATTTTACAAATATTAACTCAGATATATAATAATAGTAGTAAATTAAATAAGATTTATAATAATAATAATAATAATAAGTTAACTAAGATTTATAAATATTAAACTTAAATACGTTTATAATAATTAACTAAGATTTATAATAATAATAAGTTAACTAAGATGTATAATAATAATAAAAATTAAATGAGTATAATAATAGTACAATCATATGATTTGTCGTATTGCTCAAAATAGATAGAGATATGTTATCATCCATTCCTATATGGGTGAAATATCCTGATATTAACCTCTGGCCACTAAATGGTGATTGGCTAAGTGCTATATCTAGCATTCTAGGGGATCCTACTGAATCAGATCTTTCAACAGCATGTCGCAAAAGAATTAGTTTTGCTCATTGTCTTATTAAAATGAAGGCGGACTTTTATTTTCCTAAAGGGGTTCCGATGGCTCTTTATAACTGTGAAATTTTTTACCAACCAGTTTTATACGGGTAGATTCCACCACCTTGTGAATCGTGTATTTGCTTTGGTTATCTTAAATATCAATGCTTATTTAAAAAAGTGTGGAAGGAGAAAAAACAATACGGAAGCAAAAAATGTGATATCTGTAGACGATGAGGAGGGATCAGGAAGTCATAATAATAAGCATTCAGAACATTGCAAGAACATCAATATTAAACAGATTATTAACGTCTCATCTCACTCGGAACCACCTTGGAGCATACAAGTACAACTTCCAACATTGATCTAAATAAAGACTGTAAAAAAAATAAAGCAACACTCTATGAATGGAGAATTCATGTTTCTGTGCATGTGTGTGTATACTCATCTTCGCACCTCCCAATTTGTGCGTCTCTCTTTCTCCTATTGACAATATTTATGAGTCCAACTATGTATGAGTTTTCCTTTTTTTTCTAGATGTTATATGTGTATAGTTCAAACAGTTCCTAAATTGATTTACATAGTAGAAACAATAACGACCTATGCAGTTGTACCTTGATTCCATGTTCAGTGTATAACTTAAACTAACTTTAGCTAATTTATTTGTCAATTTATTTAACCAACTATCTAATTTTTCACTGATGTGGGGCTTAAATGTGATGAGATAGCAGTGCAAAATAGCAGCACAAACTGATATATTTTAGTCCTTTACATATTAGCAGTGCAAACTGCCAGATTTCAATTGATTTATTTTAGTTCTTCAACCATATTATTTTTGTTTCTTATAAATGAGTAACATAAAACATTTCCAGGTCATCAGCCAAGTACCTATAACAAACGATCATGAGTGTTGTTGCCAGGTAATATATATTTTTCGATCTAGATAAATATGTACTTTTATCTAAATAAATTTGAAACAATTAATATTGGTATTTCGAACATTTTTATAGCAACTTTTTATGAATTGATTTGTATGAATGTTTCCTTGATGAATTCACATGTTTTTATGACCTTTTATTTATTTTGTTTGATATTTTTATTATTGGTAGACTTTCCTTTAACCTCTACCAACTGAAGTTTAGTAACTTCGTAAACCTGATACTAGAGATATGTTATCATCCATTCCTATATGGGTCTGTTGACAAGTTAGAGTGCACTAAACCTGACATTGAATACTCCACTTCACTTTGTAAGCGATTACGATTGTCATCTTGTCTATTTTTCCCTTCCGAAACTTATTCCCTGTGTATTTTTTATATCTAATAGATGCCCTTCTTATATTTATATAAATAAAATAGTTTTTTATTTAATATATTCAAAGTATAAAAATAAAATTTGAACAAGGTATGGTTGTATCATATAATGATTTATCTTTCTCCACATTATCACTGTGATTTAATTTTACCAAACCTATTCATCGTTATGAATACAAGACAACATGATGTTCATTATAGAATCCGTGATCTGTAACATACATGACGTCATTAATTTTAAACCATGCATTTCTACTGTCATGTAGAACTAAGTAAAATTACTTGTGTGCAGCTAGCTGTAATGTTTGCACTTCTTGGTCCCATTTAATTAGCAACAAAAAGTAAGCTAGCTGGCGATCTAGATGTTACCCCATGGCTTGATAAATATCAAAGAAGTACAAATAAAGTATCACAAACTGATTATGAGGTGAACTTTATTATTCAGATTATCAATTCATATTTGAATCTTGGATGCTAAAATAATATTCTATATGTATACATGCATGTGTGTGCACATACACACACATGAAGTTTGTAGCCTCTTCATTTTAGCCGTCGGATTAGAAAAATAAATCATTGGATAACGTGATACTCTCTCTCTCTATCACACTACCATTTTTCCACCTCACATCATCATGAAATACAATCATTTAATTCTCAAACCCAATGGTTATAATGAAGGGGCTGCAAATGGTGTATACACAGACATACATATACATTTACTAACACATACACTCACATACATACAACGATGTTGAAGGTTGGATGTAAATGGTAGGTCATTGCAGTGGCAGGGAGATGGAGTTGAAGGTTGTAGGATGTTGATTTTGGCAAAGTGATTAAAGTGATGCGTGGATTGTAGTTGGAGCAGCTGAAGTAGATTCTATATGGTGTAGGTGAAGTGGATGGTTGTAATTGGGGTATTTGATGGAGTTTGATGGTTTTGGAAGGGTGCAGTGTTGTGGTTGATGAGGAAGGTGTTGCTACCGAGGAAACGTAATGCAGGTTGTAGTTGAAGGAGGGTGGATGAAATGTAACAGCAACTTAATAGAGAATGAACAACTTGAAAATGCCAACTACAAATGAACACAGACTTTTGAAATGTAGTTGAAGGAAGGTGTTTCCAGTGAAATAAATGTTATTACTTTATATATGAATCATTGATGTACTCGTCATTATAGTTAAGTAGATGACATTTCAAAATTTCACATTCTACCATATATGTTCTCTATTTCTAATCTTTAATTGCATTTTCTATAGGCATATTGGACTTTTGAAGGAGACGGGCTTGGACTTTCCATAATTTATATTTTCTTTTTTAGCAAGCGCTTTTTGTAAGATTTTATATTGTTAACATTTGTGATCAAAACATATGAAATGTTGTATATGACTAAACTTTATGGTATATGAAATTGATGTAGCTTTGATTATGTTTAACTCTTATAACTTCTTATAATATCAGATTATATATATTAGTGTGTTATAAATTGAGCAATTTGTTTTTGAATATATTATTAATAGCTATTATAATTGTTTTAAACTTGCTACAGTATTTTAAAATGAAGCAAAATTGTTGATATAACGCAGCGTTTAAAAAGAGCTGCAATACTAAAAGTAACAAAAAGCTGCAGAAAATCAAACTAAAGCAAAACGCAAATGCTGTGAAATGTTTTTGCAGCATTTCAAAAATGCTGTATATTACTGGTACTACTTGAAACATGCTATTAGACTGCGTTCCCAAAAAGCTGCAAATTTATGTACCGCAGCGTTTTGCAAATGCTTCAATAGCCTTTTTTAGCAACATTTTAGAAATGCTGCAGTATTCCTTGACTCTATTGCAGCATGACATTAGGCAGCGTTCTTTGAAACGCTACGAATGATTATGGCAGCATTATTAAAACGTTGCAAAAGCTCTTTTTCTATTAGTGGAAGAGGAAATTTGAATGGATGCAAGCTGCATTGACACGTTTCGAGCTCTGGTGGATCACTTAGAGTGAACTCTCACTCTATTCAAGTTCCTGGATCATGAAGACTTATACATCTACTTAGCGGTGTCGGTACATGCCATCAGTGCTGCACTATTGCACGAAGAAAATTGGATCCAGAGGCTAGTATATTAGGTTAGCAAGCAAATACAAGTGCCGATAGAAACTATCCGAAGTTGGAAAAGCTCGCGTATTGCCTGTTGATCACAGCGGACAAACTCCATCTTTACTTCCAGGTTCATCCCATTAACGTCTACACCGACCTGTTATTACGACAGGTCCTATAGCGACCTAAGTCTTCTGAAAGGCTACTCAAGTGGAACATCGAATTAGGCCAATTCGATATCACTTGTCTCCCTCGGAGAGTTATCCAGGAGCAGACATTGGCGGAATTCACAGCTTAATTCACTACACCAGACGACTCTCTAGAGAGCAGTGGAGAACCAACCATCCGATGGAAGATGTACATGGATGGGGCATCCAATGATCGGTGTTCTGGCACCAGAGTCATGTCAGTGACTCCTGAGGAATGATCGATCTGCTATACCCTGAAACTCGACTTTCCTGCAATGAATAACTACGCTGAGTATGAAGCCTTGATTGTCGGGCTCTAACTTCCTAGAGAACTGGGGTGGAAACTTTACAAATCATTTGTAATTCGTAATTAGTAGTATGTTAAGTCAAGGTAGATTATCATCTCAAGTGGCAGCGACTTGCTCCTTATCTCGACCGGGTCCAAGAGCTATTAATCAACTACGAGTACTACACCTTTATATACATCCTCATAGAATGGAATGAGAAAGCCGACTCGCTAGCCAAGCTGACCAATTTTGGGGATACACAGCTAATGGGCTTGGTTCCAGTTGAAGTACTTAATGCTCCAAGTATTGAACAGATAGAGATTGACTAGATCTTAGAGATGGAGCCGAAAAAGGAGTCGTGGATGACTTCTATCAAAGACTGTCTATAACGGGGAATCCTTTCCAAATGGAGGAATAAAAAATGATAGATCATCCACAAAGCCTCATGCTACATCGTTGAAAAAGGAATTATGTTTAGAAAGGTTTTCTTTGTACCCTTGCTTTGACACACCCCTACTTCGGGTGTGTCGCCTATGATGAAATGAAGCGAGTATTACGAGAATTCCACAAAGGAGAATGCGGCGATCACACTAAGGGGCAAACCCCAGCTAAGAAAATACTCCGCTACGAGTATTACTGGGCAACTGTCAATCGGGACGTATCTGATTTTGCCAGGTGATGCAAGAAGTGCCAGATGTTTGCCAAAATTCTGAGAGACCCACCGACGGAAATTATTCAAATGATCAGTCTGTCGTAGTTTTCCACTCGAGGCATTAACATCGTCGGCTCCTTGTGAATTTCTAAAGATTATGCAAGGTATGTCACCTTGGCAGTCGATTATTTCACTGGATGTGCTGAGGCTGAACCTTTGGCCACGATCACAATGAAGAAAGTAATCAACTTTGTTGTTTACAACATCATCTATCATTTTGGTCTCCCTCGAACAATCATAACTGATAACGGGACCTAGTTCAACAGTTCTGAATTTAAAGACTTCTGCCACTGGCATCACATTAAGAAAAGATTTGCAGTTATTACTCACCATCAAGCTAATGGATAGGTTGAAGCATTTAATGAGATCATAAAGTCCATTCTGAAGAAGCGTTAGGGGAAGGTCGGAGGCAAGTGGATCGATGAACTCCCATTAGCATTATGGGCATACCGAACCACCCATAAGTCCGTGACTAGCCATACTCCATTCGCCCTTACGTACAGCTTTGAAGTCCTAATTCCTTTAGAACTTGAAGTCCCTTCTCATCGAGTGACTTACTATGACCCTCGATCTAACCGATATCTCCTTTTAGAATCTCTATACATGGTCGATGAGGAGCGCGAAGAAGCTGATTTGAGGGCAACTGCATATCGACATCGAGTTGCTCGATACTACAATACTAAAGTTCAAACTAGGACCTTCGAAATTAGCGATCTTGTCTTGAAATGGGTTTTTCCTATCCCCGTCCACATGTGTCTGAAATGGGACGGACCATATGTCATCAGCTAAAAAATTAGAGATGGAACTTTCAAACTAATGACCATCGATGGCATTGCACTCCCAAGAGCATGGAATAACGAGCTTCTACAACGGTATTTCACTAGTTTCATTTCATTCAATTGTATTCAATTTAGCATTTGGTTTTTCATTTTGGCTCAAATCCATGTAATGTGATGGATTTTGTTGCTTCATTTCAGTTGCAATAGAATTTGAGATTTCTTCCACATCTGTAAATTATTTATGCATGATATAATATTTGTGATGTGCGACCAACTTGCATTTACATACACCTAATATAAACTAATAAGTATCCAAAGTTTGGCGCTAGCAAAGTTCTTGGGTCCACAATCGAATTAAAGAAAGGGAACATGATTGACCATTCGCCCATTAACTCTCGTTTACGATCCAATGGGCCAATGTATAAGTATCAAACGGGCATGATAGACCGCTCCTCAACTAACTCTGATCTCAAGAGTGTGAATAATATTATAAACATATGAATGAATATGGCTCAATCATTCATTCTCTAACCTGAATTTGACCAGAGGAGTGTAAACTCATCATGGATGGGATCCGACTGCCCACAAGCTAACTTTGCTAACCTAAGACTGGGGGCAGGAGTATAATTTCTTAACCTGTAAACATGATGGCATAGCACTATGGATATTTCCTAGAATTTCAAATGAGTTAGGGCCACGATCGAGAGGAGTCATTGAGATTGAATTATTAGGTCGACACCTGCATCGATGGGCGACCGAATGACATTACAACTTAAACGACGAGCAACGAATTACAAATTGACTGGAATATGGAAGTATATGTAGATGACATGTTGGTGAAATATCATGAAATAGCAAACCATTTAAAATACATTGAAGAAGTGTTTGAGGTATTGTGAAAGCACAAAATGAAGCTTAATCCAGAAGTGCTCTTTTGGGGTGCAATCAGGAAAGTTCTTTGGGTACATCATCAGTGCTCGATGAATTTAAGCCAACCTAGATCAAATTCAAGCTATACAAGACATGGCAGAACAAGAAACAAGTCAAGATGTAATGAGTTTAAATGGAAGAGTAGCAGCATTGAATAGATTTATCTCTAAAGCTACTAATAAATTCATCCCATACTTTGATGTAATTAAAATGAAGAAAAATTTCGAATGGGTAGGAGATTTCCAGGAAACATTCAACCATCTTGAGAAGCAATCAATAGTATCCAGTCCCATAGAAGGAGAAAATCTTTATCTATACACGGCCATCTCAGAACATGCGGTCAGTTTAGAGATGATGAGGGAAGAAAATAGAACTCAACTTCCTATGTACTATGTGAGTTGAAGACTAAAAGATGACAAGACCAGATATCTAGTCATAGAAAAGCTAGTATATTACCCGATACTTATGGTATAGAAATTAAGAGCTTACTTCCAAGCGCATACAATCAAAGTTCTAGCCAATTATCCACTCAAACAAGTCTTCAGTAAACCAGAAACTCTAGGGAGATTAGTGAAGTAGGGAATAGAACTCAGCCAATACGATATCAAATTTATACCCTGAGCAGCCATCAAAGGGCATGCTCTAGCAAATTTGTTAATGAATGCACAAATTTCATCATAGAGCAATCAGAAAAGGACCAAAACCCAAATGGCAATTATTTGTAGATGGAGTGTCAAATGAACAATGCGGGAGCAAGATACGTCATTATCATCCCAAATGGGCATCACTTACTTTATGTAATAAAGTTAGGCTTCCCCGCTACTAACAATGTAGCAGAATATGAATTGGTGGTAGCAGAACTTACTTTCGCTTTGCAACTAAATATCCCTAGAGCTGAAGTCTTTAGTGACTCTCAGCTAATGGTGAATCAACCGAAATAGACATATCAAACCAAAGATGACAAATTTCCCTACCCAAAATAATGCTTTACTAGATTTTGGTTTAATAGCTAACTTTGCTAATTATCCAACTTTACTAGATTTGGGATCCCACACAAAATAATATCCGACAATGGGACACACTTCGAAAGTGAAAAGTTTACACAGTTTTACAACTGGAATGGAATTATAAAGAGTTTCACTTTCGTAGCACATCCAAGGGCTAATGGAACCATCGAATTAGCCAATAAAACAATATAAACTTTTCTTAAGAAGCGGTTAAACAAAGGAAAATGAAATTAGTTAGAAGAACCGGCACTTATATTATGGGCATACAGAACACCCGCTAAAATTGCAACAGGTCATACTCCATACTCCTTAACAATTGGATATGAGGCTATGCTACCAATTGAAGTCGAAATACCTTCACATTAAGGAATCGCATATGTATTTGACCCAAACCAAGAGTTGAAGAAAGAAACTTTAGACTTAATCCTAAGAGATAAGGTGACCATATGAACTGCTGAATATCAGAGAAGGATGACCAAATACTACAATTCGAAAGTATGGACAAGATAATTCCAAAATAGGGATTTAGTACTCCACAGATTGATGGATAACACTAAAAATCTGGAAGATGGACCACCTAGACCAAACTAGGAAGGTCCCTTAATTATAAACAAAGTGATTCAACCATGTGCTTATCAATTATGCTAACCATATGGCAAAATAGTCCTAGAACATGGAATGCAAAAAATTTACGATCGTATTTCCCAACAATGGATGAATAAAGATTAGATTTTCAAATGTATCTACATGGTCGGGAGTAAGATTCTCCTTAAGCAATGGAACTGCCTAAAATGGTGGAAAGCCTTAGACAGCGCCAAGATGGCCATGTCAAAGCACTTCCTAGAGGGTGGTCGGAATAAGCCTTTAGTCACGCCATAAATGGTTAGGCTAAAGCATTTGTAAGCCCTTGGTACCGCCTACGTGGCCATATCGAGGCACCTCCTAGAGGGAGGATGGAGTAAGCCTTTAACATCACCTCAGAAGTGCCGGTAAAAGCACTGACCAACCTTCATTCCTGCCTATAAAGCATATCTGAATCGCATCATAGAGGGAGGATGGAGTAAGCCTTTAGTCCCACCTAACAACAGCCTGGCCAAAACACTGAACCAGCCTTTATTCTCTCCTATAGGGCCTTTTTGAAGTTCCTCCTAGTGGGAGGTCGGGTAATTCTTTGGTCATGCTTGATGAATGCTAACCAAATGCACCGGACGACCTGATTCATCACCTAAAATAGTGATAAGGTTTCAAAATAATGGACTAAGACGTCCAACCCAATGAGTGGCACAAAAAAGGGTTAACAACATCTGAAGCCCAAAAAGTGGCACACACAAACGATTAAAAACATCCAAAGCCCGGAAGGTGGCGCACAAAAAGGATTAAAAATGTCCAAACCCAGAAGGGCGGCAGGAAACAAAGGATTAAGATAACTGTAAGCCGGAAGGGTGGCATGAAGCAAAGGATTAAGACAACTAAAAGCCCGAAGTGGGCACATAACAAGGTATTTTTATTATTACCAAATATGAGTTTTGTTCTTCTATTATTATTTCCAGATAATGATTTCTAGACTTCTATTATTATTATATACGGATTTTTGGTCTTCTGTTATTATTACCGGATATGAGTTTCTGGTCTTCTATTATTATTTCCAAATGATGATTTCTAGACTTCTATTATTATCAGATGTGGATTTCTGGTCTTCTTTAATTATTACCAGATATGGATTTCTGGTCTTCTGTTATTATTACCATATATGGATTTCTAGTCTTCTATTATTATTTACTAATATGGATATCTAGACCTTCTATTATTATTATTATTATAAGAGGATGTGATCTTCCATTATAATTGTTTCCAAATAAGGATTTCTCGACTTCTATTGCTATTAATAGATAAGAGTTTCTGGGCTTCTTCTTTTTACTACCATATCATTATCGAGAAAGACCTACAATGATTTCGTCTTGAAGCCGTTGGATACGGTGATGTCGATGTTAGCAAGGATGGAGAAAGCAAGGGGTCGTGTCGATGCTTAAAACTATAGATGTCATGGTAACATTGAAGATGGATGTCAACATTAAAGTCCCCATCAACATCGAAGACCTCAATGTCGCTTCTTAACTACGTCAACATTCTTCAATGCCACGTTGAGCTTAATCAATGCCGCTCCTATTAAATATCGTCTCTATTCAATGACGTCGAGCCTTCTTGAAACAGGTATCTCTTGTCAATGATGATGCACCTAGCCTTGTATAAAAAATAAGAGTTTCCGTCTCTATGTCACCTCTTATAAAGATCACATCAATAATAACGAAGGGTCAGGAGCATCGCCAAGGATTAAGAGGTGACATAACATCAACCTTATTTAAGTAATGTCGACAACTGTTGTTGTCGAGGTTCATCAATATCATCGAAGCTGCACTTCAATGGCTTCGAGGATTACCAAAGAAGGATGATGTTAAGCATTAACAACACAAGACAATTTTGAGGAACAAGAGATCAAACATCGAAGTACGACAATGCCATTAATACAAAGGCCGATAAAACTGCCATCATCAAAACTCCATGATGATGAAGACACCGAGATTTGTGGATGGCGAGGCTCACCACCCACCAATCTCTATAAATTGGGACCCAGTGTTATACATTTGGGGGTTGAATTCTTGGATTCTCTCCTCTTACTCATTAAAAATTCTAAATCGAATTGGGTATTTTGGTCATTGTAATATCGAAAGCGTTGTATCTATAATGATTTGCTCAATTAACAAGGAGATGGTCCGACTAACTTGATTTGAGATATGATTTATACATTTATATGTTATGTCGAGTTTTATCTGAGCTTATAACCTCTTTATCATCGATCATGTTAATATAAACTTTGCTAAGCCTTGTATTGTTTAGAACCTCGCTAACCTGTATACTAGTCCAAATTTGTATAACTTCTTCCCAGATAATATCAAAGACTTCGATATCAAAGCTAAAGCTCGTCATGAGTAAACATACAAACTCGATGACTATGACAGCTTCGTATATTACCCTAGTGACCTTAATGACTTTATGCCCATCCTCGATGACTCCTATTTACCTTGAAAAGGCTCTTCCCTAAAACAATTCCTTTGTTATATACATTTTGGTGTTAATGAATTTATTTGTTAACATTTTTGGCACTAGAAGGCGGGCTTGAACCTCTGATTTCGTTGAAAGCTTGTACATTGCTAACACCCACCAATTCTATTCCTACCACATTCCACTTAACCTAACGATACAATGACGTTTAATCATGTTAAGTGATCTAAGTAAGGCTCCTTTGAACCTCGAGAAATTAGTCTTACTTATCGAATCGATACCATGAAGAACAAGCACTAAGGTTGAAGGCCTTGCAAATCATAAGTAGAAAGAAACAAATAGCTCTCTATGATCTGGATAATTGAAGCACAAATCCATTCCATGTGTGTCCAACTCTAATTTTTTTTCCTTAGGGAAAAGTACTCCAGAGAAAGATAATTTGTTTGCAAGGATGAAAAGAGCTACTCACCACCAGGCCAGGGGAACTATGTTTGAAGATAAGATAGCAAGTGACTTCGATCCCATTGCTTAGAAGTGGCATGGTGTAATGAATCGAACATTAACTCCAATAAAATTCAAAGACCTTTAAAGAGGAAGATTATAATATATGATGAAATACCAATGGTAAGCAACAAAAAGGCTAGGCAGCAATCCAGTAAGCCAGCATTCAAATCTAGGCTCTTGATGAATTGTGTTCTTACTACTTCTCCCAAAAACATTTACTTCCTAACAAAAAATAATCTCAATTATTGGCCTTCACAAAAGAAAATGCCTAAATTTGGAAGGAACCTTGGGAATTCGTACTACCGTTATCACCTTTCAAGTGGACATGACACTAACCAGTGTAGAGGCTTAGAGAGAAAGATCATCAATTTTCTAAGTCAAGGCAAGGTCAATGATTTTAAAAAGATATTAAATTAATTCATTAATAAAGAATAAGAGATTCTACATGGTCAGGAGTAAGATTCTCCTTAAAAAAGGAAATTACCTAAGATGGTAGAAAGCCTTTGACTGCACCAAGATGGCAAGGTCAAAGGATCTGCAAGCCTTTGATACCGCCTACGTGGCCATATCAAGGCATCTCATAGAGGGAGGATGGAGTAAGCCTTTGACATCGCCTTAACCGACCGGGTCGAAGCACCGACCAGTCATCATTCCCGCCTATAAGGCCTGTCCAAAGCACCTCCCAGAGGCAAGACGGAGTAATCCTTTGGTCCCAGTTAACGATGGCCTGGCTAAAGCATCGAACCAACCCTCATTCCCGCCTATAAGGCCCATTTGAAGTGCCTCCAAGAGGGAGGTCGGGTAAGTCTTTGGTCCTGCATGATGAAAGCTAACCAAACGCCGGACAACCTAATTCATCACCTAGGATAGTGATAAGGGGTCACAACAAAGGATTAACAATATCCAAAGCCCGAAGTGTGGCACGCTGAGGATTAACAATATTTGAAGCCCAGAGGATGGCATAAAGTAAGGATAATTAAACAATTAGTCTTCTACAAGAAGATCAGCCAAAATTAACAATTGGAAAACAGTCCAAGCAACTAACATCTACTATTTAACTATCTCCAAATGAAAATTTTAGGTCGACTACTATTTTACTAAATAATATCACTGGTCCGTTGTTTAATTCTAGTTCAAGTACGAAAGATAGAATTCAATTCAGAAAATTCAATTGAGGTAGTATCTTTCAATTTATAAAATAATGTTACAATATATTACGCCATGTGCAAGGTTACATGTACAAAATGAACAAACAAAATAAGCTTTCAATTCAAAGGCTCTATGCTACTTTAACAAGATTTTTAGAAACTAAAGGATCGATGACATCATGAATAGCTTCACTGAGAATTTCTTTAAGCTTTTTCTCTTTCTTTCAAATCATGTTGGCATCATCAATGGCTTTAATATGAGCCTTTAGAGTGCGATTAAAAGCTCTGTGCCATTTATACTCTTGATCTCGCTTTCCAATTCCATAATTTTTTGCTTAATAAAGTATTCTTCATGCTCCAGTCTTTGGACCTTACCATCATTTTCCATATAGCATTGAGATGTCTTTTCTTTCCATTACTTGTCTAATGCTGCATGATTTCTAACTTAACTTTTCTACTCCACTCGGCGATCACCTCATTGATTATACTCGAAGATGGTTTTATCGAAGTAAAAAATTCTCGAATCGTGAAGGAACGAGATCTAGTTGTCCTGCTGACATTCGAAGTAGCAGGAATGATGGGAGATGGTAAGTTCGGAATGATTTCACCTATAACAAAATCAAGGGATTTATGATAGGCCTAACTATTTGCAATTCTATCTCAAGATCAGTTATTCATTGGTGAAGCTTAGCTATTTCAATATCAAAGTCAACCGAAGGTTTGGATTTTAGTCGGGCCTCTAAGCTTGAAATTATTTCATTCCTCTTCTTGGATTCAACTTCCAAGCTAGTAATTTGTTCTTTAGAAACATTGACGATCATTCTTTGAAGTAGAAACTTCCTATGCCATTTTTGTGATTATGAATTATTTAGTAATTTGAAGGCATAGGCATCCTTATAGGTACTCCTCTATTCGAGATCAGCTACTAGCCTATCCTTGAGAACAATCAACCGAGAGTGAGATTCTATAAGAGCGGGCATAAATGATAATTGCATTTCCTATTCAAAAATATAAAATATATGAATTAATACGCAAAAAACAATCACTTTCGTTACAACAAAGGTAGAGCTTACAAATCAATGAGAATAAAATTCAAGATTACATCACATTTCCATCAAAGATAGGTCATACTACAAATTACATATCACTAGTATTTAGAATTTTGAAACTGCCATCTTAGCTTTTTCAGGCGAGCTAGCCATCAAAGTAAGTGTTGAATCAAAAGGAGCCTTAATGCCTTTTGGGGGTGTAAACAGAATGATATCGGCGATAATCCCATTCTCCGACTAGAGGGCTATCATGGCTGCATATTAATTTTGCATGGTATGATCAAATTTTCTTAACTACCCTATCTTTTTCATTTCCCAAAAAGTCAAAGTGGAAACTATGTTACCACTTATAAACTCCCAGTAAACCTTGGAGGAAATGATGTCTGGCTAACTTCGACATTCTAAAAATAGAAGTTTTTTCTAAAAACTCCTTCCTTAACCTGACATGTTTACTTAAGGTGTCCTTAAGAGCAGGGCTATTTGAAAGAACTTTATTTGTGCTATATGTTAAAATTAAAATAAGAATTAGGAAACCGAAATAATAACATTCATGAAATAAACCCAGTAGTGCACATCAGTTATATAAGTTACTCTTATTTATACAAAATAGAATTCCTATACAATTCAGGAATAAATCTCTTTTTATTATATTTAATCTTTCCAGGGGAAGAGAGCATAATGGGAGGGAAATAGGATCGACTTAGGGAAGGTTCCAACATTCCTCGGGTAGAGGACCAATGAGTCTGAATTCATCAAAATATCTACGATGTAGTCATCTGATTAGTCCTTCGCTTTTCTCGCCTAAATAAGAGAAATAAATGATCAGATTCCTGCGATAACGTTTTTACATAAACTACACAAGAGTATCCCTATTACCTATGAGCATCCAGAAAAATGTCATCAATTTAGCATTTTCTTCCAAAAGTTTTTCCCAATGTTCGTGAGCCTTCTATATCCACGAAGCAACTTCTTGTTCTTTAAAATGTTTCAGTTTTAGTGTGCTCCAGGCAAGGTCGTGGTATGTCCTAGATAAGTCGCTGTACTCTTTCACATCCTTATCCTTTTCCATTTTTAACCGGTCTATGTCCATTTGTTTCTTCTCAAGTAGAGCATCATAACAGTATTTCAAATTTCTCGTTAATTAAAGTAATCAATGAATAAACTAAAAAACTTGAAAATCAAAAGCATTTGTATAAACCAATTCATACCTGAGAAGAAGAAATGGGAGGTTATGGAATTTTTCTCCACATTGGCTTTTGGCTTTGAGATGCACTGCCTTTGTTGGAAAGATCTTTCTATGAATGGCTAATTGTAGCAGTAGTTTCAGCATCTTGAGCGGATGGGGTTTGACTAGCATCACCAGTTCCATCTTTATCATTTGCTGGCTAGGTGGGTTCACTTCACCACTCTCATCGCTGCCACCATAATCATCATGGCAATCATCGTTATCATCATTCCCATTCCTATCATTTCTAGCTCCACCTTTACCGTTGATATCATTATCATCGTTGTTCTTATCGTCGTCATCGGTATGACCATCACCTTTATCTTTAGATTGTGATTCTTCATCACTAGGAGCATCGTCAAATGCTAACTACTCTTCAGCCTTGATTCTCTCCACGGTAGGGAATTTCCAATTAACGGCCTCCTTTTCCTTTTTCAGTTTCAAGCTAGGCTTTCTTTTGCATGTATCATTGATAGTTGGTAGAGATGGGAAATCTAGATCCAAACACCTCCTGATGTTATTGGCATATGCAACGAACAAAGCATCTTCGTAACATTCTTTCTTGATCATCGAAAGAGCAACAAGAAATTTGCAACCTTATTTTTTACACAGATAATAATATCATTTGAATAGTCGGAAAGGCTAGATTTTCTCTCAAGCCGTTTGCTAAGCAACTCATTCCCTTTAACTTGCTCGAGGTTCCTTTTTTTCAACTCAGTTTTTTCTCTAGCCACCCTCTATGCATCTTCTTTAGGTTTGGAAGATGATGCAAGTTCACCCTCCAAATTTTTTAACTTCTCCTTTAATAGCTGCTTGGCTTTTTGTTCCCCACTAGTGAAGAAGTTAGATTAGTCTTTTTAGAAATAGCTTTAGCTCTATTAGCAGCAATAATTATCATCCATTTTCAAAGAGTAGAAATAAAGTTATATTTTTCAAGAATAGCAGCGTCTCTTTTAGCAGTGATATCTGTTATCTCATTTTGAAGAAAAGAATTTCTCTCATTAAGTGCCACTATTTCTTCAGAAGGTCCTTGAGAGGCATTTCGAAGAAGGAGCATATGTTTCCCCAACTAGAATATATAATTATTTTAGTCAGAAATGGGATTCAAAAATTCTTAATTTTACCTAAATGAGTAAGATAATGTACAGATAAGAGTTGTTTAAGAATCAGGAGAAGATGATCATCCGAATAGATATGAGGCTGTGTTGACTGAAGGGAGGTAACTGATAGAGACTGAATAGCCATCTTAATAAGCTCCTCAAAGTTTATTAGTGAAGATTGAGTTTGAGTCTTGAAATGAAAAGGTTCGATCGGAGAGATAAGTGCACTAAATTCAGCATACATATGATTAGTGGCAGCTGGAGATGTAGTGAAAGAGACGTTGATGAGAGGATTAGGAGTCTGAATTTCTTTAGTCATCTCAACTTGGATTTCTTTTCATTTCACTATAGTTTTGTCTATCTCTGCCACTCCCCTGGTTAAATCAATGCGTACCTCTTCTAACTCATCGACAACAATAGGAGCAAAATCACTCACACATTTACCTTTTAACCTGAGGAGAAGGAGGAATGTCCATGATGATATTGCTATTAGCTAACTCTTTGTCTGAGTTTTTAATGGCATAGGAAATTGAATCAGCATAGATGTTTGGTTCAGATGACTTTGTAGTGGTCAAAGCTATGCTCTTCTTCTTTTTAGACACAACTTTGGTTTTTTATTTTTCAGAAGGGACAGGAGCTGACAAATCTATAGATAGTAATAAGAAGTTAGCAAGTATGGAGTATTAGAGATCCCATTTTTAAATTGAATTAAAAGCTTACCATCTGTTTGAACCAAAATTGGGCACAACACTCTTCGGTAGTTTTTGAAGAGATAAAATGAAGAAATTAAATGAAAAAAAAGTATTATCTAACAAAAACTCCAAACTTCAGAAATGAGAATGATTAAAATGCACAGAGACACAAGAATTTACAGTGGTTCGGCGTGTTCCCTATGTCCACTATGAAGTTGATTGCTTTATTGATGTTTTTGCTGATGATTACAAGTGAATTCAACGAATTACAACAGTTAATGATGATTTACAGCAGTGAATTTTGTTATAGGCAGCAGTAATGGAGTTCAGATCGGGATCCGGCAGAGTCTGGGCGTTGGAGGATTCAAAGAAGAAGAAGAACCCCTTTTCTATTGGCTTTGGGAGTCTATTTATAGGTGTAGGAGGCTGGTATTTCGCTCAGATCTCGGGAGACCTTCTCTGGCATGTGACCAGGCCCGCGCGCCCAAGCCCGTGGAGTTTCGGTCCGATCCGTGATCGATACAAACAAATTTCGAATCAATCAAGATTTCATCCAATGGAGTCAAAATTTTGCGTGCACATTCTTTAGCATGCACGTTGTCTTCTGTGAAAATTTCACAGCATTTGGACTTGTAGATTAGGAGATATGATCGATACGAAATGGGATTCTCGGTTGGCTGTTTAGTTCGACTCGCTCTTGTTTCGACTCGCTCTTTGTTCGACTCAGTTCTGTTTGACTTGGTGACATGGCGTTTATTCGTATTGACTGCTATGACTTGCTTCACATTGATGGACATGAAGTAGAAGTCTTCGGATGGATGCAAAGTTGACGAAGTGGAGCGAGTCGAAGATGGAGGCGAATCAGAGCGAGTCGAAGATGGAGGCGAAGCGGAGCGAGTCGAAGTGGAGCGAGTCGAAGTAGGCTTCCTAGATGGATTCGAACGGAGCGAGTCGAAGTGGATCGAGTCGAAGTAGAGCGAGTCAAAGATGGAGGCGAAGCGGAGCGAGTCGAAGTGGAGCGAGTCGAATTGAGCGATTCGAACATGGGCTGTTTTTATCCAATTTTGCATCGATTGTAACTTGAGCATACGAACTCGGATTGACCTGAAATTTGGAACGTTGACTCTAATAGCTTCGCTTGTTGTGTCTTTTCAATTTAGGCTCGACCCGGACTTGGGCAAAAATTTTCAATATCCATAGTCCGCCTGCGTATAGCCGATCTTCTTGGATGAACTGTCTTTGGTTTTTAGTCAAGTTCTTTGTGTCACGGTCTTGCCAAAAGGCGAGATAACATTTGCCCCCCAAAGTACGTATTGTGGGAACATGATGTGCTTTGAAATGCTGCAATCTTGATTCTGAATAGTTATGGTCTTTCTGATGAAAGCTGTAATCTTCGACTATTTTCTTGATAATGTAAACTGTTGACTGTCAACTACTGTACCATGTACTGTTGCAACTGATTGCTGTACGCTAGTGATTAGCCGTTTGTTGTTGTTATCGTTATCAAACGAGCTTCCAATTCCTGTAAATCTAGAATATTGAAGATTAGTCCGACATATATGCATATATGCTAATCTGACTCTCGCTGACGTTCACGAGTCGTTGTCAGTTTATCTTATATTGAATTCTGTATCGATCCTCTCCTGAACCGACGTGAAATTCATTGTAACAACGTTTGATGGTTGTTTTTGAATGCTCCTTCGTAACGATCCTCTCCTGAATCGATGTGAAGGGTTGAAATGTATGCTTCGTATCGGTGGATATGTAATATTGGGTCTCGGATCGATGGATACAAAAGTAATGCTTTGTATCGATGGAGTTAAACGATCTAGACATAATCATGCAGTGATGCTTCATGGAGGATATGCCATTTCTTATTCGTTTATTCAATAAGAATCCCCGATTGTGGATAATCTTCGATAGGAGTCATCCATGACTCCTCTACTAGATCCATCTCTAAGATCTAGTTGATCTACATATGTCAATGCTCGGAATAATAAGCATTTCAATTGGGACAAAGTCTTTTTGCCGCGCATCCCCAGAACTGGCTAGCTTGGCCAGTGACTTAGCTTTTTCATTTTGTTCTCCGAGGATGTGTGTAATGATGTAATAGTCGAAGTCGACTAGTAGCTTTTGGACCCAGCTAGGATAAGGAGCAAGATGTTGCCCCCTAGTTGAATAATCTTCCCTGACTCGGTATACTACTAACCAATAATCACATAATATATGCAAAGTTTCCACTCCTAGTTTTCTTGCAAGTTTGAGCGCCAAGGCTTCATACTTAGATTCGTTATTTCTTGCAGGAAAGTTGAGTTTGAGGGCGTGGTAGATCGATCGTTCCTCAGGGGTCATTAACGCAACTTCGATGTTAGAAAGCTGATTATTGGAAGTTCCATCGGTGTACGTTCTCCATCGGTTGGAAGGTTCTCCACTGTTCTTCGTATAGTCGTCTGATGTGGTTTATTCAGATATAAAGTATGCTAATGTTTAACCATGGAGAGCTCTCTGAGGGAGATAAGCGAAAAAGCTAAGTGACTGGCCAAGCTAGCCAGTTCTGGGGATGCGCAGCAAAAAGACTTTGCCCTAGTTGAAATGCTTATTATTCCAAGCATTGCCATATGAAGATCAACTAGATCTTAGAGATGGATCTAGGAGAGGAGTCATGGATGACTCCTATCGAAGATTATCCACAATCGGGGATTCTTATTGAATAAACGAATAAGAAATGGCATATCCTCCGTGAAGCATCACTGCATGATTATGTATGGATCGTTTGACTCCGTCGATACAAAGCATTATTTTGTATCCATCGATCCGAGACCCAATATTACGTATCCACCGATACGAAGCATACATTCCAACCCTTCACATCGATTCAGGAGAGGATCGTTACGAAGGAGCAGTCAAAAACAACCATCAAACGTTGTTACAACGAATTTCACGTCGGTTCAGGAGAGGATCGATACGGAATTCAATATAAGATAAACTGACAACGACTCATGAACGTCAGCGAGAGTCAGATTAGCATATATGCATATATGTCGGACTAATCTTCAATATTCCACATGTTATCCCACCTTTTGGCAAGGTCGTGACACCAAGGAATTGACTAATAACCAATGACGGCCCATCCTAGAAATCAGTTATACACGGGCTCACTACGGATATCGGCGAATTTTGTAAGAGTCCGGATCGAGCCAAAATTGGTAGGACATGACAAGTTGAGCCATGGGAGCCAACGTTCAAAATATCAAGTCAATCCGAGTTCGTATGCTCAAGTTATGAAGGATGCAAAATTGGACGAAAATCAGATACCATTCGACTCGCTCCTTCGACTCGCTCTGGTTCCCTCAGATACCAACTTTGACTCGTTCCTGTTCGACTTGCTCCACTGCCATCTGAAGTACCTTTTTCGACTCGCTTCGCTCAGCTACCTCCTTCGACTCACTCACTTCAAACCACTGGCCAACTCCATCAACTCCGACTCGCTCCTCTCAAGCAGCTATTTGACTCCATCGAACTCAGCTCCGGTTGGCAAAGTCACTACTCAAAGCGATCGAACCATGCACTTCGACTCGATCAACCATTGTACACTTCGACTCGCTCAAATCAGTGTGCACTTCGACTCGCTCAAAGCAGCGTCAAAGGCAGAGCGATCCAAAAAGCGCCACATCATCGAGTCGAAGGGAAGCGATTCGAAACAGGAGCGAGTCGAAGGAAACAGCCCACCGAAAACTGCATTTCGTATCGATCATATCTCCCAATCTACAAGTCCAAATGCTATGTAATTTTCACAGAAGACTACGTGCATGCTAAAGAATGTCCACGTCAAATTTCGACTCCATTGGACGAAATCTTGAGCGAGTCAAAATCTGTTCGTGTCGATCACGGATCGGAACGAAACTTCACGGGCTTGGGCGTGGAGGCCTGGTCACGTGCCAGAGAGGGTCTCCCGAGATCTGAGCGAAATATCAGCCTCCTACACTTATAAATAGACCCCCAAAGCCAACAAAAAAGGGGTTCTTCTTCCTCTTTGAGATCTCTAATGCCCGGACTCCGCCGGATCTAGATCTGAACTCAATTGCTGCTGCCACAAACGAAATTCACTACTGCAAATCACAATTGACTGCTGTAAATCTTTGAATTCACTTGTAAACACAAAAGAAAGATCAATACAGCAAACTACTTCATAGTGGACGTAGGCTATACGCCGAACCACTCTAAATTCTTGTGTCTCCTTGCACTTTAATTATTCTCATTTCTGAAATTTGGAGTTTTTGTTAGATAATTCCTCTTTTTACATTTAATTTCTTCACTTTATCACTTCAAAGACTTCCGAAGAGTGTTGTGCCCAATTTTGGTACAAACACTTTGGTGCTTTCACTGAGAAAAAACCAAATTTTTCTCTCGCTCTTTGGATCTCCTATCTATATTGGATTGCACAAATCTAAGAAGAAGATCAAGATCGAGAACTTTGAAGCCCTTCCATTCTATTCAGATTTGCAATCAGATCTAGGAAAGGACTTCGCCAATTCATTATGGTGAGCACACGTACCACCTCTATAGCCGCTGATCAAGGAGCACGAGACCGACAAAATCCCGTGCAATCACCTCCATCCAACCAAAATGCTGCAAGACCTTCAGATCCATCTGGTCCAATCATTAGACAAGAATTCCAGACATTGCTTCAAGAGTAGACCCAAAGTCGACAGCAGCTAGCGGAACAACTACACGCCAACACGGAGTTGACTAACCAGCTAAATCGCCAAAGGCGAAGAAGATCTAGAAGAGACCAAGGTTCTCACTCCTCCACAGAAAGTTTAGCCTCCTCCGGTGGCCAAACTAGATCCACACGTCCACGGTTAGGTGGAAGCTACACCCAAGCCACGGGACACCAACCTGGTTCGAACCTTGGGCAACCTAGAGCTGGACCATCTGTTAGCCTCCGTACAGAACCTTCTACTCGGGGAGGAGCTGCTCCTTATCATGTTACCGACAATATTGCTACTACCACCACTGCCGGACGGGGAGGTGATGCTAGAAACCAAGCTGATCCTCAACATAGCCAACGAGAGTAGACTCCTGAACCTTATGTTCCTGAAGATGTTGAACCAAGGAGGCGAAGCACGGACCGTCGACCGCGTCCGGTCCAGACTCGCGCTGTGGAACCCGACCACACCTTGGCACAACATGCTCCAAGTGTCTGAACGACAGATATACCAACGATGATCCGCCAAATGATCCGTGAAAGTTAGGGTCTCTCTAATGACGACTGGAGAATCTCCCGAAGTCATACCCCTTTCACCGACGATGTTTTATATGCTGAACCACCTCGGCACTTCAGGATGCCAGCTTTGCCAGACTATGAAGGGAGTTCTGATCCCAATCAACACGTCCTGAAATACGAATGGCTAATAAATGCTGCTAGAGCGGATGACACAGTAAAGTGTCGTAGTTTCCCCATTTCCCTAGAGGGCATCGCTACGATGTGGTTCAATCGTTTGCCACCGAGATCCATCTCCAACTTTGACCAGATCGCCACCAAGTTTGTCGAACAATTCCGAATGCATGTGGCGAGGCCAAAGGACGTTAACACTCTGTCTAGTGTTACGCAAACTCCTGGAGAAACGCTTAGACGTTACTTGGAGCGATTCTATGCTGCATGTGCAGAAATAAGCAATCCCAACGATAACTCTATCCTGATGGCTCTGACTAAGGGGATTAATGCTGATTCCGAGTTCGGAAGTTGGTTAGATGAGAAACCACCTGCGTCATTGGACCGTTTCTATTCCAAGGCAGCCCAATTCCTGAGAAGGGAGGATGTGAAACAATCTAGGAAGCAGGATGACGCAGGGCCCAACATCGAAGGTATCCAGAGTAATGTCGCTGTTAAACAATCCGGGGATAGTTCTGGAAAAATTCAGTTGAATGCCCAAAATAAACAGAATCAGCAAAGGGACTATAGAAACCAGAACAAAAAACGCGATCAGGATCGTGGACCACGGCTTTGGCCTATTTTAAGTGATTGAATTAGCATTGGGCTCCTCCCACCTTGTTCTCTTGTATCCTTGATCTGAACCAAACCTTCCACATTCCTTCCTAGGGTTATCTTTCTTTTTAGCATAATATAACTCATCCATTCGAATGAATTTATTAGCATGGAAATAGAAGTCATGCAAATCCTTACACCCATGAATAAAGAGTTCCTTCCAAAATGGTGTATTCTCTATCAATCCAGAATGTACTGCAATGAGCTTATCCCTGTCGTTCATATCTTTAGCTTTTAGTGCTTCTGTGTTGAACCTCTTGGGGTAATCACCTAGCGATTCTCCCTATCTTTGCTTAAGTTGGCTAGGACAGTGTAATCAATGGTTGGATCTTTTCATATACAAAATTGAGTAGATAATTCATAAGAAAACTGTTTCCATGAATAGATCGTCTTTTCACGAAATTTTTGATACCATTTAGCGGCTGCCCCTTGAAGCGTTACCGGAAACAGTCTGCATTGAACAGCTCCAGAAGCATTATACAGATCCATATGACTATTAAAAGCCATTAATTGATCATCAGGGAGAGTAGTTCCATGGTACTTCGGGGTTGGGATCTTGACATAAGATGGGATAACTGTTGACATGATCTCATCTGTGAACGGAGCAACTCGTTCATTATCATTTGCTCGCTCGCCCAAAGTCCTCTTTCCCTTAGCATTTAGCATGTCTTTGACTACCATTTCCGATACATCTTTCAAATAAGCTTCAGTGTCAAGATAGCTTTTTCAGTTTGGGCTATACACTTTTGATGTCGAGCTTCCAGATTTCTCGAGAGATTAGTCCTGTATCCTTCCTTGATGATCGACTTTAATCAGATAAGGCTCTTTTTTCCTTGATGATGTCAGATCTACTTTACTCTTGCCCTCATTGGTATTATCCTTTAAGTTTCTTCTAAGTGAGATCACTTCATCTCTAGTCCTTGGTTTTGCTGTTTTGGAAGACTTTTGAGATAGTGCTGCTTTGAATAGCTCTTGAATTTCCAACAATTGTTGCTCTAAGTGCTTTATTTTGATTGCATTTTCATCTTGTTGAGTTGGGGATGACGGTTGCCCTTGCACAACTCCCTCCAAGTTAAAAGTTAGCGTTATGTTTTCTTCTAAAGTTGTGGTGTGAATGGCTTCTTCGTTCTTTCGACTAAGCCTTTTAGATTTCATTTTCCTACACCAATTTAAACAATCCATAATTAGTCTATAAGATAACCACAAGGGCGAAGGTTCGAACCTCCTTCTAGCGCCAAAATTGTTAACAAGAAATCTTGTCAACATTTCAAAGCTAAGTTGTTAACGAGAAATGATACTAACATTTTAAAAGAAAGTTTCTTTTAAGCGACCAATCTCTTCGAAACCCCTTTCGAACGAATTGATTAGGATGGAATGCTTGTGGAGGATAACCTTATGAAAGTGTTAATTGTAGTTAAGAAATCCAACCAGCTTGTTTAAATGAAGGTTAAGGAAAGAACATCTACTTCATGACCCCTTTTGGGGTGAGTTGAAAGGGCTATTTGCATCTCATTTTAAGTAGGATGAAATATATTGGTTGTTTATCCCTTGCGATTGTATCAAAAGGATTATTCTGCCCCTAAAAGAAGAATTTATTTTCGACAATGATTTCTGCAATTTTGCAAAGAACCCCTTCGAAAGGGTTATATGTACTGCTTTCGAAGATAGCCATCCTACTAGCATGACTTAGTATTCATGCGTCGAGTCCCTTTCAAAACGTCCCTTTTGATTGGATCGAAAGGGTGATAATTCTTACAAAATGGACTCGATGTATAATATACAAGTTCTATATTCATTATGCAATGGAATAATATCTCAAACATTATAAGTTCTATGAACTTATTAACAACGAAACACTATCATAATCTTAATTTAACATTTGATATCATGATACGTGATGATAGTATGGTTCGAATTTACATTGTCTAAGTTGATCCTATTGCATCGCATAAGACAAATAAGAGTTAAGAAAATAAGCAAGCATTATGTGCAATTGGTCATTAGTCAAGCTAATGGCCGAAATGATCTTTCTCATAATCAAAATCTATATTGAATCCATGCGCTTCCTCCATTTTGCGTTTATCCAAATTGAGTTACAAGTATGAGAGTTTTACCCAAATTGATTTAAGGTTACAAAGATTTGATTTGCTATGAAATGAGAGGGAGAATTTAGAATTCTAAAATTCGGTCCTCAAACTCATACCCCTAGGTCGTATTTATAGATGCTTGTTGACCCCCTTTCACGCCCATTATTTCGCTTCAGTCGAAAGGCCTTCCTTCAACCTTCTGCGTGCATCCTTTTGACATGGTCAAAAAGCCTTCATTCAACCTTCTACGTTTAACCTTCCGACATGGTTGAAAGGCTTTCCTTCATCTTTCTACGCACCTTCTTTTGATGCAGTCGAAAGATATTTCTTTGGACCTTTCTCATTTATCATTACGCTACCACCATTTCATATCAGACCTTTCAACCCAGTCAAAAGGATTACCTTGACAACCCTCCACTGCCGTTAAAGTTTGAGCGCCTTTTTTACTTTGCTTTTTACTGGAATGCTTTCAACTTCATCGAAAGAGGGGTAGGAGCGCTCTCCGCTTTGTGTTTCTATGCTATTGCAAGTCAGAGATGAGTTGGGCTTTCACATAGCTTCGAAAGAAATGGTGAGCGACGAATGAGTTGGGCTTTCACATAGCTTTGAAAGGAATTGTGGGTGACGATTGTATCTTAGCGAAAGGATGTTGGGCCTTCATGTGGAATTTTCATCATGCCTTCAAAGGGTTCCAACCATTTCGAAAGGCTTGCTCTTACTTTCGAAAGGTGTGTATTGGAATCACTTCTTCAAGTAGTAGAATGACAATGACGAAACCCTTTATTTTGAAGGAATTGGCCCTTGTGTGCGAGTGTATCGTTTAATATCTTCGAAAGGCGTTCCGAACTCATATTAGCCTCTCTTATATATGTGGATCCATCTATGTCGAAAGGTCCATCTCTTAGTGATACTTTAATGAAAACCCTATCTTCAACTGAGAACTCTAGATCCTTATGCCTCATATCTGTGTAACTCTTTTGTATAGACCGAGCTTCCTTCATCCTACCTCGGATCAACTTCATCTTCTATGTTGCTTCTCTCACCATATCTGGACCAAGGACCAATCTGTCTTCGGTCCCTAACCAACACGCTGGTGATTTGCACAGCCTTCCACATAAAGCTTCGAAAGGTGTCATCCCTGTACTAGCTTGTTAGCTATTTTTATAGGAAAAATCAACCAAGTGCAAATGGTCTTCCCATAACCCACAAAAATCTAATACACAAGCTCTCCTTAAGTACCTTATGGACTCTCTCTGTCTGCCTAACCATCTGTGAGTGATAAGTGGTACTCATCTTAAGCTCGGTTCGTAACATTCCTTGTAGACTGTATTGACCCTAGTTTTAACTAACAATATTTAAGACATTTAATTAGATAAATTAAATGAAATAATGTAAATGGTTAAGGGATGGAGATTTGTATAATTAGAGGTTAGTCATGCCTAATAAACTAATAAATAAAAGGGGAATTAAAATGAAATAAGTAAGGGTAATAGATAAGGGCAAAATAGGAATAGCTTATATTCTTATAACCTAAACCATCATGCCAATTTCACTTCCACGTTCACAAACAAAACTAAATTCAAGAGAGATCCGCCACCATTAGGAGAAAGCTAAAGGAGGATAAGCTAAAATCAAGATGAAGAAGCTTAATCAATTAATTCAAGAGAAAATCTCAACTCCTTAACAACAAGCTAAGGTGAATAATAGGTTACATCTCATATTTTCTTATTTTCGGTTCTAAATCAGATCCGAATATGTTTTGCAATGTTTTGAATGATAAATAGATATATGTGCTTGTTGATGAATTTTGTTTGTTCATATAGATTTTATGAAAAGTTATGATTTGAAAAACCTATCAAATGACATTCAAATGCCTTGCGATTTTGATATAAGGTCAGAAATAATATTTTAGGGATAGGTTTCAAGTTTTATAATTTTATGAATTAATGTGGATTTATTATGAATTTTCTAGTGAAGAAAATTGTTAAATTTGGTTTAAAATTAAATACGGCTATTTTATGTCAGCTTTGGGTCAGAAATTTATATATGTTAGAAAAAATATTAAAAGTGATTTATGGGAATTTTTGGTGAGTTTTCCTAAGTGTTTTTATAAGTATATAAAATATTTAAGGTGTGGGACTTAAATGTTTTATATGTTTATAAAAGAAGAAGGGGAAATTTGAAAATGTTTTATATGTTTATAAAAGGAGAAGGGGCAATTTGTAAGTTTATAAGATTTACCTGCTACGCCGCTTATAGCAGCACCTTTCGACCTCATACCGCCGCCTCCATCTAAGTTGAAACCAATACACATTGTATCAGCTTCGGTACATAGTGGATTGGAGTTGGGCGAGAGGTATGGAGTCAAAACAGATCTTTCGAAGGTGTTGAAGTAGCTTGTAAAAATGTAGAACTATTTTTGTTGTAAATGAGACTTTTGAATGAGATGGTTTTCGACTTGGTCAACTGTTTTAAAGAAGAGAGCTTCCGAAAGAGGTTGCCGCCTTTGTTTTAAAAAGAAGCTTACGAAGGGATCAAAACCCCTACTACCGCATTCCACCTTTCGAAGCAATGCCTTCAAAAGTGTTCTTTTGTTTTAAACCTAGAAGCCACTTCTCCAATGCTTTCGAAGGGGTTGGTTTCGACACCATCCACTTCTTTTACTTAGGAAAATGCTTTCGAAAGAGTAGTTTCGATTTAGTTCTTTTAAGACCCTTTGTTCTATTGAAAGGTAAACCCAAAAGGTTTCGAAAGGAATGTTTTAAATGGTTTCGAAACTATATTCTGCAAGCTTTAACTTGAACCCAATTCTTTCGAAAGGTTTGTTTAAGTAAAGGACTTTAATGCTTTTAAAAGGTATCTAACGAAGGTTTCGAAGGGGCGAATCCCCAATGTTTTTGAAAGGTTTATCTTTAGTGTTTGAATGGAAGGTTTCCAATGTTTTCGAAAGGCAAGCTGAAGTGTTTTAAAAGAGGATTTCTAAGGTTTTATAAAGCTTTGGAAAAGATACATTCAATGGTTTCGAAAGGTCTATTATAAATGGTTTCGAAATGTATTGTAACATTCCCTATCTAGAGGCCCAAAGCTAAGCGCTACAGATGTTGCATTCATCTATAATATTAACTTCCGGCGACTAAAAATGGCTATGTTAATGGTATCTATAATATCAGAAGCACTTGAATATGAAACAAATCATAGATTTCCAAAACAGAATTTTCCGTTACATTTCAAAACACATGTTCCATATTCATAATACATAATCGTAAAACATTTCCCATGCAACGATAAAATATACTTATTACAAAATTCGCCAAGAGCGATATATGATGATGCCCCCTTGGATGATCATAGTCATATAGTCATAATTGACTTAATACATACAAAGTGGAAATAAACACAAAACAAAGAACTACAACTCCTAAATAGCTATCCGTTAGCCTCCTGCTCGCCTCTGGTAGCTTTATTCATCATCCTACTAAAACCTGAAAGAACCTCGACCCTCAGCCTACTCAAATCAATTTTTAGCACCCTAGAGTTTAAGGGGAAAACGTAAACTACGAGTCGGAGAAAAAGACCGGTGTGAATAATACTATACATCTTGGTTATTGATTATAAGTGAGACCAGGCCACTTAGTGGAATAGGTTTCCTCTCACTAACATTCTTTTAAAACATATCTTTTGAAAATCACTTCTTGGAACCAAAACTGGTTAAATACTGTAAAGCATTATTATGTAAACATACATATCAGGTAACAAATGGACTATCTGTCCGAACATTATATTTTTGTTTGGCTTACTATTAACCTTTGGCTGACTCGAGCCTACCACACAAAATATCAAAATTTATCTAACATCTGTTAAACACACCTCTTCTGGACGGTATGTCCTTAACTATCTGTTAAATAATTCTCTTCTGGATAGTCTGTCCCTAACTTAACATCTCCTAGGGTCACCTGATCCTAATGGTTTTGCAAGCTCACCAATAACCTATCTGTATACAAACATATATTCTCTTTTATGTGTAATCATAATTTTAGTCTTACCTATGACAAAGCCCTACATACTGGAATTTTTGGACTAAATAAGCTGGGGCCAGTAGCTAATGTATAGGGGGCGAACCTACACCAGGCCCATCTGGTATTCTAATATCTGAGTCATTTTCACTTAGGGATACCTTCCTAAAATTTTCCTTGAAAACCATTTCATCTAAAATTGATTTAAAACCTTTTAAACCAAACTTAAACAAGAAAAACATTTATACTTTATGCTTTACTAAAAATCACCTTGCCAAGTTATATACACTTTACTCAAATTTGTGTTGATGAAAACCTTTAAACATTTGAAAGTTCCCATTTCGATTCGATTGAAAGTATCTCTTTCGAAATGAAGTGAAACCTTTTATTTATTTAGGCCGAAAGGCCAAAACCTTCCCTTTTGAAACCAAACTTAAACCCTTTAGAACCCTATGAAACCTTCCTTTCAAAAGCTTTAAAACCTTAAACATCATATCTTAAGATACTTTAAAACTTTACCATTAAAAACCTTGGAACACCTTTCATTTTGACCCTTCCGAAACCATCAGAAAATACACCTTTTGCCTCCTTTGAAACCTTTTAAATACCTTTCGAAAGCATCAAACCTTTTGAAACTCAATCTTTGCGTAGGCACTTTGGTTCAATTTAAAACATGTGGAAAAATACCTTTTGAAACCATATAAATCAACACTTTCGAATCTTTGGGTTATATCTCAATTAGAAGAAAAAGGGTCATTTAAAACATCTGAGTCGAAAGCTTTCCTTTCAATACCTGTTCCTAAGTAAAGAAGTGACGGTGTCGAAACCATCCCTTCGAAAGCATTGTAGAAGTGGTCAATTTAAAAACAAAGTATACCTTTCAGAACCATTGACTTCGAAAGGTAGAGAGGGGGCAGCTATGGGTTTCGACCCCTTTGAAAGCTTTACTTAAAACAAAAGAATGTAACCAAGTCAAAACCATCCCTTTGGAAATATTTGACCCGGTCGAAAGCAACTGAGTAGAAACCTATCACTTTCAAAAGCGAAGAAGGCGCCACCTTAGTTTTAAAACAAACATACTCCAACCCCTTTGGAACCTAAGGTTTCGACCAAGTACTCCTTCGCCTTTGTCCAAAATGCTACGAAACATGTAGCTTGGTACCATGCGCTTTGGTTTCGAAACCATTGGTGGCGAAAGGTCTGGGTCGGAACCCGGTGTGCCGAAAGTGGTGGAACATGCTAAAAACATGTTATTTTTGTTTTTAACTTAAAAGAGAAAACCTTTCAACTAACCTGCCTTTATTTGTCAAATTTTCATTGGTTGCTAAATACTTTTCAGAAAAGTGCTGACAATAATTTCAGAAATAACAATGATTTTATTTTTCAAAATACACCTTCTCCTTAATTAAATATATAAAACATTTAAGTCTCATACCTTAAATAATTTTATATATTCATCGAAACACTTAAGAAAAATTTGGAAAAATCCCAGAAAATGTATTTTAATATGTTTTCTAACATATAATGTAACGACCCACTAATTTGGACCATTCAAATCGATAATAATCCACACATGTCAGACTTGAATAATGCAAAATAACAGATTGTAATAAAATTTGAAGAAAATAAAATCATTCACAGATTCACAGACATAGAAATATCAGAATAACTCGCAGCGGAAATAAAATAAATAGTGGTTCATGAAGCCACCACAATACAGAGTCTCAAAACAGATACAAAATACATAGTCTGAAAACCAATACAGTTCTGAAACAAGTACAATAGAAATCCCAAATACATAAGTCTCTAATACAAAAGATGAAATAGAACAACTGAAACTGAAATAGATAGATAACTAGATAAGCAAAATCTCCAGCGATTCCTAGCTCCAGAAAAAGTGAAATCCAAAGCTGTGAGTACTCAGGCTGACCCGAGCATAAATAAAACACAAACACTCGAGTCAGGACATACATACTTATATAATGTAAACCAACTCAAGTGAACTGTAATAAAGGTACAAGTAACTTAAAGAATGCTTGGGATCGCCCATTCTTTAAGGATCCGTTAAACTATCTACTATGTAGTAATATTCGCTATTATAATAATGTCTAATCATAAAATAAACATACTTTTAAATAGCGTTAAGGCTTTACATTTTCCACCTTAACACGTAAAATGCCAATAGTCTACACAGTACCTGCATACCTCACGAGGCTATCAGAAGATACTACATAGGTACGACACAAATAGAAACTCGTAGTAAAGCTCGATATGGTAGGTGACACGGCACACAAGGCAATGCCAGGGTAGTGTAATACCCCAAAATTTTGTGAAAAATCATTTTTATAAAATGATTTAATTTTGAAATATTTAGATTTAAATATGGTGAAACTCTTGGGATTAAATAGTGTGCAAGGATATGTGTGCACATGCACATTGGAAAATGGCACAGGGGAAATCCAAGAATTTGTGGGAAAAAAATATATAGGGAAAAGAAAACATTTCAAATATAATTTTGAAATGTGAATTATTCTGTCGTCAGATCACATGTATTATTTTGAAAAAAAAAGAGACAGAAAATTTTTATTTGAAATAAGAAAGTAAAATTCTTATTTAACTTAGGCCTAACCAAGTTAAATATGGGAGATATGCCTATATACATTTTTTCTATGAAGCATAAGGAATTAAATAAAGTAATAAAGAGGCAGAAAGATTTTATGTGAGCAAAGAAGTAATTCTTACTTAGCATAGGGTTTTCTTTTACCAGATCTAACTCATTAATTAGGAAATATATATATGTGTATATTTTCTGAAAGGCAAGAGAGATCAAATAAAAATATATACACATATGTGCATGTATATTTTCCGTGAGCAGAAAGTGTTAAAAAAAAAGAAACATCAAAATGACATGAAATGTAATACAAGTCAATATGCTTGTGTAGGTAAAAATAGAAAAGGAGATTTCCAGAAAAGAATAAAAGCATAAATAAAAACTGAATCACACATTTAGCATGACTGGGGTAAGTAATTAAAGATAGCCATTTTCTGGAAAAGTAAGAGAAAAAAGGGGTACTAACTATAATGGACTAAAGTGGTCGGGGCATTAAGGAGGAAAATGTGAAAATGCAAAATGCATGAAGATGGTTAGGATAGAAATTGAATTTTGTTGTAACAAAACCTTAGGAGAAAACACTGGTATAAATAGGCAGTTTTGGCTAGGAAAACATTTTACCCCGAGTTGCTCAAAATAATAAGAAAGAAAGGAAAATATTGAAAGGAAGAAGAAAACACACATACATAAGGATTCTTTGGATCAAGAGAAGGGAGAACTTAGGTGAGTAATCTCACTGAATTCATGGCATTAAGACCTGAGATGAGGCAGCCACTTTTTATATTGCCATTTACATATTGCTGGTTTTGATGTATATGATTTTATCAATGCTTTTTGGATGAATCTGATATGATTTTATTATGGATGTTTTTTTATGATCTTTGACTTGTTGAGATATTTGCCTTTGGATGTGCAACTTACTGTTTTATTTTACTCATAAATGTTAAGGTCCAGAATCTTAAAATTATATATAGAGAATACTCTCAACTGTTATAGATCTATGGCATGGAAATTTTACCAAAGAAAAATATTGGGAGCTGCATTATACTTGTTATAAGTGCTGAGGCTTGAGAAGAAAGAAATTAAGGGTGCAATAGAAATTTTGTAGGTGCTGAGCCTTTAATCAAATAAAAAAAAGAAAAGGATTTCACAAGCTAAAACTATGATTGAGCCAGATCATGAATCTGATTCAATCATAGAGGCTTGCAGATCAATATAACAAGACATGCCATGCCTCTTTTACAGTTGGAAATATTCTTACATTTTTACTGAGATCAAGACATAATGTCCACACTTTTGGAAATAACTGTCTACTTAATTTCTGAGTAAATTATGCTAGAAAAATTTATGGGTGTTTCCATGTTTGCAGTGACAAGTTCACTTAGTTATCTGATGATAATATTTAAATCAATGCACTAGTAAATAAACTAGGGAAGGGAAGGCCAAGAAGGTTGCTGGAATGCTTGTTATATTTGATGTATGCAAGTTGGCACATGGTTTGTTTAAGCCCTGAGATCTTTGTGCAATGATGTGAATTAGTTCATTGCAATGTGTCCCTGTGATTCCTTGATGGCAGATGAGACAGGAATTTAAACTGAATTTATACAATCTGTACATGAAGAGATAGGAATATGAATATTTCTTAGGTTGGTTGGTATGGAACCATGATTGTTCCAGTGAATGCACATGTTGCAAATAGATAATTATGTTTGCCTGATTATGAATGCAGGTATAGGAATGATATATGGAGTTATCATATCAGAGTCACTTTATTTACACAATGATATAATAAGTGATTGCAGAAATTCATTCAAATAACAAGTTATTACACCCATATTCTCTGTTGTTTAATATCATGAATATACTGATGTTGCTCATACTAGATCATGGATCTGACCCTTATTTGCTCATGGCATATGGGGGTGTCTCATTTTAAAATGAGGCAGCCACCAATGCTCTTTCAGGAAATGCAGGAGCTAAGTAGAAAGTGAAGTTATGGCAAATGAAAAGGGATTGAATGAACATGCTTGCTAATTTTAATAAGAGCCTAATATGATTTTATCTGCATGTATTTATGAGACAGTTGTGTTTGAACTTGATGTTATGTAATGAACTTGCTATGTTTGATTGAACTGGTTGTTTATCTGTTGAATATTGCTATGCATTAAGGTTTAAAAATTAAAAGAAATATCTGGGTTGAAAACCAGAAAAATATGCTTAAGTATTAGATATGAAAACCTGGGAAAAGAAATATACATATATGTATGTGAGCAAATGTTTTGCATAACTTATATTATGTATTGGTCAATTCTTGAGACATAGCAATGCACTAAGTTCTTAGAAAAAAAATCTGGATTTAACTAGAGGTAAACTTATAAAGATTTAAATCATTTTTACTGTAATACTTTGTAAACCAGTTTAATACCACTTTTTGAATTGTTTTGAGAAAAGTAAATATTTTGCAAGGCTTCAGATATAATGCCTTTGCCTTGAAGAAGTGTCTGTTAGACACAAGACACATGGGTTAACCAGCTTCAAATGAGTGAAGTTTTGGTTGACTATATTTGATGGTATTTTGAATGAAAAATACATTTCAAAAGCTTAGTTTATTTAGTAATTGTTTCACCACAACCAACTTTCAAAAGCCATACCAGATATGCAATCTGGACAGGTTTGCACTATCAAAACCTGGAAACACACATTATTCTTTTAAATATTTTTAAGTTCAAATTTTTGTCACAGCAAATCTTATGCAAATATTCAACTTACAATGTGTTATATAGGCTAAGGGTGAAATAAACAAGTCATATAGATTGAATCAAAATAAGAAGGTTTCTTGAAAATACATAAGTGGAAAATGATAAGAGAATATATCATTTTATGGTCTTAGCCAAATATCAATATATTTGAACTATGAAAAAAAAAGAGGAGAATCCCAAGTACTTTAACCAAATATGGACAGGATATATTAACGTATTATAAATATTCAAAAGAACAAGGTAATTAATTATATGCAGATTTCTTCAAATCCAAACTAAATAGCATGCTCTTGTTTAACAAATGGAATTAAAAACATACTCTGATTTTAAACAAGAGGAACACATACATCTTCATATGTATGTGTATATCTTTAGGAATGAACTGATATATTTATATTGGTAGAAAATATTGGATCCTGGATGAATTGTTTGAAAAGAAAATGACTCTGAGAATATTAATTATAGGAATGTAAAAAAAATAAAAAATTAAGCAAAATCAGGAGGGTCATTTCAGTTGGTATCAGAGCAAATGGTTGCATTGATTGTTGAATACTATAGAAATGTATTATATCTGGTTGTTTTGGATGAAATAATTTAGATAGGAAAATATCAACCATAGAAAATACTTACAGTACACTAATACTAGTTGCCCATAATTTGGTTAGCAAACCATGGTAGGAAGGGGATCACATCATGCAGGGACAAGTGCACCACAGATGCTTGATATGCAAGAGTTTGTAAGAGTTTTAAGGCATGGAATTAGGCATAGGCCTGAGAACCCACATGAGGAACTTTCAAAACTACTGAAGGCTTACACCAATTTGGGAGGTAAAAGTTTTGAAGGGACTGAGAATGTGATGGAAATTCAAGCATGGTTGAGAACACTGGATAGAATTTTCAATGATATGCAGCTTGATGATCAGAGGAGAAGGCAAGTAGCTTCAAGACAGCTGAAAGGAGTAGCATTAGGTTGGTGGGAGGTGATCATTGCTAGGAGAATTGAAAATGAAATCACTTGGAATCAATTCAAGGAGATGTTGGAGGCAAGATTGTACCAGCATCAGCCAAGACCATTTTACTTAAAGAATTTATCAGACTTAGGCAGGGAACTTTGAATGTTACTGAGTATACACAAAAATTTGTGGGATTATCCAAATATGGAGCAATGCTAGTGGCAGATGAAGCATCCAAAAATGATAGGTACATTAGAGGTTTGAACCCAGGACTTAGCAGAGCCATGCTACCATATGCAGATAGGACTTTTGATCAAGTAATAGATCTGGCATTGAAATTGGAACAACATGACAAGGAAAGAGAGAAGTATAGGAATTTTAAGAGCAACAACAACAAGAAGAATAAGGGAATATATCACCCTTATGATAAAAAGAAGGAGGAGACAGACAACAAGAAGAACAGAGACACTAAAGCTAATGATGCTAAGAAGAAGTTGGTTTGCCATCATTGTGGAAAAGAAGGACACATCAAACCAAGGTGCCCAGAATTAAAAGGAGGAGCTTTCAAGTGCTACCTATGTGGGAAAGTGGGGCATATGAAAAGGAATTGTCCTGAGTACAAACAACAAGGGAAAATAGCAAGTTTGGAAGGCAAAGGAAAATCCACAGTGGAGAGTAGAGCTGAGAATCATGGTCAAGTGGAAGGTACACTACTTATTTGCACCATACCCATAGTGTTTGCACAAAAAATGGACAAACACCTCAAAGTCGTATGATTTAGTAGATCTTATGTTGTTCTTAGTGATTTTGGAGATTTATGCAAATATATGAAAAGAAGGGGCTAAACTGTAAAAAGACACGCAGATTTATAGTGGTTCAGCCAGAATGTGCCTACGTCCACTTTATATGTTATTTCTCTTCTCTTGTTTTGATTACAAGTACAAAGCTTTGGTACAGGTAAAAGAAAGTTGTTTGAAAGTTCTATCCGTGCTTGAGCTCTCAAACTCGTCCCCATTGTTGTACCCCTGTCCCTCTATTTATAGAGTGATGCTGGGGGTAGAGGTCTTGGATGTATGTAGCTGCTGGTGGGCCTGGGATGAGGTGATCTGGCCTGGCAACGTTGGTTCAGCAACACTTCGGTCCGGTGGTGGCTTTGGTCCGGTGGTGGCTTTCCCTGCCTCTGGTTCGGCAGTGGATGGAGGTAGCTGGTCCGGTCGTAGATGGTTGGATAGTAGGGACGTGGGTTGGATCGGCAAGCACGGGAGGTAGGTTGGTTCGGCAAGCATGGGACGAAGGTTGGATCGGCAAGCATGGGAGGTAGGTTGGTTCGGCAAGCATGGGAGGTAGGCTGGTTCGGCAAGCATGGGACGAAGCTTGGATCGGCAAGCATGGGAGTTAGGTTGGTTCGGCAAGCATGGGACGAAGGTTAGACCGGCAAGCATGGGACGAAGCTTGGACCGGTGGATCCTGGTTTGGTGGTATGTGTTGAGAAATGTACCCAACAATTGCCCCACAAAGTAGGGCATATTACCGAATATGGCGTGCTTTGTTTTATGTAGCTTTGTCATCTTTATTCGGTTCTCGGGTACCGAACCAGTTGGTCCGGTCGAGTCTTTTCATCTATAAGTAGGGACCGTACGCCCTTGTTATTCCCTACCAGCCGAATTAAACTCTCGCCTTTGCCAGACCAAGTCCTTACCTTTTGCCGAATTAAACGTGTTAGCCGAATCAAGTTCCTTACTATCACCGAATCAGGTGAGAACCTTTCTATGTTGGCCGAATGGGTTTTTACCGAATGGACTCGGGGATTCTGAGTGCCGAATGGAATCATATACCTGTATAACTGGACGAAGTTGGGAATACTGAATGAAACTGATATCGAATGAACTTGAAAAACTTGCCTGTTTATATCCTTTGTTTTAACAGCATGTTTTTTTTTATGTTGTAGATAATGTCTCGCAAAGCAGAAACTCGATCGGATAAAAAGAAGTCCCAGGGCGAAGGAGAATCTTCCGCAGTGCCCCCTGCTTAGCCAGGACTGGAACGTCGCGGAACTGCCCCGAGATCACTGGTGGACGGGTACGGTCCTCAGGAGCTTCTAAACTCCCCGCCCGATTGCTTTCCCAGCTCCCTTAAGGAGGAGCAGCTTGATGTTATCTCCCGTTCTTTTGGAATCGATAGAGCGCGCATGCTGTTGCCAGGGAGAGAAGTTATGCCATATGACCCTCCCGAAGGGTACTTTGCCTACAGCAGATACCACTGTATGTGTGGTGCCATTCCGCCTCTTAATGCTTGGGTGGCCAGCTTCCTTACATATCTAAAGGTGGCCCCATTCCAGCTTCAACCCAACTCCTATGCTATACTGGTGAGCCTCTTCGTCATCTTCCAAAGGAAGTATGGGCGTGCTCCTTCCAACCGAGAGATTCGGTACTTATATAATCTGAGGGGCTATAAGAAGGGGTCCCCATATGTCAGCTTGGAGTCAGCTGTAACCTTCAAGCCAGTCTTGGATCTGTATTCTAAGTTCAGCATGTTCAAGAAGGAGTGGTTCTTCGTCAGGGACAACTCTGTTTCTATTCGGCGTTTCACCTCTGGATGTAAGTCGATGCTTTATTTATAATTTCCATTCTGACTGCGATGCTTTTTCTTATACGTTTTCATTTTTGCTAGCGACAGGTGGCTTTGCGGTTGTGGAGACTGATCGCCTGGTTCAGACGACGGCTGAGATAGAAGCTATCCCCGGGAGAGATAGATCAGCTGCCTACCTGATCAGAAATGCGACCCTTCTGGAGTATAACTTGATCCTTCCACAGTAGTCAGTAGTCAAGCTGAGGGAAACGGCGGAGGAGGGGGCGGCTGCTCAAGCTAAGGGAGGTGTCACAGTAGAGAGTGGCAAGAGGAAACCTTTCTCAAAATCTCCAATGGTCGGAGGTAAGAAGCTTAAGAAGTCGGATGGTCCTTCCCCCAGCACTTGTCCACTTACTCCGGGGAAGGAAGATGTGGAGGAGGAGAGAGGTGAGGGTGGAGATGACCGGGAAGGTGGTGATGGTGGCAATGGCATCGGGGCCTTGCTTCCTGGGCAAGCAGGCGAGATTCAGGAGTGGACGGATGATGCATTCAACCAGGCTTTCGAGGGGCTGGGCGGAGAAACGGCTTTGGTAGAGAAATTCGGGAAGGCTGACAAGGCCGGGACCGGTGCAAGCGAGTCTTCTCAGACTATTCCAGCAAAGGTGGCTCTGACGACTCAAGGTGAACTTTTGACTCCTGCAAGCTCCATTTATGATAGGGACTTTGGAATATTTTATGATCCGCTCCCGTCCTGGAATGAAATCCAGGACTCATTGCAGTATCCTACTCCTCCCCAGGGTTTGTATAACTAATGTGTTTCCTTTCTTCTTTTAACTTTTAATTTACCGCGTTTCTCGAATTATGGATCAATGTAAGCTTGTGACACTTGTTCTTCATATCAGGGGCAGGTAAAACGGCCAAGGTCTCTGATCTTCGGCATAGGCTTGAACAATACAAGCTCTCCAAAGCTTTCGCCAAGCCAAAGAATCCGACCCACCGTCCCGGGGATGTAGTCGGCTACCGTCCTCTTCTCGGGGTTATTGAAGAGGGTATTCAGAAGAGAAAAAAAAGTCATCCCTTATCCGAACCTTCACATAGTTCTCAGCCCCCAGTTCAGCCTCTTCATGATATCACGGAGGAGGATACTGAGTTCGCACTCTCTCCGCACCCGTCTGAAAATCCTACCGTTACGCAGATTGATCGTCCTGGTTTGGCTCGTAATCCATTTGCGGGTCATCCTGATCTGGATCCAAGTTCCCATGATATTACCTTCGACGAAGTTACCGGTGAGCACCTTCTTCCCCGTAATCCCATGGTACGGGTGCTTGATGAGGCTAAGTCCTTAGATCTCGATTTACTTCCCACTCGTATAGTTACCATGGGAGATGAGGCCAAGGCTAATATTGATCGGGTGGCGGAGGAGACTTGGAAGCTGATGGGGCATCATGCCCGGCTGGTTAAGGCTGGAGAGGAGATTGGGAGTGCCAACATCCGACTACGATTGATGGTTTCGGACCAGGCCAAACAGCTTGCTGATTAGGCCATTCAGATTTCTCAGCATGAAGCTGCCTCCGGGCGGTTGAGGAAGACTATGGAGGAGGCTAGTAAGGCGGAATTGCGGAAGATGGAGGCTGCTTGCAAGGAGCAGATAAATATGGCCATCTCGACAGTGGACGAGGTTCGGAGGGCGGATCTTGAGCAGGTAGAGGAGCTGTCGGGGAAGCTTGAAGCCGCAGAGCTTGCTCAGGTCAGGCTAAAGGAGGAGATGGAGACGATGAGGAGGTCCCTTCAGGCTGACTGCTTGCGATACCGACTGGAAAGGGATGCGGCCATTGCAAGGCTATCAGTTTCTGAGACTCGTACGAGGGATTTCGAGGAAAATGAGGGGATGATGGACGATATGCTGCAGGACATGTACTTTCGCACCTGGAAGCAGGGCAGCTTATCTTGGATGGACGACTACCCCCGGGTTATGGCTAGGATTTACCTCAGGGCTCTAGAGGAGGCCAAGGCTGAGACGGATAAGGAGGGTGGAGCGGTCTTTAGGATGGATGTGGTCACCGCTCAGTTTACCAAGGAGGAGAAGACAGCGGTGAAAGAGGGGATGAGGTTGTTCGCGGTTGAGGAGGCAGGCATGGAAGTAGGGGATGACGACCAAGACGATCAAGGGGAAGTTGCTGGTAACCTCTACTTCACTAGTTCGTTCTTTTGCTAACTCTGTTGCTTATCACTAATGACTTCTTTTTATGACCGGACAGGTGGGCAACAGGACAAGTACAAGACTCCAACGCAGCCGGCTCCCTGATTAGACCTGGAGAATTCTTTTTGTGTACTTGACATGGCTGTATATGTTAGTCTTAAAATAGTAGAGTAACATTTAGGTTGTAATTCTTGCTACTTGTAATAAATAGCTCTATTCTTGATGTGCAATTCTTTAACTTAAGCTGATTTTGTCGTCTTTTGAATGTTTTTGCCATTTTGACATGTTGCATAAGAAATATAGCCATGCATATTCTTGTAATTAAATTTCGTTTGATGTCAGGTTCTTGTTTAAAACATAATTTCATGACTTGCAGTGTTAGCGTGAGGTGTGAACAAATTATAGGCATATATGAAAGAAGGAAATACCGTCCTTTATATTTTGCTTGTAGATGGCAGCTTTGAATATCCTGTGTGACCGAGTAAGGGATGCGGTCCAGTATCTTGCTGTGAGCATCCGTTTCTATTAGTGAGTGTCTCCTGTTTTGTGTCCTGCACTTCAGGGATTGTTACAGAGGATAGGAGAAAAGTTTCTTAAGTAAAATTGAAATATGTGAAATAGTAAAACTTCCAATCACGGAAGGCCTTCGATGTGATTAAGTTCGTGGCAAACGGGCTTTGTAGTCACTTACCCTAGCTGTGGGTCTTGGAGACATTTGTCACCCATCTTACGCCTCCGCGGGGAGTTAATTCTTTTTTACCACAGCCGTACTTAAGACACATCGGAGCCGAGATCGCGCACAGTAACTACCCGGGCCATTATGGCCCGTAATCGTGGGTATTATTCGATTTACCGTGGCCGGCTAGCGTGGGTGCCGATCGTCAACCGTGAACTGCCCCTGGCTGGCCACACCTTATGTTGGGGCTTATAATCGGTTCACAGTTGCCGGCGAGCCGAACGCCGTAATGAGCTGCCTCGGCTATAGTCGGCCTTTTCGATGGCTTATAATCGGCTCATTACAGTTGGCTTTAAGGGCCGTCGCGAACAATGAGTTAACCCGCAGCAAAGGGATGCTAGGGTGAAAGTGTCTCATTGGCGAGGGCATAGATTCGCATAGTACCTGTTAGGTCTTGTCCAGATGAAGTTGTGCAGTAGATTTCATTGAGTGGAAACATTATACGCATAGGATTTTATTCAACAGAAAAGGATAAAGTTAACAAGCAGCCAAGATATAAAGGAACAAGTTAAAAAAGAGACAAGGTTTTTTAAAGTGGTTCGGCACGAAAAGGCCTACGTCCACTGATTCTCTTTGTTAATTCACTTCATATGGGCAGTACAAGTTAAGAAAAGTATCGACGGAGGTGTTGGATGTTCCATGCCCTCTGGAACACCTCTCCGTCCACTGTTGACAAAATATTAGCTCCATTGTGGAGATCTTTATGAATTACATATGGTCCATCCCAGATTGGATCTAGTGCTCCAGAGCGGGGGAAGATTCGCTTGAGGAGAAGGTCCCCTTCTTGTAAGGTACGATGCTTGACTTTGGAGTTGTATTGTGCTGCCACTTTTTGTTGTAGGCTGCTGCTTTAAGGACTGCATCATTTCTTCTCTCCTCCACTAGATCCAAAGACATGTGAAGGAGTTCTTCGTTCTCTTCTGGGTTATAGTGGATCCTACGATGGGAAGGTACAATGGTTTCAACTGGAAGCATAGCCTTCGATCCGTATGCCAAAGAGAAAGGAGTATGCCCCGTTGAAGTTCTGAAAGATGTGCGATAGGCCCATAGTGTCGTAGGGAGTTCATCCACCCAAGCGCCCTTTGACTTTTCGAGTTTCTTTTTTATTAGAGTTTTCAGAATTTTGTTGACGGCTTCGACTTGTCCGTTTGCCTGGGGATACGCTACGGATGAGAAGCTTTTGTGAATTCCGTGCTCTTGGCACCAGTTGGCGAATTCCTCGTTGTCAAATTGAAGTCCATTGTCTGATATGATTTTGAATGGGACTCCATACCTGTACAGAACATTTTTGATCAAAAAGTTAATAACTTTTGCTGAAGATACTTTATTCAGAGGTTTTGCTTCCACCCATTTGGTGAAATAGTCGACTGCCACTATAGCATATTTGGCCCCGCCTCGGCCCATTGGCAGTTCGCCGATTAAGTCAATTCCCCATACTGCAAAGGGCCAAGGGCTGGTCATTTGAGTAATCTCAGTCGTTGGTAGCTGTTATCCCACCTTTTGGCAAGGCCAGGACATCAAGAAGCCGACTAGAGAACAAGGATAGCACGCCATGGATATCACTGAATTTTTTGTCCGAGCCCAGAGTGAGCTACAATTGATAGGACACGACAAGAAAGGCCATAGAGATCAGCACCTCAAATTTCAAGTCAATCCGGACTCATACACTCAAGTTATGATCGAGTCGAATTGAAGGGAAAGAGCCCAAATTTCGTATCCATCACTCTGGGCGATTTCGTATCCGTCACCGAAGCCCCAGTTCGAATCCATCATGCTTCATATCCATCATCGAGTGTCTACTTCGTATCCATCAGCCAACACTTGCTTCGTATCCATCATTCAGTGTCTACTTCGTATCCATCAGCCAACACTTGCTTCGTATCCATCATTCAGTGTCTACTTCGTATCCATCAGCCAGTGTTTGCTTCGTATCCATGGATGAAGTCCTACTCGAAACCATCAGGTCAACCAGCTTGGATAACGTGTCACCTCTCGAAGGAAACGGGGCAAGATACATGGAGTCGAAGCGGTCAACGCGGAGCAAATACCGGATCGAGGCGAAGAGCGCACACCACGTCATCCCTCGATGCGAATGCGCCGAGATATATGGAGTCGACGCGGTCGACTCGGAGTGAAGGGCGGATCGAAGCGAGGCGCGCGCACCGCATCACCTTGAGAGCGCGTGCAATCATCGAGACGAAAGGATGGAGTCGAAGCAATGGAGACGAGCAGAACAGCCAGCGTTAAAATCCATCTCGTATCGACGATATCTCTCAATCCACTGATCCAAACACCATGAAATTTTAACTGAAGGCTGCACACATAACAAGGAATGTCTCCACCAATTTTGAGCCCAATTGGAAGTAATCCTGATCGATACGAAATGATTTCGTATCGATCACAGATTGGCTTGAAACTCTCTGGAAGTGGTCGAATGGGTCCCCTCACGTGTCAGGCCAAGTCTCCCGGAGTTTGAGCGAAATCCAAGCCTCCTACGCCTATAAATAGAGCCCCAGAATCAACGAAAAAAGGATCTCTTTTCTCGGAAGCGCCCAGACTCTGCCGGATTGAGATTTGCACCATACTTTTGCTTTCACTTTCGAATTCTAAACTGTACTCCGCTGTTCATCGCTGTAAACGCTTGTAATCATTGAAAGAGAATCAATAAAATCATCAAAACTTCATAGTGGACGTAGGCTATACGCCGAACCACTCTAAACTGCTTGTCTGTGCACTTTACATTCATATTTGTTGGAGTTTTTGTTAGATAATCTCTGTTTTACATTTATAATCTTCATTTTATCTCTTCAAACAACTCCCGAAAAGTGTTGTGCCCATTTTTGGTACAAACACTTTGGTGCTTTCACCGAGAAAACCAGCTTTTTCTCCTGCTCATTGGATCTGCCGTCGATACCGGATTGCACAAATCCAAGAGGAAGATCCAGATATCCAGTCCGGAATCCTTCCATTCTATTCAGATTTGTTCAAAATCTAGGAAAGGACTCCACCACCGACAATGGTCAGCACAAGAACTGGCGCCACCGCTACAGAGCAAGAAGGCCGAGACAGGCAAAATCCAACACAGCCGCCTTCTTCCAATCAAGACAATGCCACTCAGTCAGACTCAACGGGGCTAGTCACCCGACAGGAGTTTCAGGTATTGCTCCAGGAGCTGACCCAAAGCCGTCAGCAGTTGGCAGAACAGTTACGCGCCAATATCGAGCTGACCAACCAGCTGAACCGCCGGGGGCACAGAAGGTCCAGGAGAGATGATGTCTCCAGAGCGTCTACCGAAAGCTCAGCTTCATCTGATTACCACCGCCAGACTACCCGTCCTCGACTAGAGGGGAATCGCGCTCAAGCTGCTGAATATCAGCCTGCCTTAACTGTTGGGCAACTGAGGGTAGGACCGTCGACTAGTTTCCAAACCGGTCCCTCAACACGAGGAGGTACTGCCCCACAGTATACCACCGATAACCGCGCCACAACTGCCGCAGCAGAGACAAGGGCTGATACCCGAAATCAATCTGAGCCGATCAATCAACAGCAAGGACATACTCCTGAACCTTATGTCCCAGAAGACGTTGAGCCAAGGAGGCGAGATACGGGTCATCGACAACGCCCGATCCCTACTCGCGCCGTGGAACCCGACCACGCCTTAGCTCATCACGCTCCGAATCCGCCTGTTTCGGATATATCAACCATGATACGTCAAATGATCCGCGAGAGTCAGGGGCTCACTAATGATGACTGGGGAATTTCCCGTAGTCATACTCCTTTCACAGACGAAGTGTTACATGCCGAACCCCCTAGGCGATTCAGAATGCCGACTCTCCCGATGTATGAAGGGAATAGTGACCCCAACCAGCATATTCTGAAGTATGAATGGTCGATGAGCGCCGCAAGGGCCGACGACGCAGTGAAGTGTCGGAGTTTCCCCATTTCTCTGGGAGGAATCGCGACAATGTGGTTTACCCGCCTACCACCTATATCAATTTCTTCGTTCGATCAATTGGCCAAGAGGTTTGTGGAGCAATTCCGGATGCATGTTGCTAGGCCGAAGGACGTCAACACCTTGTCCAGCGTCACTCAAGCTCCTGGAGAAACACTCAGGCGTTACTTGGAGAGGTTCCACGCAGCATGCGTCGAGATCACCAATCCCAACGATAATTCAATCTTAATGGCTCTGACCAAGGGGATTGATCCTGATTCTGAATTCGGAAACTGGCTGGCTGGGAAACCGCCCGCGTCGTTGGACCGTTTTTACTCCAAGGCCGCTCAATTCCTGCGGCAGGAGGATGCAAAACAGTCTAGGAAGCAGGACGATGCCAGGCCCAGCATTGAAGGAATACAGAGCAATGTGGCAGTTAAACAGTCCGGCGAGAGTTCCGGGAAAGTTCAGCTCAACATACAAAACAAGCAAACCCAGCAGAGAGGAAACAATGGCCAGAACAAGAAGAGAGATGAGAACCGAGGTCCACGACGTAGAGCTCAGATGTTTGACAGTTATACACCGCTGAACACGTCATTGGAAAACGTATACTTACAGACTTGCAACACCGTACAGTATAAGAAGCCTGCTCCGAAGCCCTCATCGGAGAGACAGATTCAGACAGGAAAATTCTGTAGGTTCCATGAGAGCTATGGACATAATACCAATGAGTGTCGACACTTACAGGACCTCATCGAGAAGCTGATTAGAGAGAGGAAGCTAGATCAGTTTGTACGGGCGCCGCAGCCTGGCGGAGCGGGCCCCTCAAATCAAAATCGTTCACAGAATCAGGAAAGAGAGGATGAACCCGCGCGTGCGGGCGGGAGATTAGTTATCAACACAATAAGTGGTGGTCCCCATCCGGCAGACAGAAGCTGGGGGGAAATGGAGTCGTATGCCAGTTCTATCAGGCATGCGGACTTCGAGTGTTATAGTAATTGCGAGGATGGGACCCCGGCAAAGCAACAAAAGATAATGTCCGATGATATCGTGTTCAGGAGCCGAGACGCTGATAAAGTTGAAGCCCCTACTATCGACCCACTAGTCATATCCGCCCAGGTAGGTCCTGCTTGGATGAAGAGGATCCTGGTTGACAATGGGAGCTCTGTAAACATCTTGCTCAAACGGGCTTACGATCTGATGAAGATGGAGACAAAGGATTTGAAACCCTGTTTATCCAGAATCCATGGTTTCAATGGAAGTGCCACGATACCCATCGGAATAACTGAACTCCCAGTCGAGTTAGGCGTTGGAGAGCGCCGGAGGGTCCGCATGTTACAATTTGTTGTGTTAGAGATAGATTCGCCATACAATGCGTTTCTGGGACGACCAGCTTTGGCCGAGTTCAGGGCGGCGATCGCCCCATGGTGTCTAACTCTGAAATTTCCCACTGATCATGGGATTGGAGTTGTTCAAGGAGATCAGGCCTCGGGAAGGGCCTGTTATGTTGCTGAGCTGCGCGGGGCGCAACGTAAAGAGAAGGGGAAGGGCGTAGAGGAATCTCTCTGCGTCCGTTCTATCGATAATTGACAATTGGTGCCTGGGTCTCGGCCCGGGCACCACGACCAATTCCTGAAAGACCTGGACCCCAGGGACAACGAGGATAGAGACGAATCAACGGAGAGTCAAGCCTCTCCAGCCGAACTGACTGTGGACGTCCCAATCAGTGAGGATGATGATTCGAAGATGCTGAAAGTTGGGTCCCAACTAAACAAGCAAACACAGCAGGAATTGGTCGAATTTCTTCGGGCGAATCTCGACGTCTTCGCCTGGACGCACTCTGACATGTGCGGGATCTCGCCGAGCATTGCAAGTCACTCCCTGAATATAGATCCGCGACATGTCCCAGTAAAGAAGAAAAGGCGCGGTATGGATCCAGAGAGATCTGCCGCCCTTAAGGAAGAAGTTGATAAACTACAATCGAATGGGTTCATTCGAGATGCCTTGTATCCAGAATGGGTGTCCAACCCTGTACTAGTTCGGAAACCAAACGGGAAGTGGAGAACCTGTGTTGACTACTCTGACCTAAACAAGGCCTGTCCAAAAGATAGCTTCCCGCTTCCACGAATCGATCAACTCGTGGATTCGACGGCCGGACATGAACTACTATCCTTTATGGACGCTTATTCCGGCTACAATCAGATACCCATGCATCTGCCTGATCAGGAACATACCAGCTTCGTGACCGACCTGGGACTCTATTGTTACAAAGTCATGCCGTTTGGTCTAAAGAACGCTGGAGCAACATACCAACGCTTAGTCAACCGAATGTTCGCTGATCAGATTGGGAAGACCATGGAGGTTTACGTGGATGACATGCTGGTGAAGTCTCGATTCTCCACCGATCACGTCAAAGATTTGAATTCAATGTTCAGCATCCTCCGGGAGTACGGAATGAAGCTCAACCCACTCAAATGTCACTTTGGCGTTGCATCCGGAAAATTCCTTGGGTTCATTGTCAACGCTCGAGGAATAGAGGCGAATCCTGAGAAGATCTGGGCTATTAGAAATTTGCAAACCCCTAAAACTATAAAGCAAGTCCAGAGTCTTAACGGGAAGGTCGCAGCATTGAGCAGGTTCATTTCAAAGTCCACCGACAAATGCATTCCTTTCTTCGACCTGATTCGGAAGGGCAAACGAAACTTTGAATGGACCACGGAGTGTGAAGACGCGTTCCGATCACTAGTTCAACATCTCTCCACACCTCCGATCTTGTCAAAACCGGTTGACCACGAGCAATTATATCTCTACCTGGCAGTATCTGAACATGCGATCAGTGCTGCTCTAGTCCGGGAAGAAGACAAAGTGCAAAACCCGGTCTACTATGTTAGTAAGCGACTAACAGGAGCTGAAAGAAATTATCCAAGGCTGGAGAAACTGGCTTATTGTTTGGTCATTGCCTCGAGGAAGCTCCGTCCCTACTTCCAGGCTCATCCGCTTACTGTGTACACCGACCAGCCGTTACGACAGGTCCTTACGCGGCCTGAGACGTCCGGTAGGTTACTCAAGTGGAACATTGAGCTAAGCCAATTTGATATCGCATACGCTCCGCGGAGGGCCATTCAAGGACAAGTCCTGGCTGATTTCATAGCCGAATTCACCGTCCCGGAAGACTTACCCGAAACCAGTGAATCTCCCGAATACATCTGGAAGCTGTATACTGATGGTGCGTCAAATGACCGGTGTTCGGGCGCGGGGGTTGTACTTGAGACTCCCGAGGGCCGATCCATATGTTATGCTCTTAAATTCGACTTTCGTGCAACTAATAATGAAGCCGAATATGAAGCCCTCCTGACCGGCCTAAGGCTTGCCAGAGATTTGAGAATTGTCGCTGTAGAAATTTATTGCGATTCGCAGTTAGTGGTATGCCAGGTGCGAGGAGAATACCAGGCAAGAGACCGAAGACTGGCCGCTTACTTGACGCGAGTTCAGGAAATCCTAAACCAGTTTGATTATTATGCCATCTATTATGTGCCTCGAGAACGCAATCAGAAAGCCGATTCACTGGCGAAGTTAGCCAGCACAGGCGAAGCGCAACAAATGGGACTTGTCCCCGTTGAAACTTTGGCCACTCCAAGCATCGATCGGATAGAAATGGGCTCTGTATTTGAAATTGCTCCCAATAGAGAGTCCTGGATGACTCCGTATCGAAATTACATTGAGAATGGGGTGCTACCTGAACCTAGAAATGAGAAGAGACAGATTCAGCGAAAAGCCTCGCGGTTCATCATCCAAAACGGAGTCATGTACAGGAGAGGTTATTCCGTTCCTCTCCTCAGATGTATCGCCCACGAGGAAGTCAAGCGAGTGCTACATGACGTGCACGAAGGAGAGTGCGGTGATCATGCCGGCGGGCAAGCTCTCGCTAAAAAGATACTCCGATATGGGTACTACTGGCCGACGGTAAACCGAGATGCGGCAAACTATGCCCGGAAATGCGATAAATGCCAGATACATGCCCGAATTCCGAGAGCTCCGCCAACTGAGATAACCCAAATGGTCAGTCCCTGGCCATTCGCAATGTGGGGCATTGACATCATCGGCGCTTTACCTTTAGCAAAAGGCGGTGCGAAATACGCCATTGTCGCAGTTGATTACTTCACAAAATGGGCCGAGGCCGAAGCCCTAGCAACCATTACGACAAAGAAGGTGATAAATTTTGTGGTTCGCAACATCATCTGTCGATTTGGACTCCCGCATACTATCATCACTGATAATGGGACCCAATTCGAGAGCGCAGAATTCAAGGATTTCTGTCAACGGTTTCATATCCGCAAAAAGTTCTCGGCTGTCGCACACCCCCAAGCGAATGGGCAGGTTGAGGCTGTCAACAAAGTTATAAAATCGATCCTGAAGAAACGACTAGAGAAGGCTGGGGGCAAGTGGGTCGATGAACTTCCTATGGCATTATGGGCCTATCGAACGACCCATAAAACCGCGACCGGACACACTCCGTTTTCCCTATCTTATGGCTCAGAGGCCGTTATTCCGGTCGAAACAGAAGTGCTCTCTCATCGCGTGACTTATTATGATCCAAAAACAAACGCCATACTCCTAGCCGAGTCTTTGGATCTATTGGATGAAAAACGGGAGGAGGCTGATTTGAGGGCAGCCGCACATCGAAGTCGGGTCGCCCGATTGTACAACACCAGAGTTCGACCTCGAACCTTTGAACTCGGCGACCTCGTGCTCAAGAGAATTTACCCAGTTCCTTCACACATGAAACCAAACTGGGGAGGGCCGTATGTAATTACACGAAAGCTCGGAGATGGTACATTCAAGCTGTCGACTGTTGACGGTCTCGATTTACCGAGGGCTTGGAACAGCGAAAGTCTCCGCCGCTACTACATATGACAGGCTTTATTTATTTCATTCTATTTAGCAATTTGTTTCTGCATTTCGAAATTTGAATTTTGTAATAAGGCAACTGACTTTGCCGCATTTTCTTATTTCAGCAATAAAATGCCACTTCTTCGAGCCAGAGCTGTGATTCATTATGTACGATATACAACATCACGATGCACGAAGAGCTAAATCCCATCACACAATGGGACTTGTTCAAATGGAGAGTGGCTGTGATACGACCGGCCACTCACTAGGTGAAACCCGAGCTCGGGGGCAAGCCCTGACACCGATATTAATAGGATTGACACACGACAATCCTACATCTAACTCCATATTCCCAGAGTGCGAAATGGAGTATAAACATTCAACTCCGTATTCCCAGAGTGCGAAGCGGAGTGTAAACATCCAACTCCGTATTCCCAGAGTGCGAAGCGGAGTATAAACATCCAACTCCGTATTCCCAGAGTGCGAAGCGGAGTGTAAACATCTAACTCCATATTCCCAGAGTGCGAAATGGAGTATAAACATCCGACTTCGTATTCCCAAAGTGCGAAACGGAGTATAAACATCTAACTCCATATTCCCAGAGCGCGAAACGGAGTATAAACATCCGACTCCGTATTCCCAGAGTGCGAAATGGAGTATAAACATCCGACTCCGTATTCCCAAAGTGCGAAACGGAGTATAAACATCTAACTCCATATTCCCAGAGTGCGAAATGGGGTATAAACATCCGACTCTGTATTCCTAGAGTGCGAAACGGAGTATAAACACTTAACTCCATATTCCCGGAGTGCGAAATGGAGTATAAACATCCGACTCCGTATTCCCAGAGTGCGAAGCGGAGTATACACACTTAACTCCATATTCCCGGAGTGCGAAATGGAGTATAGACATTCAGCTCCGCATTCCCAGAGTGCGAAGCGGAGTATAAACAGTCAACTCCATGTTCCCAGAGTGCGAACAACCGCTTACGAGATGACGCATATCCCCGGAGTATGGATGGAACGATTCATAAGAGAACGAGCGTAGTTCGACCACTCGGTCCTCGCTCGGTATCATCACAAGCTGATCATCACAACTTGGCCCCGGAACTGGGGGCAGAGACGAATGTTAGTCATTGCCCGAAACTATACGATGTTCAGCTCCGATGCAATTCCCTATCACAACTCGAGTCCGAAAGTTCCGTACTTAACAAGTACAAATGAGCTATCCTTGAAGCAATCACAAAATGCAAATACATTGGACCAAAGTCCGAACATTACAATATTCAAGCATAGAAAGGAACGCAAGCTGAAGCTAAAAGACAAAATTTTATTCCAACTAAACCCAAAAACAATGCTTCATACATGAGATCTTTCCTAAAATGTTCCTACTAGCAGGGGCCGAACCCGCATCTAAACACGGCCTACAAAAGGGAAAAGACAGAAAAAATAACAAAAGTCCCTAACTGCCTATGAGAAGGATGTCTAATCCTTCTGCTTCCTCAGCTTCTTCTTCTTCTTTGAGGAACTACTGGAGCCGCCAGTTCCCTTTCGCTTGGAGCCTTTCTCCCTAGGCAAGCTCCCCCCGGGTGAAGGCATAATGTCAACGTCCTCATCTGAGCTGGACTCTATAGGGATACTTCCCGCGGGAGGAGTGGGAGGAACAGACTCCGCAGCCGGAGGAGGGGCTGGTACATCAGTATCAGTAAGTGTGCCCTCAGGAGACATAGTCATAAGAGGAATGGGGCACTGTGCTGCCGCTCCGTCATCTGCATCACCGCCATGCGCCGCAGCCGTCATCTCGGCATTGATCTCGGCTAACATCGCCGCTTCTCGTCGTGCCCTGGCCTCGCTAGGGGCCACAGTAGTTTGGGACAAGGTGTCAGATGTAGCCGTGAATCCACCCAAGCCAAATGGCAGGTCCGCAAAAGGATCACTTTGACGGCCGAGAAGCTCGTTTATCATCTGCTCGTCGAAAGAAAGTGAGCTCCCCTCCGTCACTCCAACCGGTGCCATTGCTGCGACGGAGGTCGCCTCAGAAACGATGGCTCCTGGCGCGTGACCTAATACTTGGGTGATAAGAGGCGCGGCTGGTGCAACTCCTGTCACTGATCAAAGGAAAAGACATGTCATTAGCAACATTTCAACACGGGATCTTCAATCCAAATATACTGGAAGTTAGTTCAAAGTACCTTCCTCGGTTTGGCTCGAGGTCGTCTGAACTGCTTCAGAAGGATGTTCCTTAATAGGAGATAAGTGCGGTCGATCTGGGTCGTACGCTGGGATAGGCTGGGAGTAGATCATTGAAGTTGGCTCAGACTGAGATGAAACGACAATCTCAGAACTTGTAACATGGTGTTCCGCACCAGAGCTCTCTCCGACTTCCGGGACCAGAGCACCAAGCCTCACCTTGTCATGGAAAATCATGGAGTCATGGAGAACCTTCTTTTCGTCATCATTAAGGATGCGGTTCTCCAGCTCGAACTCATCACGGGCTTCATCAGGGTGCCCAGACCTCTCCTCATCCACCAGTAGGTTCCAGGCGTTATAGAGATGTGTGGGGTAATCGTCAAGCCAGGTCAGGTCTCGGTGCCTTAGCACATTGGCGTTGTAAGTGACGAGTAGCTCCTCCACCTCGGCCTCAATCCTGGCCTCCGCCAGCCGTACTTTCTCCTCAACTCCAGCCTCAGCCTCACGGGCTTGTTGTACAGCCGCTTCCTTCTCCCTTTGGAGTGTCACTGCCTGGTCACAGGCTTCATGCGCAGAGACGTTAGCTGCGTCTTTTTCCTTAGCCATCTCTGAAAACTTTGACTTCAGCTCATTAAGCTCCTTGAGAGCGGCATCCCTCTCGGCAGTGATGGAAGTGTTCCTGTGACCCATGTCCTCAATTGCGGTGTAATGTTCTTGCTTCATCCTGGCCATGGCAGCGGTCACCTCGTCAACTTTCTTTAAAGCCTCCATTTCAGACTTACGAGAAGACTCGGCCTCTGAGTTGAGCGCTTTTATGATTTGGTCGTTGCGACCCAGCTCCTTCTCAAGTTTCTCGATGGTGACGCCCCGCTCAAACGCCACTTTAGATGCCTTCCTCGCGGCCCGTCCCCACTCTCTATACTGGAAAAAGATGTCCGCGACGTAATCGTGGATAGTGGTTTCCGCAGTTGGCGGGATTCTCTTCAGGTGCGGGGGAAAGACATATCCATCAAAACAGATGTCAGGAAATTCCTTCCTCATCTGTGCCAATTTGAGCGCTCCATCGCTAGACGCCTCGGTCGGGACCGACACAGTAGCCGAAGAGGTGGCTATTTCGGTCCTGCGAGGGGGGTCGGACCTCAAAGCTTGGGAAGGCGGCCTAGACCGTGAAGTTTCGGGAGGACGAGTAACGGCGACCACAGGAGGTGCAGAGGTCCTGGGGGGAGGAGAACGAGATCGGGATCGGTGAACATGTCCCCTATCTCTGTCAGACTTCTCCTGACCAGAGTGTCCAGCGTCATAATCCCTCTCGCCCTCTCTCCTGCGTGGCTCGTGATAACGGCGCTTACGCAAACTACCAAGCACGGAACCTTTCCCAGACATCGTACCTGAAAAGAAAACAACAAAGAATCAGTAACCGTTCGCGATGCGTTGTTTGTGGTTAGGAAAGTGTGTTGTGCCGTGAGGAGTGTGTGAATGTGTAACCCCCCGGACCAACCAGAAGTGTCAGTCGCATCGGCAAGCTCAGACTCGCTAACATCGACAATGTGTCGCGGTCCACCCGACCCAACATCGTGTTGCTCTGGCTCGATGTCAGGGAGTGGAGGGTCAGCAGGCCCTTCAAATTGATCTCTAGCTTGCGGGGAGGACGCCTCCGTAATCTTAACTCCCGGCGAAGGGCGGTGCAAAACCACAGACTTCCGCCTCCCAGACTTAGGCTGTTTCGAAGCCACAGCTTTGCCTTTCCTCTTAGCATCGGACTCTGGGGTTGCATTAGCAGGTCCGGCCAACAGTTCTTCGTCAGTATGGGTTTTCTCGGAGTCGGGTTCCTCGATTATCACGACCCTGGGCTTCATCTGCTTGACCTTTTTCCTGGAAACGGTCTTTAATGCGCCGTCGAGTCTTATGCTCTGCCTCCGACCGATCAGCCCAAGGACTCTAAGATTCCGATCTGTCAATAACAGTTCAATATTCCTTTCTTCGCTAGGAATCTCTTGGAGGACCCGAACTATCTCTTTGTAATAGCCACCCTCAGGCCGCTGGATGATAGCTGAAAGAAAAAGAGGAGAAGACGTAAGTTTAATTTCACTCCGAAAATTGCCCTGTCAATTACTTGGGAAAAGAGACGATACTCACGTCTGAATAGCCATCTTCTGGCAAATCCCGGGGGACATCGGACATAGAACCACTCCGACTTAAAATAGCTTAGCCTAGTCCACGACCCCACGACGACTTGGCAGTTCCTTACGGACTCCAAGAACGTATAAGATGGGCTGTCAGTCCGACTCTTGAAGTTAAACAAGTATCTTATGTCGATCATACGGGGAGGACGATGGAGGTACTCCATGAATACTACAAACAAGCTGTTGAGCGAGGCATATCCATTTGGATGCAATTGAGACGGAGCGATGTCCAGATAAGCCAACACTTCTCTTATATAGTCGTTGAATGGAGGAAGTGTGCCGGCTGCGCACGCGTGCCGATTAAAAGCAGTATACCCCTCCGGGGGATTATGTGGCCTATCATCCGGTCCAGGCAACAATTCCTCATCCAAAGATAAACCATGCCTTAAGCATATCCTCCCCAGCATGTCTTCGGAGATGTTGGATGAGACGGAATCAGGTGGACTATTAATGAAGGACGCGTTGGGCAACTCGTCCGGAGCTGGGCCAATAACTTCGGCCTCGATGACCGGAATCTCAATTCTAGGAAGGACAGGGTTCTGAATTTCTTGCTGCTGCGAACTTGACGGTTCCATCGCCAGCTAACTCACGAGAAACCATCATTAGGTGACAAAAAGCCCGTGTATTCCCCAGTGTAAAGTGCATGAATGTGTTGTGTAGTGCGAATGCTGTGCGTGACTTGAGCAAATTCTGCAGAATTAAAGAAAATGTGCAAGCGACGAGATTCTGGAAGTCAGACAAACATGACCGTCATCGCTGACCGTCATGACTGCGCCATCCAGATGATAACAATCGATTCCAGGTTAAAGAATTCGTTGTACTTTTCTATTAAAAGGCAGTTCCATCGACGAGCTTCGAAAGTCAGTCAAATATGCAATCCTGTAATCAAGTCCAATTATGCAAGGCAGAAGCTCGTCGGAGTCGAATATAAGGACATGCAAAAGTTCGCTAAGTTCGTCAAATTTCAGCATGGAATCGATCGTAGTTCGAGTTCAAATTCATTCGGAGGCGTGATGTCTTTCGTATCGATCCAGTTCGAATCGATACTTTCGTATCGATCAAGTCAACTCGATACCTTTCGTATCGATGACAGTTCGTATCGACCGGAGGAGGAGATTTTGTATCGATCAGGTAGGTTTACTTCGCATCGGCCAAGGGTAACGGCTGTGAGACAACCAAATGCAATAACTTCGTATCGATCTGTGGTTATCGATATGGGACCGATGAGATCTCTTGGTCTTCGTATCGATCAAGAGAGATAGATTTTCGCATCGATCACGCTGGCCAAGCGCTTACATCGATCATCTCAGTTCAACACAAGCCCCTACCACCTTAGATCGATGCGAACCTCTACATCCCCTTTAACCCATCAGTCGATGCGAAATCATGAAATCTGGATCGAGTCGAATCCTCCTATCCCAGATCGACACGAACTAGTGGTGAAACAATCACTCCAGAACTCTTTCTTCTCCGATTGAAGCGAGCATGGCCATGGCCATCCTCGACCAAGCTCTGGTCCAGATCTGGCCTTGGCACCACCAAAATCGATAATCGGCAAAGGCACGATGGATCTGAGATCTGAACTTCATCGCTCAAGTGTAGCCGTGATTGCTCATTTACCTGAATCGAATTGGAGTTTGGGGAAATTATAAGATGATGTTTGATCGATTCGAAGATTGGAATAATTCTTCTCTCCTGCTTGTCTGTGGATCGATACGAGAAGGCAGAAGACAACAGTAAAAGTAAAAGGTAAAAAAGTGAGAAATGGCAAAGTCCCAGATATTTATACGAGGCCTAGGACGGAACCGAGTCGATTTGACTCCCCGTCAATCTGACCGGTCGCAACCAGTCAAGCAGCGCATCGATGCGAGCATTCGTATCGAACCCATTAACCTTTATCGGTTCGAAGCGCACAGGGAGGCTACGTGAAAACGATGGGTAGGCGCACGCGCTTTCCTCGCATCCATCAAGCCGTGCATTCATCGAGGCGAAATGTTCACCAGACACCATCGTTTCAAAGCATCCAGGTTTTGAGCCATCGATTCGAAACAAAGCAGATCTGTTGATACGAGCGTCAATTTCGTATCCATCCGTATCTATCGATGCGAACATCCGTTTCGTATCCACCAGATATCATCAATTCGAACCAGAATTCGCCACCATTTGTGACCATCGATACGAACGATTGTCTTCGTATCCATCAAATCAACCCATATCGATGCGAGAGAAGGCTTTTTGACTTTGAGCATCGACTCGTAAGCGGACCGATACGAGAGAATGGCTAAGGGGTACGACTTCCAAAGCTATTCGAAGAAGGCCTGCAGCTTTTTCAAAGCACGTCACGTTTTCACAAGACGTACTTTGGGGGGCAAATGTTATCCCGCCTTTTGGCAAGGCCAGGACATCAAGAAGCCGACTAGAGAACAAGGATAGCACGCCATGGATATCACTGAATTTTTTGTCCGAGCCCAGAGTGAGCTACAATTGATAGGACACGACAAGAAAGGCCATAGAGATCAGCACCTCAAATTTCAAGTCGATCCGGACTCATACACTCAAGTTATGATCGAGTCGAATTGAAGGGAAAGAGCCCAAATTTCGTATCCATCACTCTGGGCGATTTCGTATCCGTCACCGAAGCCCCAGTTCGAATCCATCATGCTTCGTATCCATCATCGAGTGTCTACTTCGTATCCATCAGCCAACACTTGCTTCGTATCCATCATTCAGTGTCTACTTCGTATCCATCAGCCAACACTTGCTTCGTATCCATCATTCAGTGTCTACTTCGTATCCATCAGCCAGTGTTTGCTTCGTATCCATGGATGAAGTCCTACTCGAAACCATCAGGTCAACCAGCTTGGATAACGTGTCACCTCTCGAAGGAAACGGGGCAAGATACATGGAGTCGAAGCGGTCAACGCGGAGCAAATACCGGATCGAGGCGAAGAGCGCACACCACGTCATCCCTCGATGCGAATGCGCCGAGATATATGGAGTCGACGCGGTCGACTCGGAGTGAAGGGCGGATCGAAGCGAGGCGCGCGCACCGCATCACCTTGAGAGCGCGTGCAATCATCGAGACGAAAGGATGGAGTCGAAGCAATGGAGACGAGCAGAACAGCCAGCGTTAAAATCCATCTCGTATCGACGATATCTCTCAATCCACTGATCCAAACACCATGAAATTTTAACTGAAGGCTGCACACATAACAAGGAATGTCTCCACCAATTTTGAGCCCAATTGGAAGTAATCCTGATCGATACGAAATGATTTCGTATCGATCACAGATTGGCTTGAAACTCTCTGGAAGTGGTCGAATGGGTCCCCTCACGTGTCAGGCCAAGTCTCCCGGAGTTTGAGCGAAATCCAAGCCTCCTACGCCTATAAATAGAGCCCCAGAATCAACGAAAAAAGGATCTCTTTTCTCGGAAGCGCCCAGACTCTGCCGGATTGAGATTTGCACCATACTTTTGCTGTCACTTTCGAATTCTAAACTTTACTCCGCTGTTCATCGCTGTAAACGCTTGTAATCATTGAAAGAGAATCAATAAAATCATCAAAACTTCATAGTGGACGTAGGCTATACGCCGAACCACTCTAAACTGCTTGTCTGTGCACTTTACATTCATATTTGTTGGAGTTTTTGTTAGATAATCTCTGTTTTACATTTATAATCTTCATTTTATCTCTTCAAACAACTCCCGAAAAGTGTTGTGCCCATTTTTGGTACAAACAGTAGCCGTGGAATCTTAGCGAACTTCTGACACCTGTCACACTTTTTGATGAAATCCAAGGCGTCCTTGCTTAAGGTGGGCCAGAAATATCCATATCGGAGTATCTTTTTTGCTAATGTTTGTCCTCCGGTGTGGTCTCCGCAGCTTCCTTGATGGATGTTGGATAAGATTTCCTTGGCTTCCCTCAAAGCGACACACCTTAATAACGGGTTAGAGAATCCACGCCGATAGAGGATGTCTTCTTGAATTGTGTAGCGGGAAGCTTTCCTTAAGATTTTCTTGACTTCGTTACGTCCATTGGGCAGTGTGCCGCTTTGTAGGTAGTCTCGGATGGGAGTCATCCAAGTTGCTTCTTCGATTGCAGCTATCAGATTCACTTTCTCAAAACTTGGGGCCATTTGCTTTGAGATGGTTACTGCCCCGAAGATGGCGATGTCTCTCATACTTGCTTGTTTTGCCAATTCGTCGGCCTCTTGGTTCTCTTCCCTAGGGATGTGTTTGACTAAGTAGTGGTCCAATTGGCTGAGAAGTAACTTGGCCTTCTTTAAATATCCTATGAGTCGTTCTTCTCGAGCTTAGAATTCTCCTAGTATTTGATTAACGATAAGTTGAGAATCGCTGTGAAGACACAAAGAATTGGCTCCGATTTCTATGGCAAGTTCTAGTCCGGCTATCACTGCTTCATATTCTGCATCGTTGTTGGTGGCAGCGAACTCCAACCTTACAGCATAGTGCAGTTTGTTTCCCCTGGGAGTAATTATTACCACACCTGCCCCCGAGCCTTGTTCGTTTGATGCACCATCCACAAAGAGATTCCACTTGATATCTTATGCTACTTCCAATTGCTCCTTATCTTCGTTGGTAGTGAATTCTGCTATGAAATCAGCTATGGCTTGTCCCTTGATGGCGGTGCGAGGGTGATAGGTGATATCATACTGACTTAGTTCAATGCACCATTTAAGTAGTCGCCCGGAAGTGTCGGGACGATGGAGTACCTGCCTCAGTGGTTGATCGGTCAGAACTTGGATGGAATGGGACTGGAAGTAGTGACACAGTTTCCGTGATGTGATTAGTAAACAGTAAGCCATCTTCTCAAGTTTAGGATATCTGACTTCTGCCCCCGTAAACCTCTTACTGACGAAGTAAACTGGCCGCTGCATGCGGTTGTATTCCCTTACCAAGGCAGCGCTTAGGGCGTGAGATGACACAGCAAGGTATAGGTATAATTCTTCGCCTTCACTTGGAGTCGAGAGTACCGGTGGTTTCTGGAGGTGTTCGATTAAGTCAAGGAAAGCGGTCAGGCATTCGTTGGTCCATTCGAACTTTCCTTTGTCTTTCTTTAGAGCTTCGAAAAAGGGGACACACTTGTCCGTTGCTTTGGAGATGAATCGGCATAGGGCGGCCACTTTCCCATTCAGGCTTTGCATTTCCTTCCGAGTGGAAGGTATCTTGATATCCCTTAATGCTCGGACTTGTTCAGGGTTTGCTTCAATCCCTCTGGCATGGACGATGAATCCTAAGAACTTTCCTGATGACACTCCGAAGGAGCATTTTAGGGGATTCAACTTCATTCCATACTGTCGAAGTACTTGAAACATCTCGCCTAGGTGGCTTACGTGATCGTCGGCTTTCCTTGAATTTACCAGCATGTCATCCACGTATACTTCCATAGTTTGCCCTATTAGCCCCGCAAACATCTTGTTGACGAGGCGCTGGTATGCGGCTCCTGCATTTTTAAGTCCGAAGGGCATTACCTTATAGCAGTATAAACCCCGGTTGGTGATGAAACTAGTGTGGTCTTGGTCGGGAGCATGCATAGGAATTTGGTTATACCCTGAGTATGCGTCCATGAAAGATAAGAGCTCGTGCCCGGCTGTGCTGTCTACAAGCTGGTCGATTCGGGGAAGTGGGAAGCAATCCTTTAGGCAAGTGTCGTTTAGGTTGGAAAAGTCAATGCATGTTCGCCACTTCCCATTAGCCTTCTTCACCAGTACTGGGTTAGCGATCCATTCCGGGTAGACGGCTTCTCGTATGAAGTCATTGGCGAGCAGATTCTTTACTTCTTGGTCGAGGGCTGCTGACCGCTCTGCCCCCATACTTCTCTTTTTTTGTTTTACGGGCGCCTTGGTAGGATCAATGTTTAATACGTGGCATGCTATGTCGGGGGAGATTCCGGTCATGTCAGCGTGTGACCATGCGAATACATCTAAGTTGTGGCGGAGGAAATCGATGAGTTGTTCCTTCAACTCTGCTTTTAGTTGGGACCCAATTTTCAACAGTCTACTTGAGTCATGCTTGTCTACAGATATAAACTCCATAGCCTCTGCAGGCTCGGTAGTGGCCTCCTCCTCTTTGTCCCTAGGGTCTAATTCATTGAAAGGGTCGCTGGTATATCGAAGAGGAGGGGCTTTCTTTAGTTGCTATGCTTCTAGACTTTTTGTGCAGAGGGCAACCTCTACACCCTTCCCTTTATCCTTCCTGTGGTTGTTGCGAAATTCAGTCACATTGCAGTTTCGAGCCACGTCCTGGTCTCCTTCTACTTCCCCTACTCCATTGTCCGTTGGGAATTTCATCTTTAGGCACCATGGGGCTAGGACAATTTGGAAGTCAGACAAGGCTGGCCTTCCTAAGAAGGCGTTGTAGGCCGAATGGTTTTCTATTAGCACAAACGTCTGTTTCCGTACGATGGAGCGGGGATGGCTTCCAATCTCAACAAAGAGGTCCAGTTGCTCGAGGGGCATCTTTGCATCCCCAGTGAAACCGTGTAGTGGTTTATCGCAGGGAGATACATCCTTCATTGATAGCTTCATTTTGTCGAATGCATGTTTGAACAGGATGTTTACTGAGCTTCCAGTGTCTACTAGGATTCGGTAAACCTCGGCAGGGCCGAGCCGGGCAGAGATAACCATGGGATCCATGTGAGGGTACTGCCTTCCTTCTAGGTCACGCTTACCGAATGTGATGTCATCACTTTCTTTCCGCTTCGGGTGGCGCTCTTCTATAACCGAATTGACACAGTCTTTATTGTCTCTAAGAGACTTTCCATATCTTTCCATTTCTTTCCAACTTCTGTCAGCGGTGTGCAGTCCTCCCGAGATGGTATGGACCACTACCTTCTCTTGACTAGAGCTGCTAGTGTTGCGGTTTCCTCTGCCGATCTCCGATGAGGGTAGCCTTGGGTTCTCACTGGCAGGAGCTGGAGTCCTGTCCTGACCTTTTACATAGCGTTCCAGTTTCTTCCTTCTGATGTGTTCCTCAATCAAGTCCCGAAGATGATGGCATTCATTGGTGTCATGCCCATGAGATTCGTGGAAGCGGTAGAACTTTCTAGACTTCTGCGCGTTATCTGATTCCTTCTTGTATGGTGGGCGCTTGTATCTAACTTCGCCTTGGGTGGCAAGGAAGATATTTTCGATGGTCTTGTTCAAAGGAGTGTAAGTGTCGAATCTCGGTCCAGGCCGATATAGGCGCTTTTCTCCCTTCTTGCCCCCAGCATTGTCTCTGGAATCATTTCTTCGAACGTCCCTTGCTACAGTAGGGGCATTGCTTTGAGTTGCCTTATTTTGCTGTCCTGACAGTCCCTCAACAGCACATCCTCAAGCCTCATATATTTCCCGGCTTCATTGAAGAAATCGGGTAAAGTAGCTGGTTTTTCTTTCGTCAACCTTCTAGCAAATTTAGTGTCCGGATGCACACCACTACAGAGGGCCATTAGGATAAGCTTCTCATCGGCATCTTGGACCGCGGCTGCTGCGGCATTGAATCGGGTTAGGTATTGTTGCAGTTTCTCTCCAGGTTTCTGTTTGACGCTGGATAAGGAATAAGCGTCCTTAGGTTGTTCCACATGGATGCGGAACTGACTGATAAACTTTTCTTTCAACATTTCCCACGAGCTGATGGATCCCTGGGGTAGATGACAGAACCAGGAGGTAGCGAGATATGCTAAGAAGAGCGGAAAGCATTTGCACAGTACTCCCTCTGTCGCTCCACTCATGAGCATATGTTGTGTGTACCTCTGTAAGTGTACAATGGGGTTGGAGGTTCCTTTGTAAGGTTCCATTGTTGGCATCTTCCATTCTCGGGGAGTGAAAGCAATTTCGATGTTGCGGGCGAAAGGGCTGGTTACCCTAGCGCCTATCCCTCGATCTCTTTGCTCCCGTTGGACGCACTCTCTGAATAAGCATGCCATCCTTTCATCAGAATTTGGAGCAGATAGAAATGAGTTTGGTTCTGTTCTGTGGGATTGATTCCGTCCAGATGACCTGTAGGGATGGTATCGTCTATCATTCCTCATATTTTCCAGTGGCTGCCTCTGATCTTCTGGGAGCATGCTTAGGTCAGCTATAGTTGGCCCTTGCCTTGATCTTCCCCTGCTGGGTTCTGATCTAAGCACTTCCTCGGGTCCAACTTCGGGCTGGACTCTAGCTCGGCCCCGTTCACTGGCGTTTCCGTGGTTAGGCAGTATGACGGGCTCAGCTACAGTTGACCTTCGTCCGGTACCTCCCCTGTTGGGTTCGGTACCAAACGTTTCCTCAGGCCTAACTTCGGGCTGTGCTCGATCTCGGCTCCTACCGTGGCTACTTCTGCCGTTAGCTCCTTCGAAGAAGGAAGACCTTTGTTGTCTCTGAGATCCTCCAGACTGGGACTCGCCCCATGATTCAGTGTTGTGGTTGGATTCTTCAGCGTCCCTTAAGCATGACATGAGATGGTCCACCAAGGCTTCCTGCTGGGATGTGAAGCGGTTAGTTACTTCAACCACAACTCTGTCCAAATCTGCCCTAGTAATTGCTGCGGGCTGTTCTGTGGCAGGATGGGTCGGATTAGCCTGTCCTTCATTTGTTACTACTGCTGGAGGAGGACGATTTACTTGATTCGTGACAGCTGGATCTGGAAGACTGCTGGATGCGATGTTTTTTCCTTTGTTAACATCTTTTCTTGGTTTGGGAGACATGTTTTCCGAGTGGCGAACGATGCTGTTAGGAAAACTGTTAAGTGGATGAAGCTGAAGCTTCGAGCTTCTAGTTCTCACTGAAAGCACCAAAAATGTTTGCACAAAAAATGGACAAACACCTCAAAGTCGTATGATTTAGTAGATCTTATGTTGTTCTTAGTGATTTTGGAGATTTATGCAAATATATGAAAAGCAGGGGCTAAACTGTAAAAAGACACGCAGATTTATAGTGGTTCAGCCAGAATGTGCCTACGTCCACTTTATATGTTATTTCTCTTCTCTTGTTTTGATTACAAGTACAAAGCTTTGGTACAGGTAAAAGAAAGTTGTTTGAAAGTTCTATCCATGCTTGAGCTCTCAAACTCGTCCCCATTGTTGTACCCCTGCCCCTCTATTTATAGAGTGAGGCTGGGGGTAGGGGTCCTGGATGTATGTAGCTGCTGGTGGGCCTGGGCTGAGGTGATCTGGCCTGACAATGTTGGTTCAGCAACACTTCGGTCCGGTGGTGGCTTTGGTCCGGTGGTGGCTTTCCCTGCCTCTGGTTCGGCAGTGGATGGAGGTAGCCGGTCCGGTCGTAGATGGTTGGATAGTAGGGACGTGGGGTGGATCGGCAAGCATGGGAGGTAGGTTGGTTCGGCAAGCATGGGACGAAGGTTGGATCGGCAAGCATGGGAGGTAGGTTGGTTCGGCAAGCATGGGAGGTAGGTTGGTTCGGCAAGCATGGGACGAAGCTTGGATCGGCAAGCATGGGAGGTAGGTTGGTTCGGCAAGCATGGGACGAAGGTTGGACCGGCAAGCATGGGACGAAGCTTGGACCGGTGGATCCTGGTTTGGTGGTAGGTGTTGAGAAATGTACCCAACACATAGCAAGAGTATATGACACTGGGGCAACTCACTCCTTGATTTCCAATGAATTAGTTAAAATGCTAAAATTAAATTGCATATTGGTTGAAACCCCACTGCATATACAAAGTCCAATGGGGAGTTCTAGTGTTTTGAACATGAATTGTGTGGATGTGGAGTTAAACATAGGAGGAAATATTTTTATTTCCAATTTATATGTTTTGAATTACCCAAATATTGGTGTTATATTGGGGGTAGACTGGTTAAGGCAATTTAAAGCCATAATTAATTTAGACTCATCCACCATATCATTGCAAAATTCTAGAGGCCAGAGGATCACAGTTTTATGTGAAGTAGCTAAGGAAGGAAAATTATATCATTTCGTTGACTCAGAAAAAGATTTCAGTGAACTAACCATTGAAGAAATTCCCATAGTCAATGAATACTTGGATGTGTTTGGGGAAGTTAAGGGTGTTCCACAACATAGACCAGTTGAGTTTCAAATTAATCTCATTCCAGGAGCAAGTCCAATAATCAAGAAACCCACCAGAATGGGGCCAAGTGAACTGAAGGAATTGAAAAATCAGTTGGAAGAATAAGAAGGCAAAGGATTTATGAGGCCAAGTAATTCATGTTGGGGTGCTCCAGTAGTGTTTGTAAGAAAACATGATGGTACTTTGAGAATGTGCATAGATTATAGAGAACTAAATAAAGTAACCATCAAGAACAAATACCCATTGCCTAGAATAGATGATCTCTTTGATCAACTCAGTGAAGCTAAAATATTTTCTAGATTAGACTTAGCATCAGGATTTCATCAAATGAAGGTTGAAGACTCAAGTGTTAAATATACTGCATTTAACACTAGATATGGCTTATATGAATTTATGATTATGCCATTTGGCTTGACAAATGCTCCTTCATATTTTGTAGATTTAATGAATAGAATATTCAGAGATTATTTAGACAAGTTTGTACTGATTTTTATTGATGACATTTTGATTTATTCCAAAACTGTGGAAGAGCATAAAAATCATTTGCATTTAGTTTTGTCAAGATTAAGAGAAAATGATTTAAAGGCAAAATTTTCAAAATGTGCATTTTGGAAAGAAGAAGTACATTTTCTTGGGCATGTTATCTCTACTAAAGGAATTTCAGTAAACCATAATAAGGTAGTAGCTATCCAAGCATGGAAAAGGCCTAGCACAATAAGTGAGGTTAGATCATTTATGGGGATGGCAGGATATTATAGGAGATTTATAAAAGATTTATCGAAAATATCATCACCACTTACTAATTTAACTAGAAAGAACCAAGCCTTTGTATGGACAGAAAAATGTGAGCAAGCTTTTATCAAAATAAAAGGAGCTTTAATTAATGCACCAGTATTGAGGGTGCCAGAGGGGAATGAAAACTTAATTGTGTATACTGATGCAAGTGGCTCTGAGCTAGGGGCTATGTTGATGCAGCAAGACCAGGTGGTAGCCTATGCATCTAGGCAATTAAAGCCACATGAAACAAGATATGAAACCCATGATCTTGAACTAGCAGCAGTTGTGTATGCCTTGAAACTCTGGAGACATTATTTGTTAGGTGCCAAATTTATTTTGTACACTGATCATAAGGCACTGAAATATTTATTCTCACAAAAAGATTTGAATATGAGGCAACATAGATGGGTGGAGTTCCTAGCTGCCTATGATCTAGACATACTCTATACACCAGGTAAGGCAAATAAAGTTGCAGATGCCTTGAGTAGACAACATGCTAAAGTAGCCATGTTGATGATGGAAGAGTTTAAGGATTTGTCTATACTTACTGATTTGGAAATTGAAGAAAACAGTGAGGTACAAATGGTACCAATTGAAGAAGATGAAAGTAAAGGGAAATTGAGTATGGTATCTTTGCAATCAGATTTACTTCTAAAGGTTGGGAAAATGCAGGAAGAAGACCTAAACCTATTGGAAAAGAAAATGCTCTTATCAAAAGGGGAAGAAGTAGTAAATTATCAAGTTGATAAAGATGGTTATTTAAGGTACAAGAATAGGATATGTGTTCCAGAAAACATAGAATTGAAGGAGAAAATATTAAATGAATACCATAGGAGTAAGTACTCCATACACCCAGGCAGTACCAAGATGTATCAAAATTTGAAAAGAAATCTTTGGTGGAAGGGAATGAAGTCAGATGTGGCCAAACATGTTGCAAAGTGTATGACTTGCCAACAAGTCAACGCAGAGACACAAAGGCCATCAAGACTGTTGCAACCCCTTAGTATACCACAGTGGAAGTGGGAGGATATATCTATGGTTTTCATAGATGGGCTGCCTAGATCTAAGAGAGGAAACACAAGTATATGGGTAATAGTGGATAGGCTAACTAAAGTAGCACATTTTATCCCAGTAAAATCAGAAATAAATCCCCCAAAATTGGCTCAAATATTCATGAAAGAGGTGGTAAGATTGCATGGCATACCCAAAACCATTGTGAGTGATAGGGATACCATCTTCATCTCAAGGTTTTGGAAAAGTTTTCAAGAGGCCATGGGGAGTGAATTGTGCTTAAGCACTGCCTACCATCCACAATCAGATGGACAAACTGAGGTGGTGAACAAAGTTTTAGAGGACTTGTTGACAGCATGTGCACTGGACTTTGGAGGCAACTGGGAAGACCATCTCCATTTAGCTGAGTTCACATACAATAACAGTTATCAAAGCACCATAGGGATGGCACCATTTGAAGCCTTATATGGCAAGCCATGTTTATCACTTGCGTGTTGGGTGGAAACAGGAGAAAGAACTATTTTAGGAACTGAGTACATACAAGAAACTACCGAGAAAATTAAATTGGTGAGGAAAAGAATTGCAGCAGCTCAAGACAGGCAAAAGAAGTTTGCAGATAGGAATGGAAATCAAGTGGAATATGAAGTGGGTGACTTTGTTTTTATCAAAGTTTCACCTATGAAAAAGGTCTTGAGATTTGGCAAGCAAGGTAAGCTCACACCAAGGTATGTTGGACCCTATAAAATTCTGGAAAGAATTGGTTCATTAGCATACAAACTGGAACTGCCAGGGGAAATGAAAGCAATGCATAATGTTTTTCATGTGTCACAACTTAGAAGATGGGTACATGATAGAGAATTAATTCTGGAAAAACCTACCCAAATTCAAATAAATCCTAACTTGGTTTATGAGAAAGAACCTGTGGGGATTCTAGCTAAAGAAGAAAAGAAATTAAGGAGTAAAACTTTGAAACTGGTAAAGATCCAGTGGAGTCTTGATCCTAATGATTGTACATGGGAGCTAGAAGACAAGATTAGGATAGATTATCCTAAGCTTTTTGCAGATTAAAGGTAATTTTAAAATTTTTTAGAAAAATCTAATATGTATGGTTGCCATGATTGAATTTGCTTGCTTATGCATATGTTTGATAGATTTTCAAAAAATAAGATGATGCTTGTTATAAGTACTAGGAAAATTGTGAGGACACAATTCCTTAAAGGAGGGGTGAATGTAATACCCCAAAATTTTGTGAAAAATCATTTTGATAAAATGATTTAGTTTTAAAATATTTAGATTTAAATATGGTGAAACTCTTGGGATTAAATAGTGTGCAAGGATATGTGTGCACATGCACACTGGAAAATGGCATAGGGGAAATCCAAGAATTTGTGGGAAAAAATAATATATAGGGAAAAGAAAACATTTCAAATATAATTTTGAAATGTGAATTATTCTGTCCTCAGATCACATGTATTTTTTGAAAAAAAAGAGACAAAAATTTTTTATTTGAAATAAGAAAGTAAAATTCTTATTTAAAACATTGGAATTTAACTTTGGCCTAACCAAGTTAAATATGGGAGATATGCCTATATACATTTTTTCTGTGAAGCATAAGGAATTAAATAAAGAGGCAGAAAGATTTTATGTGAGCAAAGAAGTAATTCTTACTTTGCATAGGGTTTTCTTTTACCAGATCTAACTCATTAATTAGGAAATATATATATATGTGTATATTTTCTGAAAGGCAAGAGAGATCAAATAAAAATATATACACCTATGTGCATGTATATTTTCCGTGAGCACAAAGTGTTAAAAAAAGAAACATCAAAATGACATGAAATGTAATACAAGTCAATATGCTTGTGTAGGTAAAAATAGAAAAGGGGATTTCCAGAAAAGAATAAAAGCATAAATAAAAACTGAATCACACATTTAGCATGACTGGGGTAAGTAATTAAAGATAGCCATTTTTTGGAAAAGTAAGAGAAAAAAAGGGGTACTAACTATAATGGACTAAAGTGGCTGGGGCATTAAGGAGGAAAATGTGAAAATGAAAAATGTATGAAGATGGTTAGGATAGAAATGGAATTTTGTTGTAACAAAACCCTAGCAGAAAACACTGGTATAAATAGGCAGTTTTGGCCAGGAAAACATTTTACACCGAGTTGCTCAAAATAATAAGAAAGAAAGGAAACTATTGAAAGGAAGAAGAAAACACACATACATAAGGATTCTCTGGATCAAGAGAAGGAAGAACTTAGGTGAGTAACCTCACTGAATTCATGGCATTAAGACCTGAGATGAGGCAGCCACTTTTTATATTTCCATTTACATATTGCTGGTTTTGATGTATATGATTTTATCAATGCTTTTTGGATGAATCTGATATGATTTTATTATGGATGTTTTTTTATGATCTTTGACTTGTTGAGATATTTGCCTTTGGATGTGCAACTTACTGTTTTATTTTACTCAGAAATGTTAAGGTCCAGAATCTTAAAATTATATATAGAGAATACTCTCAACTGTTATAGATCTATGGCATGGAAATTTTACCAAAGAAAAATATTGGGAGCTGCATTATACTTGTTATAAGTGCTGAGGCTTGAGAAGAAAGAAATTAAGGGTGCAATAGAAATTTTCTAGCTGCTGAGCCCTTAATCAAATAAAAGAAAAGAAAAGGATTTCACAAGCTAAAACTATGATTGAGCCAGATCATGAATCTGATTCAATCATAGAGGCTTGCAGATCAATATAACAAGACATGCCATGCCTCTTTTACAGTTGGAAATATTCTTACATTTTTACTGAGATCAAGACATAATGTCCACACTTTTGGAAATAACTGTCTACTTAATTTCTGAGTAAATTATGCTAGAAAAATTTATGGGTGTTTTCATGTTTGCAATGACAAGTTCACTTAGTTATCTGATGATAATATTTAAATCAATGCACTAGTAAATAAACTTGGGAAGGGAAGGCCAAGAAGGCTGCTGGAATGCTTGTTATATTTGATGTATGCAAGTTGGCACATGGTTTGTTTAAGCCCTGAGATCTTTGTGCAATGATGTGAATTAGTTCATTGCAATGTGTCCATGTGATTCCTTGATGACAGATGAGGCAGGAATTTAAACTGAATTTATACAATCTGTACATGAAGAGATAGGAATATGAATATTTCTTCGGTTGGTTGGTATGGAACCATGATTGTTCCAGTGAATGCACATGTTGCAAATAGATAATTATGTTTGCCTGATTATGAATGCAGGTATAAGAATGATAGATGGAGTTATCATATTAGAGTCACATTATTTACACAGTGATATAATAAGTGATTGCAGAAATTCATTCAAATAACAAGTTATTACACTCATATTCTCTGTTGTTTAATATCATGAATATACTGATGTTGCTCATACCAGATCATGGATCTGACCCTTATTTGCTCATGGCATATGGGGGTGTCTCATTTTAAAATGAGGTAGCCACCAATGCTCTTTCAGGAAATGCAGGAGCTAAGTAGAAAGTGAAGTTATGGCAAATGAAAAGGGATTGAATGAACATGGTTGCTAATTTTAATAAGAGCCTAATATGATTTTATCTGCATGTATTTATGAGACAGTTGTGTTTGAACTTGATGTTATGTAATAAACTTCCTATGTTTGATTGAACTGGTTGTTTATCTGTTGAATATTACTATGCATTAAGGTTTAAAAATTAAAAGAAATATCTGGGTTGAAAACCAGAAAAATATGCTTAAGTATTAGATATAAAAACCTGGGAAAAGAAATATACATATATGTATGTGAGCAAATGTTTTGCATAACTTATATTATGTATTGGTCAACTCTTGAGACATAGCAATGCACTAAGTTCTTAGAAAAAAAATCTGGATTTAACTAGAGGTAAACTTATAAAGATTTAAATCATTTTTACTGTAATACTTTGTAAACCAGTTTAATACCACTTTTTGAATTGTTTTGAGAAAAGTAAATATTTTGCAAGGCTTCAGATATAATGCCATTGCCTTGAACAAGTGTCTGTTAGACACAAGACACATGGGTTAACCAGCTTCAAATGAGTGAAGTTTTGGTTGACTATATTTGATGGTATTTTGAATGAAAAATACATTTCAAAAGCTTAGTTTATTTAGTAATTGTTTCACCACAACCAACTTTCAAAAGCCATACCAGATATGCAATCTGGACAGGTTTGCACTATCAAAACCTGGAAACACACATTATTCTTTTAAATATTTTTAAGTTCAAATTCTTATCACAACAAATCTTATGCAAATATTCAACTTACAATGTGTTATATAGGCTAAGGTTGAAATAAACAAGTTATATAGATTGAATCTAAATAAGAAGGTTTCTAGAAAATACATAAGTGGAAAATGATAAGAGAATATATCATTTTCTGGTCTTAGCCAAATATCAATATATTTGAACTATGAAAAAAAAGAGGAGAATCCCAAGTACTTTGACCAAATATGGACAGGATTTATTAACGTATTATAAATATTCAAAAGAACAAGGTAATTAACTATATGCAGATTTCTTCAAATCCAAACTAAACAGCATGCTCTTGTTTAACAAATGGAATTAAGAACATACTCTGATTTTAAACAAGAGGAACACATACATCTTCATATGTATGTGTATATCTTTAGGAATGAACTGATATATTTATATTGGTAGAAAATATTGGATCTTGGATGAATTGTTTGAAAAGAAAATGACTCTGAGAATATTAATTATAGGAATGTTAAAAAACAAATTAAGCAAAATCAGGAGGGTCATTTCAGGTAGATATACCAATTACGCATCCGGACTTGTGGTGATGCATAGCAGCCTCTACCGCCCACCTCGAACAACACTCCCAAATCAAGGGTGGCCACCAAATCAATCACAAGTAATAGAATGGTATCGAAGAAGTGTGTTCGATCAGAAGTGCTACCTCCTTGGTCTGTCAATCGCTCCTATTTTAGCCACCTTAAGCCAACTCACGGGAGATGGGTCCACGTATATACCTTAGGATCGTCGCCACCATCCTACTTCATTCTGGAAACTCCACCGCGTGCACAGTTGTCAAAGTGGTTTTCGGTATCGACAGAGAGTATGTCCATATCCGATCCCGGTCTCTTTAACAATCAATCGTTATTATAACCCGTGGTTATAAATTTAAAAACAGTTTATATTTCAAATCAAATTACTCCAATTAAACCATTTAAAAACAAAGTCATTATTCTTTTAAATCAAATATTCAATTCCCAAAATTTTAGCCTTTTCTAAGTTCATTTATTCACTTAAAAACATTAAAAACATTAAATTTCAGCTTTCACAGCATTTAAAAAGTGCTGTGGTAAGTTATATTTGAAAACAATTCAATTCAGCAAAGACAGCATTTAAAAACTGCTGTAATAGTTCAGTTTTAAAGGAAAAATAGTTTGATTCAAAAAAGACAGCATTTACAGAACTGCTGTAGTAGTTCAGGGTTCAAATTAAAGATTGAAATTCAATTCAGCAAAGACAGCATTTATAAACTGTTGTAAAAGTTCAGTTATGTACAAAAATCATATTTCAGCCTACTGCAGCACTTAACAAGTGCTACAGTAGCCCCTTCTTAGTTCAAATTTTAGTTCCTGCCACAACAGCACTTACCAAGTGTTGTCAAAGCCTTAGTTCATTTTAGTATTTAAGTTCATTTATGTAACCACAGCACTTAACAAGTGCTGCAGATTCTACTTGGTTCAGAATTAGTTCATTTCCAGAAATGGTAGCATTTCTGAAGTGCTATAAATTGAATTTTCAGGTTTTAAGTGTAATTCCAGCCATAAATAAACTTCGATTTAAATCATTTAAACTTATAAAAATCATATTTTTTTCACATTAAAATGTTCATTTAAATCCTTTAAATTATGATTTTTATAAAGAAAATTTTACAAATAAAAATCAAAATTTCCAAAGTTTACCTATTTAATTCAAGTGTGTAAATTTCCCATTTTCATTTTAAATCATTTATTTCAACACTCAAATTTAAATTCCCATTTTAAACCATTTAAAACTAAATTTTCATTTTAATTTAATTAACTTAAGTTTCCATTTTTTTCTTTTTAGTCAAATTTTCAATTTTAAGTTACACTTTAAAATCGCTATTTTTATCCATTTATTTTACATTTATCATATAAAAAAATATCATTTCCACTTAAATAAATTATTTTAAAATTCAATTTAAATCAATTTATTATATTTTTACATTTTTTTAAAATACTTAAAATTTTCCAGAAAAGTATATAAAATAACAACGGATTTGTATACTATTTTCTAGCCTAAGTCAAGTGATACAGATAATATATCATTTCAATCCGTAGTTTACAAAGAAAATCCGGGTTTTATCATTTCAAACCTGCAATCCCAAGTAAATAAAATTTATTAAAAGGTCGCTCAGGCTTATCATTTCAGCCCATAACGATCCTTCCTTATTCTAAAGTCCGTTCGGGTATGTATCATTTCAACCCATAGTGAACCTAATCTACAGGGAACTTGTAGCGTGATAAACTGATAAAGATGAACAGAAAAACATAAATAATTAACAGAATGATATGACATGAATTTTAACAGGTTCACATCATATATAATTAATCACAAGCAGTTTATAACATAATATAGTTTTTTCTACACATTCAGTTGTTGTTGTTTCACAACTACATAAGTATGAACGTCGTGTGAGTTTTACTCACCTCTTATTGTTGAAGATTTCAAAACCAAAAGCACAACAGAAAACCAAGCACGATGACACGACAATGATTTGAGTAGAGAGCGAATCCAAGCTACAACTCTTGTGTACAACCCAAAACAAAAATCAAACAAAACAATTTCAATACAACTTTAAAATGAAATAACTTTGGAATAAAAGCGAATACGAATACCAAACTTTTTGCCTTGCTTCTCATATACTATGTACGGCCTAGGGGTTGCATAGGGTCAGGTTTTGGTCAAGTTTAGGCTCGGGTTTTGGGCTAGCATGGCTCGGCCAAAGTGGTGAACAATGGTGGAGTCATGAACATGTGAAGTTGAAGGAGTTTTATAAGCAAATAAGTGGAAAAGTGGTCAAACTAAGGCTCAACCATGGATGGTTAGGCTCAGCCAGAGGGTCCAGGTGGTAGATCAGGGGCTGGAGCAATGAGGTAGGGTCTGGTCAAGGGGGTGGTGGCGGCCAAAGATGGTGGAGGTGATGGAAAATGGGGTGGTGATCAACTAGATGCTTGGCTATGCATTGTTTTGGACATTGTTTGCATTTTTGGTGAAGTTTGGCTTCAAGGAGGGTTCGGCCATGGTCTAACCTGAAGTGGTGGTTGGTGATGATGCCAAGGAGGAGTGGTAGGGGATGGCGGCCGTGGCTATGGTGAAGAAGCCATGCAAATTAGAAGAGAAACAAGGCAAAAAAAGTAAGAAAAATGGAAGAAAAGTGTAAAAGAGGAGGCCATTACCAAGGAAGTTTTGAAGAAGTCATGAGAATGAGAAGTGCTGAAGTTTTTTTCACGTGAAAAGAAAAGTTAATACACGGCTAGTAATTAGAATGAAAAGCCAAAAATGTAAATTAAATGAGGAGTTTAAGAAATGAAGAGTTTTGAAGGTGAAAGGACTTATGTTTTGCACTTTTTAAAACCTTTGGTATTTCCTTTTCTCTTTGATTTTAAATAAACAAAATAAACTCAGAAATGTTATTTACAACTGAAACAAAGTAGTAGGAAATAAAAATAAATATTTTAATTTAAAAGAAATGGAAAAAGAATTACAAAATTTGCTTAAAAATTAGAAACAGTGTCCAGAAATTACAGAAAAATAGCCAATAGCTTTGAAAAATTTTGTACTTCATTTTAAAAATATTATAAGACAAAATTTGAAGTAAAATGATTTTTAAAACATTTTCAAAGTTAAATAAATAATTAAATTCATAGAAAATATCAAAAGAATGGAAGAAATTGCTTAAAAATAGGAAACAGAAACTAGGAAAGAACGGAAACTAGGAAATAAAGGAAACAAGATAGAAACAAAATAGTACCTGGAACAAACAATTCCGGATTCGAAGCACGAATGCTTTCCTCCGTCTCCCAAGTACAATCACGATCATTAGTACTCCACTATACTTTGACTAGACCAATAGATTTCCTTCTTAGCTGCTTCGTATCTCTGTCGACAATACGAAGTGGCTTCCTCTCAACAGTCTGAATAGGTTCAATGTCCAAACTATCAAGAGCAGAAGGCTGAACAATAAGAGGCGGATCATGCAGATAGCGACGAAGATGAGAAACATAGAATACATTATGCACTCCAGAGAACTTCTCGGGCAAATCCAAACGATAAGCCAAAGAACCAATTCTTTCCATAATGCGGAAAGGACTAACAAATCTAGGAGCAAGCTTCCCTCTACGACCAAAACGGATAACATTCCTTAAGGGAGAGACCTTAAGGAAAACCAAATCACCAACAACAAACTCTAAACTCCACCTACGCCTATCAGCATACTTCTTCTGCCTATCCTGAGCAATCCTCATCTTCCTCCTAATCTCCTCAACTCTCTCAGAAGCCTCTAAAATCGTATCAGGACCAAGAACCAAATGATTACCGGGTTCAATCCAACAAGAAGGAGATCTACAAGGTCGTCCGTAAAGAGCAGAAAACGGAGACGTCTTGATACTGGCCTGAATTCAAAGATAAAAATGAGATAGATAAAAGATTAAGATAAGATTAAAACAGAAGATAGAAATTATACCTGATAACTATTGTTATAGGTGAATTCGACAAGATGGAGATAATCTTCCCAAGATCCTCCATAATTGTAACGACCCGTAAATTTCAACTGTTTTAATAACGTAATTAGTTGAAATTTTGTGAAATTTTAAAACGATAAAATTTTGAAATATAAATTTGATATTTGGAATGCATTTAGTTAAACATAACAACTGGTAAATTTTCATCCGAAAATATGAAAGTTTATTTCGCGCGTAAATTTACTTCAATTTAATCGGTTAAAAAAGCGATGAAAATAAAATGTTTCCGAAACCTAAATATTTTTACATAGAAAAATTCTAAACCATCTTCTGAGCAAGATGTCAGTTTGTCGTTTTTCCAAATTCGGACATCTTTGGCTCCGTCGATCTTATTTTTCAGTGTTTTCTTGCATTTTCCGCTAGTGGGAAAAAATTCGAATTTTTTATAATTCAGTCGTACCACTAACATCTATATACCGTTTTGATCGTCTCATCATGCTGATCTCCGTGGAATACTCATTTGTATATTTCGGAGTTTACTGTGCCGTGCAATCTGCGAAACGCCTGGCGTATCGATTCCGCAACCGAGTTCTTTGGGTTTCCTATCTTTTCCTTTTCCAACGTATAAACCAATTGCCTCTATCATTTATAATTTCTGCATGTTGTTTTTCTATTCCCAACATTCAATTTATTGTTGGTTTGTTTCCCCATTTTCTTTTTGCATTTTCAGTGGTGAAATATAAATGATAACCTGTTCATTTCTTATCTTCTTACATTGCTACTTTTGAGAGAAATAATATATGCAGTGCCTCTCCATTTCCTTTCTTCTTCCTTTACCTTTTCCTGTTGCATTCTTCATGGCCTTTCCCTTCCATTCTCAAACACAACCACCAACTCAAGCCTCTTCCCTTATGACATAACGTGCGGCCACCCATCCACCTTCCTTGCCACCTCGTCCACAAGTGCTGACCACCCTTCACCTCGCCTCCTTCCCCTTTGCTCGCCCGCTCCCCCACATAACCGAGCCTGTGTAACCGACCTCAGCCCATTGTCTTCCGCCTTGATCTCCTCGTCACCGTAGCTTCTCCACCCTCCTCTTCACGCCTGGCCTTCCGCCCTTAACCAGCCTCACGCCTTCAACTCCCACAACACACAACCGCTCGTCATTATCCCCTCATGCAGCAGCCAATAGCCTTCCTCCACCTTGCTTTCGACCATCCTATTCTCTCGTGCGTGTCCTTCAAAAGAAAAAAAAGGTAATATATTTACAGTAAGTTTATATATAATGTTAGCTTATATATAATATCATTTATACAATTTTATAAATATATATATAACATTAGTTTTAAAAAAGTTTTGTCTTTAAGATATTTGATTTTGGTATTGATTTTAGATATATGGAGATATAGGTCAGTTAGTGATATGCGTTTGTGGTGCGTAAATTATAAAGTATGTTGGTATATGTTGATGTATAAGCTTCCATATGACAGTAAACTATGTTATGTAACTTTCATAATAAATATGATCTTAAAGAGTACTATATTATGTTATAAAGGTTGCCTGCGTCCATATCTACACGTCTTCTTTCAAGTTGCATACATGTAATATACTAGTTCAAGTATAAACTTCAAGAGTATTAGTATAGTGTATATTTCGAGCAGTACCCGAAGTTTGTATAATATTATAAAATATGTTATAGATATTGGTTCTACATAGGAATATTTTCAGTCTGTCCTATGCATTTTGTTTAACAAATAGAGTCTGCATATTGATTGGTTTATGCATATTAAGTTGTTGCAGATATATGTGGCATGTCTACATTATGTATTGTTTGCATTTATATATTGTTAAATATATGGGCTGGATATATATATTTTTGGGTAGCTGGTATTGATGTGTCTATTGTATATATCTATACTTCACAATTTAATATATGTGTTTTAATAGACATTTATAGTAATAATGGTTTGTAGGATATATATATACATCTCCTATGTGTTTAATTTAAAAACAATGATTTTGAAAGATATATATATATATATATAGTCAATTTAAAATGTGTTCGTATGTAGAATATGTTTTATATATAAAAATAGTATATTTAGTTATATACATAAGTTCGCTTGTACCATATATCTGCATCGACCCAGTTCTGATTTGGATTGTTTTACCAGTTCCTCATTATCAGCTTAGTCCGTCCAATTCGTGCCAATTCTGGTTTACTTTGAAATTCGTGTTTGGATCCACAATTCGCTTCCGTCCCAGTGCCTATCTTCTCTAACCTCGAAAGGTGAGCACTCACTCACGATTAACGTTCTTTTATTTATTAAATTTGATTTCAATTGAAACGACAATTGAAATATGTTGTTGTAGCTATTTACACTATTATATATGCTATTACCTGTATCGGTTCACTTGTGACATCTGACACCATTATCTGTTAATTATTTATACGATGATAATACAGTTTGGCTGATAATTGATTGATTGTTGATGTTTATATTGGACGTTAAATTGTTAGTGTTGAATGATAAATAGTATTTTGAGTTACTGATAGACATTATCTACTTATCGTACACTACTACCTAGTAGATAGTTTAACGGATCCTTAAAGGATGGTTATTCCAAACATCCTTTGAGTTACTTGTATTTCAATTGCTATATCACTTGAGTTGGATTTATTAATATAAGAATGTTAATCCGGACTCGAGTGTCTTGTGTTTTTGCTTTACGCTCGGGTCAGACTGAGTGTACCAGTATTCGAGACTCACCTTTGAAGTTGGAGCTTTGCTTGAAGATCCAGCCATCTATTCTGCTTTCAGTATTTGATGATTCCAGTGATATATTCTGATTTGTTTCTGATGTATCGTATTACTCTTCCATTGTATCTGGTTTAAATCTGATGTAACCCATATATTTATATAGTAGCTTCATGAACTACTATCTCTTTTATTTCCGCTGCACTTATTACTCTGTGTCTGTGATCTGTGATTATTATTTACTGTATATGTTCAGTTTTGCCAAATTTAAATTAACAACGCGGTATTTTGAGCAATTCAACTCTAGCATGAGTGTCTACCTATCCACTTATAATGGATGTGAATGGTCCAAAATATCGGGTCGTTACAGTTGGTATCAGAGCTTTGGTAGCTCTAGGCAAAACTTAGCATATAGGGTAAATGTATTTACAGAATCACTCTCATTCGAGTTTCAATCTCTTCCTTTGACTCAATTCTTTTGAATTTTGGAACGTTCTCCTCGGTTTCGAAATTCATCCGTGTCCTTCACTATTCGTCTTCTTTCAATCCTGGAGCACCCCATAACTCCATTCTGAATGTTATCTATAATAGATCGGCGGTCTCGCCAATCTTCGAATGATTCGTAAAGGAGTAAAACTGCTTTATAATAGGCATCGATTTACCGGAGATTTCTGTATCCTCGGTTTACGATGCTATCTATTACCTATTATACCTGAATTCAATCTCTTGAGATCGAGTGTTGATTTACCTCGGAATTCAGCATCGATCTTATTCTTAAAATTACAGACGACCCGGTTAAGGTTGCCGGTGAATTAAATAAACTCATCCATCTCCCGATTGTGGTAATTGAATTATCTTATCTTCTGTTTCAAACTTATTTTTCGAATCAAAATTCTCTTTGATTTGAGTCAACAAAATTTGAATCCATATCCTTATTTTGAAAATTCATTCCTGTATCGTCGAGCAAAGAAATGTATGTGTAAACTAATATATAAATGTTTAATATATACTATGTTGTTTGAGTTGTTGATGTTGATTTGGGTTTCTGATCGATTCGTCTGATCAACGCTATCGATAGGATTTCCAAAACACTTGAACAGAGCAAACTGACACAATAGTATTTTCAAAATTTGGTAAATAAAATAATCTTGTATGATTATATATTTTTTTTATTTTTTTATTTTTTTTATAAGTACACATTTTCTGAAATTGAATTGTTAACTGAATTGGTTGTCAGAAAGATAATATTTGATTTTCACTATTTGTTTTGTAAATCATTGATTATTCCAACATAAAAATAAATGGAAGTATAAAAGTTAATTTATAGATTTATTTAGAAATTTAAATGAAATTAAAGTAAGAATTTGAGAATTTAAATTCCTAAAATTTCAAGCTTTAGTTTTTAAATTTTAAAATGTATATTATTGAACGTATTTTCAAATAGAAACCGTTTTCAATGAATTTAAATGTTGAAATCAGTGCTCTTCTCTTTGTCGCTGGAAAATAATTTCGGTGATGGCGGCCGCATCATCGACATTCTTTTTCGAGTTTCGAAGTGGAGAAACCATTCTGTAGCTTTGCTACGGTTTTGTTTGGGAAATATTTTAATTTGAATTTCTTAAGTATGACTTGATTTGTATGTATACACGGGTATATTATTTTAAATTTAATTTGATTTAATATATATAGTCTATACATAATTATTCTAAAGGGTTTGAAATTAAACGGAAATTTAATTCTTAAAAATCATGTTAAAAGATGTTTCAATTATAAATAAAGCTAAATTTGACTAAGTATTTAAACTTGAGATAATCGAATTTGAAAATCTTATTTGTATAGTACTAAATTGCATTTCAATATAACTTACCTAAATTATTCATAAGTTAAAATGTAACTGGATAATATACAATATAAAATAATTTTATAAATAAAATTTGAGGGTTTATAATAAATGTTATGCACTTAGATTTTAATTATAGAAAAATGCTAATAAAGATGATAGAATGATAAGTTAATTGAATGAGATAAATAAAGTAAATTTTGTTCTAAAAGAATTAACAAATTTAATTGAATCATCTTAATGAAATACCTTGAATTAAGATCAATTATTGAATATTAGTTGATTTAAAATGAAATTTATATGATTAGAATTAACAGTTGAACTAACAAATTTAAATCGAATGACTATTTATTGATTTAATATAAATGGATTTAACCGAATTGAAAAATATATAAATTAATTTAAATTGAAATTTATTTAGTTTAAATTAATTTATATGGGTTAAATATATGTGATTAGATATATTAAGTAGAATAAATTTAACAATAATTTGGAATAAAGAAGAATTTAAATTGCTAAAAAATATGATTATAATAAAAGACTATTCAAATTTATGGTTTTAGAAATTGTAAATTGAAGATAATTGGATAATAAGATAATGAATTTAGAAATAGTTGAGTTTGATTTTAGTGAAATCAAATGGATTAAATCAATTATTGAATATCAATTAATTTAAATTTGAATTTATATGGTTTAAATTAATTGTTATTTTGTATTTCAAATCTGTTTTTCTTTCTGGTTGTTTCTATTCTCCTACCTCGTTCCTTTTCGGGGACGAAAAGTTTTGAGTGGGGGAGAGTGTAACGACCCGTAAATTTCAACTGTTTTAATAACGTAATTAGTTGAAATTTTGTGAAATTTTAAAACGATAAAATTTTGAAATATAAATTTGATATTTGGAATGCGTTTAGTTAAACATAACAACTGGTAAATTTTCGTCCGAAAATATGAAAGTTTATTTCGCGCGTAAATTTACTTCAATTTAATCGGTTAAAAAAGCGATGAAAATAAAATGTTTCCGAAACCTAAATATTTTTACATAGAAAAATTTTAAACCATCTTCTGAGCAAGATGTCAGTTTGTCGTTTTTCCAAATTCGGACATCTTTGGCTCCGTCGATCTTATTTTTCACTGTTTTTCTTGCATTTTCCGCTAGTGGGAAAAAATTCGAATTTTTTATAATTCAGTCGTACCACTAACATCTATATACCGTTTTGATCGTCTCGTCATGCTGATCTCCGTGGAGTACTCATTTGTATATTTCAGAGTTTACTGTGCCGTGCAATCTGCGAAACGCTTGGCGTATCGATTCCGCAACCGAGTTTTTTGGGTTTCCTATCTTTTCCTTTTCCAACGTATAAACCAATTGCCTCTATCATTTATAATTTCTGCATGTTGTTTTTCTATTCCCAACATTCAATTTATTGTTGGTTCGTTTCCCCATTTTCTTTTTGCATTTTCGGTGGTGAAATATAAATGATAACCTGTTCATTTCTTATCTTCTTACATTGCTACTTTTGAGAGAAATAATATATGCAGTGCCTCTCCATTTCCTTTCTTCTTCCTTTACCTTTTCCTGTTGCATTCTTCATGGCCTTTCCCTTCCATTCTCAAACACAACCACCAACTCAAGCCTCTTCTCTTATGACATAACGTGCGGCCACCCATCCACCTTCCTTGCCACCTCGTCCACAAGTGCCGACCACCCTTCACCTCGCCTCCTTCCCCTTTGCTCGCCCACTCCCCCACATGACCGAGCCTGTGTAACCAACCTCAGCCCATTGTCTTCCGCCTTGATCTCCTCGTCACCGCAGCTTCTCCACCCTCCTCTTCACGCCTGGCTTCCGCCCTTAACCAGCCTCACGCCCTCAACTCCCACAACACACAACCGCTCGTCATTATCCCCTCATGCAGCAGCCAATAGCCTTCCTCCACCTTGCTTTCGACCATCCTATTCTCTCGTGCGTTTCCTTCAAAAGAAAAAAAGGTAATATATTTACAGTAAGTTTATATATAATATTAGCTTATATATAATATCATTTATACAATTTTATAATTAAATATATATATAACATTAGTTTCAAAAAAGTTTTGTCTTTAAGATATTTGATTTTGGTATTGATTTTAGATATATGGAGATATAGGTCAGTTAGTGATATGCGTTTGTGGTGCGTAAATTATAAAGTATGTTGGTATATGTTGACGTATAAGCTTCCGTATGACAGTAAACTATGTTATGTAACTTTTATAATAAATATGAACTTAAAAAGTACTATATTATGTTATAAAGGTTGCCTGCGTCCATATCTACACGTCTTCTTTCAAGTTGCATACATGTAATATACTAGTTTAAGTATAAACTTCAAGAGTATTAGTACAGTGTATATTTCGAGCAGTACCCGAAGTTTGTATAATATTATAAAATATGTTATAGATATTGGTTCTACATAGGAATATTTCCAGTCTGTCCTATGCATTTTGTTTAACAAATAGAGTCTGCATATTGATTGGTTTATGCATATTAAGTTGTTGCAGATATCTATGGCCTATCTACATTATGTATTTTCTGCATTTATATATTGTTAAATATATGGGCTGGATATATATATTTTTGGGTAGCTGGTATTGATGTGTCTGTTGTATATATCTATACTTCACAATTTAATATATGTGTTTTAATAGACATTTATAGTAATAATGGTTTGTAGGATATATATATACATCTCCTATGTGTTTAATTTAAAAACAATGATTTTGAAAGATATATATATATATTCAATTTAAAATATGTTCGTATGTATAATATGTTTTATATATAAAAATAGTATATTTAGTTATATACATAAGTTCGCTTGTACCATATATCTGCATCGACCCAGTTCTGATTTGGATTGTTTTACCAGTTCCTCATTATCAGCTTAGTCTGTCCAATTCGTGCCAATTCTGGTTTACTTTGGAATTCGTGTTTGGATCCACAATTCGCTTCCGTCCCAGTGCCTATCTTCTCTAACCTCGAAAGGTGAGCACTCACTCACGATTAACGTTCTTTTATTTATTAAATTTGATTTCAATTGAAACGACAATTGAAATATGCTACTGTAGCTATTTACACTGTTATATATGCTATTACCTGTATCAGTTCACCTGTGACATCTGACACCATTATCTGTTAATTATTTATACGATGATAATACAGTTTGGCTGATAATTGATTGATTGTTGATGTTTATATTGGACGTTAAATTGTTAGTGTTGAATGATAAATAGTATGCAAAATTGAAATGGATATAGGATAGTTAATAATTTTAAACTGATTTATATGTTAAATTTGATTAGTTGAATATGACCCCTTTTAATTGTTAAATTAATTGACATGTAGAATAGTGATAATTACATTTTGAACCATCGACGTATATTGGATTAATTGTTGTAGTGTAAAATTGAAATTGAATATCAAGTGAAGAACTGTATTTATATTATTGTAATAATCTTTAATCTACTAGTGTAGATTCTAGAAATAACTATATTAATTTACACAAACAACAATGTGAATTAATATGATTATTTCGTGATTATTTGAATTGATTATTGAATTATTATTGACTGTTGTTATTGTTGTTTATTTACTTTGACACCATCCCAGTTATCACACTGCAAGTTCCCTTTGTTATGCTTTGATTTTGAATTGGAATCGGGTTGAAATGATAAATACCCAAATTGAACTTTGACCTAGGATAGAGAATTAAATATAAACCGATTGGTCAATAATTTGATTTAAAAATAAAATGAAGATTTTATTTAAATAAATAATATGGTTTTGAAACGATGTTGGAAATTGAATTTTAATGAAATTTAAATGTGGATATTTAATAATCTGAAATGAAATATTAATAAAGAAATTGATGAAAGAATGTTGTTTAATTTGAGAAATGATATAATTAAGTTTGAAATTATTAAACTTTGAAATTATGTAATAATTAAGGTTTGAATTATTTAATAATTACATAAGATTGGATTATTTAATGATTAAATTGAATTGAACTCTTTAATAAGTAAAATTGAACTTTTGAATAAGTGAATTTTACTTCGTAAATAATTGAAATTGAGATTTCTTTATTAATTAAGTTTTTGGAAAATTATTTAAAGTAAGTAAATAAATAATTGAAATTGAATTTTTTTTAACAAGAAATGAAAATGTGATATTTTTGGAATTAATGTAAGACTTGTAATTGAAAAAATTGATTTGACGAATTTAATTCAAAATTGTAAGTTTTGATTTAATGAAGTTGAACTTAAGAAATTGATTTAATGAATTGGAAATTTAATAGAAATTGTTTTGAATGATAAAGTAACCTAACGAATATTGAATAAAATCGTTCAATGAATTCAAATTGATTTGAATGTTAAATTAAATTAATTTAAATGATTTTGGAATGAAACTTATATACGAACTTGAATCAAAATTTGAATTGTTCAAAATAGAAACTGAAATTGAATTATAAGATTTTGAAATGGTAATTTGGAAGTTTTGAAACGTAAGTTTTGGAAATTTGTTTAGAAAGACAAATGAAATGTTGTTTTACGAATTGAAATTGGAATTGAAATTGATTTGGATTTTGAAATATATAAACGACCAATCGGTGTAATAATTACGAAAGTTATTAAAGAGACCGGAATCGGCTATGGACATACTCTCTGTCTAAACTGAAAACCACTTTAATAACTATACGCGGAGTGGTGATCCAGAATGAAGTGGTTGGAATGATGTTCGTGATGACTGAAGAAAGAGAACAATAATGGATAGCCTTGACACTTGTGTCAAATTGGAAATGACTAAAACAGGAGCCGTGCCGGGCCAATGGAGGTCAGCTACCTCAAGTGAACACACTTCTTCGAACTACTCATTACTTGTTGTCGATTGGTGCACCCTTGATTTTGGGAGTGTTGTTTCACGGTGTTGCGGTCGCTGCGGCGATGCGTTCTCACCAGTCCGGATCAGGCAAACGGTAGTGCCACTACCTTGGGTATTGCCTCATGTGCCTTGTCATACTCGTATCCCTATACGCGACCACTACGATTTGTTTTGTACCTTTAGTATATGGATTGCCCTCTGGTAACTTCCGGTTTTGGGGAAACTACGGTCTTGTATATGCTCTTGGGAATAAAAATGTGTTAAGGGTGGAATGGGCCATGACTTAACACTATTTTGATTTCTTTATATTACTGATAGACATTATCTACTTATCGTACACTACTACCTAGTAGATAGTTTAACGGATCCTTAAAGGATGGTTATTCCAAACATCCTTTGAGTTACTTTTATTTCAATTGCTATTTCACTTGAGTTGGATTAATTAATATAAGAATGTTAATCCTGACTCGAGTGTCTTGTGTTTTTTCTTTACGCTCGGGTCAGACTGAGTGTACCAGTATTCGAGACTCACCTTTGAAGTTGGAGCTTTGCTTGAAGATCCAGCCATCTATTCTGCTTTTAGTATTTGATGATTCCAGTGATGTATTTTGATTTGTATCTGATGTATCGTATTACTCTTCCGTTGTATCTGGTTTAACTCTGATGTAACCCATATATTTATATAGTAGCTTCATGAACTACTATCTCTTTTATTTCCGCTGCACTTATTACTCTGTGTCTGTGATCTGTGATTATTATTTAATGTATATGTTCAGTTTTGCCAAATTTGAATTAACAACGCGGTATTTTGAGCAATTCAACTCTGGCATGAGTGTCTACCTATACACTTATAATGGATGCGAATGGTCCAAAATATCGGGTCGTTACAATAATCAAGCACATAAGCACGAAGAAGATCTTCTAGAATCTGATTCACCCTTTCCGTTTGACCGTCGGTCTGTGGATGATAAGTAGTGCTCAGATTCAGACGAGTGCCCAAAGAATCCTGAAAGGCTTTCCAAAACCTACTAGTAAAGATGGGATCACGATCACAAACAATACTGAGAGGAACACCATGGAGACGAACAATCCCCCTCATGTAAATCACAGACAAAGTAGAAGCAGAACGGGTAGACTTGACCGGAATAAAATGAGCTGATTTGGTCAATCTATCGACAATAACCCAGATACTCTCATTACCCTTCCTAGTCCTCGGTAATCCATCAATGAAATCCATATAAACCTGTTCCCACTTCCAATTGGGAATCTCAAGAGGCTGCAACAAACCAGGGGTCTTCTGATGATCTTCCTTGACTTGCTGACAAGTCGCACACCAATTAACAAAAATGGAAATATCTCGCCTATACCTCTCCACCAATACAACTTCTTCATATCCAGATACATCTTGGTCACACCTGGATGAATAGAAAGTTTGGACAGATGATTCTCCCGAAGCAACTCCTGTCTCAAACCATTAACATTCGGGACACAAATCCTATTATTAATCCTCAACACACCTTTTTCATCAATTTGAGCACCACTTCCATCAATACTACTACCTCCAACTCTACCTTGAACATTCTCCTTAATCAATCTAAGCATCCGATCCTCATCCTACCTAGCCATAATACGATCCACAAGAGGTGAAGAAACAACAAGATGACACAACAAAGCCTTCTTACGACTCAAAGCATCTGCCACAACATTAGCTTTCCCAGGGGTATAGTTGATGTCGAGGTCATAAGAAGCAAGGAACTCTAACCACCTAACTTGTCTCTGGTTCAAATCCTTCTGAGAGAAAATATACTTCAAAGACTGATGATCTGTGAAAAGCTCAAACTTAGCACCCAAAAGATGATGTCTCCACAGCTTCAAAGAAAAAACAACAGCAAGCAACTCTAAATCATGGGCAGCATAATTGGCTTCATGGGTCTTCAACTGACGACTAGCATAAGCAATCACCTTACCATCCTGCATCAGAATAGCTCCCAAACCTTCCCGACAAGCATCAGTGTTTGCACAAAAAATGGACAAACACCTCAAAGTTGTATGATTTAGTAGATCTTATGTTGTTCTTAGTGATTCGGGTGATTTATGCAAATATATGAAAAAACAGGGGCTAAACTGTAAAAAGACACGCAGATTTATAGTGGTTCAGCCAGAGTGTGCCTACGTCCACTTTATATGTTATTTCTCTTCTCTTGTTTTGATTACAAGTACAAAGCTTTGATACAAGTAAAAGAAAGTTGTTTGAAAGTTCTCTCCGTGCTTGAGCTCTCAAACTTCTCCCCATTGCTGTACCCCTGCCCCTCTATTTATAGAGTGAGGCTGGGGGTAGGGGTCTTGGATGTATATAACAGCTGGTGGGCCTGGGCTGACGCGGCCTGGCCTGGTACTGTTGGCCTAGAAGGAGCATGGTTCGGTAGGATGGAGTGTAGAGCGGACCGGTAGTTGCTTGGACCGGTGGTGGGATGGTGAGGTTGGTCCGGTGTGGAGATGGTGAGGTTGGTCCGGTGTGGAGATGGTGAGGTTGGTCTGATGTGGAGATGGTTCGGTGGTTCTGTGGAAGAAGGTTGGTTCGGCAGAAGGTGATTTGGTGGTTCTGTGGAAGAAGGTTGGTTCGGAAGGAGGTGATTCGGTGGGAAGCAAGGTCCGGTATTGCTGTTGGTCCGGTAGGAGTATGGTGGAGCTTTTGGTTCGGCATCTCTCGGAGACGCGTTGATTCGGTTATAGGATGCTTTGGCCAAAGATCACATAACACTTGCCCCCCAAAGTAGGGCATGTGTATGCACATGGCATGCTTTGGTTAAGCCTGGTCGTCCTTGTTCGGTCCTGTGTGCCGAATGTGTTGGTTCGGTGGCCTCTCCTTTGCCTATAAGTATGGGAGCTATGCCACCGTGGTTTCATTACTATCCGAGATTGCCGAATCAAAATTCCTACCTTTTGCCGAATCAGTGGTGTTAGCCGAACCAGGTGTGACTTATTTTACTGCCGGATGAACTTTTTATATTATAATACCGAATGAACCTTCGTACTGTACTACCGAATGTACTTCTAGACTATAATACCGAATGAACTTTCATACTATAATACCGAATGAACTCTCATACGACAATACCGAATGGACCTCCATACTATAATACCGAATGGACTTCTGCATTTATTTGTTTACATCTTCTGTTCTAACGATGTGCTTTTCCGGTGTTGCAGATAATGTCTCGTAAAGCGGAAACTCGATCAGACAAAAAGAAATCCGGGGGCGAAGGAGGTTCCTCTGCCGTGCCTCCAGCTCAGCCGAATCAAGAACGTCACGGACCAACCCCGAGATCGCTAGTGGACGGGTACGGTCCTCAGGAACTTCTGAACTCCCCGCCCGATTGCTTTCCTAGCTCCCTCAAGGAGGAGCAGCTTGATGTCATTTCCCGATCCTTTGGAATCGATAGGGCGCACTTGCTATTGCCTGGGAGAGACGTTATGCCGTATGATCCTCCTGAAGGGTACTTCGCCTACAGCAGATACCACTGCATGTGTGGTGCCATTCCTCCTCTTAACGCTTGGATAGCCAGCTTCCTCACATATCTAAAGGTGGCCCCATTCCAGCTTCAACCCAACTCCTATGCTATACTGGTGAGCCTCTTCGTCATTTTCCAGAGGAAGTATGGTCGTGCTCCCTCCAACCGAGAGATCCGGTATCTATATAATATGAGGGGCTATAAGAAGGGGTCCCCATACATTAGCTTGGAGTCAGCTGTGACCTTCAAGCCAGTCTTGGATCTGTATTCCAAATTCAGCATGTTCAAGAAGGAATGGTTCTTTGTCAGGGACGACTCCGTTTCAATTCGGCGCTTTACTTCTGTATGTAAGTTGATGCTTTTACTTATAATTTCCATTACGATCGCGATGCTTCTTCTCATACTTTCTCATTTTTGCTAGCGACAGGTGGCTTTGCGGTTGTGGAGACTGACCGCCTGGTTCAGACGGCGGTTGAGATAGAAGCTATTCTCGGGAAATATAGATCATCTGCCTTCCTGATCAAAAATGCGACCCTTCTGGAGTATAACTTAATCCTTCCATAGCAGTCAGTAGTCAAGCTGAGGGAAACGGCGGAGGAGAGGGTGGCTGTTCAGACTAAGGGAGGTGTTACGGTAGAGAGTAGCAAGAGGAAACCTTTCACAAAACGTCCAGCCGTCGGAGGTAAGAAACTCAAGAAGTCGGACGGTCCCTCCCCCAGCAATTGTCCACTTACCCAGGAGGAGGAAGACATAGAGGAGGAAAGAGGTGAGGGTGGAGATGGTCGGGAACGTGATAAATGTGGCGATGGCATCGGAGCCTTGCTTCCTGGGCAGGCGGGCGAGATTTAGGAGTGGACGGATGATGCGTTCCACCAGGCTTTTGAGGGGCTGGACGAAGATCCGGCTTTGGTAGAGAAAACCGGGACAGCGGACAAGGCCGGGACCGGTGCAAGCGAGTCTTTTCAGACCATTCCAGCCAAGGTGGCTCCGACGACTCAAGGTGAACTCTTGACTCCTGCATGCTTCATTAATGATAGGGACTTAGGAATATTTTATGATCCGCTCCCGTTCTGGAATGAAATCCAGGACTTATTGCAGTATCCTACTTCTCCCCAGGGTTTGTATAACAGACGTGCTTTCTTTCTTCTTTTAACTTGTACTTTACCGCGTTTCTCGAATCATATAGTGATGTAAGCTTGTGACACTTGTTTTTCATATCAGGAGCAGGCAAGACATCCAAGGCCTCAGACCTTCGGCACAGGCTTGAGCAATATAAGCTTTCAAAACTTCTGTCAAGCCGAAGCCTTCGACCCACCGCTCCGGGGATGTAGTCGGCTACCGTCCTCTTCTCGGGGTTATCGAAGAAGGTATTCAGCAGAGAAAGAGGAGTCATCCCTTATCTGAAACTTCGCCCGGTCCTCAGCTCCCAGCTCAGCCTCTTCATGACAACACGGAGGAGGACAGCGAGTTTGCACCCTCTCCGCGCCCGTCTGGAAACCCTTCCGTTACTCATATCGATCGCCTTGACTTGGCTCGTAATCCATTTGCGGGTCATCCTGATCTGGATCCAAGTTCCCACAACATTACCTTTGACTAGGTTACTGGTGAGCACCTTCTTCCCCGCAATCCCATGGTACGGGTGCTTGATGAAGCTAAGTCCTTAGATCTCGATCTACTTACCACTCGGATAGTTACCATGGGAGACGAGGCCAAGGCTAATATTGATCGGGTGGCGAAGGAGACTAGGAAGCTGATGGGGCATCATGCCCGGCTGTTTAAGGCTGGAGAGGAGATTGGGAGTGCCAACATCCGACTAAGATTGGTGGTTTCGGACCAGGCCAAACAGCTCGCTGATCAGGCCATTCAGATTTCTCAGCATGAGGCTGCCTCCGGGCGGTTGAGGAAGGCTATGGAGGAGGCTAGTAAGGCGGAACTGCGGAAGATGGAGGCTGCCTGCAAGGAGCAGATAAATATGGTCATCTCGACAGTGGATGAGGTTCGGAGGGTGGGACTTGAGCGGGTAGAGGAGCTGTCGGGGAAGCTTGAAGCCGCAGAGCTTGCTCAGGTTAGGCTGAAGGAGGAGATGGAGGTGATGCGGAAATCCCTTCAGGCTGACTGCTCGAGATACCGTTTGGAGAGAGAAGCTGCTGTTGGAAGGTTGTCGGCTTCCGATGCCCGGATGAGGGAGTTTGAGGAGAATGAGGGGATGATGGATGAAATGCTTCAGGACATGTACTTCCAAATTTGGAAGCAGGGCAACCTGTCCTGGATGGATGATTATCCTAGGGTCATGGCTAAGATCTATCTTCGGGCTTTGGAGGAGGCTAAGGCCGATGCGGATAAAGATGGTGGCGTGGCCTTCAGCATGGATGTGGTCACGACCCAGTTTGCCAAGGGGGAGAAGGTGGCGGTGAAGGAGGGTATGCGGTTGCTTGCTGCTGAGGAGGTAGGGGTGCAAGTAGATGATGACGACCAGGATGGCCAATAAGCATATGTTGGTAAGTCTTCCTTTTTAGTTTCTCCATTGACTTGGTCGCTTATTGCTAATGAATCCTTTCTCTGACTGGACAGGGGGTCGACAGGACAAGGATAAAGCTCCACTGCAGCCGGCCCTTTGATTATACCTGGAAAAACTCTTTTTGCGGATTTGACAGGGTTGTATATGTTAGTCGAAAAATGGTAAAGTAGCCTTTAGGTTGTAATATTCTGCCACTTGTAATAAATAGTCTTATTTTTGACGTGTAATTTTTTAACTTAAGCTGATTTTGTCGTCTTTTGAATGTTTGCTGTTATTTTGGCATGTCGTATGAGAAATATAGCTATGTATATTCTTGTAATTAAATTGTGTTTGATGTCGGGTTCTGGTTTAAGACATAATTTCATGACTTGCAATGTTAGTGTGTGGTGTGAATAAATTATAGTCATGTATTTGTACATAAAGGAAGAAAATACCGCCCTTCATGTTCTGTTTGTAGATGGCAGTTTTGAATATCATGGAAAACAGTTGAATGTCCTGCCATCCGATTGTGAATCCCTGCATCCATTGGCGAGTATCTCCTACTCTGTATCCTGTACTTTATGGATTGTTATAGAGGATAGGAGGAAAGCTTTTTAAGTAAAATTGAAATATATGAAATAGTAAAACTTCCAATCACGGAAGGCCTTCGATGTGCTTAAGTTCGTGGCAAACGGGTTTTGTAGTCACTTTCCCTAGCTGTGGGTCTTGGAGACATTTGTCACCCATCTTACGCCTCCGCGGGGAGTTAATTCTTTTTTTACCACAGCCGCACCTAAGACACATCGGAGCCGAGATCGCGCACAGTAACTACCCGGGCCATTATGGCCCGTAATCGTGGGTATTATTCGATTTACTGTGGCCGACTAGCGTGGGTGCCGATCGTCAACTGTGAACTGCCCCTGACTGGCCACACCTTATGTTGGGGCTTATAGTCGGTTCACAGTTGCCGGCGAGCCTAACGCCGTAATGAGCTGCCTCGGCTATAGTCGGCCTTCTCGGTGGCTTATAATCGGCTCATTACAATTGGCTTTAAGGGCCGTCGCGAGCAATGAGTTAACCCACAGCAGAGGGATGCTGGAGCGAAAGTGTCTCTTTGGCGAGGGCATAGATTCGTATAGTACCTATTAGGTTTTGCCCAGGCGAAGTTGCGCCGTGGAGTGCTTTGAGTGGAAATGTTATACGCATAGGATTTTGTTCAACAGAAAAGGATAAAGTTAACAAGTAGCCAAGATATAAAGGAACAAGTTAAAAAAGAGACAAAGTTTTTTAAAGTGGTTCGGCATGAAAAGGCCTACGTCCACTGATTCTCTTTGTTAATTCACTTCATATGGGCAATACAAGTTAAGAAAAGTATCGACGGAGGTGTTGGATGTTCCATGCCCTCTGGAACACCTCTCCGTCCACTGTTGACAAAATATAGGCTCCGTTGTGGAGATCTTTATGAATTACATATGGTCCATCCCAGATTGGGTCTAGTGCTCCGGGGCGAGGGAAGATTCGCTTGAGGACAAGATCCCCTTCTTGTAAGGTACGATGCTTGACTTTGGAGTTGTATTGCGCTGCCACTTTCTGCTTGTGGGCTGCTGTTTTAAGGACTGCATCGTTTCTTCTCTCCTCAACCAGATCCAAAGACATGTGGAGGAGCTCTTCATTCTCTTATGGGTTATAGTGGATCCTACGGTGGGAAGGCACAATGGTTTCAACTGGGAGCATAGCCTCCGATCCGTATGCCAAAGAGAAAGGAGTGTGCCCCGTTGATGTTCTGAAAGATGTGCGGTAGGCCCACAGTGCCGTAGGGAGTTCATCCACCCAAGCGCCCTTTGACTTTTCGAGCTTCTTTTTTATCAGAGTTTTCAGAATTTTGTTGACTGCTTCGACTTGTCCGTTTGCCTGGGGATATGCTACGGATGAGAAGCTTTTATGAATTCCGTGTTCTTGGCACCAGTTGGCGAATTCCTCGCTGTCAAACTGAAGTCCATTGTCTGATATGATTTTGAGTGGGACTCCGTACCTGCATAGAACATTTTTGATTAAGAAGTTAATAACTTTTGCTGAAGATACTTTATTTAGTGGTTCCGCTTCCACCCATTTGGTGAAGTAATCAACTGCCACTATAGCATATTTGGCCCCGCCTCGGCCCATCGGTAGCTCGCCGATTAAGTCAATTCCCCATATTGCGAAGGGCCAAGGGCTGGTCATTTGAGTAATCTCAGTTGTTGGTAGCCGTGGAATCTTAGCAAATTTCTGGCATCTGTCACACTTCTTGACAAAATCTAAGGCATCCTTGCTTAAGGTGGGCCAGAAATATCTGTATCGGAGTATCTTTTTTGCTAATGTTTGCCCTCCGGTGTGATCTCCGCAGCTCCCCTGATGGATGTTGGATAAGATTTCCTTGGCTTCTCTCCCGGCGACACACCTTAATAACGGGTTAGAGAATCCGCGTCGATAGAGGATGTCTTCCTGTATTGTGTAGCGGGATGCTTTCCTCAAGATTTTCTTGACTTCGTTACGCCCGTTGGGTAGAGTGCCAATTTGTAGGTAGTCTCGGATGGGAGTCATCCAAGTTGCTTCTTCGGTTGCAGCTATCAGATTTACTTGCTCAAAACTTGGGGCCAGTTGCTTTGAGATGGTTACTGCCCCGAAGATGGCAATGTCTCTCACACTTGCTTGCTTTGCTAATTCGTCGGCCTCTCGGTTCTCCTCCCGAGGGATATGTTTGACTAAGTAGTGGTCCAATCGGCTGAGAAGTAACTTGGTCTTCTTTAGATATGCTATGAGTCGTTCTTCTCGAGCTTGGAATTCTCCTAGTATTTGATTAACAATAAGTTGAGAATCGCTGTGAAGACACAAAGAATTGGCCCCGATTTCTATGGAAATTTCTAGTCCAGCTATCACTGCTTCATATTCTGCATCGTTGTTGGTGGCAGCGAACTCCAACCTTATAGCATAGTGCAGTTTATTTCCCCTGGGAGTGATTATTACCACACCTGCCCCCGAGCCTTGTTCGTTAGATGCACCGTCCACAAAGAGATTCCACTTGATATCTTCTGTTAATTCCAATTGCTCCTTATCCTCGTTGGTAGTGAATTCTGCAATGAAATCAGCCATGGCTTGTCCCTTGATGGCGGTGCGGGGGTGATAGGTGATATCATATTGACTCAGCTCAATGCACCATTTAAGTAGTCGCCCGGAAGTGTCGGGACGATGGAGTACCTGCCTCAGTGGTTGATCGGTCAGAACTTTGATGGAATGGGATTGGAAGTAGTGACGTAGTTTTCGTGAAGTGATTAGTAAACCGTATGCTAACTTCTCAAGTTTAGGATATCTAACTTCTGCCCAGTAAACCTTTTACTGACGAAGTAAACTGGCCGTTGCGTGCGGTTGTCTTCCCTTACCAAGGCAGCGCTTAGGGCGTGAGATGACACAACGCGGTATAGGTATAATTCTTCTCCTTCGCTTGGAGTTGAGAGTACCGGTGGTTTCTGGAGGTGTTCGATTAAGTGAAGGAAAGCGGTCAGGCTTTCGCCAGTCCATTCGAACTTTCCCTTGTCTTTCTTTAGGGCTTCAAAAAAGGGGACGCACTTGTCCGTCGCCTTGGAGATGAATCGGCTTAGAGCGGCCACTTTTCCGTTCAAACTTTGCATTTCCTTCCGAGTGGAAGGTATCTTAATATCCCTTAGCGCTCGGACTTGTTCAGGGTTTGCTTCTATCCCTCTGGCATGAACGATGAATCCTAAGAACTTTCCTGATGACACTCCGAAGGAGCATTTTAGTTTATTCAACTTCATTCCATATTGTCGAAGTACTTGAAACATCTTTCCTAGGTGGCTTACATGATCTTTGGCTTTCCTTGACTTTACCAGCATGTCATCCACATATACTTCCATAGTTTGTCCTATTAGTCCCGCAAACATCTTATTGACGAGGCGCTGGTAGGTGGCTCCTGCATTTTTAAGTCCGAAAGGCATTACCTTATAGCAGTATAAACCTCGATCGGTGATGAAACTAGTGTGATCTTGGTCGGGAGCATGCATAGGAATTTGGTTATATCCTGAGTATGCATTCATAAAAGATAGGAGTTTGTGCCCGGCTGTGCTGTCTACAAGTTGGTCGATTCTGGGAAGTGGGAAGCAATCCTTTGGGCAGGCGTCGTTTAGGTTGGAAAAGTCAATGCACCTTCGCCACTTCCCATTAGCCTTTTTTACCAGCACCGGGTTGGCGATCCATTCCGGGTAGATAGCTTCTCGTATGAAGTCATTGGCGAGTAGGTTTTTTACTTCTTCATTGAGGGCTGCTGATCGCTCTGCCCCCATACTTCTCTTTCTTTGTTTTACAGGCGCCTTGGTAGGATCAATGTTTAATACGTGGCATGCTATGTCGGGGGAGATTCCGGTCATGTCAGCGTGTGACCAAGCGAATACATCCAAGTTGTGGCGGAGAAAATCGATGAGCTGTTCCTTCAATTCGGCTTTTAGTTGGGACCCAATTTTCAATAGTCTACTTGAGTCGTGCTTGTCTACAGATATAAACTCCATAGCCTCTGCAGGCTCGGCGGTGGCCTCCTCCTCTTTGTCCCTAGGGTCTAATTCATTGAAAGGGTCGCTGGTATATCGAAGAGGAGGGGCTTTCTTTAGTTGCTATGCTTCTAGGCTTTTTGTGCAGAGGGCAATCTCTACACCCTTCCCTTTATCCTTCCTGTGGTTGCTGCGAAGTTCAGTTACATAGCAGTCTCGAGCAACGTCCTGGTCTCCTTCCACTTCCCCTACTCCATTGTCTGTTGGGAATTTCATCTTTAGGCACCATGGGGCTAAGACAATTTGGAAGTCAGACAAGGATGGCCTTCCTAAGAAGTCGTTGTAGGCCGACTTGTTTTCTATTAGCACAAACGTTTGTTTCCGTACAGCAGAGCGGGGATGACTTCCAATTTCAACAAAAAGGTCCAGTTGCCCGAGGGGCATCTTTGCATCTCCAGTGAAGCCGTGCAGTGGTTTATCGCAGGGGGATACATCCTTCATTGATAGCTTCATTTTGTCAAATGCGTGTTTGAACAGGATGTTTACCGAGCTTCCAGTGTCTACCAGGATTCGGTATACTTCGGCGGGACCAAGTCGGGCAGAGATGACCATGGGATCCATGTGAGGGTACTGCCTTCCTTCTAGGTCACGCTTACCGAACGTGATGTCATTACTTTCTTTCCGCTTCGGGTGGCGCTCTTCTATAACCGAATTGACATAGTCTTTGTTGTCTCTAAGCGACTTTTCGTATCTTTCCATCTCTTTCCAGCTTCTGTCTGCGATGTGTGGCCCTTCTGAGATGGTATGGACCATTATCTTTTCTTGGCTAGAGCTGCTAGCGTTGCGGTTTCCTCTGTCAGCCCCCGGTGAGGGTAGCCTTGGGTTTTCATTGGCAGGAGCTGGGGTCCTGTCCTGACCTTTTACATAACGTTCCAGTTTCTTTCTTCTGATGTGTTCCTCAATCAGATCTCGGAGATGATGGCATTCGTTGGTATCATGCCCGTGAGATTCGTGAAAGCGGCATAATTTTCCAGACTTCTGTGCGTTATCTGATTCTTTCTTGTATGGTGGGCATTTGTATCTAACTTCGCCTTGGGTGGCAAGGAAGATTTTTTCGACGGTCTCGTTCAAAAGGGTGTAAGTGTCGAATCTTGGTCCTGGCCGATATATGTGCTTTTCTCCCTTCTTGCCCCCAGCATTGTCTCTGGAATCATTTCTTCGAACGTCCCTTGCCACAGCAGGGGCGTTGCCATGGGTAGTCTTATTTTGCTGTCCTGACTGCCCCTCAACGGCAGCATCCTCAAGCCTCATGTATTTCCCGGCTTCATGGAAGAAATCGGGTAAAGTAGCTGGTTTTTCTTTTGTCAACCTTCTAGCAAATTTAGTGTCCGGATGCACACCACTGCAGAGGGCCATTAGGATAAGCTTCTCATCGGCATCTTGGACTGCGGCTGCTGCGGCGTTGAATCTGGTTAGGTATTGCTGCAGCTTTTCTCCAGGTTTCTGTTTGACGCTGGATAAGGAATAAGCGTCCTTAGGTTGCTCCACATGAATGCGGAACTGACTGATAAATTTTTCTTTCAACATTTCCCACGAGCTGATGGATCCTTGGGGTAGATGACAGAACCAGGAGGTAGCAAGATCTGCTAAGAAGAGCGGAAAGCATTTGCACAGTACTCCCTCTGTCGCTCCACTCATGAGCATATGCTGCGTGTACCTCTGTAAGTGGACAACGGGATCGGAGGTTCCTTTGTAGGGTTCCATTGTTGGCATCTTCAATTCTCGGGGGGTGATAGCAATTTCGATATTGCGGGCGAAAGGGCTGGTTACCCTAGCGCCTATCCCTCGATCGCTTTGTTCCCGTTGGACACACTCTCTGAATAAGCGTGCCATCCTTTCATCAGAACTTGGAGCAGATAGAAATGAGTTTGGTTCTGTCCTGTGGAATTGATTCCGTCCAGATAACCTATAGGGATGGTATCGTCTATCATTCCTCATATTTTCCAGAGGCTGCCTTTGATCTTCTGGGAGCATGCTCGGGTCAGCTACAGTTGGCCCTTGCCTCGACCTCCCCCTGCTGGGTTCTGATCTAAGCACTTCCTCGGGTCCAACTTCGGGATGGACTCTAGCTCGGCCCCGTTCACTGGCGCTTCTGTGGTTAGGCAGCATGACGGGCTCAGCTACAGTTGACCTTCGCCCGGTACCTCCCCCGTTGGGTTCGGTACCAAACGTTTCCTCAGGCCTAACTTCGGGCTGTGCCCGGTCTCGGCTCCTACCATGGCTACTTCTGCCGTTAGCTCCTTCGAAGAAGGAAGATCTTTATTGTCTCTGAGATCCTCCTGACTGGGACTCGCCCCATGATTCAGTGTTGCGGTTGGATTCTTCAGCGTCCCTTAAGCGTGACATGAGATGGTCCACCAAGGCTTCCTCCTGGGACGTGAAGCGGTTAGTTACTTCAACCACAACTCTGTCCAGATCTGCTCTAGTAATTGCTGCAGGCTGTTCTGTGGCAGGAGTAGTTGGGTTAGCCTGTTCTTCATTTGTTACTATTGCTGGAGGAGGACGATTTACTTGATTCGTGACAGCTGGATCTGGAAGACTACTGGATGCGATGTTTTTTCCTTTGTTAACATCTTTTCTCTGTTTGGGAGGCATGTTTTCCAAGTGACGGACGATGCTGTTAGGAAAACTTGTTAAGCGGATGAAGCTGAAGCTTCGAGCTTCTAGCTCTCAATGAAAGCACAAAAAATGTTTGCACAAAAAAAGGACAAACACCTCAAAGTTGTATGATTTAGTAGATCTTATGTTGTTCTTAGTGATTCGGGTGATTTATGCAAATATATGAAAAAACAGGGGCTAAACTGTAAAAATACACGCAGATTTATAGTGGTTCAGCCAAAATGTGCCTACGTCCACTTTATATGTTATTTCTCTTCTCTGGTTTTGATTACAAGTACAAAGCTTTGATACAAGTAAAAGAAAGTTGTTTGAAAGTTCTCTCCGTGCTTGAGCTCTCAAACTTCTCCCCATTGCTGTACCCCTGCCCCTCTATTTATAGAGTGAGGCTGGGGGTAGGGGTCTTGGATCTATATAACAGCTGGTGGGCCTGGGCTGACGCGGCCTGGCCTGGTACTGTTGGCCTAGAAGGAGCATGGTTCGGTAGGATGGAGTGTAGAGCGGACCGGTAGTTGCTTGGACCGGTGGTGGGATGGTGAGGTTGGTCCGGTGTGGAGATGGTGAGGTTGGTCCGGTGTGGAGATGGTGAGGTTGGTCCGGTGTGGAGATGGTTCGGTGGTTCTGTGGAAGAAGGTTGGTTCGGCAGGAGGTGATTTGGTGGTTCTGTGGAAGAAGGTTGGTTCGGCAGGAGGTGATTCGGTGGGAAGCAAGGTCCGGTATTGCTGTTGGTCCGGTAGGAGTATGGTGGAGCTTTTGGTTCGGCATCTCTCGGAGACGCGTTGATTCGGTTGTAGGATGCTTTGGCCAAAGATCACATAACAATCAGTGTATACCGTTAATCCCTTATTTCCACTTGGAACGGTAAGAACTGGTGCAGAAGTAAGCTTGTGCTTCAACTCACTGAATGCAGCCTTACACTCATCACTCCAATTAAACTTAGCATTCTTCCGAGTCAAAGCAGTGAGAGGTGCAGCAATCCAAGCAAAATTCTCAATGAATCTCCGGTAATAACCGGTAAGGCCCAGAAAACTACGGATATCAGTAGAAGTCTTAGGAGTTTCCCAATCTTGTACAGAATAGGGAGAGATAAGGACAACAAGAAAAGATAGAATAAATTAAATGAACAAGGAAAGAGAAGGAAAGAAAGACTTACATTGATCGCAACGAACTTGACTGGATCAACAGAAACTCCATTACTAGAAACAATATGCCCGAGGAATCGGACTTCATCCTTCCAGAAATGGCATTTAGAAAATTTAGCCTTCAACTGATGATTTCTAAGAGTTTCAAGAATAGATTTCAAATGTGACTCATGCTCTTTCTTGGACTTAGAGAAAACAAGGATATCATCAACAAAGACTAGAAAAAATTTATTAAGCACATCACGGAAAACACGATTCATCAAATCAACAAAGAAAGCAGGAGCATTAGTCAAACCGAAAGGCATGACTAACCATTCAAAGAATCCATTCTCAGTACGGAAAGCAGTCTTGGGAATACTTTCCTCAGCAACTCTGAGCTGGTGAAAACCTGTGGCAAGATCAAGCTGAGAGAAAACAGTAGCACCATAAAGATGATCAAACATATCATTGATGCGAGGCATTGGATATATGTTTTTCATAGTGAGCTTATTCAGCTCCCTATAATCAACACACATCCGGAGAGAACCATCGGACTTGGTGACGAAAACCACCGCATCTCCCCGTTCAGAATAGCTAGGTCTAATCAGACCTTTGGAAGACAGGTCCTCAATTTGCTTCCCTAACTCAACCTTCTCGCGGGGTGCCATTCTTCTATGAGGAAGAACTACGGGTCGAGCTCCAGGAATAAGATAAATGCGGAAATCAATTTCCCGCTTAGGAGGTAAAGCAGTAACTTCACCAAAAACATCGGGATAGAGATTGACTACACGAGTCGACTGAAGATCAACAAGTGAAGCATCCAGAGAAAAGTTAAAGCTATCAGCATAATCATGAGGCATACGCCCCTGAATAACCAAAGAATTACCCGATCGTCCTTAAGAGAAACAATTCGGGATTTACAAGAGATACGGGCATCATGCCCATCAAGCCAATCACCTTCAAGCAACAAATCAAAAGCATCGAAACCAAGAACATAGAAATCTCCAGAAAATTTATGACCAGAATAGAAGTGTCTCACTTGCTTACAAATCTTATCAAGATTTGCGGGACCACCAATAGGATTTGAAACACATAAAGGAACTGAAGCATACTCGGGAGAAAGGAGATGTTCAAACTTATCACGCAAATCATCAGAAATAAAACTATGTGAAGCTCCAGTATCAAATAAAACACGAACATGATGATGAAACAAAGTAAAGGTGCCCTAAAGAGTACCTTGATCATCACTAGGAGCAGGAGTAGGTGCAGCAGGAGAAGAAGCAGATGTAACAGCAAACACACCAGATGGCTTTCCTTTCTGATACAAAGGACAGTCATTCTTAAAATGACATGGCTGAAGACAAACATGACAAAGATTGTTCCTAGTAACCTGAGGTGGAGGAACAACAGCACTAACCGAAGTAGGGCAACTATTAGCATAGTGTCCTTTTTTGTCACATTTGAAGCAGGTAATGGTGGATAGATCAATATGGTGCCTCTGAGAAGGGGAAGATGATGAAGATCCTAAACCCGGATGCTTGAGCCAATTCTTCTTCTGCTGGTGGAAATTGGGCTTTCTCTTCTTATAATTTGCAGAGGAAGACTGCGATACATGAGCACCAGAAGCAGCAGGACCCTTAGAAGTAGGGTTCTCATAACGAATAGCCATATCCATGAGCTCAGTAAAAGTGCCATGAACATGTGAAATAAGACGATCGTAGAACTCTGGGCGAGCTCCAGCTATGAACTTCTCATTTTTCTTAACCTGAGTATCGATAAGACCAGGACCAAACTTGGAAAGTTCATTGAACTTCCGCTCATACTCTGAAAAAGACATGGTACCTTGCTTAAGATCCATGAATTCTCGATAAAGCTGAGAGTTTCCGGCTTCGGACATCCATTTTGCCACAAAAGCCTCCCTGGAAAGAAAATACAGAAACAAAACTTAAGATAGATTCAAAAGAAAAAAAATGGGAAAAATTCAAGATAACACAAAGGATACCTGAACTGCTCCCACGAAAGATCACCTTCGTTAGTGTGAGCTGTAACAGACTCCCAACAATCTAAGGCTGACTCTTGTAGCTGCCAAGGTGCTAACTGACGCTTCTGGGCATCAGTAATCTCAAGACCAGTAAATATCCTCTCTAAACTACGTAACCATTGCTGGGCTTCGATAATACTCTCTGAACCGGTGAACTTAGCACTACCGAGCTGAGAGAATTCCTTATAGAGAACAATAAACCTAATAGGTGCAACAAGTTGAGGAGCTGGGGCAGTACCACGACCCCTATCTCTAGCATTTCCACGATTCATCCTGAAAATATCAAGAATGAATTTAGGACAAAGGTAAAGAGAAGACAAAGATAAGGTAAGATAAGACAAGATAAAATCACTTGGATGAATATCCTAATAACAGAAATTTCTAACAAGGTAGATACGAAAAGAAGGAAGTTTAGAAAAATTGCTTTTAAAACAAGAAAATTTTATATCAAAATAATCTTTGAAAATCATTTGAAAAATCATTTAAATTCATTTTAAAATAATTTTATACTTTGAAAATACGTTCACTCACAAAGAAATGATTCTGAGTTTGATTTCACTCATTCTAGGGTATTTCTACCCTATCTCTAATGAGTTTTTGCTCCATGGGCTAAGGTTTTCCTAAAACCAAAGCTCTGATATCAAATGTAACGACCCACTATTTTAGACCATTCAAATCGACAATAATCCACATATGTCATACTTGAATAATGCAAAATAATAGATTGTAATAAAATTTGGAGCAAATAAAATCATTCATAGAATCACAGACACAGAAATATCATAATAACTTGCAGCGGAAATAAAATAAATAGTGGTTCATGAAGCCACCACAATATAGAGTCTCAAAACAGATACAAAATACATAGTCTGAAAACCAATACAGTTCTGAAACAAGTACAATAGAAATCCCACATACATAAGTCTCTAATACAAAAGCTGAAATAGAACAACTGAAACTGAAATAGATAGATAACTAGATAAGCAGAATCTCCAGCAATTCCTAGCTCCAGAAAAAGTGAAATCCAAAGCTGTGAGTACTCAGGCTGACCCGAGCGTAAATAAAACACAAACACTCGAGTCAGGACATACATACTTATATAATGTAAACCAACTCAAGTGAACTGTAATAAAGGTACAAGTAAATTAAAGAATGCTTGGGATCGCCCATTCTTTAAGGATCCGTTAAACTATCTACTAAGTAGTAATATTCGATATTATAATAATGTCTAATCATAAAATAAACAAACTTTTAAATAGCGTTAAGGCTTTACATTTTCCACCTTAACACGTAAAATGCCAATAGTCTACACAGTACCTGCATACCTCGCGAGGCTATGAGAAGATACTACATAGGTACGACACAAATAAAAACTCGTAGTAAAGCTCGATATGGTAGGTGACACGGCACACAAGGCAATGCTAGGGTAGATATACCAATTACGCATCCGGACTGGTGGTGATGCATAGCAGCCACTACTGCCCACCTCGTATAACACTCCCAAATCAAGGGTGGCCACCAAATCAATCACAAGTAATAGAATGGTATCGAAAAAGTGTGTCCGATCAGAGGTGCTACCTCCTTGGTCCGTCAATCGCTCCTGTTTTAGCCACCTTAATCCAACTCACGGGAGTTGGGTCCATGTATATACCTTAGGATCGTCGCCACCATCCTACTTCATTTTGGAAACTCCACCGCGTACACAGTTGTCAAAGTTGTTTTCGGTATCGACAAAGAGTATGCCCATATCCGGTCCCGGTCTCTTTAACAACCAATCGTTATTATAACCCGTGGTTATAAATTTAAAAACAGTTTATATTTCAAATCAAATTACTCCAATTAAACCATTTAAAAACAAAGTCATTATTCTTTTAAATCAAATATTCAATTCCCAAAATTTTAGCCTTTTTTGAGTTCATTTATTCACTTAAAAACATTAAATTTCTGCTTTCACAGCATTTAAAAAGTGCTGCGGTAAGTTATATTTGAAAACAATTCAATTCAGCAAAGACAGCATTTAAAAACTGCTATAATAGTTAAGTTTTAAAAGGAAAAATAGTTCGATTCAGAAAAGACAGCATTTACAGAACTGCTGTAATAGTTTAGGGTTCAAATTAAAGGTTGAAATTCAATTCAGCAAAGACAGCGTTTATAAACTGTTGTAAAAGTTCAGTTATGTACAAAAATCTTATTTCAGCCTACTGCAGCACTTAACAAGTGCTACAGTACCCCCTTCATTAGTTCAGGTTCAAATTTTAGTCCCTGCCACAACAGCACTTACCAAGTGTTGTCATAGCCTTAGTTCATTTTAGTCTTTAAGTTCATTTATGCAACCACAACACTTAACAAGTGCTACAGATTCTACTTGGTTCAGAATTTGTTCATTTCCAGAAATGGTAGCATTTCTGAAGTGCTATAAATTGAATTTTCAGGTTTTAAGTGTCATTCCAGCCATAAATAAACTTCGATTTAAATCATTTAAACTTATAAAAATCATATTTTTTTCACATTAAAATGTTCATTTAAATCCTTTAACTTATGATTTTTATAAAGAAAATTTTTACAAATAAAAATCAAAATTTCCAAAGTTTACCTATCTAATTCAAGTGTGTAAATTTCCCATTATCATTTTAAACCATTTATTTCAACACTTAAATTTCAATTCCCATTTTACATCATTTAAACCTAAATTTTCATTTTAATTTAATTAACTTAAGTTTCCATTTTTTCTTTTTAGTCAAATTTTCAATTTTAAGTTACACTTTAAAATCACTACTTTTATCCATTTATTTTACATTTATCATATAAAAAAAATCATTTCCACTTAAATAAATCATTTAAAAATTCAATTTAAATCAGTTTATTATATTTTTACATTTTTTTAAAATACTTAAAATTCTCCAGAAAAGTATATAAAATAACCACAGATCTGTATACTATTTTCTAGCCTAAGTCAAGTGATACAGATAATATATCATTTCAATCCGTAGTTTACAAAGAAAATCCGGGTTTTATCATTTCAAACCCGCAATCCCAAGTAAATAAAATTTATTAAAAGGTCACTCAGGCTTATCATTTCAGCCTATAACGATCGTTCCTTATTCTAAAGTCCGTTCGGGTATGTATCATTTCAACCCATAGTGAACCTAATCTACAGGGAACTTGCAGTGTGATAAACTGATAAAGATGAACAGAAAAACATAAATAATTAACAGAATGATATGGCATGAATTTTAACAGGTTAACATCATATATAATTAATCACAGGCAGGTTATAACATAATATAGATTTTTCTACACATTCAGTTGTTTTTGTTTCACAACTACATAAGTATGAACGTCGTGTGAGTTTTACTCACCTCTTATTGCTGAAGATTTCAAAACCAAAAGCACAACATAAAACCAAGCACGATGACACGACAATAATTTGAGTAGAGAGCGAATCCAAGCTACAACTCTTGTGTACAACCCAAAACAAAAATCAAACAAAACAATTTCAATACAACTTTAAAATGAAATAATTTTGGAATAAAAGCGAATACGAATACCAAACTTTTTGCCTTGCTTCTCATATACTATGTACGGCCTAGGGGTTGCATAGGGTCGGATTTTGGTCAAGTTTAGGCTCGGGTTTTTGGCTCGCATGGCTCGGCCAAAGTGGTGAACAATGGTGGAGTTATGAACATGTGAAGGTGAAGGGGTTTTATAAGCAAATAAGTGGAAAAGTGGTCAAACTAAGGCTCAACCATGGATGGTTAGGCTCGGCTAGAGGGTCCAAGTGGTAGATCAGGGGCTAGAGCAATGAGGTGGGGTCTGGTCAAGGGGGTGGTGGTGGCCAAAGATGGTGGAGGTGATGGAAAATGGGGTGGTGATCAACTAGATGCTTGGTTATGCATTGTTTTGGACATTGTTTGCATTTTTGGTGAAGTTTGGCTTCAAGGAGGGTTCGGCCATGGTCTAACCTGAAGTGGTGGTTGGTGATGATGCCAAGGAGGAGTGGTAGGGGATGGTGGCCGTGGCTATGGTGAAGAAGCCATGCAAATTAGAAGAGAAATAAGGCAAAAAAAGTAAGAAAAATGGAAGAAAAGTGTAAAAGAGGAGGCCATTACCAAGGATGTTTTAAAGAAGTCGCGAGAATGAGAAGTGCTGAAGTTTTTTTTCACGTGAAAGGAATAGGTAATACATGGCTAGTAATTAGAATGAACGGCCAAAAATGTAAATTAAATGAGGAGTTTAAGAAATGAAGAGTTTTGAAGGTGAAAGGACTTATGTTTTGCACTTTTTAAAACCTTTGGTATTTCCTTTTCTCTTTGATTTTAAATAAACAAAATAAACTCAGAAATGTTATTTCCAACTGATACAAAGTAGTAGGAAATAAAAATAAATATTTAAATTTAAAAGAAATGGAAAAAGAATTACAAAATTTGCTTAAAAATTAGAAATAGTGTCCAGAAATTACAGAAAAATAGCCAATGGTTTTGAAAAATTATGTACTTCATTTTAAAAATATTATAAGACAAAATTTGAAGTAAAATGATTTTTAAAACATTTTCAAAGTGAAATAAATAATTAAATTCATAGAAAATATCAAAAGAATGGAAGAAATTGCTTAAAAATAGGAAAGAGAACCTGACAATTTCAAATAAATTACCATAAATTCTAGAAAAATTTCTACTTCACTATAAAAATAATTCAAAACAAATAAAAATAAATTTTAAAAATATTGGGTTGTTACATATAAAAATTTCGAACCCAAATAATTATTTATTTTGCTGTAAATAATTTATAACCCAATAAATCATTTTATTCACTAGAAAATTAATATAAAATCCACCATAACTCAGAAAATTATGGAAATTGAAACCCATCTCTAAAATATCATTTCCTATCTTCATTTCAATTTTCAAGGCATTTGGATGTTATTTAAAAGTGTTTTCATATCAAACATATCATAAAAACTTATATGAATATGCATAAATCATCAACATGCATATATAAACTTTCAATCATTCAAAACATGGCATCACTACAAGAAATTTTATTTTTTGTGGCGCTCAAAAAACGCTACAAAAACTTTTGGTGGCATTTTGGTAAACGCTGCGAGAAAACATGCGACTAAAAATCCATGATTTTTTGTTGCATTTATTTTAACGCCACTATAAATGCATTTTTGGAAGCGTTTTTCAAACGCCACCATAAATATTTTTGTAGCGTTTTAAAAACGACACCAAAAGATTTTTGGCGCTACTAATAGAATTTCCAACTTTACCCCTGTTTTACGGTTGCATTTACTCAACGCCACTATATATATTTCGGTAGCGTTTTGAAACGCTACTAAAAGTTGTTTATTATTTTACACCATTTTTTCATGCAATTATTTCCTGTTAATGGTCTATTTTGTTTCTATTATATCAATCAACAATCACTCACATAATCATCATATTCAAATAAGTTAAAAAACAAATTAACCATATAATCAAATAAAATATCCATAACCATTCCAATACAATAGTTTTTCGATAAAATGACCTAACTCACATACAATAACCATTTGTATACAAATTTACACATCGGGTACTAATAAATGTTATATCTAACTAGTGCTAACAAAACGTTTGATTACCCATAATTCTTTGTTGCATACACAAGTGAAAGCTAGCATCATCAAGTCCAAATTTGCTCTCTTCAAAAGTCTAATGCCTACACAAGTGAAAGCACAACAGATAGTCAAACAATTACGTTAACTCGTAGGACTTCAAATATGAGATCAAACATCTACAACATTATACAAGTATATCCTACTATAAATGATGTCATATAAATTATCAAAGTTATAAAAAAAAATGAAATAAAGGCCTTTCTTGAGCTTAAATAGTAGGAATCAATTTTGCACACTTACGAACCCTCCTTTGATAGAATGTCACACACATGAACATATATATACATACTTACATACAGACGTGTGAACACACAAACACACACAACACACATACACAACTGTGAATTTGATTTATAGGGTTACCTCTATTTTATTCAATAGACATGAAGGGAAACAATTGCAGACATGAACACCACAAAAGTGACATCAATTATTCAATAGAAACAAGTGTATACACACCAGAGCAACAAGACCACACTCTTAAATACATATAAATGGATGTATGCATATGTTACCCACATACAAGTCCCAGTAAGACAATGGATTAACAGAGTATGTTATAACAAACTAGTTGAACTATGATATCCAAAATCAAAACAGTGCATTAAAATGAAAACAAGGGAGGAGTACTTGATAAGAAAATAATTAAAAGGTTAGATAAGAAAACAAAACAAATGAACTCACCATTTGTATAGGATGCACTTCATGCTCTTTGTAGGCTTTCTGCTGTGTCTTAGCAATAATTTTCAGTTTTAACAATTGATTAAATTAAAAATAATCCAACATTGTTCACTTCTTACATTTAAGTACTGAATAGTTCTACTGCATACTGAAAAGGGAATACATTTTTACCTTGACCAAAAATGGAAATCAATGTTCACGTATAGCAACCATTTTAACATGCCCAAGTTTGCCAATGTGAAATATATCAAGTAGTTTTGCTACAGGAGGCATGTATCTTCCTGTAAGAGAGGGTAATGTGGTTCTAATTCAAACTGTGAATTCCATTCAATATTTCCCAAATATTAAAGTTTAACTATTTTAACTACTTACATTTTAAATTCAAAGTTAAACTAAAGTTTTTAGCTGAAATTTAGTTCTTAATTCGAAATTTAAAATTACACATTAGAAATGATCTCTATTTAAATTTGGAGTTTATCTGTTCTAGACATTAAAAAATTTATTCATGGTTTTAAATTCATAATTTTAAATTAAAAGTTTCAAAAACTTATGCATGTTTCAACTTTTAATTTCATAACTCAATTTATCTCTCGCTAACAGTAATATTGAAAAACCATAACCATTAAAATTTGAATCATACTTATGCTTAAATTAATAAGTCATATCAATGGAAAACGTGCTATCAATTGATGGGATGATTGAGAAAGAGTTTTCATAGGTAGCCGTTCAGAAACTAAATATTGGAGTCTGCAAAACTATATTTCTTACCTCCACTCTTGGCTAAATTAAAGTCGGTGCAGGGGTGTAATTACCTCCACTCTACGTATAAGATCAATAAGGGACTTCAAAATAAAATACAAAGGCAGAGAATTAAGCGGGAAAAGAATTATTCCTTTTATGTTACAACCCTAGAGAATGACAGAAGACATAAAATTCGTAACCCTAGAGAAGGGAGAAGTACGTATTACTATTGAAGATGCACAATATATTAGCTCGGAATCAGAGACTGTTGCCTTTATTTTGGCTGGCAAAATCAGGGAGGAAGAGTACGCAGATCTAAGATACGGAGGCGTAGCTATGATCTTGGCCCTGGAATATTGCAGAAAATTGGGTGAAATCAAATATCCTAGCTCACAGCCCTCCGAATCCAAATCAGATGCAAGCAATCATTTCGCCCCACTAGAGGTTGAAACTCAATGCAAAGAAGTTGATAAAGAGGTATGGATCGATGATTTTACTGTTCGAATTACAAATTACGGTCCAGGAATGGCTTATGAACTTCTTGCGGTAAGTTTTTTTTTGTTGTTGTTGTTTTTCTTTTTCAATTTTTTTAGTTTTTAGTTTTAAGTTTGATTACGATTTCCTGTTTAATACTTTTTTTCCAAAAGAACATAATGGTTGAACTGCTATGAAGACTTATTTAGTTTTAACTTGAAGATGCGTTTGTCATTTCAGGTGTCTACAATAAAACAGTAAATTAAACATTTAATCAAACCATTAGTATAAAAAATTTCAATCTTAGTTATTTACCTATTACACTAAAGCAGCAACAATAATATGGTGAACAAACACTTAATAGTGTGCAACTAATCGGCTACAGGTAAAAAAAATTCAATCCAATTTTGTTAACAACGTCCGAATAAACAAGAATGAAAACAAAAACTTAATTATTTGATAACCACTTTTGTTAACAGTGTTCAATTAACAGGATGAAAATAAAAACTTACTAATTGGACTAAAAAAATTTCATACTTTCTGTTTGCACAAAAAATGGGCAAACACCTCAAGTCGTATGATTTAGTTGATTTTATGTTGTTTTTAATGATTTGGGAGATTTATGCAAATATGTAAAAAGCAGGGGCTAAACTGTAAAAGACACGCGGATTTATAGTGGTTCGGCCAGAATGTGCCTACGTCCACTTTATATATTATTTCTCCTTTCTTGTTCTGATTACAAGTACAAAGCTTTGATACAAGTAAATGAAAGTTGTTTGAAAGTTCTATCCGTACTTGAGCTCTCAAAACTCCCTCCTCTTGTTGTACCCCTGCCCCTCTATTTATAGAGTGAGGCTGGGGGTAGGGGTCTTGGATGTATATAGCTGCTGGTGGGCCTGGGTTGATGCAATCTGGCCTGGTAAAGTTGGTTCGGTAGTACGTTGGTTCGGTGGAGGTTGATCCGGTAGTATGTTGGTTCGGTGGAGGTTGATCCGGTGGATGTTGATCTGGTGGATGTTGGTCCGGTGGTGGCTTCCCTTGCTTCTGGTTCGGCAGTGGATGGAGGTAGATGATTCGGTAGTGTCTACGTAGCTTCGATTCGGTAGAGGATGGAGGTAGATGATTCGATAGTGTCTACGTAGCTTCGATTCGGTAGTGTCGGAAGTGGGTTGGTTTGGTAAGTTGGTTGGTTCGGTAAGTTGGTTGGTCCGGTGAAGGGTGGAAACGCACCCAACATTTGCCCCCCAAAGTGGGTCATAGGCCAACATATGTCGCGCTTTGTTTTGGTTTGGGGGATTCTCATCCGGCTTTGTGTGCCGAACCTGTTGGTCCGGTTATTTGTATTTTGCCTATAAGTATGGGCCTAATGCTTTTGTTATTCCTCATCAGCCGAACCAAACTTCTCGTTTTGCCGAATCTAACGTATTAGCCGAGCCAAAATCTCATATGCTGGACCAGGTGAGGCCCTCTTCTGCCGAATGAGTTTTTGCTTTGAACTACCGAATGGACTCGGGGACGTGACATACCGAATGAACTTTAAACCTTTCATGTTTTAAATTACGAGTGAAATTCCAGACTATATACTCTCATACTTTCTTATGTTGCATATAAATGTCTCATAAAGTTGAAACCCGATCAGAAAAGAAGAAATCCCAGGACAGAGAAGATCCTTCCACAGTGCCCCCAGCTCAGTCAGGACCGGGACGTCATAGGCCCACCCCGAGGTCACTAGTAGATGGGTACGGCCCTCAAGAGCTTCTGAACTCACCTCCTCACTGTTTCCCTAGCTCGCTCAAAGGCGAGCAGCTTGATGTTATTTCTCGCTTCTTTGGGATTGACAGAGCGCGTATGCTATTGCCGGGGGAGGGAGTGATGCCATATAATCCCCCCGAAGGACGCCTATAGTAGGTACCATTGTATGTGTGGGGCCATTCGCCCGATCAATGCTTGGATAATCAGCTTCATCACCTACTTGAAGGTGGCTCCATTTCAGCTTCAGCCTAACTCCTACGCCATCCTGGTGAGCCTGTTTGTCATTTTCCAGAGGAGATACGGGCTAGGGCTGATGCGGATAAAGAGGGTGGCGCGGTCTTTAGAATGGATGTGGTCACTGCCCAGTTTACCAAGGAGGAGAAGGTGGCGGTGAAGGAGGGTATGCGGCTGCTTGCCGTTGAGGAGGCCGGTGTGCAAGTAGAGGATGATGATCAGGATGGCCAGGAAGCAGGCGCTGGTAAGTCTGCCCTTCTAGTCTTTCCGTTAACTTGGTTGCTTATCACCAATGAATTCTTTCTTTGACCGGACAGGTGGGCAACAGGACACGGGTAAAGCTCCGATGCAGCCGGCTCCTTGACTTGACATGGATACCTATTAATGGACTTGACATTGTTGTATATGTTAGTCCCAAAACAGTAACGTAACTGTTAGGTTGTAATTATGTTACTTGTAATAAACAACATTATTCTTGACGTGTAATTTTTGAACTTAAGCTGATTTTGTCGTTTTTGAATGTTTTAGCTATTTCGGCACGTTGTGTGAGAAATATAGCTGTGTGTGTGCTTGTAATTCAATTGTGTTTGATGTCAAGTTCTCGCTGAAAACATAATTTCATGCCTTGCAATGCTAGTGTGATGTATGAATAAATTATAGCCATGTATTTGTACACAAAAGAAGAAAATACCGCCTTTCATGTTCTAATTGTAGATGGCAGTTTTGAATATCTTGTATGACCGAGTATGGAATGCAGTTGAATGCCCTGCCATCCAATTGTGAGTTCCTACTCCCATTGGCGAGTATCTCCTACTCTGTATCCTGTACCTTAGGGTTTGTTATAGAGGATAGGAGGAAAGTTTTTTTTTTAATAAAATTGAAATATGAGAAAAAGTAAAACTTCCAATCACGGAAGGCCTTCGATGTGCTTAAGTTCGTGGTGAACGGGCTTTGTAGTCACTTTCCCTAGCTGTGGGTCTTGGAGACATTTGTCACCCATCTTACGCCTCCGCGGGGAGTTAATCTTTTTTACCACAGCCGTACTTAAGACACATCGGAGCCGAGATCGCGCACAGTAACTACCCGGTCCATTATGGCCCGTAATCGTGGGTATTATTCGATTTACTGTGGCCGGCTAGCGTGGGTGTCGATCGTCAACCATGAACTACCCCTGGCTGGCCACACCTTATATTGGGGCTTATAGTAGGTTCACGGCTGCCGGCGAGTCGAACACCGTAATGAGCTGCCTCGGCTATAGTCGGCCTTCTCGGTGGCTTATAATCGGCTCATTACAGTTGGCTTTGAAGGCCGTCGCGAGCAATGAGTTAACCCGCAGTAGAGGGATGCCGGAGCAAAAGTGTCTCATTGGCGAGGGCATAGATTCGCATAGTACCTGTTAGGTCTTGTCCAGGAGAAGTCGCGCTGTGGAGGTTGATCTGGTGGATGTTGGTCCGGTGGTGGCTTCCCTTGCTTCTGGTTCGGCAGTGGATGGAGGTAGATGATTCGGTAGTGTCTACGTAGCTTCGATTCGGTAGTGGATGGAGGTAGATGATTCGGTAGTGTCTACGTAGCTTCGATTCGGTAGTGTCGGAAGTGGGTTGGTTCGGTAAGTTGGTTGGTTCGGTAAGTTGGTTGGTCCGGTGAAGGGTGGAAACGCACCCAACATTTGCCCCCCAAAGTGGGTCATAGGCCAACATATGTCGCGCTTTGTTTTCGTTTGGGGGATTCTCATCCGGCTCTGTGTGCCGAACCTGTTGGTCCGGTTATTTGTATTTTGCCTATAAGTATGGGCCTAATGCTTTTGTTATTCCTCATCAGCCGAACCAAACTTCTCGTTTTGCCGAATCTAACGTATTAGCCGAGACAAAATCTCTTATGCTGGACCAGGTGAGGCCCTCTTCCGCCGAATGAGTTTTTGCTTTGAACTACCGAATGGACTCGGGGACGTGACATACCGAATGAACTTTAAACCTTTCATGTTTTAAATTACGAGTGAAATTCCAGACTATATACTCTCATACTTTCTTATGTTGCAGATAAATGTCTCATAAAGTTGAAACCCGATCAGAAAAGAAGAAATCCCAGGACAGAGAAGATCCTTCCACAGTGCCCCCAGCTCAGTCAGGACCGGGACGTCATAGGCCCACCCCGAGGTCACTAGTAGATGGGTACGGCCCTCAGGAGCTTCTGAACTCACCTCCTCACTGTTTCCCTAGCTCGCTCAAAGGCGAGCAACTTGATGTTATTTCTCGCTTCTTTGGGATTGATAGAGCGCGTATGCTATTGCCGGGGGAGGGAGTGATGCCATATAATCCCCCCGAACGATATTTCGCCTATAGTAGGTACCATTGTATGTGTGGGGCCATTCGCCCGATCAATGCTTGGATAATCAGCTTCATCACCTACTTGAAGGTGGCTCCATTTAAGCTTCAGCCTAACTCCTACGCCATCCTGGTGAGCCTGTTTGTCATTTTCCAGAGGAGATACGGGCTAGGGCTGATGCGGATAAAGAGGGTGGCGCGGTCTTCAGAATGGATGTGGTCACTGCCCAGTTTACCAAGGAGGAGAAGGTGGCGGTGAAGGAGGGTATGCGGCTGCTTGCCGCTGAGGAGGCCGGTGTGCAAGTAGAGGATGATGATCAGGATGGCCAGGAAGCAGGCGCTGGTAAGTCTGCCCTTCTAGTCTTTCCGTTAACTTGGTTGCTTATCACTAATGAATTCTTTCTTTGACCGGACAGGTGGGCAACAGGACACGGGTAAAGCTCCGATGCAGCCGGCTCCTTGACTTGACCTGGATACCTTTTAATGGACTTGACATTGTTGTATATGTTAGTCCCAAAACAGTAACGTAACTGTTAGGTTGTAATTATGTTACTTGTAATAAACAACATTATTCTTGACGTGTAATTTTTTAACTTAAGCTGATTTTGTCGTTTTTGAATGTTTTTGCTATTTCGGCACGTTATGTGAGAAATATAGCTGTGTGTGTGCTTGTAATTCAATTGTGTTTGATGTCAAGTTCTCGCTGAAAACATAATTTCATGCCTTGCAATGCTAGTGCGATGTTTGAATAAATTATAACCATGTATTTGTAGACAAAAGAAGAAAATACCGCCTTTCATGTTCTAATTGTAGATGGCAGTTTTGAATATCTTGTATGACCGAGTATGGAATGCAGTTGAATGCCCTGCCATCCAATTGTGAGTTCCTACTCCCATTGGCGAGTATCTCCTACTCTGTATCCTGTACCTTAGGGATTGTTATAGAGGATAGGAGGAAAGTTTTTTTTTAATAAAATTGAAATATGAGAAAAAGTAAAACTTCCAATCACGGAAGGCCTTCGATGTGCTTAAGTTCGTGGCGAACGGGCTTTGTAGTCACTTTCCCTAGCTGTGGGTCTTGGAGACATTTGTCACCCATCTTACGCCTCCGCGGGGAGTTAATCTTTTTTACCACAGCCGTACTTAAGACACATCGGAGCCGAGATCGCGCACAGTAACTACCCGGGCCATTATGGCCCGTAATCGTGGGTATTATTCGATTTACTGTGGCCGGCTAGCGTGGGTGTCGATCGTCAACCGTGAACTACCCCTGGCTGGCCACACCTTACATTGGGACTTATAGTAGGTTCACGGCTGCCGGCGAGTCGAACACCGTAATGAGCTGCCTCGGCTATAGTCGGCCTTCTCGGTGGCTTATAATCGGCTCATTACAGTTGGCTTTGAAGGCCGTCGCGAGCAATGAGTTAACCCGCAGCAGAGGGATGCCGGAGAAAAAGTGTCTCATTGGCGAGGGCATAGATTCGCATAGTACCTGTTAGGTTTTGTCCAGGAGAAGTCGCGCTGTGGAGCGCCTTGAGTGAAAATGCTATTTGCATAGGGTTTTGTTCAACAGAAAAGGATAAAGTTAACAAGCAGCCAAGATATAAAGGAACAAGTTAAAAAAGAGACAAGGTTTTTAATGTGGTTCGACACGAAAATGCTTACGTCCACTGATTCTCTTTGTTAATTCGCTTCATATGGTCAGTACAAGTTAAGAAAAGTATCGACGGAGGTGTTGGATGTTCCATGCCCTTTGGAACACCTCTCTGTCCACTGTTGACAAAATATAAGCTCTATTGTGGAGATCTTTATGAATTACATATGGTCCATCCCAGATTGGATCTAGTGCTCCGGGGCGAGGGAAGATTCGCTTGAGGAAAAGATCTCCTTCTTGTAAGATACGATGCTTGACCTTGGAGTTGTATTGTACTGCCACTTTTTGCTTGTGGGCTGCTGCTTTGAGGGCTGCATCATTTCTTCTCTCCTCAATTAGATCCAAAGACATGTGAAGGAGTTCTTCGTTCTCTTCTGGGTTATATTGGATCCTACGGTGGGAAGGCACGATGGTTTCAACTGGGAGCATAGCCTCCGATCCGTATGCCACTGAGAAAGGAGTATGCCCCGTTGATGTTCTGAAAGATGTGCGATAGGCCCACAGTGCCGTATGGAGTTCATCCACTCAAGCGCCCTTTGACTTTTCGAGTTTCTTTTTTATTAGAGATTTCAGAATTTTGTTGACGGCTTCGACTTGTCCGTTCGCCTGGGGATAAGCTACGGATGAGAAGCTTTTGTGAATTCCGTGCTCTTGGCACCATTTGACGAACTCCTCGCTGTCTAACTGAAGTCCATTGTCCGATATAATTTTGAATGGGACTCCGTACCTGCATAGAACATTTTTGATTAAGAAGTTAATAACTTTTGCTGAAGATACTTTATTTAGGGGTTCTGCTTCCACCCATTTGGTGAAATAGTCGACTACCACTATAGCATATTTGGCCCCGCCTCGGCCCATTGGCAGTTCGCCAATAAAGTCAATTCCCCATACTGCAAAAGGCCAAGGGCTGGTCATTTGAGTAATCTCAGTTGTTGGTAGCCGCGGAATCTTAGTGAACTTCTGGCATCTGTCACATTTTCTGATGAAATCTATGGCATCCTTGCTTAAGGTGGGCCAGAAATATATATATCGGAGTATCTTTTTTGCCAAAGTCTGCCCTCCAGTGTGATCTCCGCAGCTTCCTTGATGAATGTTGGATAATATTTCCTTGGCTTCCCTTCCAGCGACACACCTTAATAAGGGGTTAGAGAAGCCACGCCGATAGAGGGTGCCCTCTTGTATTGTGTAGCGGGAAGCTTTCCTTAAGATTTTCTTGACTTCGCTACGCCCGTTGGGCAGTGTGCCACTTTGTAAGTAGTCTTGGATGGGAGTCATCCAAGTTGCTTCTTCATTTGCAGCTATCAGATTCACTTGCTCAAAACTTGGGGTCAGTTGCTTCGAGATGGCTACTGCTCCGGAAATAGTGACGTCTCTCATGCTAGCTTGCTTCGCCAATTCGTCGGCCTCTTGGTTCTCTTCCCGAGGGATGTGCTTGATTAAATAGTGATCCAATCGATTGAGAAGCAACTTGGTCTTCTTTAAATATGCTATGAGTCATTCTTCTCGAGTCTGGAATTCTCCTAGTTTTTGATTTACAATAAGTTGAGAGTCGCTATGAAGACACAAAGAATTGGCTCCGATTTCTAAGGCAAGTTCTAATCCAGCTATCACTGCTTCATACTCTGCATCGTTGTTGGTGGCAGCGAATTCCAACCTTATAGCATAGTGTAGCTTATTTCCCCTGGGAGTGATTATTACCACACCTTCCCCCGAGCCTTGTTTGTTTGATGCACCATCCACAAAGAGATTCCACTTGATGTCTTCTGCTATTTCCGATTGCTCCTTACCTTCGTTGGTAGTGAATTCGGCAATGAAATCGGCCATGGCTTGTCCGTTGATGGCGGTGCGAGGATGGTAGGTGATATCATATTGACTTAGTTCAATGCACCATTTAAGTAGTCGCCCAGAAGTGTCGGGACGATGGAGTACCTGCCTTAGTGGTTGATCGGTCAGAACTCTGATGGAATGGAACTGGAAATAGTGACGCAGTTATGTGATTAGTAAACAGTACGCTAGTTTCTCAAGTTTAGGATATCTGGCTTCCGCCCCTGTAAACCTCTTGCTTACAAAGTATACTGGCCGCTGCGTGCGTTTGTCTTCTCTTACCAATGCGGCGCTTAGAGCATGAGATGACACAGCAAGGTACAGGTATAGCTCTTCGCCTTTGTTCAGAGTTGAGAGTACTGGTGGTCTCTGGAGTTGTTCGATTAAGTTAAGGAAAGCTGTTAAGCATTCGTCAGTCCATTCGAATTTTCCTCTCTCTTTCTTTAGAGCATCGAAGAAGGGGATGCATTTGTCAGTCGCTTTAGAGATGAATCTGCTCAGGGCGGCCACCTTCCCATTTAGGCTTTGCATTTCCTTTCGGGTAGAAGGTATCCTGATATCTTTCAGAGCTCGGACTTGTTCAGGGTTTTCTTCAATTCCTCTGGCATGGACGATGAATCCTAGAAACTTTCCCAATGATACTCCAAAGGAACACTTTAGAGGATTCAGCTTCATTCCATATTGGCGAAATACTTGAAACATTTCATCCAGGTGGCTTACGTGATCGTCGGCTTCCCTTAACTTTACCAGCATGTCATCCACATAAACTTCCATAGTTTGTCCTACTAGCCCCGCAAACATCTTGTTGACGAGGCGTTGATAGGTGGTTCCTGCGTTTTTAAGTCCGAAAGGCATTACCTTGTAGCAGTACAATCCCCGGTCAGTGATGAAACTAGTGTGGTCTTGATCGGGAGCATGCATAGGAATTTGGTTATATCCTGAGTATGCGTCCATAAAAGATAAGAGTTTGTGCCCGAATGTGCTGTCTACAAGCTGATCGATTCGGGGAAGTGGGAAGCAATCCTTCAGGCAGGCGTCATTTAAGTTGGAGAAGTCAATGCATGTTTGCCACTTTCCATTAGCCTTCTTTACCAGCACCGGGTTGGCGATCCACTCTGGGTAGATGGCTTCTTGTATGAAGTCATTGGCAAGTAGGTTCTTTACTTCTTCATCGAGGGCTGCTGATCGTTCTGCCCCCATACTTCTCTTTTTTTGCTTTACTAGCGCCTTGGTAGGATCAATGTTTAGTATGTGGCATGCTATGTCAGGGGAGATTCCGGTCATGTCAGCGTGTGACCATGCAAATACATCCAAGTTGTGGCGGAGAAAATCAATGAGTTGTTCCTTCAACTCAGCTTTTAGTTGGGACCCGACTTTCAATAGTCCACTCCAATCATGTCTGTCTACAGATACAAATTCCATAGCCTCTGCAGGCTTGGCGGTGGCCTCCTCCTCTTTGTCCCTGGGTCTAACTCATTGAAAGGGTCGCTGGTATATCAAAGAGGAGGGGCTTTCTTTAGTTGCTATGCTTCCAAACTTTTTGTGCAGAGGGCGAACTCTACACTCTTCCATTTATCCTTCCTGTGGTTATTGCGAAGTTCAGTTACATAGCAATCCCGAGCAATGTCTTGGTCTCCTTCTACTTCCCCTACTCCATTGTCCGTTGGAAATTTCATCTTCAGGCACCATGGGGCCATGACAATTTGGAAGTCAGACAAGGCTGGCCTTCCTAAGAAGGCGTTGTAGGCCGAGTGGTTTTCTATCAGCACAAATGTTTGTTTCCGCACAATGGAGCGGGGATGACTTTCAATTTCAATAAAGAGTTCCAGTCGCCCGAGGGGCATCTTCGCATTTCCTGTGAAACCGTGTAGTGGTTTATTGCAGGTAAGAACATCATTTAATGACAATTTCATTTTGTCAAAGTCATGCTTGAATAGGATATTTACTATGCTTCCAGTGTCTACTAGAATTCGGAAAACTTCGGCTGGACCGAGCCGGGCAGAGATAACCATGGGATCCGTGTGAGGGTACTTCCTTCCCTCCAGGTCACGCCTACTGAATGTGATGTCACCATTCTCTATCCGCTTCGGGTGGCATTCTTCTATAATAGAATTGATGCATTCTTCATTGTTTCTAAGTGACTTTCCATACATTTCCATCTCTGCCCAGCTTCCGTCGGCGATGTGTGGCCCTCCCGAGATGGTATGGACCACTATCTTCTCTTGACTGGAGCCGCTGGTGTTGCGATTTCCTCTGCCTATTTCTGGGGAGGGTAGCCTTGGGTTCTCATTGGTAGGAATTGGAGTCATGTTCTGACCTTTTACATAGCGTTCTAGTCTCCTTCTTCTGATGTGTTCTTCAATCAAGTCCCGAAGATGATGGCATTCATTGGTATCATGCCCATCGGATTCGTGGAAGCGGCAGAATTTTCCAGACTTAATTGCGTTATCTGATTCCTTCTTGTGCGGGGGCGTTTGTATTTAACTTCGTCTTGAGTGGCCAGGAAGATGTTTTCGATCGTTTCATTCAAAGGGGTGTAAGCGTCAAATCTCGGTCCTAGCCGATATAGACGCTTTTCTCCCTTCTTGCCCCCAGCATTATCCCTAGAGTCATATCTTCGAGCTGCCTTATTTTGTTGCCCTGACTGCCCCTCAGTGGCAACGTCTTCAAGTCTCATATATTTCCCAGCTTCATGGAAGAAATCGGGTAAAGTAGCTAGTTTTTCTTTTGTCAATCTTCTAGCAAATTTAGTATCCGGATGCACACCACTACAGAGGGCCATTAAGATAAGCTTCTCATCGACATCTTGGACTGCGGCGGCTGTGGCATTGAATCGGGTTAGATATTGCTGCAGTTTCTCTCCAGGTTTCTGTTTGATACTGGATAAGGAATAAGCGTCCTTGGGTTGCTCCACATGAATGCGGAACTGGCTGATGAACTTTTCTTTCAACATCTCCCATGAGCTGATGGATCTTTGGGGTAGATGGCAGAACCAGGAGGTAGCTAGATCTACTAAGAATAGCGGAAAGCATTTGCATAGCACTCCTTCTGTTGCTCCACTCATGAGCATATGCTGTGTGTATCTCTGTAAGTGTACAACGGGGTCAGAGGTTCCTTTGTAAGGTTCCATTGTTGGCATTTTCCATTCTCGGGGGGTGATAGCAATTTCGATATTGCGGGCGAAAGGGCTGGTTACCCTAGCGCCTATTCCTCAGTCTCTTTGATCCCGTTGGACGCACTCTCTGAACAAGCGTGCCATCCTTTCATCAGAATTTGGAGCAGATAAAAATGAGTTTGGTTCTTCTCCGTGGGATTGATTCCGCCCAGATGACTTGTAGGGATGGTATCGTCTATTATTCCTAATATTTTCCAGTGGCTATCTTTGGTCTTCTGGGAGCATGCTAGGGTCAGCTACAATTGGCCCTTGCCTTGATCTTCCCCTACTGGGTTCTGTTCTAGCACTTCCTCGGGTCCAACTTCGGGCTGGACTCAAGCTCGGCCCCGTTCATTGGGGTTTCCGTGGTGAGGCAGTACGACAGGCTCAGCTACAGTTGACCTCCGCCCGGTACCTCCCCCGTTGGGTTCAGTTCCAAGCGTTTTCTCAGGTCCAACTTCGGGCTGAGCTCGGTCTCGGCTCCTACCATGGACGCTTCTGTCGTTATTTCCTTCGAAGAAGGAAGATCTTTGTTGTCTCTGAGATCCTCTAGACTAGGACTTACCCTATGATTCAGTGTTGCGGTTGGACTCTTCAGCATCCCTTAAGCATGACATGATTTGGTCCACCAAAGCTTCCTGCTGGGATGTGAAGCGGTTAGTTACTTCAGCCACAACCCTGTCTAGATCTGCCCTAGTAATTGCTGCCGGCTGTTCTGTGGCAGGGGTTATCGGATTTGCCTGACCTTCATTCGATACTACTGCTGGAATGGGACGATTTACTTGATCTGTGACCACTGGATCTGGAATACTGCTGGTTGCGATGTTTTTTCCTTTGTTAACATCTTTCTTCTGCTTGGGAGGCATGTCTTCCAAGCAATGAGCGATGCTAATAGGAAGAAAGTTAAGTGGGAGAAGCTGAAGCCCTGAGTTCAGTTCTCTCAGTGAAAGCACCAAAAATGTTTGCACAAAAAATGGGCAAACACCTCCAAGTCGTATGATTTAGTTGATTTTATGTTGTTTTTAGTGATCTGGGAGATTTATGCAAATATGTAAAAAGCAGGGGCTAAACTATAAAAGACACGCGGATATATAGTGGTTCGGCCAGAATGTGCCACGTCCACTTTATATATTATTTCTCCTTTCTTGTTCAGATTACAAGTACAAAGCTTTGATACAAGTAAATGAAAGTTGTATGAAAGTTCTATCCGTGCTTGAGCTCTCAAAACTCCCTCCTCTTGTTGTACCCATGCCCCTCTATTTATAGAGTGAGGCTGGGGGTAGGGGTCTTGGATGTATATAGCTACTGGTGGGCCTGAGCTGATGCAATCTGGCCTGGTGAAGTTGGTTCGGTAGTACGTTGGTTCGGTGGAGGTTGATCCGGTAGTACGTTGGTTCGGTGGAGGTTGATCCGGTGGATGTTGGTCTGGTGTTGGCTTCCCTTGCTTCTGGTTCGGCAGTGGATGGAGGTAGATGATTCGGTAGTGTCTACGTAGCTTCAATTCGGTAGTGTCTATGTAGCTTCGATTCGGTAGTGTCGGAAGTGGGTTGGTTCGGTAAGTTGGTTGGTTCGGTAAGTTGGTTGGTCCGCTAAAGGGTGGAAACGCACCCAACACTTTCTATTACTAATCAAACAATTAGTACTGATTAATAAAAAAATAATCAATAAAAAATCATACCAAGATCGGTTGTTCTCACTTATGAGCACAAAGAATCGGCTGCGTGAAGTAACCTCGGTTGTTGTCAGGAGCGAACGTCGGCTCTGCCTCGATGCAAAGAAGTATCAATTTTGCAACAACAACAATCGACGGCTAAGTTCTTGCATGAAGTAGCTCGGCTGATCACCTGCAGCTTTGGCACAAAACGAAATAGATCTGGCATGAAGTACCCTCGGTTTTTTTGGAGAAAAATGAGGCGATTATTGATTAGTCACGATTTCGCCCAATCGCCCGTAGTTGAAGATGGATTAAATGAAAATAGATGCGATTGAATTAGTTTTAGGGTTGTGGAGTAAATTGGAAGAGACGAATAATTTTTTTTAAGTGGAGTAGTTTGAGAAGAAGAAAAAGTGGTAAAGGAAATTTGAGCGGCCACAAAAAACTTTAGCAAAAAATTCCACGAATTACTGGCGGGAGAATTAGCTGCGTTTCTTTGTTTATTTTTATATTCTAAAATTACCAACAGTTGCACAAAATTTAAAACGCCACCAATTAATGCAACTAAAAATAGTTTTTCTTGTAGTGCATAATCATGCAAAATCATTTCGGGTTCACGTTAAAACCAAAAACTTATAAGAAAATGGGATGTAGTAACCATTTACCTTAGCTTTATGATTAATAAATGGGAGATGATGTTGAATAAGTTGATTTACTTCTTCCTCTTGAAATCCTAGCTTTTTCTTCTTTTGAGATCAAAAATGGTGGCCGCCCTCTCTTTTAAATTTAAATTTTTGCAAATGAATTCAATGAGGACTCACGGCTAGGGTTTACTAGAATGTTCACCTATTTTGCCCTTTCTTATTTCCTAACACTTTTATTCATGTTATCTCCTTAGTACATTATACATATAGGCACGGCTACCCATGGTTAAATCAAATATCAATCTATTAATCATCTTACAATATTTTATTTTATTTAGCTAATTAAATATTCTAAATAATGTTAGTAAAAGTATGGGGTGTTACAATCTCCCCTCCTTAAAAAAATTCGTCCTCAAAATTGCGATAAGGAACACATCAAACAATTAAAGGTAAAACATACCATCAAATAAATCAAGATAAGTGTCTCTAATCATGCTCTCAGCCTCCCAAGTACAGTCTCTAGCATCGTCAATCCCCTGGACTTTCACTAATCCGATTGTCTTATTCCTCAACTTCTTCTCATCTCTCTCGACTATCCGGATAGGCTTCCTAACTATAGTCATGTCTGGTTCCAGTACTAAATCCTCCAACACAGTCGGTGCCATAGTAGTATCTGGTTCCTTAACACATTTTCTCATATGAGATACACGAAAAACATCGTGGACTCCTGTTAAACTACTCGGTAACTCTACTCAATACGCGAGTTTCCCGATCCTTTCTAAAACAGGAAATGGTCCAACGAACCACGATGCTAACTTCCACGTCTTCCCGAACCTGATAACACCTTTCATCGGCGATACTTTGACGAAAACATGATCTCCAATAGAGAACTCTAAATCTTTTCGTCTTCTATCTGCAAAGCTTTTCTACCTAGACTGAGCTTCCTTCATTCTCCACCTTATCAGCTCAATTTTTTCTGCTGCTTCTTTTACCAAATTACGACCAAGAACCAGTCTATCCCTGGTCTCTAACCAACATGTAGAGGATTTGAATGGTCTTCCATACAAAGCCTCAAACGGTGTCATTCCAATACTAGTCTAATAACTATTGTTATACGAAAATACGACTAGATGTAGGTGGTATTCCCATGATCCCCCAAAGTCTAATACACAAGCTCGCAACAAGTCCTCCAAGATCTTGTTAATCTTTCCGTCTACCCATCAGTCTATGGATGGTAAGTAGTACTTCTTGAGCTTGGTTCCTAAACTTTCCTTTAGACTCTTCCAGAACTCGCTAGTAAACAAGGAATCTCTATCACTAATAATACTACTAGGAATTCCGTGAAGTCTAACCACATTCTTCATAAATAACTTAGCCAATGCAGGTGCCGTCCTATTTGCTTTAACCGAAATGAAATGGGCACTCTTGGTCAGTCTGTCCACTATGACCCATATGCTTTCATTCCCTCTATTAGATCTCGGTAACCCATCAATAAAATCCATAGAAATGGAATCCCACTTCCATACTGGAATATCCAATGGCTGAAGTAATCCACTAGGCTTTTACCTGCTGGCAGTTCATACACTATTTCACACATAAGCCAACATCCCTCTTCATTCCCTCCTAGAAGAAACTTCTCTTCATATCTTGATACATCTTCGTTCCTTCGGGATGAATAGTGAACTTTGAATGATGGCATTCCTTCAAAACTTCTTTTCTTATGTCTCCCACACTTGGAACACATAATCTGCCCTTCTTTCTCAACCTCCCATTCTGGTTAAGACTGAAATCCTTCAAAGTCATTGCTCTATGTTCCATCTTTTAACTTTTTGATCTATTTAACCAAAACTGGATCCTCCTCTTGTTTAGAAGCTATTCTCTCAATCATTGCCGGTCGGACTTCTAAACAAGACAACTTAGCAGATTCTCCACTGGACTCAGCTTCAGATATCCAAGATTCTACAAGCTGACAATGATATCCAGGTGTGTACTCTATTCCAAATTCATAAGCAGCTAGAAAATCCAACCATCTTTGTTGTCTCATGTTCATCTCCTTCTGAGAGAACAATTACTTCAATGAATTATGATCTGTATAAAGCTCAAACATTTCTCCCAAAAGGTAATGCCTCCACACCTTCAACGCAAATATAACTACAGCTAACTCCAAGTCATGCATTGGATACCAAACCTCATGTGGTCTAAGCTGTCTAGAAGCGTAGGAAATCAATTTACCCCTCTGCATTAGTACAGCTCCCAACCCAGTACCACATGCATCAATATAAACAACTAAATCTTGATCCTCTCTAGAACCACTAAAACAGGTGCATGGGTCAACGGGTGCTTCAAGCTCTGAAATGATTCCTCACACATATCGGTCCATATAAACTTTACATCCTTTTGTATAGCTTAGTCATCGGCGCCGCAATCCGCGAGAAATCCTTTATAACCTTCGATAATATCCTCCTAATCCAAGGACACTTCTTATCTCAGTTACCGTTTCTGGGCTTTTCCAATTATTAACGGCTTTGGTCTTTTCTGGATCAACTGATAATCATTTCTCCAAAACCATGTGACCAAGAAACTTCACTTCCTTCCTCCAAAAATGGCACTTCGAAATCTTTGCCTTTAGCTGATGCTGCCTCAACGTCTCCTGCACAACTCTAAGATGAACTTCGTGCTCCTTCTCATCCTTAGAGTATATCAGAATATCATCTATAAAAACCAACACGAATCTATCCAAGTGCTCTCGGAAGATTCAATTCATTAAATCTACAAAGAATGTCGGCGCATTAGTGAGTCCGAACGGCATAAACAATAATTTGTATGACCCATATCTCATCCTGAACGTCGTTAAAGTTATATTATCTTCCTCTACTCTAAGTTAATGAAATCATGTCGCCAAATCTAACTGATAGAATATCTTGGCCCCACTCAACTGATTGAACAAGTTGTCAATCCTTGGCAGTGGATATCGATTCTTTATCGTCTTCTCATTTAGATTATGATAATCGATGCATAGCCTTAACGATGCGTCCAACTTCTTAGGAAATACAGTGGCTGCTCCCCAAGGTGAAATACTCGGTCTAATAAAACTCTTTCCTTCCAAATCTACCAACTGGGCTTTTAACTCCCTCATCTCTATTGCTATCATCTTGCTTGGCGGCCTACTCACTGGTTCTGCACCAGGACTAAATCACACCGAAACTCAATGGCTTATTTCGACGGCAGTCCAACTACAGGCTCAAACACATCTGTGAATTCTTTGACTACAAAAATGCGATTCAATTCATCTTCCAACTCCATAACACCAACAAGGGATTCACTTCACAACTGCAGTTTTTTACGGTATAAACTATCGGATCACTACAATCTGAATGTCTAAGTGATATTTTACTATCTAGGAAAAATATCCTAGCATCATAATTACTTAAGCAATCCATACCCAATATAATTCTGAACCTAACAAAAACAAATGCATGCAAACTACAAGCGAAGGTGTAACCTAGCAAGTCAAACTCTAAGTGGTCACACTTCATCCCAACCATCGCATACCCTCCTATCGATTTGCAACTCTTAAGGAAGTAACTAAATATGTGGGTTCTAGGTTAACTTTATCTACCAAACATCGAGATATAAAAGAATGAGATGCACCGGTATCAAATAAAACGCTAACAGATATATCATGGATCTAAAGCGTACCTCCTAACATAGCCTTTCCCTTTTCCTGCACTGTCGACTTTGAAGTAGCAGGCTCCAATGCAAACACTTGGCCTTTATCCTCTTTTGCTGGCTCCTTGCACTAGTTCTTGTAGTGCCTAATTTGATCACAGTTAAAACATTTGATCCCTTTCTTCTCAGCAGCCTTATTTCCTTTTCCTGTCCGGCACTCATGGGCATAATGGCATTTCTTGTTGCACTTATAGTAGACCACCTCAGACTTTCCTTTCTTTGCCGCACCTCCTTTTTTAGGAATCTTTTTGTGGAAAAAATTTCTATTTTGGCCCTATCCGACCTAGACCTTTTTCTCCTTCTTCTTCTCCAAACAAGCTAACATCTCTTCCTATCTCAATGCCATTTCCACTACCACATCACACAGATTTCTGATGTGTGGTAAAGTAACTCTAGCCTATTCCGGCTTTAGACCTCTAATAAACTTTTCATTCCTTTTCAACACTATATTACTGGGCTAGCTCTTCAAACCTACTAGCATACTCTAGAACTGTCATCTTTCCTTGTTCCAGCTCAGCAAACTACTTAACCAACACAGACTGCGCCATAACTGACATAAACCTTTCTTGAAACATCCTCCTGAACTACGCCCACATCATAGTCTCTTTATCCACACTGGTAGTTCCAGTGTTCCACCAAAACAAAGCAGCTCCTTGAAGCTGTCTTGAAGCAAGTCTTCTTTTCTGCTCATCATCGAGCCCTAGGTAAGCAAAAATCCTTTCGTAATGAAGCAGCCAATTTTCCACTTTGATAGTATCCTCCGTTCCGATAAACGGTTTTCCTCCAAGCATAGTATAGTCTCTGCTCAAGTTAGCATATTGATTGACCATTGTAGCTTCCTGAACTCCTCCTCTAGCAGCATTTCCTCCAACAACTCCAACCGCGATTCGTGCTTGTATCATGTTTAAGAAAAACTGATACATGGTTCCCATGTCCACTTGGGGAACCCCAGCACCAAGATTCTCAGCCTGAGCCTGACCTCTTCTAGCATTTGGTCAGGCATGTCAATTTATAGTGGTGTTTTGTCCTCCAAGATTAACTCTGCCACTTCTTCCGTCCATATCTGTATTCAAGCCTCTTGAGATACAGATGAATAGCCTAACAAAGATAGGAGTCTAGAGATATAACATATACTTATATATAGAAAATACAAGTACGTTACTATAGCGTTATCCTATACCCGAATCCTATCTCTAATTCCTAAGGATTATGTTTTCAAAAATCATTTTTTTAGTTAAAGTTTTTCATAAACCTATGCTCTGATACCAAGTTGTAACATCCACTATCTAGAGGCCCAAAGCTAAGAGCTATAGATGTTGTAGTCATCTATAGTATTATCTTCCAGCGACTAGATACAGCTATGTTAATGGTATCTGTAATATCAAAAGCACTTGAATATGAAACAAATCACAGATTTCCAAAATCGAATTTTCCATTACACTTCAAAACACATGTTCCATATTCATAATACATAATCCAAAAACGTTCCCACGTAATGATATAATATACTTATTACAAAAAATGCCAAGAGCGACATATGAAGATGCCCCCTTGGATGATCAGAGTCATATAGTCACAATTGACTTAATATATACACAGCAGAAATAAACACAAAAGAAAGAACCGCAACTCCTAAATAGCTATCCGTTAGCCTCCTGCTCGCCTCTGGTAGCTTTATCGTCATCCTACTAAAACCAGAAAGAACCTCGACCCTCACACTACTCAAATCAATTTTGAGCACCCGAGAGTTTGAAGGGAAAACATAAACTTCGAGTCAGACATAAAGCCTAGTGTGAATAATACTATACATCCAAATTATTGATGTTAAGTGAGACCACACTGCTTAGCGAAATGGTTTTCCCCTCACATATATGCTTTTAAAACATATCTTTTGCAAATCATTTCCTACAACCAAAACTGGTTAAATATTGTAAAGTATTATTATGTAAACATACATGTCAGGTAACAAATAGACTATCTGTCTAAACATTATAGTTTTGTTTGGCTTACTATTTACCTTTGGCTGACTCGGGCCTACCAGACAAAATAACAAAATTTATCTAACATCTATTAGACACTCCTCTACTATACGGTCTGTCCTTAACTATCTGTTAAATACTTCTCTTATGGATGGTTTGTCCCTAATTAACATCTCCCAGGGTCACTTACTCTTAATGGTTTTGCAGGCTCACCAATAACCTATCTGTATACAAACATATATTCTCTTCTATGTGTAATCATAATTTTATTCTTACCTGTATCAAAGACCTACATACTGGAAATTTTGGACTGAATTAGTTGTGGCCAATAGCTAATGTATAGGGTGCGACCCAATACCAGTCCCATCGGGTATTCTAATATCCGAGTCATTTTCACTTAGGGATACCTTCCCAAAATTTTACTTGAAAACCATTTCATTTGAAATTGATTTAAAACCCTTTAAACCAAACTTAAAAAAGTAAACATTTATACTCTATGCTTTACTCAAAATCACCTTGTCATGTTATATATACTTTACTCAAATTTATGTTGATGAAAATCTTTAATCATTTGAAAGTACCCCTTTTGATTCAATTGAAAGTATCTCTTTCGAAATCAAGTGAAACCCTTTATTTATCTAGGCCGAAAGGCCAAAATCTTCACTTTCGAAACCATACTTAAACCCTTTTGAACCCTGTGAAACCTTTCTTTCGAAAGCTTTAAAAGCTATAACATCAATTTTTAAGATACTTTAAAATGCTGCCTTTAAAAACCTTGGAAAACCTTCCATTTCAACCCTTCTGAAACCATCAGAAAATACACCTTTTCTCTCCTTCGAAACCATTTGGGGAACCACCCATTCGAAACCTTTTAAATACCTTTCGAAAGAATCAATCCTTTTGAAACTCAAACCTTTCGAAAGCACTTGGGTTCAATTTAAAACATGTGGAAAAACACCCTTTGAAACAATATAAACCAACGCTTTCGAAACCTTTGGGTTATACCTCAATTAGAACAAAAAAGGTCATTTAAAACATCTAAGTCGAAAGCTTTCCTTTCGTAACATGTTCCTAAGTAACGAAGTGATGGTGTCGAAACCATCCCTTCGAAAGCATTGGAAAAGTGGTCAATTTAAAAACAAAATATACCATTCGGAACCATTGACATCGAAAGGTAGAGAGGCGGCACCTATGGATTTCGACCCCTTTGAAAGCTTTACTTAAAACAAAAGAATGCAACCAAGTCAAAACCATCCCTTTGGAAATATTTAACCCAGTCGAAAGCAACTGAGTAGAATCCTATCTCTTTCAAAAGCAAAGAAGGCGCCACCTTAGTTTTAAAACGAACATACTCCAACCCCTTCGGAACCTAAGGTTTCGACCAAGTACCCCTTCGCCTTTGTTCAAAATGCTACGTAACATGTAGTTTGATAACATGCGCTTTGGTTTCGAAATCATTGGTGGAGAAAGGTCTAGGTTGGAACCCCCTGTGTCGAAAGTGGCGGAACATGCTAAAATCATGTTGTTATTTTTTTAAGTTAAAGGAGAAAACTTTTCAACTAACCTGCTTGTATTTATCAAATTTTCATTGGTTACTATACACCTTTCAGAAAACTGCTGCCAATAATTTCATAAATAACAATGATTTTATTTTTCCAAATGCCCTTTCTCCTTAATTAAATATATAAAACATTTAAGTCTCATACCTTAAATAATTTTATATATTCATCAAAACACTTAGGAAAAATCTGAAAAAATCCCAGAAAATCTATTTTAATATGTTTTCTAACATATAAAAATTTTGGACCCAAATGATTATTTATTTTTCCATAAATAATTTATAGCCCAACAAATAATTTTCTTCACTATAAAATTAATATAAAATCCACCATAACTCAGAATTTATGAAAATTGAAACCCAACTCTAAAATATCATTTCTGATTTACATTTAAATTTTCAAGGCATTTGGATGTTATTTAATAGGGTTTTCATATCAAACTTATCATAAAAACTTATATGAATATGCATAAATCATCAACAAGCATATCTAAACTTTCAATCATTCAAACTATGGTACAATCATGCAAAATCATTTTTGATTCACTTTAAAACAGAAAAATTACAAGAAAATTGGATGTAATAACCATTCACCTTAGCTTTGTGATTAAAGATGTGAGATTTCATGTTGAATAAGTTCATTTACTTCTTCCTCTTGAAATCCTAGCTTTATCTTCTCTTGAGATTAAAAAAGGTGGCCGACCTCTATTTTAAATTTTAGTTTTTTCAAATGAATGCAAGTGAGGACTCACTGCTAGGGTTTAGGGTATTAGAATGTTCATTTTCCTATTTTGCCCTTACTTATTTCCTAACACTTTTATTCATGTTATCTCCTTAGTTCATTATACATATAGGCACGACTACCCTTGGTTAAATCAAATCTCAATCTATTAATCATCTTACATTATTTATTTTATTTCGCTAATTAAATATTCTAAATAATGTTACTAAAATTATAGGGTGTTACAGGTATGTTTTGGCCTTTTGGCCTAATGTTTCAAAGTCAGGTAATTATCTTGTTTCAAAATGGGTACTTTATATGGTTTCAAAAGATAATGTTTAAGGCTTTTAAACAAGGGTTTCGAAGGTTTTCATCAACAATGTTTTATGTAAAGCATATCATGGCAAAGAGATTTAAGTAAAGCAAAATTATATTTTCCTTGTTTAAGTATGATTTAAAGGATCAAATCAATTTGAAAGGTTTTTAAGGAAAATTTGAAGGGTAGTTAACCCTAAGTAAATGACACAGATATTAGAATACCGGATGGGACTGGTATAGGGTCGCGCCCTATACATTAGCTATAGCCCCTAGCTAATTTAGTCCAAAATTCCAGTGTGTAGGGCTTAGTCATAGGTTACCTTGGGAGAAGTACGTTAGGGTAGACTGTTTAGAAGTGTGTCGAAGAGAAGTTAGATTATTTATTATGTCTGGTGGGCCCGAGTCTGCCAAAGGTTAGTAGTTAACCAAAAAAAGTATATTGTTCGGACATATAGTCCATTTATTACCTGATTTATGAGCATATGTAATATTGCTATTATTGTTTTAATTAGTTGGTTGATGGATTCTAATTTGCAAAAAGATATGTTTTAAATGGACATTAGTGAGGTGAAACCCGTTCCGCTAAGAGGCATGGTCTCACTTAATATCAGTAAACCGAGATGTAATAGTATTATTCAAACCGGGCTTTATGTCTGACTCAAAGTTTATGTTCTCCCCTTAAACTCTCGGGTGCTCAAAATTAAATTGAGTAGATTGAGAATTAAGGCTTTCCAGGTCTGGTAGGTTGGACGAATAAAGCTTCCAAAGACGTGCAGGAGACAAAGCTAGCTATATAGGAGCTATTTAGTTTTATTTCCGCTGTGTTGTATTAAGACTGTTCTATCTATTTAGTACTCTGATCGTCCAATGGGGCATCTTCATATGTTCTATTGGCATATTTTGTAACAATTATATTTGATCAAAACCTGGGAATCATTTGTGATTATGTATATGAATATGAAATATTAATTAGAAATGTAATCAGAAAAGTTGTTTTAAATCTGTGTTGATTTTATTTCATATTCATGTGCTTCTGATATTATGGATACCATTAACATTACCGTATTTTATTAGTGAAAGTTAGTACTATTGATGACTATATAATCTATAGCGCTTAGCTTCGGGCCTCAAGATAGGGGATGTTACAACTTGGTATCAGAGCATAGGTTTATGAAAAAGTTAAAAGAAATTTCAAACTTAAAATGATTTTGAAAACATAATCTTGAGGAATTAGAGAAAAGATCGGGGTATGGGATAACGTTATAGTAACGTACTTGTATTTGCTATATATAAATATATGCTTTATCTCTATTCTTCCATCTCTCTTAGACCATTCTTCTTTATCTTACAAAGGCTCGAATGCAGATTTTACGGACGTAAGATATGGATGCTAGAAGTGGAAGAGTTAACCTAGGTGGAGGAAGCACCACAACCAATGGAAATGCCAGACCAAACACTAGGTGGAATCCAGGTCAGGTACAAGCTGCTAATGTGGGTGTTGGAGTCCCGTAGGTCGATATGGGAGCAATGTATCAGGTTTTTATTAAAATGATGCAAGTAGGAGTTGTTGTGGGTTTAGCTGGAGGAAATGCTGAAGGAGGAAATCATGAAGCTCCATTGGTTAATAACTATGCTGTTTTGAGTAGAGATTATGCTTGGTTGGGAGGGAAGCCGTTTATTGGTACTGAAGATGCGTTCGAAGTGGAGAATTGGTTACTTCTTTACGAGAGGATTTTTGCTGATTTGGGGCTCAATGAGGTGCAGAAAAGGAGACTCTCTTCTAGATAACTACAAGGGGCAGCACTATATTGGTGGAACAGTGTTACCGTTGGAGTCAATGAGGAGACTATGACTTGGGCTGAGTTCAGGAGGAGGTTCGAAGAAAGATTTATGTCTGAGGTTGCTAAGTCTACTCTGGTCGGAAATTTTGTTGAATTGGAGCAAGGAGATATGATAGTGCTTGAGTACGCAACTAGGTTTAAGGAGTTAGCGAGATACAGATACGCTACGGTTGATACTGTTATTAAAAGGAATGAGAAATTCATTCGAGAGTTGAAGCCTGAGCTTGCTAAGGCCATGTTATCGCATATTAGAGACCATGCGAAGTTGTTGGTGAGATGGCTTTGAAGCAGGAAGAGATGCTTGCTAATCTTGAAGGAAATAAGGAAAAGGGGGCTCAAGGTGGGCAGAACCAGAAAAATATGGTTTTCCATAAGAAAGAAGCTCAAAAGCATGGAGCTGCTAGGAAAGGGAAGGCAGAAGTTGTTTGTTATAAGTGTGATATGAAAGGACACTATGCTCATAAATGCTGAACATGCATAGGGAAGAAAGCTGCCAAAATGAAAGGAGTAAGGTGTTTCAACTTTGATCAGATTGGACTCTATAAGAACTAGTGCAAGGAGCCAGACAAGGATGGAAAATGCAAGATATTTACATTGGAACCAGCTACCTCGAGACCAACAGCAGAGGAAAGCGAAAAGCTGCGTTGGGAGGTATGCTTTTGATTTATGGTGTATAAGTTAGAGTTTTGTTTAATACGGGTGCATCACATTCTTTTATATCTCATTGTTTGGTAGATAAGCTTAACCTAGAACCCTCGTGCCTAGTTACTTCCTTAAGGGTTTCAAATCTGATAGGAGGTTATGACACTCTGGGGATGAGATGTGACCACCTATAGTTTGAATTGTTTGGTCATATATTTGCTTGCAGTTTGCGTGTGTTTGATTTCATAGGGTTCAAAATTATTTTGGGTATGGATTGGTTAAGTAAATACGATGCTAGGATATTTTTCCATGATAGGAAAATATCACTTAGACATCCTGACTTTAGTGATTGGATAATATACTCCGTAGAAAACCATAGTTTTGAGGTTAACGCTTTGTTGGGTGTTATGGAGGCAGAAGACCAGTTGAATCGAGTTTTCTTTGTTAGAGAACTTGCAGATATCTTTGAACTTGTGGTGGGACTACCGCCGAAACGAGCTATTGAGTTTCGAATAGAGTTAGTACCATGAGCAGAACCGGTAAGTAGACCGCCAAGCAGAATGACACCTACCGAGGTAAGGGAGTTAAAGGTGCAGTTGGTAGATTTGGAAGGCAAGAATTTTATTAGACTAAGCAGTTCGCCTTGGGGAGCAGCCATAATGTTTGCTAAGAAGCTGGGTGGATCATTAAGGTTGTGTATTGGTTATCGTAATTTGAATGCGAAGACGATAAAGAATCAATCTCTGTTACCTAGAATTGACGATTTGTTCGACCAGTTGAGTGCAGCCAAAGTATTTTCCCACGTAGATTCAGCAACAAGGTTCCATCAACTTAGAGTGGAAGAGGATAGTATTCCTTCGAGGGCGTTTAGAACCAGATATGGATCGTACGAATGGTTAGTAATGTCGTTCGGACTAACTAATGCACCAGCATTCTTTGTAGATTTGATGAACCGAGTTTTCCAAGATCACTTAGATAGGTTCATGTTGGTATTCATAGATATTTTGATATACTCTAAAGATGAAAGAGAGCATGAAGTTCATCCTAGAGTGGTGCTTGAGACATTGAGGCAGGATCAACTGAAGGCAAAATTTTCGAAGTGTCATTTCTAAAAGAAGGAAGTAAAGTTTCTTGGTCATGTAGTCTCAGAGAAAGGGTTATCTGTAGATCCGACTAAGATCGAGGCAGTAAATAATTGGAAGAGACCCGAGACAGTAACCGAGATAAAGAGTTTTCTTGGATTAGCTGGGTATTATCAGAGATTTATAAAGGATTTTTTATGGATAGCGGCACCGATGACCAAGCTAACGTGAAAAATGCGAAGTTCGTTTGGACCGATAAGTGTGAGGAAGCATTCTAGCGATTGAAACACTTATTGACTAATGCACCTATGTTAGTTGTTCTAGAAGGGAATCGGGACTTAGTGGTGTACACGGATGCTTGTGGGATAGAATTAGGAGTTGTGTTATTGCAAAGAGGTAAAGTGTTAACCTACGTGTAACGACCCACTATTTTGGACCATTCAAATCGACAATAAATCCACACATGTCAGACATGAATAATTCAAAACAGTAGATTGTTAATTTACATTGGCAAAACTCAACATATACAGTAAATAAATTAATCACAGATCACAGACACAGAGTAATATAACAATAATGCAGCGGAAACAAAAGAATAGTAGTTCATGAAGCTACTATATATATAACAGAGTTAAACAAGATACAACAGAAGTCTCGAATACAATAGTCAAATACAATATCAGAATACATCACTGGAATCAACTGAATATCTGAAAGCTGGATAGATAGCTGGATCTCCAAGCGAAGCTCCAACTCCAAAGGTGAGTCTCGAATACTAGTACACTCGGTCTGACCCGAGCGTAAAGTAAACACAAAACACTCGAGTCAGGATTAACATTCTTATATCAATGAATCCAACTCAAGTGAAATAACGACTGAAATACAAGTGACTCAAAGGATGTTTGGGATAACCATCCTCTAAGGATCCATTAAACTATCTATATATACAGTAGAATACGCTAAGTAGATAATGTCTAATCAGTAAAGTACGATATCAAAATAGCGTTAAGTCATGGCCCATTCCACCCTTAACACATTTTTATTCCCAAGAGCATATACAAGACCGTAGTTTCCCCGAAACCGGAAGTCACCAGAGGGCAATCCATATACTAAAGGTACAAACCAAAATCGTAGTGGTCGCGAATAGGATAATCAGTATGACAAGGTACATGAGGCGATACCAACTAGGATACTAGTAGTTGCCTGATCCGGACTGATGTTGGGCATAGCAACTACTACCCCAACACCGCGAAACAACACTCCCAAATCAAGGGGTGCACCCAAATCGAATCACATAAGTAATAGATAAGGTATTGAAGAAGCATGTCCGCTAGAGATGGCGATCCTCAATGGCCCGGCGCGGCTCCTGTTTTAGTCATGTCAGGGGTCATCCAAAATCGTTCTCTTTCTTCAGTCAACGCGTTCATCAAAACCATCCACTTCATTCTAGATCAACACTCCGCGTATATTAGTTATTAAAGTGGTTTCGGTATCGACAGAGAGTATGTCCATATCCGATCCCGGTCTCTTTAAAAACTACGTATTATTACACCGATGGTCATTTAATAAATTTTCAAAATCGTTATATTTCAAAACTGACATATCATTGCCATTCAAAACCATATCAATACGATATCACTTTCACTTCAAATAAATCTATTTCCAAAATCGTATCACTTTCCAAAGTTATATCGCTTTCAAAATCATAAGTCTTTTAAAATCATAACACTTTGGAAATCAAAACTTGAAATTCATAACACTTTGAAATCCTACACTTTCCTCTTAAACAGTTTAGATATTAAAATTTGTATATATAGAAAAATAGTTTATAAAATAAAATAGTTTATATAAAATAGCTATAAGTTAAAATAAAATAATTTATATTAAAATGATTTATATTAAAATAATTTATATTAAAATTTATAAAGTAAAATATAAATAGTTTTAGATATAGTTTAAATACTTTATATAAAAATAGCTTCCTCAAATTTCACAAATCAATTCACATAAACTCGAATTCCAAAATTAAAATTTAATTAAATCTCAAATCACAAATTTCAATTCAATTTAGTTTCTCAATAAACCCATTCAAATTATCGATTTCAAATGCCTATATGAACCATAAATAAACCATTTCAATTTTAATATATTTCAAGTTTAAACATTCGACATTTCAAAACTAAATTCGATAATTCAATTTATGTCCCAATTTAATTTCATTACATTTAGTTTCTGAAATATTTCTTTAATCATTTCAATACATCAAAATACAACTTCAATTTACAAATTTATATAGACAAAATATCCCATTTAAATTTATATAAGTTTGAAATATTCATTTAAGCCACTTCTTAATTAATTCAAGTTATAAAACATATCTTAAAATTTCAAATTTAATAGATTTCAAATCAACTTATTTAAGTATAATTCTTAAATAATTAAGAATTACAAATCAATTCAATTTTATTTTTCAACCTGAAACATTATAAAATCTATATTTTAAAAATATATTTTTTACATAAATACTTAAACATATTTCATATTGATCCAAATCACTTTATTAAATAAACTTTAATAAATCTTTAAAATCATTATTTATTAAAACCTTATATTTCTTTCAAAACCGTAGAAATGTTTTTCAAAACATTTATATATAGACCAACGATGTCTATATATAATTTTCTATCCTATGGTCAAGTGATACGGATATTTATCATTTCAATCCGCAAATTAAAATAGATTCGGGTATATATCTTTTCAACTCGAAATCCAAAATTCAATTTAATTTGAAAATCGCTTGGGTTTATCATTCAACCCATAACGATTTTCTCCTATTCTAAAGTCCATTCAGGTATGTATCATTTCAACCCATAGTGATTCTATACTAACAGGGAACTTGCAGAGTGATAACAGATATGATAATAATATAACAACGGTAACAGGCATATATCATCAGTATAAATAACAGATAAGGGTGTCTGATGTCACAGGTGAACAGATACAGATGATGGCATATATATATATATATCAATATAAATAACAGATAATGATGTCAGGTGTCACAGGTGAACAGATACAGACGATGGCATAGATATAGAAATATAAATAACTAACAGCAGCATATTTCAATTTTCGTTTCAATTGAAATCAAATTTAATAAATATAAGAACATTAATCGTGAGTAATTGCTCACCTTTCGGGGCTAGAGAGATTTGACAAAGAGATGAGCTACGAATTCCAAAGCAAAGCAAGATTGAACGCGAGTTGGATGAACAAAGCTGATAAATAGGAATGGACGAAATCAAATCAGAACTGGATCGATGAAGATAATTGGTATAGATGAACAATATATAACTATATATATATAAAATCATATTTTAAATACCAACACTTTTTTTTTAAATTAAATATTTATATATATATAAAAATCAAACATATAATTAAAATAATACATATATATATATAGTTTTTTTTTCCAATTAATATTATTATAAACTCATATACACCGATACTTTGAAATCAACAGTATAAATGTATAACAAATATAAGCTGATATATATACTTACTTATATATATATACTAAATATATTTATCTGCAATTTTAGAAATAATTGTATATACTTGCAAACTAATTTGTTAAAACAGCAACCATATATATTTAAATTGACCCATCATAAACTTACCTTACCATACATAAATATAAGTTAACCAGACAAATATATATAACTATCATATTATATAACTGATTATAAAACCTACATATACTAATATATCATATACTTTAACACATCATGACTACACCACAAATAAATTTAGCATATTCTGTATATATAAACCAGTACACATATATAAACAACTTTATAATATAATATAAAATACTTTTCGTAAGATAATACAACTTAAGAACTGTAAACATATATAACATATTCGATTGGAAAAATATATATATAGTATGATTAGAGAATCAATACTTATATTTTCCACTATAACTTATTTTATAAAATATACACTTACTTGCTAAAATAGACAATATGCTTGAAATAACTTATACAAAAATCCCAACAGTCCATATATATGTAAACTATTGTATCCATATACTTCTACGTAAACTATCAAAACATACAACTTATCACTGAAACAGTTAACATATGTGAAAGCATATAACTGTATGAACAAATATTTATATATAGCTAATGATACTTGTGTAGTTTAATATGTACTATACATATAACCAAACTTCATAATATAACCTATATATACTAAAACTATAAATAGGCTATTATATACTATGTGTACTAATACATATATATATACCCATAAACAAAAAAATATACGTACTAAGGACAAAGTAGCTTTCGGATGGGAATAAATATACCACTACAAGGCTTACCTATACTACTGTATAAATATGTACATAGTAGCAGACCTGAAGCTAACCAATATCTACAAAATACGGTATTATTTCAAGGTTTCAATTATACAAACTCATCTAAATCTAACAGTACAATTAATATAAACTTTTCAAATTTATACTTAAAAATTCAGTAGATCACAAATTTATGGGCTAATATATATACAAACTGAAAAATATATATATACCTTCGTATATGTATATCCAAAAGCAAGCACAGAACAAAATAAAAGGGTATGGCAACGTTGGTGAGGCAGCGCAAGAGGCTCGGCGGTGGGATGGAGGGGTGATAAGGAGGAGGAGAAGTGATGTAGCTCAGACCGGAGATGAAGGCATAAGTCGTAACCGACTTAAGGAGGCGGTGATGACTCGTCTCCGACTCAACTGGAAAAGCAAAGGGGAAGTTGCTTCGAGGTTGCGACTTAACGAAGCGGATTTAAGTCGGCACCGACTTAAGGAAGGTGATGAGTCGGCACCGAGTTACAAGGCACAAGTGTTAAGTCGGCACCGACTTAAGGAAGGTGATGAGTCGGCACCGAGTTACAAGGCACAAGTGTTAAGTCGGCACCGACTTAAGAAAAGTGATAGGTCGGCACCGAGTTACGACTTATTTAAGTCGGTCGAAATTTTAAGTCGCGAAAGCCCTGATGCCGTTGATTCCTCTACCGAGTTAATATCAACCATTGATTTCGTTAAACCACTAATCTGAGATGCGCATGTTTTAAGTCGCCGAAGACTTGGTGCCGTGGATTTCTGCTACCGAGTTAAGCTGGACCGTTGATTCCTTAAGTCGCTACTAAGTTGAGTCGCGTAGCATTTTTAAGTCGGCAACGACTTAAGTACTTGTATTTTCTTTGATGTTTTTGTCTGTTTGTTAAGTCGGAGTCTTTGTTAAGTCGTAGGTCGTAAGCTGTAACTCGGAACCGACTTAGTACTTGTATTTTTTTTAAGCTTTCTGAACTGTGTAAATAAGGCGACTTATGTTAAGTCGGCAAGGTTGATAAGTCGGTTGCCGACTTAAGACTTGTACTTTTTCTGTTTTGGTGTGTTGTAGCCTATAAATAGGCAAGTGAAGTCATTTGTAAAGGTTGTTGATTTTTGAATAAAATTCTCTTTTGATTGCTTTGTGCTTTCATTCAAATTGGTAGTTGAGTGTAATCTCCTATCTCCTCTTTCGGATAATCGAGTGCGCTCGATTCAACGATTGTAGAAGCCGATTCGCGGAATCAAGTGCGCTTGATCAACGCTTGAAGAATTGAAGATCTTTGAACCCGGTATCGTGCGCGATCAACGAGTTCGAGATAGCTAGAGTTCGGTATCTTCGGATCAACGAATTCGGGCAATTCAGCATCCATCAATCCATCGACTACTACTTTCACCGATCTACATTTGTTTTGAATTATCCGCTGCGTCAGTTTTTGGTATCAGAGCTTGTTCTAGCCAATCATAGCTAGATCGAGACTTGGAGCCTAATCATTTGAAGAGATTTGAAGTTTGAAGTGATAGCCGAGAGCTTGAGGTGTGAGCCGTGAGCAAGTGAAGTTGTTCGACCTTGCATTGAAGATTGTTTGATCGAATTTGTAGTGGGAGACCGAAACTTTGTCCAGCGTGTTCATCGCGATTTGCTACAAAGTGGAAGTTTTCGATCCATTTCATTTTGGATCAAAATCCGAAAAGTGTTAGAATTTGTGAAGTTCAAGTATGCCGCCAAGAAGAGCTAATCGCCACCAAAACGTAGAAGCTTTATATCGAAGAGAGGAGGCTGATGAGATGGAGCAAAGAATCAATGAGAATTTTAGTGAGAAGCTTAATGAAGGAATTGGCCGGTTAGAGAGGCTTATGACAGAGATGAATCAAAATCGGAGAAGGGTTTCACCAGAATCTAATCATGGAGGTAGTAGAGTCTCGCCACATTCTAATCGAGATCGAAGTATTGAAAATGATCAAGGACGTGGGAGGAACGTGAATGATCGTGAACGGAGGAATGTCGATAGAAGGGATGATGGTGGAAGGCGTAATGGTAGTAGAGATGTTGGTGGTCAGAATCGACATCGTTATGCATCTGATTTTGAAGAGGAGTATGATGGTGGTAGTGTTCAAGGAAGAGGTCAAGGCAGAAATTACTCTGAATATGATCACAAGTGGGAATCAGGGATGAAGACTGAAATTCCTGAATTCAAGGGTGGTATGCAAGCGGAGGAGTTTCTAGATTGGATGGCTAATGTAGAGGAGATTTTTGACTTCAAAGAAGTACCAGAACATCGTAGAGTAAAGTTGGTTGCTACAAGGCTGAGGGGTAGAGCTTTGGCATGGTGGCAGCAGACCAAGCTTACACGTGAACGAATGGGGAAGTCAAAAATTGAGTCTTGGGAGAAGATGAAGAAGTTGATGAAAGCAACGTTCTTACCTTACAATTATCAATCTTTGATGTATCAACGTTTGCAAAACTTGAGGCAGGGCACAAAGACAGTTAATGACTATGCTGATGAATTTTACCAACTGATTGCGAGGAATGATATTATGGAAACAGAAGAACAGCTGACATCTAGGTTCATTGGAGGATTGAGAATGCAGATTCAGGATATGGTTAATATGTTCGATCCAAGATCTGTAGCAGAGGCACATCAAAAAGCGTTGGCTTGGGAGAAGCAGGGTAGAAGAGGAGGTGGTGTGTTTACTAATCCTAACAATCAAGCGAAGGGTGTTGGAGGAAGTTCTAATGTTTCTAAACCTATCAGTAGACCAATGGTGAAGGAGGTTGAGAAGGCGAAAGTTAATAATGGGTTTAAATGTTACAATTGTCAAGAATTGGGTCATAAAAGCAGTGAGTGTCCAAAGCCAAAGAAGAGAACCATGATTGCAGAAGTTGACGATGAGGATGTTGATGAAGATTGTTTAAATCCAGCTGAGGAGGATGAGCAGGATATTGCGTCGGGAGACGAAGGTTGTAACCTAATGCTGAGAAGATCGTGTTTAACACCGAAGCAGGAAGAAGCTAGTTGGTTGAGGAGTAATATCTTTCAGTCAACATGTACTATTCTGGGGAAGGTGTGTAAGTTTGTGATCGACGCAGGAAGCTGTGATAATATTATTTCAACCGAAGCTGTGACAAAGTTGAAATTGAAGACAGAGAAACATCCGAGTCCATACAAGTTAGCATGGTTGAGAAAAGGAGGAGAAGTGAAAGTGGATAGACGAGTTCGTGTACCATTCTCTATTGGGAAGAAATACAAAGATGAAATATGGTGTGATGTAGTAGAGATGGATGTTTGCCACTTATTATTGGGAAGACCATGGCAATATGATCGAGCAGTACTACATGACGGTCGGACCAATAGCTACAGTTTTATGTTTAAAGGCACGAAGATTATTTTAGTTCCGAAGAAGAGATCACAAGAAGAAAGTAAGTCAGAAGAAATCGAAGAGTTGAAAACTTTATTATCTTTGAAAGAGTTTGTTAAAGAAGTTGAAGAAGAACCGGAAGTATTCTTGTTGATTGGGCGTGAGAGCAGTGAAGAGATTGAAATTCCAGAAGAAGTTAAACCAGTTCTGAAAGAATTTAACGATGTATTTCCAGAGGAATTACCAACGGAGTTGCCACCGTTGAGAGATATACAACATCAGATAGATCTTGTTCCAGGTGCTGTATTGCCACACAGACCACATTATCGAATGAGTCCGAAGGAACATGAAGAGTTGCGAAGGCAGGTTGAGGAATTGCTTGAGCAGGGGCGTGTGAAGGAGAGTCTGAGTCCTTGTGCTGTACCAGCTTTATTGGTACCCAAGAAGGATGGGACATGGAGAATGTGCACTGACAGTCGAGCATTGAATAAGATCACTGTGAGATATAGATTTCCAATGCCGAGGTTGGATGACTTGTTAGATCAGATAAGCGGAGCTACTATCTTTTCTAAGATTGATTTGAAGAGCGGATATCATCAAATTCGTATCAGACCAGGCGATGAGTGGAAGACTGCTTTTAAAACCAGGGAGGGTCTATACGAGTGGTTGGTCATGCCATTTGGTTTATCCAATGCACCAAGTACTTTCATGAGGGTGATGAATCAGATTTTTAGACCGTTCATTGGGAAATTTGTGGTGGTGTATTTCGATGATATTCTTATTTACAGTGGGAGTTCAGAGGAACATCAGAATCATCTTAAAGAAGTGTTGATGGTACTGAGACAAGAACAATTTTATGCTGCTACAAAGAAGTGCGTGTTCATGACGCACAGTGTTTTATTTTTGGGGTATGTTGTTTCAGAGAAAGGAATACAAGTTGACCAAAGTAAAGTTGAGGCGATCAGAAATTGGCCGCAGCCCAAGACGATAACGGAAGTTCGTAGTTTTCATGGGTTGGCTTCATTTTATCGAAGGTTTATTCCACACTTTAGTAGTGTGATGGCGCCTGTTACAGATTGCATGAAAGGTAAACAGTTTGCATGGACGGAGGAAGCCGAGGTTGCTTTTGAACAAATCAAAGATCTTTTGACCTCTGCACCAATTCTAGTGCTACCTGATTTTCAGTTGGTGTTTGAACTACATACTGATGCATCCAAGGTTGGAATTGGAGGAGTGTTGAGTCAGAAGGGACGTCCTATTGCATATTTTAGTGAGAAGTTGTCAGGAGCGAAGATGCGATACAGTACATATGATGTGGAGTTTTATGCTGTTGTACAATCTATCAAACACTGGAGACACTATCTATTCCAGAAGGAGTTTGTTCTTTACACTGATCATGAAGCATTGAAGCATTTGCAAGGGCAAGACAAGATTTCAGCGAGACATGCATCGTGGATTGCATATCTACAACAGTTTACTTTTGTTGTGAAACACAAGTCAGGGGTGACAAATCGTGTGGCTGATGCTTTGAGTAGGAGGAGTCATTTGTTGACTACACTAAAGGTTGAAGTGACGAGATTTGAAATATTGCCAGAGTTATTCACTGATGATCCTTACTTTGCAAAATTTGTTGAAAAAGTCAAGGAGGGAGAGACGGATGACTTCGTGATGGTAGATGGTTTTCTTTTTAAAGGAAGTCGATTGTGCATACCGGAGGGTAGTTTGAGAATGAAGATTATCAAGGAGTTACATGAAGAAGGGCATGTTGGAAGAGACCGTACCTTACAGTTAATTTCACAATCCTACTTTTGGCCATCGATGAGGAAAGAAGTGGAGAGGTTTGTGGAGCGTTGTCATATTTGTCAGGTTTCGAAAGGAACTGCGACTAATGCTGGTTTATATATGCCATTACCTGTACCAAGTATACCATGGGTGGATATCAGTATGGACTTCGTGTTGGGATTACCAAGGACACAGCGTGGTAACGATTCCATTTATGTGGTGGTTGACAGATTTTCAAAAATGACGCATTTTATTGCTTGTAAGAAGACGGCGGATGCTGTTCATGTTGCTCAATTGTTTTTCAAGGAGATCTATCGACTTCATGGATTGCCAGAATCTATTGTGTCGGATAGAGATACTCGATTTCTGAGTCATTTTTGGTTGAGTTTGTGGAAAATGGTGGGAACAAAGCTGAAGTTTAGTAGTGCTTATCATCCGCAAACTGATGGACAAACGGAGGTGGTTAATCGATCGTTGGGAAACTTGTTGAGGTGTCTTGTTCAAGATAATCTGAAGAGTTGGGATGTGAAGTTATGCCAGGCAGAATTTGCTCATAATCATGCTGTGAATCGAAGTACTGGATTCAGTCCGTTCCAGATTGTTTATTCAAGTTTACCGAAAGGACCGTTAGATTTAACGATGATACCACACTCGAAGGGGACAATTAAGAAAGCTGCTGATTTTGTTGAAGGGCTGACGGAGTGTCATAAAATCGTTCAAGAACGATTAGAGAAAGCAAATGAGAAATATAAACGAGCTGCAGATTTGAAACGACGAAATGTTGAGTTTAACGAAGGAGATTTAGTTTATGCAGTATTAACAAAAGATCGTTTTCCGGTAGGCGCTTATAACAAGTTGAGAGCCAGGAAAATTGGTCCGGTGAAAGTTGTGAAACGAATCAATGAAAATGCTTATAAACTAAAGCTGCCGGATGATGTGTATACGTCTGACGTATTCAATGTTAAGCATCTCGTACCATATCATGGGAATGAGTTTGTTGGGGATGACGAGTGTGCAAATTCGAGGTCGAATTTCTCTCAACATGGGGAGGATGATGTAGCTCAGACCGGAGATGAAGGCATAAGTCGTAACCGACTTAAGGAGGCGGTGATGACTCGTCTCCGACTCAACTGGAAAAGCAAAGGGGAAGTTGCTTCGAGGTTGCGACTTAACGAAGCGGATTTAAGTCGGCACCGACTTAAGGAAGGTGATGAGTCGGCACCGAGTTACAAGGCACAAGTGTTAAGTCGGCACCGACTTAAGGAAGGTGATGAGTCGGCACCGAGTTACAAGGCACAAGTGTTAAGTCGGCACCGACTTAAGAAAAGTGATAGGTCGGCACCGAGTTACGACTTATTTAAGTCGGTCGAAATTTTAAGTCGCGAAAGCCCTGATGCCGTTGATTCCTCTACCGAGTTAATATCAACCATTGATTTCGTTAAACCACTAATCTGAGATGCGCATGTTTTAAGTCGCCGAAGACTTGGTGCCGTGGATTTCTGCTGCCGAGTTAAGCTGGACCGTTGATTCCTTAAGTCGCTACTAAGTTGAGTCGCGTAGCATTTTTAAGTCGGCAACGACTTAAGTACTTGTATTTTCTTTGATGTTTTTGTCTGTTTGTTAAGTCGGAGTCTTTGTTAAGTCGTAGGTCGTAAGCTGTAACTCGGAACCGACTTAGTACTTGTATTTTTTTTAAGCTTTCTGAACTGTGTAAATAAGGCGACTTATGTTAAGTCGGCAAGGTTGATAAGTCGGTTGCCGACTTAAGACTTGTACTTTTTCTGTTTTGGTGTGTTGTAGCCTATAAATAGGCAAGTGAAGTCATTTGTAAAGGTTGTTGATTTTTGAATAAAATTCTCTTTTGATTGCTTTGTGCTTTCATTCAAATTGGTAGTTGAGTGTAATCTCCTATCTCCTCTTTCGGATAATCGAGTGCGCTCGATTCAACGATTGTAGAAGCCGATTCGCGGAATCAAGTGCGCTTGATCAACGCTTGAAGAATTGAAGATCTTTGAACCCGGTATCGTGCGCGATCAACGAGTTCGAGATAGCTAGAGTTCGGTATCTTCGGATCAACGAATTCGGGCAATTCAGCATCCATCAATCCATCGACTACTACTTTCACCGATCTACATTTGTTTTGAATTATCCGCTGCGTCAAGAAGCACGTCGGCTGCAGTGCTTGATTGATGAAGCGGTGGCCAGGCTGGAATGGGACGAAGAAGACTCGGGTGTTAGAGATGAAAGGTGGCACGTGGAGGCAGTTTCAAGAGGAGATGTAGTCGAGTGTTTTGGTTGGTCGATCACTGAAGTGGAGGGCGACAGACGTGGTGTGGCATGCTTGGCTGCCTTACGTGGCCATGTGTTCAAGGAAATGAGGAGATCTGGTTATGGTTGCTAGGGGTTCGGGTGGATGGCATGGGGAGGTGCTGGGCGCGAGGGTTGTTAGAGGCGGTGCATGGCTGGCGGTGATGAGAGGGGAGATGGAGGAAATAATTTCGGCAATAGGTAGGGGAGGCGGTGGATCTGGTGAGATGAGGGCGGGGTCGGTGGAGTGTTTGGAGTTGCTCGCAGGCTGTTGTGGCTACAGGAATTTCTAAAGCTTAAGATATAAATTTTGTTATAATTTTTGAAGAAGAAGAACAGATCTAGGAATGGAGAAATGAGAGAAGAGAGGAAGGATGAATAGTGGGAGAGATTTTGTCAAGCCTGGAGAGTTGTATACTTGTATGTAACGTAGATAAAATTTGAACCGTTAAAACGGATGAATGCAAAAGGGTAAATAATTCTATACGTTTAGAATTTTGAAAATGGCAGACGGCTGAATTCTAGAAAGTAATAAATGTTAAAATGAATGCAAGTGGCTATTCTATTCCATCAGTTTGAAATTTGAAGGCACAAAAATGAAAAGGTTGAAAAAGTGGTACCGATACATTTAACCATTTTCAGGGGTTTCACAATGTATCGGACTTCAAAACATAGAATTGCATATACCGCAGAGATCAACACGATGATAGGATTAAAATGGTATATAGATATGTGTGTTACGATCATCCGATCAAAAGTCGGTATCGGTACCCAAAATGCTGCTATTTTGCCAGAAATAAGATAAACGGAGCAACAGAAGTAAGAATTTGGAAAAACGAAAAACTGAAATCTTGCTCAGAAGATGGTTTAGAATTTTTTTATGTAAAAATATTTAGGTTTCGGAAACATTTTATTTTCATCGCTTTTTAACTGATTAAATTGAAGTAAATTTACGCGCGAAATAAACTTTCATATTTTCGGACGAAAATTTACCAGTCGCTATGTTTAATTAGACGCATTCTAAATATCAAATTTATATTTCAAAATTTTATCATTTAAAATTTCGCAAAATTTCAATTAATAACATTATTAAAACCAGTTAAATTTACGGGTCGTTACACTCTCCCCTACTAAAAACTTTTCGTCCCCGAAAAGGAACGAGATAGGCGAATAGAAACAACCAGAAAGAAAAAAAAATTACAAAATAACAATTAATTTAAACCATATAAATTAAAATTTAAATTAATTGATATTCAATAATTGATTTAATCCATTTGGTTTCACTAAAATCAATCTCAATTATTTCTAAATTCATTATCTTATTATCCAATTATTTTCAATTTACAATTTCTAAAACCATAAATTTGAATAGTCTTTTATTATAATCATATATTTTTTTCAGCAATTTAAATTCTTCTTTATTCCACATTATTGCTAAATTTATTCTACTTAATATATCTAATCACATATATTTAACCCATATAAATTAATTTAAACCATAAAAGTTTTGATTTAAATTAACTTATATTTACTAATTGCTTTTAAGTTCAAGGTATTTTCATAAGTTGATCAAATTTCAATTTATTAATTCTTTCAAAACAAATTTATTAATTCTTTCAAAACAAATTTATTAATTCTTTCAAAATAAATTTATTTCATTATTAACTGAGTTTTACTTATTATCCTATCTAACTTTATTAACATCTTATAATCAAAATTTAGTGTATAACATTTATTATAAACACTCAAATTTTATTTATAAAATCATTTTATATTGTATATTATCTAATTACATTTTAACTTCTGAATAATTTAGGTAAGTTATATTGAAATGCAATTTAATACTATACCAATAAAATTTTCAAATTCAATTATTTCAAGTTTAAATACTTATTCAAAATTTAGCTTTATATATAATTGAAAACGTCTTTTAACATGATTTTTAATAATTAAATTTCCATTTAATTTCAAACCCTTTAGAAATAATTACATATATACTATATATATTAAATCAAATTAAATTTAAAATAATATACCCATATATATATATAAATCAAGTCATACTTAAGAAATTCAAATTTAAAATACTTTTCCAAACAAAACCGTAGCAAAGCTACAAAATGATTTCTCCACTTCGAAACTCGAAAATGAATGTCGATGATGCGGCCGCCATCACCGAAATTATTTTCCAGCGACAAAGAGAAGAGCACCGATTTAAACATTTAAAATTCGTTAAAAACGATTTCTATTCGAAATATTTAAATACTATACACTTTAAAACTTTCAAATCAAAGTTTGAAATCACAAGAAATTAAATTCTCAAATTCTTTATTTAAATTCCTTTCAAATTCCAAATCAAATTATAACCAAGTTTCATAAATTCATTTATTTATATTATGCAATAATCAATGGTTTACAAACAATAAGTAAAAATCAAATATTATCATTTTGTAAACCAATTCACTTAACAATTATCTTTAGAAAATTTACTTATATCTAATCACACAAAAATTTATTTCAATTTCAAAATTTGAAAATCAATATTGTGTCGGTTTGCTCTGTTCAAGTGTTTTGGAAATCCTATCGATAGCGTTGATCAGACGAATCAATCGAAAACCCAAATCAACATCAACAACTCAAACAACACAATGTATATTAAAACATTTTAAAATATTAATTTACAAATACACTTCCTCGCTCAACGATATAGTAACGGATTTCAAAGCAAGGATAGGGATTCAAATTTGATTAATTCAATCAAAGAAAATTTTGATTTGAGAATGAGTTGGAACGAAAGATAAGATGATTATTTAACCGAATAAGGAAATAGATAATCTTATATAAATCACGGGCAACCATAACCGGGTCGACCGTGACTTCAAGAATAAGATCGATGTGGAATTCCGAGGTAAATCGACATTCGATCTCAAGAAATAGAATTCAGGTATAGCAGGAGATAGATAGCATCGTAAACCGAGGATACAGAAATCTCTGGTAAATCAATGCCAACTGTAAAGGAGTTTCACCCCTTTACAAATCATTCGAAGTTTGGCGAGACCGCCGATTCATTATAAGGGTCATTCGAAGTGGAGTTATGGAATACTCCAGAATTAAAAAGACACGAATAGGGGAGACACGAATGGACTTTGGAACCGAAGGAAACGTTCCAAAATTCAAAGAAACCGAGTCAAAGGAGAAGGAATTCAAGCTCGAATGAAGGTGATTCTGTAATTGAATTCACTACATATGCTGAGTTTTGCCTAAAACCTGGCTCTGCTATCACTTGTAACGACCCACTATTTTGGACCATTCAAATCGACAATAAATCCACACATGTCAGACTTGAATAATTCAAAACAATAGATTGTTAATTTACATTGGCAAAACTCAACATATACAGTAAATAAATTAATCACAGATCACAGACACAGAGTAATATAACAATAATGCAGCGGAAACAAAAGAATAGTAGTTCATGAAGCTACTATATATATAACAGAGTTAAACAAGATACAACAGAAGTCTCGAATACAATAGTCAAATACAATATCAGAATACATCACTGGAATCAACTGAATATCTGAAAGCTGGATAGATAGCTGGATCTCCAAGCGAAGCTCCAACTCCAAAGGTGAGTCTCGAATACTGGTACACTCGGTCTGACCCGAGCGTAAAGGAAACACAAAACACTCGAGTCAGGATTAACATTCTTATATCAATGAATCCAACTCAAGTAAAATAGGGACTGAAATACAAGTGACTCAAAGGATGTTTGGGATAACCATCCTCTAAGGATCCATTAAACTATCTATACATACAGTAGAATGCGCTAAGTAGATAATGTCTAATCGGTAAAGTACGATATCAAAATAGCGTTAAGTCATGGCCCATTCCACCCTTAACACATTTTTATTCCCAAGAGCACATACAAGACCGTAGTTTCCCTAAAACCGGAAGTCACCAGAGGGCAATCCATATACTAAAGGTACAAACCAAAATCGTAGTGGTCGCGAATAGGATAATCAGTATGACAAGGTACATGAGGCGATACCAACTAGGATACTAGTCGTTGCCTGATCCGGACTGATGTTGGGCATAGCAGCTACTACCCCAACACCGCGAAACAACACTCCCAAAGCAAGGGGTGCTCCCAAATCGAATCACATAAGTAATAGATAAGGTATCGAAGAAGTGTGTCCGCTAGAGATGGCGATCCTCAATGGCCCGGCGTGGCTCCTGTTTTAGTCATGTCAGGGGTCATCCAAAATCGTTCTCTTTCTTCAGTCAACGCATTCATCAAAACCATCCACTTCATTCTGGATCAACACTCCGCGTATATTAGTTATTAAAGTGGTTTCGGTATCGACAGAGAGTATGTCCATATCCGATCCCGGTCTCTTTAATAACTACGTATTATTACACCGATGGTCATTTAATAAATTTTCAAAATCGTTATATTTCAAAACCGACATATCATTGCCATTTCAAAACCATATCAATACGATATCACTTTCACTTCAAATAAATCCATTTCCAAAATCATATCACTTTCCAAAGTTATATCGCTTTCGAAATCATAAGTCTTCTAAAATCATAACACTTTGGAAATCAAAACTTGAAATTCATAACACTTTGAAATCCTAACACTTTCCTCTTAAACAGTTTAGATATTAAAATTTGTATATATAGAAAAATAGTTTGTAAAATAAAATAGTTTATATAAAATAGTTATAAGTTAAAATAAAATAATTTATATTGAAATGATTTATATTAAAATAATTTATATTAAAATTTATAAAGTAAAATATAAATAGTTTTAGATATAGTTTAAATACTTTATATAAAAATAGCTTCCTCAAATTTCACAAATCAATTCACATAAACTCGAATTCCAAAATTAAAATTTAATTAAATCTCAAATCACAAATTTCAATTCAATTTAGTTTCTCAATAAACCCTTTCAAATTATCGATTTCAACTGCCTATTTGAACCATAAATAAACCATTTCAATTTCAATATATTTCAAGTTTAAATATTCGACATTTCAAAACTAAATTCGATAATTCAATTTATGTCCCAATTTAATTTCATTACATTTAGTTTCTGAAATATTTCTTTAATCATTTCAATACATCAAAATACAACTTCAATTTACAAATTTATATAGACAAAATATCTCATTTAAATTTATATAAGTTTGAAATATTCATTTAAGCCACTTCTTAATTAATTCAAGTTATAAAACATATCTTAAAATTTCAAATTTAATAGATTTCAAATCAACTTATTTAAGTATAATTCTTAAATAATTAAGAATTCCAAATCGAATTCAAATTTATCTTTCAACCTGAAACATTATAAAATCTATATTTTAAAAATATAATTTTTACATAAATACTTAAACATATTTCATATTGATCCAAATCACTTTATTAAATCAACTTTAATAAATCTTTAAAATCATTATTTATTAAAACCATATATTTCTTTCAAAACCGTAGAAATGTTTTTCAAAACATTTATATATAGACCAACGGTGTCTATATATAATTTTCTATCCTATGGTCAAGTGATACAAATATTTATCATTTCAATCCGCAAATTAAAATATATTCGGGTATATATCTTTTCAACCCGAAATCCGAAATTCAATTTAATTTGAAAATCGCTTGGGTTTATCGTTCAACCCATAACGATTTTCTACTATTCTAAAGTCCGTTCGGGTATTTATCATTTCAACCCATAGTGATTCTATACTAACAGGGAACTTGCAGAGTGATAACAGATATGATAATAATATAACAATGGTAATAGGCATATATCATCAGTATAAATAACAGATAAGGGTGTCAGATGTCACAGGTGAACAAATACAGATGATGACATATATATCAATGTAAATAACAGATAATGATGTCAGGTGTCACAGGTGAACAGATACAAATGATGGCATAGATATAGAAATATAAATAACTAACAGCAGCATATTTCAATTGTTGTTTCAATTGAAATCAAATTTAATAAATATAAGAACATTAATCGTGAGTGATTGCTCACCTTTCGGGGCTAGAGAGATTTGACAAAGAGATGAGCTACGAATTCCAAAGTAAAGCAAGATTGAACACGAGTTTTATGAACAAAGCTGATAAATAGGAATGGACGAAATCAAATCAGAACTGGATCGATGAAGATAATTGGTATAGATGAACAATATATAACTATATATATATATAATCATATTTTAAATACCAACACATTTTTTTTAAATTAAATATATATATATATATATATGTATATAAATCAAACATATAATTAAAATAATATATATATATATAGTTTTTTTTTCCAATTAATATTATTATAAACTCATATACACCGATACTTTGAAATCAACAATATAAATGTATAACAAATATAAGCTGATATATATACTTACTTATATATATATATATATACTAAATATATTTATCTACAATTTTAGAAATAATTGTATATACTTGTAGACTAATTTGTTAAAATAGCAACCATATATATTTAAATTGACCCATCATAAACTTACCTTACCATACATAAATATAAGTTAACCAGACAAATATATATAACTATCATATTATATAAGTGATTATAAAACCTACATATACTAATATATCATATACTTTAACACATCATGACTACACCACAAATAAATTTAGCATATTCTGTATATAAACCAGTACACATATATAAACAACTTTATAATATAATATAAAATACTTTTCGTAAGATAATACAACTTAAGAACTGTAAACATATATAACATATTCGATTGGAAAAATATATATATAATATGATTAGAGAATCAATACTTATATTTTCCACTATAACTTATTTTATAAAATATACACTTACTTGCTAAAATAGACAATATGCTTGAAATAACTTATACAAAAATCCCAACAGTCCATATATATGTAAACTATTGTATCCATATACTTCTACGTAAACTATCAAAACATACAACTTATCACTGAAACAGTTAACATATGTGAAAGCATATAACTGTATGAACAAATATTTATATATAGCTAATGATACTTGTGTAGTTTAATATGTACTATACATATAACCAAACTTCATAATATAACCTATATATACTAAAACTATAAATAGGCTATTATATACTATGTGTACTAATACATATATATATACCCATAAACAAAAAAATATACGTACTAAGGACAAAGTAGCTTTCGGATGGGAATAAATATACCACTACAAGGCTTACCTATACTACTGTATAAATATGTACATAGTAGCAGACCTGAAGCTAACCAATATCTACAAAATACGGTATTATTTCAAGGTTTCAATTATACAAACTCATCTAAATCTAATAGTACAATTAATATAAACTTTTCAAATTTATACTTCAAAATTCAGTAGATCACAAATTTATGGGCTAATATATATACAAACTGAAAAATATATATATACCTTCGTATATGTATATCCAAAAGCAAGCACAGAATAAAATAAAAGGGTATGGCAACGTTGGTGAGGCAGCGCAAGAGGCTCGGCGGTGGGATGGAGGGGTGATAAGGAGGAGGAGAAGCACGTCGGCTGCAGTGCTTGATTGATGAAGCGGTGGCCAGGCTGGAATGGGACGAAGAAGACTCGGGTGTTAGAGATGAAAGGTGGCACGTGGAGGCAGTTTCAAGAGGAGATGTAGTCGAGTGTTTTGGTTGGTCAATCACTGAAGTGGAGGGCGACAGACGTGGTGTGGCATGCTTGGCTGCCTTACGTGGCCATGTGTTCAAGGAAATGAGGAGATCTGGTTATGGTTGCTAGGGGTTCGGGTGGATGGCATGGGGAGGTGCTAGGCGCGAGGGTTGTTAGAGGCGGTGCATGGCTGGCGGTGATGAGAGGGGAGATGGAGGAAATAATTTCGGCAATAGGTAGGGGAGGCGGTGGATCTGTTGAGATGAGGGCGGGGTCGGTGGGGTGTTTGGAGTTGCTCGCAGGCTGTTGTGGCTACAGGAATTTCTAAAGCTTAAGATATAAATTTTGTTATAATTTTTGAAGAAGAAGAACAGATCTAGGAATGGAGAAATGAGAGAAGAGAGGAAGGATGAATAGTGGGAGAGATTTTGTCAAGCCTAGAGAGTTGTATACTTGTATGTAACGTAGATAAAATTTGAACCGTTGAAAAGGATGAATGCAAAAGGGTAAATAATTCTATACGTTTAGAATTTTGAAAATGGCAGACGGCTGAATTCTAGAAAGTAATAAATGTTAAAATGAATGCCAGTGGCTATTCTATTCCATCAGTTTGAAATTTGAAGGCACAAAAATGAAAAGGTTGAAAAAGTGGTACCGATACATTTAACCATTTTCAGGGGTTTCACAATGTATCGGACTTCAAAACATAGAATTGCATATACCGCAGAGATCAACACGATGATAGGATTAAAATGGTATATAGATATCTGTATTACGATCATGCGATCAAAAGTCGGTATAAGTACCCAAAATGCTGCTATTTTGCCAGAAATAAGATAAACGGAGCAACAGAAATAAGAATTTGGAAAAACGACAAACTGGAATCTTGCTCAGAAGATGGTTTAGAATTTTTCTATGTAAAAATATTTAGGTTTCGGAAAAAATTTATTTTCATCACTTTTTAACTGATTAAATTGAAGTAAATTTACGCGCGAAATAAACTTTCATATTTTCGGGCGTAAATTTACCAGTCGCTATGTTTAACTAGACGCATTCTAAATATCAAATTTATATTTCAAAATTTTATCATTTAAAATTTCACAAAATTTCAATTAATAACATTATTAAAACCAGTTAAATTTACGGGTCGTTACACTACGCTTCTCGACAGCTTGGACCATAGGAGGTTATATATCCAATGCATGATTTGGAATTAGCTGCGGTAATTTTTGCATTGAAGGTGTGGAGACATTACCTATTGGGAGAAAGATTCGAGTTACATACAGATCATAAGTCTTTGAGGTATTTATTCTCTCAGAAGGAGTTGAATATGAGACACCAGAGGTGGTTAGAGTTTTAAGTCGCTTTTGACTTTGGTACCGAGTACACACAAGGAAAAGTCAATAGGGTTGCATATACATTTAGCAAGAAACATTAGAATGCAGTATTGGCAATGATAGCGGAGTGGAAAGATTTAGAAGCATTGACTACATGTAGGATACAGATGAGATTAGAAGGTAGGTCTAGTAAGGAAAGTACTATGTTGTAATGTTTAGAAGTTCGACCGGTGATGATCGAAAGGATTGCTTCTAAATAAGGAGAGGATCCATTATTAGCCAAACGGATCGGAAAGTTAAGGAAAGGAATGGAGAGCAAGGACTTGAAAGATTTTGGTCTTGACCAGAATGGGTGTTTGGGTAAGAAAGGACGATTATGTGGTCTAATGTGGGAAACATTAGGAAGGAAGTTCTTGAAGAATGCCATCGTTCGAAGTTCACTATTCATGCGAGAGGAACTAAGATGTATTATGATATGAAAAGAAGTTTCTTCCGGGAAGGTATAAAGAGGGATGTAGGCTTATGGGTGAAACAGTGTTTGAATGGCCAACAGGTAAAAGCCGAACATCAGAAGCCAAGTGGGTTACTTTAGCCTTTAGATGTTCCAGTATGGAAATGGGATTCTATCTCAATGGATTATATAGACAGGTTTCCTAGGTCAAATAGAGAAAATGAAAGTATATGGGTTATAGTGGACAGGTTGACCAAGAGTGCCCATCTCATTCCAGTTAATTCAACTAGGAGGGCACCTATTTTAGCTAAGTTATTTATGAAGAATGTAGTTAGGCTGCATGGAATTCTTAGTAGTATAGTAAGTGATATAGATTCCTTATTTACTAGCAAGTTATGGAAGAGTCTACAGGAGAATTTGGGTACCAAGCTCAAGATGAGTAACGCTTACAATCCACAGACAGATGGGCAAACAGAAAGGGTTAACAACTTAGAAAATTTGTTAAGAGCTTGTGTGCTAGATTTTGGAGGATCATGGGAAGACCATCTGCACTTAGTCGAGCTTTCATATAACAACGGTTATCAGGCTAGTATAGGGATGGCACCATTTGAAGCATTGTATGGAAGGTGATGCAAATCTCCCATATATTGGTTAGAGTCCGAGGATAGGTTGGTTCTTGGTCCAGAATTGGTTAGAGAAGCTGCAGAAAAGATTGAGTACTTTCGAGCCAGAATGAAGGAAGCCCAGTCTAGGTAAAAGAGCTATGCAGATAGAAGACGGAAAGACTTAGAGTTCTTAGTTGGAGATCTTGTTTTCGTCAAGGTATCACCGATGAAAGGTGTAATTAGATTCGGGAAAGCAAGGAAATTGGCATTGAGATTCGTTGGACCATTCCTATTGTAGAAAGGATCGAGAAACTCGCATATATAGTAGAGTTACCGAACAGTTTGGCAGGAGTTCACGATTTTTTCCATGTTTCTCATCAATGGAAGTGTGTTCGAGACCCAGAGACTACTATAGCACAAACTATAATAGATGACTTAGTAGTGGAGCCGAATTTTACTATAGTAAGAAAACCAGTTCGTATAGTCACGAGAGATTAAATGAGGCTAAGGAACAAGATAGTCAGATTAGTCAAAGTCCAGTGGAATGACGACGAGAGGGACTGTACTTGGGAAACTTAGAGCAGGATTCGAGATTCTTATCCAGACTTGTTTCATGGTATATTTTACCTTTATGATTGACTTTGAAGAGTACCTTATCATAATTTCAAGAACGAATTTTTTTAAGGAGGGGGTTCTGTAACGACCCAAATTTTGTCTAAGATTATTTAGGACATTTAATTATATAAATTAAATGAAATAATGTAAATGGTTAAGGGATTAAGATTTGTACAATTAGAGGTTAGCCGTGCCTAATAAACTAATGCACAAAAGAGGAACTAAAATGAAATAAGTAAGGGTAATAGATAAGGGAAAAATAGGAATAATTTATATTCTTATACCCTAAACCCTCATGCCACTTCCATTTCCACGTTCATAAACAATAGTAAATTCGAGAGAGGCCGGCCACCGTTAGTAGAAAGTAAGAGGAGGATAAGCTAAAATCAAGAGGAACAAGTTTAATCAATTTAATTCAAGAGCAAATCTCAACTCCTTAACAACAAGCTAAGATGAATAATAGATTACATCACACATTTTCTTATTTTCGGTTCTAAATCGGATTCGAATATTTTTTGCAAAGTATTATGCCATGTTTTGAATGAAATATATATATATATATGCTTGTTGATGAATTTTGTTTGTTCATATATATTTTATGATAAGTTATGATTTGGAAAAGCAATCAAATGTCGTCCAAATGCCTTGCGATTTTGATATAAGGTCAGAAATAATATTTTAGGGATGGGTTTCAAGTTTTATAATTTTTTGAATTAATGGATTTATTATGAATTTTCTAGTGAAGAAAATGGTTAAATTGGGTTTAAAATTAATTACGGCTATTATATGCTAGCTTTGGGTCAGTAGTTTATATATGTTAGAAAATATATTAAAAGTGATTTATGGGATTTTTTGGAGAATTTTCCTAAGTGTTTTAATAAGTATATAAAATTATTTACGGTATGAGAATTAAACGTTTTATATTTTTTTAAAAGGAGAAGGTGCAATTTGTAAATGTTTTAAATTGTTAATCTCTGAAATTCTGTAGCATCTTTAGAAAAGATTTTGGAAAAGTATTGGCGACCAATCATATGTTGACAAACAAAGCAAGTTAGTTAGAAAGAAATTACTTTATTAAGTTAAAAATTAGTTTTATAAGATTTATCTGCTTCGCCACTTATAGCAGCACCTTTTGACCTTATACTGCCGCCTCCATCTAAGTCGAAATGAATACACATGGTATCAGCTTCGATATGTAGTGGATTGGAGTTGTGCAAAAGGTATGTAGTCGAAACAGGGCTTTCGAAGGGGTTGAAGTAGCTTATGAAAACTTAGAACTATTTTGGTTGTAAATGAGGCTTTCAAATGAGATGGTTTTCGACTTATTCAATTGTTTTAAAGAAAAGCTTCCGAAAGAAGTTGCCGCCTTTGTTTTAAAAAGAAGCTTTCAAAGGGGTCGAAACCTCTGCTGCTGCATTCTACCTTTCAAAGCAATGCCTTCAAAAGGGTTCTTTTATTGTAAACCCCGAAGCCACTTCTCCAATGCTTTCGAAGGGGTTGGTTTCGACACTATGCACTTCTTTTACTTAGGAAAATGCTTTCGAAAGAGTTTTTTCGACTTATTTATTTTAAGACCTTTTGTTCTATTGAAAGATAAACCAAAAAGGTTTCGAAAGGAATGTTTTAAATGGTTTTGAAACTATATTCCACAAGCTTTCACTTGAACCCAATGCTTTTGAAAGGTTTGTTAAAGTAAAGAACTTTAATGCTTTCGAAAGGTATCTAATGAAGGTTTCGAAGGGGCGATTCCCCAATGTTTTCGAAAGGTTTATCTTTAGTATTTGAATGGAATGTTTTCAATGTTTTCGAAAGGCAAGTTGAAGTGTTTTAAAAGGGGATGTCTAAGGTTTTATAAATCGTTCAAAAGGATACTTTCAGTGGTCTCGAAAGGTCTATTATAAATGGTTTTGAAAGGTATGTTTTGGCGTTTCGACCTAATGTTTCAAAGTTAAGTAATTAACTTATTTCGAAAGGGGCTCTTTTAATGGTTTCGAAAGAGAATGTTTAAGGCTTTTAAACAAGGGTTTCATAGGTTTTCATCAAAAATGTTTTGTGTAAAGCATATATCACGGAAAAGAGATTTGGCTAAAGCAAAAGTATATTTTCCTTATTTAAGTATGATTTAAAGGATTAAATCAATTTGGAAGGTTTTCAAGGAAAATTTGAAGGGTAGTTAACCCTAAGTAAATGACTCGGATATTAGAATACCGGATAGGACTGGTATAGGGTCACGCCCTATATATTAGCTATAGCCCCTAACTAATTTAGTCCAAAATTCCAGTGTGTAGGGCATAGTCAAAGGTAATACTTAAATGATGTTATTCATAGAAATGAATATATACAGAGAAGGAAGATATGTTATTGGTAAGCCTGCAAAACCATCAGGATCAGGTGACCCTGGGAGAAGTAAGTTAGGGACAGACCGTCCAGAAGTGTGTCTAATAGATGTTAGATTATTTGTTATGTCTGGTAGGCCCGAGTTAGCCAAAGCTTAGTAGTTAGCCAAACAAAACTATATTTTTCTTACAGGTAGCCAATTTATTACCTAATTTATGAGCATATATGATATTGCTATTATTATTTTAATCAGTTTGATTGCGGGATTCTGATTTGCAAAAAGATATGTTTTAACGGGATATTAGTGAGGGGAAACCTGTTCCGCTAAGCGGCATGGTCTAACTTAATATTGGTAAACTGAGATGTAATAGTATTATTCACACCAGGCTTTATGTCTGACTCGAAGTTTAATTTTTCCCCTTAAACTCTCGATGCTTAAAATTAATTTGAGTAGATTAAGAGTTAAGGTTTTTCAAGTTTAGTAGGTTAGACGAATAAAGCTTCAGAAGATGTGCAGGAGGCAAAGCTAACTATATAGGAGTTATTTAGTTTTATTTCCACTGTGTTGTATTAAGACTTATATGTCTATTTAGTACTCTAATCATCCAAAGGGGCATCTTCATATGTCGCTCTTGGCATATTTTATTATAATTATATTCGGTCAAAACCTAGGAATAGTTTGGGATTATGTATATGAATATGAAATATTGATTTGAAATGTAATCAGAAAAGTTGTTTTAAATTTGAGTTGATTTTATTTCATATTAATATGCTTTTGATATTATGGATACCATAAACATTACCGTATTTTGTCATTGGAATTTAATACTATTGATGATTGCAGCATCTGTAGCGCTTAGCTTCGGGCCTCAAGATAAGGGATGTTACATAGACTCTTCCAGAATTTACTAGTGAACAAGGCATATTTGTGGCTGACTATGCTACTAGGAATCCCATGTAGTCTAACTATTGTCTACATAAACAATTTAGCCAGGATAGGTGACGTCCCAGTTGATTTGACTGTAATGAAATAGGCACTCTTGGTCAGCCTGTCCACTATGACCCATATACTTTCATTTCCCCGGTTTGAAGGTGGCAACCCATCTGTAAAATCCATAGATATCGAATCCCATTTCATAACTGGTATCTCTAAAGGTTGAAGCCACCCACTCGGCTTCTGATGTTCGGCCTTCACTTGTTGATAGTTCACACACTACTTTACCTACAAGCCAACAACCCTCTTCGTACCTTCCCAGTAGAAACTCCTCTTCATATCCCGATACATCTTAGTACCCTAGGATGAATCGTAAAATTTGATCCATGACATTCTCTAAGGACCTCCTTCCTTAGGTTTTCTACATTCGGGACACATAATCGACCATTTTTTCTCAACCACCCTCTTTGGTCAAGACTAATATCCTTCAGATCATTAATCTTGATTCTGGCCTCTAGCCTTCTAGTCTTCTCGGTTAACACTGGGTCATCTTTCCACTTAGATGCAATCCTTTCGATCAATCTCGGAAAAACGTTTAAGCAAGACAACATGATAGTACTCTGACTAGAACTAGCATTATATCTTCGTTGCACACTGCACACAGTCAACGCCTCAAGATCCTTCCATTCGGCCAACATGGCTAACACCACATTCCGATGTTTCTTGTTAACTGCATCAATAACCTTGTAACCTTCCCTCGACGTGTACTCTATACAAAGTCATAAGCTGCTAAAAACTCCAGCCACCTTTGTTGTCTCATATTTAACTCCTTCTAAGAGAATAGGTTCTTTAGGACTTATGATCATTATATAACTCAAATCTCCCTCACAAGAGATAATGTCTCCATATTTTCAACACGAAGATTACCGCTGCCAACTCTAAATCATGAATAGGGTATCTCATTTCACGGGGTCTAAGCTTTCGAGAAGCATAGGCAATGACCTTACCCTTTTACATCAACAGAGCTCCTAATCAGGTTCCATATGCATCGGTATACACTACCAATCCTTGATTCCCGTCTGGACATACTAGCACAGGTGCATTGGTTAATAAATGATTTAACTTAAGGATCGCTTCCTCACATTTTCCATACCAAGTAAACTTCACATCCTTCCTGGTCAGCCTAGTCAAAGGCTCTGCAATCCACGAGAAATCCTTAATAAACCTCCGGAGTAACCAACAAGCCCAAGGAAACTTCCGATCTCAGCCACCATTTCTGATCTCTTTCGTTTGTTAATAGCCTTGACCTTATCTGAATCAACTAACAAACCCTTCTCTGAAACCATGTGACAAAGAAACTTAACTTCTTTCTTCCTGAAATGACACTTTGAAAACTTCGCTTTCAGTTGATGCTGTCTCAGCATTTCAAGCACCACTCTATGATGGACTTCATGCTCTCGTTCATCCTTAGAGTATATTAAGATGTCATCTATGAATGGCATCACTAACCTCTGCTATTTCATATTCAACTCCTTCTGAGAGTATAAGTACCTAAGGACTTATGATCTATGTATAACTCACATCACTTCCCTAAGAGATGATGTCTCCACAATTTCAATGCGAAGATCACCACAGCCAACTCTAGATCATGCGTAGGATATCTTACTTTATGCATTCTAAGCTGTCGTGAAGCGTAGGCAATAACTTTACCTTTCTCCATCAATACAGCTCCTAATCCGGTACCACAAGCATCTGTATACACCACTAATCCTTGATTCCCACTGGAACTACTAACACATGCGCATTGGTCAATAAGTGCTTTAACTGAAGAAATGCTTCCACACTTTTGTCAGACCAGATAAACTTCACGTCCTTCCTAGTTAGCTTAGTCAAAGGTGCTACTATTCGTGAGAAATCCATAATAAAGCTTTGATAGTGACCAGCAAGCCCAAGGAAACTTTTGATCTCAGTCACCATCTCTGATCTCTTCGGTAATAGCCTCGATCTTATCCGGATCAATTGTCAAACCCTTCTCTGAAACCACATGACCAAGAAACTTAACTTCTTTCTTCCAGAAATGACACTTTGAAAACCTCACTTTCAGTTGATGCTGCCTCAGCGTCTCAAGCAGCACTCTAAGATGAACTTCATGCTCTCTTTTATCTTTAAAGTATATTAAGATGTCATCTATGAATACCAATATGAACCTATCTAAGTGCTCCCAGAAAACCATATTCATCAAATCCACGAAGAAAGCTGGACCATTCGTTAACCTAAATGGCATCACCAACCACTCATATGACCTGTATCTGGTCCTGAACGCTGTTATCAAAATACTATCCTCCACCACTCTTAGCTGATTGAACCCTGTTGCCAAATCTAACTGGGATAACATGGGCTCAATTCAAAAGATCGAACAAATCATCGATTCTCGACAAAGGATACTTATTCTTGATCGTCCTTACATTCAACTTGCGGTAATCAATACACGACCTTAGAGATCCGTTTGGCTTCTTCACGAATACCACAGATGCTCCCCATGGAGAACTGCTTGGTCTAATAAAGCTCTACCCTTCCAAGTCCACTAGCTACACCTTCAGCTCTTTCATCTAAGTAGGTGTCATCTGGCTAGGTGGTCTACTTATAGGTTTTGCCCCTGGCGTAAGATCTATCCGAAACTCGATAGCTCACTTTGGTGGTACTCCTGACACTGGCTCGAAAACATCTGCAAACTCTTTTGCTATCAATACACGATCTAATTCTTCTTCCGCTTCTATTCCATTCAGCAAAGAACAAATACTTGAGTATACCTTCTCCACCGAGTATATAATTTGGTTACGGCTGCTGGGGTGTCTCAATGATATTTCCCTATCCAGGCAAAATATTCTTGCATTGTATCTATCTAACCAATCCAAAACCAATATGATCCCGGAACCCTAGAAGTCAAAAACATACAGACTGCATGCAAACTTATGACCTAACAAGTCAAGTTCTAACTGATCAAATCTCATTCCCAGAGTTGCATACCCTCCTATTGGATTTGCAACCCTTGAGGAAGTAAGTAAGTATGATGGTTCTAAACATAATTTATCTACCTAACACTGAGATATAAATGAATGTGATGCACCGGTATCAAATAGTATCCTAATCGGTATACTATGAATCAAAAGCATACCTTCCATCACAGATTTCCCCTTCTTAGCTGTTGTTGGTCTAGAAGAATATTTTTTCAACTCTACCCTAACTGGTTCTGGGCACTGATTCTTGTAATGCCCGATCTGGTCTCAGTTGAAGCACTTCACTCCTTTCTTATCAGCAACCTTCTTCCCTTTTCCAGTTCGACATTCATGAGAAAAATGTCCTTTTTGGTCGCACTTGTAGCAAACTACATCGCGTTCCTTTTCGTCGCTGCTCCTCCTTTCTTAGCTCCTTTCCGTTTAAATAACTTTCTCTTCTTTTCCTGGGGATCTTGAACCTCAACTAACTTCCCCTTACTAAAAGTAGAGAGCATCGCTTTGTTCTTGATGGCCATCTCCACTCAACATTGCTTGGGTCATTGAGGTGTGGCATGGTTGCCCTAGCAATCATTGGCTTCAGTCCTCGAATAAACTTTCAATTTCTCTTGATGATGTTTTCAATCATGATATATCCGTATCTGGACAGCTCATCAAATTTCGTGGCATATTCGATTACTGACATCTCCACCTGCTCTATATCCATAAACTTCCTCATCAATTCCGACTTGGCCACTTCAGATAGAAACCTCTCTTCAAATCTCTTTCGAAACTCAGCCCAAATTAATTCTTCTTTAGGAACTCCAACAGTAATCCCATTCCACCAGTATAATGCTGCTCCCTGCAACTATATGGAAGCTCTCCTCTATTTATCATCTAATCCAAAGTCAGTGAAAATTCTTTCATAATGCAATAACCAATTTTCAACTTCAACAGCATCCTCTGTTCCCAAAAACGGGTTCCCACCAAGAATGGTGTAATCCTTGCTCAACTTGGCATAATTATTGCCAACTGGGGCCATAAGATTTGCTCCCCCAACATTCATAGCATTTCCCTCAACATTAAAGATGAACAGGCTTTTGACTCTCCTTATCAAATTCTTTTAAATATCTAGACAGATTCATAATTTGAATTATTCTAGCCAATACATGACATTCGTCGGCCTTGTGTCCATTGGCCTTGTAATAGGCACAATAATCTTCCTCTCTTCTTGGGCAAGTTGCCACTATCCTTAGCTGTAGCGAAAATGTAGGAGATTGGTTAATTTAGAGTTGCATAATTGGACTTCAGGATCTCTTCCCATATTCCGCTTCTATTCTCATCCCACCTGGTCTTTTGTTGGGATGATCAAAGCCAGATTTTTCTATTTCTTTCTTAGGTTAGATTTCTTCTTTACATGGTACTTTTCATCCATATGGATGAACTTCTCAGCTTCAAAGTGGAAGTCCTGCAAATTTCTACATCTATAAATGTAGAGTTCCATCCAAAATGGAGTTTGCTCAATTAATCATGATCGTACAACCATTAAGTTCTCTTGGCCAGTCATTTTTTTTAGCTTTTAACGCTTCTTTATTAAACCTCTTGAAGTATTCACCAAATAATTCTCCCGACCTCTATATAACATTCTCCAATACACAGGAATCAATAGTTGGGTCTATGCAGATGAAAAATTGCAATGAGAGTTCATAGGAAAATTGCCCCTAGGAGTAGATAATTCTTTCCCGATGGTGTATGTGCCATTTAGCTGCAGCTCATTGAAAGGTAGTGAAAAAAAGCCTACAGCAAACTGCTTCTGATGCATTGTGTAAATCCATCTTACTTGCAAAAGCTAGCAAGTGATCATTTGGATCAGTGCTTCCATTGTAATTTAGCATGGGAAACTTAATGCGGATAGGATTCTGACAATCGTTATCTCTTCCATGAATGGGGCATCATGAGCGTTATTATTCACACTTGGATCAAAGGTTTTTTTCCCTTAAGATCGAAAATATCTTTCACAATCTTGTTGGTGATGTCCTTTAAGTATGCATCATCATCACAATAGTCCTTCCTATTGGTCTTAAACTCCCTTCCCAAGATTGAGCTACTGGTCTACTTGGAAGAATGTTTTACCATTTTTTTTCTTGATTCTCCATTGCTTGCTTCATCTTAAATTGATTGCCTTATACGTTTGGGAAGCGCAATGTTGGTTCATCATTTTGAGATGCTCTCTTTCTTGGTGGTCCCATGGTACTTTTACCTTTCTCCTTGCTTTTAAGTGTTGAGTTATTAAGGTTCCTCCTTGGAGTTTCTGCTTCCTCTCCTTCTTCAGTGATTCTGGTAGTTTTGGGGGTATTCTAAGAAAGAACCATTCGAGTAGTTGAAGCATTGTTTCGACTTGTTGTGTTAAAATTTGAATCATTGCTTCGCTAATTATTTGCCTGTGCAATTCTGAAGGTTGTCCGGACTAGGTTGAAGGTAGGAGTAACCTTATCCTCAAATGTTTTGTGTTGCACTATTTCTTCGTTCAAAACATTGATTCTCCTAGTTTTCACCATTTCCCTAAGAAGGAAAATGAACCACATAATTAGACTTAAATAGGGAAATAATGAGTCGGAGTTCAAACCCTCCTTCTAGTGCCAAAATATTAACCCAAAAATTGGGCTAACACTCATGATGCTATATCGAATCAAGGAGTAATCTAGCATCCTTGCTTGTATATTGAGCATTGTTAAACTAAAAGTTGGTCTACCATTTATGATGCACTGCCAAACCAAAATTTACTCTAACATTCCGGATATCATGATGGCATTGATAAATCAAGTATTAATTCATGAATCAATACATAATGGTGTTATTCGAAATAGTTCTATAATGCCTATGGATTTTCGGTAGGGTAGTGAAATTAATAAAGAGTATAATCCGTATGTCCAAAGGCAAGATAGGTAGGTCATTTTATTATGCAATAGTCCACCTTTTATTATTAATGGACTAAATATAAGATTCATATAGGTCACCATCCTATGTTTGTATATCATCTAAACACATTAGGCCTTATTCAAGATAATCTTTAATTTGGACAAGGACTTAAAGGTCTTTGTTATAAGTCCGAATCCAAGTCAAAAATTCGTCATACATATATTCATAGTTTGATAACAGTTGTATATGCACAAGTCATGAAAAGTAGGCTATGCTAGATATTATTCAAATCCTTGTTCGTATAAATCAAAATGTTTACAGTCAATGCAAGATTTTCCTCAATTTGATTTAGGGTTACAACTTTTTGATTTACAGAGAGAGAGAGAAAGAAAAGATTCGCCCCTTTTACAATGCCCTTGTGTCTGTATTTATATAGGTGGAGGTATGCGGCATAGCTGCCACGTTTCCTTTGAGATGTTTAACATTCGGCATCATCCATCATGTTGATGGCATACAACATCCTTTGCTTTATTGTTGTTATGCTATATCCATTAAGGATCAGCGATTCATGATATTACTCATACAACATTCCTTTACTCATTGTTCTTTCTTTCAATAACCCCTATAGTGTTGTTGATATGTGGCATTATGATTGATCAACGATTTATGACATGCATTCTTTCTTTGATGATGTGTGACATCCTTACCATATGAGTGATATACGATAGTATTTGTAAGCACCGATGATTTTCGACATTCATATCACATTCATGACTTGCAACATCTTTATATTGCCGCCACTCGATATCCTCTTACTAGCTTGCCTCCAACATCTCTTATTTTATTGATAAGGTTCAGCATTGGTGACATATAGTACCCTTTCTCACTCTTATGGCATATGATATGCTATCATCCGCCATCACCAATGCCCGATGATATGCGACAACTTATTTTTCCTTTGCTGGCGCGAGATACTTTATACTCTTAAATTCGATACCCCTATCTACCTGTAAGTTCAACATTAGCTTTTCCTATTGTTGGAGCTTACTATCTTTACCTTCTCAAGTTCGAAATGCTCTACATTCGACAACCTTATTTTCATAGTTTTTTTGGCAATTGCCATATGTTTGTAGGTGCGACAACCCATATGCCTTTGAATTCGACATCCTTTTCGTCTTCGGCTATAATATCCTTCTAGCCTTTAGCTATGATGTCCCATTAATTTCGATATCCCTGTGATGGCTGATGTGCACATAAATGTGCATATATATATACATCCATATTTTATCTATTTTAATTTAAATAAATGTCATATTTAGGTATTTTAACATGTTTAAACCAAAATTCAATTATTTTCAAATCATCATATATTCATCTTCATACAGGGGCAAAATTATCATTTTTGTACATGTGTCAATTTGAGAATTTTTACTTGGACATTTTTTTATGATTTTTATAGGAATTTGGATGCATATGGAAGAGGGTTTCATGAAGATATATGCATGCACAAGAGAATTCAAAGAAAGGAAAATGGAAATAATTCAAATACATGATCATGAAGGACCCCACCTACCCACTAACCTAAATCTACAATTAGAAGCTTATGGACAACTAAGTGGAGGTTATATCTTCATGCATATTTGAAGATGGATTAATTAGAGGCTAATGGTTACTTGGTGGTCGCACTTCCTAAAGGGCATTTTAGGAAGCACCCTAAAAGTTGAATTAGGATTTTATGCATGTATAGATAGCCCACTTATGTACATATAAAGGATCTTCTTACTCTTCATATTACTTAGGAAATTAGCAAGTTGTAAACACAAAGTCAGAGTAAAATAAAAATGGCTTCCTAAGCCTTCTTTTTTCTACATGCTTCTCTTTACTTTTATGCTTATGTTTATTTCTATACTCTTTTCTTTTCATTGTTAGTAGATTATATTTACATTCTTGCAAGTAGTGTAGTTTTATTATTTTTTATGCAAGTAGTTTAGTAGTTAATCTCCTTTTCCTCCTTTGCTTAGTTTCTATTTCTTCTACTTTTAATTTTGAAATTCACATGTGTTAATATGATAACACATATGAGTAGCTAAACTCCTTCAATTTAGGGGTAATAAAGCTCTCAAATATTATCAACATTTCCATGATTTATGGTCTCTTTTATTTGTGCTTCATGAAAGTAGATTTTGATGTAAGTTTATACAAGTGGGTTTGATAGCTTATGCTGCATTTGCAAATGATCTATTCTTATTCAATATAAAAACAATTTGCATCATCATTTGCTAATTGATTTTTGATTTTGAAATGAAAGTAAAAACAAAATTTGATGATCTATATTACTAATTACAATAGTGAATATATCATACTTAAAATAGCTTTTGCTTTGGCTTCATTTTCATGAGAATTGATAAGTGGTTTATTTGTTGTGTTATAGTTTGATGGTTTAAGTTATGTTAATTAATAACATAAATAAACCATACTTATGATAAATTCAACAATTATGTCACTTGATATCAAAAATAGAGATCATAGATTATTTGTTTGTTGATTTACAAAAATATGAGAGTGGATTTTCCACTAAATTGTTCTCTAATCTCATTTATTTTAATCTCAATTTCATTTTAATTTTAGCTACATTTTGTTTACAATTTGTAGTTAGCAATCTTCTCTCCAGTTTGGTCCAATTTGATTGATTAGAAAATTTTAAAATCTTAAAAATTCCCTACGGATTGACCTGTACTTGCCATGTACTAAAATTGTACGCCGTATGCTTGCGGTAATTTTATTATAAATTTTTTGGCGATTTTCAAACTCGATAGAAATTTCTTAGTTAAACAAGTTTTTGGCGCCGTTGCTAAGGAATAGTTTTGATTTTATTTTCTATTCTTCGAATTATTTTAGTTTGATTTTTGTGCGTTTCATTATTTGTGTGTTGCATTTAAAAAATAATAATGTGTGTTTGTGTGTGATTTTTGTTTGCATTGTGATTGTGTGCATCTCTTGTTCTATTTTCATTTTGCATTTGATATTAAAAAAATAACAAAAACAACAACAACTCAATACTGTTCTCTGTAGTTTATAGCTTGCACTTATTTTAGCATACTTCATTTGGTTCCATTTGTTTTATTAACAGCGTTATATTTCATATTGCATTGTAGTGCATATCTAGCTTTTCTTTTACTCTCTCTCTTTTCAAAAACCATTCTCATTTGATACTTTGTTTTCTCCCAGCTTTGTGTGCATTTCACTTCATTTAAGTTTGCATTTCAAGTTGTGTACATTGCATTAGAACCGTATTGCATACACATAATTATTGCATTTCGTTTGCAAAAGAACTCTATTTTGATAACCACTACTGATACTTCAAAGATCATCTACAACAACATCGCCTATTTCTTCACTGTACTCCCCCTGAACATCAACAAACAGTCACCTAAGCTCTTCACTCCAACAATCAATCACCTGCCTTCCTCTCTGACCAACTCAGTGCACATAAACCTAACCTTCTGCAACCTCACACTCACCAACCATTCAACACATTTGGACTACCATTTCACCTGACAAACAACTCCCTGACCTCTGCATTTCCAAACAAAACCTCACTGCCCCCATCAATTGACCAATGCCTCGGCTTCATCATCCTACAAACAGCCATTCCACTGTCTTACAATCCACCGCAAAACTTCAAGCAGTCACAAACTGTACAAACAGCTTCAACTATTCCAACTACCATCCCCTCTAGCTGCGACTGCAATAACAAGCTCATCAACTTATACAAACTTACCTAACTACACTCACTATAAACCATCATAACATCCCACTTACCTCACAGCGCAGCCATCCAACATATATTGACCTGACCACTAACCCACATTTTCTGCCTTCATACAGCGTTACAACCATTTCTGCTACTCTTGCAAGTTCATCACCTACCACAAATTCCATTGAAAACACCACCTCCTCGGCCTTCTCTACAACAAACATACCATCAGACCAAACATCACCAAGCAACTGCTCCTTCCTCATACGACAACAATCCCAGCCTCAACAACCTCATCAAACCCCCTACTAACCAATTGGTAACCTTTTCTTACTGCCAATACAGTATCCACGACCAACCCCACATTCCCAAACATCGCCACTTCCAGACAACCAATCATCACCTTCAAACGCCAACCGTCCCACAGCAACTAGCCTCTCCTTGCCTCGCCGCCACAAACCACGAATCCACCGCAATCATCTCCATCGCCTGAAACCACAGCCTCTACCATCCACTTCTGCCGCCAGCAAACTCTTCCCAAATCAAGTAAAAAATCCGCCCTCTTCCCAAATCAAGTAACAAATCCGCCTACTTCCCAAATCAAGCAATCGCCTCGAATCGCTTTCTTTCATTCAATTTGGAGGTCACCCTTTTCTCGATTTCATAAGTTCGATTTTTTTCCTCTATTTCAGTTGTTAAAAAGATAAAGGATTTTAGTTGCTAAAAAGAAAAAAAGGGAGAAAACATATTGGGTTTGGACTGGATTTCCTGTGTGGTGAAGCTAGGAAGTTTTTTTTTGTGAATTTGTTTATATCATCTTATTTTGTTTTGTTTAAATTATTATTTTTAGTTCATCTTGGTATATATTAAAAAAAGAAGCTTGCAAGTTTTGTTTTAGTTTTATTTTCAATTGTTTAATTTTCATTTTCTTCTTTCATAGCAAAAGAGAAAAAAAAGGAGAGAAATCTTTTGTTTAGATCTCTTACTAATTGCTCCTCCATTCAAAAAAAACTTTTAATTTGTTTTGTTTTCATTTTTTTTTATTTTGGTTTGTTTTACTTCTTCTTTGATATAAAAAAAATATTGTGCATATCTTGTTCAAATTTGCAGGTTACCAAAGCAGAAAATTGCAACAAAAAGAATTGCTTTGCCTGCTTATAAAAAATCACCGCTTAAAAAAAATTTGCTAATAATCTACATGCTCTGGTATCGTGCTTTCATCTATTGTTTTTAATTTGATTTGTATTGTTGGTTGCCTGCATTTGCATTTATATATATATATATATATAATTCAAAATCCAAAAACAAAAACAAACTTCATTTTAGTTGCATTGTAATTCACGTTTAATTTTTGTTTTGCATTCATCTCATCTTATAATTATTTTCTAAGGGAAATACCCCAATTCACATAAGGTGGGGGATTTCATCACCCTTTCCTTAGCCCACAAATTGCATTTCATTGTAGAATTTGACAAATAATTAACCTTAGACATTCCACTTAAGGGTGTCACGAGCTTACCTAGGGCTTAATTGTATCTTGACAATTGTCTTCTTTGAACAAGTTTATTTCTTAGTGCCTAGGCTACGGCAGAGTAATAACCATTTATAAATATTACGGTGATTCGTAAACATTATAGTGGTTGTTCCTTTAAAGGTACTTAAACCTTCGGTTGCATGGCTACGGTGATTCGTGGTGCACCGATAACCCCAGCCCGTTACCTACTAAGAATATTTTTGTTGATTTAAGATAAAGTGTGATTATACAATTTTGTAATTAAGTCTTTTGCATTCATTTAGTTGCATTAGTTCATGCATATATAAAAAAATCAAAAATCCAAAAACCAAAAAATTATAAATTTTACTTAACTTAGTTTTTTTATCCAAAAAAGAAAATCCTTTTAAATCCTTTCCTTTGAAAATTTTCAATCAAAAACAAAAATAAAAAAAACCTTTTCAAAAACAAAAAAAAAATTGAAAATTCAAAAACAAAAATCAAATTCCCATTTTCGAAAAAAAAAAATTATTTTTTTGGTAAATATTTGAAAGTTTGAAAATTCAAAAATAAAAAAACAAATAAAACATATAAAGAAATTGAAAAGCCAAAAATCAAACTTCTCTTTCGAAAAATAAATTTCGCTTGATAAATATTTTCTTCCTCTAAAAAAAACAACAAAAACAATTGTTCACTTCATTTTCAAATCTTGTGTCATTCTTTAAATTCGATTCTAACTTCCTTTTCTTCCCCACTTTCACCAGTGCATGAGTACTTGGACTCATGACTTCTACGAATACTTGGATTCGAGACCCTTCTACAAATCGTTTAACCCGAATAAATGATCCTCCTGAAATGGCGAACGAGAACGACCCTCGAACTCTTATGGATAGAATCTTCCCCAATCGAGTTTATATCCCTTCTTACATCACCTTGCCCGCCCCAAGGGGCAATCACTTTGAGATTCATTCAAATCACATTAACACGCTTCCGAAATTTATCAATCTTGAACGAGATGATCCTTATATCTTTTTAACCAAATTTGAACAAGTTTGTGCAACCATTAAACTCGAACAACTATGTGATGATGGAATCAAACTTAGGTTAATTCCATTCGCACTTACCGATTACGCTGAAAAATGGTTGTATAGTTTGCCTTCGAATTCGATCAAAACTTGGGAAGAATTTACTAGTACCTTCTTAAAGAAGTTTTACCCCTTGGAAAAACATCAAAAGTTCGAAATGAAATTGTAAATTTTCATCAATTCGATGGTGAATCATTTGCAAAATACTTTGAACGATTTAAGGAACTTTTAATCAAATGTCCACACCATAACTTTAAAAAATGGACTCTTTTCCAAATTCTATATGATGGGCTTGATAACAATTCTTGAATAATGCTCGAATCAATGTGCCAAGGAAACTTTCTTGCCCAACATCACGATGATGCTTGGAAATTTCTCGGAAACCTAGCCGAAAAGTCGTCTCAATGGGAACATTCGACGAAAAATCAATTTACTCACGATCGAGCGCTCATTTGGTAGGATCCTCTTTGTCCTTAGAAGTGAAAATTGATGCAATGATAACCAAATTCGATAATGTCCTTTCCTCAAATCAAATGAATCAAGCTTCTCAAGTCCTATGTTACAAATGCAATGATCTAAATCACATCGCCGATCAGTGTCCATACTCGTTAGAACAAATCAATGCTTTTAATAAAGTTAGGAATGATCCGTTTTCTCCAACCTACAATCAAGGTTGGAGAAATCATCCTAACTTTGCTTGGAATCAAAACAATTCGAACACGAGTTCGATTCGACCATCTTTTCAATCATTTCTGAAAAACGCTTCAAATTCAAATCCTCCTTTCCAACCGAAACAATTTCAACAAATTTTTTTCCTCCTTCTCAAAACCAAGCACAACATTCTTTTGTCTCGCAAGATGACAAACGAATGACCTCCCTTGAAAAGAGTATTGAAGCCTTGGCTAACGTGGCAATGCAATCGCAGATTGTGTTAAATTCATACATGCAAAACACGAGCCAATCAATCTCTAAACTTTAAATGCAAATTAGTCAATTAGCCAACCTCGTGAGTTAACGAGAAAGATGTACATTCCCAAGCCAACCAATCAGAAACCCTAGGAATCAAAACGCGAACTCGAGCCAGGCTCATGTCATTCAAGATAGCAATTTGAATCAAATGAATGCTATCACCACTTTGCGATTCGGTAAGATAATCAATAACCAAGTTATAAATCCAAACGACTTACGGGATGTTCCACTTGACACTTCGAAAACCACTAATGATGCCAATCAAAACATCGAGTCGAACCATGATCTAAATTCTAAGTCTAATTGTTTTCTAACTCTAGAACACCATCCGACTGAGTTTCGAATCCCATTCCCAAATCGACTTCAGCCTAAGAAACATTCGGAACAAATGGAAAAGATGAAAGAAATCTTTAAACAAGTCAAAGTGAACATTCCTCTCTTAGATATCATCCAACAAGTCCAGACCTATGCCAAATTTCTAAAGAACTTATGTACTAAAAAATGACACACTCAAGTGCCAAAGAAAGTCTTTATAACCACTGGTCTAAATGAAGTCTTTGCTCAATCCATTCCCGTAAAATACAAAGATCCCGGTTCATGTACAATAGGAGACAAGAGAATCAACAAATGTTTGTTAGACCTAGGTGCTAGCGTAAACTTGCTCCCATATTTAGTTTACCAGTAACTAGGTCTAGGTGATCTTAGACCGACTAAGGTCACCCTTCAATTCGCCGATCGTTCTGTAAAGAAACCGATAGGAGAAATCGAGGATGTACTCATTAGAGTGGGGGAATTCATATTCCCTGTTGATTTCATTGTCCTTGAAACTCAACCTGTAAACTATCTGACGAGCCAAATTTCTTTGATTCTAGGACGACCTTTCTTAGCCACTTCGAATCCTTTAATTAATTGTTGAAACGGTTCAATGAAGGTTTCTTTTGGTAACATGACCAATGATCTTAACATCTTTAATTTAGAAAATCAATTGAATGAACCATTCGACAGCACGTTGGAAGTTAGTACCATTTAAGAAAAGTTTGAAAATGAATCAATGAATCTTAATTATGAATGTGAGGCAGAGTACGATAAATTGTTTCAAGATGTTCCTCATGAGATCGAAAACACGCTTCCTTTCGAGCCTCTCACGGTTGTGTCCGAATCTCAACCAATTTCTTTGATAGAGCCACCTCCTAGGCTAGAGCTCAAACCTCTTCCTTCTCACCTTAAGTACGTACACTTAGGTGAAAATGAAACTTGTACTGTCATAATTTCTAACAATCTTTCTCTCGACCAAGAAGCTTCTCTTCTCTCTATTCTTTGGAAAAACAGAGAAGCAATTGGGTGGTCCATTACCGATATTAAGGGAATTAGCCCTGCTATTGTTCAACATCGGATTCACTTAATTGATGAAGCCAAACCCACATGTGATGCGCAATGGAGGTTTAACCAAAAAATGTAAGATGCGGTTCGTGACGAAATTCTTAAGCTCCTCGATAACAGTATCATATATCCCATCTCCGATAACCCATGGGTTATCCCAATTCATGTCATACCAAAAAAGTCCAGACTTACCGTTATAACAAACGACGCAAATGAACTCATTCTTACTCAGACTCAAACTGGTTGGCGTGTTTGCATTGACTATCAAAAATTAAATTCCGCAACACGTAAGGACCACTTCCCTCTTCCTTTTATCGACCAAATGCTCGAACATTTAGCCGGCCACGAATTCTACTGCTTCCTTGATGGTTATTCCGGCTATAACCAAATTCCAATCGCTCCTGAAGATCAAGAGAAAATGACTTTCACATGTCCATTCAGTACCTTTGCTTATCGATGTATGCCATTCGGACTTTGTAACCCTCCTGCTACTTTCCAATGATACATGGTTGGCATCTTTTCTGAAATGATGGAACGCTTTCTAGAAGTTTTTATGGACGATTTCTCTATCTTTGGTGATTCTTTTTCCTATTGTTTACATCGTCTCGAGTTGGTTCTAAATTGATGAAAAGAAAAACATTTGACTTTGAATTGGGATAAATGCCACTTTATGGTCAAACAAGGCATAGTCCTTGGACATATCATCTTAAATATAGGCATTGAGGTAGATAAAGCGAAAGTTGACGTAATTGTAAACCAACCCATTCCCAAATCTGTTAAGGACATTCGATCATTTCTAGGACGCGCTGGCTTTTACCGACGCTTTGTGAAAGACTTTAGCAAAATCGCTCGTCCTTTGACTACTCTTCGATTTCAATTCTGATTGTGTCTCTTCTTTTGAACGTCCTAAAAATGAACTCATTTCTTCTCCAATAATTTGCACACCCAATTGGGATCTTCCTTTCGAAATAATGTGTGACACTTGGTGCTGTCTTAGGACAATGCATCAATAAAATCCTGCATGTCATTTACTATGCAAGTATGACTTTGAAGGACGCTCAACTCAACTACACAACAACCGAAAAAGAGCTTCTAGCTGTCGTTTTTGCGCTAGAAAAGTTTCGACCTTACTTGATAGGTTCACACATAACGGTCTACACCGACCATACTGCTCTTCGATACCTTTTTGCCAAAAAGGATGCTAAATCTCGTTTGATTTGTTGGATCCTTTTACTTCAAGAATTTGACCATACAATCAAAGACAAAAAAGGATCTGATAATGTCATAGCCGATCATTTGTCTCGTCTTCCCAAAGCACCATCGCCTTTACCAATCAATGAAAACTTTCTTGACGAACAACTTCTTTCTGTCTCAGTCGATCAGTGGTATGACAACATAGTGATCTATTTAGTCACTAAAGAAACTCCTTCATTTTGATCGAAACAAGATAAATGCAAATTCATGTCCCAAGTGAAATATTTCTATTGGGACGATCCATACTTGTTCAAGTATTGTCCCAAACAAATCATTCGGCGTTGCATCCTGGATTGTGAAATCAAGGGTGTTCTCTTGTTTTGTCACGATCAAGCATGCGGTGGACATTTCGGTCCTCGAAAAACTGTGGAAAAGGTGCTTAAATGTGGTTTCTATTGGCCTTCTCTTTCAAAGACTCGTTCGAATTTTGTAAAACTTACGATCAATGCCAAATGATTGGAAGAATTTCTCGATGAAATATGATGCCTTTAAACCACATTCTTATTATCAAAATATTTGATGTTTGGGGTATCGAATATATGGGACCTTTTCCCAATTTCTTTGGAAATTTGTACGTACTTCTTTCGGTCGATTATGTCTCCAAATGGGTCGAAGCTATTCCTTGTAAAACCAATGACCATAGAATTGTTGTGAAATTTCTCAAAGAAAATATATTTTCGAGGTTCAGAACATCTCGCAAATAATCAATGATAACAGAACCCACTTTTGTAATCACTCTTTTGAAACTTTAATGAAGAAATACTCGATAACCCACAAGTTATCCACTCCGTATCATCCATAAACTTGTGGCCAAGTTGAAGTTTCAAATCGTCAAATAAAACAAATCTTGGAGAAAACTGTTAATAAAAATCGTAAAGATTGGTCTCGGAAATTGACCGACGCGCTTTGGGCTTACCGTACCGCTTTTAAAACTAACCATGGGGTGTCCCCATTTCGCTTAGTTTACTGGAAAGCTTGCCATTTACCCGTTGAAATCGAACACAAAGCATTATGGGCAATAAAGAACTTAAACTTTGATCTCGAGAAAGCTGGTCAAAACAGAAAATTTTAACTCAAGGAACTAGAAGAACTTAGGAACGATGCGTATGAAAACAAAAAAATTTACAAAGAAAGAACAAAAGTTTTTCATGACAAATCAATCCTAAGAAAAACTTTTTCGTCAAACCAGAAAGTTCTTTTATACGACTCTAGACTTCATTTATTCCCTGGGAAACTAAAATCGAGATGGACCGGACCATTTGTGGTACGAACTGTTTTTCCACATGGTGCCGTAGAAATAGAAAACCCGAGGGATGGATCGATTTTCAAAGTCAACGGTCATCGTTTGAAACCTTTCTTGGAATTGCCAAGTTACCAAGAGGAGGAGCTTATGATTCTTCATGAGCCACGCTACATCTAGTAAGAATGTTAACCCTCTTTTGTAAATATGGCCATATTTTTCCCTGTTGCACTCATTATATCGTGCATTGACTATGGGGACACAGTCAAAATTAAGTGTGGGGGGGCACTCTCATTTTCAATTTTTTTTTAATTTTCATTTTCTTTAAACCCAAAGTTTCAAAAAAAAATTCCCAAAAACATTTTTTTAGCATTTCGATTTATTTTTGAAGAAACACTAAAGGATGAGTATAAGTTATGCTTATTAAATTGAAATTTTTGAAAATTTATTTATCTTAACAAAAATAAAAATGAAGTTTGATTACAAATAACATTGGTTTAACTAGTATATAGGAAGGTTCATATGTGTTAATTATGAAGTATATTCTAATTGAAAATCTTTGTTTAAAAAGTGGTAAATTTAAAGTAAAGGACATAACAGTTTTATCGTCTAAGTTAAATGGTGCTAAGATGATTTTGCAAAACTCTCTCTTCTTAAAAAAACAAAAAAAACAAATATATATAAGTAAAACAACATTTGTATATATGTATATATTTTTTAACACCTAGAGTCATGTGTTCACACTCGTGTGTTCACTCTCCATGCTCTGTACCCTTCTCACATACACGTAAGCCCAAAAGGCGGTGCATGGGTGATATATCCGGCCTCAGTTTATCGGAGTTTGGCATATGTAAATATTGTTAATATCAATAAAATTTTCAAATAAGAGAGAGTAAGCAATTGAATTCCAAACACTATTTTGACTTGTTTGATTTAACTTGTTATTGAAAACAAATGAAAATACCACTTTGACAAACTTTGATAATCAACTAAGGATCCATTTCATAAATACATTTTGTTATCAACCAAAACAACTAGCCAAACTATAGTCTATCAGTTATGACAACTTAATTTTTGTTGAAATTTTTGACAAGTAAAAGGACTTAAATTTCTTGATAATGACCAGAACTTATATTTAACTTATTAGTGTAGATTTGAAAGTAAATCCTTCATTTGTAAATACTTTTAAAAACTTGCATTCATCCCATTGTAAATAAATCTTGCATTTAGTAAATGTTTTCACTTTGCATATGGATTTTGTGGGTAGTATCCGCTGAAAACCATCACGAGACAACACTCATCATACTTGTCCCACACATCAATCAGAATATTTAAACAACGTCTAGATAAGTCAACACAATAGATAATCACAAGTTTAGACGCATTTGTTTTATTTCATCTAACATCCAAGCATACAATTTTAAATAAATGCAAGCAAACAATCAATTCCTATCAACCAATCAACCAAAATATACATAATCACTTACGGCGGAACAATTCAATGTTTGAAATTCTGTTGTGCAACTCTGATTATCCCTAGATCATTTAAATATCAAACTTATTTACTCAAATTTTCCAAATTTTAAATTAAAAGAAAATAGTTCATTTTAATTTAATTCATACCAATTAAATTTCAAAATTTTCTTAACTCTAAAATATTTTACTCATTATTCACTAAAGGTTTTAAATGTCACAAATTCCAATTTGTCAAATTAAATTTTTTTTAAATCAATTTGCAGCCCAAATGATTATTCAGATAATTATTTAATATTCCTATCCCTACTTAGATAATATAACTATCTACCACACACCACAGAGGATAGGACTCTAAGTCATCTAAGTCTCAGATCCGTGATATTATATGTTATAATGTTCTAACACGGCTCTAATACTAATTGTAACGACCAAACCGTGGCACCCAGATTAGCAAAGAATATTACAAGTAATATCGTCTGCTAATCCGGAGAATATGGCTTTTTTAGGGCGATCGAATGTGAATATATCTTTATACTAACACTGACCCGTCATTTATACCTTTTCACTGAATATCTAAATTGAATTTGATGTGTACAATATGAATACAAAGTAATAGACACACCGATTTCTCAGAATTAGAACAATATACCACATAAATAACATTCACAGATCACAGCGGAATAAATCTCAACTTACACATATACAAATTTTGAGCTTACAAAATGAAATACTAAACTCGATTGTTATACAAGTTTAACAATTCTCTAATCACAATTGTACATCTTATAAGCATATTCACAAATTTCCTAAATGAGATAAACTAAAAAGTCAAAAGTGTTTATCTCCTTATTAGCTCAAACATCCAAATATCAACTTATCTTGTATTCCTGTAACCTGAAAAGTCTCGGTCTGAACCAAGCAAAATAACACCCGGGTCAGACTATTACTAAATATCTAATAGGGTGAGAACAAGATATAGCACAAAAAAACAAACATATAAATAAATATAGATGTTCAGGATTGAATTCATAGAACAAAACAAAATAACTCTAAGCACACAAATATCAATGATTAACTCAGCATTGGGTTATAAATTTACATCACAAACACGAACTAGTCACTAAACATCCATCACAAGACACAAGAACGTATATTTATTTCACGAACACACGACACTGGAATATATGTTTATTTCACAAACACAAGACACAAGAATATATATACTTATTTCACGAACAAAGAACAGTCACAAAATCCAAATATCCAGAATCGAAGAGATCTTAATCCAAACCGATCGAAATGATCGTCCAAAAAAATCACAATTATTGTACTCAAAACCCATGGCAAACAAACAAATAAATTGGTATCACTCTAATCGATTCGATACCAAGGATCGTACTCAGACCGGGAACACAGAATCACAGAATGATCTCAAAGATAGTCCATACCGATCAAGGTGATCGTAGAAACCATGACTCGATAAATCTAGATTTATTTAATAATATTATATTATTATATTTGAAAAGAAATTCAGGAATAAACTTCTTAAGGATCTATAAGCCACTTGCCGCATACCAAAAGAGAGTAAATTCTAAAGTGCCAAATACTGTCACCTTCGGTAATCACTAGAATTTAACCAATACGTCCCATACACTACTACAAAACAGGCCATTTGCATCGCCTCATTTGAATCGGTTTAAGTAAAAACTGATGCAAATAGAACTATTTGCATCAGTTATGTCTTAATAACCGATGCAATTGGTACGTGGAAAGCAATAGGTAATAAAAAAATCAAATATGCATCAGTTATCACCAACAACTGATGCAAATATGTCGATGCAAATAGTTTTAGTCGCATCGGTTTTAAGTCAACCGATGCAACTGCGTCCAAAATAATAATTTATGCATCGGTTCCCTTGCGGAGGCGATGCAATTTCAAATTAGTTAGGTTATTTGCTGCTCACTTTTACATCCCGCCTTTCCAATTTTTTTTCGCCGCTCCCATTCTTTTCCCCAAATATTTCGCCAGCTTAAAAAAACCCTAAAATCACCGTTTGCATCATCTGCCCAAAGCTTGAACCCAAGTTTCTCTGAAGAATATTCATTGGCCATGGCATCATTTGCGGTGCTCAGAAATACTAGCAATTCAAGGCGCCTTCTTTAGCTCCCATCTCACTCTTCTAATTTGTACCATTCTTGCTGTAGAAGTGGATTGTCATAGTCTCATTATCTACAGTCATATCTTGTCGGAGCCAATGTTCAGAAACCGTATGATTCTTCTTCTGCCGGATTTCACCGTTCTCGATCTATGGCCACCTTCACTCGAACGTATTGCTCTCGTCGACTATTTTGGATATGCCTTTTGGTTTTAAATTGGTAATTGTCCGCTAATATTTACAGGAATAAATGTTGAAATGTTAGCTGATGATAATACTACTTTCAGGTTTAGATTTGTAGGGTTTTGTGACTTTTTTTTCTTCCGCAAGCAAGATAACTCCTTGTTTGGACTTCATTTCCCAATGAAGTCAATGGAATGTAACAATTAGATTCTGATAATTCAGTTAGGTGGAATAAAACTTTTACTTATTTGAAGGTTAAATATAGCTTAAAAAATTATTGCTAGCTTTTAAATGTACCATTAAACTTATTCAATGCATAAGAAACCATTAAGAGTAGGGGTAATTAAGTTTGATCTCCTTTTTCTTCTGGAATGTAACAGAAATTCAGTTTATTGACAAAATAATCGAATAGCGAATGTTCTGTGCAAAACCAAGTTGCCTGATATTGATTCTTTTTCGGCTTCAGGAAGCCTCATGTAAATGTTGGAACGATTGGCCATGTAGATCATGGGAAAACTACCCTTACTGCAGCTATCACAAAGGTATTTCTCTCTCGATAAACTAGAATAATATTAAATGTTGTGCTAAGCTTCCAATGCACTTCTATATTTCACAGTTCTGTTTATTACAGCGAACAAAATAAGAGAAGCTTAGTCAAGAATGCAGGACTTGCATTTTGCATGTTCTATTTAGGGCTTTAAGCCTTTATGTTTCTATTGGGTGTAGGTGTAGGTGCAGTTGATATTCAGAAATGCATATTCTTATATGGACAGGGCTATATGCACACTCTGTTCTAAATCCACACCATTTTGTTTAGGAAAGAAGAAAATTACTTAGTGATAGCGGGTGTGGAATTAGTAAAGAATAGCGTAGAATTAGTTCCATCCTTTTTATATTTATCACTTAAAAGTAAGACAATAATATTGAACTGATTCTATACAATATAGTATGACCTTGAAGTGTAAAATAAACATGGTACCTGGTTTGTTACGTGTTTATTTCTTCAGGTACTAGCTGAAGAAGGAAAAGCGAAGGCCATTTGTAAAGAATTTTCTTGGAGCTGATAAAGTGTTAGGAACTGAGCTTGAAGTTTCTAAAACTGGAAGGGCTACTGGGTTTGTTATGAAACTTGGAGTTCTTGTAGGTGAAAGCAAGAGGAATGCACTTGAGAATGAAGTCGAGAAGGAGTTGCCTCATGTCGGTATTGGCGATAGAGAAACCGATTTTGATTTCATGTCCATTTGCAAGGTTCGATTTTTATGTTCCTTGTGCTTTAAAAGCCCGTTTGCCAATAACTTATTTTGAATATTCTAAAAATCAGTTTTCAATGGTAACTTATAGGTAGTTTTCAATAGCAACCTCTATGTAGAAGCGTTTGGATGTAATTTTACTTTAAGTTAAAATAAGTTCTGGTGTTTGGCTACTACAAGTGATACTTGAAAACATAAAGCTATTTGTCATTTGTTTGGTCAGAATTACTTGTGAAATTTTTTCATAAGTCATTTCTACTTCTAAGGTGCTTTCGCAAGCTTCTTATAAGGAGTTTCCATTGTTTAGTTCTAAATGCCAGTAAACAAATTGTTCATATCGTTTTTTTGGTGGAACATTAATGCTTGTGGAACCACTGCAAACTAAATAACAGTGCTTTAATAAATACATGCATAGTTGAAAGTGCATGTGGATCAGTAAATTATTAATGATATTTACTGAATGCCTGCAAAAGAATTTTCAGGGGCATGTTAACGTTTGGCTTCTCTTTGCAAACTAAATAACATTCTAATTTTTGTAAATTGTAATATTATTAATATAACTGCTGCACCATTGATTCTAGGTATACAAAATCATAGTTGCTTAAAAAAAGAACTTCAATTACTGCTAAAAAAACTGCTTAATTTTTAGTAGTAATAATTAATTGAAAATCATTCGTTGCTTCATGTGAATAATGACATTAAAAGCTTACTAAACAAAGTACAAAGCAAGTTTTAGTTTTTTTGTTGTTATTAATCATGTGAAATGCTTGTGAGCAAATATTGATCGGTAACAATTGTGTTATGTATGTTTGGATATGTAGGGATATAGAGGAGATTAAGTCAATGTTGCAGATGAAAAGCAAAGATGATGATCAGAACAAATCCCCTTGTAATAAATTGCAGGTTAGATAATTTTCTTCTATCATTAAATTTGCCTACTAGTTGTATTTTGTTTTTCTTCAGAAAAACAATGTCATAGGTGTATGCACATAATTAGTAATATAACGATTAGAACTTAAATTCTGAATAAGTGTATAATTGAAGTGTTCATTTGTGAATGTGCGGTCTCTATGAAACTGATATATGAGCCCTCATCTCTTTCAAGCCTCTATATTCTCTAATGAAGCTCGGAGCTCGACAGGTTCTCATCAGGTACTTACATTTTTTCCCCTTTAAACTGTATTTTATCTTATAATGTTGGTATACTACTATTCTCCCCTTCTCTGAACTGTTTTGGTGGTTGCTATTATCCAAGTACTGCTGAGAAGGCAAATATTCCATGGAGGGACATGACAAACCAAGTTCTTGAATCCGATGTGTACCAGGAATATGAGAAAATTCGAGATCCATCTCTCATTTATCCTGATTGTAAGCTGTAACATTACCTTTGCCATTCATTCATTTTTACTTAAACAAACAAATGAAGATGAAATGTACCTTTGTGCACATGAACAGATTATCTGAATCCATTCCATGCATATGATGAAGGCAACCTATCCTGGCTGGTAAAGTTTCCTTGAATGGTCTAAAATATATATCTTTTATAGGATCAGTGCATACTTACTCAAAAGTTCATGTCCTACGTTGTTTTTACCTCAGTATTAAAAAAAATTCTGAAAAATTTAAACTTGAAAAATCAACTGATATAATAATAGGCAGTAGCTGAAGCAGAAGCTGCTACACTATCAATTGCTAAGCGAGCAATACCTGATGCTTCTTCAATAGCCGAGGCAAACGAAATACTACGTGGTAACTGGCTTAAAGTGATTGAAGACCACCATGTTAAATTTGGTAACCTGGCTATAAAGATATTATTCATATCGGTTGCTCTGTAGGAGTTAGCACAAGATATTTAGCTGCCAAGTTTCCCTCTGCTAATGTCACTATAAGTGCATTCAGTAACAACACAGGCAGTGTTCAAAAGTTTTCATTACACTTAACCATCACATTTAACCATGATCATGTGAACTAATTATTCAAGTCCAAGGAATCATAAATATATAAATTTCGCGTTCCTTCTATAACAAAATAAGATCAAATTAATATTCTTCTTCAACTAGCCATATAAGTCATATATTTCAAATGCAGTAGAGGTTTCCAAGTAGCTGTGGTATATAGTTTTCATTACACTATTCATTATTCTAGTAAACTCGTTGACTTTTGACCACCTTCCAAAGTTTGGAAACTTTGGATATTATCAATTTATTTGTAAACTTGCCAGTAAGATACAGTTATATCTTCAATCTTAAATTTGTCTCCATGTTCCAAGATCATGGAAACCTACCCATATAATTATAAAAATAGAAGAAAATGTATCCTTTTAAAAGCGATGGGTAAGGTTGGGTACTAAGCAATTCAAGATTCTATGCAGCCTACTCACGTTATTAATATTCAGAATAAATAATCAATATCCTCTACCAATTTTTTTAATCAAGATTCTATGCAGCCTACTCCGTAACAATTTGTTGACACATGGTGATCACTCCATTCTATTGGACTGAAATCAGCAATAATGTCATTTAATGGAAATAAAAGGTTTTTATAACAAAATATATGACCATACTAAGAATAATGAGTTGTTACAACAACTGAACTCTTGATTTATATATAAAACTTTGTTTTTTCTTATGAAGGAATGCATATTTACTAGTTGAATGGATATTTCATGAATTAAGTGCACTCATGTCTTTATTGCATGTTGTATAATTGGATAAGTGTAGCTATCATGTTGAATTGATTTTTAGGTCTGATCAAGATTGGATCAGTACTCTGCCCATTTCTGGACCTATTTACTATATTGACAGAGGTGGCATCATCATCTTGATTCGCCATGATGGGTCAAGAACCCTACTGTCTGAAATCTTGATCAGTGAAGCAGCACCTTGGCGAGGCAATGATAATTTTGCAGCCAATAGTTATGGATGCAGAGCAATCAAGTGAGAAGATCTTGATCAAGAAGATGATGCTTTTGGCAAGGCAGTGATAATACTGCAGCCAAAGTGGACTCTAGTGATCAAGATCAGTGCAACCAGATGAGGAGATGAAGATTTCTAATCTGATCCTCTTCTAGTATGGCACAGTTTGCAAGAATTGGTAAGAATTTGATATTAAGATGATCAAGAGATCGGTATACCCCCTGTGATGATAATGCTCTGAGGGGAGAAGGATAAAAATCACCTTTTTTTTGATTGATAATTGCCTTTCGACTATACTAGCTCTGATACCATGAAATGAAAGATGAATTTTATTAATCTCACTGCTGCTATTTCTCGAAATTGAATCCAGTTTCAATATTCTTCTCCCTTCTTCAGAATCTATGTCTACAAGGTATGGTGCCCTGTAAAATGATATCGTAACCGCAAATTCCTACATTTGCACATCACCATCAGATATGTCAGTTAAGAGTAATTTTGAGCCTGTTTGGTATAAACTTATTTTAAATCTTCTAATTTGAATTATAATTTTTAAGTACTTTTGAGTGAACACTAAATAATAAATGTGCCTCAATAGAAAAGTTGAATTTTTCTAAAATTTTAGTTCTAAAATTTGAAATTTATGACCTGTCAACTTATATGCTGATTTTAAGTCTAAAATTTGTTGTATTTGATGATGTTGTATGGAGGAGGTGGCAGACGTGCAGTAGGTCATATGGTAGATGTGATGTAGTTATGTGGGTTATTGATGTTGCATTGATGTGCACAGTTGCACAGTAATTTGAAGGGGTATGCAGTAGTTGAAGGTAGTGTGCAACAGAGAAGTGGGGTGAGCAGAGTGTTTCAGCAGTAAAGAGGTGGTGATGAGGTGCACTGGAGTGACAGAAGGCTGTTAAGGTTTATGTATGTCTGAATGGTTTGTATGAGTGGTTTGTAGAGGGAATTGGTAAATGCACAGTGAAGTGATGTTGCATGAGCAGTTTAGTTGAATGAACAGTGAGTTGTAGTTCTTGAATGGCTAGAGAAGGCAGTATTGCACAGGGAAATGGAAGGTTGATAGTATTGTTTGTATGTAGGTGACAGATGAATGTTAGTATGTAGCAGCGATGTGTAGTGCACATGCACAGTTGCACTTGCACAGTTGAAATAGTAGAGATGTTGTTTGAAGGAAAGTTATGGTTGTATGAAGTTATGGCTGATGGTCTGTGCACACTGGGTGAAGTAGATGGCAGTGGGATGTTGTAGAAAAGGTGTTGATCAAAGGGGTGTTTGATGTCAGAAATGTTGGCAGAATTGTTTATGATGGTGGAAATGTTGAGGCAATGAGGGATGAGTGGTGTGCAACAATGAAATGAAAATGAACGTATGAACCATTATTTTGTATAGATTATTAACACTTCAATTGTTATGTGTTTATTTTGGTATTATGTTATTCAGTTTGTATTTGCCATCAAATTTAATTTTGAATGATTGTAATATTGTATGCAATAATTGTTTGTTATAATCAATAATATATATATATATATATATATATATATGTGTGTGTGTGTGTGTGTATGTATGTACACTGTAATAATGGTTTCTGAGAATGGCTTTTTTGCATCAGGTATGAATAGCTGATGCAGTAGAGGGATTAGTTTGCATCGGTTGTTATAAAAAACCGATGCAACAAGTTACTTTGTTGCATCGGTTTTCATTACAACCGATGCAACATGGGGGCTGTGTTCAAGCAACCAACCATGATATTTTGCATCAGTTGTTAGTAACAACCGATGCAAAAAGGACCTTTTTGCATCAGTTTCAGAACTGATGCAAAAGTGTTAAGCCTGTTGCATCGGTTGCATATGCATCGATTGTTGAACTGATGCAAAAGGGGGGTAAACAACCGATGCAAATGGCCTGTTTTGTAGTAGTGATACCATATGGTGAAATTCAAGTATTTACTAAAAGCTAGTAAATATCACTTATTACGAATACTACTAGAAAACCTAAACTACATTCTCATAAGGATCTAGCAACCACTTGTCGCATAGCAGAAAAATATACAACTCTAAAGTGTAAAATACTTCCTAATAGAAATCAAATGAATTTAACCAAGGCATCCCATAATACCCGATGAAATTCGAGTATTTGCTAATGGGCTAGTAAGTTCCACTCAATCATTCTATTCAATGGGTTATACCATACTCGATGAAGTCTTATACGAAAGCATTTAAACCAATCGATGACACTAAGTCGATTATTAGTACTTCTCAAATTATAGAATTAAGGTTCTCGAAACATTTATTTAATTTTTCACTTATTAAAATTTTTCGTTATTCCAAATTGTTCCAATTTTATTTACTTTATGAACTAACATTTTCCATTTTTTGAATCCATATTGATAGTTAAATTTACATAAAGTGGTATTGTTCAGGAATCATATTTTAAAACCATATATATATTTAAGTAATCACTTATTCTCTAAAACCCGATTTATTACTCTTAGAAATGTCCAAATTAGTATTTGTACACTAGTATAAAACAACTTATGTTTATACTTCAAAACCATGATTCTAAATCCCATAACATTTTATTTAATAAATTAAATTTATATTTCACAAAACATATTTTTAAATCCATAACTATTTATACTAGTAATACTAAAAATAAATATAAATATTTGATAAAACTATTTATAAAAGAGATTAGGCCAATTTATAAAACAAGTTTAATATTTATAGCTTTAATAAACTCTCCTTATCAAATTATTGGTATTTATAACTAAATATTTATCTATATAAATTAATAGATATATCTCTATTTAAGTCCAAAGCTTTGAGTCAAATGATTTAAAATCCACAAACACATTAGAATTCATTATGACTAAATATTAGATTATCACAAGGTTTTAGTCAGGAGCAAACACCATAGAGTTCTAACTCTTAACTATATACCAAATCAAACTTATAATATAAATTTATTATTGTAAATATATATTTATATATAACCAACTACCAAAATAATCACTCCAACATCTGGGCACAACATTACAAACACAACAACATTCAAACGGGTTCAAGCAATGGGTTGGGAATATACCGGTCATTTTAACCGCTTCACCAATTACAACTTAGTCACAAGTTTCAGTTTTAAAATGAAATTTTGACCCTTTAAATCACATAATTTTATAAAACTTACAACGTGAAAGTTGTAGCACAAAGTTTAAGATTTTCATAACTTTAAATATTATATAAATCCGATGAAAAGAGAAAGTTATGCTTAAATTACTAATAATGTTTATCACAGAAATTTGACAGGGCAGAGACAATTACTCTTTTAAAAACCTGATTTTGAAAAATAATTCTTCAAAATATGAGAAAGTAATTAAAATAAAAAAATTTCCTTAGGAAATTATATTTCTACTACAAAAAGTTTCAACATAATTGGATTAATCAATCAAAAGTTATGTTCATTTTACTCTCAGGTGTTAACTCGGAAAATTGGAAATGACTGTGCTATGACATCAGTTTCAAACTTAATTTTGACCCTTTTAAACATAGTATTTCGAAAAATGATAAAAACATAACTTATAGCTTATTTAAATATCTTTCTACTGCAAAAGGAATAAACCAATTCGGATCATTTTACACAGAGATATTGTTGTTTTACTACAGCAATGTTCACAAATAAATTTCAGCAACCACTTTGGAAATTTCAACAATTCAATCATATTACTCAAACCATTCAACTATTTAGTGATACTTATCACTCAATCCAAAAGATGAAGAAAGCTTGCTAATTGCTGAACAACAAAGCTTTGAACACTCTATTGCTATTCTCATCTTCTAGAACTCCTATATCTCTATTAAAATACCAAAAATCCCTCTCATACCAATAATTTCAGAAATCACAAACTAAAATAAACATTAAATAAATGGTAGAATTGAGTAGAGGAGATTGAAAGAAGTCTTAATCATATCTCCTTTTGATTTTAGGATTTTTCTATGAATTGATCTTGATTTTCTAAGACCTAGGTTTTGAGTTTCTATTTCATGTTTTTTTTCTTGCTGAGTAATTGTGTACGTATAGTAGAGATGAGAATGTGGGATTAAATCTCTAAAGGAAGTGATAACTATCATATTTCCTTCCTTAAGGCTGATGGGCTTATCCTAAGACAAAGGCCCAAACAAAAACAATAAATAGAAATATACTTAACAAATTTCTATTTAACCCAATAAGCACTAATTTAAATCAAGTCTTGTTTATTATCTCCTAAGACTAATTAAAGTGATTAACAAAAGATAAGTTAATCATTTAGCACATTTTTAATCGTTATCTTTTTTTTAAATAATTACTATCCCATTATATTTGATAATCAAAAAGAAATCGAATTTGACAAATTCAATTTTTATATTATCTTACTGATAATTTATTTTAATTATAAAATGCTAAGAATTGATAATGAAATCAATTATTCAAAAGAAAAAATTAATTTCATATTTTATATTATAAATATTAATTAACCATAATTAATCATAATTAATTAGGCAATTATCAACAGGGTTGTTACAGACTTTCCCCCTTAAAGAAATTGCGTCCCCACAATTCCATTAATGGAAGAAATCCATAATATAAATTTCCTCCTAAAATAATTATTTGTTAACCGGTTTCTAATTTCATTTCCAAAATCACTCAATTAATATTACTCCAAACTATAACACTAAACTCAAGTTTTTAGTTTTCAAAATTTCTCAAAAATATTCTAATACCTCAAATTTACTGAAAATTTTGCCAGCGTCTCCTTTGCGCGGCTAGCATTTCAAAAATTTACAATATGAATATAATTACATAATATACATCTCATCTCAATGATGAGGCATCCCGTAGGGAAAAACATTAAAATGCGATATGTAATCCGAGATACATACCATATATTTGAAATATTAGCGAGTTCACTAATATTCCTTAAGCAAACAATTTATAATTTTAAAAGATATCTATTTAACTTCGGATACCTACACCTATCTCAAAAATTTATATTAGTATTTAATATCAAATTCATATCATATAGAAGATATTAACAATTCATGATTACACTTTAGCTAGATTGACATCATAATATTCCATAACACAAAAAAAAATCGTACTCAAATTTCCAAGTTTTAATTATTAATTATGTCAAAATGTCACGTTCGATGTTTAGGAACCCCTATCGTTAACATGGCGTCCCACACATCGATCAGAACTCTTAAACAATGTCTGGGTAAGTCAACACAATAGATAATCACAAGTTTAGACGCATTTGTTTTATTTCCACTAAAATCCAAGCATCCAATTTTAAATAAATGCAAGCAAACAATCAATTCCCATCAACCAATCAACCAAAATATACATAATCACTTACAGTGGAACAATTCAATGTCTGAAATTCCGCTCTGCAACTCTGATTATCCGTAGATCATTTAAATATCAAACTTATTTACTTAAATTTTCCAAATTTTCTATTAAAAGAAAATAGTTCATTTTAATTTAAATCATACCAATTAAATTTCAAAATTTTCTTAACTCAAAAATATTTTACTCATTATTAATAAAAGGTTTTAACTGTCAAAAATTCCAATTTGTCAAAATAATTTTTTTTAAATCAATTTGTAGCCCAAATGATTATCCCGATAATTATTTAATATTCCTATGCCTACTTAGATAATTAATATAACTATCTACCACACACCCTAGAGGATAGGACTCTAAGTCATCTTAGTCTCAGATCCGTGATATTATATGTTATAATGTTCTGACACAACTCTGATACAAACTATAACGACCCCACCACGATACCCGGATTAGCAAAGAATATTACAAGTAATATAGTCTGCTAATCCGGAGAATACTGCTTTTTAAGGGCGATCGAATGTGAATAGATCTTTATACTAACACTGACACATCATTTATACCTTTTCACTGAATATCTGAACTGAATTTGACGTGTGCAATATTAATACAAAGTAATAGACACACCAATTTCTCAGAATCAAAACAATATATCACATAGATAACAGTCACAGATCGCAACAAAATAAATCTCAACTTACACACATACAAATTTTGAGTTTACAAAATGAAATACTAAACTCGATTGTTATACAAGTTTAACATTTCTCTAATCTCAATTGTACATCTTATAAACATATTCACAAGTTTCCTAAATGAGACAAACTAAAAAGTCGAAAGTGTTTATCTCATTGCTAGCTCAAACATCCAAATGTCAACTTATCTTGTAATCCTGTAACCTGAAAAGTCTCGGTCCGACCCGAGTAAACTAACACCCGGGTCAGACTATCTCTAAATATCTAATAGGGTGAGAACAATATATAGCACAAAAAAACATATAAATAAATACAGATGTTCAGGATTGAATTCACAGAACAAATCACAATATCTCTAAGCACACAAATATCAACGATTAACTCAGTATAGGGTTATAAATTTACATCACAAAAACGAACTAGTCACTAAACACAAAATAACAGAATTAACTTAACATCCATCACAAGACACAAGAACATATATTTATTTCACGAACACACGACACAAGAATATTTTTTTATTTCACAAACAAAAGACACAAGAATATATATATTTATTTCACGAACATAGAGTAGTCACAAAATCCAAATATCCAGAATCCAAGAGAACATAATCCAAACTGATCGTAATGATCGTCCAAAACAATCACAATGATTGTACTCAAAACCCATGGCAAACAAACAAACAAATTGGTATCACTCGAACCGATCCGATACCAAGGATCGTACTCAGACCGGGAACACAGAATCACAGAATGATCTCAAAGATAGTACATACCGATCAAGGTGATCGTAGAAACAATGACTCAATAAATCGAGATTTATTTAATATTATTATATTATTGTGTTTGAAAAGAAATCCAGGAATAAACTTCTTAAGGATCTAGCAGCCACTTGCCGCACACTAAAATAGAGTAAATTCTAAAGTGCCAAATACTATCACCTTCAGTAATCACTAGAATTTAACCAATACGTCCCATACCGTATGGTGAAATTCAAGTATTTTCTAAAAGCTATTAAATATCACTTATTATGGATACTACTAGAAAACATGAACTACATTCTCTTATGGATCTAGCAACCACTTGTCGCACACCAGAAGAGCATACAACTCTAAAGTGTAAAATACTTCCTAATAGCAATCAAACGAACTTAACAAAGGCATCCCATACTACTTGGTGAAATTCGAGTATTTGCTAATGGGCTAGTAAGTTCCACTCAAATATTCTATTCAATGAGTTATACCATATTCGACGAAGTCTTATTCGAAAGCATTTAAACCAATCGATGACACTAAGTCGATTATTAGTACTTCTCAAATTATAGAATTAAGGTTCTCAAAACATTTATTCAATTTTTCAGTTATTAAAATTTTACATTATTCCAAATTGTTCCAATTTTATTTACTTTATGAACTAAGATTTTCCATTTTCCGAATCCATATTGATAGTTAAATTTCCATAAAGTTGTATTGTTCAGGAATCATATTTTAAAACCATATATATTTAAGTAATCACTTATTCTCTAAAACCTAATTTATTACTCTTAGAAATGTCCAAATTAGTATTTGTACACTGGTATAAAACAACTTATGTTTATACTTCAAAACCATGTTTCTAAATCTCATAATATTTTATTTAATAAATTAAATTTATATTTCACAAAACAAATTTTTTAATCCATAACTATTTATACTAGTAATACTCGATATAAATATAAATATTTGATAAAACTATTTATAATAGAAATTAGGCCAATTTATAAAACAAGTTTAATATTTACAACTTTAATAAACTCTCCTTATCAAATTATTGGTGTTTATAACTAAATATTTATCTATATAAATAAATAGATATATCTCTATTTAAGTCCAAAGCTTTGAATTAAATGACTCAAAATCCACAAACACATTAGAATTCATTATGACTAAATATTAGATTATCACAAGATTTTAGTCAGGAGCTAACAAAGTAGAGTTCTAACTCTTAACTATATACCAAATCAAACTTATAATATAAATTTATTATTGTAAATATATATTTACATATAATCTACTACCAAAATAATAACTCCAACATCTGCGCACAACATTACAAACACAACAGCACTCAAACGGGTCCAAGCAATGGGTCGGGAATGCACTGGTCATTTCCACCGCTTCACCTATTATAACTCAATCACAAGTTTCAGTTTTAAAATGAAATTTCGACCCTTTAAATCACATAATTTTAGAAAACTTACAACATGAAAGTTGTAGCACAAAGTTTAGGATTTCGATAACTTGAAATATTATCAAAATCCGATAAGAAATGAGAAAGTTATGGTTAAATTACTAACAATGTTTAGCAAAGAAATTTAACAGGGTGGAGACTATTACTCTGTTAAAAACCATATTTTTGACGAAAAAATCTTCGAAATATGAGAAAATAATTAAATTAAAAGTTCTTCCTTAGGAAATTATATTTCTACTGCAAAAAGATTCAACACAATTAGATTTATCAATCAAAAGTTATGTCCATTTTACTCTTAGGTATTAACTCGTAAAATTGGGAATGACTGTGCTATGACATCAGTTTCAAACTTAATTTTGACCCTTTTAAACATGGTATTTCGAAAAATGATAAAAACGGAACTTATAGCTTATTTAAATATCTTTCTAGTGCAAAAAGAATGATCCAATTCGGATCATTCTACACAGAGATATTGCTGTTTTACTACAGCAATGTTCACAAATAAATTTCAGCAACCACTTTGCAAATTTAAACAATTCAATCAAATCACTCAAACCATTCAACTATTTAGTGATACTTATCACTCAATTCAGAGGATTAACACTTAATAGAGATAGATATGTGAGTTTGGAACTCACCTCTAATTCAACAGATGAAGAAAGCTTGCTAATTGCTGAACAACAAAGCTTTGAACAATCTATTACTATTCTCATCTTCTACAACTCCTATATCTCCATTAAAATACCAAAAATCTCTCTCCTACCAATAATTTCAGAAATCACAAACTAAAATAAACCTTAAATAAATGGTAGAATGAATAGAGGAGATGAAAAGAAGTCTTACCCATATCTCCTTTTGATTTTAGGATTTTTCTATGAATTGATCTTGATTTTCTAAGACCTAGGTTTGGAGTTTATTTTTCATGTTGTTGTTTTTTTCTTTCTGAGTAACTGTGTAAGTACAGTAGAGATGAGAATGAGGGATTAAGTCTCTAAGAGAAGTGATAACTATCATATTTCCTTCCTAAAAGCTAGTGGGCTTATCCTAAGACAAAGGCCCAAAAAAAACAATAAATAGAAATATACTTAACAAATTTCTATTTAACCCAATAAAGACTAATTTAAATCAAGTCTTGTTTATTATCACCTAACACTAATTAAAGTGATTAACAATAGATAAGTTAATCATTTTGCCCATTTTTAATCGTTATCTTTTTTTAATAATTACTATCCCATTATATTTGATAATCAAAAATAAATCCAATATGACAAAATCAATTTTTATATTATCATCCGATAATTTATTTTAATTATCAAATGCTAAGAATTGATAATCAAATCAATTATTCAAAAAAAAATTAATTTCATAATTTATATTATAAATATTAATTAACCATAATTAATCGTAATTAATTAGGCAATTAACAACATGGTTGTTACAGACTTCCCCTCTTAAAAAATTGCGTCCCCGCAATTCCCTTAATGGAAGAAATCCATAATATAAATTTCCTCTCAAAATAATTATTTGTTAACTGTTTTATAATTTCATTTCCAAAATCACTTAATTAATATTACTCCAAATTATAACACTAAACTCATGTTTTTAGTTTTCAAAATTTCTCAAAATTCTAAAAAATATTCTAACGCCTCAAATTTACAAAAAAAATTGCCAGCGTCTGCTTTGCGCAGCTAGCATTTCAAAAATTTACAATATGAATATAATTACATAATATACATCTCATCTCAATGATAAGGCATCCCGTAGGGAAAACATTAAAATGCGATATGTAATCCGAGATACATACCTTATATTTGAAATATTAGCGAGTTTGATAATATTCCTTAAGCAATCAATTTATAATCTTTTAAAAGATATGTATTTAACTTCAATTACCTGCACCTATCTCAAAAATTCATATTAGTATTTAATATTAAATTCATATCATAAAGAAGATATTAACAATTCATGATTACACTTTAGCTAGATTGACATCATAATATTCCATAACACACAAAAAAATTCGTACTTAAATTTCCAAGTTTTAATTATTACTTATGTCAAAATGTCACATTCGATGTTAATGAACCCCTATCGATAACATGGTGTCCCACACATTGATCAGAATCCTTAAACAACGTCCGGATAAGTCAACACAATGGATAATCACAAGTTTAGACGCATTTGTTTTATTTCCACTAACATCCAAGCAAAATAACTACAAGCAAACAATCAATTCTTATCAACAAAAATATACATAATCACTTACAGCGGAACAATTCAATGTCTGAAATTCCGTCGTGCAACTCTGATTATCCCTAGATCATTTAAATATCAAACTTATTTAATCAAATTTTCCAAATTTTCTATTATAAGAAAATAGTTCATTTTAATTTAATTCATACCTATTAAATTTCAAAATTTTCTTAACTCTAAAATATTTTACTTATTATTCACTAAAGGTTTTAAATGTCACAAATTCCAGTTTGTCAAATTAATTTTTTTTTAAATCAATTTGCAGCCCAAATGATTATCCCGATAATTATTTAATATTCCTATCCCTACTTAGATAATTAATATAACTATCAACCACACACCCCAGAGGATAGGACTCTTAGTCATCTAAGTCTCAGATCCGTGATATTATATGTTATAATGTTCTGATATGGCTCTATTACCAACCGTAACGACCCCAACGCGATACCCAGATTAGCAAAGAATATTACAAGTATATATAGTCTGCTTATCCATAGAATACGGCTTTTTAAGGGCGATCGAATGTGAATATATCTTTATACTAACACTGACACATCATTTATAACTTTTCACTGAACATCTGAACTGAATTTGACGTGTACAGTATTAATACGAAGTAATAGATACATCGATTTCTCAGAATCAGAACAATATATCACATAAATAACAGTCACATATCACAGCGGAATAAATCTCAACTTACACATATACAAATTTTGAGTTTTCAAAATAAAATAATAAACTCGACCGTATATATGTTTAACAATTCTCTAATCTCAATTGTACATCTTATAAACATATTCACAAATTTCCTAAATGAGATAAATTAAAGAGTCAAAAGTGTTTATCTCCTTGCTAGCTCAAACATTCAAATTTCAACTTATCCTGTATTCCTGTAACCTGAATAGTCTCGGTTTGAACCAAGAAAAATAACACCCGGGTCAGACTATCTCTGAATATCTAATAGGGTGAGAACAAGATATAGCACAAAAAAAACAAACATATAAATAAATACAGATGTTCAGGATTGAATTCACAGAACAAAACACAATATCTCTAAGCACACAAAAATCAATGATCAACTTAGTATAGGGTTATAAATTTACTTCACAAACACGAACTAGTCACTAAACAAAACATAACAGAATTAACTTAACATCCATCATAAGGGAGAAGAACATATATTTATTTTACGAACACACGACACAAGAATATATGTTTATTTCACAAACACAAGACACAAGAATATATATACTTATTTCACGAACACAGAACAGTCACAAAATCCAAATATCCAGAATCCAAGAGATTTTAATCCAAACCGATCGTAATGATCGTCCAAAATAATCACAATGATTGTACTCAAAACCCATGGCAAACAAACAAACAAATTGGTATCACTCGAACCGATCCGATACCAAGGATCGTACTCAGACCGGGAACACAGAATCACAGAATGATCTCAAAGATAGTCCATACCAATCAAGGTGATCGTAGAAACCATGACTCGATAAATCGAGATTTATTTAATATTATTATATTATTATGTTTGAAAAGGAATCGAGGAATAAACTTCTTAAGGATCTAGCAGCCACTTGCCGCACACCAAAAGAGAGTAAATTTTAAAGTGCCAAGTACTATCACCTTCAGTAATCACTATAATTTAACCAATACGTCCCATACCGTATGATGAAAATCAAGTTTACTAAAAGCTAGTAAATATCACTTATTACGGATAATACTAGAAAACACGAACTACATTCTCTTAAGGATCTAACAACCACTTGTCGCACATCAGAAGAGAATACAACTCTAAAGTGTAAAATACTTCCTAATAGTAATCAAACGAATTTAACCAAGGCATCCCATACTACCCAGTGAAATTCGAGTATTTGCTAATGGGCTAATAAGTTCCACTCAAACATTCTATTCAATGAGTTATACCATATTCGACGAAGTCTTATTCAAAAGCATTTAAACCAATCGATGATACTAAGTTGATTATTAGCACTTCTCAAATTATAAAATTAAGGTTCTCAAAACATTTATTTAATTTTTCACTTATTAAAATTTTCTGTTATTCCAAATTGGTCCAATTTTATTTACTTTATGAACTAAGATTTTCCATTTTCCGAATCCATATTGATGGTAAAATTTCCATAAAGTTGTATTGCTCAGGGCATAACATTACAACCACAACAACACTCAAACGGGTTCAAGCAATGGGTCGGGAATGCACCGGTCATTTCAACCGCTTCACCAATTACAACTCAGTCACAAGTTTCAATTTTAAAATGAAATTTCGGCCCTTTAAATCACATAATTTATGAAAACTTACAACATGAAAGTTGTAGCACAAAGTTTAAGCTTTCCAGAACTTTAATTATTATCAAAATCTAATAAGAAATGAGAAAGTAATGCTTAAATTACTAACAATGTTTAGCGTAGAAATTTGACAGGGTAGAGACTATTACTCTGTTAAAAACCCGATTTTTGACCCAAAACTCTTCGAAATATGAGAAAGTAATTAAAACAAAAGTTATTCCTTAGAAAATTATCTTTCTACTGCAAAAATATTTAACACAATTGAATTTATCAATCAATTGTTATTTCCAATTTACTCTCAGGTATTAACTCGGAAAATTGGGAATGACTGTGGTATGACATCAGTTTCAAACTTAATTTTGACCCTTTTAAACATGGTATTTCGAAAAATGATAAAAACAGAACTTATAGCTTATTTAAATATCTTTCTAGCGCAAAAAGAATGAACCAATTCAGATCATATTACATATGGATATTGTTGTTTTACTACAACAATGTTCACAAATAAATTTCAGCAACCACTTTGCAAATTTCAACAATTCAATCAAATTACTCAAACCATTCAACTATTAATTGATACATATCACTCAATTCAAAGAATTAAGACTTAATAGAGATAGATATGTGAGTTTGCAACTCACTTCTAATCCAAAAGATGAAGAAAGCTAGCTAATTGTTGAACAACAAAGCTTTGGACACTCTATTGCTATTCTCGTCTTCTACAACTCCTATATCTCCATTAAAATACCAAAAATCTCACTCCTACCAATAATTTCAGAAATCACAAACTAAAATAAACCTTAAATAAATGGTAGAATGAATAGAGAAGATGAAAAGAAGTCTTACCCATATCTCCTGTTGATTTTAAGATTTTTCTATGAATTGATCTTGATTTTCTAAGACCTAGGTTTTCTAAGAATAAATCTTGATTTTCTAAGATGAAAAATAACACCCGGGTCAGACTATCTCTGAATATCTAATAGGGTGAGAACAAGATATAGCACAAAAAAAACAAACATATAAATAAATACAGATGTTCAGGATTGAATTCACAGAACAAAACACAATATCTCTAAGCACACAAAAATCAATGATCAACTTAGTATAGGGTTATAAATTTACTTCACAAACACGAACTAGTCACTAAACAAAACATAACAGAATTAACTTAACATCCATCATAAGGGAGAAGAACATATATTTATTTTACGAACACACGACACAAGAATATATGTTTATTTCACAAACACAAGACACAAGAATATATATACTTATTTCACGAACACAGAACAGTCACAAAATCCAAATATCCAGAATCCAAGAGATTTTAATCCAAACCGATCGTAATGATCGTCCAAAATAATCACAATGATTGTACTCAAAACCCATGGCAAACAAACAAACAAATTGGTATCACTCGAACTGATCCGATACCAAGGATCGTACTCAGACCGGGAACACAGAATCACAGAATGATCTCAAAGATAGTCCATACCAATCAAGGTGATCGTAGAAACCATGACTCGATAAATCGAGATTTATTTAATATTTTTATATTATTATGTTTGAAAAGGAATCGAGGAATAAACTTCTTAAGGATCTAGCAGCCACTTGACGCAAACCAAAAGAGAGTAAATTTTAAAGTGCCAAATACTATCACCTTAAGAAATCACTAGAATATAACCAATACGTCCCATACCGTATGATGAAATTCAAGTATTTACTAAAAGCTTGTAAATATCACTTATTACGGATACTACTAGAAAACACGAACCACATTCTCTTAAGGATCTAACAACCACTTGTCGCACACCAGAAGAGAATACAACTCTAAAGTGTAAAATACTTCCTAATAGTAATCAAACGAATTTAACCAAGGCATCCCATACTACCCGGTGAAATTCGAGTATTTGCTAATGGGCTCGTAAGTTCCACCCAAACATTCTATTCAATGAGTTATACCATATTCGACGAAGTCTTATTCAAAAGCATTTAAACCAATCGATGATACTAAGTTGATTATTAGCACTTCTCAAATTATAAAATTAAGCTTCTCAAAACATTTAATTAATTTTTCACTGATTAAAATTTTCTGTTATTCCAAATTGTTCCAATTTTATTTACTTTATGAACTAAGATTTTCCATTTTCCGAATCCATATTGATGGTTAAATTTCCATAAAGTTGTATTGCTCAGGGCACAACATTACAAACACAACAACACTCAAACGGGTTCAAGCAATGGGTCGGGAATGCACCGGTCATTTCAACCGCTTCACCAATTACAACTCAGTCACAAGTGTCAGTTTTAAAATAAAATTTCGACCCTTTAAATCACATAATTTATGAAAACTTACAACATGAAAGTTGTAGCACAAAGTCTAAGCTTTCTAGAACTTTAATTATTATCAAAATATGATAAGAAATGAGAAAGTAATGCTTATATCACTAACAATGTTTAGCATAGAAATTTGACAGGGCAGAGACTATTACCCTTTTAAAAACCCGATTTTTGACCCAAAACTCTTCGAAATATGAGAAAGTAATTAAAACAAAAGTTATTCCTTAGAAAATTATCTTTCTACTGCAAAAAGATTAAACACAATTGAATTTATCAATCAGATGTTATGTCCAATTTACTCTTAGGAATTAACTCAGAAAATTGGGAATGACTGTGCTATGATATCAGTTTCAAACTTAATTTTGACCCTTTTAAACATGGTATTGCGAAAAATGATAAAAGCAGAACTTATAGCTTATTTAATTATCTTTCTACTGCAAAAAGAATGAACCAATTCAGATTAAATTACATATAGATATTGTTGTTTTACTACAGCAATGTTCACAAATAAATTTCAGCAACCACTTTGCTAATTTCAACAATTCAATCAAATTACTCAAACCATTCAACTATTAATTGATACATATCACTCAATTCAAAGAATAAGACTTAATAGAGATAGATATGTGAGTTTGCCACTCACTTCTAATCCAAAAGATGAAGAAAGCTTGCTAATTGTTGAACAACAAAGCTTTGAACACTCTATTGCTATTCTCATCTTCTACAACTCCTATATCTCAATTAAAATACCAAAAATCTCTCTCCTACCAATAATTTCAAAAATCACAAACTAAAATAAACCTTAAATAAATGGTAGAATGAATAGAGAAGATGAAAAGAAGTCTTACCCATATCTCCTTTTGATTTTAGGATTTTTCTATGAATTGATTTTGATTTTCTAAGACCTAGGTTTTGAGTTTATATTTCATGTTGTTTTTTTTTCTTTCTGAGTAACTTTGTAAGTAGAGTAGAGATGAGAATGAGGGATTAAGTCTCTAAGGGAAGTGATAACTATCATATTTCCTTCCTAAAGGCTAGTGGGCTTATCCTAAGACAAAGGCCCAAACAAAAACAATAAATAGAAATATACTTAACAAATTTCTATTTAACCCAATAAGGACTAATTTAAATCAAGCCTTGTTTATTATCACCTAACACTAATTAAAGTGATTAACAAAAGATAAGTTAATCATTTAGCCCATTTTTAATCGTTATCTTTTTTTAATAATTACTATCCCATTATATTTGATAATCAAAAATAAATCCAATTTGACAAATTCAATTTTTATATTATCATACCGATAATTTATTTTAATTATCAAAGGCTAAGAATTGATAATCAAATCAATTATTCAAAAAAAATTAATTTCATAATTTATATTATAAATATTAATTAACCATAATTAATCGTAATTAATTAGGCAATTAACAACAGGGTTGTTACAGACTTCCCATCTTAGAAAAATTGCGTCCCCGCAATTCCCTTAATGGAAGAAATCCATAATATAAATTTCCTCTTAAAATAATTATTTGTTAACCGGTTTCTAATTTCATTTCCAAAATCACTTAATTAATATTACTCCAAATTATAACACTAAACTAATGTTTTTAGTTTTCAAAATTTCTCAAAATCTAAAAAATATTCTAACGCCTCAAATTTACAAAAAAATTTCCAGCGTCTCATTTGCGCAACTAGCATTTCAAAAATTTCCAATATGAATATAATTACATAATATACATCTCATCTCAATGATAAGGCATCCCGTAGGGAAAACATTAAAATGCGATATGTAATCCGAGATACATACCTTATATTTGAAATATTAGCGAGTTTGATAATATTCCTTAAGCAATCAATTTATAATCTTTTAAAAGATATCTATTTAACTTTGGATACCTGCACCTATCTCAAAAGTTCATATTAGTATTTAATATTAAATTCATATCATAAAGAAGATATTAAAAATTCATGATTACACTTTAGCTAGATTGACATCATAATATTCCATAACACACAAAAAAATTCGTACTTAAATTTCCAAGTTTTAATTATTACTTATGTCAAAATGTCACATTCGATGTTAATGAACCCCCATCGATAATATGGTGTCCCACACATTGATCAGAATCCTCAAACAACGTCCGGATAAGTCAACACAATGGATAATCACAAGTTTAGACGCATTTGTTTTATTTCCACTAAATCCAAGCATCCAATTTTAAATAAATGCAAGCAAACAATCAATTCCTATCAACCAAAATATACATAATCACTTACAGCGGAACAATTCAATGTCTGAAATTCCGCTGTGCAACTCTGATAATCCCTAGATCATTTAAATATCAAACTTATTTAAATAAATTTTCCAAATTTTCTATTATAAGAAAATAGTTCATTTTAATTTAATTCATACCAATTAAATTTCAAAATTTTCTTAACTCTAAAATATTTTACTCATTATTCACTAAAGGTTTTAAATGTCACAAATTCCAGTTTTTCAAATTATTATTTTTAAATCAATTTGCAGCCCAAATGATTATCCCGATAATTATTTAGTATTCCTATCCCTACTTAGATAATTAATATAACTATCAACCACACACCCCAGAGGATAGGACTCTTAGTCATCTAAGTTTCAGATCCGTGATATTATATGTTATAATGTTCTGACACGGCTCTATTACCAACCGTAACGACCCCACCGCGATACCCAGATTAGCAAAGAATATTACAAGTAATATAGTCTGCTTATCCGTAGAATATAGCTTTTTAAGGGCGATTGAATGTGAATATATCTTTATACTAACACTGACATGTCATTTATAACTTTTCACTGAACATCTGAACTGAATTTGACGTGTACAGTATTAATACGAAGTAATAGATACACCGATTTCTCAGAATCAGAACAATATATCACATAAATAACAGTCACATATCACAGCGGAATAAATCTCAACTTACACATATACAAATTTTGAGTTTTCAAAATGAAATAATAAACTCGACCGTTATACAAGTTTAACAATTCTCTAATCTCAATTGTACATCTTATAAACATATTCACAAATTTCCTAAATGAGATAAATTAAAGAGTCAAAAGTGTTTATCTCCTTGCTAGCTCAAACATCCAAATTACAACTTATCCTGTATTCCTGTAACCTGAAAAGTCTTGGTTTGACCCAAGCAAAATAACACCCGGGTCAGACTATCTCTGAATATCTAATAGGGTGAGAACAAGATATAACACAAAAAAACAAACATATAAATAAATACAGATGTTCAGTATTGAATTCACAAAACAAAACACAATATCTCTAAGCACACAAATATCAATGATCAACTTGGTATAGGGTTATAAATTTACTTCACAAACACGAACTAGTCACTAAACAAAACATAAAAGAATTAACTTAACATCCAGCATAAGGCACAAGAACATATATTTATTTCACGAACACACGACACGAGAATATATGTTTATTTCACAAACACAAGACACAAGAATATATATATACTTATTTCACGAACACAGAACAGTCACAAAATCCAAATATCCAGAATCCAAGAGATTTTAATCCAAACCGATCGTAATGATCATCCAAAACAATCACAATGATTGTACTCAAAACCCATGGCAAACAAACAAACAAATTGGCATCACTCGAACCAATCCGATACCAAGGATCGTACTCAGACCGGGAACATAGAATCACATAATGATCTCAAAGATAGTCCATACCGATCAAGGTGATCGTAGAAACCATGACTCGATAAATCGAGATTTATTTAATATTTTTATATTATTATGTTTGAAAAGGAATCGAGGAATAAACTTCTTAAGGATCTAGCAGCCACTTGCCGCAAACCAAAAGAGAGTAAATTTTAAAGTGCCAAATACTATCACCTTAAGAAATCACTAGAATATAACCAATACGTCCCATACCGTATGATGAAATTCAAGTATTTACTAAAAGCTTGTAAATATCACTTATTACGGATACTACTAGAAAACACGAACCACATTCTCTTAAGGATCTAACAACCACTTGTCGCACACCAGAAGAGAATACAACTCTAAAGTGTAAAATACTTCCTAATAGTAATCAAACGAATTTAACCAAGGCATCCCATACTACCCGGTGAAATTCGAGTATTTGCTAATGGGCTCGTAAGTTCCACCCAAACATTCTATTCAATGAGTTATACCATATTCGACGAAGTCTTATTCAAAAGCATTTAAACCAATCGATGATACTAAGTTGATTATTAGCACTTCTCAAATTATAAAATTAAGCTTCTCAAAACATTTAATTAATTTTTCACTGATTAAAATTTTCTGTTATTCCAAATTGTTCCAATTTTATTTACTTTATGAACTAAGATTTTCCATTTTCCGAATCCATATTGATGGTTAAATTTCCATAAAGTTGTATTGCTCAGGGCACAACATTACAAACACAACAACACTCAAACGGGTTCAAGCAATGGGTCGGGAATGCACCGGTCATTTCAACCGCTTCACCAATTACAACTCAGTCACAAGTGTCAGTTTTAAAATAAAATTTCGACCCTTTAAATCACATAATTTATGAAAACTTACAACATGAAAGTTGTAGCACAAAGTCTAAGCTTTCTAGAACTTTAATTATTATCAAAATATGATAAGAAATGAGAAAGTAATGCTTATATCACTAACAATGTTTAGCATAGAAATTTGACAGGGCAGAGACTATTACCCTTTTAAAAACCCGATTTTTGACCCAAAACTCTTCGAAATATGAGAAAGTAATTAAAACAAAAGTTATTCCTTAGAAAATTATCTTTCTACTGCAAAAAGATTAAACACAATTGAATTTATCAATCAGATGTTATGTCCAATTTACTCTTAGGAATTAACTCAGAAAATTGGGAATGACTGTGCTATGATATCAGTTTCAAACTTAATTTTGACCCTTTTAAACATGGTATTGCGAAAAATGATAAAAGCAGAACTTATAGCTTATTTAATTATCTTTCTACTGCAAAAAGAATGAACCAATTCAGATTAAATTACATATAGATATTGTTGTTTTACTACAGCAATGTTCACAAATAAATTTCAGCAACCACTTTGCTAATTTCAACAATTCAATCAAATTACTCAAACCATTCAACTATTAATTGATACATATCACTCAATTCAAAGAATAAGACTTAATAGAGATAGATATGTGAGTTTGCCACTCACTTCTAATCCAAAAGATGAAGAAAGCTTGCTAATTGTTGAACAACAAAGCTTTGAACACTCTATTGCTATTCTCATCTTCTACAACTCCTATATCTCAATTAAAATACCAAAAATCTCTCTCCTACCAATAATTTCAAAAATCACAAACTAAAATAAACCTTAAATAAATGGTAGAATGAATAGAGAAGATGAAAAGAAGTCTTACCCATATCTCCTTTTGATTTTAGGATTTTTCTATGAATTGATTTTGATTTTCTAAGACCTAGGTTTTGAGTTTATATTTCATGTTGTTTTTTTTTCTTTCTGAGTAACTTTGTAAGTAGAGTAGAGATGAGAATGAGGGATTAAGTCTCTAAGGGAAGTGATAACTATCATATTTCCTTCCTAAAGGCTAGTGGGCTTATCCTAAGACAAAGGCCCAAACAAAAACAATAAATAGAAATATACTTAACAAATTTCTATTTAACCCAATAAGGACTAATTTAAATCAAGCCTTGTTTATTATCACCTAACACTAATTAAAGTGATTAACAAAAGATAAGTTAATCATTTAGCCCATTTTTAATCGTTATCTTTTTTTAATAATTACTATCCCATTATATTTGATAATCAAAAATAAATCCAATTTGACAAATTCAATTTTTATATTATCATACCGATAATTTATTTTAATTATCAAATGCTAAGAATTGATAATCAAATCAATTATTCAAAAAAAAATTAATTTCATAATTTATATTATAAATATTAATTAACCATAATTAATCGTAATTAATTAGGCAATTAACAACAGGGTTGTTACAGACTTTCCATCTTAAAAAAATTGCAGCCCCGCAATTCCCTTAATGGAAGAAATCCATAATATAAATTTCCTCTTAAAATAATTATTTGTTAACCGGTTTCTAATTTCATTTCCAAAATCACTTAACTAATATTACTCCAAATTATAACACTAAACTAATGTTTTTAGTTTTCAAAATTTCTCAAAATTCTAAAAAATATTCTAACGCCTCAAATTTACAAATTTTTTTGCCAGCGTCTCCTTTGCGCAGCTAGCATTTCAAAAATTTATAATATGAATATAATTACATAATATACATCTCATCTCAATGATAAGGCATCCCGTAGGGAAAACATTAAAATGCGATATGTAATCCGAGATACATACCTTATATTTGAAATATTAGCGAGTTTGATAATATTCCTTAAGCAATTAATTTATAATCTTTTAAAAGATATCTATTTAACTTTGGATACCTGCACCTATCTCAAAAATTCATATTAGTATTTAATATTAAATTCATATCATAAAGAAGATATTAACAATTCATGATTACACTTTAGCTAGATTGACATCATAATATTCCATAACACACAAAAAAATTCGTACATAAATTTCCAAGTTGTAATTATTACTTATGTCAAAATGTCACATTCGATGTTAATGAACCCCTATCGATAACATGGTGTCCCACACATTGATCAGAATCCTTAAACAACGTCCGGATAAGTCAACACAATGGATAATCACAAGTTTAGACGCATTTGTTTTATTTCCACTAACATCCAAGCATCCGATTTTAAATAAATGCAAGCAAACAATCAATTCCTATCAACCAAAATATACATAATCACTTATAGCGGAACAATTCAATGTCTGAAATTCCGCTGTGCAACTCTGATTATCCCTAGATCATTTAAATATCAAACTTATTTAATTAAATTTTCCAAATTTTCTATTATAAGAAAATAGTTCATTTTAATTTAATTCATACCAATTAAATTTCAAAATTTTCTTAACTCTAAAATATTTTACTCATTATTCACTAAAGGTTTTAAATGTCACAAATTCCAGTTTTTCAAATTATTTTTTTTTAAATCAATTTGCAGCCCAAATGATTATCCCGATAATTATTTAATATTCCTATCCCTACTTAGATAATTAATATAACTATCAACCACACACACCAAAGGATAGGACTCTTAGTCATCTAAGTTTCAGATCTGTGATATTATATGTTATAATGTTCTGACATGGCTATATTACCAACCGTAACGACCCCACCGCGATACCCAGATTAGCAAAGAAATTACAAGTAATATAGTCTGCTTATCCGTAGAATACGGCTTTTTAATGGCGATCGAATGTGAATATATCTTTATACTAACACTGACACGTCATTTATACCTTTTCACTGAATATCTGAATTGAATTTGACGTGTACAGTATTAATACGAAGTAATAGATACACCGATTTCTCAGAATCAGAACAATATATCACATAAATAACAGTCACATATCATAGCGGAATAAATCTCAACTTACACATATACAAATTTTGAGTTTTAAAAATGAAATAATAAACTCGACTGTTATACAAGTTTAACAATTCTCTAATCTCAATTGTACATCTTATAAACATATTCACAAATTTCCTAAATGAGATAAATTAAAAAGTCAAAAGTGTTTATCTCCTTGCTAGCTCAAACATCCAAATTTCAACTTATCCTGTATTCCTGTAACCTGAAAAGTCTCGGTCTGACCCAAGCAAAATAACACCCGGGTCAGACTATCTCTGAATATCTAATAGGGTGAGAACAAGATATAGCACAAAAAAACAAACATATAAATAAATACAGATGTTCAGGATTGAATTCACAGAGCAAAACACAATATCTCTAAGCACACAAATATCAATGATCAACTTAGTATAGGGTTATAAATTTACTTCACAAACACGAACTAGTCACCAAACAAAACATAACAGAATTAACTTAACATCCATCATAGAGCATAAGAACATATATTTATTTCACGAACACACGACACAAGAATATATGTTAATTTCACAAACACAAGACACAAGAATATATATACTTATTTCATGAACACAGAACAGTCACAAAATCCAAATATCCAGAATCCAAGAGATTTTAATCCAAACCGATCGTAATGATCGTCCAAAACAATCACAATGATTGTACTCAAAACCCATGGCAAACAAACAAACAAATTGGTATCACTCGAACCGATCCGATACCAAGGATCGTACTCAGACCGGGAACACAGAATCACAGAATGATCTCAAAGATAGTCCATACCGATCAAGGTTATCGAAGAAACCATGACTCGATAAATCAATATTTATTAATATTATTATATTATTATGTTTGAAAAGGAATCGAGGAATAAACTTCTTAAGGATCTAGCAGCCACTTGCCGCACACCAAAAGAAAGTTAATTTTAAAGTGCCAAATACTATCACCTTCAGTAATCACTAGAATTTAACCAATACGTCCCATACCGTATGATGAAATTCAAGTATTTACTAAAAGCTAGTAAGTATCACTTATTATGGATACTACTAGAAAACACGAACTACATTCTCTTAAGGATCTAGCAACCACTTGTCGCACACCAGAAGAGAATACAACTCTAAAGTGTAAAATACTTCCTAATAGTAATCAAACGAATTTAACCAAGGCATCCCATACTACTCGGTGAAATTTGAGTATTTGCTAATGGGCTAGTAAGTTCCACTCAAACATTCTATTCAATGAGTTGTACCATATTCGACGAAGACTTATTCAAAAGCATTTAAACCAATCGATGATACTAAGTTGATTATTAGCACTTCTCAAATTATAAAATTAAGGTTCTCAAAAAATTTATTTAATTTTTCACTTATTAAAATTTTCTATTATTCCAAATTGTTCCAATTTTATTTACTTTATGAACTAAGATTTTCCATTTTCCGAATCCATATTGATGGTTAAATTTCCATAAAGTTGTATTGCTCAGTGCACAACATTACAAACACAACAACACTCAAACGGGTTCAAGCAATGGGTCGGGAATGCACCGGTCATTTCAACCGCTTCACCAAATACAACTCAGTCACAAGTTTCATTTTAAAATGAAATTTTGACCCTTTAAATCACATAATTTATGAAAACTTACAACATTAAAGTTGTAGCACAAAGTTTAAGCTTTCCAGAACTATAATTATTATCAAAATCCGATAAGAAATGAGAAAGTAATGCTTAAATTACTAACAATGTTTAGCGTAGAAATTTGACAGGGCAGAGACTATTACTCTGTTAAAACCCGATTTTTGACCCAAAACTCTTCGAAATATGAGAAAGTAATTGAAGCAAAAGTTATTCCTTAGAAAATTATCTTTTTACTGCAAAAAGATTTAACACAATTGAATTTATCAATCAAATGTTATGTCCAATTTACTCTCAGGTATTAACTCGGAAAATTGGGAATGATTGTGCTATGACATCAGTTTCAAACTGAATTTTGACCTTTTTAAACATGGTATTTCGAAAAATGATAAAAACAGAACATACAGCTTATTTAAATATCTTTCTAGGGCAAAAAGAATGAACCAATTCAGATCATATCACATATAGATATTGTTAAAACAACAGCAATGTTCACAAATAAATTTCAGCAACCACTTTGCAAATTTCAACAATTCAATCAAATTACTCAAACCATTAAACTATTAATTGATACATATCACTCAATTCAAAGAATAAAGACTTAATAGAGATAGATATGTGAGTTTGAAACTCACTTCTAATCCAAAAGATGAAGAAAGCTTGCTAATTGTTGAACAACAAAGCTTTGAACACTCTATTGCTATTCTCATCTTCTACAACTCATATATCTCCATTAAAATACCAAAAATCTCTCTCCTACCAATAATTTCTGAAATCACAAACTAAATTAAACCTTAAATAAATGGTAGAATGAATAGAGGAGATGGAAAAAAGTCTTACCCATATCTCCTTTTGATTTTAGGATTTTTCTATGAATTGATCTTGATTTTCTAAGACCTAGGTTTTAGTTTATATTTCATGTTGTTGTTTTTTTTCTTTCTGAGTAATTGTGTAAGTACGGTAGAGATGAGAATGAGGGGTTAAGTCTCTAAGGGAAGTGATAACTATCATATTTCCTTCCTAAAGGCTAGTGGGCTTATCCTAAGACAAAGGCCCAAACAAAAACAATAAATAGAAATATACTTAACAAATTTCTATTTAACCCAATAAGGACTAATTTAAATCTAGTCTTGTTTATTATCACCTAACACTAATTAAAGTGATTAACAAAAGATAAGTTAATCATTTAGCCCATTTTTAATCGTTATCTTTTTTTTGATAATTACTATCCCATTATATTTAATAATAAAAAATAAATCCAATTTGACGAATTCAATTTTTATATTATCATACCGATAATTTATTTTAATTATCAAATGCTAAGAATTGATAATCAAATCAATTATTCAAAAAAAAAATTAATTTCACAATTTATATTATAAATATTAATTAACCATAATTAATCGTAATTAATTAGGAAACTAATAATAGGGTTGTTACAGACTTCCCATCTAAAAAAATTTGTGTCCCCGCAATTCCCTTAATGGAAGAAATCCATAATATAAATTTCCTCTTAAAATAATTATTTGTTAACCGGTTTCTAATTTCATTTCCAAAATCACTTAATTAATATTACTCCAAATTATAACACTATACTAATGTTTTTAGTTTTCAAAATTTCTCAAAATTCTAAAAAATATTCTAACGCCTCAAATTTACAAAAAAAAATTCCAGCGTCTCATTTGCGCAACTAGCATTTCATAAATTTACAATATGAATATAATTACATAATATAGATCTCATCTCAATGATAAGGAATCCCATAGGGAAAACATTAAAATGCGATATGTAATCCGAGATACATACCTTATATTTGAAGTATTAGCGAGTTTGATAATATTCCTTAAGCAATCAATTTATAATCTTTTAAAAGATATCTATTTAACTTCAGATACCTGCACCTATCTCAAAAATTCATATTAGTATTTAATATTAAATTCATATCATAAAGAAGATATTAACAATTCATGATTACATTTTAGCTAGATTGACATCATAATATTCCATAACACACAAAAAAATTCGTACTTAAATTTCCAAGTTTTAATTATTACTTATGTCAAAATGTCATTTTCGATGTTAATGAACCCCTATTGATAACATGGTGTCCCACACATTGATCAAAATCCTTAAACAACGTCCGGATAAGTCAACACAATGGATAATCACAAGTTTAGACGCATTTGTTTTATTTCCACTAACATCCAAGCATCCAATTTTAAATAAATGCAAGCAAACAATTAATTCCTATCAACCAAAATATACATAATCACTTACAGCAGAACAATTCAATGTCTGAAATTCCGCTGTGCAACTCTGATTATCCCTAGATCATTTAAATATCAAACTTATTTAAATAAATTTTCCAAATTTTCTATTATAAGAAAAAAGTTCATTTTAATTTAATTCATACCAATTAAATTTCAAAATTTTCTTAACTCTAAAATATTTTACTCATTATTCACTAAAGGTTTTAAATGTCACAAATTCCAGTTTGTCAAATTATTATTTTTAAATCAATTTGCAGCCCAAATGATTATCCCGATAATTATTTAGTATTCCTATCCCTACTTAGATAATTAATATAACTATCAACCACACACCCCAGAGGATAGGACTCTTAGTCATCTAAGTCTCAGATCCGTGATATTATATGTTATAATGTTCTGACACGGCTCTATTACCAACCGTAACGACCCCACCGCGATACCCAGATTAGCAAAGAATATTACAAGTAATATAGTCTGCTTATCCATAGAATACGGCATTTTAATGGCGATCGAATGTGAATATATCTTTATACTAACACTGACACGTCATTTATACCTTTTCACTGAATATCTGAATTTAATTTGACGTGTACAGTATTAATAAGAAGTAATAGATACACCGATTTCTCAGAATCAGAACAATATATCACATAAATAACAGTCACATATCACAGCGGAATAAATCTCAACTTACACATATACAAATTTTGAGTTTTCAAAATGAAATAATAAACTTGACTGTTATACAAGTTTAACAATTCTCTAATCTCAATTGTACATCTTATAAACATATTCACAAATTTCCTAAATGAGATAAATTAAAAAGTCAAAAGTGTTTATCTCCTCGCTAGCTCAAACATCCAAATTTCAACTTATCATGTATTCCTGTAACCTGAAAAGTCTCGTTCTGACCCAAGCAAAATAACACCCGGTTCAAACTATCTCTGAATATCTAATAGGGTGAGAACAAGATATAGCACAAAAAAACAAACATATAAATAAATACAGATGTTCACGATTGAATTCACAGAACAAAACACAATATCTCTAAGCACACAAATATCAATGATCAACTTAGTATAGGGTTATAAATTTACTTCACAAACACGAACTAGTCACCAAACAAAACATAACAGTATTAACTTAACATCCATCATAAGGCACAAGAAAATATATTTATTTCACGAACACACGACACAAGAATATATGTTTATTTCACAAACAGAAGACACAAGAATATATATACTTATTTCACGAACATAGAACAGTCACAAAATCCAAATATCCAGAATCCAAGAGATTTTAATCCAAACCGATCGTAATGATCGTCCAAAACAATCACAATGATTGTACTCAAAACCCATGGCAAACAAACAAACAAATTGGTATCACTCAAACCGATCCGATACCAAGGATCATACTCAGAGCAGGAACACAGAATCACATAATGATCTCAAAGATAGTCCATACCGATCAAGGTGATCGTAGAAACCATGACTTGATAAATCGAGATTTATTTAATATTATTATATTATTATGTTTGAAAAGGAATCGAGGAATAAACTTCTTAAGGATCTAGCAGCCACTTGCCGCACACCAAAAGAGAGTAAATTTTAAAGTGCCAAATACTATCATCTTCAGTAATCACTAGAATTTAACCAATACATCCCATACCATATGATGAAATTCAATTATTTACTAAAAGCTAGTAAGTATCACTTATTACGGATACTACTAGAAAACACGAACTACATTCTCTTAAGGATCTAGCAACCACTTGTCGCACACCAGAAGAGAATACAACTCTAAAGTGTAAAATACTTCCTAATAGTAATCAAACAAATTTAACCAAGGCATCCCATACTACCCGGTGAAATTTGAGTATTTGCTAATGGGCTAGTAAGTTCCACTCAAACATTCTATTCAATGAGTTATACCATATTCGACGAAGACTTATTCAAAAGCATTTAAACCAATCGATGATACTAAGTTGATTATTAGCACTTCTCAAATTATAAAATTAAGGTTCTCAAAAAATTTATTTAATTTTTCACTTATTAAAATTTTCTATTATTCCAAATTGTTCCAATTTTATTTACTTTATGAACTAAGATTTTCCATTTTCCGAATCCATATTGATGGTTAAATTTCCATAAAGTTGTATTGCTCAGTGCACAACATTACAAACACAACAACACTCAAACGGGTTCAAGCAATGGGTCGGGAATGCACCGGTCATTTCAACCGCTTCACCAATTACAACTCAGTCACAAGTTTCATTTTAAAATGAAATTTTGACCCTTTAAATCACATAATTTATGAAAACTTACAACATTAAAGTTGTAGCACAAAGTTTAAGCTTTCCAGAACTATAATTATTATCAAAATCCGATAAGAAATGAGAAAGTAATGCTTAAATTACTAACAATGTTTAGCGTAGAAATTTGACAGGGCAGAGACTATTACTCTGTTAAAACCCGATTTTTGACCCAAAACTCTTCGAAATATGAGAAAGTAATTGAAGCAAAAGTTATTCCTTAGAAAATTATCTTTTTACTGCAAAAAGATTTAACACAATTGAATTTATCAATCAAATGTTATGTCCAATTTACTCTCAGGTATTAACTCGGAAAATTGGGAATGATTGTGCTATGACATCAGTTTCAAACTTAATTTTGACCCTTTTAAACATGGTATTTCGAAAAATGATAAAAACAGAACATATAGCTTATTTAAATATCGTTCTAGGGCAAAAAGAATGAACCAATTCAGATCATATCACATATAGATATTGTTGTTTTAATACAGCAATGTTCACAAATAAATTTCAGCAACCACTTTGCAAATTTCAACAATTCAATCAAATTACTCAAACCATTAAACTATTAATTGATACATATCACTCAATTCAAAGAATAAAGACTTAATATAGATAGATATGTGAGTTTGAAACTCACTTCTAATCCAAAAGATGAAGAAAGCTTGCTAATTGTTGAACAACAAAGCTTTGAACACTCTATTGCTATTCTCATCTTCTACAACTCATATATCTCCATTAAAATACCAAAAATCTCTCTCCTACCAATAATTTCTGAAATCACAAACTAAATTAAACCTTAAATAAATGGTAGAATGAATAGAGGAGATGAAAAAAAGTCTTACCCATATCTCCTTTTGATTTTAGGATTTTTCTATGAATTGATCTTGATTTTCTAAGACCTAGGTTTTAGTTTATATTTCATGTTGTTGTTTTTTTTCTTTCTGAGTAATTGTGTAAGTACGGTAGAGATGAGAATGAGGGGTTAAGTCTCTAAGGGAAGTGATAACTATCATATTTCCTTCCTAAAGGCTAGTGGGCTTATCCTAAGACAAAGGCCCAAACAAAAACAATAAATAGAAATATACTTAACAAATTTCTATTTAACCCAATAAGGACTAATTTAAATCTAGTCTTGTTTATTATCACCTAACACTAATTAAAGTGATTAACAAAAGATAAGTTAATCATTTAGCCCATTTTTAATCGTTATCTTTTTTTTGATAATTACTATCCCATTATATTTAATAATAAAAAATAAATCCAATTTGACGAATTCAATTTTTATATTATCATACCGATAATTTATTTTAATTATCAAATGCTAAGAATTGATAATCAAATCAATTATTCAAAAAAAAAAAAAATTCACAATTTATATTATAAATATTAATTAACCATAATTAATCGTAATTAATTAGGAAATTAATAATAGGGTTGTTACAGACTTCCCATCTAAAAAAATTTGTGTCCCCGCAATTCCCTTAATGGAAGAAATCCATAATATAAATTTCCTCTTAAAATAATTATTTGTTAACCGGTTTCTAATTTCATTTCCAAAATCACTTAATTAATATTACTCCAAATTATAACACTATACTAATGTTTTTAGTTTTCAAAATTTCTCAAAATTCTAAAAAATATTCTAACGCCTCAAATTTACAAAAAAAAATTCCAGCGTCTCATTTGCGCAACTAGCATTTCATAAATTTACAATATGAATATAATTACATAATATAGATCTCATCTCAATGATAAGGAATCCCATAGGGAAAACATTAAAATGCGATATGTAATCCGAGATACATACCTTATATTTGAAATATTAGCGAGTTTGATAATATTCCTTAAGCAATCAATTTATAATCTTTTAAAAGATATCTATTTAACTTCGGATACCTGCACCTATCTCAAAAATTCATATTAGTATTTAATATTAAATTCATATCATAAAGAAGATATTAACAATTCATGATTACATTTTAGCTAGATTGACATCATAATATTCCATAACACACAAAAAAATTCGTACTTAAATTTCCAAGTTTTAATTATTACTTATGTCAAAATGTCATTTTCGATGTTAATGAACCCCTATTGATAACATGGTGTCCCACACATTGATCAAAATCCTTAAACAACGTCCGGATAAGTCAACACAATGGATAATCACAAGTTTAGACGCATTTGTTTTATTTCCACTAACATCCAAGCATCCAATTTTAAATAAATGCAAGCAAACAATTAATTCCTATCAACCAAAATATACATAATCACTTACAGCAGAACAATTCAATGTCTGAAATTCCGCTGTGCAACTCTGATTATCCCTAGATCATTTAAATATCAAACTTATTTAAATAAATTTTCCAAATTTTCTATTATAAGAAAATAGTTCATTTTAATTTAATTCATACCAATTAAATTTCAAAATTTTCTTAACTCTAAAATATTTTACTCATTATTCACTAAAGGTTTTAAATGTCACAAATTCCAGTTTGTCAAATTATTATTTTTAAATCAATTTGCAGCCCAAATGATTATCCCGATAATTATTTAGTATTCCTATCCCTACTTAGATAATTAATATAACTATCAACCACACACCCCAGAGGATAGGACTCTTAGTCATCTAAGTCTCAGATCCGTGATATTATATGTTATAATGTTCTAACACGGCTCTATTACCAACCGTAACGACCCCACCGCGATACCCAGATTAGCAAAGAATATTACAAGTAATATAGTCTGCTTATCCATAGAATACGGCATTTTAATGGCGATCGAATGTGAATATATCTTTATACTAACACTGACACGTCATTTATACCTTTTCACTGAATATCTGAATTTAATTTGACGTGTACAGTATTAATAAGAAGTAATAGATACACCGATTTCTCAGAATCAGAACAATATATCACATAAATAACAATCACATATCACAGCGGAATAAATCTCAACTTACACATATACAAATTTTGAGTTTTCAAAATGAAATAATAAACTCGACTGTTATACAAGTTTAACAATTCTCTAATCTCAATTGTACATCTTATAAACATATTCACAAATTTCCTAAATGAGATAAATTAAAAAGTCAAAAGTGTTTATCTCCTTGCTAGCTCAAACATCCAAATTTCAACTTATCATGTATTCCTGTAACCTGAAAAGTCTCGTTCTGACCCAAGCAAAATAACACCCGGTTCAGACTATCTCTGAATATCTAATAGGGTGAGAACAAGATATAGCACAAAAAAACAAACATATAAATAAATACAGATGTTCACGATTGAATTCACAGAACAAAACACAATATCTCTAAGCACACAAATATCAATGATCAACTTAGTATAGGGTTATAAATTTACTTCACAAACACGAACTAGTCACCAAACAAAACATAACAGTTCTAACTTAACATCCATCATAAGGCACAAGAAAATATATTTATTTCACGAACACACGACACAAGAATATATGTTTATTTCACAAACAGAAGACACAAGAATATATATACTTATTTCACGAACATAGAACAGTCACAAAATCCAAATATCCAGAATCCAAGAGATTTTAATCCAAACCGATCGTAATGATCGTCCAAAACAATCACAATGATTGTACTCAAAACCCATGGCAAACAAACAAACAAATTGGTATCACTCAAACCGATCCGATACCAAGGATCATACTCAGAGCAGGAACACAGAATCACATAATGATCTCAAAGATAGTCCATACCGATCAAGGTGATCGTAGAAACCATGACTTGATAAATCGAGATTTATTTAATATTATTATATTATTATGTTTGAAAAGGAATCGAGGAATAAACTTCTTAAGGATCTAGCAGCCACTTGCCGCACACCAAAAGAGAGTAAATTTTAAAGTGCCAAATACTATCATCTTCAGTAATCACTAGAATTTAACCAATACATCCCATACCATATGATGAAATTCAATTATTTACTAAAAGCTAGTAAGTATCACTTATTACGGATACTACTAGAAAACACGAACTACATTCTCTTAAGGATCTAGCAACCACTTGTCGCACACCAGAAGAGAATACAACTCTAAAGTGTAAAATACTTCCTAATAGTAATCAAACGAATTTAACCAAGGCATCCCATACTACCCGGTGAAATTTGAGTATTTGCTAATGGGCTAGTAAGTTCCACTCAAACATTCTATTCAATGAGTTATACCATATTCGACGAAGTCTTATTCAAAAGCATTTAAACCAATCGATGATACTAAGTTGATTATTAGCACTTCTCAAATTATAAAATTAAGGTTCTCAAAAAATTTATTTAATTTTTCACTTATTAAAATTTTCTATTATTCCAAATTGTTCCAATTTTATTTACTTTATGAACTAAGATTTTCCATTTTCCGAATCCATATTGATGGTTAAATTTCCATAAAGTTGTATTGCTCAGTGCACAACATTACAAACACAACAACACTCAAACGGGTTCAAGCAATGTGTCGGGAATGCACCGGTCATTTCAACCGCTTCACCAATTACAACTCAGTCACAAGTTTCATTTTAAAATGAAATTTTGACCCTTTAAATCACATAATTTATGAAAACTTACAACATTAAAGTTGTAGCACAAAGTTTAAGCTTTCCAGAACTATAATTATTATCAAAATCCGATAAGAAATGAGAAAGTAATGCTTAAATTACTAACAATGTTTAGCGTAGAAATTTGACAGGGCAGAGACTATTACTCTGTTAAAACCCGATTTTTGACCCAAAACTCTTCGAAATATGAGAAAGTAATTGAAGCAAAAGTTATTCCTTAGAAAATTATCTTTTTACTGCAAAAAGATTTAACACAATTGAATTTATCAATCAAATGTTATGTCCAATTTACTCTCAGGTATTAACTCGGAAAATTGGGAATGATTGTGCTATGACATCAGTTTCAAACTTAATTTTGACCCTTTTAAACATGGTATTTCGAAAAATGATAAAAACTGAACATATAGCTTATTTAAATATCGTTCTAGGGCAAAAAGAATGAACCAATTCAGATCATATCACATATAGATATTGTTGTTTTAATACAGCAATGTTCACAAATAAATTTCAGCAACCACTTTGCAAATTTCAACAATTCAATCAAATTACTCAAACCATTAAACTATTAATTGATACATATCACTCAATTCAAAGAATAAAGACTTAATAGAGATAGATATGTGAGTTTGAAACTCACTTCTAATCCAAAAGATGAAGAAAGCTTGCTAATTGTTGAACAACAAAGCTTTGAACACTCTATTGCTATTCTCATCTTCTACAACTCATATATCTCCATTAAAATACCAAAAATCTCTCTCCTACCAATAATTTCTGAAATCACAAACTAAATTAAACCTTAAATAAATGGTAGAATGAATAGAGGAGATGAAAAAAAGTCTTACCCATATCTCCTTTTGATTTTAGGATTTTTCTATGAATTGATCTTGATTTTCTAAGACCTAGGTTTTAGTTTATATTTCATGTTGTTGTTTTTTTTTCTTTCTAGGTAATTGTGTAAGTACGGTAGAGATGAGAATGAGGGGTTAAGTCTCTAAGGGAAGTGATAACTATCATATTTCCTTCCTAAAGGCTAGTGGGCTTATCCTAAGACAAAGGCCCAAACAAAAACAATAAATAGAAATATACTTAACAAATTTCTATTTAACCCAATAAGGACTAATTTAAATCTAGTCTTGTTTATTATCACCTAACACTAATTAAAGTGATTAACAAAAGATAAGTTAATCATTTAGCCCATTTTTAATCGTTATCTTTTTTTTGATAATTACTATCCCATTATATTTAATAATAAAAAATAAATCCAATTTGACGAATTCAATTTTTATATTATCATACCGATAATTTATTTTAATTATCAAATGCTAAGAATTGATAATCAAATCAATTATTCAAAAAAAAAATTAATTTCACAATTTATATTATAAATATTAATTAACCATAATTAATCGTAATTAATTAGGAAATTAATAATAGGGTTGTTACAGACTTCCCATCTAAAAAAATTTGTGTCCCCGCAATTCCCTTAATGGAAGAAATCCATAATATAAATTTCCTCTTAAAATAATTATTTGTTAACCGGTTTCTAATTTCATTTCCAAAATCACTTAATTAATATTACTCCAAATTATAACACTATACTAATGTTTTTAGTTTTCAAAATTTCTCAAAATTCTAAAAAATATTCTAACGCCTCAAATTTACAAAAAAAAATTCCAGCGTCTCATTTGCGCAACTAGCATTTCATAAATTTACAATATGAATATAATTACATAATATAGATCTCATCTCAATGATAAGGAATCCCATAGGGAAAACATTAAAATGCGATATGTAATCCGAGATACATACCTTATATTTGAAATATTAGCGAGTTTGATAATATTCCTTAAGCAATCAATTTATAATCTTTTAAAAGATATCTATTTAACTTCGGATACCTGCACCTATCTCAAAAATTCATATTAGTATTTAATATTAAATTCATATCATAAAGAAGATATTAACAATTCATGATTACATTTTAGCTAGATTGACATCATAATATTCCATAACACACAAAAAAATTCATACTTAAATTTCCAAGTTTTAATTATTACTTATGTCAAAATGTCATTTTCGATGTTAATGAACCCCTATTGATAACATGGTGTCCCACACATTGATCAAAATCCTTAAACAACGTCCGGATAAGTCAACACAATGGATAATCACAAGTTTAGACGCATTTGTTTTATTTCCACTAACATCCAAGCATCCAATTTTAAATAAATGCAAGCAAACAATTAATTCCTATCAACCAAAATATACATAATCACTTACAGCAGAACAATTCAATGTCTGAAATTCCGCTGTGCAACTCTGATTATCCCTAGATCATTTAAATATCAAACTTATTTAAATAAATTTTCCAAATTTTCTATTATAAGAAAATAGTTCATTTTAATTTAATTCATACCAATTAAATTTCAAAATTTTCTTAACTCTAAAATATTTTACTCATTATTCACTAAAGGTTTTAAATGTCACAAATTCCAGTTTGTCAAATTATTATTTTTAAATCAATTTGCAGCCCAAATGATTATCCCGATAATTATTTAGTATTCCTATCCCTACTTAGATAATTAATATAACTATCAACCACACACCCCAGAGGATAGGACTCTTAGTCATCTAAGTCTCAGATCCGTGATATTATATGTTATAATGTTCTGACACGGCTCTATTACCAACCGTAACGACCCCACCGCGATACCCAGATTAGCAAAGAATATTACAAGTAATATAGTCTGCTTATCCATAGAATACGGCATTTTAATGGCGATCGAATGTGAATATATCTTTATACTAACACTGACACGTCATTTATACCTTTTCACTGAATATCTGAATTTAATTTGACGTGTACAGTATTAATAAGAAGTAATAGATACACCGATTTCTCAGAATCAGAACAATATATCACATAAATAACAGTCACATATCACAGCGGAATAAATCTCAACTTACACATATACAAATTTTGAGTTTTCAAAATGAAATAATAAACTCGACTGTTATACAAGTTTAACAATTCTCTAATCTCAATTGTACATCTTATAAACATATTCACAAATTTCCTAAATGAGATAAATTAAAAAGTCAAAAGTGTTTATCTCCTTGCTAGCTCAAACATCCAAATTTCAACTTATCATGTATTCCTGTAACCTGAAAAGTCTCGTTCTGACCCAAGCAAAATAACACCCGGTTCAGACTATCTCTGAATATCTAATAGGGTGAGAACAAGATATAGCACAAAAAAACAAACATATAAATAAATACAGATGTTCACGATTGAATTCACAGAACAAAACACAATATCTCTAAGCACACAAATATCAATGATCAACTTAGTATAGGGTTATAAATTTACTTCACAAACACGAACTAGTCACCAAACAAAACATAACGGTATTAACTTAACATCCATCATAAGGCACAAGAAAATATATTTATTTCACGAACACACGACACAAGAATATATGTTTATTTCACAAACAGAAGACACAAGAATATATATACTTATTTCACGAACATAGAACAGTCACAAAATCCAAATATCCAGAATCCAAGAGATTTTAATCCAAACCGATCGTAATGATCGTCCAAAACAATCACAATGATTGTACTCAAAACCCATGGCAAACAAACAAACAAATTGGTATCACTCAAACCGATCCGATACCAAGGATCATACTCAGAGCAAAAACACAGAATCACATAATGATCTCAAAGATAGTCCATACCGATCAAGGTGATCGTAGAAACCATGACTTGATAAATCGAGATTTATTTAATATTATTATATTATTATGTTTGAAAAGGAATCGAGGAATAAACTTCTTAAGGATCTAGCAGCCACTTGCCGCACACCAAAAGAGAGTAAATTTTAAAGTGCCAAATACTATCATCTTCAGTAATCACTAGAATTTAACCAATACATCCCATACCATATGATGAAATTCAATTATTTACTAAAAGCTAGTAAGTATCACTTATTACGGATACTACTAGAAAACACGAACTACATTCTCTTAAGGATCTAGCAACCACTTGTCGCACACCAGAAGAGAATACAACTCTAAAGTGTAAAATACTTCCTAATAGTAATCAAACGAATTTAACCAAGGCATCCCATACTACCCGGTGAAATTTGAGTATTTGCTAATGGGCTAGTAAGTTCCACTCAAACATTCTATTCAATGAGTTATACCATATTCGACGAAGACTTATTCAAAAGCATTTAAACCAATCGATGATACTAAGTTGATTATTAGCACTTCTCAAATTATAAAATTAAGGTTCTCAAAAAATTTATTTAATTTTTCACTTATTAAAATTTTCTATTATTCCAAATTGTTCCAATTTTATTTACTTTATGAACTAAGATTTTCCATTTTCCGAATCCATATTGATGGTTAAATTTCCATAAAGTTGTATTGCTCAGTGCACAACATTACAAACACAACAACACTCAAACGGGTTCAAGCAATGGGTCGGGAATGCACCGGTCATTTCAACCGCTTCACCAATTACAACTCAGTCACAAGTTTCATTTTAAAATGAAATTTTGACCCTTTAAATCACATAATTTATGAAAACTTACAACATTAAAGTTGTAGCACAAAGTTTAAGCTTTCCAGAACTATAATTATTATCAAAATCCGATAAGAAATGAGAAAGTAATGCTTAAATTACTAACAATGTTTAGCGTAGAAATTTGACAGGGCAGAGACTATTACTCTGTTAAAACCCGATTTTTGACCCAAAACTCTTCGAAATATGAGAAAGTAATTGAAGCAAAAGTTATTCCTTAGAAAATTATCTTTTTACTGCAAAAAGATTTAACACAATTGAATTTATCAATCAAATGTTATGTCCAATTTACTCTCAGGTATTAACTCGGAAAATTGGGAATGATTGTGCTATGACATCAGTTTCAAACTTAATTTTGACCCTTTTAAACATGGTATTTCGAAAAATGATAAAAACAGAACATATAGCTTATTTAAATATCGTTCTAGGGCAAAAAGAATGAACCAATTCAGATCATATCACATATAGATATTGTTATTTTAATACAGCAATGTTCACAAATAAATTTCAGCAACCACTTTGCAAATTTCAACAATTCAATCAAATTACTCAAACCATTAAACTATTAATTGATACATATCACTCAATTCAAAGAATAAAGACTTAATATAGATAGATATGTGAGTTTGAAACTCACTTCTAATCCAAAAGATGAAGAAAGCTTGCTAATTGTTGAACAACAAAGCTTTGAACACTCTATTGCTATTCTCATCTTCTACAACTCATATATCTCCATTAAAATACCAAAAATCTCTCTCCTACCAATAATTTCTGAAATCACAAACTAAATTAAACCTTAAATAAATGGTAGAATGAATAGAGGAGATGAAAAAAAGTCTTACCCATATCTCCTTTTGATTTTAGGATTTTTCTATGAATTGATCTTGATTTTCTAAGACCTAGGTTTTAGTTTATATTTCATGTTGTTGTTTTTTTTTCTTTCTGAGTAATTGTGTAAGTACGGTAGAGATGAGAATGAGGGGTTAAGTCTCTAAGGGAAGTGATAACTATCATATTTCCTTCCTAAAGGCTAGTGGGCTTATCCTAAGACAAAGGCCCAAACAAAAACAATAAATAGAAATATACTTAACAAATTTCTATTTAACCCAATAAGGACTAATTTAAATCTAGTCTTGTTTATTATCACCTAACACTAATTAAAGTGATTAACAAAAGATAAGTTAATCATTTAGCCCATTTTTAATCGTTATCTTTTTTTTTGATAATTACTATCCCATTATATTTAATAATAAAAAATAAATCCAATTTGACGAATTCAATTTTTATATTATCATACCGATAATTTATTTTAATTATCAAATGCTAAGAATTGATAATCAAATCAATTATTCAAAAAAAAAATTAATTTCACAATTTATATTATAAATATTAATTAACCATAATTAATCGTAATTAATTAGGAAATTAATAATAGGGTTGTTACAGACTTCCCATCTAAAAAAATTTGTGTCCCCGCAATTCCCTTAATGGAAGAAATCCATAATATAAATTTCCTCTTAAAATAATTATTTGTTAACCGGTTTCTAATTTCATTTCCAAAATCACTTAATTAATATTACTCCAAATTATAACACTATACTAATGTTTTTAGTTTTCAAAATTTCTCAAAATTCTAAAAAATATTCTAACGCCTCAAATTTACAAAAAAGAATTCCAGCGTCTCATTTGCGCAACTAGCATTTCATAAATTTACAATATGAATATAATTACATAATATAGATCTCATCTCAATGATAAGGAATCCCATAGGGAAAACATTAAAATGCGATATGTAATCCGAGATACATACCTTATATTTGAAATATTAGCGAGTTTGATAATATTCCTTAAGCAATCAATTTATAATCTTTTAAAAGATATCTATTTAACTTCGGATACCTGCACCTATCTCAAAAATTCATATTAGTATTTAATATTAAATTCATATCATAAAGAAGATATTAACAATTCATGATTACATTTTAGCTAGATTGACATCATAATATTCCATAACACACAAAAAAATTCGTACTTAAATTTCCAAGTTTTAATTATTACTTATGTCAAAATGTCATTTTCGATGTTAATGAACCCCTATTGATAACATGGTGTCCCACACATTGATCAAAATCCTTAAACAACGTCCGGATAAGTCAACACAATGGATAATCACAAGTTTAGACGCATTTGTTTTATTTCCACTAACATCCAAGCATCCAATTTTAAATAAATGCAAGCAAACAATTAATTCCTATCAACCAAAATATACATAATCACTTACAGCAGAACAATTCAATGTCTGAAATTCCGCTGTGCAACTCTGATTATCCCTAGATCATTTAAATATCAAACTTATTTAAATAAATTTTCCAAATTTTCTATTATAAGAAAAAAGTTCATTTTAATTTAATTCATACCAATTAAATTTCAAAATTTTCTTAACTCTAAAATATTTTACTCATTATTCACTAAAGGTTTTAAATGTCACAAATTCCAGTTTGTCAAATTATTATTTTTAAATCAATTTGCAGCCCAAATGATTATCCCGATAATTATTTAGTATTCCTATCCCTACTTAGATAATTAATATAACTATCAACCACACACCCCAGAGGATAGGACTCTTAGTCATCTAAGTCTCAGATCCGTGATATTATATGTTATAATGTTCTGACACGGCTCTATTACCAACCGTAACGACCCCACCGCGATACCCAGATTAGCAAAGAATATTACAAGTAATATAGTCTGCTTATCCATAGAATACGGCTTTTTAATGGCGATCGAATGTGAATATATCTTTATACTAACACTGACACGTCATTTATACCTTTTCACTGAATATCTGAATTTAATTTGACGTGTACAGTATAAATAAGAAGTAATAGATACACCGATTTCTCAGAATCAGAACAATATATCACATAAATAACAGTCACATATCACAGCGGAATAAATCTCAACTTACACATATACAAATTTTGAGTTTTCAAAATGAAATAATAAACTCGACTGTTATACAAGTTTAACAATTCTCTAATCTCAATTGTACATCTTATAAACATATTCACAAATTTCCTAAATGAGATAAATTAAAAAGTCAAAAGTGTTTATCTCCTTGCTAGCTCAAACATCCAAATTTCAACTTATCATGTATTCCTGTAACCTGAAAAGTCTCATTCCGACCCAAGCAAAATAACAACCGGTTCAGACTATCTCTGAATATCTAATAGGGTGAGAACAAGATATAGCACAAAAAAACAAACATATAAATAAATACAGATGTTCACGATTGAATTCACAGAACAAAACACAATATCTCTAAGCACACAAATATCAATGATCAACTTAGTATAGGGTTATAAATTTACTTCACAAACACGAACTAGTCACCAAACAAAACATAACAGTATTAACTTAACATCCATCATAAGGCACAAGAAAATATATTTATTTCACGAACACACGACACAAGAATATATGTTTATTTCACAAACATAATACACAAGAATATATATACTTATTTCACGAACATAGAACAGTCACAAAATCCAAATATCCAGAATCCAAGAGATTTTAATCCAAACCGATCGTAATGATCGTCCAAAACAATCACAATGATTGTACTCAAAACCCATGGCAAACAAACAAACAAATTGGTATCACTCGAACCGATCCGATACCAAGGATCATACTCAGAGCAGGAACACAGAATCACATAATGATCTCAAAGAAAGTCCATACCGATCAACGTGATCGTAGAAACCATGACTTGATAAATCAAGATTTATTTAATATTATTATATTATTATGTTTGAAAAGGAATCGAGGAATAAACTTCTTAAGGATCTAGCAGCCACTTGCCGCACACCAAAAGAGAGTAAATTTTAAAGTGCCAAATACTATCATCTTCAGTAATCACTAGAATTTAACCAATACATCCCATACCATATGATGAAATTCAATTATTTACTAAAAGCTAGTAAGTATCACTTATTACGGATACTACTAGAAAACACGAACTACATTCTCTTAAGGATCTAGCAACCACTTGTCGCACACCAGAAGAGAATACAACTCTAAAGTGTAAAATACTTCCTAATAGTAATCAAACGAATTTAACCAAGGCATCCCATACTACCCGGTGAAATTTGAGTATTTGCTAATGGGCTAGTAAGTTCCACTCAAACATTCTATTCAATGAGTTATACCATATTCGACGAAGACTTATTCAAAAGTATTTAAACCAATCGATGATACTAAGTTGATTATTATCACTTCTCAAATTATAAAATTAAGCTTCTCAAAAAATTTATTTAATTTTTCACTTATTAAAATTTTCTATTATTCCAAATTGTTCCAATTTTATTTACTTTATGAACTAAGATTTTCCATTTTCCGAATCCATATTGATGGTTAAATTTCCATAAAGTTGTATTGCTCAGTGCACAACATTACAAACACAACAACACTCAAACGGGTTCAAGCAATGGGTCGGGAATGCACCGGTCATTTCAACCGCTTCACCAATTACAACTCAGTCACAAGTTTCATTTTAAAATGAAATTTTGACCCTTTAAATCACATAATTTATGAAAACTTACAACATTAAAGTTGTAGCACAAAGTTTAAGCTTTCCAGAACTATAATTATTATCAAAATCCGATAAGAAATGAGAAAGTAATGCTTAAATTACTAACAATGTTTAGCGTAGAAATTTGACAGGGCAGAGACTATTACTCTGTTAAAACCCGATTTTTGACCCAAAACTCTTCGAAATATGAGAAAGTAATTGAAGCAAAAGTTATTCCTTAGAAAATTATCTTTTTACTGCAAAAAGATTTAACACAATTGAATTTATCAATCAAATGTTATGTCCAATTTACTCTCAGGTATTAACTCGGAAAATTGGGAATGATTGTGCTATGACATCAGTTTCAAACTTAATTTTGACCCTTTTAAACATGGTATTTCGAAAAATGATAAAAACAGAACATATAGCTTATTTAAATATCTTTCTAGGGCAAAAAGAATGAACCAATTCAGATCATATCACATATAGATATTGTTGTTTTAATACAGCAATGTTCACAAATAAATTTCAGCAACCACTTTGCAAATTTCAACAATTCAATCAAATTACTCAAACCATTAAACTATTAATTGATACATATCACTCAATTCAAAGAATAAAGACTTAATAGAGATAGATATGTGAGTTTGAAACTCACTTCTAATCCAAAAGATGAAGAAAGCTTGCTTATTGTTGAACAACAAAGCTTTGAACACTCTATTGCTATTCTCATCTTCTACAACTCATATATCTCCATTAAAATACCAAAAATCTCTCTCCTACCAATAATTTCTGAAATCACAAACTAAATTAAACCTTAAATAAATGGTAGAATGAATAGAGGAGATGAAAAAAAGTCTTACCCATATCTCCTTTTGATTTTAGGATTTTTCTATGAATTGATCTTGATTTTCTAAGACCTAGGTTTTAGTTTATATTTCATGTTGTTGTTTTTTTTTCTTTCTGAGTAATTGTGTAAGTACGGTAGAGATGAGAATGAGGGGTTAAGTCTCTAAGGGAAGTGATAACTATCATATTTCCTTCCTAAAGGCTAGTGGGCTTATCCTAAGACAAAGGCCCAAACAAAAACAATAAATAGAAATATACTTAACAAATTTCTATTTAACCCAATAAGGAATAATTTAAATCTAGTCTTGTTTATTATCACCTAACACTAATTAAAGTGATTAACAAAAGATAAGTTAATCATTTAGCCCATTTTTAATCGTTATCTTTTTTTTGATAATTACTATCCCATTATATTTAATAATAATAAATAAATCCAATTTGACGAATTCAATTTTTATATTATCATACCGATAATTTATTTTAATTATCAAATGCTAAGAATTGATAATCAAATCAATTATTCAAAAAAAAAATTAATTTCACAATTTATATTATAAATATTAATTAACCATAATTAATCGTAATTAATTAGGAAATTAATAATAGGGTTGTTACAGACTTCCCATCTAAAAAAATTTGTGTCCCCGCAATTCCCTTAATGGAAGAAATCCATAATATAAATTTCCTCTTAAAATAATTATTTGTTAACCGGTTTCTAATTTCATTTCCAAAATCACTTAATTAATATTACTCCAAATTATAACACTATACTAATGTTTTTAGTTTTCAAAATTTCTCAAAATTCTAAAAAATATTCTAACGCCTCAAATTTACAAAAAAAATTCCAGCGTCTCATTTGCGCAACTAGCATTTCATAAATTTACAATATGAATATAATTACATAATATAGATCTCATCTCAATGATAAGGAATCCCATAGGGAAAACATTAAAATGCGATATGTAATCCGAGATACATACCTTATATTTGAAATATTAGCGAGTTTGATAATATTCCTTAAGCAATCAATTTATAATCTTTTAAAAGATATCTATTTAACTTTGGATACCTGCACCTATCTCAAAAATTCATATTAGTATTTAATATTAAATTCATATCATAAAGAAGATATTAACAATTCATGATTACATTTTAGCTAGATTGACATCATAATATTCCATAACACACAAAAATATTCGTACTTAAATTTCCAAGTTTTAATTATTACTTATGTCAAAATGTCATTTTCGATGTTAATGAACCCCTATTGATAACATGGTGTCCCACACATTGATCAAAATCCTTAAACAACGTCCGGATAAGTCAACACAATGGATAATCACAAGTTTAGACGCATTTGTTTTATTTCCACTAACATCCAAGCATCCAATTTTAAATAAATGCAAGCAAACAATTAATTCCTATCAACCAAAATATACATAATCACTTACAGCAGAACAATTCAATGTCTGAAATTCCGCTGTGCAACTCTGATTATCCCTAGATCATTTAAATATCAAACTTATTTAAATAAATTTTCCAAATTTTCTATTATAAGAAAATAGTTCATTTTAATTTAATTCATACCAATTAAATTTCAAAATTTTCTTAACTCTAAAATATTTTACTCATTATTCACTAAAGGTTTTAAATGTCACAAATTCCAGTTTGTCAAATTATTATTTTTAAATCAATTTGCAGCCCAAATGATTATCCCGATAATTATTTAGTATTCCTATCCCTACTTAGATAATTAATATAACTATCAACCACACACCCCAGAGGATAGGACTCTTAGTCATCTAAGTCTCAGATCCGTGATATTATATGTTATAATGTTCTGACACGGCTCTATTACCAACCGTAACGACCCCACCGCGATACCCAGATTAGCAAAGAATATTACAAGTAATATAGTCTGCTTATCCATAGAATACGGCTTTTTAATGGCGATCGAATGTGAATATATCTTTATACTAACACTGACACGTCATTTATACCTTTTCACTGAATATCTAAATTTAATTTGACGTGTACAGTATTAATAAGAAGTAATAGATACACCGATTTCTCAGAATCAGAACAATATATCACATAAATAACAGTCACATATCACAGCGGAATAAATCTCAACTTACACATATACAAATTTTGAGTTTTCAAAATGAAATAATAAACTCGACTGTTATACAATTTTAACAATTCTCTAATCTCAATTGTACATCTTATAAACATATTCACAAATTTCCTAAATGAGATAAATTAAAAAGTCAAAAGTGTTTATCTCCTTGCTAGATCAAACATCCAAATTTCAACTTATCATGCATTCCTGTAACCTGAAAAGTCTCGTTCTGACCCAAGCAAAATAACACCCGGTTCAGACTATCTCTGAATATCTAATAGGGTGAGAACAAGATATAGCACAAAAAAACAAACATATAAATAAATACAGATGTTCACGATTGAATTCACACAACAAAACACAATATCTCTAAGCACACAAATATCAATGATCAACTTAGTATAGGGTTATAAATTTACTTCACAAACACGAACTAGTCACCAAACAAAACATAACAGTATTAACTTAACATCCATCATAAGGCACAAGAAAATATATTTATTTCACGAACACACGACACAAGAATATATGTTTATTTCACAAACATAAGACACAAGAATATATATACTTATTTTACAAACATAGAACAGTCACAAAATCCAAATATCCAGAATCCAAGAGATTTTAATCCAAACCGATCGTAATGATCGTCCAAAACAATCACAATGATTGTACTCAAAACCCATGGCAAACAAACAAACAAATTGGTATCACTCGAACCGATCCGATACCAAGGATCATACTCAGAGCAGGAACACAGAATCACATAATGATCTCAAAGATAGTCCATACCGATCAAGGTGATCGTAGAAACCATGACTTGATAAATCGAGATTTATTTAATATTATTATATTATTATGTTTGAAAAGGAATCGAGGAATAAACTTCTTAAGGATCTAGCAGCCACTTGCCGCACACCAAAAGAGAGTAAATTTTAAAGTGCCAAATACTATCATCTTCAGTAATCACTAGAATTTAACCAATACATCCCATACCATATGATGAAATTCAATTATTTACTAAAAGCTATTAAATATCACTTATTACGGATACTACTAGAAAACACAAACTATATTCTCTTAAGGATCTAGCAACCACTTGTCGCACACCAGAAGAGAATACAACTCTAAAGTGTAAAATACTTCCTAATAGTAATCAAACGAATTTAACCAAGGCATCCCATACTACACGGTGAAATTCGAGTATTTGCTAATGGGCCAGTAAGTTCCACTCAAACATTCTATTCAATGAGTTATACCATATTCGACGAAGTCTTATTCAAAAGCATTTAAACCAATCGATGATACTAAGTTGATTATTAGCACTTCTCAAATTATAAAATTAAGGTTCTCAAAACATTTATTTAAATTTTCACTTATTAAAATTTTCTGTTATTCCAAATTGTTCCAATTTTATTTACTTTATGAACTAAGATTTTCCATTTTCCGAATCCATATTGATGGTTAAATTTCCATAAAGTTGTATTGCTCAGGGCACAACATTACAAACACAACAACACTCAAACGGGTTCAAGCAATAGGTCGGGAATGCACCGGTCATTTCAACCGCTTCACCAATTACAACTCAGTCACAAGTTTCAGTTTTAAAATGAAATTTCGACCCTTTAAATCACATAATTTATTAAAACTTACAACATGAAAGTTGTAGCACAAAGTTTAAGCTTTCCAGAACTTTAATTATAATCAAAATCTGATAAGAAATGAGAAAGTAATGCTTAAATTACTAATAATGTTTAGCGTGGAAATTTGACAGGGTAGAGACTATTACTCTGTTAAAAACCCGATTTTTGACCCCAAATTCTTCGAAATATGAGAAAGTAATTAAATCAAAAGTTATTCCTTAGAAAATTATCTTTCTACTGCAAAAAGATTTAACACTATTAAATTTGTCAATCAAATGTTATGTCCAATTTACTCTCAGGTATTAACTCGGAAAATTGGGAATGACTGTGCTATGACATCAGTTTCAAACTTAATTTGACCCTTTTAAACATGGTATTTCGAAAAATGATAAAATCAAAACTTATAGCTTATTTAAATATCTTTCTAGCGCAAAAAGAATGAACCAATTCAGATCATATTACATATAGATATTGTTGTTTTACTACAGCAATGTTCACAAATAAATTTCAACAACCACTTTGCAAATTTCAACAATTCAATCAAATTACTCAAACCATTCAACTATTAATTGATACATATAACTCAATTCAAAGAATTAAGACTTAATAGAGATAGATATGTGAGTTTGAAACTCACTTCTAATCCAAAAGATGAAGAAAGCTTGCTAATTGTTGAACAACAAAGCTTTGAACACTCTATTGCTATTCTCATCTTCTACAACTCCTATATCTCCATTAAAATACCAAAAATCTCTCTCCTACCAATAATTTCAGAAATCAAAAACTAAAATAAACCTTAAATAAATGGTAGAATTGAACAAAGTAGATGAAAAGAAGTCTTCCCCATATCTCCTTTTGATTTTAGGATTTTTCTATGAATTGATCTTGATTTTCTAAGACTTAGGTTTTGAGTTTTATTTCATGTTGTTTTTTTCTTTCTTTCTTATTAATGGTGTACGTACAGTAGAGAGGAGAATGATGGATTAAGTTTATAAGGGAAGTGATAACTATCATATTTCCTTCCTAAAGGCTTGCGGGCTTATCATAAGACAAAGGCCCAAACAAAAACAATAAATAGAAATACACTTAACAAATTTCTATTTAACCCAATAAGCACTAATTTAAATCAAGTCTTGTTTATTATCTCCTAACACTAATTAAAGTGATTTACAAAAGATAAGTTAATCATTTAGCCCATTTTTAATCGTTATCTTTTTTTTAATAATTACTATCCCATTATATTTGATAATAAAAAATAAATCCAATTTGAAAAATTCAATTTTTATATTATCCTATTGATAATTTATTTCAATTATAAAATGCTAAGAATTGATAATCAAATCAATTATTCAAAAAAAAATTAATTTCATAATTTATATTATGAATATTAATTTACATAATTAATCGTAATTAATTAGGCAATTAACAACAAGGTTGTTATACTTGGTGGCCACACTTTCTAATGGGCATTTTGGAAACCACCCTAAAAATTGAATTAGGATTTTATGCATGTACAAATAGCCCACTTATGTACATGTAGAGGATCTTCTTACTCTTCATATTACATAGGAAATTAGCAAGTTTTAAACAGAAAATAAAAGTGAAATAAAAATGGCTTCCTAAGCCTTCTTTTTTCTACATGATTCTCTTTACTTTTATGCTTATGTTTATTTCTATACTCTTTTCTTTTCAATGTTAGTAGATTAGATTTACCTTCATGCAAGTAGTGTAGTTTTATTATTTTTCATGCAAGTAGTTTAGTAGTTAATCTCCTTTTCCTCCTTTGTTTAGTTTCTATTTCTTTTGCTTTTAATGTTGAAATTTACATGTGTTGATATGATAACACATATGAGTAGCTAAACCCCTTCAATTTAGACGTACTGAAGCTCTCAAATATTATGTAAATTCAACATTTCTATAATTTATGGTCTCTTTTATTTGTGCTTCATGAAAGTAGATTTTGATGTAAGTTTGTACAAGTGGGTTTGATAGCTTATGTTGCATTTGCAAATGAGCTATTCTTATTCAACATAAACACAATTTACATCATCATTTGCTAATTGATTTTTTATTTTGAAATGAAAGTAAAAACAAAATTTGATGATCTATATTACTAATTACAATAGTGAATAGATCATACTTAAAATAGCTTTTGCTTTGGCTTCATTTTCATGAGAATTGATAACTGGTTTATTTATTGTTTTATAGTTTGATGGTTTAAGTTATGTTAATTAAAAACATAAATAAACCATACTTATGATAAATGCAACAATTATTTCACTTGATATCAAAAATAGGGATCATAGATTATTTGTTTATTGATTTACAAAAATATGAGAGTGGATTTATCGCTAAATTGTTCTCTAATCTCATAGATTTTAATCTCAATTTTATATTAATTTTAGCTTCATTTTGTTTACAATTAGTAGTTAACAACCTTCTCTCCACTTTGGTCCAATTTGATTGATTAGAAAATTTTAAAATCTTAAAAATTCCCTACGGATCGACCCGTACTCGCCACGTACAAAAATTGTACGCCGTACGCTTGCGGTAATTTTATTATAAATTTCTCAGCAATTTTCTAGCTCGATAGAAAATTCGTCGTTAAACAATGGCGCTTGTCATATCATTAACTTGTAAGCCCCATGATTGACTTGTTAATTCAACATTATATTCCCTTACTTCTATGTTTGTTTCATTTAAAAAATATTTGGATAACAACAATTCTATATGTATGTGCAATCATATAACTCATATACAACATCCATATGCATAACATCCACTAGCACAACAAAAATCAAGAGAGAACATGCTGTCAAATGCGAGTGTCTGTGTATACCTAGAGGATACACTATTCTAAACGTGAAAGAGAGTACAATGCACACAGTACATCGATATATATCAATTAGCATCCATCATCCATAACATGTCATACCGACACAGTTACAACTATTCCTACCATCCAATGGTCTCTACCTAAAAGGTATACCAAGCTAAGTCCTACTCATAATAAATCTACACTTCTGAGAATTTCAAATTAGTGATGTACCAATAAGAGTTGTGGGTTGGTTGCATGGATTGTCTCCTCAGGGACCAATGTACTCTCTGTTGGATCGTCTCCCTATTGGACGTTAACAAGTATGATCCCCTTATTGCGGAGCCACTTTGTACCATGCTCTAAAATATGAGTGGGTGCATGGCGAATGAGTAACCCTCACTCTATCTCCACCTCCTCCAACTGACTCGGCTCGATCATTGTAGTTGTATCGTGTAAGAATCTTTGCAAGTGTGACCCATGGAAAACATTATGTACCCCCGCCAATTTTTTTGAAAGCTCTACTCTATACGCCAACTTCCTACTCTATCCACTATTGGGAAGGGCCCTACAAATCTCAGTGCAAGCTTCCCTCGACCAACCAAATCTCATCACAAGCCTAAGGGCTGAAACCTTCATGAATACCATATTTCCCACTACGAACCCTTGCTCCGTACACCTTCTGTCAACATAGGATTTCCATCAATCCTGAGTGGTCTTCATTCAACTACAGATCAGATCCACCTTCTTTGATGTTTCCCACACCATGTCTGACATAAGAGTAATCCTATCCATTGTATCCTACTAACACGATGGTGATCTACAGGGTCTACCATACCACACCTCATATGAAGCCATTCAAATGCTTGCCTGATAACTGTTGTTATATGTAAACACCACTAATTGCAAGTGATCCTCCCAAGAATCTCCGAAGTCTATAATGCATATATGTATGATGTCCTCTAAAAATTGATCCACTCTCTCCGCCTATATGTCAGTCTGTGGATGGTACGCAATATTCAAGCTTAACTCAATCCCCAAAGCTTCCCGTAGACTCCTCCATAACTCACTAGTGAAAAATGGATCTCGATCATTGAATATGCTAATAGGAGCTCCATGTAACTTAACAACCTCTCTTACATATAGAACGACCAATAATGCCACCATCCTTGTTCTTCTCACTCCTAAAAAATAAGTGCAATTTGTCAACCGATTGACTTTGACCCAAATGCTCCCATTCCTTCTCTTACTCCTTGGTTCACCATCTACAAAATCCATATAAATACTCTCCCACTTCCAGTGGGAAATATCTAGTGGCTGTAGTAATCCTTTATCCTTCTTCTACTCCGCATTTACCCTTTAGAAAATCATACATCTAGCGGCATACTCTTCTAATTGCTTTTTCACACCGAGCCAATAGAAGAATCTTCTTATGTCGTGATACCTCTTGTCTCTACTGGGATGAATAGATCCTAGAATGGTGTGACTTTGGTAGTACCACATCTATCAAATCCATACTGCGAGGGACACAAAACCTATCATCTTTCCATAACCATCCTCTCGAGTCAATGGCATAACGCCTCAAATAACTCGATGACTCTCCTTTACCAATCCTCCAAATAATGTTTACTAGGTCCTTATCGTCCTTCTGCCTAGATCCATTATGCTCCATCAATATAGGCTGGAACATCTAAAGCTATTAGTAATCCTGGGGTAATATCCGATGATGGTTGGAAATCAAGGGTAGAAATATACTCCAAATGTCTCTGTTATACCAAAATCTGGAATAACATTCATGATGCCAATGTGGTAACATGATCAAGCATAACTCAATCATTATTGACTTGGCTATATCATCAAGGACAAATTCATCCATTTAGACTAGTGCATGATGGAATCATTAAAGGATGGATTGGTGGTGGCAGCAGGCCTTTAAGGAAAAATGTATGGGTGTCCATATGTTTTTCTTGGATTGTTATTTATGAGATTCCTCAAGGCCATTTAAAGTTGTAATATTCAAGAGTCTATATGGGCTTTCGAGGGTAATATTCCAAAAAGGCCTAAGCTACGTTATATGTTCAATAGGAATGTAGAAAATAAGCAATAAATTTGTGCAATAGTCCATTAGGCTCAATAATGGGCCATGTAATTCATTCTTATGTTCGAAGTCCCATGTTCATATAATTATGCACATATTTGCTAGTAATAGTTCAAATTGTTTCTAGATAGTCCATGTCGAGTTTGATCTAGATAAGTTCATATATATGCAAGTCCATATTAATAATGTTCGAAATACAGCATAGTCGAAGTCAGTAAATAAGTTCGAGTTTTTGTTCATTTAATTCGTATATGATTATCATCAAATAAGATTTGTCCCCAATCTGATTTACGATTACAAGGCATTGATTTAAGAAAAGAGGGAGAGAATGAAAATTCATCCCTAAAATAGCACCCCTAGGTCCGTATTTATAGTAGTGGCGCAACTCCACTCGTCCTTTCATTACTTTGACATGCTTGACTTCAACAAGCTTGGCTTCAAACCTGTCAACCTAGCATTAGATTTGTCACTAAAGAGGTGGCATCGTTTTGCTTTCAGCTCCTTCGACATTGATGATCCTTAGATCTAGCAGAGAATGGTATGCACGAATTGCTGTGAAACGCGACACTTCCTTTATGTAATAATGATAATCTCCATGATGTTGCGAGCTTGTTGTGAAGACCAGGGGTGAATAACGGTGCTACTTGAGCCCATCATTAATGAGATATGATATGAGGCACATCGGCACTCATTGATGGCTTACGACGTTGATGGTACACATTTTGCTATTGCCAAAGTGCAACATCTTATTCTTTAGGCTCTAATTTTTGAAGTCTATAAGATCCTACCTTCGAAGTCAATAAGAGGCGGTATTGGTTAGGCGCATCATCATCCTAAGCCTTCTTGACCTACTGCGTTACTTGTTCCATGTGGATGAAAAATGGTATAGTTTGAGGCACAATGATGGATGAAAGTGTCATCACCATTGATGGAAAGTGGTATTTTATAGGTGTGTTATCATCGGGAAGAATTATAGTTGAGAAGTGGTATTGTCATTGCTTTCAACATTAACATTGACATTCACGATAGGCGACTCCAATGAACTATTAAGTTTCTTTGAGTAGCAGCATCCATATCATTGTCGTTGGTCTCAAATTATATTACTAGATCAATGTCGATAATAAGCTGGCCTTAATAGAAGTTGGTAGTGGTACTGATGACAAGCGATACAAAAGAGGTTTGGTAGTAATGAGTGACGACATTCACGCTATCCTTATTGATGAAAGTCGACGTCAATTAAGCACGATGTTGGTATTAATAGTGTATGATTAGGAGTGGAATCCTCCCTGACCTTGTTAGCATGCGATGCTCCTAACATTGTTTGGAGGTTTTATACAGAATGATGGGTCATCGCATGTCATCAAAAGAAGGCGACATGATGGAGCGCGATGTGAATGGAGTTCAATGTAGCATGAAATGCAGCATGGTCGAATTGTATTTCATCATGAGATACGGTGACACTAACCCTTTTTCTTTGTCGATGAAATGCGACGTTGATGAAGCATGATGTGATGAAGTGCAATATGGTTAAGGGGTGACTCCGAAGAGATATATTACCAGTTTTGTACATTATTGATCTCATATGACCGTATTGACCTTCGACGTAGGACCAAGTGGCACCATTTATTTTGCTAACATTCATGGCATTACCTTTGACATTGAAAATATTATGGATAACATTTAGCCTGCTTTTATAAAAGAAGCTTTTTACTCTTTAGAGAAAAACCAAGAATTCCTTTGTATTGCCCAATCTTTAGTGAGATTCCCTTGCTAGTCTCGTTTTCCTGTAAAACATGAAGTGAATGAGGTTTTTCGTTACCAATTCTCTATCTGGATTTGACCGAGTTACAAATTAGCATATGTTGCCTACTTTATTATTATTATAAGTTTAGGTTTGTAATTTTATTATAAGAGATCAATAAGTATTGACAAGTTTCCAAGGAAAATCCCAAAAGATTATCCGACCACGTCATGGTTATCAGTATCAAATTTTTTTTAACCAATAGTAGGAGAGAAAAAAACCCACCTGATAACTATAGAAGACCAGTAACAGCAATAAAAGACCAGAAATCCTTACCTGACAATAATAGAAGACTAGAAATCCAAATCTGTTAATCATAATAGAAGACAGAAATCCACATTTGGCGAAAGAAGACCAGAAATCCACATCTGATTAAAATCATAGAAGATAAGAAATCTAATCTGATAATAATAATTGAATACCAGAAATCCACATCTAGATATAATAGTAGTAATCCATAAATCCCTATTTGGAAATAATAATAGAAGTCCAGAAATCGATATCTGGAAATAACGGAAGACCATAAATCCATATCGGGCACTAATAAAAGTCCAGAATCCCATATTTAGAAATAATAGAAGACCAAAATCCACATCTGGCAATAATAATAGAAGTCTAGAAATCACTATTTGGAAATAATAGAAGACCAGAAATTTATATCTGCCAATAATAATAGAAGTCCAGAAATCACTATCTTGAAATAATAGAAAGCCAGAAATACATATTTGGCAATAATAGAAGAAGTCCAGAAATCCACAATTGGAAATAACAGAAAACCAGAAATCCATATATGGTAATAATATAAGAAGCCTAGAAATCCATATTTGGAAATAATTGAAGACCAGAAATCCATACCTTGCAATAATAGAAGAAGTCCATAAATCCGTATTTGGAAATAATAATAGATCGTATTCGACAAAAAGCACAAATGGCTTATACTCGATAGATCTTCCCCTAGAAGACTGTTTGTCTTGAAGTGCTAACTGGCTCTAGTTTTGATAAGTTTCCCTCTCACAGGTTGGCTAGTTTGGAGTACTACTCAGCTCATATCTTGATAGATCTTCCTCCTGAAGATTGAATAGTTTGGAGCACTATTTGGCTCTAATTTTGATGCATCTTCCTTTTCAAGATTGATTCGATGCTTCAATGAGGCCTTCAATGACTAGCACTAAGGGCTTACTCTGTCATCCCTCTAGAAGATGCTTCGGTGAGGCCTTTGATGATGATATAGAAGGCTTGGTCGACGCTTAAGTGAGGCCTTTAATAACATCACTAAAGGCTTACTCCGTCCTCGCTCTAGGAGGCGCTCCAACCAGGCCACGTAGGCAGGGGATGAAGGCTTTCCCGATGCATTAGTGATGCTTTTGATAATGGCACTAAAGGATTATTCTGACTTCCCTCTAAGAGGCACTTCAGTGAGGCCTTTGATGATGGCACTTAAGGCATAGATATTGCCTATGTTGACTAGGGACCTACTACGGTCATGAGCCTTTAATGGCTAGGGCCTTTGATGGTCTAGGACCTCATGCCATCATGAGCCTTTGTTGGCTAGGGCCTTTGATGGCATGGGACCTCTTGTGGTCATGAGCCTTTGATGGCTAGGGCTTTTGATGGCTTGGGACCTCTTGTAGTCATGTGCCTTTGATGGCTAGATCTTTCTTCCTTGGGAGAATCTTACTCCTTTTCACGATTGAACTGATAAATTCTCTTTATTCATCTATTGTTGAAAAATATTGTCGCAAATGTTTGGAATTCCATGTTCTTGCTATGATATTTCCATCTGGTCGGCAGAATTTATAGGTCCCAGGAGGGATTACTTTGTGTATGATTAAGGGTCCTTCCCAATTTAGTCCAAACGACCCGTCCGCTGGATTTATAGATTTTCCATGACTCCTCAGGGCACTAGATCTCCATTTTGAAAAGATTTTCCTCTTACTCTAGAGTTATAGTACTTGGATATTCTTCGTTGATACTCAGCCGTTCATATGGCCCCTTCATCTCTTAACTCGTTGATCAAGTCCAGAGATTCTCTCTTTAACTCTTGATTTAGATCGAATGCCTATGCAATCCTACGATGAGAAGGTACTTTAGCCTCAATTGGAAGCATGGCTTCCCAACCATATGTTAGAGTGTATGGGGTGTGCTCAGTCGCAGTTTTAGTAGAAGTTCTATATGCCCATAGAACGAGAGGTAATTCTTTATCTAATTCCCTTTTGCTTTGTCTAATTGCTTCTTGATAATGGTTTTTACAATTTTATTAGCTGCTTCAACAGCTTCATTAGCTTCGGGATGAGCTACAGTTGAAAAGCTTTTGGTGATTCCATTCTTTTTACAAAATCGGGTGAATTTTTCATTTTCAAATTGAGTCCCATTGTCGGATATTATCTTGTAAGGAATCCCGAATCTGGTAATGATATTTTTGATTTCAAACTTGAGAACGTTTCCTAAAGTGATATTCAGAAGTGGCTCAGCTTCTACCTGCTTCATGAAGTAGTCAATGGCAACTACTATGTACTTATCTCCTTCATTAGATATTGGCAATGGCCCAACTAGGTCAATTACCCTACGTCAAAAGGCTATGGGCTTGAGATAGAAGTCAATTTGCTTGATGGTAGAAGCAGGATCTTGGAGAACCTTTTATATTTTTTGTATCTTTTTGCATAGTTAATAGCTTGACTAGTCATTTAAGCCTAATAGAATCCTTCCCTCATAACTTTCTTAGCCAATTTCATTACACTGGAATGGACTCCACAGAATCCTTCATGGGCTTCCCTTAGTAAATTTGCTCATGTTTCTGGATCAACACATCTCAGGTAAGGGAGCGAATATCCCTTTGTATAATGTATGCCAATCGCCATGACAAAAGTTGGAGCTTGGTGTTTTATTCTCCTTCCCTCTCTGTTATCTGTAGCAACTTTTCTTATGTTATATATATGAAAATAGGTGTAATCCAGTTATTCTCATGCTGATTATTAGTTTACGTATGAGGCAGGTTTTCTTGGAGAATCTCAGTTTTGTCTTTTTCTCCTTATGTGTTAAGGCTTGAGACTTGGTCAACAATAAGGTCTCATTTTCTGGATTAGGGCTTTTCTCCTCTACACTAGGATTCTCTTGATAACCTTTCGGAATGATCTGGACTTCTGATCCCCCTCCCCCCACACCCGCGAGCTTGCTAATTTTTCCAAAGAATCAGCTTGGGAATTCTTGCCTCTTCGCACTTCGTGTTCTGAAAAATCTTCAAATTGGGTCAACATTTTCAATATTGTTTGTACCAAAATTGGGCACAACACTCTTCAGAAGTCTTTGAAGAGATAAAGTTAAGAAATTAAACGTAAAAAGAGGATTTATCTAACAAAAACTCCAAATCTCAGATATGAAACTAAGAAAAATGCAGGAAGACACAAGAATTTAGAGTGGTTCAGCGTATTGCCTACGTCCACTATGAAGTAGTTTGCTTTATTGATCTTTCTTTGATGTTTACAATAGAATTCTATGATTTATAGCGAATAAAAATGATTTGCAGTAGTAAAATTCGCTAGTAGCAGCAGGCAGCAGCAATGGTGTTCAGATCTGGATCTAGCGGAGTCCGGGCGTTGGAGATCTCAAAGAGGAAGAAGAACCCCTTTTCTGTTGGCTTTGGGGGTCTATTTATAGGTGTAGGAGGTTGGTATTTCGCTCAGATCTCGGGAGACCCTCTCTGGCATGTGACCAGTCCCGCACGCCCAAGCCCGTGAAGTTTCGGTCCGATCCGTGATCGATACGAACAGATTTCGTATCGATCAAGATTTCATCCAATGGAGTCGAAATTTGGCGTGGACATTCTTTAGCATGCACGTAGTCTTCTGTGAAAATTTCATAGCATTTGGACTTGTAGATTAGGAGATATGATCGATAAGAAATGTGATTCTCGGTGGCTGTTTGGCTCGACTCGCTTCTATTTCGACTCGCTTCTGCTCTACTCGGTGACATGGCGCTTGATTCTTTGGATCACTCTGCCTTTGATGCTGTCTCGAGCGAGTCGAAATTTACATCGATTGAGCGAGTCAATGTGTTCCGAGATCGAGCGAGTCTAAGTGTGCACTGGTTGAGCGAGTCGAAATGGAGCGTCCTGAGAGATTCGAACAGTGGCTTCGCCAATGGAGTCGAAGTTGATGGAGTCGAACAGTGGTTCGAACGGAGCGAGTCGAAGTTATTATTTCTGATGGTTGCGAAGAGAGTCGAAGGGAGCGAGTCGAAGGAGTCATTTCTGGTGGATGCGAAGCGAGTTGAAGTAGGCATCTGAGGGATGTGAAGCGAGTCGAAGGGAGTGAGTCGACCGGTGATTGGTTTTCATCCAATTTTGTATCGTTCATAACTTGAGCATAAGAACTCGGATTGACTTGAGATTTGGAACGTTGACTCTCATGGCTTAGCTTGTCATGTCCTACCAATTTTGGCTCGATCCGGACTCGGACAAAATTCGTCGATATCCATAGTGAGCCTGTGTATAACTGATCTCTAGGACGGGTTGTCATTAGTTACTTGTCAATTCCTTGGTGTCACGGCCTTGCCAAAAGGCGGGATAACATTTGCCCCCCAAAGTACGTCTTGTGAAAACATGACGTGCTTTGAAGTGCTGCAACCTTCATTCTGAATAGTCCTCATCTTTTCGATGAAAGCTATAATCTTCGACTGTTTTCTCTTGAAAATGCAAGCTGTTGACGGTCAACTACTGTACCCTGTATTGTTGTGACTGATTGCTGTATGCCAGTGGCTACCCGTTTGTTGTTGTAATCGTTATTGGACGAGTTTCTGATTCCTGAAAATCTGGAATATCGAATATTAGTCCGACATTCGTGCATATATGTTAACCAGACTCTCGTTGACGTTGGTACGTTCACGAGTCGTTGACAGTTTATTTTATTTCTAAATCCCGTATCGATCCTCTCCTGAACCGAAGTGAAATTTGCTGCAACAACGCTCGATGGTTGCTTTTGAAAGTTCCTTCGTAAAGATGATTTTTACTGGATTTATGAATGTGAAGTAAGTATTTCGAGTCGATGGAGTTGGCCTCTGGAGGCTCTGTTTTGATGGATTCAAACTGCTTGTTCGACTCGGTCTTGGATTCGAACTGCATAGGTGTCGGAGTCGAAACACACAGGAGACAGAGGAGCGAGTCGAAATGCACAGGAGACAGAGGAGTGAGTCGAAATGCACAGGAGATGGAGTCGAAGGGAAGACGGATTCGAAGTGATGTATTTTATTGCTGCATCGGAGAGGGAGTCGAAGACAAACGATACGAAGGGGAGCTTCTCATCAACGCACTGGAGAGGGAGTCGAAACACGTGTTCGAATCCACCGGGATACGAATCGTTTGTTCCCTTTGCTTTTGAGTCCATATAAATACTTTATACTTAGCCGTTTTTTTTACTTTTCGCTTTCCTGCCTTATTTTCGCATCGCTCTGAGACTCGAGACAACAAAGAAGAAAACAATCTTGCCTTTGAACTGATTCATCCCTTCAATCGTTCGAACTAACTGATAGATTTAGATAATCCTTTAAGCAGACCCAACACGTAAGCGATGAGACTCGGTTTTTAATATCAAATCAACTAGAGTTGTGATCGATCGAAAGCTCCATGGCCTCAGCTTCGTGTTGATCTGAGTAGGGGTTTCGAGAGGATGAGGCGGAGGCCTTCGTATCGATCGATGGTGGAGCTTCGCATCGAGTCGAATGCTTTGAATCTATGGATCGATACGAAGGGGCTGTGTCTGATCAATTTGAAACGATGGCCTTTGATCGAATCGAAATGGTTGGCGTCGGAGTGAGTCGAAGTGGATGGCTCTTGATCGAGTCGAAGTGTGTAGCATTGGGAGCGAGTCAAACTGTGTAGTCTTGGGAGTTAGTCGAACTCGTAGTCTTGGGAGCGAGTCGAACTACATAGTCTTGGGAGCACGTCAAACTGGGCAATCTTGGGAGCGAGTCGAACTAGAGGCTTTGGGATCGAGTCAGAGTGTCGCACTCCGATCGATTCGAAATCCTTAGCTCCTTGATCGAGTCGAACTTGCATTCCAACCTTCTGACCGAGTCTGACTCATACGCACACGACCATAACTTAATGATGCGAACACGGCTCTCGTGAGCAATACAAATTGAACATTAAAAAATTTGAAACTCCTTGCACATTTGAACAATTGACTCCGACGAGCTTCAAACTTGTATTACTAGACTTGACCGTTTCACCGCATATCCGATTACCTATCGAAGCTCATCGACGAAACTGGAACTTATCAAAATGACACCAAACTTTAACTTGGAATGATAGCTAACAACTGGATGGTATGGTTTTGACGGTCAGCGATGACGGTCCTTCCGACTGAATTCCGAAGTCTCGTCGTTTACACGTTTCCTTCAATTCTATTGATCTTCTCAAATGATATACAGTATTGCACTGCACAACGCACTCACACACTTTACACTAGGGGATGCACGAGCGTTATTTGTCAGTTTAACAATGATTTTTTATAAGCTAGCTAGTCATGGAACCTTCCAGTTCTCAGCAGCCGGAACTCCCAAGTTCTATTCCTCCAACCATAGAGATGCCGGTTATTGAAGCCGAAGTTATAGAGCCAGCTCCGGATGAGCATCTGGGTGCTTGGTTTATTTGTAATCCAACAGATTATGTGCCGTCGGGTATCTCCGAAGATATACTAGGACGGATTTGTTTAAAGCACGGTCTATCGCTTGACGACGTGTTATTAACTGGGCCAAATGACAGGCCGCACGATCCCCCGGAGGGGTTCACCGCTTTCAACCGTCACGCCTGTACGGCGGGGATGCTCCCTCCCTTCAATCAATATATAAGGGAGATGTTATCATTTCTTGGAATAGCTCCATCTCAACTTCACCCCAATGGGTATGCACTGCGGAATAACACCTTCATTCTGTTTATGGAGATCCTTTTTCGACCGCCGAAGCCGATCGAAATCAGATATTTATTCAACGTCAAGAGTCGTGGAGACATCCCCTCTTTCACCTTCTTGGAAGCAATCGGAAACAACCATATTGTACTGGGCTCCAGGGAAGGTTGAGTTACTATAAAACCGAATGGTTGTATGTTCAGTGCCCCCCTGGATTTGCTAGGCGGTGGTTGGATAGACGTAAGTGTTGCCATTTCTCTCTTGATTCATTGAGATACTAGTAACTGACTTCAAAACTGACATACTTTTCCTTTCTTATAGCCGCAATCTCTCGTCTCGATGGCGCATACTTCAGAGAGCTTGTTTGGATTCTTCAAGCGTTTCCGGGCGAAGAGAGGCATGTCGACTTGGTCCTGACCGACAGGAATTTGAGGACTGTCGGGCTGATAGAACGGAGACAGAGCATACATCTGGATGGGATACATAGAGTGGTCCCAGTGAAATGGGTGAAGCGCAAAGCGCCCGCAGTCGTGATAGCCGAAGAAGTTGATCCAGAAAGAACGCCCACCGATATTGAGCTCCCAGATGGGTCTTCTGCCGATGTTCAGGATTCGGGGGGAAGAAGAAAAGGCAAGGCTGCTACTTACAAATGCTCTAAATCTAAGAGATTTAAATCCATGGTCGTGTCTTTACCTTTCACGGGAATTTGAATTTCGGAGGCTTCTCCCGCGCCGATAGAAAATCTTTTTGAAGGGCTTGCCGATGTTCAGATTCCGGATTTTGTGTCGTCTCAACACGACGCCGGGATGGAGGAGATTGATAGTGTTCTTGAACCGAGCGGGTCGCTTGCTAAGAGTGCGGCCGACATTTCTGGTTGGTCGGGGGTTGCACATGCATACACTTCACTACACTGCATAACTCACAACTGTAAATCGTCCAACTTAGAAAATCGCTAACTCTTTTTTCGATCTTCATTTTCAGGTACTATGTCTGGAAAGGGGTCGATGCTCGGAAATCTTCACTTGGCCAGAAAGGATTCTTCTTATTACGATTCCCGCAAGAGGGATTCAGACATGGATCGCGATCGCAATTATTCTACTCAGGATAGGTACGGGCATGACAAGGATAGAGAATACCGACATCGGTCTAGATCACACTCTCCTCCTCCTAGACTTCCGTCTCCACCCCATGCTTTTGTCCTACACCCACCGGAGCCTCCTCGTCACAGGTCGTCTTCTAATTCTTCTAGATCTAAGACTCATCTTCAGAGAGTTGAGACCATGGCCTCCATGATTACAGAGCAGGTCCCAGCTGAACCCACAGGAGATGGGGATCTTAAGTTGGCTCAGATGAGGAAGGATTTTCCGAATATCTGCTTCGACGCCACACTTAAAAAGAATTCTATCAGGGGTGGAAAACACGGTGCATGATTACGTTCACGACATATACACCCAGTACCGAGAGTGGGCAATGTTTGCCGAAAAAGCTTCTAAGGTGGCCTTTGAGCGAGCTAAAGCGCTTGAGAAATTGGAGACCGAACTCGCTCAAAGGGACAGAATTATAAAAGTTCTTACCACTGGGGCCGAGACTTCTCGGAAATCGGAGATTGAGGCCACCAAAAAGGCTGACGAAGCAAAGGCGGAAATGGAGAGATTGGGGCAGACGCATGTTTCCCTAGTGGAGGAGATGGGCCACCGGAACACTAAAGTCACCGCCGAGCGGGATGCGGCGGTCAAGGAGCTTAATGAACTCAAAGCCAAATTTGCTGATATGGCCAAGTAAAAAGATGGCTCGAACAACGCAACCCAGGAGGCATGCGAACAAGCTGTCCTGCTCAGGGATGAACGGGATGCGGTCGTGGCTAAAGTCCACAAGGTGGAGGCTGAGGTGGAGGAAAAAGTAAGGTTGGCCGAGTCCAGGTTAGAGTCCAGGTTGGCTGAGGCACAGGGGTCTAACCTGGCTTGATGATTTTTCGACGCATCTCTACAATGCTTGGAGCCGGTTTGTTGAGGAGGAGAAGGAGGCGCATCAGGGCGAGTCTGTGGATGAGTTCGAACTCGAGAATCGCATTCTGACTGAGGATGAAAAGAAGGTTCTCCATGAGTCGATGATTCTGTGTGAGAAGGAAAGACTCGGCACCCAGCACTTTGAAGTGGGAGAGGGTTCTGGAGTTGACCACCATGAATCAAGTCTCGAAGTTTCTGTGTCACCCCAGCCTGAATCCTCTTCTGCGGTTGATCCCCAGGATGTTCCTGCTTATAATCCAGATCAGCCACAGATGTCTCCGACTGCAGCGCAAGTCACTGATGCCGCCCTGCCGCCTATGAGTCAAACTGAGGAAGGTATTCTGGACATTCCTCATATCTCTCTTAAGTCAAAATCTTCGATCGAGTCAAGTTCTAACAGTTCTCTTATTCTTTGTCCAGTGATTGATGTTGCACCGGCTATGCCTCCTGCTACTCAAGAATCATATCAAATGCAGGAGGCTATTGTGACTGAAGCAATCACCGTGAGTACAGTTGCTCCGCTTGACGATATGCAGGGGAGTACGATCATGTTTGATGAGAAGCTGATGGATGAACTCTTTCGCCGTCACGGCGATCCTCTTGCTGACCTATCATCTGCCATGGGTGGAACTGATCCTGCTATAAGTTCTTTAATGCCGTCTACTGATGCTCCCAGTGGGGCTCGAGTAGTAACCGAAGAGGAGATGTTCGCTCAAATTGATGCTAAAATGGCAGCAGCAGCTCATGGTGGCAGCTTTGGAGGTGGGATGGCAGCATCGGGACCTACTCCGCTCAGAATGATATCACTTGGTGATACTGTTTTCATCACCAGCGTGCCCATTCCACCTTCTGTACTTGATCTGGTTCCTCTGACTCCGCCCGCAGGGAGCATTCCTATCCATTCGAGTTCGGAAGAGGATATTGATATCATGCCTTCGCCTGAAGACCAACCGCCGAAAAGCAAAGGCTCGAAGAGGAAGATTAGCGGTGGCTCCAGCGGGTCCACACCGAGGAGGAAGCCAAGGAAGAAGATGGATTAGACATGCTTCCCCAGTGCATTTTGACTTTCATTTTGTTGGCCGTGTATAGATGCGGGTTCGGCCCCTGCTAGTAGGAATTTTTTGGAACAAACTTGTATACGAACTTCTTCTACAAACAATAGAAATGAAACTTCCCTTTTTTGGTTTCTTTTCTGTCATTGTGTATTTGTCTAAGTGTTTCAATATCTAGAGTGCACTTGTGAAGTTTCATATTCTGAATCAAGTTTGTTTTTCTTTGCCAAGTTCGGAAACTGTGGACATGGTTTGCGACCGGGAAGCGAGTTGAATTCCGACATTGCATTGCTTCAATCAATGGTTGATGCCTATGTCCTGCCCCCCAGTCTTGGGGATGAGTTGTAGATCATCAATTAGTGGTTGCTTCTCGCTTGCGTCATGCTGAGTCTAGAGCCACAGAACTGACGTCTGAGTCAAGTGGAGGCCGAGCAGTTTTTTCCACGTTTGTCTGATTGTCGATGATCATATCCACACTCTGGGGGTTCTCATTTGTTTACTGGTGGTTGGTCACGCCAGCTTAAGTTTCAATCATATGCCCACGATCTGGGGACTTGGAATTGATGTTTATACTCCGACTCGTGCCCTAGGAGTTTGAGTTGATATCTATACTTCGATTCATGCTTTGGGAACTTGAAGTCGGTGTCTACGCTCCGTTTCTCACTCTGAGAATCCGAAGTCGATGTTTATACTCCGCTTCGCACTCTGGGAATACGGAGTTGATGTTTATACCCCGACTCGCGCTCTGGGAGTTCGTAGTTGATGTTTATACTCCGGTTCGCACTCTGGGAACTCGGAGTTGGTGTTTATACTCCGCTTCGCACTCTGGGAATACAGAGTTGATGTTTATACTCCGACTCGAGCTCTGGGAGTTCGGAATTGATGTTTATACTCCGGTTCACACTCTGGGAACTCGGAGTTGATGTTTATACTCCTCTTCGCACTCTGGGAATACGGAGTTGATGTTTATACTCCACTTCGCACTCTGGGAATACGGAGTTGATGTTTATACTCCGCTTCGCACTTTGGGAATACGGAGTTGATGTTTATACTCCGACTCGTGCTTTGGGAGTTCGGAGTTGATGTTTATACTCCACTTCGCACTCTGGGAATATGGAGTTGATGTTTATACTCCGCTTTGCACTCTGGGAATACAGAGTTGATGTTTATACTCTAGTTCGCACTCTGGGAACTCGGAATTGATGTTTATACTCCGCTTCGCACTTTGGGAATATAGAGTTGACGTTTATACTCCGGTTCATACTCTAGGAACTCGGAGTTGAATGAAGGACTGTCGTGTATCAATCCTTTTTTGACTTTGATGTGATGGCTTGCCCCCGAGCTCGGGTTTCACTTAGCGAGTGATTGGTTGCATCGTAGTCAATCTCTATTTGAATAAATTTCACCGTATGATGAAACTTAGCTCTCCGTGCATAGTGATGGTCATATGAAGCATTTCAAGTAAATCACAGCTCTGGTTCGAAGAGATTGCATTTTATTGCTAAAATAAGAAAGTATGGCAATGTCAGTTGCCTTATTACAAGTTCTAATTTCGAAATGCATAAACAAATTGCGGAAAAGGAAAGTAAACTAAATGGATAAAGATAGCCTGTCATGTGTAATAGCGGCGAAGGCTCTCGCAATTCCAAGCCCTTGGCAGAGTAAGACCGTTAACGGTCGATAACGTGAATGTGCCATCTCCGAACCTTCGTTCAATAACATACGGTCCTTCCCATGTCGGCTTCATATGCGAAGGAACCGGATAGATTCTTTTCAAGATGAGATCTCCTAGTACGAAGGTTCGCGGACAGACCTTGGCGTTGTTCAATCGGGTGACTCGACTTCGATCCGCAGCTGCCCTCAAATCAGCTTCTTCATGCTTCTCATCTAGTAGATCCAGAGATTCAGCAAGTAATATAGCATTTGTCTTTGGATCATAGTATGTCACATGATGAGAAGGTACTTCTAGCTCGACCGAAATAACGGCTTCTGAACCGTAAGAAAGAGAGAATGGAGTGTGACCGGTCGCAGTCTTATGGGTTATTCGGTAAGCCCATAAAGCCATAGGAAGTTCATCAACCCACTTGCCAACGACCTTTTCCATTAGTTTTTTCAGAATGGATTTTATAACTTTATTAACAGCTTCGACCTGTCCGTTTGCCTGAGGGTATGCAACTACAGAGAATTTCTTTTGGATGTGAAATCGTTTGCAGAAATCTTTGAATTCGACATTGTCGAATTGGATTCCGTTGTCCGTAATAATGGTGTGTGGGAGAATAAATCAACAGATGATGTTACGAACCACAAAGTTGATTACTTTCTTCGTTGTAATGGTAGCGAGAGCTTTGGCTTCAGCCCACTTTGTAAAGTAAACTACAACGATGGCGTACTTCGCATCACCTGTTGCTAGTGGTAGAGCACCGATGATGTCGATGCCCCACATTGCGAACGGCCATGGGCTGACCATTTGCGTTATCTCAGTAGGAGGAGCTCTAGGAATTCGGGCATATTTCTGGCACCTATCACATTTTTTTGCATGGTCCAACGCATCACGATTCACGGTAGGCCAGTAATATCCGTAGCGAAGAATTTTCTTGGAAAGTGCTTGCCCCCCAGTGTGATCGCCACATTCTCCCTCATGCACATCGTGCAACACTTGTTTAATTTCATCGTGAGCAATACACCGAAGTAGGGGGACTGAGTATCCCCTTCTATACATGAGTCCACTCTGGATGGTAAATCGTGAGGCCTTCCGAAGGACTTGTCTCTTTTCACTCCTGCACTTCGGTAGGGTTCCGTGCTCAATGTAATTTCTGAGTGGGGTCATCCATGAATCCTTTTCGGGAACGGTTTCGCATACCCAGTTTACTTCTGTCCGGTCGATGCTTGGGGAAGATAGCATTTCTACGGGAACGAGTCCCATTTGCTGAGCTTCACCTGTGCTGGCTAGTTTCGCTAATGAATCGGCCTTTTGGTTGCACTCCCGAGGTATGCAATAGATGGCATAGTAATCGAACTGATTCAATGCTTCCTGAACTCAAGCTAAGTAAGCAGCCAACCTTCGATCTCTTGCCTGATACACACCCCGTACTTGACACACAACCAATTGTGAATCACAATAAATTTCCACAGCGATAATTTTCAGATCTCTGGCGAGTTTCAAGCCAGCTAAGAGGGCTTCGTATTCAGCTTCATTATTGGTTGCATGAAAGTCGAACTTTAAAGCGTAGCATATAGATCCACCTTTGCGGGTTTTGAGCACAACACCAGCGCCCGAACATCGGCCGTTCGATGCACCATCGGTATACAGCTTTCAGACATATTCGGGGGATTTACAGGTTTCGGGCAAGTCCTCTGGAACAGTGAATTCAGCTATGAAATCAGCGAGGACTTGTCCTTGGATTGCTCGTCTTGGAGTGTAAGTAATATCAAACTGACTCAGTTCGATGTTCCACTTGAGTAGCCTACCAGACGTCTCAGGCCACGAAAGGACCTGTCGTAACGGCTGGTCGGTGTAAACAACTATAGGATGTGCTTGGAAATACGATCAGAGTTTTCTTGATGCGATTAAAAGGCAATAAGGCAACTTTTCTAGCTTTGGATAGTTCCTTTCACCCCCAGTCAATCGTTTGCTGATGTAGTACACTGGCTTCTATATCCCGTCTTCTTCTCGAACCAAGGCGGTGCTGATAGCGTTTTCTGATATCGACAAGTATGCATACAACTTCTCATGATCAATAGGCTTTGACAGTATTGGCGGTGTGGATAGATGTTGAACTAGTGCTTGGAAAGCGCCCTCACACTCCGTGGTCAATTCAAAGTTTTGTTTCCATTTTCGGATCAGATCGAAGAAGGGAATGCATTTGTCAGTGGACTTTGAAATGAACCTGCTCAATGCTGCTACCTTTCCATTGAGACTTTGGACTTGTTTTATAGTCTTGGGAGTTTCAAGATTTCTGATTGCCCAAATCTTTTCAGGATAGGCTTCGATTCCCCGAGCGTTAACGATGGACCCAAGGAACTTTCCGGATCCAACTCCAAAGTGACATTTCAGTCGGTTGAGCTTCATCTTGTATTCCCGAAGTATGTTGAACATAGTTTCCAGGTCTTTAACATGGTTTGTGGAGAGTCGCGACTTCACAAGCATGTCGTCTACATATACTTCCATGGTTTTCCCGATTTGATTGGCAAACATCTGATTGACCAATCGTTGATAAGTAGTCCCGGCATTCTTGAGTCCGAATGGCATAATCTTGTAACAGTAAAGTCCCAGATTGGTTACGAAGCTGGTATGTTCTTGATCGGGTAAATGCATTGGTATCTGATTGTAGCCTGAATACGCATCCATGAAGGATAAGAGTACATGCCCGGCCGTCGAATCTACTAGCTGATCAATTTTGGGAAGCGGGAAATTGTCTTTGGGACATGCTTTATTCAGATCGGAATAATCGACACACGTTCTCCACTTTCCATTTGGCTATCGGACGAGCACGAGATTCGACACCCATTCAGGATATAGCGCGGCACGAATGAATCCGTTCGCTTCAAGCTTTTCTACTTCTTCTTTAAGGGCGGCGAATCTCTCTGGATACATACCGCACCTTTTTTGTTTGACCGGGACATGCCGCGGGTCAATGTTCAGAGTGTGGCTCGCGATGTCCGGCGAGATCCCACACATATTAGAATGTGTCCAGGCAAATACATCAAGGTTTGCCCACAGAAATTCAACCAATTCCTCCTGAGCTTGCTGGCATAGTTGAGATCCAATCTTTATCATTTTCGAATCATCATCACTGTCAACTGGGACATCGGTTGTCAGTTCTTCCAATGATGCTTGATTTTCTTTAGATTCTCCTTCGTCTTCTATTTCTCTTGGATCAAGGTCCTTGAGGAATTGGCTGGGGTGCCCGGGCCTGGGCTCGGGCGTTAAATTTCAATTGTCGGCGAAACAGACGTAGAGAGATTCCTCTAAGCCCTTTCATTTCTCCTTTCGCTGCGCCTCCCGCAGCTCAGCAACATAATAGGCTACGGCAGTAGCCTGATCTCCTTGGATGATTACTATTCCATGATCAGTGGGAAACTTTAAAGTCAAACACTACGGGGCAATGGCTATCCTGAACTCAGCGAGGGCTGGTCGGCCCAAGAAAGCATTGTAAGGGGAGTCTATGTCCAAAACAATGAACTGCAACATTCGTACTCTCCGACATTCTCCAACTCCTAACTCTATTGGCAATTCCACCATTCCAGTGGGTATAGTGGCACTTCCGTTGAAACCATGGACTCGAGATTGACAAGGCTTCAAGTCTGCGGCTTCCATCATCATTTGATCATAAGCTCGCTTGAAAAAAATATTCACAGAGCTTCCACTGTCAACTAAGATCCTTTTCATCCAAGCTAACCAATTTCCGAACTCGGAATCAGCATCAATCCCCTTAGTCAGTGCCATCAGGATAAATTTATCATTGGGATTGCTTATTTCTGCACACGCAGCATGGAATCGCTCCAAGTAACGTCTAACTGTTTCTCCGGGAGCTTGCGTAACACTAGACAGAGTGTTAACGTCCTTAGGCCTTGCCACGTGCATACAGAATTGTTAGACAAACTTTGTGGCCATCTAGTCAAAGTTAGAGATGGATCGCGGTGGCAAACGAGTGAACCACATGGTAGTGATGCCCCTAGGGAAGTGAGGGAAACTATGGCACTTTACTACGTCATCAGCTCTAGCAGCATTCATCAACCATTCGTATTTCAAGACGTGTTGATTGGGATCAGAACTTCCTTCATAAACTTGCAAAGCTGGCATCCTGAAGTGTCGAGGTGGTTCAGCATAGAAAACGTCATCGGTGGAAGGGGTATCACTTCGGGAGATTCCCCAATCGTCATTAGAGAGAACTTGACTTTCACGGATCATTTGGCGGATCATCGCTGGTATATTCGGCATTCGGATAATTGGAGCATGTTGTGCCATGGTGTGGTCGGGTTCCACAGCGCGAGTCTGGACCGGATGCGGTTGACGGTCCGTGCCTCGCCTCCTTGGTTCAACATCCTCATGGACATAAGGCTCAGGAGTCTGCTCTCGTTGGTCACGTTGAGGATCAGCTTGGTTTCTAGCATCACCTCCCCATCCGGCAGTGGTGGTAGTAGCAATGTTGCCGGTAACATGGTAAGGAGCAGCTCCTCCTCGAGTTGAAGGTTCTATACGGAGACTGGCGGATGGTCCAGCTCTAGGTTGCCCAAGGTTCGAAGCAGGTTGGTGTCCCATGGCTTGAGTGTAGCTTACACCAAGTCGTGGACATGTGGATCTGGTTTGGCCATCGGAGGAGGCTGAACTTTCTGTGGAAGAATGAGAACCTTGGTCTCTTCTGGATCTTCTTCACCTTTGGCGATTTAGATGGTTAGTCAACTCTGTGTTGGCGCGTAGTTGTTCAGTTAGCTGCTGTCGACTTTGGGTCAACTCTTGAAGCAATATCTGGAATTCTTATCTAGTGATTGGACCTGATGGATCTGAAGGTCCTGCAGCATTTTGGTTGGATGGAGGTGATTGCACGGGATTTTGTCGGTCCCGTGCTCCTTGTTCAGCAGCTGCAGAAGTGGTACGTGTGCTCACCATAATGAATTAATGAAGTCCTTTCCTAGATCTGATTGCAAATCTGAATAGAATTGGAGTGCTTCAAAGTTCTAAATCTGGATCTTCTTCTTAGATTTATGCAATCCAATATAGCTAGGAGATCCAAAGAGCAAGAGAAAAATTGGGTTTTTCTCAGTGAAAGCACCAAAGTGTTTGTACCAAAATTGGGCACAACACTCTTCGGAAGTCTTTGAAGAGATAAAGTGAAGAAAATAAATGTAAAAAGAGGATTTATCTAACAAAAACTCCAAATCTCACATATGAAAATAAGAAAAATGTAGGGAGACACAAGAATTTAGAGTGGTTCGGCGTATTGCCTACGTCCACTATGAAGTAGTTTGCTTTATTGATCTTTCTTTGATGTTTACAATAGATTTCTATGAATTACAGCGAATAATAATGATTTGCAGCAGTAAAATTCGCTGGTAGAAGTAGCAATGGAGTTCAGATCTGGATCTAGCGGAGTCCGGGCGTTGGAGATCTCAAAGAGGAAGAAGAACCCCTTTTCTGTTGGCTTTGGGGGTCTATTTATAGGTGTAGGAGGCTGGTATTTCGCTCAGATCTCGGGAGACCCTCTCTGGCACGTGACCAGGCCCGCACGCCCAAGCCCGTGAAGTTTCGGTCCGATCCGTGATCGATACAAATAGATTTCGTATCGATCAAGATTTCATCCAATGGAGTCAAAATTTGGTGTGGACATTCTTTAGCATGCACGTAGTCTTCTGTGAAAATTTCATAGCATTTGGACTTGTAGATTAGGAGATATGGTCGATACGAAATGCGATTCTCGGTGGCTGTTTGGCTCGACTCGCTTCTGTTTTGACTCGCTTCTGCTCGACTCGGTGACGTGGCGCTTGAGTCTTTGGATCACTTTGCCTTTGATGCTGTCTTGAGCGAGTCGAAATGTACATCGATTGAGCGAGTCGATGTGTGCCCAGATCGAGCGAGTCGAAGTGTTCACTGGTTGAGCGAGTGGAAATGGAGCGTCCTGAGAGATTCGAACAGTGGCTTCGCCAATGGAGTCGAAGTTGATGGAGTTGAACAGTGGTTCGAACGGAGCGAGTCGAAGTTATTATTTCTGATAGTTGCGAAGCGAGTCGAAGGGAGCGAGTCGAAGGAGTCATTTCTGGTGGATGCGAAGCGAGTCGAAGTAGGCATCTGAGGGATGTGAAGCGAGTCGAAGGGAGCGAGTCGACCGGTGATTGGTTTTCATCCAATTTTGTATCGTTCATAACTTGAGCATACGAACTCGGATTGATTTGAGATTTGGAACGTTGACTCTCATGGCTTAGCTTGTCATGTCCTAACAATTTTGGCTCGATCCGAACTCGGACAAAATTCGTCGATATCCATAGTGAGCCTGTGTATAACTGATCTCTAGGACGGGCCGTCATTGGTTACTAGTCAATTCCTTGGTGTCACGGTCTTGCCAAAAGGCGGGATAACAAATATCTTTTTGACATATTAAGTCAGTTGGGTGTCCTTCATCTAATATTTCTAGTATAGCTGATTTATCATTAATTGTGAATTAGTGAAAATTTTGTTTCTCGGGATTTTCAATTAGAGGGCTAGCATGAGTCCTGCTGTCGTGGATTCATATTCTACAACATTGTTGGTTGGAAACCTTAACTTCATTGCGAAGTGCAAACGATGTCCATCAGGAGTTATAACCACATATCCGGCCCCAACCTCTTGTTCATCTGAGGCTCCATCTACAAATAATAACCACTTAGGTTTTAGGTCTTTTTCATTTTATAAATGCTCTTTAATGAACCCAGTACACTCGTTAACAAAATTAGCTAGCGCCTATCCCTCAATTGACACCCAGGTAGGAATTTAATAAAGTATTGGCTAAGTTCAATTTCCCACATCCAAAAGTTTCCAATTAACCGAAAACCTGCTTGAGTGGGAAATTGTTTAAGACCTTGAATAGATGTGCCCGTAAATAGGCCCTCAATTTGCGCATAGGAGCATCAAGCAATACGCTAGTTTTTCTATGACTGGATATATATTTTCTGCATTTTTGAGTCTTTTGCTGGTATAATATACTGGAAGCTAAATTCACTTCACTTCTCTTATTAATACTGAGCTAACTGCATTTTCAGAGACTGCCATATAGAGATAAAAAAATTCCCATCCACGGGGCTAAAGAGAATTGGTAGTTTTTCCAAATGATCTTACAGCTCCTTAAATGATTCTTGATAATCCTCACTCCATTGGAAGTTTCACTTCTTTATCTTAATCACATTGAATAATGGAATATATTATTCGATAGCCTTGGAAATAAACTTGTTTAATTCCGCCAGTCTTCCGGTCAAGCTCATTATGTCTTTGCTTGTCTTAGGTTCTGCTATCTCTAATAGATTGGATTTCATCAGGGTAAGCTACAATTCCTCTTGCGCTGATTATATAACCCAAGAATTTGTCGGACTGAATTCCAAAAGAACACTTTTGTGGCTTAAGTTTCATTTAGTATTTTTGCAATACACCAAACATTTCTTCAAGGTCTTTTAGATGACTGCCTCTCTCTTGAGATTTGACCGACATGTCATCTACCTAGCACTACAACAAAAAGACCCTATTACAACTATATTTTTACAACTGTCACGATTTGTCAGTTGTAATAGAGGTTTTTTTACAACTCTTTTTTTAGAAAGTTGTAATAAACTTACTTTCAACAACTCTTCTTTTTTGCCAGTTGTAATAGATATCTATTAAAACCTTTCTTTTTTACCAGTTGTAATAGATGTCTATTTTTAACAACTCTTCATTTTTGTCAGTTGTAATAGATTCTTGTTACAACATTTTTTTTGCTAGTTATAATAGATGCCTATTTTTTACAACTCTTCTTTTTTATTAGTTGTAATAGAAGCCTATTACAACATTTTTTGCTAGTTGTAATAGATGCATATTTTTAACAACTCTTTTTTTCAGTTGTAATAGGTGTCTATTACAACTTTTTGTTTACCAGTTGTAATAATTATTTAATAATTATAATTGAATATTAATACATAATAATTAATAATCGATTAGAAAATAAATAATAATTACTATTATGTAATAATAATTAATTTAAAGTATGAAGTAATTAACATTTAATATAATTAATAATTATTAAATAAACAATAATTAATAAATTAGAATTAATTTTGAATAATTAATAATTAAAATTAATAACTATTAATTAAGAAATAAAAATTAATATTAATCATTAATATTTAATAATTGATATTTAAAATATAATAATCAATAATTAATAATAAATATTGATTACTATTAAATTATAATAATTAATTGAAATATGAAATATTTAGTATTAATAATTAATATAACAATTAATATTTAGTAAATTAGAATAAATTTTTAAAAATTAATATTTAACACTAATAATTAATAATTAAGAAATAAAAAATAACATTAATAATTAATAATTGATATCAAAAATATATTAATCAATAAGCAATAATTAATGATTAATAAGAAAATTAATAATAAACAATAAATACTATTAAATAAAAATAATTAATTTGAAATATGAAGTAATTATAACTAATAATTATATACTAACTATTTAATTGATAATTTATAAATAATAATTACTATCGAATAATAGTAACTAATTATTAATAATAAATTTTTTGTAATAAGAATAATTAACTAAATAAAAATTAAATAGTAATAATAAAAGTTAAAAATCAACGTTAAATAATAATAATAATTAATAGTTAATAATAATAATAATTAAATATTAAATAATTATCATTAAATAAATAAATAATAATAATAATAATTTATCATATAGAATTATTAATAATTAGTAAATAATCAACAGTTAAATAATAAATAATAATAATAATTTATCATATAGAATTATTAATAATTAGTAAATTATAACTAATATTTATTAATTAAATTTAATAATTAATAAATATTATTAATAATTAATATTAATAATCAATATTGAATAATTAATATTAAATAATTAATAATTATATTCTGTTATAATGAAGAAGTAATAATTAATTTACTACAATAGAAGCTATTTTCTACAATAAAAGTTGAAAACATTAATTTTTTCATGCTTTTTTCGTAAACTTGAAAATGTTAATTTACCACAATAGAAGTTGTTTTCTCATAGGTTTTAAAAATCTTTGAGGAGTATATAACATTTAACCACCAATATTAATAAGCAATATTTAAAAATCTTTGAAAATTTCTATAAAAAAATAAAAAATATTCATAAAAATTAAAAACAAAATTTATTCTAAAATGCAGTGCAGTTTTGTATCATACAAAGCATCGCAGGTTTTCTTTACACATCCAACCTAAAGTTTTGGCTCCATACCCAAAATTTTGGCTCCAAATGTAATTTTCTCCCATCCCACCCAAATTTTAGCCGTTCTTTGCCCTAAAGCTCCTCAATTCCAAATCCAAACGCAAACTAAATCCATAATTGTAGATCCAAATCCAAATCCAATTTGAACCCATGCAAACTTCAACTACTTTATCAGCGCATCCCTTCAAACTCCCTACCCTTCATTGACAGAAACCCTAATTCGACACAATCCAAAATCTTTCGAGTTGGTGAGTACCAATGGATGTGAGAAGATGGGTCGCTAATCCAATCCCGATCATACTGATATCTCTTAGTGGTCTATTAGCTTTGGGTTGGTGGTTGGTTGCTAAGGGTTGATGATCGGTTTTGATTTGATTACCAGAGGAGGTCGCGGATTGGCAGGGAGGTGGTTTCGGGTTGAGTTTGCATTTTGAGGGTTTGGGTGTCGTAGTTGAATGTCGGGTTTTGAAGGTTGATTTACGGTGGCGGTGAGGCAGTTCAAGTGGTCGTAATCCAGATTTGTGTAGTCTTGGTGAATTGCGTGCTAAGGGGTGATCTTACTGAAGTTTACAGGAAGAAAGTAGAACATAACAAATGAAAGCTTGAATAAGTCAGGCTTCTCAACAATCCCGATTCCGCTCATTCTCTCCTTTCTAATTCTACTTCAGTAATTTCCATTTCCACTACTTCAGTAAGTTATTTTGTTATTGCTTTTTATAATCTTTTTGTTATTAGCACTACAATTAATACTTATTTTTTCATGTGTACAGCTGAAGCTAGTGAAAAGGAAAGCTCCAGTTCAAGATACTACTTTAACCAACAACAAGGTAACTTGATTTTCTTTTGTTATTTGCAACGGTTGGATGTAGCAGCAAGTTGAATTTAATCACTTGAAATTCAATTTTGAAAATGAAGAACAAGTCTTGACAGGAATTGGTAGCCCAACTAACTAATTATTACTTGTTTTTCTGCATTTTTGTGTTCCTCTTCTTCCATATTCAGTTTACCCATTGTACCAGAACATAAATTTTGATGTCATTTTGTTTTCATCACTAAACTTTTAAAACACTGTAGTATTGAAAATTTTCCTCCAGACCAAAGATTTTCAGTTTGAACCCAATTGGAAATATTTTCAATAATATTAATTCGTGGTTCAGCTAACTGTAGATGCAAATTCTAGCACTTGAATTCAACTTGCAACTTGTATAAACAGATTCAATACAGTTTACTCGTATATTTCATAAGGAAAAGTTCTTGTTAGTTGTCAGCCCACATTAAAGAGCCATTTTATTTCTAACTCGTTCGAGCATGACCAAATTCTCTTTATATGTAGTCAAAGACATACATGCAACCTCCCTCCACACTGGCATTAATCCACTACTCTTATTGTTCCATTTTTCATATTATTTCCAACCAATATATGGATAGACAATATGAAACATAGATTTCGATGTGTCTTGTAGAAAGCAATCCTTGCCATGCATCCTCTTTGTTCTTTATGCATTCAGTTAGCATTGGATAAAGAAGACGTAGGTCTGGAAGCATCAACCAATGTGCAACGACAAAAACTGTTTTAGAAATAAAGTAGGTAGCTGAATCCAGGAAGAAGGTCAACTATACCGGCATATTGCTCTTAGCCATAGGTATAGAAATATGATGTTACATTGTTGATATTCTTATAGAGTTATATTGGTGTTGCCATAGGTAGAGAAATATGATGCACTGCCCTATTTCCAAATACAATAGTAATTGTACAAGTTCAACAGGGCCAAATGGTTCAAAAAGCTAAATATAGGACAAAAATAGTGAGGATGCTCATTCTCTTGCGATCATCTTCATCAGGACTTTCATTGCCAGCAGAAGCAGCCCTACCAGAGGAAAAAGCTATTAGTAAGCATAGTTAAGTAGGGGGAAAAAGAAAAAAAAAGAAAGAAGAAGCAATTTCTCTTACAAATTTACGGACTCCTCTAAATAAATAATAAACTCATTCTTGACATTGGGAAGGGAGCCAATTATATACAAACTTTTTTCTCCATCATAAGCAAAAAATTTCTCCCCAAGCTCGGAATGCTAAGTCTGATAAAGTCTATCAATAACTGTATAGCCAATCCCTTTACTCCTTTACTGTCAATGGGGCGGTCATCCTCGAATTTCAAATGGACCTAGATAGCACCGAAATATCAGAATTGAATAGTAGTAGTAGTAGTAGTAGGAAAAAAAATAAATTGATAATATGGGTGACATACACTATAGTGGTAGAAATAATCATTGATGTTCCTCACAGAAACATTAAAATGATCTACGAGAAGTTGAATGGACTGCCCTACTCTACCTAAGCCAGGTCTAGGCATTGGAACGCGTTTGGTTTTAGCTACCAATGTGTTTCTCGTTTATTTATTTATAATCGAATTTGCATAGCTCGGCCATACGCACTACTAATAGAGGCACAAATTGGACACTGAATGAGCTAGTGGTGATATTTTTCACTAATAACAGAGCATTTTTTGAGTTTAATATATCACTAGGTATGAGGCTGCTGACTTGGTTGACGATACTGTATATCAATACAGCAATGCAGTTTTACACTTCAGCGAAGACTGTACACCTGAACAATGTATAGTATATCTATAAATTGCATCTTTTAACTGAAATAGCCCGTGTTAACTATATCAATATATAATCATTGAATACTATACATTTTCATCAAAACACTTGATTTAAATGGTTATTGATTTGTATATTGAACGATAGTAACTACTTCAGACATCCCAACACTTTTTTTGAGAGTAGCTGTAACACATAATTCATTTAATGTTTTGATTTGTATAATTTGCATAGGTTGCTTATATTTTAATTGCCAATTCTTTCTTACAAGCAGCACTCTTGTAGTAAATCTGAAATATCTCATTGGTATATATAATTTTCAGGTCATGGAGGAGTTGGGTTTAATAGGTTTACAAATTATAACAGATAAAACTGATGATGACCCATATGAGGTAGGTTTCATTATGCTTACCATCATTAATTATAAAAGTTAAAATATTGCATGCTATTAACTTGTCTACTTGTTTTCACAGGACGAATATGACGACGACGATGAGCACAACATGTACCGTATTTAAGGTACATTGAGAGAGTGGGTTACCAGAGATGAAGTTAGGCGATTTATCTCAAAAAAATTGAAGGACTTCCTCCTTACATATAAGAACAAGCAAGGCAACCTGGAATACATAAGATTAATAAATGAGATGGTTCTAGGTACAATTCTTTGGATCCATTCATGTGTTTGGTTCAAACTATGTTAAATGTTTTTATCAAATTTTGTAATAAAATTATGAATTCAAAAATGGTGTAAAATTGAATTGTTTTAGCTTTTATTAAATGTGAATGGTTCATGTTGTTTCAAGTAATGTTAACGATTGTAGTTATTATTAGTGAAATACCGGTTTTAATTATAATGTTGTGATATTTATGGTTAATGGCAGTTGTCGGAATATGAATTGCAATTGTTGGTAGCAGTTGTAAAAAGATTTATTGCAACTGTCAATAACAGTTGTAAATGAATCTATCACAACTGCCAAAAGCAGTTGCAAAAGTTATTGTTGCAACAACTATTAGCAGTTGCAAAAGAGACCTATTACAACTGTCAATGCAACAGTTACGATAGACTTTACCACAACTTTCAAAAGCAGTTGTAAAAATCTTTTCTACAACTACTCTTGCAACTGTCGGCAACAGTTGTAAAAATATTCAACTCTATTACAACTCCGGATATTAAGACTGGCGGCCGCCTATTGTAATAGACCTATTACAACTGTTTTTGGCAGTTGCGAAAAGGTATTTTTGTTGTAGTGTAGACATTCATATTCCATCCAATTTGTTCCCTGAACATTCTTTTCAATAGTCTCTGGTATGTTGCTCCTGTATTCTTCGATCCAAAAGGCATAACTTTGAAGCAATGTGTTCCCCAATCTATTATAAACTGTTGTTTTCCTCATCTGGATTGAAAATTGGAATTTTATTATATCCATAATACGCATCCATGAAAGACAAGAGTTGGTGTTCGCTTGTTGCATCGACTAACCGGCCTATTCTTGGGAGCGGATAGCGATCTTTTGGGCATGATTTATTAAATAAGTGTAATCAACACACGTTCTCCACTTCCCATTGGATGACTAGCAGTGGTTTAGCTAACCATCTTAAATAAAATACCTCTCTAATAAATCCATTCTCGAGTAATCTTTTGATCTCTTCTTTCAATGCACTAGATTGAATTTATCAAACTGCCTTTTCTTTTACCGAACTGATATGAAAATTGGGTTTATATTCAAAGTATGGCACATGACAGCCGGATCTATTCAAGCCACATCTAAGTGGGTCCAAGCAAATACATCTTTGCTAGACCAAAGGAATAGAACTAGCTCTCCCTTGAGTTTGCTATCTAACTCCCTTCCAAATTTTATCGTCTTCATTGTATCGGCAGAATCTATGCTTATTTCCTCAAGATCTTCTGTAGGCTTCATTCTTTCTTGTTCATTTCTATAGTCTAGTTTGGTGAAAATTTCCTCATCTTCTATTTCGTTGTCCAACAGATCTGCATCCTTCATTTTCCCTTTCTTCTTTGAGAAGCCAATTTTTTTAATACATGTTTAGTCCTCTTAACGGGTTCTGCTTTTGCTTTGGGTGATGAGTTTGAAAAATCACTATCCAAACGCTTTTTAGTGTCATTTCAGATTAATTTATTTTCCTTCGAATCATAACAAGAATGGTAATCTCATTCATATTGTTCGATAGTTGCAAAGTACATTTCACGAGCACTGAATTGTTCCCCTCTTATGGTTCCCCACCTGCTTTTGGTTAAAAATTTCACTATCAAATACCTGGGAGAGACAAAGGCATCTGTTATCCATAAAATATGCTCAAGAATAAAAGTATGAAAGAAGGAACATGAGAACATTGATAAAAATCAAAAAGCACCAAGATGGTCAAGTTAAGCATAGCTTTCGACAAGATGGAGACAGCGCCAACAACACCTTTCGAGTAGGTCAGAAAGGACGTCTCGACTGCGTCAATAGGGAGCTTTCGACAAGGTCGGAGCTTTGGATAAAGTCGGAGGCTACCATTCAAAGGCGACAGCAAACATTTTAACAGCATCCAAAGTGCTCAAAAAGACACCTCTCGAAGGCAATGAATAGCAGACACTCTACGTTTTGCGTCAAGCCATTCGAAACGTCATGGTTTCACCTTCATCACTTATGCCAAAAAAGTGTTCAACCAATGCAACCCTTTTGAGAGCATATACAGCCTTTCGAAATGGTTAGGGCTACTCTCAACTAAGAAAGAAGAGCTACACATCCGTTACCATAAAGGCATGAGGTTCTGAATTAGTTGGAGCAGAGGCTTCCGACAGAGACCATTACAACAAAGCCATTTTGGGTATTCCGACTCATTCGAAGCCAAAAGAATACATGTTTCGACATCATCGAAGGTTACCATTCTAGTTAGCCTATGCAGCATTTCAACATTCGAGACAGGAGCACAGAAACAGTCCTTTTAACGATCGAAAGATATCAAGCAGCACCTATCGATGAAGTCCAAAGAAAACAAAGCAAGAGTGAAGCCCAGCTTCAAGCGGCAAAAGAAGAATAAATAAAACCCTTTCGACTAAGTCAAAAGGAATGGCTCAGGAGACATTCATGAAACCAGATAGACTGGCCTTTCGACCGCGTCGAAAGCTTGGAGTCGAAAGGTCCACAAACCGCAACTATAAATATGGCCCCACGAGTTAGTTATGGGGGATCCGATTTCTTTCACTTCTCACTTGTATTTTCATAAGCTTGTAAACCATAATTCTCAAATCAAATTAGGGATTTGGTCAATTTGTACAATTGAGTTCAATAAAAAGAAAGATTATGATAATTTTAGTCAAGTTACAGCTATGGAGTTCTTATTTTATGCAACTGTTACCATTCAACCTTTCAACCTAGTCGGAAGGTTACCCATCGACTAAGTGGAAACCCTAAGTCTTTTATTTCCTTTAAACCTTAGCTCAAATCAATTAAATTGCAAGCACTACCCCTCTCGACAGAGTCGAAACCTTTTCAACCTTGAAGTTTGCTAAACATGTTAGATCCCTAATTCATGCTTCCTTGTTAGTGTCGAACAGTGGTTTCGTCAGAGTTCTAGTTAATCCGTTCGAAAGGAATTACTAAAAGGAAAAATATCCTTTCGACTGTGTCGAAAGGTACCAAAATCGAATTTTTGATTACCTTTTCATATCATAAATGCCTTAGCAATCTCCACACATTTGAAAGGACATTCCAAAAGCATTACTCATACACCGACTTGAAATTTGAGGTGTTGATAAGTTTTCTTGTCAAAATTTTTGGCGCTAGAAGGAGGGCTCGAACACCCGATCCCTTACAACATTCATCTTAGATTAATTGCATAAAGCAGTTGTTTGAAAGAAGAAAAATGCTAAGAGAAAGGAGTAATAATAGCAATCCAAGTGACGTGGCTAGTTCATAGTCAACTTTGAAAGATCACATGGTCTGAAACTCTCAGTTAGGAAATACAGGAGTTGGGCAACCCTCGACCCTAACAAAATTGGAAAGCAATGTGATCATGGTCGATACCCAACGGCCACAAATGGTAGCAATATAAGAATATCCTAAAAGAGCTCCATCTCGAGAATCAATAAGAATTATGGAAATAGTGGATGAAGCGCGACTTCAAAATGTGGTAGAGGATCAAGAGTTAAACCAAGAAAGTTAAATAAAAGGGTCCCTCAAGCGGTCGAATAGCCCAGTCTAAGGAAACAGCATGAGTAGTCACAGAAATGAAACTGACTAAGAAAACATCCAACACCAAATAATGATGAATACGCTTGGAGAAAAGTAAAAAAAATTTCTAGAAGAAAATGTTATCCCGCAAAAGGCTCCCTTTTACGAAGAAATAATGGCGAAAAATCCCCCCCCCCCGCACATCCAAATTCCATCACTAAAGTATGATGGAACAACTGATCCAGATGACCATCTTGTAGTCTTTGAAAATTGGATGAACTTATACAATGCTCCAAAGGCAGTTCGTTGTAAACTTTTTCCCATTACTTTTCAAGGAGCAGCTGTTATCCCGCCTTGTGGCAAGGCCAGGACACCAAGAAGCCGACTAGGGAACAAGGACAACACGCCTTGGATATCACTGAATTTTGTCCGAGCCCAGAGTGAGCTACAATTGATAGGACACGACAAGAAAGGCCATAGAGATCAGCACCTCAAATTTCAAGTCAATCCGGACTCATACACTCAAGTTATGATCGAGTCAAATTGGAGGGAAAGAGCCCAGATTTCGTATCCATCACTCTGGGCGATTTCGTATCCATCAACGAAGCCCCAGTTCGAATCCATCATGCTTCGTACCGATCAGCTCCGGATCCATCGAGGTACCCAGGTTCGACTCGATTTTCTTCGTATCCATCGAACTCGTATCGATGGACTTCACACATACCAGCAATTGAAGGACTTCGTATCCTTCAGCCAACGTCTGCTTCGTATCCATCGTTCAGCGTATACTTCGTATCCATCACTCGGTGCTCGCTTCGTATCCATCACTCGATGCTTGCTTCGTATCCATCAGAGGACCTCACTTCGAATCCATGCCTAATGACTCGTTCGTACCCACGAGTCAATTGACCAGGGATGACGTGTCTTCCATCAAAGTAAAACGAGGCGAGATATGTGGAGTCGAAACAGTCAATGCGGCACAAAGACCGGATCGAAACGAAGCGCGCGCGCCACCTCACTTCAAGAACACGTGCAGCCAGCGAGACGAACGGATGGAGTCGAAATCATGGATACGAACCAGACAGCCTATGAGGAATTCCATTTCGTATCGACCATATCTCATAATCCACTGATCCAAACATGATGAAATTTTAACTGAAGGTTGCACACATAACAAGGAATGTCTCCACCAATTTTGAGCTCAATTGGAAGTAATCCTGATCGATACGAAATGATTTCGTATCGATCACAGATTGGCTTGAAACTCTCTGGAAGTGGTCGAATGGGCCCCCTCACGTGTCAGGCCAAGTCTCCCGGGGTTTGAGCGAAATCCAAGCCTCCTACACCTATAAATAGAGCCCCAGAATCAACGGAAAAAGGATCTTTTTTCTCGGAAGCGTCCAGACTCTGCCGGATTGAGATTTGCATCACACTTTTGCTGTCAATTTCGAATTCTAAACTGTAATCCGCTGTTCATCGCTGTAAACGCTTGTAATCATTGAAAGAGAATCAATAAAATCATCAAAACTTCATAGTGGACGTAGGCTGTACGCCGAACCACTCTAAACTGCTTGTCTGTGCACTTTACATTCTTATTTGTTGGGGTTTTTGTTAGATAATCTCTGTTTTACATTTATAATCTTCATTTTATCTCTTCAAACAACTCCCGAAGAGTGTTGTGCCCATTTTTGGTACAAACACTTTGGTGCTTTCACTAAGAAAACCAGCTTTTTCTCCTACTCGTTGGATCTGCCGTCGATACCGGATTGCACAAATCCAAGAGGAAGATCCAGATATCCAGTCCGGAATCCTTCCATTCTATTCAGATTTGCTCAAAATCTAGGAAAGGACTCCACCACCGACAATGGTCAGCACAAGAACTGGCGCCACCGCAACAGAGCAAGAAGGCAGAGACAGGCAAAATCCCACCCAGCCGCCTTCTTCCAACCAAGACAATGCCACTCAGTCAGACTCAACGGGGCTAGTCACCCGACAGGAGTTTCAAGTATTGCTTCAGGAGCTGACCCAAAGCCGTCAGCAGTTGGCAGAACAATTACGCGCCAATATCGAGCTGACCAACCAGCTAAACCGCCGGGGGCACAGAAGGTCCAGGAGAGATGATGTCTCCAGAGCATCTACCGAAAGCTCAGCTTCATCTGATTACCACCGCCAAACTACCCGTCCTCGACTAGAGGGGAATCGCGCTCAAGCTGCTGAATATCAGCCTGCCTTAACTGTTGGGCAACTGAGGGTAGGACCATCGACCAGTTTCCAAACCGGTCCCTCAACACGAGGAGGTACTGCCCCACAGTACACCACCGATAACCGCGCTACAACCGCCGCAGCAGAGACAAGGGTCGATACCCGAAATCAATCTGAGCCGATCAATCAACAGCGAGGACATACTCCTGAACCTTATGTCCCAGAAGACGTTGAGCCAAGGTGGCGAGATACGGGTCGTCGACAACGCCCGATCCCTACTCGCGCCATGGAACCCGACCACGCCTTAGCTCATCACGCTCCGAATCCGCCTGTTTCGGATATATCAACCATGATACGTCAAATGATCCGCGAGAGTCAGGGGCTCACTAATGATGACTGGGGATTTCCCGTAGTCATACCCCTTTCACAGACGAAGTGTTACACGCCGAACCCCCTAGGCGATTCAAAATGCCGACTCTCCTGATGTATGAAGGGAATAGTGACCCCAACCAGCATATTCTAAAGTATGAATGGTCGATGAGCGCTGCAAGGGCCGACGACGCAGTGAAGTGTCGGAGTTTCCCCATCTCTCTGGGAGGAATCGCGACAATGTGGTTTACCCGCCTACCACCTAGATCAATTTCTTCGTTCGATCAATTGGCCAAAAGGTTTGTGGAGCAATTCCGGATGCATGTTGCTAGGCCAAAGGACGTCAACACCTTGTCCAGCGTCACTCAAGCTCCTGGAGAAACACTCAGGCGTTACTTGGAGAGGTTCCACGCAGCATGCGTCGAGATCACCAATCCCAACGATAATTCAATCTTAATGGCTCTGACCAAGGGGATTGATCCTGATTCTGAATTCGGAAACTGGCTGGCTGGAAAACCGCCCGCGTCGTTGGACCGTTTTTACTCCAAGGCCGCTCAATTCCTGCGACAGGAGGATGCAAAACAGTCTAGGAAGCAGGACGATGCGAGGCCCAGCATTGAAGGAATACAGAGCAATGTGGCAGTTAAACAGTCCGGCGAAAGTTTCGGGAAAGTTCAGCTGAATATACAAAACAAGCAAACCCAGCAGAGAGGAAACAATGGCCAGAATAAGAAGAGAGATGAGAACCGAGGTCCACGACGTAGAGCTCAGATGTTTGACAGTTATACACCGCTAAACACGTCATTGGAAAACGTATACTTACAGACTTGCAACACTGTACAGTATAAGAAGCCTGCTCCGAAGCCCTCATCGGAGAGACAGATTCAGACAGGGAAATTCTGTAGGTTCCATGAGAGCTATGGACATAATACTAATGAGTGTCGACACTTACAGGACCTCATCCAGAAGCTGATTAGAGAGAGGAAGCTAGATCAGTTTGTACGGGCGCCGCAGCCTGGCGGAGCGGGCCCCTCGAATCAAAATCGTTCACAAAATCAGGAAAGAGAGGATGAACCCGCCCGTGCGGGCGGGAGATTAGTTATCAACACAATAAGTGGTGGCCCCCATCCGGTAGACAGAAGCTGGAGGGAAATGGAGTCGTATGCCAGTTCTATCAGGCATGCGGACTTCGAGTGTTATAGTAATTGCGAGGATGGAACCCCGGCAAAATAACAAAAGATAATGTCCGATGATATCGTGTTCAGGAGCCGAGACGCCGATAAAGTCGAAGCCCCTACTATCGACCCACTAGTCATATCTGCCCAGGTAGGTCCTGCTTGGATGAAAAGGATCCTGGTTGACAGTGGGAGCTCTGTAAATATCTTGCTCAAACGGGCTTACGATCTGATGAAGATGGAGACAAAGGATTTGAAACCCTGTTTATCCAGAATCCATGGTTTCAACGGAAGTGCCACGATACCCATCGGAATAACTGAACTCCCAGTCGAGTTAGGCATTGGAGAACGCCGGAGGGTCCGCATGTTACAATTTGTTGTGTTAGAGATAGATTCGCCATACAATGCGTTTCTGGGTCGACCAGCTTTAGCCGAGTTCAGGGCGGCGATCGCCCCATGGTGTCTGACTCTGAAATTTCCCACTGATCACGGGATTGGAGTTGTTCAAGGAGATCAGGCCTCGGGAAGGGCCTGTTATGTTGCTGAGCTGCGCGGGGCACAACGTAAAGAGAAGGGTAAGGGCGTAGAGGAATCTCTCTGCGTCCGTTCTATCGACAATTGACAATTGACGCCTGGGCCTCGGCCCGGGCACCACGACCAATTCCTGAAAGACCTGGACCCCAGGGACAACGAGGATAAAGACGAATCAACGGAGAGTCAAGCCTCTCCAGCCGAACTGACTGTGGACGTCCCAATCAGTGAGGATGATGATTCAAAAATGCTGAAAGTTGGGTCCCAACTAAACAAGCAGACACAGCAGGAGTTGGTAGAATTTCTTCGGGCGAATCTCGACGTCTTCGCCTGGACACATTCTGACATGTGCGGGATCTCGCCGAGCATTGCAAGTCACTCCCTGAATATAGATCCACGACATGTCCCAGTGAAACAGAAAAGGCGCGGTATGGATCCAGAGAGATCTGCCGCCCTTAAGGAGGAAGTTGATAAACTGCAATCGAATGGGTTCATTCGAGATGCCTTGTATCCAGAATGGGTGTCCAACCCTGTACTGGTTCGAAAACCAAACGGGAAGTGGAGAACTTGTGTCGATTACTCTGACCTAAACAAGGCTTGTCCAAAAGATAGCTTCCCACTTCCGCGAATCGATCAGCTCGTAGATTCGACGGCCGGGCATGAACTACTATCCTTTATGGACGCTTATTCCGGCTACAATCAGATACCCATGCATCTGCCTGATCAGGAACATACCAGCTTCGTGATCGACCTGGGACTCTATTGTTACAAAGTCATGCCGTTTGGTCTGAAGAACGCTGGAGCCACATACCAACGCTTAGTCAACCGAATGTTCGCTGATCAGATTGGGAAGACCATGGAGGTTTACGTGGATGACATGCTGGTGAAATCCCGATTCTCCACCGATCACGTCAGAGATTTGAATTCAATATTCAGCATCCTCCGGGAGTACGGAATGAAGCTCAACCCACTCAAATGTCACTTTGGCGTTGCATCCGGAAAATTCCTTGGGTTCATTGTCAACGCTCGAGGAATAGAGGCGAATCCTGAGAAGATCTGGGCTATTAGAAATTTGCAAACCCCTAAAACTATAAAGCAAGTCCAGAGTCTTAACGGGAAGGTCACAGCATTAAGCAGGTTCATTTCAAAGTCCACTGACAAATGCATTCCTTTCTTCGACTTGATTCGGAAGGGCAAACGAAACTTTGAATGGACCACAGAGTGTGAAGGCGCGTTCCGATCATTAGTTCAACATCTCTCCACACCTCCGATCTTGTCAAAACCGGTTGACCACGAGCAACTATATCTCTACCTGGCAGTATCAGAACACGCGATTAGTGCTGCTCTGGTCCGGGAAGAAGACAAAGTGCAAAACCCGGTCTACTATGTTAGTAAGCGACTAACAGGAGCTGAAAGAAATTATCCAAGGCTGGAGAAACTGGCTTATTGTTTGGTCATTGCCTCAAGGAAGCTCCGTCCCTACTTCCAAGCTCATCCGCTTACTGTGTACACCGACCAGCCGTTACGACAGGTCCTTACGCGGCCTGAGACGTCCGGTAGGTTACTCAAGTGGAACATTGAGCTAAGCCAATTTGATATCGCATACGCTCCGCGGAGGGCCATTCAAGGACAAGTCCTGGCTGATTTCATAGCCGAGTTCACCGTTCCGGAAGACTCACCCGAAACCAGTGAATCTCCCGAATACATCTGGAAGCTGTACACTGATGGTGCGTCAAATGACCGGTGTTCGGGCGCGGGGGTTGTACTTGAGACTCCCGAGGGCCGATCCATATGTTATGCTCTTAAATTCGACTTCCGTGCTACTAATAATGAAGATGAATATGAAGCCCTCCTAACCGGCCTAAGGCTTGCCAGAGATTTGAGGATTATCGCTGTAGAAGTTTATTGCGATTCGCAGTTAGTGGTATGTCAGGTGCGAGGAGAATACCAGGCAAGAGACCGAAGACTGGCCGCATACTTAGCACGAGTTCAGGAAATCCTAAACCAGTTTGATTATTATGCCATCTATTATGTGCCTCGGGAACGCAATCAGAAAGCCGATTCACTGGCGAAGTTAGCCAGCACGGGCGAAGCGCAACAAATGGGACTTGTCCCCGTTGAAACTTTGGCCACTCCGAGCATCGATCGGATAGAAATGAACTCTGTATTTGAAGCCGCTCCCAGTAGAGAGTCCTGGATGACTCCGTATCGGAATTACATTGAAAATGGGGTGCTACCTGAACCTAGAAATGAGAAGAGACAGATTCAGCGAAAAGCCTCGCGGTTCGTTATCCAAAACGGAGTCATGTACAGGAGAGGTTATTCCGTTCCTCTCCTCAGATGTATCGCCCACGAGGAAGTCAAGCGAGTGCTACATGACGTGCACGAAGGGGAGTGCGGCGATCATACCGGCGGGCAAGCTCTCGCTAAAAAGATACTTCGATATGGATACTACTGGCCGACAGTGAACCGAGATGCGGCAAACTATGCCCGAAAGTGCGATAAATGCCAGATACATGCCTGAATTCCGAGAGCTCCGCCAACTGAAATAACCCAAATGGTCAGTCCCTGGCCATTCGCAATGTGGGGCATTGACATCATCGGCGCTTTGCCTTTAGCAAAAGGCGGTGCGAAATACGCCATCGTCGCAGTTGATTACTTCACAAAGTGGGCTGAGGCCGAAGCCCTAGCAACCATTACGACAAAGAAGGTGATAAATTTCGTGGTTCGCAACATCATCTGTCGATTTGGACTCCCGCATACTATCATCACTGATAACGGAACCCAATTCGAGAGCGCAGAATTCAAGGATTTCTGTCAACAGTTTCATATCCGCAAAAAGTTCTCGGCTGTCGCACACCCCCAAGCGAATGGGCAGGTTGAAGCTGTCAACAAAGTTATAAAATCGATCCTGAAGAAACGACTAGAGAAGGCTGGGGGCAAGTGGGTCGATGAACTTCCTATGGCATTATGGGCCTATCGAACGACCCACAAAACCGCGACCGGACACACTCCGTTTTCCCTATCTTATGGCTCAGAGGCCGTTATTCCGGTCGAGACAGAAGTGCTCTCTCATCGCGTCACTTATTATGATCCAAAAACAAACGCTATACTCCTAGCCGAGTCTTTGGATCTATTGGATGAAAAACGGGAGGAGGCTGATTTGAGAGCAGCCGCACATCGAAGTCGGGTCGCCCGATTGTACAACACCAGAGTTCGACCTCGAACCTTTGAAATCGGCGACCTCGTGCTCAAGAGAATTTACCCAGTTCCTTCACACATGAAACCGAACTGGGGAGGGCCGTATGTAATTACACGAAAGCTCGGAGATGGTACATTCAAGCTGTCGACTGTTGACGGTCTCGATTTACCGAGGGCTTGGAACAGCGAAAGTCTCCGCCGCTACTACATATGACAGGCTTTATTTATTTCATTCTATTTAGCAATTTGTTTCTGCATTTCGAAATTTGAATTTTGTAATAAGGCAACTGACTTTGCCGCATTTTCTTATTTCAGCAATAAAATGCCACTTCTTCGAGCCAGAGCTGTGATTCATTATGTACGATATACAACATCACGATGCACGAAGAGCTAAATCCCATCACACAATGGGACTTATTCAAATGGAGAGTGGCTGTGATACGACCAGCCACTCACTAGGCGAAACCCGAGCTCGGGGGCAAGCCATGACACCGATATTAATAGGATTGACACACGACAATCCTACAATTAACTCCATATTCCCAGAGTGCGAAATGGAGTATAAACATTCAACTCCGTATTCCCGAAGTGCGAAGCGGAGTATAAAACATCTAACTCCATATTCCCAGAGTGCGAAATGGAGTATAAACATTCAACTCCGTATTCCCAGAGTGCGAAGCGGAGTATAAAACATCTAACTCCATATTCCCAAAGTGCGAAATGGAGTATAAACATTCAACTCCGTATTCCCAGAGTGCGAAGCGGAGTATAAAACATCTAACTCCATATTCCCAGAGTGCGAAATGGAGTATAAACATTCAACTCCGTATTCCCAGAGTGCGAAGCGGAGTATAAAACATCTAACTCCATATTCCCAGAGTGCGAAATGGAGTATAAACATTCAACTCCGTATTCCCAGAGTGCGAAGCGGAGTATAAAACATCTAACTCCATATTCCCAGAGTGCGAAATGGAGTATAAACATTCAACTCCGTATTCCCGGAGTGCGAAGCGGAGTATAAAACATCTAACTCCATATTCCCAGAGTGCGAAATGGAGTATAAACATTCAACTCCGTATTCCCAGAGTGCGAAGCGGAGTATAAAACATCTAACTCCATATGCCCAGAGTGCGAAATGGAGTATAAACATTCAACTCCATGTTCCCAGAGTGCGAACAACCGCTTACAAGATGACGCATATCCCCGGAGTGTGGATGGAACGATTCATAAGGGAACGAGCGTAGTTCGACCACTCGGTCCTCGCTCGGTGCCATCGCAAGCTGATCATCACAACTTGACCCCGAAGCTGAAGACAGAAGCAAATGTTAGTCATTGCCCGAAACTATACGATGTTCAGCTCCGATGCGATTCCCTATCACAACTCGAGTCCGAAAGTTCCATACTTAACAAGTAAAAATGAGCTATTCTTGAAGCAATCAAAAAATGCAAATACACTGGACCAAAGTCCGAACACTGCAATATTCAAGCATAGAGAGGAACGCAAGCAGAAGCTAAAAGACAAAATTTTATTCCAACTAAACTCAAAAACAATGCTTCATACATGAGATCTTTCCTAAAATGTTCCTACTAGCAGGGGCCGAACCCGCATCTAAACACGGCCTACAAAAGGGAAAAGACAGAAAAAATAACAAAAGTCCCTAACTGCCTATGAAAAGGATGTCTAATCCTTCTGCTTCCTCAGCTTCTTCTTCTTCTTTGAGGAACTACTGGAGCCGCCAGTACCCTTTCGCTTGGAGCCTTTCTCCCTAGGCAAGCTCCCCCGGGGTGAAGGCATAATGTCAACGTCCTCGTCTGAGCTGGACTCTATAGGGATGCTTCCCGCGGGAGGAGCGGGAGGGACAGACTCTGCAGCCGGAGGAGGGGCTGGTACATCAGTATCAGTAAGTATGCCCTCAGGAGACACAGTCATAAGAGGAATGGGGCACTGTGCTGCCGCTCCGTCATCTACATCACCGCCGTGCGCCGCAGCCGCCATCTCGGCATTGATCTCGGCTAACATCGCCGCTTCCCGCCGTGCCCTGGCCTCGCTAGGAGCCGTAGTAGTTTGGGACAAGGTGTCAGATGTAGCCGTGAATCCACCCAAGCCAAATGGCAAGTCCGCAAAAGGATCACTTTGACGGCCAAGGAGCTCGTTTATCATCTGCTCGTCGAAAGAAAGTGAGCTCCCCTCCGTCACTCCAACTGGTGCCATTGCTGCGACGGAGGTCGCCTCAGAAACGATGGCTCCTGGCGCTTGACCTAATACTTGGGTGGTAAGAGGCGCGGCTGGTGCAACTCCTGTCACTGATCAAAGGAAAAGACATGTCATTAGCAACATTTCAACACGGGATCTTCAATCCAAATATACTGGAAGTTAGTTCAAAGTACCTTCCTCGGTTTGGCTCGAGGTCATCTGAACCACTTCAGAAGGATGTTCCTTAATAGGAGATAAGTGCGGTTGATCTGGGTCATACGCTGGGATAGGCTGGGAATAGATCATTGAAGTTGGCTCAGACTGAGATGACACGACTATCTCAGAACTCGTAACATGGTGTTCTGCACTAGAGCTCTCTCCGACTTCCTGAATCTGAGCACCAAGCCTCACCTTGTCATGGGAAATCATGGAGTCATGGAGAACCTTCTTTTCGTCATCATTAAGGATGCGGTTCTCCAGCTCAAACTCATCAGGGGCTTCATCAGGGTGCCCAGATCTCTCCTCATCAACCAGTAGGCTCCAGGCGTTATAGAGATGTGTGGGGTAATCGTCAAGCCATGTCAAGTCTCGATGCCTTAGCACATTGGCGTTGTAAGTGACGAGTAGCTCTTCCACCTCGGCCTCGATCCTGGCCTCCGCCTGCCGTACTTTCTCATCAACTCCAGCCTCAGCCTCACGGGCTTGTTGTACAGCCGCTTCCTTCTCTCTTTGGAGTGTCACTGCCTGGTCACAGGCTTCCTGCGCAGAGACATTAGCTGCGTCTTTTTCCTTAGCCATCTCTGAAAACTTTGACTTCAGCTCATTAAGCTCCTTGAGAGCGGCATCCCTTTCGGCAGTAATGGAAGTGTTCCTGTGACCCATGTCCTCGATGGCAGTGTAATGTTCTTGCTTCATCCTGACCATGGCAGCGGTCACCTCATCAACTTTCTTTAAAGCCTCCATTTCAGACTTACGAGAAGACTCGGCCTCTGAGTTGAGCGCTTTTATGATTTGGTCATTGCGACCCAGCTCCTTCTCAAGTTTCTCGATGGTGACGCCCCGCTCAAATGCTACTTTAGATGCCTTCCTCGCGGCCCGTCCCCACTCCCTATACTGGAAGAAGATGTCCGCGACATAATCATGGATGGTGGTCTCCGCGGTTGGCGGGATTCTCTTCAGATGCGGGGGGAAGACATACCCATCAAAGCAGATGTCAGGAAATTCCTTCCTCATCTGTGCCAGTTTGAGCGCTCCTTCGCTAGACGCCTCGGTCGGGATCGACACAGTAGCCGAAGAGGTGGCTATTTCGGTCCTGCGCGGAGGGTCGGACCTCAAAGCTTGAGAAGGCGGCCTAGACCGTGAAGTTTCGGGAGGACGTGTAACTGCGACCACAGGAGGTGCAGAGGTCCTGGGGGGAGGAGAACGAGATCGGGATCGGTGAACATGTCCTCTATCTCTGTCAGACTTCTCCTGACCAGAGTGTCCCGTGTCATAATCCCTCTCGCCCTCTCTTCTGCGTGGCTCGTGATAACGGCGCTTACGCAAACTACCAAGCACGGAACCTTTCCCAGACATCGTACCTGAAAAGAAAACCACAAAGAATCAGTAACCGTTTGCGATGTGTTGATTGTGGTTAGGAAAATGTGTTGTGCCGTGAGGAGTGTGTGAATGTGTAACCCCCCGGACCAACCAGAAGTGTCAGTCGCATCGGCAAGCTCAGGCTCGCTAACATCGACAATATGTCGCGGTCCACCCGACCCAACATCGTGTTGCTCCGGTTCAATGTCAGGGATTGGAGGGTCAGCAGGCTCTTCGAGTTGGTCTCCAGCTTGCGGGGAGGACGCCTCCGTAATCTTAACTCCTGGCGAAGGACGGTGCAAAACCACAGACTTCCGCCTCCCAGACTTAGGCTGTTTCGAAGCCACGGCTTTGCCTTTCCTCTTAGCATCGGACTCTGGGGTTGCATTAGCAGGTCCGACCAACGGTTCTTCGTCAGTGTGGGTTTTCTCGGAGTCGGGTTCCTCGATTATCACGACCTTGGGCTTCATCTGCTTGACCTTTTTCCTGGAGACGGTCTTTAATGCACCGTCGAGTCTTATGCTCTGCCTCCGACCGATCAGCCCAAGGACTCTGAGATTCCGATCTGTCAGTAACAGTTCAATATTCCTTTCTTCGCTAGGAATCTCTTGGAGGACCCGAACTATCTCTTTATAATAGCCACCCTCAGGCCGCTGGATGATAGCTGAAATAAAAAGAGGAGAAGACGTAAGTTTAATTTCACTCCGAAAATTGCCCTGTCGATTACTTGGGAAAAAAGATGATACTCACGTCTGAATAACCATCTTCTGGCAAACCCCGGAGGACATCGGACATAGAACCACTCCGACTTAAAATAGCTTAGCCTAGTCCACGAACCCACGACAACTTGGCAGTTCCTTACAGACTCCAAGAACGTGTAAGATGGGCTGTCGGTCCGACTCTTGAAGTTGAACAAGTATCTTATGTCGGTCATACGGGGAGGACGATGGAGGTACTCCATGAATACAACGAACAAGCTGTTGAGTGAGGCATATCCGTTTGGATGCAATTGAGACGGAGCGATGTCCAGATAAGCCAACACTTCTCTTATATAGTCGTTGAATGGAGGAAGTGTGCCGACTGCGCACGCATGCCGATTAAAAGCAGTATACCCCTCCGGGGGATTATGTGGCCTATCATCCGGTCCGGGCAACAATACCTCATCCAAAGATAAACCATGCCTTAAGCATATCCTCCCCAGCATGTCTTCGGAGATATTGGATGAGACGGAATCAGGTGGACTGTTAATGAAGGACGCGTTGGGCAACTCATCCGGAGCTGGGCCAATAGCTTCGGTCTCGATGACCGGAATCTCAATTCTGGGAAGGATAGGGTTCTGAGTTTCTTGCTGCTGCGAACTTGACGGTTCCATCACTAGCTAACTCACGAGAAACCATCATTAGGTGACAAAAATCCCGTGCATTCCCTAGTGTAAAGTGCATGAATGTGTTGTGTAGTGCAAGAGCTGTGCGTGACTTGAGCAAATTCTGCAGAATTAAAGAAAATGTGCGAGCGACGAGATTCTGGAAGTCAGACAAACATGACCGTCATCGCTAACCGTCATGACTGCGCCATCCAGATGATAACGATCGATTCAAGAATCAAGAGTTCGTTGTACTTTTCTATTAAAAGGCAGTTCCATCGACGAGCTTCGAAAGTCAGTCAAATATGCAATCCTGTAATCAAGTCCAATTATGCAAGGCAGAAGCTCGTCGGAATCGAATGTAAGAACGTGCAAAAGTTCGCTAAGTTCGTCAAATTTCAACATGGAATCGATCGTAGTTCAAGTTCAAATTCATTCGGAGGCGTGATGTCTTTCGTATCGATCCAGTTCGAATCGATACTTTCGTATCGATCAAGTCAACTCGATACCTTTCGTATCGATGTCAGTTCGTATCGACCGGAGGAGGAGATTTCGTATCGATCAGGTAGGTTCACTTCGCATCGGCCAAGGGTAACGGCTGTGAGACAACCAAATGCAATAACTTCGCATCGATCTGTGGTTATCGATATGGGACCGATGAGATCTCTTGGTCTTCGTATCGATCAAGAGAGATAGATTTTCGCATCGATCACGCTGGCCAAGCGCTTACATCGATCATCTCAGTTCAACACAAGCCCCTACCACCTTAGATCGATGCGAACCTCTGCATCCCCTTTAACCCATCAATCGACGCGAAATCATGAAATCTGGATCGAGTCGAATCCTCCTGTCCCAGATCGACACGAACTAGTGGTGAAACAGCTACTCCAGAACTCTTTCTTCTCCGATTGAAGCGAGCATAGCCATGGCCATCCTCGACCAAGCTCTGGTCCAGATCTGGCCTTGGCACCACCAAAATCGATAATCGGCGAAGGCACGATGGATCTGAGATCTGAACTTCGTCGCTCGAATATAGCCGTGATTACTTATTTACCTGAATCGAATTGGAGTTTGGGGAAATAATAAGATGATGTTTGATCGATTCGAAGATTGGAGTAATTCTTCTCTCCTGCTTGTCTGTGAATCGATACGAGAAGGCAGAAGACAACAGTAAAAGTAAAAGGTAAAAAAGTGAGAAATGGCAAAGTCCCAGATATTTATATGAAGCCTAGGACGGAACCGAGTCGATTCGACTCCCAGTCAATCTGACCGGTCGCAACCAGTAAAACAGCACATCGATGCGAGCATTCGTATCGAACCCACTAACCTTTATCGGTTCGAAGCGCACAGGGAGGCCAGGTGAATACGATGGGTAGATGCACGCGCTTTCCTCGTATCCATCAAGCTGTACATTCGTAGAGGCGAAATGTTCACCAAACACCATCGTTTCGAAACATCCAGAGTATGGGCCATCGATTCGAAACAGAGCAGACCTGTTAATACGAGCATCCATTTCGTATCCATCAGAATCTATCGATGCGAACATCCATTTCGTATCCATCGGAATCTATCTATCCGAACATCCATTTCGTATCCACCAGATATCACCAATTCGAATCAGGATTCACCGCGATTTGTGACCATCGATACGAATGATTGTTTTCGTATCCATCAAGTCAACCCACATCGATACGAAAGAGGGCTTTTCGACTTTGAGCATCGATTCATAAGAGGGCCGATACGAGAGAATGGCTAAGGGGTACGACTTTCAACATTATCCAAAGAAGACATACAACTTTTCAAAGCACGTCATGTTTTCACAAGACGTACTTTGGGGGGCAAATGTTATCCCGCCTTGTGGCAAGGCCAGGACACCAAGAAGCCGACTAGGGAACAAGGACAACACGCCTTGGATATCACTGAATTTTGTCCGAGCCCAGAGTGAGCTACAATTGATAGGACACGACAAGAAAGGCCATAGAGATCAGCACCTCAAATTTCAAGTCAATCCGGACTCATACACTCAAGTTATGATCGAGTCAAATTGGAGGGAAAGAGCCCAGATTTCGTATCCATCACTCTGGGCGATTTCGTATCCATCAACGAAGCCCCAGTTCGAATCCATCATGCTTCGTACCGATCAGCTCCGGATCCATCGAGGTACCCAGGTTCGACTCGATTTTCTTCGTATCCATCGAACTCGTATCGATGGACTTCACACATACCAGCAATTGAAGGACTTCGTATCCTTCAGCCAACGTCTGCTTCGTATCCATTGTTCAGCATATACTTCGTATCCATCACTCGGTGCTCGCTTCATATCCATCACTCGATGCTTGCTTCGTATCCATCAGAGGACCTCACTTCGAATCCATTCCTAATGACTCGTTCGTACCCACGAGTCAATTGACCAGGGATGACGTGTCTTCCATCAAAGTAAAACGAGGCGAGATATGTGGAGTCGAAACAGTCAATGCGGCACAAAGACCGGATCGAAACGAAGCGCGCGCGCCACCTCACTTCAAGAACACGTGCAGCCAGCGAGACGAACGGATGGAGTCGAAATCATGGATACGAACCAGACAGCCTATGAGGAATTCCATTTCGTATCGACCATATCTCATAATCCACTGATCCAAACATGATGAAATTTTAACTGAAGGTTGCACACATAACAAGGAATGTCTCCACCAATTTTGAGCTCAATTGGAAGTAATCCTGATCGATACGAAATGATTTCGTATCGATCACAGATTGGCTTGAAACTCTCTGGAAGTGGTCGAATGGGCCCCCTCACGTGTCAGGCCAAGTCTCCCGGGGTTTGAGCGAAATCCAAGCCTCCTACACCTATAAATAGAGCCCCAGAATCAACGGAAAAAGGATCTTTTTTCTCGGAAGCGTCCAGACTCTGCCGGATTGAGATTTGCATCACACTTTTGCTGTCAATTTCGAATTCTAAACTGTAATCCGCTGTTCATCGCTGTAAACGCTTGTAATCATTGAAAGAGAATCAATAAAATCATCAAAACTTCATAGTGGACGTAGGCTGTACGCCGAACCACTCTAAACTGCTTGTCTGTGCACTTTACATTCTTATTTGTTGGGGTTTTTGTTAGATAATCTCTGTTTTACATTTATAATCTTCATTTTATCTCTTCAAACAACTCCCGAAGAGTGTTGTGCCCATTTTTGGTACAAACAGCAGCTATCAAATGGTATAGGAGTTACCGAATGGAAACCATCTATTCTTGGGAACAATTTACTTGCGACTTCGTAGCCCAATTTTCTATATTCAAAGGTACAACTATTGCCTTTTGCTTGCCAACAACCATCAGACAAAAGCCAGGGGAATTACTTGGCGAATATTTGAACAGATTCAACGCTGAAGCATTAAGGGCAGAAAGTACAATCGATAGAGAAAAGCTTATGGCAGTTCGATCAGGGCTAATTGAACAAACTCCATTCTGGAAAGACCCTTATATCAATGGTTGCAAAGATCTACAATATTTCTTTCTCCGGGCTGAGAAGTTTATTCAATTAGACGAGATGCACCATGCTAAGAAAGAATTCCACCGAGAATCAAAGGAAGAGAAATCTAATTTTCGGCGTCTTGACAGGAGACCTGGGGAGAGTGAAAACCTTAAGGGAAGTCAAAGAAAGAATGTAAAAAAAATTTATGCAGTCCTAAACAAACCATTCTCCTACATATTCTCCAAGATGAAAGGAAACGGGAATTTTATTGCTCCTCATAAGGTTCAAAGCACTCCAGAGTCAAATAAAGGAGGGAGCTACCATGAATACCATAAAGCAAATGGACATGAAACAGATGAATGTCGCGTCTTAGTAGAGAAAGTTCAAGGCATAATCAAGTCAGGATTCTTACAAGAGTTGTTCAATGAAGAGTGAAGGACATCTTATTCAAACCGAGTGGAAAATAACTCAGTAACTTTCAAATGTAGATCTCTATCAAGTCATGAAGAATCGTGGCATTAGTTCAATTATGAACTTTCTCTTTTCATACCTTTTCAACTCAATTTGTATTTTCATTCATACTTAGATTTGTGTTGTGCATTGACCATATACTAATTGAAAATCAAGTGCTATTATAGCTAAAAGAAAATTAGACCAGAGCATTCAACATATTCTTAGAGCACAACGCACTCCTGGCTACTTGAGAAGGACAACTTGGATGCCAGATATGAGGTAATTATTAATATTTTAGTCAACACAATACAAAGGCTATTCTCTAAGAAATATTAAATCGCCGTCAAATCCAACATCAATTTAGGGGAAAGTCGATATATACCAACTCTATTTTTAGCAAATAATTTTAAAGAAATTTCTTAAACATATCTTCTTAAGAAAACTATTTTCAATTACCCCATGGCCTAAGAGAAAACAAATATCTGTTTGTCCTAAAAGCTGGTTTATGCGACCTATTTGAGATATTATATAGCATTAGTAAATGCATATCAAAGACTTCAAACTGATCATTTTCAATATTTCAAGGTTTTTTAAGAATTATGGGCAGAGAAAAGCCTATTCATACTTTTTAAAGAAAGATTTTGAAATCGTCAAAAGTTTATTGAAACTCAAATTAGAGAATCCTATTCTCAATTAGAAGACTATTGGATCATGAATCATGACCTCCCGGTCTCCTATTTGAGATCCATGTCCCTATTATGAGAATAGCAAGAAAGTTCTTACAAAAAACGATGTTGAGAAAAGTTCTTTTACCAAAAGGATTCATGAGCCCATATTATTTTTCAAAAGATGACCCCTCAATATACTAGAAGGTTTTAAATATAAAATTCGTTCTTTCAAAGGAGACTCCATTTAATTGGATAAAAATTATTTTAATATACAAATGCTCAAGCCTACGATGCTATTCCGTAGCACCTCCTAGAGGGAGGGACATAAGCCCACGATGCTATTCTGGGGCTCCTCTTAGAGGGAGGGACATAATCCTGCGACGCTATTCTGTAGCATCTCCTAGAGGGAGAGATAGAAACCCTAACGTAAAAACCACCTCTTAGGGATGGGTTAGGATAGTACCCATCATCAATCTTCTGGTGGAAGATTATCTTAGCAAGCACAATATTCATTGGAGACAAGGGATGCCAAGGAACAAAAGAAGAAAGACAAAGATATCTATAACTCAAAATGAAAGTCAAAACCGAAAATAATAAAGGGTTAAAGAAATAAATCTATCTACCCAAAACAAAGATGAGACCCAAGAGAGGGAAATGAATAAAGGCAAATGGGATAAAGGTATCCGGTGCTAAAAATATGGAACAGATAAAGAGACCAATAGGAACATGAAATAAAAGAATGGATAAAGGGAATCCATAAAATGACACCAAAAGTACAAATCTATATAAGAGTCAAAGGAATAGAATATATAGCATGTTCTTACACCAAAGATGAAAGCGACTCCATTAAAAGATAGATTGAGTAAACCAATCCTTGGAAAAAAGGTGTCCCTTTAGGATAGAAGAGTCAATATTATATATATATATATCAACATGTTATTTGAACCATTTCACTACTAAATGGTCAAGCAATAATACGGAACCACTATTTCGAGTAATTGCATGGCTTTACGGAACTACTCGGCTCCAATATAACCATAATACTACTAACTTATAGGCACTTTAGGAATCACACATTGACTATTACTTGATAGATTTTTGATTTTGTGCATATATTGGATGAATTTGTAAATAGTTTATTCGGCAGATGAGATCCATACAAGATTTTGGTTGAATTATTGATTTTGTGAACTTTCAGATTCCTTATCTCATTTTATAAAGATTTCATATTGAGTTTTGTGAAGCCAGAATTTCCACATTGGCCTATATGATTATTTACTAACTTCATATCTTGAGGTCCATGCTGGATTTTCTTGAAGATTTCATATTGAATTTCTGATTCTGTGAATCATGAAGTTTCTCATTGAATTTTTATGATGATTTATGGATTTCATATTTTAGATTTCTTTGTTGGATTCTTGATTATTTCATATTGAATTTCTGTTTTCGTCAGTTCTGAATTTCTGCACTAATTTTTATGATGGCTTGTATCCTTGGTTCCTTTTTGGGTTTTTCAGTAAATTCATATTAAATTTCCACTTTCACAAGTTTTGGGTTCCCTTATTGAATTTTGATGATCTGTTACTGTATTTCTAATTTTGTGAATTCTAAATTTCCTAATTGGTTTGATGGTGATTTGTGAATTCCGTATTGAGTTTTTATGATAATTTCCTACTGAATTTCTAATTTCATGAATTTCAAATTTCTTAATTGATTTTTACAATGATCTGTGGATTCTATATTCTTGATCTCCTTATTGAGATTTCATAATGATTTCTTATTGAATTGCTAATTTTGAGAATATTGAATTTTTATGTTAACTTTCATGATGATTTGTGAATGATATACACTTGATTTGCACATCGAACATTCGTAATAATTTCTTATTGATTTCTTATTTTCATTTCATGACTTCTTTGTTGGATTTCCATGATAATCAAAAGATTTCATATTAAGTTTCTAACATTGTAGAGAAAAGGGTTTTATGCAGGTTGTTTAATAGATGTGGTCCTAACGGTCTTCCGATTACATTTCTGGATTCTTGGATTTTCGAACTCTTTTCATAGTGATCCTATGTATTTGTGAATCTTGAAGTTTCTTATTTGTGTGGATTTCATACTTTTGATTTCCTGTTGAAGCTTTGATGATCACTTATTAGATTTTTGATTTTGTGAAATTTAGATATTGAATATTTCATGATGATTTACGAACATTCTATTGAATTCCCGAGGTTGGATTTTATATTAGACTTTTTTGATAGTAGTTGGACTCCCATCAAAGTGCAGGGATGGAAAATAAAATCGTAGCAAAGGAACTGGATAAGATTGCTAAAAACAGGAAATTAATCCTCTATGGCCGAGGAAAATATAACTTGAGAACATAGGGTTAAGTGTATGCGTTGGCCTTTTTGGGGAAGGTCTGTTTACTTAAATTGACAACACCATACCAGGTGATATCGTTTTATATATCTATAATGGTCATATAATTGCTTGAAATCTCTATCTAATAAAATTACCAGATAGTGTCTGGAACTATAAGGATACTCATCATGGTTTTGCCTAAAGGTTAAGATCCTTATAGAAGTCACTATCTTTTTGCAGGAAACAAAGGAGGAGATTCTTTGGAGTTTTTGTCCTAAAGAACAAAATCTTCTTTCTTAATGGGGGCTAAATGTTATCCATAAAATATGCTCAAGAATAGAAGTATGAAAGAAGGAACACGAGAACATCGATGAAAATCAAAAAGCACTAAGATGGTCAAGTTAAGCATAGCTACCGACAAGAGGGAGACAGCGCCAACAACACTTTTCGAGTAGGTCAGAAAGGACATCTTGATTGTGTCAACAGGGAGCTTTCGACAAGGTCGGAGCTTTCGACAAGGTCGAAGTCTACCATTCAAAGGCAACAACAAACATGTTAACAACATCCAAAGTGCTCAAAAAGACACCTCTCGAAGGAAATGAATAGCAGACACTCTACTTTTTGCACCAAACCATTCGAAACATCATGGTTTTGCCTTCATCACTTCTACCAAAAAAGTGTTCAACCAATTCAACCCTTTTGAGAGCATATGCACCCTTTCGAAACGGTTAGGGCTACCTCACCTAAGAAAGAAGAGCTACATGTCCATTACCATAAAGGGATGAGGTTCCGAATTAGTTGGACTGGAGGCTTCCGACAGAGACCATTACAACAAAGATATTTTGGGTGTTTCGACTCATTCGAAGATAAAAGAATACATGTTTAGGCAGCACCGAAGGTTAGCATTCAAGTCAGCCTGTGCGACACATCAACATTCGAGATAGGAGCACAACAATAGTCCTTTCAACGAAGTCGAAAGATATCAAGCAGCACTTATTGATGAAATGGAAAGGAAATAAAGCAAGAGTGAAGCCCAGCTTCAAGCGGCAATAAAAGAATAACTAAAACTCTTTCGACCAAGTCGAAAGGAATTGCTCAGGAGACATTCATGAAAGCAGAAAGACCAACCTTTCGACCGCGTTGAAAGCTTGGAGTCGAAAGGTCCCCAACTCGCATCTATAAATATGACCCCTGGGTCAGTTATGGGGGATCCGATTTGTTTCACTTCTCACTTGTATTTTCTTAAGCTAGTAAACCATAATTCTCAAATCAAATTATGGATTTGGTCAATTTGTACAATTGATTTTAATAAAAAGAAAGATTATGATAATTTTGGTCATGTTACAGCTATGGAGTTCTTATGTTATACGACTGTTACCATTCAACGTTTCAACCTAGTCGGAAGGTTACCCATCGACTAAGTCAAAACCTAAGTCTTTTATTTCATGTAAACCTTAGCTCAAATCAATTAGATTGCAAGCACTAACCTTGTCGACAGAGTTGAAACTTTTCAACCTAGCAGTTACCTAAACCTGTTAGATCCCTAACTATGCTTCCTCATTGGTGTCGAAAGGTGGTTTCGACAGAGTTCTAGTTAATCCGTTCGAAAGGAATTACCATGGGGAAAAATATACTTTTGACTATGTCGAAAGGTACCAAAAGCGAATTTTTTATCACTTTTTCCTATCAGAAAAGCCTTAGCAATCTCCACACATTCGAAAGGACGTTCCAAAAGCATTACTCATACACCAACTTGAAATTTGAGGTGTTGACAAGTTTTCTTGCGAACATCATCAACTTCATCCAAAGCTAGTCTTTCGAAAACGGCATTATACTACGAGGGTTAATCCACGATGATGAAGTGGATTTTAAAAGTCCAAGTGCAGGGTGGAACTCCAATTTGCACGAGAGTCTTATTTATCTAGTAGGAGTTAACCCTTTATTATTGAACCCGAAAATGGGCATAAAACATGGTTCAAAATTTTCTTTCAGAATCCCCATCTGGTCAAATGCATGCTTGAAAATTACGTTGACAACACTCTGATAAATCCATTCTCGAGTAATCTTTTGATCCCTTCTTTCAGTGCACCAGATTAAACTTTATCAAACTGCCTTTTCTTCTACCAAACTGGTATGATATTTGGGTCTATATTCAGAGCATGGAACATGACAATCAGATCTATTCCAACCACATCTAAGTGGGTCCAAGCAAATACATCTGTCCTAGACCAAAGGAACCGAACTAGCTCTCCCTTGAGATTGCAATCTAACTGTCTTCTAATTTTGATCGTCTTCATTATATCGACGAAATCTATGCATATTTCCTCATCTTCTATTTCGTCGTCTACCAGATCTACTTCCTTCATTTTTCTTTTCTTCTTTGAGAAGTCAAATTTTCTTAATACATGTTTAGTCTTCTTAGCGGGCTGTATTTTTGCTTTGGGTGATGAGTTTGAAATATCACCATCCAAAGGCTTTTTAGTATCATTTCGGATTAATTTATTTTCCTCCGAATCATAATAAGAATGGTAATCTCATGCATATTGTTTGATAGTTGCAAAGTACATTTCGCGAGCATGGATGTAACGACCCGTAAATTTAACTGGTTTTAATAACGTTATTAATTGAAATTTTAAACGATAAAATTTTGAAATATAAATTTGATATTTGTAATGCGGTTAGTTAAACATAGCAACTGGTAAATTTTCGTCCGAAAATATGAAAGTTTATTTCGCGCGTAAATTTACTTCAATTTAATCAGTTAAAAAGCGATGAAAATAAAATGTTTTCGGAACCTAAATATTTTTACATAGAAAAATTCTAAACCATCTTCTGAGCAAGATGTCAGTTTATCATTTTTCCAAATTCGGACATCTTTGGCTCCGTCGGTCTTATTTTCTTGCGTTTTTCTTCCATTTTCCGCTAGTAGAAAAATTCGAATTTTTATAATTCAATCATACCACTAGTATCTATATACCGTTGTGATCGTCTCGTCGTACTGATCTCAGCGGTATATTCATTTCTGTTTTTCAAACACTGGTACGCGACGGAAACCGCAAAACGGGTAACCGTATCGATACGACTTTTGTTTCTTTGGGACCATTCAGCCTCCACCGTCTAAACCGTATGACCACTATATATTTATTAACTCATGCGTGACCTTTTATTTCCCCATAAAGTGGCAGCTAACTTTTGATTTTCTATTGACTTTAGCAATTCCTTTTTGTATTCAATATTGAAGTCTGTTCCATTCTCTCCACTTTTCCAGTAATCTATTCATTTCCCTTTTATTGCATTTTTCGTGTCCACTTTTCGTCTTCTTCACCCAGTATCTCCACCTTCAACCATGGCCTTTCCACTGTCCACCTTCTTGCCCACCACCGAAGTTCAGCCTTGCCTCCAACCCCACTTCCACTCACCCGTGCCTACGCTGAAGCCATCACCGTGACCTACATACACCTGCAGCCTCTTCCTTTGCTTGATCGGCCAGCCACGTTTTTCAGCAAGCCACTTCGCCTTCCGTGGCTCCTCCCTTCCCTTCATCTTCCTACCCCATAGCCTCGTCTCTGACTTCCGCCTTCTTGTCACCTTGCCTCACCAAGCTGCCGAACCACCTATCCACCTTCTCATCTTCACCCTTCCCGGCCTTCAACCCCAGCACCGCCACTAGAGAACCTGGCCGAGCCTCTCCTCTTCCCAGGTTGGCCGAGATCCCTTCTTTCCACTCCTCTTTCTCTCTCCAACAACCAATGCCATCAATCACCCCGTGTTCATTTTTCCTGAGCCTGCTACGCCAACCATACTCGGCCGAGACCATCACCCCTACCTCGGCCTCAACTCAACTGAATAGCCGAGCACCACTTGCTGTGACAGCCCGCGTCGGAATTCGTCCCTCTCCACGTCACCACCCGGATCTCCCACATCTCGACCCTTTCTCACCTCCTACCTGAGCCGAGACTCCACCTCTATTGCTTCCTTTCTGCCTTCCATGAGCAGCTATATGTAAATATTTGGGTATGTGAACAGAAGCTCTACTCAGTGTATACATATATGAATTATATTTAAATTTATACGTCAGTTTATAATATTTCCTTTTATATATTAGCTTGTATATAGTCTGTTGATTGATAATTTAGATATATGATTCTATTTTGGTCTTTGGATACAGTACTATACATAAGTTTTAAAGGATATATATATATAGTTTGTGAGTTTTGTATGTTGTTTCCAATCTATTCTTCTCATTTGCAGTAAAGTTTTAATATGTTTTCTTAAAATTACACATTATTAAAATATATTATAAGCCTTCATATATTCTCGTTTTGCATATGGGTTGAATGGCTGCATGGGTTAGTTTATATGTATATATTAATTTAATAAACATTTGCAAGTTATATGTATGATATCGTATATATTTATTTCATATGGGTCTACACGTTTAAATTGACATAGCTCTGCTCATTCTTCTTCTCACGTTATATGGTATGGGCATATATAGGTTAGTTGAGTAGTATAATAGTAGATAGGAGTAGTATAAGTATATTATGTGTTTTAAATTTGAATCCAAAGATACAACTTTTAAAAGTGTATGAATATGATTTTTAGTTATATACAATTATTTACATAAGTTGTTTAGCGTCGTCAATCCAGTTCTAATTTGATTTCGTCTATTCCTATTTATCAGTTTTGATCGTCGATTTCGTGCCAACGCACTTTGTTTTGGAATTCGTGCCTGGATTCGTAGCCCATTCCTTCTATCTTCTCTAGTCTTGAAAGGTGAGCAATCACTCACGATTAATGTTCTTTTATTTATTAAATCTGATTTCAATTGAAACGACAATTGAAATATGCTGCTGTTAGTTAATTACACTGTTATATATGCTATTGCCTGTATCAGTTCACCTGTGACATTTGACACCATTATCTGTTAATTATTTATATGATGATAATGCAGTTTGGCTGATAATTGATTGATTGTTGATGTTTATATTGGACGTTAAATTGTTAGTGTTAAATGATAAATAGTATGCAAAATTGAAATGGATATAGGATAGTTAAAAATTTTAAAACTGATTTATATGTTAAATTTGATTAGTGAATAATGACCCCTTTTAATTGTTAAATTAATTGACATATAGAATAGCGATAATTACACTTTGAACCATCGACGTATATTGGATTAATTGTTGTAGTGTAAAAAAATTGAAATTGAATGACAAGTGAAAACTGTAATGTAATAATCTTTAATCTACATGAAATTATAGTGTAGATTCTAGAAATAATTATATTAATTCGTACGAATAACAATGCGAATTAATACGGTTATTTCGGGATTATTTGAATTGATTATTGGATTGTGATTGTTTGTTGTTATTGCTTGTTTATTTACTTTGACATCATCCCATTTATCACACTGCAAGTTCCCTTTGCTATGCTATGATTTTGAATTGAATTGGAATCGGGTTGAAATGATAAATACCCAAATTGAACTTTGACCTAGGATAGAGAATTAAATAAAACCCGATTGGTCAATAATTTGATTTAAAAATAAATGAAGATTTTATTTGAATAAATAATATGGTTTTGAAATGAAGTTGAAATTTGAATTTTGATGAAAGGAAAATGTTAATATTTAATAATATGAAACAAAATATTAACAATGTAATTGATGAAAGATTGTTGTTAAATTTGAGAAATGATTGAATTAAGTTTGAAATTATAATTAAGTTTGAAATTATTAAACTTTGAAATTATTTAATAATTAAGTTTTGAATTATTCAATAATTAAATAAGATTGAATTATTTAATGATTAAATTGAATTGAATTCTTTAATAAGAAAAATTGAACTTTGGAATAAGTAAATTTTTACTTCGGAAATAAATGAAATTGAGTTCTTTATTAATTAAGTCTTGGAAAATATTTAAGTAAGTAAATAAGTGAATTGAATTTCTTTAACAAGAAATAAAAATATGATTTATTGAAATTAATGTAAGACTTGGAATTTAAAGAATTTGATTTGACGAATTTAATTTAATTCAATTTGTAAGTTTTGATATAATGAAGTTGAATTTAAATAATGGATTTAATAAATTGGAAATTTAATAGAAATTGTTTGAATGGAAAATTTACTTAACACATATTGAAAGAAATAGATAAATAAATTTAAATTGATTTGAATGTTAAATTAAATGAATTTAAATGATTTTGAAATGAAACTGCTATACGAACTTGAATCAATATTTGAATTGAAATTGAATTATAAGATTTTGAAATGGTAATTTGAAAGTTTTGAAACGTAAATTATGGAAATTGATTTAGAAAGTCAAATGAAACGTTGGTTTACAAATTTTATTTGAAACTGTAATTGATTTGGTTTTAAAATTTATTAAACGACCAATCGGTGTAATAATTACGGAAGTTATTAAAGAGACCGGAATCGGTTAGGGACATACTCACTGTCTAAACCGAAAACCACTTTAATAACTATACGCGGAGTGTGATCCAGAATGAAGTGGTTGGAATGATGTTCGTGATGACTGAAGAAAGAGAACGATAATGGATAGCCTTGACACTTGTGTCAAATTGGAAATGACTAAAACAGGAGCCGTGCCGGGCCAATGGAGGTCAGCTACCTCAAGCGAACACACTTCTTCGAAACTATTTATTACTTGTTGTCGATTGGTGCACCCTTGATTTGGGAGTGTTGTTTCGCGGTGTTGCGGTCGCTGCGGCGATGCGTTCTCACCAGTCCGGATCAGGAAAACGGTAGTTTCACTACCTTGGGTATTGCCTCATGTGCCTTGTCATACTTGTATCCCTTTATACGCTACCACTACGATTTGTTTGGTGTTATACCTATGGAGTACTCCCTGATATCCCACTAGTTTACGGTGGAGTTTACAGTGCTGTATAGACTATAACGCTTATATTAAATGTGTTAAGGGGGATAATGGTAACGCCTTAACACTATTTTGATATCTTTATATTACTGATAGGCATTATCTACTTATTGTACACTACTACATAGTAGATAGTTTAACGGATCCTTAAAGGATGGTTATTCCAAACATCCTTTGAGTTACTTGTATTTCAATTGCTATTTCACTTGAGTTGGATTTATTGATATAAGAATGTTAATCCTGACTCGAGTGTTTTGTGTTTTGCTTTACGCTCGGGTCAGACTGAGTGTACCAATATTCGAGACTCACCTTTGGAGTTGGAGCTTGCTTGAAGATCCAGCCATCTATTCTGCTTTCAGTATTCGATGATTTCAGTGATGTATTCTGCTTTGTATTTGGTGTATAGCATTACTCTTCCGTTGTATCTGGTTTAACTCTGATGTAACTTATACATTTATATAGTAGCTTCATGAACTAATATCTCTTTTATTTCCGCTGCATTTACTACTTTGTGTCTGTGATTTGTGATTATTTTATTTACTGTATATGTTCAGTTTTGCCAATTTAAATTAACAACGAGGCGTTTTGAGCAATTCAATTCCGGCATGAGTGTCTGCCTATGCACTTATAATGGATGCGAATGGTCCAAAATATCGGGTCGTTACAATGGAAATTGTTCCCCTCGTATGGTTCCCCACCCGCTTTTGGTTAAAAAATTCACTATCTAATACTTGGAAGAGACAAAGGCATCAACTTCATCCAAAGCTAGTCTTTCAAAAAAGGCATTATACTACAGGGATTAATCAATGATGCACGAGAAGTCTTATTTGTCCAATAGGAGTTGACCCTTTATTATTGAACCCGTAAATAGGCTCAAAACTTGGGTTAAAATTTTCTTTTAGAATCCCCATCAGTCAAATGCATGTTTGAAAATTACGTTGACAGCACTCCTTATATCTACAAAAATCTTGGTAATAATAGAAAGTCCTATTTGCACTGTAATCATAAGCAGGTCATTGTGTGGGTGACAGTCCCTTCTCAGCTCTTGTGGCATTATGGTCAAATTATGCCTCTAGATTTGTAATCATGGATTCTTGAGTGGTGAATCCTCTTGGATAGTGAAAATCCCTTCCTTTGCTTCCCTAATATAGTGACTCCGAACTCCTTTGCTATTTCCAACTAGGTGCGGACCTCCGTGGATTACGTCAATTCTGCTGGGAGGTGGAATGAAATCTGACTGAACATTGCCCTCTATTAGGTTTACGGCATTACAAGGTGACCTTTGGTTGTCACTTTCAGAATGGATAGCTTTCTAATTGTCTTCACAAATTTCTTTAGGTGTCGGATCAGATCATTCATTAGATTATACCTGCCAGTACTCGGAATTCATCTGTTTTATGCCCGTTCGATTTATGGTAAGCGCGGTAATCTCCTCCCTTTCTTTGTTCGGGATCAGTTCTAGATTTGTAAGTGATCGAAAAGTCATCTCTTTCTTCCGTTGCAGCGTATATGTAAGATATGGACTTATTCAAAGCAACATGGTTGGTGCATGAGTCTTCTTCCACTCTTGGTTTCTTATGCTGTGGGTGTTATTAATCCTTCCTTTTCCCTTTTTACCTTGGTCTTTTTTTCGAGCGTGATACACTTCATCCATATATGTGAACTTAACGGTTTGAAAATGGAAATCTTGTAAGTCTTTGTGTTAGTGTATATAGAGTTCCGGGCAAAATGGGGTTTGTTCGATCATCCCAGAATGTAACTCTACCAGCTTATCTCTATCTGTCATATTCTTCGCGTTCAAGGCTTCTGCATTGAACCTTTTAAGATGGTCGCCCAATAGCTCTTCTAGACTCTGTTTGATATTAGCTACCGTTATGTAATTGACGGTGGGATCTTTGTAGATACAGAACTACGCTGAAAATTCATAAGAAAATTATTTCCAAGAAGATAGTCCTCTCTCGGTACTATCAGTAATATTTTACCGCTGCTTCCTGAAAAGTAGTTGGGAAAAGCCTACAATGCATAGCTCTGAATGCATTGTAACAACCCGAATTCCAGTGGTCCAGTTTTTTCGCAAAAATGCGAAAAACCAAACCCACTGAAGCCCGAGTTGGGTATCTGGTATCCTGAAAATTGGCAAAAACAAATATATTAGAGCTCAATAATTTATCTTACAACAGGATTGACTAAAATAAAATAGTAAGTAAATACTCACCCAAATAATAACACTTTCTAAGCAAGTGTCATAAAGCTGAGAAGACTCTGCCATCTACCTATCCTGTAGGATATTATGAGGAAGGGGTCAGAACAAAAGTCCTGGTGAATGAAAAAATTATATACTTTTGGGCTTAATTCTACATATATCGTTTTATTCCCATTTACTCTTATATTAGGTTCATTAGGTTACAATACTCTCGCCTCTGTTTATGTACCATGACCATCTACTCTGTAGTAGATTAAAACCTAATAACTAATATATACATATATGTAGCTATATGCCCAAAGGCCATGATGGTCCTAGGTACCACCCATGGTACCTTCTGTATCCTCCTCGAAAAGGGCTCCATCGTCTTGCTTCGAGAGCATTCTATAACCACATCTGTAAATGACTGCTTTATAAGGCCTACAATACAGATGCTCCATCATCTTGCTCCATAACTATATCTGTAAAGGACTACTTCGTAAGGCCTACAAGACAGATACTCCATCGTCTTGCTCCGCGAGTGTTCCTTAGCTACATCTGTAAAGGACTGCTTTGTAAGGCCTACAATACAAATGCTCCACTACTTACTCTGAAAACGTAAATCGTGTTTGCACTAGTCTATGCCAGTGCTTGGACATCCACAATGTACCACCTAGTGCGTACATTGAGGACTACGTAATCGTTCTGTCTACTACCTAAATCGCCCGAATAAGGTCTACCTTGTGCGGAATTCGGTCGAGGATTTTCTATACCTGTAAAGGACTGCTTCGTTAGGCCTACAATATAGATATTCTAGTTGGTCTGTTTCTTTTTCATTGTGGCTATAGCCCCACGCAGCCGCCGCTCAACTAACCGAAAGACTTCTAAAGAGTTAAGTGGTCGTGCCCTACTACTAACAATCTAACATCCAAATGGTGATGCCCCTTATCCAATGTCTTGATAGTGAAAGAATCATTGGCATGTTGGTTTAACTCTAGTCTTTCCCAAAATCGCTCTTGGTCTTGATGCTGGTCGATATCCGCATGCGACTATCTTTAAACTTACTTGCAAGTACTAGACATACGAATACCCTACTCCGAACACCAAGCCCTTCTGACTGCCTACAAAGGTCTGCTTTGTTAGGCCTACAATGCAAATGAAGTCAAGGCATACTCTCTTGATGGAACACCTACAGACCTGCCTCCGGGGATGCAGCTTAGTTAGGCCTACCCAGAGGGCCATCCTAGAGTATCCTCACATCCCGTTGAAGTCTCGTACTTCCTTCTAGCCCAAAATAACTAAGTTAGACATGCTTCTCCTTCGTTGAAATCTATGATGAACTGCTTCGTTGGGCTCTTCATTCTTTGGGCTACTCCAAACGTATCTCACTCTTTTATTAGACCCTAAATCTAATCTTTTAATTTTCGTTTAATTTACTTTTCTTATTATGGTGGCTACTTGTTTACCCTAATTAACATATTCTTGCCCTCGTCCCACCTCTATCTATTGTGAAATTTCAATTTATTTAATAGGGAATGCTGTAGGTATGAGCCACATGCATTATCTTGCTTATTTAGCTTAATATAAATCTTAAGTTCATTAAAATAAGCCTCTTTTATCATTCCTACTTTATTTGCTTATTGACTTAATATAAATTATTTAAATAAGCATCTACCATTATTATTGCTCATTAATTTATTCAAAGTCTCAAAATAAGCTTTTCCGTTGTTATTACTTAATTATAACCTATGTTATAATTCTACACGTAGTTGTCATTTTCTCTTGTTTTATAGTCCGTACATAATTCCAGCATTTCTTTTCTGTTCTAATCTGCCTTCTTTTATAATGATATAGAATATTCTTTTATTCTCTTATATTACATAATTCACTTATCATAATAACTATCTTCTTAAGTAGTCTACGTAGTGAATGCAGAGCTAGGTTCATTATCGTTTACAGCTTCAAGTTCTTATCTAATAATTTACTTGATTCATTTCATACTTCCTAGAATAAAAGATAATAAAGCAAAGTATGAAATGAATCAAGTAAATTATTAAATAGAACTTGAAGCTGTAAACGATAATGAACCTAGGTTTGCATTCACCGTGTAGACTATTTAAGAAGATAATTATTATGATAAGTGAATTATATAATATAAGAGAATAAAAGAATATTGTATTTCATAATAAATGAAAACGGATGAAAACAAAAAAGAAATGATGGAATTATGTATGGACTATAAAAGAAGAGAAAATGACAATTATAGGTAGAATTATAACATAGGTTATAATTATGTAATAAGAACATAAAAGCTTATTTTGAGACTTTAAATAAATTAATGAGCAAAAATAATGGTAGAAGCTTAATTAAATAATTTATATTAAGTCAATAAGCAAATAAAGCAGGAATGATAAAAGAGGCTTATTTTAATGACTTAAGATTTATATTAAGTTAAATAAGCAAAATAATGAATGTGGCTCATACCAACAACATTCCCTATTAAATAAATGGAAATCTCACAATAGATAGAGGTGATACGAGGACAAGAATATGCTAATTAGGGTAAACAAGTAGCCAACAGAATAAGAAAAGTAAACTAAACGCAAATTAAAAGATTATACATAGGGTCTAATAAAAGAGTGAGATGCGTTTGGAGTAGCCTAAAGGATGAAGAGCCCAACAAAGCACTTCATCACAGATTTCAACAAAGGAGAAGCACGTCCAACTTAGTTATTTTGGGCTAGAAGGAAGTATGAGACTTCAACGGGACGTGAGAATACTCTAGGATGACCCTTTGGGTAGGCATAACTAAGCTGCGTCCCAGGAGGCTGGTCTGTAGGTGTTCCATCAAGTTAGTATGCCTTGACTGGATTTTCATTTTAGGCCTAACGAAGCAGACCTTTGTAGGCAGTCAGAAGGGCTTGATGTTTGGAGTAGGGTATTCATATGTTCAGTACTTGCAAGTAAGTTTAAGGATAGTCGCATGCATATATCGGCCAGCATCAAGACCAAGAGCGATTTCGGGAAATACTAGAGTTAAACCAATAGGCCAATGATTCTTTAACTATTGAGACATTGGATGAGGGGCACCGCCATTTGGATGTTAGATTGCTTGTAGTTGTGCATAGCCACTTAACACTTTAGAAGTCTTTCAGTTATTTGAGGAGTGGCTGCGTGGGGCCATAGCCATGATGAAAAAGAAATAGACCAACTAGAATATCTATATTGTAGGCCTAAAGAAGCAGTCCTTTACAGATATAGAAAATCCCTAACTGAATTCCGTATAAGGTAGACCTTGTTGCCAGATTCAGGTAGTATACAGAACGATTACGTAGTCCTCAATGTACGCACAGGGTGGTACATTGTTGATGTCCGAGAACTGGCATAGACTAGTGTAGACACGATTTTCGTTTTCATAGTTAGTAGTGGAGCATTTGTATTGTAGGCCTTACGAAGCAGTCCTATACAAATGTAGCTGCGGAACGCTCGCGGAGCAAGATGATGGAGTATCTGTATTGTAGGCCTTACGAAGCAGTCCTTTACAGATATAGCTATGGAGCAAGACGATGGAGCATCTGTATTATAGGCCTTACGAAGTAGTCCTTTAAAGACGTAGTTACGAAACGCTCTCGAAGCAAGACGATGGAGCCCTTTTCGAGGAGGATACGGAAGGTACCATGGGTGGTACCTAGGACCAATATGGTCATTGGGCATATAGCTATATATATATAGTAGTTATTCGGTTTTAATCTACTACGGAGTAGATGGGCACGGTTCACGAACAGAGGCGAGAGTATTGTAACCCAAAGAACCTAATATATGAGTAAATGGAAATAAAACGATATATGTAGAATTAAGCCTAGAAGTTTATAATTTATTCATTCACCAGAACTTTTGTTCTGACCCCCTCCTCATAACATACTACTGGTTAGGTAGATTGCAGAGACTTCTCAGCTTTATGACACTTGTTAGAAAGTGTTATTATTTGGGTGAGTATTTACTTACCATTATATTTTAGTCAATACCGCTGTGAGATAAATTATTAAGCTCTGATATATTTGTCTTTGCCTATTTACAGGATACCAGATATCCAACTCGGGCTTCAGTGGGCTTAGTTTTAGCATTTTTGCAAAAAATCCAGACTACTGGAATTCAGTTTGTTACATTTGGTATCAGAGCCTAGGTTTAGGATTCCTAGGTAGATAGTGAATGAACGTATTTGTATTTTTGAATAAAATATAAACATATTATGTACTAAAATCCAAACAGTCCCCAACCATAGATTTTAACATATGGAAAGTTTTTAGAAGTACATTTGTGCATAGTTTTCTAGTTAGGTTCGGGATGACCCAAGTATGTAGAGCCCTATGTTATTACTTATTTATAGCATACAAATAATCCATGTTTTGAGAGAAAATTTATGTCCATACGTTTTTGGAAGTTAGGAAGTTCTTTAGGAATAGTAGGGAGAGTTTTTTTATTTCGGGAAGAATAAGAGGTTTTAGTATGAAGAAAATCCACTTTATGTCTAACCCAATAAAAATGAAACTTTTGAATTAAAAAAGCTGAAAAATATAATTGTTAATATATTTGAGGAAGTAAATATCGGGTTTTTGAAAAAATAAGTGGTATTAAATTTAAATTGGTTATTATATAATAAATATTTTTTTAAATGAAATTCTTTTTGAAGAATTATAGAGCATGTATAGCTCTCTAGTTTCTTTGTAGGTAAACAATGATTTTAAATATAAAAACCTAGGGTGTATTAAGTACCGAAAAGTAGGTTACAACATTTATTATTGTTAACTCCCATTTTTATGCCGACCTAAAACTCTGCGACCTAAAGTTCTTCACGACCTAAAATTCTTCACGACCTAAAGTTCTTCACGACTTAACAGACTCTACGACCTAACGACCTAACGACCTAAGGAAATTAACGACCTAACGACCTAAAGTTCTTCACGACTTAACAGACTCTACGACCTAACAACCTAAGGAAGTTAGCGACCTAACGACCTAAAGTTCTTCACGACCTAACTCCTGAAGCGGCCTAGCGACTTAGCAACTTAACGAGCTAAGGAGATAGCGACCTAGTGGCTCCAGTCTTCAGCGAGCTAAAAGCTTCGCGATCTAACTTCATAAAGCAGCGCAACGACCTACCACTCCACCGGGCTAACTTCTTAAGTCGCGAGTGGGCCACGATCTAACTTAGGTCGCTCGCGACCTACGACCTAACTTAGGTTGTACACGACCTAAGACTTGGGGGTTAAATTTCGCCCAGAACCACTCCTATAAATACAGCCCCAACTCCAACTAGAAAAGGACTTTTGGCCAATCATTTTCTGAAGCGTCATTACTCTGCCGAATACTCAACTCATCCAAGACTCGAAGAACTCCAAACATCGAAGATACAACAATAAGCTTTGAACAAGATTCTACACATACGACATGGATTCGACAAATCTCATCGTCAAAGTTTGAGTTTCTAATCCGAAGTGTCTGAGTGATCGAAGTGAATTGTATTCAAAGTGCATTGTATCAAATTGTAACCAGATCAGCAATAAAAGACTATAAAGTGGACGTAGGCTCAATTACGAGCCGAACCACTATAAATCTGTTGTTCCTTTACCGTTTTCTGCTATTTTCAGCTTATATTCTGTTCCCGTACCAATGGGTGGTGCTTTCACACTGTTATTACACACACCGGGTGTTAGTGTTCGATATTCAGTGTTAACATTTTGGTGCTATCCCTGAGATACCAACTCAGGAATATTGTCATCATTGCTTCAAAAAAGTTTGTTGAAAAAGTTTCTTTCAAAACCAGAAGTTTGTTGGATATAATGGCTCCTGGAAGAAAACGCAAGTCTGTCAGATCTGAAGATGCTCACGATAATACTGCCACTTCTCCTTCTCCAAGTCAGGCAGCTCCAAATGTTGGAGTGACGCGAGAAGAATTAGATGCCGCAGTGTCCGGGCTGTATCAGCAGATTAAAACTTAGAATACTCTAATGATGGAGAAGTTAAATGCTTTGCTCGGGGCTAGTCAAAGACCAGTGAATAATGAAGAAAACATTGTTGATGCTCTTCACAACTCTGAAGGTAGAAATATTCCTCAAGGAGGATCATGTGCTGCTGAAGGGGCACCCCTCCAAGCTGAAGGATCCAGGCCATCGCCAGTTTTCCATGAACATTTGCCCGGACAAACTTCCGAGAAAATGGCCAAAGTTCACTCCGCAAAGTCATTAAACAATGAGGAATATCTCTCTGGCATGATTCGGCAAATAATGAAAGAAAGCATGCAGAGAAATGAAGATGAGAGCGAATGGGGATTCGCGCCGAGTAAAACTCCGTTTACTGAGAGGATTCTAAAAGCTGAGTTTCCCAGAAAATTTGTTCCCCCCACCATTCCTGCTTATCGCGGGACAAGTGATCCAAATCAATTCTTGTATAAATATGACTGCACATGACCGGCGCAAGGGCAACTGATGAGATTAAGTGCCGATATTTCCCGGTATATTTGGAAGGAGTGGCACTTCTTTGGTTTACCAAGCTTCCCGTTCGATCTGTAGACCAATTTTCCGACTTAACCCTCAAGTTTAAAGAGCAATTCAGATTGTACGCTTCAAAGGCAAAAGACATAATGTCATTGTCCAGCCTTGAGCAAAACCAGGGAGAGCCTATTAAGTCATTCCTGAATCGCTTCAATATAGCTCTGGCTGAAGTTGACAACGTAGAGCCACGAATGGTCTTGACTTACTTGATGCGTGCTATCGACAAGTCGAGCGAGTTTGGAAAATGGCTGAAAATGAAGAAGCCAAATTCACTCGAGAAATTATATAAGAAAGCTGATGAATTCATACGCTTGGAAAATCTTTTGGAACCAATGAAAGTGGTGGCAACAAGGGTGGAGAATAATATTGCTGCTTCAGTTAAGAAAGATTCCGGAGGTCAGAAGAGGGAAAGTCATGATGGGAAAAAACAAAAGGATACAAAGAAACCTCGCTTCTTCAAGCCCTCAGATTTCACTCCATTAACTGACACTCCGAAAAATATTTTCTTCGCCACCAAAGATGTTGTGGATTATCCCAAACCAGCTGAGATAAAACCGGGAAAGGGTGCTATGAGAAATGGAAAATTCTGCCGCTTTCACAACCAACTCGGTCATGATACCAACGAATGTCGTCATTTGAAGAGCTTAATTGAAGAATTGTTGAGGGAAAACAAGCTGCAACAGTATGTTAAAAAGAGCAGGAATGACCCAACTTCGTCTACTCAGGGGCAGCAACCCCCTACTCATCCATCTGGCTCAGGTAAAGGCACTACCGCACATGAATCCGAAAGGCCTGTTATCAATGTGATTACAGGAGGCCTACACCCAGCTGGCAGAAGCTGGGGTGAAATGGAACGATATGCTCGTGCTTTGAAATACACTCCAGCAGAAGAACTGGTTTTTGTTCTAGAAGACGCTGCAACCTTGAAACAGCAGAAAACTTCTAATGATGATATTATGTTCAAGGCTAGGGATTCTATGGGTATTGAAGCTCCAACCATAGATCCCTTGGTCATTTCTGCAGGAATTGGGCCAGCTATTGTAAGACGAGTGCTCATTGATTGCGGTCCTTTCTGCAATATACTCTTCAAGAAAACTTTTGACCAAATGAAGATTCCAATGACTGACGTTCAAGCTTCATCACAAAAGATTGTTGGGTTCATTGGGGAACCGCAGCAACCAATCGGAACTGTCGACTTGTTCGTGGAACTTGGAGAGGGTCAGAAAAGGGTATTTCGGAAACAAACTTTTGTAATTGTTGATGGATTTTCTGCCTACAATGCCTTCCTAGGCCGTCCAACTTTAGCTGCATTCAAAGCCATTCTAGCCCCATGGTGCCTAACTATGAAATTTCCTACAGATAATGGTGTTGGTGTCATTAAAGGAGATCAAAATGTTGGGCGGGAATGTTACCTTATAGAGCTTCGAGAGGCCAGGAAGAGAGAGATGGGAAAAGATGCGGTAGCTCCCCTCTGCATCAAAAACCCAACCTTGTAGCAAATACAGGGTGGTCCCTGCACTGGCGAGCATAGTGGTGCAAGGAGAGAAATGGACCCCAAAAAAGCCAATGCAGAGGAAAATAGAGTGGTGCGAATGGAGGTAACGGTACCAGTACCTGTTGATCTTAAAGACCCGAACAAAGTGCTAAACGTGGGTTCGCAACTCAGTATGGCAGTCCAAAATATGCTAATATCATTTTTGAAAGCAAATCTGGACGTATTCGCTTGGAGTCACGTTCATATGTGTGGAATATCTCCAGAGGTTGCTGTACATACTCTGAATATTGATCCGAAGTTCACGCCTGTGAAACAGAAGAGAAGAACACAAGGTCCAGAAAGGTCAGCAGTGCTAAAGGAAGAGGTAGACCGACTCATGGAGAATCATTTCATCAGAGAGTCCATATATCCAAATTGGGTTTCAAATCCTGTGCTGGTTAAAAAGGCAAATGGAAAATGCAGAGTGTGCATTGATTTCTCAGATTTAAACAAAGCCTGTCCCAAAGACTGCTTCCCGTTACCAAGGATTGATCAGCTGGTAGATGGAACAGTCAGACATGAATTGTTATCTTTTATGGATGCTTACTCCGGGTATAACCAGATTATGATGCATGAGTCGGACCAGGAGGATACAAGCTTCGTAACAGATGTTGGTCTTTACTGCTACAAAGTCATGCCTTTCGGATTGAAAAATGCAGGGGCAACGTATCAAGGCTTGTTAATGCAATGTTCAAATCACAACTTGGAAAAACTATGGAAGTCTATGTCGATGATATGTTAGTGAAATCAAAGAAAGCAGTTGACCATATGGACCACTTAGCAGAAATGTTTGAAATCCTCCGAAAATATGGAATGAAGCTCAACCCTTTGAAATGTTCATTCGGAGTAGAGTCCGGGAAATTCTTGGGATTTATCATATGCGCTAGGGGCATTGAAGCCAATCTTGCTCAAATTACTGCTCTAAGAGAAGTCAAAGCCCCTAGAACAAAGAAGGAACTGCAGAGCCTAAATGGGAAAGTTGCTGCCTTAAGTCGATTCATTTCCAAAGCTACTGATAAATGCATCCCCTTCTTTGACGCTTTAAAGAAAGGAAAGAAAAACTTCGAATGGACACCTGAATGCCAGAAAGCTTTCAATGGATTAATCTGTCACATGGAAGCGCCTCCAATACTTTCCAAGCCCAACAATGGAGAAGACCTTTTCATATACTTGGCAGTTTCATCTCACGCCCTAAGTGTAGCACTGGTACGAGAGGATGCAAAAGTTCAGCGTCCGGTCTACTATATCAGCAAAAGACTCGCTGGGGCAGAAATGAATTATTCAAAGTTAGAAAAGCTCGCCTACTGTTTACTGATTGCTTCCAGAAAGTTGAGGCCGTATTTTCAAGCTCACCCTATCAAAGTTCTCACCGACCAGCCCCTAAAGCAAGTCCTATTTCGCCCTGAAACTTCGGACCGTCTTCTGAATTGGAATACTGAGCTTAGCCAATATGATATCGCTTATCATCCCCGAAGAGCGATCAACGAACAAGCCTTAGCAGATTTCATCGCAGAATATACAGATAAGGGTGATAAAGAGGAAGAGATTACAGCAGACATCCCAACCAAATGCAAGTTATATGTTGATGGCTCAAGAAATGATTATTTTTCTGGAGCTGGGGTTGTGCTTGAAACCCCTGAAGGGCGATCAATATGTTACGCATTAAGATTGGAATTCCCTTCTACAAACAATGAAGTAGAATATGAAGCACTAATTGCTGGATAAAAGATTGCAAAGGAATTGAACATCAAAGCATTGCAAATCTTCAGTGATTCCCAGCTTATTGTGTGTCAGGTCAAGAAGGAATTTCAAGCTAAAGGAGGAAATCTGCTCGCTTATTTGTCGAAGGCTTCTGAGCTTCTTGATGATTTCGATCATTATTCGATAAGCCATATACCTCGAGAGGAAAATATGAAGGCGGATTCTCTAGCAAAGTATTCAAGCTCCGGAGAAGCTCAATTATTGGGATTGGTTCCTGTGGAGGTTTTGTCAGCTCCAAGCATTGATGATATGGATATCGACTGGATCATGGCTGTATCTCAAGAACAAGAGTCATGGATGACCCCAATCAAAGAGTATCTGCTCAACGGCTCCCTACCAGAAAATTGTAATGAACGCCAAAAGCTGTTAAGAAAAGCATCAAGATATGTAATTCAAGACGGCCGTTATACAGGCAGGGATTCTCAATGCCATTACTCCGATGTGTAACCAAGGAATAAGCTAAGACAATCTTAGCAGAGGTATACCGAGGAGAATGTGGGGATCATTCAGGCAGCCAAACACTTGCCAAGAAAGTTCTTCGGTATGGGTATTTCTGGCATGATATTAATCGAGATGCTGCTATCTACTCCAAAAAATGTGACAAATGCCAGAGATTTGCAAAAATCCCAAGAGCACCTTCAACTGAACTAACACAGATGGTCAGTCCATGGCCGTTCGCCATTTGGGGGATAGATCTAATCGGACCTTTACCAATTGCCAAGTCGGGGATCAAATATGCTATTGTTGCTGTTGATTATTTCACTAAGTGGGCTGAAGTTGAACCTTTGGCCACTATTACTTCTAAAAAGATGATAAATTTTGTAACGAAATATATCATTTGCAGATATGGTGTGCCATAGAAGATAATCACAGACAACGGTACTCAATTTGACAGCGAAGAGTTCCAGGACTTCTGCAAACAATTCAAAATCCGAAAAAGTTTCTCAGCAGTGGCTCATCCGCCGGAAAACGGGCAAGAGGAAGCAGTAAACAAAATTATCAAGTCAACCATCAAAAATCAGCTTGAAAAAGCAAAAGATGGATGGGTTGATAAGCTACCACTAGCACTATGGGCATATAGAACAACCCATAAAACTACGACTGGGCACACTCCATTCTCATTGGCATACGGATCGGAAGCAATGATTCCGGTAGAGCTAGAAGTCCCTTCACACAGAAGAGTTCATTTCAACCAGGCCGAAAATGAAAAATTGCAACTCGAAGCACTTAACTTTCTTGATGAAAGAAGGGAAGAAGCTAGACTCAGAGTTGCGGCCCATCAGCAAAGAATTGCAAGGCACTTCAACTCTAAAGTCTGTCAACGAAGCTTTGAAGTCGGGGACTTAGTCTTGAAAAGGATCATGACAGTAGTCGGAGTATTTGGACCAAATTGGGAAGGGCCATATGTCATAGGCAATAAACTCCTTGATGGCACATTCAAACTCACAACTGTCGAAGGAGATCCAATCCCAAGAGCCTGGAACAGCAATCATTTGCGCCCATATTTTACTTGAAAAAGCTTTGCTTGAAATTGTAAAATGATTATGGATGTATCGATTGTATTGTAAACCATTCTAAAATCAGTAATGATGAATAAAAGAGCTATAAAGTGGATGTAGGCCCAGTTCTTGGCCGGACCACTATAAATTTTGTGTTCTTTATTATTATAAAATGCCTGTTTCATTTCGATGTGTAAATACTCTAAACGTATTGCTAAAATATCGATTTAACATTGCAGGTCATTAAAACAAAGCTTACCCATCGCAATGCCAAGTGAACCCCGTAAATCACTCAATAAACAAATTTCAAGCCACAGAAAGTTCCAAATTCAAAACCAACATAAGATGAACTTTACACCAAAAGTTGATGATTCCACCAAAAAGACACTTTTCCAAAGAAAAGGAACTAGACGCTTGTTAACTAATTACGATCGTTTGTATAAACAGACATCTGATTGAATAACTTGCGCCTATCTCATGGAATCAATCAATAGTGAAGTACACTCCATTGGATAAAGCAAACTGCTTGCAAAGGAAAGGAACATAGGCGTGGAGTCGATAACAGGGGACCATTAATGAGCAAACAACGAAGAGACATGGGCGAGCTGATAAACAAAAGCCCTCTTCGGAGGCACAAGACCTCTTCGGAGGCGCAACTCTTCGGAGGATAAAGACCTCTACGGAGGCACAAGCCCTCTTCGGAGGCATGCGAATAAATGGAAATGCTCTTCTCAACAAACAGGTTTATGGAACCATTGAGGCAAGGCCTTTGTTAACTAATTGCGATCGTTTGTGCGAACGAACATCCAATTAAATAACTTGTGTCCACCCTGTGAATCTATTTAACTATGAGAAAGTAACTTCCAAGCAATCAAATAAAGACCTCTTCGGAGGCACAAGACCTCTTCGGAGGCATAAGACCTCTCCTGAGGCACCACAAGCCCTCTTACGAGGCACAAGCCTTCCCCAAAGGCACACACTGCCCTCTTCGGAGGCAGAAGACCTTCCCCAAGGCACACAAGACCTCTCCGGAGGCACAAGACCTCTTCGGAGGCACAAGACCTCTTCGGAGGCACAAGACCTCTTCGAAAGCACAAAAGCAAGACTTCTCCGGAATCACAAACAAAAGACTTCTCCGGAAGCACAAGGCCTCTCCGGGGGCACAACGCTACTTCACAAAGCATAATGCTACTCTTCGAAGTCCAAATGCTACTCCTCAGAAATACCAAAAAGCCATCCTCAAAGGCACACTTCAACTCTCAAGGAAGATCTACTTGTTCATCTTAAAAAATTCTTCCCTAGAAATTGAAGTGCTAACTAAAATCCTCTTTAGAGGCCCGCTCTACCACGTAGGAGAATTCACTTCTCAAAAATGTGAAGGGACCATCTCCGAAGGTTGAAGCGTAAAAACTTCTCCAAAAATGAGACACGCTCCATTTAAGTAGAATAATTGTTTCCTCAAAGACGGAATAATTATTCTCCAAAAATAAGAGTACAAGTCTCGCCAAAGTAAAAAGATATTGCAATGCACTTGTGGTATAGGGCAATATCATACAATACAACTACACTAATAAAAGTAGTATTCAAGCAACATACCACAAGCACATTACAATATCACGCGGAAAAGATGTAGAATAAATGCATTCTCAAACACAGACAAAAAGTTTGTACAAATAAAAAGAATCACTTATTCTACACTAAAATGAGAAATAGATGCATTCTTACATATACAAGAATTTGTACAAGTAAAAGAATTATTTTATTGTAGAATATTGGAGAACGCTGCCAAGAGAACTAAGCAATTCTTTGAATGAATATTGGAGATCTCTCACAGGGAGACAATACACCTATGCAGAGACTGAAGTGTACTTACTGAATGGTGAGAACAAACCGCACACATCTAAGATGGCCTATAATGTTATATCTGATAACACCTCCCTTCCAACCTTCCCTTGGCATAAAAGAATATGGAGAACAAGAACAAATGAGAAATTAAACCACATGCTCTGGAAAGTCATGAAGAATGCAATACATACTCTCTCAAATCTAAACTACAAAGGTTTAGTCAATAACACTCAATGTGTTCTATGTAATGCCAGAAAAGAGGACACTCTGCATCTTTTCTTCAATTGCCCATTTGCGTACTATATATGGAAAAGAATAAAGACAAAAGGAGACTATGATCAACCAAGATGGGACAGCAAGGAAGAGTGGTCCAATCTCTACAAGGCCACCAGATGGAAAACCGAAAAAGCTGAAATGCTGCTGATATTAATTAAAGTATTTGTATATGAAATATGGAAGGAGCGAAATAGAAGGATATTCACTGCTGACAGAAAGAGTAGGAAGGATCTCCTACAATTAATAATTCTCAAGTCTACTGAAGCTTTGAAATGGGCAAGAGTTGATAATGCTGCAACTCATGCCTGGCACTTTTCCTAGCTACATCCTATTGTACTTTGTTGTTTTTCTTTTTTCTTCATTTTCTTTGTTGCTTCCTCTCTGTTTCTATGTTTTTCGTTATGTCTGTAAGAGCTTCTTACATGGTATAAATATATGGTAGGGGCCATTAATCCCCGCTGGCTTTGCCAAAAAAAAAAAAAGAATTATTTTATTCAATACTGTGAAAATTCTTTACATGTGCAGATCTAAAAAAAAAGCAGGGACCGGTACCCGCACAATCTCCGGTCAATACAAGCAAAAAGCAAAATAAGAAAAGTAGAATCCATATTATCACTCCTTCTTCCTGCCACCCTTAGTGCCCTTGCCCGGTTTGATGATTAGTTTCGAAATCCGGTGGGGACGGGTTGGAGAAGAAGGAGAAGAGGGTGCAGCTGGATCTTCTTCTGCTTCATCTTCTTCAGCGGAAATGTTTTTCTTCATCTTCTTCATGACGTGCTTTCCTTTCCTCTTCGAGGAAGACTCACTTCCCGGAGTAGTAAGTAGCGCAGAAAGCTTAGTGTTATCATCGAGAGACTGCTCTGGAGTCTTCTCACTGTCCTCAAGATCCTCCCCCTTTTGTTCTTGTAAAGCGGGTGGATCCTCCAAGCCTCGAAGGGCTTCTATTTGCTCTTCCTGCGAACCCGGTTGAGAAGCAGGAGTAACTTGAAGGGTTGGAGGAGGAACAGCTGGAAGAGAAGAAGAGTGTATTCTCCGAAGAAAAGAAGTTAAAATCGGTATTCTCTGAGAAAAGAGAAGTTATTGGTTCATCAAAGCTTAAGTAATAAGTAAGAAGCTAATCAAAGTCGGTTAAATTGAATGAGTGATTCACTGGATCCGGGTCGACGCCAAAGTTACCTGGAGAAGTCGGCTTTGTAAGATCAATCTCGAATTTCTCAGCCTCAATATCTTCCAGGGCCTCGTCCTCAGTGGGAGTGGTCACAATTTCTTTGTCAACTTTAGCAGGAGGCGAAGAATGAGAACTGGAGTCTATAATGTTAACATCAGCTGAAATTGAGGTATGGACGGGGGCAGTCAAAGGAGCTTCCTCCTTTGGGTGTCCTTCTCCCGTCGATTCAGCTCGCGCTTTAGCAAGTTGCTCCTTTCCTCTAGCAAGAGCGACACGAGTTTCATCGTCAACATAACATGCCTCAAGCTCTGCCTCACCATAGCCGGCACCGCCAAACATATCAATTATCGCCTCCCATACTTCAGCTAAAGTGACTTCATAGTACGGCCCCAAAAACGAGAGACTTCCGTGCCCTAAGACGTTGTGGATATAAAAGTCGAACAAAGTGGAGCTGATATTGGCTTTAGTAGCCACATGAGATTCTTCGGCTACAACTTTCCCAGCGATAGCTTCATCGCGGTCTCTTTCAGCCTTTAACAACTGAGACTGCAGCCTGCTGATTTCCAAGTCTTGGGAGCTAATTTTACCCCGAAGCTGAGCGGCGTCATCACGATATTTCCCAGTAACATGCTGCTCTGCTTCAAGTTTTGCTTCAGCATCTCGTTGAGCAGCATGGGCGTCTCGAAATTGTTTTTGAAGCATTTCCTCCTTTTGCGAATAAGAGGCGGAAGAAGTGGCAAGCTCACTCTTTAGTCTTTCAACTTCAGCTTCAAGCTTCCCATAATCATCAGAGATGCTTTTCATTTCAGCATCGTGTTGCTTGCAAATTTTATCCCACTCTGACTTATCGTTCTCCACGGTCAGCATGGCTTCGAGATTCGCACGATTGACCCTCTGCAGCTCGTCAACAAGCTTTTGCCATCTAGACACCCTTTCGACATCAAGTTTGACGGCATCAAGGTTACGCAGCATAGCCGGTTTATCAATCGGAACCAAGTCAAGGTCAAAGCGTACCCCCTTTAAGCACCATTGCGGGAACCGACTTTGAAGATTTAGTGGGCCCTGTCCAACTTGATATTGGGGTCTGTTGATGATTGTTTGAATATCAGATTTCTGAAGAGCGGGAGAATCAGAGGAGATATCAAGAGGAATTGAAGCAGGGGTCTTCTCAGAAATTGCAGACGCGTCACTGGGCTTGACCCGCTTACTCGGATCTTCAGTAGTGTGACTCTTTCCTTTGTCATCATGGGATTTTCTTTTGTGAGAATCATCACCTCTGTGAGAAGAGTCGTATCGCTCATCCCTCCTCCCATATCGATGCTCATAGTCCCACCTCTCTTGAGCATTCCCAATAGCTCTTTCTTCGTCTGTTTCCCTCGGGTCATTGAGGTATCGCCTAAAGTCATAAGTTCCGCGGCCTCCATAGCACTGAAATTTGTCATAATATGAGCCAGAGCGCCCCATCGGAGAATCTAGAAATGGAAAAGAAATGAAGTTTAGAAATCTCCAGAAAAAGAGGATAAGTGCGTATAAGTGCCAAAAAATCCTAAGTGTGTGAGGCGTGCAAACTACGCGCGTCAAACTACAAACCACACTTTAATGTGGGAATGGCGACGACTGGTGTAGAAGGTGTCGAAACTTGTTGTAAAGAAGAAGTCGCTTCAACAATAGGAGAGATCGCTTTTGAAATATCATCTTTAAAAAGCTCCTGAAAAGTTATCATTATATCGCTCAAATTATCAAAAGTATCATCGCCGCGATGCCCAGTAGAACTCTCTTTTTCAACTTCCACGTCAGCCGTCTTTTCAGAAATGCGAGGATTTTCCTCCTCTTCAATAATTGGAGAAAGTGTTAACTTGCTGTACGACCTCGCAACATCAATAGAAGTGGAACATTTCACCAGTGAAGTCTCAGTGGTGGGTTCTTTCAGTGAAAGTTCTTCGGCAATGGCTGGAGCATCTGACGTCTTTGCTGGAGAATCAGGAACTTCATGAGGCTGGATGGAATGAGAAGAATGCAGAAGTTCGAACTGGTGCAAAAGTTCATCTTTCAACAAGAATTTGGTGCTTCTCTCTTCCATAGCCACAACATTTAAAGTTTCAAAAATTGACTTGAGATTGGGATTTCTAAGCGGGGGAGGAAGTGCTGAAAAAAGAAAAGAATGAAGACAAGCATTTGATAATTCGGGTTTCGAAAAGCTCATGAGATGAATAGAGAAAGGCAATCTTACTCCCAACTCTCCAGACAGAGTAGAATCCCGGAGGACATCGGATAAAGAAGAATTGATTTAAGAACCCGTGAGCACTATCGGGTAAATCCAAAATCAACTTCCGGTTTTTGGCACCTCTTACAAGCACGATTGAAGGGTGATCTTTATTCTTAGCAAAGGTACACAAATAGCAAATTTCATCGAAGCTTGGAAGACGGTTGAGCGTCCTCCTAAACAGAACACACAACCCCATCAAGACGGCATAACCGTTGGGATGTAGCTGGAAAGGCGAGATAGCTAATCGAAGAAAAAGTTCTCGGAGAAATTCGTTGAAAGGGGGAATAGCTCCACTTAAGCACATCTGACGATTCACTGCGACAAAACCAAGAGGTGGCCTATCAGCAGTGTCGTTTGCTCTAGGAAATATAGCATCTGATTCGGCAATACCGAACTGGGTGCACAGTTGTCTGAAAACTTTGTGGCTCAGGGTGGTCGGAGTTCTTTCTGGAGGGTCGATCAATGGGTTGGCAATCGGAAAAGCTTCTCCAGCTGGTCCTGTGTCTTCTTGTTGAGATGTCATTCTACACAATCAATTGGATATTCAAATATGAAGGTGCACGTTTCCTAAAAGTGTGAAGTGTTGTGCAAAACAAAAATAATAACAAGCAAGTATAACCGAAATCAAGATAGTTGGCATTTGTCGATTATAAAGTTTCGAGGCTTGTCATTTTAAGTCCAAGTACAATGTTGTGTTGATGCAAACAAATCATCTTAGATTGATTATTTCAGCTTTGCTTTAATACTACATTTGGATTTGTCGTTTCACAGCATTCCATTCACAAAATTCGTTTAAGTTGATTATTTTTTATCGACTAATCTGTCATACGATGTGGGCAGTCAATGGCAGTATATTTGTCCCGTTTTTCTGCAAATGTTGTGTTTAACAGGTTATTAACATTAGAGTTAAAAGCAATCTGTAAAGAAGAGCAACATAGTTCAAGTTCAATCAAAATTCAAAGGCCAATTGAGTTCTGTCCAAATTTCACAAGTGTTAGGTCGTCCAGCGACCTAGCATAGGTCGGAACCTCTATAGGTCGCATTGTGCAAATTAAAACGTTCAAGGAATTGCAGAATTTGTTCAAGTCCTAGGTCGTTAAGCGAGCTATCATAGGTCGAGGCTTCTTTAGGTCGCACTGGGCAAATCGAAGAATTCAAGGCGATGCAAATTTCCTTAAGTCCAAATGGTTCATGTCCTAGGTCGCTCACGACCTAGCGTAGGTCGGAAACCACTTAGGTCGCAAAAGGTTGTTCGGCTTTACTTAGGTTGGTCAGGTTTCTTAGGTCGTAAGACTTAGGTCGCGCAATTCCCAACACCACCTAACTTTTAGGTCGTCCAGATCTCATAGGTCGCTGACTTCATCTCCACGAAATCACTTACTAGACCCGACAACTCGATAATGCCATTTCAGAGAAAATCTATCATTCTCTTCGTGAATTTCATTCATCTCCACATACCACCAAATCGCCCAAAAAATCGATTCCAAACCCCTCCGATCCATTATAAAAATTACCGTGCATTCATGATTACCACAACGAATCAAACGACGATCAAAAGTCGATCGAAATAGCCATTCAAAATGAAGCATGATACATGAAATTGGACTGGGGTCGGAAAACATGGATTCATGATCGAGCAGCGATTATGGTGGGGTAGAGATTGGATCCACTTACGAAGTATGTTGGTAGAAATGGATCGATGATTAACTGGATTGAATTTGCCTTCGAAAGTTTGAAGATTCGTCAATGGCAGTGGGAGTTCGGAGCAGTAAGGTAGGGAGGAAGTAGCAACCTATCAAATTTATATGGGGCCTAGAGAGGAAGGCGAATTGGCATGCGAGTTAGCACGAGTTTTAGGTCGTTCACGACCTAGCAAAAGTTAAGTCAAAGTACACGACCTATGGCATAGGCGTGTACTGCGAGGGGCAAATGTTAACTCCCATTTTTTTGCCGACCTAAAACTCTGCGACCTAAAGTTCTTCACGACCTAAAGTTCTTCACGACTTAACAGACTCTACGACCTAACGACCTAAGGAAGTTAGCGACCTAACGACCTAAAGTTCTTCACGACTTAACAGACTCTACGACCTAACGACTTAAGGAAGTTAGCGACCTAACGACCTAAAGTTCTTCACGACATAACTCATGAAGCGGCCTAGCGACTTAGCAACTTAACGAGCTAAGGAGATAGCGACCTAGTGGCTCCAGTCTTCAGCGACCTAAAAGCTTCGCGATCTAACTTCACAAAGCAGCGCAACGACCTACAACTCCACCGGGCTAACTTCTTAAGTCGCGAGTGGGCCACGATCTAACTTAGGTCGCTCGCGACCTACGACCTAACTTAGGTTGTACACGACCTAAGACTTGGGGGTTAAATTTCGCCCAGAACCACTCCTATAAATACAGCCCCAACTCCAACTAGAAAAGGACTTTTGGCCAATCATTTTCTGAAGCGTCATTACTCTGCCGAATTCTCAACTCATCCAAGACTCGAAGAACTCCAAACATCGAAGATACAACAATAAGCTTTGAACAAGATTCTACACATCCGACATGGATTCGACAAATCTCATCGTCAAAGTTTGAGTTTCTAATCCGAAGTGTTTGAGTGATCGAAGTGAATTGTATTCAAAGTGCATTGTATTAAATTATAACCAGATCAGCAATAAAAGACTATAAAGTGGACGTAGGCTCAATTACGAGCTGAACCACTATAAATCTGTTGTTCCTTTACCATTTTCTGCTATTTTCAGCTTATATTCTGTTCCCGTACCAACGGGTGGTGCTTTCACACTGTTATTACACACACCAGGTGTTAGCGTTCGATTTTCAGCGTTAACAATTGTTGTAATAAATGTTTTCAGTAAAAATTAAGGAAGCATAGACTATGACGCTATTGTTATAGTAGGTGACTCCCAAAGTAAATGATTTTACGTAGCATACGAGATTTATTAATTTTTATTTAAATTGAATCCATATATTAGTATTTTTAGGTAGTAGTAACGGCGTTTTACGCAACATCTGTTTTGACCCAAATGAGTTTTGGAGATAATTTATAAAGTGGTTTGTAGGTACACTTATTATTTAAATAAGCACATGAAAATATTTTCTAGTTATAAAGAAGTTTTAAAAATGAGTTCTTTTGAACAATAATGTACGATAAATTAATGAATTTAGTGGTAAATATCTTACATAAGTAAATATAGGGTAAACATACCTTAATATATTGGAATGAAATGAATAATGATATAATTTTCTATGAATCACAAATAAAGACGTTTTGTTCAAGCTATAAAGAATACATGAAAGAGATGTACAAGGTATGGAAAGCACAATATTTTGTATAGCCTATTTTGATAAAATATAAAATAAATTCCTTAAAATTTCACATAAACATGAAATCCTCCATTAAAGGATTTATAGAAAGTTTTAGCGTTAATGGTTTATCATAAGAGAAAGTAATTCCAATAAATTAAGGTATAAAACCATTAAATGTAGTAAGTTAGTAACTCCTTCAAGGTTAAGTAAGTGGAAGAGTAGGAAAGTTAAGATATTTTTGATAAAATAATTGTTCTTATTTACCCCAATTTTAGTAAATTTGAAAATCTATAAAAAAGATGGTTGGGTGGAAAAGTAAATAAGTTTTTGAAAAGCTAAAATTTAGAAGTTTTAAATTTTGAAGAAAAATTGATAAATACCAAACCAAATCACACTTTTAAATATGGAGTAGATAGGAATCATTTCCTAGGTGTAACGGGAAACGTATGAGGTTATAGTAGTAATTACTCTTAGTAATAATAAATGTTCCCGTAAGGTGTATATGACACTAGTGAAAACCTAGAAATGTTGCTTCATGTGTGCACACTATAGAAAAATAGTTAAATAATATTAGTAAGATGATAAGAAACACGTGGTTGGGATAAGTAGACCTTAGTTCGGGAAAAATGAAAGGTAAAGAGAAAATTTCCCCAAGCTTAGTTGTATTTTTAGATAGAGACTGCATAAATCGAAACCCTTATCCATTGCAATAAATGAGTCTTAGTTATTCCTTTTTGAGCATGGAATAGATGAGATGAATAGATCTTATTCGTCATGAGTAATATAGCGTAAGTTGATAACAAGTAATATGCAGTAAGAGGAGCATATGAGTTACTTGGATTCCTAGAGTAGGACTTTTTATGTCAATGTGGACATGGTCCTAAACATCCTTGCCCTAGATGATAGTTGTGTTTAGTTGCTATATATAAAAAAAAGTAAAAGCAGAATAAGATAACTAAAAGGAAAATAACAAATTTAAAGAAAGCGACATAAAAGTCAATAGAAAATTTTTAAAACAGATATTTTCTTATGTAAACTGTGCTTGGGGAAGTAAATATATTTTTTAGAATACTAGCCAAAATCCCAAGTATGGAGGAAAATGTGCGCAAAAGAAAATCGGAGGAATATGAAGTTTTTCTGTTTCCCACCTTCTTTATAACATAAGAAATCGAATTTGGAAATTATAATTTTCTAAAATTCGAAAAATAAAAGTTGTGTGTTAGGGTTTGGATGAAAAATTTGTTGAACTACACCCCTATTCAATGGGAGTGTGGCAAAAAATGGGTGAGAAATGTTATAATTTTTCAAAAAAATTTGCATTCATATAGAAATTGCAAGTATATTTAGGTTGTGTGCATCATGTTTTAAAAGTGAATTTTTAAAAGTAAAAAGCATTCATATAGGAGGTACCGGTTAGAAATTTATTTACATGCATATATTTTGTCTTGAAAAGCACTTTTGCACAAAAGCACAGATGGTTGCAAAATTGGATGTACACAAAATGGTTGTAATTAATATGAGGGATTGCATAAATTTTACCCTTGTCAAATTTCGGGGAAGAAATTTCCTAAGGGTGGGAGAATGTAACACCCCACATTTTTATATAGTTAGAATTTAACGAATGATGATAAGCAATGAAAATAAATAATTTTGTAATTTTCAGAATATGGCTTCGGAACTTGTACCATTGCGTCCGGAGCGATTTTCTGATCAGTTTCCATATATAAATTGTCAAAATACGAGCCAATATGAAGAAGTTACAAACGAAACAAAAGCGGGAAAGAAAATGAAAATATATACACACACACGTTTATGGGCCGACCAGGGGGTCGACCTAGATAGCCCCAAGGTCGAACGCACGGTCGACCGGTGGCTATGGGTTGTCGACCTTGGGGCTATTTGGGTCGACCTTTTGGTCGGCCCATAAACGTGTGTGTGTGCATGTGTGTGTGTGTGTATATATATATATATATATAGAATTAAGCCTAGAAGTATATAATTTATTCATTCACCAGAACTTTTGTTCTGACCCCTTCCTCATAACATCCTACAGGTTAGGTAGATAGCGGAGACTTCTCAGCTTTATGACACTTTCTTAGAAAGTGTTATTATTTGGGTGAGAACTTACTTACTATTATATTTTAGTCAATCCCACTGTGAGATAAATTATTGAGCTTTGACATATTTGTCTTTGCCTATTTGCAGGATACCAGATACCCAACTCGGGCTTCAGTGGGCATGGTTTTTAGCATTTTTGCGAAAAGTATGGACCACTAGAATTCGTTTTGTTACATTTGGTTCTTTTATTCTAGCAATTACGTTCATTGTTGTCTTTTAAATCTTAAATTATAGAAATGTATCCTATTTTTGAAACTAACCAATTACCCTTTTAGTTACTCCCAAATCAAGTGATTATATTGATTAACTTTTCCCATTTTAATGTAATTTATTACAGTAATTCCATTCCTCAAACTTTTATTACGTTACATCTTATTTCCTTCATTTCAGTATTATTAATTATTTAATCCATATTCACATTTAATATATTCTAATCCATACGCGAAGAAATAGGAGAAAATAGAAGAAGAATGACGCTTGCATAGAAATCCAAAACGTAGAAACAGATGTAAATAAATACTAATACTGTAAATTCCTTATAATTCAGCATAACTTAATTAATTGGATTAATTATTGAATAAAATTATCTAAATGGGAATTTAACGATAATATATCTTAAACATAAAAGATATATAAATAAATCCACTCACCTGACATCCTTAGCTTTGCCTGTTCTCAGCTTGGCTCCATGGTCCTTCTGGATCCCCCTCCAAGGTGCATAATATTTTAATTTAGAAGATCTTATCCTTAGAAATATTTTCTTTTTAGGGTCTAGCCTTTTGGCCAAGGACCCAAAGAAATATTTTCTATTTAGGGTTCAGCCTTAGGCCAAGAACCCATTGGAAGAAAATTTAATTGTGAGAAAAGAGCTAAGCCTAGGGTTCTATTTATTGGGGAGCTTGGGGATCTCAGACCGTTGGATTCTTGGATTGAACTTAAAGCCACACGTCATAGGGTCGTTCGTAGCCATAGGATCGAAGAACGTATTGCTCAGATTGCATTTAAAACCAAAAATACTTCACTATACGTACCGGGATGAGGTTTCGTCCAGGCCGTATGCGGGTCAACCGTGCGGTCGACCTTGTGGATATTTGGGTCGACCTTCTAGTCTGCCCATAAATGTGTGTGTGTGTGTGTTTCGTTTTCTTTCCCGCTTTTGTTTCATTTGTAACTTCTTCATATTGGCTTGGATTTTGACAAGTTATATATGGAAACTGATCAGAAAATCGCCCCGGATGCAACAGTATATGTTCCGAAGCCATATTCTTAAAATTCCAAAATTATTTATTTTCATTGCTTATCGTCATTCGTTAAATTCTAAATATATAAAAATGTGGGGTGTTACATGCATTGTATATGTCCGTCTGACTTTCAGACGCCAATAAGTGATCATCTGGATCAGTCGCTCTATTATACTTGATGGATAGGATCTTGATATGAAATGGAATTATTGTGGTTATAATCTCGTCTGTGAAGGGAGCTTCTCTATGCTTCTCAATTACTCTTGCTTCTTTCAGGTTTATACCCTTTGGAAGTTGGGCTTCCAGATTGTTCCTTGGGAATTTCTTCTAATCTTTCCTAGTAGTTTACTTTAGCTTGCTGAATCATCTCCTCTCTTTTATGTAGGGTAAGTTTACCTCTACTTTTTCTATGCAAAGATCGTTCAAGTCCCTCCCTGGAGATTCTTCTTCATCCCTTCCTGTTGGTCTGGTAGTTTTGGAGGATTTTTTTAGAAAGCATTCCTTTCAAAAGTCCTTTCACCTGTAAAAATTATAGTTCTAGGCTTTTAATCTTAACTTCACTGCTAGTAGATCATGTCGAGTCTAATGGTTGTCTAGGCTCTACATTTCCTAAGTTGAAGTTGGGAACTGCATTTTATTCTAATATTATTGTTTGAATAACCTCTTCATTCAGAACATTAAGTCGTCTTAATCTCATTTTCCTGAAACAACAATTTTCTTCATTAGGGCATGGGAAGAGTTAAATATGATTAGAGGTTTAGGCCATCCTTCTAGCGCCAAAAAGATTAAGCTAAAAAGTGGTATAACATTCATGATGCGAATAGTGATGAAATAATCCTCGACTTAAATAAACACGGTAACATGATCAGGCATAAATCAATCAATATTGACTTAGTTATATCATCGAGGACCAATTCATCACTTAAGACTATAGCATGGTGGAATCATTAAAGGATGGATTGGTGATGGCCTTTGAGGAAAAATGTATGGGAGTCCACATGTTTTTCTTGGATCATTATGTATGAGATTCCTCAATGCCATTTAAAGTTGTCATACTCAAGGGTCAATATGGGCTTTCGAGGATAATATTCCAAAAAGTCCCATAACACATCATATGTTCAATAGAGATATAGAAAAGAAGTAACAAATTTAGGTAATGGTCAATTAGGCATGATAATGGGCTATGTAATTCGTTCTTATGTTTGAAGCCCTATGTTTATATAATTAGGCACATACATCCTTGTCATAGTCCAAGGCGTTTTGTAACACCCCATATTTTTATAACATTATTTTGGATATTTATCTAGTTAAATTAAATAAAATAATGTGAAGATTAATGGGTTGAGATTTGATTAAGCTAAGGGTAGCCGTGCCATGTTAAATATAAATCAAACAAGATAACATAAACTAATATGTTAGGAAATGAGTAAGGGCAATATGGGAAATAGGATAGGCTTATACCCTAAACCCTTAGGAGAATGAAATTCACGTTCATTTCATTTTAGCAAACTAAAAACATCAAGGTCGGCCACAATTTTTATTCTCAAGGAAGATAAAACTAGGATCCAAGAGAAGGAAGATAATCAACATAATCAAAATCAAATCTCACATCTTTTAATCTCAAAGCTATGGTGAATAATTAATTCATCCCATTTTCTTTTGGTTTTCAGTTTTAAGATTAGATCCAAAAAAAATTTGCAAGTATATGCCATGTTTTGATCATTAAACTTATATGTATATATATGCTTGTTGGTGAATTATGCACGTTCACATTAGTATTTATGATATGTTTGATATGAAAACCCTATCAAACAACATCCAAATGTCTTGAAAATTTTGATACAGGTCAGAAATGATATTTTAGAGATGGGTTCTAATTTTCATAACTTTTAGAATTATTGTGGATTTTATATTAATTTTCTAATGAAAATAATGATTTATTGGGTTATAAATTATTTACGACTAAAATAATGATTATTTAGGTTTGAAATTTTTATATGTTGGAAAACATATTAAAATAGATTTTTTGGAATTTTTCCAGACTTTTCCTAAGTGTTTTGATGAATATATAAAATTATTTAATGTATGGGACTTAAATGTTTTATATATTTTATTAAGAAGAAGGGGCATTTTATAAAATAAAATTATTATTTATTTATGAAATTAGTGGCAACACCTTTATGAAAAGTATTTGTTAACCAATGGGAATTTGACAAATAAAGGCAGGTTAGTTGAAAAGTTATCCTTTTAAGTTAAAAATAAAGAAATCATACTTTTAGCATGTTTCGGCCTTTTACGGCATCAAACCTTCCGACCCAGACCTCTCGACAAAGTCGAAACGTTATAGCTTTTGACAAGGTCAAAGTTCAATGCATATGGTATCAAGTATCTTGGTACGTAATGAATTGGACAAGGACGAAGGTTTCTTAGTCGAATGATTGGTTGCCAAAGAGGTTGCGGTTTGTTTGTTTTACAAACCAGAAGCTTTCACCTGCTTGCTTTCAATAAGGAGCTTTCGACTTGGTTGCCTTCGGCTAGGTCGATTATTTAAACGTTTTAAACCTTCCGACCAAGTCAAAAGGTTATTGTCGCTTTATCATTGTTTTGTTTTGAACCTTTCGACATAGTCGAAAGGTTATTGCCGCTTTTTCCAACCCTCCGAAGTCATTGCTTTCGACAAATTCGAAAAGTTCTATTTTTGATGGTTTCGAAAGGTTTAATTGTTTTAAAACCAGCCGCTTCTCCATGCTTTCGAAAGGTATCTAAGCTTTCAACTTAGATGATTTACCCTTGTTTTATAATTGAAGTTTAACCCAAAGCTTTCAAAGGAGTTGTTTGAAAGGTAGAGGCCTATTATTTTAAATGATATGTTTTAAATCTTTCGAAGCAGATTTTTCGACAAAGTCGAAAGGTTGCTCCCAATGTAGTCGAATGGTTTTTTAAGAAGGTATTCCACATCTTTTAAAATTGGACCCAGCAAATCTTCGAAAGGTTTATGTTTTAAAAGGTTTAACGCTTTCGAAAGGTTTATTTTCTGAATGATTTCAAGGGGGTCGAAGGCAAAGCTTTCGAAGGGGTCGAAAGCCAAGCTTTCAATCGAGTTGAAAGGTAGCTTCCAACAAGGTCGAAAGGTTTTAATTCTGAATGGTTTCGAAAGGTTATAAATGTGAGGTTTTCCAAAGGTTTGCTAAGGCAATATTTTGAAGCATTTTAAAGTAGGATGCCTAAACTTTTATTGCTTTTGAAAGGGTCGAAAGCATGGCTTTCGAAGGGGATACTTTCGAAGGGATTGGAAATTTGTTATCCTTTACATTTAACCTTGAGGATATCAAGGTGGGCTTAATGAGTTCAACAATGGTTGGAGATTAACACTTATATGTTTTGACCATCATTAGGGGATACCAATGTAAATCATAATGAATATAACCTAAATTAAGGATACTAATGGAAATAGTTTAACCATGTAGATAGCAGGGGATAATTAGAATATAACCTAAATTAGGGATGCAAATGGAAATAGGCCAATCATGTGGATAACATGTGATAATTATATTCATGGGGATATCATGAGTTAAGTGGCTAAGTGCTGGGTTCATAGTCATCCTGGGAAAACTATGAGATGCTTGATGGATAGTCAACATCAAGTTGGAGATGGATAGTCTCCATATGATTGAAGAAGGGTTCATAGTCATCTTGGGAAAACTATGGGATGTTTAATGGATAGTCAACATCATGTGGAGGATGGATAGTCCTCATATGTTTGATGAAGGGTTTATAGTTATCCTAGGAAAACTTTGTGGTGTGGGATGGATAGTCCGCATTAAGTTAAGTAAAATGAATATGGGAGGGATAGTCCATCTTTGAGGCAATTAAAATCTAATAGGGGATGGAGAAATCATAATTGGTTTCAAGTATGCATATCATCTTAAAGTTTTAAAAATATGTTTTACCCATTGTGGACGCACGAGCATAGAATATGGTTTTAAAAAGTTTTTGCAAAAGATAGGTTTTAAAGGGATGTTAGTGAAGGGAAACCCGTTCCACTAAGCGGCGTGGTCTCACTTAACATATTAAACCGAGATGTATAGTATTATTCATACCATGTTTTATGTCTAACTCGAAGTTAATGTTTTCCTTTTAAACTCTCTGGTACTCAAAATTAATTTGAGTAGGCTGAGGAGTTAAGGTCTTCTCAGATTTTAGGAGGATGACGAATATGGCTACTGAAGGCAGGCAGGAGGTAAACAGATAGCTATTTAGGATTTGCAGTTCTTATTTATGTTTGTTGTATTTCTGTTGTGATTGTATTAAGTCTATATGACTATATGACTCTGATCATCCAATGGGGTATCTTTATATACCGCTCTTGGCATATTCTGTAATAACTATATTTTATCTATGATTTGGAACATATTAGGATTACGTATTGAGAATGTGAAACATCTGGTTTTAAAATGTAATGAAGTAAAAAATATATTGAAATCTGTTTTGTGTTTCATATTCAAGTGCTTATGATATTGGAGATACTATTAACATAGCCGTATTTTGTCACCGGAAACTAATACTATAGATGACTGCATCATCTACTGCGCTTATTTTTAGGCCTCTAGATAGGGGATGTTACATTTTGGTATCAAAGCATGGTTTTTGAAATACTTTAACTAAAAAATGGTTTTTGAAAACATAATCCTTAGTAATTAGAGATAAGATTGAGGTATGGGATAACGCTATAGTAACATACTTGTATTTGCTATATAAGTATATGTTATATCTCTAGACTCCTATCTTAGTTATGCTATTCATCTGTATCTCACGTAGTTTGAATACTGATATGGAAGGAAAAAGTGGCAGAGTTAACCTTGGAGGAGAGAGCACCACCATTAATGGAAATGCCCGACCAAATGTTAGAAGAGGTCCATGTCAGGCTCAAACTGAAAATGTGGGTGCTGGGGTTCCCCAAGTGGATATCGGAGCCTTGTATCAGTTGTTGGGAAATATTTTGCAAGCAAGAGCTGCTGGAAATGTTGGTGGAGCTAATCCTGTAGATCCAGTTGGATATAACTATGCTAAGTTGAGTAGAGATTATATCAATCTGGGAGGAAAGCCGTTTCTTGGAACAAAGGACGTTGTTGAAGTTGAGAACTGGCTGTTGAGCTGTGAAAGGATCTTTATAGATTTTGGCTTGAATGATGGAGAGAAAAGAAGGCTAGCCTCTAGACAGTTGCAAGGGTTAGCGCTTCATTGTTTGGACAGTGTGGCAGTTGGAGTTCAGGAAGAAGAGCCGACAGGGGCTGATTTCAGGAGAAGGTTTGAGCAAAGGTTCTTGTTTGAGGTTGCCAAGTCGGTATCGATGAGGAATTTTATGGATCTTGTCCAAGGACAAATGTCTACGATCGAGTATGCTACTAAGTTTGATAAGCTATCTCGATATGGTTATTCTTCGGTTGACACTGATGTCAGAAGCAATGAGAGATTCATTAGAGGATTGAGGCCAAAGCTAAGCAGAATGACTATAGCCTATATCCGAGATCCTTCAAATGTGGTGGTGGAAATGGCTATTGGCCATGAGGAGATGCTTGCTATTTCAGCTAGAAAGAAGCCGGTTGATTTCTAGGATCCTTGTGTGAGAAAGAGGAAGTTCTTCAAGAAGAATGGGGCTCAGAAAGGAGGAGCCGCCAAGAAAGGGAAAGCAGATATAGTTCACTACAAGTGTGATAAGAAGGGTCACTATACTAATGAGTGTCGTTTGGGAGATGGGAGGTTGGTTGTGGGGAAGTAGAATGTGCAGTGCTATAATTGCAACCAGATAGGGCATTACAAGAATAAATGTCCCGAAGCTGCCAAGGCAGGAAGAGGAAAGGTCTTTGCTTTAGAGCTATCGTCCTCTAAACCAACAACTGCTGAGAAAGGAAAGTCCGTGATGGAAGGTACGCTTTTGATTCATGGCATACCAGTTAGGGTATTGTTTGATACCAAAGCATCACATTCATTTATATCACAGTATTTGGTCAATAGGTTATGTTATCCCACCTTTTGGCAAGGCCGTAAAACTAAGTAATTGACTAGTAACCAGTGACGGTCCGTCCTAGAGATCAGTTATACATGGGTTCACTACAGAAATCGATGAATTTTGTCCGAGTCTGGATCGAGCCAAAATTGGTAGGACATGGCAAGTAAGCCATGAGAGCCAATGTTTCAAATCTCAAGTCAATCCGAGTTCGTATGCTCAAGTTATGAGCGATACAAGATTGGATGAAGGTCAATTACCAATCGACTCGCTCCTTCGACTCGCTCCTTAGATCCGCTTCGCAACGACCAGGAGTGACAACTTCGACTCGCTTCGCTCAGAGGCCAACTTTGAGTCAACCTGGTTCGACTCACTCCACATCCCTTAGAGCTGCTCACTTCGACTCGCTCCAGTTCGAAAGCATCGAAAGCACACACTTCGACTCGCTTCCCATTTCGACTCGCTCTCCCAGTGATAGCTTCGACTCGCTCGACCAGTTCCAGCTTCGACTCGCTCGAAGCAATGCTTGCTTCGACTCGCTCGACCAAGTACTTACTTCGACTTGCTTGAAGCAACATCCAGGACAGAATAAGAATCAAGTGCCACGTCATCGAGTCGAACAGAAGCGAGTCGAAACAGGAAGCGAGTCGAAGGAAATAGCCTACCAAAGACTCCATTTCGTATCGATCATATCTCCCAATCTACAAGTCCAAATGCTATGAAATTTTCACAGATGACTACATGCATGCTAGAGAATGTCCACGCCAAATTTCGACTCCATTGGGTGAAATCTTGAGCGAGTCGAAATCAGCTCGTGTCAATCACGGATCAGACCAAAACTTCACGGGCTTGGCCGAACGGGCCTGGTCACGTGCCAGAGAGGGTCTCCCGAGATCTGAGCGAAATATCAGCCTCCTACACCTATAAATAGACCCCTAAAGCCAAAAGAAAAGGGGTTCTTCTTCCTCTTTGAGCTCTCCAACGCCCGGACTCCGCCAGATCCAGATCTGAACTCAATTGTTGCTGCTACCAACGAAATTCACTGCTGCAAATCATATTTTCCTGCTGTAAATCATTGAATTCACTTGTAAACACAAAAGAAAGATCAATAAAGCAAACTACTTCATAGTGGACGTAGGCTATACGCCGAACCACTCTAAATTCTTGTGTCTCCTTGCACTTTAATTATTCTCATTTCTGAAATTTGGAGTTTTTGTTAGATAATCCCTCTTTTTCCATTTAATTTCTTCACTTTATCTCTTCAAAGACTTCCGAAGAGTGTTGTGCCAAATTTTGGTACAAACACTTTGGTGCTTTCACTGAGAAAAACCCAATTTTTCTCCCACTCTTTGGATCTCCTATCTATATTGGATTGCATAAATCTAAGAAGAAGATCCAGATCTAGAACTTCGAAGCCCTTCCATTCTACTCAGATTTGCAATCAGATCTAGGAAAGGACTTCATCAATTCATTATGGTGAGCACACATACCACCTTTATAGCTGCTGATCAGGGAGCGCGGGACCGACAAAATCCCAGGCAATCACCTCGCTCCAACCAAAATGCTGCAGGACCTTCAGATCCATCAGGTCCAATCACTAGAAAATAATTCCAGACATTGCTTCAGGAGTTGACCCAAAGTCGACAGCAGCTAGCGGAGCAGCTATGCACCAACACTGAGTTGACTAACCAGCTAAATCGCCAAAGACGAAGAAGATCTAGAAGAGACCAAGGTTCTCACTCCTCCACAGAGAGCTCAGCCTCCTCCGATGGCCAAACTAGATCTACACGTCCACGGTTGGGTGGAAGCTACACCCAGGCCACGGGACACCAACCTGCTTCGAACCTTGGACAACCAAGAGCTGGACCATCCGTTAGGCTCCGCACAGAACCTACAACTCGGGGAGGAGCCGCTCCTTATCATGTTACCGGCAACATTGCTACTACCACTACTGCTGGACGAGGAGGTGATGCTAAGAACTAAGCTGATCCTCAACATAGTCGACGGGAGCAAACTCCTGAACCTTATGTCCCTGAGGATGTTGAACCAAGGAGGCAAGGCACGGACCGTCGACCGCGTCCGGTCCAGACTCGCGCTGTGGAACCCGACCACACCTTGGCACAACATGCTCCAAGTGTCCAAACGACAGATATACTGGCGATGATCCGCCAAATGATCCGTGAAAGTCAGGGTCTGTCTAATGACGACTGGGGAATCTCTCGAAGTCATACCCCTTTCACCGATGATGTTTTATATGCTGAACCACCTCGGCACTTCAGGATGCCAGCTTTGTCAGTTTATGAAGGGAGTTCTGACCCCAATCAACATGTCCCTAAATACGAATGGCTGATGAATGCTGCTAGAGCTGATGACGCAGTAAAGTGCCGTAGTTTCCCCATTTCCCTAGGGGGCATCGCTACCATGTGGTTCACTCGTTTGCCACCGCGATCCATCTCTAACTTTGACCAGATGGCAACCAAGTTTGTCGAACAATTCCGTATGCATGTGGCGAGGCCGAAGGACGTTAACTCTCTGTCTAGTGTTACGCAAGCTCCCAGAGAAACGCTTAGACGTTACTTGGAGCGATTCCATGTCGCGTGTGCGAAAATAAGCAATCCCAACAATAACTCTATCCTGATGGCTCTGACTAAGGGGATTGATGCTGATTCCGAGTTCGAAAGTTTGTTAGCTGGGAAACCACCTACGTCATTGGACCGTTTCTATTCCAAGGCAGCCCAATTTCTGAGAAGGGAGGATGCGAGATAGTCTAGGAAGCCGGATGATGCAGGGCCCAACATCGAAGGTATCCAGAGTAACGTCGCTGTTAAACAGTCCGGAGATAGTTCTGGAAAAGCTCAGTTGAACGTCCAAAATAAACAGAATCAGCAGAGGGACAATAGAAATCAGAACAAAAAACGCGATCATGATTGTGGACCACGGCGTAGAGCTTCCACGTACGAAAACTACACTCCATTGAACACGTCGTTGGAGAATGTGTACTTGCAGACCTGCAATACCATGTAGTATAAGAAGCCTGCCCCGAAACCACCAACTGAAAGACAAATCCAAACAGGAAAGTTCTGTAGATTCCATGAGAGTTATGGCCACAACACCAATGAGTGTCGTCACTTACAAGACCTCATTGAAAAACTGATACGAGAGCGGAAGTTGGACTAGTATGTACGGGCACCGCAATCCGGTGGTGCGGGCCCATCAAATCAGAATCGTGCACCGAACGAGGAAAGACATGAAGAACCCGCTCGTGCGGACGGGAGGTTGGTCATCAATACAATAAGTGGCAGTCCTCACCCAGCAGATCGAAGCTGGAAGGAAATGGAGTCGTATGCCAGTTCTATCAGGCATGCGTACTTCGAGTGTTGCAGTAGTTTTGACGAGGGGGCTCCGGCCAAGCAATAGAAAACGATGACGAATGACATCGTGTTCAGAAGCAGAGACGTAGATAAAATTGAAGCTCCCACTATCGACCCACAGGTCATCTCTGCACAAGTAAGTCCCGCTTGGATAAAAAGGATCTTAGTTGACAGTGGCAGCTCTGTGAATATTTTGTTCAACCGAGCTTATGATCAAATGAAGATGGAAGCCGCAGACTTGAAGCCTTGTCAGTCTCGAGTCCATGGTTTCAACGAAAGTGCCACAATTCCCACTAGGATGGTGGAACTGCCAGTGGAGTTAGGAGTAGGAGAACGTCGGAGAGTACGAATGTTGCAATTCATCATTCTGGACATAGACTCCCCTTACAATGCTTTCTTGGGCCGATCGGCCCTCGCTGAATTCAGAATAGCCATTGCCCCATGGTTTTTGACCTTGAAATTTCCCACTGATCATGGAATAGGAATCGTTCATGGAGATCAGGCCACTGCTAGAGCCTACTATGTTGCTGAGCTATAGGAAGCACAGCGGAAGGAGAAGGGAAAGGACGTAGAGGAGTCTCTTTGTGTCTGTTTCGCCGACAATTGACAATTAACGCCCGGGCCCAAGCCCGGGCACCCCAGCCAATTCCTCAAGGACATTGACCCGAGAGAAACTAAAGACGAAGGAGAATCTAAAGAGAGTCAAGCATCCCTAGCCGAACTGACGATTGATGTCCCAATTGACAATAATGATGAATCAAAAATAATATAGATTGGATCTCAGCTAAGCCAGCAAACTCAAGAGGAATTGGTTGAATTTTTGCGGGCAAATCTAGACGTATTTGCCTGGACACATTCTGATATGTGTGGGATCTCGCCGGACATCGCGAGCCACACTCTGAACATTGACCCGCGGCATGTCCTGGTCAAAACAAAAAAGGCGCGGTATGGATCCAGAGAGATCTGCCGCCCTTAAAAAGGAAGTAGAAAAGCTTGAAGCGAACGGATTCATTCGAGATGCGCTATATCTCGAATGGGTGTCAAATCCCGTGCTCGTCCGAAAGCCAAATGGGAAGTGGAGAACATGTGTTGACTATTCCAATCTGAATAAAGCATGCCCCAAAGACAGTTTCCCGCTTCCTAGTTTTGATCAGCTAGTGGATTCGACGGCTAGACATGAACTCTTATCCTTCATGGACGCGTATTCAGGCTCCAATCAGATACCGATGCATTTACCCGATCAAGAACACACCAGCTTCGTGACCAATCGGGGACTTTACTGTTACAAGGTTATGTCGTTCGGACTCAAGAACGTCGGAGCTACTTACCAACGGTTGGTCAATCTGATGTTCGCTAATCAAATCGAGAAGACAATGGAAGTATATGTAGACGACATGCTTGTGAAGTCACGACTCTCCACCGACCATGTAAAAGACCTGGAAACTATGTTCAACATACTTCGGGAATACAAGATGAAGCTCAACCCACTGAAATGTCACTTTGGAGTTGCATCCGGAAAGTTCCTTGGCTTCATCGTTAATGCCTGGGGAATCGAAGCCAATCCCGAAAAGATTTGTGCAATCAGAAATCTTGAAACTCCCAAAATTATAAAGCAAGTCCAGAGTCTCAATGGGAAGGTAGTAGCATTGAGCAGGTTCATTTCAAAGTCCACTGACAAATGCATTCCCTTTTTCGATCTGATTCGAAAAGGGAAACGAAACTTTGAATGGACCACAGAGTGCGAGGGCGCTTTCCAAGCGCTAGTCCAACATCTGTCTACACCACCGATACTGTCAAAGCCTATTGATCATGAGAAGTTGTTCATATATCTGGCGATATCAGAAAACGCTATCAGCGCTGCACTAATCCGAGAAGAAGACAAGATACAGAGGCCCGTATACTATGTCAGCAAACGATTGACTGAGGCTGAAAGAAATTATCCGAAGCTGGAAAAGTTGGCTTATTGCCTTGTCATTGCGTCAAGAAAACTCCGACCATACTTCCAGGAACATTCCATTATTGTTTACACCGACCAGCCGTTACGACAGGTCCTCTCGCGGCCTGAGACGTCTGGAAGGTTACTCAAGTGGAACATCGAACTGAGCCAGTTTGACCTTACTTACGCTCCGAGACGGACCATACAAGGACAAGTCCTAGCTGATTTCATAGCTGAATTTACCATCCCAGAGGACTTGCCTGAAACCAGTGAATTCCACGAGTACGTCTGGATACTTTATACCGACGGAGCATCAAACGACCGGTGTTCAGGCCCCGCTATTGTGCTTGAAACCCCCGAAGGTCGATCCATATGTTATGCCTTAAAGTTCGATTTCCATGCGACTAATAATGAAGCTGAATATGAAGCCCTCCTAGCCGGCTTGAAACTTGCTAGAGATTTGAGAATTATCGCAGTGGAAATTTATTGTGATTCAGAGTTGGTTGTGTGTCAAGTACGAGGAGAGTATCAAGCAAGAGATCGAAGGTTGGCTGCTTATTTAGCGCGAGTTAAGGAAGTACTAGACCATTTCGATTACTACGCCATATTCAGTATATCTCGAGAACGCAACCAAAAGGCCGATTCGTTGGCAAAGCTAGCCAGCACATGCGAAGCTCAACGAATGGGACTCGTTCCCATAGAAACGCTATCTTCCCCAAGTATCGACCAGGCGGAAACGAACCGTGTATGTGAAACCATCCCCGAAAGGGATTCATGGATGACTCTACTCAGAAATTACATTGAGCACGGAACCCTGCCGGAGCACAGGAGTGAAAAAAGACAGGTCCTTCGAAAGGCATCAAGGTTTACTGTACAGAATGAACTCATGTACAGAAGGGGGTACTCGGTTCCCTTACGCCGATGTATCGCTCACGATGAAATCAAACAAGTGCTACGCGATGTGCATGAGGGAGAATGTGGCGATCACACCGGGGGGCAAGCACTTGCCAAGAAAATACTTCGCTATGGATATTACTGGCCTACCGTGAATCGTGATGCGTTGGAATATGCGAAGAAATGTGATAGGTGCCAGAAATATGCCCGAATTCCTAGAGCTCCTCTTATTGAGATAACGCAAATGGTCAGCCCATGGCCATTTGCAATGTGGGGCATCGACATCATCGGTGCTCTACCTCTTGAAAAAGATGGTGCGAAGTACGCCATCATCGCAGTTGATTACTATAGAAAGTGGGCTGAAGCCGAAGCTCTCGCTACCATTACAACGAAGAAAGTAATCAACTTTGTGGTTCGTAACATCATTTGTCGATTGGGTCTACCATGCACAATAATCACAGACAACGGAACCCAATTCGACAGTCCTGAATTCAAAGATTTCTGCAAACGATTTCACATCCAAAAGAAATTCTCCGCAGTTGCACATCCTCAAGCAAACGAACAGGTTGAAGCAGATAACAAAGTTATAAAATTGATCCTGAAGAAACGACTGGAAAAGGTCGGGGCCAAGTGGGTCGATGAACTTCCTATGGCTCTATGGGCTTACCGAACAACCCACAAGACCGCGACCGGCCACACTCTGTTCTCTCTATCCTACGATTCAGAGGCCGTTATTCCAGTCGAGCTAGAAGTACATTCTCATCGTGTGACATACTATGATCCAAAGACAAATGCTATATTACTTGATGAATCTCTCGATCTACTAGATGAGAAGCGTGAGGAAGTTGACTTGAGGGCGGCTGCGCATCGTAGTCGAGTCGCCCGATTGTACAATGCCAAGGTCCGTCCGCGAACCTTCGAGTTAGGCGATCTCGTCTTAAAAAGAATCTATCAAGTTCCTTCACATATGAAGCCAACATGGGAAGGATCATATGTTATTGAAAGTAGGCTCGGAGATGGCACATTCAAGTTATCCACCATCGACGGTCATATCCTGCCAAGAGCTTGGAACAGTGAGAGCCTTCGCCGCTATTACACCTGACAGGCTATCTTTATCCATTTAGTTTACTTTCCTTTTCTGCAGTTTGTTTATGCATTTCAAAATTAGAACTTGTAATAAGGCAACTGACTTTGCCATACTTTCTTATTTCCGCAATAAAATGCAACCTCTTCGAGCCAGAGCTGTGATTTACTTGAAATACTTTATATGACCATCACTATGCATGGAGAGCTAAGTCTCATCATACGGTGGGATTTATTCAAATAGAGAGTGGCTGCAGTGCAACCAATCACTCCCTAAGTGAAACCCGAGCTCGGGGGCAAGCCATCACATCAAAGTCAAAAAAGGGATTGGTACACAACGATCCTTCCTCAACACCGAACTCCCAGAGTGCGAGTCGGAGTATAAACATTCAACTCCGAATTCCCAAAGCGCGAACCGGAGTATCAACATCAACTCCATATTCCCGGAGTGCAAAATGGAGTATAAACATTCAACTCCATATTCCCTGAGTGCGAAATTGAGTATAAACATCCAACTCCGAATTCCCAAAGCGCGAATCGGAGCATAAACATCAACTCCATATTCCCGGAGTGCGAAGTGGAGTATAAACATCCAACTCCGAATTCCCAAAGCGCGAACCGGAGTATAAACATCAACTCCATATTCCCGGAGTGTGAAGTGGAGTATAAACATCCAACTACGAATTTCCAAAGCGCGAACTGGAGTATAAACATCAACTCCATATTCCCGGAGTGCGAAGTGGAGTATAAACATCCAACTCCGTATACCCAGTGCGCGAACCGAAGTATAAACATTCCACTCCATATTCTCGGAATGCGAAGTGGAGTATAAACATCCAACTCCGTATACCCAGTGTGCGAAGCGGAGTATAGACATTCAACTCCGAACTCCCAGAGCGCGAGTCAGAGTATAAACATCAGTTCCGAATTTCCCGAGAGCAAGTCGGAGCATAGATGTCAAATCCGGATTCCCAGAATGCAGAACGGAGCCTAAACACCAACTTCAAAGTTCCCAAATCATGGATCGAAGTATAATTGTCAACTCCAAACTCTCGGAGCGCGAGTCGGAGTACAAAAACCAATCCCAAGTCCCCAGACAGCGGGCGTGTGATTGAAACTCAAGCTAGCATGACCAATCGCCAGTAAACAAATGTATATCCCCGGAATGCGGATATGATCATCAGTGATCAGACAAGCGTGGATAAACCGCTCAACCCCCGTTTTCCTTAAACGCCCGTCCAACGGCACTAGACTCGGCATGCTAGGAGAAAAGGTTAATCGCTACTGATGTTTTACAACATGCCACCAAGACTGGAGGGCAAGACTTAAGCATCAACCATTGACTGAAGCAATATGACGACAAAATTCGACTCGTTTCCCGGTCGCAAACCATGTCCACAATACCCGAACTTGGCGAACAGGAACAAACTTCATTCGAAAGCTAAAACTTCACAAGTGCGGTCCAGACACTGAAACACTTAGACAAATACACAATGACAAAAAAGAAGTAAAAAAAGAAAAGTTTCATTTCTATCGATTATAGAAAAAGTTCGTATACAAGTTTCCAAAAAATTCCTACTAGCAGGGGCCAAACCCGCATCTATACACGGCTAACAAAATGCAAATCAAAATGCACCGGGAGAGCATGCCTAATCTTTCTTTTTCCTTAGCTTCCTCCTCGATGTGGACCCGCTGGAGCCATCACCAGTCTTCCTCTTTGAGCCTTGGCTTTTCGGCGGTTGGTCTACAGACGAGGGCATTATGTCGACGTCCTCCTCCGAACTCGTGTGAATAAGAATGCTCCCTACGGGCGGAGTCGGAGGAACGGGATCAATTACAGAAGGTGGAATGGGCAGGCTGGTGAGAAAGACAGAACCACCAGGAGACATCATTCCGAGCGGGGCAGGTCCCGATGTTGCCATCCCACCTCCAAAGCTGCCGCCATAACCAGCTGCTGCCAGTTCAGCGTCAATCTGAGCGAACATTTCCTCTTCGTTTACTGCTTGAGCCCCGCCGGGGGCATCAGCGGTCGGCATTGAAGAGCTTGCAGCAGGATCAGTTTCGCTCATAACAGATGGCAAGTCAGCACGAGGATCGCCGTGGCAGCGAAAAAGTTCATCCATCAGTTGTTCATTGAACACGATTGTGCTCCCATGCATATCATCAATCGGGTCAGCTGTGCTCACAGTGGTTGCTTCGGTCACGATAGCCTCCTGCGTCTGATATAATCCTTGAGTAGCAGGAGGCATGTGCGGCGCAACATCAATCACTGGACAAAGAATAAAAGAATTGTTAGAACTTAAACTCGATCGAAGACTTCGACTCATGAGAGACATGTGCAATGTTCAGAGTGCCTTCCTCAGTTTGGCTTATAAGCGACAGAGCGGCTTCAGTCGCTTGCGCTGTAATCGGAGACATCTGCAGCGGATCCGGGTTATAGGCAGGAACAGCTTGAGGACCAACCGCAGGCAAAGATTCAGGCTGGGTTGACACCAGAAGATCCAGACTTGCATCATGATGTCCATTCCCGGAGCCTTCTCCTGCTTCCAAGTGCTGGGTGCCGAGCCTTACCTTCTCATGAGAGATCATTGAATCATGGAGAATCTTCTTTTCGTCATCAGTTAATAGGCGATTCTCGAGCTCGAATTCATCTACAGATTCACCCGAGTGCGCCTCTTTCTCTTCTTCGACCAGTCGGCCCCAAGCACTGTGGAGATGCGTAGAATAATCATCGAGCCAGGCCAGACCCTTATGCCTCAGCACGTTAGCATTATAGACAACAAGGAGGTCTTCAATGTTGGCCTCTAGCCTGGACTCGGCCAATTTCATCCTTTCCTCGACCTCAGTCTCCACTTTCTGGACTTTGGCCACCGCCGCATCCCGTTCTCCCCTGAGCAGAACAGCCTGATCGCACGCCTCCTCGGCTGCGTTGTTCGCGTTATCTTTTTCTTTGACCAAGCTGGCGAATTTGGCTTTTAGTTCGTTAAGCTTCTTGACCGCCGCATCCCGCTCGGCGATGACTTTGGTATTCCGGTGGCCCATCTCCTCCACCAGGGCAACGTGTGTCTGCCTCAACCTCTCCATCTCCGCCTTCGCTTCATCGGCCTTCTTGATGGCCTCAATTTCAGATTTCCAAGAAGACTCGGACTCGGCAGAGAGTACCTGAATAATACGATCCCTTTTCACGAGCTCGGTCTCCATCTTCTCGATCTCTTTAGCCCGCTCGAAGGACACTTTAGAAGCTTTTTCGGCAGCCTTCGCCCACTCTCAATATTGGGTATAGATGTCGTGGACATAGTCATGCATCGTGCCTTCTACCCCTAATGGAATTCTCTTTAAGTGGGGAGGGAAAACATAACCGTCGAAGCAAATGTTAGGAAAATCCTTCTTCATTTGAGCCAACTTAAGGGCCCCCTCTCCTGTGGGATCAACGGGGACTTGCTCTGTAACCATGGAAGATGCAGTCTCGACTCTCTGGAGATGAGTCTCAGATCTGGAAGTGTGAGAAGAAGGCCTGTAACGAGAAGGCTCTGATGGCGGTGGAACATGAGTAGGAGGTGGAGATGGAAGCCTAGGAGGAGGAGAACATGATCTAGACCGGTGTCCGTATTCTCTATCCTGTCACGCCCTTACCTATCCTGACTAGAGTGCTTGCGATCGCGATCCCTATAAGAATCCCTCCTGCGGGAATCGTAATAGCCAGAAGCCTTTCAGGCTAAGTGAAGACTGTTCAACATTGATCCTCTTCCAGACATAGTACCTGAAAATGGGAAGCTAAGAAAGAGTTAGCAACTTCCAAAGTTGGACGAAGTAAAGTTGTGGATCATGTAGTGTAGTGAAGTGTGTGAATGTGCAATCCCCCGACCAGCCAGAAATGTCGACCGTACTCATAGCAAGCGACCCGCTCGGTTCAAAAGCACTGTCAAGCCCTTCCATCCTGGCGTCATGTGGAGACGACACGAAATCCGGGATCGGGATATCGTTAAGCCCTGCAAAAGGACTCTCCATTTGCAAGGGAGGAGCTTCTGAAATTCTGATCCCCTGGAGAGGTAAAGATATGACCACGGATTTAAATCTCTTATGTTTAAAGCGTTTGTGAGCAGCAGCCTTGCCTTTTCTTCTTCCGCTCGAGTCCAGGACATCGGCAGAAGGCCCAGCCGAGAGCTCAGTATCGGTGGGCGTCCTTTCTGGATCAACTTCTTCGGTGATCACAAATGCGGGCGCTTTACGCTTCACGCGTTTTTTCGGAGTCACTCTATGTACCACCTCCAAATGTATGCTCTATCTCCGCTCTATCAGCCCGACAGCCCTCAAATTCCCGTCGGTTAGGACTAGGTCTATGTGCCAATCTTTGCTCGGGAACGCTTGAAGAATCTGAACAAGCTCTCTGAAATATGCACCATCGGGGCGGGAGATTGCAGCTGTAAGAAAGAAAAAGTGTGTCAGTTTGTGAAGTCAGTTACTAGTATCTCAATGATTCGAGAGAGAAGTGGCGACACTTACGTCTATCCAACCACCACCCAGCAAATCTAGGGGGGTACCGAACGTAGAACCATTCGGTTTTGTAATAACTTAGCCTTCATTAGGAGCCATGTACAATGTGGCAGCTCCAGACCGCTTCCAGGAAGGTAAAAGAGGGGCTGTCTCCATGGCTCTTAACATTGAATAAATACCGGATCTCGATCGGCTTCGGCGGTCGAAAAAAGATCTCTATGAAGAGAACAAAGATGCTATTTAACAAGGCATATCCATTGGGGTGTAGCTGAGATGGAGCTATGCTGAGAAACGACAGCATCTCCCTTATATAATCATTGAAGGGAGGGAGTGTCCCCGCTGTGCAAGCGTGATGGTTAAAAGCAGTAAACCCCTCCGGGGGATTGTGTGGCCTGTTGGTTGGCCCAGGAAGTAGCACATCATTAAGTAACAAACCGTGCCTTAAGCAGATCCGGCCTAACATGTCTTCAGAAATACCCGACGGCACGGAATCTGATGGGTTGAGTATAAACCGATCCCCTTGACGCTCGTCCGGAGCTATCTCAATAACTTCGGCTTCTATAACCGGTATCTCTATGGTTGGAGGAATAGAACTTCGATTTTCCGGCTGCTGGGAACTTGAAGGATCCATAACCAGCTAGCTTATAAAAAATCATTGTTAAACTGACAAATAACACTCGTGCATCCCCCAGTGTACAGTGTGTGAGCGTGTTGTGCAGTGCAGTACTGTATATTATTTGGGAAGATCAATTGGATTAAGGAAAACATGTAACGAACGAGACTTCGGAATTCAGTCAGAAGGACCGTCATCGCTGACCATCGCAACCGTGCCATCCAGTTATTAACTATCACTCCAAATTGAAGTTTGGTGTTATTTTTATAAGTTGCAGTTTCATCGACGAGCTTCGATAGGGAGTCAGATATGTAGTGAAACGGTTAAATCCAAGTATGCCAATCTGAAGCTCGTCGGAGGCAGCTGTTCGAGTGTGTAAAAAATTTATTGTTTTTTAATGATCAAATTTGTATTGCTCATGAGAGCCAGGTTCGCATCGATAAATTACAATCATGTGCGTTTGAGTTATACTCGGTCAGAAGGATGGAGTGCAAGTTCGACTCATTCCAGAGCCATCTCCTTCGACTCCATCCAAAAGTCATGCATTTCGACTCGGTCCAAAGCAACCAATACGACTCGCTCCGAAGTCACGCATTTCGACTCGCTCCAAAGTCATGCATTTCGACTCGGTCTGAAGCAGCCACTTTGACTCACTCCGAAGTCACGCATTTCGACTCGATCCCAAGCAGCTACTTTGACTCGACCCAAGGCCACCCACTTCGACTCGATCGAAAGCCACCATTTCGAGTCGATCAGACACAACCCCTTCGTATCGATCAATAGAATCAAAGCATTCGACTCGATGCGAAGCTCCACCATCGATCGACATGAAGGCCTCTGCCTCATCATCTCGAAGCCACTACTCCAGATCGACACGAGGCTAAGGCCAGGGACTCTTCGATCGATCACGAATCTGATCGATTTAGTGTTAAGAATTGAGTCTCCTCGTTTACGAGATGTTTTCACTCGATGGATTACCTCAATTTGTTAATTGGTTCGCGTAATTGAAGATGTAAATCAGTTCGAAGGCAAGAGTATTCTTTCTTCTTTGCTTTCTCTAAGTCACAGAGCAATGCGAAGGCAAGGAAAATAAGGATGAAAGGTAAAAAAGTGAAAAAATGGCTGAGTGCCAGGTATTTATATGGAGTAGAAAATAAGAGGAATAACCGATTCGAATTCCAGTAGGGTCGAGCATGTGCTTCGACTCCCAATTCAGTGTGTAGGTACGGAGCTCCCATTTGTGTCACTTCCCTTCGACTCCATCTCCAATGCAACATTACACGCCATCACTTCGACTCGCTCCTTGGACTCGCTCCCCTACGACTCTGTCTCCTGTGCGTTTCGACTCCAGCTCCTACGCAGTTCGAATCCAAGACCAAGTCGAATGAGGCAGTTCGATTTAAGACCGAGTCGAACATCATGTTCGAATCCATCAGGGAATCCACATCAACTCGCTCCACTTCGACTCGCTCAGGTCGAAGTCCGTCATCAAAACCGAGTCGAGCAACCGGGTCAAATCCATAGAACCATAACTTCCAGAAGCCAATTCTGTCAACTCGACGTACTTACTTCACATCCATAAATCCAATAAGAAATCATCTTCGATGTTTCAATCCTTCACAACGATTCAGGAGAGGATCGTTACGAAGGGACATTCAAAAACAACCATCGAGCATTGTTACAACGGATTTCACATCGGTTCAAGAGAGGATCAGTACGGAATTCAAAAACAATAAACTGACGACGACTTGAGAACGTACAAATGACAGTGGGAGTCAGATTAACATATATGCATGAATGACGGACTGATATTCAACATTCCAGATTTTTAAGAATCAGAAATTCATCCGGTAACGACTACAACGGCAAACGGGTAACCACTAGCATACAACAATCAGTTGCAACAATACAGGGCACAACGGTCGACAGTCAACAGTTTACATTATCAAGAAGAACGGTCAAAGATTACAACTTTCATAGAGAAGACGATAAATATTCAGAATAAAGACTGCAGCACTTCAAAGCACATCATGTTTTCACAAGACGTACTTTGGGGGGCAAATGTTATCCCACCTTTTGGCAAGGCCGTAAAACCAAGGAATTGACTAGTAACCAGTGACGGTCCATCCTAGAGATCAGTTATACATGGGCTCACTATGGATATCGATGAATTTTTTCCGAGTCCGGATCGAGCCAAAATTGGTAGGACATGGCAAGCTAAGCCATGAGAGCCAACGTTTCAAATCTCAAGTCAATCTGAGTTCGTATACTCAAGTTATGAGCGATACAAGATTGGATGAAGGTCAATTACCGATCGACTCATTCCTTCGACTCGCTTCACAATGACCAGGAGTGACAACTTCGACTCGCTTCGCTCAAAGGCCAACTTCGAGTCAACCTGGTTCGACTCACTCCACATCCCTCAGAGCTGCTCACTTTGACTCGCTCCAGTTCGAAAGCATCAAAAGCACACACTTCGACTCGCTTCCCATTTCGATTCGCTCCCCCAATGATAGCTTCGACTCGCTCGACCAGTTCTAGCTTCGACTCTCTCGAAGCAATGCTTGCTTCGACTCGCTCGACCAAGTACTTACTTCGACTCGCTCGAAGCAACATCCAGGACAGAATAAGAATCAAGTGCCACTTCATCGAGTCAAACAGAAGCGAGTAGAAACAGGAAGCGAGTCGAAGGAAACAACCTACCGAAGACTCCATTTTCTCCCAATCTACAAGTCCAAATGCTATGAAATTTTCACAGAAGACTACGTGCATGCTAGAGAATGTCCATGCCAAATTTTGACTCCATCGGGTGAAATCATGAGCGAGTCGAAATCAGCTCGTGTCAATCACGAATCGGACCAAAACTTCACGGGCTTGGGCGTACGGGCCTGGTCACGTGCCAAGAGGGTCTCCCGAGATTTGAGCGAAATATCAGCCTCCTACACCTATAAATAGACCCCCAAAGCCAACAGAAAAGGGGTTCTTCTTCCTCTTTGAGCTCTCCAACGCCCGGACTCCGCCAGATCCAGATCTGAACTCAATTGCTGCTGCTACCAATGAAATTCACTGCTGCAAATCATATTTGCCTGCTGTAAATCATTGAATTCACTTGTACACACAAAAGAAAGATCAATAAAGCAAACTACTTCATAGTGGACGTAGGCTATACGCCGAACCACTCTAAATTCTTGTGTCTCCTTGCACTTTAATTATTCTCATTTCTGAAATTCAGAGTTTTTGTTAGATAATCCCTCTTTTTCCATTTAATTTCTTCACTTTATCTCTTCAAAGACTTCCAAAGAGTGTTGTGCCCAATTTTGGTACAAACAGGTTATGTATAGAACCCACATACCTAGTTACTTCCTTAAGGGTTGCGAATCCACTAGGAGGGCATGCAACACTTGGGATGAGGTGTGACCATTTAGAGCTTGATTTACTAGTTCATACTTTTGATTTCTGTTTGCATGTGTTTGATTTTGTGGGGTTCGGGATTATCCTTGGGATTGATTGGTTAAGCAAATATGATGCTTAGGATATTTTGCTATAATAGGAAAATATCACTTAGTCACCCTGGTTGTAGTGATCGGATAGTTTGTACCGTAGAGAACCATAGTTGCGAAGTGAATGCTTTGTTGGGTATTATGGATTTGGAGGATGAGTTGCATTGAGTCTTTATAGTTAGAGAGTTTGCTGATGTATTTGAGCTGGTAACTGGATTACCACCGAAACGAGCCATTGAGTTTCAGATTGATTTGGTGCCTGGAGCAGAATCGGTGAGTAGGCCACCGAGCAGGATGACACCTACAGAGATGAAAGAGTTGAAGGTGGGGTTGGTGGATTTGGAAGGCAAGAGTTGTATTTGACCAAGTAGTTCAACTTTGGAAGCTGCTCCAGTGTTTGCTAAGAAGTCGGACGGATCATTGAGTCTATATATTGATTATCGTAAGTTGAATGAGAAGACGATAAAGAATTGTTATCCATTGCCGAGCATCGATGATTTGTTCTATAAGTTAAGTGGAGCCAAGGTATTCTCTCAATTGGATTTAGTGATGGGATTTCATCAGCTTAGAGTGACAGAGGACAGTATTCCTTCAACGACATTTAGGACAAGGTATGGATCATACGAATGGTCAGTTATGTCGTTCGGACAAAATATGAGTTGGCATTGTTGTGGATTTGATAAACCGAATCTTCCGAGAGCACTTGGATAGATTTGTATTGGTCTTCACAGATGATATTTTGATATACTCTAAGGATGAGAAGAAGCATGAAGTTCATCTTAGAGTTGTGCTTGAGACGTTGAGGGTGCGTCAGTTGAAGGCTAAGTTTTCAAAATGTCATTTTTGGAAGAAGGAAGTGAAGTTCCTTGGTCATATAGTCTCAGAGAGAGGGTTGTATGTAGATTAGACTAATATTGAGGTGGTGAATAATTGGAAGTGACCCAAGACAGTGACCGAGATAAAGAGTTTTCTTGGATTGGTCGAATATCATCAGAGGTTTACAAAGGATTTTTTGTGGATAGCAGCACCGATGACTACGCTTACGCGAAAAGATGTGAACTTTGTATGGACTGACAAGTGTGAGGAAGCATTCCAGAGCTTGAAATACTTATTTACCCACGCACCAGTGTTAGTGGTTCCAGAGGGGAATTAGGATTTGGTTGTTTATACTGATGCATGTGGAACTGGATTTCGAGTTGTGTTGATGCAAAGAGGTAAATTAATTGCTTATGCTTCCAAACAGCTTAGACCACATGAAGTTAGGTATCCAACGCATGATTTTGAGTTAGCTGTCGTTATATTTGCTTTGAAGGTGTGGAGGCATTATCTTTTGGGAGAGCGATTTTAGCTTTATACAGATCATAAGTCGTTGAAGTACTTGTTCTCTCAGAAGGAGATGAACATGAGACAACAATGATGGTTGGAGTTTATTACTACTTATGACTTTGGATTTGAGTACACACCCGAGAAAGGAAATAAGGTGGCAGATGGACTTGGCAGGAAACATCATAATGCAGTATTGGCTATGAATGCTGAGTGGAAAGACTAGGAAGCATTATCAGCTTGTAGAGTGTATTATAGATCCGAGGGAGTTCTAGTGTAGGAAGTGATGCATTGTCTTGTTTAGAAGTTCGACTAGTAATGATTGAGAAGATAGCTTTTAAATAGGAGAAGGATCTAGTTTTGGCTGAACGGATCAGAAGGTTAAGGGAAGGAACCGAGAATGATGACTTAAAGGATTTCCGCCTTGACCAAAAAGGGTGGTTGAGAAAGAAAGGAAAGTTGTGTGTACTGAATATAGGAGACATGAGGAAAGAAGTTTTGGATGAATGCCATCGTTCGAAGTTCACTATCCATCCAGGAGGAATGAAGATTTATTAGGATATGAAGAGAAGTTTCTTCTAGGAAGGTATGAAATGGGATGTTGGTTTATGTGTTAAGCAATGCTTGAATTGCCAATAGGCAAAGGCTTAACACCAGAAGCCAAGTGGATTGCTTCAACCATTAGAAGTTACATTGTGGAAGTGGGATTCAATCTCTATGGATTTTATTGATGGGTTGCCAAGGTATAGTAGAGGAAATGAAAGCATATGGGTCATAGTGATAGACTAACCAAGAGTGCCCATTTCATTTCGGTAGAGTCAACTAGGACGGCCCATGTTTTGCCGAAGTTGTTTATGAAGAATATAGTTAGGCTGTATGGAATTCCTAGTAATATCATCAGTGATAGAGGTTCTTTTTTTACTAGTGAGTTCGGGAAGAGTCTACAGGAAGCATTAGGAACCAAGCTCAACATGAGTACCGCTTACCATCCGTAGACTGATGGCCAAACAAAATGAGTAAACAAAGTCTTGGAGGATTTGTTAAGAGCTTGAGTATTGGATTTCGAGGGATCATGGGAAGACCATCTCCATTTAGTCGAGTTCTCGTATAACAATAGTTATCAGACTAGTCTTGGTATGGCGCCGTTTGAAGCTTTCTATGGGAGAGCATGTATATCTCTCATATGTTGGTTGGAGACCGGGGATAGATTGGTTCTTGATCCAGATTTGGTGAAAGAAGCTACAGAGAAGATTGAGTTGATTCGAGCTAGGATGAAGGAAGCTCGGTCTAGGCAAAAAAGTTATGCTGATAGAAGAAGGAAAGACTTGCAATTATCTGTTGGAGACTATGTGTTTATTAAGGTTTCACCGATGAATGGTGTGATTAGATTCGGGAAGTCAAGAAAGTTAGCGCCCAGATTCATTGGATCCTTCCGTATTGTTGAGAGGATTGGAAAACTCGCTTATAAAGTGGAGTTATCGAATAGTTTGGCAGGAGTCCATGATGATTTCCACATTTCTCATCTTAGAAAGTGTGTTAGAAACTTGAAGACTACCATAGCACCTACAGTGTTAGAAGATTTAGTAGTAGAGCCGGATTTGACTATAGTTAGAAAGCCAGTTCAGATTTTGGCTAGAGATGAGAAGTTGAGGAACAAGACGGTCAGATTAGTAAAGGTCCTGTGGAGTGATGATGCTAGAGACTGTACTTGGGAGACTGAGAGCAGAATTAGAGATGCTTATCCTGATTTGTTTGATGGTATGTTTTACCTTTGATCGTTTTGTTGTGTACCTTATCGTAATTTCGAGGACGAAATTCTTTAAGGTGGGGAGTCTGTAACACCCCATATTTTTATAACATTATTTAGGATATTTAACTAGTTAAATTAAATAAAATAATGTGAAGATTAATGGGTTGAGATTTGATTAAGCTAAGGGTAGTTGTGCCATGTTAAATATAAATCAAATGAGATAACATAAACTAGTATGTTAGGAAATGAGTAAGAGCAATATGGGAAATATGAGAGGCTTATACCCTAAACCCTTAGGAGAATGAAACTCACGTTCATTTCATTATAGCAAACTAAAAGGACCAAGGCCGCCACCATTTTTATTCTCAAGGAAGATAAAGCTAGGATTCAAGAGAAGGAAGATAATCAACATAATCAACATCAAATCTCACGTTTTTTAATCTCAAAGCTAAGGTGAATAATTACTTCATCCCATTTTCTTATGGTTTTCGATTTTAAGATTAGATCCGAAATGTTTTTGCAAGTATATGCCATGTTTTGATAATTAAAATTATATATATGCTTGTTGGTGAATTATGCATGTTCACATTAGTATTTAGGATATGTTTGATATGAAAACCCTATAAAACGACATCCAATTGCCTTGAAAATTTAAATACGGGTCAGAAATGATATTTTAGAGATGGCTTCTAATTTTCATAATTTTCTGAATTAATGCGGATTTTATATTAATTTTCTAGTGAAGAAAATGATTTATTGAGTTATAAATTATTTACGGCTAAAATAATAAATTATTTGGGCTTGAAATTTTTATATGTTGGAACACATATTAAAATAGATTTTCTAGACTTTTTCCAAATTTTTCCTAAGTGTTTTGATGAACATATAAAATTATTTAATGTATCAGACTTAAATGTTTTATATATTTTATTAAGGAGAAGGGGCATTTTATAAAATAAAATTATTATTTATTTCTGAAATTTATGGCAGCACTTTTTTGAAAACTATTTTTTAACCAATGAGAATTTGATAAACAAAGGCAGGTTAGTTGAAAAGTTATCCATTTTAAGTTAAAAATAAAGAAATCATACTTTTAGCATGTTTCAACCTTTTATGGCATCAAACCTTCTGACCCAGACCTTTCGAAAAAGTCGAAAGGTTATAGCTTTCAACAAGGTCAAAGTTCAATGCATATGGTATCAATTATCTTGGTACGTAATGAATTGGACAAGGCCAAAGGGTTCTTAGTCGAAAGGTTGGTTCCCAAAGGGGTTGGGGTATGTTTGTTTTACGAACCAGAAGCTTACAGCTGCTTGCTTTCAAAAAGGAGCTTTCAACTTGGTTGGTTTCGACCAGGTCAATTATTTAAAATAAAGGTTTTAAACCTTTCGACAAAGTCGAAAGGTTACTACCGCTTTATCATTGTTTTGTTTTGAACCCTTTGACAAAGTCGAAAGGTTATTGCTGCTTTTTCCAACCTTCCGTAGTTATTGCTTTCGACAAAGTCGAAAAATTCTATTTTTGATGGTTTCGAAAGGTTTACTTGTTTTAAAACCAGCCGCTTCTCCAAGCTTTTGAAAGGTATCTAAGCTTTCGACTTTGATGATTTCCCCTTGTTTTATAATTGAAGTTTAACCCAAAGCTTTGAAGGAGTTGTTTTAAAGGCAGAGGCCTATTGTTTTAAATGATATGTTTTAAAGCTTTCGAAGCAGATCTTTTGACAAAGTCAAAAATTTGCTTCCAATGTAGTCAAAAGTTTTTTAAAGATGGTTTTCCACATCTTTTAAAATTGGACCCAGTAAGTCTTCGAAAGGTTTATGTTTTAAAAGGTTTAACGCTCTGAATGATTTCAAGGGGGTCGAAAGCAAAGCTTTCGAAGGGGTTGAAAGCCAAGCTTTCGATGGAGTCGAAAGGTAGCTTCCGACAAGGTTGAAAGGTTTTAATTCTGAATGGTTTCAAACGTTTTAAATGGGAGGTTTTCCAAAGGTTTGCTAAGGCAATGTTTTAAAGCATTTTAAAGTAGGATGTCTAAAGTTTTATTGCTTTTGAAAGTGTCGAAAGCAAGGCTTTCGAAGGGGTTACTTTCGAAGGGATTGGAAATTTGTTGTAACATCCCGCCTTCTAAGACCCAAAACTAACCGCTACTGATGCTGCAGTCATCCGTAGTTGTTATTTATTGGCGACCGAATGTGGCATTGTTAATATTGATACACAGAAACGCATGAATATGAAATTTTTTAAACTTTCAATAAATAGAATTTCTCATTTCATGCAAATTACAATTTAAGATTTAATTACATAATCGCGGACGTAAACCACGTTCAGATCACATATACATGTACAAAATACGATAATAGCGACATATGAAGATGTTCCCTTATGATGACCAGAGAACTAATAAATATGAACTTTACAGTTCTTAGTACATCACAGCGGAATGCACAAAATAGCTCCTATATAGCTAACCCTGTCTCATGAACGTCACCGGAAGCTTATTCGTAAAAAACCTTAAAGTCTCTCACTCTTAGATGACTCAAATTAATTTTGAGTACCCGAGATTTTGTGGAGAAACACATACTTCGAGTCAGACAATAAGACTGGTATGAATAATCCTCTATCATCTCTTATCATAAATAGATATCTAGTGAGACCACGCCGCTTAGCGTAACGGGTTTTCCCTTTACTAGTATCTCAAAACAAAACATGCAAATCAATTATTGTGCCCCTACACCCAAAATGATTAGTCTTAACATAATATGAAATAAAGCCATAAATCATATACATTGGATATCCCATCCACCCATTTAATAGATATCCCATCTAAAAGCTATATATATATATATTAGATTTTCCATCTAAAATTAATTTATTAGAGTTCCCCTCTAAAATCTTTAAAATGACTATCCATCATAATTTAATAGGACTATCCGTCCCAAATCCATTTAAAATAAATGCAGATTATCCATCGTGCATTGTTTTATAAAAGTTGGTGTGGGCTATCCATCGCACACTCCATAGTTTTCCTAGGATCAATATGTACCCTTGGGTGCCAAATCCCGATGCTAACCACCTTTGGCAAAACATTCTTTACTTTAGAAATTTGATGTGGGTTATCCACCGCACATTCCATTGTTTTCCTAGGTTAACCAAAAACCCAACACTTAGCCAATTAAAATATCATAATCCCCATGATTATGTATAAAAATTCATGATCCCCATGATTATTTATTTTCCCTATGTATGCCACATGTTTAACCTATTCCCTTTGGTAGCCCCAATTAGGCTAAATTAAATAAAAAACACATTGATAGCCCCAATTTATATTTTCGAAAGCATATTTCTATTTCTAACCTCAAAATAGTATCATTAAACCCACTCTGGTGTCCCCAAGTTTTATTTACATACAATTTATATAAGAATCCCCCTTACATATTCAAACAAAGATAAGTATTTTATGCTATAACCCTTCGAAGTAACAAAATTTTACATAAGGAAAAATGGATAAAACAACTCTTTAAACCTCTTCGAATGAAGCCCCATTCGATAGCAAATAAATATCCAAAGTTAGCCCCTTCGGAAGCCTTCCTTTTGAAAGCATCACAAAATCATACATTTCGACCTTATCGAAAGGTCCCACCTTTCGACCTTGTCGGAAGGTTTCTTTTCGACGAAGTCGAAAGGTTACACCTTTCGACTTTGTCGACAGCTTGGGGTATCCCCCCTATAAAACAATTCATAAACTTTTCGAAGTAATGAAACTCAAAACCTTTCGAAATCCAAACCTTTCGATGTTAGAATCCTTCGAAACCATTCAAAAACAGTGAAGTGTTGGTGTTGGAACCAACCCTTCGAAATCAATGGAGAGAGGCAACAATTTTTATAAAACAAAAGATACCCTTTGACTCCATCTGGATCAAAATGTTTGGAAGTGGAAACTATGCTTCCGACCCGGTCGAAAGCTAACCTTTCGACTTTGTCGAAAGGTTTTATTTAAAACAAGAAATCAAACAAATAAAAACCTTTTTCTTTTAAACCACTTGACAATGTCGGAAGCTCTTTGTCGAAAGCTAGCAGGCGTATTTTCTTTAAAATTAAAACAAAGTTTCATCTCCTTCGAAAGCTCTAACCTTTCGTCCCTAAACCTTTCGACCCCTTTCAATTCACTACGTACTAAATGCCTGATACCATGTACATTGATTTTTGACCTAGTCATAAGGTTTGATACCTTTCGACCTTGTCGGAAGGTTTCGAATGGAGGCGGATGCTCTTGCCGAAAGAGTTGAAATAATGAAAATTGTGCTTTAAAATAGTTCTTTTATACCCCACCCATCTTGTTTGTCTAAATATGATTGGTTGCCAGAATTCTATATTCAAAATGCTGCCGAATTTCCTTATTTGAAAATTTAAATTATTTTGAAAAAGCCCCTTTCTCCTTTATAATTATATAAAACATTTAAGTCTCATACCTTAAATAATTTTATACAACTATTAAAACATCTTGAATTTTTTTTGAAAAATTCCAGAAAATCAATTAATATGTTCTCTTCAACATATTAAAATTTTAAAGCATGTAAAGATCAAAACAACTCGGAATTTAGCCAAAACCGAATAAAAACGTGTTAATTAGCCCATTAACATTTAAAACACCTATGTCTTATCCAAACAAAGGTTTAAATTGTTATATCCTAACTATAACACAAACATGAATTGGGTATAACCCATAGCCGATCCAAATAGAGAAAATGAGATGATAAACATGATTATTCACCTTGATTAGTTGATTGGAGAATGCGATAATTTCCTAGCTTTAATTCCTTAGCTTTTTCTTCAATTTATTGCTCTTCCTTGAGCTTTTAAAGGTCGGCCGAAATATAGGTGAGGAGTTATGAATGAGAAAGTGAAAATTTATTAGGGTGGAGGAAGAGATTTATACTAAGAAATGTAGCCCAATTTTCAAGTTTACCCCTTAGGAAAATTCCTCCTTCTAAATTTAGTTAAGTCTTATTTTAGTTCATTCATTAAAACATGACCATTGGATTTATTGATCTCATCTCCCTAATTATTCACATTATTCTATTTAATTTAACCAATTAAATATCTCGAATAATGTTAATAAAATTTCGGGGCATTACACCCTTCCCCCCTTAAAGAATTTCGTCCCCGAAATTTCAGTAAGGACAGAACAACAAGCATATAGCCCATGCAAGCAAAGCTAGTACAACCTACCAGCCAAATTCTATATAAACCTTATATATAGAACTTACCATCTAAAACAGCTCAGGAAAAGTAGACCTTATCCAATCTTCTGTCTCCCAAGTACAGTACTTCACGTTGTTGCTCCATTGAACTTTCACCAACCTGACTCTATTGTTCCTTAGCATTTTCTCATCTTTTGCCACAACTCGAACTGGTGGCCTCACAAAAGTCATATCCGGTTCCACCACTAAGTCCTCCAGTACGGTCGGAGCGATAGTAGTTTCTGGATCATGAACATACTTCCTAAGATGAGAAACGTGAAACACATTATGGACCTCGACCAAACTGCTCGGTAAATCTACACGGTACATAAGTCTCCCAATCCTCTCTGATATAGGAAATGTTCCAACATTTCTTGGTGCTAGCTTCCCGGTCTTCCCAAACCGAACCACACCTTTCATCGACGATACCTTTATGAAAACTCTATCTCTAACTGAGAACTCTAGTTCCTTACGCCTCTTGTCTACGTAACTCTTCTGCCTAGACTGAGCTTCTTTCATTTTTTTACCGTATCAACTGGACCTTTTTTGTCGCCTCTCTCACCAAATCTAGACCAAGGACCAATCTGCCTTCGGCTCTAACCAACATGCTAGTGATTTGCATGGCCTTCCATACAAAGCTTCAACAGGCACCATTCCTATAATAGTCTGATAACTATTATTATAGGAAAACACTTCTAAGTGCAACTGGTCTTCCCAAGAACCACTAAAATCCAACACACAACCCATCAACGGATCTTCCAGTACCTTGTGGACTCTCTCTGTCTGCCCATCCTTCTGAGGATGATATGTCGTACTCATCTTGAGCTTAGTGCCTAACACACTTTGCAGGCTCTTCCATAACTCGCTAGTAAACAAAGCATCTCTATCACTGACGATACTACTAGGAATTCCATGCAGTCTAAAGATGTTCTTCACGAACAACATAGCCAAAACAGGTGCCGTCCTGGTTGACCTTACCAAAATGAAATGGGCACTCTTGGTTAGTCTATCCACTATGACCCATATACTTTCATTACCACGGTTTGGCCTTGGCAACCCATTAATAATATCCATGGATATCGAGTCCCACTTTCAAACCGGAACATCCAAAGGCTGAAGCAAACCACTAGGCTTCTAATGTTCGGCTTTTACTTGCTGACATTTCAAACACTGTTTTACCCATAAGCCAACAACCCTCTTCATTCCTTCCCAGAAGAAACTTCTCTTCATATTCTGATACATCTTGGTTCCCCCAAGATGAATCGTAAAACTCAATCGATAACATTCCTTAAGAGCTTCCTTCCAATGGTTTCCAACATCCGGAACACATAATCGTTCCTTCTTTCTCAACCAACCCTTGTGGTCAAGAATAAAACCCTTTAAATCATCAATCTCAGTTCCAGCTTCTAACTTTCTAATCCTCTCGGCTAACACTGGATCCTCACTCTGCCTAGAAGCAATCCGTTTGATCATAACTGCTCAAACTTCCAAACAAGACATCATGGCGATATTCTGACTAGATCCAGCAGTCGACCTCAACTGCACACTACAAGCAGCCAGTGCTTCCAAGTCTTTCCATTCCACCAGTATAGCTAACACCACATTCTGATGTTTCCTACTAAGCGCATCTGCAACCTCATTTCCTTTTCCCGGTGTATACTCGATGCTAAAATCATAAGCTGCAACAAACTTCAGCCATCACTTCTATCTCATGTTCAGCTCCTTCTGAGAGAATAAACACCGTAGAGACTTATGATCCATGAATAGCTCAAATCTTTCTCCCAAAAGATAATGTCTCCACGCCTTTAATGCAACGATTAGCACTACCAACTCCAAATCATGAGTACGGTATATCACTTCATGCGGTCTAATTTGTCTAGAAGCATAGGCAATAACCATTCCATTCTGCATTAACACAGCACCTAACCTAGTACCACATGCATCAGTGTAAAGTACCAACCCCTGATTCCCATCTGGAACTACTAACATGGGCGCATTGGTTAACAAATTTTTCAATCTAAGGAACGCCTCCTCACATTTGTCAGACCAAACAAACTTCACGTCCTTCCTGGTTAGCATAGTGAAGGATGCCTCTATCTGCGAGAAATCCTTAATGAACCTTCGGTAGTATCCTGCAAGTCCAAGAAAAATTCTAATCTCATTTACCGTCTCTTGTCTCTTCCAATTGTTAACAGCTTCGATCTTATCCGGATCAACTACTAAACCATCCTTGGAAACTAAATGACCAAAGAACTTCACTTCCCTTTTCCAGAAATGACACTTTGAGAACTTCGCCTTCAGCTGATGTTGCCTTAGCATCTCCAACACTATTCTAAAATGATCTACATGATCCTTCTCATTCTTAGAATATACTAAAATGTCATCAATAAAAACAAACATGAACCTATCCAAGTGCTCTTGGAAAACCAGGTTCATCAAATCCATGAAGAAAGCCGGCGCATTATTAAGCCCGAATGGCATAACCAACCATTTGTAAGACCCATATTTGGTCCTAAATGTCATCAAAGGAATATTGTCCTCTGCCACTCTTAGCTGGTGGAAACCTGTCACCAAATTCAGCTGGGAAAACACTCTGGCTCCACTCAACTGATAGAATAAGTCATCGATTCTTGGCAAAGGATATCTAGTCTTGATCGTCCTCTCGTTCAGCATACGATAGTCGATACACATCCTTAATGACCCATCTGGCTTCTTCACGAATACCGTGGCCATTTCCCAAGGCGAACTACTTGGTCAGATGAAATTCTTTCCTTCTAATTCCACTAATTGCACCTTCAATTCCTTCATCTCGGTTGGTGACATCCTGTTAGGTGGTCTACTTATGGGTTAAGCACCCGGTACGAGATCTATCCGAAACTCGATTGCTCTTTTCGGCGGCAAGCCCGAAACTGTTTCAAACACATCCGCAAACTCTCTTGTAACATAAACCTGGTTCAACTCTGCTTCCGTTCCCATTACACCCAATAACGCAAATGCATTTCCGTTCGAACACCTTATTGAGTAAATAACTCGGTTATGGTTATTAGGGTATTTCAATGATATTTCCCCCTCTTGGCAAAATATCTTAGCATCATATCTATTTAACCAATCCATACCCAATATGTTGCCGAAACCCATGAAATCAAAAACAAATAAATTTCATGCAAACATATGACCTAACAAATCAAGTTTTAACTGGTCATATCTCATTCTCAGAGTTACATACCATCCTATAGGATTCGCAACCCTTAAAGGAGTAATATGGTATAAAAGTTCCAGACATAAGCAATCTACCAAATACTGAGATATAAATGAGTGCGATGCACCGGTATCAAATAGTATCCTGGCTGGAGTACTATGAATCATAAGCATACTTCCATCACCGCTTTAACTTTCTCAGCAGTCGTTGGTCTAGAGGATGATGGTTCCAATGCAAAGACCTTTCCCTTTCCAGCTTTAGCAGCCGCGGGACACTTGTCCTTGTAATGCCCCATCTGGCCACAGTTGTAGCACTTCACATTAGACCTCAATGCAACTGCTCTTCCATCACCCGAGCGACAATTATTAGTATAGTGCCCCTTCTTATCACACTTGTAACCGACAATATCAGCCTTGCTCTTCTTAACTGCTACCCCCGACTAGGCACCTTTCTTCTTGAAGAACTTCCACTTCTTCCCATAAAAATTCTAAACCTCGGTTGGTTTCCCCTTTCCAAAAGTAGAAAGCATCTCTTCATTCTGAATAGCCATCTCAACAACTATATGACATGGATCCTGGAGGTTTGGCATGGTTTCTCTGGCAATCTCAGGATTCAACCCCCTGATAAACTTGTCATTCCTTCGAATGATAGTATCAACAATAGCATATCCGTAACGGGACAGCTCATCAAACTCCGTAGCATACTCAATCACCGATTTATGACCCTGGACTAAATCTGTAAACTTCCTGAGAAATGCTGACTTGGCAACCTCTGGTCAACTCAGGTCTTCCTTTGGCTCTCCCACGGTAACTCCGTTCCACCAAAACAACACTGCTTCCTGCAATTGCCTTGAAGCAAGTCTCCTCTTCTGCATATCTTTCAAGCCGAATCTGCAAATATCCTCTCACAATGCAATAGCTAGTTTTCCACTCCTACTACATCCTCGGTTCCCAAAAAAGGCTTCCCTTCAAGACTAGCGTAATCCCTGCTCAAGTTGGCATAATTATTACCAACTTGGGCCACTGGGTTAACTCCTCCATCATTCCTTACAGACACTCCTGCAGCTGCTCCAGCTTGCATCATATTCTCGAAGAATTGATACATTATCCCCATATCAACCAGCGAGATCTCAGCACCAACATTAGCATTTGCATCTTGGTTTGCATTTGCCTGTCGACCCTGGTTACTCCTAGTATTGGGTCGAACATTTTAACTTGTTGCAGTGCGTCTTCCATCCTCCATATCTTACTTCCTTACTACCTGAAATCCAATCTTTGTAAGATACAAAAGAAGGGTTTAAGAGAGTGGGGAATACATACTTAGGTATTTATAGCAAAGTACACATATGTTACTATAACGCTTACCCAAGCCCAACTATATTTTAGATTCATTAGATTATGCATTAAAATTCTTTTAAGGTTTAAATTCCTTTTAAGTACATAAACCTTGCTCTGATACCAACTTGTAACAACCCGCCTTCTAAGGCCCAAAACTAACCGCTACTGATGCTGCAGTCATCCGTAGTTGTTATTTCTTGGCGACCGAATGCGAAATTGTTAATATTGATAATCAGGAACACTTGAATATGAAAAAAATTAAACTTTCAATAAATAGAATTTCACATTTCATGCAAATTACAATTTAAGATTTAATTACATAATCCCAGACGTTAACCACGTTCAGATCCCATATACATGTACAAAATACGATAATAGCAACATATGAAGAAGTCACCTTATGATGATCAGAGAACTAATAAATATGAACTTTACAGTTCTTAGTACATCACAGTGGAATACACAAAATATCTCCTATATAGCTAACCCTGCCTCCTGCACGTCACTGGAAGCTTATTCGTCAAAAACATGAAAGTCTCCCACTCTCAGACTACTCAACTTAATTCCAAGTACCCGAGAGTTTCTAGAGAAACACAAACTTCGAGTCAGACAATAAGTCTAGTATAAATAATACTCTATCATCTCTTATCATAAATAGATATCAAGTGAGACCACGCCGCTTAGCGGAACGGGTTTTCCCCTCACTAGTATCCCAAAACAAAACATGCAAATCATTTACTACGCACTTGCACCCAAAATGATTAGTCTTAACATAATATGAAATAAAGCCATAAATCATACACATTGGATATCCCATCCACCCATTTATTAGATATCCCATCTAAAAGCAATATATTAGATTTCCCATCAAAAATGAATTTATTAGAGTTCCCCTCTAAAATCTTTAAAATGACTATCAATCATAATTTAATAGGACCATCCATCCCAAATCCATTTAAAATAAATGCAGATCATCCATTTTACATTGTTTTATAAATGTTGGTGTGGGCTATCCACTACACACACCATAGTTTACCTAGGATGACTATGAACCCTTGGGTGCCAAATCCCAAGGCTAACCATCTTTGGCAAAACATTATTTAGTTTAGAAATTTGATGTGGGCTATCCACCGCATGTTCCATGGTTTTCCTTGGTTAACCAAGAACTCAACACTTAGCCAATTAAAATATCATGATCCCCATGATTATGTATAAAAATTCATGATCCTCGTGATTATTTATTTTCCCCAGGTATACCACTGTTTAACCTATTCCTATTGGTAGCCCCAATTAGGTTAATCTAAATAAAACACATTGATAGCCCCAATGTATATTTTCAAAAGCATATTTGTGTTTGTAACTCCAAACTAGTATCAAAAACATTAAACCCACCCCCATGGCTTTATTCCTCCTATTATGAGGTGCCTTTAGTAAGGGCTTGAGAGGATTTTGTCCTTTCCTCCCGAAGGTGCCTTTGGTAGGGACTTGAGAGGATTTTATCCTTTCCCCTGAAGGTGCCTTTGGTAAGGGCTTAAAATATTTTTTTCTCATAGTGGAAATAGGAAAATGAAATAAAAGCCTAGGAGGTCATGATTCACGAACCTACAGTTTTTTAGGCGAGTGTAGGATTTCCTATCTGAGTTTTTATCAATAAGCTTTTGATAGCTCTTTAAAATGTTTTCTTGAAAAAGTGTGGATAGGCTTCTCATTGCCGATAGTTTGTAGAAAACTTTAAAATATTGAGATTGCTTGGATGGAAATCCTTTGTGTGCATTTACTAATGCTATATAGTATCTTTGGAAAGGTTGCTTAAGTCAATCCTTGGAATAGATAAGTACTTATTTTCCCAAGTTGCGGGATAATTGAAAATAGTTTTTCTTTGAAGACATGTTTGGGAAATTTCTTCTAGTAAAATAATTTGTCAACAAAAAATGTAATTGGAGTATACTGCTTTCTCCTTCAGATAGATTACCATACCTTGGTAAGTATTGTTCTATAGTAGAATGGTCTATTTATAAGTTTTTCCTCCGAAATTGGTGAAGGACTAATAGTAGTCCGAAGTTTCACGAGAGCAGATCTTTGTATTATGATGGCTCCAATATTAGTAATCACTTTGTATCAGGCATTTGAGCTGTCTTTCCAAGTAGCTGAAAGTTTGTCGTGCTCTAAGAGTGAGTTGGGTAATTTGAACTAATTTTATTTTATCTGTAATTGCACTTGAATTTGAATTATTACACGGTCAATGCATAACACAAATCTAAGCATGAATGAAAGTAAAAATTGAGTTAAAAAGATATGAAAAGAGAGAAAGATTTCATTGTTGAACTAAAGCTATGAGACTTTGTGACATGATAGGAATCTATATTGATTTCCTCAAGGGGTCTTTCAAGTCTTTTTGATGGACTCTTTTAATGCTATGGACATGATCATGTTCTGAATCATTTCAGCCAACTCGCGACACTCATCGATCTTATGCCTATTTGCTCTGTGATAATCGCAATAAACATCCCCTTTCTTAGGCTCTGGTCGTATTTGTTTTCTTTGTGCAGTTGAAAAGCTTTCATCATCTTTTACTGTTGTGAATATGTGACAATGTGGTTGATTTAAGGTTACATAGCTATATTTTGGAATTTTCTTCCAAATCCTTTCTCCGCCATTTGATTTATGTCTTGAGTGATCGGAGTTAGATCTTTCTTCTTCCATGCCTTGTTGCGATCTTTTCCTGTCATGGCCCATTTTATCTAGTTGGATAAATTTGTCTGCATGTGAATAAAAGTATCGTAGATCTTTCAGCCATTGATATAGAGGTCTTCCCAGAAAGGGGTTTGTTCGATTAGCCTTTATTGGATTGCTATTAACTTGTCTCTATCTGTAGCATTTTCTGCTATTAATGATTCAGTATTGAACCTCTATAAATACTTGTTTAGTGGTTCTCCCGTTTTATGTTTGATTGTAGCTAATAAGGAAAAGCACATAGTTTGATCTCTGAATATGTAAAATTATGTCACAAAGTCGTAAGAAAATTGTTCCCAAGAATAAATGGTCTTCTTTTGATAATTCCTGCACCATTTGATAGCTACTCCTTGAAGAGTAATCGAGAAAAGTTTGCATCGAACTGTCCAGGAAGCATTATACAAGTTCATCCAATTTTCAAATGCTGTGAGGTGATTATCTAGATCGGTAGTTCCATCATACTTCGATGGGGGAATCTGAATGTGAGAAGGGATGCTAGTTGCCATAATTTCTTCTAAAAAAGGGGCCTTTTGTAGGATAACATGTTTCCTTAATTCGTCGAGTACATTTTTTATTGTATCCTCTGTGACTTGGTTGTGAATGTTGTCATGGTGACCTCCACTGTTTTCTATGTTTAAGCTATTAGATTACTCAATGGCTCTCTTAGCCTGGCTTCCTTGCTCCTCATATTAAACTTCATTTAGACGTTGTGTCTCGCCTTCTCCTTCCACAACCTTTAGGGATCCTTGACACGGTGCTCTTTCAAGAAATTCCTGAATGGAAATCATTTGCTGTTGCAGATGCTGGACTTTAATTTCATTGTTTTCCAACCTCCATAAGGTCGAAGGTTACCCAATTTCTATATTCTCCCAGTTAAAGTTTGGGACTATATTGTTTTCTAAAGTTGATTGCGGCTTAACTTCTTCGTTTGAGATATCAATATTATTCATGACTCCTTCCATCTTCTTCTTTTTGAACGAAGTTATCTATTAATCCTTGTGTTGAAAGTGATTAGGGATCGAAGGTTCGAGCCCTCCTTCTAGTTCTAAAATGTTAACCAAATTTATGGTCAATGCCCCAAAGTAGTACTAAGAAGGATGGATTTCCTCTTTGGAGAACAAAGGATGCGATTCCTTTAAGAATTGCCCTTCAATTTAACCTTATTAGTTGATAAGATCTGTATCAAACCTTTCGATGTCGTTGAAGGGTTAGAACATAGGCTAAATGTCCTTTCGGCTTTGTCGAGTTACTATAGAATGATCACCGATTTAGTTGAGCCTTTATAAGATTTCACCCGAAAGAAATTTCCTTGATCAAGATAGAATTCCCTTAATTTTGCCTTATACAAAAGGTTGATCTGGATCCTTGCCGGAAGGTTAAGCACATAGCTGTTTAAGGTTCGAAGGGTTGTTAAGGTTTTCGGGATATGATAGGTTATGACCCTCATCGAAAGGTTAGATCCACATATTTTATGGCTCCTAAAGGTTTTATGAATGTCGATTCAAGCAAGCTTCCCTTGTAGCTGAAGGGCTTAGGTTGCAAGATAGAGGTCTCCGAAGAGTTATAAAGGTTGTCTAGGAGGAATATTATTATCTTTGTTCACAACAACCTTTCGGAAGAGCTGCACCTGAAAACTGGAATTAAACCAGCAAAAATTAAGTTAAATTGTAAAGTAAATTCACGAGACTTAAGACTTCCCTCTTTATCCAAGAAAAGTCTTCACTTTTATTAAATTCCATAAATCACTACCCAATTAGGGTTACAGAGCTTTGATTTTAGAAGTTACAAGATTAGAATGAGGAATCTGCCCCGAAACAGGACCCCTTGGGTCTTATTTATAGATGTCGGTGGCCATACTTCCATCCCTGTGCTTTCGGCTGGATTGAAGGGTTCTCTTCTTATATACAATTGCTAACCTTTCGGTTTTAATGAAATGTTTTCCTTTCACATATCATCGTGGATCCTTGAACGCTGTCGAAGGATCTTTTCTTTCATTTGCTTTTTTAGGAACCTTTTGCCCTTATCGGAAGGTTTGTCATCTATATAGTATGTGAACCCTTCGGAGGAGCCGGAAGGTTCCTGGCTATTATGAACCCTTCGACTTGGTCGGAAGGTCACTTTTTACTTGGGTATTTCCGAGAGCCGAGCTTTGCATAAATGTTGTCGGAAGGTTGCTTTACGTTCTCTACCGACTTATGAATGTTGCTTTCATCATAGACCCTCCGACACTGTCGAAAGGTATTCAGTAGGCGTTCTAACCGGCCCGACTCCTTCGAAAGGTTTGGTTTGAGCTCCTTCTCTTTTGTCTTTATTGAAAGACCTCCCGTTCTAGTCAAAAGGTGTATTCTTGGAGCATCATCCTACCTATGGACTTTGAAAGATAGCCTTGTACTTCACCGGAAGCTCCTTGTCGGAAGGTATGATTATCTAGAACATATCGGTGCTTTATGATCTTTCCTCATGCTCTTGTGACCCTTCTTTTATACCTTCGTTCTTCTGAATATTTTATGGTTAACAAATGGCATGTGCTGTAGAATGCTCTGGAAGTGAGTAGTTTTTTGGTTTGGTATGCTACTATAGGAAGTTCATTAAGGACTTCACAAAAATCTCCACCTCTCAGACCTGCCTCACCAGGAAGAATTTAGTTTTTTCGTAGGATGCGAAGTGTGAGAATACTTTTATCAAGTTGAAGGAAGCATTGACTAGTGCATCGGTTTTAGTTTACCCGATGGTACGAATGCCTTTATAGTTATAACTATGCTTGTGGTACATGGTTAGGTGCAACCTTAATGCAGGAGTGAAGGGTGGTGAGCTATACTTGTCAATGGTTGAAGGTCCACGAGAGAAACTATCCTACCCATGATATCGAGTTGGCAGCCATTGTCTTTGCGCTCAAGTCATGGAGGCATTATCTATTAGGAGAGCAGTTTGAGTTGTGTATGGATCACAAGTCCCTAAAATATTTGTTCTCCCAAAAGGACTTCAATTTAAGGCAGCAAAGGTGGATGGTGTTGTTAGCCTCGTAGGATTCCAATATCTCGTATACCCTATGCAATGGAAATGTGGTGGCCGATGCCTTGAGCAGACATCATGTAGTGTTGAGTCCTTTGTTCTTGGAGTGGAAGCATTTGGAGTAAATTTGTATGTTTGATTTCCGACCATCATCACCCATTACTCCTAGATTGTTAGTAGCTTTGGACGTTCAGCCTACACTTATAGACAATGTTAGATCCCGTTAGAAGTAAGATAAGGTACTAGAAGATATTTTTGATAATATTAGTATAGGAAAACAATTTAGTAATTTGAGCCGGTATGCCATTGACTCAAAGGGATGGTTACGGAGGGATATTAGATTATGTGTTCCTCTCATTATGGATTTGATCGATATGGTACTAGCTGAGTCTCATCATTCGAGGATGACCACTGTAACATCCCATAATTTTTACAATAATTAAGTAAAAAGAAATTAATTAATATGTAGTATGTCTAAAAAAATTGAACTTTTATAGATATTAGAATTTTGCTATGAACTTGCACCATTCGTTTCACGACGATCTTCTAATCAATTTTCCTATATAAAGATTTTCGATTAGGGTTCAAATGATAAAGTTATTGACGTTTGTAGTTTTTTAGTCGAAAATAATTATATATGTAATTATGGAAATAAAATATAATTAATTATATAAATTAACTTTAAATAATGTTAACTACTATTTAGGGATTAATAAAGTTAACGTAGAAATAAATTATCGTGGTCATGAAAGTGGAGTAGATAGTATAATATAGCTTGTGTGAAAATATGCTAATATATGTAATAATCAAAACAGTAAGTCAGAGTATACAAACTAAAAGTAAAATTGATGCAGGCCAAGCTATAATTTTCCAAGGCTTAAGTCGTGGCCGACTTAACAAAGTTGAAGGCATAAGTCATGACCGACTTAATAGAATTGAAGACCTAAGTCGTGACCGACCTAACGTAGCCATAAGTCATGACCGACTTAGCGAAGACCTTAAGTCGCCTCAACGACCTAGTGTAACTCGGCAGCGACTTGGTGAAGACTTACGAGTTAACGAGTCCCTTAAGTCGCCTGAACGACCTACCGAGTTACGCAATGAGAAAACAGAGCAAATTGGTGAAGTGTTAGGTCGTGAACGACCTAACGAGTCAAGAGATAAGTCGTTGAAGCTGAAGCCGTGAATTCTTATGCCGCTTTAATCCAGACCACTAATTCTGCAAAGCCGCTTGAGATAGATCGCTACTGGAGTATAAGTCGTAAGTCGTTTGTTTTAGGTCGCGTACTACCTAAGTTGAGTCGTGAGAAGTTGATAGGTCAGCAACGACCTAAGTGATGTATTTTCTGTTTGTATTTTCTGTTTCATAAGTCGTAGGTCGCATTGGTTTTAAGTCGTCTGTTTTGAGTCGCTACTGTTTAAATCGAGAATCGTTGAATGTAAGTGTTGAGTCGTCACCGACTTATGTTAAGTCGTATCTTTTAGGTCGTGTGCTTTGTTGAGTCGTGGTCTTTGTTAAGTCGGAGACGACCTAAGACTTGTACAGATTTTTGTTTTGATTTGTAACTTCTATAAATAGGCCGGTGGTGCCATTTGTAATAGTTTAGTTGATTTGAAATAAAACTCTTATATTGTTAGCTTTGTGCTTTCACCAAATTGGTAGTTGAGTGTAATCTCCTCTTTCGGTTAATCGAGTGCGCTCGATTCAACGACTGCAGAAGCCGATTCACGGAATCTAGTGTGCTAGATCAACTTGTGAAGAATCGCAGATCTTGGAACCCGGTATCGTGCGCGATCAACGAGTTCGGGATAGCTAGAATTCGGTATCTTCGGATCAACGAATTTTGGGCATTTCAGCATTCATCAATCCACCGATTGCTACTTTCATCGTATCATCAATTTTTGTATTCCGCCGCTGCGTCAAAAATGATCACACCAGGGCTTTTATACTGGTTCGGACCTCCCATCTTATGTCTTGTCTCGAAGCTTCCTTTTGGTATTTAACTAACCAATAACCCTCGCTTCGCCTAGAGGAACAGGCTAATACAAAAGTATTCCTTTGACGATCCAGTGTTCTATAAAACATGGATATTGACTGCTCGTACAATTTTTCCTAGAATCCTCTTTGATTGATAGTGAGTGTGAGTGCTTGGATTTGTTAGAAATAATTCAACCAAAATATAGATTTTTGTTGTAAGTGATTGAGAATATTAATGATAGCATAAGAGAATATGAGTATAAAAGTTGGAGAATAGTAAGTTGAGTTTAGTTAAATCTCAATCGATCTGAAGTATTTACATAATCAAAGAGTTGTATGTGAAAAGTTGTGACTCCTCCGAAGATTGCTCTTTAATTAATGGTTGCAACTATTGAAGGATGAGGATGTTTGTTCAATGCAAAGAGAAGGTCCGTTCAAAAACTAACAGTTGTAGTTTAAAATATGTAGAACTTCCATCAGACATCTGTTATTATATGTCAGGTATATGTGGCATTTTAAAAATTAGAAACTCGAAACATACAACAGACGTCCGTGGCATATTTGACATACGTCTATCGCTGTTGAATTTGCAAAATTTAGGCAGTTTGTTATAGAAATTTTTCGATATGAAATCTTGTGTGCTATGATCACTCTAGGAGATTGTACAACATTTATCTATATTATAATACAATAATATGACCCTACTTTTAAATAGCATGATCCATCGTTCTTCAATTGTCTTTGAGCTATGATTTTGTTGAGCATAGTGATCTTCTTCTAGTGTATACATGTAGTATGATAAGATATTCTTGTATATGTGATTGTATGGTTGTTGTTGTTGAAATCTTAGAATGGTGGTTCTAACATTCTCCCCCTTTTGTTGATGACAACTTTACAATCGTTAGTAATGATATATTATAAAAATAGCTCCCCTTGAATGTTATCTCCCCCTATGTATATACACATTTACCTCAGCGTTTGTCATTAACAATAAATAATAATGCAATTGTAGAATGGTTTTAGATAACATAAGTAAAACATAGCCATAAGAAACATGACATAATAGTTAATGGGATATGAAAACAAGAAATATCACGAGTAGTTATGGAAATAGTAAACATTAGTTAGAACAGAAAGTCAAATTTTAACAATCACGATAGTACGTGTATGGATTCGATGAAAACAAACAAAAAAAGCAAACATGAGTCTTGGAAACATAAATAAAAACCTAAAAAATTACAAAGAAGTATTACTTGCAGTCTTGATAGTTGTATGTGGAGAAATTGCCATAATTGTCATAATACACAGTAGGCGGAAGAATTAGATTTGTAGTTTCCCGGCCATTGAGTATAATCTTCATCTTCACGAATAAATAGCCCTTGAAATGTATATGATGCATTTGATGAATTGATGAAGGATCGGGCCAAGATATATTGTTGCTATCTTCTTGCTCTTCTTTCGGTTTTTCTGACATTGATGACTTCTCCGATGCCAATGACGAAAACTTTTGAATTATCTTCGAAAGTGATAGTGCCGCCATATATGTGTATATGTTATGTTGGATAGCATGTGTACATTTCCTATTATGTGCTTGGAGCATCCACTATCGAGTATATATTGCTCCTAGCCTTTAGTTTTGATTTTGGATACCAGCAAAATAGAAAATATTTATTTGGTACCCACTTCCTTCGCTAGAGTCCTATGTGTTAGTGGGAGAAGGTAGCCATATCCAAGAGGATTTAGGACCTTTATAAATATAATTGTCATTGTTGACAACATTTTTTAAATATGCATTTATGTGTTTCTATTTAATTAACTTGTTATTTTTTTAGGAATCCATATCTTGACCCTTTCTGAGTTTGAAGCCTTAATCTTAGTCTTAGAATTTAGCTTTTTGATCTTAGTATATAGTGTACTATAATTCTTAGGTTTTAGCTTACTATTAAAGCCTAATCCATTTCGATTTCTAGACGGTTTTGATATTTTAATCAAATTTTCTTAATTTTGTTTTGCCTTATTGAATTCGACACATTATTGATTATTTTATCTAACTTGTTCTTAAGATCAAAAATTTCAATATTGCTAGAATCGAAACTTGTCTTTAGTTTTAGTTGTTCTTTTTCAAGTTTGTCATTTTCTAATTTACTACTTTCTAAATCATGTATTAGAGTAGTATTTTGGGAAGATAATTTTTTACATTCTTTTTGAGCTATTTCTAATTCCTCTTCTATGATTGTTTCATCTTTTAATAAACCAATTTCTAGCTCTGCTCTATTTAACTTTACTACATATACCTTGTTTAGTTTGTTAGATTCTCTATATTTATCATCCAATTCTATGCCAATATCCAAATTTTCACCATATGTTAATTCAGGGTATACCTCATCTGTGTTGGCCATATAGCAAATATTTGCTTGGTCTAAATCACTCTCAATATCTAATGAGGAGGACGAGTCATCCCAAGTTACTTGAAAGACTCCTTGTTTTTTTCTGAACTTATCAAATTTGTTTTTCTTTTTGTCATTATTCAACCGTGAAAACTCTTTCTTCATATGGCCGAATTTTCCACAGCAATAGCATTTGATTAATATTTGATTTGAACAGTTAGAATTCCTACCATTTTGAAATTTCATCATCTTCTTGAATTTTTTGAATTTGTTATAGTTCTTAGGAATAAACACAATTTCATCTTCTTCTAAGTCGGAATTGTCGTCATTAACTTAAAAGGCAATATTCTTCTTTTCTTGGTTTTGATCTTTTCTTGCCTGCAAGTTAGCTTGGTACAACATTAAATATCTTATTAACTCCTTGACTTTGAGTTAAGAGAGATCATTAGCCTCTTCGATGGCTAAAACTTTTCTTTCCCATTCATTAGTCAAAGAGTTTAAAATTCATGTGACTAAATCAGAATCACTGAATTTGACCCCAAGTCCCATGAGACTGTGTTAAATAGTTTGGAATCTAGCGTACACATCAATAATTGATTCACTTGCTTTCATTCTAAAAGTTGAAAGTTGGTTTTGTAAAATAAAGATTATTGTTTGCTTGCCTTTAGTCATGCCATCATATGTAATTTGTAAGGTGCGCCATAAATCATATGCAGTGGTGTGAAGCATGACTTGTGAAATTCATTTTATCAAGCGAACAAAATAATACATTCATAGCCTTGGCATTATTAGATACCATGGCCTTTTGTGCATCGTTCCAAGTGCTAATGTCAGTGGTAGGTGCTTCATATGTAGTTTGTGTAGCTAGCCAAATTTCTAAACCATTTGCTTCTATAAAATTTCTCATACTTGTTGACCATTAAACATAATTAGAACCAGTAAATAGTAGGGGATGAGCAATTGATTGACCTTCTTGAAATGTACTTGCCATATTAAAAAAAATTCAATCACATATTACTTTAAATTGAAAGGACCAAGCTCTGGTACCAAATGAAAGTGCAATAGATTGTATAATATAGCTTGTGTGAATATATGCTAATATATATATGATAATCAAAACAGTAATTCAGAGTATAAAAATTAAAAGTAAAATGATCACACCAATATTTTTATGCTGGTTTGGACCTCAATTCCTACGTCCCTTCCTGAATCTCTCCTTCTGTATTTCACTAAACAATAATCCTCGCTTCGCCTGGAGGAACAAGCTACTACAAAGGTTTTTCTTCAACAATCTAGTTTTCTATAAAACACGGATATTTACTGCTAGTACAATTCTTCGGTTAATCTCCTTTGGGTGATAATGAGTGTGAGTGCTTGGATTTATAGGAACTAATTTAACCAAAATATAGATTTTGGTTGTAAGTGATTGAGAATATTAATGATAGCACAAGAGAACATGACTATAAAAGTTAGAGAGTAGTAAGTTGAGTTAAGTTAAATCTCAATCGATTTGAAGTATTTATAGAACCAAAGAGTTGTATTTCAAAAGTTGCAACTCCTTGGAAGATTGCTCTTTGATCAATGGTTGCAACTGTTGAAGGAGGAGAGTGTTTGTTCAAAGCAAAGAGAAACGTACATTCAAAAACCGATAGTTGCAGTTTAAAATATGCAACCGAAACTTCCCTCAAACGTCTGTCATTATATGTTAGACATTTGTGGCATTTCAGAAATAGAAACCCAAAACATACCACAAATGTCTATGAAATATTGACAAACGTCTGTCACTGCTGAATTTGTTAAATTTAGGCAGTTTGTTATAAATTTTTCGATATGTAATCGTGTGTGTTATGATCACTCAAAGATATTTTATAACATTTATCTATGACTATAATACAATAATATGACGTTACTTTAAAATAGCATGATCTATCTTCCTTCACTTGTCTTTGAGCCATGATTTTATTGAGCATAGTCATCTTCTTCTAGTATATACCTGTAGTATAATAAGATATATTTTTATATGTGATTGTGTAGTTGTTGTCATTGAAATTCTAGAACGGAGGTTCTAACTAGCCAAGTGCGATAGGACAGAAATCTACAAAATAAAACATGCGAAATTAATTAAAATAATTGACTACAACTAGTCGAACCCTACTTGTGCCGGTCAACCGCTAGCGGTCAACGATAAAGGTGCGACAGTAGGGGTGAGACGTGAAACATTGGATTATGACATGGCTAAACGACCCGGTGTTACTACCAAATATCCTTTCGACTTTTTCGAAACCCAATTGAATAGAAGACAAAAAAGAACAAGAGAAAGAAGCTCCAGCAAGACCTCTCGAAGGAGTCGAAGGGATGCCCAGCCAAAGACTAAAAGTATCATAACCTTTCAAAAGGGTCAAAAGCACCCTTCCGCTTCAAGAGATCCCCTTTCACAACAGACGCTTCCGCATGCATAAAGACCTTTCGATTGAGTTAAAGCAACAACTTTCAAAGAAAAGGAATGACAATCCTTCATATGCATGCCAAACCCTTTGAAACAAAATTTTTCGCCTTCATTCAAACCACTCAGAAACACGCCTTGGTTAGAACAACCCTTTCGAAAGCAAAATCAAGCCTTTCGAACTGGTCGAAGCCCTTAATATCTAGGGAAGGTTCTGTATCAAGTCGCAAGCATAAGTTCAGAAGCTACTAACAGCATCAAAACCATCAGCATATCAACACCTTCAAAAACCCTGGAAACCACCTGTCGACAGAGTCGAAAGCTCCTACCTTCATTCCTTGTGACAACAAAGCAACATAAAAAGGAAAGGCATAACCACCCCTTTCGACGAAGACGGAGGCATTTGAACCCATTCGCAAATATTGCAGAGGGATGCACAAGTGTTAAAGGAGTCGGAATGTATCTAAAGCCACCTTTTGACTAGCTCAAAAGCACTGGGTCAAAAGGTGCTAACCCGCATGTTTGCGCCAAAATTGGTCACAAACCCCGAATATCGTGAAAGCACCAGTGTATGAACACAGATCAACAGTATTTTAACACAAATCTCAGATCCATACAAAATAGAGAATAACCACCCAAAAATAAAAAACAGAAACACAAGATTTATAGCGGTTCGGCTATCTCCAGCCTACGTCCACTTCGAAGAATAATCTTTTATTGATGTGCTTACTGGTTACAGTGAATTATAGCAGTAATTTTCGAGTACAACGATGAAATTTGAGTGCAATCGTGGTTTTGGCAGAGTCGCGACGTTGAATAGCCTAAAAGATCCCTTTTCTTTAGGCTCCAGGGTGCTATTTATAGGTGCTCCATGCAAATATCTGGCTCAAACTTCGGGAGACCTCTTTTGGCACGTGGGTGGGCCCACACGATCGATCCCATGGAGTTCCGACTCGATCCGTGAACGATACGAATGTAATTCGTATCGATTGAGATTTTGTCCAATGGAGTTAAAATTTGGCATGAACATTCTTTAGCTTGTACGTAAGCTCCTATGAAAATTTCATAGCATTTGGGCCTGTGGATTGTGAGTTATGATCGATGCAAAACCTTGCTTTTGGTAGGCTGCGCCATTCGTATCGATACATTTCGTATCGATCTGTTCGACTCGATCTCGAGCACGTGTATGCAAGATGATGTGGCGCGACATTCTTGGATAGATCCACTCCTCGCACCGAGTTGACCGAGTCTAACTCGTGCCCACTATCGGAACCTTGTTCGTATCGATCACCTCGTCTTGTTCGTATCGATGCTAGTGGTTTGTTCGTATCGACTGTGTTTTGTCTCGCTCGTATAAATTAACCGTGTTACTTCGTTCGTGTCGACCGACTACGTTGTTTTGTGTGTGTTTCGTATCGTTCTTTCGATCGATACAAAATGCTTGAAGTCCGATCGATACGAAATGCCTTTACGAAGTAAACGTTTGGGCGATCGATACGAACCGATCGTTAGGAAATTGTGTTTTGCTGATGGATACGTACCAAGGTCATCTTGATCGATACGAACTGCCGATAATTGGATGGACACGAATAAGGCTTCGCTGGATCGACACGAACACGATGGATGCGAGGTGAAGTCACTCTGATCGATATGAACTCGATGGGTTCGAACAGATCGACTCGATCATGGCTCTTTGATGGATACGAACAACGTACCTTCCTTAATTTGTATCGATCATATCTCGATCATACGAACTCCGATTGACCTGAAATTTGAAACGTTGGCTTTTACGGCTTTGCTTGTCTTTCCTTGTTGTTATCCCGCCTTTTGGCAAGGCCGTAATACCAAGGAATTGACTAGTAACCAGTGATGGTCCGTCCTAGAGATCAGTTATACATGGGCTCACTACGGATATCGATGAATTTTGTCCGAGTCTGGATCGAGCCAAAATTGGTAGGACATGGCAAGCTAAGCCATGAGAGCCAATGTTTCAAATCTCAAGTCAATCCGGGTTCGTATGCTCAAGTTATGAGCGATACAAGATTGGATGAAGGTCAATTACCAATCGACTCGCTCCTTCGACTCGCTCCTACGACTCGCTTCGCAACGACTAGGAGTGACAACTTCGACTCGCTTCGCTCAGAGGCCAACTTCGAGTCAACCTGGTTTGACTCACTCCACATCCCTCGGAGCTGCTCACTTCGAATCGCTCCAGTTCGAAATCATCGAAAGCACAACTTCGACTCGCTTCCCATTTCGACTCGCTCTCCCAGTGATAGCTTCAACTCGCTCGACCAGTTGTAGCTTCGACTCACTCGACCAACACTTGCTTCAACTCGCTCGACCACATGCTTACTTCGACTCGCTCGAAACAACGTCCAGGATAGAGTGAGAATCGAATGCCACGCCATCTAGTCGAAGGGAAGCGAGTCGAAACATGAAGTGAGTCGAAGGAAACAGCCTGCCGAGAACTCCATTTCGTATCGATCATATCTCCAAATCTACAAGTCCAAATGCTATGAAATTTTCACAGAAGACTACATGCATGCTAAAGAATGTACAGGCCAAATTTCGACTCCATTGGAAGAAATCTTGAGTGAGTCAAAATCTGCTCGTATCGACCATGGATCGGACCGAAACTTCACGGGCTTGGACAGGCTGGCCTGGTCACGTGCCAGAGTGGGTCTCCCGAGATCTGAGCGAAATACCAGCCTTCTACACTTATAAATAGACCCTCAAAGCCAACAGAAAAAGGGTTCTTCTTCCTCTTTGAGATCTCCAACGCCCTGACTCCGCCAGATCCAGATCTGAACTCAGTTGCTACTGCCACAAATGAAATTCACTGCTGCAAATCACAATTGACTGCTGTAAATCATTGAATTCACTTGTAAACACAAAAGAAAGATCAATAAATCAAACTACTTCATAGTGGACGTAGGCTATACGCCGAACCACTCTAAATTCTTGTGTCTCTTGCACTTTAATTATTCTCATTTATGAAATTTGGAGTTTTTGTTAAATAATTCCTCTTTTTTCATTTAATTTCTTCACTTTATCTCTTCAAAGACTTCCGAAGAGTGTTGTGCCCAATTTTGGTACAAACACTTTGGTGCTTTCACTGAGAAAAACCCAATTTTTGTCCCACTCTTTGGATCTCCTATCTATATTGGATTGCATAAATCTAAGAAGAAGATCCAGATCTAGAACTTCGAAGCCCTTCCACTCTACTCAGATTTACAATCAGATCTAGGAAAGGACTTCATCAATTCATTATGGTGAGCACACGTACCACCTCTACAGCTGCTGATCAGAGGGCGCGGGACCGACAAAATCCCACGCAGTCACCTCCCTCCAACCAAAATGCTGCAGGACCTTTAGATCCATCAGGTCCAATCACTAGACAAGAATTCCAGACATTGCTTCAGGAGTTGACCCAAAGTCGACAGCAGCTAGCGAAGCAGCTACGCGCCAACATGGAGTTGACTAACCAGCTAAATCGCCAAAGGAAAAGAAGATCTAGAAGAGACCAAGGTTCTCACTCCTCCACAGAGAGCTCAGCCTCCTCCGATGGCCAAACTAGATCCACACGTCCACGGTTGGATGGAAGCTACACCCAGGCCATGGGACACCAACCTGCTTCGAACCTTGGGCAACCAAGAGCTGGACCATCTGTTAGCCTTCATACAGAACCTACAACTCGGGGAAGAGCTGCTCCTTATCATGTTACCGGCAACATTACTACTACCACCACCGCTGGACGAGGAGGTGATGCTAGGAACCAAGCTGATCCTCATCATAGTCGACAGGAACAAACTCCTAAACCTTATGTCCCTGAGGATGTTGAACCAAGGAGGCGAGGCACGAACCGTCGACCGCGTCCGGTCCAGACTCGCACTGTGGAACCCGACCACACCTTGGCACAACATGCTCCAAGTGTCCAAACGACAGATATACCGACGATGATCCGCCAAATGATCCGTGAAAGTCAGAGTCTATCTAATGATGATTGGAGAATCTCCCGAAGTCATACCCCTTTCACCGATGATGTTTTATATGCTGAACCACCTCGACACTTCAGGATGCTAGCTTTGCCAGTTTATGAAGGGAGTTCTGACCCCAATCAACACGTCCTGAAATACGAATGGCTGATGAATGCTGCTAGAGCTGATGACGTAGTAAAGTGCCATAGTTTCCCCTTTTCCCTAGGGGGCATCGCTACCATGTGGTTCACTCGTTTGCCACAATGATCCATCTCTAACTTTGACCAGATGGCCACTAAGTTTGTCGATCAATTCTGTATGCATGTGGCGAGGCCGAAGGACGATAACACTCTGTCTAGTGTTACGCTAGCTCCCGGAGAAACGCTTAGACGTTACTTGGAGTGATTCTATGCCGCGTGTGCGGAAATAAGCAATCCCAACAATAACTCTATCCTGATGGCTCTAACTAAGGGGATTGATGCTGGTTCCAAGTTCGGAAGTTGGTTAGCTGGGAAACCACCTACGTCATTGGACCATTTCTATTCCAAGGCAGCCCAATTCCTGAGAAGGGAGGATGCGAGAAAGTCTAGGAAGCAGGATGACGCAGGACCCAACATCGAAGGTATCTAGAGTAACGTCGCTGTTAAACAGTCTGGAGATAGTTCTGGAAAAGTTCAGTTGAACGTCCAAAATAAACAGAATCAGTAGAGGGACGATAGAAATCAGAACAAAAAACGCGATCAGGATCATGGACCACGGCGTAGAGCTTCCATGTACGAAAACTACACTCCATTGAACACGTCATTGGAAAATGTGTACTTGCAAACCTACAATACCATGCAGTATAAGAAGCCTGCCCTGAAACCACCAACCGAAAGACAAATCCAAACAGGAAAGTTCTGTAGATTACATGAGAGTTATGGCCACAACACCAATGAGTGTCATCACTTACAAGACCTCATTGAAAAACTGATACGAGAGCGGAAGTTGGATGAGTATGTACGGGCGCCGCAATCCGGTGGTGCGGGCCCATCAAATCAGAATCGTGCACCGAATCAGGAAAGACAGGAAGAACCCGCTCGTGCAGACGGGAGGTTGATCATCAATACAATAAGTGGTGGTGCTCACCCAGCAGATCGAAGCTGGAAGGAAATGGAGTCGTATGCCAGTTCTATCAGGCATGCGGACTTCGAGTGTTGCAGTAGTTTTGATGAGGGGGCTCCGGCCAAGCAACAGAAAACAATGACGGATGACATCGTGTTCAGAAGCAGTGACGCAGATAAAATCAAAGCTCCCACTATCAACCCACTGGTCATCTCAGCACAAGTAGGTCCCGCTTGGATAAAAAGGATCTTAGTTGATAGTGGAAGCTCTGTGAATATCTTGTTCAAGTGAGCTTATGATCAAATGAAGATGGAAGCCGCAGACTTGAAGCCTTGTCAATCTCGAGTTCATGGTTTCAACGGAAGCACCACAATCCCCACTGAGATGGTGGAGCTGCCAGTAGAGTTGGGAGTTGGAGAGCGTCGGAGAGTACGGATGTTGCAGTTCATCGTTTTGGACATAGACTCCCCTTACAATGCTTTCTTGGGCCGACCGGCCCTCGCTGAATTCAGAATAGCCATTGCCCCATGGTGTTTGACCTTGAAATTTCCCACTGATTAGGGAATAGGAATCATCATGGAGATCAGGCCACTGCTAGAGCCTGCTATGTTGCTGAGCTACGGGAAGCACAGCGGAAGGAGAAGGGAAAGGACGTGGAGGAGTATCTCTGCATCCGTTTCGCCGACAATTGACAATTAACGCCCGGGCCCAGGCCCGAGCACCCCAGCCAATTCCTCAAGGACCTTGACCCGAGAGAAACTAAAGACGACGGAGAATCTAAAGAGAGTCAAGCATCCCCAGCCGAACTGACGATTGATGTCCCAATCGACAGTAACGATGATTCAAAAATAATAAAGATTGGATCTCAACTATGCCAGCAAACTCAAGAGGAATTGGTTGAATTTCTGCGGGCAAATCTTGATGTATTTTCTTAGACACATTCTGATATGTGTGGGATCTCGCCAGACATCGCGAGCCACACTCTGAACATTGACCCGCGGCATGTCCCGGTCAAACAAAAAAGGCGCGGTATGGATCAAGAGAGATCTGCCGCCCTTAAAGAGGAAGTAGAAAAGCTTGAAGCGAACGGATTCATTCGAGATGCGCTATATCCCAAATGGGTGTCAAATCCTGTGCTCGTTCGAAAGCCAAATGGGAAATGGAGAACATGTGTCGACTATTCCGATCTAAATAAAGCATGCCCCAAAGACAGTTTCCCGCTTCCTAGGATTGATCAGCTAGTGGATTCGACGGTTGGACATGAACTCTTATCCTTCATGGACGCGTATTCAGGCTACAATCAGATACCGATGCATTTACCCGATCAAGAACACACCAGCTTCGTGACAAATCTGGGACTTTACTATTACAAGGTTATGCCGTTCGGACTCAAGAACGCCGGAGCTACTTACCAACGGTTGGTCAATCGGATGTTCGCTAATCAAATCAGGAAGACAATGGAAGTATATGTAGACGACATGCTTGTGAAGTCACGACTCTCCACCGACCATGTAAAAGACTTGGAAACTATGTTCAACATACTTCGGGAATACAAGATGAAGCTCAACCCACTGAAATGTCACTTTGGAGTTGCATCCGGAAAGTTCCTTCGGTTCATCGTTAACGCCCGGGGAATCGAAGCCAATCCCGAAAAGATCTGGGCAATCAGAAATCTTGAAACTCCCAAAAATATAAAGCAAGTCCAGAGTCTTAATGGGAAGGTAGCAACATTGAGCAGGTTCATTTCAAAGTCCACTGACAAATGCATTCCTTTCTTCGATCTGATTCGAAAAGGGAAACGAAACTTTGAATGGACCACAGAGTGCGAGGGCGCTTTCCAAGCGCTAGTCCAACATCTGTCTACACCACCGATACTGTCAAAGCTTATTGATCATGAGAAGTTGTTCATATATCTGGCGATATCAGAAAACGCTATCAGCGCTGCATTAATCTGAGAAGAAGACAAGATATATAGGCCCGTATACTATGTCAGCAAACGATTGATTAGGGCTGAAAGAAATTATCCGAAGCTGGAAAAGTTGGCTTACTACCTTGTCATTGCATCAAGAAAACTCCGACCATACTTCCAGGCACATTCCATTATTGTTTACACCGACCAGCCGTTACGACAGGTCCTCTCGCGGCCTGAGACGTCTGGAAGGTTACTCAAGTGGAACATCGAACTAAGCCAGTTTGACCTTACTTACGCTCCGAGACGGACCATACAAGGACAAGTCCTAGCCGATTTCATAGCTGAATTTACCATCCCAGAGGACTTGCCCGAAGCTAGTGAATCCCTCGAGTACGTCTGGAAACTTTATACCGACGGAGCAACAAACGACCGGTATTCAGGCGCCGGTATTGTGCTTGAAACTCCCGAAGGTCGATCCATTTGTTATGCCTTAAAGTTCTACTTCCATGCAACTAATAATGAAGCTGAATATGAAGCCCTCCTAGCCAGCTTGAAACTTGCTAGAGATTTGAGAATTATCGCAGTGGAAATTTATTGTGATTCACAATTAGTTGTGTGTCAGGTACGAGGAGAATATCAAGCAAGAGATCGAAGGTTGGCTGCCTACTTAGCTCGAGTTAAGGAAGTATTAGACCATTTCGATTACTGCATCATCTATAGTATACCTCGAGAAAGCAACCAAAAGGCCGATTCGTTGGCGAAGCAAGCCAGCACAGGCAAAGCTCAACAAATCGTACTCGTTCCCGTAGAAACACTATCTTCCCCAAGTATTGACCGGGCGGAAACGAACCGGGTATGTGAAACCGTCCCCGAAAGGGATTCATGGATTACTCCACTCAGAAATTACATTGAGTACGGAACCCTGCCAGAGCACAGGAGTGAAAAAAGACAGGTGCTTCGAAAGGCATCAAGGCTTACCGTCCAAGATGGACTCATGTACAGAAGGGGGTACTCGGTTCCCCTACTCCGATGTATCGCTCACGATGAAATCAAACAAGTGCTACGCGATGTGCATGAGGGAGAATGTGGCGATCACACCGCGGGGCAAGCACTTTCCAAGAAAATACTTCGCTACGGATATTACTGGCCTACCGTGAATCGTGATGCGTTGGAATATGCGAAGAAATGTGATAGGTGCTAGAAAAATGCCTGAATTCCTAGAGCTCCTCCTACTGAGATAACGCAAATGGTCAGCCCATGGCCATTCGCAATGTGGGGCATCGACATCATCGGTGCTCTACCTCTGGCAAAAGGTGGTGCGAAGTACGCCATCATCGCAGTTGATTACTTTACAAAGTGGGCTGATGTCGAAGCTCTCGTTACCATTACAACGAAAAAAGTAATCAACTTTGTGGTTCGTAACATCATCTGTCGATTCAGTCTACCACGCACCATAATCACGGACAACGGAACCTAATTCGACAGTGCTGAATTCAAAGATTTCTGCAAGCGATTTCACATCCAAAAGAAATTCTCCGCAGTTGCACATCCTCAAGCAAACGGACAGGTCGAAGCAGTTAATAAAGTTATAAAATCAATCCTGAAGAAACGACTGGAAAAGGCCGGGGCAAGTGAGTTGATGAACTTCCTATGGCTCTATGGGCTTACCGAACAACCCACAAGACCGCGACCGGCCACACTCCGTTCTCTCTTTCTTACGGTTCAGAGGCCGTTATTCCAGTCGAGCTAGAAGTACCTTCTCATCGTGTGACATACTATGATCCAAAGACAAACGCTATATTACTTGCTGAATCTCTCGATCTACTAGATGAGAAGCGTGAGGAAGCTGACTTGAGGCGGCTGCGCATCGAAGTCGAGTCGCCTGATTGTACAACGCCAAGGTCCGTCCGCGAACCTTCGAGTTAGGTGATCTCGTCTTAAAAAGAATCAATCCTGTTCCTTCACATATGAAGCCAACATGGGAAGGACCGTATGTTATTGAACGAAGGCTCGGAGATGACACATTCAAGTTATCGACCATCGACGGTCTTACCCTGCCAAGAGCTTGGAACAACGAGAGCCTTCGCCGCTATTACACCTGACAGGATATCTTTATCCATTTAGTTTACTTTCCTTTTCTGTAGTTTGTTTATGCATTTCGAAATTAGAACTTGTAAAAAGGCAACTGACTTTGCCATACTTTCTTATTTCAGCAATAAAATGTAACCTCTTCGAGCCAGAGCTGTGATTTACTTGAAATACTTCATATTACCATCACTATGCACGGAGAGCTAAGTCTCATCGTACGGTGGGATTTATTCAAATAGAGAGTGGCTGCGGTCCAACCAATCACTCACTAAGTGAAACCCGAGCTCGGGGGCAAGCCATCACATCAAAGTCGAAAAAGGGATTGGTACACGACGATCCTTCCTCAACTCCGAACTCCCAGAGCGTGAGTTGGAGTATAAACATCAACTCCATATTCCCGGAGTGCGAAGTGGAGTATAAACATCCAACTCCGAATTCCCAAAGCGCAAACCGGAGTATAAACATCAACTCCATATTCCCGGAGTGCGAAGTGGAGTATAAACATCCAACTCCGAATTCCCAAAGCGCGAACCGGAGTATAAACATCAACTCCATATTCCCGGAGTGCGAAGTGGAGTATAAACATCCAACTCCGAACTCCGAAAGCGCGAACCGGAGTATAAACATCAGTTTCGAACTTTCCGAGAGCAAGTCGGAGCATAGACGTCAACTCTGGATTCCCAGAATGCAGAACGGAGCCTAAACACCAACTTCGAAGTTCCCAAAGCATGGATCGAAGTGTAATTGTCAACTCCAAACTCCCGGAGAGCGAGTCGGAGTACGAAAACCAATCCCAAGTCCCCAGACAGCGGGCATGTGATTGAAACTCAAGCCAGCATTACGAACCGCCAGTAAACAAATGAAGATCCCCGGAATGCGGATATGATCATCAGCGATCGGACAAGCGCGGATAAACCGCTCAATCCCCGTTTGCCTTAAACGTCCATCCAGCGGCACTAGACTCGGCATGTTAGGAGAAAAGAATAATCGTTGACTGATGTATTACAACATGGCACCAAGGCTGGGGGGCAAAACTTGAGCATCAAACCGTTGACTGACGCAATACGACGTCAAAGTTTGACTCGTTCCCGGTCACAAATCATGTCCACAATATCCGAACTTGGCGAACAGGAACAAACTTCATTTGGAAGCTGAAACTTCACAAGTACGGTCCAGACACTGAGACACTTTGAAAAATACACACTGACAAAAAAGAAGTCAAAAAAGAAAGGTTTCATTTCTATCGATTATAGAAGAAGTTCGTATACAAGTTTCCAAAAAATTCCTACCGCAGGGGCCGAACCCGCATCTATACACGGCTAACAAAATGCAAATCAAAATGCACCGGAAGAGCATGCCTAATCTTTCTTTTTCCTTAGCTTCCTCCTCGATGTGGACCCGTTGGAACCATCGCCAGTCTTCCACTTCTAGCCTTGGTTTTTCGGTGGTTGGTCTTCAGACGAGGGCATTATGTCGACGTCCTCCTCCGAACTCGTGTGAATAAGAATGCTCCCTACGAGCGGAGTCGGAGGAACGGGATCAATTACAGAAGGCGGGATGGGCAGGCTGGTGAGAAATACAAAACCACCAGGAGACATCATTCCGAGCGGGGTAGGTCCCGATGCTGCCATCCCACCTCCAAAGCTGACGCCATAACCAGCTGCTACCAGTTCAGCGTCAATCTGAGAAAACATCTCCTCTTCGGTTACTGCTTGAGCCCCGCTGGGGGCATCAGCGGTCGGCATTGAATAGCTTGCAGCAGGATCAGTTCCACTCATAACAGATGGCAAGTCAGCACGAGGATCGTCGTGGCAGCCGAAAAGTTCATCCATTAGTTGTTCATTAAACACAGTGTGCTCCTCTACATATCATCAATCGGGGCAGCTGTTCTCACGGTGGTTGCTTCGGTCATGATAGCCTCCTACGTCTGATATAATCCTTAAGTAGCAGGAGGCATGTGCGGCGCAACGTCAATCACTGGACAAAGAATAAAAGAATTGTTAGAACATAAACTCGATCGAAGACTTCGACTCATGAGAGGCATGTGGAATGTTCAAAGTACCTTCCTCAGTTTGGCTTATAAGCGACGGAGCGGCTTCAGTCGCTTGCGCTGTAATCGGAGACATCTGCGGCTGATCCGGGTTATAGGCAGGAACAGCTTGAGGACCAACTGCAGTCAAAGGTTCAGGCTGGGTTGACATCAGAAGATCCAGACTTGCATCGTGATGTCCAACCCCGGAGCCTTCTCCTGCTTCCAAGTGCTGGGTGCCGAGCCTTTCCTTCTCATGAGAGATCATTGAATCATGGAGAATCTTCTTTTTGTCATCAGTTAACAGGCGATTCTCGAGCTCAAATTCATCTACAGATTCACCTGAGTGCGCCACTTTCTCTTCTTCGGCCAGTCGGCCCCAAGCACTGTGGAGATGCGTAGAATAATCATCGAGCCAGGCCAGACCCCTGTGCCTCAGCACATTAGCATTATAAACAACAAGGAGGTCTTCAATGTCGGCCTCTAGCCTGGACTCGGCCGATTTCACCCTTTCCTCGACCTCAGTCTCCACTTTCCAGACTTTGGCCACCGCCGCATCCCGTTCTCCCCTGAGCAGAACAGCCTGATCGCACGCCTCCTGGGCTGCGTTGTTCACGTCATCTTTTTCCTTGACAAAGCTGGCGAATTTGGCTTTTAGTTCGTTAAGCTCCTTGACCGCCGCATCCCTCTCGGCGATGACTTTGGTATTCCGGTGGCCCATCTCCTCCACCAGGGCAACGTGTGTCTGCCCCAACCTCTCCATCCCCGCCTTCGCTTCATCGGCCTTCTTGATGGCCTCAATCTCAGATTTCCGAGAAGACTCGGACTCGGAAGAGAGCACTTGAATAATATGATCCCTTTTCGCAAGCTCAGTCTCCATCTTCTCGATCTCTTTTGCCCGCTCGAAGGCCACTTTAAAAGCTTTTTCGGCAGCCTTCGCCCACTCTCGATATTGGGTGTAGATGTTGTGGACATAGTCATGCATCGTGCCTTCCACCCTTGATGGAATTCTCTACAAGTGGGGAGGGAAAACATAACCGTCGAGGCAAATGTTAGGAAAATCCTTCTTCATTTGAGCCAACTTAAGGGCCCGCTCTCCGGTGGGATCAACGGGGACCTGCTCTGTAACCACGGAAGATGTAGTCTCGACTCTTTGAAGATGAGTCTCAAATCTGGAAGAGTGAGAAGAAGGCCTGTGACGAGAAGGCTCTGACGGCGGTGGAACATGAGCAGGAGGTCGAGATGGAAGCCTAGGAGGAGGAGAACGTGATCTAGACCGATGTCGGTACTCTCTATCCCCGTCACGCCCATACCTATCCTAACTAGAGTGCTCACGATCACGATCCCAGTCAGAATCCCTCCTACGGGAATCGTAATAACCAGAAGCCTTTCGGGTTGAGCGAAGACTATTCAGCATTGATCCTCTTCCAAACATAGTACCTAAAAATGAGAAGCGAAGAAAGCGTTAGCAACTTCCTAAGTTGGACGAAGTACAGTTGTGAATCATGTAGTGTAGTGAAGTGTATGCATGTGCAATCCCCCGACCAACCAGAAATGTTGGCCGCACTCGTAGCAAGCGACCCGCTTGGTTCAAAAGCACTATCAAGCCCTTCCATCCCAACATCGTGTGAAGACGACACGAAATCTGGGATCGGGATATCATCAAGCCCTGCAAACGGACTCTCCACTTGCGGGGGAGGAGCCTCTGAAATTCTAATCCCATGGTAAGGTAAAGACACGACCACGGATTTAAATCTCTTAGATTTAGGGCATTTGTAAGCAGCGGCCTTGCCTTTTCTTTTTCCTCCGGAATCCTGAACATCGGAAGGAGGCACGGCCAGGAGCTCAGTATCGGTGGGCATTCTTTCTGGATCAACTTCTTCGGTGATCGAAACTGCAGGCGCTTTGCGCTTCACGCGTTTCTTCAGGGCCACCCTATGTATCACATCCAGGTGTATGCTCTGTCTTCGTTCTATCAGCCCGACAGCCCTCAAATTCCTATCGGTCAGGACAAAGTCTATGTGCCTCTCTTCGCCCGGAAACGCTTGAAGAATCCGAACAAGCTCTTTGAAGTACTCACCATCGGGGCCAGAGATTGCGGCTATAAGAAAGGAAAAGTATGTCAGTTCTTGGAGTCAGTCACTAACATCTCAGTAAATCATGAGGGGATGGCGACACTTACGTCTATCTAACCATCGCCTAACAAATCCAAGAGGGCACCGAACGTAGAACCATTCGGATTTGTAATAACTTAGCCTCCCCCAGGAACCTAGCACAATGTGACAGATTCTGACTGCCTCCAGGAAGGTAAAAGAGGGGCTATCTCCATGGGTGTTGACGTTGAATAAATATCTAATTTCGATCGGCTACGGCGGTTGAAAGAGGATCTCCATAAACAGGATGAAGGTGCTGTTTAGGAAGGCATACCCGTTATGGTGTAGCTGAGACGGGGCTATACCAAGAAACGATAACGTCTCCCTTATATAGTCATTAAAGGGAGGAAGTGTCCCCGCCGTGCAGGCATGACGGTTAAAAGCAATAAACCTCTCCGGGGGATTGTGTGGCCTGTCGGTTGGTCCAGGAAGTAGCACGTCGTCAAGTGAAAAACTGTGCCTCAAGCTGATCCGGCCTAGCATGTCTTCAGAAATACCCGACGGCACGGAATCTGATGGGTTGAGTATAAACCGAGCCCCTTGACGCTCGTCCGGAGCTATCTCAATAACTTCGGCTTCTATAACCAGTATCTCTATGGTTGGAGGAATAGAACTTGGATTTTCTGGCTGCTGGGAACTTGAAGGATCCATAACCAGCTAGCTTATAAAAAATCATTGTTAAACTGACAAATAACACTCGTGCATCCCCCAGTGTAAAGTGTGTGAGCGTGTTGTGCAGTGCAGTACTGTATATTATTTGGAAAGATCAACTGGATTAAGGAAAACGTGTAACGAACGAGTCTTCGGGATTCAGTCAGAAGGACCGTCATCGCTGACCGTCACAACCGTGCCATCCAGTTATTAACTATCACTCCGAATCGAAGTTTGGTGTTATTTTTATAAGTTGCAGTTTCATCGACGAGCTTCGATAGGGAGTCAGATGTGCAGTGAAACGGTTAAGTCCAAGTATGCCAATTTGAAGCTCGTCGGAGGCAGTTGTTCGAGTGTGTAAAAAATTTAGAGTTTTTTAATGATCAAATTTGTATTGCTCACGAGAGCCAGGTTCGCATCGATAAATTACAGTCATGTGCGTTTGCGTTATACTCGGTCAGAAGGATGGAGTGCAAGTTCGACTCGTTCCAGAGCCACCTCCTTCGACTCCATCCAAAAGTCATGCATTTCGACTCGCTACGAAGTAATGCATTTCGACTCGCTCCGAAGTCACGTATTTCGACACGCTCCGAAGTCATGCATTTCGACTCGCTCCGAAGCAGCCACTTCGACTCGCTCCGAAGTCACGCATTTCGACTCGCTTCGAAGCAGCCACTTCGACTCGCTCCGAAGTCACGCATTTCGACTCGCTCCGAAGCAGCCACTTCGACTCGCTCCGAAGTCAGGCATTTCGACTCGAACCCAAGGCCACCCACTTCGACTCGATCGAAAGCCACCATTTTGAGTCGATCAGACACAACCCCTTGGTATCGATCAATAGATTCAAAGCATTCGACTCAATGCGAAGCTCCACCATCGATCGACACGAAGGCCTCCGCCTCATCATCGCGAAACCACTGCTCCAGATCGACACGAGGCTAAGGCCTAGAACTCTTCGATCGATCACGAATCTAATCGATTTAGTGTTAAGAATCGAGTCTCCTCGGTTACGAGATGTTTTCACTCAAAGGATTACCTCAATTTGTTAATTGGTTCGAGTAATTGAAGATGTAAATCAGTTCAAAGGCAAGAGTATTCTTTCTTCTTTTCTTTCTCTAAGTCGTAGAGCGATACGAAGGCAAGAAAAATAAAGATGAAAAGGAAAAAGTGAAAAAATCAGCTAAGTGCCAGGTATTTATATGGACTCGAAAGTTAGGGGAATAACCGATTCGAATTCTAGTGGGGTCGAACACATGCTTCGACTCCCTCTTCAACGCACTGATGCAGAGATCCGTTTCGTGTCGCTCCTTCGACTCCATTCCCGTGACCAGTTCGAATCCCTCCTGTAGCAATGAAAGACTTCACTTCGACTCCGTCTTCTCTTCGACTTGCTCCCTTGTCTCCAGTGCGTTTTCGACTCCCTTCCCAGTGCAGCGAAACAAGCAGTTCGAATCCATCGAGGAAGCGCCTTTCGACTCGCTCCATTTCGACTCGCTCCATTTCGACTCGCTCGGGTCACGTCCATCATCGAGTCGAACAAGCGCTTCGAGAGGATCATTACGAAGGAACATTTGAAACCAACCGTCAAGCGCTGTTGCAATGAATTTCACATCGGTTCAGGAGAGAATCTATACGGAATTCGGAAAACAATAAACTGACAATGACTCGAGAACATACATGTTTGTACCAAAAATGGGCACAACACTCTTCAGAAGTCTTTGAAGAGATAAACGCGAAGAATGAGAATTAAAACTGTGTATTATCTAACAAAAACTCCAAATAACAGAAAGGTAAAGTGCAAAGACAAGCGATTTAGAGTGGTTCGGCTTTGTAGCCTACGTCCACTATGAAGTTTGATGATTTTATTGCTCGACGCTCGAAGATTACAACTTCTTATAACGCAGTACAACTGGTTTTGTGAGCTAAGTATCAATTTAAGACAACCGTGGTGATTCTGAGCAAATCTGGCAGAATCTGGGCGCTCTTTTTCTCTTAGAATTCTCTGACCCCTTTTCTGAATGACCAGGGGCTCTATTTATAGGTGTAGGAGGCTGATATTTCGCCTAAATTGAGGGGAGACCAGTTATGGCACGTGAGGGGGCCCACATGCCCACTCTTTGGAAATCCGGGCCCACTTTAGGATCGATTCGACCCTTGCTTCGAATCGATCAAGTTTTGCTCCGATTGAGGTGAAATTTGGCATGAACATTCCTTAGGTTGCCAGTAAGCTACTGCGAAAATTTTATAGCATTTGGACTTGTAGATCTCGATATATGATCGATGCAAGTTGGCGTTTCTTGGTAGGCTGGTTCATTCGAATCGATACGATCGAATCGATTACTTCGAATCGATCATGGCACCTGACTCTGTGATGACGTGGAGCGGAACTTTAGCTTTGATCCGCTTTCTTCTCCTATTTGATCGAGTCGTCCTGGAGACTCTACCACCTTGACTCGATGGGTTCGAAGCAAGGCATAAGGATGGATTCGAAGGAAGGCATACTGATGGATTCGAAGCAAGGCACATTGATGGATACGAAGCAAGGCATACTGATGGATTCGAAGGACTTTAACTTGATGGATACGAAACATGCAAGCGTGAGGCTAACTCCTTCTGCCGATGGATATGAACACTATGGGTTCGTATGTTGGCTACATTGATGGATACGAAGCAAGGTAACCAGATGGATACGAATTGCTCTGCCCAGATGGATTCGAAGAGAGGTTTCCATGATGGATACGAAGCATGGCCTTTCCCTTCAACTTGCATCCATCATAACTTGAGCATATGAACTCAGATTGACTTGAAACTTGGAACGTTGGCTCTCTTTGCTTTTCTAGTCATGTCTTATCAATTATAGCTCAATCTGGTCTCGGACAAAATTCATCGATATCCAGGGTGGACCTATGTGCACTAGATGTCCATAACGAGCGACTCTAGGTTTCTGATCAATTCCTTGGTATCTCGGCCTTGCCAAAAGGCGGGATAACATTTGCCCCCCAAAGTACGTCTTGTGTGAACATGACGTGCTTTGAAATGCTGCATCCTTCATTCTGAAAAAGTTCTATCTGATTCGTTGAGTAGTTGCTATCTTTTCGTCAAAAGATGTAACCTTCGATTGATTTCCAATAATATAAATGTTGATTTGTTGACTGCCAACTATTATGTAGTGCATTATTGTAACTGAGTGTCGAGTGATAGTGATTTGTTGTTCAATGTACGTATGTTAACCTGGCTCCCGTTAATGCTTGCATGTTCACGAGTCGTTGCCAAGTTCTTTAGCTTTTGTTTGGATTGAGTTTCATATCGATCCTCTCCTGGATCGAAATGAAATTCAAGTTGTAACAACGTTCGATGGTTGTTTTTGAATGCTCCTTCGTAATGATCCTCTCCTGAATCGATGTGAAGGGTTGGAATGTATGCTTCGTATCGGTGGATACGTAATATTGGATCTCGGATCGATGGATACAAAAGTAATGCTTTGTATCGACGGAGTCAAACGATCCAGACATAATCATGCAGTGATGCTTCATGGAGGATATGACATTCCTTATTCGTTTATTCAATAAGAATCCTCGATTGGGGATAATCTTCGATAGGAGTCATCCATGACTTTTCTCCTATATCCATCTCTAAGATCCAGTTGATCATCATATGTCAATGCTTGGAATAATAAGCATTTCAATTGGGATAAAGTCTTTTTGTCGCGCATCCCCGGAACTGGCTAGCTTGGCCAATGACTTAGTTTTTTCATTTTGTCCTCCGAGGATGTGTGTAATGGTGTAATAGTCGAAGTCGACTAGTAGCTTTTGGACCTAGCTAGGATGAGGAGCAAGATGTTGCCCCCTAGTTGAATAATATTCCCTGACTCGGTATACTACTAACCAATAATCACATAATATATGCAAAGTTTCCACTCCTAGTTTTCTTGTAAGTTTGAGCACCAAGGCTTCATACTTAACTTCGTTATTTGTTGCAGGGAAGTTGAGTTTGAGGGCGTGGCAGATCGATCGTTCCTCAGTAGTCATTAACGCAACTTCGACATTAAAAAAGCCGATTATTGGAAGTTCCATCTGTGTACGTCCTCCATCGGTTGGACGGTTCGCCACTGTTCTTCGGATAGTCGTCTGATGTGGTGGATTCAGATATGAATTATGCTAATGTTTGATCATGGAGAGCTCTCCGAGGGAGATATGTGAAATCAAATTGGCTTAGCTCGATATCCCATTCAAGTATCCTTTCAGACATCTAAGGTTCCCATTGGATCTAGCGTTCTCAAGTTTGAATCCAAAGAATGAAGTATAGTACTATAGGTCCGGATCTGTGATGAAATAGTTGTATTCTTGGTCTAGGACATGTTTCAGTATCTGATTGCATCTAGAGTTTGCATCCATGGATGAGAGTAATTCATGTCTGATGGTTAAGTCTATTAGTTGGTTGATCATTGGATGTGGAAGCTATGCTTTGCCATGCCTCGTGCAAATCTGGGTAGTCGGTGTATGTTCGCCACTCTCCTTTTGTTTCTCTCATAAGCAAAGGATTGAATACTCATTTTGGGTAGAGGACATCGCGGATAAACCTATTGGTTTTGTGTAGATTCGCCTCCTCCTTAAGTGTAGCAGATCTTTCTGGATCCATGTTGCTTTGTTTTTATTCACCGAGACATGCATCGGGTTGGTACTTAATGCAGGGTTCTTAATGGTGGGTGAGAGTCCATATATACACATGAGATTGAGTCCAGGCGAACATATCAAATTCACTAGAAACAATGCAGTCGACTCTTGCATCATCATTGCGCAGAGTTGTGATCTGATCTACAATACTCAAGATGGGTTGCAGGCACTTCATGTGCTTATTTGCAATGGTAAATGGTTAGCCCTATAGGGACATTGAATCAAAGGTTTAGTAGAGTTTAGCCTTGTATCGTGTGCTGCTGCATAACTGGCTCCAGCTATGAGTTTGAATCTACATGTGTTTCCTAAGCAATGCATTTTCCATTCAATGTACTCGCGATCCATTGCTCATCGGATGGGTCAGAATGATGATCAGTTGCCCATAAGTCTGGGTGTCAATATGATGATTCTATCTCTAAGCATCCTTTCGGTCATAACTTCAAGTTTTATGAATACTAGGCACAAGCTACAGGATTGAATAGTCGTATCCATATCTTGGATGACCACATTCATGCCCCCAGTCTTGGGTCGATGGATGTACTGTGCGAATGATCAAGCCTTGCTTCTATTGTGTTTATACTGTAGTCCAAGCTGTAAGAGCGAGAGTTGTTTGATGAACGATCAAATTATTTTCATCTTATTTCTCGTTCGTGCCCCCAAGTCAGAGGAATATCTCGATAAGTGGCAAGGTAGATAATGTTTGCTTCAATTTCGCATTCTATCCCGTTGAACCATGGTATAAAGTTAACCGATGGAAGGTCGAGTCATGCCTTATCCTGCATTGTGTCCTAGTTCTTTCCTCTAGGCAGAATACTTCGTTGCCTCGTCGACATTCACTTTGCCGCTTATGTCGTCATGCTCTGGGCAAAAACTGAAGAGTGAATCGTCCAGTAAGGTCCAATATAGGATTGATGCTTATACTACAGCTCATACTCTGGGAGTTTGGAGTCAGTTGTTTATATTTCGGTTCACACTCTGGGATCTCGGAGTTGTTTATACTCCAGCTCGCGCTCTCGGAGTCTGGAGTTTGTTGATGTTTATACTCTGGTTCGCACTCTGGGATCTCGGAGTTAGTTAATGTTTATACTCCAGTTCGCACTCTGGGAATCTGGAGTTAGTATTTATACTCCGACTCGCACTCTGGTAGTTCGGAGTTGATGTATGTTTAGACTCCGTCTCGCACTCTGGGAGTACGGAGTTAAGGAATGTTTATACTCCGTCTCGCACTCTGGGAGTACGGAGTTAAGGAATGTTTATACTCCGTCTCGCACTCTGGGAGTACGGAGTTTAAGGAATGTTTATACTCCGTCTCGCACTCTTCGGAGTACGGAGTTGATGTATGTTTATACTCCATCTCGCACTCTGGGAGTACGGAGTTAAGGAATGTTTATACTCCGTCTCGCGCTCTTCGGAGTACGGAGTTGATGAATGTTTATACTCCGTCTCGCACTCTGGGAGTACGGAGTTAAGGAATGTTTTTACTCCGTCTCGCGCTCTTCGGAGTACAGAGTTGATGTATGTTTATACTCCATCTCGCACTCTGGGAGTACGGAGTTAAGGAATGTTTATACTCCGTCTCGCGCTCTTTGGAGTACGGAGTTGATGTATGTTTATACTCCGTCTCGCACTCTGGGAGTACGGAGTTAAGGAATGTTTATACTCCGTCTCGCGCTCTTCGGAGTACGGAGTTGATGTATGTTTATACTCCGTCTCGCACTCTGGGAGTACGGAGTTAAGGAATGTTTATACTCCGTCTCGCGCTCTTCGGAGTACGTAGTTGATGTATGTTTATACTCCGTCTCGCACTCTGGGAGTACGGAGTTAAGGAATGTTTATACTCCGCCTCGCACTCTGGGAGTACGGAGTCAAGGAATGTTTATACTCCGCCTCGCACTCTGGGAGTACGGATTTAATTGAGGGATTGTCGTGTATCGACCCATTTCTAGCCTTGATGTGATGGCTTGTCCCTGAGCTCGGTGTTTGACTTAGCGAGTGTTCGGTGGGATCCCGATTAACTTCCACTTATAGGCCCCTCAACGAAGGATGATATTTAGAGTATAGACGGTTGGATCACGTCCATGTTCATTTGAATTCCACTTTTTCTAAGCCTAAGGAGTAAGATTAGTGTTCTGGCAAGCTTTGTGCTCGAGCATAGGAAAGGATGGTCGAACTACATCCACTTTGAGTTGTATATTTTCCCTTAAGTCAGGTGCAAGTAATGGAGAGCAGTCAGTCGAGTCACATCCAATTTATACTTTGCATTCTTTCGATCGAGCTAAGGAAGAGAGTTGAAATGACAGCTCATGATGGTTAGTGAGTAGACAATCAGTCGTTGATGACTTTAAATTGAGGGTTGGACCTTTAAACATGTGTTCCCTCAAATAATCCCAAATGTCTAATGTAGGATTGGATGCATGGATGGTGACATCACGTCCAACCTTGATGTGATTCCGATTTCATCGGGCATCAGAAGAAGCATAAGTATTTTGGCAAGCTTCAAGTACGAGATGGAGAAGGCATTGTTGGGACATATAACTCCAAGTCTTTCTTACATCTCCAAATTAAATTGCATAGGCGGATGAGTGGATGGTCGGTTGCATCCACTTTGTACTAAAGTCCTGACCTTGTCGGTCGCTTCCGCTTTGATGCCTTGCCCCCAGTCAGGGGCATATAGTAGCCGATGAGTAGTCGAATCATGCTCATCAGGATGATACCTCAATGATTTGATCATGGTCCGCGGATGTTGTTTTGCACCCAATCTTAAGTACTCGGTTACCTGCATCATTTGCAAGTAGTTTAATTCAAGTAGGTTATATTTCGTAACGTGAATGAAATTGAATTAGAAATAATTCAAAAGAGATCAGATCAAATCTCATTGATAAGTGAGGCAGCGTCATATGCTCGATATTGCATTTCATTCCAGCCCTTCTCAGTTGGAAGTCTAACGCAAATGGTTCAATTTGATCAAAGTCCTTGATCGATAAGGGTCGGATGTCCCCGGTCCTTCGTTTTATGGGGCTTGCTCATATCGTCGGAGCTATCCTTCCCAGGGAAGCCTTATGGCGTTGGCGTTCAAGGTAGCCATTTAGAGAAGAGGAGTTTTCCGATCTATAGTATGGAGTAGGTCCCCTCCTTATCTTGCTATGTTGATCCTTCATCTGATTTATCAACTCAAAAATGGCCTAGACATGTTGGTGTAATTGTCGGCGGCGATCCGCCAGTTCTCTTGTTAAAGTCTAACCGTGATCGACGGTCTTCTTTGAGGAATGAGGGAAGACATCTGCGTTTGATGGCACTCGTCACCCTTGGTAGTGTCGAGGGTCATATTTCCTCAATAAACTGACATAGTTAACATGTTGAATTTTCATTAGAAGTTCTGCATGTAGGATGGTTTCAACGGATAGGTCATGACTGGGAAAGATTCTCCAATCGACATTATGATCAGGTCCATTTTATTGCCAAGGGGTCTTGTAACCCTGGTGAATGATGTATGCATGATTGTCCAACGTTTGAGTGGTTGGTAATGCCGATTGGACGGTGAGTTGGTTAAAATGGGCTAATAGATTGGTGTTTATCCCAAACTTTCATCCAGATAGGAGACCTATATAGGGTATTAAGGAAGTCCTCTTGAGGTTGTATGTAATGCTTTTAGTTATGTAGACGTGGAATGATTAAGATGCGGGCGTTTGAAGATGGTTCAGCGGTGACTAGCTATGTTTTGGGTTGGCAGAGTAGACAATGTCGGAGAGTCGTCATATTAGCCATCGTACCGTAGTTGTCGATTCAGGAGTTTAAAAGCTGGTCCATTGAAGGAAGTAGCATTCCGCCCATTCCTTGATAGCAACTCAATGTTTGCTGTTGTGATCTCTTATGTCTTGTTCAGTCATGGAACAATTAGAAGCACGGATGGAATGTTCCTTCACTAAATTGGTGATTGAATTCACTATGCGGGTGCCCTGCGCTGCGGCTAGGGTTCGGGGGGTTTCCCCCAAAATTTTTTTTAGCCTCTTTTTAGGAAATTTTGGTCATACCCGATTTTTTTTTTTTTTAAATTTCGTATCGTTCCACCCTTGTTCGTATCCATCAAGCAAACTGAAAAAGTCCTTCTTCGTATCATTCTTGTTCGAATCCATCAAATGCGCTCGTCTTCGTATCGATACGAAGTGCGCATGGCTAGATCGATACGAAAGTGGTATCTGTCTATCGATACGAATTAGATGCAGATGGATGGATACGAACTGCATGTGAGTATCGATACGAATTGGAGGCAGATGGATGGATACGAAGTACTTGTGAGTATCGATACGAATTGGAGGCAGATGGATGGATACGAAGTACCTGTGAGTATCGATACGAATTAGAGGCAGATGGATGGATACGAAGTATTGCTTCCTGATGGATACGAAGTGCAGCTTCCATCTCATGGATACGAAGTAGAGCATCCATCTCATGGATACGAAGTATAGCCTCCATCTCATGGATACGAAGTAGAGCCTTCATCTCATGGATACGAAGTACAGCATCCATCTCATGGATACGAAGTAGAGCCTCCATCTCATGGATATGAAGTACAGCATCCATCTCATGGATACGAAGTAGAGCCTCCATCTCATGGATACGAAGTACAACATCCATCTCATGGATACGAAGTAGAGCATCCATCTCATGGATACGAAGTACAGCCTCCATCTCATGGATACGAAGTACAGCCTCTATCTCATGGATACGAAGTACATCATCCATCTCATGGATACGAAGATTATTGATACGAAAAACAACATATTTTCATGGATTCGAAGACATGGATACGAAAATCACCATATTTTCATGGATTCGAAGACATGGATACGAAAATCACCATATTTTCATGGATACGAAAAATTGCATTTTTTCTGGATTCGAAAATATGGGTATGGAATTCATGATGAATGTAGTTCCTCTTAGATCTGGAGCAATCTGAATAGAATAGAAGAAACCACTGAATGGCAGATCTGGATCTCCTCCTTAGATTTTTGCAATCCAACGACGGTAGTAGATCCAACGAGCAGGAGAAAAAACTTGGTTTTTTCTCAGTGAAAGCACCAAAGTGTTTGCACCAAAAATGGGAACAACACTCTTCGGAAGTCTTTGAAGAGATAAACGCGAAGAATGAGAATTAAAACTGTGGATTATCTAACAAAAACTCCAAATAACAGAAAGGTAAAGTGCAAAGACAAGCGATTTAGAGTGGTTCGGCTTTGTAGCCTACGTCCACTATGAAGTTTGATGATTTTATTGCTCGACGCTTGAAGATTACAACTTCTTATAACGCAGTACAACTGGTTTTGTGAGCTAAGTCTCAATTTAAGACAACCGTGGTGATTCTGAGCAAATCTGGCAGAATCTGGGCGCTCTTTTTCTCTTAGAATTCTCTGACCCCTTTTCTGAATGACCAGGGGCTCTATTTATAGGTGTAGGAGGCTGATATTTCGCCTAAATTGAGGGGAGACCAATTCTGGCACGTGAGGAGGCCCACATGCCCGCTCTTTGGAAATCCGGGCCCACTTTAGGATCGATTCGACCCTTGCTTCGAATCGATCAAGTTTTGCTCCGATTGAGGTGAAATTTGGCATGAACATTCCTTAGGTTGCCAGTAAGCTACTGTGAAAATTTCATAGCATTTGGACTTGTAGATCTCGAGATATGATCGATGCAAGTTGGCGTTTCTTGGTAGGCTGGTTCATTCGAATCGATACGATCGAATCGATTACTTCGAATCGATCATGGCACCTGACTCTGTGATGACGTGGAGCGGAACTTTAGCTTTGATTCGCTTTCTTCTCCTATTTGATCGAGTCGTCCTGGAGACTCTGCCACCTTGACTCGATGGGTTCGAAGCAAGGCATAAGGATGGATTCGAAGGAAGGCATACTGATGGATTCGAAGCAAGGCACATTGATGGATACGAAGCAAGGCATACTGATGGATTCGAAGGACTTTAACTTGATGGATATGAAACATGCAAGCGTGAGGCTAACTCCTTCTGCCGATGGATACGAACACTATGGGTTCGTATGCTGGCTACATTGATGGATACGAAGCAAGGTAACCAGATGGATACGAATTGCTCTGCCCAGATGGATTCGAAGAGAGGTTTCCATGATGGATACGAAGCATGGCATTTCCCTTCAACTTGCATCCATCATAACTTGAGCATATGAACTCGGATTGACTTGAAACTTGGAATGTTGGCTCTCTTTGCTTTTCTAGTCATGTCTTATCAATTATAGCTCAATCTGGTCTCGGACAAAATTCATCGATATCCAGGGTGGACCTATGTGCACTAGATGTCCATAACGAGCGACTCTAGGTTTCTGATCAATTCCTTGGTATCTCGGCCTTGCCAAAAGGCGGAATAACAATACAAACGTCAGCGGGAGTTAGATTAACATATATGCATAAATGTCGGACTAATATTCAATGTTCCAGATTTTCAGGAATCAGAAATTAATCTAATAACGATCACAACAGCAAACGGGTAACCACTAGCATACAACAATCAGTTGCAACAAGGCATGGTATAGTAGTCGATAGCTTACATTATCAAGAAGAACAGTCAAAGCTCACAGCTCTCGTCGACAAGACGATGACTATCCAGAGTAGAGATGGCAGTATTACAAAGCACGTCATGTTCCCACAAGACGTACTTTGGGGGGAAAATGTTATCCCACCTTTTGCAAAGGCCGTAACGCCAAGGAATTGACTAGTAACCGGTGATGGTCCGTCATAGAGATCAGTTATACATGGGCTCACTACGGATATCGATGAATTTTGTCCGAGTCTGGATCGAGCCAAAATTGGTAGGACATGGCAAGCTAAGCCATGAGAGCCAACGTTTCAAATCTCAAGTCAATCCGGGTTTGTATGCTCAAGTTATGAGCGATACAAAATTGGATGAAGGTCAATTACCAATCGACTCGCTCCTACGACTCGCTTCGCAACGACCATGAGTGACAACTTCGACTCGCTTCACTCAGAGGCCAACTTCGAGTCAACCTGGTTCGACTCACTCCACATCCCTCGGAGCTGCTCACTTCGACTCGCTCCAGTTCGAAAGCATCGAAAGCACAACTTTGACTCGCTTCCCATTTCGACTCGCTCTCCTAGTGATAGCTTCGACTCGCTCTCCCAGTGATAGCTTCTACTCACTCTCCCAGTGATAGCTTCGACTCGCTCGACCAGTATTGGCTTCGACTCGCTCGACCAACACTTGCTTCGACTCGCTCGACCACATGCTTACTTAGACTCGCTCGAAGCAACGTCCAGGACAGAGTGAGAATCGAATGCCACGGCATCGAGTCGAAGGGAAGCGAGTCGAAACAGGAAGCGAGTCGAAGGAAACAGCCTACCGAGAACTCCATTTCGTATCAATCATATCTCCCAATCTACAAGTCCAAATGCTATGAAATTTTTACAGAAGACTACATGCATGCTAAAGAATGTACACGCCAAATTTCGACTCCATTGGATGAAATCTCGAGCGAGTCGAAATCTGCTCGTATCGATCACGGATCGGACCAAAACTTCACGGGCTTGGGCATGCGGGCCTGGTCACGTGCCAGAGAGGGTCTCCCGAGATCTAAGCGAAATACCAGCCTCCTACACCTATAAATAGACCCACAAAGCCAACAGAAAAAGGGTTCTTCTTCCTCTTTGAGATCTCCAATGCCCGGACTCCGCCAGATCCAGATCTGAACTCAGTTGCTGCTGCCACAAACGAAATTCACTGCTGCAAATCACAATTGACTGCTGTAAATCATTGAATTCACTTGTAAACACAAAAGAAAGATTAATAAAGCAAACTACTTCATAGTGGACGTAGGCTATACGCCGAACCACTCTAAATTCTCGTGTCTCCTTGCACTTTAATTATTCTCATTTCTGAAATTTGGAGTTTTTGTTAGATAATTCCTCTTTTTTCATTTAATTTCTTCACTTTATCTCTTCAAAGACTTTCGAAGAGTGTTGTGCCCAATTTTGGTACAAACACTTGTCGATTGTAGCTTGATCCGGACTCGGACCAAATTCATCGATATCCACAGCGAACCTGTGATGTGTCATCGATATTTGGGATGAGTAATCATTGATTTCCAGTCAATTTCTTGATATCTCGGCCTTGTTAAAAGATGGGATAACACTTTGCCCCCCAAAACATGCCTTTTGGTAAAAGGCGTGTTTTGAATAGCTTCAAATCAAATGCCGTGAGTTCATGTTTTATCCACAGCTATAGTATTGTCAATTGAATTTATGTTTGTTCGAAGCCGAATCAGTATCCATTTCCATTTGCAGAAGTCAGTAATCAAATTCTACAGCCTCTCCGGACTATCGATGGTCACTCTGGACCCTTGCTAAGTCCATTCCAGACCTAACAATCGAATAGAAAGATCCTATAGCGCTTCGGTGTTCCTTTCTATCCCTTGCACTCTGCCCCAGCGAGGGCATAAAGCGATGTCTTGGTCATCCTAGACCGATCATAGCCTCTCCAGGCTCCTTTCACTCTCCGGTGATGGTGAAACAGCGTCGAGTGAGCCGATCCTGTCGCTCTCCAGCGAAGCGGCAACACCCCCTGCACTCCGGTTCAGTGTCTTTGAACATTAAGCGATGTCTTGGCCTAAACCCTAGGCCGATCATAGCCACTCCGGGCCTTGCCTCTCTGGGTAGGGTCATAAAGCGATCATTTTCAGGTTGATTTTCAATATTGATCCTTTAACTCTCCGGTTAAAAGTTTTGTCTTATAAAATTCAAGTTCATTTATTAAATTTAAATTCTAGATGTTCAATTTCAAACAACAGGAAAAACTAGACATTGCCTCTCCGGGCAAAGCGATCTATTACCATCTCAGAGCATGCCTGGGGTTCTCTTCGGTTCCCGTACATGTGTAAGTGGAATAGCCATTTTATTTTGAAATCAAATCTAAGTGGTCTAATCGACCAAAGTTCAAATCCTGAACTTGGCCCTTGCCATCATGATCAATTGATGACGAGTCATGATCCCGATCCGGGATTAGTTCTGTTAGGTGGAGGTGGTAGTTGCTCAGGTCCTACGGCCGCTGTCCGATCCCTGGTGTATTGTTGCAACCTACCATTTCTGGCATGTTCTTCCACCGCATCCTTCAGATGGTGGCATTCATCGGTAGTATGCCCTTCTAGCTCATGGAATAGGCAGTACTTTCCACTTCTACGTTCATGTTCTGTTGGATCTCTCCTGGGTGGTTTTCGATAGGGGAGTTGCCCCGGAGTCTCCGTGTAGATTCATTCCAGGTTTGTTGTTAAGTCAGTGTATTGCCTGAATCTGGGATCTCGGAATTTCTTCCGTTTGTCGGGACCATCGTATCTGTCGTCCTTCTTTCGCTTCCCTTTGTCTGCTTCGAACTGTTCTTTGGAGGTTCCTTCGCCTTGCACAGCGTTTGTTTCTCTCCTCTCGGCACGTGAATCTTCTAGCCGAATTAATCTTTCAGCTTCATGGTAGAATTCTCCAAGGTCTTGTGGCAGATATCTTGCCAAAGAATCGTTAAACTCTGTGCCTTCCGCAACTCCTACCACCGCCGCCATCAAGATCACCGATGGATCCTGGCGATCTACTAAAGCCACCATTGGAATGAATCGTAGTAGAAAATCTCTTATGGACTCCTCGGTCCTCTGTTTTATCTAAGGTCATCACACTCTTGGGTCGCGTCACGTGGACCCTAAACTGCCTCATGAAGCGTTACACTAGCTCGCCCCATGTTTTATTTATTCCTTCTCTAGCTGCCTGAACCAAAGCGCAGCCAAATATGTCAAATATAGAGGGAAGCATCGTGCCATCACTTCCTTGGATGCCCCTAGCACATCCATATGCCGGATATATCTGTTAATATGCACGGACGGGTCTGATTTTCCATCATAAGTATCCAGTGCGGGTAACTTGAACTTTGGAGGATTCCTTGCATTTCAGATATTCGGAGTGAACGGACTCCGACTAACTTCCTCTAAGCCTCCGCTCAACAATCCTCCTCTCATAATCCGGCGTACCAGTCCAGCCATTCTTTCGTCTCCATTCAGGGGTTGTCCCCTTATCATGTTTCTATCCTGCCTCCCGGGTCTTGAAGGGTATTCTGGGTAATATTCTTCATGTGGCTCATTGACGTTAGCGTTGGCTCTAACCTGTTGAGCTCCATCTATGGGTCTTCTAGTGCCAGATCCAGAGGGTCTGTGTGATTCCCCACCTCTATACCCACGCTAACCAAGAACACTACGGTGTAGTGCTGTCAATTAGCACGGAGAATAAGGCTGTTGAGGAGCGACCATTCGTGTAACTTCTTTGTGCGAGCACCGATATGTCAGATAGAATAGAATGCATATCTTTAAGGAGGAAATCCGACATACCGACACAAACACAAAGCTATCACACGGTGGCTATATATATAATCTTCGGAAACAAATATAGAAATAAACGTAACATAAATCAGTCACAGACAATTCATATCACAGAGGCGGAAATAGATATGAATAAATATACAACACATGAAAGTGTACATCAGAGTAATGGTCAAATAAGATCCACAATAACACAAAATAAAAGATACAAGTGCAAGACAACAGAATATGTATACATCAAGGAGTCTCAATCTCAAATGTATACGACAAAAACTACTAAACTAGAGTAGTTAGCCAAAAAGTCGGATGATGGCTCCAGATAGGAAGTCATGAGGAAGCACCTGTAAAATCTCAGTCTGACCCGAGTATTATTTATAAGAAAATAATAAACGGATCAGTCTAGCTATAAATATCAGATAAAGTGATATTGAATAAGAGATATGACAAAAACGTATCATAACCATAATAGCGTACTGTGATAAGTACGTAATTGAAAATCAACAAGAGATTAATCAATACCACAAAATCTAGAAATCACAAAAAGGGGGAAGTCCGAGCACACGGACGAGAAGCTATCTCATGGAAGCTATCCATTTAATTTTCCGAACACACGGATGGCCCGAAGGCAAGTCCGAACACACTGACGAGAAAGGCAAGTCCGAACACACGGACGAGAAAGGCAAGTCCGAACACACGGACGAGAAAGGCAAGTCCGAACACACGGACGAGAAAGGCAAGTCCGAACACACGGACGAGAAAGGCAAGTCCGAACACACGGACGAGAAAGGCAAGTCCGAACACACGGACGAGAAAGGCAAGTCCGAACACACGGACGAGAAAGGCAAGTCCGAACACACGGACGAGAAAGGCAAGTCCGAACACACGGACGAGAAAGGCAAGTCCGAACACACGGACGAGAAAGGCAAGTCCGAACACACGGACGAGAGACATCGCACATTGCTAGTCTAAATCATAAAAATGATCGTCATCGATCATAAAGAAGTGTCGATTACACTAAGCTAGTAAATATAAGAGTTTAGCTTCATGTCCCATAACCACTTGCTTAACTCAAATATTTACAAACAAATTGTAGATCTGCACTAGAAAATTGTCACAAGAGATTCAATCGAACAAGTCCATAAATTAACCGACGAAGTAAACGCAAGCGTTTCATACCACTTGTTTTGCTAAGCCGTTTAATTATATTTTCTCATACGAATGAGGTAAAGGTTTGTATATACTAGTAGATTGGAAAACAGTTTTATAAACGAGTTTGATATTGAAAATAGAGTTGAAATCGTTTTGATGATAGAGTTTTGATATTTACTACTAGTATTGAAACCTTTATATTTTTAAAGTGACAAGTCATAGAAGTGATTGTAGAAACAATCAATTATAAAAGTTCACATTCGAAGACGTGAATAAAATCCAAAGAAATCAATTCCCAAAACCATCAAAGTAAGAAGTTCCGTTGAATGGTTTTCGGATAAGATTGCCTACGCAGAGTTATACGGGGTTCGACCTAACAAAGTGGTACCTAAGTTTAAAAAGGTGGCGACTTAACAAAGTGGCCGATAATAAATGTTAACAACAAAAAGGGAATCAACACGAATTGATTAGAGTTGGATATTCAAGCTAAAAAAAACAACTAGGCAAAACACAGCAGATTCAGACGTCTGAGATCAAGAATTCAGACGTCTGAATCTGGAAAATAAACTATTTTCCAAAACAGAATTCAGACGTCTGAATCCTAGATTTCAGACGTCTGAAATAGGCACTTTTTAGCCTATTTCTTTTCTGGTCCAAAACGAACCAATTCAGACGTCTGAAACTTTGATTCAGACGTCTGAATGCTGGGAGAAGAAAATTCCCAGTATTCCATTCAGACGTCTGAACCATACGTTCAGACGGCTGAAACTGTTATTCAGGGCATTCCCTGAACCTAGGCCAAAAATGGCCAAACGACATCGATAACGATCGGTCGAGCAACATCGACTAAGGAATTGCACAAGGATAAGTGTTAGGAATTCATACCTAACAATCGAAGATAATTATTGACTTAGATGTGAGATAAAAATCTCACCTTTTCACAAAAACAATGAAGAAGGAGCTTGAAAGCAAAGGGAGAATCAACCACTCTTCAACACAACCCAAATGAGCTTGAATCTATGCTCAAAAAGAAGAACATTCCTAAAGTTAGGTTTAGGATTTCTGAAATTGAAAGGAGAACGGGTTGGAGAAGATGAAGGAGATGCTTACCAATGGGTTCTCTTAGAATTTGGAGCTAGAACAAGAGTTTGCAAATGGAACTAGGGTTTTGTAATTTCTAATTCCTCTTTCTCTCCACCATTTTCAGTTTGCTTGAGGAAATGAAATGAAATGGGAGTGAATGGATGAAGAGTTAGAGAGGTAGGAGGTTAAGTGGGGTTATTGGGCTGAAACCCAACCCAAAGCCCTAAGTGAAAAGTGGCAAAATTCTCCTAACTCCAAACATATCGAAGCTTACACTCAAAAAGATCGCGAACGACATTTTGAACTCAATGGAGGTGGTCTCGAGTCCCAATTCGACTGTTTGCAAAAAGTAGCTTTTCGGACCAAAATCCGACTAACGATGAAATATTTAAATAAAATATTTAAATATAAAATCGACAAATATGCGGGTTGTTACAGTCTGTCTCCATGTCCTTATTGATTACCTTCACGTTCTTCATTCTGATCTTGAATCTGACCTCCATTGGTCTCTGTGACTCTAGCTCCTTGTTTCGTATTTGCAGCCACTGTAGTCGGTCCAAGGTTCTGTGCTCTTGCTGCTCTCGTCTGCTCAAAGAAGCTTTGCATCATTTCTTATTGGCTCTTCAATAATCTTTCATGTATTACCTCCACCATAGCCTCCATCTCATCCCTGGTAATGTAGATCGAAGCTTGTCCTTCTCCAGCTCCAGAGGATGCCTCTTGACTTCCCGCTTGTTGGCTTCTTTCTCCTCTCTGTCTTCTTGTTGATTGTCACGTCATTGTCTTTCAAATTTGAATTCTTCAAGCTTTCAAGTCCAATATCTAAGCGGTAGAATCCCTGAGTTAGGCCCTCTCAGTGAAAGCACTAAAGTGTTTGTGCCAAAATTAGTCTCAAATCCCGAATATCGTGAAAGCACCAGTGTATGAACACAGATCAACAGTATTTTAACACAAATCTCAGATCCAGACAAAATAGAGAATAACTACCCAAAAATAACAAACAAAAACACAAGATTTATAGTGGTTCGGCTATATCCGACCTACGTCCACTTCGAAGAATAATCTTTTATTGATGTGCTTGCTGGTTACAGTGAATTACAACAGTAATTTTCGAGTACAACGATGAAATTTGAGTGCAATCGTGGTTTTGGCAAAGTCTCGACATTAAATAGCCCAAAAGATCCCTTTTCTGTAGGCTCCAGGGTGCTATTTATAGGTGCTCCATGCAAATATCTGGCTCAAACTTCGAGAGACCTCTTCTAGCAAGTGGGTGGGCCCACGCGATCGATCCCATGGAGTTCTGACTCGATCCATGGTCTATACGAACGTTATACGTATCGATTGAGATTTTGTCCAATGGAGTTGAAATTTGGCATGAACATTCTTTAGCTTGTACGTAAGCTCCTGTGAAAATTTCATAGCATTGGGCCAGTGGATTGTGAGTTATGATCGATGCAAATTCATGCTTTTGGTAGGCTGCGCCGTTCGTATCGATACATTTCGTATCGATCTGTTCAACTCGATCTCGAGCACGTTTATGCAAGATGATGTCGCCCGACATTCTTGGATCGATCCACTCCTCGCGCTGAGTTGACCGAGTCTAACTCGTGCCCACTATCGGAACCTTGTTCGTATCGATCACTTCGTCTTGTTCGTATCGATGCTAGTGGTTTGTTCGTATCGATTGTGTTTTGTCTCGCTCATATCGATTAACCGTGTTACTTCGTTCATGTCGATCGGCTACATTGTTTTGTGTGTGTTTCGTATCATTCTTTCGATCGATACTAAATGCTTGAAGTCCGATCGATACGAAGTGCCTTTACGAAGTAAACGTTTGGGCGATTGATACGAACTGATCGTCAGGAAATTGTGTTTTCCTGATGGATACGAACCAAGGTCATCTTGATCGATACAAACTGCCGATAATTCGATGGACACGAATAAAACTTCGCTGGATCGATACGAACACGATGGATGCGAGGCGAAGTCACTATGATCGATACGAACTTGATGGGTTCAAACAGATCGACTCGATCATGGCACTTTGATGGATACGAACAGCGTGCCTTCCTTAACTTGTATCGATCATATCTCGATCATAAAAACTCCGGTTAACCTGAAATTTGAAACGTTGGCTTTTACGGCTTTGCTTGTCTTGCCTTGTCGATTGTAGCTTGATCCAGACTCGGACAAAATTCATTGATATCCACAGCGAACCTGTGATGTGTCATCGATATTTGGGATGAGTAATCACTGATTCCCAGTCAATTTCTTGATATCTCGGCCTCGTTAAAAGATGGGATAACACAACATCTATAAATAAGACCTGAGGGGTATGTTTTTGGAGATTCGAATTCGTTCATCCCTTACTTCTATTTTCTTAATTCTTCAAAGTTGTAAACCCTAATTTGTAAATCAAATTGGGGAAAATTGACGTGTAAAAGCTTCGTCGAATTAAAAAAAGGAAGATTTCAATATTCTTGATTACATGGTTGTTTCGAAGGCTTTTATTTAGATTTAACTTTATGTTACAGGTATTGACCTCATCGAAAGGCGCCTTCCGAGTGAGTCGCAACCCCTTCTTTCTCAAGTAATATGAGTCCTTAACTACAAATCACCATTCATCAAACATTCACCTCTAGTGAGTCGGAACGTTAACCCAAGCTGGTTTTACCTTAGATTCCAGAACCAAACATAATTCACTAAATAACTTAGCTTTCGACAAGGTGAAACCCACTTAGTCAAACCTTACCCTTGAATCCTTAGAACCATCCTTTTATGTTCGCAACCATTTCGAAAGGAAGGTATTGAAGGGATAATCAAACTACTCCAGCTGGCTCGAAAGATCATAAAGAAGGGAATTTAAGTGTTTCTACTGGGTCAAAAGGTCGGTAAAGGAAGGTTTTCACAATAGAAACCAGTCGAAAGGGTGTATTAAAGGGAATATCCACATCCTTTCTTCCTCTACTAAACCAAGAGAGGTCTAAAGGACTAACCCATTCCTTAAAATCAACTTGGGGTGTTGGCAAGTTTTCTTGTTAACATTTTAGCGCTAGAAGGAGGGCTTGAACCTCCGACTCTGTTGAACATCAAACACTTCTTACCTCTAACATAATTCTTTTCCAAGCTTGCCCACTCTAGGCCTTACTTCATAATGGCTAGCAGAATCAAAAGATCTAAGCTAGGATCCTCAAAACCACACTTATTAGGATTCTTCCCATGAACAACTCAATATTCCAAACTATATGAAGAGCAAATGCTAAGATTGAAAGCTCTAAGGATTATAAAGAAGAAGAGAAAAGAATCATACGATCTAGAAAAATGGATCTTAAATTCTTTCCATATTGGCCCTACCCCTATCTCTGCCTTAGGAGAAAAGAAAAATGAAAATTACAATCTGCTTGACCAAATGAGGAAAATGATTCAACACTATTCTAAAGGCATAATCATCGAAAAAAGGATGATGGAAGATTACAACTCCTTTGCTCACAAATGGGAACAAGCTAAAACTAGGACACTTCCAGCACATGAACTCCAAAGGGTGTTAAAAATAAAAACAACCAATGAAGGTGAAGCCATAAAGTCAAGTAATAAAAGATCTACAAATCATCTTTGAGAAACAAACTTCAAGTCAAGACTTCCAAAAGAATGCAACTTAACAACATCTATTGAGAGTGTCTACTTGCTAACCAAAGATGAGCTCAACTATTGGCCATCACAAAAGAAGAAATTAAAATATGAAAGGAATCTAGGAGGATCCTACTGCCATTACCATATGATGAATGGTCAAGAAACTAACTAATGCAGAGCCCTAGAAGGTATGATAAACAACTTTTTCCATCAAGGCAAAATTAATGAGTTTGTAAAGAAATCTTGAATTAAGTCAACAAAGAACAATTTTACTAAGAGAATCTACATGGTCGAGAGTCAAATGCTCCTTTCATTTGGACATTACCTTAAACGGTCAAAGCCTCTGTCCGCGCCGAGATGGCTAGGGCAGAGCACCTCCTAGTGGGAGGAGTGTAAGCCTTTATCTGTGTCACTCTATGGCCAGGATAAAGCATCGACAAGCCTGTTATTCCGCTTTTGTGAAAAGCGACTCAACTACTAAAGAAGGAGCCACGACTCAGCACTCAACAAAACAACAAGTTAATTACCCTGAATAATTCGAGCGACTTAACCATCTGCAGCCCCCAGCGACCTACGACCTATGGCATTCAACGAGCTAACATTGTTATGGGTTAGCGACTTAACTTTCCGACAACTTCCAACGAGCTAAGCGACTTAACGACCTAAAGCATAAAGCGGCTCAACATGGCACGACCTAATTCTAAATGACCTAACTTCCTAGCGACCTAACATCCCAGCGACATAACTTCTTAGCGACCTAACTTCCTAGCGACCTAACTCTCTAAACGACCTAACTTCCTAGCGATATAACTTTCTAGCGACCTAACTTCCTAACTACTTAACCTTCTATGCAACAAGATACTAAGTCGCTCACAGCCTATATCTCATCCAAGACAGCTCCACTAAGTCGCAACACCTTAGGTCGTTAACGACCTACGACTTACGACCTACGACCTACGACCTAACTTCGGATTTTCCCTATAAATGGCCACATGCTCCACATTGAAGGGGGACTTTCCGGGACTTTCCAGAATTTGACACGCCGACACTCTGTTGTTTCCTCGACTCCTTCTTCTCTTGTTTCAACGAACTTTTGGGAAGAAGATCTAAATCATTCAACACGAAGATAAAGAGCCTGTCTAGATCGATGTTCTAGCTACTCGTCTTAATGGTGTTGTAATCTACGTGTTTTAATCGTGTTGTAATCAGAGAGTGATTGTAAAGTTTGTAATCGGAAAGTGATTGTAAAGTTTATAATCGAAGAGTGATTGTAAAGTTTGTAATCGAGTCAGTGATAGAGGATGTGAAGTGGACGTAGGCTTGACTTTGAACCGAACCACTATAAAGATTGCTGTCTTTTTACTTTTTCTGCGATTTTATATTTACTTTTAGTTCCCGTGCAAACGGGTGGTGCTTTCACTTCACTAATATTCACACCGGGGTGTTAGCGTTCAATTTTAGCGTTAACATTTTGGTGCTTTCATTGAGAGACTGAACTTAGGAATTCTACTGCTTGGAAGTTGAGTTTGAATGTTTAAGAGGTTAGATCTAAAAAACGATGACAAGGCAATCAAATAGACGACAAAGACAGGAAAGAAGTCAACACGATGGGAGTCAAGAGGCTTACTCAGGAGCGAACCAAACCTCAGTCTTCATCAAAAGGAATGAGATAGAGATAATGTTGAGAAGACAAGAAGAAATGATCGATAATTTGTTTCAACAGATCGCGCAACTTGGAGCGCAAAATCATAAACCAGACAGAGCGGGACCATCAGGGGTAGCCCCTGAGCTAGGGGGCACACCCCAGGGGCATGTTGATCCAACCTTAGTCAGGACACCAACTGACACTAGGCCATTGAGAGCTAACAGAGGAATGGAAGCGCAGCCAGAAGAACAGATTCCGGAACTCCCCCATGAGCTTGAGGGGCAGGTTGAAGGCAATGAACGAGAACTGCAGCTCAGAGATAATGACAGGTTAGCAAAGATGGTCAGACGTGCTATGAGAGGCGGATTGGTAAACAAAGACCTGGAGGATGTGAATAAGAATCCATTTACCACTGCAATCAGGTGAGCTAGGAACCCACTGGATTTCAAGTTACCATCATTGGATATGTATAATGGGAGGACAGACCCTACAGTCCATCTGACAAAGTATATGAGGCATATGGAAGTGCTGGGGGCATCAGAGGAGGTCATGGCCCGGTGCTTTCCATTATACTTGGCAGATATTGCAGCATTATGGTTTAGACAACTTGAGAGTGAGTCTATTGGAACATGGAATGATTTGACTGAAAGGTTTATGAGGCAATTCAGGGTCCACATTTCGAGGCCCAAGAATGTGATGAGTTTGGCGACACTGAAGCAAAGAACTGGAGAATCTTTGAGAAGCTTTTTGACGCGGTTTAACGCAGCTGCAACATCAGTGGATCGACCAGATCCATCTATGGTTTTAATGGCAGCTGTATCGGGCATAGCTGATGGCACAAAGTTCAAAAATTCACTGACAAGAGATCCCCGCATGGATCTAGGGAAGTTTTATCATGAGGCTGAAGGATTCTTACGATTAGAAGACGCAAATGCTGAAAGAGAAGAAGGAGAAGGGAAAGAAGTTTATGCACTCAAAGGCGGAAAACCTTTTGAAAAAGATTTTGACATAGACAAAGGAAAGCGGAAAGCGGAAGATAATGATGATAGGTCAAAGCGAGTGCGGAGGGAGCCGCGTTTCACCACTTATTCGGAATTGAATGGAAGTTTGGAACGAATTTACCAAGGTACTAGAGAGAAAGTTCCTTATCGCAAACCAATGAGGAGGGATCCGACCAGCAATAAGAGAAAGTCAGACAAGTACTGCTTATTCCACGAGTTAAATGGTCATAACACAAATGATTGCAGACACTTGAAGGATGAAGTTGAATGGCAGATCCGGAATGGTCTACTATCACAGTGTGTGAAAAGGAAAGCAACAACGATGGAGCGGCCACCACCTGCATCCACTGATAGGCCTGTCAACGAATGCTTTCGGATGCGGATAGTGCCATATCCGCATCCGCATTCGAAATCATTTTCGGATATTGGATATCCGCATCCGCGGATACGGACGGATATCGGATAATTATCCTATCCGCTAACGACTAATAAATCAAGAATTATAAAAAGAAAATTTTAGTTTAACATAAATATTTTTCAATTCCATTGATTATAAAAGTGTTAAAATTTAACAAATATGATGATAATAAATAGTTTCGAACAGTTAATAAGCATTAAGTGCATATAATATAAACTACTAACTTAATAAAATAATAAACGAATATCTTTTACTACACTAAAATACACATAATTTGAACTATAATATTGACAAAAACCGGACGGATAATTTTCGGATGCGGATGTCGTCGTATCCGCATCCGCATCCGTTTTTTCGGATATCGGATATTATCCGCTTTTCGGATGCGGACGCGGACGGATTTCGGATTTTTCAGATATCCATTGACAGCCCTATCCACTGATGACGCCTCAAGATCGAGACAACAACTTGTCATCAATTGATTGGTGTAATGACGAATAAGTAGCAAACTCCACACCAACGCGGATAAGTCTTTTACACATGTACAGGACCATGAACGATCCTCAGGCATTCTCTGATATGACTTCTAATCGCATCGGTGTAGGTGTTTGCACTTGGACGTCCCTATTTTACTTTTGTTTTCTGTTTCTCATGTTTAGACTTGATTCTGTTTGACATTTCTACCAAAAAATTATTTTCAATGAAAAAATGCTACTTTTGATTCCCTAACGGCTAAGCCACTTACACATGTACGGGATCACAAACGGTCCCTAGGCATGCTCTGAGTTGGTGATGAACCGTCGCAACAAACAATCCAGAAGCTCACCCGAATGGGAAATCTGGTATTGATGATGCTAAGTCCCCCCCGAGCACATATAAACTCGACCGCGAACGGTCACAATTCGCCTCGAACGGCACCCCTCGCCTCGAACGGCACTCGACTACGAACGGTCACAACTCGCCTCGAACGGCACCCCTCACCTCAAATGGCTCGATCGCGAACGGTCGTCATTTGAGGTCATACAAAAATGCTAGATCGCGAACGGTCGCATTCCACCTCAAATGGATTGATCGCGAATGGTCGTCATTTGAGGTCATACAAAAATGCTACATCGCGAACAGTCGCATTCCACCTCAAATGGCTTGATCGCGAACGGTCGTCATTTGAGGTCATACAAAAATGCTAGATCGCGAACGGTCGCATTCCACCTCAAATGGCTTGATCGCGAACGGTCGTCATTTGAGGTCATACAAAAATGCTAGATCGCGAACGGTCGCATTCCACCTCAAATGGCTTGAACGCGAACGGTCGTCATTTGAGGTCATACAAAAATGCTAGATCGCGAACGGTCGCATTCCACCCCAAATGGCTTGATCTCGAACGGTCGTCATTTGAGGTCATACAAAAATGCTAGATCGCGAACGGTCGCATTCCACCTCAAATGGCTTGATCGCGAACGGTCGACGTTTGAGGTCATACAAAAATGCTAGATCGCGAACGGTCGCATTCCACCTCAAATGGCCTGACCGTGAACGGTCGTCATTTGAGGTCATACAAAAATGCTAGATCGCGAACGGTCGCATTTCACCTCAAATGGCTCGATCGCGAACGGTCGTCATTTGAGATCATATAAAACTGTCAAACTCTTTGCAGGTTGTACCACAGGTCATCAACAGGATATGAACATCCGGCTTATAGAATTACAAAACACACCTTCCTCTCGCAAGGCATGTTTTGGGGGGCAAGTGTTATTCCGCTTTTGTGAAAAGCGACTCAACTACTAAAGAAGGAGCCACGACTCAGCACTCAACAAAACAACAAGTTAATTACCCTGAATAATCCGAGCGACTTAACCATCTGCAGCCCCCAACGACCTACGACCTATGGCATTCAACGAGCTAACATTGCTATGGGTTAGCGACTTAACTTTCCGACAACTTCCAACGAGCTAAGCGACTTAACGACCTAAAGCATAAAGCGGCTCAACATGGCACGACCTAACTCTAAACGACCTAACTTCCTAGCGACCTAACTTCCTAGCGACCTAACTTCCTAGCAACCTAACTTCCTAGCGACCTAACTCTCTAAACGACCTAACTTCCTAGCGACTTAACTTTCTAGCGACCTAACTTCCTAACGACTTAACCTTCTATGCAACAACATACTAAGTCACTCACAGCCTATATTTCATCCAGGACAGCTTCACTAAGTCGCAACACCTTAGGTCGCTGACGACCTACGACTTACGACCTACGACCTAACTCCAGATTTTCCCTATAAATGGCCACCTGCTCCACATTGAAGAGGGACTTTCCGGGACTTTCCAGACTTCGACACACCGACACTCTACTGTTTCCTCGACTCCTTCTTCTCTTGTTTCAACGAACTTTTGGGAAGAAGATCTAAATCATTCAACAAGAAGATAAAGAGCATGTCTATATCGATGTTCTAGCTACTCGTCTTAATGGTGTTGTAATCTACGTGTTTTAATCGCGTTGTAATCAGAGAGTGATTGTAAAGTTTGTAATCGGAGAGTGATTATAAAGTTTGTAATCGAAGTGTGATTGTAAAGCTTGTAATCGAGTCAGTGATAGAGGATGTGAAGTGGACGTAGGCTTGACTTTGAGCCGAACCACTATAAAGATTGTTGTCTTTTACTTTTTCTGCGATTTTCTATTTACTTTTAGTTCCCGTCCAAACGGGTGGTGCTTTCACTTCACTAATATTCACACCGGAGTGTTAGCGTTCAATTTTAACGTTAACAAAGCCCCTGTCTGCGCCACGCTATGGCCAGGGTAGGGCACCTCTTAGAGGGAGGAGTGTAAGCCTTTATTTGTGCCACGCTATGTCAGGTTAAAGCATCGACAAGCCTCTGTCCACGCCATGCTATGGCCAGGGTAGGGCACCTCATAGAGGGAGGAGTTTAAGCCTTTATCCACGCCACGCTATGGCTAGGTTAAAGCATCGACAATCCATTGCCCGCACCATGCTATAGACAGGTCAAGGCACCTCTTGGAGGGAGGTTGGGTAAGTCCTTTGTTCCAGCTTGAGAATAAGCTAACCAAGAGCACCGGACAATGATGGACTAAGACGTCCAAGCCCAAGAAGAAGCATATCAACAATGGATTAAGACATCCAAGCCCAAGAAGAGGCATATCAACAACGGACTAAGACGTCTAAGCCTGAGAAGCAGCATATCAAATAGTGGACTAAGATGTCCAAGCTCAAGAAGCAGCCAATCAAACAACAACTACATACAAAACCAAAGGGGTTTACACATGCCAACGAAGTCAAAACCTAAAAGGGGTGGAATGGAATTCCTCTTATTAATACCCGAATCTGGGTTTCAGGTTTCTCATTTCTAAACTTCATCTGTTAATACCCGAATCTGGGTTTCGAAACTATTACCGAATTCCACATATTAATACCCCAATCTGGGCTTGAGATTTCTATTACGAAGATAATTATTATGGATTTCTGATTATCCATCACTAATACCCGAATTTGGGTTTTGAGACTATTAGTTAACTTCACTCATTAGTGCCCAAGTCTGGGCTCAAGACTTCTATCAAGAAGATTATCATGGATTTCTAGTTGTTATCCACTAATACCCTAATATGGGTTCCAAACTTCCTAACTTTTGAATTTCATTTATTAATGCCTGAATCTGGGTCATTGGATTTCTATTACAAGTGTTTGGACAGTGATATCTGGACTTCTATTACATGGTCATTATTAACTTTCTGTTAGCTATCTTCAAAGGATGGCTCTCTAAAACATTTATATCCGTGGTTGAGACAATGGTTCTCTACCATCAGACTTCAGATATTCCAACAATATGTTTAAAGTTGAATTCTTAGTTATCTCTTATCACTACCAAGGATGGGATGCATAACATTTCGTCAAAAGCGATTACTTTTCTCTTATTGTCACATGTCAACATGATGATTTATTAATCTCCGCAAATGATATAGATAAACTTTCAAGCTAACAAAAAGAAATATTGTTTGCTTCGTGTTTTTTAGGGAAATTAGAATAGCAAAAGGAATTGTAAGATCCAGCAAATACAAAAATTATGGTACAAGCTAACAGTTGTTTCAGAAACAACATTACAATAAAAGATCACGAACCAGTTGATATTTACAAAAATTTCACAATTTATACAATTTCCAAAATTATTTGCAAGTATACAAAAATAAGTGTATACACTTCATTAATTCAAATGATTCATAAGTCTTGGACTGCTTTATTCAGATTCTCAGCAATTAGAGTATCTACACTGTGATGAATAGCAATGTAGAGAACTTCTTTAAGTTTCTTCTCTTTTTTTCTCATCCTGTCTTCATCATCAATAGCCTCGATGTTGGTCTTCAGAGGATGGTTAAAGGCTTTGTTCACAGATTTAAGGGTTTTATTTTCCCTTTCCAAGTCAGCGATACGCTTTTGAAGAAAACATCTCTCACATTCTAGCTTTTAAATTTTAGCAGCATAATTATTTATGCGTTGTGAGTATCTCATCATCTGTTTCTCATCGAAATACTTCATCATTTCGAATTTGACTTTCCCGAACCATTCTCCTACAACATTTTCATCTAAGCCAAGAGGAGGATTAGCCATAGTAGGGAATATTTGGATAGCAAGAGAAGTAGATCTTGTTAATTTTGCAACAGGGGGAACAGTGGAAGAAGTTGTTGAATCGATGTTTGAAATATTACTTCCCGTAATGAATTCGAGCGATTCACACTGAGCTTGACTATCTTTCAACTTAATTTCTAAATCACTTACTTGTTGAAGAAGCTTCGACATTTTATTTTCAATGTCAATGGAAGGATTTGACTTGACTTAACGCTTCAACATGAAAATCGTTTCACTCTTGTTCTTAATATCAGCTTCTAAATTGGCAATTTGATCGTTGATATTTCTGATAATTGTTTTCTGGAGTAGAAATCTTCTATGCCATTTTAATGCTTCAGGGTTATCTAGAAAACGAGCATATAGAGTATTGTCTAGAAGCTTTTTCTTTTCAAGATCCGCTAACAACCTATCTTTGATGTTGATAAAGCGTGATGCCAAATCTAATGAGAGAGGCTTTGCGGATAACTGTAACTCCTATTTAAAAAAAAAAGAAAAGGAAAATAAAGTTAAGACTAAAGTAATCAATCTCTTTATCAAAAGCGATAAAAGATTACAATGAAACTAAAAAGTACAATTAGACATCTGCTTTATATCTAAAGTTGGGAAACTACATTTCTAGCTTTATTAAATGAATTAGCAGAAAGAATAACTGTCGAGTCAAAAGGAACATTAAGTCCTTCCAGAGTAATAACCGAAGGATATTTACTATAGTCCCATTCCCCGGCAGGAGGACTATCACGACCACATATTAGTTTGGTATGATATGTCCGGATCTCTTTGAGTAGCTTTTCCTTTTTTTTTCACCAAGAAAATCGAAGCGGATGCGAGGATGTTCCATATAAAGTTTTTGTATAGTGAATATTAGGCTCAGGTCCCTAATAAGTTCCAAAATACACAAAACCCCAGTAAAAAAAAGTATGTAAATTAGGTCCCTAGAATCAAGTTCCTAAGTAATTGCATATAGTTATCCAATTATTTACTGAATAATTGCAGACATTTATGCAATTATATCCAAAATTTGCAGAAATTTATGCAATTTTTTCGGTGAATAATTGCAGAAATTTCCGTAATTTTTTTGGTGAATAATTGCGGAATTTTCTGCAAATTTTTGAAAAAATTGCAGAAATTTCCGCAATTTTTCGGTGAATAATTGCGGAAATTTCCGCAATTTTTCGGTGAATAATTGCATAAGTGTGTGCTATTATTCGGTAACTTAATTCTGGGGACCTAATTTACAAACTTTTTTTACGGGGTTTTTGTGTATTTTGAAACTTATTAGGGACCTGTGCCAAACTATCCCTTTTGTAAATCTCTATGGAAACAATATCTCGCAAGTTTTGAAGATTTCAAAATTGATGCCTTTTCGAGATAATCTCTTGTTAATTTAACATACTGGCTTAGATAATCTCTAGAGACAAAATTGCCTAAGGGGCATTCACTCTGTGATCACATAATAAATGCAGCTAAGTACAAAGAAAAACTAAAACAAACATTCACAAATCAATATTATTACATAATTACGACTATTTATCGGGTTCATACAAAATTGACTTTGTAAATAATTCCAAAATAAACTTGTCATTATAATATTTAAGTTTATCAGAAGGCAAGTCTTGGGGAATTGATCTGACTTATGCGAAGTTCCAGCATGCTCCAAGATGCGGGTCAGATCCAAATTTGTCCAAGTATCTTTTGTGTAGATGCCTAAGTAGACCCTCACTAAAATCACCTAAGTATAAGAAATCTACAGTTGGGTGTCTACAATAGGCTTTAGATTAAAAATCCACCAGAATATTTCTCTCCGCAATCAACATCCAAAAAAGTGTGATCAATTCCTGATTCTCTTTTAGAAGACCGTCATATCGAAGGCGCGCCCTCCTCGGTCGTGGGGCAGCTTCTTGATGTTTGAAGGATGCTAATACTGCTGCACTTCTATTCGGTCTATGATATTTATTGGAGAGAATGTTTTGCTCTTTTAATTGTTTGTCTAACTCCCTATATGAACTATTCATCTCTGGTTGTTTTATTTCATGCTTAGTTTTAAAGGGGTGAACAGATTTCCACCTTATCTAAAATAAATAATTTAAACTATCACTATCTTGGAAGCGAAAGATATTTAAATAGAGATTCCCATACCTTGGAAACATGAATTGACGCTTGAGAAGCCTACTCCTTCTCTCTTGATTCTTCAATGTTAATATAAGTAGGCTCCTTTTGAGGCTTTGAAGGCGTAGGGGGTTAAGGCGAGCTTTCTTCATGAGAAGATGGATCGGGATTGCCTTTTTCAGAAGTTTTTGTGTTATCATCCCCACTTTCTCAGGAGCATCAGATTGCCCACCTCTATCGCCACTTGAACCTTGACCTCTGTCGATGTTGCCATCATCGTTATCATCATCATCATCATCAACACCATTATCATCATTGTTGTTGCCGCCCACTTCTTTGATGACCTCATCTTTGTCATCTTCGTCTTCGGAGTCGGATTCGACTTCGAAGGAAGGAAGTTCAAAGGAAAGAATTTAAGAAGCATCGACCTCCTCTCTTTCGGCACTTCAGTCCCCTGCTCCATCTTTTTGATTTTATCCACGACCGTGTCGACGAGAGCAGGGTAGAGCGAGGGGAAGCTCAGTTCTTGGAATTTCTCGATGTTATCGGCATAGGCGAGCATCAAAGCATCCTCGAAAGAATTCATAATAATGTCTTCAACATAACAGCCAAGAAATTGTGACACTTGTCGCTTTACATCCGAAATTGTGTCGATGGCCAATTTTAAGGAAGCTTTATTCTTTTGCAGATTTTCCTTTAAGGAGGATTTTTTAGCTACCATTCGTGTCTTTTCCTCTTTGGACTCTTTTACAGTCACTGTCAATGCTAAGTTTTCATCAGCAAGGAGTTGGCGAGCTTTCCTCTCCTCTAAAATAATAGACTCTGATTGGGCGAGAGAAGCCCTCAATCGCTCCAATTTAATTGTAGCCTCGTTCTTATCTACAGATAAAGAGGAAACCTGATTGTTCAAGTTAGAAATTTCCTTTTGAAGTTTAGATGATTCATAGAAGGACTTTGATGAATTTTCATGAAACAAAAACCAACTCTTAGAAATCTGAAAGAAAAAAGTACAACATAAGTCAAAAACTTAAAGGAAAACAGAAACAATAAAGTTAAGTGACATAAAACATAACAAGAGTTGTTGTTCTAGAAGAGACCAATAGTGATTCACGAAATCAGAAACAGAAGACGACGGGTGAATTGAAGCAAATGACGAAGAGATTAAGATAGACTGGACCATCTTTTCAAAGTTGCTCGAAGGCATTGGAGATGATGGTCCAGGTGGATTCAGTCCTTGAAAAGGGGTCGAAGTCCCCAAATCTTTTTGCATCTGCTCGATCACACTTGGAGAGCTGGAGAGGACGATGCGAGAAAGTGGATCAACCTTTGTTGGAGTCTCCTTAGGTTGATCGTAAGAAGCTTTGATGGTCGAAATTTCAAGAGATCTGTCAATATCAACAAATTCCCCTTCAACCAATGGTGGAGAATCAGGAACTTCGACAATTTTGGCTCTTTTCGGAGATTGTTTCACCACGGTCGTTTTACCTAATTTTTTTTTGCGGCCATCTATGATCTAGCTATGGCTTGGGAGAAAGATAGTGCATGAGAAGTTGAAGAAGAAAGAGCCGGATCACTTGTAGGTTATTCAACTTGAGAAGCAGCTGTAGAAAATTCAAACAAATTACAAGTTGGTAAAGTAATTTGAGAAACAATGCGGTAATAAACAACAAGTACAACATTTAAACTTACTTGTGTGATCAGGGCATATAGGTGACATTGGGGAGAAGTTTGTCGGATCTCCCAAAGAGAGAAACCGTTTTCTTTGGGATGCATGCCGGACCAAAGGAGGTTGGCCAAGTATCCTTTAACCCACAAAAGAAAGTGCTTTTGTAAATTTCTAGGATTCAGAAGCGTCAGTCTGTTTCCAATCTTGCCTGAAGCTGCAATCAGCGACTCCACCGTTTTCTTGTCTTCTGCCTTTAGTTCTTTAGCAGGAACACCCGACAAAAAGCATAGGTCAGCAAAGGGAAATGAGTGAATGGGAAGATAAAATCTAAGATTAACTTACGTGGAGAAGAGAAAGCCCTGCTAATGTTGAGAAAACATTTAACATAGAAATATTGTGTTTTCCAGTCTCTGAACTTATTCACCCCCTCAGAAATCAGCTTTTTAGGAGGATTTACCCTGAAGATTTGGTTGTTTAAGTTGCTAAGCTTAACTAACTGAACGAGATAATTTAGCACTTCTGCATTAAGGGAAGGAATCCCGGACTTCGAGGCCATGAGCTCCAAGGATAAAAGAAAAGTGTACACATTGGGTGATAATTGAACGGGAGCGACTCCCAGTAAGGTTATAAACTTAGATAGGAAGTTTGGAAAAGGAAGGAATCCTCCATGCTAAATATGAACTGCTGTGTAAGTAAAGAATCCTTTAGGAGGATTGTGGATGCTGTCGTTTTCAGAAGTAGGGATGACTTCTACCCTAGTAATTCCAAAGTCATTTAGGATCGCATCCACTTCGTCTTGAGTAGATATCAAGGTATGTTTGGAGATGGCTTCGATCTTCTTGGGCGAACTCATGATTCTGCGAGGTGAAATCATTTCAGTTAGAAATTATAGTATGTTATGAAACTAACCTTCTTTCAAGGATATTAAAAACCTATCACAACAATTAGAATATCAAACTAGCAAAATGTGAAATTTCATATTCACGAAAGAATGTTAAAATTAGAAAAAATAAAATCTACATAGCTTTCGACAGAGTCGAAAGGGAAAATAGAAGTCAACACCCCTTAACAATGTCGAAAGCCCAATGATAAAATCTACCGAGCATTCGACAGAGTCAAAAGGGGGAATGAAAGTACACATCCAATAAACACACTTCAGCAATGTCGAAAGCTCAATAGAACTTTTGTTACTAGAAGAAAGTAGTAAAAACCAACACAACAAGTTTTAATAAAATATACACTACAAACATTCAGTAAACAATTTGAAATAATCGCTCGACACTGTTGAAACCCATGGACTTAGTTTTTCTAAGGTACTGTGAATGCTTCCGAAACCTTATATGCTAATTAAGTCGAAAGGTGTTCAGTTTGAATCATATCGATAAGAAAATATAAAAAGTTGTTCAGTTTGAATCACATTGATAAGAAAATATAAGAGCTTGGGATGTTTCGACGACATTGATAAAAGATAATTATTAAATCTCAATTAGTTACAAAAGGTTTCGACAGAGTCGAAAGGTGGTATATGGTTTCGAAAGCATAACAACAGTAAAAATTTGAATTAACATATTAGGGTTTGGCTAAGTTGAATACAGTAGGTTTCGTCTAGGTCGAAACGTTTGACTTGATTCACAACTAATACAAAGTATCCTTTCTGGAACCCTATTTACAAAATATATGTATCCCTAAGTTAAAAAAGTTGGAAATAAGTAGGTACTAAAGGTTGCGAAACCTCCGAGACAAATTTTATGCTTTCGAAAGAATGTGTTAGGTAATTATCTTGTAAGATACAATAGCCAACTTCTTCGAAAGGTATCTTAAAACGCTAAAATATAGAACTGCTTTCGAAAAGGTTGACTTCATACTAACTAAACTATATGACCTCTCAATGAGGTCAATCAAATGTAGCGCTAGGTTACCTTTCAACCCCATCGAAAAAGGCTAAGAAAGAAAAACAAAAGTTGTCGCCTTAATCGCTTTCGAAGGGGTAGAAAGGTAAATTTGTGGCGCCGAATTTTGATCCGTACAGCTCAAAACTTTTAGGCGAAGTAAACTGGAAATTCCTTCTTCCCCAAACCTGATTTCAACCCAAGAATTAAAAACCTGAAAAAAATGGATTTAAACACGAATCAACTATTTTAAATTTTGAAATATTTGAGATGAAAATTTGAATTCTCTAAGACCAACAATAACAGTAAAAGCTGAATTAGGTAGGGTTAAAATGAAAATTAACAGGAAATCAAATCAAATCGTGGTAAGAAACAAAATTACATAATGCTTCCAAGCAAATAGAAAATTAAACAATATCCATTGAATCCAAAGCAATAATACATATTTGAGCCAAGAATGTTTTAAGGATCGAAATTCACTGCAAAATGAAAATTTTGGAAAGAAAAACGAGATTAAAGAGACTTATATTAAATCTGAATTCTTGTTTGTTGGAGATAAAAATTATTTGAGAGAGTTTGAGAACTTTTATTTTGCTCAAAGTTAATTTTGAATGCAGATGAATGAAAGAGGAGAACATAAGAATGTGATTTATAAGAAAAGTCAGCAAAGATAGCTAACCGCCCGATCAGATTTAAATGAACGGTCCTGATTCACGCTAGAATATGAATAGGTGGAAACATTGAGGGTTTTGAGATGATTGTCTTGGAAAGTCAAGGCCATCCCTTCCCAAGGGGAAGGGGAGAAAATGTTACTACCAAATATCCTTTCGACCTTGTCCAAACCCGATTGAATAGAAGACAAAGAAGAACAAGAGAAAGAAGCTCCAACAAGACCTTTCTAAGGAGTCGAAGGGATGCGCAGCCAAAGACTAAAAATATCATAACCTTTCAAAGGGTTTGAAAGGGTCGAAAGCCCCCTTTCGCTTCAAGAGATCTCCTTTTGAAGCAGGTGCTTCCACATGCATGAAGACCTTTCGATTGAGTTAAAGCAACACATTTCAATGATGAGGAATGGAAACCCTTCATATGAGCGCCAAACCTTTCGAAACCAAAGGTTTAGCCTTCATTCAAACCACTCAGAAACACGCCTTGGTTAGAACAACCCTTTCGAAAGCAAAATCAAGCCTTTCGAACCGGTCGAAGCCTTTAATATCCAGGGAAGTATCCGCATCAAGTCGCAAGCATAAGATTAGAAGCTACTAACAGCATCGAAACCATCAGCATTTCAACACCTTCGAAACCCCTAGAAACCAACAGAGTCGAAAGCTCCTACCTTCATTCTTTGTGACAACAAAGCAACATAAAAAGGAAAGGTGTAACCACCCCTTTCGACGAAGACGAAAGTATTCGAACCCATTCGAAAACATTGCAGGGGGGTGCGCAAGTGCCAAAGGAGTCGGAAGGTATCTGAAGCCTCCTTTCGACCAGCTCAAAAGCACTGGGTCGAAAGGTGTCTGTTTGTATCAAAATTGGGCATAACACTCTTCGGAATTCTTTGAAGAGATAAAGTAAAGAAATTAAATGAAAAAAGAGGAATTATCTAATAAAAACTCCAAACCTCAGAAATGAGAATAATTAAAGTGCAAGGAGACACAAGAATTTAGAGTGGTTCGGCGTATAGCCTACGTCCACTACGAAATAGTTTGTTTTATTGATCTTTCTTTTGCGTTTACAAGTGAATTCAATGATTTACAGCAGTCAATTGTGATTTGCAGCAGTGAATTTCGTTTGTGGCGGCAGCAATTGAGTTCAGATCTGGATCTGGCGGAGTTCGGGCATTGGAGATCTCAAAGAGGAAGAAGAACCCCTTTTTTGTTGGCTTTTGGGTGTCTATTTATAGGTGTAGGAGGCTGATATTTCGCCCAGATCTCGGGAGACCCTCTCTGGCATGTGACCAGGTCCGCACGCCCAAGCCCATGAAGTTTTGGTCCGATACGTGATCGACACGAACACATTTCGACTCGCTCAAGATTTCGTCCAATGGAGTCGAAATTTGGCGTCGACATTCTTTAGCATGCACTTAGTCTTCTGTGAAAATTTCATAGCATTTGGACTTGTAGATTGGGAGATATGATCGATACGAAATGGAGTTTTCGGTAGGCTGTTACCTTCAACTCGCTTCCATTTCGACTCGCTTCCGTTCGACACGATGACGTGGCACTTGATTCTTACTCTATCCTGGATGTTGTTTCGAGCGAGTCGAAGTAAGCACTTGGTTGAGCGAGTCGAAGCAAGCTTTGGTCGAGCGAGTCGAAGCTAGCACTGGTCCAGCGAGTCGAAGCTAGCACTAGGAGAGCGAGTCGAAGCTAGCACTAGGAGAGCGAGTCGAAGTGGGGCGTCCTGGGAGGTTTGAGCAGTGGAGTCGAAGTTGATGGAGTCGAACAGTTGTTTAAGCGGAGCGAGTCGAAGTATGCACTTTCGATGGTTTCAAACTGGAGCGAGTCGAAGAGAGCAGCTCCGAGGGATGTGGAGCAAGTCGAAGAGAGCAGCTCTGAGGGACATGGAGCGAGTCGAAGTTGGCTTCTCTTGAGTGCTGCGAAGCCAGTCGAAGGAGCGAGTCGATCGGCAATTGATTTTCGTCCAATCTTGTATCGCTCATAACTCGAGCATACGAACTCGGATTGACTTGAGATTTAAAAGTTTGGCTCCCATGGCTTAGCTTGTCATGTCCTACCAATTTTGGGTCGATCCGGACTCGAACAAAATTCATCGATATCCGTAGTGAGCCCGTATATAACGATCTCTAGGACGGGCCGTCATTGGTTACTAGTCAATTCCTTGGTGTTACGGCTTTGCCAAAAGGCGGGATAACAGTGTCAACCCGCATCTATAAATAAGACCCAAGAGGTATTTTTTGGGGATCTGAATTCGTTCATTCCATACATGTAATTTCTTGATTCTTCAAAGTTGTAAACTCTAATTTGTAAATCAAATTGGGGAAAATTGATCTGTAAAGGCTTCGTTGAATTAATAAAAGGAAGATTTCAATATTCTTGATTATATAGTTGTTTCGAAGGCTTTTATTTGAGTATTGACCTCATCGAAAGGCGCCTTCCGAGTGAGTCGTAACCCCTACTTTCTCAAGTAATCCGAGTCCTTAACTACAAATCACCATTCATCAAACATTCACCTCCAATGAGTTGGAATCTTAACCCAAGCTGGTTTTACCTTAGATTTCAAAACCAAACCTATGTCACTAAATAACTTAGCTTTCGACAAGGTTGAAAACTACTTAGTCAAACCTTAACCTTGAATCCTTAGAACCATCCTTTCGTGTTCCGTAACCGTTTCGAAAGGAAGGTTTTGAAGGGATAATCAAACTACTCTAGTTGGCTCGAAAGAGCATAAAGAATGGAATTTAAGTGTTTCGACTGGTTCGAAATGTTAGTAAAGGAAGGTTTTCACAATAGAAACCTAATCGAAAGGGTGTATTGAAGGGAATATCCACATCCTTTCTTCCTCTACTTAACCAAGAGAGATCTAAAGGACCAACATTTTCCTTAAAATCAACTTTGAGGTGTTGACAAGTTTTCTTGTTAACATACAGATTTAAATTAATTTAATCGGACGGCTGACATTGACTTGAATCCCTATAAATACGTACCTAACTCCTCACTTTCTTCTCATATTGTTTAAAGCGACGATGGAGCTATGCCATTTTCTCTTCTGCACCAAATTCTTAGTTTTAAAAATCGTTATAGTTTATATATGTACATATAAGTGAAGAATAGCAGAGGATATTTGAGAAGATGAATATGATCGAATCAGATCATCAAAGCCAAGGTGAATTATAAATCCGAATCTCAAATCCAAATTAAATCCAAATATCTTCTTTGATCTAGATTTCTGATAGATATATGTATACTTGCAGTATATTTATTCAAATAGGAAGAAAAAGAAAGTCAAACTGAATAACAAGAATTAGATCTAGAGATTTGAAAAACTAAAAAGGTGAGTGAGAAATTATATATTTTTATATCATACTTCATTTATATCGTTGTGAATATACTTCTATATGCCTAAATGTAAATTTGGAGTGGTAGGCTAAAATTGTATACGTGTAATGAATTTATAAATTCTGCCTACATTTTTTGTGATTGATAACTTATTTTTAATATTGCATGTATGTGTATCTAGAAAGTATTGGATAGTGGTAGTCCCTGAATTTAATAAATTATGTGGTAGTTCCAAATTTGTAGATCAAGAAAAGTGTCACGGGCCCCTGTTTTTGATATTGTTATAGGAAAAGACCCTGCAGAAATAAATATGTAAATTTGGTCTCTATTTTTGAAAATAAAAAAAACAAGGTACCTTGCACTTTTCTGACAGAAAATGCAGTAACTTCCACTTTTCTGATTTTTGAATTTTTTTCGAAATTTTGAATGGAAAATTTTCAAAATTTTGAAAAACGCAAGTTAACTTGCACTTTCTATCAGGAATACGCAAGCTAATTTGCGGTTTTTGATTTTGGAATTAATTTTGAAATTTATGAAATTTTTGAAAAGCGCAAGGTAACTTGCGCGGTTTATTAGAAAGCACAAGCTAGTTTGCATTTTCTGATTTTGAAATTTTTTTAAAATTTTTGAAATTTTTGAAATTTTTTTAATGTTTAAAAAATGCAAGCTAACTTGCGCTTTTTGATTTAGAAAAAACAGGGACCTAATTTACATACTCATTTCTACAAGGATTTTTCTTATAACAACAACATAAATAGGGATCTTTCGTGCAAAGCTCCTTTGTATATTTATATGATAAAATGTTAATCCGAGTTACCACAATAAATTAGGGGATTTAAGTGATATTTTAATTTATTGAAATGCAAAGCATTGCAATGTAAATTTATATAGATTATCAAGTTCAGATTCGTAAACAAATGTGTATCGTTAGGAATAACAGAAAATACGCCTAAAATAAAGTGATGTATAAAATAAAGATATTTACCGTATTTTGTACTGTCTATTTTAATAACTACGAAAATATAATTTCTTGTAATTTCAAACATAATATGAATTCCTTTGTTGGATAAAATATAGAAATTTACATAGTAAATACGATAAGTGTAATGGTTTAAGCGAATCATTAAAATATATGTAGTAGAATCAAGATAGAAATCGAATAGTAACAGTTAAAATGTAGGCTGTGACATCAACAACACACAGGAATTTTCATTTCAACCAAAGGGAAATGACAAGCATGGAACATATTCATTTCAATCAAACAGAAACGACAAAACATCTTAACAATAGATGCATATACATTTTTAATGGTTTGCATGAATTTGCTACAAGGATATTGCACTCATAAGGGGATGCACAAACAAAAAGACTTTAGTAGTACAACCAAAACACACGCACATGCAGAGCAAATCATTGAAAACAGACTTAATATTGTACTTCAGCAACTAATTAGTAGAGCAAACCATTGAAAACTGACTTAATATAGTAGTGAAGAAAGATATAAAAACTTTTATTATGCACCATCAACATCTTCTCTTTGTATGTTGTAAATATCCTTGCATTATCATTATGAATTCTCAGAAATCGACTTTAGCTTCTGAAAAATATCTGTCATTGTCACCATGAATCCATCTTCAACCTTCAAGTACGGTGTGAAAAAATATGTTAACCAAGTAATACGCATTTTATAGGAATAACATTTTTTTAATTTTCCACAATTGGAAGTTAATTATTTATCAACAAGATGCTTGTTTTGTTGTTTTCTAGTCCTGTTCCATTTACCGACATCACAAGGTAAATGGTCCAAAAAGAACTCTCAAAGAATACAATGCAGTTTGTTCAATTGTGGTACCGATTGCTTTGAACAAATTCAACCACGTTTTGAATTTGTATTGGACGCTATATTATTACAGCATTTAATTAGTGTCTTTTTTTCTTCCTTTACACTGATTTTCAATTTAGTTTTAGGGAAAGCCAAGTTAGTTTGTGTTGTTTGATTTAGCAAAATTAATGGTCTAATCTACAAATAATAACGTTTAAAATGTTGAACATAAAAATTAGGAACTAGTATCTTGTTAGCTCTTACTTTCTGACTCAAATCATCGTTTATTAACGAGGCGTGAAACTTTTACTTTTTTATATGCTATAGCGATCCCCTCTACCGCTATTCCTTTCGTTCAACATATTCATATTTTACTCTTCACAGTCAATTATAATTACTTCTGGTATGGACGGCTAACAAATTTAGAGTGGACATAATATATAAATTACGGAACATACTTACTAATACTTGGGGAGAAAAAAAATTACCTGAGAAGTAATTGTTAGATCAAGAATCTGTTCTGAAAATTGTACTGAATTTGAAGTGACCACTCTTAAATGAAGGCTTTCAACAAGATTAAGAATTTTGACCAGTGTCCCTTTGCTCGCTTGAAAGCAATGGATCTTGATTAAGAACGTGTTTTCAAAAACTTTTATCTCAATCTTTGGATTGTCCTCATCAGCGCTTGAAACTGAAACAAGTTTAGCATTTTTATTGGTTGATCGAGATTCGGTTTCATTTCTATCCTTAGCAACTTCATCTTCGAGGATCTTCATTTTTTCTTGCATTTGTTTCATATATTCGATTGTTTTTGTGAGCACCGATGCCTTGTCTCTCTACAACATGAAAATATTCAGTGAAATCCAGAACGTCAATCCATTAATGGTGTAATGCCATGCACTATACATTCAAGAAGTGCTAAGAAAAAAAAAACAAATATTGTACTTATCTAAATGCAAGGGTATTTGACATATAAAAACGGACAATTGTTCCGTATGCTTGCAGATTTTATTCTTTAATTTCTCCGTCATGCAAATAAAAAAGCAGGAGTGCTAAATAAAAGAATGTGTGGACATTAAACTCAAAATATGTAAAGGGTAAAAAATAATAATTTTTTTTGCATACCTTCTTTAAATCTGGAAGAATAGTTGATAAAGCATACAAATATTCAGTGATTTTCTCCCTCCTTTTCCTCTCAGCAAGAACATGTTCACGATTTGCCGAATCGGGCCGTCTCCGACCGGTTTTCACCTTTTTCGATACTCTTTCAACTGCCTGTATTTCTACTGGAGAGACAGGACCTCCAAATGAAATAATGCTTGGAATATTTTTGTGTGAAGAACTCCGTTTCATTCCGCTATTTTCATTAGCAGGTTCTTCAGCGTCGCTTTGATCAACGAAATATTGTTCAATATTGTTATTTTCTGGTAGAATCTCTGTCGATTCTAAGGATGCATTGTCTGAAGGAGGAAGTTCTTGGATGAACTGATCCCAAGCACCATCTCTGGTTAAATCCAAATCAAAATTTTCTAAATCCCATTGATTTCTGCAATCAGTTTCCATCTCCTGTAATTATTAATCATTCAAAGTTTCGCATGTGTTTGCATTGACCGGTGATAGTAAAATGAACAAACTATTATCAACATACCGAATTGTTCAAAATTGAATCAAGGCTAGATATGTCCATATTGATGATCCTGAAAATATGAATAGTTTTAATATGTTTAATTAATTGGTACATATCTTCATATAATATGGATCAAAATTACATAAAATAAGTTGTTAAAATTACCAAGGACACTGAAACAAACAAGCTAATTTTCTTTTTCACAAGCTTCCAACAACTCAAACTGAATGAAAAAATAATAACAATAGAAATAAAGATGTAAATATTACAAAGTTGCTGCAAAGAATTTGACAATGCATTCTAAAAATGAACAAGGTCGTCTATGTGCATAATGAACATTAGAAATATTTTAGGAAATAAAAAACGAAACTGGAAAACTCATCAATTGCTCTACTATTTTTCTTACGGTTCCATTGCTTTACATTTGATATTTTTGTCCTGGCAGCAGTGGTGTATTTATATGCACGCATGAAGGATGTGTTAATAAGTGTCATCTTTTCTGGCCGGTTATTGTTTGTGAATAATATATACTACCCTTTATAGTAACAGATTAATATTTCTAATGCATGTAGACTTTAAATAAGGCCATGTTCCAACATAGACGTACGTACTTATAACAGTGCAGCTGATACTGACTTGTCACATGACTGGTTATTAAAATGTCAGATTATGTGCCGTTTTTTTTTTCTATTCAAATTTTTTTTTTCTGCCAATAAGACAGCGAAGTGTATGTTGATTTTTGAAATTACAACAGAAAGGCAAGCAATTTACCATTTTCTTTGTCCGATGATTTACTGAAAAATTAATGTTAAGGTCAGCTTGTATGCTTCCCATTGTAGAAGCATACTTATTTTGTTAAAAGTGGTAAACAATTGTTGTGAATACCCAATGAGGGCCCTTTAAACATTTATTCACATGCTAATGCACTCATATACTGAAGGAAAAGAAAACATTCTGCAATTTGCAATACCGAAAAACAGACGCAGAGAATAAGCGGCAAAAAAATTTAGTCTCAAGGAAAACACAATGACAACGGCCAGCCAAAAGTCATAATAAAATACAATAGTTGACGACTGTTTACAACCGTCGAAATAGGTTGTTTAGGACCGATGAATCCACAATAGTTTACGACCGTCAAAATGGGTCGTTGCAATAAAGATATATTACAACAATATATAGCCCTTGCAAATTTATAGTTGACGACTATAAATAACGGTTGTAAATTTGTAACATTCCTTCCGAAAGCTTGATATTACTACTTTTAGAAACAGTTGCAAGAAATATGTGTTACTATTTAAAACAATTAATGTAGTAAGCTATAGTAATATAGGTAAACACTATTGTAATATGATCTCTACTCATACGGTTCTAAACACTTATAGTAAACTCTTGTACAACTATTAAGAACAATTGTAACATGACCACTACTAAAATGGATCGGAACAGTTGTGATTTGATCTTTTGTAACTGTCATTCACCCTTGCGGAAGAAATGCAAAAAATAAAAAATAAAAAAATAAAAATTATGCACAACGGTAGCACGTGCACCTATAACACCATTTTCTAACTGAAATGAACATTATAATGATAACAACTACAATCACACAACCCAAAAGGCCAAAGAGATTTACATTCACACCATTGGCAAAGTTTTAGCATAGTACAATATGATAGGGTTAAGGATATGCCCTAATGAAAAGTATATAATTTATTGCATATATCTAACTCGACAATCAATCTTGTTCGAAATAATATATTTTTTCCTTCTATTATACACTTGATATAATGTGTTATATTAATTAATAAATTTAATTAATAGTATATTTAATAGAAAATCAATAAATGATATATTTTGTGACAGTAGTTATACGGTGTTTTAACCTTGAGTAATTTATCTAAGTGAAATTAAACATACTATTTTAAAGATTTCTAGTCAAGATGTACCAAAACTACATATCGACACATCCGTTGGACTAGAGTACGTAATGCTCTTTAAATATTCGTGGTGTATTACTCATGATTGTTGTGGCCACCGAGGGTTTACGTACTGACAGTTACTGGATAACCATAGACTGATAAACTCAATAGGTTTTTGTTGGTTAATACAACTAAGGCCAAGCATAAAATATCGAAGTGGCAAAATTATACATTTCTCTTGACTTGAAAATATCGTTGATCTTCAATGTGGAAGCTCCACATTGATTATAGTTAAATTGTGGCACGGCGTTCATCAGACGACTATAGTTGGATCGAGTAAAAACATTGGAAGTGAACACTATTCAAAAGTGGATCCGTCTCCTCGGTTATATGAGGTTAATTAATATCACGATCAACTGAATTCAACTCAAAATCGAAGTCCTTGGCTATAGCGGTTCGCTTAATAATAATTATTTTTATTGAACCAAAGACTTTGTGTTTGAATTATAGAGTTGAATATGGATGATACTAACGATTATCAAATTCCATAAGTTCAAAGTGATAAAGTTTTGATGAAGAGAATTGGTGTAATTAATTGTCACAACCATGTAACACTTAATGGAGTAAAATTGGACTTTACCAAAACCAAGTAAGTGACAAATTTAGCCATAATATCACACTACCTAGTAAGTGAAATGTGAATGTTAATATTTGAATTATTCGATATTAATCGCCAATCGAATTTACACCTAACATTTACACAATCGAAAAGTCGAATACTCCTATTTACCACTCGATTTAATTAATTTGTAATTTTTATAAATTAATTCATATTTATGAAATATTAATTACAAAAATTTAATTTGATGTGAATTAAAAAAAAAATAGTGTGCATATAATAGGTATATAAAGACTAATCGATACACGATATCCATACACGTTTAAAGTATATTTAAATGCAATAAATATTGTTTGGGCCTGAAATTGTTTTAAGGCCCTATTGGGGTTTAGTTTAGGCAGGAATAGGACAATAAATTGGAGCTGGCCATCTAACGGTTTAGAGGAGGAATTTTGAATTCAAAAGGAGAGAACTAGTAAAAGGAAAATAAGGATCTTGATCCTTATTACATTCACTCATCAATCCTTTATTTATTCCCTTCAGAATTCACTTCTCCTGTGCCTTTTGCATTCTTTCTTCTGTTGTCCATATCAGGCCACCATCACCCTATACCCGCTCCAAAAAATTCAAGCAAATATTCACATTAATTTACTTTGATTCAATCGACACTGGTAGGGCAATTAGGAAGCTAGCGACTTCGGGATTGCGATTGGAACCAAGGAGTCTATTCCTTCGTTTCAACATGCAAACTTTAGGCTATGGTGAAAGGTAATTTGCTGGTCTATTCAGTACTAGAATTACTGTTTATTGCGATGGATGGTAGCGACGGCTATTTCCGACGGGTTGGTTTAGCCATGACAATTCTGTAATATTGTATATGATTGTTAAATGGATATTCGTTTTTTCATAGAACGGACATTTATATTCATCTGATATAATATTTGTTGGATTTTTCGCTGTATTGGACAAGTTATAAACACAATAAAGTAGTTACATTTTGTAAATTATTTCATTTTAAAAAGTTTACAAAATTTCAACAACACTTTCTTTTTGTTTCCTATGTACACGCATTTGTGTACGATACATGAAACAAATGAGAAGTGCTGTCGAAATTTTGTTGAATCGTTTAAAATTAAATGATTTACGAAATATAACTATTATTGTGTTTGTAATAGAAAGTAGGATGACCGGCCATTAAAGTAGAAAACAATAAACTAAAAATTTAATATTCTATTCATAATTTGTGTCAATCCCAAAAATACATAAATGAATAGTAATTAATAAATGATTTGAAAAATTAAATACCATCCTCGAAGAGAAATGAGAGGCTCAATAAGGGAACATTTTTACAATGGCGTAAGCATATTTATTGAATTCGCTTTAAGTAATAATGGAAATGATAGAGAAATTCGTTGTCCATGTAGTAGGTGCGAACTGTTGAAGCATTTTATATCGGATATGGTTAAAGTCCATTTTTGGCAATACAGTTTCGTACCGAATTACCTTTTGTGGGATCGTCATGGAGAACATTCAGCATCTAATCCTATACATGCAGAGGAGGAGGTGGGTAATGAAATTGTTATGACGAATCCCATAGAAGATATGGTTGAAGATGCAGCACGATTGATGTTCCCTACTTATGAAGTAGATGATGACGATGTTAATATCGAAGAAGAACCAAATAATGAAACAAAAAAAAATATGATTTACTGGATGCCGGTAGAAAACTTCTTTGGGATGACTGCACAAGCGGTACCCAATTATTACTAACTGCATAATACATTGTGATGAAATCAAAATACAACTTCATGGAAGCTGGATATACAACTGTTGTACAAGCTGCAAAACGGCATATGTCATCGATAATTTGATGTGCGAAAATCATTATGAAGTTAAAAAATTTATGTCTTCTTTAAATGGTTGCATGTTGTTTCCGAAAGAAGATATCAATCTAAGGAATTGCAAAATATGTAACTAGGAAAGATACAAACAAAGAAAAAAAGTGAAAGGAAGTCTCATACAAGCATATGCATCACTTACCTATAACTCCTAGGCTTCAACGTTTATACGCATCCACTATAACCGTGCATCACATGAGATAACACCGTGTGAGAACATAGGAAGAAGATACATTAATGCACCCAGCTGATGGAGAAGCATGGAAGCATTTTGATAAGACATGTCCTGCTTTTGCAGCAGAGAGCCGTAATGTTAGACTTGGTTTATGTACGGATGGATTTTCACCATTCTCTCAATTTGGTTCTAAATATTCATTTTGGCCTATAATAGTTAGACCTTATAATTTACCTCTGTGGATGTGTATGAAAACATCATATATGTTTCTCACTATTGTCATCTCTGGCCCTGATGATCCGACATAAGGAATCGATGTTTATCTATAATAGTTTATTGATGAGTTGAAAACATTGTGGTACGAAGGAGTTGAAACATACGACATTTCAAAAAAAAAAATTGTATGTTCGCTTCTTTGTTATAGACTATTAGCGAGTTTCCTGCGTATGCAATGCTTTCTGGTTTGAGTACGGCCGGTCATCTAGCTTGTTTTTATTGCATGGAAGAAACATGGTCATTTTCTTTAACGCATGGGAAGAAAATATATGGTTTGATTATCATCGGTGTTTTCTTCATATTAATCATCCTTTTAGAAAAGATAAAAAAACTTTATAGCTAATAGAGAAGAGACTTTGCGACCACCAATGATTTGGTCAAGCGGAGATATATATAAACTTGTAAAGGATTATCCAAAGAAACATGAAATCGGAGAGTTAATTGAAATTTAAGGTAAATTGACGATTTATAATTGGTGCAAACAAAGTATATTTTGGGAATTGCCTTATTGGAAAAATCTCCTAATTCGTCATAATATTAACGTGATGCATAATGAGAAAAACGTGTTTATAATGTTTTTAATACAGTTTTGAATGTTAGGGGGATTACTAAGGACGATTTGATAAATTGACATGATATCCAAGTAGTACATAATCGTCCCAAGATTCATATTAAGCCAATGACACTGAAAAACCCAAAGCATGCTATGAGGTAGACGGTAACCAAGTTAAAGTTCTGTTAAAATGGATGGAAGGATTAAGATTTCCTTATGGGATTTCTTCTAATCTTCGTAGATGTGTCGGCTATAAGAATGGTAAAACGAGTGGGATGAAAAGCCATGATTGCCACATAATGATGGAAAATTTGTTACCAGTCGCTTTCAAAGAACCATTGCCGATAAAAGTTTGGACGGTTATAATGGAAATTAGTTTGTTTTATAATGAGCTTTATTCGACTACGTTAAAGTTTAATCGTCTACGTAGATTTGAGGAAGAAATTCCTATACTTCTCTGCAAATTGGAGAAAGTATTTCCTCCATGTTTCTTTAATGTAATGGAGCATTTACCTATTCATCTTCCATTTGAAGCACGTCTTCTAGGTCCTGTGCAATATGGATGGATGTATCCATTTGAGAGGTATTATTTATATTGGGTATGTTAAATATTAGTTCAATTACGTATATAAGTACATTTTAATTTGAAATAATTCATAATAGGTACTTAAATCATTTGAAGAAAAAAGTTAGACCAAAAGCACAAGTTGAAAGTTCGATTTACAAATCATATATCGATGAAGAAGCTTCGTTCTTTTTCTCTTATTACTTCAGCTACCATGTCAACTTATCATTTGAAAGTGTCACGCGTAATGATGACGGCATTGAACAAGAATCTTCTCAAGCAATGTTTTATATTTTTAGACAACATGGCCGACCTGTTGGAAAATGTATGGAAGTATGGTTAGACGATAGAGATTACCATGTAGCACACACATATATTTTTCTTAATTGTATTGAAGTTGCACCATTCGTTAGGCATTATTTAATTATAAGTCTAGATATTTTTTTAAATAATACGTGTGTACATTTATTATAATGCAATATATTATCTATATCTGTAGTGTTTACGGATCACAACATCCCAACGGCGTTATAAGTATAGAATTCGCTAATTGGTTTTCGAACTACGATTTTGATATGAGAAATTGTGTGGTCGATGAAGGACGGAAACAACTTACAATGGACCAAAAAGAAAAGTCAAGACATATCCAATATTCTTCGTTAATTGATATAAATTCAACATCAAAGAATATGATACTGAAAAATTAACTAACAATATCGGTATATTTGTTAAAGGTATTGATGATCCAAATGATCATATAAATGATTTTTATGGCGTGTAGGTTTTGCAATTGACATATTTCACAAAACCTGCGGAGGAAGTTTTTCTGTTTAGATGTAATTGGTTCAACAATGTTAGGCTCTGGAATTACCGTGCACCCAAAATATAATCTTATTGATATAAAGCATACATTGCGTTATCATAAGTACGATCCTTTTATACTCCTTATCCATCTCTAAAAAGAGATGAAGCAGATTGGTCGGCGGTTTTTAATTCGAAGGCAAGATTTATGTTTGAAGGAAAGAATATTCCAGACGAACAAGCTTATCAAGCAGATATTGAGGAAATTAGTGAAATAATAATAACCGACGAAAAAATCGATTTTGGACCTTTAAACGGTGAATCAAATGTATTAGCAAAACCATTTGAGACTACAGAGAAAACAATATAGAGTATAGGATCGAGTTTGAATCAGAAAACGACGAGGACTGACTAATAATGTACATTTTTATAAAAGGTAATTCATGTGATTATTGATGTTACATTTTTTAATAAAAAATTATATGTTTTCTCATAATTAAATGATATGGTCTGCCATAATAAAATGATATATTTGTGATCGGTATTACGTCTTTTTTTCAACGTCACATTTCTTCCCATTCGGTTTCCCCATCTTCTACAAAGATTGGGGGGATGCGGGAGGTGATGGCAGCGGCCCATCAGAACAGCGACCACTTACCGTATTAAAGCTATAACTAAAAGTGGATGGGTTGTAATCATTAAATTTACTGCAGCGTTATAAATATTTTGAATATGATATATTAGTCATTATTTATTACAGTCTGTATCATATTTAACACAAGGGATTCGAGCGGGAGCCATCACATATTGTTGTTAGTATTTCTAAGCAGGCGTATATGAGTAGGATGACTAATTATTGGCCTAGGTGGGGTAAGATCCCAGCCCCCGTCAGGGCGAGTATCTTGCAGGACTTCCTTGTAAGTGTAAATTTATAGATCATTAATATTACCACTTTACAATTTGCTGACTAAGTATAAATGTATAATTTATAGTATTTCAACGTACATGAGGTGGTGAACTTGTAGAAAGAAGACCTAGACCTTTGCCAGCGCCATTGGACTTCCAAGATGTCTAAGAATTACCGAGACATAATTTCTGGCATAAGAAAATCGAGGAAGAAGCCTGACTGGATGGGCACTAGTGTGTGGGTAGCTTGAGTTGCTTGGTAAAATAGTGATGAATTCAATGTAATTTTATCATATATCATTTTAATTTGTTCCCCTATATAATACATAATTTAAGGCTGAATGTAACATCCCCTATCTAGAGGCCAAAAGCTAAGCGCTACAGATGCTGCAATCATTTGTAGTATTAACATTTGGCGACAAAATATGGCCATGTTAATGGTATCTATAATATCAGAAGCACTTGACTATAAAACAAATCACAGATTTTGTTTGTACCAAAATTGGGCAAAATACTCTTCGGAAGTCTTTGAAGAGATAAAGTGAAGAAATTAAGTGAAAAAAGAGGAATTATCTTACAAAAACTCCAAATTTCAGAAGTGAGAATAATTAAAGTGCAGGGAGACATAAGAGTTTAGAGTGGTTCGGCGTATAGCCTACGTCCACTATGAAATAGTTTATTTTATTGATCTACCTTTGATGTTTACAGGTGAATGCAATGAATTACAAGAGGTCACTATGATTTGCAGCAGTGAATCTTGTTGGTAGCAGCAGCAACAGAGTTCAGATCTAGATCTGGCGGAGTCTGGGCATTGGAGATCTTAAAGAGGAAGAAGAACCCTTTTTCTGTTTGCTTTGGGGGTCTATTTATAGGTGTAGGAAGCTGGTATTTCGCCCAGATCTTGGGAGACCCTCTCTAGCATGTGACCAGGCCCGCATGCCTAAGCCCGTGAAGTTTCGGTCCGATCCGTGATCGATACGAGCAGATTTCGACTCGCTCGAGATTTCATCCAATGGAGTCAAAATTTGGCATGTACATTCTTTAGCATGTACGTAGTCTTCTGTGAAAATTTCATAGCATTTGGACTTGTAGATTGGGAGATATGATCGATATGAAATGGAGCTCTCGGCAGGCTGTTTCCTTCGACTCGCTTCCTGTTTCGACTCGCTTCTGTTCGACTCGATGGCGTGTCATTCGATTCTCACTCTGTCCTGGAAATTTCTTTGAGTGAGTCGAAGTAAGCACGTGGTCGAGCGAGTCGAAGCAAGCGTTGGTCGAGCGAGTCGAAGCAAGCGTCCTGGGAGGTTTGAGCAGTGGAGTCGAAGTATGCACTTTCGAGGGTTTCAGACTGGAGCGAGTCGAAGTTGAGTAGCTTTGAGGGCCGTGGAGCGAGTCGAAGAGAGCAGCGCTAAGGGGCGTGGAGCGAGTCGAAGTTGGCTTCTCCTGGGTGTTGCGAAGCGAGTCGAAGGAGCGAGTCGAATGGTGACTGATTTTTGTCCAATTTTTATCCTTCATAACTTGAGCATACGAACTCGGATTGTCTTGAGATTTTGAACACTGGCTCCCATGGATTAGCTTGTTATGTCCTACCAGTTTTGGCTCAATCCGGACTCGGACAAAATTCATCGATATCTGTAGTGAGCCCGTGTATAACTGATCTCTGGGACGGGCCATCACTGGTTACTAGTCAGTTCCTTGGTGTTACGGCCTTGCCAAAAGGCGGGATAACATTTTCCCCCCAAAGTACGTCTTGTGAAAACATGATGTGCTTTGAAGTGCTGCAGTCTTTACTCTGAATAGTCATCGTCTTTTCGATGAAAGTTGTAACCTTTGACCGTTCTTCTTGATAATGTAAACCGTTGACTGCTGTACCATGCCTTGTCGCAACTGACTGCTATATGCTAGTGGTTTCCCGTTTTCTGTTGTAATCGTTATTAGATGAATTTCTGATTCCTGAAAATCTGGAACATTGAATATTAGTCTGACATTTTATGCATATATGTTAATTTGACTCCCGTTGACGTTTGTACGTTCTCGAGTCGTTGTCAGTTTATTGTTTTTTGAATTCCGTATCGATCCTCTCCTGAACCGATGTGAAATTCGTTGCAACAACGCTTGACGGTCGTTTTTGAATGTTCCTTCGTAACGATCCTCTCCTGAATCGATGTGAAGGATTGAAACATCAAAGATAATTTTCATTGGATTTATGGATGCGAAGCGCTTATTCAACTTGATGACGGACTCGAACTGAGCAAGTCGAGACGTTCACTGATTGAGCGAGTCGAAGTGATGTCCTTTATGGCTGCATGAGGGAGTCGAACTAGTCACGGGGATGGAGTCGATGGAGTGATACGAAAAGGATCTTCGCATCAGTGCACTGAAGAGGGAGTCGAAGGACGTGTTCGACCCTACTGGAATTCGAATTGGTCATTCCCCTTGCTTTGGAGTCCATATAAATACCTGGCACTTAGCCGTTTTTTTTACTTTTTACTTTTCATCTTTATCTTCCTTGCATTCGTATCGCTCTGAGACTCGAGAAGAAAGAACGAAAATCCTTTCCTTCGAATCGATTCACACCATCACTTATTCGAACTAATCTGACAGATCTAGGTAACCCATTAAACGAATCCAGCACGTGAACGATGAGACTCGGTTTTCTAGCACTAAATCAACCTGAGTTGTGATTGATCGAAAGTTTCAGGATCTTAGATTCGAGTCGATCTAGTGTGAGAGGTTTTGAGAGGATGAGGCAGAGGCTTTCGTATCGATCGATGGTGGAGCTTTGCTTCGAGTCAAACGCTCTGATTCTGTTGATTGATACGAAGGGGTTGTGTCTGATCGATTCGAAATGGTGGCTTTTGGTCGAGTCGAAGCAGTTGTCATGGATCGAATTGAAGTGGCTACTTTGGATCGAGTCGAAATGCACGACTTCGGAGCGAGTCAAAGTGGTTGCTCCTGATCGAGTCGAAATGCATGACTTTTGGATGGAGTCGAAGTAGCTGCTTCGGACCGAGTCGAAATGCATGACTTTGGGATGGAGTCGAAGTAGTTGCTTCGGACCGAGTCGAAATGCATGACTTTTTTATGGAGTCGAAGTAGATGGCTCTGGAACGAGTTGAATTTGCACTCCATCCTTTTTACCGAGTCGAACTCAAATGCACATGACTATAATTCATTGATGCGAACCTGGCTCTCGTGAGCAACACAAATTTGATCATCAAAAAACTTTAAACTTCTCACACATTCGAACAACTGCCTCCGACAAGCTTTAAATTGGCGTATTTGGACTTAACCATTTCACTGCATATTTGACTTCCTATCGAAGTTCGTCGATGAAACTACAACTTATAAAAATGACACCAAACTTTAATTTGGAGTGATAGTTAATAACTGGATGGCACGGCTGTGACGGTCAGCGATGACGGTCCTTCTGACTGAATTCCGAAGTCTCGTCGTTTATATGCTTTCCTTAATCCGGTTGATTACCTCAAATAATATACAGTACCGCACTGCACAACACACTCACACACTTTTCACTGGGGGATGCACGGGTGTTCTTAGTTAGTTTAACAATGATTTTTTATAAGCTAGCTGGTTATGGATCCTTCAAGTTCTCAGCAGCCGGAATTTCCAAGTTCTGTTCCTTTAACTATTGAGATACCGGCTATAGAAGCCGAAGTTATTGAGATAGCTCCAGACGAGCGTCAAAGGGCTCGGTTCATACTCAATCCATCAGATTCGGTGCCGTCGGATATTTCTGAAGACATGTTAGGCCGGATCTGCTTAAGGCACGGTTTGTCACTTGACGACGTGCTACTTCCTGGGCCAACTGACAGGCCACACAATCCCCCGGAGGGGTTTACTGCTTTTAACCGTCACGCTTGCACAGCAGGGACACTCCCTCCCTTCAATGATTATATAAGGGAGATGTTGTCATTTCTCGGCATAGCTCCAACTCAGCTACATCCCAACGGATATGCCTTGTTAAATAGCATCTTTGTTCTCTTCATGGAGATCCTTTTTCGACCGCCGAAGCTGATCGAGATCCGGTATTTATTCAATGTCAAGAGCGATGGAGACAACCCCTCTTTCACCTTCCTGGAAGCGGTCAGGAGCTGCCACATTGTACAGGGCTCCTAGGGAAGGCTAAGTTATTATAAAACCGAATGGTCTACGTTCGGTGCCCTCTTGGATTTGCTGGGCGGTGGTTGGATAGACGTAAGTGTTGCCACTTCTCTCTTGAATCATTGAGATACTAGTAACTGACTTCAAAAACTGACACACTTTTCCTTTCTTACAACTGCAATCTCCCGTCCCGATGGCGCATATTTCAGAGAGCTTGTTCGAATTCTTCAAGCGTTTCCGAGCGAAGAAAGGCACATAGACTTAGTCCTGACCGACAGGAATTTGAGGGCTGTCGGGCTGATAGAACGGAGACAGAGCATTCATCTGGAGGTGGTACATAGAGTGACCCCGAAGAAACGCGTGAAGCGTAAAGCGCCCGCAGTTGTGAACACCGTAGAAGTTGATCCAAAAAGGACGCCCATCGATACTGAGCTCCCGGCTGGACCTTCTGTCGATGTCCTGGACTCGGGTGGAAGAAGAAAAGGCAAGACCGCTACTCACAAACGTCCTAAGTCTAAGAGATTTAAATCCGTGGTCATGTCTTTACCTTTCCAGGGGATCAGAATCTCAGAAGCTCCTCCCCCACAAATGGAGAGTCCTTTTGCAGGGCTTAATGATATCCCGATCCCGGATTTCGTGTCGTCTCCACACGACGCCGGGATGGAAGGGCTTGATAGTGCTTTTGAACCGAGCGGGTCGCTTGCTATGAGTGCGGCCGACATTTCTGGTTGGTCGGGGATTGCACATGCATACACTTCACTACACTACATGATCCACAACTGTACTTCGTTCAACTTAGGAAGTTGCTAACTCTTTCTTTGCTTCTCATTTTTAGGTACTATGTCTGGAAGAGGATCAATGCTGAACAATCTTCGCTCAGCCCAAAAGGCTTCTGGTAACTACAATTCCCGCAGGAGGGATTCTAATAGGGATCGCGATTGCGAGCACTCTAGTCAAGATAGGTATGGGCGTGATAGGGATAGAGAATACCGAAACCGGTCTAGATCACGCTCTCCTCCTTCTAGGCTTCCATCTCCACCTCCTGCTCATGTTCCACCGCCGTCAGAGCCTTCTCGTCACAGGCCTTCTTCTCACACTTCCAGATCTGAGACTCATCTCTAGAGAGTCGAGACTACATCTTCCATGGTTACAAAACAGGTCCCCGCTGATCCCACTGGAGAGGGGGCCCTTAAGTTAGCTCAAATGAAGAAGGATTTTCCTAACATTTGCTTCGACGGTTATGTTTTCCCTCCCCACTTGAAAAGAATTCCATCAGGGGTAGAAGGTACGATGCATGACTATGTCCATGAAATCTACACCCTATATCGAGAGTGGGCGAAGGCTGCCGAAAAGCTTCTAAAGTGGCCTTCGAGCGGGCTAAAAAGATCGAGAAGATGGAGACCGAGCTTGCGAAAAGGGATCGTATTATTCAGGTACTCTCTGCCGAGTCCGAGTCTTCTCAGAAATCTGAGATTGAGGCCATCAAGAAGGCCGATGAAGCGAAGGCGGAGATGGAGAGGTTGGGGCAGACACATGTTGCCCTGGTGGAGGAGATGGGCCACTGGAATACCAAAGTCATCGCCGAGCGGGATGCGGAGGTAAAGGAGCTTAACGAACTAAAAGCCAAATTCGCCAGCTTGGTCAAAGAAAAAGATGACGCGAACAACGCAGCCCAGGAGGCATGCGATCAGGCTGTTCTGCTCAGGGGAGAACGGGATGCGGCGGTGGCCAAAGTCCAGAAAGTGGTCGAAGAAGAGAAAGAGGCACAGGGGTCTGGCCTGGCTCGATGATTATTCGACGCATCTCCACAGTGCTTGGGGCCGACTGGTCGAAGAAGAGAAAGAGGCGCACCCGGGTGAATCTGTGGATGAATTCGTGCTCGAGAATCGCCTGTTAACTGATGAAGAAAAGAGGATTCTCCATGATTCAATGATCTCTCATGAGAAGGAGAGGCTCGGCACCCGGCACTTGGAAGCAGGAGAAGGCTCCAGGGTTGGACATCATGATGCAAGTCTGGATCTTCCGGTGTCAACCCCACCTGAATCTTTGCCTGCGGTTGGTCCTCAAGCTGTTCCTGCCTATAATCCAGATCAGCCGCAAATGTCTCCGATTACAGCGCAAGCAACTGAAGCTGCTCCGTCGCTTATAAGCCAAACTGAGGAAGGTACTCTGAACATTCCACATGTCTCTCATGAGTCGAAGTCTTCGATCAAGTTTAAGTTATAAAAATTCTTTTATTCTTTGTCCAGTGATTGACGTTGCGCCGCACACGCCTCCTGCTACTCAAGGATTATATCAGACGCAGGAGGCTATCATGACCGAAGCAACCACTGTGAGCACAGCTGCCCCGATTGAAGATATGTAGGGGAATACAATGGAATTTGACGAGCACTTGATGGATGAACTCTTTCGTTGTCATGGCGATCCCCCTACTGACTTGCCAGCTGTTATGAGCGGAACTGATCCTTCTGCAAGCTCTTTAATGCCAACTGCTGATGCCCCAAGCGGGGCTCAAGCAGTAACCGAAGAGGAGATGTTTGCTCAAATTGATGTTGAACTGGCAGCAGCGGGTTATGGCGGCAGCCTTGCAGGTGGGATGGCAGCATCGGGACCTGCCCCGCTCGGAATGATGTCTCCTGGCGGTTCTGTCTTTCTCACCAGCCTGCCCATTCCACCTTCTGTAATTGATCCCGTTCCTCCGACCCCGCCCGTTGGGAGCATTCTTATTCACACGAGTTCGGAGGAGGATGTCGACATAATGTCCTCGCCTGAAGACCAACTGTCGAGAAGCAAAGGCTCGAAAAGGAAAACTGGCGATGGCTCTAGCGGGTCCACATCGAGGAGGAAGCTAAGGAAAAAGAATGATTAAGCATGCTCTCCTGGTGTGTTTTGATTTGCATTTTGTTAGCCGTGTATAGATGTGGGTTCGACCCCTGCTAGTAGGAAATTTTTTTTGGAAACTTGTATACGAACTTCTTCTATAATTGACAGAAATGAAACTTTTCCTTATTGACTTCTTTTTTGTCATTGTGTATTTGTCTAAGTGTTTCAGTGTTTGGACTGCACTTGTAAAGTCTCAGTTTTCGAATGAAGTTTGTTCCTGTTCGCCAAGTTCGGGTATTGTGGACATGATTTGCGACCGAGAAACGAGTCGAACTTTGACGTCGTATTGCATCAGTCAATGGTTGATGCTCAAGTATTGCCCCCCAGCCTTGGTGGCATGTTGTAAAACATCAGTCAGCGATTACCTTTTTCTCCTAACACACCGAGTCTAGTGCCGCTGGACGGGCGTTTAAGGCGAACGGGGGCTGAGTGGTTTATCCGCGCTTGTCCGATCGCTGATGATCATATCCGCATTCCGGGGATCCTTATTTGTTTATTGGCGATTGGTCACGCTGGCTTGAGTTTCAACCACATGCCCGCTGTCTGGGGACTTGGAATTGGTTTTGGTACTCCGACTCGCGCTCCGGGAGTTTGGAGTTGACAATTATACTTTGATCCATGATTCGGGAACTTTGAAGTTGGTGTTTAGGCTCTGTTCTGCATTCTGGGAATCCGAAGTCGACGTCTATGCTCCGACTTGTACTCTGGAAATTCGGAACCGATGTTTATACTCCGGCTCGCACTTTGGGTATTCGGAGTTGAATGTTTATACTCCGCTTCGCACTCTGGGAATACGGAGTTGAATGTTTATACTCCGGTTCGTGCTTTGGGAATTCGGAGTTGGATGTTTATACTCCACTTCGCACTCCGGGAATACGGAGTTGAATGTTTATACTCCGGTTTGTGCTTTGGGAATTCGGAGTTGGATGTTTATACTCCACTTCGCACACCGGGAATATGGGGTTGAATGTTTATACTCCGGTTCGCGCTTTGGGAATTCAGAGTTGGATGTTTATACTCCACTTCGCACTCCGGGAATATGGAGTTGAATGTTTATACTCCGGTTCGCGCTTTGGGAATTCAGATTTGGATGTTTATACTCCACTTCGCACTGCGGGAATATGGAGTTGAATATTTATACTCCGGTTTGCGCTTTGGGAATTCAGAGTTGGATGTTTATACTCCGACTCACACTTTGGCAGTTCGGAGTTGAGGAAGGATTGTCGTGTACCAATCCCTTTTTTTGCTTTGAGGTGATGGCTTGCCCCCGAGCTCGGGTTTCACTTAGGGAGTGTTTGGTTGCACCACAGCCACTCTCTATTTGAATAAATCCCACCGTATGATGAGACTTAGCTCTCCGTGCATAGTGATGGTCATATGAAGTATTTCAAGTAAATCACAGCTCTGGCTCGAAGAGGTTGCATTTTATTGCTGAAATAAGAAAGTGTGGAAAAGTCAGTTGCCTTATTACAAGTTCTAATTTCGAAATGCATAAAAAATTTGCAGAAAAGAAAAGTAAACTAAATGGATAAAGATAGCCTGTCAGGTGTAATAGCGGCGAAGGCTCTCGCTATTCCAAGCTCATGGCAGAGTAAGACCGTCGACGGTCGATAACTTGAATGTGCCATCTCCGAGCCTTCATTCAATAACATACGGTTCTTCCCATGTCGGCTTCATGTGTGATGGAACCGGATAAATTCTTTTTAAGACGAGATCCCCTAGTTCGAAGGTTTGCGGATGGACCCTGGCGTTGTACAATCGGGCGACTCGACTTCGATGCGCAGCTGCCCTCAAATCAGCCTCTTCACGCTTCGCATCCAGTAGATCAAGAGATTCAGCAAGTAATATAGCATTTGTCTTTGGATCATAGTATGTCACACGATGAGAAAGTACTTCTAGCTCGACTGGAATAACGGCCTCTGAACCGTAAGAAAGAGAGAACGGAGTGTGGCCGGTCGCGGTTTTGTGGGTTGTTCGGTAAGCCCATAGAGCCATAGGAAGTTCATCGACCCACTTGCCCCCGACCTTTTCTAGTCGTTTCTTCAGGATGGACTTTATGACTATATTAACTGCTTTGACCTGTCCGTTCGCTTGAGGGTGTGCAACTGCGGAGAATTTCTTTTGGATGTGAAATCGTTTGCAGAAATCTTTGAATTCAGCACTGTCGAATTGGGTTCCGTTGTCCGTGATTATGGTGCGTGGAAGACCGAATCGACATGTGATGTTGCGAACCACAAAGTTGATTACTTTCTTCGTTGTAATGGTAGCGAGAGCTTCGGCTTCAGCCCACTTCGTAAAGTAATCAACTGCGAAGATGGCGTACTTCGCACCACCTTTTGCCAGAGGTAGAGCACCGATGATGTCGATGCCCCACATTGCGAACGGCCATGGGCCGACCATTTGCGTTATCTCAGTAGGAGGAGCCCTAGGGATTCGGGCGTATTTCTGGCACCTATCACACTTCTTTGCGTATTCTAATGCATCACGATTCACGGTGGGCCAGTAATATCCGTAGCGAAGTATTTTCTTGGCACGTGCTTGCACCCCAGTGTGATAGCCACATTCTCCTTCATGCACATCGCGTAACACTTGTTTAATTTCATCGGGAGCGATACAACGAAGTAGGGGAACCGAGTACCCCCTTCTATAAATGAGTCCATTCTGGATGGTAAATATTGAGGCCTTTCGAAGGACCTGGCTTTTTTCACTCCTGCGCTCCGGCAGGGTCCCGTGCTCAATGTAATCTTTGAGTGGAGTCATCTATGAATCTTTTTCGGGGATGGTTTCGCATACCCGGTTTATTTCCGCCCGGTCGATACTTGGGGAAGATAGCGTTTCCATGGGAACGAGTCCCATTTGTTGAGCTTCGCCTGTGCTGGCTAGCTTCGCCAACAAATCGGCCTTTTGGTTGCGTTCTCGAGGTATACTGTAGATGGCGTAGTAATCAAAACGGTCTAGTACTTCCTTAACTCGAGCTAAGTAGGCAGCCAACCTTCGATCTCTTGCTTGATACTCTCTTCGTACCTGACACACAACTAACTGCGAATCACAATAAACTTTCACTGCGATAATTCTCAAATCTCTAGCGAGTTTCAAGCCAGCTAGGAGGGCTTCATATTCAGCTTCATTATTAGTCGCATGGAAATCGAACTTTAAGGCATAACATATGGATCGACCCTCGGGAGTTTCAAGCACAGTACCAGCGCCTGAACACTGGTCATTTGATGCTCCGTCCGTATAAAGTTTCCAGACGTATTCGGGGGATTCACTGGCTTCGGGCAAGTCCTCTGGGACGGTAAATTCAGCTATGAAATCGGCTAGGACTTGTCCTTGTATGGCCCGTCTCGGAGCGTAAGTAAGGTCAAACTGGCTCTGTTCAATGTTCCACTTGAGTAACCTACCAGACGTCTCAGGCCGCGAAAGGACCTGTCGTAATGTTTGGTCGGTGTAACCAATAATGGAATGTGCTTGGAAGTATGGTCGGAGTTTTCTTGATGCAATGACAAGGCAGTAAGCCAACTTTTCTAGCTTCGGATAATTTCTTTCAGCCCCAGTCAATCGTTTGCTGACATAGTATACTAGCCTCTGTATCTTGTCTTCTTCTCGGATTAATGCAGCGCTGATAGCGTTTTCTGATATCGCCAAATATACAAACAACTTTTCATGATCGATAGGCTTTGACAGTATTGGTGGTGTGGATAGATGTTGAACTAGTGCTTGGAAAGCGCCCTCGCATTCCTTGGTCCATTCAAAGTTTCGTTTCCCTTTTCGAATCAGATCGAAGAAGGGAATGCATTTGTCAGTGGACTATGAAATGAACCTGCTCAATGATGCTACCTTTCCATTGAGACTCTGGACTTGCTTTATAGTTTTGGGAGTTTAAAGATTTCTAATTGCCCAAATCTTTTCGGGATTTGCTTCGATTCCCCGGGCGTTAATGATGAACCCGAGGAACTTTCCGGATGCAACTCCAAAGTGACACTTCAGTGGGTTGAGCTTCATCTTGTACTCCCAAAGTATGTTGAACATAGTTTCCAGGTCTTTTACATGGTCGGTGGAGAGTCGCGACTTCACAAGCATGTCGTCTACATATACTTCCATTGTCTTCCCGATTTGATTGGCGAACATCCAATTGACCAACCGTTGGTAAGTAGCTCCGGCGTTCTAGAGTCCGAACGGCATAACCTTGTAACAGTAAAGTCCCAGATTGGTTACGAAGCTGGTGTGTTCTTGATCGGGTAAATGCATCGGTATCTGATTGTAGCCTGAATACGCGTCCATAAAGGATAAGAGTTCATGTCCAGCAGTGGTCTGATCTCCATGAACGATTCCTATTCCATGATTAGTGGGAAATTTTAAGGTCAAACACCATGGGGCAATGTCTACTCTGAATTCAGCGAGGGTGGGTCGGCCCAAGAAAGCATTGTAAGGGGAGTCTATGTCCAGAACTATGAATTGTAACATCCGTACTCTTCGACGTTCTCCTACTCCCAACTCCACTGGCAGTTCCACCATCCCAGTGGGAATTGTGGCACTTCCGTTGAAACCATGGACTCGAGATTGACAAGGCTTCAAATCTGCGGCTTCCATCCTCATTTAATCATAAGCTCGTTTGAACAAAATATTCATAGAGCTTCCATTGTCAACTAAGATCCTTTTTATCCAAGCGGGACCTACTTGTGCATAGATGACCGGTGGGTCCATAGTGGGAGCTTCGATTTTATCTGTGTCTCTGCTTCTGAACACGATGTCGTCCGTCATCGTTTTCTGTTGCTTGGCCGGAGCCCCCTCGTCAAAACTACTGCAACACTCGAAGTCCGCATGCTTGATAGAACTGGCATACGACTCCATTTCCTTCCAGCTTCGATCTGCTGGGTGAGGACCACCACTTATTGTATTGATGACCAACCTCCCGTCCGCACGAGCGGGTTCTTCCTGTCTTTCCTGGTTCGATGCACGATTCTGATTAGATGGGCCCGCACCACCGGATTGCGGTGCCCGTACATACTGATCCAACTTCCACTCTCATATCAGTTTTTCAATGAGGTCTTGTAAGTGACGACACTCATTGGTGTTGTGGCCATAACTCTCATGGAATCTACAGAACTTTCCTGTTTGGATTTGTCTTTCAGTTGGTGGTTTCGAAGCAGGCTTCTTATACTGCATGGTATTGCAGGTCTGCAAATACAAATTTTCCAATGACGTGTTCAATGGAGTGTAGTTTTCATACATGGAAGCTCTACGCCGTGGTCCACGATCTTGATCGCGTTTTTTGTTCTGATTTCTATTGTCCCTCTTCTGATTATGTTTATATTGGACGTTCAACTGGACTTTTCCAGAACTATCACTGGACTGTTTAACAGCGACGTTACTCTGGATACCTTCGATGTTGGGTCCTAAGTCATCCTGCTTCCTAGACTGTCTCACATCCTCCCTTCTCAGGAATTGGGCTGCCTTGGAATAGAAACGGTCCAATGACGCAGGTGGTTTTCCAGCTAACCAACTTCCGAACTCGGAATCAGCATCGATCCCCTTAGTCAGAGCCATCAGGATAGAGTTATTGTTGGGATTGCTTATTTCCGCACACGCAGCATGGATTCGCTCCAAGTAACATCTAAGCGTTTCTCCGGGAGCTTGTGTAACACTAGACAGAGTGTTAACGTCCTTCGGCCTTGCCACATGCATACATAATTGTTCAACAAACTTGGTGGCCATCTGGTCAAATTTAGAGATGGATCGCGGTGGCAAACGAGTGAACCACATGGTAGCGATGCCCCCTAGGGAAATGGGGAAACTACGGCACTTCACTACGTCATCAGCTCTAGCAGCATTCATCAGCCATTCGTATTTCAGGACATGTTGATTGGGGTCAGAACTCCCTTCATAAACTGGCAAAGCTGGCATCCTGAAGTGCCGAGGTGGTTCAGCATATAAAACATCATCGGTGAAAGGGGTATGACTTCGGGAGATTCCCCAGTCGTCATTAGATAGACCCTGACTTTCACGGATCATTAGGCGGATCATCGCTGGTATATCTATTGTTTGGACACTTGGAGCATGTTCTGCCAAGGTGTGGTCGGGTTCCACAGCGCGAGTCTGGACCGAACGCGGTCGACGGTCCGTGCCTCGCCTCCTTGGTTCAACATCCTCAGGGACATAAGGTTTAGGAGTCTGCTCTCATCGGCTATGTTGAGGATCAGCTTGGTTCCTAGCGTCACCTCCTCGTCCGACAGTGGTGGTAGTAGCAATGTTGCCGGTAACAAGATAAGGAGCAGCTCCTCCCCGAGTTGAAGGTTTTGTGCGGAGGCTAACGGATGGTCCAGCTCTAGGTTGCCTAAGGTTCGAAGCAGGTTGGTGTCCCGTGGCCTGGGTGTAGCTTCCACTCAACCATGGACGTGTGCATCTAGTTTGGCCATCGGAGGAGGCTGAGCTCTCTATGGAGGAGTGAGAACCTTGGTCTCTTCTAGATCTTCTTCGCCTTTGGCGATTTAGCTGGTTAGTCAACTCCGTGTTGGCGCGTAGTTGTTCCGCTAGCTGCTGTCGACTTTGGGTCAACTCTTGAAGCAATGTCTGGAATTCTTGTCTAGTGATTGGACCAGATGGATCTGAAGGTCCTGCAGCATTTTGGTTGGAGGGAGGTGATTGCGCGGGATTTTTTCGGTCCCGTGCTCCCTGATCAGCAGCTGTAGAGGTGGTACGTGTGCTTACCATAATGAATTGATGAAGTCCTTTCTTAGATCTGATTGCAAATCTGAGTAGAATGGAAGGGCTTCAGAGTTCTAAATTTGGATCTTCTTCTTAGATTTATGCAATCCAATATAGATAGGAGATCCAAAGAGAGGGAGAAAAATTGGGTTTTCTGTTAGTGAAAGCACCAAAGTGTTTGTACCAAAATTGGGCACAACACTCTTCGAAAGTCTTTGAAGAGATAAAGTGAGGAAATTAAATGAAAAAAGAGGAATTATCTAACAAAAGCTCCAAATTTCAGAAGTGAGAATAATTAAAGTGCAGGGAGACACAAGAGTTTAGAGTGGTTCGGCATATAGCCTACATCCACTATGAAATAGTTTATTTTATTGATCTTCCTTTGATGTTTACAGGTGAATGCAATGAATTGCAAGAGGTCACTATGATTTGCAGCAGTGAATCTTGTTGGTAGCAGCAGCAACAGAGTTCAGATCTGGATCTGGCGGAGTCTGGGCATTGGAGATCTTAAAGAGGAAGAAGAACCCTTTTTCTGTTGGTTTGGGGGTCTATTTATAGGTGTAGGAGGCTGGTATTTCGCCCAGATCTCGGGAGACCCTCTCTAGCACGTGACCAGGCCCGCATGCCCAAGCCCGTGAAGTTTCGGTCCGATCCGTGATCGATACGAGCAGATTTCGACTCGCTCGAGATTTCATCCAATGGAGTCGAAATTTGGCGTGAACATTCTTTAGCATATATGTAGTCTTCTGTTAAAATTTCATAGCATTTCGACTTTTAGATTGGGAGATATGATCGATACGAAATGGAGCTCTCGGCAGGCTGTTTCCTTCGACTCGCTTCATGTTTCGACTCGCTTCCGTTCAACTCGATGGCGTGGCATTCGATTCTCACTCTGTCTTGGACATTGCTTTGAGCGAGTCGAAGTAAGCACGTGGTCGAGCGAGTCGAAGCAAGCGTTGGTCGAGCGAGTCGAAGTAAGCGTTGGTCGAGCGAGTCGAAGCAAGCGTTGGTCGAGCGAGTCGAAATGGAGCGTCCTGGGAGGTTTGAGCAGTGGAGTCGAAGTATGCTCTTTCGAGGGTTTCAGACTGGAGCGAGTCGAAGTTGAGTAGCTCTGAAGGACGTGGAGCGAGTCGAAGAGAGCAGCTCTGAGGGGCGTGGAGCAAGTCGAAGTTGGCTTCTCCTGGGTGTTGCGAAGCGAGTCGAAGGAGCGAGTCGAATGGTGACTAATTTTCGTCCAATTTTGTATCCTTCATAACTTGAGCATACGAACTCGGATTTTCTTGAGAGTTTGAACGCTGGCTCCCATGGCTTAGCTTGTTATGTCCTACCAGTTTTGGCTCGATCCGGACTCGGACAAAAATCATCGATATCCGTAGTGAGCCCGTATATAACTGATCTCTAGGACAGGCCGTCACTGGTTACTAGTCAGTTCCTTGGTGTTACGGCCTTGCCAAAAGGCGGGGTAACAGATTTAAAATGGCATTTTCCATTACATTTCAAAATAGATGTTCCATATTCAAATTACATAATCTCAAAACGTTTCCTACGCAAAGATCAAATATAATTATTACAAAATACGCCAAGAGAGACATATAAGGATGCCCCTTTAGTTGATTATATTCATAATTATCTTAATGCACAGCGAAAATAAACACAAAAAAAAGAACTGCAACCCTTATATAGCTATCCGTTAGCCTCCCGCTCGCCTCCTGTAGCTTTATTCATCATCTTACTATAAACCTGAAAAGCCTCAACCTTCAGCCTACTCAATCAATTTTGAGCACCTGAGAGTTTAAGGGGGAAAAACATAAACTTCGAGTCAGACATAAGCCTGGTGTGAATAATGATATACATCTCAGATATACGATATTAAGTGAGACCACGCTGCTTAGCGGAATGCGATTACCCTCACTAATACCCTTTTAAAACATACCTTTTGCAAATCAAGATCCTGTAACAAAAACTGGTTAAAACTGTAAAGCATTATAATGTAAACATACATATCAGGTAACAAAAGGACTATCTGTTCGAACACTATAGTTTTGTTTAGCGACCTACTAACCTTTGGCTGACTCGGGCCTACCAGAAAAAATAACAAAATAATCTAACATTTATTTGACACACCTCTTCTAGATGGGCTATTCTTAACTATATGTTAAATACTCCTCTCCTGGATGGTTTGTCCCTAACTTAACATCTCCCAGGGTCACCTGATCCTAATGGGTTTGCGAGCTCCAATAACTTATCTGTATTCAAACATATATTCCCTTTTATGTGTAATCATAATTTTAGTCTTACCTGTGACAAAGCCCTACACACTGAAATTTTGGACTAAATTAGCTAGGGCTAATAGCTAATGTATAGCGCGCTACCCTATACCAATCTCATCTGGTGTTCTAATATCTGAGTCATTTTACTTAATGATACCTTCCCTTAATTTTCCTTGAAAACCTCTTCATCTGAAATTGTTTTGAAACCTTTTAAACCAAACTTAAACAATGAAAACATTTATAATCTATGCTTTACTCAAAATCATCTTTCCAAGCTATATATACATACGTTACTCAAACCCTTTTGTTGATGAAAGCATTTAACTTTTGAAAGTACCCCTTTCGAATCCATTGAAAGCACTTCTTTCGAAACCAAGTAAAACTCTTTATTCAATCTAGGCCGAAAGGCCAAACCTTCCTTTCAAAACCATTCATAGAAACCTTTCGAAACCCTTGAAAACCTTCCTTTTGAAAGCTTTAAAACCTTAGACAACTTTCTTTTAAAACACTTTAAAGCTGACTTTCAAAAATATTGGAAAAACCTTTCCTCTTAGACCATTCGAAACCATTAGAACCACACCTTAGAGACCCTTCATTATACCTTTCGAAAGCATTGGGGGAAAACCCCTTCGAAACCATCATTTAAAACCTTTAGAAAGCGTTGAACCTTTGTAAACAACAAACCTTTCGAAAGCATTTGGGTTCAAAATTGATGCCCAATGAACTTGAACAAATCTCCCACACACTTGAACTAGTTCGCCTCTAGCTCTTCGACACTTCAAAGAAAATTCAAACACAATTCAAATCCACGTTTGGCGTGCAAACTTCCACGGTTAACTCAAACACTTTTCCTTCCTTAGATCCAAAATGAAATGGATCAAAATCTTCCAAGTTGTTGCAACTTTATGATGAACACGACGCACACCAAAAGATGCATGGCTTCACTTCAAGCTCTCGGCTTTAATCAACAAATGATGTATGACTTGAATTCTTTGATAGAATACTGGCTCCAAGACTGGGCTTAGCTATGATTGGCTAAGTCTCGCTCTGATACCAAATGATGCAGCGGCGGAATACAAAAATTGATGATACGATGAACGTAGCAATCGGTGGATTGAGAAATACTGAATTGCCCAAATTCATTGATCCGAAGATGCCGAATTCTAGCTATCCCGAACTCATTGATCGCGCATGATACCGGGTTCAAAGATCTTCAATTCTTCAAGCGTTGATCAAGCGCACTTGATTCCGCGAATCGGCTTCTGTAATCGTTGAATCGAGCGCACTCGATTAACCGAAAGAGGAGATAGGAGATTACACTCTACTACCAATTTAAATTGAAAACACAAAGCTAACAAAAGAGAATTTTATTCAAAAATCAACAACATTACAAATGACTCACATGGCCTATTTATAGGCGTTTTACAACTCACGCAAAGAAAACACAACTAATAAGTCGGCTCCGACTCATCACTTATCCGACTTACGACTTAGCACTCCTTCTGACTTACGACTCAGCCAAAGCACACGACTTACAAGTTACAGACGACTTAAAAACAAAGGCGACTCAACATACATGTATATTACAAACGACTTACGATTTATAAAAGTTGCGACCTACGACTTAGTATAAGTCGGTAACGACTTATCAATAGCTCCGACTTAAACCACACGACTTAACTAGTAGCGACTCTAAAACAGACGACTTATCAAATAACGATTCAGATTAACTCGGCATAAGAATCAACGGCTCCAGGCTTCTGCGACTTAAGATGGTACGACTTAACTGAGTCGTAATTCGGTGCCGACATAAGATGACTTCAGTTTTCCTTAAGTCGTATCCGACTCATCCCTTGGGCATTCTCAACTGTTCCTCCCATATCACCCTTGTTAAGTCGTTGATGACTTATCTCCTCGCCTTTGTTAGGTCGTAGACAATTTAACCCCTCATTTTCGATAAGTCGTGAACTCAAAGTAACTCCTCCCCCTTGTTTCCAGTTAAGTCATGGACGAGTCAAAATAATTCCTTTAAGTCGTAGCCGACTTAAACCTTCAACACACACAGCTAATTTGTTATCTCGTGGATCTTCTATAAGTCGTGGACGACTTATATATAATTCCTTAAGTCGTGTATGACTTATGCCTTTGAAGGTTGTGGGTTGCGCTGCATCATCCTCCCTAGGCTGAGAAAAATTCGTCCTCGAATTTAAAAGCTTTCTTCTTCGAGACATTGTCTTCCATTCATTATCTGGTTTGACGCGGCCCTGGTGATAACCATTTTTGAGATTAAACTTGTTTTGTCCTTTGGATGTTATGGTTCGAACTAAATAATGCATGGAATAGAACAGACGTGGCATCAGGCAGGCGGCATAAGGAAGTGATCTGAGAGAGATGTCATATGAAAAAGTGCGGAGTAAACTAAGCACTAGATGCCAGATCCTCTTCATGTAGTACAGAACTTCATAAGAATAGTGTCGTATACCATATTGATGGTGCCAATAGGAAGATGTGATATAGAACCAAAACGTGTCTAAAATGAGAGACGTTATAAGGAAATTTAAAATCACGGAACGACTTAGGAAGTCTTGTCCGAAGAAGTGTGATGATTCATGTTCAGATTCTCGTCTTTCCTTATCTCGCTCAGATCTGTCATCTTTTAGAATCTTCCCTTGATGTGTGGTATCAATTTCCCCTAATTGTAATGAACTCCCACTCGCTTCTCCTTTATCATGTTTATTTTCATGAAATAATTCCAAGCAACTGACGTTAATAACGCTAGCAGTGCAGACATGATCAAGCAATTCCAACTGATAATCATTCTCTTCATCTTGTCTGTTCAACCCTTCTCGTTCTTTCAAATTCACAAGATAATACGATCCTGGCCGTACAATAGTATCAGGTACGAGTTCAGTTTGCTGCTGAATGTCCTGTAGAGATGGTAACTCTTCGGAAAACTCCACAGAGTACCCGTCTTCAGTCTCATCGAATTCTGATCCAACTTCCTTATAAACATCAAGATCTTCCCTCATTCCTGGCTTGGTCGATTCAAGCAATTCATTAATACTTTCCACCTTTTCGTCAGACTCTTCAAAGTTTACAAGACTAGTTTCTTCAAGCAGTTCCTCAAACATCTCATCTTCACACTCCTCAAATACTTCAATCTCTTCGGGATTCTCAAAATCAGAACTTTCTCCAGATTCAATCAACATTGATAGTTCATCACCATCTTTTATTTCACTGTCGAACTCTTTCAAAGATAATAAATCATCTGATTCTACCTTCTCTTCTGTTTCATGTTTACTTTTTTCGGCCTCCTCGAAACCTAAAAAAGTTTCACTTGGCTGGTCTTCCTCCATAAACTCATGTGTCAAGCAAGAATCCTTCATCGTCAAATTATTTCCATCAACTCCGAACACAATTTCTTCTTCCACACTATTAACATCAATCATTGGTGGTGACGAATAATTAACTTCTACATCCACATACTTTGACTCAATTTCTTCATCATCATCAAATTTCGGCCGTCGGTCAAGGTCAATTTCAACAGTCCTCCTCATCAGGTTACATCCTTCATCTCCTGATAGAAATCTTTCATCTTCTGACAAAAATCCTTCATCGTTATCAAATTGTGGTGGTTGATAAAAGTCAAATTCATCAGTCCTCTTCTTCAACAAATTACATCCTTCGTTCTCTAACTCGACCCCTTCAACTTTGATGTCAAACATTAATGGTAAGACTTCGAACGATTCTGTAGGACCGACCTCTTCATCTTTGTTGTCAAACTTTGGTGGTAAGATTTCGAATGATTCTGTAGGACCGACCTGTAATGACCCTAAAATAAAATAAAATAAAATGATATATATTTATATTAGAAAATTCTGAGATATATATATATATATAAGTATATATTGCATTTAAAATAGAAAAGAATTTGGCAATAAATAAAATTGCATGGGAGCTTCTGTTTGATAAAATGCAAGGAATTAAGGTAATTAAGAAAGGAATTGGAACTCAAAAATAAGTATAGCTTTATGTCCAAAGAATTATGTAAATATATACAAATGGGGTGTTTTCTGTTTTATATAAAGGTAGAATAAAAATTAAATTAATAAAAAGGTTTATAAGTCTTGTAGTTGTGCTAAAAATAATTAGCATAATATATGTGATTTTTATTTAAATATAGAAGGAGTTACTGATCTGACAAAGAGGCAGAAATATACATATGTATACATGCAAAATCAAATAAAAATTTCCATATCTTATTTATTTCAAGCAAATAATCTGAGTGAATGATTTTAATAAGGTATGTTAGTATGCATGATTGAATGGAGGTAATAGATAGGTAGAAAATACAAAGGAGATTTTCAGATTCCTTAAACTTATAAAAAGAAATGAATAAAGGATCACATGCATATGGCATGAACAAAATAGAAACATGAAAATAGCATGCAGTGTTTAAAATGTTCAACTCCCGAAATAACCAATTAAAGTAACCTGATGTGTGCATTTCCCATTTAGGACCACACAGGAATGAGATGTATGCATGAACAGCTAAGGGTATTAGGAGAATTACCCATTTTCTTAAACCCTAGAATGGATTTATAAATAACTGCACATAGCCAAAACCATCACTCTCTCGGGATCAAAAACAAAATAAAATAAACAAGGAAAAAACACTAGCTTGAGGCTTTGGGGGATTTGCTGTTCTAAGAAATTAAGGCAGTAAAGGGAAAAACATTATGTGAGTATTTATCCTTTGTATGCAATGGCATTAAGTCCTATTGTAGGCAGCCTAAAATATTATGAGACATTTAAATCTCTGAATTGATTTGTTATGGGTGATATGGATGTTTGTTTGTGCATTTTTTTTGTTTGTTTGGAGTATTAATCTGTAAGTGGGCTTTTGGTGTTAACATGATTGGAGCATTCTTGTTCTATCTTAGTATCATTAAACATGGATATAGATTTAACAGGGGAACATGGGGTTGAATCAGAAAAATATACAAGCAGTTATATCTTTCTGAAATATGAATGAAAGAAAAACTAAATTGGTCACTTGGGAGTTAGTCAATGATTTGCTTACTTCAGGTGGAAGCAAGTATATGCATGGTGCAACTGCACCCTGAGGCCTTTGTGTGTTGGAATAATTTAAACAACCTGGGAGTTTCCTTCACAATGCATACATAGTATTCATTTGACAAGGAGTTAAAGACCATAAAATAAATGGGGACAGGGGTTTAAAAATCTAGGTTATAAATATCCAGATATGGTGTTAATTTAATCAAGTTAAACTTGTTCATTGATTAGTTGCTGGGTGAAAATTTGGAGTATAAAACCTGGGTTTATTTATCTAGGTTTGGGGAGAATAAATCAAGAATTATACATATGTTTATCTTTACTGTTTGCTGTGTATTTGTTTGAATAGATGAATGTGTTTTTTTTGTATTACCCTGTATGGACCAAAACATGCTAAGTATAAACATCTGTTAAACTAGGAAGGCACTGCAAGATTATGTTTTAAAATTATGAATATGTATACAAAATTGATAAATGCTCATACCAGTGAAAAATGACCCTTTTGGTTGCCCTTGCAATCATCTGGGTGTCTCAAAAATTCTTTGGGGTAGCTAAATGATTTGCTTGCAGGAAATTGAAGTTGGCTTGATGAGTAGAGAAGGCATTAGCTGCTAGAATAAATAAGAGAGACTTGTTTTTAAAATTTGCAGATGCATTGTAATGAAATTACTAGACACATTTTATTTTCTGTAATTGAAGTTACTTTTACGAAACTTTTTAAGTATTTTGAGTTGAAGATATGTACTTAATCAAAACCTGTTATGAGTGATCATGGATGATGGTTGGTTAACTACAAATTTATTTTATGAATGTCTGATTTGGAGAAAATAAGGAGTTAGACATGTCATATGCATATGATATGGATATATATATATATATTTGAACTCTGATTTTTATTGCTTATGTTTTGCCTTATGGAAATTAAAAAGCTAAGGGGATTGATTTTTAATGAACACTCAAGAGTAGAATATTCAAGTGAGATGAATTTGTGCATGGCAGGTAAGTGATACTTGCATATGCACGAATTCTGGAAATTTGTAAGTAATTGAGTATTTAAGTTTAACCTCTGAGAAAACTTGTCAACAATTTTAGACGTCTAAGATCAAATTAGACGTCTGTCATAAAAATTTAGACGTCTGAGATCGAATTTAGACGTCTGTCAATAAAAATTTAGATGTCTGAATTTAGTTCAAAATGTTTTCTACTTTCTGTCTAAAATTTAGACACTCTGAGACGTCTGTCATAAAAATTTAGACGTCTGAGATCTAATTTAGACGTCTGTCAACAAAAATTTAGATGTCTGAATTTAGTTCAAAATGTTTTCTACTCTCTGTTTAAAATTTAGACACTCTGAGACGTCTGTCATAAAAATTTAGACGTCTGAGATCGAATTTAGACGTCTGTCAATAAAAATTTAGATGTCTGAATTTAGTTCAAAATGTTTTCTACTCTCTGTTTAAAATTTAGACACTCTAAGACGTCTGTCATAAAAATTTAGACGTCTGAGATCGAATCTAGACGTCTGTCATAAAAATTTAGACGTCTGAACTGCTGATTTTGCCTAATTTGCCTATTTTCGAGTAAATTTCCAAGGTTTATCGATTTTTGTCAATCCAACTTATTGTTATTAATTATTATCAACTTTGATAACTATCATGAAATCAAGTAAATACTATTTTAGAGTTAAATAGAATTATCTAGGCAAGATAAATATATATAAGTGTTAGAATTTGTCAAAGTGCACCTATGGCAGTAGAACAAGACTTAGAAAAGAAATAAGTGGCTATGTCAATAGCTTGTATGGTATTCTGATTTCTATTTGATTTAAATTCCCTCTGATAAAAAAATATATAATAATAATAAAGAAACAATTGTATATCATCAAATATACAATTGACTTAGTTTGTTTGTACACTGATATGATTATATTGGTAAAACCAGGGTCTTGGGAAAAATATTTGGAAATTATATAAATATTCAAATATAAAAGAATTGGGGTTTAGTGGTGAATGCCTCTTGTATATAAAAAAAAAACTATATGTTATAGAGTGAGGGTCACCATAGTTTGGTATCAGAGCCATGTTTTAAATAACATAGTAAATGTTGTTGTATGCATATGGATGTTTGAATGCATTGTTTGAATTGTTGGTGTTGAATGTTTTTGCTTTATGTCAAGAAATATATGTGTGTACATGTGGCACATGCACAGTGTGCATAGAAATGAAAATGAACCAAGTAAAGACACCAAAAACTGATAGGGGTAAATAAACTAACATAACAATCATATTTATAGCATTATGGTAGGACCAAGGCATCACACAGGTGTAGGATCATCACGAGAGCCACCTGTGATGAGCATGGAGGATTTTGTGAGAACTTTAAGGGATGGAATGGCACCAAGGCAAGACAATCCTCATGAAGAACTCTCCAAACTACTAAAGACATGTACCACTTTGGGAGGAAAGGATTTTGAAGGTACTGAAGGAGCTATAGGTGTTCAAACTTGGATAAGAACTATGGAGAGGGTCTTCACAGATATGCATATCAATGACCAGAGGAAGAGACAGATAGCTTCAAGGAAATTGAAGGGGGTTGCACTGGATTGGTGGGAAGTTGTGACAGTAGGAAGACAAGAGGATACTATCACTTGGAATAATTTCAAAGACATGCTTGAGGCCAGATTTGTCCCAGCATCTGCCAAGGCTACACTGCTTGAAGACTTTATTAGATTAAGGCAAGGAAGCATGAGTGTGAATGAATACACTCAGAAGTTTGAAGCATTATCCAAGTATGGACTGGTATTAATAGGGAATGCAGAAGCAAAGAATGCAAGGTACATTCAAGGCTTGAACCATAGTTTGTCAAGGGCAATGTTGCCATACAAGGACAAAACTTTTGATCAAGTAATTGATCTAACTCTCTCATTTGAGCAACATGACACTGCAAGAGAGAAATTCAGGAATATGAAGCTCAATAAGAGGAAGGGTGGCCAGAACAAAGTGCAACCTTATGACAAGAGAAATGTAAGTAAAGGAGTTAAGAAAGGGGAAGGAGCAATAGCACCTGAAAGCAAGAGATTCACTCATTGTTTTAATTGTGGAAAAGCTGGACATTATAGTAACCAATGCCCTGACCCTAAAATACCTAGAGGAGGCTGTTATAATTGTGGAAAGATGGGTCATCTCAAGAAGGACTGCCCAGAAACCAATAGGGGAACAGCAAGGGTAGGAGCTTTGGCAGCAAATAACACTGGGAATGTTGGGCAACTTGAAGGTATAATTTTTATTCATACCCAACCCATATCAGTAATATATGACACTGGTGCCTCACATTCACTAATATCTTTGGAAATTGTAAAGAAGTTAACACTTGCTTGTGTTTCTATTGATCAGCCCTTAATTGTACACAGTCCCATAGGGAGTCATTGCATGTTGGGGATGAAGTGCATGGGTCTGAAATTAATTATAGGGGGTTATGAATTTAATTCAGATCTATACACCTTAAATTATCCTGGTATTGGGATTATTTTGGGGGTAGATTGGTTAATGAGAAATAAAGCAATTTTAAATTTAGAAAACCTTACTATTTCTTTGGAAACTAATGAAGGCAAAAGAATTACCATCTTAAGTGAAATAGCAAAGAATGCATGTTTTAATAAAATCTGGAGTATTAATGAAGTTCAAAAGGAATTAAAAGTAGAGGAAATCCCAGTAGTAAATGGATATATAGATGTGTTTGGAGAAGTAAAGGGAGTTCCTCAAAACAGACCAGTTGAATTTAAAATAAAATTAATGCCAGGAACAAATCCAATCATTAAGAAGCCTTATAGAAAGGGTCCAAAAGAGTTGGTAGAATTAAAACATCAACTAGAAGAATTAGAAGAGAAAGGATTCATTAGATCAAGTAGTTCCAGTTGGGGTTCCCCAGTGCTTTTTGTTAAGAAACATGATGGAACAATGAGGTTGTGTGTGGACTATAGGGATTTAAACAAGGTAACTATTAAAAATAAGTACCCACTGCCTAGAATAGATGATCTATTTGATCAATTGCATGGGGCTAGAATATTTTCAAGGCTAGACTTAGCCTCTGGATTTCATCAGATGAAAGTTGCAGAGGAAAGCATTGAGTACACAGCCTTTAATACAAGGTATGGCCTTTATGAATTTCTAGTAATGCCATTTGGCTTGACCAATGCTCCCTCCTATTTTGTAGACTTGATGAATAGAATTTTTAGAGACTTTTTGGATAAGTTTGTCTTGGTATTTATAGATGACATATTAATTTATTCAAAGTCAGAAAATGATCATGCTATGCACCTACATTTAGTATTATCCAGACTTAGAGAACATGAATTAAAAGCCAAGTATTCAAAGTGTGCATTTTGGCAACAAGAAGTAAAATTCTTAGGATACATAGTGTCGCAGCAGGGAGTAAGTGTAGATCCAAGCAAGGTCATTGCAGTTCAATCATGGAGTAGACCCAAAACAGTGACTGAGGTGAGGTCATTCTTAGGTTTGGCAGGGTATTATAGGAGGTTCATCAAGGATTTTTCAAGAATAGCCGCACCAATGACCAAGCTAACCAAGAAGAACCAACTATATGTGTGGACTGAGCAGTGTGAACAAGCTTTTGAGAAATTGAAGCAAGCATTGGTGGAAGCTCTTGTCCTACAAATCCCAAAAGCAAATGAAGGAATGGTTGTATACACTGATGCTAGTGGATCTGGGTTAGGTGAAGTGCTTATGCAACATGGCAAGGTAGTGGCATATGCATCAAGACAGCTTAAACCTAATGAAACCAAATATGCAACTCATGATCTAGAATTAGCTGCAATAGTGTTTGCACTAAAACTATGGAGGCATTATTTGCTTGGGGCAAAATTTGAATTATTCACAGATCATCAAGCATTGAAATATTTATTTTCTCAAAAAGATTTAAATATGAGGCAAGCAAGGTGGTTGGAGTTTCTAGCTGCATATGATTTAGATATATTGTACACCCCTGGAAAAGCTAATAGAGTAGCAGATGCTTTGAGCAGAAATCATGTTAGATTAGCCAGTTTGATGATTGATGAGTTTAAAAATCTTGCAGTGCTTGGGGAGGCAGATATATACAGCAAGGATGCAGTGAATTTTAAAGAACATGGTGATATGGTGGAGTATGGTACACTGGGAATAATCACAGTGAAGTCTAATCTGGTGGAGAAAGTTGGTAGCATGCAAGATCAAGATCAAAGTCTAAAGGAGAAGAAAGAAATGTTATTAAATAACATTGAGTCAGAGAATTTTAAAATAGATTCCCAAGGTTATTTGAGGAAAAATGATAAGCTTTGTGTACCAAACATTGCAGAATTGAAGGAAGAAATCATGAATGAGCATCACAAGACCAGGTACACCATACACCCTGGTGGTACTAAAATGTATCATGATTTAAAAAGAGGCTACTGGTGGGCAGGAATGAAGCAAGCAGTGGCAAGACATGTGGCAAAATGTTCCACATGTCCACAAATTAAAGCAGACCACCAAAAGCCCTTTGGCCTGTTGCAACCTTTGGAGGCACCTCAGTGGAAGTGGGAAAGCATTTCCATGGATTTTGTGGATGGTTTGCCTAGAACTAAGAAAGGCAATGATAGTATATGGGTAATTGTTGATAGACTAACCAAATCAGCTCACTTTGTTCCTGTCAGGTCAGATAGAAATGCATCTAGACTTGCACAATTGTTCATTAAAGAAGTGGTGAGGCTACATGGCATACCCAAGACTATTGTAAGTGATAGAGACACTTTGTTCACCTCAAGATTTTGGGAAAGTTTCCAAGAAGCAATGGGAACACAACTTTGTTTAAGCACTGCCTACCATCCTCAAAGTGATGGGAAAACAGAGATAGTGAATAAAATATTGGAAGATTTACTTAGAGCATGTGTGCTTGATTTTGGGGGTAATTGGGAGGATCATATCCACTTGGCAGAATTCACTTACAACAATAGCTATCAATCAACCATAGGAATGGCTCCCTTTGAAGCCTTGTATGGGAGACCTTGCATGTCTCCTGCCTGTTGGTTGGAAGCAGGAGAGGGTGTAATGTTGGGGCCAGACCATGTTAAAGAAACTTCCAACATGATTGAATTGATTAGGCATAGAATGAAGGCAGCACAATCAAGACAAAAGTCTTATGTAGATAGAAAAAGGAAGCCAATGGAGTTTGAAGTAGGAGAGCATGTTTTTCTGAAAGTATCACCAATGAAGAAAGTGTTCAGGTTTGGAAAATCTGGTAAACTATCACCAAGATTTGTAGGACCATATGAAATTATGCAGAGAATTGGTGCTATGGCCTACAGACTTAAGTTACCTGAGGAGTTGAGTGGTGTGCATCCTGTATTTCATGTTTCTCAATTGAGAAAATGGGTGCATGATGAAGGAGCAATTCTGGAGTCACATACTCAAGTTCAAGTCCAGAAGAATTTGGTTTATACAAATGAACCAGTAGGGATAGTTGCCAAGGAAGAGAAAAAGTTGAGGAACAAGGTGATCATACTGGTGAAAATCCAATGGAGCTTGGACACTAATGATTGTACATGGGAGGTTGAAGACAAAATGAGGGCTAAATACCCCAATTTGTTTACTGGTGGAGAGGTATGTTTAAGCAGCCTAAGATAATTTTTCTAAATGTATTTATATATTGTTTGTTTCCATAAAATATGAGTATGGGGTTATGGAGTTAAAACAGGCTATGGATTAGTGCTTTTAATTGGAGAAAATAGGTGAAATTATGGGGTCATAATTCCTTTAAGGGGGAGGGTATGTAATGAACCTAAAATAAAATAAAATAAAATGATATATATTTATATTAGAAAATTATGAGATATATATATATATATATAAGTATATATATTGCATTTAAAACAGAAAAGAATTTGGCAATAAATAAAATTGCATGGGAGCTTCTGTTTGATAAAATGCAAGGAATTAAGGTAATTAAGAAAGGAATTGGAACTCAAAAATAAGTATAGCTTTATGTCCAAAGAATTATGTAAATATATACAAATGGGGTGTTTTCTGTTTTATATAAAGGTAGAATAAAAATTAAATTAATAAAAAGGTTTATAAGTCTTGTAGTTGTGCTAAAAATAATTAGCATAATTTATGTGATTTTTATTTAAATATAGAAGGAGTTACTGATCTGACAAAGAGGCAGAAATATACATATGTATACATACAAAATCAAATAAAAATTTCCATATCTTATTTATTTCAAGCAAATAATACGAGTGAATGATTTTAATAAGATATGTTAGTATGCATGATTGAATGGTGGTAATAGATAGGTAGAAAATACAAAGGAGATTTTCAGATTCCTTAAACTTATAAAAAGAAATGAATAAAGGATCACATGCATATGGCATGAACAAAATAGAAACATGAAAATAGCATGCAGTGTTTAAAATGTTCAACTCCCGAAATAACCAATTAAAGTAACCTGATGTGTGCATTTCCCATTTAGGACCACACAGGAATGAGATGTATGCATGAACAACTAAGGGTATTAGGAGAATTACCCATTTTCTTAAACCCTAGAATGGATTTATAAATAACTGCACATAGCCAAAACCATCACTCTCTCGGGATCAAAAACAAAATAAAATAAACAAGGAAGAAACACTAGCTTGAGGCTTTGGGGGATTTGCTGTTCTAAGAAATTAAGGCAGTAAAAGGAAAAACATTATGTGAGTATTTATCCTTTGTATGCAATGGCATTAAGTCCTATTGCAGGCAGCCTAAAATATTATGAGACATTTAAATCTCTGAATTGATTTGTTATGGGTGATATGGATGTTTGTTTGTGCATTTTTTTTGTTTGTTTGGAGTATTAATCTGTAAGTGGGCTTTTGGTGTTAACATGATTGGAGCATTCTTGTTCTATCTTAGTATCATTAAACATGGATATAGACTAAACAGGGGAACATGGGGTTGAATCAGAAAAATATACAAGCAGTTATATCTTTCTGAAATATGAATGAAAGAAAAACTAAATTGGTCACTTGGGAGTTAGTCAATGATTTGCTTACTTCAGGTGGAAGCAAGTATATGCATGGTGCAACTGCACCCTGAGGCCTTTGTGTGTTGGAATAATTTAAACAACCTGGGAGTTTCCTTCACAATGCATACATAGTATTCATTTGACAAGGAGTTAAAGACCATAAAATAAATGGGGACAGGGGTTTAAAAATCTGGGTTATAAATATCCAGATATGGTGTTAATTTAATCAAGTTAAACTTGTTCATTGATTAGTTGCTGGGTGAAAATTTGGAGTATAAAACCTGGGTTTACTTATCTAGGTTTGGGGAGAATAAATCAAGAATTATACATATGTTTATCTTTACTGTTTGCTGTGTATTTGTTTGAATAGATGAATGTGTTTTTTTTTGTATTACCCTGTATGAACCAAAACATGCTAAGTATAAACATCTGTTAAACTAGGAAGGCACTGCAAGATTATGTTTTAAAATTATGAATATGTATACAAAATTGATAAATGCTCATACCAGTGAAAACTGACCCTTTTGGTTGCCCTTGCAATCATCTGGGTGTCTCAAAAATTCTTTGGGGCAGCTAAATGATTTGCTTGCAGGAAATTGAAGTTGGCTTGATGAGTAGAGAAGGCATTGGCTGCTAGAATAAATAAGAGAGACTTGTTTTTAAAATTTGCAGATGCATTGTAATGAAATTACTAGACACATTTTATTTTCTGTAATTGAAGTTACTTTTAGGAAACTTTTTAAGTATTTTGAGTTGAAGATATGTACTTAATCAAAACCTGTTATGAGTGATCATGGATGATGGTTGGTTAACTACAAATTTATTTTATGAATGTCTGATTTGGAGAAAATAAGGAGTTAGACATGTCATATGCATATGATATGGATATATATATATTTGAACTCTGATTTTTATTGCTTATGTTTTGCCTTATGGAAATTAAAAAGCTAAGGGGATTGATTTTTAATGAACACTCAAGATTTTAGTAGAATATTCAAGTGAGATGAATTTGGGCATGGCAGGTAAGTGATACTTGCATATGCACAAATTCTGGAAATTTGTAAGTAATTGAGTATTTAAGTTTAACCTCTGAGAAAACTTGTCAACAATTTTAGACGTCTAAGATCAAATTAGACGTCTGTCATAAAAATTTAGACGTCTGAGATCGAATTTAGACGTCTGTCAATAAAAATTTAGATGTCTGAATTTAGTTCAAAATGTTTTCTACTCTCTGTTTAAAATTTAGACACTCTGAGACGTCTGTCATAAAAATTTAGACGTCTGAGATCTAATTTAGACGTCTGTCAACAAAAATTTAGATGTCTAAATTTAGTTCAAAATGTTTTCTACTCTCTGTTTAAAATTTAGACACTCTGAGACGTCTGTCATAAAAATATAGACGTCTGAGATCGAATTTAGATGTCTGTCAATAAAAATTTAGATGTCTGAATTTAGTTCAAAATGTTTTCTACTCTCTGTTTAAAATTTAGACACTCTAAGACGTCTGTCATAAAAATTTAGACGTCTGAGATCGAATCTAGACGTCTGTCATAAAAATTTAGACGTCTGAACTGCTGATTTTGCCTAATTTGCCTATTTTCGAGTAAATTTCCAAGGTTTATCGATTTTTGTCAATCCAACTTATTGTTATTAATTATTATCAACTTTGATAACTATCATGAAATCAAGTAAATACTATTTTAGAGTTAAATAGAATTATCTAGGCAAGATAAATATATATAAGTGTTAGAATTTGTCAAAGTGCACCTATGGCAGTAGAACAAGACTTAGAAAAGAAATAAGTGGCTATGTCAATAGCTTGTATGGTATTTTGATTTCTAATTGATTTAAATTCCCTCTGATAAACAAATAATAATAATAATAAAGAAACAATTGTATATCATCAAATATACAATTGACTTAGTTTGTTTGTACACTGATATGATTATATTGGTAAAACCAGGGTCTTGGGAAAAATATTTGGAAATTATATAAATATTCAAATATAAAAGAATTGGGGTTTAGTGGTGAATGCCTCTTGTATAAAAAAAACTATGTGTTATAGAGTGAGGGTCACCACACGACCTCTTCATCTTCGTTGTCAAACTTTGGTGGTAAGATTTCGAATGATTCTGTAGGACCGACTCCTTCAAACTCTTCCAACATTGGTTTAACCTCCTCTGGAGTTTTAAGCTTTTCACATGCCTCATACCTAACCAACGCTTCAGCACTACCTTCTGCTTCTTCAACGCTTTCACTGAAAGATAATGGACTAGTCGGTTCCTCTTCATTTTCTGGCTCGCTTTCAGTAGAATCATCCACATCCTCGTTTTCACATTCTTCTACAACTAAGGCTTTCATCTTGGACTCCGTATATTCAATACTTCTATGGTCAGACTCCTGATAATGATAGCGCTTAATTCGATCATCAACCTTTGTTTTAGTGATTCCATGTACAACTGGTTTGTTGACTTTCTTAGAAACATTTATACTGCAATTAACGCCTTTATTCTGATTGCTGGGGTTTGTAACCACACCCTTTCCTCGACTCCCTTGACTCAACTTCTGCAATTGTTGATCAATACGAGCTTAATAATTGTAGGGTAAGAAATTTTCTTTCATCATCCTTTTCATCTTATCCCACTTGACAACTTTAGACTTCTTCATCCTCTCTCTGGTTGATTTAGTTTATTGCCACCAGTCCATGGCTTTTCCTTTCAAACTTGCAGCAACTAACTTCACTTGACGATCATCAGGAACGTAGTTGAGCTCAAAAACATTTTCAATCGTGGATAACCAGTCCAAGAATTCCTCTGCTTGTAGTCCACCTTGGAATTCTGGAATCTCCGAATCCTTTCTTGATTTCCATGTATAATCATCCTCTTCGATATTCTTGTATCGATTTTTCCCTTGATCGGAATATCGAAAATGAACACGATCACCATAACTTTCCTTTTCAAAATTAGTTGAACTTTGTCGTCGATTCTGAACATCGACCCTTCTATGCCCATGCACGTCCTCTCTACTTCTTTTCTCATATTCATAAGATGGCTCATGCTCGTAACCACGATACGCTCTTCTTTCTTCCTTCTGATAATCACGATTGTCTCGAGCTCCACAATCTCGATTTATTGACAAAGATGATTCTCTTCTTTCTCTATCATAACGTGGCGACACTCTCCGTTGATTTCGATTCATGTCAAACTTCATTCTCTCTACTTTCTCGAAATCCTTATTGAATCTTTCATCACTACGTTGCTTCATCTGTTCAGGATCTCCTCTCCCATACAATTTTGCAACACTATGATGACGATTATCATATCTCGGAGGCATGATCAAGTCTTCAACAGATCCAAACAAAAACTTCACTTTGATCCAAAAATTTTCCCACTTGTTTGAAATTCACGAACACCCAAATAAACAAACGACTTCAATCGAACTCCAAACTTCAAATCTCAAAATTGATGCCCAATGAACTTGAACAAATCTCCTACACACTTGAACTAGTTCGCCTCTAGCTCTTCGACACTTCAAAGAAAATTCAAACACAATTCAAATCCACGTTTGGCGTGCAAACTTCCACGGTTAACTCAAACACTTTTCCTTCCTTAGATCCAAAATGAAATGGATCGAAATCTTCCAAGTTGTTGCAACTTTATGATGAACACGACGCACACCAAAAGATGCATGGTTTCACTTCAAGCTCTCGGCTTTAATCAACAAATGATGTATGACTTGAATTCTTCGATAGAATATTGGCTCCAAGACTCGGCTTAGCTATGATTGGCTAAGTCTCGCTCTGATACCAAATGACGCAGCGGTGGAATACAAAAATTGATGATACGATGAACGTAGCAATCGGTGGATTGAGAAATACTGAATTGCCCAAATTCGTTGATCCGGAGATGCCGAATTCTAGCTATCCCGAACTCGTTGATCGCGCATGATACCGGGTTCAAAGATCTTCAATTCTTCAAGCGTTGATCAAGCGCACTTGATTCCGCGAATCGGCTTCTGCAATCGTTGAATCGAGCGCACTCGATTAACCGAAAGAGGAGATAGGAGATTACACTCAACTACCAATTTAAATTGAAAGCACAAAGCTAACAAAAGAGAATTTTATTCAAAAATCAACAACATTACAAATGACTCACACGGCCTATTTATAGGCGTTTTACAACTCACGCAAAGAAAACACAACTCATAAGTCGGCTCCGACTCATCAATTATCCGACTTACGACTTAGCACTCCTTCCGACTTACGACTCAGCCAAAGCACACGACTTACAAGTTACAGATGACTTAAAAACAAAGGCGACTCAACATACATGTATATTACAAATGACTCACGATTTATAAAAGTTGCGACCTACGACTTAGTATAAGTCGGTAACGACTTATCAACAGCTCCGACTTAAACCACACGACTTAACTAGTAGCGACTCTAAAACAGACGACTTATCAAATAACGATTCAGATTAACTCGGCATAAGAATCAACGACTCCAGGCTTCTGCGACTTAAGATGGTACGACTTAACTGAGTCGTAATTCGGTGTCGACATAAGATGGCTTCAATTTTCCTTAAGTCGTATCCGACTCATCCCTTGGGCATTCTCAACTGTTACCCCCATATCACCCTTGTTAAGTCATTGATGACTTATCTCCTCGCCTTTGTTAGGTCGTAGACGATTTAACCCCTCATTTTCGATAAGTCGTGAACTCAAAGTAACTCCTCCCCCTTGTTTCCAGTTAAGTCGTGGATGACTCAAAATAATTCCTTTAAGTCGTAGCCGACTTAAACCTTCAACACACACAGCTAATTTGTTATCTCGTGGATCTTCTATAAGTCGTGGACGACTTATATCTAATTCCTTAAGTCGTGTACGACTTATGCCTTTGAAGGTTGTGGGTTGCGCTGCATCAAAACTCCTCCCATGTCATCTCCTCTTCATTTACTCTAGCTGTCACACCATTCCACCAAAACAAAGCTGCCCCTTGAAGTTGTCTCGAGGCAAATCTCCTTTTCTACTCGTCATTGAGCCCTAAATCAGCAAATATCCTTTCACGGTGTAACAATCAGTTATCCACTTCTATAGCATCCTCGGTTCCAGTAAACGACTTCCTCCAAGCCTGGCATAGTCTCTACTCAAGTTAGCATAATGATTGGCCACTGGAGCTTCCCGAACGCCTCCCGCAGCATTTCCTCCAACAACCACAGCAGCGATCCCAGCTTGGTTCATGTTTACGAAAAACTAAAACATAGCTCCTATATCTACCTGTGGGAATCCGGCACCTACATTTTCAGCTTGAGCCTGACCTTGAGTCCTCCTTGTATTTGGTCGGGCATTTCCATTTGTGTTGGTACTGTCTCCTCCTAGATTAACTCTACCTCTTCTTCCGTCCATATATGTATTCAAGCCTAGTGAGATATAGAAGAATAGCCTAACAAAGATAGGAGACTAGAGATAAAGCATATACTTATATATATAGCAAATACAAGTACGTTTCTATAGCGTTATCCCATACCCCGTTATTAACTCTAATTCCTAAGGATTATGTTTTTAAAAATCATTTTTTTAGTTAAAGTATTTCATAAACCTATGCTCTGATGCCAAGTTGTAACATCCCTTATCTAGAGGCCCAAAGCTAAGCGTTACAAATGATGCAGTCATCTATAGTATTAACTTCTGGCAACTAAATACGGCTATGTTAATGGGATCCATAATATCAAAAGCACTTGAAATATGAAATAAATGACAGATTTCAAAACAGCATTTTCCATTACATTTCAAAACAGATGTTCCATATTCAAATTACATAATCGTAAAATGTTTCTCAAGCAAAGATCAAATATAATTATTACAAAATACGCCAAGAGCGACATATGAGGATGCCCCATTGGTTGATCAGAGTCATAACTAACTTAATACGCACCAGAAATAAACTCAAAACAAAGAACTACAAATCCTATGTAGCTATCTGTTAGCCTCCTACTCGCCTCCGATAGCTTTATTCGTCGTCCTATTATAAACTTGAAAATCCTCAACCCTCAGCCTACTCAATCAATTTTGAGCACCCGAGAGTTTGAGGGGGAAAAACATAAACTTCGAGTCAGACATAAGCCTAGTGTGAATAATACTATACATCTCGGATATACGATATTAAGTGAGACCACACCGCTTAGCGGAACGAGTTTCCTCTCGCCAATATCCTTTTAAAACATATCTTTTGTAAATCAAGATCCTGCAACCAAAACTGGTTAAAACTCTAAAGCATTATTATGTAGATATACATATCAGGTAACAAAAGGACTATCTGTCCGAACACTATAGTTTTGTTTGGCTAACTATAGCTTTTAGCTGACTCAGGCCTACCAAACAAAATAAAAAAATAATCCAATATCTGTTAGAAACACTTCTTCTAAACGGTCTGTCCTTAACTATCTATTAAATACTCATCTCCTTTACCGTCTGTCCCTAACTTATCATCTCCCAGGGTCACCTGATACTAATGGTTTTGCGGGCTCACCAATAACCTATCTGTATACAAACATATATTCCCTTCTGTGTGTAACCATAATTTTAGTCTTACCTGTGATAAAGCCATACACATTGGAATTTTGGACAAAATTAACTGGGGCCAATAGCTAATGAATAGGGCGCGACCCTATACTAGTCTCATCTAGTATTCTAATATCTAAGTCATTTTACTTAGGGATACCTTCCCATAATTTTCCTTGAAAACCTTTTCAGTTGAAATTGATTTAAAACCTTTTAAACAAAACTTAAACAAGGAAAACATTTATAGTCTATGCTCTACTCAAAATGATCTTGCCATGCTATATATACAAACACACACTTTACTCAAACCCTTTTGTTGACGAAAAAATTTAACTTTTGAAAGTACCCCTTTCGAATCCATTGAAAGCACCTCTTTCAAAACCAAGTAAAACACTTTATTCAATCTAGGCCGAAAGGCCAAACCTTCCTTTCAAAACAATTCATAGAAACCTTTTGGAACCCTTGAAAACCTTCCTTTCGAAAGCTTTAAAACCTTAGACATCTTTCTTTCAAAAAAATTTAAAACTGGTTTTCGAAAATTTTGGAAATTTCCTCTTAGACCTTTCAAAACCATTAGGGAACCACCCCTTAAAAACCTTTCTAAACCTTTCGAAAGCATTGGGGAAAACACCCCTTCGAAACCATCATTTAAAAACTTTCGAAAGCATTGAACCATTATAAAAAGCAAACCTTTCGAAAGCATTTGGGTTCAATTTAAAACATGTGTATACCTTTTGAAACCATTTAAAATTTACCCCTTCGAATCGTTTGAAAAACCATCTCGATCGAAACCATTTGGATTATGCCTTCAAGTAGAGCAAAAGGATCTAAAACCCAGTAGAGTTGAAAGCATTCCTTTCCAAAGCTAATATGTAGTAAGGAAGTGATGGTGTCGAAACCATACTTCCGAAAGCATTAGAGAAGTGGCCAAGTTTAGAAACCAAGTATACCTTCTGAAACCATTGATTTCGAAAGTTAAGAAAAGCGACAACTAAAGGGCTTCGACTTAGTCGAAAGCCTATATTTAATAACAAAGGCTCAACCTCCATAAATCCATTTCTTTAAACCAATTGACCCAGTCGGAAGCCAACCAAGTCGAAAGCAACAAAGTCGAAAACAAAGCAGGTGCATTTTTCACTTTAAAACAAAGGTGTGCTTCAACCCCTTCGGAACCCTTGTATTTTGACCTCATACCTTATGCCTTCTTTCCATTTCACTATGCACCAAGTCCTTGATGCCATGTACATTGGTTTTGTTAATGATGAAGGTGTAGGAACCAGTCGAAAGCCATCTGTGTTAGAAGCAAGGTGCCGAAAGTGGCGAAACAAGCTAAAAACAAGTAAATTTTGTCTTTAACTAAAAAGAGAAATACTTTTTGACTAACCTGCTATGTTTGTCAAATTCTTATTAGTTTCTAAATTTTCTTTTCTAAAAGTACCACCATAATTTTAGAAATAAACAATAATTTTCTTTTATAAAATACCCCTTCTCCTTTTATAAATATATAAAACATTTAAGTCCCATAACTTAAATAATTTTATATATTAATAAAAAAACTTTGGAAAATTCTACAAAAATTTCAGAAAATAATTTTCAATATGTTTTCTAACATATACAAATTCGAGACCCTAATAATTAATTATTTAGCCATAAATAATTTATAACCCAATAAATCATTTTCTTCGGTATAAAATTAAAATAAAATCTACCTTAATTCAGAAAATTATGAAAATTGAAATCCATCTCTAAAATATCATTTCTGATCTAATTCTAAATTCGCAAGATGTTTGGATTTCAATAGAGAGGGTTTTCACATCAAAACATATCATAAATTCTATATGAGTTAGCATTAATCATCAACAAACATATATAATCATTCAATCATTCAAAAACAAGGCATAAACTTGCAAGATAGATCAGATTTAACCTTAAACCGAAAACAATTAGAAAATTGAGATGTAGTCATTATTCACCTTAGCTTTGTGATTAAGGATGTGAGATTTGATCTTGATTAATTGATTTGATTCTTCTCTTGAATCCTAGTTTTATCTTCTCTTAAGATTGTTAATGGTGGCCGGCCTTGAATGTGTTATAGTTTGAGAAGATATGAAATGAACTTGTGCTTTGGTTTCCTAAGGGTTTGGGGTATAACTATAATCATTTCCCTATTTTGCCCTCCCTTATTTCCCAACGCCATAATTCTTTGATTCATTGTTTACTCATTAACATGGCATGGCTACCCCTTAATTAAATCACAAATCTCAATCCATTAATCAATCCCACTTTATTTTATTTTATTTAACTAATATTTTTTTTTAAATAACATCATTAAAAATATGCGGTGTTACATTGAAATATAATGTTCAATTTAAATTTGCAGGTGGAGTCAAAAGGGAACTCCACAAATAGGAACAAGGACCCAGTTATACATTGCAGTGGCTCCAAATCATTCCAACATCATCGTGAGGATCTGGTAAATTTATCAATTGCAATTACAACCAGTTATTAAATTTTTTTATTTGTATAAACAACAGACTAATTATTTCATGAAAGAGAGCACGGCAGTCCTGTCTCCTATATGGATTTATTTGCTCATACTCATGTCATCAAGCAAACAAACGAAGATGTCTCAATATCGTACACATTGAGTGAAGATAAAGCAAGAGAATCATGTTTAAGCATATTTAAAAATAGAATTTATTATTGACCAATTTAATTAATTAGTTATAAAGAATAATTAAAATAATGTTATGTGAATTTCAATTATATTTTATTTTCCATTGTTGGAGGGATTGGGACGGGATTCTTTGACCACTGCTGAGGAGGATGCAATTCTTGAGTCCATCATGGAACCCACATCGCAAAATAGACGTTATGGCTTTAGGAATAAGGCAGTAATTTCTAAAAATTTACAAACTTAAATGTTTAAACAAATAATCAAAAAAGTTGTCATAGAAAAAATATATCATTACCGTTTTAATAAATGATTATGCTTTACTTATTTGTTCCTTCTTAATTTACAGTAGCCACTAAAATACATTTCTGATTTTTTGACATATCTCTTGATTATCTACAGGCTAGGTCCTCGTAGAAAGCATATCAAAAGATCAGGAAAAAGAAGAGATCATGGAGCTTAGAGCTATGATTGCAGAGCTGCAGGAGAATGACCACTGTCGTTCTGCGGAGATGGCACAGTTGAACAAGCGCTTGCTGAGGTGCAACATCGTGGGTTATTTTCTTCGTCGGTTGGTTTTGGAGCCGACGATGAGTCTTGATGGGTATGTTACTTTACATTTGTGTTTGGACATTTTGAATTTGATGTATTTAGATATGGTTGATCCATTTTGACGTTATGTTGAATGATATGTTGGTTTATTTTGACATGTTGGATGTTGATTGTATATATTAAATGTTGATTATTTAGCGTATTGTTTTTTGTTTGTTTTAAATACTGAATTGGTGGGGATTGAGTTAGATATTGGATATAAGTTGATTATGTGTTGATTGAGTTTGGATATTGGATATATGTTAAATTGAGTTTTGACATGTATGTGTAGTACAGGAATTGAATGGCTACTGGAACAAAAAAAAGTATCTAGTTTTTCGACGGCTTCCGATGACACTTTGGTCTTCAATTTTCGACGAAAAACGATGACTTCCGATGGTTACAGGAGGCACGTGTACACGGAGGAGCATCACAAAACCGTCAGAAAGTGCCATGAGTAGCCATCGCCAAATAGTCGTCGATACCATCGCCAACCAAAGGAAAGATCGTATGCCATAGCGACGGGTTTTCCAACAGCTAGAGACGGAAGCCGATGGCTATTTGCCGTCGAAAATGGCTGTTGTTCTTGTAGTGATTATTACATAATAATGTTTACATATTCATTGTTCCATATGTTCCTAGTTAGAAATAGTACGAATTTGTATATTAATAGATTATCACATGTTGATGGTTGTATATATAAGTGCATATACATAGGCACAGAAAAATAATTTTTTTGGTATACTTGTATGATGCTCATAGCCAAAAAGAATTATTATTAAAATAATATTTTTAAATAATTTTATGAGTTAAGTCTAAATACAAAAGGATTAAATCATATAATAAATATATTTTAAATTTTATGAAAATTTTGTTTATACCTAAAAGGCTTTCAACAATGATAATAAAACATTAATTTTTTTGAATATTTATTATAAATATATATAAATACTATTATTTAATTGAAAATTAATTATATAAATAAAAAGTATGTATGTATGTTTATTTGTAATAATATAAAATTCTATAAAATTTATATAATATTAAATATACATTGTAATATCGAAAATGATTTTTTATAAAAAAAATTCTATTAATTATGTATAGTTTTAATTAATTATAAGTTTTTGATTAATAAATCATTTAAAAGGGAAAATTCAATTTTGATAAAAAATATTTTTACTCTCTGGCTAAAAATAATAACATAATATGTATTCAATTATAAATTTTTACTATATATGTGTGTGTGTGTGCGCGCGCGCGTGTAAATACAACTGGTTTTATTGTGTTTGGGACCATGATCCGTACGTCCACTTTGAAGATTGTGCCATGAGCTTTTATTCCTTAACTTTGTGTACAGATACATTTGATACTAAGTCTGCAATCAATGATATTTTAATCGAAGCTTTTCTAAAAGGAATAAAGAATACTGGATGATGGTATAATGTCAGAAATTTGTTCGCTCGCCCTTTTTCTGTTGCCAGTGGCCCTCTATTTATAGCAGATTTAAGGTTCTTCCATTAGTACAAGGGCTTTAACTTAGATTGAACACCTGGCTTGCTATAGACTGCTCTTATTCAAATGCTTGTCATCATCTGGTTAAAAGTATTTTGATAAGGATAACTGACGTGGCACTTTTTTATATAGCTTCTTTGATTCCTTTTGTCTAACTAGGTCATTGATCTCGGTTTGGGTTATCTGAGCCATTGATTGTTGAGATTTGTTGGAATTTTGCTGCTCCTGGCAGTTGCTGCTCTCGGTTAAGTTTTTTGCTCTATTTGGACAATGATCTGCGTCTTCGTTAGTGCATTAACTCACGTTCTTGGCCTATATGCTCTCGGATACTGAGTGCAATGCCTAAGCACTCGATGGAAACTAAACAATGGGTCTCGAAACTACAAGCTAAGGGAATCTCCCCTTGAATATTTGTAATTTGCGCCTTGTGGAATTTATGGTGTAACAACACTATTTAAGGAGACATACTTAGCATTTTCATTGAGTCAACATAGTCTTCTATTTGAAACATTTCCAACTTAAAGATTCTAAACTTGAATTTATTATTGACATATTATACTCAATATCATTTATGAAGTTTGAATTCGAACACTCCTTCAAAAGAAGTTCGTTATTTTTGTAAATGATTCTCTAGTATTTCGTTAATATATGATAAAACTCCAAACTACCATTCAATTATGCCAATTTGGACATGATATTTGCTTCATGTATCAAATACACAAACAAATTACGATATCGTAGATAACATAACACGTATTTTATTTTCTATTACCCATGCATACAGTTAAAATAATAAATATATAAATAAAAAAATCAGTTTGGTTTTTTATATTGTAAATATTCAAAATAATTTTACAAAATAATATTTAAAATAATTTTACAATATAATTATATATATATATGTACGTACATGTATATGTATTTTAATAAATTCTTAGTGTAAATATTTTACAACCAATGTTTTATAATATTTATATAATTATATTTTACACACACACATACAATATTTTGATGCGTACACATACACACATATATATAGATACGCACATTTCAACAACCCATTTTTATACACGAAGGGCTAACACATCCATTTTGGTGTAAATCCCATCATCTATACACGAGCATATCAAACGATGTATGCATTATCCTGTTGCACGGGTACGCACACAAATATATGATATGATACACATGTATAAAATATAATACGAATTAAATTAAATAAAATATTATTTATAAATTTGAATAAAATATAATTTATTTAACTGAAAATTTTGAAATGTTCTAAATGATTTGGAATACATAGGGTCATTAAACCTCCAGTATGGAATTTTTTTGAAATCTACCCAATTCCTCCTCTTTGGACTGGCCTAGTTCCAACAATTGTAGCAAAGCCAAATAACCTATGCGGTCGAAGTTAGTCTTATTTAGGCTAATTAATTAAGCTTATGACCTAGTTTGTAAGGTGTTTAAGAAAGGTGGTGCCTAGGATGAATTGTATAACAGCCCTCTTCGAAACGGATCGAATTTTTAATCCAATAAAAGCACGTCGTACCTTATGTCCATTCTAGAGCTGGCTGTTGATTGGTAAAATTGATCAAATAAACAATATACATAGCTATCTATCTATGCTTTCAAAATCTCAAAGCGGAAGGATAAGGTACAATAATAAAGTATGTTCCCATTTCACACATTTCCAAATCTCATAAATACAATGTTATCCCGCCTTTTGGCAAGGCCGTGACACCAAGGAATTGACTAGTAAACCAATGACGATCCATCCTAGAGATCGGTTATACATAGTCTCACTATGGATATCGACGAATTTTATCCGAGTCCAGATCGAGCTAAAATTGGTATGACATGACAAGCTAAGCTATGAGAGTCAACGTTCCAAATTTCAAGTCAATCTGAGTTCGTATGCTCAAGTTATGAACGATACAAAATTGGATGAAAACCAACCACCGGTCGAATCGCTCAGTTCGAATCCATCAGAGAAGCCAACTTCGACTCGCTCAGATAGACTCGCTTCGCTACCAACAAAAGTGACTACTTCGACTCGCTCCACTTTGCCTTCTTCGACTCGCTCCGTTCGAGTCCATCTGGGAAGCCTACTTCGACTCGCTTCGTTCGAATCCATCTGGGAAGCCTACTTCGACTTGCTCCGTTCGAACCACTGTTCGGCTCCATCGACTTCGACTCCATTGGCGAAGCCACTGTTCGAATCTCTCAGGACGCCCCACTTCGACTCGCTCAATCAATGCACACTTCGACTCGCTCCATCAATACACACTTCAACTCACTCAAAACAGCGACAAAGGCAGAGTGATCCAAAGACTCAAGCGCCACGTCACCGAGTCGAACGGAAGCAAGTCGAACAAAACAGCCAACCGAGAATCTCATTTCGTATCGATCATATCTCCTAATCTACAAGTCTAAATGCTATGAAATTTTCACAGAAGACTACGTGCATGCTGAAGAATGTCCACGCCAAATTTCAACTCCATTGGATGAAATCTTGATCGATACTAAATCCGTTCGTATCGATCACGGATCGGACCGAAACTTCACGGGCTTGGGCGCGCGGGCCTGGTCATGTGCCAGAGAGGGTCTCCCGAGATCTGAGCTAAATACTAGCCTCCTACACCTATAAATAGACCCCCAAAAGCAAACAGAAAAGGGGTTCTTCTTCCTCTTTGAGATCTCCAACGCCCAGACTCCGCCAAATCCAGATCTGAACTCCATTGCTGCTGCTACCAACGAATTTCACTGCTGTGGACCATTGTTATTCGCTGTAATTTGCTGAAATCAATTGTAAACATCAAAGAAAGATCAATAAAGCAAACTATTTCATAGTGGACGTAGGCAATACGCCGAACCACTCTAAATTCTTATGTCTCCTTGCATTTTAATTATTTTCATCTCTGAGATTTGGAGTTTTTGTTAGATAATTCCACTTTTTCCATTTAATTTCTTCACTTTATCTCTTGAAAGACTTCCGAAGAGTGTAGTTCCCAATTTTGGTACAAACACTTTGGTGCTTTCATTGAGAAAAAATCCTATTTTTCTCCTGCATTTTGGATCTCCTATCTATATCGGATTGCATAAATCCAAGAAAAAGATCCAGATCTAGAACTTTGAAGCCCTTCCATTCTATTCAGATTTGCATCAGATCTAGGAAAGGACTTTCATCATCTCACTATGGTAAGTACACGAACTACCTCTACAGCTGCTGATCAAGGAGGACAGGACATGCAGAATCCCGCGCAATTACCTCCATCAAACCAAGATGCCGCCGGACCTTCAGATCCAACAGGTCCAGTTACCAGACAAGAGTTCCAGACGATGTTCCAAGAATTGACCCAGAGTCGACAACAGCTAACTGAACAACTGCGCGCCAACGTAGAGTTGACCAACAAACTAAATCGCCAAATGCGAAGAAGATCCAGAAGAGACCAAGGTTCCTATTCTTCCACAGAGAGTTCAGCCTCCTCCAATGGCCAAACTAGATCCACACGCCCACGGCTAGGTGTAAGCTACACCCAAGCCACAGGACACCAACCTGCTTCGAATCTTGGCCATCCTAGAGGTGGACCATCCGCTAGTCTCCGTATAGAACCTTCAACTCGAGGAGGAGCTGGTCCTTATTATGTCACGGGAAATATTGCTACTACCACCATTGCTGGGCGAGGAGGTGATGCTAGAAACCAAGCTGATCCTAAGCGTAACCAACGCGAGCAGACTCCTGAGCCTTATGTCCCCGAGGATGTTGAACCAAAGAGGCGGGGTACGGACCGTCGACCGCGTCTGGTCCAGACTCGCGCCGTGGAACCCGACCACTCCTTGGCACAACATGCTCCAAGCATCTGAGTGCCGGATATACCAACGATGATTCGTCAAATGATCCGTGAAAGTCAGGGTCTCAATAATGACGACTAGGGAATCTCCCGGAGTCATACCCCTTTCACCGATGACGTATTATATGCTGAACCACCTTGGCACTTCAGGATGCCAGCTTTGCAAGTTTATGAACGATGTTCTGATCCCAATCAACACGTCCTAAAATACGAATGGCTGATGAATGCTGCGAGAGCTGATGACTCAGTAAAGTGCCGTAGTTTCCCCATTTCCCTAGGGGGCATCGCTACCATGTGGTTCATTCGTTTGCTACCACGATCCATCTCTAACTTTGACCAAATGGCCACCAAGTTTGTCGAACAATTCCGCATGCACGTGGCGAGGCGTAAATATGTCAACACTCTGTCTAGTGTTACACAAGCTCCCGGAGAAACACTTAGACGTTACTTGGAGCGATTCCATGCTACGTGTGCAGAAATAAGCAATCCCAATAATAAATCTATCTTGATGGCATTGACTATGGGGATTGATGCTGATTCCGTGTTCGGAAATTGGTTAGCTGGAAAACCACCTGCGTCATTGGACCGTTTCTATTCCAAGGCAGCCCAATTCTTGAGAAGGGAGGATGCGAAATAGTCTAGGAAGCAGGATGATGCAGGGCCCAACATCGAAGGTATCCAAAGTATCATCACTGTTAAACAATCCGGAGATAGTTCTGGAAAAATTCAGTTGAACGTCCAAAATAAACAGAATCAGTAGAGGGACAATGGAAATTAGAACAAAAAACGCGATCAGAATCGTGGTCCACGGCGTAGAGCTTCCATGTACGATACCTACACTCCATTGAACACGTCATTGGAAAATGTGTATTTGCAGACCTGCAACACCATGCAATACCAGAAACCTGCCCCAAAACCGCCAACTGAGAGACAAATCCAAATAGGAAAATTCTGTAGATTCCATGAGAGTTATGGCCAGAACACCAATTAGTGTCGTCACTTACAAGACCTCATTGAAAAACTGATACGTGAGTTGAAGTTGAATCAGTATGTGCGGGCGCCGCAGTCTGGTGGTGCGGGCCCATCAAATCAGAATCGCGTGCCGAATCAGGAAAGACAGCAGGAACCCGCGCGTATAGGCGGGAGGTTGGTTATCAATATGATAAGTGGTGGTCCTCACCCAGCAGATCGAAGCTGGAAGGAAATGGAGTCGTATGCTAGTTCTATCAGGCAGCGGACTTCGAATGTTGTAGTAACTTTGATGAAGGAGCTCCGGCCAAGCAACAGAAGATGATGACAGATGACATCGTGTTCAGGAACTGAGACGCTGATAAAGTCGAAGCCCCCACTATCGATCCACTGGTCATCTCAGCACAAGTAGGTCCCGCTTGGATGAAAAGGATCTTAGTTGACAGTGGAAGCTCTGTGAATATTTTGTTCAAGAGAGCTTACGATCAAATGAAAATGGAAGCCACGGACTTGAAGCCTTGTCAATCTCGAGTCCATGGTTTCAACGGAAGTGCTACTATACCCACTGGAATAGTGGAACTGCCAGTAGAGTTGGGAGTTGGAGAACGTCGGAGAGTACGGATGTTGCTGTTCATTGTTTTGGACATAGTCTCCCCTTACAATGCTTTCTTGGGCCGACCGGCCATCGCTGAATTCATGGTAGTCATCGCCACATGGTGTTTGACTTTAAAATTTCCCACTGTTCATGGAATAGGAATCATTCAGGGAGATCAGGCTACTGCCAGAGCCTGTTATGTTGCTGAGCTGCGGGAGGCGCAGCAAAAGGAGAAAGGAAAGGGCGTAGAGGAATCTCTCTACGTCTGTTTCATCGATAATAGACAATTAACGCCCGGGCCCAGGCCTGAGCACCCCAGCTAATTCCTCAAGGATCTTGACCCAAGAGAAACTAAAGACGGAGGAGAATCTAAAGAAAGTCAAGCATCCCCGGCTGAACTGACGATTGATATCCCGGTTGACAATGACAATGACTCGAAAATGATAAAGATTGGATCTCAGCTATGCCAGCAAACTCAAGAGGAATTGGTTGAATTTCTACGGGCAAATATTGACGTATTCGCCTGGACGCATTTTGACATGTGTGGGATCTCACCGGACTTCGCGAGCCACACCCTGAACATTGCCCGCGGCATGTCCCAATCAAAAAGAGAAGGCGTGGTATGGATCCAGAGAGATCCGCCGCCCTTAAAGAAGAAGTAGAAAAGCTTAAAGCGAACGGGTTCATTCATGACGCTCTATATCCCGAATGGGTGTCAAATTCCGTGCTCGTCCGAAAGACAAACGGGAAGTGGAGAACATTTGTCGATTATTCCGATCTGAATAAAGCGTGTCCCAAAGACAGTTTCCCGCTTCCCAGAATTGATCAGCTAGTAGATTCGACGGCTGGGCATGAACTCTTATCCTTCATGGACGCGTATTCAGGCTATAATTAGATACCGATGCATTTACCCGATCAAGAACATACCAGCTTCGTAACCAATCCGGGACTTTACTGTTACAAGGTTATGCCATTCGGACTCAAGAATGCCGGGGCTACTTATGAACGATTGGTCAATCGGATGTTTGCCAATCAAATCGGGAAAACAATGGAAGTATATGTAGATGACATGCTTGTGTAGTCACGACTCTCCACCGACCATGTTAAAGACCTGGAGACTATGTTAACCATACTTTGAGAATACAAAATGAAGCTCAACCCACTGAAAGTCACTTTGGAGTTACATCCGGAAAGTTCCTTGGGTTCATCGTTAATGCCCGGGGAATCGAAGCTAATCCTGAAAAGATTTGGGCAATCAGAAATCTTGAAACTCCCAAGACTACAAAGCAGGTCCAGAGTCTCAATGGAAAGGTAGCAGCATTGAGCGGGTTCATTTCAAAGTCCACTGACAAATGCATTCCCTTCTTCGATCTGATTCGAAAAGGGAAACAAAACTTTGAATGGACCACGGAGTGTGAGGGCGCTTTCCAAGCACTAGTTCAACATCTATCCACACCGCCAATACTGTCAAAACCTATTGATCATGAGAAGTTGTATACGTACTTGGCGATATCAGATACCGCTATCAGCGCTGCCTTGGTTCGAGAAGAAGATGGGATACAGAAACCAGTATACCACGTCAGCAAACGATTGACTGGGGCTGAAAGGAACTATCCAAAGCTAGAAAAGTTGGCCCACTGCCTTGTAATTGCATCAAGAAAACTCCGTTCGTATTTCCAGGCACATCCCATTGTTGTTTACACCGACCAGCCGTTACGATAGGTCCTTTCGCGACCTGAGACGTCTGGTAGGTTACTCAAGTGGAACATCGAACTAAGTCAGTTTGACATTATTTACACTCCAAGACGAGCAATCCAAGGACAAGTCGTCGCTGGTTTCATAGTTGAATTTACCATTCCAGAGGACTTGCCTGAAACCAGTAAATCCCCCGAATACGTTTGGAAGCTGTATACTGATGGTGCATCAAACGACCGGTGTTCAGGCGCTGGTGTTGTACTCGAAACCCCCGAAGGCCGATCCATATGCTATGCTGTGAAGTTCGATTTTCATGCGACTAATAATGAAGCTGAATACGAAGCCCTCTTAGCTGGCTTAAAACTTGCTAGAGTTTTGAGAATTATCGCAGTGGAAATTTATTGTGACTCACAATTGGTTGTGTGTCAATTGCGGGGAGAATATCAGGCAAGAGATCGAAAGTTGGCTGCTTACTTAGCTCGAGTTTAGGAAGTACTGAATCAGTTCGATTACTACGCCATCTATTGTATACCTCGGGAGCACAACCAAAAGTCCGATTCATTGGCAAAGCTAGCCAGCACTGGTAAACTCAGCAAATGGGACTCGTTCCCATAGAAACGCTATCTTCCCCAAGCATCGACCAGACATAAATAAATTGGGTATGCGAAACCGTCCCCGAAAAGGATTCATGGATGACCCCACTCAGAAATTACATTGAGCACGGAACCCTACCGGAGCGCAGGAGTGAAAAGAGACAAGTCCTTTGAAAGGCCTCACGATTTACCATCCAGAATAGACTCATGTACAGAAGGTGGTACTCAGTCCCCCTATTCCGGTGTATCGCTCACGATGAAATTAAACAAGTATTGTGCGATGTGCACGAGGGAGAATGTGGCGATCACACCGGGGGGCAAGCACTTGCAAAGAAAATACTTCGCTACAGATATTACTGGCCTACCATGAATCATGTTGCATTGGACTATGCAAAGAAATGTGATAGGTGCCATAAATATGCCTGAATTCCTAGAGCTCCTCCTACCGAGATAACGCAAATGGTCAGCCATGGCCGTTCACAATGTGGGGCATCGACATCATTGGTGCTCTACCTCTGGCAAAAGGTGGTGCGATGTATGCCATCGTCGCAGTTGATTACTTTACAAAGTGGGCTGAAGCCGAAGCTCTCGCTTCCATTACATTGAAGAAAGTAATCAACTTTGTGGTTCGTAACATCATCTACAAACGATTTCATATCCAAAAGAAATTCTCTGTAGTTGCACACCCTCAGGCAAACGGACAGGTCGAAGATGTTAATAAAGTTATAAAATCCATTCTGAAAAAACGACTGGAAAAGGTCGGTGGCAAGTGGGTTGATGAACTTCCTATGGCTTTATGGGCTTACCGAACAACCCACAAGACTGCGACTGGTCACACTCCATTCTCTCTTTCATACGGTTCAGAAGCCGTTATTCCAGTCGAGCTAGAAGTACCTTCTCATCGTGTGACATACTATGATCCAAAGACAAATGCTATATTACTTGCTGAATCTCTCGACCTACTAGATGAGAAGCGTGAAGAAGCTGATTTGAGGGCAGCTGCGCATCGAAGTCGAGTCACCCGATTGTAATACGCCAATGTCCGTCCGCGAACCTTCGAACTAGGTGATCTCGTCTTAAAAAGAATCTACCTGGTTCCTTTGCATATGAAGCCGACATGGTAAGGACCGTATGTTATTGAACGAAGGCTCGGAGATGACACATTCAAGTTATCGACCATCGACGGTCTTACTCTGCCAAGAGCTTGGAATAGTGAGAGCCTTCACCGCTATTACACCTGATAGGCTATCTTTATCCATTTAGTTTACTTTCCTTTTCTACAATTTGTTTTTGCATTTTGAAATTAGAACTTGTAATAAGGCAACTGACTTTGCCATACTTTCTTATTTCAGCAATAAAATGCAATCTCTTCGAGCCAGAGCTGTGATTTACTTGAAATGCTTCATATGACCATCACCATGCACGGAGAGCTAAGTTTCACCATACGGTGGAATTTATTCAAATAGAGAGTGACTGCAATGCAACCAATCACTCGCTATGTGAAACTCGAGCTCGGGGACAAGACATCACATCAAAGTCAAAAAAGGATTGATACAAGACAATCCATCATCAACTCCGAGTTCCCAGAGTGCGAACCGGAGTATAAACATCAACTCTGTATTCCCAAAGTGCGAAGCGGAGTATAAACATCAACTTCGAGTTCCCAGAATTCGAACCGAAGTATAAACATCAACTCCGAGTTCCCAGAGTGCGAAGCGGAGTATAAACATCAACTCCGAGTTCCCAAAGTGCGAACCGGAGTATAAACATCAACTCCGAGTTCCCAGAGTGCGAACCGGAGTATAAACATCAACTCTGTATTCCTAGAGTGCGAAGCGGAGTATAAACATCAACTCCGAGTACCCAGAGTGCGAACCCGAGTATAAACATCAACTCCGTATTCCCAAAGTATGAAGCGGAGTATAAACATCAACTCCGAGTCCCCAGAGTGTGAACCGGAGTATAAACATCAACTCCGTATTCCCAGAGTGCGAAGCGGAGTATAAACATCAACTCCGAGTTCCCAAAGTGCAAACCGGAGTATAAACATCTACTCCGGATTCCCAGAGTGCGAAAAGGAGTGTAAACACCAACTTCAAGTTCCCGAAGCATGAATCAAAGTATAGATATCAGCTCCAAACTCCCAGAGCGCGAGTCAGAGTATAAACATCAATTCCAAGTCCCCAGATCACGGGCATATGATTGAAACTTAAGCCGACGTGGCCAACCACCGATAAACAAGTAGGACTCCCTGGAGTGTGGATATGATCATCGACAATCAAACAAGCATGGATGCATTACTCAATCTCCACTTGCCTCAGACATCCGTTCGGTGGCACTAGACTCAACATGTTATAAGTGAGAAACGATCGTCGACTGATGATCTACAACTCACCCCCAAGACTCGGGGGCAGGACTTAATCATCGACCATTGACTGAAGTTATGCGAGGTAAAAATTCAACTCGTTCCCCGGTCGCAAACCATGTCCACAGTAACCGAACTCGGCAAACAAAAACAAACTTCATTCGGAAGCTGAAACTTCACAAGTGCATTTCAGATATTGAAACACTTAGGAAAATACACAATGACAGAATAGAAGTAAAAAAAGAGAAGTTTTATTTCTATTTTTTATAAAAGAAGTTCGTGTACAAGTTTGTTCCAAAAAATTCCTACTAGCAGGGGCCGAACCCGCATCTATAGACGGCTAACAAAATGCAAGTCAAAAAAAACCAGAGAAGCATGTTTAATCTTTCTTCTTCCTTGGCTTCCTTCTCGGTGTAGACCCGCTGGAGCCACCGCTAATCTTCCTCTTCGAGCCTTTGCTTTTCGGCGGTTGGTCTTCAAGCGAGGGCATTATATCAACATCCTCCTCCGAACTCGAGTGGATAGGAATGCTCCCTGCGGGCGGAGTCAGAGGAACATGATCAAGTACAGAAGGTGGAATGGGCATGCTGGTAATGAAAATAGTACCACTGGGAGATATCATGCTAAGCGGAGCACGTCTCGGTGCTGCCATCCCACCTCCAAAACTGCCACCATGAGTCGCTGCTGCCATTTCAGCGTCGATTTGAGCAAACATCTCTTCTTTAGTTACTGCTCGAGCTCCGTCGGGTGCATCAGCAGTCGACATTGAAGAACTTGCAGCGGGATCAGTTCCACTCATGACAGATGACAAGTCAGCAAGAGGATCGCCGTGACGACGAAAGAGTTCATCCATCAGCTGGTCATCAAACATAATCGTACTCCCATGCATATCGTCAAGCGGGGCAGCTGTACTCATGGTGATTGCTTCGGTCACAATAGCCTCCTGCATTTGATATGGTTCTTGAGTAGCAGGAGGCATGGCCGGTGCAGCATCGATCACTGGACAAAGAATAAGAGAACTGTTAGAACTTAACTCGATCGGAGATTTCGACTTAAGAGAGATATGTGGAATGTTCAGAATACCTTCCTCAGTTTGACTCGTAGGCGGCAGAGCGGCATCAGTGACTTGCGCTGCAGCCGAAGACATCTGTGGCTGATCTGGATTATAAGTAGCAACGGCCTGGGGATCGACCACAGACGAGGATTCGGGCTGGGTTGACGCGGGAACTTCAAGACTTACTTCATGGTGGTCAACTCCAGAACCCTCTCCCACTTCAAAGTGCTGGGTGCCAAGCCTTTCCTTCTCACGCAGAATCATCGACTCGTGGAGAATCTTCTTTTCATCCTCAGTTAGAATGCGATTCTCAAGTTCGAATTCATCCACAGACTCGCCCTGATGCACCTCCTTCTCCTCCTCAACCAGTCGACTCCAAGCATTATAGAGATGCGTTGAAAAAATCATCGAGCCAGGCTAGACCCCTGTGCCTCAGCACGTTAGCGTTGTAAACAACGAGGAGGTCTTCGATGTCAGCCTCTAGCCTGGACTCGGCCAACTTCAATTTTTCCTCCACCTCACCCTCCACCTTGTGGACTTTAGCCACGGCCGCATCCCGTTCATGCCAGAGCAGGACAGCTTGTTCGCACGCCTCCTGGGCTGCGTTGTTTGCGTCATCTTTTTCCTTGGCCATGTCAGCGAATTTGGCCTTAAGTTCATTAAGTCCTTGACCACCGCATCCCGCTCGGCGGTGACTTTAGTGTTCCGGTGGCCCATCTCCTCCACTAGGGCAACATGTGTCTGCCCCAACCTCTCCATTTCCACCTTCGCTTCGTCAGCTTTTTTGGTAGCCTCAATCTCCGATTTCCGAGAAGACTCGGCCTCAACAGTAAGCACTTATATAATCCGGTCCCTTTGAGCGAGTTCGGTCTCCAGTTTCTCAAGCGCTTTAGCTCGCTCAAAGGCCACCTTAGAAGCTTTCTCCACGGCCTTTATCCACTCTCTTTACTGGGTGTAGATGTCATGAACGTACTCATGCTTCGTGTTCTCCACTCCAGGCGGAATTCTTTTTAAGTGTGGCGGGAAGACATAGCCATCAAAGCAAATGTTCGGAAAATCATTCCTCATCTGAGCCAGCTTAAGGGCCCCTTCACCTGTGGATTCAGCTAGGACCTGCTCTGTAATCATGGAGGCCGTGGTCTCAACTCTCTGAAGATGAGTATCAGATCTAGAAGTATGACAAGATGGCCTATGACGAGGAGGCTCCGGTGGGTGTGGAACAAAAGCAGGGGGTGGAGACGGCAGTCTAGGAGGAGGAGAGCTTGATCTAGACCGATGTCTATATTCACTATCTCTATCACGCCCGTACCTATCTTAGTTAGAGTACTCGCGATTGCGATCTCTATCCGAGTCTCTCCTATGGGACTCATAGTAAGAAGAAGCCTTTCGGGCCGAGCGGAGATTCCCGAGCATCGATCCTCTTCCAGACATAGTACCTGAAAATGAAAAACGAAGGAAGAGTTAATGATTTCTTAAGATTGGACGATTTACAGTTGTGAATCATATAGTGTAGTGAAGTGTATGGATGTGCAACCCCCCGACCAACCGGAAATTTCGGCCGAACTCATAGAAAGCTACCCGCTCAGTTCAAGAGAATTATCAAGCTCCTCCATCTCGGCGTCATGTGGAGACGACACAAAATCCGAAATCGGAATATCAGCAAGCCCTACAAAGGGATTATCTACTTATGGGGGAGGAGCCTCTGAAATTCTAATCCCCGGAACGAGCAAGGACACAACCACGGATTAAAATCTCTCAGATTTAGAGCGTTTGTGAGCAGCAGCCTTGCCTTTTCTTCTTCCTCCCGAATCCTGGACATCGGCAGAAGGCCCAGCCGGGAGCTCGGTATCAGTAGGCGTTCTTTATGGATCAACTTCTTCGGCTATCACGACTGCGAGCGCTTTTCACTTCACTCGTTTCTTCGGGACCACTCTATGTATCCCTTCCAGCCGTATGCTCTGCCTCCGTTCTATCACCCCGACAGTCCTAAAATTTCTGTTAGACAGAACCAAGTCGATATGCCTCTCTTCGCCTGGAAATGCTTGAAGGATCCAAACTAGCTCTCGGAAGTATGCGCCGTCAGGTTGAGAGATTACGGCTATAAAAGAGGGGAGGCATGTCTTTTGAAGACAGTTAATAATATCTCGATGATTCAAGAGAAAAAATGACAACACTTATGTCTATCCAACCATCGCCTAGCAAATCCAGGGGGGCACCGAACGTAGAACCATTCAGTTTTACAATAACTTAGCCTCCCCCAGGAGCCTAGTACAATGTGGCAGTTCCTGACCGCTTCCAAAAAGGTGAAAGAAAGGCTGTCCCTACGGCTCTTGACGTTAAATAAGTATCTGATCTCGATCGGCTTTGGCGGTCGAAAGAGGATCTCCATAAACAGGACGAAAGTGCTATTCAACAAAGCATACACGTTGGGGTGCAGCTGAGATGGAGCTATTCCGAAGAATGATAACATCTCCCTTATATATTGGTTGAAGGGAGGAAGTGTCCCCGCTGTGCAAGCGTGACAATTGAATGCAGTAAACCCCTTCGGTGGATTATGTGGCCTGTCATTTGGCCCAGGTAGTAACACGTCGTCAAGCGAAAGACCGTGCCTTAAACAAATTTGTCCTAGCATACCTTCGGAGATACCCTATGGCATAGAATCTTGTGGATTACAAATAAACAAAGCCCCTAGACGATCATCCGGAGCTGGCTCTATAACTTCAGCTTCAATAACCGGTATCTCTATGGTTGGAGGAATAGAACTCGGGAGTTCTGGCTGCTGAGAACTTGAAGGTTCCATGACTAGCAAGCTTATAAAAAATCATTGTTGAACTGACAATAACGCTCGTGCATCCCCCAGTGTAAAGTGTTGGAGTGTGTTGTGCAGCACAGTACAATATATCATTTGAGAAGATCTACAGGATTGAAGAAAGCATGTAAACGACGAGACTTCGGAATTCAGTCGGAAGGACCGTCATCGTTGACCGTCACAACCGTGCCATCCAGTTATTAGCTATCATTCCAAGTTAAAATTTGCTATCATTTTGATAAGTTCCAGTTTCATCGACGAGCTTCGATAGGCAATCAGGTATGCGGTGAAACGATTAAGTCCAGTTATGCAAGTTTGAAGCTCTTCTGAGTCAATTGTTCAAATGTGCAAGAGTTTCAAATTTTTTAATGATCAATTAGTATCGCTCACTAGAACGGTGTTTGCATCGATAAGTTATGGTCATCTGCATATGAGTTAGACTCGGTCAGAAGGTTGGCATGCAAGTTCGACTCGATCAAGAGGATTGGAATTTAGGATCGATCAAAGCGCAACAATTCGACTCGGTCCCAAACCTCCAGTTCGACTCGCTCCCAAACCTCCAGTTCGACTCGATCCTAACACCTCCGGTTCGACTCGATCCCGAATCTCCAGTTCGACTCGATCCCGAATCTCCAGTTCGACTCGATCCCAAACGTCCACTTCGACCCAATCGAAGGCCATCATTTCGAATCCATTAGACGCAACCCCTTCGTATCAATCTACGTATTCAAAGCATTCGATTCGATGTGAAGCTCCACTATCGATCGATACGAAGGCCTCTGCCTTATCATCTCGAAACCCCTACTCCAGATCGACGCAAAGCTGAGGCCAAGGAACTTCCTATCGATCACGACTCTGGTTGATTTGGTGTTAAAAAACGAGTCTCATCATTTACGTGTTGGATTCACTTAATGGATTACCTAAATCTATAAGTTAGTTCGAGTAAATGAAGGTATGAGTCGGTTCGATGGCAAGATTGTTTTCTTCTTTGGTGTCTCGAGTCTCAGAGCAATGCGAAAGCGAGGCAGGAAAACAGAAAGTAAAAAGTGGAAAAATGGCTAAGTACGGAGTATTTATATGGACTCGAAGGCAAAAGCAATAAACGATTAGCATCCCGGTGGATTCAAACAAGCTTTTCGACTCCGTCTCTAGTGAGTCGATGCAAAGCTCCTCTTCGTATTGCTTATCTTCGACTCCATCTCCGATGAGGCAAAACAAGCAATCATTTCGACTCCATCGATACGAAACCACACTTCGTATCGATCACCTTCGACTCCGCCTCCTACGTAGTTCGAATCCAAGACCGAGTCGAACAAGCGTCTCGAATCCATCATTGAGTCGAACGAACGTTTCGTATCCATCGAACCCTGCGTCCATCGATACGAACAAATAGTTTGAACCCTTTGAATCACGGCTTCCAGAGGCCAACTCCATCGATTCGAAACATTCAATTCACATCCCTAAATTCAATGTAAATCGTCTTCGATGTTTCAATGCTTCACATCGATTCAGGAAAGGATCGTTACGAAGGAGCATTCAAAAGCAACCATCGAGCATTGTTACAACGAATTTCACATCAATTCAGGAGAGGATCGATATGAAATTCAAAAATAAAATAAACTGACAATGACTCGTGAAGGTACAAACATCAACGAGAGTCAGGTTAACAGATATGCATGTGTGTCGGACTAATATTCAATATTCCAGATTTACAGGAATCAGAAACTCATTTAATAACGATTACAACAACAGACGGCTAACCACTAGCATAAAACAATCAGTTGCAACAATACAGGGTACAGCAGTCGACAGTCAACAGTTTACATTATCAAGAAGAACAGTCAAAGGTTACAGCTTTCATCGAAAAGACAATAACTATTCAGAGTAAAGATAACAGCATTTCAAAGCACATCATGTTTCCACAAGACGTACTTTGGGGGACAATTGTTATCCCGCCTTTTGGCAAGGCCGTGACACCAAGGAATTGACTAGTAAACCAATGACGATCCATCCTAGAGATCGGTTATACACAGGCTCACTATGGATATCGATGAATTTTGTCCGAGTCTGGATCAAGCTAATATTGGTATGACATGACAAGCTAAGCTATGAGAGTCAACGTTCCAAATTTTAAGTCAATCCGAGTTCGTATGCTCAAGTTATGAACGATACAAAATTGGATGAAAACCAACCACCGGTCGAATCGCTCAGTTCGAATCCATCAGAGAAGCCAACTTCGACTCGCTTAGATTGACTCGCTTCGCAACCAACAGAAGTGACTACTTCGACTCGCTCCGCTTTGCCTTCTTTGACTCGCTCCATTCGAGTCCATCTGAGAAGCCTACTTCGACTCGCTTTGTTCCAATCCATCTGGGAAGCCTACTTCGACTCGCTCCGTTCGAACCACTGTTCGGCTCCATCGACTTCGACTCCATTGGCAAAGCCACTGTTTGAATCTCTCAGGACGCACCACTTCGACTCGCTCAATAAATGCACACTTCGACTCGCTCCATCAATACACATTTCGACTCGCTCAAAACAGCGTCAAAGGCAAAGTGATCCAAAGACTCAAGCGCCACGTCACCGAGTCGAACGGAAGCGAGTCGAACAGAGCGAGTCAAACAAAACAGCCAACCAAGAATCTCATTTCGTATCGATCATATCTCCTAATCTACATGTCCAAATGCTATGAAATTTTCACAGAAGACTACGTGCATGCTAAAGAATGTCCATGCCAAATTTCGACTCCATTGGATGAAATCTTGATCGATACGAAATCTGTTCGTATCGATCACGGATCGGATCGAAACTTCACGGGCTTGGGCGCGTAGGCCTGGTGATGTGCCAGAGAGGGTCTCCAAAGATCTAAGTTAAATACCAGCCTCCTACACCTATAAATAGACACCCAAAAGCCAATAGAAAAGCGGTTCTTCTTCCTCTTTGAGATCTCCAACGCCTAGACTCCGCCAGATCCAGATCTAAACTCCATTGCTGCTGCTACTAACGAATTTCACTGCTGCAAATCACTGTTATTTGCTGTAATTTGCTGAAATCAATTGTAAACATCAAAGAAAGATCAATAAAGCAAACTATTTCATAGTGGACGTAGGCAATACGCCGAACCACTCTAAATTCTTGTGTCTCCTTGCATTTTAACTATTTTCTTCTATGAGATTTGGAGTTTTTGTTAGATAATTCCTCCTTTTCCAATTAATTTCTTCACTTTATCTCTTCAAAGACTTCCGAAGAGTGTTGTGCCCAAGTTTGGTACAAACATCGCGCTTTTTGGCAATGCCGTGATATCAAGGAATTGATTGAAAACCAAAGACCGCTCATCCCAATATCGAGTATACGCAGGTTCACTATGGATCTCAGCGAATTTTGTCCAAGTCCGAATCAAGCCACAATTGATGTGACGAGACAAGCGAAGCTATGAAAGCCAACATTCAAAATTTCAAGTCAATCGGAGTTCGTACACTCAAGATATGGATCGATCAAAATCAAAGAGGAAGGCCTCTGATTGTATCCATCACCCAGCAGTAGCTCTGTTCGCATCCATCAAAAAACCATGTTCGAGTTGATCTGTTCGCATCCATCGAACAACCAAAGAAAGTCTTCATTCGCATCCATCCTGTTCGAATCCATCTAGAGAATCAGCTCTCTTAGCATCAGTTCTGTTCGAATCCATCTGGAACTATGATATTCGTATCCATCCAGAATGGGCCTTGTTCGTATCCATCTAGTGTCGGCTGTTCGTATCTATCCACCAAAATCAACTTCGTGTCCATCAAACCATTAATTCATATCGATCCATTAACATACACTGCACTCGTATCGATCAGCCAGTGATCGATGCGAACAGAGCAGGGTGAAACGTTACAATATGTACTAATAATCGATCGATACGAACAAAGCAATGATCGATTGATATGAACAGTACAAAATGCCTACATAATTGATCGATACGAATAGAGACATAGCAGTCGATACGAACAAGATGCTATCGATCGATACGAACAAGGCACGTGCACGTAGAATACTCAATCGTTTGGCATAAAAAGTGGATTGATCCGAGGAGTTAGTGCCACATCAACTTATAGACACATGGTAAAGAATGAGTCAAACAGATTGACATGAAGTGTATCGATACGAACTAGGCAGCCTGGAGAAAACACAAACTCGTATCGATCATAACTCACAATTCACAAGTCCAAATGCTATGAAATTTTCACAGGAGCTTGCGTACATCATCAACAATGTTCGTGCTCAATTTCGACTCGATTGGGTCAAATCTTGACCGATACTAAATTGGTTCGTATCGATCACGAACCGACTGCAAATCACTTGGGATCGATCGCGTGGGCCCACACACGTGCCAAAAGAGGTCTCCCGAGATCTGAGCGAGATATTTACAGCCTACGCCTATAAATAGCATCCCAGAGCCTACATAAAAGAGATCTTTTTGCTCTTGGACGTCCAGACTCTGCCGAATTCACCATTGTACTCGAATTCCACTATTATACTTGAGATTTACTGATGTAATTCGCTGTAACCAGCAACCAAAAGTTAATAAAGATCAATCATTTCATAGTGGACGTAGGCAACACGCCTAACCACTCTAAATTTCTGTGTTTTTGAGTACTTTCTTGTTTGTTTTTGAAGTGTTTGTTAGATAATCCTCGTTTTCCATTTAATTTCTTCATTTTATCTCTTCAAACCCTTCCGAAGAGTGTTGTGCCCAATTTTGGTACAAACACTTTGGTGCTTTCACTGAGAAAAAACCCAGTTTTTTCCTTCTGCTCATTAGATTTACTACCGATATCGAATTGCAAACATCCAAGGGGAAGATCCTGATCTCAATTTCAGAAGTTCTTCCATCCTATTCAGATTTGCTACAAGTCTAGGAGAGAGATTCATCATCCATCGTGGTTAACACAAGGACTACTTCTACCGCTGCAGACCATGAAGGACGGGACAGACAGAATCCCGTACAACTGCCTCCAACTGATCAGAATGCTATCGGACCATTAGATCTGCAAGGTCCTGTCACCAGGGAAGAATTTCAGATGTTGATGCAAGAATTGACTCAGAGCTGCCAACAGCTCACTCAACAGCTCCGTGCTAATGTGGAACTAACCAACCAACTGAACCGTTAACGACGAAGGAGATCTAGGAGGGATCAGGCTTCCTATTCCTCCACTGAGAGTTCAGCCTCTTCTGATTATCATCATAGATCTACATGCCCACGGCTAGATGGAAGTTACACACAGGCCACTGGGAACTGGCATTCATTGAATGTTGGGCAACTTAGAGTGGGCCCATCACCCAGCCATCAGACTGGACCCTCCTTCCGAGGAGGCGCTACCACATAACATATTACTGATAACCGAACTGCGACAGCTACTGATTTGGGCGCTGAGACCCAAAATCGGACAGATCCGAACCATCACCAGCGTGAATACCATCATGAGCCTTATGTCCCTGAAGACATAGAACCAAGGAGGCGAGACATGGACCGTCGACAGCAACCGGCCCCTCCTCGCATTGTGGAACCCGACCATACCTTGGCCCAGCCTGCTCAAAATGTCCAGATGCCCGACCTACTAGCAATGATCCGTCAAATGATCCATGAAAGTCAGGGTCTTAGCAATGACGACTATGGAATCTCCTAGAGTCATACCCCTTTTACTGATGAGATACTCTATGCTGAACCACCTCGATGATTTAGGATGCCGACTTTACCCCTTTATGAAGGGAGCTCTGATCCTAATCAACATATTCTAAAGTATGAATGGTTGATAAAGGCTGCACGAGCTGATGATGCAGTCAAGTGCTGAAGCTTCCCGATCTCTCTGGAGGGCATAGCGACTATGTGGTTTACCCGACTGCCACCTCGATCTATCTCATGCTTTGGTCAGTTGGCAACAATGTTTACTGAGCAATTTCGTATGCATGTCGCGAGACCGAAGGATGTTAATACTTTGTCTAGTGTCACTCAATCTCCTAGAGAGACACTCAGGCGTTGTTTAGAAAGATTTCATCCTACATGTACTAAAATAAGCAACCCAAATGATAACTCTATTCTCATGGCACTGACTAAAGGGATTGAGCCTGATTCTGAGTTCGACAACTGGTTTGATGGAAAACCCCTACATCATTGGACCGTTTCTATTCCAAGGTAGCTCAATTCTTGAGAAGAGAGGATGCGAAACAGTCTAGGAAAAAGGATGATGCAGGGCCTAGTGTGGAAGGAATTCAGAGTAATATTGCTGTAAACAATCCGGCGAGAGTTCAAAAAAAGTGCAATTGAACATTCATAATAAACAAGATAAGCAAAAAGGCAATGGTAACCAATATAGAAAACGAGATCAGAACCGTGGTCCATGACGTAGAGGTCCTATGTTTGATAATTATACTCCTCTGAATACGTCGCTGGAGAACGTATATCTACAAACCTGCAATACCATTCAGTACAAGAAGCCTGCTCTAAAACAGTCATCGGAGAAGCAAATTCAAACGAGGAAGTTTTGTAGATTCCACGAAAGCTACAGCCATAACAAAAATGAATGCCATCACTTGCAGGATCTCATCGAAAAGTTGATACGAGAGAGGAAGTTAGAATAGTTTGTGTGGGCGCCGCAGTCTGGAGGTGCGGGCCCATCGAATCAAAATCATGTACTGAATACGGCTAGATAGGAGGAACCCGCTCGTACTGGCGGGAGTTTGGTGATAAGCACTGTTAGTGGTGGTCCTCATCTAGCAGACCGAAGCTCGAAGGAAATGGAGTCGTATGACAGCTCTATCAGGCATGCACACTTTGAATGTTGTAGTAATCCCGAAGATGGGGCTCCGACCAAGCAACAAAGAATGATGGCAGATGGCATCATATTTCGAGGTTGGGATGCCGACAGGGTCGAAGCCCTCACTATTGATCCGCTTGTCATATCAGCTCAAGTAGGTCCTGCTTGGATGAAGAGGATCTTGGTAGACAGCGGAAGTTCTATGAATATCTTGTTTAAACGAGCCAATGACCAGATGAGAATGGAGACTAAAAACTTGAAGCCATGTCAGTCTCGTATTCATGGCTTCAACGGGAGTGCAACTATACCCACTAGAGTGGTGGAATTGCCAGTGGAGTTAGGAATTGGTGAACACCGGAGAGTCCGGATACTGCAGTTTGGTGTTTTGGATATAAACTCCCCATATAATGCTTTCTTGGGCTGACCAGCCCTAGTTGAATTCAGGGCTACCATTGCCCCATGGTGTTTGACTTTGAAATTACCTATCGACAATGGTGTCGGAGTTGTTCAAGGAGATCAGACCACAGGACGAGCCTGTTATGTTGCTGAGCTGCGCGAGGCGCAGCGAAAAGAAAAAGGAAAGGGCATAGAGGAATCTCTCTGCGTCCGCTTTGTTGATAATTGACAATTAGCGCTCGGGCCCGGGCCCGGGTACCCCAACCAATTCCAAAGAGATCTTGACCCGAGAGATACCAAAAGTGAAGATGAAAGTAAAGACAGTCAAGGTTCTCCAACCGAACTGACGATCGATGTTCCAATCGACGATAATGACGACTCGAAAATGATGAAGATTGGATCTCAGCTAAGCCAACAAATGCAAGAGGTATTGGTTGAATTTCTCCGGGTAAACCTTGATGTGCTTGCCTGTATGCACTCTGATATGTGTGGGATCTCACCATACATCGTGAGCCACACACTGAATATTGACCCGCGGTACGTCCCTGTAAAGCAAAAAAGGCATGGTATGGATCTAGATAGATCTGCCACCGTTAAAGAAGAGGTAGATAAGCTTAAGACGAATGGATTCATTCGAGATGCATTATACCCAGATTGGGTATCCAATTCCGTACTGTTCCGAAAGCCAAATGGGAAATGGAGAACATGTGTTACTACTTAGACTTGAATAAAGCTTGCCCCAAAGACGGTTTTCCACTTCCACGAATTGATCAACTTGTAGACTCAACGGATGGACATGAACTTTTATCCTTCATGGATGCATACTCTGGCTATAATCAAATACCCATGCACTTGCCCGACCAGGAGCATACCAGCTTCGTAACCAATATGGGACTTTATTCCTATAAAGTTATGCCTTTTGGACTCAAGAATGCTGGGGTAACTTATCAACGATTAGTTAATCGAATGTTCGCTAACCAAATTGGAAAACCCATGGAGGTGTATGTGGACGACATGCTAGTCAAGTCACGATATTCCATAGATCACATCAGGGACCTGGAGTCAACGTTTAATATCCTCTGAGAATACAGAATGAAGCTCAACCCATTGAAATGTCACTTTGGGGTAGCATTCGGAAAATTCCTTGGGTTTATCGTCAACGCTCGAGGAATCGAAGCCAATCCCGAAAATATCTGGGAGATCAGAAATCTTGAAACTCCGAAAACTATAAAGCAAGTCCAAAGTCTCAACGGGAAAGTAGTAGCACTGAGCAGGTTCATTTCAAAGTCCACTGACAAATGCATTCCCTTCTTCGATCTGATCCGAAAAGGAAAAGGAAACTTTGAATGGACTACGGAATGTGAGGGCGCATTCCGAGCGCTAATTCAACATCTCTCCACTCCACCAATTTTTTCAAAGCCTATCGATCACGAGAAATTGTACATTTACTTGGCGGTATCAGAAAACGCAATTAGTGCTACCCTAATTCGGGAGGAAGACCGAATACAAGAGCTATTCTTCTACATAAGCAAGCGGCTAACCAGAACCGATAGAAATTATCCGAACCTAGAGAAGTTGGCTTATTGTCTTGTTATTGCCTCGAGGAAGCTCCATCCGTATTTCTAGGCTCATCCGATCACCGTTTACACCGACCAGCTGTTACGACAGGTTCTTACATGGCCCGAGACGTCTGGTAGGTTACTCAAATGGAATATCGAGTTAAGTTAGCTTGACCTTACTTACACTCCAAAGCGAGCCATCCATGGACAAGTCCTAGCAGATTTCATAGTTGAATTTACCATCCTAGAGGACTTGGCCGGAATAAGTGAATCTCCCAAGTATATCTGAAAGCTACATGCAGACGAAGCATCAAATGAATGTTGCTCAGATGAAGGGGTTGTACTTGAAACTCTTGAAGGTCAATCTATATGTTATGCTCTAAAGTTAAACTTTCGTGCAACTAATAACGAAGCCGAGTATGAAGCCCTACTTGCTGGATTGAAACTTGCTAGAGATTTAAGAATCATTGCGGTGGAAATTTACTATGATTCTCAATTGGTCGTGTGTCAAGATCGAGGGGAGTACGAAGCCAGAGATCGAAGACTGGCCGCTTACCTTGCTCAGGTTCAGGAGACATTGAATCAGTTTGACTATTATGCCATTTATTACATACCATGAGAACACAACAGAAAGCCGACTCTTTAGAAAAGTTAGCCAGTAAAGGTGAAGCACAGCAAATGGGGCTCGTTCCCGTAGAGACATTATCTTCGCCGAGCATCGATCAAATGGAAACCGATTGGATATTTAATGTCATTTTCGAGAGGGAGTCGTGGATGACTCCATTCAAAAATTATCTCGAGCATGGAACCCTGCTAGAGCGTAGGAGTGAAAAGAGACAAATTCTTCGAAAAGCTTCGCGGTTCACTATTCAGAATGGAGTCATGTATAGAAGAGGATACTCTGTTCCTTTACTCCGGTGTATCGCTCATGATGAAATCAAACGAGTATTGCATTATCTGCACAAAAGAGAATGTGGAGATCACACCAGTGGGCAAGCACTTGCCAAGAAAGTACTTCGATACAGATATTATTGGCCGACTATAAATCGTGATGCATCGGAATTTGCTAAGAAATGTGATAAGCGTCAGAAGCATGCTCGAATTCCTAGAGCCCCACCTATGAAGATAACACGGACGGTTAGCCCATAGCCATTCGCAATAGGGGCATCGATATTATTGGCTCTTTACCTCTAGCCAAAGGTGGTGCGAAGTACGCCATCATAGCAGTTGATTACTTTACCAAGTGGGCGGAAGCTGATCCCCTTGCTACGATCACAATGAAGAAGGTGATCAACTTTGCAGTGCGCAACATCATCTGCCGATTTGGTCTCCCACGTACTATCATCACTAACAATGGGACCCAATTTGACAGTGCCGAATTTAAGGATTTCTGTCAATGATTCCACATTCAGAAGAAATTCTTCGCAGTTGCACACCCTTAAGTGAATGGATAGGTTGAAGCTATTAATAAAGTTATAAAATCCATTCTGAAGAAGCGACTGAAAAATGTCGGGGGCAAATGGGTCGATGAACTTCCTATGGCCTTATGGGCCAACCGAACAAACCACAAGTCCGCGACCGGTCACACTCCATTCTCTCTCTCTTATGGTTCAAAAGCTGTTATTCCAGTCGAATAAGAAGTACCTTCTCATCGTGTGACATACTACAATCCAAAGACAAAAGCTATATTACCTGCTGAATCTCTCGATTTATTGGATGAGAAGCATGAAGAGGCTGATTTGAGGGCAGCCGCATATCGAAGTCGAGTCGCCTGATTATACAATGCTATGGTCCGACCCCGAACCTTTGAACTTAGCGATCTCGTACTCAAAAGAATTTATCCGGTCCCTTCGCATATGAAGCCAACTTAGGAAGGACCATATGTTATTGAACGAAAGCTCGGAGATGGCACATTCAAATTATTGACCGTTGACGGTCTCACTCTTCCGAGAGCCTGGAACAACGAGAGTCTTCGTCGCCACTACACATAACAGGATCTGTTTATTTATTCAGTCTATTTCTCATTTGCAATTTGTTTATGCACTTCGAAATTTGAATTTGTAATAAGGCAACTGATTTTGCCGTATTTTCTTATTTCAGCAATAAAGTGCAATCTCTATGGGCCAGAGATGTAATTTACTTGAAATACTTCATATGACCATCACTATGCATGGAGAGCTAAGTTCCATCATATGGTGGAATTTATTCAAATAGGGAGTGACTGTGATACGATCGGTCACTCACTAAGTGAAACCCAAGCTCGGGGACAAGCCATCACACTAAAGTCAAAAAAGGATTGATACACGACAATCCTTTACCTAACTCCAGATTCCCAGAGTGCGAACTGGTGTATAAACTTACAAATACGGTTTCGAAGAGGGTGGATCCATCCACCTAACGACTTCGCCCGTATTTGAACCAAGTTTGAGGAGGATGGACCCGTCCATATAACGACCTCACTTGTTAACTCATGGTGGATGTGATCCGACCATCCACGATCCTGATATCACCTTTCATTCCAGGAGTGCGAACAAAATTCAAAAACTCACAACAGATGCGATTGACCATCTGTTTACCAACTTCGGATTCCCAGAGTGCAAACCGGAGTATAAACATAAACTAACTCTAAGTTCCCAGAGTGCGAACTAGAGTATAAACATCACCTAACTCGAGATTCCCAGAGTGCAAACCGGAGTATAGACATCAAAATGATCCGGATTCCTAGAGTGTGAACCGGAGTATCAACATAAACACCAACTCCAAATTCCCAAAGTTCGAATTGGAGTATAAACGTTAACTCAAAATCCCCAGAGAGTGGATTGAAGTTTGGATATGAGCCGGATTGGGATCTACCGTCCGTAAAACAACTCCAAGTCCCCGCAGCGTGGTTAGATTGTAAATTCAAAACGGGTGTGTTTAACCGCCCATGAAAATAACTTAAGTCCCCAGAGCATGGACGCATCCTTGAAACTCAAGCAGGCATGACCGGCCACCGATGCACAACTGCAATCCCAAGAGTATGGATACAATCATCGATAAAAGAGCGAGTGTGATTTGATCACTCGAATTCTCCTTGTTTCAGCATCAATTCAACAATGTTAAGCATGATGTGTTGAAGGCAAAATACGACCGCTTGCCGATCTTTCTAATTCATCACTGAAACTGGGGGCAGAACGAATTGACGGGTAAACTCAAACAAGATTCAAAAGTTGAAACTTCGCAAGTGTACTGAACAAAGAATTCAAATGCTGGAACACTTAAGCAAATAAACACACATCAAGTTCAAAACAGAATAAAGTTTCATTTCAACTATTTGCGAAACGAAATTATGTACAAGTTGATTCCAAAATTCCTACTAGCGGGGGTCAAACCCGCATCTATACATGGCCTACAAAAGAAAAATGAAAGTAGGTTCTTATCTATCTACCAAAAGTAAAACGAAGAAACATGTCTACTCTCTCTTCTTTTTCGGCTTCCTCTTCGGTGTAGACCCACTAGAGCTGCCACTTGTTTTTCTTTTCGAGCCTTTGCCTTTCGGCGGCTGATTTCCAGTAGGGTCATGATATCAACTTCATCATCTAAGCTCAAGTGTACTAGAATGCTCCCTGAAGGTGGAGTCTAAGGAACTGGATCGATTATAGGAGGCGGGATAGGCGCACTGGTATCAATAACTGTACCACCAGGTGATATCATCCTTAATGGAGCTGGACTAGGTGCCGCCATCCCACCTCCTAAACTACCACCACGAGCCACTCCATCCATTTCAGCGTCGATTTCGGCCAATATTTCTTCCTTACGAATCGCTTAAGCCTCGTTGGGAGCATCATTGATTGGCATTGAAGAACAAGTAGCAGGCGCACTTCCACCCATAACAAATGGTAGGTCCACAAAATGATCGCTGTGATGACTGAGGAGTTCCTCCATCATCTGCTCATCAAAAATAAGCGTGCTCCCCTGCGTTCCATCGGTCGGTGCCATGGTCGTTGTGGTGGTTGCTTTAGTTATAATGGCCTCCTACATATGATGTGATTCTTGAGTGGCAGGAGGCACGACCGGCGCAACATCAATCACCGGAAAAGAGAAAAAGAAGAACTGTTAATAACTACTTCGGATGACAACTCCGATTTTAGATAAGCATAGAGAATGTTCAGAGTACCTTCCTCAAATTGGCTCATGGACGGCTGAACGGCTTCAGAAACTTGCTCTCTAGCCGGAGATAATTGCATCTGATCCGAATTGTAAGCATGAACTGAATGGGAATCAACCGCATGTGTAGATTCAGGCTGGGTTGACATAGGAACTTCAGAACTTGCATCGTGGGGCTCAACACCTGAACCTTCTCTGGCCTCCAAGTGTTGGGTGCCAAGCCTCTCTTTTTCATGCGAAATCATCGACTAATGGAGAATCTTTCGTTCGTCTTCATTTAGCATACGATTATCAAGTTCAAACTCGTCGATTGATTCACCCAGATGCACCGCCTTCTCCTCCTCAACCAATCAGCCCCAAGCATTGTATAAATGTGTTGGGTTGTTGTCGAGCCACGCTATATTTCTGTGCCTCAAAACGTTAGCATTAAAAACAATGAGGAGATCTTCAATATCAGTTTCCAGCCTAGACTCTGCCATTCGGACCTTCTCCTCGACCTTAGTCTCCACCACCCGGACCTTAGCCACTGCCGCGTCCCGTTCGCTCCGAAGCACAACAGCATGTTCACATGCTTGCTGGGCGGCTTTGTTTAAATCATCCTTTTCTTTGATGATCTCGGAAAATTTAGCTTTAAGCTCAGCAAGTTCTTTCAGAGCAGCGTCCCGTTCAGCTGTGACAGTGGTGTTTCGATGGCGCATCTGCTCCACCAAGGCAAAGTGTGTCTGCCTCATCCTCTCCATGGCCAAGTTCTCCTTAGCGGCCTTTTTGGTGGCCTCTATCTCTAATTTCTGAGAGGACTTAGCTTCATCAATAACACTTGGACGATGCGGTCCTTCTGGGCAAGGTCAGATTCTAACTTTTCGATTATTTTAGCCCGCTCGAAGGCCACCTTCAATGCTTTTCGGAAGCCTTCTCCCATTCTTTGTACTAGGAATAGATGTCATGAATGTAATCATGCATTGTGTTCTCCGCCTCCGATGGAATCCTCTTTAAGTAAGGGGGGAAAATGTAGCCGTCAAAGCATATATTTGGGAAATCTTTCTTTAGCTGAGCAATTCTAATAGCCCCTTCCCCAGTGGGCTCAGTGATAGCTTGCCCAGCGACGACTGGAGGCTCAACCTCAGTTCTATGGTGTCGTGACTCGGACCTTGAAGCATGCGACGATGGTTTGTGACGAGGGGGCTCTACATGCTATTTTCCCTAGCCCGAAGGTTGTGTGGGGAGTCGAGGGGGTGGAGAGCGCGATCGAGATCGATATCTTTGTTCTCTGTAATCCCTATCTCTATCCCTCTCGTAGCGTTCCTGACTAGAATAACCGCAATCGCGGTTTCTGTCACCCTCCCTCCGACGGGTCTCATAATACGAGCCTGATGATTGGCATGCCGAATGAAGACTGCTGCGCATAGAATCTAATTTGTTCATCGTATCTGTAAAGTAATAGGAAAACGAAGTTAGTGAATTCTTGAAATAGACAACTTAAAGCTGGAAACCGTGTAGTGCCGAGAAGTGTGTATGTGTGTGCAACCCCCCAACCAATCGGTAATGTTGGCCGCACTGATGAGCAGACACTCGCTTAAATCTAGAGCGTTTTGAAGCTCCTCCAATACGGTATCATGTGGAAGTGACACAAAGTCTGGAATCGGAATATCGGCAAGCCCTTCAAAAGGACTCTCTGTTGGCGATGGAGGAGCCTCTAAGATTCTAATGCCGGAGGCCGGCAAAGAAACCGCAACTGATTTCCACCTCGAATACTTAAGGCGTTTGTAAGCAGCGGCCTTGCCTTTTCTTCTTCCTTTTGTCGCTTGAAATCCGGCCGAAGACCCAGCAACAAGTTCATCATCTAAGGGCGTTCTCTCTTCATCACCTCCCTCAGCAATTACGACCTTGGGCGCTGTGCGCTTTACCCGCTTCGTCGGGGCCACTCTTAGTGTTCCTTCAAGCCTTATGCTCTGGTTTCGCTCGATAAGCCCAACGGTTCTCAAGTTTCGGTCCGTTAGCACCGAGTCTATGTCTCTCATTTCGTTTGGCACTTCTTGAAGGACCCACACAATTTCTTTAACATGCACACCCTCGGGTCGTGGAATTGCAGCTACAAAAGAAAAAGATTATTAATCCCTATACAATTTACAATTATTTTGTCAACTACCGAAAAGTCGAAGCGCTTACGTCTGACTAACCATCGGCTAGCAAATCTTGGGGGGCATCGGACGTAGAACCATTCTGTTTTAAAGTAACTCAGCCTTGTTCAGGATCCGGTTACTGCTTGACAATTCCTGACCACCTCCAGGAATGTAAAATATGGACTATCTCCCCGACTCTTGATGTTAAAAAGATATCTAATCTCGATTAGAATCGGTTGCCGAAAGAGATGTTCCATGAATACAATAAATACAGCGTAGCGTATCCGTTGGGGTGTAGTTGTGATGGAGCATTTCCAAAAAAAGACAACACTTCTCAAATGTATTGGTTAAATGGAGGAAGTGTGCTCGCTGTGCATGCATGACGGTTGAAGGTAGTAAACCCCTCCAAGGGAGCATGCGGTCTATCGTTTGGTCCTGGCAATAGTACATCGTCTAATGACAAACCATGCCTTAGGCATATTCGTCCCAACATGTCTTTAGAGACGTTGGATGGTACAGAATCTTGGGGATTATCGATGAACGTAGCATCAGGTAGTTCATCCGGAGCAGGGTCTATGACTTCGGCTGCGATGGCCGGTAATTATATTATTGGAAGAGACAGACTCTGACTTTCCTGTTGTTGTGAACTTGTGGACTAAATAACTAATCAACTCATCAAAAGCCATCATTAGATGATAATAAGCCCGTGTTCCCCAGTGAGAAGTGTGTGAATGTGTTGTGCAGTGTAGTGCTACAAATTACTTGAGAAATTATACATAGTTAAAGAAAACATTCAAACGGCAAGACTTTGAAATTCAACTGGAGTGACCCTCATCGCTGACCGTCACAACCATGCCATCCCAGCTTTAAAGACCGATCCGGGTTAAAGTTTAATAAAATTCCGTTGAGTTACAGTGCCATCGACGAGCTTCAAGGGGCAGTCAAATATGTAGTTTAGTAGTTAAGTCCAGACATGCAAGGATAAAGCTCGTCGAAGTCATATGTTTGGTTAAAGTTCATATCCATCAAAATGCAAGTTTGGATCGACCACCCAAAGTCTCATTCGTATCAATTACCTGAGGAGAAGATTTCGAATCGATCACCTTATGGCCAGATCATATCAATCTGAGCCCCTCATCTCGTATCGATCGCGGCCCGTATTCTCGTATCGATCGATCAATTCCTACTTCGTATCGATCATTCAATTCCTATTTCATCCTACCGTTATCTTGCCTTGGGTTTCGTATCGATTGTGGAGCAATCATTTAGCATTGGTTACTTCGAACCAATATTGATCGATACAAAATAGGACACCTTCTTCCTCAATCGATATGAGATTAAGGCCAAGCAATTGCATACTAGCTCCTTCGTATCCATCCTTGCTTCTTCTTCTTCGTTCGATGCAAATGCCATTAACCCTTCCTTAACCTTGTTTCAACCCAACTCCGGCATCAACAATGCCGGAATCGACCATGAACACGAATGGAGTGGCGTTAAAACTCGAGTCTCGTAATTTTAAAGTGGAATCGATCGATTAGTTACCTAATTTAAATAGTCGATTCAAAGGGATGAAGGGCTATTTAATTTGGGGACGAAGGCAGTTTATTATTTTCCGAGTTCTTTACCGATGCGAAGACAAGAGCAATACGAAAGCCAGAAGAGTAAAAGCGAAAGTAAGTGGAAATATGGCTAAGTCCGAACGCTTATATATGGACCCAAGAAGTGAAGGGAAACGATTCGTCTCCCGGTCATTGCGGCCGATCCCAACTGGTTTCTCATTGGATCTATATGAAGTGTACTGTTCGTATCCATCGGATCGTATCTTATCGATATGAAGCGCTTGTTCGTATCCACTATTTTGGACTCCATCTAAGATGCATCGATACGAACTGCACTGTTCATATCCATCAACGCACGTCCCATGAAGACACATATCCATCGATGCGAATAATGCATAAAGAACCAACTGCTCTATTCATATCCCTCATAAGTCCATCGATACGAAAAAACAACTTCATACCCATTGCTCTGGAGTTCATCTAAGCTCGCATCCATCGATATGAAATGATTATTTCATATCCATCAATGCGAATTACATCGATGCGAGAACAATCTTTCGACCTTTAACATCGATCCAGGAGAGGATCGATACAAAGGGACATTCCAAAAACAACCGTCAAGTGTTGTTACAACTCGAATTTCACATCGATTTAGGAGAGGATCGATACATAATTCGATACAAGAAAACTGACAGCATCTTGTGAACGTCGAACGTTAGCGAGAGTCAGGTTAACATATATGCATGTATGTCGGATTAATATTCAATTTTCAAAATTCACGGGTCGAATGCCAACCCGATGACGATTACGACAACAAACAGCTAATCACTATCATACAACAATTAATTACAACAATACACAGTACAACAGTTGGCAGTCAACAATTCATATTACTGATAATCGATCAAAGGTTACAGCTTATGAAGAAAAGACAACGATCGGTCAACAAAGTTGGACAGACCTGTTCAGAATGAAGGATACACCTATTCAAAGCACATCATGTTCTTATAAGACGTACTTTAGGGGGCAAATGTTATCCCACCTTTTAGCAAGGCCATGATATCAAGGAATTGACTGAAAACCAAAGATCGCTCATCCCAATATCGAGTATACGCAGGTTCACTATGGATGTCGGTGAATTTTTTCAGAGTCCGAATCAAGCTACAATTGATGTGACAAGACAAGCAAAGCTATGAAAGCCAACGTTCCAAATTTCAGGTCAATCGGAGTTCGTACGCTCAAGATATGGATCGATCAAAATTAAGGGGGAAGGCCTTTGTTTGTATCCATCACCCTGCAATAGCTCTGTTCACATCCATAAAAAAGCTTGTTCGAGTGGATCTATTCACATCCATTGAACAACCAAAGAAAGTCTTCATTCGCATCCATCCTGTTCGAATCAATCCAGAGAATCATCTCTCTTAGCATCGGTTCTGTTCGAATCCATCTGGAATTATGCTATTCGTATCCATCCAGAATGGGCCTTGTTCGTATCCATCTAGCATCGGCTGTTCATATCTATCCACCAAGATCGACTTCGTGTCCATCAAACCATTAATTCGTATCGATACATTAACATACACTGCACTCGTATTAATTAGCCAATGATCGATGCGAACAGAGCAGGGTGAAACGTTACAAAATATACTAATAATCGATCGGTACGAACAAAGCAATGATCGATCGATACGAACAGTACAAAATGCCTTCATAATTGATCGATATGAATAGAGCCGTAGCAATCGATACGAACAAGATGCTACCGATCGATACGAACAAGGCACGTGCACGCAGAAGACTAAATCGTTCGGCATAAAAAGTGGATCGTTCCGAGAAGTTAGCGCCATGTCAACATATAGACACATGTTAAAGAACGAGTCGAATAGATCGACACGAAGTGTATCGATATGAACTAGGCAGCCTGGAGAAATCGCAAGCTCGTATCGATCATAACTCACAATGTACAAGTCCAAATGCTATGAAATTTGCACAGGAGCTTGCGTAAATCATCAACAATGTTCATGCTCAATTTCGACTCAAATGGGCCAAATCTTGATCGATACGAAATTGGTTCGTATCGATCATGGACCGAGTGCAAATTATATGGGATCGATCGTGTGGGCCCACACACGTGCCAGAAGAGGTCTCCCGAGATCCGAGCGAGATATTTGCAGCCTACGCCTATAAATAGCATCCTAGAGCCTACAGAAAAGAGATCTTTTTGCTCTTGGACGTCTAGACTCTGCCGAATTCACCATTGTACTCGAATTCCACTGTTACACTCGAGATTTACTGCTGTAATTCGCTGTAACTAGCAACCAAAAGTTAATAAAGATCAATCATTTCATAGTGGACGTAGGCAACACGCCAAACCACTCTAAATTTCTGTGTTTCTACGTACTTTCTTGCTTGTTTTTGAACTGTTTGTTAGATAATCCTCATTTTCCATTTAATTTCTTCATTTTATCTCTTCAAACCCTTCCGAAGAGTGTCGTGCCCAATTTTGGTACAAACATACAATATTTAAAATATCCATAATATAATGTCTCAAAATAGAATATCGACAAGTCTAAACTCTAAGTACATTAGAATAAACCATAAACATAAATAAATGGATGTGTTGCCATCAGTCTTCCCTGTGTCCTTCACACATCATCATCGACATCGTTCCCACTAACCTGTGAGTTGTGATAAGTAGGGAGTCAGAACAATAATGTCCAGTGAATGAAAACACAAGTCTTACCAAAATAGCATTTGGGATGTATCATTTAGATGAGTATTAGGCTTATGCATTCTATACTTTGTTTTTCCAAGTATAACTCTAATTGTAAACCAAACGTCTCTCTCAGTCTTACTCCATAACATATCTCCAACTATATTCCAGTGGCACTTTCCAGTCTAACTTCGTAACTATAATACGGATGCTACACAATTATAAAATATATTGGGCCCAATGACCCATCTCTGTCAATCATATCCTAACGATGCGAAAGAAAATACTTGAATCACTTAAGACCTTTTTAAATGGGAAATAGAAAAACTTCGACCATTTATTACCTAGACCCTAGGCAGATCCATGTTATTTAATACTCTGGTACTTCCCAGCTGACATCGTAAGAAATCCCATAAGGCCACGCAATACTTCTTAAATGGGGAAGAGGCAGATTCTCCAATAGCTATTTAATACATCAACCCCAAAGTGGAACCCATCTATAGGTTTCCACAACCGCACCTAAAAGATAATCTGACCATTTAATGCATCTTGCATGGGAAAGAGGCAGGCCCTACAATAGCCATTTAATACCTCCAATCCCGAAGCAGTCCCGTCTTGGGATATCCATTTAGTGACCTGTATCCCAAACCATTACGTCTCATATTAGTCTGAATATTCGTATTTGTTGGTAGACATATTAGAAGGGCAGGCTTACCCTGTAGAATTTGGACTAACCTCATGTCCTTCATGGGTAGTAGTTATATATGATGTCTCACAACAGTTCCAAAGTCACACTATGGTAGCTAAATTACTTGGACATACTTTTGTGTATTTTTAACTGACCTTACATCTCTATAAATTTTTCATATTCGACTCTCCAACCTTACAAAATTATACTAACATATATGTACCACAAATACATATACACAAACGCGCGCGCGCTCACACATATACATAGACACACACACATAACATACTTTACCCGCATTTACGCATTAATGCCATATAAGGGAAACTCCTTATTTTCCCTTTAATTATGGTTTAATTTCCATAATTTTTTTAATTTTCTTTTATACGGTTTATTATTATTATTTTAACCTATTTATTTTATAAGTTACGACTTATACATTATTATTATATTTATATACTTAATGTTAATTTTTTGCTAACTTGTTTTTATTAAATATTCCTGATTAAGCATAAAAACATTTCTATACTAAAATTTTGCTTCTAATTCGTGTTGTTAAGATAATTGAAATGTCACAATTTGCATATCCATACAAGTCCAAGTCCAATACAATAGTTTTAACACTAGCTAATATCATAGTTAAATTAGCTAAACAAAATAGACTTGCATGTATTTTGAAAATGGAATCAAAACATCCGACTTGTTTTACATTAACGTAGCAGAATTAATGCCTTTATTTCAAAGGAGCAAGCAAAGCTTTACAGTTTTAATTTTTATATATTCTATTCAACTTCTAAATGGATAAGGTTGAAGTAAAAAATGATTCAAATTTATTTTAATTATGGAAGTAGGCGGTGCAATGCACATATGAAATAAAAACCCATGCTTTGCATGCTCTTTCCTAATTCTTTTTAAAATCATCCGTCATAACAAAGTGAAAGTTGAATTAAATATAAATTATTCACATTGCGAATAAAAATGGATTAAATTCTACCATATTAACATAACATAAATAAAATACCAACCAAGTTCAGAATTAATATTTTCTAGAGGAATTTTAGATTTAAAGTTTTCACATGCAAAAATTTCCCAAGGCATAAAACAAATGCAAATATTAACCGCATAAACTGTTATAAAGAGGAAAACTAGGATTTCAACTCATAGGTAGATTTCCATAAATTCCCTTAGATTTTCTTTCACGTTAATGCCAACCACTTCCTCTTATTGTCTTCTTCTTAATTGTACAATATAAAACAATTCATTTGTATATAGATTAGATTTAGAATTCAAATATTAGGGAAGAATATAAATAGAAAAATATACATATATGTAAAATTCATTACCTTTTTCCTTTAACTTGATTAATGCCTTCCTTAATGCTTAAATCTTTTAATTTTGAATTTATTGAGTTTATCAAGTAGGAAGGGAATTTGTGGATTCTTATTAGCATGTTTATTTATCTTGTGAATAAAAGTGAGGGTGCTTGCTTCTTATTTATAGTGTTTAGAATGCGCCTGGACCGTATGATCAAAACCAGTTCGAAATAATAAAATCAAAGCCATTCAATCGATAAAACCATAGCCGCCGCTTAACACTAGTAGGTCGACTGCTATCACTCAACCGACCCAATTAGGGTGACCACCGCTATGGTCCTAGCCTCCTTATATTTTCCATTAAAGTTAATATATATGTATACATTATTTTATTTATTGAATCGCTAACGAAAATTTACATCAACCATAAGCTTTTTGTTAATGTTATAATCTTTTATTACCGTTTTAATTTCTAACATTAACTTCATTTAATTATTAATCTAAATTTATTTGAATTACTTTAAATTTAAAAACTTCAAAAGTTAATAATTTCTCCGTTTGAACTCTAATATCGAAGTTCTATGTATGAAGGTTTCTTAGAAAATCGCTACGAACACAATGCTGTAACTTTTGCGGCCAAATTCTGATGTTTGAAAAATTCCCATTATTGGTGTCATTATAATGAATTGATTTTTCTTAATTATTTTTCAGTAAATTTTCTAGGGTGTTACATTCTCCATTCTTAAAATAATTTTGTCCATGAAATTCCTAAGGGATAGGTAGTGTAACATGCACTCTAAATGTACAACCATGTTATCTACATAACCATTTACTCAATCAAAAATGCGATGTGATTACGTATGTGACATACTATAGGTGAGCTCAACCCAAGCGTAAGTGAAAAATCATAACATATAGACATGTATGCAAACATCCTAAATATGCATAAGATTCTATATGAGTGCAAAAATAACATGAAAATTGTAGCAATTATCCCCTACCATCCAATCTAGCAACCGCGATGCAACCAATACCTATACAATACTAAATTTTGGAGAGGGAAAATTTACCGTAGAAAAGCTCAGGATCATCTTTTCTTCTATTTCCTATGTGATTTCCACTAGATTATCCCCCATTGCACTTGGACCAGTCTAATTTCTTTGATAAAAAGACTCCTAACTCTTTGCTCCGCTATACATGCAGCAGCATGAGGTGCTATCAGCTCCATCTTTATATCTGCTAACAGATCAGACTCTACCATAATGGTTGTGTTGTGCAGAAATTTCCACTAATGCAATGCATGGAAAACATCATGGACTCTTGTTATCTTAACCGGAAGCTCTACTCGATATGAAAGTTTCCCTGCCCTCTCCCAAATCAAGAAAGGCTAAACAAATCTCTACGTAAACTTCCCCGATGTTCCCAACCTCATAACCTTCCTAAGAGGGAAAACCTTAACAAATACCAAGTCTTTAACTATAAACTCCAACTCTTTCTTCTCCTGTCAGAATAGGACTTCTGTCAATCTTGAGCGGCTTTCATTCGCTGCCTAATCACCTCAACATTTTCCATTGTCTTATGGATCAAATCTAGTCCAAGTGGAAATCTATTGGTTGTTTCCCACCAATAGATGGGTGACTTGCACAACTTCCAATATAAAGCTTCAAATGGTGCCACACTAACCATCGCCTGGTAACATTATTTTTTGTGAACTCTACTAAGGGTAAGTGCTGCTCCCATAACCTTCAATATCCATGATGCAAGCTCTTACTAAGTCCTCCTAAATCATGTTTTCCATTTCAATCTGTCCGTCAGTCTACAGATGATAAGTGGTGCTAAGATTCAGTGTTGTTCCTAATGCTGATTGTAAACTTCTTTGATATAAATTTGCGCTAGAGATGATGTCGTCCTATTAATCCTTACAAGAATAAAGTGGGCAATTTTAGTGACTCTATCCACTGTAACCCAAATAGGTTCAATGCCTCTTTGACTTCTTGGTAACCCCTCTATAAAGTCCACCGAATATGCTCCGATTTCCAAGTCGATTCCTCTAATTGCAATAATAGACCCTCGGGCCTTCCTTGTTCCTCTTTTATCCTTTGGTAGGTCAAACATTTAGGGACATATTTCGCTACTTGCCTCTTCATTCCTAACTAGTAGAAAATCTACTTCATATCCTTATACATTTTATCTATACTAGGATAAATATTCATCTTAGAATGGTGGTACTCCGCTAGTACTTCCCTAAAAACGTCATCTACAATTGGAAAACATAGGTATCCATCCCTCCTTTGCCATCTTCTTTATCTAGTGATTACCATCTGATATCGGGGGAAAAGCTCTACCCTACTAACTTGTCCAAAATATCGGCTATTGCTGCATCGTTCTTCTATTCTTGACAGATGCGAGCGATCAATGTTGGCCTTACTTTGATTAGTGTCTGTTTACCTGAAGTGAGTTCTTATGGAAGCTAGAAATTGAAATTTAAGAGGATCTCTAACCTTCTCCACTCATATATAGCACCAAGAGCAGCATGCCTCTGGCTAAAGGCACCAGCAACAACATTCCACTTTCCATGGGTATACTGAATTTCAAAGTCATATGATGTTATAAACTCCATCCATCTCTGCTGTATAAGATTCAAATCTTTTTTGGATGTTATCCCGCCTTTTGGCAAGGCCGTGACACCAAGGAATTGACTAGTAAACGAATGACGATCCATCCCAGAGATCGGTTATATACAGGCTCACTATGGATATCGACGAATTTTGTCTGAGTCCGTATCGGGCTAAAATTGTTATGACATGACAAGCTAAGCTATGAGAGTCAACGTTCCAAATCTCAAGTCAATCCGAGTTCGTATGCCTAAGTTATGAACGATACAAAATTAGATGAAAACCAACCACCGATCGAATCGCTCAGTTCGACTCGCTTTGCAACCATCAGAAGCGGCTACTTCGACTCGCTTCGCAACCATCAGAAGCGGCTACTTCGACTCGCTTTGCAACCATCAGAAGCGGCTACTTGGACTCGCTTCACAACCATCAGATGCCTTCTTCGACTCGCTCTGCTTCGCCTCCATCAGATGCCTTCTTCGACTCGCTCCGCTCGAACCACTGTTCGACTCCATCGAGTTCGACTCCATTGGCAAAGCCACTGTTAGAATCGATCGAACAATGACCACTTCATGTCCATCACGGATCCTTCGTTCGAATCCCTCAGAACGCTCCACTTCGACTCGCTCAATCAGTGCACACTTTGACTCGCTCAATAAGTGCACACTTCGACTCGCTCAAAACAACATCAAAGGAAGAAGTGATCCAAAGATTCAAGCCCCACGTCACTGAGTCGAACGAAAGCGAGTCGAACAGAGCGAGTCGAACGAAACAGCCAACCGAGAATCTCATTTTGTATCGATCATATCTCCTAATCTACAAGTCCAAATGCTATGAAATTTTCACAGATCGGACCGAAACTTCATGGGCTTGGGCGCGCGGGCCTGGTCATGTGCCAGAGGGGGTCTCCCGAGATCTAAGCGAAATACCAGCCTCCTACGCCTATAAATAGACCCCCAAAGCCAACAGAAAAGGGGTTCTTCTTCCTCTTTGAGATCTCCAACGCCCAGACTCCGCCAGATCCAGATCTGAACTCCATTGCTGCTGCTAACAACGAATTTCACTGCTGCAAATCATTGTTATTCGCTGTAATTTGCTGAAATCAATTGTAAACATCAAAGAAAGATCAATAAAGCAAACTACTTCATAGTGGACGTAGGCAATACACCGAACCACTCTAAATTCTTGTGTCTCCTTGCATTTTAATTTGTTTCATCTCTGAGATTTGGAGTTTTTGTTAGATAATTCCTCTTTTTTCATTTAATTTCTTCACTTTATCTCTTCAAAGACTTCCGAAGAGTGTTGTGCCCAATTTTGGTACAAACACTTTGGTGCTTTCATTGAGAAAAAACCCATTTTTTCTCCCACTCTTTGGATCTCCTATCTATATCGGATTGCATAAATCCAAGAAGAAGATCCAAATCTAGAACTTTGAAGCCCTTCCATTTTATTCAGATTTTCATCACATCTAGGAAAGGACTTTCATCACCTCACCATGGTGAGTACACGGACAACCTCTACAGCTGCTAATCAAGGAGGACGGGACAGGCAGAATCCCGCGCAATTGCCTCCATCAAACCAAGATGCCGCCGGACCTTCAGATCCAATTGGTCCGTTTACCAGACAAGAGTTCCAAACGCTGTTCCAAGAATTGACCCAAAGTCGACAACAGCTAACTGAACAACTGCGCCAATGCAGAGTTGACCAACCAGCTAAATCGCCAAAGGCGAAGAAGATCCAAAAGTGACCAAGGTTCCTATTCTTCCACAGAAAGTTCAACCTCCTCCGATGGCCAAACCAGATCCACACGTCCACGGCTAGGTGTAAGCTACACCCAAGCCATGGGACACCAACCTACTTTGAATCTTGGGCAACCTAGGGCTGGACCATCCTCTAGTCTCCGTACAGAACCTTCAACTCGAGGAGGTGCTGCTCCTTACCATGTCACTGACAACATTGCTACTACCACCACTACCGGATGGGGAGGTGATGTTAGAAACCAAGGTGATCCACAACGTAACCAACGAGAGCAGACTCCTAAGCCTTATGTCCCTGAGGATGTTGAACCAAGGAGGCGAGGCACGGACCGTCGACCGCGTCCGGTCCAGACTCGCACTGTGGAACCCGACCACACCATGGCACAACATGCTCCAAGTATCCGAATGCCGGATATACCAACGATGATCCGCCAAATTCGTGAAAGTCAGGGTCTCTCTAATGACGACTGGGGAATCTCCCGGAGTCATACCCCTTTCACCGATGACGTATTATACGCTGAACCACCTCGGCACTTTAGGATGCCAGCTTTTCCAGTTTATGAAGGAAGTTCTGATCCCAATCAACACGTCCTGAAATACGAATGGCTGATGATAAAGAGGATCTTAGTTGACAGTGGAAGCTCTGTGAATATTTTGTTCAAGCGAGCTTATGATCAAATGAAAATGGAAGCCACGGACTTGAAGCCTTATCAATCCCGAGTCCATGGTTTCAACGGAAGTGCTACTATACCCACAGGAATGGTGGAACTGCCAGTAGAGTTGGGAGTTGGAGAACGTCGAAGAGTACAGATGTTGCAGTTCATTGTTTTGGACATAGACTCCCCTTACAATGCTTTCTAGGGCCGACCGGCCCTCGCTGAATTCAAGGCAGCCATCGCCCCGTGGTGTTTGACTTTAAAGTTTCCCACTGAGCATGGGATAGGAATCATTCAGGGAGATCAGACTACTGCCAGAGCCTGCTATGTTGCTGAGCTGCGGGAGGCGCAGCGAAAGGAGAAAGGAAAGGGCGTGGAGGAATCTATCTACGTCCGTTTTGCCGATAATTGACAATTAACGCCCGGGCCTAGGACAGGGCACCCCAGCCAATTCCTCAAGGATCTTGACCCAAGAGAAACTAAAGACGAAGGAGAATCTAAAGAAATTCAAGCATCCCCGGCCGAACTGACGATTGATGTCCCAGTTGACAATGACGATGATTCGAAAATAATAAAGATTGGATCTCAGCTAAGCCAGCAAACTCAAGAGGAATTGTTTGAATTTCTGCGGGCAAATCTTGATGTATTTTCCTAGACACATTCCGATATATGTGGGATCTCACCGGACATCGCGAGCCACACCCTGAACATTGACCCGCGGCATGTCCCGTCAAACAGAAAAGGCATGGTATGGATCCAGAGAGATCTGCCGCCCTTAAAGACGAAGTAGAAAAGCTTAAAGCGAACGGGTTCATTCAGGATGCCGGGTGTCAAATCCCATGCTCGTCCGAAAGCCGAACGGAAAGTGGAGAACGTGTGTCGACTATTCCGATCTGAATAAAGCATGTCCCAAAGACAGTTTCCCGCTTCCCAGAATTGATCAGCTAGTAGATTCGACAGTTGGGCATGAACTCTTATCCTTCATGGACGCGTATTCTAGCTACAATCAGATACCGATGCATTTACCTGATCAAGAACATACCAGCTTCATAACCAATCTGGGACTTTACTGTTACAAGGTTATGCCATTCGGACTCAAGAACGTCGGGGCTACTTATCAACGATTGGTCAATCGGATGTTTGCCAATCAAATCAGGAAAACAATGGAAGTATATGTAGACGACATGCTTGTGAAGTCACGACTCTCTACCGACCATGTTAAAGACCTGGAAACTATGTTCAACATACTTCGAGAATACAAAATGAAGCTCAACCTACTGAAATGTCACTTTGGAGTTGCATCCAGAAAGTTCCTTGGGTTCATCGTTAACGCTCGGTGAATCGAAGCTAATCCTAAAAAGATTTGGGCAATCAGAAATCTTGAAACTCCAAAGACTATAAAGCAAGTCCAGAGTCTTGATGGAAAGGTAGCGGCATTGAGCAGGTTCATTTCAAAGTCCATGGACAAATGCATTGCCTTCTTCGATCTGATCCGAAAAGGAAAACACAACTTTGAATGGACCACGAAGTGCTAGGGCGCTTTCCAAGCACTAGTTCAACATCTATCCACACCGCCAATACTGTCAAAGCCTATTGTTCTGTAATGACCCTAAAAGAAAAAAAATGAAAGTTACATTTATTTTAAGAATTTCTGAAATTATAAAATATATAATGCATTAAAACAGAAAAAGCTTGTTAATAAATAAAATGTGCATAGGAGCTTCTGTTGAATTAAATTTTTATTTGGATTTTAAAAGTGTGACAAAAATGATTTTGTACAAGTATAGTGTTTTATTCTATTTCTTTTAAAAAGAATTATTATTTATATAAATTTGAAGTTTACTACTAAATTTGTATTAAAGATTGATGAATTTAGGTGTGTAAATTCTGATTTTTAATTTGGGAATTGTCGAGATATTATGAGTTTATCAGTTTCTGTTTCATCATCAAATTCTGATAAACGGCGCAGTGATGAGACGCAGTGACTATGGATGTCTCCGAATATGTTTTCTTTTGGAACAAGTTTAAGGAAGTGTGTCTACTTCGGTGTTGTGGCTGAGTTCAGCATGGAGTTTCTGTGTATATATCTTCTCTGTTTAAATAAACAGGCTCCAAATCCATAAATAAATTCATATCTTTTAAGATCAAGGTCTAAAATTAATTTGTTTAGAAGATATGAATTTATTTATGGATTTGGAGCCTTTATTAATAAATTCCTAATAACTATATACTTATTCAAATTTATATAAATAATAATTCTTTTTAAAAGAAATAGAATAAAACACTATACTTGTACATACTTAAATAATTAATTAAGAATGTAATTAAGTTTAGTTAATTAAATCTTTTCATTTGCAAAAACAAACCAAAAGTTGAAATTCATTTCCAAACTCAAGAAATCTTAAATTTAAAAAATAATTTAAATTTAGAGATTATCACATTCCTCCCCCCTTAAAATAATTTCGTCCCCGTAATTTAAAACAAAGGTAATTTTATTTTTAAACCAAGTGCTAACATTGATCAGGTAAGAAGATATGAATTTTTTGATTTACTTGTAAACACTGAACTCTGGAAATAGAGCCATATTAACATGCACAGTTCAATACACACATACCAACAGTCTACATACATATATATAAACATGCAAGAATAATTTATTTCAAAAATCATACGAAAGCAAATTTAAATCTACTTTAGCTTTTGAAATAAAATGTTTACTCACCTTTCAAGCCTTGTTCAAAACTGCTTTAAACTTCTCTGCCTCTTTGAAAGGTGAGTAAACATTTTATTTCAAAAGCTAAAGTAGATTTAAATTTGCTTTCGTATGATTTTTGAAATAAATTATTCTTGCATGTTTATATATATGTATGTAGACTGTTGGTATGTGTGTATTGAACTGTGCATGTTGATATGGCTCTATTTCCAGAGTTCAGTGTTTACAAGTAAATCAAAAAATTCATATCTTCTTACCTGATCAATGTTAGCACTTGGTTTAAAAATAAAGTTACCTTTGTTTTAAATTTCGGGGACAAAATTATTTTAAGGGGGGAGGAATGTGATAATCTCTAAATTTAAATTATTTTAATTACATTTAAACTTAATTAATTACATTAAGTAATTAATTCCTTAATTACTTCCATTAAGAAATTAACCTTTTATTACTTCCATTAATTAACTCTAATTACTTTCATTAAGTAATTATCCTTTCATTAATGGAAATCATTAAGGAATTAATTACTTAATGTAATTAATTATGTTTAAATGTAATTTGTTTAAATTAATAAAACTAATTAATTTGATAAAATGCAAGGAGTTAAGGTGATTAAAAAATTGGGACTCAAATCAAATATAGTTCCATGTCCAAAGAACTATATAAATACATATATTTAATATATGGGGTGTTTTCTGTTTTATTTAAAGACAGAATAAAATGAAGTTTAATATAAAGTTTAAATGTCTTACATATTTATGCTAGAAATAATTAGCATGATATATGTGATTTTTTTATCACATAAAGGTGTATGAGGAGTTGCTGTTTTAACTAAAGGAAGAATAAAAAAATATAGGATCAAATATGAATTTTATATCTTATATTTATTTCAAGCAAATAACATAGTGTGAATAATTTCTACATCACATGATTATGTATGATAGTATGCATGATTGAATGGAGATGGTAGTTAGGTAGAAAACACAAGGGGGTTTGCAGTTTCTTTAAACTTAGAAGAAATAAAAATAAACAAGGGGTCACATGCATATGGCATGAGTAAAATAGAGTCATGAAAATGGCATGAAGTGTTTAAAATGCTTGATTCCCGAAATAACTAATTGAGGTAACCAGAAGTGTGCATTCCCAATTAAGGACCACACAGGGAAATGATTTGTGCATGAATATCTAAGGGCATCAAGGAAATTACCCATTTTTCTTAAACCCTAGAATGGTCTTATAATACCTGCACATAACCATATCCACCATTCTCTCATGATCAAAACAAAAATAAAATAAAATAGGAGAAACATTAGCTTGAAACTTTGGAGGATTTGCTGTTTAGGGGATTATGGCAGTAAAAGGAGAACACTATGTGAGTATTTATCCCTTTGTATGCAATGGCATTAAGCCCTCTTGTAGGCAGCCTAAAATGTTATAAATCATTTAAAATCTCTGAAATGATTTGTTATGGGTGAGATGGATGTTTGTTTGTGCATTCTTGTTTGGGGTTTTAATCTGTATGTGGGTTTTTCAAAGTTAAAATGGTTTGAGCATTTTTGTTCTATTTTATTATTATGAAGTATGGATCTAAATTATTTAGGAAATAGGCAGCAAGACAATGATCTAGCTCATGTTTATTTCTTGGATAATGAAGCATGAAACTAAATATTCACATCATAAGTCAGAGGAGAATTTCTAGGTTTTTGAGGGATTTCCTTAATAAAACCCTTATTCATATATTCACAATAATATAGAAGAAAGATAGTAGGATCATGATGCTTAAATTATTTTTAGGAAAAACCATAGGTATGTTGGGGTATTTTCTGTAATAAGGAAAATAAGTGGAGAACATGGGGTTGAACCAGAAAGTATAAAAGTAGATAAGCCTTTCTGAAACATAAATGAATTGGGAGTTTTTTTTATGATTGAATTCATAAATAGAAGCTTAATAAAATAAGCAGATACTGGAGGGGGATTTATTAAAGAAAATTAAATTGGTCATTTGGGAGTTAGTCAATGATCTGCTTGCTTCAGGTGGGAGTAAGTATATGCATGGTGCAATTTCACCCTGAGGCCTTTGTGTGTTGGAATAAATTAAATAACCTGGGAGTTTCCTTCACAATGCATACATGGCGTTCATTTGACAAGGAGTTAAAGACCATAAAATAAATGGGGAATGGGGTTTAAAGATCTGGATTATAAATATCCAGATATGGAGTTAAATCAATCAAGTTTAAATATTGTGCTTTGATTAATTGCTGGGTGAAATTGGGAGTATAAAATCCGAGTTTACTTATTCAGAAATGGAGAAAAAAATGAATCAAGAATTACATATATTTATTTTGATTGTTTGCTGGGTATTGTTTGAATGAATGAATGTGTCTTTGTATCACTTGGTATTAACCAATAATATGCTAAGTATGAAATCTTCTAAATTAGGAAGACATTGCAAGTTCACCAAAAATTATGAATATGTGTATAAATTTGATAAATGCTCATACCAGTGAAAACTGACCCTTTTGGTTGCCCTTGCAATCATCTGGGTGTCTCATTAAAATTGGGGCAGCTAAGTGAATTGCTTGCAGGAAATTGAAGTTGGGTTGATGGATGAAGAAGGCATTAGCTGCGAGTATAAATAAAAGAAACCAGTTTTAAATTTGCAGTTGTTTTGTAATGAATTTATTAGTCAGATTTCATGTTGTAGATGAAGTTAATTGTAGGGAGTTTTCTAAGTATTTGGATTAAAATATGTACTTAAGTAAACCTGTTTTGAATGACTATTGATGATGTTTGGTTAACTGCTGATTTTATGAATGTTTGATTTGGAGAAACAAGGGGATGGACATATCATATAAAAATGATATGTGTATGTGATAATCTCTTATTTTTATTGCCTGAATTTATATTATGATTTATGAAAATTAAAGTGCTAAGGTGGTTGATTTAAAAATGAGCTCACAAGATTTGAGTAGGGGTATTCAAGAGAAATGAATTTGTGCATGGCAGGTAAGTGATACAGGCTTGTGCATGAATTCTGGAGTAAGAATCAATTAACATGCATTTGTGTATTTGATTTCAAAAAAAAAATATGAAAGAAATAAACTTGGAAGTAATTGTATTTTTGGTTAATAGATTGAATGTATATGGATGCATTTCCAGGAATTTAAATTAGGCAGAAACATGCTTGTGTTAGGAATAGATCTTTGTAGAAGTTTGTTAATATGAGGATATGGGTTTGCAAGTGGTAAAAGAGGGACTATGGCCGGCCTAGATGGCCATGGGTCAAACTCTTGTAGCCTGGAACCATTTTATTTCAACTCATGAAGTGTAAGTGTTTCCAGACCAAAAAAAAAACTCCAAGTAACACTCAAATGACCCCAAGTATTTTCAATAAAACACCAAGTACTCAAGTCTACACCATGTTAAACTTAAAAATGCAGCATGGCTTTAATTGTTCAACCTGATAGGAATTAGTTCCAATGTTCATGCCTGCAAGTATAATTTTTGAAGTGATTTCATACAAGTACTTGATAACTATCATAAGAACAATTAAATGCCATTTTAGTGTTAATAGACTTATTTAGGCAGAAAGTCTAGAAACCATGGAAAAATGCACTGTGCATTGCAATATTATACATATAAGCATTATAATTGATAAAAATCTATCTCTTGTAGTAGCACAAAATTAGGGAAGAAATAAATGGTTATGTTGACAAGATATATCGTATTTTGTTGCCTTTTTGATTCATATTCTCTTTGCAAATTTGTTAGCTCTGAAAGGCAAAGAGAAACAATTATATATCATCAAATATGTAATTGTCTTAATATGTTTTGTGCACTGATATGATTATATTGGTAAATCCAGGGTCTTGGGAAAAATATTTGGAAATTATTTAAATATTCAAATATAGAAGAAATGGGGTTTAGTGGTGAATTCCTTTTGTATGCTCTAAAAAAAATCTATGCGTTTTAGAGTAGGGCCTCCACAGTTGGTATCAGAGCTATGTTTTAAATAACATAGTAAATATTATTGTATGCATATGGATGTTTGAATGCATTGTTTGAATTATTGGTGTTGAATGCTTTTGTTTTATGTCTGAATAAAAAAAAATGTGTGCATGTGATACATGCACGGTGTGCATAAAAATAAAATAAACAAAGTAAAGACACCAAGAATGATGGGGGTAAACAAACTAACATAAAAATCATATTTATAGCAATATGGTAGGAATAAGACATCACACAGGTGCAGGACCATCACATGAGCCACCTGTGATAAACATGGAGGATTTTGTGAGAGCTTTGAGAGATGGAATAGCACCAAGGCATGAAAACCCTCATGAGGAGCTCTCCAAACTGCTTAAGACATGCACCAATTTGGGAGGAAAGGATTTTGAAGGCACTGAAGGAGCTATGGGTGTTCAAACTTGGATAAGAACTATGGAGAGGGTCTTTGCAGATATGCAAGTCAATGACCAAAGGAAGAGACAGATAGCTTCAAGGAGGTTGAAGGGGGTTGCACTGGATTGGTGGGAAGTTGTGATAGCAGGAAGGCCAGAGAATAACATCACTTGGGATGAATTCAAGGTCATGCTTGAGGCTAGGTTTGTCCCAGCATCTGCCAAGGCCACACTGCTAGAAGACTTTATTATATTAAGGCAAGGAGGCATGAGTGTGAATGAGTACACCCAGAAATTTGAAGGATTGTCTAAGTATGGAATGGTGTTAATAGGGAATGAAGAAGCAAAGAATGCAAGGTACATTCAAGGCTTGAACCCTAGTCTGTCAAGGGCAATGTTGCCATATAAGGATAAAACCTTTGATCAAGTAATTGATCTGACTCTCCCATTTGAGCAACATGATGCCACCAGAGAGAAATTCAGGAACATGAAGTTCAACAAGAAGAAGGGAGGTCAGAACAAGGTGCAACCTTATGGCAAGAACAAGGCAAACAAAGGAGTTAAGAAGGGGGAAGGAGCAGTAGCACCTGAAAGCAAGAAACTCACTCATTGATTTAATTGTGGAAAAGCTAGACATTATAGTAACCAATGCCCTGACCCTAAAATACCTAGAGGAGGCTGCTATAATTGTGGAAGGATGGGTCATCTAAAGAAGGATTGCCCAGAGACTAATAGAAGAACAGTAAGGATATGAGCTTTGGCAGCAAACAACACTGGAAATGTTGGGCAACTTGAAGGTATAATTTTTATTCATACCCAACCAATATCAATAATATATGACACCGGTGCCTCACATTCACTAATATCTCTGGAAATTACAAAGAAGTTAGCACTTGCTTGTGTTTCTATTGATCAACCCTTAACTGTACACAGCCCCATAGGGAGTTATTGTATGTTAGGTGTTAGCACCAAAATTGGTCACTAACCTCGTTGAGAAAGATTGTGTAGAGATATAAGTGATGAAGATAACTTAAAGAAGGATGAATATGCTAATTTAAATGCAGAAAGTAAGAACACCAAATTTATAGTGGTTCAGCGTAATTGCCTACGTCCACTTTGAGGTTAAACTTTATTGATCTTCTTAATAGTTGATTACAAATACAATTCGTGAATCAAATGCTTGAATGAAGTTGTTAAGTAGAGAAGATGAGTCTCAAAAATGGCCGAGTCTCCCCAGTGTTCTCCCAAAAAGGATCCCTTTCATTGTGGCCCTGCCTCTCTATTTATGGACGAAGGTGGGTTGGACTTCTCTGGTGGGCCTAGTAGCTGAATAACTCGGTCCAAATAGTGTAAGTCCTATGCGCCGAACCAGATAGGCTGAACAATAGAATGCCGAGCCTCCTCCTTTATGCCGAACGAGGTGAGGCCGGACACTCTGAATGCCGAACATCCATTTGTACTGAATGACCTTGGATGACGAGCTGCAGGTGATTGTTGAACGAGATACCTACCGGAAGAGATGTGGTGTTGAGTGAGGGATGCAGGTCGAATGAGGCTGGAACGCCGAACAGTCCGGGAATGCCGAGCGTACCTTGTAGGCCGAACGTTCATGGATGCCGAACGATTTTATGCCGAGCGTTCTTCCTTGGCCAAACGGTATTCACTACCGAACGTTTCTCGATGTCGGATGCTCCTAGATGCCGAACGTTATCCCATACCGAACGCCCTTTAGATGCCGAACGCTGTGCTCGTGCCGAACGGTCTTAACATGCCGAACGCTCATTGTTTAACTGATCGATGGGGAGGCCGAGTACTAAGTTGCCTGGTCAATTCCCCAGGAAACACTTGCCTCCCAAAGTGTATTACGTGACCGAACGTGATACGCTTTGAAATACGTATCCTCCATGCTCCGCTTCGAACCTTGGTTAAATCCTCTTGGAGATGCCTTCTCGAGAATATCAATGGCCATTCGTGTCTGATTCTGCAGAGCTAATAAGCTTTGGCTATCTGATCTAGTCTTCTCTTAATAACCCTTAGTGAGAATTCAATTTCTGTTGATCTCATAAAGTCGAACCTTTTTAGATGTACACATGCACGTTCGGGTACATGTTCTTGCCATTGGCTCTCGGATGCATTTTATATGCTCATAAGTCATCGCCAACTCCATCTATATTAATTGCAATTCAATCGTGATTCCTTGTTTGTATTTTTTGTGAAATAAGGGTTGCAATCAGCCACTTGAGGCGTTTTCCAAACCTCTCTTCAGTACAGACTATATGATTTTGTTCACAGCTTCAACCTATCCATTTTCAGTTATAATGGATCATGGAAGGTCATAAGGACAGATGACGTTACGGATAAAGAAGTGAATTATTTTCTTCATCTTGGTCGTGGTTAAGAGTTCTTCATCTGCCCATTTGGTGACGTAATCAACTGCTATGATGGTGTATTTCGCACCACCTTTAGGATCGACAAGAAGATGATTTCAGTGCCCCTAAGTGGCAAATGGCTATGAACTAGCCATTTGAATAATTTCCATCGGCGGGATTCCCGGATTTTTTGCAAACATCTTGCACTCGTCCATTGTCTAGCATGATCAACCGCATCTGGGTTGATAGTTGGCCAGTAATACCTGTAGCAGAGTATCTTCTTTATCATGGTTTTCCCCCTGATGTTATTACCGCATTCATCTTCATAGACTTTGCTCAAGATATCATCATGGGCGATATGCCGAAGCATGGGGATGGATAAACTCCTTTTGATACACGAATTATTCTTAGATGATTTGGCGTGAAGCTTTGAGGAGGATCCGTCGTTTGCCATTCCTCCGTTCAGTAAGAATTCCTCATTTTAGATAGTGTTTGATAGGAGTCAACCATGACACCTTTTCATTTTGTTCGCTGAGTACGTGTGTAATGATGTAATACGTGAAGTCAGTTAGTAGCTCTTGGACTTGGCCGAGAAAAGGAGCAAGACAATGCCCCCTAGCAAGATCAACTTCCTTAAATTTGTATACAACCAATCAAGAACCACAATAGATATGTAAAGTTTTCACTTCAAATCCTCTAGCAAGTTTGAGGCTGGTAGTTAAGGCTTCATACTAAGCATCGTTGTTTCTTACCGGTAAGTCGAGTTTTAGGACGTAGCAGATTGATCGTTCCTCAGGAGTCATTATCAAGCCATAACACTGATCATTGGATGCTCCATCCGTGTACATTTTCCATCTCATGGTTGGTTCTCTGCTACTCTTCGAGTAGTCTTCTGAGGTAGTGAATTTGGGTGTGAGGTCTGCTAATTTCCGTCCTTGGATAGCCCTTTGTGGAAAATAAGTGATATCGAATCAGCTTAGTTTGATATTCTATTTAAGTAGTCTTTCAGACGTCTCAGGTCATTGTATGCCTTGTCGCAACGGCTAGTAGGCATAGACGTTGATGGGGTGAGCCTGAAAGTAAGAGTGGAGCTTTCATGATGAAATCAATGGAGATTGTGCTAGCTTTTGTAGCTTCAGGTTGATATCCAATGCATGGCTCGCGATAGTTAATGAAATCACATATGCATGTCAGAATGGGTCCAAGGGAACATATCATCATTTATTCAGAAAAATCCAACTAATTCTTTTATCATCATTGCACTGAGCTGTGATCCGATATTCAGCACCCGGAAAGGGTCGCCATGGCTGGCTGTAATGTCGACCGTCAGCTTAGCAGGTGCCATCCCAGATTCTTTGAGTAAAGGTGTAACTATTTTGCATAACATTCAATGTGAAATATGGTTGGGACGGCCAATGTTGATGGTTACTCTGGTCAAATCCTAGAGTCTTGTCATGAGTTATTGAGTCTAATAGTGAAGGGCTCTGAATGCTCTAATAGATTATCAGCAAATGGCCAAAAATCAGGCTTTAAAGCGCATTAAAGGAAATGTCGAGTGGGGGTCAGCCTCGAGTGGCACACAACTGTATAGCTGGATCTTGCTATGAGTTTGAATTTGCTTGTGTATTCGAGTAACGCACTTTCTATTTAATGCATTCATGATTCTTTACCCGTCCTTCGGGTTGGAGTGAAAGTCAATTGCCCATGAGCTAAGGTATCTATTTAACGATTCTATCTCTAGGCATCCTTTCGGTCGTTGCCTTGAGTAGCTATAAGCACTATATATAAGTTTTAATACTGAGCTATCGTAGCCAGTTTTTGGATGACCATGCATCTTCTCCCAGTATCGGGTTGATAAATAACTGCATGGGCGGTTGAGTCTCGTCATAGCTATGTTTATGTTTCCACCTACACTCCAAAGACATAGAGGTGATTGGTGAATAGTCGGTTCACATTCATCTTGCTTCTCGCTCGTGCCCCCAGGTCTGGGGCATATACCGATAAGTAGGAAGGCCAGCCATGCCCACTTTAGCTTTACTCTCTTTCCCGTTGGATCGTGGGATCATGTCAGTCGATGGGAGACTAGGTCTCGCCTATCTTGGATTTTATCATGGTTTTTCATTCCAAGAGGAATACTTTGATGCCATGTAAGTTTCAGGGCGTAATCTGGACAATGGATGGTCATCCACGTCCACTTTGGTTCATGCTCTGTAATCGGATCTTGGGGTAAAGTTGGCTACAAATGCAGTCGGGTTATGCTCATCCAGTTTCATACTCCTCATGGCGAATTGAACGAGGGTGCTGGAGAATTTTTGACCAAGTATTCGTGGTTTACCCTCCTTTCCATACTCTGGGGGTCATAGTTTTTCAAAAAAAAAACATTCGAGTCACATTTTTATGTGCTTGGTGCAGATCGGCATTGACCCTTGGTCTGAGGTATGATATAGTAGGTTGCTCGTAGCTTTGGATGCCGTTTCGATTGGTTCTGTATTGAGGCCTCCCTGCAGTCGCTGCCTCAAGTTATAAAGATCGCCACGCTAGAGCTATAGTAAGCTGTCGTATTCGTCTTTTTAGTGTTTTGCCCCTGCCCCCAGCATTGATTTGGCCAGGTCACTAATTGGATGGTCAAACTCCATCCTCAACGGGTTAATAATCCTCCTGTCGATTCCAGGCCGAAGTTTGCGGAATAGAAAATGGTCGGAATCCACTCGTCTATTTATCGATGTTTATACACCACTCTGAATTCTGGTGACTTAGTGTTATTCTCCCCCCGGTTGACTCACGCCCAATATGTGTTCATGCTTCGGTCCACGCTCCGGGGACTTAGAGATTTGTCGAACGGTTTATGCTTTAGTCCACATTTCGAGACGCAGAGATCTTCGTCAACTCGTTTATACTCTAGTTCGCACTCTGGGAACTTAGAGTAATCTGGTCCTCTTCTGGGATTTAGGGATTTTTCTGAAGTCGTCTATAATCTAGTCCATGCTCTGGGGACTGAGAGTACTATAGTCCGCACTCTAGGGACGTAGAGGTTTTTGAGTCATTTATACTCTAGTCCGCACTCAGGGACTTAGAGTACTTTAGTCCGCATTCTGTCTCCCATTCCAGAGGGTGAGACCTCTCGGATGGCTGAGAGTTTGCCCGAACCTGGTAGATAATCCTTCTCTTTAAGGTTCTCTTTAAGATTTCGAAAGTCGTTATTCTTTATGCAGGACTATTGCATTCTTGTTTTCCACGATTTTGTGCAGGCCGTTCTGACCCCGAGCCCACTCCGAGGAGCGATGTCGCCAAGGAAGTGGGGGAGAAAACAAGTGAAGCCACTCATGCAGGGGAGGCTTCTGGTCCAGACGCTCAGGTGATCGGATCGCTTGACAAAGACAAGTCTGAAACCTCCTCTCCTATCGACGGGGGTTATGAAGTAGAAATTACAGGCGCCACTGAGCATACATCCGAATTGAGCATGGAGGAGCGGCTCGAAAAAGAGAGGGAGGAGATGGTCAAGGTCATAGTAGATCCCCGAGTTGTGGACTTGGACGATCCTTTGAACAAGCCGTTGAAGGTCATCCTTCCTGGCGGGTCCAAGCCCATGGAAGGCCCCCGTACTCCTTTAGTTGCTACCCCTCTATCAAAAAAGAGTACCAAGGGTAAATGCTCTGGAGAGGAGCCATCTGGAAAGAAGTTGAAGAAGCACAAGAAGTGACTACTATCCTCGTTCAACGAGGGTTAGTTTAAGTCATGTAATTATTTTCATCTATTTCCTTAGTCCTTGTAGATAGAATGTCGACTCTGAACTTTGGAGGGGTTGTAATAGAAACTCATTTCTGAATAAGGTTTAGTTCCTTTTTCTGTCTTACAAAAGACTCTTATTGTTCAGTTTTCTTTGTGATTGTGATTTTAATCCAAGCAGTTGTGAGTAACATAGACTTCTCAGTCCATCTTCATATAACTCGGAAACTCTTCGAGAGTCGTTGAACTTCCATTCTGTGCTTCGAGCACTTAGAATACTTTCTAGCCCGTATGTCAGGGATTTGACAAATTCAAGTCATTTGTGTCATAGTTCATATTCAGGGAACTTGGAGATCCGATTCGCTTATATTCGAGTCTGCACTCTGGGGAGTTAGAGTACTCTAGTCCGCACTCTGGGGACTTGGAGGTTTAAGTCATTTATACGCTCTGGGGACTTAGAGTACTCCAGTCCGCGCTCTGGGAACTTGGATGTTTAAGTCGTTTATACTCTAGTCCGTGCTCTGGGGACTTAGAGGTTTAAGTCATTTATGCTCAAGTCCATGCTCTGGGGACTTAGAGTACTCCAGTCCGCACTTTGGGGACTTGGAGGTTTAAGTCGTTTATACTCTAGTCCGCGCTCTAGGGACTTAGAGTACTCCAGTCCGCACTCTGGGGACTTGGAGGTTTAAGTTGTTTATACTCTAGTCCACGCTCTGGGGACTTAGTGTACTCCAGTACGCACTCTTGGGACTTGGAGGTTTAAGTCGTTTATACTCTAGTCCGCGCTCTGGGGACTTAGAGTACTCCAGTCCGCACTCTGGGGACTTAGAGGTTTAAGTCGTTTATACTCTAGTCCGCGCTCTGGGGACTTAGAGTACTCCAGTCCGCACTCTGGGGACTTGGAGGTTTAAGTCGTTTATACTCTAGTCCACGCTCGGGGGACTTAGAGTACTCCAGTCCGCACTCTGGGGACTTGGAGGTTTAAGTCGTTTATACTCTAGTCCACGCTCTGGGGACTTAGAGTACTCCAGTCCGCACTCTGGGGACTTGGAGGTTTAAGTCGTTTATACTCTAGTCCACGCTCTGGGACTTAGAGTACTCCAGTCCGCGCTTTGGGAACTTGGAGGTTTAAGTCGTTTATACTCTAGTCCGCGCTCTGGGGACTTAGAGGTTTAAGTCATTTATGCTCAAGTCCATGCTCTGGGGACTTAGAGTACTCCAGTCCGCACTCTGGGGACTTGGAGGTTTAAGTTGTTTATACTCTAGTCCGTGCTCTGGGGACTTAGAGTACTCCAGTCCGCACTCTGGGGACTTGGAGGTTTAAGTTGTTTATACTCTAGTCCACGCTCTAGGAACTTAGAGTACTCCAGTCCGCACTCTGGGGACTTGGAGGTTTAAGTCGTTTATACTCTAGTCCGCGCTCTGGGGACTTAGAGTACTCCAGTCCGCACTCTGGGGACTTAGAGGTTTAAGTCGTTTATACTCTAGTCCGCGCTCTGGGGACTTAGAGTACTCCAGTCCGCACTCTGTGGACTTGGAGGTTTAAGTCGTTTATACTCTAGTCCACGCTCTAGGGACTTAGAGTACTCCAGTCCGCACTCTGAGGACTTGGAGGTTTAAGTCGTTTATACTCTAGTCCACGCTCTGGGGACTTAGAGTACTCTAGTCCGCACTCTGAGGACTTGGAGGTTTAAGTCGTTTATACTCCAGTCCGCGCTCTGGGGACTTAAAGTACTCCAGTCCGCGCTCTGGGGACTTGGAGGTTTAAGTCGTTTATACTCTAGTCCGCGCTCTGGGGACTTATAGGTTAAGTCATTTATGCACAAGTCCATGCTCTGAGGACTTAGAGTACTCCAGTCCGCACTCTGGGGACTTGGAGGTTTAAGTCGTTTATACTCTAGTCCGTGCTCTAGGGACTTAGAGTACTCCAGTCCGCACTCTGGGGACTTGGAGGTTTAAGTCATTTATACTCTAGTCCGCGCTCTGAGGACTTAGAGTACTCCAGTCCGCACTCTGGGGACTTAGAGTACTCCAGTCCGCACTCTGGGGACTTGGAGGGTTTAGTCATTTATACTCTAGTCCGCGCTCTGGGGACTTAGAGTACTTCAGTCCGCACTCTGGGGACTTGGAGGTTTTAGTCATTTATACTCTAGTCTGCGCTCTGAGGACTTAGAGTACTCCAGTCCGCACTCTGGGGACTTGGAGGTTTTAAGTTGAGAGCAGTCGTATTTCCATTTTTTAATTTGTATTCATCTACTGTATCGAGGCTAATGTCGTCGAATGAACAATCGAACCACGTTTGCTCACGGAATAGGATTCTGCCCCCCAGGATGAGGGACGGAATTTGAAAAATGGAAGATCGATTCTCGTCCACTTGGTGATTATAGCTCTTCCAATCAAGTCAAGGAAGGAGGTATATGACAGATGGTTGAATCACATCCATGTTGGGTTAGATAGCCAAATCTCTTACAATTTGCTCCGTATCTCCTTCTAGAAAATAAGGATAATAGATTGTTGAGTAGACAAAGTAAGTTGCATATGTTCCAAGGTGCAGTCGTGTCCATATATTGACAGCGATGGTTAGTGAGTACGCAGTCTACCATAGCTACTTCAAGTTGGGCTTTCGAACAACCTTTCGTGTTCAGGGTAGGATTTGATGTGTAGATGATCAAATCACGTCCACTTTAGACGGATCCCGACATCACTGAGCTTCATGAGGGGTATCTGTATTTTGTCGAACTTTGTTCTATGACTCGATTGGAGTGGATGATCGGGCCATATTCATTCCAAGCAGTTTAGGTCTCCAAGTCAAATGTGGAGGTTGATGGATGGATGGTCGGTTGTTCGAATCAATCATAAGTTGAGCATACGAACTCGGATCGTCTTGAAACTTGGAACATTGGCTTCCCTGGCTTTGATTGTTATGTCTTGTTAATCGTGGCTCGATCCAGACTCGGAAAAACTCCATCGATATCCATTGTGAGCCTTTGTGTAACCGATCTCCAATACGAACTGTCACTGGTTTCTAATCAAGTTCTTGGTGTCACGGCCTTGCCAAAAGGCGGGATAACATTTGCCCCCCAAAGGACGTCTTGTGTAAACATGACGTACTTTGAAAAACCGCAGTCTTTCATGCTGAATATTTCCGTTCAGTTGATTGCTTGACAGTCGTCTTTTAATCGTTTCATTGCAATCTTCTTTTAGACAAATGTTCAACTAGCATGCTTTGCTTTGGTTCTGCCCCCAGTTTTGGGTATGAGTATGGAGTTGATGTATGTTTATACTCTGTCTCGCACTCTGGGAGTACGGAGTTGAGTAGATGTTTATACTCCATCTCGCACTCTGGAAATACGGAGTTGATTAATGTTTATACTCCGTCTCGCACTTTGGGAGTACGGAGTTAAGCAAATGTTTATACTCCGTCTCACACTCTGGGAGTACGGAGTTGTGCGAAGGATCGTTGTGTATCAACCCATTTTTAGCCTTGATGTGATGGCTTGCCCCCGAGCTCGAGTTTCACTTAGCGAGTGGCTGGTCGTATCGCAACCGCTCTCTACTTGAATAAATTCCACTTGCAGGATGGAATTTAGCTCTTCGTGCATCGTGATGTTGTACATTGTATTTAATCCATAGCCCCAAATCAAAGGTATATGGTTGATGATGAGCAATAGAATTATTCTCATCCAGATGTAACTCCACACGTCCGATCATGGTCTGCATAGATTGGTTGGCAACCAAATATGAGTACCTGGACACCTGCATCGTTTTGAAAGTAGTTTAGTTCAAGCTAGTCGTAGTTCATAGAAAAATTGAAATAGAGATGGAAATGGAAATAATTCAAAGAAGATTATGGTAAATCTCACTGATATGTGAAGCAGCATCGTGTGCTCGCTATTCGACTCCGCCCTTGGCTCCTTTCAAAGGGATGTTGGCCGTCAACCGTCCAATTGATAATCATAGCCCTTTATTAATAGGCATCGGATATTCGCTGCCTGCCATTCTTCAGGACTTGTACATACTATTGAAGCTTTCCTTTCCAGGTCATCTTTTCGATCACACCTCGGAGGTGTTTGTAATCGCCCGTTGTTAGGATCAGCGAGCATCCGGGAATATACAACATTCCCCTGATTTTCTTTAGACTTTGGTGTACTCTCTCGAGGTTGGTTTCCAGTACCACTCCAAGTCGTGAGTCTTCAAGTAGAGGTTGTCAATTGAATCTTTCAAAGAGCATATGAGCTGAATTCTAAAGTCTTGTTTCGGCTACTGGGATCTACATCCTTAGCCAACGGGCCTTCATTGTTATTTTTCTTAGTCTGCTCCACTCCTCCTCACTTCAGTTCTGATTCATTTTGTAAAAGAAACGATCCATAGTCGTAGGAGGCTCTTTAGCTAACTAGCTGCCAAAATATATCTGGAGGTCAACTTTCCTCAAATGCGATCAGTATGATACCCTTGTTAGTATTTGGAATAAATTGCTTAGAGCATTGGTTTGCTTGGAGTCATCTTGGCGTTTGCTAGAGTCATATCATCTATGTTCTCTAACCTTTTGGAGTACCGCTTAAATAGCGGTTGCTTGTCCGTTCCCTTGATGTCGTTCATAAGCTGCCGCTAGATCTTCTATGCCCTGGTCGATAATGGGATGCCAAGGAAGTGGATAGAATGTTCCTTTATTAAGTTGAGTTTTGAATTCACTATCCGGAGGCACTGCGCTGCGGCAAAATTTTTTTTTAGCCTCTTTTTCGGAAATTTAGGTCGTACCAGAAATTATTTTTTTTTGAAAATAGAGGTCGTATAAGGGACCGGTGTAACTTAAGTTTCGATCGGTATTGAGGGCCGTTCGGCATGACAAAGTTGCTCGGCATACAAGATTGTTCGGCATCCACACTGTTCGGCATCCCACACTGTTCGGCATTCCACACGTGTTCAACATTCACACTGTTCGGCATTCACACATTTCGGCATTCCATACTGTTCGGCATCCACACTGTTCGGCATTCATACTGTTCGGCATCCACACTGTTCGGCTTCCCACACTGTTCGGCATTCCATACATGTTCGGCATTCACACTGTTCGGCAGAACCGAGTCGTTCGGCATACAATACCGTTCGGCCTAGAAAAGCGTTCGGCCTAGAGGTATGGTCGGCCTGGAAGGGCGTTTGGCCTAGAGGTATGTTCGGCCTGGAAGGGCGTTCGGCCTAGAGGTATGGTCGGCCACACTGTTCGGCATTCATTCATGTTCGGCAGAACCGAGTCGTTCAACATACAATATCGTTCGGCCTGGAAGAGCGTTCGGCCTAGAGGTATGGTCGGCCTAGAGGTATGGTCGGCCTGGAAGGGCGTTCGGCCTAGAGGTATGTTCGGCCTGGAAGGGCGTTCGGCCTAGAGGTATGGTCGGCATAGACTTTTTCTGAAGCGGTCGGCATATGTCTTTTCTGAGGCGATCGGTTGAATTGCCTTAAGAGGAGGGTCGGCCTTCATTCAACTTGAGTGCAAACTTCAACATCCAATCACCAATTCTTCCATACATCAGTGAATCCAATCTACGGTTATCAGCTTCCTTTAGATTTCTTTCAAATCTGAGTAAAATAGGAAGTTTTCTAGTAAACAACTAGATCTATCTCGCGAATATGGAAATCCACTAGTAAACGATGAGATCCAATCAAGCTGAGAATTCAATTCTCGGTGAAAGCACCAAAGTGTTAGCACCAAAATTGGTCACTAACCTCGTTGAGAAAGATTGTGTAGAGATATAAGTGATGAAGATAACTTAAAGAAGGATGAATATGCTAATTTAAATGCAGAAAGTAAGAACACCAAATTTATAGTGGTTCAGCGTAATTGCCTACGTCCACTTTGAGGTTAAACTTTATTGATCTTCTTAATAGTTGATTACAAATACAATTCGTGAATTAAATGCTTGAATGAAGTTGTTAAGTAGAGAAGATGAGTCTCAAAAATGGCAGAGTCTCCCCAGTGTTCTCCCAAAAAGGATCCCTTTCATTGTGCCCCTGCCTCTCTATTTATAGACGAAGGTGGGTTGGACTTCTCTGGTGGGCCTGGTAGCTGAATAACTCGGTCCAAATAGTGTAAGTCCTATGCGCCGAACCAGATAGGCTGAACAACAGAATGCCGAGCCTCCCCCTTTATGCCGAACGAGGTGAGGCCGGACACTCTGAATGCCGAACATCCATTTGTAGTGAATGACCTTGGATGACGAGCTGCAGGTGATTGCTGAACGAGATACGTACCAGAAGAGATGTGGTGTTGAGTGAGGGATGCAGGTCGAATGAGGCTGGAACGCCGAACAGTCCGGGAATGCCGAGCGTATCTTGTAGGCCGAACGTTCATGGATGTCGAACGATTTTATGCCGAGCGTTCTTCCTTGGCCAAACGGTATTCACTACCGAACGTTTCTCGATGTCGGACGCTCCTAGATGCCGAACGTTATCCCATACCGAACGCCCTTTAGATGTCGAACGCTGTGCTCTTGCCGAACGGTCTTAACATGCCGAACGCTCATTGTTTAACTGATCGATGGGGAGGCCGAATACTGAGTTGCCTGGTCAATTCCCTAGGAAACATTAGGGATGAAGTGTATGGGTCTGAAATTAATTATAGGGGGTTATGAATTTAATTCAGATCTATATACTTTAAATTATCCTGGTATTGGGGTAATTTTGGAGGTGCATTGGTTAATGAAAAACAAAGCAATGTTAAATTTAGAAAATCTTACTATTTCTTTGGAGACAAATGAAGGCAAAAGAATTACAATTCTAAGTGAAATAGCAAAGAATACATGTTTTAATAAAATCTGGAGTATTAATGAAGTTAAAAAGGAATTAAAAATAGAGGAAATTCCAGTAGCCAATGAATATATAGATGTGTTTGGAGTAGTGAGGGGAATTCCTCAAAACAGGCCAGTTGAATTCAAAATAAAATTAATGCCAGGAACTAGCCCAATCATTAAGAAGCCTTATAGAATGGGTCCAAAAGAGTTAGTGGAATTAAAACACCAACTAGAAGAGTTAGAAGAGAAGGGGTTCATAAGATCAAGCAGTTCTAGTTGGGTTTCCCCAGTGCTCTTTGTTAAGAAGCATGATGGAACAATGAGGATGTGTGTGGATTATAGGGATTTAAATAAGGTGACCATCAAGAATAAGTATCCACTGCCTAGAATAGTTGATTTATTTGATCAATTGCATGAAGCTAAAATATTTTCAAGGCTAGACTTAGCCTTTGGATTTCACCAAATGAAGGTTGTAGAGGAAAGCATTGAGTATACAACCTTTAACACAAGATATGGCCTTTATGAATTTCTAGTAATGCCATTTGGTTTAACCAATGCTCCCTCCTATTTTGTAGATTTGATGAATAGAATTTTTAGAGACTTTTTGGATAAATTTGTTTTGGTATTTATAGATGACATATTAATTTATTCAAAGTCAGAAAATGATCATGCTATGCATCTACATTTAGTATTATCTAGGCTTAGAGAACATGAATTAAAAGGCAAGTATTCAAAGTGTATATTTTGGCAACATGAAGTAAAATTCTTAGGACACATAGTGTCACAACAAGGGATGAATGTGGATCCAAGCAAGGTCATTGCAGTTCAATCATGGTGTAGACCCAAAACAGTGACTGAGGTGAGATCATTCTTAGGTTTGGCAGGATACTATAGGAGGTTCGTCAAGGATTTTTCAAGAATAGCCACACCAATGACCAAGCTAACAAAGAAGAACCAACCATATGTGTGGACTGAGTAGTGTGATCAAGCCTTTGAAAAATTGAAGCAAGCATTGGTGGAGGCTTATGTCTTGCAAATCCCAGAGGTAAATGAAGGAATGGTTGTATACACTGATGCTAGTGGGTCTGGGTTAGGTGCAGTGCTCATGCAACATAGCAAGGTGGTGGCATATGCATCAAGACAGCTTAAACCCATTGTGACCAAATATGCAACTCATGATTTAGAATTAGCTGCAATAGTGTTAGCATTAAAACTTTGGAGGCATTATTTGCTTGGGGCAAAATTTGAATTATTCACAGATCATCAAGCATTGAAGTATTTATTTTCTCAAAAAGATTTGAATATGAGGCAAGCAAGGTGGTTGGAGTTTCTAGCTGCATATGATCTAGATATTTTGTACACCCCTGGAAAAGCTAATAGAGTGGCAGATGCTTTGAGTAGAAATTATATTAGATTAGCAAGTTTGATGATTGATGAATTTAAAGACCTTGCAGTGCTTGGGGAGGCAGATATATATAGCAAGGATGGAGTGAATTTTAAAGAGCATGGTGATATGGCGGAGTATGGTACACTGGGACTAATCACGGTGAAATCTAACCTGGTGGAGAAAATTGGTGGCATGCAAGATCGAGATCAAAATTTAAAGGAGAAGAAAGAAATGTTATTAAATAACATTGAGTCAGAGAATTTTAAAATAGATCCCAAGGGATATTTGAGGAAAAATGAAAAGCTTTGTGTACCAGACTTTGCAGAATTGAAGGAAGAAATCATGAATGAGCATCACAAAACCAAGTACACCATACACCCTGGTGGCACTAAAATGTATCATGATTTGAAAAGGAGCTACTAGTGGCCAGGAATGAAACAAGCAGTGGCAAAATATGTGGCAAAGTGTTTAACCTATCAGAAAATCAAGGCAGACTACCAAAAGCCCTCTGGCATGTTGCAACCTTTGGAGGTACCTTAGTGGAAATGGGAAAGTATTTCCATGGATTTTGTTGATGGTTTGCCTAGAACTAAGAAAGGTAATGATAGTATATGGGTAATTGTTGATAGACTCACCAAGTCTACTCACTTTGTCCCTGTCAGGTCAGACAGAAATGCACATAGGCTTGCACAATTATTTATTAAGGAAGTGGTGAGATTGCATGGCATACCAAAGACCATTGTAAGTGATAGAGACACTTTGTTCACCTTAAGATTTTGGGAGAGCTTCCAAGAAGCAATGGGAACTCAACTTTGTTTAAGCACTGCCTACCATCCTCAAAGTGATGGGCAGACAAAGATAGTGAATAAAATATTGGAAGATTTACTTAGAGCATGTGTGCTTGATTTTGGGGGTAATTGGGAGGATCATATTCACTTGGCAGAATTCACTTACAACAATAGCTATCAGTCAACAATAGGAATGGCTCCCTTTGAAGCCTTGTATGGGAGACCCTGCATGTCTCATGCCTGTTGGTTGGATATGGGAGAGGGTGTAATATTGGGACCAGATCATGTTAAAGAAACTTCCAACATGATTGAGTTAGTTAGGCATATGATGAAGGCAGCACAATCAAGACAAAAGTCTTATGCAGATAGAAAGAGGAAGCCAATGGAGTTTGAAGTAGGAGAGTATGTTTTTCTGAAGGTATCACCAATGAAGAAGGTGTTCAGGTTTGGGAAATCTGGTAAGCTCTCACCAAGATTTGTAGGACCATATGAATTCATACAGAGAATTGGTGCCATGGCCTATAAGCTTAAGTTGCCAGAAGAATTGAGCGGTGTACATCCAGTATTTCATGTTTCTCAATTGAGAAAGTGGGTACATGATGAAGGAGCAATTTTAGAGTCACCTACTCAAATTCAAATTCATAAGAACTTGGTCTATGCAAATGAGCTAGTGGGGATAATTGCTAAGGAAGAAAAGAGGCTGAGAAACAAGGTGATTAAATTGGTGAAAATTCAATGGAGCTTGGACACCAATGATTGTACATGGGAGGTTGAAGACAAAATGAGGGCTAAATACCCCAATTTGTTTTCTGATGGAGAGGTACGTTTAAGTAGCTTTATGATAGCTTTCTGAATATATTTTTTTATATACATTGCTTGCTTTCATAAAATGTGAGTATGGGGTTATGGAGTTAAAACAGACTATGGATTAGTGCTTTTATTTGGAGAATTAAAGGGAATTATGGGGACATAATTCTTTTAAGGGGGAGGGTATGTAATGACCCTAAAAAAAATGAAAGTTACATTTATTTTAAGAATTTCTGAAATTATAAAATATATAATGCATTGAAACAGAAAAAGCTTGTTAATAAATAAAATGTGCATAGGAGCTTCTGTTTGATAAAATGCAAGGAGTTAAGGTGATTAAAAAATTGGGACTCAAAACAAATATAGTTCCATGTCCAAAGAATTATATAAATACATATATTTAATATATGGGGTGTTTTCTGTTTTATTTAAAGACAGAATAAAATGAAGTTTAATATAAAGTTTAAATGTCTTACATATTTATGCTAGAAATAATTAGCATGATATATGTGATTTTTTTTATCACATAAAGGTGTATGAGGAGTTGCTGTTTTAACTAAAGGCAGAAAAAAAAATATAGGATCAAATATGAATTTTATATTTTATATTTATTTCAAGCAAATAACATAGTGTGAATAATTTCTACATCACATGATTATGTATGATAGTATGCATGATTGAATGGAGATGGTAGTTAGGTAGAAAACACAAGGGGGTTTGCAGTTTCTTTAAACTTAGAAGAAATAAAAATAAACAAGGGGTCACATGCATATGTCATGAGTAAAATAGAGTCATGAAAATGGCATGAAGTGTTTAAAATGCTTGATTCCCGAAATAACTAATTGAGGTAACCAGAAGTGTGCATTCCCAATTAAGGACCACATAGGGAAATGATTTGTGCATGAATATCTAAGGGCATCAAGGAAATTACCCATTTTTCTTAAACCCTTGAATGGTCTTATAATACCTGCACATAACCATATCCACCATTCTCTCGGGATCAAAACAAAAATTAAATAAAATAGGAGAAACATTAGCTTGAAACTTTGGAGGATTTGTTGTTCAGGGGATTAAGGCAGTAAAAGGAGAACACTATGTGAGTATTTATCCCTTTGTATGCAATGGCATTAATCCCTCTTGTAGGCAGCCTAAAATGTTATAAATCATTTAAAATCTCTGAAATGATTTGTTATGGGTGAGATGGATGTTTGTTTGTGCATTCTTGTTTGGGGTTTTAATCTATATGTGGGTTTTTCAAAGTTAAAATGGTTTGAGCATTTTTGTTCTATTTTATTATTATGAAGTATGGATCTAAATTATTTAGGAAATAGGCAGCAAGACAGTGATCTAGCTCATGTTTATTTCTTGGATAATGAAGCATGAAACTAAATATTCATATCATAAGTCAGAGAAGAATTTCTGGGTTTTTGAGGGATTTCCTTAATAAAACCCTTATTCATATATTCACAATAATATAGAAGAAAGATAGTAGGATCATGATGCTTAAATTATTTTTAGGAAAAACCATAGGTATGTTGGGGTATTTTCTGTAATAAGGAAAATAAGTGGAGAACATGGGGTTGAACCAGAAAGTATAAAAGTAGATAAGCCTTTCTGAAACATAAATGAATTGGGAGTTTTTTTTATGATTGAATTCATAAATAGAAGCTTAATAAAATAAGCAGAAACAGGAGGGGGATTTATTAAAGAAAATTAAATTGGTCATTTGGGAGTTAGTCAATGATCTGCTTGCTTCAGGTGGGAGTAAGTATATGCATGGTGCAATTGCACCCTGAGGCCTTTGTGTGTTGGAATAAATTAAATAACCTGGGAGTTTCCTTCACAATGCATACATGGTGTTCATTTGACAAGGAGTTAAAGACCATAAAATAAATGGGGAATGGGGTTTAAAGATCTGGATTATAAATATCCAGATATGGAGTTAAATCAATCAAGTTTAAATATTGTGCTTTGATTAATTGCTGGGTGAAATTGGGAGTATAAAATCTGAGTTTACTTATTCAGAAATGGAGAAAAAAAATGAATCAAGAATTACATATATTTATTTTGATTGTTTGCTGGGTATTGTTTAAATGAATGAATGTGTCTTTGTATCACTTGGTATTAACCAATAATATGCTAAGTATGAAATTTGCTAAATTAGGAAGACATTGCAAGTTCACCAAAAATTATGAATATGTGTATAAATTTGATAAATGCTCATACCAGTGAAAACTGACCCTTTTGGTTGCCCTTGCAATCATCTGGGTGTCTCATTAAAATTGGGGCAGCTCAGTGAATTGCTTGTAGGAAATTGAATTTGGCTTGATGGATGAAGAAGGCATTAGCTGCTAGTATAAATAAAAGAAACCAGTTTTAAATTTGTAGTTGTTTTGTAATGAATTTATTAGTTAGATTTCATGTTGTAGATGAAGTTAATTGTATGGAGTTTTCTAAGTATTTGGATTAAAATATGTACTTAAGTAAACCTGTTTTGAATGACTATTAATAATGTTTGGTTAACTGCAGATTTTATGAATGTTTGATTTGGAGAAACAAGGGGATGGACATATCATATAAATATGATATGTGTATGTGATAATCTCTGATTTTTATTGCCTGAATTTATATTATGATTTATGAAAATTAAAGAGCTAAGGTGGTTGATTTAAAAATGAGCTCACAAGATTTGAGTAGGGGTATTCAAGAGAAATGAATTTGTGCATGGCAGGTAAGTGATACAGGCTTGTGCATGAATTCTGGAGTAAGAATCAATTAACATGCATTTGTGTATTTGATTTCAAAAAAATTATGAAAGCAATAAACCTGGAAGTAATTGTATTTTTGGTTAATAGATTGAATGTATATGGATGCATTTCCAAGAATTTAAATTAGGCAGAAACATGCTTGTGTTCGGAATAGATCTTTGTAGAAGTTTGTTAATATGAGGAATATGGGTTTGCAAGTGGTAAAAGAGGGACTATGGCCGGCCTAGATGGCCATGGGTCAAACTCTTGTAGCCTGGAGCCATTTTATTTCAACTCATGAAGTGTAAGTGTTTCCAGACCAAAAAAAAAACTCCAAGCAACACTCAAATGACCCCAAGTATTTTCAATAAAACACCAAGTACTCAAGTCTACACCATGTTAAACTTAAAAATGCAGCATGGCTTTAATTGTTCAACCTGAAATGGTAAATAGGAATTAGTTCCAATGTTCATGCCTGCAAGTATAATTTTTGAAGTGATTTCATACAAGTACATGATAACTATCATAAGAACAATTAAATGCCATTTTAGTGTTAATAGACTTATTTAGGTAGAAAGTCTAGAAACCATGGAAAAATGCACTGTGCATTGCAATATTATATATATAAGCATTATAATTGCAAAAAATCTATCTCTTACAGTAGAACAAAATTAGGGAAGAAATAAATGGTTATGTTGACAACATATATGGTATTTTGTTGCCTGTTTGATTCAAATTCTCTTTGCAAATTTGTTAGCTCTGAAAGGCAAAGGGAAACAATTATATATCATCAAATATGTAATTGTCTTAATATGTTTTGTGCACTGATATGATTATATTGGTAAATCCAGGGTCTTGGGAAAAATATTTGGAAATTATTTAAATATTCAAATATAGAAGAAATGGGGTTTAGTGGTGAATTCCTTTTGTATGCTCTAAAAAAAATCTATGTGTTTTAGAGTAGGGCCACCACATGATCATGAGAAGTTGTATACATACTTGGCGATATCATAAAACGCTATCAGCGCTGCCTTGGTTCAAGAAGAAGACGGGATACAGAAGCCAGTGTACTATGTCAGCAAATGATTGACTTGGGCTGAAAGGAACTATTTAAGGCTAGAAAAGTTGGCTTACTGCCTTGTAATTGCATCAAGGAAACTCCGACCGTATTTCCAGGCATATCCCATTGTTGTTTACACCAATCAGCCGTTACGACAAGTCCTTTCGCAGCCTGATACGTCTGGTAGGTTACTCAAGTGGAACATCGAATTGAGTCAGTTTGATATTACTTACACTCCAAGACGAGCGATCCAAGGACAAGTCCTAGCCGATTTCATAGCTGAATTCACCGTTCCAGAGGACTTGCCCGAAACCAGTAAATCCCTCGAATACGTCTAGAAGCTTTATACCGACGGTGCATCAAACGACCGGCGTTCGGGCGCTGGTGTTGTACTCGAAACCCCCGAAGGCCGATCCATATGCTATGCTATGAAGTTCGATTTTCATGTGACTAATAATGAAGCTGAATACGAAGCCCTCTTAGCTGGCTTAAAACTTGCTAGAGATTTGAGAATTATCATAGTGGAAATTTATTGTGACTCACAACTAGTTGTGTGTCAAGTACGGGGAGAGTATCAGGCAAGAGATCAAAGGTTGGCTGCTTACTTAGCTCGAGTTCAGGAAGTACTGAGTCAGTTTGATTATTATGCCATTTATTGTATACCTCGGGAGCGCAACCAAAAAGCCGATTCATTATCAAAGCTGGCCAGCATAGGTGAGGCTCAACAAATGGGAATCGTTCCTGTAGAAGCACTATCCTCCCCAAGCATTGACCGGGCAGAAATAGACCGGGTATACGAAACCGTCCTCGAAAAAGATTCATGGATGACTCTACTCAGGAATTACATCGAGCACGGAACCCTACCGGAGCGCAAGAGTGAAAAGAGACAAGTCCTTCGGAAGGCGTCACGATTTACCATCCAAAATGGACTCATGTACAGAAGGGGGTACTCAGTCGCTCTACTCCGGTGTATCGCTCACGATGATATTAAACGAGTATTGCACGATGTGCACGAGGGAGAACGCGGCGATCACACCGGGAGGCAAGCACTTGCCAAGAAAATACTTCGATACGGATATTACTGGCCGACCGTGAATCGCGATGCGTCAGACTATGCAAAGAAATGTGATAGGTGCCAGAAATTTGCCTGAATTCCTAGAGCTCCTACTACCGAGATAACGCAAATGGTCAGCCCATGGTCGTTCGCAATGTAGGGCATCGACATCATCGGTGCTCTACCTGTGGCAAAAGGTGGTGCGAAGTACGCCATCGTCGCAGTGGATTACTTTACAAAGTGGGATGAAGCCGAAGCTCTCGCTACCATAACAACGAAGAAAGTAATCAACTTTGTGGTTCGTAACATCATCTGTCGATTCGGTCTCCCACACACCATTATTACGGACAACGGAACCCAATTCGACAGTGCTGAATTTAAAGATTTCTACAAATGATTTCACATCCAAAATAAATTCTCCGCAGTTGCACACCCTTAGGCGAACGGACAGGTCGAAGCGGTTAATAAGGTTATAAAGTCCATTCTGAAAAAACGACTGGAAAAGGTCGGGGGCAAGTGGGTCGATGAACTTCCTATGACTTTATGGGCTTACCGAACAACCCACAAGACCGCAACCGGCCACACTCTATTCTCTCTCTCGTATGGTTCAGAAGCCGTTATTCGAGTTGAACTAGAAGTACCTTCTCATAGTGTGACATACTATGATCCAAAGACGAATGCTATATTACTTGCTGAATCTCTTGATCTACTAGATGAGAAGCGCGAAGAAGCTGATTTGAGGACAGCTGCGCATCAAAGTCGAGTCGCCCGATTGTACAACGCCAAGGTCAGCCCGTGAACCTTTGAACTAGGCGATCTCGTCCTCAAAAGAATCTATCCGGTTCCTTCGCATATGAAACCGACATGGGAAGGACCGTATGTTATTGAACGAAGGCTCAGAGATGGCACATTCAAATTATCGACCGTTGACGGTCTTACTTTGCCAAGAGCTTGGAATAGCGAAAGCCTTCGCCGCTATTACACATGACAGGCTATCTTTATCCATTTAGTTTACTTTCCATTTTGCAATTTGTTTCTGCATTTCGAAATTAGAATTTGTAATAAGGCAACCGACTTTTCCATATTTTCTTATTTCAGCAATAAAATGCAATCTTTTCGAGCCAGAGCTGTGATTTACTTGAAATACTTCATATGATCATCACCATGCACGGAGAGCTAAGTTTCACCATACGGTGGAATCTATTCAAATAGGGAGTGACTGCGATGCAACCAATCACTCGCTAAGAGAAACCCGAGCTCGGGGACCAGCCATCACATCAGAATCAAAAAAGGATTGATACACGACAATCCTTCATACAACTCCCGATTCCCAGAGTGCGAACCGGAGTATAAACATCAACTCCAAACTCCCAGAGTGCGAGTCGGAGTATAAACATCAACTCCGAGTTCCCAGAGTGCGAACCGGAGTATAAACATCAACTCCGAACTCCCAGAGTGCGAGTCGGAGTATAAACATCAACTCCGAACTCCCAGAGTGCGAACCGGAGTATAAACATCAACTCCGAGTTCCCAGAGTGCGAACCGGAGTATAAACCTCAACTCCGAGTTCCCAGAGGGTGAACCAGAGTATAAACATCAACTCCAAATTCCCAGAGCGTGAATTGGAGTATAAACATCAACTCCGGATTCCCAAGGTACGAACTGGAGTATAAACATCAACTCCGAACTCCCAGAGTGAGAGTCGGAGTATAAACATCAACTCCGAACTCCCAGAGTGCGAGTCAGAGTATAAACATCAACTCCGAGTTCCAGAGTCAGAACCGGAGTATAAACATCAACTCCAAATTCCCAGAGCGCGAATTGGAGTATAAACATCAACTCCAAGTTCCCAGAGCGTGAATTGGAGTATAAACATCAACTCCAAGTTCCTAGAGCGCGAATTGGAGTATAAACATCAACTCCGAACTCCCAGAGTGCAAGTCGGAGTATAAACATTGACTCCGAATTCCCAGAGTGCGAAACGGAGCGTAAACGCCAACTTCAAGTTCCCAAAGCGTGAATCGAAGTATAAATGTCAACTCCAAACTTCCGAAGCGCGAGTCAGAGTACAAATGCCAATTCCAAGTCCCCAGATTGCAGACATATGATTGAAACTTAAGCCAGCGTGACCAACCGCCAGTAAACGAATGAGAATCCCCGGAGCGCGGATATGATCGTCGACGATCGAACAAGCATGAATAAACCACTCAATATCTGTTTGTCTCAAACACCCATTCAGTGGCATTAGATTCGACATGCTATAAGAAAAGAGCGATCACTGGCTGATGTTTTACAACACACCACCAAGACTGGGGGGGGGGCAAGACTTAAGCATCAACCATCGACTAAAGCAATGCGACGTCAAAATTCAACTCGCTTCCCGGTCGCAAACCATGTCCATAGTTTCCGAACATGGCGAACAAAAAAAACTTGATTCGAAAGCTAAAACTTCACGAGTACACTTCAGATATTGAAAACTTGGACAAATACACAATGACAGAAAAGAAGCCAAAAAAGAGAAGTTTCATTTCTATTGTTTATAAAAGAAGTTCGTATACAAGTTTCCAAAAATTCCTACTAGCAGGGGCCGAACCCGCATCTATACACGGCTAACAAAATGCAAGTCAAAATAAACCGGGGAAGCATGTTTAACCGTTCTTCTTCCTTGGCTTCTTTCTCGGTGTAGACCCGCTGGAGCCACCGCTAATCTTGCTCTTCAAGCCTTTGCTTTTCGGCGGTTGGTCTTCAGGCGAGGGCATTATATCAACATCCTCCTCCGAACTCGAGTGGATAGGAATGCTCCATGCGGGCGAAGTCGGAGGAACAGGATCAAGTACAGAAGGGGGAATGGGCACGCTGGTAATAAAAACAGTACCACTGGGAGATATCATGTTAAGCGGAGAAGGTCCCGGTGCTGCCATCCCACCACCAAAACTGCCACCATAAGCCGCTGCTGCCATTTCAGCGTCGATTTGAGCGAACATCTCCTCTTCAATTACTGCTCGAGCCCCGCTGGGGGCATCGGCAGTCGGCATTGAAGAACTTGTAGCAGGATCAGTTCCACTCATGACAGATGACAAGTCAACAAGAGGATCGCCGTGACGACGAAAGAGTTCATCCATCAGCTGCTCATCAAGCATAATCGTACTCCCCTGCATATCGTCAAGCGGGCAGCTGTACTCACAGTGATTGCTTCGGTCAAGATAGCCTCCTGCGTTTGATATGGTTCTTGAGTAGCAGGAGGCATGGCCGGTGCAGCATCGATCACTGGATAAAGAATAAGAGAACTATTAGAACTTAAATCGATCGAAGATTTCGACTTAAGAAAGATATGTGGAATGTTCAGAATACCTTCCTCAGTTTGACTCGTAGGCGGCAGAGCGGCATTAGTGAATTGCGCTGCAGCCGAAGAAATCTACGACTGATCTGGATTATAAGCAGGAACGGCCTGGGGATTGACAACAGACGAGGATTCGGGTTGGGTTGACACGGGAACTTCAAGACTTGTTTCATGGTGGTCAACTCCATAACCCTCTCCCACTTCAAAGTGCTGGGCGCCAAGTCTTTCCTTCTCATGCAGAGTCATTGACTCGTGAAGAATCCTCTTTTCATCTTTAGTCAGAATGCGATTCTCGAGTTCAAATTCATCCACAGACTTGCCCTGATGCGCCTCCGTCTCTTCCTCAACCAGTCGGCCCCAAGCATTGTAAAGATGCGTCGAAAAATCATCAAGCAAGGCCAGACCCCTGTGCCTCAGCACATTAGCGTTGTAAACAACGAGAAGGTCTTCGATGTCAGCCTCTAGCCTGGACTCGACCAACTTTACTCTCTCCTCGACCTCAGTCTCCACCTTGTGGACTTTAGCCACAGCTGCATCCCGTTCACCCCTAAGCAGGAAACCTTGTTCGCACGCCTCCTGGGCTGCGTTGTTCGCATCATCTTTTTCCTTGGCCATGTCGGTGAATTTGGCCTTAAGTTCATTAAGCTCCTTGACCGCTGCATCCTGCTCGGCGGTGACTTTAGTGTTCCAGTGGCCCATCTCCTCCACCAGGGCAACATGGGTCTGCCACAACCTCTCCATTGCCGCCTTCACTTCATCAGCGTTTTTGGTAGCCTCAATCTCTGATTTTCGAGAAGACTCTCAGCAGTCATCACTTGAATGATCTGATCCCTTTTAGCGAGTTCGGTCTCCATTTTCTCAAGCGCTTTGGCTCGCTCAAAGGCCACCTTAGAAGCTTTCTCCGCAGCCTTTACCCACTCTCTGTACAGGGTGTAGATGTCATGAATGTACTCATGCATCGTGTTCTCCACTCCAGACGGAATTCTTTTTAAATGTGGCAGGAAGACATAGCCATCAAAGCAAATGTTCAGAAAGTCTTTCCTCATCTGAGCCAACTTAAGGGCCCCTTCTCCTGTGGGTTAAGCTGGGACCTGCTTTGTAATCATGGAGGCAGTGGTCTCAACTCTCTGAAGATAAGTCTCAGATCTAGAAGTATGAGAAGATGGCCTGTGACGAGGAGGCTCCGGTGGGTGTGGAACAAAAGCAGGGGGTGGAGACGGAAGTCTAGGAGGAGGAGAGCGTGAACTATACCGATGTCTGTATTCCCTATCCCTATCACGCCCAGACCTATCCTGATTAGAATACTCGCGGTCGCGATCTATGTCCGAGTCTCTCCTACGGGACTCATAATAGGAAGAAGCTTTTCGGGCTGAGCGGAGATTCCCGAGCATCGATCCTTTTCCAGACATAGTACCTGAAAATGAGAAACGAAGAAAGAGTTAGTAATTTCCTAAGTTGGACGATTTACACTTGTGATGCATGTAGTGCAGTGAAGTGTATGCATGTGCAACCCCCCGACCAACCGGAAATGTCGGCCGCACTCATAGCAAGCGACCCTCTCAGTTCAAGAGCACTATCAAGCTCCTCCATCCCGTCGTCGTGTGGAGATGACACAAAATCCGGAATCGGAATATCAGCAAGCCATGCAAAGGGATTCTCTACTTGCAGTGAGGAGCCTCTGAAATTCTAATCCCCGGAACGGGCAAGGACACAACCACGGATTTAAATCTCTCGGACTTAGAATGTTTGTGAGCAACAGCCTTGCCTTTTCTCTTTCCTCCGGAATGCTGAATATCGGAAGAAGGCCCAGCTAGGAGCTCGGTATCGGTAGGCGTTCTCTTCGGATCAACTTCTTCGGTTATCACGACTGCGGGCGCTTTGCGCTTCACCCGTTTCTTCGGGACCACTCTGAGTGTCCCTTCCAGCCGTATGCTCTGCCTCCGTTCTATCAGTCCGACAGTCCTCAAATTTCTGTCAGACAGAACCAAGTCGATATGACTCTCTTCGCCCGGAAATGCTTGGAGGATCCGAACTAGCTCTCTGAAGTATGCACCGTCAGGTAAAGAGATCGCGGCTGTAAAAGAAGCGAAGTGTATCAGTTTTGAAATTGGGTATTATTATCTCAATAACTCAAGAGAAAGATTGCAGCGCTTACATCTATCCAACCATCGCCTAGCAAACCCAGGGGGCACCGAACATAGAACCATTCGGTCTTGAATTAACTTAGCCTTCCCCTGGAACCCATTACAATATGACAGTTTCTGACCGCTTCCAGGAAGGTGAAAGAAGGGCTATCTCCACGGCTCTTGACGTTAAATAAATCTCTGATTTCGATCGGCTTCGGCGGTCGAAAGAGGATCTCCATAAATAGAATGAAGGTGTTGTTCAAAAAAGCATAACCGTTTGGATGTAGCTGGGATGGAGCTATTCCAAGGAATGATAACTTCTCCCTTATATATTGATTAAAGGGAGGGAGTGTCCCCGCTGTGCAAGCATGACGGTTGAAAGCAGTAAACCCCTCCGGGGGATCATGTGGCCTGTCATTTGGCCCAGGTAGTAACATGTCGTCAAGCGACAGATCGTGCCTTAAACAAATCCGTCCTAGCATATCTTCGGAGATACCGAACGGCATAGAATCTTTTGGATTACAAATAAACCGAGCCCCTGGACGCTCGTCCGGAGCTGGCTCTATAACTACGGCTTCAATAACCGGTATCTCGATGGTTGGAGGAATAGAACTCGGAAGTTCCTGCTGCTGTGAGCTTGAGGGTTCCATGAATATCTAGCTTATGAAAAATCATTGTTAAACAGACAATAACGCTCGTGCATCCCCCAGTGTAAAGTGTGTGAGTGTGATGTGCAGTGCAGCATTGTATATCACTTGAGAAGATCTACAAGATTGAAGAAAGCATGTAAATGACGAGACTTCGGAATTCAGTCGGAAGGACCGTCATCGCTGACCATCACAACCGTGCCATCCAGCTATTAGCTATCATTCCAAATTAAAGTTTGTTATCATTTTGATAAGTTCTAGTTTCATCGACGAGCTTCGATATGCAATCAGATATGCGGTGAAACGATTAGGTCCAGTTGTGCAAGTTTGAAGCTCGTCGAAGTCAATTGTTCAAATGTGCAAGGAGTCTCAAATTTTTTAATCATCAATTCGTATCGCTCACGAGAGTCGTGTTCGCATCGATAAGTCATGGTCATCTGCGTATGAATTAGACTCGGTCAGAAGGTTGGCATGCAAGTTCGACTCGATCAAGAGGCTGGGAATTTCGAATCGATCAGAGCGCGACACTTCGAATCGATTAAAAGCTTCCAGTTCGAGTCGATCCCAAGACTACGTAGTTCGACTTGATCCCAAGGCTACACAGTTCGACTCGATCCCAAGGCTACGCAGTTCGACTCGATCCCGAACCTCCAGTTCGACTCGATCCCAAGCCTCCAGTTCGACTCGATCCCAAACGTCCACTTCGACTCGATCGAAGGCCATCATTTCGAATAGATCAGAGCGCAACATTTCGAATGGATTAAAAGCCTCAAGTTCGAGTCGATCCAAAGACTACGCAGTTCGACTCGATCCCAAGGCTACGCAGTTCGTCTCGAAGCCCCTACTCCAGATCGACGCGAAGCTGAGGCAAAGGGATCTCAATCGATCGCAAAGGAATCTCGATCAATCATGACTCTGGTTGATCTGGTGTTAAAAATCGAGTCTCGTCGTCTACACATTGCAATCGCTTGGGGGATTACCTAAGCCTGCAGTTAGTTCGAATGAATAAGAATCGATTCCAAGGCAGGAATGTTTCTTCTTTCTTCTCGATTTTCTAAGCGATACGAAGGCAAGGCAGTAAAGCATCCATTGAACCCTGCGTCCATCGATATGAACAGTCAGTTCGAACCCATCGAATCACGGCTTCAAGAGGCCAACTCCATCGATTCAAAATATTCAATTCGCATCCCTAAATTCAATAAAAATCGTCTTCAATGTTTCAACCCTTCACATCGATTCAGGAGAGGATCGTTACGAAGGAACATTCAAAAACAACCATCGAGCGTTGTTACAACGAATTTCATGTCGGTTCAGGAGAGGGTCGATACGGAACTCAATATAAGATAAACTGACAACGACTCGTGAACGTACAAAAGTCAACGAGAGTCAGATTAACATATATGCGTGTATGTCAGACTAATATTCAGCATTCCAGATTTACAGGAATTGGAAACTCATTTGATAACAATTACAACAACAAACGGCTAACCACTAGCATACAACAATCAGTTGCAACAATATAGGGTACAGCAGTCGACAGTCAACAGTTTACATTATCAAGAAGAACAGTCAAAGGTTACAGCTTTCATCGAAAAGACAATAACTATTCAGAGTAAAGATGGCAGCATTTCAAAGCACATCATGTTTCCACAAGACATACTTTGGGGGGCAAATTTTATCCCGCCTTTTGGCAAGACCGTGATACCAAGGAATTGACTAGTAAACCAATGACGATCCATCCCTGAGATCGGTTATACACAGGCTCACTATGGATATCGATGAATTTTGTCCGAGTCTAGATCAGGCTAAAATTGGTATGACATGACAAGCTAAGCTATGAGAATCAATGTTCCAAATCTCAAGTCAATCCGAGTTCGTATGCCCAAGTTATGAACGATACAAAATTGGATGAAAACCAACCATCGGTCGAAGCGGCTACTTCGACTCGCTTCGCAACCATCAGAAGCGGCTACTTCGACTCGCTTCGCAACCATCAGATGCCTTCTTTGACTCGCTTTGCAACCATCAGATGCCTTCTTCGACTCGCTCCGCTCGAACCACTGTTCGACTCCATGGAGTTCGACTCCATGGAGTTCGACTCCATTGGCAAAGCCACTGTTCGAATCGATCGAACAATGACCACTTCGTGTCCATCATGGAGCCTTCGTTCGAAACCCTCAGAACGCTCCACTTCGACTTGCTCAATCAGTGCACACTTCGACTCGCTCAAAACAGCATCAAAGGCAGAAGTAATCCAAAGATTAAAGCGCCACGTCACCGAGTCGAACGAAAGCGAGTCGAACAGAGTGAGTCGAATGAAACAACCAACCGAGAATCTCATTTCGTATCGATCATATCTCCTAATCTACATGTCCAAATGCTATGAAATTTTCACAGAAGACTATGTTCATGCTAGAGAATGTCCATGCCAAATTTCGACTCCATTGGATGAAATCTTGATCGATAAGAAATCTGTTCGTATCGATCACGGATCGGACCGAAACTTCACGGGCTTGGGCGCGCGGGCCTGGTCACGTGCCAGAGAGGGTCTCCCGAGATCAGAGCGAAATACCAGCCTCCTACGCCTATAAATAGACCCCCAAAGCCAATAGAAAAGGGGTTCTTCTTCCTCTTTGAGATCTCCAACGCCCAGACTCCGCCAGATCCAGATCTGAACTCCATTGCTGCTGCTAACAACGAATTTCACTGCTGCAAATCATTTTTATTTGCTGTAAAATGCTGATATCAATTGTAAACATCAAAGAAAATCAATATAGCAAACTACTTCATAGTGGACGTAGGCAATACGCCGAACCACTCTAAATTCTTGCATCTCCATGCATTTTAAGTATTTTCATCTCTAAGATTTGGAGTTTTTGTTAGATAATTCCTCTTTTTCCATTTAATTTCTTCACTTTATCTCTTCAAATACTTCTGAAGAGTGGTGTGCCCAAATTTGGTACAAACACTGGAAAATATGTATTTAAGTGATTTGTGGTTGGTAATTAACTCAATCCTTTCACCCAAAAGATAGTTCCTCCATATCTTCGAAATGAATATGATATCCGCAAAATCTAAATCATTTGTAGGACACCACTTCTCATTATCCTCCAAATTCCTACTTGCATAGGCTATCACTTTCCTTCTTGCATAAGAATAACACCTAACGTTGTACCACATGCATTGGTATAAACAGTGAAAGGATTTGAGCCATTTAGAGTTGTTAGTACCGGCACACTCATCAACAGCTCCTTCGGCTTCTCAGAGGCTTCTATTCATTTCTCATCCCATGAAAAGACCATGTTTTGCTTGATTAGTCGATTCATTGGTACTACTATCTTTGTGAAGTCCTTGATGAATTTTCTATAGTACACGGCCATACCAAGAAAACTCGTAACTTCATTACCGTTCGTTGAAATGTTTCAGTCCTGAATAGCTACCACCTTTGTAAGGTCAATAGCCAACACTTCCTCAAAGATAATATGACCGAGAAACTTTACCTCCTTCCTTAAAAAACGATACTTTGAGAATTTTGCATTTAGTTTAGTATTTCCTCAACGTCTCTAATACCTCCCTTATCTAGCCTTCATGCTCACCTTCATTATTAGAGAATACTAGAATACCTTCTACAAACACTACAATGAACTTATTATGTTGCCCCATAAAGACTCACTCATCAAATCTATAAAATATGTATGGCATTTATTGGCCCAAAAGACATTACTTCCGATTACTTTCCACTTATACAGTCTGTTTAGAGTGCCAAAAGCAGTCTTCCCCTTGATATCTTCTGCTATTCTTACTTAATGGAACTCAATGGCCTAGTCTAGTTGAGAAAAGACCTTGCCCCTAATAGGCTATTCAAACAAGTTGTCTTTTCCAGGTAAAGGATATTTATTCTTCTTAGTCAGCTTATTGAGTGCTTGTAATCGATGCATAACTTTAAAGAGTGATCTGCCTTAGCAGCGAAGATGACCAGTGCTTTTCATTCTAAAGTACTATGGTGAATGAACTTTTTCGGTAATAGCTCCAAAATAAGCTTATCCCGTTCTCGCCTTTCTTTAGGGGCCATATGCCTTAACGGTAGCGCTACGGACTAGCATCATTCTCTAAATCAATCTTGAACTCTCTTTCGCCTCGGGATTGGAGACCGAAAACTTCTTCAAAAACATTTGGAAACTCCTGAACTACAGCACATATGAGAGTGTATCCTGCGATAGGTTAAGAGACTACAAAAAGATTAACTTGACTGAGCTTTAGGGCATACAACGAACATCTATATTGTGCCCCCACAACTCCTCAACCATACAATCCTCCTATCACAATTTTAGCTAACCTAAATTAAGACAACCAATCCATCCTTTAGGTAAAGTCCATATCCCTCGAAACCAAAAAAATATGCATTACATATAAAGTCAACATTACATATATCCACCACTAGATCTTCGAAAATCATAGAAAGATGTGTCGACCCCGTAATAGGATTTCACAAGACTACAAGTTTGGTGATAAATTAGGTTTTTGATCCAAAAGAGTTAACTACATTTCTGGCTATGAATGAACGTGATGCTTTTGAATCAAATAATGTATGAATAGTGTTTATAGAGATAATAGATTTACCTTCCTTCATGGCATTTCCTTTGTCCCTGAGAGGAGGTCTTCTTGAGATAGGTACAACCTCAATAGCATAAGTTTGCACACCATTTCCCTTCTTTGCAAGTTTCTGGCATCCGTTCTTATAGTGCCCTTCTTTATGGAAGTTATACCACTTCCCATTGAATCCATCACCCATTAGACTCACTTTGTAGTCCTTAGCGATGTGCCCTTCTTTTGACATGTGCAACATATCACACCTCCTTTCTTGAATGTCCCTTTGGCTTTCTTGTCTACCCATAGTCCTCCTTTATTTGCTCCATGTTGATTCTACGATTGTCATACTTTCTCCTTTTCTTCTATACCAACCATCTAAAGTAAAGCCATTTAAACTAATGCCTTGTAGGTGACGCCTGTGGGAACTTGAGTTAAAAGTAGCTCCATAACAGGAGAATTAAGGATTTTTACAAACTTCATTGCCTTCTTCACTTGGGTATCACTCAGGCACATTCTAAACTTAGCTAATTCCATACACTTATTGATATACCCATTCACCGTAGAGTCCTTCTACCTCTGTTGAATAAACTTCTCCAATTGCAGACTTACTTCAGCTTTGGATATGAATCATGACTAGAACAATTCCTTTATCTACATTCACCTCAATAACTATGGTCCACCAATCCAGCACCTCCACTTTTAAACGCATGCAATTATCCTCCTATTGATCCTATATTCCTATCCCAGCTCCTAGAATATGCGGTCATAGTCATTAATCTAAGCTTGGTTTCTACAAAAGATTTTGCCCCCAAAAATGCTCATTCTCCGTTATTCTGAAAATGTTTATAGTGTTTAAGGAAGTATGGTAGGCTGGGTGCTTGTTTAATGGGTAAAGCTAGTAGCGCCACTGGTGTGTCTTGTTGAGGAATGAAATATTGGCCCACGAGCCTTAGATATTGTTGGAACCACAATGGCATACACGCAATGGTCTATATCTTCTGGGTATGGTGGTTTCCGACTTTAGAGCCGTTATTCTCCACCATTTCAACTATCTATAGCTTCAAAATTTTAGATTAATCCTAACTTTATACGATAGTATTACTTATTGAACTAAAAGTAACCAGACTCGGACATCAAATGTAATAACCCTCCCAAGAATGGGCCTTAGTTTTGACCCAATGGAAGCCCATCTTTGTCAATTCCAAAGCTAGCTTTTGGTTGGTAAAATTGATCTAACAAATGATATATAGAGCGACCTATCTATGCTTTTAGAAATTCACAATGGAAGGGATAAAATATAATAATAAAGTAATTATCCATTTCATAGATTTCCATATCTTTAAAATACATATTAGAAATATCCATAACACAATGTCTCAAAATAGAACATCGACAAGTCTAAATTCTTTGTAAATTAGAATAAAGCAAAATAAATACTATGCTGCCACAATCTACCTCATTCACACTTCACCATCAACATCATTCCCCTTAACTTATAGGTTGTAGTGAGGAGGGAGTCTGAAAAACAGTTTCTGGTGAATGAAAATCACAAGCCTTACCATAATAATATTTGGGCTATATCATTTACATAAGTACATTGTCTTAATTATTCTATACCATGTTTTTATGAGTATACCTCCAAGTGTAAGCGAACGGCTCTCCCAGTCTATCTCCATAACGTATCTCCAACTATAGGCCAGTGGTCCTTTCAATCTAAATTCATAACTATAACGTGGGTGTGATGCAGCTTTGGAATATATTGAGTCCATTAACCCCTCTCCATCAATCATATCCTAACGATGCGAGAGAAAGTACCCGAGTCACTTAAGAACTTTTTAAAAGGCAAATAGGTAAACTCCAACCATTTAATACCTAGAGCCCAAGATGATCACTATTATTTAATACCTAGACCCAAGGCGAACCCCTTTATGGTACTTCCTAGCTTATATCATAAGAAATCCCATAAGGCCACTTGCTAACCGGGCTTTTATCCAAGCAAAAGTCAATGAAATTTAGAATGTTGAAAGGAAGACGAAACCACTTGATATCTTAAAGGCACGCATAGATAGGGGAAAATAATAGCTTGGAGAAGTTTTACCCCAAGATACACAAAGCACACAAATCGGTGCTGACTTTTTCATGTCAGTAATGAACATGTTTTTGTCTCATATTCATCCACTCCAACTTCACATTAGTTATTATCTATATCTCCCATATGCGGCCAACTGATTTCCAAGGGTTTTGAATGACCTATTCCAAGAGATGTAGAGTGACTAGCTAAAACAGCAGAGTAAGCCAAGCAAGGAAGGAACGATCATCATAATCAACCAACAATCGATAAGGTGAACATGGGACACAAAAAATGAAGTAATAGTAAGGATGCAAGAAAGTTCGAAGAATTCTGAACTAAGAGAACATGTCGGCTCTGACATGTTTAAGTCGGCTATGACATGTTTAAGTCGGTACTGACATGTTTAGATAACTCATGGAATTCTGCGATTTCACACCTGGCTCTAATATGATATTTTGACTATGCTCCAACTCGACTTTCGACCCTACTTGACTATTTCTCCTATAAGTACAAACTATAGATCAACTAAAAGAGGATCTGGTTTTTTCCATAACTATGCAGAAGATCTGTGTCTTCTTGATCTTCTATCTCTACACAATAGTCACCAAGGCAAACAAACTAGGTAATTCTTGGACTTATAATCTATCTAACTCTTATAGTACTTGCTTATTCTCCCTTAGATCTCTTGTAATCGCAAACAAACTACATCAAATCCATAAGCAACAAAGATATAAAGTGGATGTAGGCTATAGATTGCCGAACCAGTATAAAATCTTGTGTTTTTCTACTACTTTTCTTTTATTTATATTGTTATCTACTAGATCTAGGTCTCATGGTTTCCATACAACATATCATTGGGTGTTGATCCATTTTTGGTGTCAATATTTTGGTGCTTTCATAGAGAAAACTTAATCCAGGCTTAGATATAGCTCACAACATTGGATATGATAGATCCAAAAGTTAGATCCAGAAGTTTACCTGAAGAGTTTGGAGATTTACTATTCTATTTGCTCCTAGAAAGTGATGATCTACATCTAGAAGATCTGCAAGAGTAACAATTGGTGGTGATGAAGAGAACACCCACAAAACATAAGTAAATAATGAAAATCCACTACTTGGATCTTCCACTCAACAAGAAGCTGTCGCAAGAGGAAAGCTTGATCAAATGATCAATGATATTGGAAATTTTTTTACTGAAGGTCAAAAACTCTTGTAGATAAGATGTATGCATTGCTAACTTTGCAGCCACCAACAATAAGAATAACTAGAAGGGAAACTTCTCCTGCAACAGAATAAGAAAATTCCTCAATTTCTTACTTAAACTTGAGGGATGGAAAGTAAAAATAGAAAGAAGCCACTGCTGGAGTTGCGGGTGATGTTACAGGAGGAAGTACGGGGTTCCACCTATAAGGAAACATATTGGTACCGAGCCAAAACAACTCAGTATCGACCCATACCTTAGGGTGAACACTCCTCAGAGAGGAGATGTAGTGCTCGATTCGGACTCTAAAGACAACATGTAGCTTGATGGTGGAGACTTGGAATTGAATACTAGTGTTAAAAGATAGAAAGCTAGAGTTAGAGTTCAAACTGCTGTAGCAAGACCAACTGCACATCAGTGGAACTCGGTAGGTGTGGTTCTCTCGGAGAATGGAGAACATAAGCTTAGTTGGAAAACCAAGATCGTTTGCAGAGTCAAACACTTGAGGTCGCTTGTAACATCCCCTATTTTAAGGCCTAAAACTAACTGCTATAAATGCTATAGTCATCCATAGTTATTAATTCTCGATGACAAAATGCGGCACTTTTAGTCATATCGGTAATCAAAAGCACATGGATTTGAAAAAACTTTCCAACACAATTCAAAAATAATTTTTTCATTCATTTTCAAACTATGATTTCATATTTATTACATAATCCCATTTGTTATTTGTAACACCCCATATTTTTAGTAAAATTATTTAGGATATTTAATTAGCTAAATTAAATTAAATAAGTAATGTGATGATTAGGGGATTGAGATTTGTGAATAATAAGATGTAGCTGTGCCATGTTAGTGAATAAATTAAAATGAGAAAACATGAATTAAAATAGACAAGGGTAATAAACAAGGGCAAATTTGGGAAAAGAGCATTCTTATACCCTAAACCCTTAGGAATTAATTCATGCGTTCATTTCAAAAATCTAAACAACATTTGAGGCCGGCCACCATTAGACAAGCCAGAGAAAGAGAAAGCAATCAATGGAAGAAGCTTAAGCAATCAACTCAAGATCAAATCTCAACTCCTTAATCTCAAAGCTAAGGTGAATGATGATTACATCTCATTTTCCTTAAGTCTTTTCGGTTTAAAGTTAAATCCAATTTATATTGCATGATTATGCCATATTTTTGAAAGATTAAATGTTTGTATATGCTTGTTGATGATTTACGCCTATTCATATAGGATTTATGATACGTTTTATTGTGAAAACCCTATTTAATGACATCCAAATGCCTTGTAATTTTGGATTTAGATCAGAAATGAAATTTTAGAGATGACTATGTATTTTCAAATTTTTTTGAATTAATGGGTATTTTATATTAATTTTCTATTGAAGAAAACGTTTATTTGGGATTAAAATTATTTACGGCTAAATAATATAAGTTTTGTGTCTAAAATTATTATATGTTAGAAAACATATTAAAAAAAATTTTCTGGAATTTTTGTAGAATTTTCCTAATTGTTTAGACGAATATATAAAATTATTTAAGTTATGGGACTTAAATATTTTATATATTTACAAAAGGAGAAGGGGTATTTACTAAATAAAATAAATTGTTTATTTTTGAAATATTTGCCGCACTTTTAGAAAAGAAAATTAGCTACCAATAATATTTTGACAAACAAGGCAAGTAAGTTGAAAAGAAATTCTTTTTAAAGTTAAAATAAGTTTTTACATGCTTGTAGCATGTTTAGCCACTTTCGGCACCTAGGTTTGGACTTAGTTTGCCACCATCACCATCGAATCCAATGTGCATGGCATCAAAGACTTGGTGCACAATGAATTGGACTTAGGCATAAGTTACTTGGCTGAAGCTATGGGTTCCGAAGTGTTCGAAGCATGACTTTGTTTTAAATTAAAATGCGATTGCTTTGCTTTTGAAGGAAGTGCTTTCGACTTGGTCGGCTTTCGGTCGAGTAAATTGTTTTAAAGGAATGGTTTCGAATGGGTTGCGCATTTTGTTTTAAGTAAATGCTTTCGACGGGGTCGAAACCCCTAGTTGCCGCCTTTCTACCATTCGAAGTCAATGGTTTCGGAAGGTATAATTCGTTTTAAAACTCAAGCCGCTTCTCCAATGCTTGCGAAAGGATTGGTTTCAATACCAACACTTCTTTACTTAGGAATAGCTTTCAAAAAAGTCCTTTCGACATAAATGATTTATGACCCTTTTGCTCTGTTGAAGGTAGAACCCAAAGGTTTCGAAGGAGATAATTTTAAATGGTTTCGAAAGGTATTTCCACATGTTTTAAATTGAACCCAAATGCTTTTGAAAGGTTTGTTGCTTACAAAGAGTTTGATGCTTTGGAAAGGTTTTAAAGAAATGTTTCTAAGGGGTGGTTTCCCAATGGTTTCAAAAGGTCTAAAAGGAAAGGTTTTTCAAAGGTTTCGAAAGGCATTGCTAAGTGTTTTAAAGATAGGATGTCTAAGGTTTTATAGCTTTCGAAAGTAAGGTTTTTGAATGGTTTCGAAAGGTATATATGAATGGTTTCGAAAGGAATGTTTTGGACTTTCGGCCAAGGTTATAAAGGAGGTTTTAATTGGTTTCGAAAGGCGTACTTTCAATGGATTTGAAAGAGGTACATTCAAAGGTTCAAATGTTTTCATCAACAAAGATTTGAGTAAAGTATATATAACATGGCAAGGTGATTTTGAGTAAAGCATAGAGTATACATTTTCCTTGTTTAAGTTTGATTTAATGGTTTTAAATCAATTTTAGATGAAAAGGTTTTCAATGAAAATTTAAGGGAAGATTACCCTAAGTAAAATGACCCGTATATTAGAATACTAGATGAGACCAGTATAGGGTCACGCCCTATACATTAGCAATCAACCCCAGCTAATTTAGTCCAAAATTCCAATGTGTAGGGCTTTGTTACATGTAAGACTAAAATTATGATTACACACGGAAGAGAATACATATTTATATACAGATAGGTTATTGGTGAGCACACAAAACCATTAGGATCGCGTGACCCTAGGAGAAGATAAGTTAGGGACAGACCATCTAAAAGAGGAGTATCTGACAGGTATTAGATTATTTTATTCATACTGTCTGGTAGGCCCGAGTCAGCCAAAGGTCAGTAGTTAGCGAAACAAAACTACAATGTTCAAATAGATAGTTCATTTATTGCATGATATGTATGTTTACATGATAATCCTTTACAGTTTAACCAGTTTTGGTTGTAGGATATGATTTGGAAAAGAAATTTATTAAAATGATATTAGTGAGGGGAAACCCATTCCGCTAAGCGGCATGGTCTCACTTAATACCCGAGATGTATAGTATTACTCACACCAGAATTTATGTCTGACTCAGGTTTATGTTTTTCCCCTTAAACTATCGGGTGCTCAAAATTGATTTGAGTAGGTTGAGGGTTGATGATTTTTAGGTTTTTATTAGGTGGACGAATAAAGCTTTCGGAGACGAGCAGATGGCTGATGGATAGCTATTTAGGAGTTGATGTTTTATTTTGTTTGATTCCGGTGTATTTTATCAAGTCGGATATGACTATACAGTACTCTGGTCAACCAAGGGGGCATCATCATATGTCGCTCTTGGTTTATTTTGTATTAATTATATTTGATCTTTACTTGGGAAACGATTATGGGATTATGTAAATGGATATGAAACTTTTTTTGTGAAACGTAATGAGAAAAGCTGTTTTTGAAATATTTGATTTTTTTTTCATATTCATATGCTTCTAATATTATGGATACAATTAACATTACCATATTTGGTTACCGAATGTTAATACTATGGACGACTGCAGCATCTGTAGCGCTTAGCTTCGGGCCTCTAGATAGGGGATGTTACAACTTGGTATCAGAGCATAGGTTTATGAAAAACATTAACTAAAAATTGATTTTTGAAAATATAATCCTAAGGAATTATAGTAAGATCAGGGTTTGGGATAATTCTAATGTAACGTACTTGTATTTACCATATAAAAGTATGCGCTTTATCTCTATTTTCCTATCTCTCTTAGGCTATTGTTTTGTATCTCACAAGGCTTGAATACAAATATGGAAGCTAGAAGTGGAAGAGTGAATCTTGGAGGAAGCACCACCACAAATGGAAATACCAAACCAAATACTAGAAGAAAACAAGGCCTGGCATAAGCAGGGAATTTTGGTGTTGTAGTCCCACAAGTGGATATGGGGGCTATGTATCAGTTTTTTGTGAATATGATGCAAGCGGGTGTTGCTGTTGGAATGGTTGGAGGAGATGCTAGAAGAGTGAACCAAGAAGCTCTGGTGGTGACTAACTATGCTATCCTGAGTAGAGATTATGGTAGGCTTGGAGGGAAACCATTTATTGGAACTTAGGGTGCTATTGAGGTGGAGAACTGGTTGCTGCATTGTGAGAGGTTTTTTTGCTGACTTAGGGCACAATGATGTGCAGAAGAGGAGGTAGGGGGATGAATATGTTGGAATATGCTAGAAGGTTTAAGGAGTCGGCTAGGAATGGACATGCCACTGTGGATACTATGATGAAGAGAAATGAGAAATTCATAATGGGGTTGAAGCCTGAGTTGGCAAGTGGTACAATACACCATATTAGGGATCCTTGTGACATTGTAGTAGAGATGGCGTTGAGGCATGAGGAGATTCTTGCTTCTCTAGAGAAGAATAAGGCAAAGGATGTCTAGGTGGGGCAGAGTCAGAAAAGAAAATTCATTCATAAGAAGGGTGGTTAGAAAGGTAGAGTCGTGAAGAAAGGAAAGTCTGAGGTTATTTGCTTCAAGTGCGACAAGAAGGGGCATTTCACTAATGATTGATGTACTGGGAAGGAATAGGAAGTGATCGGGAAGAAGAATATCAGATGTTTCAACTGCGATCAAATTGGTCATTATAAGAACCAATGGAAATAGCCTACTAAGGACGAAAGGGGCAAAGTATTTGCATTGGAGCTAGGTACATCCGGACCAATAGTATAGGAGAAAGAGAAGGCAGTGTTGGGAGGTACGCTTCGGATTCATGGTATGTCTATTAGCATTCTATTTGATATTGGTGCATCACGTTCTTTTATATCTCATTTTTGGTAGATAAGCTTAATATAGAACCCTCATATTTAGTTACTTCCTTAAGGGTTGCAAATCCGATAGGAGGGTATGTGACACTTGGGATAAAGTGTGACCACTTAGAGTTTGATTTGTTAGGTCATACCTTTGTCTGAAGTTTGCATGTGTTCGACTTTGTATGGTTCATAATTATTAGGATATGGACTTGTTAAGTAAGTACAGTGCTAGGATATTTTGCCATGATAGGAAGATATCGCTTTGACACACTGACATTAGAGATTGGAATGTATATAACACAGAAAGCCCTAGTTGTGAGGTGAATGCTTTGTTGGGAGTAGTGGAGTTGGAAGATGATTTGAATTATTTTTTCGTGGTTAGAGAATTCGGGGATGTTTTTGAGCTTGTAGTATGATTGCCACCGAAACAAGCCATTGAATTTCAAATATATTTGGTGCCCGGAGCAGAACCGGTGAGTAGACCGCCAAGTAGGATGGCACCTGTAGAGACGAAAGAGTTGAAGGTGCAGTTGGTGGATTTGGAAGGCAAGAATTTTATTAGACGGATTATTTCACCTTGGGGAGTAGCCAGTGTTTGCTAAGAAGCCGGACAGATCATTGAGGTTATGTATCGATTATCGTAAGTTGAATGAGAAGACGATAAAGAATAGGCATTCATTACCTAGAATTGACGATTTGTTCGATCAATTGAGTGGAGCCAAGTTATTTTCTCAGTTGGATATAGCAATAGGTTTCTATCAGCTAAGAGTAGCAGAAGATAGTATACCTTTGACGGTGTTTAGAATTAGATAAGGATTATACAAATGGTTTGTTATGCCGTTCGGATTAACTAATGCGCCGGCATTCTTTGTGGATTTGATGAACTAAATTTTCCAAAAGGACATGGATATGTTCGTATTGGTGTTCATAAATGATATTTTGGTATACTCTAAGGATGAAAGGGAGCATGAAGTTCATCTTAGAATTGTGCTTGAGACGCTGAGGCAGAATCAGCTGAAGGCTAAGTTTCCAAAGTGTCATTTTTGGAAGAAGGAAGTGGAGTGTCTTGTTCAGGTTGTCTCAGAGAAAGGGTCGTCTGTAGATCTGACTAAGATTGAAGCGGAGAATAATAGGAAGAGACCCGAGATAGTGACTGAGATATAGAGTTTTCTGGGGTTGGCTGTATATTATAGGAGGTTCATTAAGGATTTTTCGCAGATAGCAGCACCGATGATTAAGCTAACGTGAAAGGATGTGAAGTTTGTTTGGTCCGATAAGTGTGAGGAAGCATTTCAGAGCTTGAAACACTTATTGACCCATGCGCATGTATTTGTTGTTCCAGTAGGGAATCAGGAATTAATAGTTTATACAGATGCGTGTGGAACAGGACTAGGAGCTATGTTAATGCAGAGAGGTAAAGTTATTGCCTATGCTTCTCGACGGCTTAGACCACATGAGGTTAGATATTCGACGCATGATTTGGAGTTAGCTGCAGTGATATTTGCATTGAAGGTGTGGAGACATTACCTTTTGGGCGAGAGATTTGAACTTTATATGGATCATAAGTCGTTGAAGTATTTGTTCTCCCAAATGGAGCTGAACATAAGACAGTAGAGATGGTTATAGTTTATTGTTGGTTATGATTTTGGAATTGTGTACACACTAGGGAAAGGTAATAAGGTGGCAGATGCACGTTACAGAAAGCATCAGAATGTAGTGTTAGCAATGATAACAAAGTGGAAAGATTTGGAAGCATTGTCGACTTGCAGAGTGCAGTGGAGACCTGAGGCTCGGTCTAGTGGAGGATCGGTTGTGTTATATTTTTAAAAGTTCAACCGGTTATGATTGAAAGGATTGCTTCGAAACAAATGGAGGATCAAGTATTAGTTGAACGGATCAGAAAGTTAAAGGAAGGAATGGAGAACGATTACTTGAAGGATTTTAGTCTTGACCAGAACGGGTGGTTCAGAAAGAAAGGTAGGTTAAGTGTTCCGAATGTGGGAGACATAAGGAAGGAAGTTTTAGAGGTATGCCATCGTTCGAAGTTCACTATTCATGTGGGAGGAGCTAAATTGTATCATGACATGAAGTGGACTTTTTTCTTGGAAGGTATGAAGAGGGATGTTAGCTTATGGGTGAAGTAGTGTCTGAACTGCCAAAAGGTAAAAGTCGAACATCAGAAACCAATGGGGTTGCTTCAGCTATTAGATATTCCAGTATGGAAGTGGGATTCTATTTCTATGGATTTTATTGACAGGTTTCCAAGATCTAATAGAGGAAATGAAAGTATATAAGTCATAGTGGATAGATTGACCAAGAGTGCCCATTTCATTCTAGTCACGTTAACTAGGACAACACCTGTTTTGGCTAAGTTATTTATGAAGAATATATTTAGACTTCATGAATTCCTAGTAGTATAGTAAGTGATAGAGATTCCTTATTTACTAGTGAGTTGTAGAAGAGTCTACAAGAGATTTTGGGAACCAAGCTCAAGATGAGTACCGCTTACCATCCACAGACTGATGGGCAAATGGAAAAAGTTAACAAAATCTTAGAGTATTTGTTACGAGCTTATGTGTTAGATTTTGGAGGATCATGGGAAGACCATCTACACTTAGTAATTTTTCGTATAACAACAGTTATCATACTAGTATAGAGATGGCACTGTTTGAAGCTTTGTATGAAAGGCCATGGAAATCACCAGTTTGTTGGTTAGAGACCGAGGATAGGTTTGTTCTTGGTCTAGATTTGGTTAAAGAAGCTGTAGAGAAGGTTGAGTTGATTCGGGCTAGGATGAAGGAAGCTCAGTCTAGGCAAAAAAGTTAGGAGGACAGAAGATGGAAAGACTTAGAGTTCTCTGTTGGAGATCATGATTTCATTAAGATGTCACCGATGAAGGGTGTGATTAGATTCGAGAAATCAGGAAAGTTGGCACCAAAATTCATAGGACCATTTCGTATTGTAGAGAGGATGGGAAACTAGCATATAGAGTAGAGTTACCAAGCAGTATGGCAGGAGCCCACGATATGTTTCATGTTTCTCATCCGAGGAAGTGCGCTAGAGATCTGGAGTCTACTATAGCACCGACTGTGTCAGATGATTTAGTAGTAGAACTAGAATTGGCTATAATTAGAAAGTCGATTCACATAGTCGTGAGAGATAAGAAAAGGATAATGAACAAGACAGTCAGATTAGTGAAAGTCCTGTGGAGCGACGATGAGAGAGACAATACTTGGGAAACTGAGAGTAGGATTAGAGACGCTTATCCTCATTTATTTGATGGTATGTTCTACCTTTTTGATTGATGTGTTGTGTATATTATCGTACATTCTCGGGCGAAATTCTTTAAGGAGTGGAGATTGTAACTCTCCATATTTTTAGTAACATTATTTAGGATATTTAATTAGCTAAATAAAATAAAATAATGTAATGTGATGATTAGAGGATGGACTTTTGTGATTAAAAAGGGTAGCTATGCCGTGTAACTGAATAAATTAAAATAAGCTAACATGAATTAAAATAAACAACGGTAATAAGCAATGGCAAAGTTGGAAAAAGAGCATTTTATACCCTAAACCCTTAGGAATTCAATCATATGTTCATTTCAAAAATCTAAACAACATTTGAGGCCAGCACCATTAGAAAAGGTAGAGAAAAAGAAAGCAATCAAAGGAAGAAGCTTGAGCAATTAACTCAAGGTCAAATCTTAACTCCTTAAACTCAAAGCTAAGGTGAATAAAGACTACATCTCATTTTCCTTAAATGTTATCGTTTTTAAGGCTAAATCCAATTTATAGTTCATGATTATGTCATGTTTTTTAATGATTAAATGTTTATATAACCTTATTCATATAGGATTTATGATATGTTTTAGTATGAAACCCTATTTAATGACATCTAAATGCCTTGCGATTTTAGATTTAGATCAGAAATGAAATTTTATAGATGGGTTTCAATTTTCATAATTTTCTGAGTTAATGTGTATTTATATTAATTTTCTGAGTTAATGTGTATTTATATTAATTTTCATAATTTTCTGAGTTAATGTGTATTTATATTACAGCTAAATAATATAAGTTTTGGGCCTGAAATTATTATATGTTGGGAAAAAATATTAAAAATGATTTTTTGGAATTTTTACAGAATTTTCCTAATTGTTTTGACGAAAATATGAAATTATAAGTTGTGGAACTTAAATGTTTTATATATTTAAAAAAGGAGAAGAGGTGTTTTGTAAATAAATAAATTGTTTATTTCTAAAATATTGGCAGCACTTTTAGAAAAGAAGATTAGCAACCAATAATATTTTGACAAACAAAGCAGGTTAGTTGAAAAGAAATTCTTTTCAAAGTTAAAATCGGTTTTTACATGCTTTTAGCATGTTTAGCCACTTTCGGCACCTAGGTTTCGACTTAGTGGTTCCGCCACCATCACCATCGAAACTAATGCGCATGGCATCATAGACTTGGTGCGTAGCGAATTGAACATAGGCAGAAGGTACTGGGTCGAAGCTATGGGTTCTGAAGGGGTCGAAGCTTGACTTTGTTTTAAATTAAAAATGCGCCTGCTTTGCTTTCGAAGGAAGTGCTTTCGACTTGGTCGGCTTTCAGCCGAGTCAATTGTTTTAAAGGAATGGTTTCGAATGGGTTGAACCTTTTGTTTTATGTAAATGCTTTCGTCAAGGTCGAAACCCCGCTACCGCTTTTCTACCTTTCGAACTCAATGGTTTCGGAGGGTAAACTTCATTTTAGAACTCAAGCCGCTGCTCCAATGCTTTCTGAAGGGTTCGTTTCAACACCATCACTTCTTTACTTAGGAATAGCTTTCGAAAGAGTGCTTTCGACTTAAAAGTTGTATGACCCTTTTGCTCTGTTGAAGGTATAACCCAAAGGTTTCGAAGCAGTTAATTTTAAATGGTTTCGAAAGCTTTTTCCACATGTTTTAAATTGAACCCAAATGCTTTCAAAAGGTTTGTTGTTTATAGAGGTTTTGATGCTTTCGAACGGTTTTAAAGAAAGGTTTCTAAGGGGTGGTTCCCTAATGGTGTCAACATTTTGGTGCTTTCATAGAGAAAACTTAATCCAGGCTTAGATATAGTTCTCAACATTGAATATGATAGATCCAAAAGTTAGATCTAGAAGTTTACCTAAAGATTTTGGAGATTTACTATTCTATTAGCTCCTAGAAAGGGATGATCAACATCTGGAAGATCTACAAGAGCAACAATTGGTGGTGATGAAGCGAACACCTGCCAAACAGATTTAAATAATGGAAATCCACTACTTGGATCTTCCACTCAATAAGAAGTTGTCGCAAGAGAAAAGCTTAATCAAAGGATCAATGACATTAACAAATTTTTTACTGATGGTTAGAAAGCTCTCGTGGATAAGATGGATGCGTTGTTAACTTTGCAGCCACCAACAATAAGAATAACTAGAAGGGATATTTCTCTTGCAACAGAACAAGAAATTCCTCCATTTCTTGCAAAAACTGGAGGGATGGAAAGCAAAATAGAAGGTAGTGACAGCTAGAGTTGCATGTGATGTTGCAGGAGGAAGTAGGGCGCTCCACCTATAAGGAAACATATTGGTGCCGAGCCAAAACAACTCAGTGTCGACCCAAACCTTAAGGTGAACACTCCTTAGGAAGGTGATGCAGTGCTCGTTTCTGACTCTAAAGACGACATGTAGCTTGATGGTGGAGACTTGGAATTGAATACTGATGTTAATATATAGAATGCTGGAGTTGGAGCTCAAACTGTTGTGGCAAGACCAACTTCACACCAGTGGAACTCGGTAGGAGCGTTTCTCTCGGAGAATGGAGAACAGAGGCTTCATTTGGAAAACCAAGTTCATTTGCAGAGTCATACACTTGAGGTAGCTTGTAACATCTCCCATTTTAACGCCTAAAACTAACTACTACAAATGCTGCAGTAATCAATATTTATTAATTCTTGATGAAAAAACGAGGCAATGTTAATCATATCAATAATCAAAAGCACATGGATATGAGAAAACTTTCTAACACAATTCAAAAATAATTTTTCCATTCAATTTCAAACTATGATTTCATATTCAATACATAATCCCATTTGTTATTTGTAACACCCCATATTTTTAGTAACATTATTTAGGATATTTAATTAGCTAAATAAAATAAAATAAAATAAGGTAATGTGATTATTAGGGTATTGAGATTTATGATTAATAAGGGGTAGCCATGCCATGTTAATGATTAAATTAAAATGTGCTAACATGAATTAAAATATACAAGGGTAATAGGCAAGGGAAAATTTAGGAAAAGAGCATTCCTATACCCTAAACCCATAGGAATTCATTCATACGTTAATTTCAAAAATGTAAACAATATTTGAGACCGGCCACCATTAGACAGGCTAGAGAAAGAGAAAGCAATCAAAGGAAGAAGCTTAAGCAATTAACTCAAGATCGAATCTCACTTCCTTAATATCAAAGCTAAGGTCAATGATGACTACATCTCATTTTCCTTATGTGTTTTTAGTATTAAGGTTAAATCCGGTTTATATTGGATGATTATGCCATGCTTTTAAATGATTAAATGTTTTTATATGCTTGTTGATGATGTATGCTTATTCATATAGGATTTATGATATGTTTTAATGTGAAAACCTTATAATGACATCCAGATGTCTTGCAATTGTAGATTTAGATCAGAAATGATATTTTAGAGACGGGTTTCAATTTTCATAATTTTTTGAATTAATGTGTATTTTGTATTAATTTTCTATTGAAGAAAATGTTTATTTGGTTTAAAATTATTTACGGCTAACTAATATAAGTTTTAGGTCTGAAATTATTATATGTTGGAAAACATATTAAAAATGATTTTCTGGAATTTTTGTAGAATTTTCATAAGTGTTTTGATGAATATATAAAATTATTTAAAGTATGGGAGTTAATTGTTTTACATATTTACAAAAGGAGAAGGGGTATTTTGTAAATAAAATAAATTGTTTATTTTTGAAATATTGGCAGCACTTTTAGAAAAGAAAATTAGCAACCAATAATATTTTGACAAACAAGGCAAGTTAGTTGAAAAAAATTCTTTTCAAAGTTAAAATCAGTTTTTACATGCTTTTAGCATGTTTAGCCACTTTCGACACCTAGGTTACGACTTAGGAGTTCTTCCACCATCACCATCGAAACCAATGCGCATGGCATCAAAGACTTGGTGCGTAGCGAATTGGTCTTAGACGGAAGGTACTAGGTCGTAGCTATGGGTTTCGAAGGGGTCGAAGCGTGACTTTGTTTTAAATTAAAAATGCGACTCTTTGCTTTTGAAGGAAGTGCTTTCGACTTGGTCAGCTTTCGGCCGAGTTAATTGTTTTAAAGGAATGGTTTCAAATGGGTTACCGCTTTTTTTTAAGTAAATGCTTTCATCGGGGTCGAAAACCATAACTCCTGCTTTTTTACCTTTCGAAGTCAATGGTTTTAGAAGGTATACTTTGTTTTATAACTTAAGTTGCTTCTCCAATGCTTTCAGAAGGGTTGGTTTCGACACCATCACTTCTTTACTTAGGAATAACTTTCGAAAGAGTTATTTCGGTTTAAATTTTTTATGACCCTTTTGCTCTGTTGAAGGTAGAACCCGGAGGTTTCAAAGGAATTAATCTTAATTGGTTTCGAAAGGTGTTTCCACATGTTTTAAATTGAACACAAATGCTTTCGAAAGGTTATTGTTTACAAAGATTTTTATGCTTTCGAAAGGTTTTAAAGAAAGGTTTCTAAGGGGTGGTTCCCTAATGGTTTCGAGAGGTCTAAAAGGAAAGATTTTTCAAAGGTTTCGAAAGACAATGTTAAGTGTTTTAAAGATTAAGATGTCTAAGGTTTTATAGCTTTCGAAAGTAAGGTTTTTCCATGGTTTCGAAAGGTATATATGAATGGTTTCGAACGGAATGTTTTAGCATTTCGGCCTAGGTTATAAAGAAGGTTTTACTTGGTTTCGAAAGGGGTACTTTAAATGGATTTGAAAGGGGTACTTTCAAAGGTTCAAATGTTTTCATTAATAAAGATTTGAGTAAAGTATATATAACATGGCAAGGTGATTTTGAGTAAAGCATAGAGTATACATTTTCCTTGTTTAAGTTTGATTTAATGGTTTTAAATCAATTTTGGATGAAAAGGTTTTCAATGAAAATTTAAGGGAAGATTACCCTAAGTAAAATGACATAGATATTAGAATACCAGATGGGACCGATATAGGGTCGCACCATATACATTAGCAATTAGCCCCAGCTAATTTAGTCCAAAATTCCAGTGTGTAGGGCTTTGTCACAGGTAAGACTAAAATTATGATTACACACAGAAGGGAATATATATTTGTATAGAGATAGGTTATTGTTGAGTCCACAAAACCATTAGGATCAGGTGACCTTGGGAGAAGATAAGTTAGGGACAAACTATCCAGAAGAGGATTATATAACAGTTGGTAGATTACTTTATTCATATTGTCTATTATGCCCACGTAAGCCAAAGGTTAGTTGTTGGCCAAACAAAACTACAATGTTCGAACAGATAGTTCATTTATTACCTGATATATATATTTACATGATAATTCCTTACAATTTTAACAAGTTTTGGTTGCAGGATATGATTTTCAATAGAAATGTTTTAAAAGGACATTAGAATGGGGAAACTCGTTCTACTAAGCGGCATGGTCTCACTTAGTACCAAATAACCGAGATTTATAGTATTATTCACACCGGGCTTTATGTTTGACTCGAAGTTTATGTTTTCCCTTAAACTCTCGCGTGCTCAAATTGATTTGAGTTAGTTAAAGGTTGAGGATTTTTAGTTTTTTAGTAGGTGGACGAATAAAGCTTCCAGAGACGAGCAGGTGGTTGACGGATAGCTATTTAGGAGTTGTCGTATTATTTTGTTTGATACCGCTGTGTTGTATTAAGTCAGATATGACTATATAGTTCTCTGGTCAACCAAGGGGGCATCTTCATATGTCGCTCTTGGTGTATTTTGTAATAATTATATTTCATCTTTACTTGGGAAACGATTATGGGATTATGTAAATGGATATGAAACATGTTTTGTGAAATGTAACGAGAAAAGATGTTTTTGAAATCTGTGATTTTGTTTCATATTCATGTACTTCTGATATTTGGGATACCATTAGCATTACCATATTTGGTCACTAGAAGTTAATATTATGGATGACCGCAGAAACTGTACCACATAACTTCGGACCTCCAGATAGGGGATGTTACGTTATTTCATATTCAGATAAATATATCTATTACAAAATACTCCAAGAGCGACATATGAAAATGCACACTTGGTTGATCAGAGAATAATACTAGGCAATTATACAACTTTGGCATTACATCCAAATAAACAAAACTAAACTACACAGCCAAAATAGATAAAGCTTCTAATAGCTTGATTGCATTCTACACTTCTCTGGAAGCTTATTCGTCTAACTGGAAACCTAAAGCCAATACTATTCATTTAATTTATAGTGATGTGGACTATCAATCACACATCCCATAGTTTTCCCAAGATGACTATGAACCCTTCGTTAACCTCATAAAGACTATCCATCTCTGGAATGATGTGGGCTATCCATCTCACATCCCATAGTCCTCCTAGGATGAGTTAGAACCCATCATTTAACAATTTAATTTATGTTACTGACATGTTTAATCTATGTCTATTGGTGTCCTAATAAGGTTATCTCCACTTATAGTAATAACATTTCAAAGAAAACTACATTAGTGTTATCCCGCCTTTTGTCAAGGCCAGGACACCAAGGAGTTGGACTCCAAATGTCGTTTGTCATGGATATCGTTGAATTTTGATCAAGTCCGGATCAAGCCCCAATCGATGAGACATGATCGGGAAAGTAAAGCAAGCCAACGTTCCAAGTTTCAAGTCAATCCGAGTTCATACGCACAGGTTATGATGGATACAAGTTGGATGGAAAAGCATGTTTTCGTATCCATCAGCAGACCCCACTTCGTATCCATTGAAGCGTATCTGTTCGTTCCGATGGAGCTAGTACATCGAGTTCGTATCGATGGGTTTCGTATCCATCGGTGGTCCTCGTTTCGCATCCATCGATCTCATATCGACCAGAATGATTAAGTCCACACAGTGGTGAGCTTCGTATCCATCATCCAATGTCTATTTCGTATCCATCAGTCAGTGCCTGCTTCGTATCCATCAGCCAGTGTTTGCCTCGTATCCATCAGTCATTGCCTGCTTCGTATCCATCAGCCAGTGTTTGCCTCGTATCCATGGATGAAGTCCTACTCGAATCCATCAGGTCAACCAGCTTGGATAACGTGTCATCTCTCGAAGGAAACGAGGTGAGATACATGGAGTCGAAGCAGTCAACACGGAGCGAATACCGGATCGAGGCGAAGCGCGCGCGTTACGTCATCCTTCGATGCGAATGCGCCAAGATATATGGAGTCGACCCAGTCGACTCGGAGTAAAGACCGGATCGAGGCGAAGTTTGCGTTCCACGTCTTCACAGGGGCGCGTGACACCATCGATTCGAAGCCCTCAGCTCAGAGAGATGGATTCGAACCAGACAGCCTAGCGAAGAGAATCGCCTCGTATCGACGATATCTCTCAATCCACTGATCCAAATACCATGAAATTTTAACTGAAGGTTGCACATATACCATGGAACATCTCCACCAAATTTGAGCTCGATTGGAGGTAATCTTGATCGATACGAAATGATTTCGTATCGATCACAGATCGACTTGAAACTCTCTGGAAATGGTCGAATGGGTCCCCACACGTGTCAGGCAAAGTCTCCCGGAGTTTGAGCGAAATCCAAGCCTCCTACGCCTATAAATAGAGCCCCAGAATCAACGGAAAAAGGATCTTTTTTCTCTGAAGCGTCCAAACTCTGCCGGATTGAGAATTGCATCCTATTTTTGCTGTCAATTTCGAATTCTAATCTATAATCCATTGTTCATTGCTGTAACCGCTTGTAACCATTGAAAGAGAATCAATAAAATCATCAAAACTTCATAGTGGACGTAGGCTATACGCCGAACCACTCTAAATTGCTTGTCTGTGCATTTTACATTCCTGTTTGTTGGAGTTTTTGTTAGGTAATCTCTGTTTTACATTTATAATCTTCATTTTATCTCTTCAAACAACTCCCGAAGAGTGTTGTGCCCATTTTTGGTACAAACACTTTGGTGCTTTCATTGAGAAAACCAGCTTTTTCTCCTGCTCGTTGGATCTGCCGTCGATACCGGATTGCACAAATCCAAGAGGAAGATCCAGATATCCAGTCCGGAATCCTTCCATTCTATTCAGATTTGCTCAAAATCTAGGAAATGACTCCACCACCGAGAATGGTCAGCACAAGAACTGGCGCTACCGCTGCAGAGCAAGAAGGCAGAGATAGGCAGAATCCCGCACAGCCGCCTTCTTCCAATCAAGACAATACCACTCACTCAGACTCAACAGGGCTAGTCACCTGACAGGAGTTTCAGGTATTGCTCCAGGAGCTGACCCAAAGCCGTCAGCAGTTGGCAGAACAGTTACGCGCCAATATCGAGCTGACCAACCAGCTAAGCCGCCGGGGGCACAGAAGGTCCAGGAGAGATGATGTCTCCAGAGCGTCTACCGAAAGCTCAGCTTCATCTGATTATCACCACCGAACTACCCGTCCTCGACTAGAGGGGAGTCGCGCTCAAGCTGCTGAATATTAGCCCGCCTTAACTGTTGGGCAACTGAGGGTAGGACCATCGACCAGCTTCCAAACGGGTCCCTCAACGCGAGGAGGTACTGCCCCACAGTACACCACGGATAACCGCGCCACAACCGCCGCAGCAGAGACAAGGGTCGATACCCGAAATCAATCAGAGCCGATCAATCAACAGCGAGGACATACTCCTGAACCTTATGTCCCAGAAGACGTTGAGCCAAGGAGGAGAGATACGGATCGTCGACAGCGCCCGATCCCTACTCGCACCGTGGAACCCGACCACGCCTTAGCTCATCACGCTCCGAATCTGCCCGTTTCAGATATATCAACCATGATACGTCAAATGATCCGCGAGAGTCAGGGGCTCACTAATGATGACTGGGGGATTTCCCGTAGTCATACCCCTTTCACAGACGAAGTGTTACATGCCGAACCCCCTAGGCGATTCAGAATGCCGACCCTCCCGATGTATGAAGGGAATAGTGACCCCAACCAGCATATTCTGAAGTATGAATGGTCGATGAGCGCTGCAAGGGCCGACGATGCAGTGAAGTGTCGGAGTTTCCCCATCTCTCTGGGGGGAATCGCGACAATGTGGTTTACCCGCCTACCACCTAGATCAATTTCTTCGTTCGATCAATTGGCCAAGAGGTTTGTGGAACAATTCCGGATGCATGTTGTTAGGCCAAAAGACGTCAACACCTTGTCCAGCGTCACTCAAGCTCCTGGAGAAACACTCAGGCGTTACTTGGAGAGGTTCCACGCAGCATGCGTCGAGATCACCAATCCCAACGATAATTCAATCTTAATGGCTCTGACCAAGGGGATTGATCCTGATTTTGAATTCGGAAACTGGCTAGCTGGAAAACCGCCCGCGTCGTTGGACCGTTTTTACTCCAAGGCCGCTCAATTCCTGCGGCAGGAGGATGCAAAACAGTCTAGGAAGCAGGACGATGCGAGGCCCAGCGTTGAGGGAATACAGAGCAATGTGGCAGTTAAACAGTCCGGCGAGAGTTCCGGGAAAGTTCAGCTGAATATACAAAACAAGCAAACCCAGCAGAGAGGAAACAATGGCCAGAATAAGAAGAGAGACGAAAACCGAGGTCCACGACGTAGAGCTCAGATGTTTGACAGTTACACACCGCTAAACACGTCATTGGAAAACGTATACTTACAGACTTGTAACACTGTACAGTATAAGAAGCCTGCTCCGAAGCCCTCATCGGAGAGACAGATTCAGACAGGGAAATTCTGTAGGTTCCATGAGAGCTATGGACATAATACCAATGAGTGTCGGCACTTACAGGACCTCATCAAGAAGCTGATTAGAGAGAGGAAGCTAGATCAGTTTGTACGGGCGCCGCAGCCTGGTGGAGCGGGCCCCTCGAATCAAAATCGTTCACAAAATCAGGAAAGAGAGGAGGAACCCGCTCGTGCGGGCGGGAGATTAGTTATCAACACAATAAGTGGTGGTTCCCATCTGGCAGACAGAAGCTGGGGGGAGATGGAGTCGTATGCCAGTTCTATCAGGCATGCGGACTTCGAGTGTTATAGTAATTGCGAGGATGGAACCCCAGCAAAGCAACAAAAGATAATGTCCGATGATATCCTGTTCAGGAGCCGAGACGCCGATAAAGTCGAAGCCCCTACAATCGACACACTAGTCATATCTGCCCAGGTAGGTCCTGCTTGGATGAAGAGGATCCTGGTTGACAGTGGGAGCTCTATGAACATCTTGCTTAAACGGGCTTACGATCTAATGAAGATGGAGACAAAGGATTTGAAACCCTGTTTATCCAGAATCCATGGTTTCAACGGAAGTGCCACGATACCCATCGGAATAACTGAACTCCCAGTCGAGTTAGGCGTTGGAGAACGCCGGAGGGTCCGAATGTTACAATTTGTTGTGCTAGAAATCGATTCGCCATATAATGCGTTTCTGGGTCGACCAGCCTTAGCTGAGTTCAGGGCGGCGATCGCCCCATGGTGTCTGACTCTGAAATTTCCCACTGATCATGGTATTGGAGTTGTTCAAGGAGATCAGGCCTCAGGAAGGGCCTGTTATGTTGCTGAGCTGCGCGGGGCGCAACGTAAAGAGAAGGGGAAGGGCGTAGAGGAATCTCTCTGCGTCTGTTCTATCGATAATTGACAATTGATGCCTGGGCCTCGGCCCGGGCACCACGACCAATTCCTGAAAGACCTGGACCCCAGGGACAACGAGGATAAAGACGAATCAACGGAGAGTCAAGCTTCTCCAGCCGAACTGACTGTGGACGTCCCAATCAGTGAGGATGATGATTCAAAGATGTTGAAAGTTGGGTCCCAACTAAACAAGCAGACACAGCAGGAGTTGGTCGAATTTCTTCGGGCGAATCTCGACGTCTTCGCCTGGACACACTCTGACATGTGCGGGATCTCGCCGAGCATTGCAAGTCACTCCCTGAATATAGATCCGCGACATGTCCCAGTAAAGCAGAAAAGGCGCGGTATGGATCCAGAGAGATCTGCCGCCCTTAAGGAGGAAGTTGATAAATTACAATCGAATGGGTTCATTCGAGATGCCTTGTATCCAGAATGGGTGTCCAACCCTGTACTAGTTCGGAAACCAAACGGGAAGTGGAGAACCTGTGTTGATTATTCTGACCTAAACAAGGCCTGTCCAAAAGATAGCTTCCCACTTCCACGAATCGATCAGCTCGTAGATTCGACGGCCGGACATGAACTACTATCCTTTATGGACGCTTATTCCAGCTACAATCAGATACCCATGCATTTACCTGATCAGGAACATACCAGCTTCGTGACCGACCTGGGACTCTATTGTTACAAAGTCATGCCGTTTGGTCTAAAGAACGCTGGAGCAACATACCAACGCTTGGTCAACCGAATGTTCGCTGATCAGATTGGGAAGACCATGGAGGTTTACGTGGATGACATGCTGGTGAAGTCCCGATTCTCCACCGATCACGTCAGAGATTTGAATTCAATGTTCAGCATCCTCCGGGAGTACGGAATGAAGCTCAACCCACTCAAATGTCACTTTGGCGTTGCATCCGGAAAATTCCTTGGGTTCATTGTCAACGCTCGAGGAATAGAGGCGAATCCTGAGAAGATCTGGGCTATTAGAAATTTGCAAACCCCTAGAACTATAAAACAAGTCCAGAGTCTTAACGGGAAGGTCGCAGCATTGAGCAGGTTCATTTCAAAGTCCACCGATAAATGCATTCCTTTCTTCGACCTGATCCGGAAGGGCAAACGAAACTTTGAATGGACCACGGAGTGTGAAGGCGCGTTCCGATCATTAGTTCAACTTCTCTCCACACCTCCGATCTTGTCAAAACCGGTTGACCACGAGCAACTATATCTCTACCTGGCAGTATCAGAACATGCGATCAGTGCTGCTCTAGTCCGGGAAGAAGACAAAGTGCAAAACCCGGTCTACTATGTTAGTAAGCGACTAACAGGAGCTGAAAGAAATTATCCGAGGCTGGAGAAACTGGCTTATTATTTGGTCATTGCCTCAAGGAAGCTCCGTCCTTACTTCCAAGCTCATCCGCTTACTGTGTACACCGACCAGCCGTTACGACAGGTCCTTACACGGCCTGAGACGTCCGGTAGGTTACTCAAGTGGAACATTGAGCTAAGCCAATTTGATATCGCATACGCTCCGCGGAGGGCCATTCAAGGACAAGTCCTGGCTGATTTCATAGCCGAATTCACCGTTCCAGAAGACTTACCCGAGACCAGTGAATCCCCCGAATACATCTGGAAGCTGTATACTGATGGTGCGTCAAATGACCGGTGTTCGGGCGCTGGGGTTGTACTTGAGACTCCCGAGGGCCGATCCATATGTTATGCTCTGAAATTCGACTTTCGTGCAACTAATAATGAAGCCGAATATGAAGCCCTCCTAACCGGCCTAAGACTTGCCAGAGATTTGAGAATTATCGCTGTAGAAATTTATTGCGATTCACAGTTAGTGGTATGCCAAGTGCGAGGAGAATACCAGGCGAGAGACCGAAGACTGGCCGCTTACTTGGCACGAGTTCAGGAAATACTAAACCAGTTTGATTATTATGCCATCTATTATGTGCCTCGGGAGCGCAATCAGAAAGCCGATTCACTGGCAAAGTTAGCCAGCACAGGTGAAGCGCAACAAATGGGACTTGTCCCCGTCGAAACTATGGCCACTCGGAGCATCGATCGGATAGAAATGAACTCTGTATTTGAAACCGCTCCTAGTAGAGAATCTTGGATGACTCCGTATCGGAATTACATTGAGAATGGGGTGCTTCCTGAACCTAGAAATGAGAAGAGACAAGTTCAGCGAAAAGCTTCGCAGTTCGTCATTCAAAACGGAGTCATGTACAGGAGAGGTTATTCCGTTCCTCTCCTCAGGTGTATCGCCCACGAGGAAATCAAGCGAGTGTTACATGACGTGCACGAAGGAGAGTGCGGCGATCATACCGGAGGGCAAGCTCTCGCTAAGAAGATACTCCGATATGGGTACTACTGGCCGACAGTGAACCGAGATGCGGCAAACTATGCCCGGAAGTGCGATAAATGCCAGATACATGCCCGAATTCCGAGAGCTCCGCCAACTGAAATAACCCAAATGGTCAGTCCCTGGCCATTCGCAATGTGGGACATTGACATCATCGGCGCTTTACCTTTAGCAAAAGGCGGTGCGAAGTACGCCATCGTCGCCGTTGATTACTTCACAAAGTGGGCTGAGGCCGAAGCCCTAGCAACCATTACGACAAAGAAAGTGATAAATTTCGTGGTTCGCAACATCATCTGTCGATTTGGACTCCCGCATACTATCATCACTGATAACGGAGCCCAATTCGAGAGTGCGGAATTCAAGAATTTCTGTCAACGGTTTCATATCCGCAAAAAGTTCTCGGCTGTCGCACACCCCCAAGCGAATGGACAGGTTGAAGCTGTCAACAAAGTTATAAAATCGATCCTGAAGAAACGATTGGAGAAGGCTGGGGGCAAGTGGGTCGATGAACTTCCTATGGCGTTATGGGCCTATCGAACGACCCACAAAACCGCGACCGGACACACTCCGTTCTCCCTATCTTATGGCTCAGAGGCCGTTATTCCGGTCGAGACAGAAGTGCTCTCTCATCGCGTGACTTATTATGATCCAAAAGCAAACGCTATACTCCTAGCCGAGTCTTTGGATCTATTGGATGAAAAACGGGAAGAGGCTGATTTGAGAGCAGCCGCACATCGAAGCCGGGTCGCCCGATTGTACAACACCAGAGTTCGACCTCGAACCTTTGAACTCGGCGACCTCGTGCTCAAGAGAATCTACCCAGTTCCTTCACACATGAAACCGAACTGGGGAGGGCCGTATGTAATTACACGAAAGCTCGGAGATGGTACATTCAAGCTGTCGACTGTTGACGGTCTCGATTTACCAAGGGCTTGGAACAGTGAAAGTCTCCGCCGCTACTACATATGACAAGCTTTATTTATTTCATTCTATTTATCAATTTGTTTCTGCATTTCGAAATTTGAATTTTGTAATAAGGCAACTGACTTTGCCGCATTTTCTTATTTCAGCAATAAAATGCCACTTCTTCGAGCCAGAGCTGTGATTCATTATGTACGATATACAACATCACGATGCACGAAGAGCTAAATCCCATCATGCAATGGGACTTATTCAAATGGAGAGTGGCTGTGATACGACCGGCCACTCACTAGGTGAAACCCGAGCTCGGGGACAAGCCATGACACCGATATTAATAGGGTTGACACACGACAATCCTACAATTAACTCCATATTCCCAGAGTGCGAAGTGGAGTATAAACATTCAACTCCATATTCCCAGAGTGCGAAGTGGAGTATAAACATTCGACTCCGTCCTCCCAGAACGCTAGACGGAGTATAAACATTTAACTCCGCATTCCCAAAGTGCGAAGCGGAGTATAAACATTTAACTCCATATTCCCAGAGTGCGAAGTGGAGTATAAACATTCGACTCCGTCCTCCCAGAACGCGAGACGGAGTATAAACATTTAACTCCGCATTCCCAGAGTGCAAAGCGGAGTATAAACATTTAACTCCATATTCCCAGAGTGCGAAGTGGAGTATAAACATTCAACTCCATATTCCCAGAGTGCGAAGTGGAGTATAAACATTCGACTCCGTCCTCCCAGAGCGCGAGACAGAATATAAACATTTAACTCCATATTCCCAGAGTGCGAAGTGGAGTATAAACATTTAACTCCATATTCCCAAAGTGCGAGGTGGAGTATAAACATTTAACTCCATATTCCCAGAGTGCGAAGTGGAGTATAAACATTTAACTCCATATTCCCAGAGTGCGAGGTGGAGTATAAACATTCAACTCCGCGTTCCCAGAGTGCGAAGCGGAGTATAAACATTCAACTCCATATTCCCAGAGTGCGAAGTGGAGTATAAACATTCAACTCCGCATTCCCAGAGTGCGATGCAGAGTACAAACGTCAGTCAACTCCATGTTCCCAAAGTGCGAACAACCGCTTACGAGATGACGCATATCCCCGGAGTGTGGATGGAACGATTCATAAGAGAACAAGCGTAGTTCGACCACTCGGTCCTCGCTTGGTGCCATCACAAGCTGGTCATCACAACTTGACCCCGGAACTGGGGGAAGAGTCAAATGTTAGTCATTACCCGAAACTATGCGATGCTCAGCTCCGATGTGATCCCCTATCACAACTCAAGTCCGAGATTTCCATATCTAACAAGTAAAATGAGCTATTCTTGAAGCAATCAGATAATGCAAGTACACTGGACCAAAGTCCGAACACTGCAATATTCAAGCATAGAAAGGAACACAAGCTGAAGCTAGAAAACAAAATTTTATTCCAACTAACTCAAAAACAATGGTTCATACATGAGTTCTTTCCAAAATGTTCCTACTAGCAGGGGCCGAACCTGCATCTAAACACGGCCTACAAAAGGGAAAAGCAGAAAAAATAACAAAAGTCCCTAACTGCCTATGAAAAGAATATCTAATCCTTCTACTTCCTCAGTTTCTTCTTCCTCGAGGAGCTACTGGAGCCACCAGTACCCTTTCGCTTGGAGCCTTTCTCCTTAGGCAAGCTCCCTTCGGGTGAAGGCATAATGTCAACGTCCTCATCTGAGCTGGACTCTATAGGGATGCTTCCCGCGGGAGGAGTGGGAGGAACAGACTCCGCAGCCGGAGGAGGGGCTGGCACATTAGTATCAGTAAGTGTGCCCCCAGGAGACACAGTCATAAGAGGAGTAGGGCACTGTGCTGCTGCTCCGCCATCTACTTCACCGCCGTGCGCCGCGGCCGCCATCTCGGCATTAATCTCGGCCAACATCGCCGCTTCCCGCCGTGACCTGGCCTCGCTAGGGGCCGTAGTAGTCTGAGACGTGGTGTCAGAAGTAGCCGTGAATCCACCCAAGCCGAATGGCAAGTCCGCAAAAGGATCACTTTGACGGCCAAGGAGCTCGTTTATCATCTGCTCGTCGATAGAAAGTGAGCTACCCTGCGTCACTCCAACTGGTGCCATTGCCGCGACGGAGGTCGCCTCAGAGATGATGGCTCCTGGCGCTTGACCTGATTCTTGGGTGGTAAGAGGCGCGGCTGGTGCGACTCCTATCACTGATCAAAGGAAAAGACATGTCATTAGCAACATTTCAACACGGATTCTTCAATCCAAATATACTAGAAGTTAGTTCAAAGTACCTTCCTCGGTTTGGCTCGAGGTCATCTGAACTACTTCAGAAGGATGTTCCTTAATAGGAGATAAATGCGGTTGATCTGGGTCATACGCCGGGATAGGCTGGGGGTAGATCATCGGAGTTGGCTCAGACTGAGATGACACGACTATCTCAGAACTCGTAACATAGTGTTCTGCACCAAAGCTCTCTCCGACTTCCTGGATCTGGGCACCAAGCCTCACCTTGTCATGGGAAATCATGGAGTCATGGAGAACCTTCTTTTCGTCATCATTAAGGATGCGGTTCTCTAGCTCGAACTCATCAAGGGCTTCATCAGGGTGCCCAGATTTCTCCTCATCAACCAGTAGGTTCCAGGCGTTATAGAGATGTGTGGGGTAATCGTCAAGCCATGTCAAGTCTCGGTGCCTTAGCACATTGGCGTTATAAGTGACGAGTAGCTCTTCCACCTCGGCCTCAATCCTGGCCTCCGCCTGCCGTACCTTCTCGTCAACCCCAGCCTCAGCTTCATGGGCTTGTTGTATAGCCGCTTCCTTCTCCTTTCGGAGTGTCACTACCTGGTCACAGGCCTCCTGCGCAGAGACATTAGCTGCGTCTTTTTCCTTCGCCATCTCTGAAAACTTTGATTTCAGCTCATTAAGCTCCTTCAGAGCGACATCCTTCTCGGCGGTAATGGAAGTGTTCCTGTGACCCATGTCCTCGATGGCAGTATAGTGCTCTTGCTTCATCCTAGCCATGACAGCGTTCACTTCATCAACTTTCTTTAAAGCCTCCATTTCAGACTTACGGGAAGACTCAGCCTCCGAGTTGAGCGCTTTTATGATTTGGTCGTTGCGACCCAGCTCCTTCTCGAGCTTCTGAATGGTGACGCCCCGCTCGAATGCCACTTTAGACGCCTTCCTCGCGGCCCGTCCCCATTCCCTGTACTGGAAAAAGATGTCCGCAACATAATCATGGATAGTGGTTTCCGCGGTTGGCGGAATTCTCTTCAAGTGCGGAGGGAAGACATAACCATCAAAACAGATGTCGGGAAATTCCTTCCTCATCTGTGCCAGTTTAAGCGCTCCTTCACTAGACGCCTCGGTCGGGACCGGTACAGTAGCCGAAGAGGTGGCTATTTCAGTCCTGCGCGGAGGATCGGACCTCAAAGCTTGAGAAGGCGGCCTAGGCCGTGAAGTTTCGGGAGGACGAGTAACTGCGGCCGTAGGAGGTGCAGAGGTCCTGGGGGGAGGAGAGCGAGATCGAGATCGGCGAACATATCCCCTATCTCTGTCAGACTTCTCCTGACCAGAGTGTCCTGAGTCGTAATCCCTCTCGCCCTCTCTCCTGCGTGGCTCATGATAACGGCGCTTATTGCGCAAACTACCAAGCACAGAACCTTGCCCAGACATCGTACCTGAAAAGAAAACCACAAAGAATCAGTAACCGTTTGCGATGTGTTGTTTATGGTTAGGAAAGTGTGTTGTGCCGTGAAGAGTGTGTGAATGTGTAACCCCCCGGACCAACCAGAAGTGTCAATCGCACTGGCAAGATCAGACTCCCTAACGTCGACGATATGTCGCGGTCCACCCGACCCAACATCGTGTTGCTCCGGCTCGATGTCCGGGATTGGAGGGTCAGCAGACCCTTCGAATTGATCTTCAGCTTGTAGGGAGGATGCTTCTGTAATCCTAATTCCTGGCGAAGGACGGTGCAAAACCACAGACTTCCGCCTCCCAGACTTAGGCTATTTCGAGGCCACTGCTTTGCCTTTCCTCTTTGCATCGGACTCCAGGGTTGCATCAGCAGGTCCGACCAACGGTTCCTCGTCAGTATGAGTTTTCTCGGAATCGGGTTCCTCGATTATCACAACCCTGGGCTTCATCCGCTTGACCTTTTTCCTGGAGACGGTCTTTAATGCACCATCGAGTCTTATGCTCTGCCTCCGGCCGATCAGCCCAAGGACTCTGAGATTCCGATCTGTCAATAACAGTTCAATATTCCTTTCTTCGCTAGGAATCTCTTGGAGGACCCAAACTATCTCTTTATAGTAGCCACCCTCAGGCCGCTGGATGATAGCTGAAAGAAAAAGAGAAGAAGACGTAAGTTTAATTTCACTCCGAAAATTGCCCTGTCAATTACTTGGGAAAAAAGACAATACTCACGTCTGAACAGCCATCTTCTGGCAAACCCCGGAGGACATCGGACATAGAACCACTCCGACTTAAAGTAGCTTAGCCTAGTCCACGACCCCGCGACAACTTGGCAGTTCCTTACAGACTCCAAGAACGTGTAAGATGGGCTGTCAGTCCGACTCTTGAAATTAAACAAGTATCTTATGTCGGTCATACGGGGAGGACGATGGAGGTACTCCATGAATACAATGAACAAGCTGTTGAGTGAGGCATATCCGTTTGGATGCAATTGAGACGGAGCGATGTCCAGATAAGCCAACACTTCTCTTATATAATCATTGAACGGAGGTAGTGTGCCGGCTGCGCACGCATGCCGATTAAAAGCAGTATACCCCTCCGGGGGATTATGTGGCCTGTCATCCGGTCCAGGCAACAGTACCTCATCCAAAGATAAGCCATGCCTTAAGCATATTCTCCCTAGCATGTCTTCAGAAATATTGGACGGGACAGAATCAGGTGGACTGTTAATGAAAGACGCATCGGGCAACTCATCCGGAGGTGGACCAATAGCTTCGGTCTCGATGACCGGAATCTCAAGTCTGGGAAGGATAGGGTTCTGAGTTTCTTGCTGCTGCGAACTTGACGGTTCCATCACTAGCTAACTCACGAGAAACCATCATTAGATGACAAAAAGCCCGTGCATTCCCCAGTGTAAAGTGCATGAATGTGTTGTGTAGTGCAAGTGTTGTGCGTGACTTGAGCAAATTCTGCAGAGTTAAAGAAAACATGCAAGCGACTAAAATTCTGGAAGTCAGACGGGCGTGACCGTCATCGCTGACCGTCACGACCACGCTATTCAGGTGATAGCGATCGATTCAAGATTAAAGAGTTTGTTGTACTTTTCTGTTAAATGGCAGTTCCATCGACGAGCTTCGAGAGGTAGTCAAATATGCAATTTAATTATCAAGTCCAGATATGCAAGGATGAAGCTCATCGGAGTTATGCTGAAGAATGTCAAGATTTCGCATCCATAATGGGAAGTTCGAATCGATCAATAAAGGCTCGTTCGAATCCATCATGATACCGGTTCGAATCGATACCCATGAGCAGGCTTCGAATCGATCGTCAGGAGTCAAGTTCGAATCCATCAAAGATCAGAGTACTTCGCATCGATCCCTGGCTGTCTGGTTCGTATCGATCAGAAAAGGCCTTAGCTAAACATCGATCGCGAAGGCCAGGTTCGTATCGATCTGAAACTAAGATACATTTTTTAGTTTTTCATATTGATCGTTTCGTGTCGATACGATCCGCCATCACATCCATCGATGCGAACTAGATCTCCCCCATTGACTTATCCCAGGAATCGATACAGGATCTAAGAAAAGATATCTCTGTCTTTTTCGATTCGAACACGGCCTCTAGATCGATTCGCTTATGCCTTCTCCACTCTTTCTTCTCCAATCTACCAGAGCGCCGCCATGGCCATCTGGACTTCGAACCAGATCTGGTTTTATCAACTGCCAGAGTGGTTGATTGACAAAGAAAGAGCGGATCGAAGGTAGTTTCGTCACTTAGATTCGTGGTGGATTACCTAGTTTAAGATCGAGATTTCAAGATCTGGTGGATTGAGGCTGATAGAGTCGAAAGTACAGAGTTGTTATCTCTTTCTAGATTCGTGAATCGATACGAAAATGCAGAAGGCAACAGTAAAAGTAAAAGGTAAAAAAGTGAAATCGAGCCAAGTCCCCGGTATTTATATGAGGCCTGGAGGCGAACTGGGTCGATTCACCTCCCAGTCAACATGACCGGTCGCAGCCAGTCAAGCAGCGCATCGATGCGAGCATTCGTATCGAGCCCACTAGCCTTTATCGGTTCGAAGCGCACAGGGAGGCCACATGAATACGATGGGTAGATGCACACGCTCTCCTCGCATCCATCAAGCTGTGCATTCATAGAGGCGAAATGTTCACCAGACACCATCGTTTCGAAACATCCAAATTATGTGCCATCGATTCGAAACAGAGCAGACTTGTTAATACGAGCGTCCATTTCGTATCCATCAGAATCTATCGACACGAACATCCATTTCGTATCCACCAGATATCGCCAATTCAAATCAAAATCCACCGCGATTTTTGACCATCGATACGGATGACCATTTACGTATCCATCAAGTCAACCCACATCGATACGAAGAAAGGCTTTCCTACTGTTAGCATCAATTCATGAGAGGACCGATACAAGAGAATAGACAAAGGGTACGACTTTCAAATTATTCAAAGAAGACCTGCAGCTTTTCAAAGCACGTCATGTTTTCACAAGACGTACTTTGGGGGGCAAATGTTATCCCGCCTTTTGGCAAGGCCAGGACACCAAGGAGTTGGACTCCAAATGTCGTTTGTCATGGATATCGTTGAATTTTGATCAAGTCCGGATCAAGCCCCAATCGATGAGACATGATCGGGAAAGTAAAGCAAGCCAACGTTCCAAGTTTCAAGTCAATCCGAGTTCATACGCACAGGTTATGATGGATACAAGTTGGATGGAAAAGCATGTTTTCGTATCCATCAGCAGACCCCACTTCGTATCCATTGAAGCGTATCTGTTCGTTCCGATGGAGCTAGTACATCGAGTTCGTATCGATGGGTTTCGTATCCATCGGTGGTCCTCGTTTCGCATCCATCGATCTCATATCGACCAGAATTATTAAGTCCACACAGTGGTGAGCTTCGTATCCATCATCCAATGTCTATTTCGTATCCATCAGTCAGTGCCTGCTTCGTATCCATCAGCCAGTGTTTGCCTCGTATCCATCAGTCAGTGCCTGCTTCGTATCCATCAGCCAGTGTTTGCCTCGTATCCATGGATGAAGTCCTACTCGAATCCATCAGGTCAACCAGCTTGGATAATGTGTCATCTCTCGAAGGAAACGAGGCGAGATACATGGAGTCGAAGCAGTCAACACGGAGCGAATACCAGATCGAGGCGAAGCGCGCGCGTTACGTCATCCTTCGATGCGAATGCGCCAAGATATATGGAGTCGACGCAGTCGACTCGGAGTAAAGACCGGATCGAGGCGAAGTGTGCGTTCCACGTCTTCACAGGGGCGCGTGACACCATCGATTCGAAGCCCTCAGCTCAGAGAGATGGATTCGAACCAGACAGCCTAGCAAAGAGCATCGCCTCGTATCGACGATATCTCTCAATCCACTGATCCAAATACCATGAAATTTTAACTGAAGGTTGCACATATACCATGGAACATCTCCACCAAATTTGAGCTCGATTGGAGGTAATCTTGATCGATACGAAATGATTTCGTATCGATCACAGATCGACTTGAAACTCTCTGGAAATGGTCGAATGGGTCCCCTCACGTGTCAGGCCAAGTCTCCCGGAGTTTGAGCGAAATCCAAGCCTCCTACGCCCAGGCTTTTAAATCTCCCCGAGATGGCCGAGATGAAAAATCCGAGATATCAGCCAAAATCCGAGATTTGGCAGCCTATTTAGTTATAAGTGTTTTAAATATCGCCCGAGATAGCCGAGATATTTTCCCGAGATATTGGCCAAAATCCGAGATTTAAAACACTGCCTACGCCTATAAATAGAGCCCCAGAATCAACGGAAAAAGGATCTTTTTTCTCTGAAGCGTCCAAACTCTGCCGGATTGAGAATTGCATCCTATTTTTGCTGTCAATTTCGAATTCTAATCTGTAATCCGCTGTTCATTGCTGTAACCGCTTGTAACCATTGAAAGAGAATCAATAAAATCATCAAAACTTCATAGTGGACGTAGGCTATACGCCGAACCACTCTAAATTGCTTGTCTGTGCATTTTACATTCCTGTTTGTTGGAGTTTTTGTTAGATAATCTCTGTTTTACATTTATAATCTTCATTTTATCTCTTCAAACAACTCCCGAAGAGTGTTGTGCCCATTTTTGGTACAAACAATTAGCATCCCCAATGATAAAGTCTCATTTATAAAACATTAAGTTTGTCAAAACTAATCTACTTGGTGTCCCCAATGATAGTCAAAATCTACAATCAAAATAGAAATGGCTCCATGCCCTTAATTTAGTTAATGTAGATCAATGCTGAGTCCTAATAGTGTCAACAAGGAGGATTAATACACTCCACCTTTAATAAAATAACTCACCCAGTATTAAGACATTGTCGACCTCTATCCAGGGTCGAAGATCAAAAGTTAAAGTTCTTTTAAGTATAAACTTATCGTTGAAGGTAGGGTTATCAGCCCCCATACGATATAGGTTATCCACCCATTTTATAGCAAAACCTTTGAATATTACAAAACAATTGGCTAACTGCCAAAAACATAGGGTCATCGACCCCCTCAAACATTATTCACTTCGCCCCTTTTAAAACAACTTTAGTTTAAAAATGAGCCTCTTTGGCACCAAATGGAAAGAATGCACCATCAACGCTATGCTACATCATTGCCAACCCTATTCCATATAAAACTTTGGTATACATAAGGTTGTAGACAATGATGATTGCAGGATCAAGATCATCGACATCGCTAAACATCATTAATACTTGACTTACTAAGACTATTATGCCTTAATTTTATAAGTGCAAAGTCAATACACGGGAGAGGAGATGCCACATCACTTATAGATAAACCACGAAGTGCCAATGGCACTTAGGCTAGGTTGTCAATGAGGTCGACTTCGTCCCACCTAAAAACATCCATAAATGCCGAAGTACTTACGATATGCTTCCTTTCACTTTGACATCGACGCTCATGGACCCAGCGCTTCTATAGGCACGGTGATGAGGTGAAGGCATGGCATTATCATAATTAACATGGAAACTGATTTATTTCTACTAAAACTAAAAAACTTTTCACCAAATCTTACTTTTTGTCAAATTTCTATTGAGTAATTTGATTTCCTCAACACTCAGTTTCTAAAGTCCCAAAACATTGATCAAACTAATTTATTAGTATCCTTAATTAATTACCCTTTTAAATGCTTTTCTAGCATATTAAATTCACAATAATTCGAAATTACTTGGGAAAAATCCCAAAAATTCACAAAAATTCCAAAATATCATATTCTTCATCATATAAAAATTTTAGGGTCGAGAACCATATTTAATTATTTATAATAATTAAAACCAAAAATTAACTTAATATCCCCCTTGGGAAATGTTTGCACCAAAATTGGTCACAAACCCCAAAAGTAGTGAAAGCACCAGTGTATATACACAGATCCTCAATATCCACACATAGATCTCAGATCTTGATTAAGTAGAGAACAAAAATGAAGAAATAGCAAAGTTAAAAATGTCAGAAAGAAAGAAAGAACACAAGATTTATAATGCTTTGGCTATCTATGGCCTACGTCCACTTTGAATCAATCCTTCTATTCCTTTTATACTGTAATTACAATTACAAGCCTTTGAAAATCAATAGCAAAAATGGCAGAGTTTTGCCTAGGAAAGAAGAAGAAGATCCCTTTTTAGTTGTCATAGGACTGCTATTTATAGGTGTAGATCCAAAAATACCTTCAAAAAAACCTGGAATACCTCTTCTCATGCACAGGTGGGCCCACATGACCGATCCAGAGTGATTTGGGATCGATCCAAGTGTAATTCGTATCGATCCCAAAATAGTCCAATCAAGCTGTGATCGATCTTGAACATTCTTTGGTGCATCAGGAAACTTCTACGAAAATTTCATAGCATTAGGACTTGTAGATTTTGATTTATGATCGATGCAAGTTTGAATTTTTTAAAGGCTGTCGAGTTCGCATCGCTCGATGGATATGAACTAAGGGCTTTGCTTTTGACTTTGGTCGATCAATATCTTGAGCATACGAAGTCCGATTGACCTGAAATTTGGAACGTTGACTCTTATTGCTTCGATTGTCGTGTCATGTTAATAGTGGCTCGATCCGGACTTGGGAAAAATTTACCGGTATCCATAGTGAACCTATGTATAAACGATCTCCAGGACGTACAGTCCTTGGTTTCCAATCAAGTATTTGGTGTCACGGCCTTGCCAAAAGGCGGGATAACATTTGCCCCCAAAAACATGTCTTGTGGTAAGAAGGTGTGTTTTGAATAGCACCGAATCCAACATCCAAATTCCATATTCCATCCATAGCCATACCATCCGATTCATAATCTAACCTATTACCAAGTCGTCCTATCCAAGTGCCATAGCCATATCCAAGTTTGTGACTGCGTCGAGTCAACTACCGATTCAGAGTCCAGTAACCAAATCCTTAGCCAATTCCATAGCTATCCTAACTCATCAACCGAGTTGTAATCCGTCAGTGTCCAATGACCAATAATCGAATCCAGGACCTCTCCGGGTCGATATCCAAATCCGTGACCACTCCGGGCCCTTAGCCGAATCCTTAGCTATTTATAGCCAATATCAGAATTCATAACCTCTCTTGATTCTTGCTAAGCGCAACCCACACACGACGACCTGTATTAAGCAACGCCTTGGTGTTCTTGGTTTAGTGTCCCTGAACGCTAAGTATTGCCACGACTTGAGTCCTAAGCCGAATCTTGGTCGCTCCGGACCCTTGCCGAGTATAGTCCATACCCGACAACCTGAAATAGTCACTGATAATATTGGGCCTAAGTCCTAGGCCAAATCCTGGTCTCTCTGGACCCTTGCCGAGCATAGTCCATCCTCGACAACCTGAATAAGCCGATTCTCAACGTTCGGATGAGGCGACTTACCCCTTGCCAGGCATAATCCATATTCGACGACAATTTATCAAAACCCAGATTAAAATCCAATCAAAATCCAATCCGAAATCCAGATTAAGTCAGAAAACCAAAAATATATACCATAAATCCAAACCAATATCAAAACCAAAAAACAAGCATCCAAACAAAAGTCCAAACCAGAAAACAAACAAAACCAGGAATTCAATCCAAACTCCGAATCCAGACCAGAAAAAAGCAAATGTCCAAACCAAAAAGAAAAAGAAAATTTCACAAACTAAAATGTCGCTGTTTATCATCATCTCAGAGCATGCCTAGGGGCTATCTCCATCCCCATACATGAGTAAGTGACTTAACCGTTTACCCAAATTTTGCTACTTATACCATATCATCCCTGTCAGTTGATAACCAATCGACCATCATTCCTTGGCCTCGTGCCATCGTCATTTGAAATAGAAGGTGCCTGCTCCTGTTCCACCGCTGCATTCCGAGTTCTGACATATTGCCGCAGCTGACCATTCCTTACATGCTCCTCGATTATATCCTTTAGATGCCTACAACTGTTGGTATCATGCTCGTCTAGGTCATGAAAGAGACAGTGCCTTTCGGATGCCCTCTCGCGTTCTAAGGGTTCCCTCCTTACCGGCCTTCGGTACGGAAGGCGATCCCGAGTCTCCCTGAATATCTGCTCCAAAGTTTCATTGAATCCTGTGTAAGTGGAGAATTTAGGCACTCCCTAGCGTTTCCTTGCCTTGCCAGAGTTGTCATCAAACTTCCTCTTTCCTTTATTCTTATCCTTACCCAAGCTTTAACTGGATTGTTCTCCATCCTCACCTGCATTCACTTTCTTTAACTTTATACCCGAACATACATCTTCCCGTTGAAGAAATCTTTCAGCCTCGTGAAAGAACTCCCCGAGATCCATTGGTGGATCTCGTATCAACGATACCATGAAATCCGAGTTATCTCTGACTCCTGACACTACCGCCATCAAAACCATTGATGGATCCGGTCGATTTACTGAAAAAACCGATGCATTAAAACGAGTCAAGAAAGCCCTAAGCAATTCTCGTGTCCATTGCTTCACTGATGTTAGTGTCATTACATTCTTTGGCCTTTTGATATGAACCCATAACTGCTTCAAAAAACCTGTCCACCAATTCTGTACATGTCTTGATAGAACATCTTCCAACTGTCAGAACCACATAGCATCTATATCCGTCAAGTATAGAGGGAAACCCCGGACCATAACTTCCTTCGATGCCCCCAGCACTTCCATGTGTCTTATGTATCTCATCAAGTGATCGGTAGGATCAGCCTTGTCATTGTATACCTCCAGAGTAGGCAACTTGAACTCTGGTGGATTATGAGCCATCCTGATTTCGTGGGTAAACAAAATCCAGTTTAATCATTCCAGATATCTGCTTGTTAAGCCTCCACGCATAGTTCGCCTTGTAATCTCAGCTAATCCAGTGTTGTCCACCAAGGGTTGTGCCCCGAGTACCCGAGGGAATTCTGGTACATACTCTTCATCACGTACTCTTGTGCTCCTGCCAGCATCCTGTTGTGTGGTGTCAACTGGAATCCCTCCATGAATTGGTATATCATTGCATGGTGGTGTGCCCCCGAGTCTGGATCTATCCAAATTGGAAACTGTGTGCAGACTAGGGGCTACGCCTTGTTGAGCTACTCCATCTGAGTGCTTGTCGGGTCCTTCTGTTCCAGCTCAGTGGATCTGAACTCCTGAAGCTCCAGCTATCCCTGCCTGCCCAAACTGTCCGAGAAGGTTCTGCATCATGTCCCCTTGTCTTTTTACCAATTCTTCCTGCATACCTCCCATCATCATCTCTATCTCATCCCTGGTGATCAAAACCGATGCCTGATTTGCTCTTGAGGAAGTCTTTTGACTCCCCTCTTGATGACTCCTTTCTGGTAAGGTCTTTCGAGCCGATTGCCTAACCATGGTTCCTTTTAGATCTGATCCTTCAGCTTTCCAAATCTGAATTCCAAACCTGTGTTCAATTCTCAGTGAAAGCACAAAAGTATTTGTTTCAAAATTGGTCACAAACCCCAAAAGTAGTGAAAGCAGCAGTGTATATACATAGATCCTCAATATCCACACACAGATCTCAGATCCATATTAAGTGTTTGCGCCAAAAATGGTCACAAACACCCAATTGTCGATGAAAGCACCAGTTCACAATCACAGATCACAAATATAAGCAGATAAAAAGAAGAAAAGATAAAAGAGACACGAAATTTTTATTGTGGTTCGACGAAATCTATGGCCTACATCCACTTTATAATTTATTTCTCACTTGTAGTTTCATATTACAAGAGATTTTGAGGAGGAGAGGAGAAGTCACATTTTCTGTTTCAGTCCCCTTTTCTTTTGCAATGTTAGGTGTATTTATAGCTGTAAGCCTTGACCCAGTGATGGTGTGGAATTATAGTGACGCTGACTAGGTTGATATTAATTGCACCATAACCTTCTTATTTAAGGTAAGGATGAAGGGAATTAAGGAATATTTGATATGGAAATGGTTGGCATTAATTAGTAATAAATATGCAGGTTATCATGGTATTTATTGGGCATTAAATCCGGCTTTGATGGGTAATGAATTGGTATTTATGGTTGAGATATGGCTAGTTTTTATTAATTATTTGAGGTAATAAATGCAAGGAAATCAGGAAGTAAATCTTTAATTTCTTCTTCAAGGATGATGACTAATTTGTTGGATAACATTTGCCCCCCGAAGTATGCCTTATTGGCAACGAGGTATGCTTCACTCAAGAACTTGTGTTGGTGAAAGCAAATTTGTCGGCATCAAATTCTCATCTCTATGGATGTTTGACAGATGTTAAGTGTCGGACCATTCCTGCACAAGGAGATAGAGTTAATCATTCCTATTCGAGAGCACTCATATTCAAGAGATACTTTAGAGAGCAGTTCTCAGGTCGCTTCTTTAACATTTGATTGAAAGCAAGAACGATGTTGTAAAGATTTTTGAAAGGTATCGCCCTTAGGAACGAATCAGAGCATGGCTGTGGACCGTTCGGGGTTGCTCATCACATGTGTAAGTCGTTCTCTAAGCACTAACCATTAAAACTAGTTTTATGCAAGAAATCAATTTTTATGAGGTGTCGCACTTGGGAAGGAATCAGAGCATTGGACCGCTTACATTCAGGATCGCTTACATGAGTAAATCGCTTCCCAAATGCAAACCTTTAAAGCAATTTTTTTTTGAAAAGCAATGGGCTAAGGGAGCCCTCCCCAATATATTTCATACTTAGAAATGTTTACATGCATATTACAACCTCAATTCAGAAAAAATATATCACAATACAACATTTCATATCAAAGACATAAAACTGAAAGTTCTAACATCTCATAATTCACTTCAGCCTTTCTAATCTTTTTCGAATTCTCTTGTCAATTTTACTATATATAGCAGGTGCAGACTCCATTTTCATATCAAAAATTCTCCTCTTTCTTTCATTCCAAATCTCATATATAAATGTCTTCAACATAATCATAAGAATATCTGTCTTCGAAGATTTCCACCTTGTTGCCTTGAAGATATTAAACCATTCAATTTTCGAGTTTTTAACAGGTTTGTGAAAAGTTCCATTTGTTAGTTACCTGCACCAGATTCCAAAAGTGTAATAGCACTCAAAAAATAAATGGGTATTAGTTTCAGGTTGCTTTTGACAGAAAATACAATCTTCATTGTTAATAATACCCATACTTTCTAATTTTTGTTTAGTATTAAGAGCATTTGCCATGACTTTCCATAACAAAAAAATTTCTTTTGCAGGGGATTTTTCCATCCAAATTCTCGTAGCCCATGGAAACTTCTCTGTTTTAGCATTATTTAGCAGAGCTTTATAGACTAAAGATACTGCATGCTTATTTCCATTGTTTGTCCAGTGGACCTTAAGGTTTAAAGATGGGAGAGGCAGAGATGATATATGTTGCCATAAAATCTGGACTTGATTAGCACTACAATAAGGTAATACAATGGATCCATCAGATATATAGGATGATACTTTAGCATTAATAGGAATACCAGATTGCATTATTAAAGGATATGGAAGATTATCCTGTAAAATCAAACCAGGTTTAGCCCATGGTGATGACCAAAAATGAAGTTCATTATTCATTGATGGATTGCAATGAATGATTGGCAAAAAAATACCTCTTAATTTTAAAAATTACGCCAACTCCAGCTACTAAAATTTGGAATACCTCTTAATTTTAAAGCATTTTTTGATGATGCACAATTCAAATGCAGAAAGGAATCTAAATTCTAGATCTCATTGTTTACTTAATTCAGTTCAGTTGATGATAATTTCTATTTGATTAGCAGACCCTAGAGTCCGGTACTTATCTGATTGAGGGGCTTTGCATGCTCCTTGTTTCTGGTCCTTGGTGGTTGCCTCTAGCTATTTGCTTCATGGTAGAAGGAAAGTTTGAATGAGAGGACGCCTCTTGTCTGCCCCCTTGCTGAGTTCCTTCCATAGCGCTTTTCCTTGTATGAGGCTTCTTCGTCTTCTAAAAACTAGATCTAGGAACCTGTTTTCTGGATCTAAATTTTTTCTTTCAGATCTGGAGTTGGATCTTCTTTCTAACATAGAATAAGCTTCAGATCTGAGATTCCCTTATTCCTCTCAGTGAAAGCACCAAAATGTTTGCGCCAAAAATGGTCACAAACACCCAATTGTTGATGAAAGCACCAGTTCACAATCACAGATCACAAATATAAGCAGATAAAAAGAAGAAAAGATAAAAGAGACATAAAATTTTTATAGTGGTTCGGTGAAATCTATGGCCTACATCCACTTTATAATTTATTTCTCACTTGTAGTTTCATATTACAAGAGATTTTGAGGAGGAGAGGAGAAGTCACGTTTTCTGTTTCAGTCCCCTTTTCTTTTGCAATGTTAGGTGTATTTATAGCTGTAAGCCTTGACCCAGTGATGGTGTGGAATTATAGTGACGCTGACTAGGTTGATATTAATTGCACCATAACCTTCTTATTTAAGGTAAGGATGAAGGGAATTAAGGAATATTTGATATGGAAATGGTTGGCATTAATTAGTAATAAATACGTAGGTTATCATTGTATTTATTAGGCATTAAATCCGGCTTTGATGGGCAATGAATTGGTATTTATGGTGGAGATATGGCTAGTTTTTATTAATTATTTGAGGTAATAAATGCAAGGAAATCAGGAAGTAAATCTTTAATTTCTTCTTCAAGGATGATGACTAATTTGCTGGATAACATTAAGTAGAGAACAAAAATGAAGAAATAGCAAAGTTAAAAATGTCAAAAATTAAGAAAGAACATAAGATTTATAGTGGTTCGACTATCTCCGGCCTACGTCCACTTTGAATCAATCCCATTATTCCTTTTATACTGTAAGTACAGTTACAAGCCTTTGAAAATCAATAGCAAAAGTGGGAAAGTTTCACCTAGGAGAGAAGAAAAAAATCCTTTTTTAGTTGCCATAGGACTGCTATTTATAGGTGTAGATCCGAAAATACCTTCCCAAAAACCTGGAATACCTCTTCTCATGCGCAGGTGGGCCGACATGACCGATCTAGAGTGATTTGGGATCGATCCAAGTGTAATTCGTATCGATCCAAAAATAGTCCAATCAAGGTGGGATCGATCATGAACATTCTTTGGTGCATCAGGAAGCTTCTACGAAATTTTCATACCATTTGGACTTGTAGATTTTGAGTTACGATCGAGGCAAGTTTGAATTTGTTGAAGGCTGTCGAGTTCACATCGCTTCTGTTCGCATCGCTTGATGGATACGAACTAAGGGCTTTGCTTTTGACTTTGATCGATTAATATCTTGAGCATACAAACTTCGATTGACCAGAAATTTTGAACGCTGACTCTCATAGCTTTGCTTGTCGCTTCATGTTAATTATGGCTCGATCCAGACTTGGGCAAAATTTACCAGTATCCATAGTGAACCTATGTATAACCGATCTCCAGAACGAACAGTCCTTGGTTTCTAGTCAAGTTCTTAGTGTCACAGCCTTGCAAAAAGGCGGGATAACAAGAAATTTCATAAAATATTCAATTAAATTCGAAAAATTATGAAATTAAAAACCAATCTTCAAAATAATGTTTCATCAACATACTAGAAAATCAAAGCTATTGGAGATTAGAAAGTTAGATTTTACTCTTAAAATCTGCTTAAATTATTTCATTAATAATTCCATAAATCATTATTCTATCCAAACAGTGATTACACTATCATATCTTGACAAAAAAACATTAATCATTCGAGTACTATCCATAACCGAAATCTAAAACTGGCAAAGGAGATGGTTTAAGTATTACTCACCTTAGATTTGAATTTTGGAGTTGAGATTGATTTGTGCTTTAGTTACCTCTAAACTTGCTTGAATTCCTCTTTGACTTCGTCCTTCCTCCTCATAGGTTGTGGCTGGCCACTTTAGGTTTTTCTTTTGATTGTTCTTTTTGTGCAAAATGAGAATGATATGAGGGAGTCAGTGGGTTTAAGGGATATAAGATGGGTCTATACCTAAATTGACCCTCTTATATATCCTCATATGTATTAAGTTTTCCAAAACAATCTCATTACTAAATTTATTGAGGAATGACCTTATTAATGACCAAATATCATTCTTCTTAACTATTTACACTATTCTACTTAATCTATCCGATTAAGTATCCTCAATAATGTTAAACTAAAATTAAGGCAGTTACAAGGCCTCCTCCATAAAAAATTTCATCATCAAAATTCATTAAGGACTACTAAATAACAACATCAAACATACAAACAATGCTATTATATCCTAAAAGCTACTAAGTCTATATCCAGCAAATATAGAACATACCATCATAATAGCTCAGGATAAGTATCACTAATCCTTTCCTCTTTCTCTGAAGTACAGTCTTTTTCGTTGTCACTCCCTTTGACTTTCACTAACTTGACTATCATGTTCCTTAACTTCTTCTCGTCTCTCACTACAACTCGAACTAGTTGTCTCACAAAAGTAAGATACGGTTCTAATACTAAATCTTCCAATGCAGTCGGAGCAATAGTAGTCCCTGGATCATGCACATACTTTCTACGATGAGCAATATGAAACACATTGTGGACACCTGCCAAATTACTCGGTAACTTTACTTGGTATACGAGTTTCCCTATCATCGCTATAATAGGGAACAGTCCAACATATCTCCGTGATTTTTTCCAGACTTTCCAAACAGTGTCACAGCCTTAATTGGTGATGCCTTAATGAAAATACGATCTCCATCTGCGAACTCTAAAACCTTATGCCTCTTATTTGCGTAACTTTTCAGCCTAGACCTAGCTTCTCTTAGGATTAACTCAATCTTCTCTATGGCTATTGATTTTCATGGCCTTACATACAAAGCTTTAAAAGGTGCTATTCCTATACTAGTCTGATAACTATTATTATAGGAAAACTCAGCTAAGTGCAAATGGTCTTCTCACGACCCACCAAAATCTAGTACACGGGCTTTCAACAAATCCTCGAGTATCTTATTGACTCTCTCTATCTACTCATTTCTGTTGTTAACTCATATTTATGTGCCGACCTAAAACTCTGCGACTCAAGATTCTGCGACCTAAGGGACTTAACGACCTAAGGAAGTTAGCGACCTAAGGGACTTAACGACCTAAGGAAGTTAGCGACCTAAGGGACTTAACGACCTAAGAGAGTCTCCGACCTAACAACCTAACAGACTATACGACCTAACTACTGAACAGACCTTCGACCTAATTCCTGAAGCGGCTCAACGACCTATGACTTAAGAGGCAAATGAGCTAAGGAGTTAACGACCTAAAGCTTACCGACCTAGGTGGGTTCACGACCTAACTGCAGAAACGACTTAAAGCTTCACGACCTAACTGCAGAAACGACTTAATGCTTCACGACCTAACTTCACCAAGCAGCTTAACGAGCTAAAAGAAGAGAAGGGGGCACGACCTATCTTAGGTCGCTTACGACCTATCTTAGGTCGCTTACGACTTACCACTTCAGATGAAACTGAGTGCAACTCCATCAGTCCAGCTTCCTAAGTCGTGAGAGGACCACGACCTATCTTAGGTCGCTCGCGACCTACGACCTAACTTAGGTCGTACGCGACCTAAGACTTCTATAAATTTCTGTCTAGAATTTAACTTCTATAAATACCCCCCTAACTCCAACGGCAAAAGGACTTTTGGCCAACCATTTTCTGAAGCATTGTTACTCTACCGAATTCTCAACTCATCCAACATTTAAAGAACTCTAATCACTCAAGACATTACAACAAGCTTTGAGAGAAATCTACTTCATTCAACATGAATTCGAGGAGATCTTCAACATCGAAGCTTGAGCTAATAGTCTAAAGTGTTTAGGAATCGAAATATATTGTATTTTGAAGAGCATTGTATCATTTTGTAACCAGAATCAGCAATAAAAGAGTATAAAGTGGACGTAGGCTCAATTACGGGCCGAACCACTATAAATCTGTTGTCTTTTACCGCTTTCAGCTATTTTACTGCTTATATCTTGTTCCCGTATCACGGGTGGTGCTTTCACAACTTCACAGCACACACCGGGTGTTAATGTTCAACTTTCTGCGTTAACATTTTGGTGCTTTCACTGAGAACATCCAACTCAGGACTGTATTCACCATAGCTTCACGAAAGTTTGTTGAAAAAGTTTCCTTCAAGACCAGAAGTCTGTCAGACATAATGGCTCCTGGAAGAAAACGCAAGTCTATTAGATCTGAAGATGCTTGTGACAATACAGCTACTTCTCCTTCTCCATGTCAAGCAGCTCCAAGTGTCGAAGTGACGCGAGAAGAGTTAGATGCTGCTGTATCCGGGTTGTATCAACAATTTGAAACTCAGAATACTCTAATGATGGAGAAGTTAAATGCTTTACTTGGGGCTAGTCAAAGGCCAGTAAATAATGAAGAAAACTTTGCTGATGCTGTTCACAACTCCGAAGGGAGAAATATTCCTCAAGGAGGATCAGGTGCTCCTGAAGGGGCAGCCCTCCAGGCTGAAGGATCCAGGCCATCACCAGTTCTCCGTGAGCATCTACCCGGGCAAACCTCCGAGAAAGTGGCCGAAGTCTACTCCGCAAAGTCACTAAACAATGAGGAATATCTCTCTGGCATGATTCGGCAAATAATGAAGGAAAGCATGCAGAGAAACGAAGATGAGAATGATTGGGGATTTGCTCCGAGTAAAACTCCATTTACTGAGAGGATTCTAAATGCTGAGTTTCCCAGAAAATTCGTTCCTTCTACCATTCCTGCTTATCGAGGAACAAGTGACCCGAATCAATTCTTGTACAAATATGATTGGCACATGACTGGCGCCAGAGCAACTGATGAGATTAAATGCCCATATTTCCCGGTATACTTGGAAGGAGTGGCGCTACTTTGATTTACCAAACTTCCCGTACGATCTGTTGATCAATTTTCCGATCAAACTCGGAAATTCAAGGAACAATTCAGACTATACACTTCGAGAGCAAAGGATATAATGTCTCTTTCAAGTCTCGAACAGAACCCTGAAGAACCCATCAAATCCTTCCTGAATCGCTTTAATATAGCCCTAGCTGAAGTTGATAACGCAGAACCGCGAATGGTCTTAACCTACTTAATGCGGGCTATTGACAAATCAAGCGAATTTGGAAAATGGTTAAAAATGAAGGAACCAAATTCGCTCGAAAAGTTCTACAAAAAGGCTGATGATTTCATGCGCCTAGAAAATCTTTCCGCGTCAGCTAAAGTTGTGACAACAGTGGTGGAAAATAATGCTACTGCTAAGAACAAAAAAGAATCTGCAAATCAGAAGAGGGAGAGTAGTGGTGGAACGAAGCAGAAGGATCTCAAAAAACCCCGCTTTCTCAAACCCTCAGATTTTACCCCTCTAACTGATACACCGGATAATATTTTCATTGCCACTAAAGATGCTATTGAATATCCGAAGCCACCATCAGTAAAAGTTGGAAAAAATGCTGCTCAAAGTGGGAGATTTTGCCAATTTCATAATCAACCAGGCCAGGATACCAATGAGTGTCGTCACTTAAAAAGCCTGGTTGAAGAATTGTTAAGAGAGAATAAGTTGCAGCAGTACGTTAAAAGGAATAGAAAAGACCCGTCTTCATCTAACCAGGGGCAGCTACCCCCAGCTCATTCATCTGGTTCAGGAGAGAGGCCTGCTGAAAAGGAAAGACCTGTTATCAATGTGATCACAGGAGGACCTCATCCGGCTGGCAGGAGTTGGGGTGAGATGGAAAGGTATGCTAGAGCTTTGAAGTATGCCCTAGCTGAAGAAAGTGTCTTGAACTTGGAAGATGCTGCACCTCTGAAGCAGCAAAAGACTTTTCATGATGATATTATGTTCAGAACCAGGGATTCTATTGATGTGGAGGCTTCTACCGAGGACCCTTTGGTTGTCTCTGTCGGTATTAGGCCGGCTATTGTAAGAAGGGTGCTGGTTGATAGCGGCGCCTCGTGCAACATACTCTTTAAAATGACATTTGACCAAATGAAAATTCCAATGGCAGACATACAAGCTTCATCGCACAAGATTGCCGGATTTACAGTGGAGCTGAAACAGCCAATTGGAACAGTGGACTTGTTTGTTGAAATGGGCGAAGGGCATAAGAAGGTGGTTCGGAAGCAAACTTTTGTAATTATTGATGGATTCTCCGCCTATAATGCTTTCTTGGGTCGGCCTACTCTTGCTGCTTTCAAGGCCGTCCTCGCTCCGTGGTGCTTGACAATGAAATTTCCCATTGATAATGGAGTTGCTGTCATTAAGGGAGATCAGAACGCGGGGCGAGAATGTTATCTTGTAGAGCTCCGAGAGGCCAGGAAAAGAGAGATGGGAAAAGATGCGGTAGCTCCACTCCGCATCAAGGAACCAACCTTTTAGCAACTACGGGGTGGCCCCTGTACTGGCAAACACAGCAATGCCAGGAAAGAAATGTACCCTAGGAAAGCCAGTACAGGGGAGAATAGAGTGGTACCTGTGGAAGTAATGGTACCAATATCTGTTGACTCGAAAGACCCAAACAAAGTACTCAATGTGGGTTCCCAACTGAGCATAGCAGTTCAAAATACGCTGATATCATTCTTAAAAGCCAATTTGGATGTGTTCGCTTGGTGTCATGCTGATATGTGTGGGATCTCCCTGGAAATTGCTGTACATACTCTGAATATTGATCCAAAATTCACACTAGTGAAACAGAAAAGAAGAACCCAAGGCCTAGAAAGATTGACGGCGCTAAAGGAAGAAGTTGATCGGCTCATGGAGAACGGTTTCATCAGAGAATCCACTTATCCAAATTGGGTTTCAAATCCAGTACTGGTTAAGAAGGCAAATGGAAAGTGGAGAGTATGCATCGATTTTTCGGACCTAAACAAAGCTTGCCCCAAAGATTGCTTCCCACTGCCCAGAATCGATCAATTGGTGGATGGAACAACTGGGCATGAGTTGTTATCATTCATGGATGCTTACTCCGGATACAATCAGATTATGATGCATGAGCCGGATCAGGAAAACACAAGCTTTATCACAGATGTGGGTCTCTATTGCTACAAAGTTATGCCTTTCGAACTGAAGAATGCTGGGGCAACCTACCAAAGGCTCGTCAATGCGATGTTCAAACCTCAGATTGGCAGAACCATGGAAGTTTATGTTGATGATATGTTGGTAAAGTCAAAGAAAGCAGTAGATCACATGGGTCACTTGGAGGAAATGTTTGCAATTCTTCGAAAGTACAGAATGAAGCTCAATCCATTGAAATGTTCGTTCGGAGTAGAGTCCGGGAAATTCTTGGGTTTCATTGTGAGCGCTAGGGGCATCGAGGCCAATCCTACTCAAATCACAACTCTAAGAGAGGTCAAAGCCCCTAAAACAAAGAAAGAAATGCAAAGCCTCAATGGAAAAGTCGTTGCTCTGAGTCGTTTCATTTCCAAGGCCACAGACAAATGCATTCCCTTCTTTGACGCTCTAAAGAAAGGAAAGAAAAATTTTGAATGGACTCTCGAGAGCCAAAATGCTTTCGATGAACTAATTCGTCATATGGAAACGCCTCCAGTTCTGTCCAAGCCTATTGATGGTGAAGACCTTTTCATCTATTTAGCAATTTCATCTCATGCTCTCAGTGCATCACTTGTACGAGAAGATGCGAAAATACAACGTCCAGTTTATTACATCAGCAAACGGTTCACTAGGGCAGAGATGAATTATTCGAAGATAGAAAAGCTCGCCTATTGTTTGCTAATTGCTTCTAGGAAGTTGAGGCCATACTTTCAAGCTCATCCTATCAAGGTCCTTACCGATCAACCTTTAAAGCAAGTCCTGTTTCGTCCTGAAACTTCGAGTCGTCTTTTGAAATGGAACATTGAACTCAGCCAATATGATATCACTTACCATCCCCGGAGAGCAATCAACGGACAAGCTTTAGCAGATTTCATTGCAGAATCTACTGACAAAGATGATAGTGAGAATGAAATAACTGATGGCATTCCAATCTAGTGGTAGTTGTATGTTGACGGTTCGAGAAATGATTACTGTTATGGGGCAGGGGTTGTGCTCGAAACCCCCGAAGGACGGTCGTTGTGTTATGCTTTGAGACTGGAATTTCCTTCAACGAACAATGAAGCAGAGTATGCAGCTCTTATTGCCGGTTTGAAAATTGCCAAGGAACTGAACATAAAAGTGTTATAGATTTTCAGCGATTCCCAACTTATTGTTTGCCAGGTAAAGAAAGAGTTTCAAGCTAAAGGTGGAAATCTGCCCTCATACTTGTCAAAGGCATGTGAGCTTCTCGAAGATTTTGATCATTACACGATAAGTCACATTCCTCGAATAGAAAACATGAAGGCGGATTCTTTAGCAAAGTACTCAAGTTCTGGAGAGGCTCAATTATTGGGATTAATCCCTGTGGAAGTTCTGTCGGCTCCAAGCATTGATGAGATGGATATTGATTGGATCATGGCTGCGTCTCAAGAGCATGAATCGTGGATGACTCCAATCAAAGAATACCTACTCAATGATTCACTACCAGAAAGTTCCAAAGAACACCGAAAGCTATTAAGGAAAGCGTCAAGATATATAATTCAAGATGGCCGATTATACAGACGGGGATTCTCAATGCCATTGCTCCGATGTGTAACTAAGGAAGAAGCCAAGACAATTCTAGCTGAGATACACGGAGGAGAATGTGGAGATCATTCAGGTGGTCAAACTTTAGCCAAGAAAGTTCTCCGATATGGGTATTTCTGGCCGGATATTAATCGAGATGCTGCTATTTACTCCAGGAAGTGCGACAAATGCCAAAGATTCGCAAAAATCCCAAAAGCGCCCTCAACCGAACTCACACAAATGGTCAGCCCATGGCCGTTCGCCATTTGGGGAATAGACTTGATTGGACCGTTACCAATCGCTAAATCGGGAATCAAATATGCTATTGTTGCTGTTGATTATTTCACTAAGTGGGATGAAGCAGAACCCTTGGCCACAATTACCTCTAAAAAGATGATAAATTTCGTAACTAAAAATATCATTTGCAGGTATGGTGTGCCGCAGAAGATAATCACAGACAATGGTACTCAGTTTGAAATTGAAGAATTCCAGGACTTTTGCAAACGGTTCAGAATTCGAAAAAGCTTCTCAGTAGTGGCTCATCCGCAGGCAAACGGGCAAGTGGAAGAAGTGAACAAAATTATCAAGTCAACCATCAAAAAGCAACTCGAAAAAGCAAAAGGTGGTTGGGTCGATAAGCTGCCACTAGCACTATGGGCATACAGAACTACTCACAAAACTGCGACTGGGTACACTCCATTTTTGCTGGCATATGGATCAGAGGCAATGATTTCAGTGGAAATAGAAGTTCCTTCACACAGAAGAATTCATTTCAATGAGATTGAAAATGAGGAACTGCAACTTGAAGCCCTTGATTTTCTTGATGAAAAAAGAGAAGAAGCTAGACTCAGAGTTTCAGCTTATCAACAAAGGATAGCCAGGCACATCAACTCTAAAGTTCGCCAATGCAGCTTTGAGGTCGGAGATTTAGTCTTGAAAAGGATCATGACAGCCACCGGGGTGTTTGGGCCAAACTGGGAAGGGCCATATGTCATAGGTAGTAAACTTCTTGATGGCACTTTCAAACTCATAACTGTTGAAGGAGATCCAATTCCAAGAGCATGGAACAGCAACCACTTACGTCCTTATTTTACTTGAAAAAAGCTTTGCTCGAAATTGTAAAATAGTGATGAATGTATCAGTTGTATTGAAAGACATTGTAAATCAGTGCAAGTTAATAAAAGCTATAAAGTGAATGGAGGCCCGATTCTTGGCCGAACCACTATAAATCTTGTGTTCTATACTATTTTATAATGCCTGTTTCATTTCGATATGTAAATGCTTTAAATGTATTGCTAAAATGTCGATTCAAAATTGCAGGACATTAAAACAAGGCTTACTTGTCTCAAAGCCAAGCAACCCCTATAAGTCACTTATTAAGCAAATACCAAGCAAACAAAAATTCCAGATTAAAATCCCATACGAGAAGAACTTCACATAACAAGTTGGCGACTCCACTGTGTCAAGCCCTCGTTAACTAGTTGTGATCGTCGGTATAAACAGACATCCAGCTAGGTAACTTGCGCTTGTCCCGTGAAGTCGTTCAACAGTGAAGTCCACTTCTTTGGATAAAGCAGTTTACTTGCAAAGGAGAAGGAAGACGCGCTTGGAAGACGATGATAAAGGATCGCTGATAAGCAAACGATGAGAAAACATGGACCGACAAACATAGAAGCAACCAAAAGGAGGTGTGCCTCTCAATAAGAAGGCCAATAGATCCACTAAAGGGACACCAACCAAAGCTCCTCTCCGGATGCCAATAAAGCCCTCTAACGAGGCACGCCAAAAATGAAAGTGCTTTCCTCAATCAAAAAAGATTGGTGGAACCACCGGAGGGGCACCTTCCCAAGCTGAAGGAACAGGGCCCTTGTTTATTGATTGCGATCATTTGTACAAACGAACATCCAATCAAGAAACTTGCGTCCGCCCCGTGGATCCATTCAACCATGAGAAAGTAACTTCCAGGCAATCAACAAGCCCTCTTCGGAGGCCCATGCCCTCTTCGGAGGCAAAAGCCCTCTCTCGAGGCACCGCAAGCCCTCTTCGGAGGCACATGCCCTCTTCGGAGGCGAAAGCCCTCTCCCGAGGAACCGCAAGCCCTCTTCGGAGGCACATGCCCTCTTCGGAGGCAAAATCCCTCTCCCGAGGCACCACAAGCCCTCTTCGGAGGCACAAGCCCTCTTCGGAGGCATAAGCCCTCTTCGAAGGCACATCCCGGAATAGAATGCTCGAAAAAAAAGGACTTCTCCGGAAGCACATTTCAACTCTCAAAGGAAGGTTAACTTATTCATCTCAGAAAGTTCTTCCTAAAAAGTTGAAATGCTACGTAAAGCCCTCTTCAAAGGCATACTTTACTGGATAAAAAATTGCACTTCTCAAAAATACGAAGTGGCTATCTCCGAAGGTTGAAACATGAAACCTCTTCCAAAAAACAAGATACGCTCTATTAAAAGCAGAATGATTCTTCCCTTAAAAGGGGAATAGTTATTCTCCGAAATAAGAGTATCAGTCTTGTCAAAGCAAGAGATATTGCAATGCACTTGTGGTATGGGGGCAATATTATACAATGTAGCTACATTAACAAAAGTAATATACAAGCAACATACCACATGTTCATCACAATATCACGCAAAGAAATTATGGAATAAATGCATTCTCAAACACAGACGAAAAGTTCGTACAAGTAAAAAGAATCATTTATTTTACACTAAAAATGAGAAATAAATGTATTCACACATACACAAGAATTTGTACAAGTGAAGGAATTATTTTATTCAATACTATGAAAATTCTTTGCATGTGCAGATATCTCAAAAAGAAAAGCAGGAACCGGTACCTGCATAATCTCCGGTCAATACATGCAAAAAGCAAAATAAGAGAAGAAGAGCCTAGCTTATCACTCCTTCTTGCCGCCCTTAGTACCATAGCCTGGTTTGATGATTAGTTTGGAATCCAGCGTGGACAGGTCGGAGAAGGAGGAGGAGAAGGTGTAGCCGGATCTTCCTCTGCTCTATCTTCTCCAGCGGAAATGCATTTCTTCTTCTTCTTTATAACACGCTTCCCCTTCCTTTTCGAAGAAGATTCGCTTCCCAAAGTAGCAAGCAGTGTAGAAAGCTTTGTGTCATCGTCTAGAGACTGCTCTGGGGTCTTCTCGATGTCATCAAGATCCTCCGCCTTCTGCTCTTGCGAAGCAGCCGGATCATCCAGGCCTTGAAGAGCTTCAATTTTTTCTGCCTGTGATCCTGGTTGAGAAGCAGAAGGAGGAGTAACTTGAGAAGATGGAGGAACGACAACTAGAGGAGTGGAAGTTTGTGCAGTATTCGGTGCTTCCGCTATAGAAAAAAGAAGTTAAAATCAGTATTCTCCAGAAAAGGTAAAGATGTTGGTTCAGTGACACTTAAGTAACAATTGAGAAATTCATCAAACTCGGTTGAAGCAAATAAGTAGTCTGCTAGACTTGGATCAACATCGAAGTTACCTGGAGAAGTTGGCTTAATCACATTGATTTCAAATTGTTCAGCTTCAATGTCGTCTTGAGTCCTCTCCTCGTCCTGAGCAGTGGAAGGCTCAGTAGCTGTTGTTTTAGCTTCGGCGTTTGCAGAAGGTGGAGAATGGGAACTAGAGCCAATGTTTTCGGGATCGACCGAAGCCGGAGGACGAGTAGAGTCAGTTACGGTCACTTTTTCTAAACATTCTCCTCCCGCTGCTTCGGCTCGCTCCCTAGCAAGCTGCTCTTTTCCCCTAGCAAGGGCGGCGCGTGCCTCATCATCCAGATAAGTAGCTTCAAGATCCGCCTCGGCATATCCAGCACCTCCGAACATGTCCATTATTTCTTCCCACACTTCGGCTAGAGTAGTCTCATATGTTGGTCCCAAAAAGGAGAGACTACCACGCCCCAGGACGCTGTGCAAATAGAAATCAAACAAAGTGGAACTAATTTTGGCCTTCGTCGCCTCATGCGACTGCTCAGCTGCCTCTTTTCCGGCAATGGCCTCATCGCGCTCTTTCTCAGTTTTTGACAGCTGAGTTCGTAACCGCATAATTTCCAAATCCTGGGAACTTGCCTTTTCTCGTAGCTGGGTGATATCGGCGCGATAGATTTATGTCATCTTCTTTTCGGCTTCAAGTTGGGCCTCAGCATTTCGTTGTGCAGCATGAGCATCGCGAACTTGCTTTTGAAGTAATTCTTCCTTTTGAGTAAAGGAAGTAGAAGAAGTAGCAAGCTCGTCTTTGAGTTTTCTAACTTCAGTCTCAAGCCGCTCGTTGTCTTCAGCAATACTTGTCATTTCCGCGTCATGCTGCTTGCAAATTTTGTCCCATTCCGTCTTGTCGTTCTCCATGGTCAGCATGGCTTCAAGATTCGCACGATTGACTCTTTGCAGTTCATCGACAAGTTTTTGCCACCCAGATATCCTTTCAATATCAAGTTCGATGGCATCAAGGTTACGCAGCATAGCTGGTTTATCGATCGAAACCAGGTCAAGGTCAAAATGTACCCCTTTTAAGCACCAATTCGGAAATCGGCTTTGAAGAATAGGAGGGGCATCTTTAACCTGATACTGAGGCTTGCTGAAGATCGCCTGGATGTTAGATTTCTTTAAAGCAGGAGAGCCGGATGTAATATTGGGAGAGATGGGAGCATCAGTCTTTTCCGAAATTGCAGACGCGTCCTTTTCGCTAGGTTTGGTCCGCTTGCTAGAATCATCAACAATGTGACTCTTCCCCTTGTCATCGTGAGATTTCCTTTTATGACAATCGTCACTTCTACGGGAAGAGTCGTATCGCTCGTCCCTACTCCCATAGTGCTGTTCATCTTCTCTTCTGCGGCGCTCTTCATAATCCTGTCTCTCGCGAGCTTTTCTAGAGGCCCTTTCTTCATCGGTCTCCTGACGGGAAGGAAGATAGCGCCTATAATCAAAAGTATCGCGGCCTCCATGACGCTGGAATTTGTCGTAGTACGATCCGCTCCGCCCCATCGGAGAATCTGAAAAAGAAAAAGAGACAAGTCTTAAAATCTTCGAAGAAAAGGAATTTAAGTGCGTATAAGTGCCGAAAAATCCTAAGTGTGTGTGATGTGCAAACTACGCGCGTCAGACTACAAACCACTATGTGGTATAGGAATGGCAATGGCTTGTGTTGAAGGTGTTGTAATTTGTTGCAAAGAAGAAGTCGCTTCAACAACCGGAGAGATCGCTTTTGAAATATCATCTTTAAAAAGTTCCTGGGAAGTTATCATTATATCGTTCAAATTATCAAAAGTATCATCGCCGTGATGCCCAGCAGAACTCTCTTTTTCGACTTCCACATCAGCCGTCTTCTCAGAAATGTGAGGATTTTCCTCCTCTTCAATAACTGGAGAAAGTGTTAACTTGCTGGATGACCCCGCAACATTAGTAGAAGCGGAACACTTCACCAGTGAAGTCTCAATGGTGGGTTCTTTCAGTGAAGGTTCTTCGGCAAGGGCTGGGGCATCTGACGTCTTTGCCGAAGAATCAAGAACTTCATGAGGCTGGATGGAACGAGAAGAATGTAGAAGTTCATACTACTGCAAAAGTTCATATTTTAACAAGAATTTGGCGCTCCTCTCTTCCATAGCCACAGCATTTAAAGTCTCAAAAGTCGACTTGAGGCTGGGATTTCTAAGCGGGGGAGGAAGTGCTGAAAAAAGAAAAGGATGAGGATAAGCATTTGATAAATTCGGGTTTCGAAAAGCTCATGAGATGAATAGAGAAAGGCAATCTTACTCCCGACTCTCCAGACAGAGTAGAATCCCGGAGGACATCGGACAAAGAAGAACTGACTTAGGAACCCGTGACCACTATCGGGTAAATTCAAAATCAGCTTCCGGTTTCTGGCGCCTCTTATAAGCACGATTGAAGGGTGATATTTGTTCTTAGCAAAAGTACACAAATAGCAAATTTCATCGAAGCTTGGAAGACGGTCGAGCGTCCTCCTAAACAGAACACACAACCCCATCAAGACGGCGTAACCGTTGGGGTGTAGCTGGAAAGGCGAGATAGCTAATCGAAGAAAAAGTTCTTGGAGAAATTCGTTGAAAGGTGGAATAGCTCTGCTTAAACACATCTGGCGATTCACTGCGACAAAACCGAGAGGTGGCCTGTCAGCTGTGTCACTTGCTCCAGGGAATATAGCTTCTGATTCGGCAATACCGAATTGGGTACATAGTTGTCTAAAAACTTTGTGGCTCAGAGTGGTCGGAGTTCTCTCCGGAGGATCGATCAGTGGGTTAGCAATCGGGAAAGCTTCTCCGGCTGGTCCTGAATCTTCTTGTTGAGATGTCATTCTACACAATCAACTGGATATTTAAATATGAAGGTGCACATTTCCTAAAAAGTGTGAAGTGTTGTGCAGAACTAAAACGATAACAAGCAAGTATAACTGAAATTGAGATAGTTGACATTTGTCGATTATAAAGTTTCGAGGCTTGTCATTTTAAGTTCAAATACAATGCTGTGTTGATGCAAACAAATCAGCTTAGGTTGATTATTTAAGCTTTGCTTCAATACTTCATTTGAATTTGTCATTTCACAGCATTTCATTCACAGAATTCATTTAAGTTAATTATTAGTTATGAACTAATATGTCATGCGATGTGGGCAGTCAATGGCAGTATATTTGTCCCGTTTTTTTGCAAATGTTGTATTTAAACAGGTTATTAGCATTAAAGTCAAGACAATCTGAAAAGAAATGCAACACAGTTTAAATTCAAAGGTCAACCAAGTTCTGTCCAAATTTCACAAGTGTTAGGTCGTCCAGCGACCTACCATAGGTCGGAACCTTAATAGGTCGCACAGTGCAAGTTAAAAGGTTCAAAGCAATGCAGATTTGTTCAAGTCCTAGCTCGGCCGCGACTTAAAGCCTATGTCGCAGGAAAGTTAGGACGTGCAGTTTTTAGGTCGTGCGATTCTTAAGTCGTGCAGTTTTTAGTTCAAGCAACTCTTGGGTCGTTTAGCGACCTAGCACAGGTTGTAGCTATCCTTAGGTCGTAAGAATCCTTAGGTCGTGAATTGTCTTAAGTCGCTTGAGACCCCTATGCTGCTAACTTCCTCTCCATGCCACAACCCACCAGACCCGATAACCCGTTATCAACTACACATATAAATCCATCGTCTTCTTCATCCCTTCATATCACCGAATCACCCCAAAAGCAATTCAAAACATCCCCAATCCAACGCAGATTCAACACATTACTATGCCTTCATGAATCGGTTAAAGCAGCGATCAAAAGTCGATTACGACAATCACTCGAGACGATGCACAACTCATAGAATGGGGCTAAGGTCGAAAGATAGGGATTCAAGATTCGACGATGATTATGGTGGGATGGAGATCAAATTCACTTACGAGATGTAGTGGTGAGGATGAATCAGTGACTAGAATGGGTTGAACTCGCCTTTGAAAACTCGAAAATTCTTCAATGGCAGAGCAGGAAGTCAAAGTAATTAAGTGAGAAAGAAGCTCACGACCTAACTAATTTATATGAGGCTGAGAGAGGAAGGCGAATAGGCGTACGAGTTAGCACGAGTTTTAGGTTGTTCACGACTTAGCAAAGTTAAGTCGAAGCGCAGGACCTATGACATAGGCCTGCACTTCGAGGGGCGAATGTTAACTCATATTTTTGTGCCGACCTAAAACTCTGCGACTCAAGATTCTGCGACCTAAGGGACTTAACGACCTAAGGAAGTTAGCGACCTAAGGGACTTAACGACCTAAGGAAGTTAGCGACCTAAGGGACTTAACGACCTAAGAGAGTCTCCGACCTAACAACCTAACAGACTATACGACCTAACTACTGAACAGACCTTCGACCTAATTCCTGAAGCGGCTCAGCGACCTATGACTTAAGAGGCAAATGAGCTAAGGAGTTAACGACCTAAAGCTTACCGACCTAAGTGGGTTCACGACCTAACTGTAGAAACGACTTAAAGCTTCACGACCTAACTTCACCAAGCAGCTTAACGAGCTAAAAGAAGAGAATGGAGGCACGACCTATCTTAGGTTGCTTACGACCTATCTTAGGTCGCTTACGACTTACCACTTCAGATGAAACCGAGTGCAACTCCATCAGTCCAGCTTCCTAAGTCGTGAGAGGACCACGACCTATCTTAGGTCGCTCGCGGCCTAAGACCTAACTTAGGTCGTACGCGACCTAAGAGTTCTATAAATTTCTGTCCAGAATTTAACATCTATAAATACCCCCCTAACTCCAACGGCAAAAGGACTTTTGGCCAACCATTTTCTGAAGCATTGTTACTCTGCCGAATTCTCAACTCATCCAACATTTGAAGAACTCTAATCACTCAAGACATTACAATAAGCTTTGAGAGAAATCTACCGCATTCAACATGAATTCGAGGAGATCTTCAACATCGAAGCTTGAGCTAATAGTCTAAAGTGTTTAGGAATCGAAATATATTGTATTTTGAATAGCATTGTATCATTTTGTAACCATAATCAGCAATAAAAGAGTATAAAGTGGACGTAGGCTCAATTACGGGCCGAATCACTATAAATCTGTTGTCTTTTACCGCTTTCAGCTATTTTACTACTTATATCTTGTTCCCGTATCACGGGTATTGCTTTCACAACTTCACAACACACACCGGGTGTTAATGTTCAACTTTCTGCGTTAACATCTGTCATTGACTATACTACTACAAATCCCATGCAGTCTAACAACATACTTCATAAACAACTTAGCCAATACAGGTGTCGCCTGGTTGACTCAAGAGGAATAAATTGTGCACTCCTGGTCAGTCTATCCAATATGACCAATATACTTTCATTTCCCTTATTTGACCTTGGCAACCCATCAGTATTATCCATGGATATTGAATCCCATTCCCAAATGGTATATCTAAAGGCTGAGGCAATCCACTTGACATTTGATAATTCGCTTTCACTTGCTGGCAATTTGCACATTTCTTCACCCATAAGCATACATCCCTTTTCATGCTTTCCTAGAAACAACTTCTGTTCGTATCGTAATAAATCTTGGTTGCCCTAGGACAAATTGTAAACATCAATCAATAACACTCCCTAAGAACTTCTCTCCTTAGGTTTCCAATACCTGGAACACATAATCGTCACTTCCACCTTAACCATCCTCTCTGGTCAAGTATAAACATTTTTAATAAGATATAGGTTTTCTTAATTCCTTCTTTTCCCTTCTTTTTCCTTTCCGGGGACGAAAAGTTTTTAGTGGGGGAGAGTGTAACGACCCATAAATTTCGACAATTAAAAATAGTTAATTTAATAAGATATTGTAAGTTAATGTTGGAAGAAATTAAAATTTGTGATTTATTAAGGAAAATAATCATTGGAATGAAATTTTAACCATATTAATTTAAGTTAACTATTAACGACTTTCATGATAACCCAATTAATTGAAATAAGTTAAATGCTACACTTGGTTATAAATCAAATATAAGAGAACTAATATAAATATTGAATAATTTATTGAAATAGTATGTAATAAATGGTAATTATGTAAAATCAGTGTTATGTAAGTAATTATAATATTGGTTTGTAAATAATAAACTTATAAAAGTGTGATTAAGAGTTAATGGAAACAATTATTGTACGTTACCTATTTTATTAGTTTGTTAAGTTTAATTTGGATCAATTGCAATTAATTCACTTAATTATTGTAGTTAATGTGGATTAAATTTGTAAGTGAAGAATGTTGATTCAATAAGATGTAACCAATGTAAATTCTATTCATAATATGATAATTGATGTAATAAAAAGAATGAAACCAAGAGGAAATAATTAATTGAGGTTTTTAAATTTTAATTAATGTGTAAAATTGAGAAAATTCCAATATAATTGAAATATAGTAATTAATACAAATAAAAGATGAAAATTGGAAGATATTAATGTAATGAAATATAAAACAATGTTAACTATTTTAGTTGAGTAATAATTGATTGAATATTAAGTTTGGAATCAAATAAAATCAATTTTATTGGAATTAATTTGTAATTAATTGGATTAATTGCAATTGACATTTGAACACTGTATTTATTGAAATAATTAACATGAAATTGATATGTTAATTTTCTTTTAGTTATTATAAATATCTAAAGGATCAAAAATGATAAAAATGTGCTAGTTTATAAATATTGAATTAAAAGGTGATAAATTAATTTAATATTAATTTATTTAATTAATGTAAAAATAGCCATTTTGGCAACTGTCTCGGATTTCGACGAAACTAGTTTCATCGGATCCGTAACGGTAAATTATTATAGGATTTCAAGTTTCGTAGCGATCAGACTTGTCGTTTGATCGTACGGGCTCGAAACACCTAGAAATAAATTTAATTGCAATCAATTTGAAATAAGCTGATTTTAAGCTAACTTCTTCATACGATGGAATTAGGACCTGAAACCTGTTCCATTGAGTTTAAAACCATTGAAAACGTCTATTTTGATATATGGGATGACCTATTTTCGTTTCGGGGTCAGAACGGGCTTTTTGGGTCGCGTAGTCGTTACGATCCAACCCTGCCTATATATAGGCTGTTATAAACCCTAATTGTTTCTCATATCATTATTTTTGTGCATACATCTTCTTCCTCCTTCATCAAACCTAATTCCCAAATTCCAAAACATAATTTCAATTTCAAAAAAAATATAAAAAAAAAAGAGAAAAATATGTGGATCTGTAGCAACTTCGGGTCGCGCTTTGGGTTTTAGAGGCAAAAACCCTACAGCAACTTCGGGTCAGGAAGAAAATGACTCGGGTCTCAGGTCATTTTGGCAAAAACTCAGAGCAAGCACCGTAGATTTGAGGCGGCGGACCGAAGTTGAACCCGAAGTCGACCCAGGACCAGAATTTTTCAATATTCTAATTATCATAACTTTTTCATACGAGCTCGGATTCACGCGCGGTTTGCTCCGCTGGGATCGTGTCAAAATCCAGCATATTTTGATGCTTGTTTGGACGAATTCTGAGACCGTTCAAATTTTGGGCTTAAATTGAATTTAAATTCGATTTAAATTCATAGGGTAGTGTTTTAACCCACTCACAATTTCTAAAATTTCTTATGTTAGTTAAATTAACTTTTGATGTGATTTGAAATTTATTTATGGCTATTTGATATATTTAAATCATCATCTCTATTAATTTGAATTTATTTGAATTAAATCGTTATTTAATATATTATTGAATATAAGTTGCCAGTTAAATACCTGTTATTGATTATCAGTTCTATATTGATATTTATTGATTGATTTGGATGATGTTTGTAATGGATGTTGATTGTTGATATTGGATGAATCGATGTTTTAATTTATATCGTTATAAACTGCAAGTTCACTATGGGTTGAAATGATACATACCCGAATGATCAATAGATTAAGGAAAAATCGTTATGGGTTGAAATGATAGACTCGAGCGATTTTATGGATTTTATTATTAATTCGGGATTGCGGTTTGAAATGATATATAACCGTAAAATTTAAAATTGTGGATTGAAATGATAAATATCCGTATTACTTGTCCCTAGGGTAGAGAATTATATACGGACACCAGATTGGTTAAATTAAATGATTTTAAAATCCTTAATTTTCGAATTTAATTAAATGATATTTTGAAATAAAATTTGATTTATATGAATTGAATAATTATTGGAAAAAATCAAGTTTATGATGAAATGTGAATTGGTTTAAAAAGGAATTGCTTTAAGAAATTAAATTGGAAGTTTAAAGTAAATTTTTAAGTATAAATGAAATTTTATCGAAATTAAGTTATTGAAGTTGTTTGAAAATAACATTGAAATATTTTGAAATTGGAGTAATCCGAATTGATATTTGAACATGGATTGAAACGATATGAAATTCAATAATTTATTGAAATATTAAATTGAAAGGTTTGGACTTTGGTTTGTTGACTCGGAAATTGAAAATGGTCCAAATGCGTTGAAATGAATAGTTTAATTTGATATAAATTCCAAATTCATGTTTTAATATAAACTGTTTTAAAAATATATTATTTTTAAATTTCTAATTATTATGATTTCAAAGTATTAAACTATTTTAACTTGTATTAATTATATTAAATCATTTTAACCTATTTTAAACCATTTAATTTATTTAAACTAATTAACCTGTTTTAACTTATTTTAAATCGAATTAATCTATTTTAAAGTTATATAATCTATTTTAATTATACTTAATCTATTTTAACTCTATATTAACTATTTATAACTATTTATAATTATTTAAAACTATTTTCTTCTAAATTCCAAACTAAGTAAAATGAATGAGTTTATATTCACATTCTCGATTTTTTTTAACTGAATATGGTTAATGATGTTATAACCTAAGTTAGGAATTAAATAACATATTTGGTTTCATATGATATTTTGAAATGAGTGTTTAGCCTATTTTGGAAATATGACTTTTGAAAGGAAATATAATTTTGAACCATGATTTCAATGTGATATAATTTCGGAAGTAAGTAATGATTTTGAAAGCGGTATGATTTGAATTGAATATAATATTTTGATATCAATTATGAAATGATTTTGGAAATGTAAAAGTACCATCCGATGTGTAATAAGCGATTGGTTATTATAGAGACCGGGATCGGATATTGTCATACTCTCTGCCAATCCCGAAAACCACTTTGACAACTGTGTATGTGGTGAAGATTCTAGAATGAAGTAGGATGGTGGCGACGATCCTATAAGGTATATGCGTGGACCTAACTCCCGTGAGTTAGCATAAGGTAGCTAAAACATCAGCAATTGAAGGGCCAAGTGAGGTCATTCCTCCGATCGGGCACATTCCTTTGATACTATATTCTGATTTGCGATTTTGCTGGCCACCCTCGATTTTTGATTTGGGAGTGTGTTCCGAGGTGGGCAGTAGTAGCTGCTATGCGTTACCACCAGTCCGAAAGTGTAATTGTTATATCTACCCTGGCATTGCTTAGTTGTGCCGTGTCACCTACCCTAGCGTGCCTTCTACGAGTTTTTTTTGTACCATACCTATTAAGTGCCCTCTGACGACGTCCAGTACGGGCGGGATTATGGTACTGTATAGACTATGGGAATATATAAAAATGTGTTAAGGGGGAAAATGTAACGCCTTAACGCTATTTTAATAGTTTATCTTACTGTAGACATATTATAATAGCGTATTGTACTACATATTAGATAGTTTAATTGATCATTAGGAGATGTGAATCCCGAACATCTCTTAAGTTACTGCACTCACGTTAGACACTGGATAGGAGATGTCAAACCCCATAAACATCTCTGACGCCGTTTAGACTCATATTTATTTACCATTGATTTAACTTACATAAGATCTTTTAGTTCTGACTAGAGTGTTTTGTCTTTTCAATTCGCTCGGGTCAGCTTGAGCATTTCAGGGTTGAAGACCTTATCTCTGGAGGACGAAGACGAAGATTTGAACTATTATTATTCTTATATTTATTCCACTACATCATGTTGTTCCGCTTCATTTATTATGTATTTATTCTTGTTGTCTGTAACTATGATTTTGTATTGTATAATTATAATCAAATTTATTTGTAAACAGCTTCATGAACTGTTATTTGATTATTATATTTTGTCATTCCGCTGCGAGATTCTGTATTTGTTTTATTTCTTTCTATTTTTCTTATTTACCCTAATAAAAATCTGCCGCTTTGTATGGTTTGAGTTGACGCGTGTGTCTTCTTAAAGCGTCCAAAAAGGCGGGATGTTACACCATCTCTGAAGTCCCATATTCCACTCTTTCTGAGAGAATATATACCTCAAAGACTTATGATCTGTATACAACTCAAATCGTTCTCCTAAAGGTACTGTCACCACACACTCAACGCAAAAAACCATTGCTGCCAACTCAAAATTGTGAGTGGGATATCTAAATGCAAGCGGCGTGAGCTGCCGAGAAGTGTAGGCAATCACTTTACCCCTCTCCGTGTACAATACCAAATCTTGATTTCTATTTGGAACAACTAACTCATGCACCTTGGTCAATTAATGCTTTAACTCAAGGAATGCTTGCTCACATTTGTTAGGCCAAATAAACTTCAACTTCCTGGATAGCTTAGTCAAATGTTATCCTATCAATGTGAAATCTTTGATAAATCTCCGGTAATAGCCAGCTAGTCCAAGAAAACTTCTTATCTCAGTCATTGTCTTGGGTCTTTTCAAACTGTTAACAGCTTCGATCTTGGCTGGACTGACTAACAACCCTTTTTTTGAAACTGGATGACCAAGAAAATTTACTTCTTTCTTCCAAAAATGACACTTTGAAAACTTCGCTTTAAGTTGATGCAGCCTCAACGTCTCTTGCACTATTCTAACTAGAATCTAATGATCTCTTTCATTCTTAGAATATTTCAAAATGACATTAACAAATACTAATACAAACCTATCAAAGTGCTCCTAGAAAATCCGGTTCATCAATTTAATAAAGAATGGTGGTGCATTAGTCAATCTGAATGGCACTACTAACCACTCGTACAAACCATACCTCGTACGAAACATCATCAAAGGAATACTATCCTCCACCACCCTTAGTTGATGGAACACTATCGTCAAATCCAACTAGGAAAATACTTTGGCTCCACTCAATTGATCAAATAAATAATCCATTCTCGGCAAAGGATATTGATTCTTTATCATCTTCTCGTTCAAGTTACGATAAGCGATACACAAACTCAACGACCCGTTTTGTTTTTCTTCACAAATATCGTGGCTGCTCCCCAAGGCGAGCTGTGTGATCTTATAAAATTATTTTCTTCTAAGTCCACTAGCCACACCTTTAACTCCTTCATCTTGGTAGGTGACATTCTGCTACGTGGTTCCCTTGCAAGTTCAGTTTTGGGTATAAGATCTACTTGAAACTCAATAGCTCGTTTGGGTTGTAGTCCTGTAACTGACTTCAAAACATCTACAGATTCCCTTGCAACCAAAACCCGATTCACTTCGTCTTCTACTTCCATTTCTCCAAACAATGTACAAACATCCATACTCGAGTTATTTACTAAGTATATAATTCCATCACTATTATCAGGGTGTCTAACTGATATTTTCCTATCCTAACAACTTATCCTAACATCATATTTACTCAAGCAATCCATACCCAAAATAATCTCATAACCCACGATATCAAATACATACAAACTACATTAAAAAGTAGACCTGGCAACTCAAGTTCTAGATGGTCACACCTAATCCCTAGAGTTGCATACCCTCCTATTGGATTACCTATCCTTAAGGAAGTAACAAGGTACAAAGTTTCTAAATATAACTTATATACTAAACATTGAGATATAAGTTAATGCGATGCACCACTATCAAATAATACCCTAATTGGTATGCAATGAATTAAAAGCGTACCTTCCATCATAGATTTCCCTTTCTCGGCTGGTGTTTGGCCTTGATGCAGTTGGCACCAAAGCAAACACCTTTCCATTATTAGCCTTAGCTGCTTCTGGACATTTTTTCTTATAATGCTCCATCTGGTTGCAATTAATGCACTTCACATTCTACTTTCCTACAACCACTTTGCCATCACCAGATCAATACTTGTTACACTAAAATATCTCTGAATTACAGATCGCTAATATTCAAAAGGAAATCTCCTTACCTTGTACTTCCGAGACCTAACTTTTGCTTTCTAATGAGAGCATTCAATCTAAGAGCATGAATCAAAGTTTCAACCAAGGCCAAGATTATTATTTAACTAAGATAAGAAGCCTGACCAAGAGCATCAATTGCTGAAGCCCAAAGCAATTCAACAAATAACCATGATCAATGACTTAAATTGAACCGACCGAGACCAACGGTCAAGGTGAATGAAAGATAGCCAAAAGCTATACATAAAAGTGACACATCAGCAATCCATGTCAAGTTGCACTTAACCAGATGATGACAAGCATTCAAGTCATGACCACACATAGCAAGCCATATCATGAATCTAAAGAGAAGGCGTTCAACCAATGACATCATGGCTTATTGACTATAAATACATGGCAATCGCAAGGCACAAGGGATCTTTTGGAATAACAAAAATTAACAAAAAATCATAAGTGTACTTTCCTATATTAAGCTCCATACAAGAAATCATAAAATGGCGGACGCTTAGATTCAATGTAATAAGCCACTCAACTATATAAGAGTGACTAAATATGGAAATGATAGTGGACATAAGGACTTTTGGCCCAAAGCACTATAAACGTCTTGGTGTTATTTACTTTTAGCACTTTACTTTCTACCCATTTATTGTTCTAATTCAGTAGTTCAGCATCCAACAACTCCAACAATACAACATCACATCTCAATATTCCTATATCCGGGTCCTATAATCAAACAAACTTCTGGAGCTATATCTTTAAACCTTAGGGTATTGGTGTAGATATTATTCTCCATTAACCTTTTCGGCACTAGAAGGAGGGCCCAAACCTTCCCATTTCTTTTCCATTCATATATCCAATAAGATCCTTTCAACAAGTTATGTCTAGTCCCGGAAATAAAAGAGTCATCGCGGAACTACCCATCAACCTTCACATTTAGCTCATTGGGAAGACAACAAAAAAAAGTTGATCCTCTCATTTTAGAGAAAGAAAATGATCACAACTATGGTCCTATTTTTGAACTTCAAGCCTCTCAGAACAAAAAACTTTCGAGGTATCTCCAAAATCACTTCATGAATCAAGCTAGCTCCATAAGATTATCAAGACCTCGAATGATGAATATACAGACATGTTCATCAAATTACTAAAATATGAAGGTGTAGTTTCTACCAAGAAGAGAACCCTCTTAGATACCTAACACATTAAGTTTCGAAAGAAGTTGAAGCGTGATCAAGACCTTACCCCACTCAATGAAAGCTTATCTCGAATATTTATGGAATCTAGTGACAACCTCACTTAACTCGATTACCCCCCATTAAAGAAAGAAAATCCGAAGATTGAGAATTATTGTGCTTACCACTTGACAAATAGAAATGAGATGGACAAATGCCAAAAGCTCTCTTATGCGATCGAAAAATTCATAAAAATAGGGAAGTTAACTGAATTCGTTATGCATTACATTAAATATCCTGATTTAGAATTATTCATTTAGTTTTACATTTATTATTCTAGGAGAACTCCAAGTTACCCCTGTCAAATGAATGTGTAAGGTTTTTATTTTTGCACAAGATAAATTTGCTAAAAGGATTCTGTTCATAAGTCAAATTCCCAGAGATAAATAAAAGGCCCCAATTCCATTAAAGTGCTTGTCTCGGTTAAAACTTCAAAAGTCTCAACTCCAAAGGAGAAGGCACCACACTATTTTAGATCTTCGAAAGCTTAATCTTTGGGCCTTGTTACATCGACCTTTGATAGAACCCTATCCCGGGTTCCGATTCCGATGGGATATTCAAGTTTCTGTATTCATGGTCTCCCTTTTGGTATGTTTTCTCACCTTAAGAACTTTTGCATATCATACTTGCATTTAGAATTTAAAAACTAAAATTCCTTATCCATGCTTGCATTTAGAATTTAATGACCAAAATCCTTCCATTAATCTAACGAGATTAATGGAGAATTTCATTAAAATCCTTACAATCTGACTAAATAAATGAGCAATTACAATTTTTCTGAAACATATATATACATATATCTTTATTAATTATATATACACAAATATATATGTATATTATTGGTTTCCATTTTGTCACTAAGCTAAAAACTTCCTATTGAATAATGTGTTATGAAAGCCATATAATCTCAAAAGTCTTTCATGAAATACCCTTAAAAACACTTTACCCAAGAAATTTGTGTTTTTATTTACCAAAACACATCTAGTATTCCGTATGATTGTTAATTAAAGTTAATTTTAGATAGCTAACGCCTGCAAAAGGGGTTGTAGATGGCAGATACCAGCCAAAAGGAGTAGTATATGACCAACGGCCGCCAAAAGGGGTTGTAGATGGCCGATACCAGTCAAAAGTGGTTATAGATGGCCAACAATAGCCACAAATGGCAAGTAACTTGGGACCTAATGATAAAATTGGTAGACCTTGCCATAAGTGCACCCCCACAGTGATGTGCAACAAAGAGTAAAGCTTATTTAACCTAGGTTTAAAAAGAGGTCGAAAAGTAGAATGCATGTTGATAGTGAGTCATGGTCAGTGGAATCATGTACTGGGTAGATTCCCAGTTAGATATCAATATTGGGTAGATTCCTAATATAGTGAGCCATGGTCATGTACAACCATGCATTGAGTAGATTCCCAATTAGATTAGAATGTTGGATAGATTCCCAATTAAGATTAGAATGTTGGTTAGATTCCCAATTAGATTAAAATGTTACGTAGATTCGTAGTTAAGAGTAGAATGTTGGGTAGATTCCCATCTATATTAAAATGATGGGGAGATTCCCAATTAGAATAGAATGTTGAGTAGATTCCTAATTCGATTAAATTTGTGGGTAGATTCCCAATTAGATTGGAATGTTGGGGAGATTCCCAATTGGATTAGAATGTTAGGTAGATTCCTAATTAGATTAAAATGGTTGGTAGACTGACAATTAGATTAGGTTGATGGGTAGATTCCCAGTTAAATTAAAACGTTGAGTAGATTAGTGAGCCATGGACGACAAGTGCCATGCATTGGAAAGATTCCTAGTTAGATAGAAAGTGAGTAGATTACATATACGAGGAGAATGTAGGGAGAAGTTCCCAAGTTAAGACACCAAGTAGAGTCTTGGTAAACTGAAAAGAAGTAAAGGTGAACATAGGATAAGAATAAGATGAGACACTTAATTGTGTTACTATGTTGGCTTCAGATAAGAAATCTTCCCCCATCTAGGTAAACAGAAATGATAAGTAAGAACCCTCTGAAACAATCTAGATATTCATGGTCTTGGAAGGAGCCTATTAGCAATACCATCCTCAGCCTCCTTTCCACTCTTCATCTAAAAGGAATAAATAAATCATCTCCCAAAACCAGATATTACTTTGGGGCTTACTATTCTTCGAGATAATTTAGCTATTAGTTTTTGGACCAAGCTTTGACTCAAGGAAATTTCTCTTAACCTCAAAAGCCATAAGGGTTACTTTCAACCTTTGGAGCTCGGTACCTTATCCTTGTAAGAATGGTAAAGCAACATACTCTCTCTAAATCTTTGAACATTTCAAGCATGACACTCCCAAAGGAAAATTGACTTGAGATTAGTTGAGATAAAAGACGATAGATAAAGACGGACTTTATATTTTCTACTCTAGTTTGGAACATCATATGATAATCACATCAAGTCAAGCGGAAATTCAAACATAATCGAGTCACCAAGGATGTTTCTATCTGGAATTCATACAAATCAACAGTTACATTATTCATATTATTACAAAGTCATCACAAAATGTTTTCTTCGTTACGAGTATTATCAAGTGTATCATTTTATACCTACTCATCGACAAAAGTGGCTCCTTCTCCTCCTCCTTTATTGGGGTTGGGAATCAAATCCCACTTGGGCCTTGGTATCTTTCTCCTTCTAACAACCCTCATACCTTTGCTGAAGTTGGCCTCTACTATGGCAGATGGTCCCCAAGATACGCTAGAGAGAAAGTCATGTATTGATCCTGGTGATGAGCATAAGCATCGAATAAAACTTGGAATGTTCGTTTGCAAGCTCCTTCTCATGCTTGTCCCTAGAAATATAATGATTTCTATCAACCACCTAGACCTTATTTTTCTTTGTCCTCTAATCCGTCTCCTTTAAAACTTTCTCAAAGGTCTTGATCTTACGATACATCTCTTCCATAATTCTGCTTGATTCTTCCACTTAAGTAGTTGCCTTTTGCACTTTGACCATGAATTCTTCAAATTCCATTTTCGTTGCATCGGCAATGACCAGTGTCTCCTCAATTTTTAACCACACATGTTGAAGGGTGGAGATTTCTAACACTGCCTATAAAGAAGTGAAAAGTTAAGAACATATGTTTAAATCATAAACCTACATTTGAAAATGCATTTTTACCTTGATGCTTTCTTGAAGGCTATACTCGATTGTTTTTGGGAATCCCGGGGGTGAAGTCCGAGGTCTAACATGCGCTTGGGTAATGGCATTGAAAAGTGCAAACCCAAAAAATGGACCAACAACCAAAAGCATGATGTGACAGTACCGGCCTTGATAGAATAGAGCAAATATAGTAGAAAAAGACAGACAAGTAAATGGGACACACAGATTTTATAGTGGTTCGGATGTTAACTAAGCCTGCGTCCACTTTATAGATTTCATTATAGGCTTACTCTAGCTCGAATGAGATTACAAGGTGATTGAGAAAAAAATAGTCACAAGTACAGGTGTTAGACTTATTCTAAATCTTAGAATTTCCAAGAGTAGCTGCCTTGGTGACTATGCTGTAAAGGAAAGAGTTGAAGAATAGATCGAGATCCCGCGTAGTGATGATAGAATCCAAATCTTTTCTTAGTTGCACTATGGTTTGTATTTATATAGGTAGCAGTCATATTAAGGAAGAAGCTCGCTATCATCAAAGTCCATAAGTTGGCCCACACTTGTGCTGAAAAACTTAGAGGCATTCGAGTTAAAACCTTAAATCGGTAACAGGTTAAGGCCCCTTAACTTGGTACCAAGTTAAGGAGTTAAGTGTTAAGTTATTTCTGACATAGTCCATGCTCTTCAATCTTTTGAAGGAGATGTCCCAACTTCTTTCCATTGCTTTTGACTTGATTCAAGCAATCTGTTTGATTGTACTTGGGTCCTAACTTTTCCGATATCATCTCATCAATCTTATAATTAGCTGTGCTAACCTTAAAGAAAACACTTGATACCGACACAAGGGAGTAGTATTAGTCTAGTTTTAGTTTTAATGAAGTTTAGGGTAAGACTCTTAACCCGGTTTTGAGTTAAGAGTCCTTAACTCGGTTGTAGGTTTAAGTGTTGGCCATAAATAATGCAAAACTCCTCTAAGCCTCATTTGAGTATCTCCGTCAAGTTTTAGGTCATTCTATCTTCGTATTGAAGTTCTAACTCCTATTTATTTATGTCTGGTTAAAAACCCATTTAACATTCGCCCACCCAGGGTATGCTTTCGTTTGAAATAAAGTGTGCTTTGAAATGAGATAAGTCTTGAACTGCCATTTTATGCTTTTAGTAGATTTTTGAATTCCATTTCAAGACGTTTTTTTAATTGTTTAACTTCTGACCGGCTATTTCTTTGGCTATTTGTTATGATTTCGATTTGGATTAAATTCTCTATACTAACGATGCAAACTTTATTTTTGTATTCATGCAAGGCTTTAATTTGGTATATAGGTCCATTGTGATTAGTTGGAGCTGACCTGTGTTGGAATTGTAAAATCAAAACCGAGTCTACCCTTAACTCATCTCGAGTTATGGACTTCAGATAAAATTTAAAGTAAACATTTATTTACTTGTACAATTCTTTCTTAGCCGCTCCTCACTTGCATCATGTCCATCTAACCGACTTTGCTCTTAATCTCTAGTTGATTCAAACATTAGCACCGCCATCGTTCAACCGAGGACTCCATTGCCAAGCTTCACTACCTCCAACTGACTCTCGCCATTGTCTAAGCCAGCCGCCCTACCAAAGCCATTGCCTGGAAGACCTAGACCCAATTAATCACAAACCCTTGGCCGAGTCACGTTCTTGACTAAATTGAGGGTCGGCCATGGTAAATTAGAGCTTTGGCGGCGATGGGAATGATAATTTGCTTGAGCTTGTGAGGAATGCGGATTAAGGATCTTAAGGCTAGAATTAACACTAGAGGGGGGGTGAACAGTGTTTTAAGAAATTTGTTAATCTTTTTGAGTTTATCTTAATTTGATAACAATGTATACACTAGTCAGACACAGATATGAACACAGAATCAAACACAGATGCAAATATAAAGTAAAAGCAGTAAAGGAAAGAACACAATGGATTTTATACTGGTTCGGAGTTACCCTACATCCAGTCCCGCAACACAAGTATGGATTTCCTTTCAAAAACAATTCTTACAAATACAACCCTTGATTTCAAGGCTACGAGGTACACCCTCCAGAATCACAATCCTCTGGGTAGAGATACTTGATTTCTGGGGCAACAAGTTCACCCAATTGATTTCTAGGGCTACAATCACACGTTCTCTCGCTCAATTGATTACAAAAAGTATATAACTCAGATTAGCACTTGAATCTTGTAGAGATAGTGGAGAGAATCAAAACCATAAATTATCTAGTTAGATTCGATATTGATTTCGGCAGAGTAATGGTGTAATTTGTAAATAAGAAAGTGGAGAAGAAGAAGAGAAGTTATATCAGAGGAAAAAGTGATTAAAATTCATTGAAAACACCCTTTATTTATAGTAGATCAATAGCCATGTCCATTGGTGAAGGGATGTGGCGAATAGACACTTCATTTTAAAAAACAATTTAATTGTCACCATGTCGACAGGGGTACATGTGACCATGTCGACATGCCCTTGTATTTTTTTGTGATTTGTTTTTCTTTGAAAATAATTTCTATATTATATTATACTTATATTTAAACTTTATAAATATACTTATATATAGTTATAATACATAAATAACAATAGAGAACAATATTGAAATATATATAATAATTTTCTATACTTTTATATTTAAATCTTAAGTATAAATATATAAAACAGCTAAATATATTAATATCAGAATCATAGTTTAAAAACTAGGATAATAATTTAAAATCAAAGATATTTAAAATTAAGGATATTTAAAACTAAGGATATTTTTGAGGCTAAAATATGTTGAAAAACCAGGACAGATGATTTTGGTTTTTAAACAGGAATATTTAAAATCATTTTGAAAAATAAGCTATATATATTTTGAAAATCATTTTGAAATAAAAGTAAGTGGATACAAAAAGATGTTCCACTAGATTTTTCGTAGGTTCCATCCTACTTAGGGTTCCATCCCTTTAACGAGCACGAAGTGGATTCCATTCCACGAATAAAATAGATTTTAAGATGTCAGTGCCTTTCTATGAGTTTTAACAATATTCCTAACTATATAACTTATCTTGGAAACTTGAACTCTTGAAATTCTTGATACTCATGAGTCTTGAATCTTGATACCTTCAATCTTTGATCTTGAATCTTTATACTGTACAGTTCTTCATTTTTAGTACCTGCAAACATATCTATATATTTCTACACAATAATGTTAGTATTATATATTTTATAATCTAATTCTAAGTAAGGTTGTTGTCATCAAAACCAACTCCTCAAGGACTAACAATCTCCCCCTTTTTGATGATGACAACCTTTGTTTACAAAATATCACTTCTATCCTAATACTTCTAATAACTCCCCCTTAATCTATGCCTAACTATCCTATTTTATACTTCTCCCCCTTTGTCATCAACAAAAACCATATAACTCCATAATTTTAATACTATATAATTCTATATAACTCTATATAACTCTATATAACTCCCCCTGAAACTAAGACTACATTACTTTTGATTATAATGATAGTGTTATCATACAACATCAATACTTAACTTTAAACAAAACTCATAATAACTACTTTTCCTAACTACTAAACTATTTATTCAAAAGATAAGAGAATATACGAATAAGAGAACACAATTTATTTATTCATAATGGAGTTTTTTTTAATATAAAAATAGATAATTAAACTGATAATCATGATAACTTAAAAGATCATATATTATTAATACTAATCATATGTATGTTATATTTTACACACATAATATCAATCCATACTAAGTCAAATTCAAGCAAATCAAACCAAATCCTAATTAAGCAAGCAAACAAATAAAAATTAAACAAAGTTAATCAAATATTACGAGGAACATCAACCCATCCTTCTTCTCCAAAGATAGGGTCTTGTTTGATGGCATCCCAATTCTCATTATCAACAGAGAGTGAAACGGGAGGATGTGCTTCATTATCATCCTTGTGCAAGGAGGAAATCATCCATCGAATTGTTTCGAAATGCCTTTCTTGCTCCTTGATCATCTGGATTTGACACAATTCTAAGTGAAGCTGATTACGGAGAATGATAGAGAGAATATTCTTGAAGGATTTAAGAGTTTCTTCAAGATTTTCAGATAAATTGTGAATAGGATCGGCCATTTTTGTGAAAAAGAGAAGAAATATAGATAGAATAGATAAGTAATGATTTTGAGTAAAGATTTCTGGAAGAGAACAGGTATTTATAGGTGTAAATTTCATTTGAAATGAATAGATACAAGTTAGTTGTTTAAAATTCAAAAATTAAAATGAAAAGACACTTCAGATTTTAAGCATGTCGACAGGGTGCCTTTGGGGGTTGTCGACAGGGTCATCTGTGTTTTGAAGACTTGTTTTTGATTTTGAATAAATGTATATATATATTTATATATATATTATATTAACAGTTATTCTAGTGATGAAATAAGCTAGATAACAGAAAGAACTTCAACATTAATTCAAACTGGAATGATACATGGATTAAACAACATGAAATACAATAACATTCAAACTTAAAACAAACTTAAACAACTACGACAAGGTATGAAAAGATAGATCTAATTGGAGGATGATGAGGATGATGAAAGGTTAAACTTCTTGCTGACTTTTGAGAAGAACTTGTTCATCTTAGAAGACATTTTATCCAACTTTTTACTAACGGATCTCTTAAGTGTCCGTTGATTTTCCACAATTATCTTCTGGTTTTGGATAATCATCTTGTTGGTTGGTTTGGAGGTGTAATCAATACTTTCAAGAGATGTTTCACCTTCCTCTTCTTCTTCTTGAATATCCACTTCATCCCCTTCTTCTTCTTCTTCTTCTTCTTCCTCTCCTTCTTCCATTTCTTCATGAGCTAAACGCTCTTCCTTTTCCACAAGGGATTCATAAGGTTGAAAGATGTATGGAATTTTCATAAGTGAGATATTGGAATGATTGAAAACTTTTCTAGAAATGAACTCCTCTCTTTTCAAATTCACTCCAAAATAGTTGACAATTCTAGTAAGGTAAATTCCATGATATAAAATCTTTTCTCCCATTTCCAAGTTTTTAGGCCGAAATTCATCCAAAATAACTTAAGCCCAATTAATATCATATTTTCCAAAAGAGATAAAAGAGCTTTACAAACTTTTGAAGTAGGATTATTAAAACTTCCCGATCTCGGGGTCAAAGTGTGTTGCAAAAGAAGGCTCACAATTTTTGCTTTTGGACGAAAATTGTGGTTTATAAAATCAAAGTTTTCGTCACTTTCAAAAATATGGTGGAAAGTCTCACGATCACTTTCATTAAAATTGAAATTTGAAAGATCCATACCCGTACACTTACAATTTAGAATCGCTCCCAAAACATCACAATTTAAAACAATTTGAGTGCCTTTTACACTACTCCAAATTTCATCATCGTTTCCTTGATAAAAGCCACGATTAAGATTTGCATAAAACATTTTCACAAGATTTTGGTAACATACAAAATCATTTTGAGAATCGTCAACAAGACTTAAAATGTTGTTGCTAACACAAAGGGAATCGATTTCATAAGAAGCGAAATCGCGGAAAATTGCAAACTTTCTGGGATGAACTTTTCCATAATTAGCATACCCAATATAGGCTTTGATTGCTTCCGGATCATAAAAGAGGTGTTCTTTTAAGGTTTTGGAAAGTCTCATAGTTGATGGAGTACTTGAGGAGGCCATTGATGTAGAGAGAAGAGAGCTTGAGTTATGAAGAAAGAGTTTGAATTTGAAAAGTTAAGTGAAAAGATGAGGTAAATGATAGTAAATAAGTAGAAATTAAATGGACAGTTTCTCTGGTCAAAAAGTGTCCTCTTAGAGTCTCGAATGGTGGGAAAGAGTGAAGGAAAATACAAACATTTGAATTCAAAATTTGAATTTCAAATTTTCTATACCATGTCGACAGGTAGGGATGGACCCATGTCGACATGTATCCATAAATTTTGATGACTAGATACTTTTATATAATGTAATATTTATATGTTATCCCGCCTTTTGGCAAGGCCGTGACACCAAAAAGTTGACTAGAAATCAATGACAGTCCATCATGTAGGACAGTTACATCACAAGTTCACCATGGATATCGATGAATTTTGTCCGAGTCCGAATCGGGCTACAATTGATAAGACATATCAAGCAAAGCCATAAAAGCTAGCATTCCAAATTTCAAGACAATCTGTGATCGTACGCTCAAGATATCATCGACGCAAGTAAAGGACATAGCCTTGAATTCGTCTCCATATGGTTCGAATCCCCTAAGGTCGAATCCATCAAGCTCGACTCCAACGAAATTCCCCTGATTGCTTCGAATCCCTGAGAAGTGCTTTAGCCTTCGACTCCATCAAATATGCTTTCACTTCGAATCGAACGAAGTAGAAGACCTTCGAATCGGTTAAATGAAAGAAGCTTCGATTCCATCTTATGATTGCCTTCAGGTCCATTGCTTCGACTCCATCAAAACACCCTCAACGTTCGAATCCATAAACTGGACTCAATTCGACTCCATCCCATGAGTGATTTCGAATCCATCAAGACAGAATGCTTCGAGTCCACGGGTTTGTTTCACTTCGTATCAACCATGTTGAAGACCTTCGAATCCACCCTATCAAGATAGCTTCATATCCACCAGTCGGATCGATTCGAAGGGCACCCATTCGATTGATTCGAAGGAGCATTCCTTCGAATCCATCACTTCAAATCCACTAAGTCACAACAGCTTGAAACATGGATTCGACCCATTCAACCCGGAGTAAAAGTAGGATCGATACGAAGAAAGCGCGCCACGTCAATAATGCCACGCGCGAAACCATCGAGTCGACCCTATCGATTCGAAGGGATCGATTCGAACCAAGATAATCTACCAGAAATACAATCTTGAATCGATCATAACTCGAGATCTACAAGTCCAACTGCTATGAAATTTTCACAGAAGCTTACATACATGATGAAGAATGTCCACCCCAAATTTCAGCTCGATTGGTCTCTTTTTTGATCGATTCGAACCAAGGGTCGAATCGATCCCAAAGTGGGCCCGAATCTCCAGATTTTGGCCGTGTGGGCCCCCTGACGTACCAGAACTGGTCTCCCCTCATTTTAGGCGAAATATCAGCCTCCTACACCTATAAATAGAGCTCCCGGTCATTCAGAAAAGGGGTCAGACATTTTTGAGAGCTAAAGAGCGCCCAGACTCTGCCAGATTTACTCAGAATCACCACCGCTTCCTTAGATTCAGATTATAATCATATAATCAGTTGTACTACGTCAAAAGAAATTGTAATCATCAAGTGAACATCAATAAAATCATCAACTTCAGAGTGGACGTAGGCAAGATCGCCGAACCACTATAAATCTCGTGTTTCTGTTCATTATTTTTAAATTGTGATACTCTGTTTGCTTAGATTTGAGATTTGTGTGTGAATATTGTTGATTTATATTCATATACTGGTCCTTTCACAACATTCGGGGTTTGTGACCAATTTTGGCGCAAACACTTTGGTGCTTTCACTGAGAACTGAACTCAGGGATTCTACCGCTTCGAAGTTGAATTCGAAGGTTTAAAAGTTCAGATTTGAAAAGCTATGACGAGACAATCGAGCAGAAGGCCAAGGACAGAACAAAGTTAGCACGAAGGGAGTCAAGAGGCTTCCTTAGGAGCAAACCAAGCATCGATCTTCATCACTAGGGATGAGATGGAGACAATGATGAAGAGATAGGAGGAGATGATCCAGAATTTGCTTCAACAAATTTGACAACTTGGAGCGCAAAATCAAGGAACAACCAGAATCCAGAACGGAGCAGGACCATCTGGCGCAGCGCCGGAGCTGGGGGGCACACACTTAGGACATGTTGATCCGAACCTGGGAAGAGAGACAAGGACATCCGAGCAACCTGGCGGCGATAGAGGGATGAATGCTCAACAAGGGGGGCAGACACCCGAAAGCTCACACGGACTCGGGGGGGCAGATCGAAGATAGTGAACGCGGACTACAGCTTGGAGACAATGATAGATTGGCGGAGATGGTCAGGCGAGCCATGAGGGGCGGATTAGTAAACAGAGATCTTGAAGATGTGAACAAGAGTCCCTTTTCTCCTGCGATTAGGTTGGCTAGGAACCCACCAGAATTCAAACTGCCAACAGTAGAAAGGTATGATGGGAGGACGGACCCTGCGGTCCATCTAACGAGGTATATAAGGCACATGGAAGTGCTGGGGGCATCACAGGAAGTCATGGCCCGGTGCTTCCCATTGTATTTGACAAACATAGTAGCTTTATGGTTCAGACAGCTGGAGAGCGGCTCCATTGGGACATGAACCGATTTGATTGAGAAATTTATGAGGCAATTCAGGGTTCATATTTCAAGACCCAAGAATGTGATGAGTTTGGCAACGCTAAAGCAGAAAGCTGGGGAGTCTTTGAGGAATTTCTTGACGCGGTTCAATGCGGTAGCAGCATCGGTGTATCGGCCAGATCCATCCATGGTTATGATGGCAGTTGTGTCCGGAGTAGCTGACGGCACGGAATTCAAAAATTCATTAACTAAGTATCCGCCTATGGATCTAGGAGAATTCTATCACGAGGCAGAAAAGTTTTTACGATTGGAAGACGCTAATGCTGAAAGAGAAGAAGGGGAGGGAATAGAAGTTTATGCACTTAAAGACAAAAAGCCCTTTGAAAAGGATTCAGACCAGGATAAAAGAAAACGAAAGGCTGAAGAAAATGATGACAGGTCAAAGCGGCAACGAAGGGAGCCGCGATTTACCACCTATTCAGAACTCAACGAGGGTTTGGAGCGAATCTACCAAGACACCCGAGAGCAAGTTGGCTATCGTAGACCAATACGACGGGATCCAACTACCGACGAGAGAAAATCAGACAAATATTGCTTATTCCACGAGCTGAATGGACATAGCACAAATGATTGCAGACACCTAAATGATGAAGTAGAAGGGCATATCAGGAACGGTAGGCTACTTCAGTATGTGAGGAGGCGAGCTCCAATGGTGGAACCAGAGCAACCACCGTCTACATCGGCTAGAGGTGATCCTGAACCAGGACACCGTATGATTATCAATTAATTAAAATAACGATGAACAAGTCGTAAACCTCTCACCAACACGGGTAAATCATTTGCACATGTGCGAGATCACGAACGGTCCATAAGCATGCGCTGAATGACTACTAACCCTATCGTTGTGGGAATTTACACTTTGACATCCTTGCTTTGCTTTTGTTTCGGCTTGATTTGAACATTTGAACTTAATTTTGTTTATCATTTCTGCTAAAGACTTATTTTCAATGAGAAAATGCTACTTGTAATTTCATAACGGCTAAGCCACTTACACATGTACGGGATGGCGAACGGTCCCTAGGCATGCTCTGAGATGGCGATAAACCGTTGCAACAAACAATCCGGGAATTCACCCGAACGTGAAACCTGGTATCGATGATACTAAGTCCCTCCCTGGGCACACTCAAATCGCCACGAACGGCACCCGACCACGAACGGTCACAACTCGCCACGAACGGCACTCGACCACGAACGGTCACAAATCGCCACGAACGCCACCCGACCTCGAACGGTCACCATTTGCCTCGTACGGCACCCGACCACGAACGGTCACAATTCACCTAATATGACATTCGATCGCGAACGATCACATTTTTGCCTCGTACACGTTCCTCTTTCCACATCATCCGACTTCGAACAGTCACAATCCGTCTAGAACGACCTCCGACCGCGAACGGTCCCACTTCTTTATTTGCCGCAAACGGCATCCGACCTCGAACGGTCCCATATTACCTCAAATGACATACGGTCGCGAACGATCGTCATTCATGGTCAGGAAAAACTATCAATTTCTTTGCAGGTCATCAACAGGATATGAACATCCAGCTTATGGTATTACAAAACACGCCTTCCTATCGCAAGGCTTATGGTATTACAAAACACGCCTTCCTTAATCGCAAGGATAGGAACATCATGGTCGTGAGATACTTGCAAAGTTTTCCAGATTTCATATGCAGACTTACAAACTGACACTCTATTAAATTCATTTCTTTCAAGTGAACAAAACAGAATATTCATTGCTTTAGAATTATTTTGTGCAATAGTATTTTGCTCAGTGGTCCACTGTGCAAAATTAGTTGTGGGTTCAAAATATTCAGTTTGTGTGATATTCCAAGTATCTAATCCTATAGATTGTAAATATATTTTCATCCTACATGCCCAATATGCATAGTTACTGCCATTAAAAAGTGGTGGTCTGGCAGTAGACTGACCTTCTACAAATGAAATAGTGACAGGGATACTAGTGTTAATAACAGTACCAGTGCTGGTAGCCATTTTGAAAAATTTTCAAAACTCAGATTATGAAACTTTTGAAAACCTGGCTCCGATACCAAATGTGAGGAATGCGGATTAAGGATCTTAAGGCTAGAATTAACACTATAGGGGAGGGGGTGAATAGTGTTTTAAGAAATTTGTTAATCTTTTTGAGTTTATCTTAATTTGATAACAATGTATACACAAGTTAGACACAGATATGAACACAGAATCAAACTGTTTGCACAAAAAATGGACAAACACCTCTAAGTTGTATGATTTAGTAGATCTTATGTTGTTCTTAGTGATTTGGGTGATTTATGCAAATATATGAAAAACAGGGGCTAAACTGTAAAAAGACACGCAGATTTATAGTGGTTCAGCCAGAATGTGCCTACGTCCACTTTATATGTTATTTCTCTTCTTTTGTTGTGATTACAAGTACAAAGCTTTGGTACAAGTAAAAGAAAGTTGTTTGAAAGTTCCTTCCGTGCTTGAGCTCTCAAAAACTTGTCCCCATTGTTGTATCCCTGCCCCTCTATTTATAGGGTGAAGCTGGGGGTAGGGGTCTTGGAGGTATATAGCAGCTGGCGGGCCTGGGCTGAGACAATCTGGCCTGGAACACCTTGGTTCGGCATCCCTTGATTCGGTGGTAGGTTGATTCGGTGAAGAGTTGGTCCGGTCGTGTAGTTCGGACCGGCGTGTAGGTTGATTCGGCATAGACTGATTCGGTGGGGAGTTGTTCCGGTCGTGTAGTTTGATTCGGCGAGGAGTTGGTCCGGTCGTGTAGTTTGGACCGGCGTGTAGGTTGATTCGGCATAGACTGATTCGGTGGGGAGTTGAACATGGTGGATGTTTGGTCCGGTAGGGTCAAAATATACCCAACACTTGCCCCCAAAGTAGGGTAGGTGCATGCACGTATCCTGCTTTGTTTTTGACCATCCTAATTCCCCGTTTTTATCTGGTCCGGTAGCCCGCTTTTGTCTATAAGTAGATGGTTAGGGCCTTCGTTTTTCCATCTACCGAACCATTCCGTTGTCTCTTGCCGAATCAAAGTGTATCCGAATCAATCTCGAGCGTTTGCCAAATCCAAGCAATTTAGCCGGACCAAGCAACTTAGCCGAACCAGGTGAGATTTTTTCTGCCGAATGAGACTTCGTAATGAGAACACCGAATGAGTTTTTACCGAATCGACTCATGGATACCGAGTGCCGAATAAAATCCCATTCGTGAATAGCCGGATGAACTCGGGTAACCCGAGATTACCGAATGAACTGTGCATCTGTTTCCCGAATGAACTTGTACCGAGTGAACATGTGTTTTATACTTCGATCTTCCAGTGAAATTCCAAATTATACTGCTTGTATATTCTAACGATATATTTTTCCCATTTTTGCAGATAAATGTCTCGAAAAGTTGAAACTCGATCAGATAAGAGGAGATCCGGGGGTGAAGGAGAGTCCTCGGCCGTGCCCCCAGCTCAATCAGGATCGGAGCGTCATGGGCCTGCCCCAAGGTCATTAGTGGATGGATATGGTCCCCAAGAGTTGCTGGACTCCCCTCCTGACTGCTTTCCTAGCTCTCTCAAAGAGGAGCAACTCGATGTTATATCTCGTTCCTTTGGGATCGATAGAGCCCTCATGCTGCTGCCGGGCCCAGGAGTCATGCCATACAGTCCTCCCGAAGGATACTTTGCTTATAGTAGGTACCATTGCATGTGTGGTGCTATCCCGCCACTCAATGCTTGGGTAGTCAGCTTCATCACGTACCTGAAGGTGGCCCCGTTCCAGCTTCACCCCAACTCTTATGCCATATTGGTGAGTCTCTTTGTTATTTTTCAGAGGAAGTATGGTCGCGCCCCCTCCAACCGGGAGATCCGGTACTTGTATAATTTAAGGGGCTATAAGAAGGGGTCCCCATATGTTAGCTTGGAGTCTGCTGTGACCTTCAAGCCGGTCTTGGACCTGTACTCTAAATTCAGCATGTTCAAGAAAGAGTGGTTCTTTGTTAGGGACGATTCCGTCTCCATCCGGCGCTTTACCTCTGGATGTAAGTTGATGCTTTTACTTATAATTCCTATTCCGATTGCGATGCTTCTTCTCATACTTTCTCATTTTTGCTAGCGACAGGTGGTTTTCCGGTTGTGGAGACTGACCGCCTGGTTCAGATGGCGGCGGAGATAGAAGCCATTCTTGGGAAATACAGATCATCTGCCTACTTGATTAGAAATGCGATTCTTCTGGAATATAACTTGATCCTTCCGCAGCAGTCTGTATTTAAGTTGAGGGAAACGGCGGAAGAGAGGGCGGCTGCTCAGGCGGTAGAGGGCGGAAAGAGAAAACCATTTACGAAACCTCCAGCCGTCGGAGGTAAGAAGCTTAAGAGGTCGGACGGTCCTTCTCCCAGCAATTGTCCACTTACTCAGGGGGAGATAGATGCGGAGGAGGAAAGAGGTGAGGCGGAGGGCGGAAGTGACGTTGAGCGTCTTGGTGACGAGGGTGGCGATGGACAGGGTGGAGATGGACAGGGTGGTGATGGTTCCAGGGCTCTGTCTTCTGGGCAAGTAGGCGAGATGCAAGAGTGGACGGATGATGCTCTCCGTCAAGCTTTTGAGGGGTTGGGTGATGATCCGGCTTTGGTAGAGAAGACCGGGGAGGCGGACAAAACCGGGACTGGTGCAAGTGAGTCTTCTCCGACTATTCCGGCCAAGGTGGCTCTGACAACTCAAGGTGAACTCTTGACCCCTGCATGCTTCACTAATGATAGGGACTTAGGAATATTTTATGACCCGCTCCCGTCCTGGAATGAAATCCGGGACTTATTGCAGTATTCCACTCCTCCCCAGGGTTTGTACAACCACAGCTGTGTTTCTTTTCCTTTTCTAACTTGTAACCTACCGCGTTTCTTGAATCATATAGTAATGTAAGATTATGACACTTGTTCTTTATATCAGGAGCAGGCAAGACGCCCAAAGCTTCAGACCTTCGACACAGGCTCGAGCAATATAAACTTTCCAAAATTTCTGCTAAGCCGAAGCCCTCAGCCCAACGCTCCGGGGATGTAGTCGGGTACCGTCCTCTTCTTGGGGTCATCGAAGAGGGTATTCAGCAGAGGAAGAGGAGTCACCCTTTATCCGAAACTTCGCTCGGTCCTCAGCCTCCGGCTCAGCCTATTCATGACATTACTGAGGAGGGTAGCGAGTTTGTACCCTCTCCACACCCGTCCGGAAACCCTTCTGTTATTCATATCGACCGTCCCGACTTGGCCCGTAATCCCTTCGCGGGTCATCCTGATCTGGATCCAGGTTCTCAGGATATTACTTTTGACGAAGCTACCGGTGAACACCTTCTCCCCCGTAACCCCATGGTACGAGTACTTGACGAAGCCAAGTCCTTAGACCTCGATCTACTCACCACTCGTATAGTCACTATGGGAGACGAGGCCAAAGCTAATATTGATCGGGTGGCAGAGGAGGCCAAGAAGCTGATGGGGCATCATGCTCGGTTGGTTAAGGCCGGAGAGGAGATAGGGAGCGCCAATATCCGACTTCGATTGGTGGTCTCGGATCAGGCCAAGCAGCTTGCGGATCAGGCTATCCAGATCTCTCAGCACGAGGCTGCTACTGGGCGATTGAGGAGAACCATGGAAGAGGCCAGTCGAGCCGAATTGCGGAAAATGGAAGCTGCTTGCAAAGAGCGGATTGACATGGCTATTACCACGGTGGATGAGGTTCGGAGAGCGGATCTCGAGCAGGTGGAGGATTTGTCCGAGAAGCTTGAGGCTGCAGAACTTGCTCAAGCTAAGTTGAGGGAAGAGATGGAGGTGATGCGGAGGTCCCTTCAAGCTGATTGCTCGAGATACAGACTGGAGAGAGATGCTGCCGTGGAAAGGTTGTCGGCCTCCGATGCCCGGATGAGGGAGTTTGAGGAGAACGAAGGAATGATGGATGACATGCTCCAGGACATGTATTTCCGGACTTGGAAGCAGGGTAACCTCTCTTGGATGGATGATTATCCCAGAGTCATGGCCAAGACATATCTTCGGGCTTTGGAGGAGGCTAAGGCTGATGCAGATAAAGAGGGTGGAACGGCCTTCAGTATGGATGTGGTCACTGCCCAATTCACCAAGGAGGAGAAAGTGGCGGTAAAGGAGGGTATGCGGCTGCTTGCTGCTGAAGAGGCGGGCGTGCCGGTAGAAGATGACGACCAGGATGGTCAAGAAGCTAGTACTGGTAAGTCTTCCTTTCTAGTCTTTCTGTTAACTTGGTTACTCATCACTAATGAATCCTTTTTATGACCGGACAGGCGGGCAAAGGAACAAGGACAAGACTTCGACGCAACCAGCTCCATGACCGAACCTGAAAAATTCTTTTTGTAGGCTTGGCATTGTTGTATCTGTTAGTCTTAAGACAGTAGAGTAACTTCTAAGTTGTAATTCTTGCTACTTGTAATAACATTATTCTTGACGTGTAATTTTTTAGCTCAAGTTGATTTTGTCATTTCTTTGAATATTTGTTGCTATTTCGACATATCGTATGAGAAATGTAGCTATGTGTATTCTCGTAATTAAATTGTGTTTGATGTTAGATTCTGGTTTTCAATCATAATCTCATGACTTGCAATGTTAGCGTGTGGTGTGAAAAAATCAAATTATAGTCATGCATTTGTACATAAAGGAAGAAAATACCGCCTTTCATGTTCTGTTTGTAAATGGAAGTTTCGAATATCTTGTATGACCAAGCATGGAGAGCAGTTGACTGCCCCGCCATCTGATTGTGAATCTCTGCATCCATTGGCGGGTATCTCTTACCCTGCATCCTGTACTTTATGGTTTGTTATAGAGGATAGGAGGAAAGTTTTTTTTTAAGTAAAACTGAAATATGTGGAATAGTAAAACTTCCAGTCACGGAAGGCCTTCGATGTGCTTAAGTTCGTGGCAAACGGGTTTTGTAGTCACTTTCCCTAGCTGTGGGTCTTGGAGACATTTGTCACCCATCTTACGCCTCCGCGGGGAGTTAATTCTTTTTTACCACAGCCGCACTTAAGACACACCGGAGCCGAGATCGCGCACAGTAACTACCCGGGCCATTATGGCCCGTACTCATGGGTATTATTCGACTTACTGTGGCCGGCTAGCGTGGGTGCCGATCGTCAACTGTGAACTGCCCCTGGCTGGCCACACCTTATGTTGGGGCTTATAATCGGTTCACAGTCGCCGGCGAGCCTAACGCCGTAATGAGCTGCCTCGGCTATAGTCGGCCTTCTCGGTGGCTTATAATCGGCTCATTACAGTTGGCTTTAAGGGCCGTCGCGAGCAATGAGTTAACCCGCAGCAGAGGGATGCTGGAGCAAAAGTGTCTCATTGGCGAGGGCATAGATTCGCATAGTACCTGTTGGGGCTTGTCCACGTGAAGTTGCATTGTGGAGTGCTTTGAATAGAAATGCTATATGCTCAGGATTTTGTTCAACAGAAAAGGATAAAGTTAACAAGCAGCCAAGATACAAAGGAACAAGTTAAAAAAGAGACAAGGCTTTTTTAAAGTGGTTCGGCACGAAAAAAATGCCTACGTCCACTGATTCTCTTCGTTAATTTGCTTCATATGGGCAATACAAGTTAAGAAAAGTATCGACGGAGGTGTTGGATGTTCCATGCCCTCTGGAACACCTCTCCGTCCACTGTTGACAAAATATAGGCTCCGTTGTGGAGATCTCTATGAATTACATATGGTCCATCCCAGATTGGGTCTAGTGCTCCGGGGCGAGGGAAGATTCGCTTAAGGACAAGATCCCCTTCTCGTAAGGCACGGTGCTTGACTTTGGAGTTGTATTGTGCTGCCACCTTTTGCTTGTGGGCTGCTGTTTTTAGGACTGCATCATTCCTTCTCTCCTCGACTAGATCCAAAGACATGTTGAGGAGCTCTTCGTTTTCTTCTGGGTTATAGTGGATCCTACGGTGGGAAGGCACAATGGTTTCAACTGGGAGCACAGCCTCCGATCCGTATGCCAAAGAGAAAGGAGTGTGCCCTGTTGATGTTCTGAAAGATGTGCGGTAGGCCCATAGTGCCGTAGGGAGTTCATCCACCCAAGCGCCCTTTGACTTTTCGAGCTTCTTTTTGATCAGAGTTTTCAGAATTTTGTTGACTGCTTCGACTTGTCCGTTTGCTTGGGGATATGCTACGGATGAGAAGCTTTTGTGAATTCCGTGTTCTTGGCACCAGTTGGCGAATTCCTCGCTGTCAAACTGAAGTCCGTTGTCTGATATGATTTTTAGTGGGACTCCGTACCTGCACAGAACATTTTTGATTAAGAAGTTGATAACTTTCGCTGAAGATACTTTATTTAGAGGTTCTGCTTCCACCCATTTGGTGAAATAGTCGACTGCTACTATAGCATATTTGGCGCCGCCTCGACCCATTGGCAGTTCACCGATTAAGTCAATTCCCCATACTGCAAAGGGCCAAGGGCTGGTCATCTGGGTAATCTCGGTTGTTGGTAGCCGAGGGACCTTAGCAAACTTTTGGCATCTGTCACACTTCTTGACGAAATCTAAGGCGTCCTTGCTTAAGGTGGGCCAGAAATATCCGTATCGGAGTATCTTTTTTGCTAACGTTTGCCCTCCGGTGTGATCTCCGCAGCTTCCTTGATGAATGTTGGATAAGATTTCCTTGGCTTCCCTTCCGGCGACACACCTTAATAATGGGTTAGAGAACCCGCGCCGATAGAGGATGTCTCCTTGCATGGTGTAGCGGGACGCTTTCCTCAAGATTTTCTTGACTTCGTTACGCCTGTCGGGTAGTGTGCCATTTTGTAGGTAGTCTCGGATGTGAGTCATCCAAGTTGCTTCTTCGGTTGCAGCTATCAGATTCACTTGCTCAAAACTTGGGATCATTTGCTTTGAGACAGTTACTGCTCCGAAGATGGCCTCGTCTCCCATACTTGCTTGCTTTGCCAATTCGTCGGCCTCTTGGTTCTCTTCCCGAGGGATGTGTTTGACTAAGTAGTGGTCTAATCGGCTGAGAAGTAACTTGGTCTTCTTTAGATATGCTATGAGTCGTTCTTCTCTAGCTCGGAATTCCCCTAGTATTTGATTAACAATAAGCTGAGAATCGCTGTGAAGACACAAAGAATTGGCTCCGATCTCGATAGCAATTTCTAATCCGGCTATTACTGCTTCGTATTCTGCATCGTTGTTGGTGGCAGTGAATTCCAACCTTATAGCATAGTGCAGTTTATTTCCCCTGGGAGTGATGATTACCACACCTGCCCCCGAGCCTTGTTCGTTAGATGCACCGTCCACAAAGAGATTCCACTTGATATCTTCTGTTATTTCCAGTTGCTCCTTATCCTCGTTGGTAGTGAATTCTGCAATGAAATCAGCCATGGCTTGTCCCTTGATGGCGGTGCGAGGGTGATAGGTGATATCATATTGACTCAGCTCAATACACCATTTAAGTAGTCGCCCGGAAGTGTCGGGACGATGGAGTACCTGCCTTAGTGGTTGATCGGTTAGAACCTTGATGGAATGGGATTGGAAGTAATGACGCAGCTTTCGTGAAGTGATTAGTAAGCAGTATGCTAACTTTTCAAGCTTAGGATATCTGACTTCTGCCCCAGTAAACCTTTTACTGACGAAGTAAACTGGTCGTTGCGTGCGGTTATCTTCCCTTACCAAGGCAGCGCTTAGAGCGTGAGATGACACAGCAAGGTATAGGTATAATTCTTCGCCTTTGCTTGGGGTCGAGAGTACCGGTGGTTTCTGGAGGTGTTCGATTAGGTTAAGGAAAGCGGTCAAGCATTCGTCCGTCCATTCGAACTTTCCTTTATCTTTCTTTAGAGCTTCGAAAAAGGGGACGCACTTGTCCGTTGCTTTGGAGATGAATCGGCCTAGGGCAGCCACTTTTCCATTTAGGCTTTGCATTTCCTTTCGGGTGGAAGGTATCTTGATGTCTCTTAATGCTCGGACTTGTTCAGGGTTTGCTTCTATCCCTCGGGCATGGACGATGAATCCTAAGAATTTTCCTGATGACACTCCGAAGGAGCACTTCAGTGGATTCAACTTCATTCCATACTGTCGAAGTACCTGGAACATTTCGCCCAGGTGGCTTACGTGATCTTTGGCTTCCCGTGATTTTACCAGCATGTCGTCTACGTATACTTCCATTGTTCGTCCTATTAGCCCTGCGAACATCTTGTTGACGAGGCGCTGGTAGGTGGCTCCTGCATTTTTAAGTCCGAAAGGCATCACTTTGTAGCAGTACAAACCCCGGTCGGTGATGAAACTAGTGCGATCTTGGTCGGGAGCATGCATAGGAATTTGGTTATATCCCGAGTATGCATCCATAAAAGACAGGAGTTCGTGCCCGGCTGTGCTGTCTACAAGTTGGCCGATTCTGGGAAGCGGAAAGCAATCCTTTGGGCAGGCGTCATTTAGGTTGGAGAAGTCAATGCAGGTCCGCCACTTCCCATTAGCCTTCTTTACTAGTACCGGGTTGGCGATCCATTCTGGGTAAATAGCTTCTCGTATGAAGTCATTGGCGAGTAGATTCTTTACTTCTTCATCGAGGGCTGCTGATCGCTCTGCCCCCATACTTCTCTTTTTTTGTTTTACGGGTGCCTTGGTAGGATCAATTTTTAATACGTGGCACGCTATGTTGGGGGAGATTCCGGTCATGTCAGCGTGTGACCAAGCGAATACATCCAAGTTGTGGCGGAGAAAATCAACGAGTTGTTCCTTCAATTCCGTTTTCAGCTGCGACCCAATTTTCAGTAGCCTACTTGAGTCGTGCTTGTCTACAGATATAAACTCCATAGCCTCTGCAGGCTCGGCGGTGGCCTCCTCCTCTTTGTCCCTAGGGTCTAATTCATTGAAAGGGTCGCTGGTGTATCGAAGAGGGGGGGCTTTCTTTAGTTGCTATGCTTCAAGGCTTTTTGTGCAGAGGGCAATCTCTACACCTTTCCCTTTATCTCTCCTGTGGTTGTTGCGAAGTTCGGTTACATAGCAGTCTCGTGCAATATCCTGGTCTCCTTCCACTTCCCCTACCCCATTGTCTGTTGGAAATTTCATTTTTAGGCACCACGGGGCTAGGACAATCTGGAAGTCAGATAGGGCTGGTCTTCCTAGGAAGGCGTTGTAGGCCGAATGGTTTTCTATCAGCACAAACGTCTGTTTCCTTACAACGGAGCGGGGATGGCTTCCAATTTCAACGAAGAGGTCCAGCTGCCCGATGGGCATTTTCGCATCTCCAGTGAAACCGTGTAGCGGTTTATCGCAGGGAGATACGTCCTTCATTGACAACCTCATTTTGTCGAATGCGTGTTTGAACAGGATATTTACAGAGCTTCCAGTGTCTACCAGGATTCGGTAAACTTCGGCGGGACCGAGTCGGGCAGAGATAACCATGGGATCCATGTGAGGGTACTGTCTTCCTTCTAGGTCGCGTTTACTGAATGTGATGTCATCACTTTCTTTCCGCTTTGGGTGGCGCTCTTCTATAACCGTATTGACGCAGTCTCTATTGTCTCTGAGCGACTTCCCATATCTTTCCATCTCTTTCCAGCTTCTGTCTGCGATGTGTGGACCTCCTGAGATGGTATGGACCACTATCTTCTCTTGACTAGAGCTGCTAGCGTTGCGGTCGCCTCTGCCGGTCCCTGGTGAGGGTAGCCTTGGGTTTTCATTGGCAGGAGCTGGAGTCCTGTCTTGACTTTTTACATAGCGCTCCAGTTTCTTTCTTCTGATGTGTTCCTCAATCAGATCCCGGAGATGATGGCATTCGTTGGTATCATGTCCGTGGGATTCGTGGAAGCGGCAGAATTTTCCAGATTTCTGTGCGCTATCTGATTCCTTCTTGTATGGTGGGCGTTTGTATCTAACTTCGCCTTGGGTGGCAAGGAAGATGTTTTCGACGGTCTCGTTCAAAGGGGTGTAAGAGTCGAATCTTGGTCCTGGCCGATATAGGCGTTTCTCTACTTTCTTGCCCCCAGCATTGTCTCTGGAATCATTTCTTCGAACGTCCCTTGCCACAGCAGGGGCGTTGCCATGGGTCGTCTTACTTTGTTGTCCTGACTGCCCCTCAATGGCGGCATCCTCAAGCCTCATGTATTTCCCGGCTTCATGGAAGAAATCGGGTAAAGTAGCTGGTTTTTCTTTTGTCAATCTCCTAGCAAATTTAGTGTCCGGATGCACCCCACTGCAGAGGGCCATTAGGATAAGCTTCTCATCGGCATCTTGAACTGCGGCTGCTGCGGCGTTGAATCTGGTTAGGTATTGCTGCAGCTTTTCTCCAGGTTTCTGTTTGACGCTGGATAAGGAATAAGCGTCCTTAGGTTGCTCCACATGAATGCGGAACTGACTGATGAATTTTTCTTTCAACATTTCCCACGAGCTGATGGATCCTTGGGGTAGATGACAGAACCAGGAGGTAGCAAGATCTGCTAAGAAGAGCGGGAAGCATTTGCACAGCACTCCCTCTGTTGCTCCACTCATGAGCATATGCTGCGTGTACCTCTGTAAGTGTACAACGGGATCGGAGGTTCCTTTGTAAGGTTCCATTGTTGGCATCTTCCATTCTCGGGGGGTGATAGCAATTTCGATATTGCGGGCGAAAGGGCTGGTTACCCTAGCGCCTATCCCTCGATCTCTTTGCTCCCGTTGGACACACTCTCTGAATAAGCGTGCCATCCTTTCATCAGAATTTGGAGCGGACAGAAATGAGTTTGGTTCCGTTCTGTGGGGTTGATTCCGACCAGACAACCTGTAGGGATGGTATCGTCTATCATTCCTCATATTTTCCAGTGGCTGCCTTTGATCTTCTGGGAGCATGCTTGGATCAGCTACAGTTGGCCCTTGCCTTGATCTTCCCCTGTTGGGTTCTGATCTAAGCACTTCCTCGGGTCCAACTTCGGGCTGAACTCTAGCTCGGCCCCGTTCACTGGTGTTTCTGTGGTTAGGCAGCATGACAGGCTCAGCTGCAGTTGACCTCCGCCCGGTACCTTCCCCGTTGGGTTCGGCACCAAACGTTTCCTCAGGCCTAACTTCGGGCTGAGCTCGGTCTCGGCTCCTACCACGGCTACTCCTGCCGTTAGCTTCTTCGAAGAAGGAAGATCTTTGCTGTCTCTGAGATCCTCCAGATTGGGACTCGCCCCATGATTCAGTGTTGCGGTTGGATTCTTCAGCGTCCCTCAAGCGTGACATGAGATGGTCCACCAAGGCTTCCTGCTGGGACGTGAAGCGGTTAGTCACTTCAACAACAACTCTGTCCAAATCTGCCCTAGTAATTGCTGCAGGCTGTTCTGTGGCAGGAGTGGTGGGGTTAGCCTGTCCTCCATTTGTTACCGTTGCTGGAGGAGGAGGATTTACTTGATTTGCGATAGCTGGATCAGGAAGGCTACTGGATGCGATGTTTTTTCCTTTGTTAACATCTTTTCTCTGTTTGGGAGGCATGTTTTCCAAGTGGCGGATGATGCTGTTAGGAAAACTTTCTAAGCGGATGAAGCTGGAGCTTCGAGCTTCAACCTCTCAATGAAAGCACCAAAAATGTTTGCACAAAAAATGGACAAACACCTCTAAGTTGTATGATTTAGTAGATCTTATGTTGTTCTTAGTGATTTGGGTGATTTATGCAAATATATGAAAAACAGGGGCTAAACTGTAAAAAGACACGCAGATTTATAGTGGTTCAGCCAGAATGTGCCTACGTCCACTTTATATGTTATTTCTCTTCTTTTGTTGTGATTACAAGTACAAAGCTTTGGTACAAGTAAAAGAAAGTTGTTTGAAAGTTCCTTCCGTGCTTGAGCTCTCAAAAACTTGTCCCCATTGTTGTATCCCTGCCCCTCTATTTATAGGGTGAAGCTGGGGGTAGGGGTCTTGGAGGTATATAGCAGCTGGCGGGCCTGGGCTGAGACAATCTGGCCTGGAACACCTTGGTTCGGCATCCCTTGATTCGGTGGTAGGTTGATTCGGTGAAGAGTTGGTCCGGTCGTGTAGTTCGGACCGGCGTGTAGGTTGATTCGGCATAGACTGATTCGGTGGGGAGTTGTTCCGGTCGTGTAGTTTGATTCGGCGAGGAGTTGGTCCGGTCGTGTAGTTTGGACCGGCGTGTAGGTTGATTCGGCATAGACTGATTCGGTGGGGAGTTGAACATGGTGGATGTTTGGTCCGGTAGGGTCAAAATATACCCAACACAAACACAAATGCAAATTTAAAGTAAAAGCAGTAAAGGAAAGAACACACCGGATTTTATACTGGTTCGGAGTTACCCTACATCCAGTCCCGCAACACAAGTACGGATTTCTTTTCAAAAACAATTCTTACAAATACAACCCTCGATTTCAAGGCTACGAGGTACACCCTCCAGAATCACAATCCTCTGGGTAGAGATACTTGATTTCCGGGGCAACAAATTCACCCAATTGATTTCCAGGGCTACAATCACACCTTCTCTCGCTCAATTGGTTACAAAAGTTCTATAATTCAGATTAGCACTTGGATCTTTTAGAGATAGTGGAGAGAATCAAAACCAAAAATTATCTAGTTAGATTTGATATTGATTTCGGTAGAGTAATGGTGTAATTTGTAAATAAGAAATTGGAGAAGAAGAAGAGAAGTTAAATCAGAGAAAAAAGTGATTAAAATTCGTTGAAAACACCCTTTAGTTATAGTAGATCAATAGCCATGTCCATTGGTGAAGGGATGTGGCGAATAGACACTTCTTTTTAAAAAACAATTTAATTGTCACCATGTCGACAAGGGTACATGTGACCATGTCGACATGCCCTTGTAATTTTTTGTGATTTGGTTTTCTTTGAAAATAATTTCTATATTATATTATACTTATATTTAAACTTTATAAATATACTTATATATAGTTATAGTACATAAATAACTATAGAGAACAATATTGAAATATATATAATAATTTTCTATACTTTTATATTTAAATCTTAAGTATAAATATATAAAAAAACTAAATATATTAATATCAAAATTATAGTTTAAAAACTTAGGATAATAATTAAAAATCAAAGATATTTAAAATTAAGGATATTTAAAACTAAGGATATTTTTGAGGCTAAAATATATTGAAATGATTTTGGTTTTTAAACAGGAATATTTAAAATCATTTTGAAAAACAAGCTATATATATTTTGAAAATCATTGTGAAATAAAAGTAAGTGGACACAAAAAGATATTCCACTAGATTTTTCGTAGGTTCCATCCTACTTAGGGTTCCATCCCTTTAACGAGCACGAAGTGGATTCCATTCCACGATTAAAATAGATTTTAAGATGTCTGTGCCTTTCTATGAGTTTGAACAATATTCCTAACTATAAAACTTATCTTGGAAACTTGAACTCTTGAAATTCTTGATACTTATGAGTCTTGAATCTTGATATCTTCAATCTTTGATCTTGAATCTTTATACTGTACAGTTCTTCATTCTTTAGTACCTGCAAACATATCTATATATATCTACACAATATATTAGTATTATATATTTTATAATCTAATTCTAAGTAAGGTTGTTGTCATCAAAACCAACTCCTCAGGGACTAACAGAGCTTATTCCAATTTTCAGATGGAGATGGTTGATTCTAAGTGTGTAATGTTGGTGGCATAGTTTGGGTTTGATCTCATGTTGGATGTGTGACTTGAGAGACAAACATGCTTCCTAGTTTCGGCCATCTCCCTTCACAGAGTTGATTAAAGCTATACCATTGATTTGACTCCAATACGACAATTTGATTTGGATTTAGAGGTATCAGATGGCCCTACTGCTTTGCATTTCTACACATCAAGTGTTCTTAAAACGAAGGAACATTCTATGTCGCTACAGACAAAGGGTTCGTGATCGATCATTGATCGATAATGGGTAAGTGTTGAAAAATGATTTAAAAGAACAATATGGATCGCTTTTACAATTCGAATGAGCTCTCTACACAGTAGGTCCATTCCTAGTGTTCGAGACATTAGACTCATTCCATATAGGCAAAACATTGCACCTGCCCCGGCCAAAATTCGGAATCCAATTTGTTAGCATACAACGACGTCCTTTGGATTTTGAGCATTAACCTCATGGGAATACCTTGTAGTAGTAATGCGTACCTAACCGTGATCAACAAGTTTTATTGTCTAGAATGATGTGCCAACCGATACGCCACAAGTTGGTTTATGGGATATCCACGCCATAAGAAGTTAAGTCATAAACTACCCCACTTTCTTCATCTATTCCAATGAGCCCAATTCAACCCGAGACTTCTGATTTTTACGGCACGATAGTTCCAATATGACATGTACTTGACCAGTTACCTCCTAGGTTGAGAATTCTAACTGACCCTTTAGAGCAAGCGCCTACAATCCTAACAGCTAAAATGCTTGGAAATATATGCGTACAACACCGCATCCTCGAGGGTGACGTTCGTCTACCAACTCAAACCGAATTTGCAAATAATCCTCCTGAAGGCTTTACTGCTTATCACCGATATATGTGGTTGAGTGGTACAGTGCCACCATTGAATCGGTTCTTATCCATGGTGTTTCAAGATTAAGGATTGGTGCAATATCAAATTTATCTCAATGGTCACACATTCTTAAGTTCCCTATACATCTTATTCAGGTCCAAGCTTGGACAACCCCAAAGGCTAAATGAATTCGTTTGTCTCCTACACTTCAGGAGCTGACAGGACTGCCTATACTTTATAATTATTGAATGTGGAGAGGATGTAAGTTGGCAAAGGCTCTTCACTACAAATGTCCAAAGGGCTTCAGCAGCTTCCGGTTATCTGGAAGTAACTCCTTACTCCTTAGCTCTTGCCATTCCAACTGATTTTCTAGTTTCATAGCTTATCATATGTCTTATTGCCATCAACCCAAAGAGAGAAAATAATAATAATCTCAAAGCAATGCTTAAAACTCCTAAGGCTATAAGATATTTTGAGCGCACAGTGGAGTTCCTTTCGAAAAATGAGAACCTTCGATGATTCAACTTAATTCATCCAGAAAGATTTGCAATATATGAGGAGCCGTCAACATGGAGTGGCCCTAGGAGACATACTCGTTCCTCATCTTTTGCTCGTGACCCTATCGAAGAGGCTCAAGAAGAAGTGGTGGGTACGTTAGAGGAAGCATAGCTCAAGAGATACCTAGAGCTGATATAGACTTAGCCTCCGAAGAGGACATTAATGGGGGTAGGGATGAGGAACACGAGATGTCCCTGTATCCCGAGGAAGAAGACGAAACGTTTTAGAAGAGAGATGTGAAATAGATTATGGTTGAGGAAGGAGAGGAAGAGGGTTTGGATGATGATGATTACGACTTTCACACCTCTAAAGAGAGAGATGAATCTTTCAGTGAGTCATTGGAGACGAGCCCTGATCTCCCAGAGCTGCCTTTTCCAGACTTATTAACCACTGAGGCATTAAGCAATTTCTCCTCCTTAAGAACAACCTATTATCAAGACTCCATAGCCTATCGAAGGTCGAGCTACAGGGACCCCTACTGATGATATGTCTACTTTCAATTTCATGAGATATGTCGCCAACTATATAGATGAACATAAGGATATCTCCATTAAAAAAATGATAGCTGAGATCGGCTCAAATTTTGCATTCCCTCAAGCATATTTGTGAGCAGTGGTGAAAAGACACCGACTCATAATCCTTACATTACGATTGGTAAAGTATATAGGGGGTCTTAGCATTACACCCTTCACTTTAGGATGAAAAACACACATCTGTGCATTACATTATGTTCCTAAGTTTGAATATTAACATTATTCTTGTATTCGTTTCTGGTACCAAGGGACATGGGTTATATCATCGGGTATGTCAAGACACCAGCTCCCACAAAAGTAAAACTTCTGATCTGGTTTACCGCCCTCCTCGTGGAATGGATTAATAGATAGGGAAAATAAAGGAGGATAAGGCTCGCTACCTTGAGAAATAGCGCGAGATAGGGGAGAGAAGAGAAAAAAGATGATGAGAGCAGTGCCCTTGGTGACACACACAAGCTCTAGAGAGACTTCATGATCGTTGTGGCCTTTCATGATCGATTACTCCTTCCCGCACTGATGCTTAGACTGTTGATACCAAGAATTCCATCTTCTCAAGCAACAACCATTGCAATGGCCCCTACTTCTTCCAAATGAATCAAGAAGTTCATGCTTCTGCCGGTTCCTCCCATGTTTCAAGCTATCTTTCCAAATCTATTCTTAAAGGGACTCAAGTTTGATAAGAAAATAAAGCCCCTTAACATGGCCACTTCTCTCAGCAATCTAGAAATGGTCCATGACGACAAGGAAGCTGGGTGTCATATGCAGTATTTAGTGATCGCCTTTTCATGTAAATCGCATCAACTATCAGGAAATCCTCTCGTTTGCAGCCGAAAAGGAAGACCATGCTAAAGTGATCAACGATCGTGATGATGAGATAGTTCAGTTGAGGACTGAGAGGGACACAACCCTAAAAGGAGTAGCTACCAATGGTAAGTTGTTGATTGCAACAAACCGGGCTCACAATAGGGCCGTTATCGTGAGAAAGGATCAACTTAAAGATGCTAATATTGAATTTAGGGAAATAGAAAGAGCAGCTTACCAAAGAAAACAACACCATTAAATCTCAAAACCTAATTATTGCTAGTCATGCTGCAGTCATCGCTGAGCAGCTCATAGAGCTCACTCGTCTTCATGAGGAGAATGCGCGGTTGGTGAAAGCGAAAGAAGTGGCTGCATCCGATAAACTGGTGGAGGAGATTAATCGTTTATGCATCAAGTCTAAGCTTATGGAAATTCGATCGAAATATGATGATGCGATAAGCCAAATGGACGCTAGTGTGCTTCATCTTTATACTAGCTGCATGATGAATAAGGGAAGCTTGAAATGGCTTGGTAATAAGTATCCCCATAATCTTTCCATGGTATCGGAGGAAGTATTGATCGGGTTCGAGTAGGCCAAGGATATGCGCTCTGAAGAGGAACTGAAGGCTGCTGACCTCAGGTTTGAGGACATAAACTTATTGGCCACCGATTGAGAGATCCTTAGGGAAGAAAGGGAGAAGGAAACTTCAGATGTTGCTGCCAATGCTTTAGCTGTCTCAAGCTCCTTAGGTGAGCACCAAACACTTATTCATACTTCTCAAGAGCAGACGACGACCATCCCCATATCCCTAGCTATTATTTATGAAGCTGCTCATGCCCATGCAACTTTCATGGTCTTAGGTGACCATGCCCTTTTCTAGCTATAGTACACCTTTGGAGAAGGGAATTGGTGGTGAAGCCTTCGAGATTGAAGTTCATGACCATATTTCTGGCTCAGATATTTCTCTCATCTCTTTGGTGCTCCAGACGCTTCAATTTACTCCGGAATCCTTTTCTAAATTATGCACCTCTCTTTTCCAAATGTAGGTAAGCCAACTTTCCAGCCTCCTCCTCATGTTGTTTAGGGTTCAGGACCTGCTGCTATTTCATTGCTTCCACCGTCATCTTTGCAGCGACTTCTAGCATATTTCCTATCTCCAACTCCACGCCTGGGCTCGATTCTAAACAGATAGAGGCGTTACAAAACTTAGAGGATGTTTTAGCATCTGTGGATAAAGAGGTGGTGATTACCAACGGGTTAAGGCCGATAGACAAGACGACCAGAGCAGAGAGACTAGGGGAAGAAAATAAGGGGCTATAGATAAAGAAGGAAAATTAGTAGCGAAAGCGCAGGACTCCCACTACCATCATGTTGATGGTATCGAACGAGTGGAGTTCAGCTACTGAAGGGTCAGAGGGGTCCGGCTACCCTACCGAAGGAGAGGCTAACAAGGATAGCAGAAAGAAGTTCCTGATTCACCTAGGTATGGGTTATAAAAATGGAAGGAAAGGCGGTAAGAAGTTGGGATAAACTAAAGGCTTTTACTCTTATTCCTCTTGTATACTCATATTTATTTTAAGGCATCACCGTTAAATCCACTTGTCTAAGACAATTATAATTTCTGCTATTACCTACACATGGACTTTATTTTCTGCTTATCTACTGAATTTTATTGTACATCTCTAACCTTTGCCTACCTCTCTTTGGATTTCCAAAATCCCAATCCTAAATGTACAAAATCGTTTCTTAAATCCCTACCATGTGTGGACATTCTACATGCCCAATAAACGCACTTCAAAAGTGATACTTCAAGAACTCTGCTCTCAACTAACGAACATGAAGCGTATAAAGAACCTCCTTTAGATGAATAACATGCTCTTCCATACTTCTTGGAAAACACCAAAATTTCGACCACGAATACCACCACGAGCTTTTTTTAGAACATCTCTAAAAACATGGTTCATCAAATCTATAGAATACGCTGGGACATTGGTTATCCCAAAAGTCATGACTAACCACTCAAAGAATCCGTCTGGTGTCCTAAATACGATCTTATCAATGTTATCATCAATGACCCTAAGTTGATGAAATCCAGTGGCTAAATCAAGCTAGGGGAATACTAAAGAGCCAACTAACTGGTTGAAATGATCATCTATCCTAGAGAGTGGATAATGGTTCTTCTTTGTGAGCTTATTCAATTCTCTATAGTCAATTCAAAGTCGAAGAGAATCACCTGCTTTGGTAGCGAAGACGATTGGCGCTCCCTATTCCGATATGTTTCTTCTTATGAAACCTTTCTCTAAAGCTCACGGATTCGCTCCCTTAATCCCTTCCTTTCCCTAGGTGCCATATGCCATATGGGTAGTGCTACTAGCAAGCCAAATAAATCCTAAAGTCAATCTCTCTCTTAGGGGGGTAGTCCCCTAACCTCCTCAAAGATGTCTAGAAAAATATCTGATGACAGGAACCGAATCTAACTCTGATGATGATGAATCGAGGGAATGAAGGAAGCTCAACATAAATGACCCTTGCGGGTCGCAAGAAATCTCGAGAGTCCTACTGATGTGTATCCTAATCTAACCACTCTCCTCTTGCAGTCTAATATAGCTCGATATGTGGATAGCCAATCCATTCCCAAAATCATCCTATACCTCGTAAATCCCAAAACATAGGCGTCATAGTCAAATTCTACGCCTAGGATATAAATTTTCAAACCCCTACAAACCATAGACAAGAGTGCTGATCCTCCCATGGTGTTTGAAACAACAATGGGGTCTACTACTAAAGAGATGTCTAAGTGCAAACAATCTACCAAAGAACTAGAGATGAAAGAGTGTGATGCTCTAGGATCGAAAAGAGTCTGAATGGGAAAATCAGAAATTAAAACCACATTTTCCTACCTCGATCTGGTCCACTTCTGGAAGGCGTTGCATCCAAAGACTGAATCTACGTTGCAGGTGCACTCGCTCCCCGCCCCTTCTTTTGAGGACAAAACTTACTAAAGTGACTGAGCAGTCCACAATTGAAACACCTTCCCTCCATTCTTTCCTTCTTACAGTCTTTTGTGTAATGACCATTCATCCTACAGCGCTTACATTTCCCATTTTTCTTGATTCACTGCTTAGGTCCCCTTTCTTTCCTCTCATCCTTCTTGTCATTTCACCACTGTTTCTTAGAGCTTATAGGAACCTCCTTAAGTTCTCCCTTCAGTTTCCAATAAGTAGGTTGAATTCGTTGTCGGTCCTCCAAGCCTAACCACCTAAATTTTTGCTCCATATCATCCAACCTTCCTTGTGTCTCCTTGAAATCCTTCATGCTAGAACACGTTCCGCCCCCTAAGCTAGTGAAGTCCTTACATAGCTTAGAAAAATGGCCGGTGTAGGCGAATTAAAGGGATTTCTACCTACCGGTGTAGTAGCTCTATGGAACCAGTCAGCCATGCTATGTAAATAAAAGGGAACTTAGGCTTGAAAGAATCGAAAGAAGATTGAACTAGACTTTGATGGGATTTTTATAAAAACTCTTTTATACTTAAAAACTATTTCTAAGAGTTCTTTTCTGAAAAATACTTTTAAAACAAGTTATTTTGGAAAATACTTTACTTTTAAAATAAAATGTTAGGAATCATGTAACTTTAGGCCCTGATACCAAGTGAAACACCCCCACACCCCTTAATATATCCAAAAGGACACATTAAAAGGCACGGTGTGTTGTAGGTATAACTAAAGCTAACACAAACTTAGATTCATAAGAAAAAATAGATAAAAACAGCGGAAACTTAAAATAATAACTTAATTAAAACAAAACTTCATAATTGCTTCATAGATAAGTCAAATACCAAATACCACATACATGATTAAAAATCCAATATGTCTCATGAAACAAAAACTCATAGTCTCAAAAATCAGAGTACATAATATCCCTCATAATAAGCCAGTACATAAAAAGAACCAAAGCTAAAAGAAAAGAAACACATGATAGCAAACTCCTCTAAGAAATCTCCAAGCAACTGAAGTCTATTGTCCTCTTTCTTTATTGCTGAAGGGGGGGGGGAGGGGGAAATAAAGGAGTGGGTCATAATAAAAATCTGGTGATTGATAGTAATTACTAGAGTCTTTAAGAAAGATAAAAGTAATAGACTCTACAATAGTTCTAGCATAAACAAGTATAACAAAGGAAATTGGAATGAAATAAACTGGAAATAAGTACGATTAAATATTGCTCAATTTAAAAGATAGGTTAACTTTGATTGCTTGCACTTGTCCTTGATTTCTGCTTTGATTAGGCAGAATTCCTAATCCTGTAAATAGAATGTAACCCTAATCCAACCCTTTTTGATCGGCCTACTACTCCGTAGACCTTGCTATGGACCAGACGCTATATAACTCCTTACACAGCAGCCAACGGTATTTACAAAAGATGAACAGAGCAACCATTGTGGATCCGGACGACATATATAGCTCTCTATATAGAAGGCAATGGTGTCTACGAAAGACACTCATATTAAGAGCTTGGAACTCATAGCAATTATTAAGCACCGGAATGGAAGTCGCACGCGTAACTGCCACCATGTCCATGCTACCTTTTGCTCCACCTATTGGGTCTTCTTATTACTTCGAACTCCAGCATAAGCGTGCCCCTCATCTCACTTCAGGATAATGTGAAATCACCATGTGTCCATAGAAAATAGGGGAAATGCTTTTGGTACTGGACCGTCATCTAAACAATATCTAGTTGCGCCCTTTATCAAAATCCCCCATGATTTGGTCTTCTATTTGACCAATTACTATCATTCTTAGCATAAGCATGCCCTCATCTCACATTAGGCTAATGTGGGACCACCGTTTTGTCTAATAGGGAATGCTATTGGTACAGGTCCTACTTTAATCTTTGCTTATTAACTTATCCTAAGTCTTAAAATAAGCCTCATTCAGTTCTTATTATAACCTACGTTATAATCGTGCTTATTACTTAACCCAAGGTCTAAGTGTGAAAATAAGCTTCCTTCATCTTATACTCTTTTTAGTTATAATTCTAAGTTATAACTAAGCCAATTTATTAGTCCAATTCTAATCATAATTATGCATAATTTCAGTCCAATTCCATTTATATTACATTCCAATTCCATTATTTATTACAGTCTTCATAATTTACATCTTATTTTTCTTCATTCAATAGTCTTACTTATATAATCCATATTCGCATTTAATTTATTCTAATCCATACGCGAAGAAAAGGAGGAAGAAGAGAATAGATGCTAGCATAAAATCCAAAACGTTGAAAAAGATTTAAATAAGAAATAAATAATAGTAAATAAACTTAAATATTGTAAATAAACTGTAAATAAATAAAAAGCTATGCTTAACAGTAATAAATTATAATTAACTGAAAAAGAATAACTAAAAGGGAATAGACTAAAAAATAGATCTAAACTAATAAAAAGGCTATTGCAAAATCGTAGTAAATCTACAACTATTGGAAACCCTATTATTTTAAATTACTTAAAGGAATCTTAAAATAATTGCAATCACTCCCTCTGGTCCCAGCTCTTCCCTTTAGGACTTTACAGGTCCACTTGGGGTTGTTAAAATATTTTTATTAAAAAGATTCTCTCCTTGGAAATTTTTTCCTTTTAGGGTCCTTCTTGAAAAGGTGAACCCAAGCGGAGAAAATCTAGAATGATAAAAAGTGTTAGGCCTAGGGTCTTATTTATAGGGGTAGAAGTGGATCTCAAACAGTTGGATATGGGGATTGAATAGGATGCAACCACGTCATAGGGTGAATAGGGGCCCTCGGATGCACGAATGAAAGAACTAGATCAGTCTAAACAAAGAAAAATATGTGTTCAACCGTTGCTTAATCGTTCGAACGAAAGAATGTTTGTTCACTTGCCAAAAGCCAAGGTGTAACGGCCCGGTATTTTGGACCATTCAAATCGACAATAAATCCACACATGTCAGACTTGAATAATTCAAAATATCAGATTGTTAATTTAAATTTGGCAAAACTCAGCATATGCAGTAAATAAATCAATCACAGTATCACAGACATAGAGTAATACAATAATACGCACCGGAATAGATAAAATAGTAGTTCATGAAGCTACTATATAAACATCAGAGTTAGAAATAAAATACAACAGAATATCGCAAATACAGTGAAGTCTCCAATCCTAACAGATGACTTCTGTGAACGAATCAGCTGGAAAGCTAGAAGTTGAGGCGATAGCTGGATCTCCAAGGGAAGCTCCAAACTCCAAAGGTGAGTCTCAAATGCTGTATCACTCGGTCTGACCCGAGCGTAAAGCAAAACACAAAACACTCGAGTCAGGATTAACATTCTTATATCAATAAATCCAACTCAAGTGAAATATCAACTGAAATACAAGTAACTTAAAGGATGTTTGGGATAACCATCCTCTAAGGATCTTCAGAACTATCTACAAGGTGGAAATATACATTATAACACCGTGGTCATTTCAATTTAAATTTATACTTCAAAACCCAAATATCATTTCATTTCAAATATATCTATTTTACAAGTAGTATATATAGAGGTTAAATAATTTATTTTTGAGAAAGACGGTTGTGTAGTGATAAACTACACAGCCGGTTAATAATAATAGTAGAATAATATGAAATAAGGTCCGGTTGACAAGCCCAACCGGTGGCCAAAAAAATAGGCTAAGCAAGCTAACATAGAAATGTACACAAGAGTTAATGGACTACAGGATGGGACACAATCACCGACATCGATGATTCAGCAGACAAAATGGGGGCAGACAGAATCGCGCCGGAGCTGCTACCGCGGGGTGGCGCTGGGAGGTTAAATAATTTATAAAGCAAAGTATTTATAATTTTCTCAAGTCTCGCAAATCGATTCAAATCAACTTCAAATTCCAAATTCAAATTTATTCAAGCTCCATTCATCAATTCAATTCAGTTCTAAATATACCATTTAATTTTTCAATATATTTCAAAGCTTTAATATTCAACATTTCAAAGTTAAATTTAACAGTTTCATATAGCTCTTGATTTAACTTCATTATTATTTAATCAGAGAATATTCACTTAATAAATTCAATACCATTTAACTAGCCTTAAATTACCTTTTTACTAAATATTTCCTTAAACTTTATTTAAACAAGAAATATTCATTAGATTACTTATGAATCAAACTCAGGTTATAAATCATATCTTACATCTCAATTTCAATAAGTTTCAAATCGGTTTAATTAAATAAAATTCTTTATTGAATAAAATTTCAACTAAATTCAAATTATCTTTCTAACCTTAACTTATTCAAATTATTACCAAAATCTATTTTGAAATATATTTTAAATACTAAACATATTATATGTATTTAAATCAATCATTCCCATTTATATATAATAATTTAAGGCTCAACATTTATTAAAACCATATATTTCTTTCCAAAACCAAAAAATTCGTTTTTAAAATATTTATATATATGGACCAACGGTGTCTGTATATATATTTATCATATGGTTAAGTGATACGGATATTTATCATTTCAATCCGAAATTTAAATATATACGGGTAGATATCATTACGACCCGTAATCCCAATTTCAATTCAAATGAAAATCGCTTGGGTTTGTCATTTCAACCCATAACGAAATTCTCTTATTCTAAAGTCCATTCGGGTATGTATCATTTCAACCCATAGTGAATTCTATACTAACAGGGAACTTGCAGAGTGATAACAGATAATATAAAATATAACAACAGGCATATATCATCAATATAAATAACAGATACTGGTGTCAGATGTCATAGGTGAACATATACAGATAATAGTAATAACAGGCATATAAATACTAGATACTGGTGTCAGATGTCACAGGTGAACATATACAGATAATAGCATATATAACAATTTAAATAACTACAGCATCATATTTCAATTGTCGTTTCAATTGAAATCAAATTTAATAAATACAAGAATGTTAATCGTGAGTGATTGCTCACCTTTCGAGGCTAGAGATATTTGATGATGAAATGAATTACGAACCCAAGCACGAATTCCAAAGTAAAGCAAGATTGGCACGAATTTCGAAGAAAAGCCTGATGGGTAGAAATTCAATAGACAAGCTGAGAAATCGAAATAAATCGAATCAGTTTGGTATAAATTGAAACAGATTTATTTTATCTACCTATCTTCCAAAAATCAATTTTTTTGAAATATACACTTAAATATATATATATATATCATTTCTAACTTTAAGAAAATAATACATGCAGACAAATACATGTACACTATAACTGAACATATGCAACTCTACATATCCAAGCAATTATGCAGACCAGACTTAATATAATGCATACTAACTAAAACAGATCAGATATGAGATGAATTAACATCTATAATATACTTTATAAGATCTAACAGGTATACAGTCAAATGTATATACAAAAAAAATAACTTACTACCTAAACATATAGACTTACGTTATTAATTCATAAATAGTTTCAATATTTTGATAAGTATATAATTACAGTAGACGTTTTCATTTAAACACTAAACTTACAACCTATATAAAAATCAAAATACCAACTGTATAATATACATAAACTTATATACATGAATAAATATCTTCACTGCTAGCTAGACTTCTATATATAACCAACATATATATTACTTAAACTACAGCCGAACCATTCTATAATTTATATACGTACAGCAAAAGGCTTAGTCAACAACTAGTTTTATATAACATATATAAATACAAATCTTTAACCCACATATACGTTGGTTGCAGGCTTCACATAAACTCACGCAACCAATATAACTTTTTAATTAAATCAATGTACATAGCCCAAATTACTATTTAACGTAATATATACATGCTTAAACAAAAGGGTATTGCAGATATAAAATAACATCTTTTAATACAACCCCATACCCATACACATGACCTACTGTAACCACTTTATTTTAAAACTTTATATACTTTACAATATATACCATATAACTTTATAAACTATATATATATATACCAATATCAAACTAGACTGTTATATGTAAATAACTCTGGAAAACTGACATGCAAGCTACACATATTTACTATATTTTCTTGGTAAACCAACTATATCAGCATAGATTTAACAACAGATTTATGTATTTTACTTATAACTATTTATATATGCCACATACATAGGCAATATCCACACGTATAAATGTTCACCCAAAATGTATATATGAACCTACTGTAAAATTGTAAGCATAGAGACAGTGTTCGTTGAGATCTATATATGTAAAGCATGTATATAAACTAATATGCATACTCATCTCTATACTTATCCCTACACATTACATATATAGCAAAATCTTATATACAGAGATATGGATTGATATAAATATAGGTGCAGACCTTAGAAGAGGAGAGGAGAGGCGCACTGAGGTCGAGGAGGTGGAGTGTTGTTTGGCCGAGGCGATGAAGGAGGAAGTTTGGTGGCGGTGGCAGGAAAATGGAGGTGGAGGGATGAACGGAGATGGGATGGAGAGGGGCAAACGGTGGTGCAGGTGGAGGAGGCTTGCGGTGGGCAGATCCGGGAAGTAGGCGGCGGCGTGTTTGAGAGTGGATCCGGAGACTACAACGGATTGACGAGGCTAAGGGGTTAGGTGGGGAGGAAGTGATGGCTGGAGGCTCGGTCAGGCGGTTGCCTGTGTGTGCCGTGAGGAGGAAGGTGGGGTCAATCGGGTGTGACGAGGCAACGTGGTTGCTTAGGTGGTTGCAAGGCTGTTATTTTGTGGGTTGAGGTGGAAGATGTAGGGAAGGCAAACGAAAATTGAAGTCTGAGATAGAAGGATGGGTTCGATTCAAAAGGGGAGCAAGCAGCACTTCACAGAATATATACAAATAGTGATAATAAGAAAGGAGATGAACAGTTATACATTTATTTATATAAAGAAACGTATATCATTTGATTTCTCTCTGACACGTCAAAAGTAATAATAGCAACGCATGCTAAGATTCAGGTGAATAATTCAAAGCAATTTATTGGTGATGTGGTCAGCGGTTCAAATTTTGAAAAGGAAGAAAATTCCAAAAGTCACAATTTCGGTATCGATACGATGTACGATTTCATCGTTTCATCGCGTACCGGGCCTCAGAACACACAAATAAATATACTGTAGAGATCAGCACGACGAGACGATCAAAACGGTATACAGATATTGGTGGTACGATCATCCAATCAAAAGTCGATAAGCGGTACCGGAAATGCTGCTATTCTGTCAGAATTTAAATAACGGAGCAATAAAAGTCCAAATTTGACGAAACGAAGACTGATGTTTCACTCAGAAGATGATTTAGAAATTTACTGTATAAAAATATTCAAGTTTGGAAAACATTTTATTTTCATCAAAAATTAACTAACTTAATTTGAAATAGAATTTCACAAGAAAATAAACTTTAATATTATCAGATGAAAATTTACCATTTGCTATATTAAAATAGACGTATTCTAAATAATAAATTTTTATTTTCAAATTTTATTGTTTAAAATTTCACAAATTTCCAGTTAAATATACTTTTAAAACCATTAAATTTTGCGGGTCGTTACACAAGGCAGGTCGACCAGGCGGTCGACCGCCCCCTTGCGCAGGTCGACCGGCTGGTCGACTTGTATTATATATGTATATATTTTCGTTTCTTCTTTTCTGCTTATTTTGTTTAATTTATATCTCGTTCATTTTTGCTTGGATTCTGTAGTTCTATATATAGAAATTGACCAGAAAATTTCCGTGGAGACAATGGTGGAACTCTCATGGTTCGATTCTGATAATTTCTCAAAGTTATTTTATTATTTAACTAATTAACGAATTAATTATTATGGGTTAAATTTCGGGTTGTTACAACTGCGGTGTGTTTTTGAGGAGCTTCTTTCGTTCATTCCAATTTTCGAGGAGTATTCCTTTGAGATTATGATTAACTTCTTTTAGAACTTTTATTGAGCGAATATATTTCTATGGAAAAATAGAACATCTTCAAATCGAAGATTTTTTAGTAGTATGTCATAACTATTTTCATAGAACTCTGTGGTTCTTCAAAGATCCTTTCATGCATTATGTTCGATATCAAGGAAAAGCAATTCTTGCTTCAAAGGGGACTCATTTTCTGATGAAGAAATGGAAATATCATTTTGTCAATTTTTGGCAATATTATTTTAACTTTTGGTCTCAACCAGATAGGATCTATATAAATAAATTATCAAACTATTCCTTCCATTTTTTGGGTTATTTTGCAAGTTTACTAAAAAATTCTTTGGCTATAAGGAATAAAATGTTAAAGAATTCGTATTTAATAGATACCATTACTAAGGAATTTGATACCATAATCCCAGTTATTCTTCTTATTGGATCCTTATCTAAAGCTAAAATAAGATATTGATCGATCACGGTTGAGAAATCCAAACTTGCATCGATCAGAACTCGAGATCTACAAGTCAAAATGCCACCAAATTTTCACAAGAGCTTAAGTATGACCTAAGGATGTTCATGCCAAATTTCAGCTCGATTGGAGCAAGTCTTGATCGATATGAAATTCGTTCGTATCGATCGCGGATGGAAAAAACTCCAACTTGCATCGATCATATCTCTTGATCTACAAGTCCAAATGCTATGAAATTTTCACAACAGCTTACATATGACATAAATAATGTTCCTACCAAATTTCAACTCGATCGGAGCAAGTCTTGATCGATATGAAATTCGTTTGTATCGATCGCGGATGGAAAAAACTCCAACTTGCATCGATCATATCTCCTGATCTACAAGTCCAAATGCTATGAAATTTTCACATTCATTTTTTTTTCTGTGAATTGTTAATGAACTACTTCATTTGTCAACTTTATCTAATCATATATTTCTCTAAAGCACGAGTTCTATAACAAGGTATCGAACCTATGGATCTATTCCCAGTCTTTTGTAAAAATGTAGTCCTTAGATCTAGAAAAAAGAATATACAAATAGAATTAAGGATCCCGTTTCGAATGAAATATATATATTTATAATAGAATAAGTAAATTCTGATGATAAGAGAGGTTGTTTATAAATATGGAATTGGAAAAGAAACTTTTTTTCCTATGTACTCACTATTCACTCGGTTTCTGGCCAATAATAGGATTATATAGGAAAGATGGCCGAGTGGTTGAAGGCGTAGCACTAGACTGCTATGTAGGCTTATTGTTTACCGAAGGTTCGAATCCCTCTCTTTCTGTTTCTGTTAATTCACCATCGTTACCAACTACAATATATCAAATCAAATAAAAATGAATATCATTATATTATTCCAACAACTTTATTTGATATAAAATTATGATTCCTAATTACTGTGTTATGGATACATAAAAGAAAAATCTTGTTGATTGGCGTCATCCAAAATTCTTTCTCTTTCGTGGTCTTCAAAACCAAATCTACATACATCTAGACTATGCTTGGGCGGTTAACACTTCAACTAGAACCAATCATGTTGATTGTGCCTCTTCGAAACTAGCCAGTTTATCTTAGTAATCGACCTTCATGTTTTGTTCCCTAGGAACATGGGTTATTATGTAGTGTTCAATGTCGTTAAGAGGTTCCCATGCTTTTGACAAGTAGGGAGCAAGATTTTCCACTTTAGCTTGATATTCCCACTTTACTTGACAAACGACTAGTTGAGGGTCGCTGTAGATATGCACATCTTTTATTCGCAGTTCCTTCACAGTCATCAATTGCACTATCAATGTGTAACACCCCATATTTTTAATAACATTATTTAGGGCATTTAATTAGCTAACTTAAGTAAAATAATGTGATGATTAGGGGATTGAGATTTGTAATTAACAAGGGGTCGCCATGCATTGAAAATAAATGAACTAAAATAAAATGGTTAAGTATAATAGGTGAGGGCAAAATAGGAAAATGAGCATTCTAATACCCTAAACCCTTAGCCGTGCGTCCTCACGTTCAAATCATTTGCAAAAAATTAAAAAAGAGGTCGGCCACCATTAGAAGCAACTAGAGGAAGATAAAAGAATCAATAGGAAAAGCTTAAGTAACTTAGTCAAGGTCAAATCTCAAATCCTAATTCTCAAAAGCTAGGGTGAATAATGACTAAATCTCATTTTTCTAATCGTTTTCGGTCTTAAGGTGAATCTGAAGTATTTTGCATGATTATGCCATTGTTTTGAATGATTAATTGTTTATATATGCTTGTTGATGATTTATACTTAATCATATAGGTTTATGATATGATTTAATGTGAAAAACCCTATTTAATGGCATCTAAATGCCTTGTGCTTTTGGATACAGATTAGAAATGATATCTTAGAGACGGATTCCAATTTTCATAATTTTTTGAATTAATGTGGATTTTATATTCATTTTCTAGTGTAGAAATTGATTATTTGGGTTTCAAATTATTTATGACTAAATAATTTATATTTTGGGTCTGGAACTAATATATGTTAGAAAACATATTAAAACTGAATTTCTAGAATTTTTGTAGAATTTTCCTAAGTGTTTTGATAGGTATATAAAATTATTTAAGGTATGGAACTTAAATGTTTTATATATTTATAAAAAGAGAAGGGGTATTTTATAAATAAATTAAATGGTTTATCTATGAAATATTGGCAGCACTTTTAGAAAATAAAATTAGTGACCCATAATATTTTTACAAACAAGGCAGGTTAGTTGAAAAGAAATACTTTTTAAAGTAAAAATCAGTTTTTACATGCTTTTAGCATGTTTCGCTACTTTCGCCACAAGGGTTCAGACAAAGTACTGCTGCCTCCATGCCATCGAAACCAATGCACATAGTATTAATAACTTGGTACAGAGTGAATTGGATTAAGGTGGAAGGCTCTAGGTCGAGACCAAAGGTTTCGAAGGGGTTGAAGCGTGTCTTTGCTTTTAAATGAAAATGCGCCTGCTTTGTGATGTGCACGTAAATGTTCATATTTTTACTTCCATATTTAATCAAATTTAATTCAATAGATGAGCATATAGGGTGTTTTAACATGTTTAAAAAAAAGTCAAATTCTTTTCAAATCATCATTTATTCATCTTCATACAGGCGCAAAATGGTCATTTTTGTGCATATATTCATTTGAGAAAATTTACTTGGACATTTTTATTTTATTTTGTAGGAATTTGAATGGAAATATGATGAAGACTTTATGGAAAATATGCATGCACAAGAGAATACAAGCAAGTGAAGATGGAAATAATTCATTTCGTGCAACATGGAGGACCACTTCATCTACGTATGATTATGGTAATGAAGTGAATGTTAAGATCAAAATTTGGTTATCTATATTTCTAATAAATAGTTAATAGATCATGCTTAGATTAGGTTTTATTTTCATATTCATTGTCATTTTCATGAGAGTTAAAAAGTGGTTTAGTGGGTATGTTAAAGTTTGATGGTTTATATTGGGCTAATTGATAGCACAATATTCCATACTTATGATAAATATATCAACTAAATTCACTAATGACAAAAAGAGATATCATAATTTCATATATGTTGATTTATGTGATCTTGAGAAGGACATTGCCTCTAAATGGCCATCTACTCTCATATTATTATCCACTTTCCTTTGTTAGTTTTCTAGAAATATTTAGTTAATCACAACTTCAAATTCTCGGTTTAATTTGATTGAATAGAATTTTAAAAACTACCCTGTGGATCGACCTGTACTCGCCACATACTAGAATTGTATGCCGTGCGCTTGCGGTAATTTTTAATTTAATTTTTTTCGGCTATTTTCAAATCCGATAGAGAATTAGTCGTCAAACACTTTGCTTTCGAAGGGTATCCTTTCGACTTAATTGGCATATAGCTGAGTCAAATGTTTTAAAGGAAAGGTTTTGAATGGGTTACACCTCTTGTTTTAAGTAATACTTTCGTTGGGGTCGATACCCCTTAGTTGCTGCTTTTCTTCCTTTCGACACCAATGATTTCGGAAGGTACACTTTGCTTTTAAAACTTAGCCACTTAACTAGTGCTTTCAAAAGGAAGGTTTCGACTCCATCACTTCTTTGCTTAGGGAATGCTTTCGAAAGAGTCTTTTTGACTTAAATGTTTTATGACCCTTTTGCCCTGTTTAAGGTAGAACCCAAATTGTTTCTAAGGAGTTAATTTTTATTTATTTCTTAAGGTGTATCCACATGTTTTACTTGAACCTAAAGGCTTTCGAAAGCTTTTAAAGAATGGTTTCGTAGGGGTGGTTCCCCAAATGGTTTCGAAAGGTTTGAAAGGAAAGGTTTTCCAATGTATTCGAAAGGTAATTTTAAAGGTTTTGAAGAAGGATGTCTAAGGTTTTAATGCTTTTGAAGTGGTTTTTCAATGTTTTCGAAAGGAAGATTATGAATGGTTTCGAAAGGAATGTTTAGGCCTTTCGGCCTAGGTGAAGGAATGGTTTTACTTGGTTTTGAAAGGGGTACTTTCAATGAATTTGTAAGGTGTACTTTCAAAGGTTTAAAAGTTTTCATCAACAACGATTTGAGTAAAGTGTATATATAACATGGCAAGGTGATTTTGAGTAAAGCATGGAGTATATATTTTCCTTGTTTATGTTTGGTTTAATGGTTTTAAATCAATTTGAGAGGAAATGGTTTTCAAGGAAAATTTAAAGGAAGATTACCCTAAGTAAAATGACTCAGATATTAGAGTACCAGATGGGACTGGTATAGGGTCACGCCCTATACATTAGGTATTAGCCCCAGCTAATTTAGTTCAAAATTCCAGTGTGTAGGGCTATGTCACAGGTAAGACTAAAATTATGATTACATATAGAAGGGAATATATGTTTGTATACAGATAGGTTATTGGTGAGCCCGAAAAACCATTAGGATCAGGTCACCTAGGAGATGTCAAGTTGGGGATAGACCGTCCAGAAGAGGAGTATTTAACATATAGTTAAGCATAGACCGTCTAGAAAGGAAGTGTCTAACAACTTAAATTATTTTGATTATATTGTTTGGTAGGCCGTAGTCAGCCAAAGGTTAGTAGTTAGCCAAACAAAACTATAGTGTTAAGACAGATAGTTCATTTGTTACCTATTATGTATGTCTACATAATAATGGTTTACAGTTTTAACCAGTTTTGGTTGCAGGATAAAGATTTGCAAAAGATATGTTTTAAAAGGATATTAGTGAGGGGAAACCCGTTCCGCTAAGCGGTGTGGTCTCTCTTATTATTAAATAACCGAGATGTATAGTATTATTCACACCAGGCTATATGTCTGACTAGAAGTTTATGTTTTTCCTTTGAACTCTTGGGTGCTCAAAATTGATTTGTGTAGGCTGAGAGTTCAGGTTTTAAAGGTTTTAGCAGGTTGACGAATAAAGCTTCCGAAGGTGAGTAGGTGGCTGATGGATAGCTATTTAGGGGTTGCTATTTTATTTTGTTTGATTCTAACAGTTATGTTTATATAACACTCTGGTTAACCAAGGGGGCATCATCCTATGTTGCTCTTGGCGTATTTATGTAATCATTAAATTTTATCTGAACCTGGGAAATGATTATGTGATTATGTAATTTGAATGTGAAACATGAGTTTTGAAATGTAATCGGTAAGATGTTATTTTTTTGAATCTGTGATTTTGTTTCATATTCAAGTACTTCTGATATTATGGATACCATTTACATAGCCGTATTTAGTTGCTGGAAGTTAATACTATGGATGACTGCTGCATGTGTAGCGCTTAGCTTTGGTCTTTTAGATAGCAGATGTTACAACTTGGTATCAAAGCATAGGATTATGAAAAAAGTTAACTAAAAATTATTTTTGAAAAAATAATCCTAAGGAATTAGAGAAGATTTGGGTATGGGATAACGCTATAGTAATGTACTTGTATTTACTATATATAAGTGTACGCTACATCTTTAGTTTCCTATCTCCCTTAGGCTTTTCTTTTGTATCTCACGAGGCTCGAATACACATATGGACGCTAGAAGTGGAAGAGTGAATCTTGGAGGAAGCAGCACGACAAATGGAAATGCCAGATCGAATTCCAGGAGAAACCAAGGTTAGACACAAGCAGGGAATGTTGGTGCTGGAGTCCCACAATTGGATATGGGAGCTATGTATCAATTTTTCATGAATATGATGCAGACGGGTAATGATACTAGAATAGTTGGAGGAAATGCTGGAGTGGGAGTTCAAGAAGCTCCAGTGGTCAACCATTATGCTATCTTGAGTTGAGATTATGCTAGGCTTGGAGGGAAGAACTTTATTAGAACCAATGAAGCTATAGAAGTGGAGAATTGGTTGCTGCATTGTGAGAGGATTTTACAGACCTGGGGCTTAATGATGAGCAGAAGAGGAGGCTTGCTTCGAGATAGCTTCAGGGAGAAGATTGTGTGACGACTGGGGTAAATGAAGAGGAGATGACATGGGCTGAGTTTAGGATAAGGTTTCAGGAAAGGTTCATGTCTGTGACGTCGCAATCTGCTTTGCTCAGGAAGTTTACTGAGTTGGAGCAGGGCGAGATGCCTATTTTAGAGTATGCTAGAAGATTTGTGGAGTTGGCTAGGTATGAGTATGCTACTGTGGATACTACGTTGACGAGATTGAGAAGTTCATAACGAGGTTGAAGCCTAAGTTGGCGAGGGCTACATTACCTCATATCAGAGAACCTTGTGATGTGGTTGTAGAGATGGCTTTGAGACACGAGGAGATGCTTTCTTGTCTAAAGAAGAGTAGGGTGAAGGAGGTCTAGGTTATGCAAGGCCAGAAGAGGACGTTCATTCGTAAGAAGGGTGCTTAGAAAGAAGGAGCAACAAAGAAGGGAAAGTTCGAGGTTGTGTGTTTCAAGTGCAACAAGAAGGGGCATTTTGCACATGAGTGTCGTACTGGAAAGGCAAAGGAAGTGATCGGGAAGAAGAACATCAGATGTTTTAACTGCGATTAGATTCTCCATTGTAAGAATCAATACAAAGAGCCTGCTAAGGATGGAAGAGGAAAGGTAATTGCATTGGAGCCTGCTACATCAGGACCAACAGCGCAGGAGAAAGGAAAGGTAGTGTTGGGAGGTGCGCTTTGGATTCATGGTATGTTTGTTAGCGTTTGGTTTGAAACTAGTGCATCACATTCTTTTATATCTCATTGTTTGGTAGATAAGCTTAACCTAGAACCCACATACTTAGTTACTTCCTTAAGAGTTACAAATCCAAGATGAAGTTATGCGACACTTGGGATGAAGTGTGACCACTTAGAGTTTGATTTGCTAGGTCATACCTTTGTTTGCAGTTTGAATGTGTTTGACTTTATAGGGTTTGGAATTATATTGGGTATGGATCGTTTAAGTAAGATGCTAGGATATTTTACCATGATAGGAAGATATCACTTAGACACCCTAACTATAGTTATCGGATTGTATATACCATAGAAAGCCCTAATTATGAGGTGAATGGTTTCTTAGGTGTAGTGGAGTTGGAAGATGAGTTGAATAATGTTTTCGTGGTTAGAGAATCCGTGGATGTCTTTGATCTTATAGTAGGATTGCCACCGAAACGAGCCATTGAGTTTCAGATAGATTTGGTGCCTAGAGCAGAACTGGTGAGTAGAATGCCAAGTAGGATGACACCTACAGAGACGAGCGAGCTGAAGGTGTAGTTGATAGATCTGGAAAGCAATATTTTTATCAGGCCTAGTAGTTCTCCTTAGGGAGTAGCCGCAGTGTTTGCTAAGAAGCCGGATGAATCGTTGAGGTTATGTATCGATTATTGTAAGTTGAATGTGAAGACGACAAAGAATCGATATCCATTTCCTAGGATTGACGATTTCTTTGATCAATTGAAGTGAGCCAAGGTATTTTCTCTGTTAGATTTAGTAATAGGTTTCCATAAGCTTAGAGTAGTAGAGGATAGTATTCCTTTGACAGCGTTTAGAACTTTATATGGATTGTACAAATGGTTAGTGATGCCGTTCGGACTAACTAATGCGTTGGCATTCTTTGTGGATTTGATGAACCAAATTTTCTGAGAGTACTTGGATAGGTTTGTGTTGGATTTTATAGGTGATATTTTGATATACTCTAAGGATGAAAGGGAGCATGAAGTTTATCTTAGCGTTGTGCTTGGGATGCTGAGGCAGAATCAGCTGAAGGTGAAGTTTTCGAAGTGTCATTTCTGGAAGAAGGAAGTGAAGTTTTTTGGTCATGTTGTTTTAGAGAAGGGATTGTCAATCAATCCAGACAAGATCGAAGCTGTTAATTGGAAGAGATCAGAGATGGTGACTGAGATTATAAGTTTTCTTGGATTGGCTGGATATTATCGAAGGCTCATTAAGTATTTTTCGCGAATAGTAGCGTCGATGACCATGCTAACGCATAAGGATGTGAAGTTTGTGTGGACCGATTAGTGTGATGAAGCATTCCAGAGCTTGAAACACTTATTGACCCATGCATTTGTACAAAGGTGTAAATATATTAACATAAAGGTCTAAACCAAAATTTACATTAGTTGTTCCGAAGGGGAATCAAGATTTGGCAATTTATAAAAATGCACGTGGAACTAGATTAGGAGCTGTGTTGATGTAGAGAGGTAAAGTGATAATCTATGCTTCTCAACAGCTTAGACCGCATGAGGTAAGGTATCCAACGCATGATTTGGAGTTGGCTGTAGTGATTTTTGCTTTGAAGGTGTGGATACATTATCTTTTGGGGGAGAGGTTTGGGCTTTATACGCATCATAAGTCATTGAAGTATTTGTTCTCTCGGAAGGAGCTGATTATGAGACAGCAGAGGTGGTTAGAGTTTTTTGCCACTCATGACATTGGTATTGAGTACACATAAGGAGAGGGCAACAAAGTTGTAGATGCACTTAGCAGAAAGCATCAGAATGCAGTGTTGGCAATGATAGCAGAGTGGAAATAATTGGAAGCGTTTTTGACTAGTAGAGTTCAGTGGAGATCTGAGGCCGGGTCTAGTGAAGGATTTACTATGTTATGTTGTTTAGAAATTCGACCAAATAATGATTGAAAGGATTGCTTCTAAACAGGAGGAGGATCCAGTGTTGGCTGAATGTATTAAGAAGTTGAAGGAAGGAATAGAGAGCGATGACATGAAGGAATTTAATCTTGACCAGAATGGGTGGTTGAGAAAGAAAGGATAGTTGTGTGTTCTGAATGTGGGAGAAATAAGGAAAGAAGTTTTGGATAAATGCCATCGTTAGAAGTTCACTATTCATCTAGGAGGAACTAAGATGTATTAAGATATGAAGCAGAGTTTCTTCTGGGAAGGTATGAAGAGGGATGTAGGCTTTTGGGTGAATCAATGTTTGAACTGTCAACAGGTAAAATTCGAACATCAGAAGCCAAGTGCGTTGCTATAGCCATTGGATATTCCAGTGTGGAAGTGGGATTCCATTTCTATGGATTTTATTGACGGGTTTCCAAGATCTACAAGAGGAAATGAAAGTATATAGGTCATAGTGGATAGACTGAACAAGAGTTCCCATTTCATTCCAGTTAAGTCAACTAGGACGACACCTGTTTTAGCGAATTTATTTATGAGAATATATTTAAACTTCAAGGAATTTCTAGTAGTATAGTAAGTGATAGAGATTCTTTGTTCACTAGTGAGTTCTGGAAGAGTCTACAAGAGATTTTAGGAACCAAGCTCAAAATGAGTACCGCTTACCATCCACAGACCGACAGGCAAAGAGAGAAAGTTAAAAAAGTCTTGGAGGATTTGTTAAGAGCTTGTGTGTTATATTTTGGAGGATCATGGGAAGAACATCTACACTTAGTAAAGTTTTCGTATAACAATATTTATCAGACTAGTATAGGGATGGCACCATTTGAAGCTTTGTATGGAAGGCCATGAAAATCGCCAGTTTGTTGTTAGAGACCGAGGATATGTTAGTTCTTGGTCCGGATTTGGTTAGAGAAGTTGTAGAGAAGATTGAGTTGTTTCGAGCTAGGATGAAGGAAGCTTAGTATAGGCAGGAGAGTGATGCAGATAGAAGACGGAAGGACTTAGAGTTCTATATTGGATATCATGTTTTTATTTACGTATCACCAATGTAGGGTGTGATTAGATTGGTGAAATTAGGGAAGTTGACACCGAGATTCGCATTACCATTTCCTATTATAGAGAGGATCGGGAAACTCCCATATAGAGTAGAGTTACCAAGCAATTTAGCAGGAGTCCATGATGTTTTTCATGTTTCTCAGCTAAGGAATTGTGTTAGAGATCCGTAGTCTACTGTACCACCGACTGTGTTAGATGACTTAATAGTATTACTAGATTTGACTATAGTTAGAAAACAGATTCATATAGTCCCGAGAGACGAGAAGTGGTTAACATACAAGACAGTCAGACTAGTGAAAGTCCAGTGGAGCAGCGTTGAGAGAGACTGTACTTGGAAGACCGAGAGCAGGATTAGATATCCTGATTTGCCTGATGGTATGTTATACCTTTATGCTTGATTTGTTGTGTACCTTATCGTAATTTCAAGGATGAAATTATTTAAGGAGGGGGATTGTAACACGCCATATATTTAGCAACATTATTTAGGATATCTAATTAGCTAAATTAAATAAAATAATATGATGATTAGGGGATTGAGATTTGTAATTAACAAGGGGAAACCATGCCTTGACAACAAATGAAATAAAATAAAATGGTTAAGTATAATAGGTGAGGGCAAAATAGGAAAATGAGCATTCTAATATCCTAAACCCTTAGCCTTGTATCCTCACATTCAAATTGTTTGTACCAAAATTGGGCACAACACTCTTCGGAAGTCATTGAAGAGATAAAGTGAAGAAACTAAATGGAAAGTGATGAATTATCTAACAAAAACTCCAAATTTCAGAAATGAGAATAATTAAAATGCAAGGAAACACAAGGATTTAGAGTGGTTCGGCGTATTGCCTACGTCCACTATGAAGTAGTTTGCTTTATTGATCTTTCTTTTGTGTTTACAAGTGAATTCAATGATTTACAGCAGGCAATTATGATTTGCAGCAATGAATCTTGTTGGTAGCAGCAGCAATTGAGTTCAGATATGGATCTGGTGGAGTCCGGGCATTGGAGATCTCAAAGAGGAAGAAGAACCCCTTTTCTGTTGGCTTTGGGGGTCTATTTATAGGTGTAGGAGGCTGGTATCTCGCTCAGATCTCGGGAGACCCTCTCTGGAACGTGACCAGGCCCGCATGCCCAAGCCCGTGAAGTTTCGGTCCGATCCGTGATCGACACGAACAAATTTCGACTCGATCAAGATTTCATCCAATGGAGTCGAAATTTGGCGTGGAAATTCTTTAGCATGCACGTAGTCTTCTGTGAAAATTTCATAGCATTTGGACTTGTAGATTGGGAGATATGATTGATACGAAACGAGGTTTTCGGCAGGCTGTTTCCTTCGACTCGCTTCTGTTTCGACTCGCTTCCATTCGACTTGGTGATGTGGCGCTTGATCCTCACTCTGCCCTGGATGTTGTTTCGAGCGAGTCGAAATGTTCGCTGATTGGGCGAGTCGAAGTGTGCCCAGATCGAGCGAGTCGAAGTATGCACTGGTCGAGCGAGTCGAAATGGAGTGTCCTGAGAGGTTTGAGCAGTGGAGTCGAAGTTGATGGAGTCGATCAGTGGTTCGAATGGAGCGAGTCGAAGAAGGCATCTGAGCGAAGCGAGTCGAAGTAGGTACTTCTGATGGCTGTGCAGCGAGTCGAACCGGAATGACTCGAAGTTGGGCTCTGAGCGAAGCGAGTCGAAGTTGTCACTTCTGAGTGTTGCGAAGCGAGTCGAAGTTGGCATCTGAGAGACGTGGAGTGAGTCGAAGGGAGAGAGTCGATCGGTGATTGGTTTTCATCCAATTTTGTATCGTTCATAACTTGAGCATACGAACTCGGATTGACTTTAGATTTGAAACGTTGGCTCTCATGGCTTAGCTTGCCATGTCCTACCAATTTTGGCTCGATCCAGACTCGGACAAAATTTGTCGATATCCATAGTGAGCCCGTGTATAACTGATCTCCAGGACGGGCCGTCGTCGATTACAAGTCAATTCCTTGGTGTCACGGCTTTTCCAAAAGGCGGGATAACATTTGCCCCCAAAGTACATCTTGTGAAAACATGATGTTCTTTGAAGTGCTACAATCTTTATTCTGAATAGTCATCGTCTTTTCGATGAAAGCTGTAATCTCCGACTGTTTTTTCTCGATAATGTAAACTGTTGACCGTCAACTGGTGTACCCTGTATTGTTGCGACTGATTGCTGTATGCCAGTGGTTACCCGTTTGTTGTTGTAATCGTTATTGGATGAGTTTCTGATTCGTGAAATTTTTTGAATTACGCATCCATCCTCTCCTGAACCGACGTGAAATTCGCTGCAACAACACTCGATTGGTTGCTTTTGAATGTTCCTTCGTAACGATCCTCTCCTGAATCGATGTGAAGGGTTGAAACAACGAAGATGATTTTCATTGGATTTATGGATGCGAAGTAAGTATGTTGAGTCGATCGAGTCGGCCTCTGGAAGTCATGGTTCTATGGATTCAAACTGGTTGTTCGACTCGGTTTTGGTTCGAACTACTTTGTTCGACTCGGTCTTGGATTCGAACTACATAGGAGCCGGAGTCGAAACGCACAGGAGACGGAGTCGAAACGCACAGGAGACGGAGTCGAAGGGGAGAGAGTCGAAATGTGTAAGAGATGGAGGAGCGAGTCAAAGCGCACAGGAGACGGAGGAGCGAGTCGAAGTGTTGGCTTATAATGCTGCATCGGAGACGCAGTCGAAGGGAGCGATACGAGGGGGAGCTTCGCATCAGCGCAATGGAGAGGGAGTCGAAACACGTGTTCGAATCCACCGGGAGACGAATCGTTTATTTCCTTCATTTCCTAGTCCATATAAATACTTTGTACTTAGTCGTTTTTCCACTTTTCACCTTTCGCTCTCCTTCCTTGCCTTCGTAACACTCAGAAACTCGAGAAGATAGAACAAACATCCTTGCCTTTGAACCGATTCATACCTTTGATTATTTGAACCAGTTGACAAATTTAGGTAATCCATTGAGCGAAACCATCATGTAAACGAGGAGACTCGATTCTTAACACCAAATCCATCGGAGTCGCGATCGATCGAAGAGTCCTTGGCCTCAGCTTCATGTCGATCTGGAGTAGGGGTTTCGAGATGATGAGGCGGAGGCCTTCGTATCGATCGATGATGGAGCTTCACATCGAGTCGAACCCTTTGAATCTGTGGATCGATACGAAGGGGCTGTGTCTGATGGACTCAAAACAATGGCCATGGATCGAGTCGAAAAGTACATCTTCTAATTGAGTCGAAATAGTGGCCTCGGAATGGTTCGAAGTGTAGTGCCTTGGGATCGAGTCGAACAGCGTAGTTTTTCTTCGAGTCGAAATAGAGGCTTTGGATCGAGTCGAAGCAGAGGCTTCGAAGCGAGTCGAAATGCGTGGCTTTGGACCGAGTCGAAGCAGAGGCTTCGAAGCGAGTCGCAGCGCATGGCTTTGGACCGAATCGAAGCACGTGGTCTTGGATCGAGCCGAACTGCACAACCCCGAACAATCGATTCGAACTCGAGCCTTAGTGAACGATTCGAACTTGAACTGAAGTGATTGTCTTGAACTAGAACTTTTGATGATTGACCATTGATTTAATTTCGACGATATCGAAAATTCTAGTGCCTTTGACCACTTACCTCCGACGAGCTTCAGATTTTCTTAACTGGACTTAATTGTTTCACCGCACACCTAATTGCCTATTGAAGTTCTTCGATGAAACTGGAACTTACTAAAATAATAAAACATTTTAACTCGGACTGATAGCTAATAACTGGATGGCACGGTTGTGACGGTCAGTGATGACGGTCCTTCCGACTGAATTCCAAAGTCTCGTCATTTACATGCTTTCCTTAATCCGGTTGATCTTCTCAAATAATATAAAGTACTGCATTGCACAACATGCTAACACACTTTACACTTGGGGATGCATGAGTGTTATTTGTCAGATTAACAATGATTTTTTATAAGCTAGCTAGTCATGGACCCTTCAAGTTCTCAGTAGCCGGAACTCCCAAGTTCTATTCCTCCAACCATAGAGATACCGGTTATTGAAGCCGAAGTTATAGAGCCAGCTCCGGATGAGCGTCTAGGTGCTCGGTTTATTCTCAATCCAACAGATTTCGTGCCGTCGGGTATCTCCAAAGATATGCTAGGACGGATTTGCTTAAGGCATGGTTTGTCGCTTGACGACGTGCTACTTCCTGGGCTAACTGACAGGCCACACAATCCCCCGGAGGGGTTTACTGCTTTCAACTGTCACGCTTGCACAACGGGGACACTTCCTCCCTTCAATGAATATATAAGGGAGATGTTATCGTTTCTTGGCATAGCACCATCTCAGTTACATCCCAAAGGGTATGCCTTATTGAACAGCACGTTTGTCTTGTTTATGGAGATCCTCTTTCGACCGCCGAAGCCGATCGAAATCAGATATTTATTCAACGGCAAGAGCCGTGGATACAGCCCTTCTTTCACCTTCCTGGAGGCAGTCAGAAGCTGCCACATTGTAATGGGCTCCTGGGGAAGGCTAAGTTACTATAAAACTGAATGGTTCTACGTTCGGTGCCCCCCTGGATTTGCTGGGCAGTGGTTGGATAGACGTAAGTGTTGCCATTTCTCTCTCGAATCGCTGAGATACTAGTAACTGTCTTCAAAACTGACATACTTTTCCTTTCTTATAGCTGCAATCTCTCGTCCCGATGGTGCATACTTCAGAGAGATTGTTCGGATTCTTCAAGCGTTTTCGGTCGAAGAGAGGCACACAGACTTAGTCCTGACCGCCAGGAATTTAAGGACTGTCGGGCTGATTGAACGGAGACAGAGCATACATCTGGAAGGGATACATAGAGTGGTCCCGAAGAAACAAGTGAAGCGCAAAGCGCCCGTGGTCGTGATCGCCGAAGAAGTTGAACCGGAAAGAACGCCTACCGATACCGAGCACCCAGCTGGGCCTTCTGCCGATGTCCTAGATTCGGAAGGAAGAAGAAAAGGCAAGGCCGCTGCTCACAAATGCCCTAAATCTAAGAGATTTAAATCTGTGGTTGTGTCTTTACCTTTCTAGGGGATTAGAATTTTGGAGGCTCCTCCCCCGCAAGTGGAGAGTCCTTTTGTAGGGCTTGCTGATATTCCGATCCCAGATTTTGCGTCGTCTCCACAGGACGCCTGGACGGAAGGGCTTGATAGTGCTTTTGAACTGAGCGGGTCGCTTGCAACGAGTGCGGACGAAATTTCCGGTTGGTCGGGGGATTGCACATGCATACACTTCACTAGACTACATGATTCACAACTGTACTTCGTCCAGCTTAGGAAGTTACTAACTCTTTCTTCGTTTATCATTTTCAGGTACAATGTCTGGAAGGGGATCGATGCTCGGGAATCTCCATTCAGCCCGAAAAGCTTATGGTTATTATGATTCCCGTAGGAGGGATTCAGATAGAGATCTCGATCGCGAATACTCTAACCAGGATAAGTACTGGCATGACAGGGAATATAGACATCGATCCAGATCACGCTCTCCTCCTCCTAGACTTCCGTCTCCTCCCCCTGTTCAATCTTCAAATCCACCAGAGCCTCCTCATCTCAAGCCGTCTTCCCATGCTTCTAGGTCCGAAACTCATCTTCAGATGGTCGAGACCACGACCTCCATGATTACAGAGCAGGTCCCAGCTGACCCCACAGGAGAAGGGGCCCTCAAATTCGCTCAGTTGAGGAAGGACTTTCCGAACATCTGTTTCGACGGTTATGTCTTCCCATCATACTTAAAGAGAATCCCATCAAGGGTGGAAAACACGGTGCACGACTTTGTTCACGACATATACACCCAGTACCGGGAGTGGGAAAAGGCTGCCGAGAAAGCTTCCAAAGTGGCCTTTGAGCGAGCCAAAGCGCTCGAGAAGATGAGACCGAGCTCGCAAAAAGTGATCGGATTATTCAAGTACTCTCCACTGAGTCCGGATCTTCTCGGAAATCTGAGATTGAGGCCGTTAAAATGGCTGACGAAGCGAAGGCGGAGATGGAGAGGTTGGGACAGACTCACGTTGCCCTGGTGGAGGAGATGGGCCACCGAAACACCAAATTCATTGCCGAGCGGGACGCGGCGGTTAAGTAGCTTAATGAACTCAAGGCCAAATTTTCTGATATGGCCAAGGAGAAAGATGACGCGAACAACGCAGCCCAGGATGCGTGCGAACAAGCTGTCCTGCTCAGGGACGAACGGGATGCGGCCGTGGCTAAAGTCCACAAGGTGGAGGCTAAGGTGGAGGAAAAAGTGAAGTTGGCTGAGTCCAGGCTAAAGGCTGACATTGAAGACCTTCTTGTTGTCTACAACGCTAACGTGCTGAGGCACAGGGGTCTAGCCTGGCTCGATGATTTTCCGATGCATCTCTATAATGCCTGGGGCCGACTGGTCGAGTAGGAGAAGGAGGCGCATCAGGGCGAGTCCGTGGATGAATTCGAACTCGAGAATCGCATTCTGACTTATGATGAAAATAAAATTCTCCACGAGTCGATGATTCTGCATGAGAAGGAAAAACTTGGTGCCCAGCATTTTGAAGTGGGAGAGGGTTCTGGAGTTGACCATCATGAAGCAAGTCTTGAAGTTCCAATGTTATCCCTGCCCGAATCCTCATCTATGGCCGATCCCCAGGCTGTTCCTGCTTATAATCCAGATCAGCCGTAGATGTCACCGGCTGCAGCGCAAGTTACCAATGCCGCTCTGCCGCCTACGAGCCAAACTGAGGAAGGTATTCTGAACATTCCACATATTTTTCTCAAATCGGAATCTTCGATCGAGTTACGTCCTAACAGTTCTTTTATTCTTTTTCCAGTGATCGATGCTGCACCGGCCATGCCTTCTGCCACTCAAGAACCATATCAAATGCAGGAGGCTATCATGACCGAAGCAACCACCATGAGTACAGCTGCCCCCCTTGAAGATCTGCAGGGAGGTACGATTATGTTTGACGAGCAGCTGATGGATGAACTCTTTCGTCGTCACGGCTATCCTCTTGCTGACTTGTCATTTGTCATGAGCGGAACTGATCCTGCTGCAAGTTCTTCGATGCCGATTGCTGATGCTTCGAGCGAGGCTCGAGCAGTAACTGAAGAGGAGATGTTTGCTCAAATTGACGCTGAAATGGCAACATGATGCAGCCCGACCTTCCTTCATTTTAGGTCGACAACGACCTAACAAGTTGTTAAGTCGTGCAAGCAACCTAACGGGTCATGAATGCGAGTTATGCCCACAAGTGATGCCTGCAAGCGAGCTACGACCTACTGGGATTCGACCAAATGTGATACGACTTAACGAGCTAAGTCAACAAGTTAGGTCGCGAAGTTCATATGTCGCGAAGGTCTTAGGTCGCCAACGACCTAGCAAGAAGCCACCTCATCTTAGGTCGCTACGAAATAGTGCGTTGCGACCTAGAAGGTCGTGACCTAACATTACCAAGCTAGATTTTAAGGTCGCTCCATGGTTAGGTCGCGTGAAGGGGTTGGGTCACTCCAGAAGATATGCCGCCGATTCCTTATATCGTGAAGATGTCCTGTTGCCATGCATCCTTAGGTCACTCAAGAATAAGTCGCGAGACCTTAAGTCGATGAAAGAGGTTCCTTATGTCGATGTGAAGTTAGGTCGTTGCCGAGTTCCATTAGGTCGCTACTGGATGCTAAAGCTTAAGTCGTTGGAAGATAGGCCGCTAAGTCGCTCCTGGAGGATAGGTTATGTCGTTGAGTCCTTAGGTCGTGTGTGTTGTATTCTTAGGTCGTTATGTTTGTAACTCGTATATGTTGTGTTGTAAATATGTTAAGTTGTAAGTCGCTATTTGTTTTAGGTCGTGAAGCTTTGTAATGTGTTGTATTGTACTTGTTTGTTTTTTAGGTCGCAGGGTGTTAGGTCGCTCACGACCTATGTGTTGTCAAGTGTTGAGTCGTGTGAGTTGTAAGCCTATAAATAGGCGGGTTGTGTCATTTGTAATAGTTAGTTGATTTTGAATAAAAACTTTGTTTGAGTGCTTTGTGTCTCTTCCCAAATTGGTAGTTGAGTGTGATCTCCTATCTCCACCTTCGGAATTCGAGTGCGCTCGAATCAACGATTGTTGAAGCCGATTCACGAAATCTAGTGCGCTAGATCAACGTATGAAGAATTGTAGATCTTCTTTCACGGCATCGTGCGCGATCAACGTGACGAAGATAGCTCGAATCCGGCATCTTTGAGATCAACGGATTTGGGCGTTTGGTAATTTCAATCCACCGATTACTACTTTCACTGTTTCATACATTTTTGTTAGCCGCTGCTGCGTCATTTGGTATCAGAGCTAGACTTAGCCAATCATAGCTAAGCCGAGTCTTGGAGCCAATTCTTATTGAAGAGTTCAAGCCGAGCCAATTGAGTTTAGGCCGAGCTAGTTGAAGTGCGCGAAGTGTTTGAGCCGTGCATAGTTTTGTTCATTTCTAAGTCAAGGCCGATAGTTGAAGTTTTGATAATGCTGCCGAGAAGAGCTAATCTCCATCAAAATGTTAAAGCGTTTTATAAAAGAGAAGAAGCCGAGAAAATGGAACAACGCATTAATGAAAAGTTTGATGAAGGCATTGGGAAGTTAGAGAAACTGATGAATGATATGAATCAAAGTCAAAGGAGGAGGTCGCCAGTCTCGAACCATGGAGGAAACAGTGTTTCGCCATCGGTTACGGAAGCGAGGAGGGTGTCGCCACAATCATTCCGAGAAAGAAGAGAATCTTCAGTTTCATTGAGAAGAGAACATCATGAATATAGACATGAAGAGAGAAGAACTCCACAAGAGTTTGAACATGAGCCATATCGTGATGATGAAAGACAAAGTAGAAGAGATATGCGTGATCATAGAGATGTGGGTGGTCGAGATCGTTATCGAAGTACATCTGTTTATGATGAAGATGGTGGAAGATGTAGTGTTCATTCTCGAGATCGAGACCAAGTACGGAATGCATATCGGGATGTAGAAGATGATCGACGATGGGAGTCGAGGATGAAAACTGAAATTCCAGAATTCAAGGGTGGAATGGTAGCGGAAGAATTTTTGGATTGGTTGTCTAATGTTGAAGAGATTTTTGACTTTAAGGAAGTTCCCGAGCATTGGAGAGTGAAGTTGGTTGCTACTCGTTTGAAAGGAAGAGCTATGGCATGGTGGCAGCAAACTAAATTAACACGGGAGAGAATGGGAAAGTCAAAGATTGAGTCATGGGAGAAGATGAAGAAACTAATGAAAGCTACATTCTTGCCGTATAATTATCAGTCTCTTATGTATCAACGTTTCCAGAATCTAAGACAGGGAACAAAGTCAGTGAATGATTATGTGGATGAATTTTATCAATTGATTGCGAGGAATGACATCATAGAGACGGAGGAAAAGCTGACTGCTAGATTTGTTGGAGGATTGAGGATGCAGATTCAAGATATGGTGAATATGTTTGATCCCAGATCTGTTGCTGAAGCACATCAGAAAGCGTTGGCTTGGGAAAATCAAAGGAGATGAGGAGGTGGTGTGTTTACAAATTCCAACAACCAGAACAGGGATGTTAGTAGCAGTGCGGATATTTCCAAAGTCGTCAGTAAGTCGATTGTGAATGAAGTCAACAAAGCAAAGGTCAATAGTAGTCTCAAATGCTTTAATTGTCAAGAGTTGGGCCATAAAAGCAATGAATGTACAAAGTCCAAGAAGCGAGCGATGATTGCGGAGATTAAGAATGAAGATGCAGAGGTAGGTTGTGTCAATTCACTACCAGTTGAAGAAGAAGAATTATTGACAGGAGAAGAGGGTTGTAGTTTGTTGATGAGGAGATCTTGTTTAACACCAAAGCAAGATGATGATTCTAGTTGGTTGAGGAATAATATTTTCCGGTCAACATGCACTATTCTGGGAAAGGTTTGTAAATTTGTCATCGATGCAGGAAGCAATGATAATATCATTTCTTCAGAAGCTGTAAAGAAGTTGTCATTGAAAATAGAGAAGCATCCAAACCCCTACATATTAGCTTGGTTGAGGAAAGGAGGGGAGATGAAGATTAATCGAAAAGCTTGTGTTAATTTTTCCATTGGGAAGAATTACAAAGACGAAATTTGGTGTGATGTGGTTGATATGGATGTATGCCATCTATTGTTGGGGAGACCATGGCAATATGATAGAACTGTGCAACATGATGGTCGTACTAACAGTTACAGTTTCATGTTTGAAGGTACTAAAATCACTTTAATTCCTAAGAAGCGACAACAAGAAGAAAGCAAGTTGGAGGAGATTGAAGAACTTAAAACTTTGTTATCTTTAAAGGAATTTGTTGATGTAGAAGATGAAGTCGATTGTTTTCAATCACCAAAGTTTGATAAAGATGAAGTTGATGATTTTCAACCAACGAAACCTGATGAACATGAGGTTGAAAATTCACAACTAGCAAAGTTAAATGAAAATAAAACCAGTGAAAGTGTTGAAATTCTCGAAGAGGTTAAACCAGTGGTGAATGAATGTGAAGATGTCGTTCCAGCAGAGTTGTCCAAGGAGTTACTGCCACTGAGGAACGTACGACATCATGTTGACCAAGTATCGGGTGTTATTGTACCGCATATACCACGTAATCATATGTGTCCGGCAGAGCGGGTAGAGTTGAGAAGGCTGGTTGGTGGGTCTTTGTTCGAAGGAAGGCAGTTGTCTACTCCTGATTGCAGTTGGCAAATAAAATTTATCAAAGATTTACATATAGAACGACACGAGGACTATGATCGTACCATGTAGTTGATTGCAACGTCTTGTTTTTTGGCCGTCAATAAGGAAGGGGGTTGAAAGGTTTGCTCAGAGGAGTCATAATTATCAAGTTTCAAAAGAGTCCGCGACAAAGTCAGGTTTATGTCTGTCATTACCTAAACATACTAGATTATGGGTGGAGGTAAATATGGATTTTGTATTGAGTGTGATGAGAACGCAATGTGGCAATGAATCTACCTACATGATTGTTGAACGATTTCTTGTTGGTACTTACAACAAGCTAGATGTTGGAGGGATGGGTCGTTTGGAAATTGTGAAGGAAATTTGTGAGAATGATTGTAAGTTGAGTTTGCCGGATCATTTCCCTATTGCCAACATTGACAATATCAAACACTTGGTCCCATTTCACGAGGACAAGAGTATCGAAGACGAAGAAACTGTAAAATCGAGGACGAATTTCTGTCAACCGGGGGAGGATGATGCAACCCGACCTTCCTTCATTTTAGGTCGGCAACGACCTAACACGTTGTTAAGTCGCGCAAGCGACCTAACGGGTCATGAATGCGAGTTATGCCCACAAGTGATGCCTACGAGCGAGCTACGACCTACTGGGATTCGACCTAATGTGATACGACTTAACGAGCTAAGTCAACAAGTTAGGTCACGAAGTTCATATGTCGTGAAGGTCTTAGGTCGCCAACGACCTAGCAAGAAGCCACCTCATCTTAAGTCGCTACGAAACAGTGTGTTGCGACCTAGAAGGTCGCGACCTAACATTACCAAGCTATATTTTAAGGTCGCTCCATGGTTAGGTCGCGTGAAGAGGTTGGGTCACTCCAGAAGATATGCCGCTGATTCCTTATATCGTGAAGATATCCTGTTGCCGTGCATCCTTAGGTCGCTCAAGAATAAGTCGCGAGACCTTAAGTCGCTGAAGGAGGTTCTTTATGTTGCTGTGAAGTTAGGTCGCTGCCGAGTTCCATTAGGTCGCTACTAGATGCTAAAGCTTAAGTCGCTGGAAGATAGGCGGCTAAGTCGCTCCTGGAGGATAGGTTATGTCGTTGAGTCCTTAGGTCGTGTGTGTTGTATTCTTAGGTCGTTATGTTTGTAACTCGTATATGTTGTGTTGTAAATATGTTAAGTCGTAAGTCGCTGTTTGTTTTAGGTCGTGAAGGCTTTGTAATGTGTTGTATTGTACTTTTTGGTTTTTTAGGTCGCAGGGTGTTAGGTCGCTCACGACCTATGTGTTGTCAAGTGTTGAGTCGTGTGAGTTGTAAGCCTATAAATAGGCGGGTTGTGTCATTTGTAATAGTTAGTTGATTTTGAATAAAAACTTTGTTTGAGTGCTTTGTGCCTCTTCCCAAATTGGTAGTTGAGTGTGATCTCCTATCTCCACCTTCGGAATTCGAGTGCGCTCGAATCAACGATTGTTGAAGCCGATTCATGGAATCTAGTGCGCTATATCAACGTACGAAGAATCGTAGGTCTTCTTTCATGGCATCGTGCACGATCAACGTGACGAAGATAGCTAGAATCTGGCATCTTTGAGATCAACGGATTTGGGCGTTTGGTAATTTCAATCCACCAATTGCTACTTTCATCGTTTCATACATTTCTGTTAGCCGCTGCTGCGTCACAACAACGACTCATGGTGGCAGTTTTGGAGGTGGGATGGCAGCACCAGGACCTGCTCCGCTTAGCATGATATCTCCCAGTGGCGCTATTTTCATTGGCAGCGTGCCCATTCCGCCTCCTGTGCTTGATCCTGTTCTTCCGACTCCGCCCGCAGAGAGCATTCCTATCCACTCGAGCTCGGAGGAGGATGTTGACATAATGCCCCCGCCTGAAGACCAACCCCCAAAAAGCAAAGGCTCGAAGAGGAAGATTAGCGGTGGCTCCAGCGGGTCTACACCGAGGAGGAAGCCAAGGAAGAAGAAAGATTAAACATGCTTCCCCAGTTTGTTTCGATTTGCATTTTGTTGGCCGTGTATAGATGCGGGTTCGGCCCCTACTAGTAGGAATTTTTTGGAAACTTGTACACGAACTTCTTTTATAATTAAAATAGAAATGAAACTTTTCTTTTTTGACTTCTTTTTTGTCATTGTGTATTTGTCTAAGTGTTTCAGTGTCTGAAATGCACTTGTGAAGTTTCAGTTTCCGAACGAAGTTTGTTTCTGTTCGCCAAGTTAGGGTATTGTGGACATGGTTTGCGACCGGGAAATGAGTCGAATTTTGACATCGCATTACTTCAGTTGATGGTTGATGCTTAAGTCTTGCCCCCCAATATTGGTGGTATGTTGTAAATCATCAGTCAGCGATTGCCCTTTACTTATAGCATGCCGAGTCTAGTGCCGCTGGATGGGCGTTTGAGACAAACGGGGATTGAGCGGTTTATTCATGCTTGTTTGATTATCGATGATCATATCCGCACTCCGGGGATCCTCATTTTTTTATTGGTTGTTGAAAACGCTGGCTTGAGTTTCAATCATATGTCTACTATCTAGGGACTTGGAATTGGCATTTGTACTCTGACTCGCGCTTCGGCAGTTTGGAGTTGATAATTATACTTCGATCCATGCTTCGGGAACTTGAAGTTGGTGTTTACGCTCCGTTTTGCATTCTTGGAATACGGAGTTGATGACTATGCTCCGACTTGCACTCTGGAAGTTCGGAGTTGTCGTTTATACTCCAATTCGCGCTCTGGGAATTTGGAGTCGATGCTTATACTCTGCTTCGCATTCTGGGAACTCAGAGTTGATGTTTATACCCCGTTTCGCACTCTGGGAATACGGAGTTGATGTTTATACTCCGGTTCGCGCCCTGGGAACTCGGAGTTGGATGTTTATACTCCGCTTCGCACTCTGGGAATACGGAGTTGATGTTTATACTCCGGTTCACGCTCTAGGAACTCGGAGTTGGATGTTTATACTCCGCTTCGCACTCTGGGAATACGGATTTGATGTTTATACTCCAGTTAGAGCTCTGGGAACTCGGAGTTGGATGTTTATATTCCGCTTCGCACTCTGGGAATACGGAGTTGATGTTTATACTCCGGTTCGCACCATGGGAAATCGGAGTTGAATGTTTATACTCCGCTTCGCACTCTGGGAATACAGAGTTGATGTTTATAATCCGGTTCGCGCCCTGGGAACTCGGAGTTGGATGTTTATACTCCGCTTCGCACTCTGGGAATACGGAGTTGATGTTTATACTCCGGTTCGAGCTATGGGAACTCAGAGTTGGATGTTTATACTCCGCTTCGCACTCTGGGAATACAGAGTTGATGTTTATACTCTGGTTCGCACTCTAGGAACACGGAGTTGGATGTTTATACTCCGCTTCGCACTCTGGGAATACAGAGTTGATGTTTATACTACGACCCGTGCTCTGGGAGTTCGGAGTTGATGTTTATACTCCGGTTCACGCTCTGGGAACTCGGAGTTGGATGTTTATACTCCGCTTCGCACTCTGGGAATACAGAGTTGATGTTTATACTCCGGTTCATGCTCTGGGAACTCAGAGTTGGATGTTTATACTCTGCTTCGCACTCTGGGAATACAGAGTTGATGTTTATACTCCGACTCGTGCTTTGGGAGTTCGGAGTTGATGTTTATACTCCGCTTCGCACTCTGGGAATAAGGAGTTGATGTTTATACTCCGACTCACGCTCTGGGAGTTCGGAGTTGATGTTTATACTCCGTTCCGCGCTCTGGGACTCGGAGTTGGATGTTTATACTCCGCTTCGCACTCTGGGAATATAGAGTTGATGTTTATACTCCGGTTCGCGCTCTGGGAACTCGGAGTTGGATGTTTATACTCCGCTTCGCACTCTGGGAATACGGAGTTGATGTTTATACTCCGACTCGTGCTCTGGGAGTTCGGAGTTGATGTTTATACTCTGCTTCGCACTCTGGTAATACGGAGTTGATGAAGGATTGTCATGTATCAATCCTTTTTTGACTTTGATGTGATGGCTTGCCCCCGAGCTCGGGGTTCACTCAGTGAGTGATTGGTTGCACCGCAGTCACTCTCTATTTGAATAAATCCCACCGTATGATGAGATTTAGCTCTCCGTGCATAGTGATGGTCATATGAAGTATTTCAAGTAAATCACAGCTCTGGCTCAAAGAGGTTGCATTTTATTGCTGAAATAAGAAAGTATGGCAAAGTCAGTTGCCCTATTACAAGTTCTAATTTCGAAATGCATAAACAAATTGCAGAAAAGGAAAGAGAACTAAATGGATAAAAATATCCTGTCAGGTGTAATAGCGGCCAAGGCTCTCGCTATTCCAAGCTCTTGGCAGGGTAAGACCGTCGACGGTCGATAACTTGAATGTGCCATCTTCGGGCCTTCGTTCAATAACATACGGTCCATCCCATGTCGGCTTCATATGCGAAGGAACCAGATAGATCCTTTTTAAGACGAGATCGCCTAATTCGAAGGTTCGGGGATAGACCTTTGCGTTGTACAATCGAGCGACTCGACTTCGATGCACAGCTGCCCTCAGATCGGCTTCTTCACGCTTCTCATCTAGTAGATCGAGAGATTCAGCGTGTAATATAGCATTTGTCTTTGGATCATAGTATGTCACACGATGAGAAGGTACTTCTAGCTCGACTGGAGTAACGGCCTCTGAACCGTAAGAAAGAGAGAATGGAGTGTGGCCGGTCGCGGTCTTGTGGGTTGTTCGGTAAGCCCATAGAGCCATAGGAAGTTCATCGACCCACTTGCCCCCGACCTTTTCCAGTCGTTTCTTCAGGATGGATTTTATAACTTTATTAACTGCTTCGACCTGTCCGTTTGCCTGAGGGTGTGCAACTGCGGAGAATTTCTTATGGATGTGAAATCGTTTGCAGAAATCTTTGAATTCAGCATTGTCGAATTGGGTTTCGTTGTCCGTAATGATGGTGTGTGGGAGACCGAATCGGCAGATGATGTTACGAACCACAAAGTTGATTACTTTCTTCGTTGTAATGGTAGCGAGAGCTTCGGCTTCAGCCCACCTTGTAAAGTAATCAACTGCGACGATGGCTTACTTCGCACCACATTTTGTCAGAGGTAGAGCACCGATGATGTCGATGCCCCACATTGCAAATGGCCATGGGCTGACCATTTGCGTTATCTCAGTTGGAGGAGCTCTAGGGATTCGAGCATATTTTTGGCACCTATCACATTTCTTTGCATAGTCCAACGCATCACGATTCACGGTAGGCCAGTAATATCCGTAGCGAAGTATTTTCTTGACAAGCGCTTGCCCTCAGTTGTGGTCGCCACATTCTCCCTCATGCACATCGCACAATACTTGTTTAATTTCATCGTGAGCGATACACCGGAGTAGGGGAACTGAGTACCCCCTTCTGTACATGAGCCCATTCTGGATGGTAAATCTTGAGGCCTTTCAAAGGACTTGTCTCTTCTCACTCCTATGTTCCGGCAGGGTCCCGTGCTCAATGTAATTTCTGAGTGGGGTCATCCATGAATCCTTTTCGAGAACGATTTCGCATACCCGGTTTATTTCTGTCCGGTCGATACTTGGGAAAGATAGCGTTTCTACGGGAACGAGTCCCATTTGTTGAGCTTCACCTATGCTGGCTAGCTTCGCCAATGAATCGGCCTTTTGGTTACGCTCCCGAGGTATACAATAAATGGCGTAGTAATCGAACTGATTCAATACTTCCTGAACTCGAGCTAAGTAAGCAGCCAACCTTCGATCTCTTGCCTGATACTCTCCCTGCACTTGACACACAACCAATTGTGAATCAAAATATATTTCCACAGCGATGATTTTCAGATATCTGGTGAGTTTTAAGCCATCTAAGAGGGCTTCGTATTCAACTTCATTATTGGTTGCATGAAAGTAAAACTTCAAAGCGTAGCATATAGATCGACCTTCGGGGTTTTCGAGCACAACACCAGCACCCGAACACCGGTCGTTCGATGCGCCGTCGGTATATAGCTTCCAGACATATTCGGGGGATTTACTGGTTTCGGGAAAGTCCTCGGGAACGGTGAATTCAGCTATGAAATCAGCGAGGACTTGTCCTTGGATTGCTTGTCTTGGAGTGTACGTAATATCAAACTGACTCAGTTCGATGTTCCACTTGAGTAGCCTACCAGACGTCTCAAGCCGCGAAAGGACCTGTCGTAACGGTTGGTCGGTGTAAACAATTATGGGATGTGCTTGGAAATATGGTTGGAGTTTCCTCGATGCGATTACAAGGCAATAAGCCAACTTTTCTAATTATGGATAGTTCCTTTCAGCCCCAGTTAATCATTTGCTGACGTAGTATATTGGCTTCTATATCCCGTCTTCTTCTCGAACCAAGGCAGCGCTGATAGCGTTTTCTGATATCGCCAAGTATGCACACAACTTCTCATGATCAATAGGCTTTGACAGTATTGGTGGCGTGGATAGATGTTGAACTAGTGCTTGGAAAGTGCCTTCACACTCCATGGTCCATTCAAAGTTTCGTTTCCCTTTTCGGATCATACCTTTCCATTGAGACTCTGGACTTGCTTTATAGTTTTGGGAGCTTCAAGATTTCTGATTGCCAAAATCTTTTCGGGATTGGCTTCGATTCCCTGGGCGATAACGATGAATCCAAGGAACTTTCCGGATGCAACTCCAAAATGACATTTCAGTGGGTTGAGCTTCATCTTGTATTCCCGAAGTATGTTGAACATAGTTTCCAGGTCATTTACATGGTCGGTGGAGAGTCGTGACTTCACAAGCATGTCGTCTACATATACTTCCATTTTTTTCCCGATTTTATTAGCAAACATCCGATTGACCAATCGTTGGTAAGTAGCCCCGGCGTTTTTGAGTCCGAACGGCATAACCTTGTAACGGTAAAGTCCCAGATTGGTTACGAAGCTGGTATGTTCTTGATCAGGTAAATGCATCGATATCTTATTGTAGCCTGAATACGCGTCCATGAAGGATAAGAGTTCATGTCCAGCCGTCGAATCCACTAGCTGATCAATTCTAGGAAGCGGGAAACTATCTTTGGGGCACGCTTTATTTAGATCAGAGTAATCGACACATGTTCTCCTCTTCCCATTTGGCTTTCGGACGAGCATGGGATTTGAAACCCATCCAGGATATAGCGCATCTCGAATGAATCCGTTAGCTTCAAGGTTTTCTACTTCTTCTTTAAGGGCACCAAATCTCTCTGGATCCATACCGCTCCTTTTTTGTTTGACCGGGACATGCCGCGGGTCAATGTTCATAGTGTGGCTCGCGATGTCCGGTGAGATCCCACACATATTAGAATGTGTCCAGGCAAATACGTCAAGATTTGCCCGTAGAAATTCAACCAATTCCTCCAAAGCTCGCTGGCTTAGCTGAGATCCAATCTTTATCATTTTCGAATCATTGTTACTGTCAACCGGGACATCAATCGTCAATTCGGCTGGTGATGCTTGATTTTCTTTAGATTCTCCTTCGTCTTCAGTCTCTCTTTGATCAAGGTCCTTGAGGAATTGGCTGGGGTGCCCGGGCCTGGGTCCGGGCGTTAATTGTCAATTATCGGCGAAATAGACGCAAAGAGATTCCTCTATGCCCTTTCCCTTCTCCTTTCGCTGCACCTCCCGCAGCTCAGCAACATAACAGGCTCTAGTAGTAGCCTGATCTCCCTGAACGATTCCTATTCCATGATCTGTGGGAAATTTTAGGGTCAAACACCATGGGGCAATGGCTACCCTGAATTCAGCGAGGGCCGGTCGGCCCAAGAAAGCATTTTAAGGGGAGTCTATGTCCAATACAATGAACTAAAACATCCGTACTCTCCGACGTTCTCCAACTCCCAACTCTAATGGCAGTTCTACCATTCCAGTGGGTATAGTGGCACTTCCGTTGAAACCATGGACTCGAGATTGACAAGGCTTCAAGTCTGCGACTTCCATCTCCATTTGATCATAAGCTCGCTTGAACAAAATATTCACAGAGCTTCCGCTATCAACTAAGATCCTTTTCATCCAAGCGGGACCTACTTGTGCTGAGATGACTAGTGGATCAATAGTGGTAGCTTTGACTTTATCTACGTCTCTGCTCCTGAACACGATGTCATCCATCATCATTTTCTGTTGCTTGGCCGGAGCCTCCTCATCAAAACTACTACAACACTCGAAGTCTGCATGCTTGATAGAACTGGCATACGACTCCATTTCCTTCCAGCTTCGATCTGCTGGGTGAGGACCAACACTTATTGTATTGATGACCAACCTCCCGTCTGCACGAGCGGGTTCCTTCTGTCTTTCCTAATTCAGTGCACGATTCTGGTTTGATGGGCCCGCACCACCGGATTGCGACGACCGTACATACTGATCCAAATTCCGCTCACGTATCAGTTTTTCAATGAGGTCTTGTAAGTGACGACACTCATTGGTGTTGTGGTCATAACTTTCATGGAATCTACAAAACTTTCCTGTTTGGATTTGTCTTTCAGTTGGTGGTTTCAGGGAAGGTTTCTTATACTGCATGGTATTGCAGGTATGCAAATACACATTTTCCAATGACGTGTTCAATGGGGTGTAATTATCGTACATGGAAGCTCTAAGCCGTGGTCCACGATCCTGATTTCGTTTTTTTTTCTGATTTCTATTGTCCCTCTGCTGATTCTGTTTATTTTGGACGTTCAACTGAATTTTTCCAGAACTATCACCGGACTGTTTAACAACGACGTTACTCTGGATACCTTCGATGTTGGGCCCTGCGTCATCCTGCTTCCTAGACTGTTTCGCATCCTCCCTCCTCAGGAATTGGGCTGCCTTGGAATAGAAACGGTCGCATGTGCTTTCCCAGCTAACCAATTTCCGAACTCGGAATCTGCATCAATCCCGTTAGTCAGTGCCATCAGGATAGAGTTATCGTTGGGATTGCTTATTTCTGCACACGCAGCATGGAATTGCTCCAAGTAACGTCTAAGCGTTTCTCCGGGAGCTTGCGTAACACTAGACAAAGTGTTAACATCCTTATGCATCGCCACGTGCATACAGAATTGTTCGACAAACTTGGTATCCATATGGTCAAAGTTAGAGATCGATCGCGGTGGCAAACGAGTGAACCACATGGTAGCGATGCCCCTAGAAAAATGCGGAAACTACGGCATTTTACTCCGTCATCAGCTCTAGAAGCATTCATCAGCCATTCGTATTTCAGGACGTGTTGATTGGGATCAGAACTTCCTTCATAAATTGGCAAAGCTGGCATCCAGAAGTGCCGAGGTGGTTCAGCATATAAAACGTGATCGGTGAAAGGGGTATTACTTCGGGAGATTCCCCAGTCGTCATTAGAGAGGCCCTGACTTTCACGGATCATTTGGCGGATCATCGCTGGTATATCCGACATTCGGATACTTGGAGCATGTTGTGCAAAGGTGTGGTCGGGTTCCATAGCGCGAGTCTGGACCGGACACAGTCGACGGTCCGTGCCTCGCCTCCTTGGTTCAACATCCTCAGGGACATAAAGTTCGGGAGTCTGCTCTCGTTGGCTACGTTGAGGATCAGCTTGGTTTCTAGCATCACCTCCCCGTCCGACAGTGGTGGTAGTAGCAATGTTGTCGGTAACATAATAAGGTGCAGCTCCTCCTCGAGTTGAAGGTTCTGTGTGGAGACTAGCAGATGGTCCAGCTCTAGGTTGCCCAAGGTTCGAAGTAGGTTGGTGTCCCGTGGCTTCGGTGTTGCTTACACCTAGCCGTGGATGTGTGGATCTGGTTTGGCCATCGGAGGAGGCTAAACTTTCTGTGGAAGAATAAGAACCTTGGTCTGTTCTGGATCTATTTCGTTTTCGGCGGTTTAGCTGGTTAGTCAACTCTGTGTTAGCGCGCAGTTGTTCAGTCAGCTGTTGTCGACTTTGGGTCAACTCTTGAAGCAATGTCTGGAATTCTTGTTTGTTGATTGGACCTGACGGATCTGAAGGTCCTGCAGCATTTTGGTTGGAGGGGGGTGGTTGCACGGGATTTTGTCGGTCCCGTGCTCCTTGATCAGCAGTTATAGAAGTGGTACGTGTGCTCACCATGGTGAGGAGATGAATGTCCTTTCCTAGATCTGATGCAAATCTGAATAGAATGGAAGGGCTTAAAAGTTCTAGATTTGGACCTTCTTCTTAGATTTATGAAATCCAATATAAATAGGAGATCCAAAGAGCAGGAGAAAAATTGGTTTTCTGAGTGAAAGCACCAAAGTGTTTGTACCAAAATTGGGCACAACACTCTTCGGAAGTCTTTGAAGAGATAAAGTGAAGAAATTAATGGAAAAAGAGGAATTATCTAACCAAAACTCCAAATTTCAGAAATGAGAATAATTAAAATGCAAGGAGACACAAGGATTTAGAGTGGTTCGGCGTATCGCCTACGTCCACTATGAAGTAGTTTGCTTTATTGATCTTTCTTTTGTGTTTACAAGTGAATTCAATGATTTACAGCAGGCAATTATGATTTGCAACAATGAATCTTGTTGGTAGCAGCATCAATTGAGTTCAGGTCTGGATCTGGCGGAGTCCGGGCGTTGGAGATCTCAAAGAGTAAGAAGAACCCTTTTTCTGTTGGCTTTAGGGGTCTATTTATAGGTGTAGGAGGCTGGTATCTCGCTCAGATCTCGGGAGACCCTCTCTGGTATGTGACCAGGCCCGCACGCCCAAGCCCGTGAAGTTTCGGTCCAATCCGTGATCGACACGAACAGATTTCGACTCGATCAAGATTTCATCCAATGGAGTCGAAATTTGGCATGGACATTCTTTAGCATGCACGTAGTCTTCTGTGAAAACTTCATAGAATTTGGACTTGTAGATTGGGAGATATGATCGATACGAAATGAGGTATTCGGTAGGCTGTTTCCTTCGACTCGCTTCTGTTTCGACTCGCTTCCATTCGACTCGGTAATGTGGCGCTTAATCCTCACTCTGCCCTGGATGTTGTTTCGAGCGAGTCGAAATGTTCACTGATTGGGCGAGTCGAGGTGTGCCCAGATCGAGCGAGTCGAAGTATGCACTGGTTGAGCTTGTCGAAATGGAGCGTCCTGAGAGGTTTGAGCAGTGGAGTCGAAGTTGATGGAGTCGATCAGTGGTTCGAATGGAGCGAGTCGAAGAAGGCATCTGAGCGAAGCGAGTCGAAGTAGGTACTTCTGATGGCTGTGCAGCGAGTCGATCCGGAATGACTCGAAGTTGGCCTCTGAGCGAAGCGAGTCGAAGTTGTCACTTCTGAGTGTTGCGAAGCGAGTCGAAGTTGGCATCTGAGGGACGTGGAGCGAGTCGAAGGGAGCGAGTCGACCGGTGATTGGTTTTCATCCAATTTTGTATCGTTCATAACTTGAGCATACGAACTCGGATTGACTTGAGATTTGAATCGTTGGCTCTCATGGCTGAGCTTGCCATGTCCTACCAATTTTGGCTCGATCCGGACTCGAAAAAAATTCGTCGATATCCATAGTGAGCCCGTGTATAACTGATCTCCAGGATGGGCCGTCGTCGATTACAAGTCAATTCCTTGGTGTCACGGCCTTGCCAAAAGGCGGGATAACACAAATCATTTGCAAAAAATTAAACAAAGAGGCCGGTCACCATTAGAAGCAACTAGAGGATGATAAAAGAATCAAGAGGAAAAGCTTAAGCAACTTAATGAAGATCAAATCTCAAATCCTCAATCTCAAAAGCTAAGGTTAATTATGTCTAAATCTCATTATTTTAATTGTTTTCGGCCTTAAGATGAATCCGAAGTATTTTGCATAATTATGCCATCTTTTTGAATGATTAATTGTTCATATATGCTTATTGATGATTTATGCGTAATCATACAGGTTTTATGATATGTTTTAATGTAAAGACCCAATTTAATGACATCCAAATGCCTGGCGATTTTAGATATAGAATAGAAATGATATTTTATAGATGGGTTTCAATTTTCATAAATTTCTGAATTAATGTGGATTTTATATTAATTCTCTAACGTAAAAAACGATTATTTGGGTTTTAAATTATTTATGGCCAAATAATTAATATTTTGGGTCTGGAATTAATAAATGTTAGAAAACATATTAAAAATGATTTTCTAGAATTTTTATTGAATTTTCCTATGTGTTTTAATAGCTATATAAAATTATTTAAGGCATGGGACTTAAATGTATTATATGTTTATAAAAGGAGAAGGGTATTTTATAAATAAATTAAATTGTTTATTTCTGAAATACAGGCAGCACTTTTAGAAAAGAAAATTAGAACCAATAATATTTTGACAAACAAGGCAGGTTAGTTGAAAATAATTTCTTTATAAAGTAAAATAAGTATTTACTTGCTTTGAGCATGTTTCGCCACTTTGGGCATAGGGGTTCCGACCAAGTACAGTCCCCTCCATGCCATCGAAACCAATGCGCATTGTATCAATAATTTGGTATACAGTTAATTGAACTAAGGCGGAAGGCACTAGGTAGAGACCAAAGGTTCCGAAGTGGTCGAAGCATGTCTTTGCTTTTAAAAGAAAACATGCCTGCTTTGCTTTCGAAGGGTATGCTTTCGACTTAGTTAGCTTTCGACTGAGTCAAATATTTTAATGGAAAGGTTTCGAATGGGCTGTGCCTTATATTTTAAGTAAATGCTTTCATCTGGGTCGAATCCCTTAGCTACCGCCTTTCCTTTCGACGCCAATGGTTTCAGAAGGTATACTTTGCTTTTAAAACTTAGCTGCTTCTCCAATGCTTTTGGAAGGTTTGTTTCGACACCATCAATCTTTGCTTAGGAATTTCTTTTGAAATAGTGATTTCGACTTAAATTTTTTATGACCCTTTTGCTCTCTTGAAGGTAGAACCATATTTTTTTCGAAGGAGTAATTTTTTAATGGTTTCGAAAGGTGTTTCCACATGTTTTACTTTAACCCAAAGGCTTTCGAAAGTTTTGATGTTTTATTGCTTTCGAAAGATTTTAAAGAATGGTTTCAAATGGGTGGTTCTGCCAAATGGTTTCGAATGGTTTGAAAGGAAAGTTTTTCCAATGTATTCGAAAGGTAACGTTTAAAGGTTTTGAAGAAGGATGTCAATGGTTTTAATTCTTTCGAAGGAATGGTTTTTTAATGTTTTTAAAAGGAAGATTATGAATGATTTCAAAAGGAATGTTTTGGCTTATCTACCTAGGTGAAAGAAGGGTTTTACTTGGTTTCGAAAGGGGTACTTTCAATGGATTTGAAAGGAATACACTCAAAGCTTTAAATGTTTTCATTAACAAAGATTTGAGTAAAGTATATATAACATAGCAAGGTGATTTTTGAGTAAAGTATGGAGTATATAATTTCCTTGTTTAAGTTTGGTTTAAAGGTTTTAAATCAATTTTAGATGAAAAAGATTTCAAGGAAAATTTAAGTCAAGATTACCCTAAGTAAAATAACTCAGATATTAGAATACCATATGGGACTTGTATAGGGTCACACTCTATACATTAGCTATTAGCCCCAGCTAATTTAGTCCAAAATTCCAGTGTGTAGGGATTCGTAATAGGTAAAACAAAAATTATAATTACACATAGAATGGAATATATGTTTGTATACAGATACGGTATTTGTGAGCCCTCAAAACCATTAGAATCAGATCACCCTGGGAGATGTTAAGTTAAGGACAGACCATCTAGAAGAGGAGTATTTAATAGATAGGATAGACCATCCAGAAGCGGAGTGTCTAACGGGTGTTGGATTATTTTCATTATATTGTCTGGTAGGCCTGAGTCAACAATAGGTTAGTAGTTAGCCAAACAAAACTATAGTGTTAGGATGGATAGTTCATTTGTTACCCTATATGTATGTTTACATAATAATGCTTTACAGTTTTAACCAGTTTTGGTTACAGGATAAAGGTTTGCAAAAGATATGTTCTAAAAGGATATTGGTGAGGGGAAACCCATTCCGCTAAGCGGCGTGGTCTCACTTAATATCAAATAGCTGAGATGTATAATGTTATTCACACCAGGCATTATGTCTGATTCGAAGTTTATGTTTTCCCCTTAGACTCTCGGGTGCTTAAAATTGATTTGAGTAGGCTGAGGGTTGAGGTTATACATGTTTTAGTAGGTTGACGAATAAAGCTTCAGAAGAAAAGCAGGTGGCTGACGGATAGCTATTTAGGAGTTGTTGTTTTGTTTTATTTCGCTATGTTGTATTTAAGACGGTTATGACTATATAGTACTCTGGTCAACCAAGGAGGCATAATCATATTTCGATCTTGGTGTATCTATGTAATAATTATATTTTATCCGAACTTGGGAATGATTATGAGATTATGTAATTTGAATGTGAAACATGTGTTTGAAATGTAATTAGTAAGATGTTGTTTTTTTGAAATTTGTGATTTCGTTTCATATTCAAGTGCTTCTGATATTATGGATACCATTAACGTAGCTGTATTAAGTCGCTGGAAGTTAATACTATGGATAACTTCAGCTTCTACAGTGCTTAACTCTGGGCCTCTAGGAAGGGGTGTTACACAATTGTAACAACCCGAATTCCAGAGGTCTGGATTTTTCGCAAAAATGCAAAAAACCAAGCCCACTGAAGCCCGAGTTAGGTATCTGGTATCCTGCAAATAGGCAAAGACAAACACATCTGAGCTCAATAATTTATCTCACAGGGAGACTGACTAAAATATAATAGTAAGTAAATACTCATCAATATAATAACACTCTCTTAAAAAGTGTCTTACAGCTGGGAAGTCTATGCCATCTGCTTAACCTGTAGGGTGTTATGAGGAGGGGGTCAGAACTAAAGTTTCAGTGAATGGATAAATTATACACTTCTAAGCATAATTCTACATATATCGTTTTATTTCCATTTAAAGTTATATTAGGTTTATTAGGTTTACAATACTCTCGCCTCTGTTCATGAACCATGCCCATCTACTCCATAGTAGATTAAAACCTAATAACTATTGTATACATATATGTAGTTATATGCTCAATGACCATATTGGTCCTAGGTACCACCCATGGTACCTTCAGCAACCTCCTCGAAAAAGGCTCCATTGTCTTGATTCGTAGCTATATTTGTAAAGGACGCTTTGTAAGGCCTACAATACATATATTCCATCGTCTTTCTCCTCGAGCGTTCCGTAGCAACATCTATAAAGGACTGCTTCATAAGGCCTACAATACAAATGCTTCACTACTTACTATGAAACGTAAATCACATCCGCACTAGTCTATGCCATTGCTCAGACATCCACAATGTACCACCCAGTGCATACATTGAGGACTATGTAATCGTTCTGTCCACTATCTGAATCAAGCCAACAAGGTGTACCTTGTACGGAATTCAGTCGAGGATTTTCTATATCTGTAAAGGACTGCTTCATTAGGCCTATGTTAGTGCCAAAATTGGTCAACACCCTTGAATAGAGTTGTGTAGAGAGACTAATGAAGAAAGTAAATTAAAACAAAGAAATAGCGTAACTGAATGCAAAACGAACAATAGAAAAAGAAGACACCAAATTTATAGTGGTTCGGCGTAATTGCTTACGTCCACTTTGAATATCATCTTTATTACTTTTCCATTCGTTTGAGTACAGATACAATCCATAAACAAACAACCTAAATGCAAGTTTGAACTTTATAAAAATGAGTACAAAAAATGGCAGAGTATCCTTGGAGTTCCAAAAAAAGGTCCTCTCAACTGTATCCCTGCCCCTCTATTTATAGACGAAGATAGGCTAGTACCCCTATGCAGGCCCATAACCAATATAGTTTGGCCCACAGTGGGCAATTTGTGTTCACCGACCAGAGCATTCCGAGGCACAAATGCCGAACGATGGTCGCCGACCCACCTTGGCCGACCTCGGGTATTCTCGCTAGTGACTCGAAGTTTGTCCTCACATAACTCGAGGGAAGTGGTGGTATGAGTCGAAGCAAAGGAACGCCGGTCGCAGCACTTCTGACCTAACTACCATGGCCGAGCCACTTCTACACCATCTACCTTGACTGATCCAATAAGGCCGAACCAACATAGCTGAGCCATTTGTGTCGAAACCTCCAAGGCCGACCCACTAAACACCGAGCCAGATGAACCAAACTCTCCAAGGCCGAACCATGTGTTGCTGAACGATTAAGGCCGAACCACCAATGCCGAGCCTCAATCGATCGAAGCTGCTTCGGCTTTCCTTCCTTGACCGAGCGATGCACGACGAACCACTATGACTTTCGGGACCGAGCGAGACATGTCATCCCACAAGGCCGAATGACCACAATCAGCTGAGCCGCTAGTGCTGATGCAATCTACACGGAACCATCTTGACCGAACCACGTATGCCTTTGACCCAACAAGGCCGAGCCTATCACTTAACTTTCGTTGACTTAACTTATGCCGATCCTTTATATTTCCAAACATTTCTTGGCTTAAGTCCCATCTAGGCCCAACCCTAGCTTTTGTAACTGTCGCCTGGTGACCGGGTCGAGTTACCGAGTAACACTTGCCCCCCAAAGCGCGTTGTGTGAGTCAACATGATGCGCTTTGAACCATTGAGTAATCCATGCTTTCGAAATCTCGTTCTAACTCTCCAAAAGCTGAGGCTACACGACCTTTTGAAGGTTAAACCATGCTAGAATCCAGAAACCAATATTTTCAACCGACTCGATGGCATCTGTCAAGTCGTACTGTCTCATCTTTCATCGCCATGATGTGTTTATACGCTCATGTATACACTTTCTATATTTTAATTATTATTTTCGTCAATTCATTCATCATTCATTTTTCATTTCATTTTTTTTAAACAAAATTGGGTCGGCATAAGGAGGTCGACCCACACGGTCGGTTCCTTTGGCAAAAAGGTGGGACGGCATGCCAATATCGAATCACACGATTGGTACTTGCTACACCAACCTAGTAAACACGCGCTGACCAGTTCCATCGGGTATATCCCGTTCTTCTTCTCCCTTATCATATAAAAGCTTCATGCCTTTGTGTTTTTTTTCCTTGCTCCTCATTTTGCTCTTCTTTCTCCAACATAGCCCTAAACCCAGAATCCTCCCCTCCACCGAACTGCCTCGATTCATTATCTCCACATGTGATGCCCTATCCTTCTCGACTTCAAATTTCAAGAAGCATTCGTCTAGTCCTTAAATTATCGTATAGGTGAGGTTCCATGTATTAATTTAAATTCCCAAACCATATCTTCTAGAACCCGAACTAGGGGGCCGTGCCACATAGGAATACAGCTCATCGTGGTGAGCACAAGAGGAGAGGAGCATAGTGAATAAGTGTTCGGGCGTCGATAATAAAATGTTTTTGGTATGAATAGACTTCCATTTGGGAGGAGCAGTCATAGACAGCTTTAGGAAGCAAGGTCGACGATGTGTACGAGTAGGTAGTTGGTTGTTTTGCGTTAGTGAGGAGGTCGTTTGGTAGGCTGCTCAGGAAAGTTTAGGTCGCTGTTGAGAGAGAGAGAGTGCGTCGTTATCTCTTGAGGTGGTGTGGGTCGGTGGGAGTCTAGAAAATGAGTGGGTCGGTAGGATTTTGTAAGAGTAGCGAGCATAGGCTAAGTGAGGCTGGTTCGGTAATTAGAGAGGGAGATAGAAAGTGAGTGGGTCAGTCTGTAATTCGGAGATGAGTAGTCCGATACCGAACGGGATAGTGTGGCTTTGTATCTAGGTTTGGGGTGATGGTCGGTATTGGGCATTGGGATCGACATTGGCAACCAAAATCGTTTTAACTTGGACATACGATACATCTGGGTAACTTACCTTCACAACCAAGTATAGCATAATGGACAATGACAGGCAATAAAGCATACAAGCCCAAGGACCTTATTTGAACTAACTACCCCATAGTTTGAACAATCTTAAATGCAAATTTAACCCAACAAACGCGAATAACAGCCTTCACACTCTATCGTGCCATTGTTTGATTCCATGACTTCTACTGCCAGTCATACGATAAATTGCCAAAGCTGGTCAGTGATGACGGTCTCCAAGGACAACAACTTAAAGTTTATCATGTCACACTTGTGTTTAAAACTTTAGTTTCTCTGCACTTTAGTTTGAATCATCACACAAGTCCACACACCACAAGGGGAATACACTGCCGTTATATCTAATATCGATTGTCTTTCAAGTATTGCTTAAACAGGTATCTATCTAAACTAAATCTTCATTGAGGATGTCCACAAAGTCAAGCTCTGCTACCATTTCTGACAAACCTGAGCTAGGTGCTCTACAAGAGGTAGTGGGAACCTCGAATCCACCGTCAACCTCCACACTTGGCATTCCGGATCCACCTGCCATAGTTACAGGCCCGGCTCCTGATGCTGTAGGCGGAGCTGTTATTCTGGATAACCCCTTTGATTCACAAGCCTCAAAAATAGGCGAAGCCGCTCTTCGTCGGTTGTGCTCAATTCATGGAATCCCCTTTGATGAAGTTATAGTTCCGTCAGGACAAGATCGGCCTCACCTGCCCCCAACTGCCCCCAACCGGATATACTGCATGCAACAATTTTATGTGCTAGGTCAAAGCGTGCCACCTTTTAATTCATTCCTCCGTGAAGTGTTGCGGTATATTGGGATTGCTTCGGCGCAGCTACACCCTAATAGCCATGCATTTATTCATGGTACCTGCATCCTCTTCATGAGCACCTTATTTAGACTCCCTATTCCCGAGGATATCCGCTACATTTACCAATTCAAAAGACATTATGACAGTCCATCCTTCGTATTACTTGAGCCACACTCCAAATGCCAAATCCTAACGGGTGCATGGAGTAAATATTCCTAATATAAACAAGAGTGGTTTTACGCACGATGCCCTCGTAGTTTTGCGAGAAGATGACTTGAAGGCGCTGGGTATTCTGAGGCTGTCGAGGCCATTCGATCTATTCCCGTGAGAGACCGGGACATTAAATCTGTTATTTCTAATGAACTGCTTTCGAAGTCTGGATTACTGGAGGATGGCTATCGAACTAGCTTTCCAACTGGCGCTACTACAGCCGTATCCGCTGCGGAAAAAGGCAAAGAGTAGGTCGAACATTCGATGCCCTCTGCAGGAGGGGCCCTCGATACAACTGGGGAAGTTGAAATCAAAGAAACCAAGGTGCCTGAAGCAACTGACGATAATATAAGTTCCGACTTAGCACCAGTAGGTGATGCACCCGGCATCAACGAACCGCCTCCCCCTTCAAAGAGGAAAAAGAGCCTAGCTTACAAGTTGAAAAAGAAAACAGTGGGTGGAACCACAAAGGTTACAATAACTCCAGTTGAGAAAAAGTCATATCCCTAAAATTTGAGGTTTCATTAAAGGGTCTATCTGACCTGACCATCCATGACGATTTACTAAATTATGGCTTCAATGACCCTGAGGCTATGGGACTTAATTCGCCCACGAGAAACGATGAAGGTGCTCAGGCTCGTAATCAAGGAGAGAAAACTCCAATAAGTAAAGCGAAAAACACTGGTCCGTCGGGTGGAAGCACTAAGACACACACAAACACATATACTTCACCCTACACTTGAATTTTAGTCATCACATGATTCCCACTAACTCGTCCATACTTTATTTTCTGTATATGTAATATTGGGCGTACACACGGCATTGACCACCTTCGCGGATCCTCTATCTTTTGCCATTCCAGTCGGGATTCAGGATCAGGTAGATGATGAGATAGGGATGACAGCGGCGATAGAGATTATCGTCCCAGAGAGTTGTCGTCTTCTAGAAGAAGAACTTACAGCCATTCCTCATATCCAAGCGATCCTCCCCCTCACCCAGAGCATATTAGGGAGAAGCTTGCTCATAAGGGGTCTAATTCCAAAGCTTCTTGCGACCAACATTCAGGCTCTTCATGTACTAAGCAATCCTGTGAGCCCTATAAGAAATCTATGACTCCGGCTTGGTAGACTCCTCCAGCCTCCGCGCACGATCCATCGATAGGAAAAAAATTAGCCGAGCTCAAGGCTACATTTCCAAACATATGTTTCAATGGATTGAAATTCCTCCCCGCGATTCATCCTATCCCCTACATGTTAAACAGAGCGCTATTACTTGCAACAACAATGTCTATGTTTAGCACGATGCATTTGTACACTTGGCGGTGAAGGTTTCAAAGGTTTCCATGGAAATTCAACACGAAATTGATCACCTGAAACTCAAAGCCATTCATGACAAAGATATTATTAAGGCCCAGGATGAAGAGCTATCCTCATACAAATCTCAACTCGAGGCCGCCCAGAAAAATGTCAAGGAAACGGCTGAGGCAGTTAGTCGTTTGGAGGCCACTCATAAGAAAGAAATTAATGAGGCAATCCAACGCAGCGGTGCTCTTGCTTTAGAGAAAGAATATATTCAAAAAGAAAATGATGTTCTTGCTCAACAAGTTAAAGAGCTGGAGGAACTGCTCTCTAAAGAGAGAGAAGAGAAAATCACCGTGTAGGAAGAGTCTCAAAGATATTGCGACGAAATTGTCACAACGCGACTTCTAAAGGCAAAACTTGATGAAGAGCTTTCCAAGGTTGAAGTGTTGAAAGAGGCAGCTCGCAAGGAGGGTAAGAGAATAGCGCTCACAGAAGTCGACTCTCGTCTTGAGGCAGCTACTGAAGCTGGTAGATAAGAAATTAAGTGTTTATTTGATCCACTCATTGCCGAGTACAATGCTTGAGTTTTCATGCAGCGCGACCTATCTTTTCTAGGCGATACTTACCTCGAATCATTGGTCGAAGAATGAGACACTTTGATAAAGATTAAAAAAGTCAAGCTGGGCAACGAAGAGGTTGATAAAGAAGCTCCTGTAAGGGAATTGCTTCGAGGAGGCGAGCCTTTAGACTTATCCACGGCCAAAGCCCTCTTCGGAAGAGACTCCTCGTCGTTAAAGGATATGGACGATATTGCTGGCCCGTCCGGTACTAAGCTTCCAGTTCCTCCTCCCGTTCAGCCGACCGAATGCTCGTCACTCTAGCCTCCCGAGCAGCACGTTGGTTATGACCTGGAGAAGCCCAGGCTTGGTGTTCACATTCTATCCCCTATTCTGGAGGGTGATACTCCTAAGACGGTTGAGAGTCAACTGGAAGCCGGTATGTAGTTCTTCCTTTTAGAGTTTGGGAAACCATCGCCTTTAGCGAGTAACAGATGTATTCTAACATTTACCTTTTATGAGTTCATGTAGGCCATTCCGATCCCGAACTGACTCCATGGAGCGATGTCGCCACAGAGCGGGAAGAGAAAGTGGCCGAGGCACTTCACACTGGAGATACTCCTGTCCCGATGCTCAAGTGATCGGGGCGCTGGATGAGGATAAACTTGAGAATCCCTCGCCTGTAGATGAACACGATAAGGTTGAAATCACAGGCGCTTTCGAGCATACCTTCAAGCCTAGCATGATGGAGCAAATCGAGGAGGAGGAGAAAAAGAAAACCGAAGTTAAAACAGAACCTTGGGTGGTGGAATTCGATGATCTTCTAAATAGACCCTTGAAGGTCATTCTACCTGGTGGGACCACGCCTTTGGAATTTCCCCTTCCTTCCCTTGATACCCTGTCACTTGGGAGCAAGGGGTCCAGGAGAAAATGTTCAGTCGAGGAGGCTTCGGAGAAACCGAAGAAGGACAAGAAGCCTAGAAAGTAGTTGTTGTATGGTTATGTCTTATTTAGCTTAAATAAGCCAAAATCATGTGGGTGTTTTCCTTTTTATAGTCGTTGTAGGTAGACTTTGGCTCCGGACTTCGGAGAAATTGTAATAGAACTTAATTTTTTATTATTAAATAAAATTTTGTCTCTTTGTATTCTCGGACTCTCATCATTTTGCTTATCACCTAACTTGTAATTGAAATTCAAAGTCTTGTGGGTTATGTAGGCTCGGTCCACTTTCATATGACTTGGAGATTTTCGAATTATTTATATTCTACTCCGCACTTCGGGAATTCAGAGTACTCTAATCCGCGCTCCAGGGACTTAGAGATTTTGTGAATCATTTATACTCTAGTCCACACTCCAGGGACTCAGAGTACTCTAGTCGCGTTTTGGGGACTTAGAGATTTTCGAATCGTTTATACTCTAGTCCGCACTACGGGGACTTAGAGTACTATAGTCCGCGCTCCGGGGACTTAGAGATTTCGAATCGTTTATACTCTAGTCCGCACTCCGGGGACTTAGAGTACTCTAGTCCGTGCTCCGGGGACTTAGAGATTTTCGAACCGTTTATACTCTAGTCCACGCTCTGGGGGCTTTGAGTACTCTAGTCCGCTCCCGGGGACTTAGATATTGTCGAATCGTTTATACTGCAGTCCGCACTCCGGGGACTTAGAGTACTCTAGTCCATGCTCCGGGGACTTAGAGATTTTTGAATTGTTTATACTCTAGTCCGCACTTCGGGGACTTAGAGTAGCCTAGTCCGCTCTCCAGGGACTTAGAGATTTTCGAATCTTTATACTCTCGTCCGCACTCCGGGGACTTAATGGACTTAGAGTACTCTAGTCCACGCTTTGGGGACTTAGAGATTTTCGAATCATTTATACTCTAGTCCGCGCTCCGGGGACAAAGAGTACTCTAGTTCGCGCTCCGGGGACTTAGATATTTTCGAATCATTTATACTCAAATCCGCACTTTGGGGACTTAGAGTACTCTAGTCCATGTTCCGGGGACTTAGAGATTTTCGAATCGTTTATACTCTAGTCCCCACTCCGGGGACTTAGAGTACTCTAGTTCGCGCTCCGGGAACTTAGAGATTTTCGATTCATTTATAATCTAGTCCGCACTATGGGGATTTAGAGTACTCTAGTCCGCGCTTCGGGGACATAGAGATTTTCGAATTGTTAGCCGATCGACTTTTATTTTTTGTGCGTACATTTATATACCAGATAGATTAATGAAATTTCATTTTGCCATGAAATTACAAATTACAAAGCACTAATAGTTCATAGGAAAACAACTTCAAGCCTTTATTGATTGTAGAAAACAATGACAAACTAAATTTTATTACCTGTCGGAAAACGAGAACAACAACAAAAGAAACATTTACTAAAACAATTGCTATAAAAATGCAAAAGAAATGGACTAAGTATAATAATGGCGCAAATGCTTGCTATTCCATGCTCTAGGGAGTGTCATGCCATCAATAGTAACTAGCCTGAAGGTTCCTTCTCCAAGCTTCCGTTCGATGACGTAAGGACCTTCCCATGTGGGATTCACGTACGATGGGACCGGAAAACATGCTTCAAAACTCGATCGCCCACAACGAAGGTTCTCGGTCAAACTTTTTCGTTATAATATCAAGCAACTCGGTGCTGATATGTGGCCGCCCTTAAATCAACTTCTTCATGTTTCTCGTCGACAAAGTCCAATGATTCCAGTAAAAGATCCCGATTCGTCCTAGGGTCATAATGAATTACCTGGTGAGAGGGAACTTCAAGTTCCACTGGTATAACAGCTTCAGTATCGTATGCCATGGTGAATGGAGTATGGCCAGTCGCGGATTTGTGGGTGGCTTTGTAGGCCTAAAGTGTTTTTGGAAGTTCAACCACCCACTTTCCTCTAGCCTTCTCCAAATGATTTTTCAATATGAACTTGATTATCTTATTCATGGCTTCAACTTATCCATTTGCTTTGGGATGAGCGACTGCTGCAAACCTTTTCTCAATGCAATATTTTTGGCACAACTCTTTGAATTCTCTACTTTCAAATTGAGTTCCGTTGTCAATAATGATAGTTCGTGGGAGGCCAAAGCGGCATATAATGTTTCGCACAACAAAATTAATGACCTTCTTGGTGGTGATCGTAGCTAAGGGCTCTACTTCTGCCCACTTGGTGAAGTAATCGACTACGACGATTGCGTATCTCGTACCACCTTTGGAGATTGACAAGGAGCCGATTATATTGATCCCCCACATAGCGAATAGCTAAGGACTAACCATTTGCGTGAGTTCTGTCAGTGGTGCTCTTGGGATTTTTGTGTACTTTTGACATCTGTCACACTTCCTTACATAGTCTGCAACGTCCCGATTCACGGTCGGCCAATAGTATCCATAGCGGAGGATCCTTTTGGCTAACATCTGCCCCACAGTATGGTCGCTGCATTATCCTTCGTGAACTTCTTTCAAGACGCGCTTTATTTTGTCGTGGGCGATGCACCTAAGTAAGGGGACTAAGAATCCCTTCCGATACATTATTCCATCCTGCATTATATACCGCGAGGCTTTGCGAACGACTTGTCGCCTCTCGTTCTTTCTCTCGGGCAAGGTTCCATGTAGCAGGTATTCTTTGAACGGGGTCATCCACGATTCCATTTCAGTTTTCGTCCCTAATACAAAATCTACTTCCATTTCATTTATACTCGGGGCATGTAAGGTTTCGATGGGAAACAAGCCCATCTGTTGTGCATCACCAGTACTTGCAAACTTCGCCAATGAGTCGGCTTCCCAATTTATTTCACGTGGGATATGCGATATATCGTAGTACTCAAGGTCCGTCAACAGTTCTTGAACCCGAGCGAGGTATGGGGCAAGCCTTTGCCCCTTTGCCTGATAATCTCCCCGTACTTGGTACGCCACCAACTGTGAGTCACAAAAGATTTCAATCGCTTTCACTCCAAGTTCATTGATAAGTTTCAAGCCCGCAATCAATTGTTCATATTCGGACTCATTGTTCGTAGCGGGGAAACCAAGTTTCAAATCATAACAAATCGAACGGTTCTCGGGTGTTACAAGAATAATACCAGCCCCAAAAAAATGGTCAATGAATGCTCCATCTGTATATAGCTTCCATTGAACAGCGGGAATTACATCTCTACCATTTGGCTCGTCTGATATGGTGAACTCTGCAATAAAGTTTGCTAGCGCTTGTCCTTGGATTACCCTCCGTGGCAGGTAAGTGATATCGAATTGACTCAGTTCAATGTTCCATTTGAGTAGCCTTTCAGAGGTTTCTGGTCATTGGAGCACCTGCCGCAAAGGTTGATCGGTATAAACACTGACCGGGTGTGCCTGAAAATACAAACGTAGTTTGCATGATGCGATCACCAAGCAGTAGGCTAGCTTCTCAATCTTAGCATAATTTCTCTCTGCCCCCGTTAAATGCTTACTAACATAGTACATTGGCTTTTGGATTCGCTCCTCTTTATGAATCAAAGTTGCACTGATGGCATGTAGAGATACGACCAAGTAAACATATAACTCCTCATGGTCTACAGGCTTTGACAGAACCGGGGGCCTCTCTAAGTGTCTCACCAGAGCTCGGAATGCGTCCTCATAGTCCGACGTCCATTCAAAATTTCTCTTCCCTTTCCTTATCACATCGAAGAAAGGAATACACTTGTTGATCGCTCTAGATATGAATCGACCGAACGCGGCGACTTTTCCATTCAGGCTTTGTACTTGCTTTATAGTTCTGGGTACTTGTATGTCTCGAATAGCTTGAATCTTTTCTGGGTTGGCTTCGATTCCCCGTGCGTTGACAATAAACCCAAAAAAAATTTCCCAACGCAACACCAAAGGAACATTTTAGTGGATTGATTTTCATTCCATAGTACCTGAGTATATCAAACATCTCCGCTAAGTCTCGAATGTAGTCGTTTGAATGTCATGACTTCACGAGCATGTCATCCACATAGTCTTCCATTGTTTTACCAATCTGGTCTTTAAACATCCGATTCACCAAACCCTGATAAGTTGCTCCTGCGTTCTTCAACCCGAAATACATCACTACATAATAGTAAAATCCAACGTCGGTGATGAAACTGGTGTGCTCCTGATCTAGTATGTGCATCGGGATCTGTTTGTATCCTGAATACGCATCCATGAATGACAATAATTCGTGCCCTGCTGTCGAGTCGACTAGTTGATCAATTCTGGGCAATGGAAAACAATCCTTAGGGCACGCCTTGTTCAGGTTGGAGTAATCAACATAGGTCCTCCACTTCCCGTTTGCTTTCCTCACCGGTATGGGATTAGATACCCATTCAGAATAGACGGTGTCGCAGATGAACCCATTGGCTTTAAGTTTATCCATTTCCTCTCTGAGAATAGCAGATCTCTCCGGGTCCATGCCTCTCCTCTTTTGTTTCATTGGCACATACTTTGAGTCAATGATCAACATATGACTGGTGAAGGCGGGAGAAATCCTGCACATATCAGAGTGGGTCCAAGCGAAAACATCCAAATTCGCTCGGAGGAAATCGGTATGATCCTCAATCATCAAGGGGTTGATTTGTGATCCAATCTTAAGCACCTGTGATGGGTCATCATGGCTGACTGGAATTTCAATTGTCAGTTCAGCCGGTGCTTCTTTAGCCTCCTTGGGTTCTTCATCATCTTCTCTCGGATCTATGTCTCTATAGATCCGACTCTGTTGCCCGAGCTAAGGCTGAGGCATTACTTGTCAATTTTCAGCAACACGGATACAGACAGAGTTGTCCACACCCTTTCCATTATCTCTTCGCTGGGCCTCTCTCAGCTTAGCCACATAACATGCACTACTAGTCGCTTGATCGCCATGCACTACACAACTCCTCTATCCATTCGAAATTTCAAGGTTGAACACCATGGGGCCAAAGCTGCCCTAAACTCCGCCAAGGCCGGTCGGCCTAGAAAAACATTATACGGGGAATACACATCCAAAACAATGAACGATAGGATCTGTACCCTCCTACGCTCACCTTCTCCTAACTCAACTGGCAATTCAACAAAACCTATCGCATCAGTGGCTGCACTATTAAAGCCGTGAATGCGGGCTTTAGATGGTTTCAGATCCTTCGCCTCCATCTTCATTTGGTCATATGCTTTTTTGAAGATAATATTAACAGAACTCCAACAATCAATCAGTATCCTTCTCACAAGCGCCGGTCTAATCATGGCTGATATGACCACCGGGTCAATGGTAGGTGCCACCACCTGATCAGCATCCTTGCTCCTGAGTACTATATCATCCGTCATCATTCGCTGTTGTTTCGCTGGAGTCCCATCTTCAGTGTTCGAGTAGCACTCAATATCCGCATGCTTTAGGGAACTAGCGTAGCGTTCCATTTCTCGCCAACTATTGTCCGCTGCATGAGGTCCACTAATTATCATGTTTATGACCAGACTTCCTCCAGTCTGAGCGGGTTCCTTAGGTCGATGTAAAGCCTGCCCGCGATTGGGGTCGGATGTCCCCTGTCCGCCTTCCAGCGGATTCTTAACAAACTGCTGTAATTTCTTCTGTCGAATTGGTTACTCTATAGCATCGTGGAGGTGCCTACATGCATATGTATTGTGCCCGTAGGTCTTGTGAAATCGACAGTACTTCCCAGTCTATTTTTGTTCCTCAATTGATTCCTTCGGGTATGGCTTTCGGTATTGGAATGTATTACAAGTTGATAAATAAATATTCTCCAGAGATGTGTACAGAGGAGTGTATTCACCATAGCTTGGGATTCGTGGTTTCCACTTTCCTGCATCTCTCTTTGTTCCGGAATTTCTTCCTCCAGATCCTTTAGACTGCTCCGGCTTATTTTGAACATGGACCTGGACTATGCCAGAGTTTTCACCAGATAGCTTTACCGCAATGTTGCTTTGCACCGTCTTCTTGCTGGGTCCTGGCGCACTGCTTCGCCTTGTCCACCTGGCCTCTTCCCTTCTCATGAATTGGTTCGCCTTTGAATAAAAGCATTCGAGGTTAGTCGGAGGTTTTCATGCCAGCCAATCACTAAACTCTGAGTCCGGATCTACCCCTTGCATCACGACCATAAGAATAGCATGGTCATTCGGATTGCTAACTTCGGTAGCAGCAACATGAAATCTTTGCAAATAGTGCTTTAACGACTCCCCGGAGCCTGGATCACACTGGATAGAAACATCACGTCTTTTGGGCGAGTGGCATGGATCCTAAACTGTTCCACAAATTTCACCGCTAACTCATCAAACCTGGAGATCGATCGTGGGGGTAGTCTGGTGAACCACATGGTAGCGATCCCGAACAAGGTTTTCTGGAAGCATCTGCATTTGGTCGCATCATTGGACCATGCTGAATCCATCATCCACTCATATCTCATTATATGCTGTGGGGGGTCAATTTTCCCTTCATAAGCTGGAATAGTAGGCATACTGAACCACGGGGATACTCAGCCGGTAGGATAGCATCAGTGAAAGGAGTGCCGCTCCTAGATGCGCCCCAATCATCGTTAGACAAGCCCTGATTCTCCCTTATCAGTTGTCTGTCCATGGCTGATACATCCGTAGTCTAGATGGAAGGTGGCAGGTCGAAATCCATCCTGCGTGATCGTTTCGGCTGGTGCCTCCTTGGTAGGCGATCTCCCAAGTGCGCCTCCCGAGGACCCGTCTCGCTATGATTTTGGCGAAGTGGTGGACCAGCTTCCACTTGTGCTCCGGATCCTAAGTTTCCCACTCTAGTTTTGGTGCGATTTTCTAGGTGTAGTTGAGGGGCCATGGTCCCAGGTAAGGAACATGGACATTTCTGTTGGATTGCTCTACTGCATCCGTTTATGCCGGTTCAATCCTACGGCGTCTACGCCCGAGATGTTCATCTGACGAAGCAGAGTTGTCAGATAATGAGTAGGGAGCGAGGCTTCCTCCAACGTTCTGACGGTGTTGCTGAGCGACCTAGGTCATGAGGTTGGTGTTCGCTGGAATCTGCTCCTTAAGCTATCTGCTACTTTCCACGAGCTCTCTCATCAGCTCATTAAACTCTGCCCTGGTTACAACATCTGATTGGTTCAGGGCGGTGGCGGTTCCTGCTGCAGATTAGCATGCTGATTAATGGGTCCCACTTGCTGGACGCTGGCGGTCTCATTGACATCCGCATTTTAGGAGGCAGATCTGGTATGTGGTCTTCCCATCTTAGAGTTATCCGTCAGAACTCTGAATAGAATCTATGAACTCTTGAGAATGAACTTGGATCTCCTTCGGGAGATTTCTTCAATCCAGTAGCGACAAAGTAGATCCTAACAGCCTGAGAATGCACCCTTCTTAGTGGAAGCACCAAAATGTTAGCGCCAAAATTGGTCACTAACAGCCTTGAATAGAGTTGTGAAGAGAGATTAATGAAGAAAGTAAATTAAAACAGAGAAATAGCGTAACTGAATGCAAAAGGAACAACATAAAAGGAAGATACCGGATTTATAGTGGTTCGGCATAATTGCCTGCGTCCACTTTGAATATGATCTTTATTACTTTCCCACTCGCTTGAGTACAGATACAATCCGTAAACAAACAACCTGAATGCAAGTTTGAACTTAAGAAAAATGAGTACTAAAAATGGTAGAGTATCCCTGGAGTTCTCGATAAAAAAGGTCCTCTCAACTGTATTCTTGCCCCTCTATTTATATATCAAGATAGGCTAGTCCCACTATGTAGGCCCATAACCAAGATACTCCAGCCTATAGTGGGCAATTTGTGTTCATCGACCCGAGCATTCCGAGCCACCAATGTTGAACGATGATCGCCGACCCACCTTGGCCGACCTCAGGTTTTCTCGCTAGTGACTTGAAGTTTATCCTCACATAACTCGAGGGAAGTGGTGGTATGAGTCGAAGCAAAGGAATGCTGGTCGCAGAACTTCTGACCTAACTATCATGGCCGAGCCACTTCCACACCATCTACCTTGACTGGTCCAACAAGGCCGAACCAACATAGCCGAGCCATTCCTGTCGAACCCTCCAAGGCCGACCCACTAAACACCGAGCTAGATGAACCAAACTCTCCAAGGCCGAACCATGTGTTGCCGAACCGTTAAGGCTGAACCACCAATGCCGAGCCTCATTTCGATCGAAGCGGCTTTGGCTTTCCTTCCTTGACCGAACGATGCACGACGAACCACTATGATTTCCTGGACCGAGCAAGACATGCCGTCCCATAAGACCGAATGAAACATAACCTAATACTCCTAAGGCCTGACCACAATCAGCCGAGCCACCAGTGCCGATCCAATCTACACTGAACCATCTTGACCGAACCACGTATGTCTTTGACCCAACAAGGCCGAACCCATCACTTAACTTTCGTTGACTTAACTTATGCCAATCCTTTATATTCCCAATCCTTTCTTGGCTTAAGTCCCATCTAGGCCCAACCCTAGCTTTTGTAACTGTCGCCTTGTCGCCGGGCCGAGTTGCCGGGTAACAGCCTACAATACTGATATTCTAGTTGGTCTGTCTCTTTTATTATCGTGGCTATGGCCCCATGCAGCCAACCCCTCAACTAAATCAAAAGACCACTAAAGAGTTAAGTGGTCGTGCCCTACTACAAACAATCTAACATTCAATTGGTGGTGCCCCTAACCCAATGTGTCGATAGTGAAAGAATCATTGGTCTGTTGGTTCAACTCTAGCCTTTCCTGAAATCGCTCTTGGTCTTGATGTTGGCCGATATCCGCATGCGACTATCCTTAAACTTACTTGCAAGTACTGGACATACGAATACACTACTCCGAACACCAAGCCTTTCTGACTGCCTGCAAACGTCTGCTTCGTTAGGCCTATAATGCAAATGCAGTCAAGGCATACTCTCTTGATGGAACACCTACATACCTGCCTCCGAGGGTGCAGCTTCATTAGACCAACCCAAAGGGCCATCCTAGAGTATCCCTACGTCCCGCTGAAGTCTCGTACATCCTTGAAGCCCAAAAATACTAAGTTGGACGTGCCTCTCCATTTCTAAAATTCGTGATGAACTGCTTTGTTAGGCGCTTCATCCTTTGGGCTGCTCCTAACACATCTCGATTCTTTTATTAGGCCCTGTCTGATCTTTTAATTTGTGTTTAGTTTACTTTTCTTATTCTGTTAGCTACTTATTTACCTCAATTAACATATTCTTGACCTCGTCTCGCTTCTGCCTATTGTGAGACCACCATTGATCTAATAGGGAATGCTATTGGTATTGCCACTTCTTGCTTATTAACTTAATTTAAGTCTTAAGTTTATTAAATAAGCATATTTTGCTATATTTACTTATTAATTTAATAGAAATCTAAAATAATGTTTTACTATTTATCTTTGCTATCATTGCTTATTTATTCTAAGTTCCCAAATAAACCTTTCTATTCTTTTACTTAATCATAACTTATGTTATAATTATACTTGTAATTGTTACTATTATTTCTTTTAAAATCTGTATATAATTACAAGTACTTCTTTTCTGTTCTAGTCTATCTTCTTTTATTATGATATAGAATTCTTTTTATTTCTCTTTTACTATATAATTAACTTATCGTATTAACTGTCTTTTTATATCGTCTGCATGGTAAATGCATACCAAGGTTCGTTTATTGCTCATAGCCTTAATTTCTTATCTAATAATTTATTTGATTCATTTCATACTCTACTTTATTTTCTTTTGTTCAAGGAAGTAATTCTAATTTATTTGTTTGGTTGTGAAAGCTATACTAAAATATATTTCCACAATTTAATACTAAATAATACTATAAACAATAATTCGTAACTGCAAGATATTTCTTTTATTATTTTGGACTAGTGTAAAATACAGTGGTCCCTCTATTTTACACTAGTTCCCTTTTTCTTTCTTTTCATTCTTGTAGTTATGTTTATCATTATCTTCTAATTATTAAATTATAAAAATATATTTTATTTTCTAAACTAACCAATTAATCTATTACTTACCCCCCAAATTAAATTATCAAATAAATTTATTTTTTCCGTTCAGCGTAATTTATTGTAGAATTCCACTTTTCTAATTTTATTCCAATTTTCAAATTTTCTTATTATACATCTACTTCTATAAAGTCTATTATTTTAATCCATAACCATGAATTCTCTTTCTATCTATATTATTTGCATAAAAAGGGAATAAAAGGACACAGTATTAAGGCTAAATTATGACTTTTAAAATAGATGTAAATAACTGTAAATTTCTTACATTTAGGATTACGATTTTCTAACTATCAAGCCAAATTAAACATAAATAAAATTTACAGTGTTTGCATAACTAATAGAATTAATTATTGGATTAAATTATCTAACGGAAATGCAACGATAATATATATTATAAACGTAAAAGAATATAATTAAATCCATTCACATGTCATCCTTAGCTTCAATTTCTATCCCTTTCAATTTGCTACTTTTTTCTCCGCTTATCCCGCTTTTTAGTTCGCTCTAAATTCCCTGATTTGATTGCGCAATTCTCTGATTTGCTTGTATGAATATCCTTGTTTAATTTTATTTTTGGTTTGGGGAAATATTTGATTGATATAGGAGAAAGGAAAAGGGAGAAGAGAAGAGGATTTTGCTATAAATGACGGTAGTAGATTTAGAGAAAATAATGTGGGATAGGGTTAATTTACGTTCAATTTATAGGTGTAGTGAACAACTACGAACTATCCAATTAACCCTAAAAACAATCCTCACCATCATTTTTTGATTTATTTATGTTAGCTCATAACGTATAATTCTCTAATGTTATTCATTTATTCCTTTGTTATACGACCCTATTAATTCACGTTTCCTTCTAAATAAGATTCTCCCATTAACTACCCAATTAATTAGATCATATACATACATATATATATATATATATATTTATGTATATGTATATCCAATATTAAATATTTCTTATACGTTATAATTTTTTACCTATTTGAACACGTCAATTAATATCTCTATTAATTGATTGTATATAAAAGATATAATTTTTAATTTATTCTTATTAATTAACCTTCATCATAAACTTAATTACTCCGTTTGATTTTTGTACGCACTTCAATTTTTTTTTCTTTTTAACTTGGAGACAAATAATCCTATAACAGGTGTTTTCTTCTAGCTTATTAATTTACATTATTAGCCATTGTAACAAGGGCATATTCTTTGATTAATTGACACCCTTTTTAAAATGCTCAACTGATTGCCAATTAATTAATTGACACGTTTTCCCATTTTAGTCGATATCCAAATTAATTTCTATGCGTCACTCAATCACACATTTATTAATTGTATATATTTAAACTGCCAATTCATTACCTAATTAATTGACGTATAAGTTTCCCTCTTTTATTAATTGACGCTTACTTAATGTCTTTAATTAATTAATTGTGTCAATTATAAAATAATATATGTATGTTATCATTTAATTTATTCCCCACATACATTTAGAAGATCCCTTAATTAATTAATGTTATAAAAGTGACATATTCTCTGACTAATTGACGCCTCTATGTCTCTTAATTAATTTCCCATTTAATTGATTGTTGTGTCAATTAACCAAACATTCATTGCTTGCATAAATCTATGTAACCTATTAATTCTTAAATGTATATATTTGACATTTATATTCTATTTTGCAATCATGTTAATTCAAATGATTTTATTTAATTATATAAAAATGCGGGGGATTAAATTCTCCCACCCTTTAGGTAATTTCGTCCCCAAAATTCGATAAGGGTAAAATTATGTAATTCCTTGCATCAATCACATCCATTTTGTGAACATCCAATTTTTCGACCATCCGTGCTCTTGTGCAGAAGTGTTATTCAATACAAAATATATGCATGTACATGAATTTCTATGCGGTACCTCCTATATCAATGCTTTGCTTCTTAAAAAATTTATTTTTAAAACATGATGCACACATCTTAAATATATTTGCAATTTGTATATGAATGCAATCTTTTGAAAATTTAAAACACTCTTCATCTGCAGTGCTAAAATGCTTTTTAACATCGGTTTGGAGGGAGAGAAATGCTCGGTTATTTGATAATGCAAACGCAAAAAATGATAGCAGCTTCAAAAGTTGGGTGTTGAGTGAAATTAGAGTTTGTGTGGGCCAGCTGACTTATGCAATTGATCCTGGTATACGTCTTTCTCTACTGTGTAGCTTATAATTGTTGTCTTCTTTTATTTTTGTTTGTTTGTTGTTTGTCTTCCCCCGTGCTTGCTGCGCCAAGTGATCCCCGTTTTTTCCTTCTTCATGTGTTTGTATGTCGTTCTTATTGGTGTAGCAATATATGGTCGAGGTCCATTTAACCTCGTCGGCCTTGCCAAAAAAAAAAAAAAAAAAAAAAAAAAACACTCTTCATCTAATTTTTCCCACGCTCATATTGAATAAGGGTGTAGTTCAACGAATTTTGCATCCAAACCCTACCATACAACTTAAAATATACAAATTTCAGAAAAAACTAATTTTCTGAATTCAATCTCTTATGTTAGAAAGAAGATAAAAAAATGTAAAAACTTCATATTTCTCCGATTTCTTTTATACACATCTTTCTCTATACTTGGGATTTAGGCTACTTTTCTAGGAAAAAATTGTTTACTTCCCCAAGCACAGTTTACATAAGAAAATATCTCTTTTAAACTTTTTCTGTTGATGTTTCTGTCTCTTTCTTTAAATTTGTTATTTTCCTTTTGGTTATCTTATTCTGCTTTTACTTTTTTTTTATACATCAACTAAATACAGCTATCACCTAGGGCAGGGAGTTCTAGGACCAGGTCCACTTTGATACAGAAAGGTCCTACTCTAGGAAACCAAGTAACTCATATGCTCCTCTTGCCACCTATTACTTGTTACCAACATACGTTGTATTACTCATGACGAATAAGATCTATTCATCTCTTTTATTCCATGCTCAAAAAGGAATAACTAAGTCTCATTTACTACAATGGATAAGGGTTTCAATCTACGCAATCTCTATCTAAAAAGGCAACTAAGCTTGAGGAAATTATATCTTTACTCTTCATTTTTTCCCAACTATTGTCTACTTTTCCCAACACGCGTGTCTTACTATCTTACTAATATCACTTCACTATTCTTATATAGTCTACTCACGTGGAGCAACATTTCTAGGTTTTCACTACTGTCCTATACACCTTACAAGAACGTTTATTATTACTACTAGGAGTAATTACTGTTATGACCTTATACTTTTCTCGTTGCACCTAGGAAATGATTCCTATCTACTCCATATTTAAAAGTGTGATTTTGTTTGGTATTTATCAAATTTTCTTCAAAAATTAAAACTTCTAAATTTTATCTTTTCAAAAACTTATTTACTTTTCACCAAACCATCTTTTTTTTATAGATTTTCAAATTTACTAAAACTGGGGTAAGTAAGAACAATTATTTTATCAAAAATCTCTTAACTTTCCTACTCTTCCAATTACTTAACCTTGAAGGAGTTACTAACTTACTAAACTTAATGGTTTTATACCTTAATGTATTGGAATTACTTTCTTTTATGAGAAAACATTAACGGTAAAACCTTCTATGAATCCTTTAAAGGAGGATTTCATGTTTATGTGAAATTAAAAGGAATTTATTTTATATTTTATCGAAATAGGCTATACAAAATATGGTGCTTTTCATACGTTGTCCATCTCTTTCACATATTCCTTATAGCTTGCACAAAACATCTTTATTTGTGATTCATAGAAAATTATATCATTATTCATTTCATTCCAATAGATTAAGGTATGTTTACTCTATATTTACTTACATTAGATATTTCCTACTAAATTCCTTAATTTATCGTGCTTTTTCAAAAGAATTCATTTTTAAAACTTTTGTATAACTATAAAATATTTTCATATGCTTTTTTAAATAATAGGTGCACATACAAACCACTTTAGAAATTATCTCCAAAGCTCATTTGGGTCAAAAAAGATGTTGCGTAAAACACCGTTACTATAACCAAAAATACTAATATATGGACTCAATTAAAATAAATATTAATAGATCCCGTATGCTATGTAAAAACACTTACTTTGGGAGTCACCTACTGTAATAATAGTGTCATATTCTATGCTTCCTTTATTTTTACTGAAAACATTTATTACAACAATAAATGTTGTAACCTACATTTTCGATACTTAACACACTCTAGGTTTTTATATATAAAATCATTGTTTACCTATAAAGAAACTAGCGAGCTATACGTGCTCTGTAATTCTTCAAAAAGACTTTCAATTTTAACAAAATTTACATCATATAAAAACCAATTTAAATTACAAACCATTTTTTTTTAAACCCAATATTTACTTCCTTAAATATATTAACAATTATATTTTTCAACTTTTCAATTTAAAAGTTTCATTTTATTGGGTTGGACATAAAGTGGACTTTTTTTTACTAAAACCTCTTATTCCTTCCAAAATAAAAACACTCTCCCCGCTATCCCTAGGGGACTTCCTTACTTCCTATAACATATGGATACAAATTTCCTCTCAAAATATGGCTTATTTGTATGCTATAAATCTGCAATAACATACGGCTCAACATACTTGGGTCACTTCAAACCCAACTAGCAAACTAAGCACAAATATACTTCTAGAAACTTTCCATATGTTAAAATCTGTAATTGGGGACTATTTGGATTTTAGTACATAATATATTTATATTTTATTCAAAAATACAAATACGTTCACTCATTATCTACCTAGGAATCCTAAACCTAGGCTCTAATACCAAATGTAACAACCCAAATTCTAGTGGTCCGAATTTTTTGCAAAAATGCTAAAAACCAAACACACTGAAGGCCGAGTTGGGTATCTGGTATCCTGAAAATAGGCAAAGAAAGATATATCAGAGCATAATAATTTATCTCACAGCGGGATTGACTAAAATATAATAGTAAATAAATACTCACTAATTTAATACCACTCTCTAAACAAGTGTCTTACAGCTGGGAAGTCACTGCCATCTACTTAACCTGTAGGGTGTTATGAGGAGGGGGGTTAGATATAAAGTTATGGTGAATGGATAAATTATACACTTCTAAGCTTAATTCTACATATACCATTTTATTTCCCTTTACTGTTATATTAGGTTTATAAGGTTTACAATACTCTCGCCTCTGTTCGTGAACCGTGCCCATCTACTCCATAGTAGATTAAACCAGAATAACTAATGCATAAATATATGTAGCTACATACCTAATGACCATATTGGTCCTAGGTACCACCCATGGTACCTTCCGTATCCTCCTCGAAAAGGGCTCCATCGCCTTACTCCGTGGCTATATCTTAAAGGACTGCTTCATAAAGCCTACAATACAGATACTTCATCGTCTTGCTCCGCGAGCGTTCCGTAGCTACATCTGTAAAGAACTACTTTGTAAGGCCTACAATACAGATGCTCCACTACATACTATGAAAACGTAAATCGGATCCGCACTAGTCTATGCTAGTGCTCGGACATCCATAATGTACAACCCAGTGCGTACATTGAGGACTACATAATCATTCTATCCACTATCTGAATCCCGCCAACAAGGTCAACCTTGTATGCAATTCAGTCAGGGATTTTCTATATCTGTAAAGGACTGCTTTGTTAGGCCAACAGTACAGATATTTTAGTTGGTCTGTCTCTTTTCTCGTCGTGGCTATGGCCCCACGCAGCCACCCCTCAACTAAATCGAAAGACCTCTAAAGAGTTAAGTGGCTGTGCCCTACTGCAAACAATCTAACATCCAAATAGTGAAAGAATCATTGATCTATTGGTTTAACTCTAGTCTTTCCCAAATCGCTTTGGGTCTTGATGCTGGCCGATATCCGCATGCGACTATCCTTAAACTTACTTGCAAGTACTGGACATACGAATACCCTACTCCGAACACAAAGCCCTTCTGATTGCCTACAAAGGTCTGCTTTGTTAGGCCTACAATGCAAATGCAGTCAAGGCACACTCTCTTGGAATACCTGCAGACCTGCCTCCGACGGTGCAGCTACGTTAGGCCAACCCAGAGGGCCATCCTAGAGTATCCTCACGTCTCGTTGAAGTCTCGTACTTCCTTGAAGCCCAAAAATACTAAGTTGGACGTGCTTCTCCATTTCTGAAATACGTGATGAACTGCTTCGTTAGGTGCTTCATCCTTTGGGCTGCTCCAAACGCCTCTCAATTCTTTTATTAGACCCTAAGTCTAATCTTTTAATTTGTGTTTAGTTTACTTTTCTTATTATGTTGGCTACTCATTTACCTTAATTATCATATTCTTACCCTCGTCTTGCTTTTGCCTATTGTGAGACCACCATTGATCTAATAGGGAATGCTTTGGTATTGCTACTTCTTGCTTATTAACTTAAATTAAGTCTTAAGTTTATTAAATAAGCATATTTTGTTCTTTTTGCTTATTAATTTAATAGATATCTAATATAGGCTTTTAATATTTATCACTGCTATCATTGCTTATTTATTCTAATTTCCTAAATAAGCCTTTCTATTCTTTTACTTAATAATAACTTATGTTATAATTATACTTGTAATTGTTACTATTATTTCTTTTAAAGTCTATATGTAATTACAAGTGTTTCTTTTCTATTCTAGTCTGTTTCCTTTTATTATGATATAGAATTATAATTAATTCTCTTTTATTATATAATTAACTTATCATAATAACTGTCTTTTTATATAGTCTGTGCGGTAAATGCAGACCTAGGTTCGTTTATTGAAATGACCCTCCTATTCACACACTAATTTTATTGGTGATTTTTTTTTTGCAATAGAGATGATATATAGATATATCATCTATTACAAATATATTTTAGAGATGATATATAGATGTATCATCTATTACAAATATATTTCCCAGGGTCATTTTCTTTTCTCTAATAAACAAAAATATATCCAGGATCTTTCACAATATAGAAATATTGTTTTAATTCTAAATCATTTTTAACATACATATATGAAGATATCTATGTTATATTCTACTTGAATCAGAGCATAATAATAAGTAGAAATCCTTTTTAAATTTGCATAAATGTGATAAATTCCCTTTTAAATTAAAACTTAATGTATCCAGATTTTTGTCTATAGTGTCCCCTGGAAATATGTACCTTAGACTGTTATTATAATTAAGAAATAACCAAGCAATGATCAGTGGAAAGCAAGCTTATAATATGGATGATTATCTTAAAGTCTGAATATTATCAAACTCAGGTTAAAAGAAAGTGGATCCTAAGTGAACACAAGCAACATCTAGGCGTAATGGAAACGCGCCTAACTTATTCATGCAAGGTCACTAGTTCGAGTACTATGCTGGTCGGTTCAAACACAATTTTTGTTTTTCTTTTTATTTTCTCCTGTATGGCTGAAATCTGTTACCTACCTATAATTGTACATATATATTTAATTTTTGGCTATAACCTATCATACAAAACAATTTTTCTTGCATAACTATTTTTAAAACCCATTCTTTCAACTGTTTTAAGAATTTACATCTATATTTTTGCCCAATATCAACATGTACACAGATATACATATACATGTCTGTATCTTTGTTCATTTTCCAGGAAAACTGAGCTCAAATGTTCCCTTACTTCATTGATCTGAAGTGAAACATTAGGCCTGACCTATGGCCTAACCATGTGGTTACTCTGGCCATTCTTTTACTTGCATTATTACAACCCAGATTATACACAAAACATTGTTACCCTTTCTTTTCCAAAAGCATGTATATATATTTGTATGAATCAGTCATTTTGTGATCAGATATATATCATTCTTCCTAATCATACTTCTCTTTTTAAAAATACATCTTCAAGGTATAAACACTTTTTCTTGCATCTGGACTTATGTCAATATCATAAATTGAAGATATAGCAGTTTAATTCTTTTCTGGGTTTTCCCAATATTATTTTCTGTATATCTACATTCTTTTTAAAAGAACTCAGGTTTAATTGAAATCATCATAAAATGATTATACTTATAAAATCCAGGTTTTTCCTCTAAATCAAAACAACTTTAGCAAATAGGTTTTCAAATCAGTTTAACATCAATATCCTTAGTACATACCAAATCAGAAATAACCAGAAACAACATAGCACATGTCTCTTACAAGTTCTTCCTACTTAATACATTTAGATAGCCATATCAATCAGGGAATACATGCATCAATTAACACATTTTAGCTTTTATTTCTAATTATCTTAGCATCCTCTATTCCATGACTTTTTAATCTTGCTTACTTAGCTCCATCACAACCTGCAAAAGCATTAGTGGCTGCCCCATTATAAAAGAGACACCCCCATGTGCCATGAGCAATAAGGGTCAGATCTATGATCTGGTGTGAGCATTTCTAACATATCCATGATATTAAGCTAAGGATACAGCACAAATGTACTTTGCATACTTGACAGGTATTATCATGTACAATACATAAGAGCAAACATATGCAATAAACAACTTTTATCTGGAACTACTAGGTTGCCTTTTTCTTTTTCTTATAAATTCCTGGCCTCATCTGCTATAAGGAATCAAAGGGACACATTGCCATGAACTAATTAACATTATGGCACAAAGATCTCAGGACTTAAACAAGCCATGTGCCAACTTGTCTACTTCAAATAGGACAAGCATTCCAGCAGCCTTCTTGGCACAAAATCCTTAGTTATATTACTAAGTGTATTTATGTTCATTTTATCAATGATAGCTAGGTGTACATACCACCAGTACTCATGAAACATACTAGTTACCTTGCAGCCATGATATTGCAAGCAAGTTAAAGGTTACTTTCTAGAGATATAACACCCCAGTCATTCCATCTCACATTATTTAACATAGAAACCCCCTATTCAAGCATATACCAGAATGTTTGCAACTGAGAATAAATACATGGCTCTATTGAGTTTATTTTGATTTTTCAAGCAACTATATTTAGCCAGATTTTCAATCTTGTTTAAACATAGTTTTTAGGCTTGTAAGTTTCTGTTTAGTTTAGGGCTCAGCACTTATAGAGAAAAACTCCATTGCACCCTTAACCAATTATTTCAAGCCTCAGCACCATACCAATGTATATGCAGCTCATAGTTTTCTTTATCTTTTCATTCTTTGTCTTAAGCCATTATTCAAACTAGTTACAAATACTCTGATATATGTTCCTTAAGGTTTTGGTATAATATACAGAGATGAAAATAGAACAACAAAGTTAAACATCCAGCATAGCAGATCATATCTCATCAAACATTCATGAAACCATCAGCAGCCAACATAGTTTGTAAATCAAAACATGCAAAATATAACATATAAAAGCTTGGTTGCCTAATCCCAGGTCTTAATGCCATGTATATGAGTGAGGATACTCACCTAAGTGCTTACACAAACTTAAACCAGAAAACCCTTCAAATCTTTAGCCTTATCTTCCTCTTCTTCCTTAGGTTAATTAATTAGTGAGAGAGCAGTTTTCTGATTGGGCTCTTGGTTTAAATAAGGGTTCTGTCTAGGGTTTTGGGTGATGCAAAATCCCTATTTTAGCCCAGATCAGAATCATGCATTTGGCATTGCACATTCCTTCCCTCCTAACCCTTAATGTCCCGGCCAATATTTTAAAACAAGACTAAATTGTGCCTATTTTCCTTTCTTTTCAGAAAGTGATAACTTTAAGTATTTTTATTATATTTACTTCAAACATGATAATGGTGTGACTTTCTATTTTCTGCCTATGTACATTTTCTTTCTTGCACTTTGGTTCTTACTGTTTTAGTGCTTCCTTTATTTATTTTCTGCTCAAATAATATCTGGATATAAATATACATTTATACAACTATGGGTGTTAATTTAATTTTAACCATTTATTTGCAGAAAACATGTGCATACTTATGTGCATTTCTACACCTATTTAAAATTTCACTTATTCATTATAAATCAATGTTTTCTTCTGCCTTAATTTTCAGACAAGTCATACATAGGCATATATATATATAGATATATTTATATACACACATCCTCAAGAATTTTTAATACTCATGTCTAGGTCTATATTTTCTTTATTTAAAACATTTTATCTAAATGTTTTCCTTCCTTGTTTTATTATTCAGGAATTCTGGATTTTCTCTTAGTGCCATAACTAGTGTGCACGTGCACACATGCACACAACCTTGCACCACTGAAAATCCCACCTATATAATAATTCTGATTTTCCCCCAGAATTTTAATTATTTATTAAAAGAATTTTCCTCAAAATCTTGGGGTATTACAATCACCCCTCCTTTTAGGAATTGTGCCCTCACAATTTACAACATATTCTTTGAGTACTCCTACTTTCTTAGGAAAATTATTCAAATATGCATGAGCAATTTAAATAGTCACTGTCTATCATACATATCAAATTTTCTTAGTAATCTAAGAATTTACCTTTTAAATTTGCAAAGAGCCTAGGGTAATCCATCCTGATTTTATCCTCTAGCTCCCAAGTACAATCACTAGGATCTATACTCCATTGAATCTTTACAAGCTTCAATTTCTTGTTTCTTAATTTCTTTTCTTCCCTTGCCACAATTCCCACTGGCTCTTTCTCATAGATTAGATCTGGATTAATCTGAACTTCAGTAGGCTTTTCTAAGATTTCCTCCTTGTTATGTACCCATTTCCTTAGTTGTGACACATGAAACACATTGTGCATTGCACTCATCTTCTCTGGAAGCTCCAGCTTGTAGGCTAGTGAGCCTATCCTCTCCAAAATCTTGTATGGTCCAACATATCTGGGTCTGAGTTTCCCCTGCTTGCCAAATCTCAAGACTTTCTTCATTGGTGAAACCTTAATGAAGACATAATCACCTACTTTGAATTCCACTGACTTCCTCTTTGCATCAGCATACTTCTTTTGCCTATCTTGAGCTACTGCCATCCTCTTTCTCACCAGTTCTATTTTCTCTGTGATGTCTTTGACATATTCTGGCCCTAGTATAGCTTTCTCTCCTGCCTCAGCCCAACACATAGGTGATAGACATGGCTTCCCATATAGGGCTTCAAAGGGTGCCATTCCAATTGTGCTTTGGTGGCTATTATTGTATGTGAACTCAGCCAAATGGAGGTGGTCCTCCCAATTTCCTCCAAAGTCTAACACACATGCCCTAAGCAAATCCTCTAAAATCTTGTTTACCACTTCTGTTTGCCCATCTGATTGGGGGTGATAAGCAGTGCTTAGGCACAATTCACTCCCCATAGCCTCTTGGAAGCTCTTCCAGAATCTTGAAGTGAAGATTGTATCCCTATCACTCACTATAGTTTTAGGAACACCATGCAGTTTTACCACTTCTCTCATAAAAATTTGGGCTAACCTAGGTGCATTTCTGTCTGCTTTCACTGGTATGAAGTGGGCTACTTTAGTCAGCCTATCTACAATCACCCAAATACTTGTATTTCCCCTCTTGGATCTAGGAAGGCCATCTATGAAATCCATAGATATGTCTTCCCACTTCCACTGTGGTATGCTAAGTGGCTGTAATAACCCTGAAGGTCTTTGGGTCTCAGCTTTTATTTGTTGACAAACCATGCACTTAGCAACATATCTGGCTACATCAGACTTCATTCCCTTCCACCAATAATCCCTTTTTAAGTTTTGGTACATTTTGGTGCTGCCTGGATGTATGGAATATTTGCTCCTATGGTACTCATTAAGGATTTCTTCTTTCAATTCTATGATGTTTGGGACACATATCCTTCCCTTGTACCTTAAGTATCCTTTTTCATCTATGTGATAATCCTTCACTTCCTCCTTCTTTAATAGGAGAGACCTCTTTTCTGCTAAGTCTTGATCTTCTTCTTGCATTTTTGCCACCTTCAAGGCCAAGTTTGATTGTAAAGTAATTAAACTTAACCTTCCTTTACTCCTTTCTTCCTCAATTATTTCCATACTCATCCCACTGCTCTCATCTATTTCCAAATCAGTGAGCATGGTCAAGTCTCTAAACTCCTCCATCATCAACATGGCCACTTTTGCATGCTGCCTACTCAATGCATCTGCCACTTTATTAGCCTTGCCTGGTGTATAAAGTATATCTAAGTCATAAGCAGCAAGAAATTCAACCCATCTGTGTTGTCTCATATTTAAATCTTTTTGTGAAAAGAGATATTTTAAGGCCTTGTGATCAGTGTATAAAATGAACTTTGCACCTAATAAGTAATGCCTCCAAAGCTTCAAGGCATAAACTACTGCTGCCAACTCAAGATCATGAGTTGCATATCTAGTTTCATGGGGTTTTAGTTGTCTAGATGCATAGGCTATGACCTGATCTTGCTGCATCAACACAGCCCCTAGCCCTGACCCACATGCATCTGTATATACAACCAATCCCTCATTGCCTTCTGGTACTCTCAACACTGGTGATTTTACCAAAGCCTCCTTGATCTGGGTGAAAGCTTGTTCACACTTATCAGTCCATATAAACTTTTGGTTCTTCCTAGTCAGGTTAGTGAGTGGCATTGCTATTTTAGAAAATCCTTGTATGAACCTCCTATAGTATCCTGCCATCCCCATGAATGACCTTACTTCACTAACATTGTTAGGCTTCTTCCATGCTTGGATTGCTACTATCTTATTGGGGTTTACAGAAATTCCCCTAGCAGAGACAACATGTCCAAGAAAGTGTACTTCCTCTTGCCAGAACACACACTTAGAAAATTTTGCTTTCAAATCTTTTTCTCTTAATCTAGATAAGACCAAATGTAAGTGGTTCTCATGTTCCTCTATTGTTCTAGAGTAGATTAGAATATCATCTATAAAAATCAGAACAAACTTGTCTAAGTAATCTCTGAATATCCTATTCATTAGGTCTACAAAGTAAGAAGGGGCATTTGTTAGCCCAAATGGCATAACCAGAAACTCATACAAACCATATCTTGTGTTGAATGCTGTATATTTAATACTTGATTCCTCAACTTTCATCTGATGAAACCCAGATGCCAAGTCTAGCCTAGAAAACACTTTAGCTCCACTGAGTTGATCAAAGAGATCATCTATCCTGGGTAATGGGTATTTGTTTTTGATGGTTACTTTGTTTAATTCTCTGTAATCTATACACATTCTTAAAGTACCATCATGCTTTTTAACAAATACTACAGGAGCACCCCAGCATGAATTACTTGGCCTTATAAACCCCTTGGCTTCTAATTCTTCCAGCTGGTTCTTTAGCTCCTTTAATTCACTTGGCCCCATCCTTGTAGGCTTTTTGATAACTGGGCTAGCCCCAGGCATAAGGTTAATCTGGAATTCAACAGGTCTATGGTGTGAAACACCTTTTACTTCCCCAAATACATCCAAGTATTCTTTAACTATGGGGATTTCATTAATAGCTATTTCCTTGGGATTATTTTCTAATTCAATTAAATGATTTAGACTGTTTTCTTTGATAGGTTCACATAGAATTGTAACCCTTTGGCCTTTAGAATTTTGTAGTGAAATGGTGGATGCATCTAGGTCAATTATGGCTTTGAATTGTCTTAGCCAATCTGCCCCTAATATAACTCCTATATTTGGGAAGTTTAGAACATATAAATTGGAAACAAATGTGTTTCCTCCTATGTTCAAATTCACATCCACACAGATCATATCTAATACACTAGAACTTCCTAAAGGGCTTTGTATTAACAGAGGTACTTCAGCCAAATTGCAGTTCATTTTCAACCTTTTAACTATTTCATGGGAAATGAGTGAGTGGGTTGCCCCGGTATCATATATTACAGCTAAAGGTATGGTACAAATAAATAGTGTACCTTCCACTTGACCATGGTTTTCAGCATTAGCCTCAATTATGGCCTTGCCCCTACCTTCCAGGTTTGCCACTTTCCCTTGTTGCTTGTTTTCTGGGCAATTTCTTTTCATATGCCCTTCCTTCCCACATAGATAGCATTTGAAAGCTCCCCCTTTAAGCTCTGGGCATCTTGGCTTAATATGGCCTTCTTTCCCACAATGGTTGCAAACTATTTTTCTTTTGGCTTCATTGGGCTTTGCATCCACTGCCTTCTTACCATCTGCCTCTCCTTTCTTCTTATCATAAGGGTGGTACTTTCCTTTGTTCTTCTTGTTACTATTGTTTTTGAAGTTCCTGAACTTATCTCTTTCCTTGTCATGCTGCTCAATCTTCAGAGCCAAATCTATCACTTGATCAAAAGTTCTGTCAGCATAAGGTAGTATAGCCCTGCTAAGCCCTGGGTTCAACCCCTTGATGTATCTATCATTTTTGGATGCTTCATCAGCCACTAACATTGCCCCATAGGTTGACAATCCCTCAAACTTCTGGGTGTACTCTGTGACATTCATAGTCCCCTGTCTAAGTTTGATGAACTCCTCAAGTAAAGTGGTTTTTGCTGAGGCTGGAACAAACCTTGCCTCTAACATCTCCTTAAATTGATTCCAATTAATATCATTTTCATTCCGGCCAGCTATGATCACCTCCCACCAACTCAAAGCTGCACCTTTTAATTGCCTTGAGGCCACTTGCCTCTTCCTTTGGTCATCTAGTTGCATATCAGTGAAGATCCTCTCTAAGGTCCTCAGCCATGCTTGAATCTCCATTACACTTTCAGTTCCTTCAAAGCTCTTGCCTCCCAAGTTGGTATAAGTCTTCACTAACTTGGAGAGCTCCTCATGTGGGTTCTCAGGTCTGTGCCCAATTCCATCTCTCAAAACTCTCACAAATTCCTGCATGTCAAGCATTTGTGGTGTGCTAGATCCTCCTTGATGATGAGACCCTCTTCCTACCATATTTCTAAAAGTATATGTATTTCATCTTATTAGTTTATAACACTAGCTTTTATTTTACATTGATTGTATCTTTTCCTATTTAATCATTGTGTATGTCACATGCACACACATACATACATTCAGGGAATACTTATAAACAGTCAAATATACAAACAATCCTAGTATAAACATAAGCATACAAACATTTTGCTATGTTAATTAAAACATAGCTCTGATACCAAAATGAAATGACCCTCCTATTCACACACTAATTTTATTGGTGATTTTTTTTTTTTGCAATAGAGATGATATATAGATATATCATCTATTACAAATATATTTTAGAGATGATATATAGATATATCATCTATTACAAATATATTTCCCAGGGTCATTTTCTTTTCTCTAATAAACAAAAATATATCCAGGATCTTTCACAATATAGAAATATTGTTTTAATTCTAAATCATTTTTAACATACATATATGAAGATATCTATGTTATATTCTACTTGAATCAGAGCATAATAATAAGTAGAAATCCTTTTTAAATTTGCATAAATGTGATAAATTCCCTTTTAAATTAAAACTTAATGTATCCAGATTTTTGACTATAGTGTCCCCTGGAAATATGTACCTTAGACTGTTATTATAATTAAGAAATAACCAAGCAATGATCAGTGGAAAGCAAGCTTATAATATGGATGATTATCTTAAAGTCTGAATATTATCAAACTCAGGTTAAAAGAAAGTGGATCCTAAGTGAACACAAGCAACATCTAGGCGTAATGGAAACGCGCCTAACTTATTCATGCAAGGTCACTAGTTCGAGTACTATGCTGGTCGGTTCAAACACAATTTTTGTTTTTCTTTTTATTTTCTCCTGTATGGCTGAAATCTGTTACCTACCTATAATTGTACATATATATTTAATTTTTGGCTATAACCTATCATACAAAACAATTTTTCTTGCATAACTATTTTTAAAACCCATTCTTTCAACTGTTTTAAGAATTTACATCTATATTTTTGCCCAATATCAACATGTACACAGATATACATATACATGTCTGTATCTTTGTTCATTTTCCAGGAAAACTGAGCTCAAATGTTCCCTTACTTCATTGATCTGAAGTGAAACATTAGGCCTGACCTATGGCCTAACCATGTGGTTACTCTGGCCATTCTTTTACTTGCATTATTACAACCCAGATTATACACAAAACATTGTTACCCTTTCTTTTCCAAAAGCATGTATATATATTTGTATGAATCAGTCATTTTGTGATCAGATATATATCATTCTTCCTAATCATACTTCTCTTTTTAAAAATACATCTTAAAGGTATAAACACTTTTTCTTGCATCTGGACTTATGTCAATATCATAAATTGAAGATATAGCAGTTTAATTCTTTTCTGGGTTTTCCCAATATTATTTTCTGTATATCTACATTCTTTTTAAAAGAACTCAGGATTAATTGAAATCATCATAAAATGATTATACTTATAAAATCCAGGTTTTTCCTCTAAATCAAAACAACTTTAGCAAATAGGTTTTCAAATCAGTTTAACATCAATATCCTTAGTACATACCAAATCAGAAATAACCAGAAACAACATAGCACATGTCTCTTACAAGTTCTTCCTACTTAATACATTTAGATAGCCATATCAATCAGGGAATACATGCATCAATTAACACATTTTAGCTTTTATTTCTAATTATCTTAGCATCCTCTATTCCATGACTTTTTAATCTTGCTTACTTAGCTCCATCACAACCTGCAAAAGCATTAGTGGCTGCCCCATTATAAATGAGACACCCCCATATGCCATGAGCAATAAGGGTCAGATCTATGATCTGGTGTGAGCATTTCTAACATATCCATGATATTAAGCTAAGGATACAGCACAAATGTACTTTGCATACTTGACAGGTATTATCATGTACAATACATAAGAGCAAACATATGCAATAAACAACTTTTATCTGGAACTACTAGGTTGCCTTTTTCTTTTTCTTATAAATTCCTGGCCTCATCTGCTATAAGGAATCAAAGGGACACATTGCCATGAACTAATTAACATTATGGCACAAAGATCTCAGGACTTAAACAAGCCATGTGCCAACTTGTCTACTTCAAATAGGACAAGCATTCCAGTAGCCTTCTTGGCACAAAATCCTTAGTTATATTACTAAGTGTATTTATGTTCATTCTATCAATGATAGCTAGGTGTACATACCACCAGTACTCATGAAACATACTAGTTACCTTGCAGCCATGATATTGCAAGCAAGTTAAAGGTTACTTTCTAGAGATATAACACCCCAGTCATTCCATCTCACATTATTTAACATAGAAACCCCCTATTCAAGCATATACCAGAATGTTTGCAACTGAGAATAAATACATGGCTCTATTGAGTTTATTTTGATTTTTCAAGCAACTATATTTAGCCAGATTTTCAATCTTGTTTAAACATAGTTTTTAGGCTTGTAAGTTTCTGTTTAGTTTAGGGCTCAGCACTTATAGAGAAAAACTCCATTGCACCCTTAACCAATTATTTCAAGCCTCAGCACCATACCAATGTATATGCAGCTCATAGTTTTCTTTATCTTTTCATTCTTTGTCTTAAGCCATTATTCAAACTAGTTACAAATACTCTGATATATGTTCCTTAAGGTTTTGGTATAATATACAGAGATGAAAATAGAACAACAAAGTTAAACATCCAGCATAGCAGATCATATCTCATCAAACATTCATGAAACCATCAGCAGCCAACATAGTTTGTAAATCAAAACATGCAAAATATAACATATAAAAGCTTGGCTGCCTAATCCCAGGTCTTAATGCCATGTATATGAGTGAGGATACTCACCTAAGTGCTTACACAAACTTAAACCAGAAAACCCTTCAAATCTTTAGCCTTATCTTCCTCTTCTTCCTTAGGTTAATTAATTAGTGAGAGAGCAGTTTTCTGATTGGGCTCTTGGTTTAAATAAGGGTTCTGTCTAGGGTTTTGGGTGATGCAAAATCCCTATTTTAGCCCAGATCAGAATCATGCATTTGGCATTGCACATTCCTTCCCTCCTAACCCTTAATGTCCCGGCCAATATTTTAAAACAAGACTAAATTGTGCCTATTTTCCTTTCTTTTCAGAAAGTGATAACTTTAAGTATTTTTATTATATTTACTTCAAACATGATAATGGTGTGACTTTCTATTTTCTGCCTATGTACATTTTCTTTCTTGCACTTTGGTTCTTACTGTTTTAGTGCTTCCTTTATTTATTTTCTGCTCAAATAATATCTGGATATAAATATACATTTATACAACTATGGGTGTTAATTTAATTTTAACCATTTATTTGCAGAAAACATGTGCATACTTATGTGCATTTCTACACCTATTTAAAATTTCACTTATTCATTATAAATCAATGTTTTCTTCTGCCTTAATTTTCAGACAAGTCATACATAGGCATATATATATATAGATATATTTATATACACACATCCTCAGGAATTTTTAATACTCATGTCTAGGTCTATATTTTCTTTATTTAAAACATTTTATCTAAATGTTTTCCTTCCTTGTTTTATTATTCAGGAATTCTGGATTTTCTCTTAGTGCCATAACTAGTGTGCACGTGCACACATGCACACAACCTTGCACCACTGAAAATCCCACCTATATAATAATTCTGATTTTCCCCCAGAATTTTAATTATTTATTAAAAGAATTTTCCTCAAAATCTTGGGGTATTACATTTATTGTTCACAGTCTTAATTTCTTATCTAATAATTTATTTGATTCATTTCATACTCTACTTTATTTTCTTTTATTCTAGGAAGTAATTCTATTTTATTTGGTTGGTTGTGAAAGCTATACTAAAATATATTTCCATAATTTAATGTAAATAATACTATAAATAATAATTTGTAACTGCAAGACATTTCTTTTATTATTTTGGGCTAGTGTAAAATACAGTGGACACTCTATTTTACACTAGTTCGCTTTTTCTTTCTTTTTATTCTTGAAGTTACGTTTATCGTTATCTTTTAATTATTAAATTATAGAAATGTATTCTACTTTCTAAGTCAACCAATTAATTCGTTACTTAAACCCAAATTAAATTATCAGATAAATTTATTGTTTCCGTTTAGCGTAATTTATTGCAGAATTCCACTTTTCTAATTTCCTTATTTTACATCTACGTTTATAAAGTCTAGTATTTTAATCCATAACCGCGAATTCTCTTTCTAACTATATTACTCATGTAAAAGATGAATAAAAGGAAACAGTATTAAGGCTAAATTATGATTTTTAAAATAGATGTAAATAACTGTAAATTTCTTACTTTTAGGCCTACGCCTTTTCTAACTATCAAGCCTAATTAAATATAAATAAAATTATTAGTGTTTGCATAACTAATAGAATTAATTACTGCAATAAATTATCTAACGGAAATTCAAAGATATTATAAACGTAAAAGTATATAATTGAATCCACTCACTTGTCGCCCGTAGCTTCAATCTCTATCCCTTTTAATTTGCTACACTTTTTTCCGCTTTCCTCCCTTTTAATTTGCTGTAAATTCCCTGATTTGTTTGTGCAATTCTCTGATTTGCTTATATGTATATCCTTGCTTAATTTTATTTTTTGTTTGGGGAAAATTTGATTGATAGAGGAGATTAGAAGAGGAAGAAGAGAAGAGGAGTTTGCTGTAAATGACAGCAGCTAACTCAGAGAAAATACTGTGGGCTAGGGTTAAGTTACGTTCAATTTATAGGTGTAATGAACAACTATGAACCGTCCGATTAACCCCAAAAACAATCCGCACCATCATTTATTGATTTGTTTACGTTAGCTCATAACGTATAATTCTCCAATGTTATTCATTTATTCCTTTGTTATATAACCCAATTAATTCACATTTCCTTCAAAATAAGATTCTCCTATTAATTATCCAATTAATTAGATCATACATATACATACATATATACATATATATATATTAATGGATTCTTATACGTTATAATTTCTTACCTATTTGAACATGTCAATTAATACCTCTATTAATTGATTGTATATAAAAGTTATACTTTTTAATTTACTCTTATTAATTTACCTTCATCATAAACTTAATTACTCGGTTTGATTTTTGTACGCACTCTAATTCTTTTTTCTTCATCTTAACTTGGAAACAATTAATCCTATAACCGACGTTTTCTTCTAACTAATTAATTTAAATTATTAGCTATTGTAACAAGGGCATATTCTTTGATTAATTGACACTCTTTTTAAAATACTCAACTGATTGCCACTTAGTTGATTGACACATTTTTCCATTTTAATCAATATGCAAATTAATTCCCATGCGTCACTCAATCACACATTTATTAGTTGTATATATCTAAACTGCCAATTCATTACCCAATTAATTGACAAATAAGTTTCCCTCTTTTATTAATTGATGCTTACTTAATGTCTTTAATTAATTTCTTAATTAATTGATTGCGTCAATTATAAATTAATATATGTATGTTATCATTTAATTTATTCCCCACATACATTTAGAAGATCCCTTAATTAATTAATGTTATAAAATTGACATATTCTTTGACTAATTGACGCCTCTATGTCTCTTAGTTAATTCCCCTTTTAATTGATTGATGCGTCAATTAATCACACACTCATTGCTTGCATAAATCTATGTAACCTTGTAATTCTTAAATGCATATATTTGACATTTATATTTTGTTTTGCAATTATATCAATTCAATTGATTTTATTTAATTATATAAAAATACGTGGTGTTACAACAATGCCTCGCACTCCGCCTCGTTGTTAGTGCCAGGGAACAGCCTTAAGGCATAGCAAATTGATCATCCGTTGGGCGTCTCAAGCAAAACTCCCACTCCCGAGCAGAATTCGTTTGATGCGCCATCGATGAATAGCTTCCATTGTGATACCATGTCCTCTGTCTTCTGCTCCTATCCATTTCGGACGTTGAATTTCAAGATAAATAGCTATAAGTACACCTAGTACTGCAAAGGAAAAAAAGAAAGAAAATGAAACAAAAAATATGACGTCTCCTTTGCTCCTCAAAATCTCTTGTAATATGAAACTGCAAGTGAGAAATAATTATAAAGTGATGCAGGCCATAGATTTTGCCGAACCACTATAAAAATTTCGTGTCTCTTTTATCTTTTCTTCTTTTTATCTGCTTATTTTGGTGATCTATGTTGTTGTTTTCTGGATTGCCGTTAAGGCTGGTGCTTTCACATTACTTTGGGTGTTGACGACCATTTTTTCGGCAACATTATGGTGCTTTCACTGAGAAGAACAAGGGAATTCTAGATCTGAAGCTTATTCTATATTAGGAAGAAGATTCAACTCCAGATCTAAAAGGAAAAATTTAGATCTAGAAAACTGGTTGCTAGGTCTAGCTTTTAGAAGATGAAGAAGCCTCGTACAAGGAAAAGTGCAATGGAAGGAACTCAGCAAGGGGGCAACCAAGAGGCGTCCTCTTATTAAAACTTTCCTTCTACCATAAAGAAAATAGCTGGGGGCAACCAGCAAGTACTAGAAATGGGGGCATGCAAAGCCCATCACTCGGATAAGTACCGGACTCTAGGGTCTACGAATCAAATAGAAATTATCATCCACTTAACTGAACTAAAAAAAATTGAGATCTAGGGTTTAGATTCCTTTCTACATTTGAATTGTGCATCATCAAAAAATGCTTTAAAAGTTAGCATTTTGGAAGCGATTTACTCATGTAAGCGATTTTGAATGTAAGCGGTCTAATGCTCTAAATCCTTCCCAGGAGTGACACCTCATAAAAAAATGATTACTTGCATAAAACCATATTTAAAGGTCAGTGCTAAGAGAATGACTTCCATATGTGATGAGCGACCCCGAACAGTCCACAACCATGCTCTGTTTCATTCCTAAGGTCGACACTTTTCAAAAATCTTTACATCATCGTTCTTGCTATTAATAAGAGGTTATAGAAGCGATTTGTGAACTGCTCTCTAAAGTATCTCGTGAATAAGAATGCCCTCGAATAGGAATGATTAATGCTTTCTCCTTTTGCAGGAATGGTCAGACACTTAACATATGTCAAACGACTAGAGAGATGAGAATTTGATGCCAACAAATTTTCTTTCACCATCACAAGTTCTTGAGAGAAACATACCTAGTTGCCAACAAGGCATACTTCGGGTGGCAAATGTTATCCAGCAAATTAGTCACCTTCCTTGAAGAAGAAATTAAAGATTTACTTCCTGATTTCCTTGTATTTATTACCTCAAAATAATTAATAAAAAGCAGCCATATCTCCAACCATAAACACCAATTCATTACTTAATAAAAACCATCCATATCTCCACTATAATTACCAACTCATTATCCATCAAAGCCGAATTTAATGCCCAATAAGTGACATGATAACCAACTTATTTATTACTAATTAATGCCAACCATTTTCATATCAAATATTCCTTAATTCCCTTTATCCTTTCCATAAATAAGAAGATTACATCGCAATTAATATCAGCCTATTCAGCATCACTTCAATTCCATAACATCGATGGGTCAAGGCTTACAGCTATAAATACACCTAGTATTGCAAAAGAAAAAAGGAAGAAAATGAAACAGAAAATATGACTTCTCCTCTACTCCTCAAAATCTCTTGTAATATGAAACTACAAGTGATAAATTAATTATAAAGTGGATATATGCCATAAATTTGACCGAACCACTATAAAATTCCGTGTCTTTTTTATATTTTCTTCTCGTTATCTGCTTATTTTGGTGATCGGTGTTGATATTTTCTGGATTGTCGTTAAGGTTAGTGCTTTCACATTACTTTGGGTGTTGATGGCCAGTTTTATCAGCAACATTTTCGTGCTTTCACATAGAAGAACAAGGGAATCTCAGATCTAAAGCTTATTCTATGTTAGGAAAAAGGTCCAACTCTAGATCCGAAAGGAAAAATTTAGATTTGGAAAACAGGTTCCTAGATCTAGCTTTTAGAAGATGAAGAACCCTCATAGAAGGAAAAGTGCTATGGAAGGAACTCAGTAAAGGGGCAACCAGGAGGCGTCCTCTCATTCAAACTTTCCTTCTCACACGAAGCAAATAGCTAGTGGCAATCAGTAAGGACCAGAAACAGGGGGCATACAAAGCCCCTTACTCAAATAAGTACTAGACCCTAGGGTCTGCTAATCAAATAGAAATTATTAGCAACTGAATTGAGTTGAAAAATTAAGATCTAGAATTTAGATTTCTTTCTGCATTTGAATTGTGCATCATCAAAAAATGCTTTAATGGTTAGCATTTGAGGAGCGATTTACTCATGTAAGCTATCCCGAAAGTAAGTGGTCCAGTGCTCCGATTCCTTCCCAGGAGCGATACCTCATAAAAAATGATTTCTTGTGTAATACCAGTATTAAAGGTTAGTGCTCAGAGAACGACTTACACATGTGATAAGCGACCCCGAACGGTCCACAACCATGCTCTGATTCATTCCTAAGGGCGACACCTTTCAAAAATCTTTACAGCATCATTCTTGCTTTCAATCAAAGGTTATAGAAGTGACATGAGAACTGCTCTCTAAAGTATCTCTTGAATATGATTGCTCTCGAAGAGGAATGATTAGCACTATCTCCTTGTGCAGGAATGGTCAGACCCTTAACATCTGTCAAACATCCAGAGAGATGAGAATTTGATGCCAACAAATTTGCTTTCACCAACACAACTTCTTGAGCGAAGCATACCTAGTTGCTAACAAGGCATACTTCGGGGGGCAAATGTTGTTTAGCAAATTAGTCACCTTCCTTGAAGAAGAAATTGAAGATTTACTTCCTGATTTCCGTGCATTTATTACCTCAAATAATTAATAAAAACAGCCATATCTCCATCATAAATACAAATTCATTAGTCAATAAAAACCAGCCATATCTCCACTATATAAACCAATTCATTAACCCTCAAAGCCAGATTTAATGCCTAATAAATGCATTGTAACATGCTTATTTATTACTAGTTAATGCCAACCATTTCCATATCAAATACTACTTAATTCCCTTCATCCTTACCTTAAATAAGAAGATTATGGTGCAATTAATATCAACCTAGTCAGCATCACTACAATTCCACACCATCACTGGGTCAAGGCTTACAGCTATAAATATAAGAAAAAAGAAAGAAAATGAAATAGAAAATATGACATCTCCTCTTCTCCTCAAAATCTCCTGTAATATAAAACTACAAGTGATAAATAAATTATAAATTGGATGTAGGCCATAGATTTTGCCGAACCACTATAAAAACTTCGTGTCTCTTTTCTTTTCTTCTTTTTATCTGCTTTATTTGGTGATCTTTGTGTCTGTTTTCTGGATTGACGTTAAGGCTGGTGCTTTCACATTACTTTTGGTGTTGACTGCCATTTTTATCGGCAACATTTTGGTTCTTTCACAGAGAAGAACAAGGGAATCTCAGATCTGAAGATCATTCTATGTTAGGAAGAAGATCCGACTCAAGATACGAAAGGAAAAATTTAGATCTGGAAAACAGGTTCCTTGATCTAGCTTTTAGAAGATGAAGAAGCCTCGTACAAGGAAAAGTGCTATGGAAGGTGTTATCCCACATTTTGGCAAGGCCGTGACACCAAGAACTTAACTAAAAACCAAGGGCAGTTCATCCTGGAGATCGGTTGTACGCAGGCTCACTATGGATGTCGACGAATTATTTTTGAGCACAGATCGAGCTAAAATTGGAATGACATGACAAACAAAGCTATGAGAGCCAACGTTCCAAACTTAAAATCAATCGGAGTTCATATGCTCAAGATATTGATCGATCACGGTTGAGAAATCCAAACTTGCGTCGATCATAACTCGAGATCTACATGTCCAAATGCCACCAAATTTTAACAGGAGCTTAAGTATGAACTAAGGAATGTTCCAGCCAAATTTCGACTCAATCGTAGCAAGTCTTGACCGAGTCGAAATTCGTTCGTATCGATCGCGGATGGAAAAACTCCAACTTGCATCGATCATATCTCGAGATCTACAAGTCCAAATGCTATGAAATTTTCACAGCAGCTTAAGTACAACATGAAGAATGTTCGTGCCAAATTTCGACTCGATCGGAGCAAGTCTTGACCAAGTCGAAATTCGTTCGTATCGATCGCGGATGGAAAAACTCCAACTTGCATCGATCATATCTCGAGATATACAAGTCCAAATGCTATGAAATTTTCACCGCAGCTTAATTATAACATGAAGAATGTCCCTGCCAAATTTCGACTCGATCGGAGCAAGTCTTGACCGAGTCGAAATTCGTTCGTATCGATCACGGATCGGGCCGAAACTTCACGGGCTTGGTCGGGCGGGCTTACTCACGTGCCAGAAGAAGTCACCCGAGATCTGAGCGAAATATCAGCCTCCCACACCTATAAATAGACCCCCAATGCCAACAGAAAAAGGGTTCTTCTTCCTCTTTGAGATCTTTAACGCCCGGACTCCGCCAGATCCAGATCTGAACTCAATTACTGCTGCTACCAACAGAATTCACTGCTGCAAATCATAATTGCCTGCTGTAAATCATTGAATTCACTTGTAAGCACAAAAGAAAGATTAATAAAGCAAACTTACTTCATAGTGGATGTAGGCGATAAGCCGAACCACTCTAAATTTTTGTGTCTCCTTGCATTTTAACTATTCTCATTTTTGAAATTTGGAGCTTTTGTTAGATAAATCCTCTTTTTACATTTAATTTCTTCACTTTATCTCTTCAAAGACTTCCGAAGAGTATTGTGCCCAATTTTGGTACAAACACTTTGGTGCTTTCACTGAGAAAAACCTTGCTTTTCTCCTGCTCTGTGGATCTACTACCGTAGTTGGATTGCAAAAATCTAAGGAGGAGATCCAGATATGTCGTCAAGTGGTTCCATCTATTCTATTCAGATTGCTGCATATCTAAGAGGAACTGCCTTCATCAATCATTTCGTATCCATATTTTCGTATCTATGAAAATATGGTGATTTTCGTATCCATGTTTTCGTATCCAGAAAATATGGTCATTTTCGAATCCATCATTTCGTATCCATAAAATACGGTCATTTTCGAATCCATCATTTCGTAACCAGAAAATACGGTCATTTTCGTATCCATGTTTTCGTATCCAGAAAATATGTCAAAGTTCGTATCGATCAAAAGTGCTCTGTTCGTATAGATCTGCTTCGCATCATTCTGTTCGTATCGATCTGCTTCGCATTGCTCTGATCATATCGATCGCCACTTTCCTGTTCGTATCGATCAAGAGTGCTCTGTTCGACTCGCTCCGCCTCGCATCCATCAGAGAGCCTCTGTTCAACTCGCTCCGTTTTGCCTCTATCAGAAGCCAACTTCAACTCGTTCACTTCTACTCGCTTCACAACCATCAGAAGTGACCATTTCGACTCACTTCACAGCCATCAGAAGTGACCATTTCGACTCGCTTCACAGCCATCAGAAGTGACCATTTCGACTCGTTTCACAACCACCAGAAGTGACTATTTCGACTCGCTTCACAACCATTAGAGGTGACCATTTCGACTCGCTTCACAACCATCAGAAGTTCGAATCCATCGAAAGAATGTGAGAAATGCGGATTAAGGATCTTAAGGCTAGAATTAACACTAGAGGGGGGGGGGTGAATAGTGTTTAAAGAATTTTTTTTAATCCTTTTGAGTTTATCTTAATTTGTTAATAATGTATACACTAATCAGACACAGATATGAACACAGAATCAAACACAGATGCAAATATAAAGTTAAAGTAGTAAAGGAAAGAACACACCGGATTTTATACTGGTTCGGAGTTACCCTACATCCAGTCCCGCACAACTAAGTACGGATTTCCTTTCAAAATCAATTCAATAATTACAACCCTCGGTTTCAAGGCTACGAGGTACACCCTCCAGAATAACAATCCTCTGGGTAGAGATACTTGATTTCCGGGGCAACAAGTTCACCAAATTGATTTGCACGGCTACAATTACACCTTCTCTCGCTCAATTGATACAAAAAGTCTATAACTCAGATTAGCACTTAGATCTTGTAGAGATAGTGGAGATAATCAAAACTAGAAATTGTCTAGTTAGATTCGATATTGATTTCGGCAGAGTAACGGTGTAATTTGTAAATAAGAAAGTGGAGAAGAAGGAGAGAAGTTAAATTAGAAAAAAGTGTTATAAAATTCGTTGAAACTGACCCCTATTTATAGTAGAATAACAGTCATGACCATTCATGAAAAGTTATGGCAAATAGACACTTCTTTTGAAATTTTAATTTTGAATTAAAACTGTCACCATGTCGACATAGTGCCTATGGGCATGTCGACATCCCTCAGCCAAATTTGATGTTTTGAATTTCTATAAAAATAATATTTATCTTATATTAAAACTTTATAAATATACTTGAATATAGTTGAAATTCATAAGTAAATATAAAGAACACTATATATATATTATTTAACTGTAATTTAAATCAAAGTATAAATAATTTAAAAGATAGTTTAAAATCAGGAGAAATTTTGACTCTGAAAATAAAGATGTTTTGAGGCTAAAATTATTTTAAAAACGGAATCGAGGGTTTTGAATCTTTTTAAAAGAAAAGTTTTGAAATCATTTTGAAAATAAGATAATTTTGAAAAATCATTTGAATTAAGCTTAGTGGATACAAAACAATGTCCCACTAGATTTTCGTAGGTTCCATCCTACTTAGGGTTCCATCCCTTTAACGGGCTCGAAGTGGATTCCATTCCACGAATAAATTGGATATTAAGATGCCAGTGCTTTTCTACGAGTTTTAACAAATATTCCTAATAAAACAAACTTAACCTTGAAATCTTGGACTCTTGATAATCTTGATACTCATGAGCCTTCTATCTCTATATCTTGAATCTCTATACTGTACAGTCTTCATTCTTGATACCTGCATGGTTAGATCCTGCATATACATATATATCTAAACTTGTAATGTTAGTATTTATATTTTATAATCTATTCTAAGGTTGTTGTCATCAAAACCATCATCTCATTATCTCATGGACTAACAATCTCCCCCCTTTTGATGATGACAACCTTTGTTTATAAAATATTCCTTCTATCCTAATAACTCCCCCTTAAACTAACAACTCCCCCTTAATCTATGCCTAACTATCCTATTTTGTACTTCTCCCCTTTGTCATCAACAAAAACCATATAACTCTATATAACTCTCCCTGAAACTAAGACTACATTACTTGTGATTATAATGATAGTGTTATCATAATCAATACTTAACTAAAATATAATCCTAAACTATTAACTATCCTAACTAAGAGTTCACAATAATACAACACATATAAGAACACGAATTTATTTATTACGAGTATGGTTGTATTTACATTTGCGTTTGAATTTCAGTCAACATCTGAAGAGTATCCTTCATAGACTCCTCCAATTTAGTTACACGTGCGAGAGTAGTGCATTTGAATGGACCAGAAATAGGAGAGGGGAATGAGAAAGTTGATTTTATGTTTGATTTAGAGGAAGATGCCATTATTTTATATATTTCAGAATAGAAAATGAAGAGAAAACAAAGAGAATGAATAAGAATTTTGAATAGAGAAGAATATATGACTAAATTTTTAAATTTTGGTGGGAAAATATAAAAAAAGAATAAAAACGTTACATGTCGACATGTCTTCCTAGGGGATGTCGACATGGTCCTTATATTTTAACTCTATGATTTATTTTAATATTAATTATTATTATATTTGTTATTTATATTTTATATTTCAGTTATAGAACAAATACCTAATTCTCTTCTTAATTTAGTAAATATAGATTCATTTAATGGTTTTGTTAAGATATCAGCGATTTGATTCTCAGAGTTTATATATTCGAGAGTAATTACTTCTTTAGTTATATTATCTCTAAGAAAATGATGTCGAATATCAATATGTTTAGTCCGAGCATGATGAGTAGGTTTTTTAGATAAATTTATTGCACTAGTATAATCACAATAAATTGGAGATTTTGAGATATTTAATCCAAAATCTCTTAAGGTTTGTTGCATGTATATTACTTGAGAATAAGCCAAAGCAGCAGAAATATACTCTGCTTCAGTTGTTGATAGAGAAACTGTATTTTTCTTTTTACTAAACCAGGAAACCAGAGAATGTCCCAAAAAGTGACAAGTTCCACTTGTACTTTTTCGGTCTGATTTACATCCAGCATAGTAAGCATCACAGTATGATATTAAATCAAATGAATCATTTTTAGGATAAAATAAGCCATAATCAGAGATGTGTTTAATATATCTTATGATACGTTTTACAGCTTTTAAGTGAGTTTCTTTAGGATGAGATTGATATCTTGCACAGAGACATACACTATGCATGATATCAGGTCTACTAGCAGTGATATAGAGCAATGATCCGATCATTCCTCTATACAACTTTTGATCTACATCTTTCGAGAAATCTTCTTTACTTAGATATTCATTGGTTGCCATGGGAATAGGTTTTCCACTCGCAGTAGTCAAACCAAATTTATTAACTAGTTCTTTAGCATATTTTTCTTGACTAATAAAAATACCATTATCTAACTATTTTATTTGTAATCCTAAAAAGAAATTTAATTCACCCATATGACTCATCTCAAACTCTTTTGTCATTATTTCAGAAAATTCTTTATTCATTTCAAAATTAGTTGATCCAAAAATGATATCATCTACGTAAACTTGTACTAGTTGAATATCATTTTTATTTCTTTTAATAAAAAGAGTATTATCTATTTTACCAATTTCAAAATTTGATTGTAATAAATAGGATCTTAGTCTATCATACCAGGCTCTAGGAGCTTGTTTTAGACCATATAAAGCTTTCTTAAGTTTGTACACATGGTTTGGTAAATTTTCATCTTCAAAAAGTGGTGGTTGTTCAACATATACTTCTTCTTTTACAAAACCATTTAAAAATGCACTTTTAACATCCATTTGAAATAATTTGAAATTATTATGATTTGCGAAAGCATGTAGAATCCTAATGGCTTCTAATCTTGCTACAGGAGCAAAGGTTTCGTCACAATCTATACCTTCTTCTTGACAATAACCTTGGGCCACTAATCGTGCTTTATTTCTAACGACCTCACCTTGTTCATTCATTTTATTTTTATAGACCCATTTAGTTCCAATTATAGTTTTATCTTCAGGTCTAGGAACAAGTTCCCAAACTTCATTTCTAGTGAATTGATTTAATTCTTCTTGGATAACCAAAATCCATGAATCATCAGTTGATGCTTCTTTAGGATTTTTGGGTTCAATAGATGATATAAATGCTACATTACTCATTTTACTTAGTTGATTTCTAGTTGTAACAATAGATTGCATATCTCCTATTATATTTTCAATAGGATGATCTTTTAAAAGTTTAATCCTTTTATTAGGATGATTAATTTCATTATTAATTTCGGTTGATTCCTGATTTTGAGTAATTAAATCTTCTTCATCATTTGTAATTTCAAAATCTTTTAAATTTTCATCAAACGAAACATGCATTGTTTCTTCGATGGTGTTAGATCTTAAATTAAAAACTATATAAGCTTTACTTCTATTAGAATATCCGATAAAGATTCCTTTGTCGGATTTAGGATCAAATTTATCCAAATTATCTTTTGTATTTAAAATAAAGCATTTGCTTCCAAAAATTCTAAAGTATGATACCTTTGGTTTCTTTCCATGAAGAAGTTCATAAGGTGTCTTATCAGTTAAAGGTCTAATTAAAATTCTATTCAAAATATAACAGGCGGTAGCAACAGCTTCTGCCCAAAAGTGTTTTGGTAAATTACTATCTGAAAGCATAGTTCTTGCACACTCTTGTATCGTTCTATTTTTACGTTCAACTACTCCGTTTTGTTGTGGAGTTCTTGGAAATGAGAAATTGTGAGTTATTCCCTTCTTATTGCAGAATTCCTCAAACTTTTCATTTTCAAATTCACCACCGTGATCTCTACGAATAGTTATAATTTTTAAAGATAATTGATTTTGAATCCTTTTTGTAAAGTTCTTAAAACATTCAAAAGTATCACTTTTATGTTTCAAAAATATTGTCCATGTAAATCTAGAATAATCATCTACAATTACAAAACATATTTACTATGATTTATTGACTGAATTTGAGATGGACCAAATAAATCAAGAAGAAGTAACTGAAGGGGTTTTGAAGTTATAATCATATCTTTTAATTTAAAGGAACTTTTTCTAAGCTTTCCTAATTGACATGCATCACATAAACTATCTACTTTAAAATTCATTTTAGGGAGACCTCTTACTAGATCATGTTTTGACAGTCTAGATAAGAGTTTGAAATTCAAATGTCCAAATCTCTTATGCCAAATCCAAGGGTCACTTGTATTTTCCAAAAGACATAGGTTATCATTTGAAACTTTCATACTAAGAATATAAATATTCTTTTTCCTAATTCCCTCAAATATTATGGTTGAGTTATTATATTCAATATGACATTTATCTTTTTCAAATTTAATTTTATATCCTTTATCACATAGTTGACTTATACTTAGCAGATTGTGTTTCAGATTCTTAACTAGCAAAACATTAGTAATAATAGGAGTTTCAGAGTTACCGACATTGTCGATGCCAATCACGTATCCTTTTGAGTTGTCTCCAAAGTTAACCAGTCCTCTGTCTTTGTATATAATATTATTCAGCATATCCGGATTACCAGTCATGTGTCTAGAGCATCCACTATCAAGTATCCTCTTATTCCTTTTGATCTGCATAGATTGTCCATTGTGGATTGATTCCTTAATACCCATAAAGCATCGTTCCTGCACAATATAAAATTTGAGTAGACAACTAGAATTTGAATAACATTCATATGCAGACTCATGGAACAGACTCATGGAACAATGATGATTTAAACAATTCTAAACTAGTTTTAACAGATTTTTCAAAATTCAGATTATGAAACTTTTGAAAACAAAGCTATGATATCAAATGTGAGAAATGCAGATTAAGGATCTTAAGGCTAGAATTAACACTAGAGGAGGGGTGAATAGTGTTTAAAGAAATTTGTTAATCTTTTGGAGTTTATCTTAATTTGTTAACAATGTATACACTAATTAGACACAGATATGAACACAGAATCAAACACAGATGCAAATATAAAGTAAAAGCAGTAACGGAAAGAACACACCGGATTTTATACTGGTTCGGAGTTACCCTACATCCAGTCCCGCACAACTAAGTACAGATTTCCTTTCAAAATCAATTCAACAATTACAACCATAGGTTTCAAGGCTACGAGGTACACCCTCCAGAATAACAATCCTCTGGGTAGAGATACTTGATTTCCGGGGCAACAAGTTCACCCAATTGATTTCCAGGGCTACAATCACACCTTCTCTCGCTCAATTGATTACAAAAAGTCTATAACTCAGATTAGCACTTGGATCTTGTAGAGATAGTGGAGAGAATCAAAACCAAAAATTGTCTAGTTATTTCGGCAGAGTAATGGTGTAATTTGTAAATAAGAAAGTGGAGAAGAATAAGAGAAGTTAAATCAGAAAAAAGTGCTATAAAATTCGTTGAAACTGACCCCTATTTATAGAAGAACAACAGTCATGACCATTCATGAAAAGTTATGGCGAAGAGACACTTCTTTTGAAATTTGAATTTTGAATTAAAACTGTCACCATGTCGACATAGTGCCTATGGGCATGTCGACATCCCTCAGCCAAATTTGATGTTTTGAATTTCTATAAAAATAATATTTATCTTATATTAAAACTTTATAAATATACTTGAATATAGTTGAAATTCATAAGTAAATATAAAGAACACCGTATATATCTTATTTAACTATAATTTAAATCAAAGTATAAATAATTTAAAAGATAGTTTAAAATCAGGAGAAATTTTGACTCTGAAAATAAAGATGTTTTGAGGCTAAAATTATTTTAAAAACGGAATCGAGGGTTTTGAATCTTTTTAAAAGGAAAGTTTTGAAATCATTTTGAAACAAGATAATTTTGAAAAATCATTTGAATTAAGCTCAGTGGATACAAAACAATGTCCCACTAGATTTTCGTAGGTTCCATCCTACTTATGGTTCCATCCCTTTAACGGGCTCAAAGTGATTTCCATTCCACGAATAAATTGGATATTAAGATGCCAGTGCTTTTCTACGAGTTTTAACAAATATTCCTAATAAAACAAACTTAACCTTGAAATCTTGAACTCTTGACAATCTTGATACTCATGAGTCTTCTATCTCTATATCTTGAATCTCTATATTGTACAGTCTTCATTCTTGATACTGGCATGGTTAGATCCTGCATATACATATATATCTAAACTTGTAATGTTAGTATTTATATTTTATAATCTATTCTAAGGTTGTTGTCATCAAAACCATCATCTCATCATCTCATGGACTAACAGTGCACACTTCGACTCGCTCCGCTCCGAGCCATTCTTCGACTCGCTCCAATTCGAATCCATCGGAAGTGCACACTTCGACTCGCTCCGCTTCGAGCCATTCTTCGACTCGCTCCGCTTCGCATCCATCGGAGAGCCTCTATTCGACTCGATCTGCTTCGCATCACTCTGTTCGTATCGATCGCCTGTGCTCTGTTTGTATCGATCGCAAATGCTCCAATTCGTATCGAGACTCACACGCTGTTCGTATCGATCCATTTGCGTCCAATTCGTATCGATACGAAATTTAAAATAAAAAAAATTCGGGTACGACCCAGATTTCCTAAAAAGAGGCTAAAAAAATAAAAATTTTCAAACCCTAGCCGCAGCGTAGAGCACCCACATAGTGAATTCAAAGCTCAATTTAATTAAGGAACATTCCATCCGTGCTTCTAATTGTTTCATGACTGAACAACACATTGGAGATCACAACAACAAATGTTGAGTTGCAATCAAGGAATGGGTGGAATGCAACTTCCTCCAATTGACCAGCTTTTAAACTCCTGAATTGACAACTATGGTACGATGGCTAATATGACGACTGCCCTACAATGTCTACTCTGCCAACTGGAAACATAGCTGGTCACCGCTGAACCATCTTTAAATGCCCGCATCTTAATCATTCCACGTCCACATGACTAAAAGCATGACATACAACCTCAAGATGACTTCCTTAATACCCTATATAGGTCTCCTACCTGGATGAAAGTTTGGGATAAACACCAATCTATTGACCCATTTTAACCAACTCGCCATTCAATCGGCGTTACCAACCACTCAAACGTTGGACAATCGTGCATACATCATTCACCAGTGTTACAAGACCCCTTGGCAATAAAATGGACCTGATCATAATGTCGATTGGAGAATCTTTCCCAGTCAAGACCAATCCGTTGAAACCATCCTAAATGCGGAACTTCCAATGAAAATTCAACATGTTAACTATGTCGGTTTACTGTGGAAATACGACCCCCGACACTACCTTATGAAGTGTGAATGACGCGTGGAATTCTCAAAGGGTGACGCGTGGAATTCTCCAAGGGTGACGCGTGGAATTCTCCAAGGGTGACGAGTGCCATCAAACGCAGATGTCTTCCCTCATTCCTCAAAGAAGACCGTCAATCACGGTAACCGAGTACTTAAGATTGGATGCAAAACAATCTCTGCGGACTATCATCAAATCATCGAGGTATCATCATGACGAGCATGATTCAACCACTCATTGGCTACTATATGCACTTGACTGGGGGCAAGGTATCAAAGCGGAAGAGACCGACAAGGTCAAGACTCTAGTACAAAGTAGATGCAACCGACCATCCACTCATCCACCTATGCAATTTAATTGGAGATCTGGGAAAGACATGGAGTGATATATCCCAATAATGTACTCTCCATCTCGTACTTTAAGCTCGCCAACATACTTACGCTTCTTCCGATGCCCGATAAAATCGGAATCACACCAAGGGTCGATGCAAAGTCACCATCCATGCATCCAATCCTACATTAGACACTTGGGGTTATTTGAGAACACATGTTTAAAGTGGATATGATTTGACCGTTCACTTCCCAGTTTTCGTCTGTGATTCGGCAAAACAATCATGCCTTAAACCGACTTCATCAGGGGCCAACCCTCAATTTAAAGTCATCAACGACTGACTGCCTACTTGCTAACCGTCACGAGATGTCATTTCAACTCTCTTCCTTAGCTCGATCGAAAGAATGCGAAGTATAAATTGGACGGGACTCGACTGTCTGCTCTCCAATTCTTGCACCCGACTTAAGGGAAAATACACAACTCATAGTGGATGTAGTTTGACCATCCCTTCCTATGCTCGAGCACAAAGCTTGCCAGAACACTAATCTTACTCCTTAGGCTTAGCAAAAGTGGAATCTAAACGAACATGGACGTGATCTAACCGTCCATAAACTAAATCTCATCCTTCGTTGAGGGGCATTTAAGTGGAAGTTAATCGGGATCCCACCGATCACTCACTAAGTGAAACCCCGAGCTCAGGGACAAGCCATCACATCAAAGTCGGAAAAGGATTGATGCACAACAATCCTTCGTTCTACTCTAGATTCCAAAAGCGCGAAGCGGAGTATAAACATCAACTCCGAACTCCCAGAGTGCGAGCCGGAGTATGAACATCAACTCCGAGTTCCCAGAGTGCGAACTGGAGTATAAACATCAACTCCGAGTTCCCAGAGTGCGAACCGGAGTATAAACATCAACTCCGAGTTCCCAGAGTGCGAACCAGAGTATAAACATCAACTCCGAGTTCCCTTAGTGCGAACCAGAGTATAAACATCAACTTCGAACTCCGAGAGCGCGAGTCGGAATATAAACATCAACTCCGAGTTCCCAGAGTGCGAACCGGAGTATAAACATCAACTCCGAACTCCCAGAGTGCGAGTCGGAGTATAAACATCAACTACGAGTCCCTAGAGTGCGAGCCGGAGTATAAACATCAACTCCGAACTCCCAGAGCGTGAGTCGGAGTATAAACATCAACTCCGAGGTCCCAGAGTGTGAACCGAAGTATAACCATCAACTCCGAACTCCCAGAGCGCGAGTCGGAGTACAAACATCAACTCCGAGTTCCCAAAGTGCGAACCAGAGTATAAACATCAACTCCGAACTCCCAGAGCGTGAGTCGGAGTATAAACATCAACTCCGAGTTCCCAGAGTGCAAACCGGAGTATAAACATCTACTAACTTCATATTCCCAGAGCGCGAACTGGAGTATAAACATTAAATAACTCTAAGTCCCAGAGCGCGGACTGGAATATAAACATCAACTAACTCCAGATTCCCAGAGCGCGAACTGGAGTATAAACATCAACTATCTCCAGATTCCTAGAGTGTGAACTGGAGTATAAACATCAACTAACTCCAAATTCCCAAAGTGTGAACTGGAGTCTAAACATCAACTAACTCCAGATTCGAACTGGAGTATAAACATCAACTAACTCCATATTCCCAGAGTGCGAACTGGAGTACAAACATCAACTAACTCCAGATTCCCAGAGCGCGAACTGGAGTATAAACATAAACTAACTCTAAGTTCCCAGAGCGTGGACTAGAGTATAAACACCAACTGGGTGCGAATGACCTCCCATCAACTCACTTCGGTCCCGAGAGCGCTGGCTAGAGTATAAACACCAAATGGGTGTGACTAACAACCCATCAACCAACTCCAGTCCTCAAAGCATGGTTTGGAATATGAATACCAAAAGGGATGTGATTCGACTATCCATCTATCGGCTATGGTTCCTCATCAAGTTCTATAATACAAAAAGCGGATGTGGTTCGACCGTCTGCTTTCCAATCTTCCCCTAACACAGGGTCACACTTAACACACAAAATTGGATGCGATTAGACCATCCAGCACTAAGCGGGCGTGACCCAACCGTCCATGCATAACCTCTTGTCCCCAGCACGGGACCTATAACATAATTTTATAGGGATGCACTCCAACCCCACAAGACAAAATTTCTTCCTTGATTCGACAGGGAGACGCGGATTCGCAAAACGAACCTAGCTGAATGTCCAATTCTAAATGGATGTGACTACCCGTTCTACTGCAACCGAACGTGGCATGACCGTTCATCCTCTAACTCTCCCCTATGATCCAACGGGCTGTTCATGCAACATGGACAGATGTGACCTAACCATCTGCCAATCGATTACTTCCTACAGTTCAGTGGGAGAAGCATCAAATTAAAGTTGTTGTAATGTGATCGACCACACTTCGACTTTCGCCATTGACTAGTGCTAGAGGGATTAATTGAGGAAGATGCGGTTCGACCATTTTCTACTAAAACTCTTAGTCCCCAAAGTGTGGACAGGGGTATAAACATCAAATAGGTGTGATGAATCGCCCTTTAACTAACTCTGATCCCCAAAGTGTGGCCACAAGAATAGACAAACGAATGAATGAGATTCAACCATTCATTCACCGACTCTGACCTGAACTCGACGTGTGGAGTGTAAACTCACTACATGTGCAATTAGACCATCCACGAACTAACTCTGCTAACCCAAGACTGGGGGCAGAAGTGCAAATCACTGAAAGAAGAGAAAGGTGACTCGCTACATCTCCAGCTAGCGTCCTTTACAACTTAAGGAAATGACTACAAGGAGACCTTTATGCTAACCAATCAGAATGATGCCTGAAGTTCTGGGCAACCAATTATATCATACTGCCGGATCGACGGGCAATATCGATCTGCACCTTTCATATCATACCATTGGAATGATAGGAAATGAGATCTGAGCATTCTACATCGTGCCGTTGAATCGACGGTCAATATCGATCCTCTTCGACTACAAATTGATGTGACCCGAACATCCATCGAATACCTTTGACCAACAGAGCACGGATAGAAGAATAAACCACGAATGAGTGTGACTTGACCATTCGTCCTTCGTCACCTTCCTTTGATCCGTCAGGAAGAGCATGAGACCAAATGAGCATGACATGACTGCATTTGAGCTGAATTTATCCCTAGATCTGATGGGAGAATGTAAATCGAAATGGACATGGTTGATCACCCAACTCCAAATGAATGCAACGCGACCATTCATTCATTGACTCTTATCATGATCCAACTAAAAGAGCAATTCAAAACAAGTACAACCTAAACATCTGCACACTGATTCTTACCCTGAATTCGACAAGGGAAGCATCAATCCTGCATTGGATCTGATTGGACGATTCACTCTTTAGTTTTTTGCCTAAAGTACGGCGACATAAGCAGCGAAGTGAATATCATTGACCGTCCAGAATCTAGCTTATGTCCGAATGTTGGCAAAGTAACAATATATCCCACTAAGAGGAAAGAACTAGAACATAATACAGGATAGGCACGACTCAGCCTTCCATCGGTTAACTCGATCTCATGTTTCAATGGGATAGAATACAAAATTGAAGCGGACATTATCTACCCTACCACTTATCGAGATATTCCCCAGACTTGGGGGCATGAACAAGAAGATAAGATAATATGATTCAACCATTCATCAGTCAACTCTAGTTCTAAAGCTTGAACTATAGTATAGACATAGCTAGGACGAGACTAGATCGTCCGCGTAATGCATCCGCCAACCCGAGACTGGGGGCAAAAGAGTAATGATCTGAGAGTTGACTATGGCAACTTGAACCTATGACCCATGACTGATATTCATAACAACTCTAGGTTGCGACCGAAAGGATGCCTAGAGATAGAGTCATCAGATCAATACCAAGACTTATGGGCGACTGATCATCATTCTAACCTATCCGATGAGCAATTGATCGCAGGTACATTGAATGAAAAGCACATCATTCAGAAACACAAGTAAATTTAATCTCAAAGCTGGAGCCAGCTATGTAGCAGCATACAGTACAAGGCTAAATTCTACTAATCCTTTGATTCAACATTCTTATAAGCCTGATCATTTACCATTGCAAATAAACACATGAGGCGCCTACAACCCATCACGAGTATTGTAGATCAGATCACAACTCTGCGCAATGATGAAGAAAGAGTCAACTATTTTACTTCAGGTGAATCTTGATGTGTTCGCTTGGACTCGATCTCATATATATATATATATATATATATATATGGACTCTTGCCAGCCATGAAGAACCTTGCATTAAATGTCGACCCGAGGCATGTCTCGGTGAAAAAAAATGATGCGACATGGATCCGGAGAGATCTGTTGCACTTAAAGAGGAGGCGAATCTGCTCAAAACCAGTGGGTTTATCCATGATGCCCTCCAACCAAAGTGTGTATCCAATCCTTTACTTATAAGAAAAACGAACAGAGAGTGGAGGACATACATCAAACACTCAGATTTGAATGGGGTATGACAAAGCATGGCTTTACACTTCCAATAATCGACCAACAGATGGACCTGACCATCAGACATGGATTACTCACATCCATGGATGCATACTCCAGATACAATCGGATACTGAAGCATGTCCTAGACCAGGAAAACAACTGTCTCGTTATTGACCTGGGCCTATAGTGCTATGTTGAAATCCCTAAATTCGACCTTGAGAATGCTTATGCTACTTACCAAAGGACGATTAGCAGATCATTCAAAAATCATATCGGTCGATCGATGAAAGTAGATGTGGTTAATATGCTCGTGAGATCACGGCTATCAAACGACCATATCGATGACTTGACAGAGGTATTCAGCGCTCTCCAAAAAATGCAGGATGAAACTCGATACTTTAAAATGCTCTTTCCCTATTACATCAGAAAGATTCTTCGTTTTCATCATCAATTCTCATCGAATCAAGACTAATTTCTAGAAAATTCCGACAATTATAGACACCCATGTACCGAGGACAACCAAGCAGCTCTGATAGATTTCTTAAAGAGACCTTCCATTTTACCCAAACCTTTGGATCGTGAAGATTTATACATCAATTGGGCTGTGTCAACACACGCCATAAGCGTCGCAATGCTATGTGAAGATAAACGAATCCAAATACTAGTATATGATGAAGGCTGGCTATTGACAAGCTCACCCCGTTAACGTCTATATCGACCAGCCATTACGTTAGGTCCAATAGAAACCTTAGATGTCTGAAAATTTACTAAAATGGAGTATCAAGATAAGCCAATTTTATATCACTTATCTCCCTCGGAGAGCTCTCCATGGTCAAACATTGGCATACTTCATATCTAAATCCACCACATCAGACGACTATCCGAAGAACGGTGGAGAACCGTCCAACCGATGGAGAACGTACACCGATGGAACTTCCAATAATCGGCTTTCTAACATCGAAGTTGCGTTAATGACTCCTGAGGAACGAACGATCTGTTACGCCTTGACACTTAACTTCCCTGCAACAAATAACGAAGCTAAGTATGAAGCCTTGGCGCTCAAACTTGCAAGAAAACTCGAGTGAAAACTTTACATGTCTTATGTGATTACTGGTTAGTAGTACGCCAAGTCAGGGAAGATTATCTGACTTGGGGGCATCGTCTTGCTCCTTATCTCAACCGGGACCAAAAGCTACTAGCCGGTTCGACTATTACATTACTACACAAATCCTCAGAGAACTAAGCGAAAAGGCCGAATCAATCGCCAAGCTAGCTAGTTCTGGGGATGCACGACAAATAGACTTTGTCCCAGTTGAAATGCTTATTATTCTAGGCATTGACATATGAAGATCAACTAGATCTTGTAGATGGATCTAGAAAAGGCGTCATGGATGACTCCTATCGAAGATTATCCATAATCGGGAATTCTTCTTGAATGAAAGAATGAGAAATGGCATATCCTCTGTGAAGCCACACTGCATGATTACATCTAGATCATTCAACTCCGTCGACACAAAGCATTACTCCTGTATTCGCCAATCCGAGACCCATTATGACGTATCCGTCGATACGAAGCATACATTCCAACATCTCAGATCGATCCAGGAGAGGATCGATACAAAGGAAGGACTCAAAACAACCATCGAACGTTGTTACAACTTGAATTTCACTTCGATCCAGGAGAGGATCGATACGAAACTCAATCCAAACAAAATCTAAAGAACTTGACAACGATTCGTGAACGTGCAAACGTTAATGGGAGCCAGGTTAACATACGTACATGTATGACAGACTATCATTCAATTTTCAAAATTTACAGGAGTTGAGTGCTTACTAGATGGCAATTACAATAGTGAACAACAAATCGCTAGCACTCGACACTCGGTTACAACAATGCACTACGTAATCATTGGCAGTCAACAAATCAACATTTATATTACTGGAAATCAATCGAAGGTTACATCTTTTGACGAAAAGATAACAACTACTCAACGAATAAGATAGAACTTTTACAGAATGAAGGATGCAACATTTCAAAGCACGTCATGTTCACACAAGACGTACTTTGGGGGTCAAATGTTATCCCGCCTTTTGGCAAGGCCGTGACACCAAGAACTTAACTAAAAACCAATGGCAGTTCATCTTGGAGATCGGTTGTACGCAGGTTCACTATGGATGTCGATGAATTTTTTTCGAGCCCAGATCGAGCTAAAATTGGAATGACATGACAAGCAAAGCTATGAGAGCCAACGTTCCAAACTTCAAGTCAATCGGAGTTCGTATGCTCAAGATATTGATCGATCACGGTTAAGAAATCCAAATTTGGATCGATCATAACTCGAGATCTACAAGTCCAAATGCCACCAAATTTTAACAGGAGCTTAAGTATGACCTAAGGAATGTTCCTGCCAAATTTCGACTCAATCGGAGCAAGTCTTGACCGAGTCGAAATTCGTTTGTATCGGTCGTGGATGGAAAAACTCCAACTTGCATCGATCATATCTCAAGATCTACAAGTCCAAATGCTATGAAATTTTCACAACAGCTTAAGTACAACCTGAAGAATGTTTGTGCCAAATTTCGACTCGATCGGAGCAAGTCTTGACTGAGTTGAAATTCGTTCGTATCGATCGCGGATGGAAAAACTCCAACTTGCATCTATCATATCTCGAGATCTACAAGTCAAAATGCTATGAAATTTTCATAGCAGCTTAAGTACAACATGAAGAATGTTCCTGCCAAATTTCGACTTGATCGGATCAAGTCTTGACCGAGTCGAAATTCGTTTGTGTCGATCGTGGATGAAAAAACTCCAACTTGCATTGATCATATCTCGAGATCTACAAGTCCAAATGCTATGAAATTTTCACAGCAGCTTAAGTACAACATGAAGAATGTTCCTGCCAAATTTCGACTGGATCGGATCAAGTCTTGGCCGAGTCGAAATTCGTTCGTATCGATCGCGAATGGAAAAACTCCAACTTGCATCGATCATATCTCGAGATCTACAAGTCCAAATGCTATGAAATTTTCACAGCAGCTTAAGTACAACATGAAGAATGTTCCTGCCAAATTTCGACTCGATCGGAGCAAGTCTTGACCAAGTCGAAATTCGTTCGTATAGATCGTGGATGGAAAAACTTCAACTTGCATCGATCATATCTCGAGATCTACAAGTCCAAATGCTATGAACTTTTCACAGAAGCTTAAGTACAACATGAAGAATGTCCCCGCAAAATTTCGACTCGATCGGAGCAAGTCTTGACCGAGTCGAAATTCGTTCGTATCGATCATGGATCGGGCCGAAACTTCACGGGCTTGGTCGCGCGGGCTTACTCACGTGCCAGAAGAAGTCCTCCGAGATCTGAACAAAATATCAGCCTCCCACACCTATAAATAGACCCCCAATGCCAATAGAAAAGGGGTTCTTCTTCCTCTTTGAGATCTCCAACGCCCAGACTCCGCCTGATCCAGATCTGAACTCAATTACTGCTGCTACCAACAGAATTCACTGCTGCAAATCATAATTGCCTGCTGTAAATCATTGAATTCACTTGTAAACACAAAAGAAAGATAAATAAAGCAAACTAGTTCATAGTGGACGTAGGCGATACGCCGAACCACTCTAAATTCTTGTGTCTCCTTGCATTTTAACTATTCTCATTTCTGAAATTTAGAGTTTTTGTTAGATAAATCCTCTTTCTACATTTAATTTCTTCACTTTATCTCTTCAAAGGTGCCCAATTATCGTACAAACAGAAGGAACTCAACAAGAGGGCAACCAAGAGGCATCCTCTCATTCAAACATTCCTTCTACCATGAAGCAAGTAGCTAGGGGCAACCAGCAAGGACCAGAAACATGGGGCATGCAAAGCCCCTCACTCGGATAAGTACCGGACTCTAGGGTCTGCTAATCAATTAGAAATTATCATTAACTGAACTGGACTAAGAAAAATACGGTCTAGAATTTAGATTCCTTTCTGCATTCGAATTATGATCATCAAAAAATTCTGTAAAGTTTAGCATTTAGGAAGTGATTTACTCATCTAAGCGGTCCAATGCTCTGATTCCTTCCCAGGAGCGACACCTCATAAAAAATGATTTTTTGCATAAAACCAGTTTTAAAAGTTGGTGCTTAGAGAACGACTTACACATGTGATGAGCGACCCGGAATGATACACAGCCATGTTCTGATTCGTTCCTAAGCGCAACACCTTTTAAAAATCTTTACGGCATTGTTCTTGCTTTCAATCAAAAGTTATAGAAGGGACCATAGAACTGCTCTCTAAAGTATCTCTTAAATATGAAAGCTCTCAAATAGGAATGATTAACTCTATCTCCTTGTGCAGGAATGGTCCGAAACTTAACATCTATCAAACATCTAGAGAGATGTGAATTTTATGCCAACAAATTTGCTTTCACCAACACAAGTTCTTGGCTAAAGCATACCTCATTGCCAAAAAGGCATACTTTGGAGGGCAAATGTTATCCAACAAATTAGTCACCATCCTTTAAGAAGAAATAAAAGATTTTCTTCCTGATTTACTTGCATTTATTACCTCAAATAATTAATAAAAAGCTGTCACATCTCCACCGTAAATACAAATTCATTATTTAATAAAAACCATCCACATCTCCACTATAAATACCTACTCATTACCCATAAAAGTCGAATTTAATGCCCAATAAATGCCATGATAACCAGCTTATTTATTACTAATTAATGCCAACCATTTCCATATCAAATATTCCTTACTTCCCTTCATCCTTACCTTAAATAAGAAGATTATGGTGCAATTAATATCAGCCTAGTCAGTGTCACTATAATTCCACACCATCACTGGGTCAAGGCCTACAACTATAAATATACCTAGTATTGCAAAAGAAAAAAGGAAGAAAATTAAATAGAAAATATGACTTCTCCTCTTCTCTTGAATATCTACTGTAATATGAAACTACAAGTGATAAACTAATTACAAAGTGGATGTAGGCCATAGATTTTGCCGAACCACTATACAAATTTTGTGTCTCTTTTATCTTTTCTACTTTTTATCTGCTTATTTTGGTGATCTGTGTTGCTGTTTTCTGGATTGCCGTTAAGGCTGGTTCTTTCACATTACTTTGGGTGTTGACGACGATTTTTGTCGGCAAATGGAATCTCAGATTTGAAGCTTATTCTATGTTAGGAAGAAGATCCAACTCCAGATCCGAAAGGAAAAATTTAGATTTGTAAAACAGGTTTCTAGATCTAGCTTTTAGAAGATGAAGAAGCCTCCTACAAGGAAAAGTGCTATGGAAGGAACAGAAGGGGGCAACCATGTGGCATCCTCTCATTCAAACTTTTCTTCTACCATGAAGCAAATAGTTGGGGGCAACCAACAAGGACCAGAAATAGGGGGCATACAAAGCCCCTCACTCAGATAAGTACTGGACTCTAGGGTCAACTAAAAAAATAGAAATTATCATCAACTGAACTGAACTAAAAAAATGAGATCAAGAATTTAATTTCCTTTCTGCATTTTAATTGTGCATCATCAAAAAATGCTTTAAAGGTTAGCATTTGGGAAGCGATTAACTCTTGTAAGCGATCCCGAATGTAAGCGGTCCAATGCTCTGATTCCTTCCCAGGAGCGACACATCATAAAATAATGATTTCTTCCATAAACCAATTTTAAAGGTTAGTGCTTAGAGAATGACTTACACATGTGATGAGCGACCCCGAACGGTCAACATCCATGCTCTGATTCATTCCTAAGGGCGACAACTTTCAAAAATCTTTACAGCATTGTTCTTGCTTTCGATAAAAGTTTATAGAAGCGACCTGAGAACTTCTCTCTAAAGTATCTCTTGAATATTAATGCTCTCGATTAGGAATAATTAACTCTATCTCCTTGTGCAGGAATGGTCCGACACTTAACATCTATCAAACATTCAGAGAGATGAGAATTTGATGTCAAGAAATTTGCATCACCAACAAAAGTTCTTGAGCGAAGAATACCTCGTTGCCAATAAGTCATACTTCGAGGGCAAATATTATCCAGCAAATTAGTCACCATCCTTGAAGAAGAAATTAAAGATTTACTTCCTGATTTCCTTGCATTTATTACATCATATAATTAATAAAAAGTAGCTATAATTCCACCATAAATACCAATTCATTACTTAATAAAAACCAGTCATATCTCCACTATAAATCCAACTCATTACCCATCAAAGCCGAATTTAATGCCTAATAAATGCCAAGATAACCTACTTATTTATTACTAATTAATGCCAACCATTTCCATATCAAATATTCCTTTAATCCCTTCATCCTTTACAAAATTAAGAAGATTATAGTGCAATTAATATCAGCTTATTCAGCCTCACTTCAATTCCACACCATCGCTTGGTCAAGGCTTAGAGCTATAAATACACCTAGTATTGCAAAAGAAAAAAGGAAGAAAATGAAATAGAAAATATTACTTCTCCTATTCTTTTCAAAATCTCTTGTAATATGAAACTACAAGTGACAGATAAATTATAAAGTGGATGTAGGCCATAGATTTTGCCGAACAACTACAAAAAATTAGTGTCCCTTTTATCTTTTCTTCTTTTTATCTACTTATTTTGGTGATCAGTGTTGCTGTTTTCTGGATTGCCGTTAAGGCTAGTGCTTTCACATTACTTTGGGTGTTGACAGCCATTTTTGTCGCCAACGTTTTAGTGCTTTCACTGAGGAGAACAAGGGAATCTCATATCTAAAGCTTATTCTACGTTAGGAAGAAGATCCAACTCCAGATCTGAAAGGAAAAAATTAGATTTTGAAAATAGGTTCCTAGATCTAGCTTTAGAAGATGTAGAAGCCTCGTACAAGGAAAAGTGTTATGGAAGGAACTCAGCAAGGGGGCAAACAAGAGGCGTCCTCACATTCAAACTTTCCTTCTACCATGAAGCAAATAGCTGGGGGCAACCAGGAAGGACTAGAAATAGGGGGCATGCAAAGCCCCTCACTCAGATAAGTACCAGATTCTAGGGTCTGCTAAACAAATAGAAATTATCATCATCTGAACTGAACAAAAAAATGAGATCTAGAATTTAAATTTCTTTCTGCATTTGAATTGTGTATGATCAAAAATTGCTTTAAAGATTAGCATTTGGGAAGCGATTAACTCTTGTAAGCGATCCCGAATGTAAGCGGTCTAATGCTCTAATGCCAGTTTTAAAGGTTAGTGCTTAGAGATCGACTTACACACGTGATGAGCGACACTGAATGGTCCACAACCATGCTCTAATTCCTTCCTAAGTGCGACACCTTTCAAAAATCTTTACAACATTGTTCCTATTTTCAATCAATGTTTATAGAAGCAACCTGAGAACTGCTCTCTAAAGTACCTCTTGATTATTAATGCTCTTGAATAGGAATAATTAACTCTATCTCATTGTGCAGGAATGGGCCGATACTTAACATATGTCAAACATCCACAGAGATGAGCATTTGATGCTAACAAATTTGCTTTCACCAATATAAGTTCTTGAGCGAAGCATACCTCGTTGCCAAAAAAGCATATTTGGGGGCAAATATTATCAAACAAATTAGTCACCATCCTTGAAGAAGAAATTAAAGATTTACTTCCAGATTTCCTTGCATTTATTACCTCAAATAATTAATAAAAAGCAGCCATATCTCCACCATAAATACCAATTCATTAATTAATAAAAACCAGCCATATCTCCACTATAAATACAAATTCATTACCTAACAAAGTCGGATTTAACGCCCAATAAATGCAATGATAGCCTGCTTATTTATTACTAATTAGTGCCAACCATTTCCATATCAAATATTCCTTAGTTCCCTTCATCCTTACCTTAAATAAGAAGATAATGGTGCAATTAATATCAGCCTAGTCAGCGTCACTAAAATTTCACACCATCGCTAGGTCAGGGCTTACATCTATAAATACGCCTATTATTACAAAAGAAAAAAGGAAGAAAATGAAATAGAAAATATGACTTTTCCTCTGCTCCTCAAAATCTCTTGTAATATGAAACTACAAGTGATAAATAAATTATAAAGTGGATGTAGGCCGTAGATTTTGCTGAACCACTATAAAAAATTTGTGTCTCTTTTATCATTTCTTCTTTTTATTTACTTATTTTAGTGATCTGTGTTGTTGTTTTCTTGATTGTCGTAAAGGCTAGTGCTTTCACATTACTTTGGGTGTTGACGACCATTTTTGTCGGCAACATTTTGGTGCTTTCATTGAGAAAAATAGGGGAATCTTAAATCCGAAGCTTATTCAATGTTAGAAAGAAAATCCAACTCTAGATTTAAAAGGAAAATTTTATATCTGGAAAACAGGTTCCTAGATCTTGCTTTTAGAAGATGAAGAAGCCTTATACAAGGAAAAGTGCTATGGAAGAAACTCACCAAGTGGGCAACCAGGAGGTGTCCTCTCATTCAAACTTTCCTTCTACCATGAAGCAAATAGCCGGGGGCAATCGACAAGGAGTAGAAACAGGGGGCATGCAAAGCCGCTCGCTCAAATAAGTACCGGACTCTAGGGTTTCCTAAACAAATATAAATTATCATCAAGCGAACTGAACTAAAAAAACACTACGCCATAGATGGCCTATTGCAACGAAATTACAAGGTGTTGCTGTTATCCCGCCTTTTGGCAAGGCCGTGACACCAAAAAGTTGACTGGAAAACTAAAGAGAATTCGTCGTAAAAGCTCATTATACACTGTTTTACTATGGATATCAATGAATTTTGTCCGAGTCTGGATCGAGCCAAAATTGATAGGACATGAAAAGCTAAGCCATGAGAGTCAACGTTTCAAATCTCAAGTTAATCCGAGTCTGTATGTTCAAGTTATGATCAACGCAAGATAGAAGAATCTATGTTCGAATCCATCAGTGTAGCCATCATTCGAATCCATCATCCCTGGCTTACTTCGAATCCATCGATATCGTCTTCTTCGTATCCATTGGCAGGGTTCATGTTCGAATCCATCCAAGACATCGCTAGTTCGAATCCATCAAGTTACCCCTGTACGAAACCATGGCATTCGAATCGATCGAAAGGTAAATAGCCTCGCCTCCATCAGGTTCGTATCCATCAAACTGAAGGTACTTCGAATCCATTCAGACGGCTAATCTTCATATCCACCATCCAAGGCAGCATGTTCGACTTGATGGAAGTTTCCCCTGGTTACTTCGAATCCACGAAGCAGCAGATACTTCGAATCCACACTGCTTGAAGCAACTTCGAATCGATCGACTTTACACCTAGATCGATTCGAACAGACCTTCGTTCATTCGATTCGGAGAGGGATGTCTTCGAATCCACAACCACGAATCCACCCAGTCAAAGCGGCGAAGAACATGGAGTCGACCCAGTCAATCCGGAGTGAGAAGCGGATCGATGCGAAGCATGCGCACCACGCCGTAGTCTTCACGTAAAGGAGGATCGATTCGAACGAATCGATTCGAACGTATCGATTCGAACGACTCCAGGAAACGAAAAACACCTACTTGAATCGATCATAACTCGAGTTCTACAAGTCCAAATGCTATGAAATTTTCACAGAAGCTTAAGCACATGATGAAGAATGTCCACACCAAATTTCAGCTCGATTGGATGATTTCTTGATCGATTCGAACCAAGGGTCGAATCGATCCCAAAGTGGGCCCGGATCTCCAGATTTCGGCCATATGGGCCCCCTGACGTACCAGAACTGGTCTCCCCTCAATTTAGGCGAAATATCAGCCTCCTACACCTATAAATAGAGCCCCTGGTCATTCAGAAAGGAGGAGAATTCTAAGTACTAAAGAGTGCCCAGATTCTGCCAGATTTACTCCAGAACACCACTGCTACCTTAGATTGAGACTTAGCATATAATTTCAGTTGTACTACATTAGAAGAGATTGTAATCATCAAGTGAACATCAATAAAATCATCAACTTCAGAGTGGACGTAGGCAAGATCGCCGAACCACTATAAATCTCGTGTTTTTGTTCATTATTTCTGAATTGTGATACTCTGTTTGCTTAGATTTAAGATTTGTGTGTGAATATTGTTGATTTATATCCATACACTGGTGCTTTCACAACATTCGGGGTTTGTGACCAATTTTGGCTCAAACACTTTGGTGCTTTCATTGAGAGGGACTAGCACCCGCTACACAAGATTTGAAAATTTGAAAGACAATGACTCGACAAACAAGTAGAAGGCAAAGAGCTGAGAGAAGTCAGCACGAAGGAAGTCAAGAGGCCTCCTCAGGAGCAAACCAAGCGTCAGTCTTCATCACTAGGGATGAGATAGAGACAATGATGAAGAGACAGGAGGAAATGATCCAGAATTTGCTTCAACAGATTGGGCAACTTGGAGCGCGAGCTCAAGGAACAACCAGGGTCCAGAACGAAGCAGGACCATCCAACGCAGCGCCGGAGCTAGGGGGCACACACTTAGGACATGTTGATCCGAACACGGGAAGAGAGACAAGGACATCCGAGCAACCTGACAGCAATAGAGGGATGAACGCTCAGTCAGGGGGGCAAACACCCGAAAGCTCACACGGACTAGGGGGGCAGATCGAAGGTAGTGAACGAGGACTACAGCTTGGAGACAATGACAGATTGGCAGAGATGGTCAGGCAAGCCATGAGAGGAGGATTAGTAAACAGAGATCTTGAAGATGTGAACAAGAGTCCCTTTTCTCCTGCGATTAGGTTGGCTAGGAACCCACCAGAATTCAAACTACCAACAGTAGAAGGGTATGATGGGAGGACGGACCCTGCGGTCCATCTAACGAGGTATATAAGGCACATGGAAGTGCTGGGGGCATCACAGGAAGTCATGGCCCGGTGCTTCCCATTGTATTTGACAGACATAGCAGCTTTATGGTTCAGACAGCTAGAGAGCGGTTCCATTGGGACATGGACCGATTTGATTGAGAAATTTATGAGGCAATTCAGAGTTCATATTTCGAGACCCAAGAATGTGATGAGTTTGGCAATGCTAAAGCAGAAAGCTGGGGAGTCTTTGAGGAATTTCTTGACGCGATTCAATGCGGCAGCAGCATCGGTGTATCGGCCAAATCCATCCATGGTTATGATGGCAGCTGTGTCTGGAGTAGCTGATGGCACGGAATTCAAAAATTCATTAACTAAGGATCCGCCAATGGATCTAGGAGAATTCTATCACGAGGCAGAAAAGTTTTTACGATTGGAAGATGCTAATGATGAAAGAGAAGAAGGAGAGGGAATAGAAGTTTATGCACTTAAAGACAAAAAGCTTCTCGAAAATGATTCAGGCAAGGATAAAGGAAAACGAAAGGCTGAGGACAATGGTGACAGGTCAAAGCGACTGCGAAGAGAGCCACGATTCACCACTTATTCAGAGCTGAATGAGAGTTTGGAGCGAATCTACCAAGATACACGAGAGCAAGTTCCCTACCGTAGGCCAATACGAAGGGATCCCACTGTTGACGAGAGGAAATCAGACAGATACTGCTTATTCCACGAACTGAATGGACATAACACTAACGACTGTAGACATCTGAAGGATGAGGTGGAAGGGCACATCAGGAACGGTATGCTACTTCAATATGTGAGGAGGCGAGCTCCAGCGGTGGAGCCAGAGCGACCACCGTCTACATCAGCCAGGGGTGCCCCCGAGCCAGGACATCGTATGATTATCAATTAGTTGAAATAACGATGGACAAGTTGTAAACCTCTCACCAACACGGGTAAGTCATTTACACATGTGCGAGATCACGAACGGTCCATAGGCATGTTGTGAATGACTACTGACCCTATCGTTGTGGGAGTTTACACTTTGACATCCTTGCTTTGCTTTTGTTTCATTTTGATTTGAACATTTGAACTTGACTTTGTTTAACATTTCTGCTAAAGACTTATTTTCAATGAAAAAATGCTACTTGTGATTTCATAACGGCTAAGCCACTTACACATGTACGGGATCACGAACGGTCCCTAGGCATGCTCTGAGATGGCGATAAACCGTAGCAAGAAACAAACCGGGGATTCACTCGAACGTGAAACCTGGTATTGATGATACTAAGTCCCTCCCCGGGCACACTCAATTCGCCTCGAACGGCATCCGACCGCGAACGGTCACAATTCGATCGCGAACGATCACACTTCGCCACGAACGGCACCCGACCTCGAACGGTCACCATTAGCCTCGAATGGCACCCGACCTCGAACGGTCACCATTAGCCTCGAACGGCACCCGACCGCGAACGGTCACACTTCATCTAGTATAACATTCGATCACGAACGATCACACTCTGCCTCGTACGGCACTCGACCCCGAACGGTCATAATAAATCATAATTCATCTAGAACGACATCCGACTTCGAACAGTCACAATCCGTCTAGGACGATATCCGACTTCGAACAGTCGTAATCTGTCTAGAATGACATTCGATCACGAACGATCACATTTTTGCCTCGTACGGCACACGATCACGAACGATCACATTCTTCTTTCCACGAAACCCGATCGCGAACGGTCACAACTCGCCTCGAACGGCACCCCTCACCTCAAATGGCTTGATCACGAACGGTCATCATTTAGGGCCGTAAAGAAATGCTAGATCGCGAACGGTCGCATTCCACCTCAAAATGGCTAGATCGCGAACGATCATCATTTAAGGTCAGATAAAACTATCAATGTCTTTGCAGGTCATCAACAGGATATGAACATCCAGCTAATGGCATTACAAAACACACCTTCCCATCGCAAGGCATGTTTTGGGGGGCAAATGTTATCTCGCCTTTTGGCAAGGCCGTGACACCAAAAAGTTGACTGGAAAACTAAAGACAATTCATCGTAAAAGCTCATTATATACTGTTTTACTATGGATATCAATGAATTTTGTCCGAGTCCGGATCGAGCCAAAATTGATAGGACATGAAAACCTAAGCCATGAGAGTCAACGTTTCAAATCTCAAGTTAATCCGAGTCCGTATGTTCAAGTTATGATCAACGCAAGATAGAAGAATCTATGTTCGAATCCATCAGTGTAGCCATCATTCGAATCCATCATCCCTGACTTACTTCGAATCCATCGATATCGTCTTCTTCGTATCCATTGGCAGGGTTCATGTTCGAATCCATCCAAGACATCGCTAGTTCGAATCCATCAAGTTACCCCTGTACGAAACCATGGCATTCGAATCGATCGAAAGGTAAATAGCCTCGCCTCCATCAGGTTCGTATCCATCAAACTGAAGGTACGTCGAATCCATTCAGACGGCTAAGCTTCGTATCCACCATCCAAGGCAGCATGTTCGACTTGATGGAAGTTTCCCCTGGTTACTTCGAATCCACGGAGCAGCAGATACTTCGAATCCACACTGCTTGAAGCAACTTCGAATCGATCGACTTTACACCTAGATCGATTCGAACAGACCTTCGTTCATTCGATTCGGAGAGGGATGTCTTCGAATCAACTACCACGAATCCACCCAGTCAAAGCGGCGAAGAACATGGAGTCGACCCAGTCAATCCGGAGTGAGAAGCGGATCGATGCGAAGCATGCGCACCACGCCGTAGTCTTCGCGTAAAGGAGGATCGATTCGAACGAATCGATTCGAACGTATCGATTCGAACGACTCCAGGAAACGAAAAACACCTACTTGAATCGATCATAACTCGAGTTCTACAAGTCCAAATGCTATGAAATTTTCACAGAAGCTTAAGCACATGATGAAGAATGTCCACGCCAAATTTCAGCTCGATTGGATGATTTCTTGATCGATTCGAACCAAGGGTCGAATCGATCCCAAAGTGGGCCCGGATCTCCAGATTTTGGCCATATGGGCCCCCTGACGTACCAGAACTGGTCTCCCCTCAATTTAGGCGAAATATCAGCCTCCTACACCTATAAATAGAGCCCCTGGTCATTCAGAAAGGAGGAGAATTCTAAGTACTAAAGAGCGCCCAGATTCTGCCAGATTTACTCCAGAACACCACCGCTACCTTAGATTGAGACTTAGCATATAATTTCAGTTGTACTACATTAGAAGAGATTGTAATCATCAAGTGAACATCAATAAAATCATCAACTTCAGAGTGGACGTAGGCAAGATCGCCGAACCACTATAAATCTCGTGTTTTTGTTCATTATTTCTGAATTGTGATACTCTGTTTTCTTAGATTTAAGATTTGTGTATGAATATTGTTGATTTATATCCATACACTGGTGCTTTCACAACATTCGGGGTTTGTAACCAATTTTTGCACAAACACTTTGGTACTTTCATTGGGAGGGACTAGCACCCGCTACACAAGATTTGAAAATTTGAAAGACAATGACTCGACAAACAAGTAGAAGGAAAAGAGCTGAGAGAAGTCAGCACGAAGGAAGTCAAGAGGCCTCCTCAGGAGCAAACCAAGCGTCAGTCTTCATCACTAGGGATGAGATAGAGACAATGATGAAGAGACAGGATGAAATGATCCAGAATTTGCTTCAACAGATTGGGCAACTTGGAGCGCGAACTCAAGGAACAACCAGGGTCCAGAACGAAGCAGGACCATCCAACGCAGCGCCGGAGCTGGGGGCACACACTTAGGACATGTTGATCCGAACACGGGAAGAGAGACAAGGACATCCGAGCAACCTGACAGCAATAGAGGGATGAACGCTCAGTCAGGGGGGCAAACACCCGAAAGCTCACACGGACTCGGGGGGCAGATCGAAGGTAGTGAACGAGGACTACAGCTTGGAGACAGTGACAGATTGGCAGAGATGGTCAGGCGAGCCATGAGAGGAGGATTAGTAAACAGAGATCTTGAAGATGTGAACAAGAGTCCTTTTTCTCCTGCGATTAGGTTGGCTAGGAACCCACCAGAATTCAAACTACCAACAGTAGAAGGGTATGATGGGAGGACGGACCCTGCGGTCCATCTAACGAGGTATATAAGGCACATGGAAGTGCTGAGGGCATCACATGAAGTCATGGCCCGGTGCTTCCCATTGTATTTGACAGACATAGCAGCTTTATGGTTCAGACAGCTAGAGAGCGGTTCCATTGGGACATGGACCGATTTGATTGAGAAATTTATGAGGCAATTCAGAGTTCATATTTCGAGACCCAAGAATGTGATGAGTTTGGCAACGCTAAAGCAGAAAGCTGGTGAGTCTTTGAGGAATTTCTTGACGCGATTCAATGCGGCAGCAGCATCGGTGTATCGGCCAGATCCATCCATGGTTATGATGGAAGCTGTGTCCGGAGTAGCTGATGGCACAAACAGTTGCTAGCTACAATGTAACGATAGCTATGCTGTTTTTTGTCTATTGCAACATTAACTTCAATGTGTTAGCATAGATATTAGCAAAATGTTACAGTAGCTATAAATATATTCAAATTAAAAAAATTAATAAAATTTTACACCTCAGCGATCCACACCATCATTTAAAACAAAATCTCAACCATCAATCCACACCATCAATCCACACCTTAGCAATTTCCATTTCCCGCTTTACTTTTCTTTCTCGTTCCCCTCCGTGTGAAAATTAGGGCACGCGATTTTTCTTTCTCGTTCCTCTCTGTGAAAACTAGGGCACGCGATTCCAGTTGCTTTGATGCTCTGATTGATCGAATCTAGTGTGAGAAACGTTCCTAGTAGCTTGCTCCTTCGTTCTCCTTGATTGATTGCTCGAATTGCTTTGGCTTCGTCGTCGGGTGCGATGTGATATTATTTGGTATGTTTTCTGTCTTCTGGTTTACTTGATTATTCTCGATTTTGGTTACACTCTCACGCTTTTGTCGATGATGAATTGGGATTTATTTATATGCTTTATTTCCTATAATCTCGAGTTTAATCTTTCTGTTGGACTTTGAGAAATCTGGTATGTTGGATTGCGATGATGTATTGGTATGTTGGATTTTGGTTCACTTGCTTGATTTTGCTTTGCCGATGATGAATTGCGATGTGATATTATTTGGTATGTTGGATTTTGGTTCACTGGCTTGTTTTTGATTTCTGATCTGAGCTTGTTAGCTCCTTTCTACTGCATTTGTTAAACCAGAACTTGAACCTTTGTTAAACTTGTTCACATACCTTTGTACCTTGCTCACATACCTTTATGCCTGATGCATTCACTGTTTTTGCTTGATGGGCTGCCTATGTGTACTGCTGTGTTTCTTGCACCGGCTTGTCTACATTTTGCTGAACCTGGTTCTTGTTTGTTTTGTTGGTTGCTTGGCCCTGAGTTGAATCCAGTCGATGACTCGGGTTTGACCTTGTGCCATGTCCATTTTTTTGGTTTGTCTACATATCTAGCTGCACTTGAGTATGAACTTGCACTTGAGTAGTTGCACTTGAGTAGTTTCTTGTACCAAGCCTTATGATGCATGTATGTTCATCCATGTACATGCATTTCTTGGTCATGTTATGTTGCTTGCTGTATTGAGTACTACTTTGTGCACTTGGCTTCTCCTTTGTGCATTTTTGCCTGAACTGTTGCTTGCTGTCTTCCATACTGTCTTGTATCCATGTGTTGCATTCATGTTTGGCTTATGCACTTGTGAATAGCTGACTTGTGCACTGTTTTGCTGCTGCACTGGTTTTTCTGCCATGTCCATTTTTGTGGGAATTTTCAATCGTCCATGAGATAAAAAATGGGAAACTGCCTTGTGATATATGCAGTGATACACTGTGTATATCAAAGGTTGTCCGTGCAAATATTTAGTCTCTGTTAGAAAAAAATATGAAAAGAAACAACCCAAATACCTGAGGCAAATAATATAACAAAAATATTTTTATTTTCTGTTCGAGTTAAATATTATTTTCCAGATTACTGCTTTTGAATTATATGTGACAGGTATTGAAGACTGGACAGCTGGATACAAGCTTGAAGACAGAGTCAAATCAAATGTGCATGAGCTTGAAGACAGGTTTTAAAGAAGGCTCGATCTTCCGAAATCGGATGAATCGGGCGGTACCCACTTGTTCGACCTAACCGGGACTGCGGTGCCCCGGACCCCCGCCGGCGCTGCGCCCGGACCCGCTTCTCGCCTTCGGCTCGGCACTCAGCTCGTCATATATTTGTCAGTGTCGGTGTCTGTATAAATTGAAACTGCATATGTAATGAGTGAACTGAGTGATGTAGTGATGAATTTCTGTATATGTGAATATCAGTGTTATATATCATTGAATTGTAAAATAGTGGAGTCAGGAATTTGTACTATTTCAAATGTTGAAATAAAATATTTATTTAAATAAATTACTGTTTGAATATCAAATTCTGTGCAATAACATTTTATTAAATAAATATTTATTTCTATTAAAAAATCAAATATGCTCTACATTGTGGGCCCCACAAATTCAGAAAGTTAATATCTATAGCAACATTTTGGAATGTTGGTACAGACACCTATGGATGTTGCTATAGACCCAAATATGGTTCTATTGCAACAATATTTCTTATGTTGCCTTAGATAGTCAAAATGTTGCCTTTGAGGTCTGCGGCAACGCGGCAAAATGCATCACCGAGAAAGTGTTGCCTTTGCCCTTTTTTAGCCTACATCAACATTTTTTGGCACTTCCTGCATCACTTCTTTGGTGTTGCAGTATGCAATCTATGGCGTAGTGAAATGAGATCTAGAATTTAAATTCCTTTCTGCATTTGAATTGTGCATCTTCAAAAAATGCTTTAAAGGTTAGCATTTGAGAAGCGATTAACTCTTGTAAGCGATCCCGAATGTAAGCAGTCTAACGCTCTGATGCTAGTTTTAAAGGTTAGTGCTTAGAGATCGACTTACACATATGATGAGAGACCATGAACGGTCCATAGCTATGCTCTAATTCGTTCCTAAGTGCGACACCTTTAAAAAATCTTTAGAGCATCATTCTTGTTTTCAATAATAGTTTATAGAAGCGACCTGAGAACTGCTCTCTAAAGTATCTCTTGAATAGGAATAAGTAACTCTATCTCCTTGTGCATGAATGGTCCAATGATGTGCACGTAAATGTGCATATTTTTACCACCATATTTAATCTATTTAAATTAAATAAATGATCATATCGGGTATTTTAACTTGTTTAAACCAAAATTCAAATTATTTCAAATTGTTACATATTCATCTTCATCCAATGGCAAAATGGTCATTTTTGTGCATATATTAATTTTCTAAAATTTAATTGAAAATTTCTATATTATTTTGTAGGAATTTAAATTCATATACAAGTGGTTTCATGATGATATATGTTTGCACAAGAGTGAAGAGAACAAATGAAGATGGAAATAATTCAAAGTGAAGATCATGGAGGACCCCACCTACTCACCTTCCTTCATGTATAAATTAGAAGCTAATCCATATGCTAATGGTCATCAAATCTTTATGCACACTTAAATGGATGATTATGGGAGGCTAATGATTACTTGGCCACCACACTACCTCAAGGGCAATTTGGGCATTCCCCAAAAATATGAATTAGGGTTTAACACTTGTATAAATACCCCATATCTTTATATAACTTTTCTTCTCTTAGTCTCTCTTTTAGGCTCTCTTCTCTTAGTCTCTCTTATCTTAGTCTCTTCTCTTAGGAAAATAAAAAGAAAGCTCTCTTTCTCTTTTCATGGCTACTTAGCCATTTTTATTTTTTGTAATCTTCTTTTCTTTTTATGCAATGTTAATTATTGTTTCCTTTTACTTACATGTTCATTTCCTTTCATGTTAGTAGTGTAGATTTTCTTTTATGCAAGTAGATTAGTTTTTTCATTCATTTAGCTCTCTTTTTCTCTTTGTTTTGTTCTATGTTGCAAGCTATATTTGTTGATATGATAATGTTATCCCGCCTTTTGGCAAGGCTGTGACACCAAGAACTTAACTAAAAACCAAGGCCAGTTCATCCTAGAGATCGGTTGTATGCAGGCTCACTATGGATGTCGACGAATTTTTTTTCGAGCCCAGATCGAGCTAAACTTGATATGACATGACAAGCAAAGCTATTAGAGCCAACGTTCCAAATTTCAAGTCAATCGGAGTTTGTATGCTCAAGATATTGATTGATCACAGTTGAGAAATCCAAACTTGCATCGATCATAACTCGAGATCTATAAGTCCAAATACCTCCAAATTTTAACAGGAGCTTAAGTATTACCTAAGGAATGTTCCTGCCAAATTTCGACTCAATTGGAGCAAGTCTTCACCGAGTCGAAATTCGTTCGTATCGATCGCGGATGGAAAAACTCCAACTTGCATCGATTATATCTTGAGATCTACAAGTCCAAATGCTATGAAATTTTTGTAGCACCTTAATTACAACATGAAGAATGTTCCAGCCAAATTTCGACTAGATCGGAGAAAGTCTTGACCGAGTCGAAATTCGTTCGTATCGATCGCGAATGGAAAAACTCCAACTTTCATCTATCATATCTCGAGATCTGCAAGTCCAAATGATATGAAATTTTCACAGCAGCTTAAGTACAACATGAAGAATGTTCCTGCCAAATTTCGACTCGATCGGAGCAAGTCTTGACCGAGTTGAAATTCGTTCGTATCGATCGTAGATGGAAAAACTCCAACTTGCATCGATCATATCTCGAGATCTACAAGTCCAAATGCTATGAAATTTTCACAGCAGCTTAAGTACAACATAAAGAATGTACCTGCCAAATTTCGACTCGATCGGAGCAAGTCTTGACAGAGTCGAAATTCGTTCATATCGATCACGGATCGGGCCGAAACTTCAGGGGCTTGGTCGTGCGGGCTTACTCACGTGCCAGAAGAAGTCCCCTGGGATCTGAGCGAAATATCAGCCTCCCACACCTATACATAGACCCCCAATGCCAACAGAAAAGGGGTTCTTCTTCTTCTTTGAGATCTCCAACTCCCAGACTCTACCGGATCCAGATCAGAACTCCGTTGCTGCTGCTACCAATGAATTTCACTGCTGCAAATCATTATTATTCACTGTAATTTGTTGAAATCAATTGTAAACATCAAAGAAAGATCAATAAAGCTATCAACTTCATAGTGGACGTAGGCGATACGCCGAACCACTCTAAATTCTTGTGTCTCCTTGCATTTTAAATATTTTCATATCTGAAATTTGGAGTTTTTGTTAGATAATTCCTCTCTTTCCATTTAATTTCTTCATTTTATCTCTTCAAAAACTTCCGAAGAGTGTTGTGCCCAATTTTGGTACAAACAGATAACAAATATGAGAAGCTAAACCCCTGCAATTTAGGGGTAATGAAGCTCTCTAATTATATAGCTTCAACATTTTGATAAATGTTATGCTCTCTTTTTGTGCTTCATGGAAAATGATGTTTATGTAATTTTGTGCTTATTATTGAGTTTGATAGCTTATGTTGTTCAAAACAAATAGGCTATGCTTAGTCATATGAATCACAAATTGCCTCTTCATCTATATATGATTATGGCAAAGAATTGAATGTTTAAATCAAAATTTGATGGCCTATATTTCTAAACAATAGTTAATAGGCCATGCTTAAAATAGATTTTCATTTTCAACTTTGTTGTCATTTTCATGAGAATTAAAAGTGGTTTAAAGGTTGTGTTATAGTTTGATGGCTTATGTTGAGCTAATTAATAGCACAATTGAACCATACTTATGATAAACACATCATTTAAATTCACTTATGACCAAAAAAGAGCGATCATAATTTCAGATTTGGTTGAACTATATGATCTAGAGAGTGGAATTATCTCTAAATTTCCTTCACACTCTCATATTTTTATCAATTTCTTTTTGTAATTTTTTCTCATTTTCTAGCTTAAACAACTCTCAACTTTGGTTAATTTGATTGAATAGATTTTTAAAATCATCAATTCCCTGCGGATCGACCCGTATTCGTCACGTACTACAAGTGTACGTCATGCGCTTGTAGTTATATTTTTAGTTTAAATTCGTTCGACAGTTTTCTAAACCGATAGAATTTCCGTCGACGAACTAGTTTTTGGCGCTGTTGTCGGGGATTTGTTTTTATTTTAATTTTCTATTCTTCGAATTATTTTGTTTGATTTTATTGTGTGTTTGTTTTTGTTAAAAAAAATTGTCGTGTCGTGTGATTGTTGTTTGATTTTTGTTTGCATTTGTTCGTGTGAGTATAGTTGTTCTAGTTGTTTTCTATTTCCATAGTGCATTTGCATATTAAAAAAAATTATTCATAAGTTCATTTCAGAAAAAAAACAAAAATATTTCATTTTATTGCAAATTGCATTTCATTCTCTGTTTTTACATTTTAGTTTTCTTTTTTTTCTTTTTTCTTCTATTTTTACAATATACATTGCAAATTCCTCTATGTCACTCTGTCTTACCTCTCTGTCTCTCTGCCTTACAAACTATATCAACTTGCCCGCACTTGCACATACTCATCAACATTCCCTCCCTTCCAACATACTCACTTCCCAATACATCCATCCATCTCATTACTGACAACTCTTCCCTCATCAACAACTAACCATACATAACACATCTCATTCTCCCATTACAGTTTGCAAAGCCTGTCAACATACTGTCATTTCGCATTGCAACGTTCAACACTATACAACATTACAGCTCCAACCTGCTACATTCTCCGCCCACATTTGCCTCACAAACTTACAGGAAACCTCTGTTCAACTCCAACTTCCCCACGTTCATTACTGCACATCATACTCGTCACTACAGTTCCTCCAAACCACTACTTCTACCATTCACACAACATTCACCATCAACTTGCACAGTTATTCAAACCCACCTAACAAAGATCCACAGCAAAACCCCTTTCACTTGCCACTGTCAACACTTGCTTTTGAATTTCAACTCATCCACCAGAGCAACTACTATCACCAGAGCAACTACTATCACCAGAGCAAATCACCACATCATTACATTCAAAACTCTGCCCACCCTATTTCTACCTAAATCTCTCCCCTTGGAAAACAACTTCAATTATTCTTCATCTTGCTGCCAAACAAGTACCTACCACTGCAAACACTACCAGTCAGTTAAAATCTGCTCACCAACACAACTGTTCCTCGACACCACACCAAACAGTCACTCCACCATTTCTTCCTCCATCATTTACAACTACTTCGACTACAGCAAGCCCCTATACAAAAAAACACACAGTGCTGCAGCAACCACTTCATCTCATCACCAATAACCACCAGCCTCTCGTTTTTGTTCTGCCAGACAATTACTACAACCACTTATCATTGCGAACTACTGTTGTAACCCCATTCGCCCCTCTCTGCTACTACCCTCACCATCACAACCTCTTCTATTCCATACTTCAACTCCCCTGCCTACTGCAACAATTCACCAGCCTTCAACTCGACTGCTAACTGACAACGCACTACACCATCTACTAGCTGAACTTCATCATCAAACATTGCAGAATAAACCTTCTGCATCATCAAATACTTCCACTATCAACAACTTGAACCATACACTACAACTCCCACTGCATAACCTCCTCTGCATATCACTCCATCATCCCTGTACAAACTTCTTCACTTACCCTCTTCCACACATCCAACATCAAGTACATCACTTACATACATACCAACCTTCCACTTGAAAATTCCTCAGCACCAGATCCTCTTACAACTGCAGTTTTATCACTGCCATTGTTGCCATTCCATCAAAACACTGCTGCTTCCTCTGTCATACAATATCACTTTAACATCCAACTTAAAAACTTCCCTACATCAAACATTACTGCATCAACACTCACACCTCAAACATACAACCTACCATCATCCTTCATAACCTCCGTTCAACTTTCATACAACAATTGCTGATCACGCCTTCCTCTCCACTGATCAACAAACGACCTACCATCTGCCACAACCTGACCACATACCTAACCATTGCCATATTCTCTCATCACCTGCATCGCAAACCCGAAACCGCTTCAACCGCGACCACTAACTTCGCGACTGTCGCCTCTGCAGCAATTCGCAACCAACTGCAACTGAAAACCACAGCATCATCGTCGTAACCCAAATCAGAGTCTTCTTCCACAATCTTACCACGACCAAATCCCCAAATGCACAACTGTCCCTTAGTTCGACCTCCAACCGACTGTCACCTCGATTAAATCTTCAAATCCGAATCGAAAAGAAAGTTGATTGTCGCGACTTCCTGGTTCGGTTGTTGCCGAATTTTAGTTTGAGAAGTCTGGTTTTGAAAAGAAAAAAAAAGGAAAAGAGGAAGTTAAATTCACGTATACATAAGAGAAGGGGGGATTTGTGTCTGCGGTTTCTATTTTACAATTTTTGTATATTTACTTCCATTTGGATTTGTAGGCTATGGAGTATAAAGTTAAGTGTTTTGATTTGCTTTTGTTTTAAATTTTTTTTATTCCATCCTTATTTGAAATTTTTTTTACGTAAAAAAACATCACTTTTAAATTTTGTTTCCTTTTCAAAAATTTTTTTTGTTTTGAATAGTTTTCTTTCCAAAACTTTTCCTTTATAAAAGAAAAAAACAACCAAATAATAATAATAATAATAATAATAACAATTGTATATATCTCGTTTTTAATTTTCAAGTTGCCAAAGCAGGAAATAAAGGAAGAATAGCTTGCTGAAAACTGCCGTTCCGCTTTCCAAAAATAAATTGCTAGCTTGCTTATATAAGAAAATTTGCTGCTTTTAACCTCATCTCTAGTTTTATTTGAATTGCATTGTTGGTTACTTGCATTTGCATTTTATTAAAAAAATATAAAATACAAAAAATAAATCCATTCGTAGTTGCATTGTTAATGCACGTTTAATTTCTTCTTTGCATTTCATCCTAGATTTTGATTAATAATAACGATTAGACATCGATAACTTTTAATTGTATATTGGCAATTTGTCTTCTTTGATCAATTTAATTTCTTGGTGTCTAGGCTACGGTAGAGTAATAACCATTTATAAATATTACGGTGATTCATAAATATTATAGTGGTGTTCCTCTGAAGGTACTTAAACCTTCGACTTCATTGCTACGGTGATTTGTGGTGCACCGATAACTCCTGTCTGTTACTTGGCTGATAACTATCTTATTGATTTAAGACAATGTGTAATTATACAATTTTGGGTTAACTTAGTATAAATCATTGGTAATTAGCCATTGTATTCATTTAGTTGCATTAGTTCATGCATATTTTAAAAAAAATTCAAAATTCAAAAATAAAAAAATTGTAAATATTCCTTTTCTTTTTCTTTGAAATTTTTTCCTTTTCCTTTGAAATTTCAAAACTCCAAAAAAATACAGAAAAACCAAAAAAATTTCCAAAAAGAAAAAAAAATAAAAACTTTTCAAAAACAAAGAAAAAAATTTGAGAAACCAAAAAACAAAACAAAAACCAATTTTCCATTTTGAAAAAATAAATTCTATTTGTAAATATTTTCCATTTTGAAAAAATATTCTTGAAAATGTCCGAGTTTCCCCACACATTTGAATTTTACAATAGTTCTGAAAATTAATATAATCCATATGATTTTACTCCAAATTCGTATGGATATTTTAAGGACAACCATTCTTTGAACGATTCGAATTTTGAACCACAAAATTTTCAAAACGATGACCAACCCTCAAATCTGGAAAGAGCATTTCGTCTTTACTTGAAATCTCTACACAACAAAATCAAATGATAAATGATTTGTGTAATTCATATTTCGGCAATGATTCAAATCAAAGTTTTCAAAATAATCAAAATTTGAATTCACTTCAAAATTCAAACAATTTCGAGTATAACCCGTGCCAATTCAATTTTGAACACCAAAATGAATTTCAAAATCAAAACAAAAATGTGATCCACTTTCCAAAAATTTTTGGCAATGGGAATCATCTCGCATATGATGCAAGTGAAAATTTTTGTTCTCAACAAATCCAAATCGAAAATCGTCAAGCTAATAATTATAAATTGGATTTTGTTGAACAAATGAACGAAATTTACGATGATCACACGAATTCGTTGTTTGAAACTTATATGAAACAACGTAAACAACAAAATCAAATTCCAACGTGTGTCGAGTTAAACAATAATCCATCTTTTACCCAAATCGACGATTTTCAAATAACAACTTTTGAAATTGAAAACTAAAATCTTAACAAAGTTGTTGAAAACACGGTAATTGAGTTGGATTTCAATTTTTTGAGGGTGAGAAACTCGATTTAAATTTCGATTTTCCATTTTCTGAAAATTTGAATATAACAACTTTGAATTTTAAATTTGATTTATGCAATAAAGTTGTTGATAATCCAACAAAGGAAGTCGAATTTAACGAAAACGAGTTTTATGGACTTTTTGAAAACGAGTCGTTAAACTTTGATGGGGAAGATTTAAATCACCAATTTGATTTTGAAATCAATAATTCGGAAGAATTTTTCAATGAACAGCATGAATTTCAATTTGGTGAAAATAAACTTGAACTTCAATCAATCGTTTTATCAACCCCAAAAATCATTGAAAATAAAACAACTCGTACAATTTTTAATAAAACGGCATTCATTTTTCCAAATCCAAATTCAACTTCGAAATCTTGTATGGTTTGGTTTTCTGAACTTAAGTTGTGTCTCGTATACTTGACGAGGCAAATGAATCGGTTTTTGGAAGACCGTTTCACTTAAGCTTTGACGATATACTTTCTGATCTCGTGTAAATATCGTTCACTTTCGTGTAAATATAGATCATCTTTGATTTTTTGTTTTATTTTTTTCTCCTTTCACTTGGGTTGACTATATGGAGGCAGTCAAAATCAAGTGTGGGAGGAGACTCATCATCATCTTTGATTTTTTTATGGTTTATTTTTAATTTTTCTTTCCAAAATTAAAATAAATCTAAAAAAAAAACAAATTTATTTTAAGCATTCTGATTTATTTTTAAAGAAACACTATAAGATAAATATATGGTTTTGGTAATTAAATTGAAATTTTTGAAAATTTATTTGTCTGAACAAAAATAAAAATGAAGTTTGATTACAAATAAAATTAGTTTAACTAGTATATAGGAAGATTCATACGTGTTAATTATGAAATACATCCAAATTGAAAATCTTTGTTTTAAAAAGTGGTAAATTTAAAGTAAAGGATATAACATGTTTTTTGTCTTCTAAGTTAAAGGGCGTTCAGATTATTTTGCGAAACTCTCTCCAAAAAAACAAAAAAAAAACAAAAAAACGATTTTTTTGTATATATGTATATATTTTTTAATAAACACCTAGAGTCATATGTTCACACTCGTGTGTTCACTCGCCATGCTCTGTACCCTTCTCACGTAAGCCCGAAAGGCAGTGCACGATCGGTATATCTGGCCTTAGTTTATCTGAGTTAGGTGTATGTATATAAAAATTATTTTAATAATAACGCCTACAGTCAATAGGTGTTCACACTTGTGTGTTCACTCGCCACGCTCTGTATTCCCCTCACATCAGTCCGCAAGGCAGTGCATGGGTAATATATCTGGCCTCAGTTTATCTGAGTTAGGCATATGTAAATATTGTAAATATCAAATAAAATTTTCAAAAAATGGAGAGAGTAAGCAAATGAAATCCAAGCACTATTTTTACTTAGTTGATTTGACTTGTTATTGAAAAGAAATGAAAATACCACTTTGATAAACTTTGATAATCAACTAAGGATCTATTTCATAGTTACACTGTGTTATCAACCGAAACAACGAGTTAAAGTATAGTATATTTGCTTTGATAACTTGACTTTTGTTGGATGTTTTGACGAGTAAATGACTTAAATTTCAATATAATGACCAAAACTTACATTTAACTTATTTGTGTCTATTTAAAAGTAATCTTTTTGTAAATAAACCTAGCATTTTGTAAATATTTCGATCATGCATTTGGATTTTATGGGTAGTATCCGCTGAAAACCCTCACGAGAAAACACTCGTCCTATTGGGGACACCCAGAGGTTTAACGGCTTGTTGCATATGCTCAATGAAATCGTGCTCCCTACGAAAATGGATTTATCTTAGTTTTTCTTTATTCGAGGACGAAAAAAAAGATAAGTGTGGGGGTATTTGATGTGCACGTAAATATGCATATTTTTACCACCATATTTAATCTATTTAAATTAATTAAATGATCATATCGGGTATTTTAACTTGTTTAAACCAAAATTCAAATTATTTCAAATTGTTACGTATTCATCTTCATCCAATGGCAAAATGGTCATTTTTGTGCATATATTAATTTTCTAAAATTTAATTCAAAATTTCTATATTATTTTGTAGGAATTTAAATTCATATACAAGTGGTTTCATGATGATATATGCATGCACAAGAGTGAAGAGAACAAATGAAGATGGAAATAATTCAAAGTGAAGATCATGGAGGACCCCACCTACCCACCTTCGTTCATGTACAAATTAGAAGCTAATCCACATGCTAATTGTCATCAAATCTTCATGCACACTTAAATGGATGATTATGGGAGGCTAATGATTACTTCGCCACCACACAACCTCAAAGGCAATTTGGGTATTCCCCAAAAATATGAATTAGGGTTTAACACTTGTATAAATACCCCATATCTTCATGTAACTTGTCTTCTCTTAGTCTCTCTTTTAGGCTCTCTTCTCTTAGTCTCTTCTCTTAGGAAAATCAAAAGAAAGCTCTCTTTCTCTTTTCATGGCAACTTAGCCATTTTTATTTTATGTAATCTTCTTTTCTTTTTATGCAATGTTAATTATTGTTTCCTTTTACTTACATGTTCATTTCCTTTCATGCTAGTAGTGTAGATTTTCTTTTATGCAAGTAGATTAGTTTTTTCTTTCATTTTGCTCTCTTTTTCTCTATGTTTTGTTCTATGTTGCAAGCTATATTTGTTGATATGATAACAAATATGAGAAGCTAAACCCCTTCAACTTGGGGTAATGAAGCTCTCTAATTATATAACTTCAACATTTTGATAAATGTTATGCTCTCTTTTTGTGCTTCATGGAAAATGATGTTTATGTAATTTTGTGCTTATTATTGAGTTTAATAGTTTATGTTGTTCAAAATAAATAGGCTATGCTTAGTCATATGAATCACAAATTGCCTCTTCATCTATATATGATTATGGCAAAGAAGTGAATGCTTAAATCAAAATTTGATGGCCTATATTTCTAAACAATAGTTAATAGGCCATGCTTAAAATAGATTTTCATTTTCAACTTTGTTGTCATTTTCATGAGAATTAAAAGTGGTTTAAAGGTTGTGTTATAGTTTGATGGCTTATGTTGAGCTAATTAATAGCACAAATGAGCCATACTTATGATAAACGCATCATTTAAATTCACTTATCACCAAAAAAGAGAGATCATAATTTCATATTTGGTTGAACTATATGATCTAGAGAGTGGAATTATCTCTAAATTGCCTTCACACTCTCATATTTTTATCAATTTCTTTTTGTCATTTTTTTCTCATTCTCTAGCTTAAACTCTCTACTTTGGTTAATTTAATTGAATAGATTTTTAAAATCATCAATTCCCTGCGGATCGACCCATATTCGTCACGTACTATAAGTGCACGCCGTGCGCTTGCGGTTATATTTTTAATTTAAATTCGTTTGACGGTTTTCTAAACCGATAGAATTTCCATCGACGAACATCCGACACTTAACATCTATCAAACATCTAGAGAGATGAGAATTTGACGCTAACAAATTTTCTTTCACCAGCACAAGTTCTTAAGCGAAGCATACCTTGTTGCCAACAAGGCATACTTCGGGGGCAAATGTTAACCAATAAATTATTCACCATCCTTGAAGAAGAAATTAAAGGTTTACTTCCTGATTTCCTTGCATTTATTACCTCAAATAATAAATAAAAAGCAGTCATATCTCGACCAGAAATACCAATTCATTACTTAATAAAAACCAGCTGTATCTCCACTATAAATAACAATTCACTATCCATCAAAACTAGATTTAGTGCCCAATAAATGCCATGATTACCTGCTTATTTATTACTAATTAATGCCAACCATTTATTGCTTAGTTCTCTTCATCCTTACATTAAATAAGAAGATTATGATGCAATTAATATCAGCCTTGTCAACGTCACTAAAATTCCACATCATCGCTAGGTCAGGGCTTACACTATAAATACACCTAGTATTGCAAAAGAAAAAAGGAAGAAAATGAAATAGAAAATATGACTTCTCCTCCGCTCCGCAAAATCACTTGTAATATGAAACTACAAGAGATAAATAAATTATAAAGTGGATGTAGGCCTTAGATTTTGCTGAATCACCATAAAAAATTTGTGTCTCTTTTATCTTTTCTTCTTTTTATCTACTTATTTTGGTGATCTGTGTTGCCATTTTCTGGATTGTCGCTAAGGCTGGTGCTATCACATTACTTTGGGTGTTGACGGCCATTTTTGTTAGCAACATTTTAATACTTCCACTGAGAGGAACAATGGAATCTCAGATTTGAAGCATATTCTATGTTAGGAAAAAGATCCAACTCCAGATCCGAAAGGAAAATTTTAAATCTGGAAAATAGCTTCGTAGACCAAGCTTTCAAAAGGTTAAGAAGCCTCCTATAAGGAAAATTGCTGTGGAAGGAACTCAGAAGGGGGCAACCAGGTGGCATCCTCTCATTTAAACTTTCCTTCGACTACGAAGCAAATAGTTGGGGGCAACCAGCAAGGACCTAAAACAGGGGGCATGCAAAGGCCCTCTCTCAAATAAGTACCGGTCTCTAGGGTCTGCTAAACAAATAGAAATTATCATCACATGAACTGAACTAAAAAAATGAGATCTAGAATTTAAATTCCTTTCTGCATTTGAATTGTGCATAATCAAAAAATGCTTTATAGGTTAGCATTTAGGAAGCGATTTACTCTTGTAAGCGATCCCGAATGTAAGCTGTCCAATGCTCTGATTCCAGTTTCAAAGGTTAGGGCTTAGAGACCGACTTACACATGTGATGAGCGACATAGAACTATCCACAACCATTCTCTAATTCCTTCATAGGGGCGAAACCTTTCAAAAATCTTTACAACATCATTCTTGCTTTCAATCAAATTTTATATAAGCGACCTAAGAACTGCTCTCTAATGTATCTTTTGAATATTAATGCTCCCGAATAAGAATAATTAACTCTATCTCCTTGTGCAGGAATGGTCCGATGCTTAATATTTCTTAAACATCCAAAGGGATGAGAATTTGATGCTAACAAATTTGCTTTCATCAACACAAGTTCTTGAGCGAAGCATACCTCATTGCCAACAAGGCATACATCGGGGGCAAATGTTATCCGAAAAATTAGTCACCATCGTTGAAGAAAAAATTAAAAATTTGCTTCCTGATTTCCTTGCATTTATTACCAGAAATAAATAATAAAAAGTAGCCATATCTCCAACATAAATAACAATTCATTACTTAATAAAAACCAGCCATATCTCCACTATAAATACCAATTCATTCTCTATCAAATTCGTATTTAATGCCCAATAAATGCTATGATAACCTGCTTATTTATTACTAAATAATGCCAACCATTTTCATATCAAATATTCCTTAGTTCCCTTTATTATTACCTTTAATAAGAAGATTATGGTTCAATTAATATCAGCCTAGTCAACGTTACTAAAATTCCACACCATAGCTAGGTCAAGGCTTACATTTATAAATACATCTAATATTGCAAAAGAAAAAAGGAAGAAAATGAAATAGAAAATATGACTCCTCCTCTACTTTTCAAAATCTCTTGTAATATGAAACCACAAGTGATAAATAAATTATAAAGTGGATATAGGCCATTGATTTTGCCGAACCACTACAAAAAATTAGTATCCATTTTATCTTTTCTCATTTTTATCTGCTTATTTTAGTGATCTGTGTTGGTGTTTTCAGGATTGCCATTAAGGCTAGTGCTTTCACTTTACTTTGGGTGTTGACGACCATTTTTGTCGGCAACATTTTGGTGCTTTCACTGAGAAGAACAAGGTAATCTCATATCAGAAGCTTATTCTATGTTAGGAAGAAGACCCAACTCTAGATCTGAAAGGAAAAATTTAGACCTGGAAAACAGGTTCCTAGATCTAGCTTAGAAGATGAAGAAGCCTCGTACAAGGAAAAGTGCTATGGAAGGAACTCAACAAGGAGGCCACCCAGAGGCGTCCTCTCATTCCAACTTTCCTACTACCATGAAGCAAATAACTGGGGGCAACCAGCATGGACCAGAAACAGCGGGCATGCAAAGCCCCTCACTCAAATAAGTACCGGACTCTAGGGTCTTCTAAACAAATAGAAATTATCATCAACTGAACTGAACTAAAAAATGAGATAAAAAATTTAAATTCCTTTCTGCATTTCAATTATGCATCATCAAAAAATGCTTTAAAGGTTAGCATTTGGGAAGCGATTTACTTATGTAAGCGATCCCGAATGTAAGCGGTCTAATGCTCTAATTCCTTTCTACGAGCGAAACCTCATAAAAAATGATTTCTTGCATAAAACAAGTTTTAAAAGTTAGTGAAAAGAGAACGATTTACACATGTGATGAGCGACCCCGAATGGTCCACAACCATGCTCTGATTCGTTCATAAGGGCGGCAACTTTCAAAAATCTTTACAGCATCGTTCTTGCTTTCAATCAAAGTTTATAGAAGCGACTTGAGAGCTGCTCTCTAAAGTATCTCTTGAATATTAATGCACTCGAATAGGAATAACTAACTCTATCTCTTTGTTCAGGAATGGTCCGATACTTATCATCTGTGAAACATCCAGAGAGATGAGAATTTGATGCCAACAAATTTGCTTTCACCAACACAAGTTCTTGAGCGAAGCATACCTCGTTGCCAATAAGGCATACTTCGGGAGGCAAATGTTATTGTTTGTACCAAAATTGGGCACAACACTCTTCTGATGTTTTTGAAGAGATAAAGTGAAGAAATTAAACGGAAAAAGAGGATTATTTAACAAAAACTCCAAAAACAGATAATAAGAGTAATTAAAATGCACAGAGACACAAGAATTTAGAGTGGTTCGGCGTATTGCCTACGTCCACTATGAAGTTGATTGCTTTACTGATCTTTCTTTGATGATTACAATTGATTTCAGCAAGTTACAGCAAATAATAGTGATTTTAAGCAGTGAAATTCGTTGGTAGCATCACCAATGGAGTCTAGATCTGGATCCGGCAGAGTCTGGGCGTTGGAGAATTCAAAGAAGCAGAATATCCCTTTTTCTGTATGCCCGGGGGCTCTATTTATAGGTGTAGGAGGCTGATATTTCGCTTAGATCTCGAGAGACTTCCTCTGGCACGTGACTAGGCCCGCGCTCCTAAGCCTGTTAAGTTTCGGCCCGATCCGTGATCGATACGAACGAATTTCGTATCAATCAAGGTTTCATCCAATGGAGTCGAAATTTGGCATGGACATTCTTTAGCATGTACGTAAGCTTGTATCAAAATTTCATAGCATTTGGACTTGTAGTTAGGAGATATGATCGATACGAATTAGGACTTTCGGTTGGCTATTTCGTTCGACTCCATCATTTCGACTAGATCTTGTTCGACTCGATGGATGCGTTTGATCAAGTGGTGATGTGGTGAGCATTCTCCGGATCGAGTCACCTTCTTTGCTGAGTCGATCGAGTCGTTCTAGGACTTTCGCTCTGTTCGTATCGAGGCACTTGTGTTGTTCGAATCGATAGAAGGTGGCCCTTGTTTCATGTCGATGGAGTGCACATGGAATAACTCGACTACGTGGCCTTGTTCGTATCGATTGGGAATGGCTCCATTTGATCGATACGAAGTTGACGTAGCCAGGTTGACTCGAACACTGTTGGCTATCGATCGATACGAATAACCATGATGTGGATCGATGCGAACAAGTACTTCTTGATGGATACGAAGTAAGGTCAATTGATGGATACGAACTATAGAAGCTTGATGGATTCAAACAGAGCTCTCCAGACGATAGATGCGAAGTAGACTTTGGTGAAGAATGTGAAGTGGTCACTGGCTGATCGAGTCGAACATAGGATTCCCGATGGATACGAACTTGATCGAGTCGAACAGATGCTTGGTGGTGGATGTAGAGCTGATCGAGTCGAAGTAGGCCCTGGTGATTGATGCGGAGCCGATCGAGTCAAAGTAAGCTTTCTGATGGATACGAAGTGCACTTACCTGCTGATGGATACGAAAACGACCGATACGAAATGATGGGTTGCGACTCCCATCGATTCGAAACGATGGATACGAATAAATGGGTTTTCCAACTTGCATCGATCGTAACTTGAGCATATGAACTCGGATTGACTTGAAAATTGAAACGTTGGCTCTCATAGCTTCGCTTGTCATGTCATATCAATTTTAGCTCGATTCGGACTAGGAAAAAATTCGTTGATATCAATAGTGAGCCTGTGTATAACCGATCTCTAAGACGAACCGTCATTTGTTACTAGTCAATTCCTCGGTGTCACGGCCTTGCCAAAAGGCGGGATAACATTTTCCCCCCAAAGTACGTCTTGTGGAAACATGACGTGCTTTGAAATGCTGCAACCTTCATTCTGAATAGTTATCGTCTTTTCGATGAAAGTTGTAATCTTTGACTGATTTTCTCGATAATGTATCTGTTGATTGTCAACTGCTGTACCCTGTATTGTTGCAACTGATTGCTGTACGCTAGTGATTAGCCGTTTGTTGTTGTAATCGTTATCAAATGAGCTTCCAATTCCTATAAATCTGGAATATTGAATATTAGTCCGACATATATGAACATATGTTAATCTGACTCTCGTCGACGTTTGTATGTTTACGAGTCGTTGTCAGTTTATCCCGTATCGAATTCCGTATCGATCCTCTCCTGAACCGATGTGAGATTCGAATCGTAACAACGCTCGATGGACGTTTTTGAATGTTCCTTCGTATTGATCCTCTCCTGAATCGGTGTAGAAGGTTAAAACATTGTTTTTGCATCGGTATTCATTGTATTGATGGATACAAAATGAGCATTCCGAATCGATGGATGTGGGGTTTGATGGATACGAAACGGTCGTTCGCATCGATAGAGTTCAATGTCTTTAGAACAGCCCCTGTTGTGTATTTTGAATCGATCGGTCTGGTGTCATTGGACACGAATAGACAATTCGTATCGATGGGTTTGAACTAATCGTTCGTATCGCTGCACTGGAGATGGAGTCGAAGATGATCGATAAGAACAGTGGTTTCGTATCGATGGATTCGAACTGCACACTTTATGTTGCTAAACTGGGGATGGAGTCGAAAGTGATTGATACGAATAAGGGCTTCGCATCGATTGATTTGGTGACGACTTCTTATCGTTATAGACTCGAGTTCATGGATTTGAACATTTGTTTCGAACTGATTCGGAGGTGACACATCGCAACCGGTCGAGTTTACTGGAATGCGTATCGTTTTTTCTTTCACCTTTGAGTCCGTATAAATACTCTGGACTTAGCCATTTTCCACTTTTTACTTTTCTATTCTCGCGCTTTGCTTTCGTATCGCTCAGAGACTTGGGAAAAGAAGAAACTGCTCTTGTCTTCGAATCGACTCAGATTCTCAATTAATCGAACTAACTGCCAAATTTAGGTAATCCACTAAGCGAGTCCAACGCGTAAATGATGAGACTCGATCTTTAACATCAAATCACCCAGAGCCATGGTCGATCGAAGATTCTTCGGCCTTTGCTTCATGTCGATCTGGAGTCAGGGTTTCGAGATGATGAGATGGAGGCCTTCGTATCGATCATTGGCTGAGCTTTTGCATCGAATCGAGTGCTTCAAATATGTGGATCGATACGAAGGGGTTGCGTCTGATCGATTTGAAATCCAGAATTTCCGATCGATACGAACCATGCGCCGGGTGATCGGTATGATGATGGCCCAATTGATCGATATGAAATGGTGGCCTTGGATCTATTCGAAGTCCTTAACCTTAACCGATTCGAACTCCTACACGGATGAATATGAATTATCGCTACGAACCAGACTTTTGTGATCGACACGAACTAAACCTTAAAGGACTTGTAATCTCCTGCACACTTGAACAACTGACTCCGACGAGCTTCAAACTCGCATAACTGGACTTAATCGTTTCACCGCATATCTGATTGCCTATCGAAGCTCGTCGATGGAACTACAACCTTAACATAACTTTAACAAACTTTAACTTGGATTGATTGCTAATATTTGGATGGCACGGCTGTGACGGTCAGCGATGACGGTCCTTCCGACTGAATTTCGAAGTCTCGCCGTTTACATGCTTTCTCCAATTCTGTAGAACTTCTCAAGTGATATATAGTACCGCACTACACAACACACTCACACACTTTACACTGGGGGATGCACGAGCATTATTGTCTATTTAACAATGATTTTTCATAAGGTAGTTAGTCATGGAACCTTCAAGTTCACAGCAGTAGGGACTCCCGAGTTCAATTCCTTCAACCATCGAGATACCGGTTATTGAAGCCGAAGTTATAAATCCAGCTCTGGACGAGCTTCTAGGCGCCCGGTTCATTTGTCGTCTATAAGATTCTGTGTCGTCCAGCATCTCTGATGATATGCTGGGACGGATTTGTTTAAGGCATGACTTGTCGCTTGATGACGTGTTACTGCCTAGGCCAAATGACAGGCCACATGATCCCCCGGAGGGGTTTACTGCTTTCAACCGTCACGCTTGCACAGCGGGGACACTCCCACCTTTCAATCAATATATAAGGGAGATGCTATCATTCCTGGGAATAGCTCCATCCTAGTTACACCCCCAACGGGTACACTTTGTTGAACAGCACCTTCATTTTGTTTATGGAGATTCTCTTTCGACCACCAAAGCCGATCGAGATCAGATATCTATTTAACATTAAGAGTTGTGGAGACAACCTTTCTTTCACCTTCTTGGAAGCGGTTAGGAACCGCCAGATAGTAACTGGGTCCTGGGGAAGGTTGAGTTACTTCAAAACTGAATGGTTCTATGTTCGGTGCCCCCCTGGATTTTCTAGGCGATGGTTGGATAGACGTAAGCGTTGCAATCTTTCTCTTGAATTATCGAGATAATAATAACCGACCTCATAACTGACTTACTTTTCTTCTTTCATAGCCGCGATCTCACGAGCTGATGGTGCATACTTCAGAGAGCTAGTCTGGATCCTACAAGCGGTTCTGGGTGAAGAGAGGCACATTGAATTGGTTTTAACCGACAGAAACTTGAGAATCGTCGGGTTGATTGAACGTAAGCAAAGCATAGGATTGGAAGGGACGCTTAGAGCGGTCACGAAGAAGCGGTTGAAACGAAAAGCGCCCAGAGTTGTATTAGCTGAAGAAGTTGATCCGGAGAGAACGCCTACTGATAACGAGCTCCAAGCTGGGCCTTCTTTCGATGTCCAAGATTCAGGTGGAAGGAGAAAAGGCAAGGCAGTTGCTCATAAGCGTTCTAAATCCGTGAGATTAAAATCCGTGGATATGTCCTTGCCCGTCCCGGGGGTTAAAATTTCAGAGGCTCCTCCCCCGCAAGTAGAGAATCCTTTTGAAGGGCTTGTTGATATTCTGATTTCGGATTGTGTGTCATTTCAACACGACGCCGGGATGGAGGAGCTTGATAATGCTCTTGAATTGAGCGGGTCGCTTGCTATGAGTGCGGGCGACATTTCCGGTTTGTCGGGGGGTTGCACATGCATAAACTTCACTGCACTACATGATTCATAACTGTAAATCGTCCAACTTAAGAAATCACTAACTCTTCCTTCGTCTCTCATTTTCAGGTACGATGTTCGGAAGTGGGTCAATGCTAGGGAATCTTTGCTCGGCTCGAAAATCTTCTACTTATTATAATTCCCGTAGGAAAGACTTAGACAAAGACCGCGATTGCGAGTACTCTAACCAAGATAGATATGGGCATGACATGGACAGAGAATACAGACATCGATCTAGTTCTCGTTCTCCGCCTCTTAGGCTTCCATCCCCACCTCCTGTTCTTGTTCCACACCCACCAGATCCTCCACATCATAGGCCATCTTCTCACACTTCTAGATCTGAGACTCATCTCTAGAGAGTTGAAACCACAGCCTCCATAATTGCAGAGCAAGTCCCAACTGAGCATATGGGAGATGGGGCCATTAAATTGGCTCAGATGAGGAAGGAGTCCCCGAACATTTGCTTCGATGGCTATGTCTTTCCACCTCACTTAAAGAGAATCCCATATGGAGTGGAAAACACGATGCATGATTACGTTCATGACATCTACACCCAGTATAGAGAGTGGGTAAAGGTTGCAGAGAAAGCTTCTAAGGTGGCCTTTGAGCGTGCCAAAGCGCTTGAGAAAATGAAGACTAAACTCGCTTAAAGGGACCGGATAATTCAAGAGCTCACTGCTGAGGCCGAGTCTTCTCGGAAATCTGAAATTGAAGCAACCAAAAAAGCCGACGAAGTGAATGTGGCATTGGAGAGGTTGAGGCAGACACATGTTGCCTTTGTGGAGGAGATGGGCCATCGGAATACTACTGTTACCGCCGAACGGGATGCGGCGGTCAAGGAACTTAACGAGCTAAAGGCCAAATTTTCCGACATGGCCAAGGAAAGGGATGATGCAAACAACGTAGCCCAGGAGGGGTGCGAACAAACTATTCTTCTTAGGGGTGAACGGGATGAGGCTATGGCTAAAGTCCACAAGGTGGAGACTGAGGTCGAGGAGAAAGTGAAGTCGGCCGAGTCCAGGCTAGAGGCTGATGTCGAAGACCTTCTCGTTGTTTACAACGCTAAAGTGCTGAGGCACAGGGGTCTAGCCTGGCTCGATGATTATCCAGTGCATCTATACAGCGCCTGGGGCCCATTAGTTGAAGAAGAGAAGGAGGCGCATATGGGTGAGTCTGTGGATGAGTTTGCACTCGAGAATCGCATTCCGACTGAAGATGAAAGGAAGATTCTTCAAGGGTCAATGATTCTGCATGAAAAAAAAGGCTCGGCGCCCAGCACTTCGAAGTAGGAGAGAGTTCAGGAGTTGAACATCATGAGGCAAGTCTTGAAGTTCCAGCGTCAACACAGCCCAAATCCTCGTCTGTAGTCGATCCCCAAGCTGTTCCTGCTTACAATCCGGATCAGCCGCAGATGTCTTCGGCTACAGAGCAAGTTACTGAAGCCCTTCAACCGCCTTCAAGCCAAACTGAGGAAGGTATTCTGAACATTCCACATATCTGTCTTAAGTCGGAACCTTCACTCGAATTAATTTCTAACATTTCTCTTATTTTTTGTCCAGTGATTGACGTTGCACCGGTCGTGCCTCATGCTACTCAAGAATCATATCAGACGCAGGGGGCTATCGTTTCGAAAGCGACCGCTGTGACTACTGTTGCGCCTCTTGACGATATACAGGGAAGCTCACTTGTCTTTGATGAGCAGTTGATGGAGGAACTCTTTCGTCGTCATGGCGATCCTTTAGCTGATTTACCATTTGTCGTGGGCGGAGGCGTTCCTGCTACTAGCTTTTCGATGCCAACTGCCGATGCTCCCGGCGATACCCGAGTGACTACTGATGAGGAGATTTTGGCCGAGATCAACGCTGAAATGGCAGCAGCGCCTCTTGGTGGTAGTTTTGGAGGTGGAACGGCGGCACTTGGTCCAGCTCCGCTTAGAATGATGTCGCCTGGCGGTACATTTTCTTACACTAGTGCGGCCATTCCATCTTCCACATTTGATCCTATCCCTCCGACTCCGCCGGTAGGAAGCATCCCCGTTCACTCGAGTTCGGAGGAGGATGTCGAAATCATGCCCTCGCCCGGAGACCATCCACCGACAGGAAAAGGCACAAAGTGGAAAGATAGTGGCGGCTCCAGCGGGTCTACACCGAGAAGGAAGTCGAGGAAGAAGAAAGATTAGACATGCTTCCCTGGTTTATTTTGACTTGCATTTTGTTGGCCGTGTATAGATGCGAGTTCAGCCCCTGCTAGTAGGAATTTTTTGGAACAGACTTGTACACGAATTTCTTTCATAAATAGTAGAAATGAAACTTTTCCTTCTTTAGCTTCTTGTGTATTTTCTTAAGTGTTTCAATGTCTGAAATGCACTTGTAAAGTTTCATCTTCCGAGTAAAGTTTGTCTTTCGTTCGCCAAGTTCGAAAACTGTGGACATGGTTTTTGGCCAGGAAGTGAGTTGAATTTTGACGTCGCATCGCTCAAGTCAATGGTCGATGCTTAAGTCCTGCCCCCCAGTCTCGAGGATGAGTTGTGGAACATCATTCAGCGGTTGCTTCTCACTTATAACGTGTTGAGTCTAGTGCCACTGAATGGATGTTTGGGACAAGTGGAGATTGAGTGGTTCATCCATACTTGTTCAATTATCGGTGATCATATCCGCACTACGGGGATTCTTATTTGCTTACTGGCGGTTGGTCATGCCGGCTCAAGTATTAATTTTACGTCCACGCTCTGGGGACTCGGGATCGACATTTATACTCCGACCCATGCTCTGGGAGTTCGGAGTTGGTACATATACTCCGTTTCGCACTCTGGGAATTCGGAGTTAATGTTTATACTCCGTTTCACACTATGGGAATTCGGAGTTGATGTTTATACTCCGACTCGCACTCTGGGAGTTCGGAGTTGCTGTTTATACTCAAACTCGCACTTTGGGAGTTCGGAGTTGTTGTTTATACTCCGACTCGCACTCTGGGAGTTCAGAGTTGTTGTTTATACTGCGTTTCGCACTCTGGGAATTCGAAGTTGATGTTTATACTCGGACTCGCACTCTGGGAGTTCGGAGTTGCCGTTTATACTCCGTTTCTCACTCTAGGAATTCGGAGTTGATGCTTTATACTCTGACTCGCACTATGGGAGTTCGGAGTTGTTGTTTATACTTCGTTTCGCACTCTGGGAATTCGGAGTTGATGTTTATACTCCGTTTCACACTCTGGGAATCCGGAGTTGTATCAGGACCATGGATGGTCGGATCATATCCACCCTGAGTTAACAAGTGAGGTCGTTAGATGGACGGGTCCACCCTCCTCAAACTTGGTTCAGATACGGACGAAGTCGTTAGGCGGACGGATCCACCCTCTTTATAGACAGATTTTTAATACTCCAGTTCGCACTTTGGGAACCGGGAGTTAAGTGAGGGATTGTCGTGTATTAATCTGTTTTTGACTTTGTTGTGATGGCTAGTCCCCGAGCTCGGGTTTCACTTAGAGAGTGCCCGGTTGCATCACAGTCACTCCCTATTTGAATAAATTCCACCGTATGGTGAAACTTAGCTCTCCATGCATAGTGATGATCATATGAAGCATTTCAAGTAAATCACAGCTCTGGCTCGAAGAGATTGCATTTTATTGCTGAAATAAGAAAATATGGCAAATTTAGTTGCCTTATTACAAATTCTAATTTTGAAATGCAGAAACAAATTGCAAAATGGAAAATAAACTAAATGAATAAACATAGCATGTCATGTGTAGTAGCGACGAAGACTCTCGCTCTTCCAGGCTCTTGGTAGAGTAAGACCGTCAACGGCCGATAGTTTGAATGTGCCATCTCCGAGCCTTCGTTCAATAACATATCGTCCTTCCCATGTCGGCTTCATATGTGATGGAACCGGAAAAATTCTTTTCAGGACGAGATCGCCTAGTTCAAAGGTTCGTGGGCGGACTTTGGCATTGTACAATCGAGCGACTCGACTTCGGTGCGCGGCTGCCCTCAATTCACCCTCTTCATGCTTCTCATCTAGTAGATCGAGAGATTCAGCAAGTAATATAGCATTTGTCTTTGGATCATAGTATGTGGCATGATGAGAAGGTACTTCTAGCTCAACTGGAATAACGACTTCCGAACCATAAGAGAGAGAGAATGGAGTGTGACCAGTCGCGGTCTTGTGGGTTGTTCGGTAAGCCCATAAAGCCATAGGAAGTTCATCGACCCACTTGCCCCCGACCTTTTCCAGTCATTTTTTCAGAATGGACTTTATAACTTTATTAACCGCTTCGACTTGTCCGTTCGCCTGTGGGTGTGCAACTGCAGAGAATTTCTTTTAGATGTGAAATCGTTTGTAGAAATCTTTAAATTCAGCACTGTCGAATTGGGTTCCGTTGTCCGTAATAATGGTTTGTGGGAGACCGAATCGACAGATGATGTCATGGACTACAAAGTTGATTACTTTCTTCGTCATTATGGTAGCAAGAGCTTCAGCTTCAACCCACTTTGTAAAGTAATCAACTGCGACGATGGTGTATTTCGCACCACCTTTTGCCAGAGGTAGAGTACCAATGATGTCGATGCCCCACATTGCAAATGGCCATGGGCTAACCATTTGCGTTATCTCGGTAGGAGGGGCTCTAGGAATTCGATCATAATTTTGACACCTATCACATTTCTTTGCATAATCTGACGCATCACGATTCACAGTCGGCCAGTAATACCCGTACTGAAGTATTTTCTTGGCAAGTGCTTGCTCCACTGTGTGATCGCCACATTCTCCCTCGTGTACATCGTGCAATACTCGTTTAACTTCATCGTGATCGATACACCGGAGTAGAGGGACAAAGTACCCTCTTCTGTACATGATTCCATTCTGGATGGTGAATCGTGAGGCCTTCCGAAGGACTTGTCTCTTTTCACTCCTGCGCTCCGGGAGGGGTCCGTGCTCAATGTAATTTATGAGTGGAGTCATCCATGAATCCTTTTCGGGGACGGTTTTGCATACCCAGTCTATTTCTGCCCGGTCAATGCTTGGAGAAGCTAGCGTCTCTACGGGAACGAGTCCCATTTGCTTAGCTTCAACTGTGTTGGCTAGCTTTGCCAAGGAATCGGCTTTTTGGTTGCGTTCTCGAGGTATACAATAAATGGCATAATAATCAAACCGACTTAGCACTTCTTGAACTCGAGCTAAGTAAGCAGCCAGCCTTCGATCTCTCGCCTGATACTCTCCCCGTACTTGACACACAACTAACTCTGATTCACAATAAATTTCCACAGCGATAATTCTCAAATCTTTAGCCAGTTTTAGTCCAGCTAAGAGGGCTTCATATTCAGCTTCATTATTGGTCGCATGAAAATCGAACTTCAAAGCATATCATATTGATCAGCCTTCAGGAGTTTCAAGTACAACACCAGCGCATGAACACCGGTCGTTTGATGCACCGTCTCTAGACGTATTTAGGGGATTCACTGGTTTCGGGCAAGTCCTCTGGAATGGTAAATTCAGCTATGAAATCGGCTAGGACTTGTCCTTGAATGGCCCGTCTTGGAGTGTAAGTAATGTCAAACTGGCTCAGTTTGATGTTCCACTTGAGTAACCTACCAGACGTCTCAGGCCGTGGAAGGACCTGTCGTAACGGCTGGTCGGTGTAAACAATAATGGGATGTGCCTGGAAATACGGTCGAAGTTTTCTTGATGCAATAACAAGGCAATAAGCCAACTTCTCTAATTTCGGATAATTCCTTTCAGCCCCAGTCAATCGCTTGCTGACGTAGTATACTGGCTTCTGTATCTTGTCTTCTTCTCGAATTAATGCAGCGCTGATAGCGCTTTCTTATATCGCCAAATATACGAACAACTTCTCATGATCAATAGGCTTCGACAGGATAGGTGGTGTGGATAGATGTTGAACTAGTGCTTGGAAAGCGCCCTCACACTCCATGGTCCATTCAAAGTTTCGTTTCCCTTTTCGGATCAGATCGAAGAAGGGAATGCATTTGTGAAACGAACCTGCTCAATGCTGCTACTTTTCCATTGAGACTCTAGACTTGCTTTATGGTTTTTAGAGTTTCAAGATTTCTGATAGCCCAGATATTTTTGGGATTAGCTTCGATCCCTCGAGCGTTGACGATGAACCCAAGGAATTTTCCGGATGCAACTCCAAAGTGACATTTCAGTGGATTTAGCTTCATTCTGAATTCTCGAAGTATGTTGAACATAGTTTCCAGGTCTTTAACATGGTCAGTGGAGAGTCATGACTTCACAAGCATGTCGTCTACATATACTTCCATGGTTTTCCCGATTTGATTGGCAAACATCTGATTGACCAATCGCTGATAAGTAGCCCCGGCATTCTTGAGTCCGAATGGCATAACTTTGTAGCAATAAAGTCCCAGATTGGTTATGAAGCTGGTATGTTCTTGATCGGGTAAATGCATCGATATCTGATTGTAGCCAGAATACGCGTCCAAGAAGGATAAGAGCTCATGCCCAGCTGTCGAATCTACTAGCTGATCAATTCTGGGAAGCAGAAAACTGTCTTTGGGACAAGCTTTATTCAGATCGGAATAGTCGACACATGTTCTCCACTTTCCATTTGACTTTCAGACGAGCACAGGATTCGACACCCATTATGGATACAATGCATCTCGAATGAACTCATTTGCTTTAAGCTTTTCTACTTCTTCTTTAAGGGCGGCAGATCTCTCTTGACTCATACCACGCCTTTTCTGCTTGACCGGGACATGCCGCGGGTCAATATTTAGAGTGTGGCTCGCGATGTCCGGCAAGATCCCACACATATCAGAATGCGTCCAGGCGAATACATCAAGATTCGCCCGTAGAAATTAAACCAATTCCCTTTGAGTCTGCTGGCTTAGCTGAGAGCTAATCTTTATCATCTTTGAATCATCATCATTGTCGATTGGGACATCAATCGTCAGTTCAGCCGGGGATGCTTTACTTTCTTTAGATTCTCCTTCATCTTCAGTTTCTCTTGGGTCAAGATCCCTTTGGAATTGGCTGGGGTGCTTGGGCCTTGGCCCGGGCGTTAATTGTCAATTATCAGCGAAGCGGACGTAGAGTGATTCCTCTACGCCCTTTCCTTTCTCCTTTCGCTGCGCCTCTCGCAGCTCCGCAGCATAACAGGCTCTTGCAATAGCCTGATCTCCTTAAATGATTCCCACTCCACGATCAGTGGGAAATTTTAAAGTCAAACACCACGGGGCAATGGCTGCCCTGAATTCAGCGAGGGCCGGTCGGCCCAAGAAAGCATTATAAGGGGAGTTTATGTCCAACACAACGAACTGTAACATCCGTACTCTCCGGCGTTCTCCAACTCCCAACTCCACTAGCAGTTCCACCATTCTAGTGGGTATAGTAGCACTTCCGTTGAAACCATGGATTCGAGATTGACAGGGTTTCAAGTCCTTTGCTTCCATTCTCATTTGATTATAAGCTCGTTTAAACATCATATTCACAGAGCTTCCACTGTCAACTAAGACCAACTTCATCCAAGCAGGACCTAATTGAGCTGAGATGACCAGTGGATCGATAGTGGGGGCTTCGACTTTGTCAGCGTCATTGTTCCTGAACACGATGTCATCTTTCATCGTCATCTGTTGCTTAGCCGGAGCGCCTTCATCAAAACTACTACAACACTCGAAGGCCGCATGCCTAACAGAGCTGGCATACGATTCCATTTCCATCCAGCTTCGGTCTGCTGGATGAGGACCACCACTTATTGTATTGATAACCAATCTCCCACCAGTACGAACAGGTTCCTCCTGTCTTTCCTGATTTGGCGCACGATTCTGATTCGATGGGCCTGCACCACCTGACTGTGGCACCCGGACGTATTGATCTAACTTCCGTTCACGTATCAATTTTTCAATGAGATCTTGCAAATGACGACACTCATTAGTTTATGGCCATAACTTTCGTGGAATCTGCAAAACTTTCCTGTTTGGACTTGTCTTTCCGTTGGTGGCTTCGGAGCAGGTTTCTTGTATTGCATGGTATTGCAGGTCTGCAAATACACATTTTCCAGCGACGTATTCAATGGAGTATAATTGTCAAACATGGGAGCTCTACGTCGTGGACCACGGCTCTGATCTCGCTTCTTCCCCTGATTTCCATTGTCCCTCTGTTGATTCTGTTTATTTTGTATGTTCAACTGGACTTTTCCAGAACTATCTCTGGACTGTTTAATGACGATGTTACTCTGGATTCCTTCGATTTTGGGCCCTACGTCATCCTGCTTCCTATACTGTTTCGCATCCTCCCTTCTCAAGAATTGGGCTGCCTTGGAATAGAAATGGTCCAATGACGCAGGTGGTTTCCCCGCTAACCAATTTCCGAACTCGGAATCAGGATCAATCCCTTTAGTCAATGCCATTAGGATAGAGTTATAATTGGGAATTCTTATTTATGCACATGCAGCATGGAATCGCTCCAAGTAACGTCTAAGTGTTTCTCCGGGAGCTTGAGTAACGCTAGACAAAGTGTTAACATCTTTAGGCCTTGCTACATGCATACGGAATTGTTCAACAAGCTTGGTGGCTATCTGGTCAAAATTAGAAATGGATCGTGGTGGCAAACGAGTAAACCACATGGTTGCAATACCCCCTAGGGAAAAGGGGAAACTAGACCTTTTACTGCATCATTAGCTCTCGCAGCATTCATCAGCCATTCGTACTTCAGGATGTGTTGATTGGGATCAGAACTACCTTCGTAGACTGGCAAAGTTGGCATCCTGAAGCACCAGGGTGGTTCGGCATATAATATGTCATCGGTGAAAGGGGTATGACTCCGAGAGATTCCCCAGTTGTCATTATTGAGACCCTGAATTTCACGGATCATTTGACGAATCATCGTTGGTATATCCGGCATCCGGATACTAGGAGCATGTTGGGCCAAGGTGTGGTCGGGTTCCACGGCGCGAGTCTGGACCAGACACGGTCGACGGTCCGTGCCTCGCCTCCTTGGTTCAACATTTTCTAGGACATAAGGCTTTGGAGTATGCTCTCGTTGGTTACGTTGAGGATCATCTTGGTTTCTAGCATCAACCCCTTATTCGGTAGTGGTGGTAGTAGCAATGTTTCCTGTGACATGGTAAGGAGCAGCACCTTCTCGGGACGAAGGTCTGGTATGATGACTAGTGGATGGTTTAGTTCTGGGTTGTCCTAGATTTGAGGCAGGTCGGCGTCCTGTGGCCTAGGTGTAGCTTACATCCAGCCGTGAGCGTGTGGATCTATGATGATCGTCAGATGAGGCTGAACTCTCTGTGGAAGAATAAGAACCTTGGTCTCTTCTGGATCTTCTTCGCCTTTGGCGATTTAGCTGGTTGGACAACTCTGTGTTGGCGCGCAGTTGTTCAGTATGTTGTTGTCGACTCTGGGTCAACTCTTGAAGCAACATCTGGAATTCTTGTTGGGTGACCGGGCCTGATGGATATGAAGGTCCGGCATCATTTTGGTTGGATGGAGGCAATTGCACGAGATTCTGTATGTCCCGTCCTCCTTGATCAGCGGTTGTAGAAGTGGTACGTGTACTCACCATGATGAATTAATGAAGTCCTTTCCTAGATCTGGTTGCAAATCTGATTAGTATGGAAGGGCTTCAAAGTCTAAGATCTAGATCTTCTTCTTGGATTTACGCAATTCGGTATCGATAGGAGATCCAAGGAGCAGGAGAAGAATTGGGTTTTCTTCTCAGTGGAAGCACCAAAGTGTTTGTACCAAAATTGGGCACAACACTTTTCGGAAGTTTTTGAAGAGATAAAGTGATGAAATTAAACGGAAAAAGAGGATTATCTAACAAAAACTCCAAAAACAGATAATAAAAGTAATTAAAATGCACAAAGACACAAGAATTTAGAGTGGTTCGGCGTATTGCCTACTATTTGTACCAAAATTGGGCACAACACTCTTCGGAAGTCTTTGATGAGATAAAGTGAAGAAATTAAAATGAAAAAGAGGGATTATCTAACAAAAACTCCAAATTTCAGAAATGAGAATAATTAAAGTGCAAGGAGACACAAGAATTTAGAGTGGTTCGGCGTATCGCCTACGTCCACTATGAAGTAGTTTGCTTTATTGATCTTTCTTTTGTGTTTATAAGTTAATTCAATGATTTACAGCAGGCAATTATGATTTGCAGCAATGAATTTCGTTGGTAGCAGCAGCAATTGAGTTCAGATCTGGATCTGGCGGAGTCCGGGCGTTGGAGATCTCAAAGAGGAAGAAGAAACCCTTTTTTGTTGGATTTGGCGGTCTATTTATAGGTGTAAGAGGCTGATATTTCTCTCAGATCTCGGGAGACCCTCTCTGGCACGTGACCAAACCCGCACGCCCAAGCCCGTTAAGTTTTGGTCCGATCCGTGATCGACCCGGACAGATTTCGACTCGATCAAGATTTCATCCAATGGAGTCTAAATTTGGCGTGGACACTCTTTGGCATGCACGTAGTCTTCTGTGAAAATTTCATAGCATTTGGACATGTAGATTGGGAGATATGATCGATACGAAATGGGGTTTTCGGTGGGCTGTTTCCTTCGACTCGCTTCTGTTTTGACTCGCTTCCATTCGACTCGATGACGTGGCGCTTGATTATCACTCTGCCCTAGATGTTGCTTCGAGCGAGTCGAAATGTTCACTGATTGAGTGAGTTGAAGTGTGCCCAGATCTAGTGAGTCGAAGTATGCACTGGTCGAGCGAGTCGAAATGGAGCGTCCTGAGAGGTTTGAGAAGTGGTTCGAATGGAGCGAGTCGAAGAAGGCATCTGAGCGAAGCGAGTCGAAGAAGGCATCTGAGAGAAGCGAGTCGAAGTTGGTACTTCTGATGGCTGGGAAGCGAGTCGAACCTGAATGACTCGAAGTTGGCCTCTGAGCGAAGCGAGTTGAAGTTGTCACTCCTAGGTGTTGCGAAGCGAGTCGAAGTTGGTACTTCTGATGGCTGTGAAGCGAGTCGAACCTAAACGAGTCGCAGTTGGCCTCTGAGCGAAGCGAGTCGAAGTTGTCACTCCTGGGCGTTGCGAAGCGAGTCGAAGTTGGCTTCTGCTGGTTGCTAATGGAACGAGTCGAAGTATGCACTCCCTATGGATTCGAACCGGAGCGAGTCGAAGGAGGCTATTCTTAACCAATTTTGTATCGTTCACAACTTGAGCATACGAACTCGGATTGACTTGAGATTTGGAATGGTGGCTCTCATGGCTTAGCTTGTCATGTCCTACCAATTTTGGCTCGATCCGGACTCGGACAAAATTCATCGATATCCATAGTGAGCTTGTGTACAACTAATTTCTAGGATGGGCCGTCATTGGTTACTAGTGAATTCCTTGGTGTCACGGTCTTGCCAAAAGGTGGGATAACATTTGCCCCCCAAAGTACGTCTTGTGGAAACATGATGTGCTTTGAAATACTGCCATCTTTACTCTGAATAGTTATTGTCTTGTCGATGAAAGCTGTAACCTTTGACCGTTCTTCTTGATAATGTAAACTGTTGACTGTCGAATGTTGTACCATGTATTGTTGCAACTGATTGTTGTATGCTAGTGGTTACCCGTTTGCTATTGTAATCGTTATTAGATGAATTTCTGATTCCTGAAAATCTGGAATATTGAATATTAGTCTAACATTCATGCATATATGTTAACTTGACTCTCGTTGACGTTTATACGTCCATGAGTCATTGTCAGTTTATTTTACTTTTGAACTACGTATCGATCATCTCCTTAACCGATGTGAAATTCGCTACAACAACGCTCGATGGTAGCTTTTGCATGCTCCTTCGTAACGATCCTCTCCTGAATCGATGTGAAGGGTTGAAACATCGAAGATGATTTTTATCGGATTTATGGATGCGAAGTAAGTATGTCAAGTTGACGGAGTTGGCCTCTGGAAGCCATGATTTGATGGATTCGAACTGACTGTTCGTATCGAAGCTCTAGTGAAGGAGTTGGAAACTATGGACACGAACAGGAGTTTTACATCGATAGACGTAGGGTTCGGTGGATACGAAGTGCTTGCTCGACTCGATGATGGACACGAACTAAACGAGTCGAAGTGGAACGAGCCAAAGTAAACTTCCCTGATGGCTGTGAACTAGCAAGTCGAAACGAAGCGAGTCGAAATAAACTTCCCTGATGGATTTAAATTGTTCGGTTGACTGCATTGGAGACGGAGTCGAAGTCAAGTGATACGAAGGGGAGCTTCGCATCGATGTACTGAGAACGGAGTCGAAACGTGCGCTCGAATCCACTGGGATACGAAACATTTCCTCCTTTTGCTTTTGAGTCCATATAAATACTTTGTACTTAGCCATATTTTCACTTTTTACTTTTCGTTTTCCTACCTCTCCTTCGTATCGTTCTGAGACTAAAGAAAGCAAAGAAGAAAAACACTCTCGCCTTCAAACTGATTTACATCTTCACTTTACTCAAACCAATCAACAAATTTAGGTAATCCATTGAGCGAAACCATCACGTAAACGAGGAAACTCAATTCTTAACACTAAATCGATCAGAGTCGTGATCGATCGAAAAGTCCTTGGCCTCAGCTTTGTGTCGATCTGGAGTAGGGGTTTCGAGATGATGAGGCGAAGGCCTTCGTATCGATCGATGGTGGAGTTTCGCATCGAGTCGAATGCTTTGAATATGTGGATCGATACAAAGGGGCTGTGTCTAATGGACTCAAAACAATGGCCCTGGATCGAGTCGAAAAGTATGTGTTTTGAACGGTTCGAAGAGGAGTGCCTGGAGATCGAGTCGAACTGAAAGTTTGGGACCGAGTCGAAGCAGAGGATTTGGATGCGTAGTTTTTGATCGAGTCGAAGCAGAGGATTTGGATCTAGTCGAAGCGCGTGGTTTGGGATCGAGTCGAAGTAGAGGCTTCGAAGCGAGTCAAAGCGTGTGGCTTCGGACCGAGTCGAAGGACATGGTCTTGGATCGAGTCGAGGCTCGTGGTCTTGGATCGAGTCGAACTACACAACCCCGAACGATCAATTCGAACTCGAGCCTTAGTGAACGATTTGAATTTGAACTTGAATGATTGTCTTGAACTCGAACTTTTGATGTTTGATCATTGATTTAATTTTGACGATACCGAAAATTCTAGTGCCTTTGACCACTTAACTTCGACGAGCTTCAGATTTGCTTAACTGGACTTAATTGTTTCACCGCACACCTGATTGCCTATTAAAGTTCGTCGATGAAACTGGAACTTAAAATAATAACACATTTTAACTCGGTCTGATAGCTAATAATTGGATGGCACGGTTGTGACGGTCAGCGATGACGGTCCTTCCGACTGAACCCCGAAGCCTCGTCGTTTACGTGCTTTCCTTAACCCGGTTGATCTTCTCAAATAATATATACAGTACTGCACTGCACTACACACTCACACACTATACACTGGGGGATGCACGAGTGTTATTTGTCAGTGTAACAATGAGTTTTTGTAAGCTAGCTAGTCATGGACCCTTCAAGTTCTCAACAGCCGGAAATTCCAAGTTCTAATCCTCCAACCATATAGATACCGCTTATTGAAGCCGAAGTTATAGAGGCAGCTCCGGATGATCATCCGGGTGCTCGGTTTATTCTCAATCCAATAGATTCTGTGTCGTCGGGTATCTCCGAAGACATGCTAGGACGGATTTGCTTAAGGCATGGTTTGTCGCTTGACGACGTGCTACTTCCTGGGCCAACTGACAGGCCACACACTCCCCTAAAGGGGTTTACTGCTTTCAACTGTCATGCTTGCACAGCGAGGACACTTCCTCCCTTCAACGAATATATAAGGGAGATGTTATCATTTCTCAGCATAGCTCCATCTCAGCTACATCCCAATGGGTATGCCTTGTTGAACAGCACCTTTGTCCTGTTTGTGAAGATCCTCTTTCGACCGCCGAAGCCGATCGAAATCAGATATTTATTCAACGTTAAAATCCGTGGAGACAGCCCTTCTTTTACCTTCCTGGAGGCTGTCAGAAGCTTCCACGCTGTACTGGGCTCCTGGGGAAGGCTAAGTTATTATAAAACTGAATGGTTCTACGTTCGATGCCCCCTAGGATTTGCTGGTCGGTGGTTGGATAGACTTAAGTGTTGCCATTTCTCTCTTGAATCTGGGAGATACTAGTAACTGACTTCAAAACTGACATACTTTTCCTTTCTTGTAGTTGCAATCTATCGTCCCGATGGCGCATATTTCAGAGAGCTTGTTCGGATTCTTCAAGCGTTTCCGGGCAAAGAGAGGCACATAGACTTTGTCCTGACCGACAGGAATTTGAGGGCTATCGGGCTGATAGAACGGAGACAGAGTATACATCTGGAAGGGATACATAGAGTGGTCCCGAAGAAACGGGTGAAGCGCAAAGCGCCCGCAATCGTGATCGCCGAAGAAGTTGATCCAGAAAGAACACCTACCGATACCGAGCTCCCAGCTGGGCCTTTTGCCGATGTCCTGTATTCGGGAGGAAGAAGAAAAGGCAAGGCCGCTGCTCACAAACGCCCTAAATCTAAGAGATTTAAATCTGTGGTTGTGTCTTTACCTTTCCAAGGGATTATAATTTCAAAGGCTCCTCCCCCGCAAGTGGAGATTCCTTTTGCAGGGCTTGATGATATTCCGATCCCGGATTTCATGTCGTCTCCACATGACGCCAGGATGGAAGGGCTTGATAGTGCTTTTGAACTGAGCGGGTCGCTTGCTATGAGTGCGGCCGACATTTCCGGTTGGTCGGGGGATTGCACATGCATACACTTCACTACACTACACGATTCACAATTATACTTCGTCCAACTTAGGAAGTTACTAACTCTTTCTTTGTTTATCATTTTCAAGTACAATTTCTGGAATGGGATCGATGCTTGGGAATCTTCGTTCAGCCCGAAAAGCTTCTGATTACTATGACTCCCGCAGGAGGGATTCAGCTAGAGATCGCGATCGCGAATACTCTAACCAGGATAGGTACGGACGTGACAGGGAGTATAGACATCGATCCAGATCACGCTCTCCTCCTCCAAGACTTCCGTCTCCTCCCCCTGTTCAAACTTCAAATCCACCAGAGCCTCCTCGTCACAGGCCGTCTTCTCATGCTTCTAGGTCCAAAACTCATCTTCAAAGAGTCGAGACCATGGCCTCTTTTATTACTCAGCAGGTTCCTATTGAACCCACAGGGGAAGGAGCTCTTAAGTTGGCTCCGATGAGGAAGGATTTTCCGAATATCTGCATTGACGGTTATGTCTTCCCACCACACTTAAAGAGAATTCCATCAGGCGTGGAAAACACGGTGCACGATTACGTTCACGACATATACACCCAGTATCGAGAGTGGGCAAAGGCTGCCCAAAAAGCTTCCAAAGTGGCCTTTGAGCAAGCCAAGGCGCTCGAGAAGATGGAGACCGAGCTCGCAAAAAGGGATAGGATTATTCAGGTACTCTCTGCTGAGTTCGAGTCTTCTCGGAAATCTGAGATGGAGGCCGTTAAAAGGGCTGACGAGGCAAAGGTGGAAATGGAAAGATTGGGGCAGACACATGTTGCCCTGGTGGAGGAGATGGGCCATCGGAACACCAAAGTCATTGCCGAGCGGGACGCGGCGGTCAAGGAGCTTAATGAACTCATGGCCAAATTTGCTGATATGGCCAAGGAGAAAGATGACGCGAACAACGCAGCCCAGGAGGCGTGCGAACAAGCTGTTCTGCTCAGGGAAGAACGGGATGCGGCGATGTCTAAAGTCCAGAAGGTGGAGACTGAGGTTGCGGAGAGGGTGAAGCTGGCCGAGTCCAGGCTAGAGGCCGACATCGAAGACCTCCTTGTTGTTTACAATGCTAATGTGGTGAGGAATAGGGGCCTAGCCTAGCTCGATGACTTTTCGACGCATCTCTACAATGCTTGGAGCCGACTGGTTGAGGAAGAGAAAGAGGCACATCAGGGCGAGTCCGTAGATGAATTCGAACTCGAAAATCGCATTCTTACTGATGACAAAAAGAAGATTCTCCACGAGTCGATGATTCTGCGTAAGAAGGAAAAACTTGGCGCCCAGCACTTTGAAGTGGGAGAAGGCTCTGGAGTTGACCATCACGAAGCAAGTCTTGAAGTTCCAACGTCAACCCAACCCGAATCCTCATCCGCGGTCGATCCCCAGGCTGTTCCTGCTTATAATCCAGATCAGCCGCAGATGTCACCGGCTGCGGCGCAAGTTACCGATGCCGCCCTGCCGCCTACAAGTCGAATTGAGGAAGGTATTCTGAACATTCCACTTTTCTTTCTTAAGTCGAAACCTTCGTTCGAGTTAAGTTCTAACAATTCCTTTATTCTTTGTCCAGTGATTGATGCTGCACCGGCCGTACCTTCTCCTACTCAAGAACCATATCAAGTGCAGGAGGCTATCGTGACCGAAGCAATCACCGTGAGCACAGCTGCCCCACTCGATGACCTGCATGGGAGTACGATCGTGTTCGACGAGCAGCTGATGGATGAACTCTTTCGCCGCCACGGCGATCCTCGTGTTGGCTTGTCATCTGTCATGAGTGGAACTGATCCTGCTACAAGCTCTTCAATGCCGACTGTTGATGCCCCCAGCGAGGCTCGAGTAGTAACCGAAGAGGAGATGTTTGCTCAGATTAACGCTGAACTGGCAGCAGCGGCTTATGGCGGCAGCTATGGAGGTGGGATGGCAGCATCGGGACCTGCCCCTCTCGGAATGATGTCTCCTGGTGGTACTGTCTTTCTCACCAGCCTGCCCATTCCACCTTCTGTAATTGATCCTGTTCCTCCGAGTCCGCCTGTAGGGAGCATTCTTATTCACACGAGTTCGGAGGAGGACGTTGACATAATGCCCTCGCCTGAAGACCAACCGTCGAAAAGCAAAGGCTCGAAGAGGAAGATTGGCGATGGCTCCAGCGGGTCCACACCGAGGAGGAAGCGAAGGAAAAAGAAAGATTAGGCATGATCTCCCGGTGTATTTTGATTTGCATTTTGTTAGCCGTGTATAGATGCAGGTTCGGCCCCTGCTAATAGGAATTTTTTTTGGAAACTTGTACACGAACTTCTTCTATAATCAATAGAAATGAAATTTTTTTTTGACTTCTTTTTTGTCATCGCGTATTTGTCTAAGTGTTTCAGTGTCTGAAATGCACTTGTGAAGTTTCAGTTTCCGAACAAAGTTGGTTTCCAATCGCCAAGTTTGGGTATTGTGGACATGGTTTGCGACCGGGAAACGAGTCGAATTTTGACGTCGCATTGCTTCAGTCGATGGTTGATGCTTAAGTCTTGCTCCCCAGTCTTGGTGGTATGTTGTAAAACATCAGTCAGCGATTGCCCTATTCTTATAGCATGCCGAGTCTAGTGCCGCTTGATGGGCGTTTGAGACAAATGGGGATTGAGCGGTTTATTCGCGCTTGTTCGATCGTCGACGATCATATCCGCACTCCGGGGATCCTCATTTGTTTACTGGCGGTTGGTCACGCTGGCTTGAGTTTCAATCATATGCCCGCTATCTGGGGGCTTGGAATTGGCATTTGTACTCCGACTCGCGCTCCGGGAGTTTGGAGTTGACAATTATATTTCTATCCATGCTTCGAGAACTTGAAGTTGGTGTTTAGGCTTCGTTCTACATTCTGGGAATCCGGAGTCGATGTCTATGCTCTGACTTGCACTCTGGAAATTCGGAGTTGATGTTTATACTCCGGCTCATGCTCCGAGAGTTTGGAGTTGATGTTTATACTCCGCTTCGCACTCTGGGAATACAGAGTTGATGTTTATACTCCGCTTCGCGCTCTGGGAACTCGGAGTTGGATGATTATACTCCGCTTCGCACTCTGGGAATACAGAGTTGATGTTTATACTCCGGTTCGCGCTCTGGGAACTCGGAGTTGGTGTTTATACTCCGACTCGCGCTCTGGGAGTTCGGAGTTGATGTTTATACTCCGCTTCGCACTCTGGGAATACAGAGTTGGATGTTTATACTCCGCTTCGCACTCTGGGAATACGGAGTTGATGTTTATACTCCGATTCATGCTCTGGGAACACGGAGTTGGTTTTTATACTCTGGTTCGCGCTCTGGGAACTCGGAGTTGGACGTTTATACTCCGCTTCGCACTCTGGGAATACGGAGTTGATGTTTATACTCCGCTTCGCAATCTAGGAACTCACAGTTGGTGTTTATACTCTGCTTCGCGCTCTGGGAATACGGAGTTGGATGTTTATACTCCGCTTTGCACTATGGGAATACGGAGTTGGATGTTTATACTCCGCTTCGCACTATGGGAATACGGAGTTGATGAAGGATTGTCGTGTATCAATCCTTTTTTGACTTTGGTGTGATGGCTTGACCCCGGGCTCGGGTTTCACTTAGTGAGTGATTGGTTGCACCGCAGTCACTCTCTATTTGAATAAATCCCACCGTATGATGAGATTTAGCTCTCCGTGCATAGTGATGGTCGTATGAAGTATTTCAAGTAAATCACAGCTCTGGCTCGAAGAGGTTGCATTTTATTGCTGAAATAAGAAATTATAGCAAAGTCAGTTGCCTTATTACAAGTTCTAATTTCGAAATACATAAACAAATTGCATAAAAGGAAAGTAAACTAAATGGATAAAGATAGCCTGTCAGGTGTAATAGCGGCGAAGGCTCTCGTTATTCCAAGCTCTTGGCAGGGTAAGACCATCGACGGTCGATAACTTGAATGTGCCATCTCCGAGCCTTTGTTCAATAAAAGACGGTCCTTCCCATGTCGGCTTCATATGCGAAGGAACCGGATAGATCCTTTTTAAGACGAGATCGCCTAGCTCGAAGGTTCGTGGACGGACCTTGGCATTGTACAATCGGGCGACTCGACTTCGATGCGCAACTTCCCTCAGATCGGCTTCTTCATGCTTCTCCTCTAGTAGATCGAGAGAATCAGTGAGTAATATAGCATTTGTCTTTGGATCATAGTATGTCACACAATGAGAAGGTACTTCTAGCTCGACTGGAATAACGGCCTCTAAACCGTAAGAAAGAGAGAATGGAGTGTGGCCGGTCGCGGTCTTGTGGGTTGTTCGGTAAGCCCATAGGGCCATAGGAAGTTCATCGACCCACTTGCCCCCGACCTTTTCCAGTCGTTTCTTCAGGATGGACTTTATATCTTTATTAACTGCTTCGACCTGTCCGTTTGCTAGAGGGTGTGCAACTGCGGAGAATTTCATTTGGATGTGAAATCGTTTGCAGAAATCTTTGAATTCAGCACTTTCGAATTGGGTTCCGTTGTCCGTAATAATGGTGTGTGGGAGACCGTATCGACAGATGATGTTACGAACCACAAAGTTGATTACTTTCTTCGTTGTAATGGTAGCGAGAGCTTCAGCTTCAGCCCACTTTGTAAAGTAATCTACTGCGACGATGGCGTACTTCGCACCACCTTTTTCCAGAGGTAGAGCACTGATGATGTCGATGCCCCACATTGCGAAAGACCATAGGCTGACCATTTGCGTTATCTCAGTAGGAGGACCTCTAGGAATTCGGGCATATTTCTGGCACCTATCACATTTCTTCGCATATTCCAACGCATCACGATTCACGGTAGGCCAGTAATATCCATAACGAAGTATTTTCTTGGCAAGTGCTTGCCCTCGGTGTGATCGCCACATTCTCCCTCATGCACATCGCGCAATACTTGTTTAATTTCATTGTGAACGATACACTGGAGTAGGGGAACTGAGTACCACCCTTTGTACATGAGTCCATTCTGGATGATAAATCTTGAGGCCTTTCGAAGGACTTGTCTCTTTTCACTCCTGCGCTCCGGCAGGGTTCCGTGCTCAATGTAATTTCTGAGTGGGGTCATCCAAGAATCCTTTTCGGGAACGATTTCGCACACCCGGTTTATTTCTGTCCGGTCGATACTTGGGGAAGATAGCGTCTCTACGGGAATGAGTCCCATTTGTTTAGCTTCACCTGTGCTAGCTAGCTACGCCAATGAATCGGCCTTTTGGTTGCGCTCCCGAGGTATACAATAAATGGCGTAGTAATCGAACTGATTCAGTACTTCCTGAACTCGAGCTAAGTAAGCAGCCAACTTTCGATCTCTTGCCTGATACTCTCCAGCACTTGACACACGACCAATTGTGAATCACACTAAACTTCCACAGCGAAGATTTTCAGATCTCTGGCGAGTTTCAAGCCAGCTAAGAGGCTTCATATTCAGCTTCATTATTGGTTGCATGAAAGGCAAACTTCAATGTGTAGCATATAGATCGACCTTCGGGGGTTTCGATTATGACGCCAGTGCCCGAACACCGGTCATTTGATGCCCCATTGTTATACATCTTCCAGACATATTCGGGGGATTTACTGGTTTCGGGCAAGTCCTCTGGAACGGTGAATTCAGCTATGAAATCGGCGAGGATTTGTCCTTGTATTGCTCGTCTTGGCGTGTAAGTAATATCAAACTGACTCAGTTCGATGTTCCACTTAAGTAGCCCACCAGATGTCTTAGGCCGCGAAAGGACCCGTCGTAACGGCTGGTCGGTGTAGACAACTATGGGATGTGCTTGAAAATACGGTCGGAGTTTTCTTAATGCGGTTACAAGGCAGTAAGCCAACTTCTCCAACTTTGGATAGTTCCTTTCAGCCCTAGTTAATCGTTTGCTGACATAGTACACTAGCTTCTGTATCTCGTCTTCTTCTCGAACCAAGGCAGTGCTGATAGCGTTTTCTAATATCGCCAAGTACGCATACAACTTCTCATGATTAATAGGCTTGGACAGTATCGGCGGTGTGGACAGATGTTGGACTAGTGCTTGGAAAGCACCCTCGCACTCTGTGCTCCATTAAAAGTTTCGTTTCCCTTTTCGAATCATATCGAAGAAGGGAATGCATTTGTCAGTGGACTTTGAAATGAACCTGCTCAATGCTGCTACCTTTCCATTGAGAGTCTGGACTTGCTTTATAGTCTTGGGAGTTTCAAGATTTCTGATTGCCCAAATCTTTTCAGGATTAGCTTCGATTCCCCGGGCGTTAACGATGAACCCAAGGAACTTTCCGGATGCAACTTCGAAGTGACATTTCAGGGGATTGAGCTTCATTTTTTATTCTCGAAGTATGTTGAACATAGTTTCCAGGTCTTTAACATGGTCAGTGGAGAGTCGTGACTTCACAAGCATGTCGTCGACATATACTTCCATTATTTTCCCAATTTGATTGGCAAACATCCGATTGACCAATCGTTGATAAGTAGCTCCGCCGTTCTTGAGTCCGAATGGCATAACCTTGTAGCTGTAAAGTCCCAGGTTGGTCACGAAGCTGGTATGTTCCTGATCGGGTAAATTCATCGGTATTTGATTGTAACCAGAGTACGCATCCATAAAGGATAAGAGTTCATGTCCAGCTGTCGAATCTACTAGCTGATCAATTCTGGGAAGTGGGAAACTGTCTTTGGGACATGCTTTATTCAGATCGGAATAATCGACACATGTCCTCCACTTTCCATTCGGCTTTCGGACAAGCACGGGATTCGACACCCATTAAGGATATAGTGCATCTCGAATGAGCCCGTTTGCCTCAAGCTTTTCTACTTCTTCTTTAAGGGCGGCAGATCTCTCTAGATCCATACCGCACCTTTTTTGTTTGACCGGGACATGCCCCGGGTCAACGTTCAGAGTGTGACTCGCGATGTCCGGCGAGATCCCACACATATCAGAATGTGTCCAGGCAAATACGTCAAGGTTTGCCCGCAGAAATTCAACCAATTCCTCCTGCGCTTGCTGGCTTAGCTGAGATCCAATCTTTATCATTTTCAAGTCATCGTCACTGTCGATCGGGATATCAATCGTCAGTTCGGACGGTGATGCTTGATTTTTTTTAGATTCTCCTTCGTCTTCAGTCTCTCTTGGATCAAGGTCCTTGAGGAATTGGCTGGGGTTCCCAGGCCTGTGCCCGGGCGTTAATTGTCAATTATCGGTGAAACGGACACAGAGAGATTCCTCTACGCCCTTTCCCTTCTGCTTTCGCTGCGCCTCCCGCAGCTCAGCAACATAACAAGCTCTGGCAGTAGCCTAATCTCCCTGAATGATTCCTATTCCACGACCAGTGGGAAATTTTAAGGTCCAACTCCATGGGGCAATGGCTACCCTGAATTCAGCGAGGGCCGGTCGGCCCAAGAAAGCATTGTAAGTGGAGTCTATGTCCAATACAATGAACTGCAGCATCCGTACTCTCCGACGTTCTCCAACTCCCAACTCTACTGGCAATTACACCATTTCAGTGGGTATAGTGGCACTTCCGTTGAAACCATGGACTCGAGATTGACAAGGCTTCAAGTCCGCGGCTTCCATCTTCATTTGACCATAAGCTCGCTTGAACAAAATATTCACAGAGCTTCCACTATCAACTAATATCCTTTTCATCCAAGCGGGTCCTACTTGTGTTGAGATGACCAGTGGATCAATAGTGGGAGATTCGACTTTATCTACGTCTCTGCTTCTGAACACGATGTCATCCGCCATCGTTTTCTGTTGCTTGGCCAGAGCCCCCTTATCAAAACTACTACAACACTCGAAGTCCGTATGCCTGATAGAACTGGCATACGACTCCATTTCCTTCCAGCTTCGATCTGTTGGGTGAGGACCACCACTTATTGTATTGATGACCAACCTCCCATCTGCACGAGAGGGTTCCTCCTGTCTTTCCTGATTCGGCGCACGATTCTGATTTGATGGGCCCACACCACCGGATTGCGGTGCCCGTACATACTGATCCAACATCCGCTCACGTATCAGTTTTTCAATAAGGTCTTGTAAGTGACGACACTCATTGGTGTTCTGGCCATAACTCTTATGGAATCTACAGAACTTTCCTGTTTGGATTTGTCTTTCAGTTGGTGGTTTTGGGGCAGGTTTTTTATACTGCATGGTATTGCAAGTCTGCAAATACACATTTTCCAACGACGTGTTCAATGGAGTGTAATTATCGTACATGGAAGCTCTACGCCATGGTCCACGATCCTGATCGCGTTTTTTGTTCTGATTTCTATTGTCCCTTTGATGATTCTATTTATTCTGGACGTTCAACTGAACTTTTCCAAAGCTATCTCCAGACTGTTTAAGAGCGATGTTACTTTGGATACCTTCGATGTTGGGTCTTGTGTCATCCTGCTTCCTAGACTGTTTCACATACTCCCTTCTTAGGAATTGGGCTGCCTTGGAATAGAAACGGTCCAATCCTTTCTCAGGTGGTTTCCCAACTAACCAATTTCCGAACTCGGAATCAGCATCAATCCCCTTAGTCAATGCCATCAGGATAGAGTTATCGCTGGGATTGCTTATTTCCGCACATGCAGCATGGAATCGCTCCAAGTAACGTCTAAGCGTTTCTCCGGGAGCTTGCGTAACAATAGACATAGTGTTAAAGTCCTTAGGCCTCGCCATGTGCATACAGAATTGTTCGACAAACTTGGTGGCCATCTGGTCAAAGTTAGAGATGGATCGTGGTGGCAAACGAGTGAACCACATGGTAGCGATGCCCCTTAGGGAAATGGGGAAACTATGGCACTTTACTGCATCATCAGCTCTAGCAGCATTCATCAGCCATTCGTATTTCAGGACGTGTTGATTGGGATCAGAACTTCCTTCATAAACTGGCAAAGCTGGAATCCTGAAGTGCCGAGGTTGTTCAGCATATAAAATATCATCGGTGAAAGGGGTATGACTTCGGGAGATTCCCCAGTCGTCATTAGAGAGACCCTGACTTTCACAGATCATTTGGCGGATCATCGCTGGTATATCTGGCGTTCGGATACTTGGAGCATGTTGTGCCAAGGTGTGGTCGGGTTCCACAGCACGAGTCTGGACCGAACGCGGTCGACGGTCCGTGCCTCGCCTCCTTGGTTCAACATCCTCAAGGACATAAGGCTCAGTAGTCTACTCTTGTTGGCTACGTTGTGGATCAACTTGGTTTCTAGCATCACCTCCCCGTCCTGCAGTGGTGGTAGTAGCAATGTTGCCAGTAACATGATAAGGAGTAGCTCCTCCTCGAGTTGAAGGTTCTGTGCGGAGACTAGCGGATGGTCCAGCTATAGGTTGCCCAACGTTCGAAGCAGGTTGATGTCCCATGGCTTCGGTGTAGCTTACACCTAGCCGTGGACGTGTGGATCTGGTTTGGCCATCGGAGGAGGCTGAACTTTCTGTAGAAGAGCGAGAACCTTGGTCTCTTCTGGATCTCCTTCGTTTTTAGACATTTAGCTAGTTAGTCAACTCCGTGTTGGCGCGTAGCTGTTCAGTTAGCTGCTGTCGACTTTGGGTCAACTCTTGAAGCAATGTCTGGAATTCTTGTCTAGTGATTGGACTTGATGGATCTGGTGGTCCTGCAGAATTTTGGTTGGACGGAGGCGATTGCACGGGATTTTGTCGGTCTCGTGCTCCTTGATCAGCAGTTGTAGAAGTAGTACGTGTGCTCACCATGGTGAGGAGATGAAAGTCCTTTCCTAGATCCGATGTAAATCTAAATAGAATGGAAGGGCTTCAAAGTTCTAGATCTGGATCTTCTTCTTAGATTTATGCAATCCAATATAGATAGGAGATCCAAAGAACAAGAGAAAATTTGGTTTTTCTCAATGAAAGCACCAAAGTGTTTGTACCAAAATTGGGCACAACACTCTTCGAAAGTCTTTGAAGAGATAAAGTGAAGAAATTAAATGGAAAAAGAGGGAATATCTAACAAAAACTCCAAATTTCAGAAATGAGAATAATTAAAGTGCAAGGAGACAAGAATTTAGAGTGGTTCGGCGTATCGCCTACGTCCACTATGAAGTAGTTTGCTTTATTGATCTTTCTTTTGTGTTTACAAGTTAATTCAATGATTTATAGCAGGCAATTATGATTTGCAGCAATGAATTTCGTTGGTAGCAGCAGCAATTGAGTTCAGATCTGGATCTAGCGGGAGTCCGGGCTTTAGAGATCTCACAGAGGAAGAAGTACCCCCTTCCTGTTGGCTTTGGGGGTCTATTTATAGGTGTAGGCAGCTGATATTTCGCTCAGATCTCGGGAGACCCTCTCTGGCACGTGACCAGGCCCGCACGCCCAAGCCCGTGAAGTTTCGGTCCGATCCGTGATCGACACAGACAGATTTCGACTCGATCAAGTTTCATCCAATGGAGTCGAAATTTGGCTTGGACACTCTTTGGCATGAACGTAGTCTTCTGTGAAAATTTCATAGCATTTGGACTTGTAGATTGGGAGATATGATCGATATGAAATGGGGATTTCGGTGGGCTGTTTCCTTCGACTCGCTTCTGTTTCGACTCGCTTCCATTCAACTTGATGACGTGGCGCTTGATTCTCACTCTGCCCTGGATGTTGCTTCAAGCGAGTCGAAATGTTCACTGATTGAGCGACTCGAAGTGTGCCCAGATCGAGTGAGTCAAAGTATGCACTGGTCGAGCGAGTCGAAATGGAGCATCCTGAGAGGTTTGAGCAGTGGTTCGAATGGAGCGAGTCGAAGAAGGCATCTGAGCGAAGCGAGTCGAAGAAGGCATCTGAGCGAAGTGAGTCGAAGAAGGCATCTGAGCGAAGCGAGTCGAAGTTGGTACTTCTGATGGCTGTGAAGCGAGTCGAACCTGAACGACTCGAAGTTGGCCTCTGAGCGAAGCTAGTCGAAGTTGTCACTCCTGGGCGTTGCGAAGCGAGTCGAAGTTGGTACTTCTGATGGCTGTGAAGCGAGTCGAACCTGAACGACTCGAAGTTGGCCTCTGAGTGTAGCGAGTCGATGTTGTCACTCCTAGGCATTGCAAAGCGAGTCAAAGTTGGCTTCTATTGGTTGATAACGGAGCGAGTTGAAGTATGCACTCCCTATGGATTCGAACCGGAGCGAGTCGAAGGAGGCTGTTCTTAACCAATTTTATATCGTTCACAACTTGAGCATACGAACTCGGATTGACTTAAGATTTGGAATGTTGGCTCTCATGGCTTAGCTTGTCATGTCCGACCAATTTAGGCTCGATCCGGACTTGGACAAAATTCATCGATATCCATAGTGCGCTTGTGTACAGCTGATTTGTAGGATGGGCCGTCATTGGTTACTAGTCAATTCCTTGGTGTCATAGTCTTGCCAAAAGGTGAGATAACACCTACATCCACTATGAAGTTGGTTGCTTTATTGATCTTTCTTTATTGATTCCAATTGATCAGCAAGTTACAACAAATAACAATGTTTTTCAGCAGTGAAATTCGTTGGTAGCAGCAGCAATGGAGTCTAAATCCGGATCCGGCAGAGTCTGGGCGTTGGAGAATTCAAAGAAGCAGAAGATCCCTTTTTTGTATGCCCTGAGGCTTTATTTATAGGTGTAGGAGGCTGATACTTCGCTCAGATCTCGGGAGACTTCCTCTGGCATGTGACTAGGCCCACGCGCCCAAGCCCGTGAAGTTTCGGCCTGATCTGTGATCGATGCGAATGGATTTCATATCGATCAAGATTTCATCCAATGGAGTCGAAATTTGGTGTGGACATTCTTTAGCATGTACGTAAACTTCTGTCAAAATTTCATAGCATTTGGACTTGTAGATTAGGAAATATGATCGATACGAATTAGGACTTTCGGTTAGTTGTTTCGTTTGACTCCATCATTTCGACTCGATCTCGTTCGACTCGATGGCTGCGTGTGATCAAGTGGTGTCATGGCGAGCATTCTCCGGATCAAGTCACCTTCTTCGCTGAATCGATCGAGTCATTCTAGGACTTTCGCTCTGTTCGTATCGAGGCACTTGTGTTGTTCGAATCGATAGAAGGTGGCCCTTGTTTCATGTCGATGGAGTGCACATGGAATAACTCGACTGCGTGGCCTTATTCGTATCGATTGGGAATGGCTCCATTTGATCGATACAAAGTTGACGTGGCCAGGTGGACTCGAACACTATTAGCTATCAATCGATATGAATAACCATGACGTGGATTGATGCGAACAAGTACTTCTTGATGGATACGAAGTAAGGTCAACTGATGGATACGAACTATAGAAGCCTGATGGATTCGAACAGAGCTCTCCAAGCGATGGATGCAAAGTAGACTTTGGTGATGAATGTGAAGTTGTCACTGGCTGATCGAGTCGAACAGAGGCTTCCCGATGGATTTGAACTTGATCGAGTCGAACAGATGCTTGGTGGTGGATGAGGAGCTGATCGAGTCGAAGTAGGCCTTGGTGATCGATGCAGAGCCGATCGAGTCGAAGTAAGCTTTCTGATGGATACGAAGTGCACTTACCTGATGATGGATAAAAAAACGACCAATGTGAAATGATGGGTTGCGACTCCAATCGATTCGAAACGATGGATATGAATAGATGGGTTTTCCAACTTGCATCGAACATAACTTGAGCATATGAACTCGGATTGACATGAAATTTGGAAAGTTGGCTCTCATAGCTTTGCTTGTCCTGTGTTTGTATCAAAATTGGACAGAACACTCTTTGGAAGTTTTTGAAGAGATAAAGTGAAGAGATAAAATGGAAAAAGAAGATTATCTAACAAAAACTCCAAATTTCAGATATGAAAATGATTAAAATGCAAAGAGACACAAGAATTTAGAGTGGTTCGGCATATCGCCTACGTCCATTATGAAGTGGATAGCATTATTGATCTTTCTTTGAAGATTACAAGTGTATTTAGTGAGTTACAACAGATAATTATGATTTGCAACAGTGAATTTCTTTAGCAGCAGCAGCAAGAGAGTTTAGATCTAGATCTGGCAGAGTCTGGGCGTTGGAGAATTCCAAGAAGAAAAAGCACCTTTTCTGTATGACCTGGGGCTCTATTTATAGGTGTAGGAGGCTGATATTTCGCTCAGATCTTGGGAGGATCCTTCTGGCACGTGACCAGGCCCGCACGCTAAAGCCCGCGAAGTTTCGGTCGTATCGAACAAGAGTGTGTCCGATGGAGTCGAAATTGGGCCCAGACATTCTTTAGCATGCACCTAGGCTTCTGTGAAAATTTCATATCATTTGGACTTGTAGATTAGGAGATATGATCGATACGAATTAGGATCTTCGGTTGGATGTTTCGTTCGACTCCCTTATTTCGACTTGGTCCTGTTCGACTCGATCACTTCGAATCGATGGGCGCACGTAATTTGGAGGTGACGTGGTGAGCCTTCCTTGCATCGATCCAGTTTCCTCGCCGAGTTGGCCGAGTCATCGTTGATCTTTGCCTTGTTCGCATCAAAGTCCGTTGCCAACTTCGAATCGATCAGCAGCAACCCCCTTCGTATCGAGGCACTTGTCTTGTTCGAATCGACGGGAGGTGGCCTATTTCGCATCGATAAGAGTGACCCACCAAGATGGATTCGAACAGCGGCTCGGAGATGGATTCGAACTAGATGGATTCGAATAGAGGCTCTGAGATGGATTCGAACTAGATGGATTCGAAATAGCGGCCAGGCGATGGACTTGAACTCGATCGAGTCGAACAGTGGTTCTGTGATGGAGTCAAACTAGATGGATTCGAAATAGCGGCCATGCGATTGACTCGAACTCGATCGAGTCGAATAGCGGCCAGTCGATCGAGTCGAAGTAGAGAATGTCGATCGATTCGAATAGTGGCTGGTTTTCATCAATCTTACATCGATCGTAACTTGAGCATAAAAACTCGGATTGACTTGAAATTTTGAACGCTGGCTCCCATAGCCTCGCTTGTCGCGTCATATCAATTTTGGCTCGATCCGGGCTCGGACAAAATTTGTCGATATCCATAGTGAACCTTCGTATAATCGATCTCCAAGACGGACCGTCATTGGTTACTAGTCAATTCCTTGGTGTTATGGCCTTGCCAAAAGGCGGGATAACATTTGCCCCCCAAAGTACGTCTTGTGGAAACATGATGTGCTTTGAAATGCTGCAATCTTCATCCTGAATAGTTATCGTCTTTTCGACAAAATTTGTAATCTTTGACTGATTTTCTTGATAATGTAAACTGTCGACTGTAAGCTGTTGTACCCTGTATTGCTATATGGTAGTGATTAGCTGCTTGTTGTTGTAATCGTTATCAATTGAGCTTCCAATTCATGCAAGCCTGGAATATTGAATGTTAGCCTGACATATATGCATATATGTTAATCTGACTCTCGCTGATGTTCACGAGTCGTTGTCAGTTTATCTTATGTTGAATTTTGTATCGCTCCTCTCCTGAACCGACGTGAAATTCGCTATAACAACGCTCGATGGTTGTTTTCGAATGTTCCTTCGTATCGATCCTCTCCTGAATCGATGTGAAGGGTTGAAACATTTTTTTTTTGCATCGGTATTCATTGCATTGATGGATACAAAATGATCCTTTCGAATCGATGGATGTGGGGTTCGATGGATACGAAGCGGTCATTCGTATCGATGGAGTTCAATGCCTTCAGAATAGCCCCTGTTGTGTATTTCGAATCGATGGATCTGATGTTTCTGGATATGAATAGACAATTCGCATCGATGGGCATTGGCTTTGGGAGTTGCGATTTGATGGTTTCGAACTGATCGTTATGGAGTCGAAAGTGGTCGATACGAAGAAGGGCTTCGCATCGATGAATTTGGTGAAGACTTTGTATCGATACATGCTCGATTTCATGGATTTGAACAGCTTGTTCGAATCGATCCCGTGGTAATGCCTTGTAACCGGTTGAATCTATTGGGAGGCGAATCGTTTTTTTCTTTCAAATTCGAGTCCATATAAATACCATGGACTTAGCCACTTTTCACTTTTTCCACTTTACTCTTCTGCCTTGTCTTCATATCGATAAAGAACTTGAGAAAGAAACATTGCCTTCGATCCAAACAGCTAATCGATCCTTCGAATCGATCCAATCCATTCCTTAATCTAGCGTGACAACATCTGACTTTAGGTAAATAAATAACGAATCCATTCTGAAAATGACGAGACTCTAATCTTAGTGCCAGTTCGTTTGACATCATCGCCGATTCCATCATAGTTGATGCCGGGACTTGGTCGTCGTTGAATCGAGAAGGAGTAACGGTACGTTAATTGCTTGGGGAAGAAGGAGTAAGGAGGGATGCGAAGGAAATGGTCGTTCCGGATTTCGTATCGATCTGTTTGGGAAGAAGGTGTTCTACCTCGTATCGATCTTGAAGGGAAATCTCGCATCGTTGTCTTGCTTTGGGCTTCGTATCGGTCACGGAATAGTTGCCGAGTGTTGGTTGTTTCGAGTCGATGTCGATCGATACGAAATAGATGTCTTCTGATCGATACGAAGTAGGTGCTTTTCTGATCGATACGAAGTAGTAGGCCTCGATCGATTCGAACTGCGCAACCCTGGGATCGATACGAAAGCGTCCCTAAGCGATCGGTACGAAATCGAACCTGATCGATGCGAACTTGAACCTGAGCGATCGATTCGAACTTGAACTTTTGATGATTGACAATAAACCTAACTTCGATGATATCGAAAACTCTTGTGCATTTGAACATCTAACTCCGACGAGCTTCATTTTGGCATAATTAGACTTGACCTTTGGAATGCATATTTGATTTCCCTTTGAAGCTCGTCGATGGAACTGCAACTTTAACACAATTTAACAAACTTTAACTTGGATTGATTGCTAATTTCTGGATGGCAGGGTTGTGACGGTCAGTGATGACGGTCATTCCGACTAAATTTCGAAGTCTCGTCATTTACGTGCTTTCTCCAATTATGTAGAACTTCTCAAGTGATATACAGTAGCGCACTGCACAACACACTCACACACTTTACACTGGGGGATGCACAAGCATTATTATCTGTTCAACAATGATTTTTCATAAGCTAGTTAGTCATGGAACCCTCAAGTTCACAGCAGTAGGAACTTTCGAGTTCAATTCCTTCAACCATCGAGATACCGGTCATTGAAGCCGAAGTTATAGACCCAGCTCCGGACGAGCGTCCAGGTGCCCGGTTCATTTGTCGTCCACAAGATTCTGTGCCGTCTGGTATCTCCAAAGATATGCTGGGACCGATTTGTTTAAGGCACGGTTTGTCGCTTGACGACGTGTTACTGCCTGGGCTAAATGATAGGACACATGATCCCCCGGAGGGGTTTACTGCTTTCAACCGTCACGCTTTCACAACGGGGACACTCCCTCCTTTCAATCAATATATAAGGGAGATGTTATCATTCCTCGGAATAGCTCCATCCCAGCTACACCCCAACGGGTATGCTTTGTTGAATAGCACCTTCATTCTCTTTATGGAGATTCTCTTTCGACCACCAAAGCCAATCGAGATTAGATATCTATTTAACGTTAAGAGTCATGGAGACAGCCCTTCTTTCACCTTCTTAGAAGCGGTCAGGAACTAGCATATTGTAATGGACTCCTGGGGAAGGCTAAGTTACTTCAAGACTGAATGGTTCTACATTCCTTGCCCCCCTGGATTTGACAGGCGATGGTTGGATAGACGTAAGCGTTGCCATTTTTCTCTTGAACTATCGAGATAATAATAACCGACTTCAAAACTGACACACTTCTCTTCTTTCACAGCCGCAATTTCTAAACCCGATGGTGGATATTTTAGAGAGCTAGTTCGGATCCTCCAAGGGGTTCCGGCCGAAGAGAGGCATATCGACTTGGTTCTGACCGACAGAAACTTGAGGACTGTCTGGCTGATTGAACGGAGGCAGAGCATATGGCTGGAAGGGACACTTAGAGTGGTCTCGAAGAAATGGGTGAAGCGCGAAGCGCTCGGAGTCGTAATAGCCGAAGAAGTTGATCCGGAGAGAACGCCCACCGATAATGAGCTTCAAGCTGGGCCTTTTTCTGATGTCCAGGATTCAGGTGGAAGAAGAAAAAGCAAGGAAGTTGCTCACAAGCATTCTAAATCCATGAGGTTAAAATCCATGGTCATGTCCTTGCCCATCCCGGGGATTAGAATTTCGGAAGCTTCTCCCCCGCCAGTAGAGAATCCTTTTGAAGGGCTTGCTGATATTCCGATTTCGAAGTATGTGTCGTTTCAACACGACGCCGGGATGGAGGAGCTTGATAACGCTCTTGAACTGAGTGGGTCGCTTGCTATGAGTGCGTCGACATTTCCGGTTGGTCGGGGGGTTGCACATGCGTACACTTCACTGCACTACATGATTCATAACTGTAATCGTCCAACTTAAGAAATCATTAATTCTTCCTTCGTTTTTCATTTTCAAGTACTATGTCTAGGAAAGGATCGATGCTCGGGAATCTTTGCTCGGCCTGAAAGGCTTCTACCTATTACGATTCCCGTAGGAGGGACTCAGATAGAGACCGCGATCGCGAGTATTCTAACCAAGATAGGTATGGGCATGACAGGGACAGAGAATACATACATCGGCCTAGATCAAGCTCTCCTCCTCTTAGACTAACATCTCCATCTCCCGTTCTTGTTCCACATCCACTAGAGCCTCTTCGTCATAGGCCATCTTCTCATACTTCTAGATCCGAGACTCATCTTCAGAGAGTTGAAACCACGGCCTCCATAACTGCAGAGCAGGTCCCAGCTGAGCCCACAGGAGAAGGGGCCATTAAATCGGCTCAGATGAGGAAGGATTTTCCGAATATTTGCTTCGATGGCCATGTCTTCCCATCTCATTTAAAATGAATTCCGTCAGGGGTGGAAAACACGATGCATGATTACGTTCATGACAACTACACCCAGTACAGAGAGTTGGTAAAGGCTGCAGAGAAAGCTTCTCAGGTGGCCTTTGAGCGAGCCAAAGCGCTTGAGTAAATGGAGACCAAACTCGCTCAAAGGGACCGGATTATTCAAGTGCTCATTGCTGAGGCCGAGTCTTCTCAAAAATCTGAAATCGAGGCCACCAAAAAAGCTGACGAAGTGACTGTGGCCCAGGAGAGGTTGAGGCAGACGCATGTTGCCCTGGTGGAGGTGTTATCCCGCCTTTTGGCAAGGCCGAGATACCAAGGAATTGATCAGAAACCTAGAGTCGCTCGTTATGGACATCTAGTGCACACAGGTCTACCCTGGATATCGATGAATTTTGTTCGAGTCCGGATCGGGCTACAATTGATAAGGCACGTCATGCAAAGCCGTGGGAACCAACGATCCAAGTTTCAAGTCAATCCGAGTTCGTATGCTCAAGATATCGTCGACAAAAGATGGAGTAGATCATCCTTAGTTCGAATCCATAGGCGAAGCCTATGTTCGAATCCATTAGACAAGCATTGCCTCGAATCCATGAGGAAATGGCTGAATCGATCAAAGCAGAATCCATTCGAATCCATCAAGGTCGACTCCATCATCTTCGTATCCATCAGACCAAGTTCCGTTCAAATTCAACGCGTAAAGCTCACATGATCTACTTCGAATCGATGAGGTCTCAGTCGATTCGAGACCATCAGATTCCCCCAGCTTCGAATCCATCGAAACGGCCTACATTCGAGTGCAACGCTTCAGACCCTTCAGACTTTCATTTGCTTCGAATCCATGCAATCAATGCACTTCGACTCCATCACATAAGCCACCTCGAAACTACACTCCGCGTCCAACTTCGAATCGATCAACCGTGTTATACTTGGATCGATTCGAACAAACGCGCCTTCGAATCCATTACATCGAATCCAAGCCATGGATTCGACCAAGTCAAACCGGAGTACAAAGTGGATCGATGCGAGAAGCACGCGCCACGTCACAGCAAGCATCGAGTCGACCAAATCGATTCGAACTAAGATCGATTCGAAGTATCCATGTTCTCCAGAAATGCAACATTGAATCGATCATATCTCGAGTTCTACAAGTCCAAATGCCATGAAATTTTCACAGAAGCTTAAACACATGACAAGGAATGTCCACACCAAATTTCAGCTCGATTGGATGATTTCTTGATCGATTCGAACCAAGGGTCGAATCGATCCCAAAGTGGGCCCGGATCTCCAGATTTCGGCCATGTGGGCCCCCTGACGTACCAGAACTGGTCTCCCCTCATTTTAGGCGAAATATCAGCCTCCTACACCTATAAATAGAGCCCCTGGTCATTCAGAAAAGGGGTCGGATAATTCTAAGTACTGAAGAGCGCCTAGATTCTACCAGATTTACTCCAGAACACCGCCGCTGCTTTAGATTGAGACTTAGCATATAAATTCAGTTGTATTACAGTATAAAGAATTGTAGTCTTCAAGTATCGAGCAATAAAATCGTCAAACTTCATAGTGGACGTAGGCTACAAAGCCGAACCACTCTAAATCGCTTGTCTTTGCAATTTACTTTCTGTTATTTGGAGTTTTTGTTAGATAATCCACAGCGTTAACTTTCATTCTTCGCGTTTATCTCTTCAAAGACTTCCGAAGAGTGTTTTGCCCATTTTTGGTACAAACACTTTGGTGCTTTCACTGAGAAAAAACCAAGTTTTTTCTCCTGCTCGTTGGATCTACTACCGTCGTTGGATTGTAGAAATCTAAGGAGGAGATCCAGATCTGTTCATAAGTGGTTCCTTCTATTCTATTCAGATTGCTCCAGATCTAAGAGGAACTACATTCATCATGAATTCCATACCCATATTTTCGAATCCAGAAAAAATGCAATTTTTCATATCCATGAAAATATGGTGATTTTCGTATCCATGTCTTCGAATCCATGAAAGTATTGTGATTTTCGTATCCATGTATTTGTTTCCAAAAAGTATGGTGATTTTCGTATCCATCTTTTCGAATCCAGAAAATATGCTATTTTTCGTATCCATAATCTTCGTATCCATGAGATGGATGCCATACTTCGTATCCATGAGATGGATACTGTACTTCGTATCCATAAGATGGATGTTGTACTTCGTATCCATGAGATGGATGCTGTACTTCGTATCCATGAGATGGATGCTCTACTTCGTATCCATGAGATGGAAGCTGTACTTCGTATCCATCAGGAAGCAATACTTCGTATTCATCCATCTGCCTCCAATTCGTATCGATACTCACAGGTACTTCGTATCCATCCATCTGCCTCCAATTCGTATCGATACTCATAGGTACTTCGTATCCATCCATTTGCCTCCAATTCGTATCGATACTCACAGGTACTTCGTATCCATCCATCTGCCTCCAATTCGTATCGATACTCACAGGTACTTCGTATCCATCCATTTGCCTCCAATTCATATCGATACTCACAGGTACTTCGTATCCATCCATCTGCCTCCAATTCGTATCGATACTTACAGGTACTTCGTATCCATCCATCTGCATCTACTTCGTATCGATCGACAGATACCACTTTCGTATCGATCTAGCCATGCGCACTTCATATCGATACGAAGACGAGCGCATATGATGGATTCGAACAAGAATGATACGAAGAAGGACTTTTTCAGGTTGCTTGATGGATACGAAATTTCAAAAAAAAAATATTTCGGGTACGACCCAAATTTCCTAAAAGGAGGCTAAAAAAAAAATTTTCGGGGGAAACCCCCCGAACCCTAGCCGCAGCGCAGGGCACCCGCATAGTGAATTCAATCACCAATTTAGTGAAGGAACATTTCATCCGTGCTTCTAATTGTTCCATGACTGAACAAGACATATGAGATCACAACAACAAATGTTGTGTTGCAATCAAGGAATGGGTAAAGAAATGCTACTCAGCCGTACTCCTAGAGGCTGGAGAACCTAGTTAATATGCCAAGAACTGGGGTTGATTAATATATCATGCTTGTAAGGTGGAATGCAACTTCCTCCAATTGACCAGCTTTCAAACTCCTGAATTGACAACTATGGCATGATGGCTAATATGACGACTCCCCTACGCTGTCTACTCTACCAACTCAAAGCATAGCTGGTCACCGCTGAACCATCTTCAAATGCCCGCATTTTAATCATTCTATGTCCACATGACTAAAATCATTGTATACAACCTCAAGAAGACTTCCTTAATACCCTATATAGGTCTCCTATCTGGGTGAAAATTAGAAATAATCAACAATCTATGAGCCCATCTTTACCAACTCACCATCCAATCGGTATCACCAAACCACTCAAACGTTGGACAATCGTGCATACATCATTCACCAGTGTTACAAAACCCCTTGGCAATAAAATGGACTTGATCATAATGGCGATTGGGGAATCTTTCCTAGTCGAGACCTATTCGTTGAAACCATCCTACATGCAGAACTTCCAGTGAAAATTCAACATGTTAACTATGTCGGTGTGTTATGGAAATACAACCCCCAGCACTACCTCATGAAGTGAGAATTGCGCATGGCTGACACCAAGAGTGATGACTGCTATCAAATGTAGCTGTCTTCCCCCATTCCTCAAAGAACATTGTCAATCGTGGTTAGACATACCAGATCTACTTCTTATATTTTTGAAGTGAATGAAGAAGCTGGTAGCCAACGAATTTATCCAAAGCCCGCAGCCAGTTGCTGCCGATACCCATAAATGAATTCATCACCGGCGCTTATTTCCAGACTTTGACAAGAGAACTGGTAGACCGCCGCCGACAACTGCACCAACATGTCTAGGCAAATTTTGAGTTGATGAATCAGATGAAGGATCAACATAGCATGATAAGGAGGGGACCTGCTCCATACTCTAGATCGGAAAACTCCTCTTCTCTAAATGGCTACCGTGAACGCGAATGCCATAAGGCTTCTCCGGGAAGGATAGCTCCGAGCATATATGAAAGCCCCATAAAACGAAGGACCGGGAACATCCGACCCCTATCGATCAAGGACTTTGATCAAATTAAACCATTTGCGTTAGACTTCCAACTGAGAAGGGATGGAATGATGTGCAATAGCGAGCATACGACGTTGCCTCACTTATCAATGAGATTTGATCTGATCTCTTTTGAATTATTTCTAATTCAATTTCATTTATGTTGCGAAATATGACCTACTTGAATTAAACTACTTGCAAATGATGCAGGTAACCGAGTACTTAAGATTCGGTGCAAAACAACCTCCGCGGACCATGATCAAATCATTGAGGTATCATCGTGATGAGCATGATTCGACCACTCATCGGCTACTATATGCCCCTGACTGGGGGCAAGGCATCAAAGCAGAAGAGACCCACAAGGTCAGGACTCTAGTACAGAGTGGATGCAACCGACCATCCACTCAGCCGCCTATGCAATTTAATGGGAGATCTGGGAAAGACTTGGAGTGATATATCCCAACAATGTACTCTCCATCTCGTACTTAAAGCTCACCAACATACTTACGCTTCTTCTGATGTCCGATAAAATCGGAATCACACCAAGGGTGGACGCAACGCCACCATCCATGCATCCAATCCTACATTAGACACTTGGGGTTATTTGAGAACACATGTTTAAAGGTCCAACCCTCAATTTAAAGTCATCAACGACTGATTGTCTACTCACTAACCATCATGAGCCATCATTTCAACTCTCTTCCTTAGCTCGATCGAAAGAATGCAAAGTATAAATTGGATGTGACTCGACTGTCTGCTCTCCATTTCTTGCACCCGACTTAAGGGAAAATATACAACTCAAAGTGGATGTAGTTCGACCATCCTTTCCTATGCTCGAGCACAAAGCATGCCAGAACACTAATCTTACTCCTTAGGCCTGGCAAAAGCGGAATCCAAATGAACATGGACGCGATCTAACCGTCCATACTCTAAACCTCATCCTTTGTTGAGGGGCCTATAAGTGGAAGTTAATCGGGATCCCACCGATCACTCGCTAAGCGAAACACCTAGCCCAGGGACAAGCCCTCACATTAGGCCAGAAACGGGCTGATACACGACAAACTTTTTACTTAACTCCGTACTCCCAGAGTGCGAGGCGGAGTATAAACATTTTCCTAAAATCCCAGAGTACTCCGAGAGCGCGAGCTGGGTACAAACTTTTTACTTAACTCCGTACTCCCAGAGTGCGAGGCGGAGTATAAACATTTTCCTAAAATCCCAGAGTACTCCGAGAGCGCGAGCTGGGTACAAACTTTTTACTTAACTCCGTACTCCCATAGTGCGAGGCGGAGTATAAACATTTTCCTAAAATCCCAGAGTACTCCGAGAGCGCGAGCTGGGTACAAACTTTTTACTTAACTCCGTACTCCCAGAGTGCGAGGCGGAGTATAAACATTCCTTAACTCCGTACTCCCAGAGTGCGAGGCGGAGTATAAACATTCCTTAACTCCGTGCTCCCAGAGTGCGAGGCGGAGTATAAACATTCATTCAACTCCGTACTCCCAGAGCGCGAGACGGAGTATAAACATTCACAAAACCCCATAGTACTCCGAGAGCGCGAACCGGAGTATGAACATCAACAAACTCCAGCTTCCGAGAGCGCGAACTGGAGTATAAACATTAACTAACTCCGGATTCCGAGAGCGCGAACCAGAGTATAAACATCAACAAACTCCAGCTTTCGAGAGCGCGAACTGGAGTATAAACATTAAACTAACTCCGGACTCCGAGAGCTCGAGCTGGAGTATAAACTACAACCAACTACGGCTTCGAGGAGGGTGGATCCATCCACCTAACGACTTCGACCGTATCTCCATTCAATGCAGCTTTGAGGAGGGTGGACCCATCCACCTAACGACTTCGACTGCATCACCATCAAGTACGACCTCGAGGAGGGTGGACCCGTCCACCTAACGACTTCGACCGTATCTCCATTCAATGCAGCTTTGAGGAGGGTGGACCCGTCCACCTAACGACTTCGACTGCATCTCCATCAAGTACGACCTCGAGGAGGGTGGACCCGTCCACCTAACAACTTCGACTGCATCTCAACCCAGTTACATCACTCATTCCCCGAGCATAGGCGCAGACTCAACACATGAAAATGAATGATCAACAACTGTCATAAAGATACAAGTCCCCAGAGTGTGGATGTTAAAATTAAGCAGTGAACAATATTGCATAACACCTATTACGGCTTATCCCCAAGACTGGGGGCAGAAGTACAAATTACTGAAAGAAGAGAAAGGTGACTCGCTGCCTCTCCGGCTTAGCGTCCATTAAAACTTAAGGCAACGACTGCAAGGAGGCCTTAATGCCAACCAAACATAATGACGCCCAAAGTTACAAGCAACCAATCATATCATACCGCCGGATCGACGGGCAATGTCGATCTGCGCCTTTCATAGCATACCATCGGATTGACAGGAAATGAGGTCCGAGCATTCTGCATCATGCCGTCGAATCGACGGTCAATATCAATCCTCTTCAACTACAAATCAATGTGACCCGAGCATGCATCGAATATCTTCGACCAGCATAGCACGGATAAAAGAATAAACCACGAATGAGTGTGACTTGACCATTCGTCCTTCGTCGCCTTCCTTTGATCCGTCAGGAAGAGCATGAGACCAAATGAGCATGACATGACTGCATTTGAGCTGACTTTATCCCTAGATCTAACGGGAGAACGTAAATCGAAATGGACATGGTTGATCAGCCAACTCCAAATGAATGCAACACGACCATTCGTTCATTGACTCTTACCATGATCCGGCTAAAAGAACGATTCGAAACAAGTGCAACCTAAACATCTGCACACTGATTCTTACCCTAGATTCGACAAGGGAAGCACCAATCCTGCATTGGATCTGACTAGACGATTCACTCTTCAGTTTTTGCCCAAAGTATGGCGACATAAGCAGCAGAGCGAATGTCGTTGACCATCCAGAATCTAGCTTATGTCCGAATGTCGGCAAAGTAACGATGTATTCCGCCTAGAGGAAAGAACTAGAACATAATGCATGATAGGCACGACTCGGCCCTCCGTCCGTTAATTTGATCCTATGGTTCAATGGAATATAATACAAAATTGAAGCGGACATTGTCTACCTTGCCACTTATCGAGATACTCCCCAGACTTGGGGGCACAAGCAAGAAGATAAGGTTAATATGATTCAACCATTCATCAATGGACTCTAATTCTAAAAGCTTGAACTACAGTATAAACACCGCTAGGACGAGACCAGACCGTCCGCGTAATGCATCCGCCAACCTGTCACTGGGGCAAAAGAGTAATTATCCGAGAGTTAACTATGACAATTTCAACCTATGACCCATGCTTGATATTAGTAACAACTCTAGGTTGCGACCAAAAGGATGCCTAAAGATAGAATCATCAAATCAATACCCAAACTCATGGGCGACTGATCATTCAGAAACACAAGTAAATTCACTCTCAAAGCTGGAGCCAGCTATGTAGAAGCATGCAGTACGAGGCTAAATTCTACTAACCCTTTGATTTAACATCCTTATAAGCCTGATCATTTACCATTGAAAATTAACACATGAGGCACCTACAACCCTTCACGTGTATTGTGGATCAGATCACAACTCTGCGCAATAATGGTGCAAGAGTCGACTGCATTGCTTCAGGTGAATTTGATATGTTCGCTTGGACTCAATCTCATGTGTATATATGGACTCTCACCCACCATTAAGAACCCTGCACTAAGTGCCAACCCGATGCATGTCTCGGTGAATAAAAACAAAGCAACATGGATCCAGAAAGATCTGCTACACTTAAGGAGGAGGCGAATCTACTCAAAACCAAAAGGTTTATCCGCGATATCCTCTACCCAAAATAAGTATTCAATCCTTTGCTTATGAGAGAAACAAAAGGAGAGTGGCGAACATACACCGACTACCCAAATTTGCACGAGGCATGGCAAAGCATAGCTTCCACATCCAATGATCAATCAACTAATTGACTTAACCATCAGACATCAATTACTCTCATCCATGGATGCAAACTCTAGATGCAATCAGATACTGAAACATGTCCTAGACCAGGAATACAACTATTTTATCACAGATCCGGACCTGTAGTGCTATACTGCATTCTTTGAATTCAAACTTGAGAACGCTAGATCCAATGGGAACATTAGATGTCTGAAAGGATACTCGAATGGGATATCGAGCTAAGCCAATTTGATTTCACATATCTCCCTCGGAGAGCTCTCCATGATCAAACATTAGCATACTTCATATCTGAATCCACCACATCAGACGACTATCCGAAGAACAGTGGCGAACCGTCCAACCGATGGAGGACGTACACAGATGGAACTTCCAATAATCGACTTTTTTAACGTCAGAATTGCGTTAATGACTACTGAGGAACGATCGATCTGCCACGCCCTCAAACTCAACTTCCCTGCAACAAATAACGAAGCTAAGTATGAAGCCTTGGTACTCAAACTTACAAGAAAACTAGGAGTGGAAACTTTGCATATATTATGTGATTATTGGTTAGTAGTATACCGAGTCAGGGAGGATTTTTGAACTAGGGGGCAATATCTTGCTCCTCATCCTAGCTGGGTCCAAAAGCTACTAGTCGACTTCGACAATTACACCATTACACACCTCCTCGAAGGACAAAATGAAAAAACTAAGTCACTGGCCAAGCTAGCCAGTTTCGGGGATGAGCGGCAAAAAGTCTTTATCCCAGTTGAAATGCTTATTATTCCAAGCATTGACATATGAAGACCAACTAGATCTTAGAGATGGATCTAGAAGAAAAGTCATGGGTGACTCCTATCGAAGATTATCCACAATCGGGGATTCTTATTGAATAAACGAATAAGGAATGGCATATCCTCCGTGAAGCATCACTACATGATTATGTCTGGATTGTTTGACTCTATCGATACAAAGCATTACTTTTGTATCCATCGATCCGAGATCCAATATTACGTATCCACCGATACGAAGCATACATTCCAACCCTTCACATCGATTCAGGAGAGGATCGTTACGAAGGAGCATTCAAAAACAACCATCGAACGTTGTTACAACTTGAATTTCATTTCGATCCAGGAGAGGATCGATACGAAACTCAATCCAAACAAAAACTAAAGAACTTGACAACGACTCGTGAACGTGCAAACGTTAACGGGAGCCAGTTTAACATGCGTACATGTATGACAGACTAACATTCAATTTTTAAAATTTACAGGAATTGAATGCTTACCTCATGGCAATTACAACAGTGAACAACAAATCGCTAGCACTCGACACTCAATTACAACAATGCACTACATAATCATAGACAATCATCAAAGCGATGTTTTAACTCGAATCTCAAGTCGATTCAGGAGAGGATCGATGCGGACTTCGATAACAAACTGAACAACAACGACTTGCAACCACGCAACGCTAACAAAAGTCAAGATGACACATATATGCATATATGTCTGACTAATATTTGATCTTTGACATTCACAGGGATCAAATGCTCATCTCGTCGTGAATCCGACAGTAAGCAGCTAATCACTATCACACAGCAGTCAGTTACAGCAATACAGAGTACAACTTTCAACGAAAGATATGATAATTGTTCAGAGAGAAATTGCAGCTTTTCAAAGCACGTCATGTTTCCACAAGACGTACTTTGGGGGGCAAATGTTATCCCGCCTTTTGGCAAGGCCGAGATACCAAGGAATTGATCAGAAACCTAGAGTCGCTCGTTATGGACATCTAGTGCACACAGGTCTACCCTGGATATCGATGAATTTTGTTCGAGTCCGGATCGGGCTACAATTGATAAGGCACGTCATGCAAAGCCGTGGGAACCAACGATCCAAGTTTCAAGTCAATCCGAGTTCGTATGTTCAAGATATCGTCGACAAAAGATGGAGTAGATCATCCTTAGTTCGAATCCATAGGCGAAGCCTATGTTCGAATCCATTAGACAAGCATTGCCTCGAATCCATGAGGAAATGGCTGAATCGATCAAAGCAGAATCCATTCGAATCCATCAAGGTCGACTCCATCATCTTCGTATCCATCAGACCAAGTTCCGTTCAAATTCAACGCGTCAAGCTCACATGATCTACTTCGAATCGATGAGGTCTCAGTCGATTCGAGACCATCAGATTCCCCCAGCTTCGAATCCATCGAAACGGGCTACATTCGAGTGCAACGCTTCAGACCCTTCAGACTTTCATTTGCTTCGAATCCATGCAATCAATGCACTTCGACTCCATCACATAAGCCACCTCGAAACTACACTCCGCGTCCAACTTCGAATCGATCAACCGTGTTATACCTGGATCGATTCGAACAAACGCGCCTTCGAATCCATTACCTCGAATCCAAGCCATGGATTCGACCAAGTCAAACCGGAGTACAAAGTGGATCGATGCGAGAAGCACGCGCCACGTCACAGCAAGCATCGAGTCGACCAAATCGATTCGAACTAAGATCGATTCGAAGTATCCATGTTCTCCAGAAATGCAACATTGAATCGATCATATCTCGAGTTCTACAAGTCCAAATGCCATGAAATTTTCACAGAAGCTTAAACACATGACAAAGAATGTCCACACCAAATTTCAGCTCGATTGGATGATTTCTTGATCGATTCGAACCAAGGGTCGAATCGATCCCAAAGTGGGCCCGGATCTCCAGATTTCGGCCATGTGGGCCCCCTGACGTACCAGAACTGGTCTCCCCTCATTTTAGGCAAAATATCAGCCTCCTACACCTATAAATAGAGCCCCTGGTCATTCAGAAAAGGGGTCGGATAATTCTAAGTACTGAAGAGCGCCTAGATTCTACCAGATTTACTCCAGAACACCGCCGCTGCTTTAGATTGAGACTTAGCATATAAATTCAGTTGTATTACAGTATAAAGAATTGTAATCTTCAAGTATCGAGCAATAAAATCGTCAAACTTCATAGTGGACGTAGGCTACAAAGCCGAACCACTCTAAATCGCTTGTCTTTGCAATTTACTTTCTGTTATTTGGAGTTTTTGTTAGATAATCCACAGCGTTAACTTTCATTCTTCGCGTTTATCTCTTCAAAGACTTCCGAAGAGTGTTGTGCCCATTTTTGGTACAAACAGGAGGAGATGGGCCATCGGAATACTACTGATACCGCGGAACGGGATGCGGCGGTCAAGGAACTTAACGAGCTCAAGGCCAAATTTTCCGACATGGCCAAGGAAAGGGATGATGCAAACAACGCAGCCCAGGAGGGGTGCGAACAAACTATTCTGCTTATGGGTAAACGGGATGCGGCTGTCGCAAAAGTCTGCAAGGTGGGGACTGAGGTCGAGGAGAAAGTGAAATCGGCCGAGTCCAGGCTAGAGGCTGATATCGAAGACCCCCTCGTTGTTTACAACGCTAACGTGCTGAGGCACAGGGGTCTAGCCTGGCTCGATGACTATCAGGCGTATCTATACAACGCCTGGGGCTGACTAGTTGAAGGGGAGAAGGAGGCGCATCTGGGTGAGTCTGTGGATGAGTTTGAACTCGAGAATCGCATTCTGAATGAAGATGAAAGGAAGATTCTTCACGAGTCAATGGTTCTACTTGAAAAGGAAAGACTCGGCGCCCAGCACTTCGAAATAGGAGAGGGTTCGGCGGTTGAAAATCATAAGGTGAGTCTTGAAGTTCCAGCGTCAACCCAACCCGAATCCTCATCTACGGTTGATCCTCAAGCTATTCCTCCCTATAATCCGTATCAGCCGCAGATGTCTCCGGCTGCAGCACAAGTTACTGAAGCCGTTCTGCCGCCCATAAATCAAACTGAGGAAGGTATTCTGAACATTCCGCATATATGCCTCAAGTCGGAATCTTTATCTGAATTAAATTCTGACGATTATCTTATTTTTGTCCAGTGATTGATGCTGCACCAGCCATGCCTCCTGCTACTCAGGAATCATATCAGACGCAGGAGGCTATCATGACCGAAGCGATCACCGTAACTACAACTGCCCCACTCAACGATGCGCATGGAAGCACACTTGTGTTTGATGAGCAGTTGATGGAAGAACTCTTTCGCCGTCATGGCGATCCTTCAGCTGACTTGCCATTCGTCATGGGTGGAGGCGCTCCTGCTACTAGTTTTACAATGCCAACCTCTAATGCCCCTAGCGAGGCTCGAGCGGTTACTGAAGAGGAGATGTTTGCACAAATCGACACTGAAATAGCAGCAGCGGCTCATGCTGGCTGTCTCAGGGGTAGGATGGCGGCGCCCGGTCCAGCCCCGCTTAGAATGATATCTCCTGGTGGCACGGTTTTCATCACCAGCGTACCCATTCCACCTTCTGCACTTGATCATGTTCCTCCGACTCCGCTCGCAGGAAGCATTCCTATTCATACGAGCTCGGAGGAGGATGTTGAGATCATGCTCTCACCTGGAGACCAGCCACCGAAAGGCAAAGGCTCAAAGAGGAAGGATAGTGGCGGCTCCAGTGGGCCTGCCCCGAAAAGGAAGACGTGGAAGAAGAAAGATTAGACATGCTTCCTTGGTGTAATTCTGACTTTCATTTTGTTGGCCGTGTATAGATCCGATTTCGGCCCCTGCTAGTAGGAATTTTTTTGGAACAAACTTGTATACGAACTCCTTTTACAAGCAATAGAAATGAAACTTCTCTTTTTTGGCTTCTTTTTTGTCATTGTGCATTTGCCTAAGTATTTCAATATCTGAATTGCACTTGTGAAGTTTCAGCTTCTGAATCAAGTTTGTTTTTGTTCACCACGTTCGAAAACTGTGGACATGGTTTGCGACTGGGAAGCGAGTTGAATTTTCATGTCGCACTGCTTCAGTCGATGGTCGATGCTTAAGTCCTGGCCCCTAGTCTTGGGGGTGAATCGTAGAACATCAGTCGGCGATCGTTTCTCACTTATAACATGTTGAGTCTGGTGCGACCGAACGGATGTCTGAGACAAGCGGAGATTGAGCAATTCATCCATGCTTGTTCGATTGTCGATAATCATATCCGCACTCCGGGGATCCTCAATTTTTTTGGCGGTTGGTCACGCCGGCTTAAGTTTAAATCATACGTCCGCGCTCTAGGACTTGGAATCGACATTTGTACTCCGACTTGCACTTTGGGAGTTTGGAGTTGATATTTATACTTCAATTCACGCTCTAGGAACTTGAAGTTGGCGTTTGTACTCTGTTTCGTACTCTGGGAATCCAGAGTCGATGTTTATACTCCGTTTCGCACTCTGGGAATCCGGAGTTGTTGTTTATACTCCATTACGCACTCTCGAAATTCACAGTTGATGTTTATACTCCGACTCGCACTCTGGGAATTCGAAGTTGTTGTTTATACTCCGTTTCTCACTCTGGGAATTCGGAGTTGATGTTTATACTCCGACTCGCACTCTGGGAGTTCGGAGATGTTGCTTATGCTCTGTTTCGCACTATGGGAATGCGAGGAGTTGATGTTTATACTCCGACTCGCACTCTGGGAGTTCAGAGTTGATGTTTATACTCCGACTTGCACTCTGGGAGTTCGGAGTTGTTGTTTATGCTCCGTTTCGCACTCTGGGAATCCGGAGTTGATGTTTATACTCCGACTCGCACTCTGGGTGTTCAGATTTATTTCAGGATCATGGATGGTCGGATCACATCCACCTTGAGTTAACAAATGAGGTCGTTAGATGGACGGGTCCACCCTCCTCAAACTTGGTTTAGATACGGACGAAGTAGTTAGGCGGACAGATCCACCCCCTTCGTAGACGTATTTTTAATACTCCAGTTCGCACTCTGGGAACCGGGAGTTAAGTGAGGGATTGTCGTGTATCAATCCGTCTTTGACTTTGATGTGATGGCTTGTCCCCGAGCTTGGGTTTCAATTAGCGAGTGACCGGTTGCATCACAGTCACTCTCTATTTGAATAAATTCCACCATATGGTGGAACTTAGCTCTCCATGCATAGTGATGATCATATGAAGCATTTCAAGTAAATCACAGCTCTGGCTCGAAGAGATTGCATTTTATTGCTGAAATAAGAAAATATGGCAAAGTCAGTTGCCTTATTACAAATTCTAATTTCGAAATGCAGAAACAAATTATGAAATGGAAAATAAACTAAATGGATAAACATAGCCTGTGATGTGTAGTATCGGCGAAGACTCTCGCTATTCCAGGCTCTTGGCAAAGTAAGACCATCAACGGTCGATAATTTGAATGTGCCATCTCCGAGCCTTCGTTCAATAACATACGGTCCTTCCCATGTCGGCTTCATATGCGAAGGAACCAGATAAATTCTTTTTAGGACGAGATCGCCTAGTTCAAAGGTTCGCGGGCGGACCTTGGCGTTGTACAATCGGGCGACTCGACTTCGATGCGCACATGCCCTCAAATCAGCCTCTTCACGCTTCTCATCCAATAGATCGAGAGATTCAACAAGTAATATAGCATTTGTCTTTGGATCATAGTATGTCACACGATGAGAAGGTAGTTCTAGTTCAACTGGAATAACGGCTTTTGAACCATAAGAGAGAGAGAATGGAGTGTGGCCGGCCGTGGTCTTGTGGGTTGTTCGGTAAGCCCATAAGGCCATAGGAAATTCATCGACCCACTTGCCCCGACCTTTTCCAGTCGTTTTTTCAGAATGGATTTTATAACTTTATTAACTGCTTCGACCTGTCCGTTTGCTTGAGGGTGTGCAACTGCAGAGAATTTCTTTTGGATGTGAAATCGTTTGCAGAAATTTTTAAATTCAGCACTATCGAATTGGGTTCCATTGTCCGTAATAATGGTGTGTGGGAGACCGATCGACAGATGATGTTGCGAACTACAAAGTTGATTACTTTCTTCGTCGTTATGGCAGCAAGAGCTTCAGCTTCAGCCCACTTGGTAAAGTAATCAACTGCGACGATGGCGTATTTCGCACCACCTTTTGCCAAAGGTAGAGTACCAATGATGTCGATGCCCCACATTGTAAATGGCAATGGGCTGACCATTTGTGTTATCTCAGTAGGAGGGGCTCTAGGAATTCGGGCATATTTCTGGCACCTATCACATTTCTTTGCGTAATTCGATGCATCACGATTCACGGTTGGCCAGTAATATCCGTATCGAAGTATTTTCTTGGCAAGTGCTTGCCCCCGGTGTGATTGCCACATTCTCCCTCATGCACATCGTGCAATACTCGTTTAATTTCATTGTGAGCGATACATCGGAGTAGAGGGACTGAGTACCCTCTTTTGTACATGATTCCATTATGGATGGTAAATCGTGAGGCCTTCCGAAGGACTTGCCTTTTTTCACTCCTGTGCTCCGGCAGGGTTTCGTGCTCAATGTAATTTCTGAGTGGAGTCATCTATAAATCCTTTTCGAGGACGGTTTCGCATATCCGGTCTATTTCTGCCCGGTCAATGTTCAGGGAGGATAACGCTTCTACGGGAATGAGTCCCATTTGCTGAGCTTCGCCTGTGCTGGCTAGCTTCGCCAATGAATCGGCTTTTTGGTTGCGTTCTCGAGGTATACAATAAATGGCATAATAATCAAACTGATTTAGTACTTCCTGAACTCGAGCTAAGTAAGCAGCCAACCTTCGATCTCTTGCTTGATACTCTCCCCGTACTTGACACACAATTAATTGTGAATCACAATAAATTTCCACTACGATAATTCTCAAATCTCTAGCAAGTTTCAAGCCATCTAAGAGGGCTTCATATTCAGCTTCATTATTAGTCGCATGAAAATCGAACTTCAAAGCATAACATATGGATCGACCTTCGGGAGTTTCAAGTACAACACCAGCGCCCGAACATTGGTCATTTGATGCACCGTCGGTATAAAGCTTCCAGACGTATTCGGGGGATTCACTGGTTTCGTGCAAATCCTCTGGAATGGTAAATTCAGCTATGAAATCAGCTAGGACTTGTCCTTGTATGGCCCATCTTGGAGTGTAAGTAATGTCCAACTGGCTCAGTTCGACGTTCCACTTGAGTAACCTACTAGACGTCTCAGGCCATGAAATGACGTATCGTAATGGCTGGTCGGTGTAAACAATAATGGGATGTGCCTGGAAATACGGTCGGAGTTTTCTTGATGCAATAACAAGGCAATAAGCCAACTTCTCTAATTTCGGATAATTCCTTTCGGCCCCAGTCAATCGCTTGCTGACGTAGTATACTAGCTTCTATATCTTGTCTTCTTCTCGAATTAATGCAGCGCTGATAGCGTTTTCTGATATCGCCAAATATACGAACAACTTCTCATGATCAATAGGCTTCGACAGGATAGGTGGTGTGGATAGATGTTGAACTAGTGCTTGGAAAGCGCCCTCACACTCAGTGGTCCATTCAAAGTTTCATTTCCCATTTCGGATCAGATCGAAGAAGGGGATGCATTTGTCAGTGGACTTTGAAATGAATCTGCTCAATGTTGCTACTTTACCATTGAGACTCTAGACTTGCTTTATGGTTTTCGGAGTTTTGAGATTTCTGATAGCCCAGATTTTTTCAGGGTTAGCTTCGATCCCTCGAGCGTTGACTATGAACCCAAGGAATTTTCCATATGCAACTCCAAAGTGACATTTCAGTGGATTTAGCTTCATTTTGTATTCTCAAAGTATGTTGAACATAGTTTCCAGGTCTTTAACATGGTCGGTGGAGAGTCGTGACTTCATAAACATGTCGTCTACATATACTTCCATTGTTTTCCTGATTTGATCAACAAACATCCGACTGACCAATCGTTGATAAGTAGCCCCGACATTCTTGAGTCTAAATGGCATAACTTTGTAACAATAAAGTCCCAGATTGGTTACGAAGCTGGTATGTTCTCGATCGGGTAAATGCATTGGTATCTGATTGTAGCCAGAATACACGTCCATGAAGGATAAGAGTTCATGTCCAGTTGTCGAATCTACTAGTTGATCAATTCTGGGAAGCGGGAAACTGTCTTTGGGACATGCTTTATTCAGATCGGAATAATCAACCCATGTTCTCCACTTTCCGTTCGGCTTTCGGACGAGCACGGGATTCGACACCCATTCAGGATATAGCACATCTCGAATGAAACCGTTCGCTTTAAGCTTTTCTACTTCTTCTTTAAGGGCGGCAGATTTCTCTGGATCCATACCACGCCTTTTCTGTTTGACTAGGACATGCTGTGGGTCAATATTCAGAGTGTGGCTCGCGATGTCCGGTGAGATCCCACACATGTCAGAATGCGTCCAAGCGAAGACATCAATATTCGCCTGTAGAAATTCAACCAATTCCTCTTGAGTTTGTTGGCTTAGCTGAGACCCAATCTTTATCATTTTCGAATCATCGTCATTGTCAATTGGGACATCAATCTTGAGTTCGGCCGAGGATGCTTGACTTTCTTTAGGTTCTTCTTTGTCTTCAGTTTCTCTTGGGTCAAGATCCCTTTGGAATTGGCTGGGGTGCCCGGGCCTAGGCCCGGGAGTTAATTGTCAATTATCGGCGAAACGGACGAAGAGAGATTCCTCTACGCCCTTTCCTTTCTCTTTTCGCTGCGCCTCCCGCAGCTCAGCAACATAACAGGCTCTGGCAGTAGCCTGATCTCCTTGAATGATTCCCACTCCACGATCAGTGGGAAATTTTAAAGTCAAACACCATGGGGCAATGGCTGCCCTGAATTCAGCGATGGCCGGTCGGCCCAAGAAAGCATTATAAGGGGGGTCTATGTCCAACGCAACGAACTGTAACATTCGTACTCTCCAGTGTTCTCCAACTCCCAACTCCACTTGCAGTTCCACCATTCCGGTGGGTATTGTAGCACTTTCGTTGAAACCATGGATTTGAGATTGACATGGTTTTAAGTCCTTTGCTTCCATCCTCATTTGATCATAAGCTCGTTTAAACATGATATTCACAGAGCTTCCACTTTCAACTAAGATGCTCTTCATCCAAGCAGGACCTACTTGAGCTGAGATGACCAGCGGGTCGATAGTGGGGGCTTCGACTTTGTCAGCGTCTCTATTCCTAAAGACGATGTCATCTGTCATCGTCTTCTATTGCTTGGCCAGAGCCCCTTCATAAAAACTACTACAACACTCGAAGTCCGCATGCCTGATAGAACTGGCATACGACTCCATTTCCTTCCAGCTTCGATCTGCTGGGTGAGGACCACCACTTATTGTATTGATAACCAACCTCCCGCCAGTTCGAGCGGGTTCCTCTTGCCTTTCCTGATTTGGTGCATGATTCTGATTTGATGGGCCCGTACCACCTGACAGCAGCACCCGCACATACTGATCCAACTTCCGCTCACGTATCAGTTTCTCAATGAGATCTTGTAAATGACGACACTAATTCGTATTATGGCCATAACTCTCATGGAATCTACAAAACTTCCCTGTCTGGATTTGCCTTTCAGTTGGGGGTTTTGGGGCAGGTTTCTTGTATTGCATGGTATTGCAGGTCTGCAAATACACATTTTCCAACGATGTGTTCAATGGAGTGTAATTATCGTACATGGAAGCACTACGCCTTGGACCACGATTCTGATCGTGTTTTTTGCTTTGATTTCCATTGTCCCTTTGCTGATTCTGTTTATTTTGTACGTTCAACTGAACTTTTCCAGAACTCTCTCCGGACTGTTTAACAGCGATGTTACTCTGGATTCCTTCGATGTTAGGCCATGCATCATCCTGCTTCCTAGACTATTTCGCATCCACCTTTCTCAAGAATTGGGCTGCCTTAGAATAGAAACGGTCCAATAACGCAGGTGGTTTTCCAACTAACCAATTACCAAACTCGGAATCAGGATCAATCCCCTTAGTCAATGCCATCAGGATAGAGTTATCATTGGGATTGCTTATTTCTGCACACGCAGCATGGAATCGCTCCAAGTAACGTCTAAGTGTTTCTCCGAGAGCTTGTGTAACACTAGACAGAGTGTTAACATCCTTAGGCCTTGCTACGTGCATATCGAATTGTTCAACAAACTTGATGGACATCTGTTGAAAATTAGAAATAGATCGCGGTGGCAAACAAGTAAACCACATAGTTGCAATGCCCACCAGGGAAATGGGGAAACTACGGCATTTTACTGCATCATCAACTCTCGCAGCATTCATCAGCCATTCGTACTTCAGGATGTGTTGATTGGGATCAGAATTTCCTTCATAAACTGGCAAAGTTGGCATCCTGAAGCGCCGAGGTGGTTCAGCATACAATATGTCATCGGTGAAAGGGGTATGACTCAGGGAGAATCCCCAGTCGTCATTAGAGAGACCCTGACTTTCGTGGATCATTTGGCGGATCATCGTTTGTATATCCGGCGTACGGATACTAGGAGCATGCTTTGCCAAGGTGTGGTCCGGTTCCACAGCGCGGGTCTGGACCGGACGCGGTCGACGGTCCGTGCCTCACCTCCTTCGTTCAACATCCTCAGGGACATAAGGCTCAGGAGTACGCTCTCGTTGGCTACGATGAGGATCAGCTTGATTTCTAGCATCAACCCCATGTTCAGTAGTGGTGGTAGTAGCAATGTTTCCTGTGACATGATAAGGGGTAGCACCTCCTTGGGATGAAGGTCATGTATGATGACTAGTGGATGGTCCAGTTATGGGTTGTCCTAGATTCGAGGCAGGTTGGTGTCCTGTGGCCTGGGTGTAACTTACATCCAGCAGTGGGCGTGTGGATCTGTGATGATCGTCTGATGAGGCTGAACTCTCTGCGGAAGAATAAGAATCTTGGTCTCTTCTAGATCTTCTTCGCCTTTGGCGATTCAGCTGGTTGGACAACTCTGTTTTGGCGCGCAGTTGTTAAGTTAGCTGTTGCCGACGCTGGGTCAATTCTTGGAGCAGCATCTATAACTCTTGTCTAGTAACCGGGCCTGATGGATCTAAAGGTCCGGCAGCATCTTGGTTGGATGGAGGCAATTGCACGGGATTCTGCCTATCCCATCCTCCTTGATCAGCAGTTGTAGAGGTAGTTCGTGTACTTACCATGGTGAAATGATGAAGTCCTTACCTAGATCTGATGCAAATCTGAATAGAATGGAAGGGCTTCAAAGTCTAAGATCTGGATCTTCTTCTTGGATTTATGCAATCCAGTATCGATAGGAGATCCAAGGAGCAGGAGAAAAATTGGGTTTTTCTCGGTGAAAGCACCAAAGTGTTTGTACCAAAATTGGGCACAACACTCTTCGGAAGTTTTTGAAGAGATAAAGTGAAGAGATTAAATGGAAAACGATGATTATCTAATAAAAAATCTAAATTTCAAATATGAAAATGATTAAAATGCAAAGAGACACAAGAATTTAGAGTGGTTCGGCGTATCGCCTACGTCCACTATGAAGTTGATAGCTTTATTGATCTTTCTTTAAAGATTACAAGTCTATTCCATGAGTTACAGCAGATAATTATGATTTGCAGCAGTGAATTTCGTTAGTAGTAGCAGCAAGCGAGTCTAGATCTGGATCTGGCAGAGTCTGGGCGTTGGAGAATTCCAAGAAGAAAAAGCCCCTTTTCTGTATGCCCTGGGCTCTATTTATAGGTGTAGGAAGCTGATATTTCGCTCAGATCTCGGGAGGCTCCTTCTGGCACGTGACCAGGCCAGCGCGCCCAAGCCCGCGAAGTTTCGGTCCGATCCATGATCGATTCGAATGGATTTCGTATCGATCTAGATTGTGTCCGATGGAGTCGAAATTTGGCGCGGACATTCTTTAGCATGCATGTAGGCTTCTGTGAAAATTTCATATCATTTGTACTTGTAGATTAGGAGATATGATCGATACGCATTAGGATCTTCGGTTGGTTGTTTCGTTCAACTCCCTTATTTCGACTCGGTCCTGTTCGACTCGATCACTTCGAATCAATTGGCGCGTGTAATCTGGAGGTGACGTGGTGAGCCTTCCTTGCATCGATCCAGTTTCCTCGCCGAGTTGGCCGAGTCATCGTTGATCTTCACCTTGTTTGCATCAAAATCCCAACTTCGAATCGATCAGCAGCAGCCCCCTTCGTATCGAGGCACTTGTCTTGTACGAATCGATGGGAGGTGGCCTATTTCGCATCGATAAGAGTGACCCACCTAGATGGATTCAAACAGCGGCTCTGAGATGGATTCAAACTAGATGGATTCGAATAGAGGCTCTGAGATGGATTCGAACTAGATGGATTCGAAATAGTGGCCAGGCAATGGACTTGAACTCGATCGAGTCCAACAGTGGTTCTGTGATGGAGTCGAACTAGATGGATTCAAAATAGTGGCCAGGCGATGGACTAGAACTCGATCGAGTCGAATAGCGGCCAGTCGATCTAGTCGAAGTAGTGAATGGCCATCGATTCGAATAGTGGCTGGTTTTCATCAATCTTGCATTGATCGTAACTTGAGCATACGAACTCGGATTGACTTAAAATTTGGAACGCTGGCTCCCATAGCCTCCCTTGTCGCGTCATATCAATTTTGGCTCGATCCGGGCTCGAAAAAAATTTGTCGATATCCATAGTGAACTTTCGTATAACCGATCTCCAAGATGGACCGTCATTGGTTGCTAGTCAATTCCTTGGTGTTATGGCCTTGCCAAAAGGCGGGATAACATCATGTCATATCAATTTTAGCTCGATCCGGACTCGGACAAAATTCGTCGATATACATAGTGAGCCTGTGTATAACCGATCTCTAAGATGAACCGTCATTGGTTACTAGTCAATTACTCGGTGTCACGGCCTTGCCAAAAGGCGGGGAAGCAGTTATCTAGCAAATTAGTCACCATCCTTGGAGTAGAAATTAAAGATTTACTTCCTGATTTCCTTGCATTTATTACCTCAAATAATTAATAAAAAGTGGCAATATCTCCACCATAAATACCAACACATTACTTAATAAAATCCAGCCATATCTCCAGTATAAATACCAACTCATTACGTATCAAAGCTGGATATAAGGCCCAATAAATTCCATGATAACCTGCTTATTTATTACTAATTAATGACGATCATTTCCACGTCAAATATTCCTTAGTTCCATTCATCCTTACTTAAATAAGAAGATTATGGTGCAATTAATATCAGCCTAGTCAGCATCACCAAAATTCCACACCACTACTGGGTCAAGGCTTACGACTATAAATAAACCTAGTATTGCAAAAGAAAAAAGGAAGAAAATGAAATCGAAAATATGACTTCTCCCTGCTCCTCAAAATCTCTTGTAATATGAAACTACAAGTGATAAATAAATTAGAAAGTGGATGTAGGCCATAGATTTTGCCGAACCACTATAAAAATTTCTTGTCTCTTTTGCCTTTTCTTCTTTTTATCTACTTATTCTGGCGATCAGTGTTGTTGTTTTCTACATTACCGTTAAAGTTGGTGATTTCACATTACTTTGGGTGTTGATGACCATTTTTGTTAGCAACATTTTGGTGCTTTCATTGAGAAGAACAAGGGAATCTCATATCCGAAGCTTATTCATGCTAGGAAGTGTTTAATGGAAATTTTTCTATCGATTTAGAAAAACGCCGAAAAAAATTTCGAATTAAATTTTACCGCAACCGCATGGCGTACTATCGTAGTACATGGCGAGTACGGGTCGATCCGTAGGGAATTGTTGATTTTAAATTTCTATTCGATCAAATTAACCAAAAATTTAGAGTGATTAGCTAAAAAATGGGAAAAATGACAAAAGAGGATTGATAAAAATATGAGAGTGTTAAGACAATTTAGAGGTAATTTTTACTCTCTAGATCACATAGTTCAACAAATTATGAAATTATGATCTCTCATTTTTGGTCATTAGTTAGTTTAATTGATGTGTTTATCATAAGTATGGCCTATTTGTGTTATTAATTAGGTAAACATAAGCCATCAAACTATAACACACCCCTTAAACAACTTTTAACTCTAATGAAAAATGATAACAAGTTGAAAATGAAATTTATTTTAAGCATGGCCTATTAACTATAGACCATCAAATTTTAATTTCAACATTCACTTCATTACCATCATCATATGTAGATGAAGAGGTAATTATTATTTGTGATTGTTTAAGCATGGACTATTTGTTATGAACAACATAGACTATCAAATTCAACATGAAACAATAAATCACATCAACATTCATTTAAGCACAAAAGAGATCAAAATTATCACAATGTTGAAGCTACATGATTAGAGGCTTCATTACCCCTAAATTGAATGGATTAGCCTCTCATTTGTGTTATCATATCAACACGATTACCATGCAACATGAAATACAAAAGGAAGAGGAAAAAGAGCTAAATGAACAAGAAATAAAACTAATCTACTTGCATTAAAATCAAACTACAGTACTAGCATGAAAGAAAGTAAACAAGAAAAGAAAAGAGCAATGTATTAAAGTTGCATAAGAAATAAATTACATGAAAGAAATGGCTAAGAAGCCATGAAAAGAAAAGATAAGTTTTCTTTTATTTTTAAGCTAAAAACAAACTAAGAGAAAGAGAGGTTATATGAATCATATGGGGTCTTTATACATGTATGAAACCCTAATTCATATTTTTGGGGAATGCCCAAATTTCCCTTGAGGTAGTGTGGTGGCCAAGTAACCATTAGCATCCAATAATCATCCATTAAGTGTGTATGAAGATTTAATGGCCATTTAGCATGTGCATTAGCTCCTAAGTGTACATTAAGGTAGGTGGGTAAGTGGGGTCCTCCATGATCCTCACTTTGAATTATTTCCATCTTCATTTGTTCTCTTCACTCTTGTGCATGCATATATCATCATGAAACCACTTGTAAAATTCACCAAATTTCCTACAAAACAACATAGAAAATTCCAAGTAAATTTGCACAATTTAATAAATGCATAAAAATGACCATTTTGCCCATATATGAAGATGAATATGTGACAATTTGAAAATAATTTGAATTTTTGTTTAAACAAGTTAAAATACCCAATATGATCATTTATTTATTTTAAATAGATTAAATATGGTTGTAAAAATATGCACATTTACATGCACATCAAATACCCCCACACTTATCTTTTTATTTGTCCTCGAATAAAGTAAAACTAAGATAAATATGTTTTCATAGGGAGCAAGATTGCATTGAGCGTTTGCAACAAGCCGTTAGACCTCTGGGTGTCTCCAGTAGGACGAGTGTTGTCTCGTGAGGGTTTTCAGCGGATACTACTCACAAAATCCAAATGCAGGATGAAAATATTTATGAAATGAAAAATTCCTAAATACATGATTTATTTACAATGATATGGATGCAATTTTTGAAAATATTTACAATTGAATAATTTACTTTTAAATTGACATGAATAAGTTAAATATAAATTTTGGTTAATATCTTAAAATTTTAATTCATTTACTCTTCAAAATTTCCAACAAAAATCAAGTTATCATAGCAAATAGACTATAGTTTAACTCGTTGTTTCCATCAATAACACAATGTAATTATGAAAAGAATCCTTAGTTGATTATTAAAGTTTATCAAAGTGGTATTTTCATTTCTTTTCAATAACAAGTCAAACCAAACAAGTTAACATAGTGCTTGGATTTCATTTGCTTACTCTCTCTATTTTTTTTGAATTTTTTTTTGATATTTACAATATTGACATATGCCTAATTCAGGTAAACTATGGCCATATATATTCCCCATGCACTGCCTTACGAACTTATGTGAGGGGAATACAGAGCGTAGCGAGTGAACACACAAGTGTGAATACTTATCGACTGTAGGTGTTATTAATAAAAGAATTTTTATATACATACACCTAACTCAGATAAAGTGAGGTTAGATATACCCATCGTGCATTGCCTTTCGGGCTTACGTGAGAAGGGTACCGAGCATGGCGAGTGAACACACGAGTGTGAACACATAAATCTAGGTGTTTCTTAAAAAATATACATATATATAACAATTATTTTTTTTGTTTTTTTTATGTTTTTTAGAAGAGAGAGTTTCACATTATCATCCTAGCACCATTTAACTTAGATGACAAAAAAATGTTATATCTTTACTTTAAATCAACCATGTTTTTAAACAAAGATTTTCAATTAGGATCTATTTCATAATTAACACGTATGAATCTTCCTATATACTAGTTAAACGATTGTTATTTGTAATCAAACTTCACTTTTTATTTTTTGTTAAGACGAAAAAAGTTCAATTTAATAAACCAAAACCATATATTTATCCTATAGTGTTTCTTTAAAGATAAATCAAAGTGCTAAAAAAATAAAAATAAAATTTAATTTATTTTGTATTTTTGTATTTTTTTTAAATTTTAGAAGAAAAATGAAAAATAATCATGAAAAACCAAAAAGAAGACGAGACTTCCCCTCACACTTGATTTTGACTGTGTCCCCACAGTCAACCCAAGTGGATGGAGAATAATAAAAAAAAATATAAAGATGACCTATATTTACATGAAAATGAAAAGATTATTATTTACAAGAGTTCAGAAAGTATATCATCAAAAAGTAAATGGAACGGTCTCCCAAAGACTGATTCATTTGTCTCGTCAAATATGCAAGACATAGCTTAAGCTCGAAAAACTAAATCATATAAGATTTCAGAGTTGAATGTTGATTTAGGAAAACGAATGTTGTTTTATTAAAAATCTTACGAGTTGTTTCCTTTTCGATGATTTTCGTGGTTGGTAAAACCATTTATTGAAATTCAAGTTTATTTTCACCAAATTGACAGTTAAGCTCATCATCAACAAATTTATCAAAATTATTGATTTCAAAATTGAAATGGTGATTCAAATCTTCCCCTCAAGAATTTAACAACTCGTTTTCAAAAGTCCAAAGAAATCGTGTTCATTGAATTCGACTTCCATTATTGAATTATCAACAACTTTATTACATGTGTCAAGTTCAAAATCCAAAGTTGTTGTGTGCCAAATTTCAAAATCGGGAAAAGGAAGATCGAATCTTAAATCGAGTTTCTCACCCTCAAAAGAATTGAAATCTAGCTCAATTACCGTGTTTTTTCAACAACTTCATTAAGATTATCATTATCATTTTCATTTTCAAAAGTTGTTGTTTGAAAATCGTCGATTTGGGTAAAAGGTGGATTATCACTTGACTCGTCACATGTTGGGATTTGATTTTGTTTATCACCTTGTTTCATATATGTTTCGAACAACAAATTCGTATGTTCAATGTAAATTCCATCCATTCGCTCAACAAAATCCAATTTATAGTTATTAACATGAGGATTTTCACTTTGAAATTGTTGAGAACAAAGATTTTCAATCGTAATGTAGTTAAGATTATTCACATTGCCAAATTCATTTGAAAAGTTGTTTCTATTTTCATTTTGACTTTGAAATTCATTTTGGAGTTCGAAATTGAATTGGCATGGGTTATACTCAAAATCGTTTGAATTTGGAAGTGAATTCAAATTTTGAAATCCTTGACTCAAGTTATTACACAAATCTGAATTACACAAACCATTTATACTTTGATTTTGTTGTGCAGAGAATTCAAGTAAAGATGAAATGCTATGTTCAAGAGTCGAAGGTTGGTCATTGTTTTGAAAACTTTGTTGTTCAAAATTCGAATTGTTTCTAGAATAGTTGTTGTTAAAATATCCATACGAATTTGGTGTGAAATCATATGGATTATATTGATTTTCACAACTACATTCAAGTGAGTAAGGAAAAGGAAACTCGGACAATTTCATGAATTTTTTTTGGTTTTTTTATAAAGGAAAACTATTTACAAATAGAATTTATTTTTTTTCAAAATGGAAAATTGATTTTTTTTTGTATTTTGGTTTATTTTTTTTTTAAATGCAAGGAAACTACAATGCAAGACAAATAAAAACAAGAGATAGAGTAGGCAACCAGTTTATTTTTTTTGCCAAGCCAAGTGAAGCAAGCGACTCTTCCAATCTGCTTTGGCAACTTGAAAATAAAACAAGATATATACAAATTTTTTTAGAGATAAAGTAAATTAAACAACACAAAAAAAAACAAATTAAACAAATTAAAAGATTTAACAAAATAAACAAACTTTTATTTTCTTTTTGTATATATCAAATAGCAGTTTTTTTTGAAAGAAGCTAAAAAAATAACTTAACAAAGAAATACTTCAACACAAATGTCCTGGCCCGGCCCAAACCTGCAAAACAGACAAATCCATTTTTTATCAAATCACTATCGAAAGCCGTTCTTTCTCTTTAGAATAGAAAATCCTCTTTCTTTAAAAAAAATAAAAAGAAATATCGAAATCGAATTGAATTTAGAGGCAATCTTATTGTTGGGGTCGAGGATGTTTGCGACACCAATTTTCAAAGGTTGTATTGCAGTTCGATTAGGGGATCGTGATTGATTGTAGTTTGATGGTTGAGGGGTTCCGAATTTTGGGAAGAAAGGGGTTTCGTGCCTTGGGATGTTGTGACATGCAAGTAGACAGTGAAGTTGTCGAAATCGGAGGCGTTTATGGGTTTGGAGTGGAGGTAAGGCCGTGAGGCAGTGGGGTGCATAGAGTTGTTGAATTGATGTATTGACTAATTCGTTGTTGATTGCTTGGTGAAGGATTTTTTTTCGGGAAGTGACGATTTGGAGGTAGTTTGTTGAGCAGACAGTATGAAGGTGGGTTGACAGTGGAAGTTTGGGGTGATCTGAAGTTTACTATGGTGAAAGGTAGTTGTCAAAGGTTGTGATGTGGTGATGTTAGGCTGTTGTATTGATTATAGTGAGTTTTTAGGAGTTGGCAGTGGTGGGCTACTGTTCTGGTGAGATTGAGGGGAATGTGAACAGCAGGGGAATGTTGCAAGCTGGTGGCTTTGTGAATGCAGTTTGAAGTGTTGTTTTGGGGCAGTGGTATGGATATGATGCAAATGGAAGGGAAGTGGTGGTTGTGTCAACAGGAGTTGTGGAGAAGTAAGGCAAGGCAGCTAGGTTTCAGTGTAGATGAGGACTGGTTGTAATGGTGTGGTGTTGTTGACTCTATGGTGATGATGGTGGTTTAAGAGATGGAGGATGTAGGCTTAGGCAGAGAAGATGAGGTTATATGGTATGGTAATTTATTGCTATGTTTTAACAGATGGATGGGATGTGGAGTGGTAATGTCAGTGAAATGGGAATGTCAAGGTAAGAGTTATGTAGAGTGGACAGAGAAGAAGTTGTATATCTGGCAGTTGTGATGGGAATGTGACAGTGTAGTAAAGTGGCAGATATGGTTTATGGTAGGTTCGATTGAGGAAGTTATGTAGTAGTGTATAAGTGTTATATAAGTTGTAGGCACTGTGGAGTTGAGGAAGTAGGCAATATGGTTACTGGGTTTGTTATGGGTGGTTGTATGGGCTCTGGTGAATCGTCGGGGAGTTGTAGTGGAGTAGCAGAGTCGCCGGTGAACTCTGCAGTGAGGTGTATGCAGGCACTTGGTTTGAAGTGGAGTGCTGGCGTGGTGGTCTGGTCGTTTGAATGGTGAGAAGTAGTTGCTACCTGATGTTGATCGGTATGAATAATGGTAGAAAATGAATGGTCAGTTGCTCTATGATATGGTGAAGGTCAGAAGTAGATTGCTTTGTTGTGAAGCTTGGATTGTGAAGGTAATATTTTTTGAAGGGTAGCAAGCAAGTTCATGCAAGTTGTATGACACGTGCTGTGAATATGTGCAGCAGTTCTGTGTTTGGTGGTTGATGTATAATGTACAGTTTGGTGTGAATTGGAGATGGCAATAAGGAGTATGGCACTGTGATGTTGTTATGTTTTGGAGCAAGGGCAAGGGAGGAAAGTGGGCAGTGATATGTGAAGGAATTTTGGTGGTTTGACAGCTAGGGGGTGGTTAATGGTGAGAAAGTATTGGATGATGACATGTAGAAATATGGGACGGAGGAGTGTTTATAGCAATGCAGTTTCCTTGTTGTTGTTATGATGTTGTGGAAACAGTTGAAGGGTAATGTATGTTAGGATGATGGTGGAAGATGAATGACAGTTGTTGTAGTGGATGGTGAACTGTTTGGTTGTGCAGTGATAGTGTGAGAAGTTGGATGATGTTCTGGTATGGTCAGATGGTCAGGGGTAGTTACGTGATGAATGATGGTAGTGAAGTGGGTAAGAAGCTTGTTTGTAGAGAGTTACTAAGCGGATGCAATGGAGATGCACAGCTTGACAGCTTGATAGAAAGGCAGTGAGGTAGTGAATAGATTTGTAAAGTGAATGTAACAGTGAACCGTGAATGAAATAAAATGTAATGTGAATTGTAAAGTGTAAATTGTAAATGAAATGAAATGAAAATTGAAAAAGAAATAAAATGGTTTTGTTTTAAAATTGTGCATGCTCTATTTTTTTCTTTTAAACTAGAAGAGCCAGAAAAACAACAATGCAAATATAAATTAACAATCAAATGCAAAATAGAAAAGCAAAAATGCAAACAAACACACAAACAAATGCAAGAACAAATCACACAACAAACACACAACAAAATTTTTTTGAATGCAATACACACACAAAATGAAACACACAAAAGTCGAAGAAAAATAATTCGAAGAATAGAAATTAAAATCAAACTAATTCCCTGGAAACAGCGCCAAAAACTTGTTTAACGGCAATTTTTCTATCGGTTTAGAAAAACACCGAAAAATTTTCGAATTAAATTTTACTACAAGTGCACGTCGTACTATCATAGTATGTGGTGAGTACGGATCGATCCATAGGGAATTATTGAATTTAAATTTCTATTCAATCAAATTAACCGAAGATTTAGAGTGATTAGCTTAAAAAATTGAGAAAAATAACAAACGAGGATTGATAAAAATATGAGAGTGTTAAGACAATTGTTAACGTGAAAATCAACGCTAACACCCTGGTGTGTGTATTATTGATGTGGAAGCTCCACCCGTTGGTACGTGAACTAGAAATAAGCAGAAAATAGCAGAAAAGTAAAGAGACAGTAGTTTTATAGTGGTTCGGCTCGAAATTAAGCCTACGTCCACTTTATCTTCTTTTATTGATGATTCAATTGCAACTCTTTACAATACACTTCAATTACAACACACTTTAGACGAGTAGCTAGAACTTCGATGTAGAAGACTCTTTCAAATTCATGTTGAATGTGTTTGATCTTCTCTTCAAGTCCTTTGAAGCGTCTTTGGTGTTTGGAGTGTTTGAAGTGTCGGTTGAGTCGAGAGAACAACAGAGTATAGGCGCTCCAGAAACTGATCCAAAAGTCCCCTTGAAGTTGGAGTAGGTAGGGTATTTATAGGGAGATTTCAGAGTTAGGTCGTAGGTCGCGATCGACCTAACGATAGGTCGTAGGTCGTGAGCGACCTAGGGAGCAGGGGCTACAACTTAACAGTTTTGCACTTGACCAATTGAACATATTGACAAGTCATAGGTCGTGAACTGGTTAAGGTAGGTCGTAGGTCGCTGGCGACCTAGTGGGCATGGTTTGTGACTTAACAGGGTGAACTTGATCTGCCTGAATGAAGAGGTATGTTGTAGGTTGTGAGCAACCTAAGGAGTAGTTGCTGAAGCTTTTAGGTCGTTGAACTGTTCCATCTTTAGGTCGCTGGGCTGCTTTATGAAGTTAAGTCGTTGAGTCCTTTAGTGCGTTAGGTCGCTTGAGAAGTTAGGTCACTAGGTCGCTGAGTGTTAGGTCGCATAGTTTTAGGTCGTTAAGTCGCTAAGGGTTTTAGGACGTAAGGTCGCTAAGCCGTTAATTCTTGTAGGTCGTTGGTACTCTTAGGTCGCTGGGTAGTGATAGGTTGTTAGGTCGCTGAGAACTTTAGGTTGTTATGTCGCTTCATCCTTTAGGTCGTTAGGTCGCTCCAAAATAGGAGTTAACACTTGCCCCTCGAAGTACAGGCCTATGTCATAGGTCGTGTGCTTCGATCTAACTCTGCTAGGTCGTGAGCGACCTAAACCATGTAATAACTCGCGTGCCCATTCGCCTTCCTCTCTGTGCCCCATATAAACTGTTAGGTCGCTTCTTCCTCCTTACCTAACTGCTCCGATTTCCCGCTCTGCCATTGACAAATCTTCGAGCTTCCAAGGGCGAATTCAACCCATTTAGTCGTCGGTTCATCTTTACCATCTTATCTCGTAAGTGAATTTGATCTCCTTCCCACCATAATCACTGTTGAATCATGAATCCCCATTTTCCGACCTTAGTCCAATTCCATATATCGTGCTACATTTTGAGTGATTGTTGCGATCGACTTTTAATCGCTGTTTGATACGTTGTTGTTGTGATTCATGAAGGCACGGTAATGCGTTGAATCTACGATGGATCGGAGATGTATTGAGCCGTTTTTCGGGTGATTTGGTGGTATGAAGGAATAATCAATTTCACGAAGAGGATGATGGATTTCACCATGTAGGTGATAACGGGTTATCGGGTTACAGTTTGACGAGATGGTGAGATATTGCATGGAGAGGAAGTTAGCGAGTTAGCAGATCTAAGCGACTTAGGAACCTGGCCGACCTAACAAACTAATCGACCTAACAAATTCTCGCGACCTAAGGATTCTTCAAATTCGTGACTTAACTTTTAGGTCGCGCTGGGATTCGAACGACCTAAGACTTAACAAATTTGTACATAAATTCCAAGCAGAGCGACTTAGCAAATTAACGACCTAACTTTCTTGAACGACTGCAGAGCGACTTAACGAATTAACGACCTAACTTTTTGCGGCATAGGCTTTAGGTCGCGGCCGAGTTAAGACATAGACAAATTTGCATTTTCTTGATATGAAGCCTTGAACTCTTTGATTTGCACAGTGCAACCTAAGGAAGCTCCGACCTATGCTAGGTCGTTGAAAACAGTCTGGACGACCTAGGACTTGTAAAATTCTGAGAGAACTTGATTGAACTGCTTGGACTTGAACTGTTTGAAATTTGTTACACTTCTTTACAGACTGATCTAATTTTTAATCTAACAACCTGTTTAAACATATCATTTGCAGAAAAATAGGGCGAATATACTGCCATTGATTGCCCACATCGAATGGCAGATTAGTCGATAAAGAATAATCAACTTAAATGAACTCTATGAATGAAATGCTATGAATCAACAAATTCAAGTGAAGTATTAAAGCAAAGCTAAAATAATCAATTAAAGCTGATTTGTTTGCATCAACACTGTACTTGGACTTAAAATAAAAAGCCCTGAAACTCTATAATCGACACATGTCAACTAATTTGATTCCAGTCATATTTGCTTGTTATTTTACTAGTTTTGCACAACACTTCACACTTTTAGGAAACGTGCACCTTCGTATTTGAATGTTCAGTTCCTTCTGTAGAATGACTTCTCAACAAGAAGAAACAGGACCAGCTGGAGAAGCCTTTCCAATTGCTAATCCATTGATTGATCCTCCGGAAAGAATCCCGACCTCCTTGACTCACAGAGCTTTCAACCAATTGTGCATTCAGTTTGGATTAGCTGAAGCGGATGTTCTGCTTCCTGGAGTAAACGATACTGCTGACAGGCCACCTCTTGGTTTTGTAGCAGTTAATCGTCAGATGTGCTTAAGCGGAGCTATTCCTCCCTTTAATGATTTTCTTCGATAGCTTCTTCTTCGATTGACCATCTCTCCCTTCCAGTTACACCCCAATGGTTATGCCATCTTGATGGGGTTTTGGGTGCTGTTTAGGAGGACACTCGATCGTCTTCCAAGTTTTGAGGAGATTTGCTATTTGTGCACTTTTGCGAAGAACAAAGATCACCCCTCGATTATACTTGTGAGAGGCGCAAGAAACCGTAGATTGATTCTAGACTTGCCCGACAGTGCACATGGGTTTTTAAGTCAATTCTTCTTTGTCCGCTGCCCCCCGGGATTCTATGCCGTTTGGAGAGTCGGAAGTAAGACTGCTTATTTCCGCTCACTTCATTTTCTGAAATTCTCGAAACTCGAATTGTCAAATGCTTAACTTCATTCTTTACTCTTTACAACACTTCCTCCTCCGCTTAGAGATCCCAGCCACAAGCCAACCTTAAGTGTTGTGGCTGCTGAAGAGAGAAGCGCTAAATTTCTGCTGAAAGACGAGTTTTTGCACCAGTTCGGACTTTTACACCTCTCTCGATCTACTCAGATTCATGAAGTTTCTGATTCTCAAGCAGAGATATCGAATGCCCCAGTTTCTGCAGAAGAGATTGTATTGAAGGAACCTGCTGCAGAGGCTGCATTGGTGAAGTGTTCCACCTCTACCGATGTCGTGGGGTCATCTGGCAAACTTACACTTTCTTCGGTTATCGAAGAGGAGGAATCTCCTCAACGCCTTGATAAGGCAGCCGATGAAGAAGCTAAAAAAGAAAGTTCCGCTCGGCACGACGGTGAAGACATTTTTGGTGAGCTAAGTGACCTAATGGTGACTTCACGCGAGCTTTTTAAAGATGATATCGTCAACATTAAAGTTGCCTCTCCAGTGATCGAAGCGACATCTGCTTTACGACCGCTTTCGTTGACCCAAGAGTTGATTCCTGCCGCAAAATCTGATAGTATTCCTAAGCCGAAGAGTGGTTTGTAGTTTGACGCGCATAGTTTGCACATCACACACACTTAGGATTTTTGACACTTATACGCACTTAGCTTCCTTTTCCTGGAGATTTCTAAATTCTATTATTTTTCTTCAGATTCTCCAATGGGGGCGAAGCGGTTCGTATTATGATGACTTTCGGCGCTATGGAGGGCATGGCACTTACGACCATAGACGCTATCTCCCTATCCATAGGGAAACCGATGAAGAAAGAGCCGCCAGGAAGGCTCAAGTAAGGAGAGCTCATGAGCAACAATTTGGGAGAAGGGATGAACGATATGACTCTTCTCATAGAAGCGATGATTCTTATAAAAGGAAATCCCATGATGATAAGGGGAAGAGTCACATTGCTGACGATCCGAGCAAACTGGTCAAACTTAGTGATCAATCAGCGTCTGCAATTTCTGAAAAGACCGCCGCTTCTAACCCTCTTGACATCCCCTCCGGTTCTCCTGCTCTTAAGAAATCTGACATTCAGACAATTATCAACAGACCTCAGTATCAAGTCGGGGATGGTCCTCCTACACTTCAAAGCCGATTCCCAACTTCGTTTTTAAAGGGAGTGCGTTTCGACTTAGACTTGGTGCCGATTGATAAGCAAGCTATGCTAAGAAACCTTGATGCTGTCAAACTCGATATCGAGAGGATATCTGGATGGTAGAAACTTGTTGACGAGCTTCAAAGAGTTAATCATATGAATCTCGAAGCAATGTTAACTATGGAGAATGAGAAGTCGGAGTGGGATAAAATTTATAAGCAACATGATGTAGAAATGACGAGCATCGCTGACGACAATGTGAGACTTGATTCTGAAGTTAAGAAACTCAAGGAGGATCTTGCCACTTCTTCTGCTTCGCATTCCCAAAAAGAAGAGGTCTTTCAAAAACAAGTACGAGATGCACATGCTGCTCAAAGAGATGTTGAGATGAAACTTGAGGCATAGCGGCATGTAATTGAAAAATATCGCAAGGATACCATTCAACTGCAGGAAAGAGTCAGCTCTCAAGATTTGGAAATTGAAATGTTAAAAGCTCGACTTCTTAAAGTCGAAAAAGAGCGTGATGAGGCAGTACCCGGCCAAGTCGCAACAGAAGAAACTCATAAGGCTACTAAAGCCAATATCAGCTCTACTTTATTCGACTTTGACTTGCACAGCGTCCTGGGGCATGGTAGTCTCTCCTTTCTAGGCCCTAAATATGATATTACTTTGGCGGAAGTGTGGGAAGCCATACTTGATATGTTTGAAGGTGCTGGCTATGAAGAGGCAGATCTTGAGGCGCTCTATCTGGATGATGAAGCACGTACTGCCCTTGCCAGGGGAAAAGAACAGCTTGCTAGGGAGCGAGTCGAAGTAGCAGGAGGAGAGCCTTTGGAGAAAGCGCCTTTAACCGACCCCGCTCATCCTCCAGCTTCGGTTGACCCTGGTACCATTGGTTCTAGTTCTTATTCTCCACTTCCTGCAAAGGCCGAAGTCAAAATCGCAACTACTGAGCCTCCCACTGTTCAAGTCGAGGAGAATACCCAGGACGACATTGAAGTTGAAAAATTTGAAATTGATGTGATTAAGCCGACTTCTCCAAGTAACTCGAAGTCTGATATAGCTCAAGTATACTACTCGTTCGATTCAACTGAGTTCGATGAATTTCTCGCTTATTACTTAAGTCCCGATGAGCCAATATCTTCTCTTTTTTCGGAGAATACTGATTTTAACTTCTTTTCTTCTGTAGCGGAAACACTAAAGACTGCGGAAACTTCTCCCCTTCCAGCTGTTCCTCCTCCATCCCTTCAGATCACTCCTGCTTCTTAGCCGGGATCGCAGGAAGAACAAATAGGAGCCCTTCAAGGCTTGGACGATCCACCTGCTTCGCAAGAGCAGAAGACTGGGGAACTTGAAGAAGGCGAAAAGACCCCGGAGCAAACTTATGATGACGAAACAAAGCTTTCTGAGTTTTTTACTCCGGGCAGTGAGTCTTCTTCGAAAAAGGAGGGGAAGCGCGCAATTGCGAAGAAGAGAAGGAAAATCGCTTCTGCTACTAGAGAGGATGCGAAAGTTGCACCAGCCATACCTCCTTCTCCTTCTTCCCCGACCCGCCAACGCCGGCTTCATAAACTAATCATCAAGCCGGGCAAAAATATAAAGGTAGCGGGAAGAAGGAGTGATGAACTGACTTCATGCTAATCGTTTTGCTTTTTTGCTTTTTGCGTGTACTGACCGGAGATTGTGCGGGTATCGGTCCCCGCTTGAAACCTGCATATGTACAAAAACTTTATAGTATGGAATAAAATGGTTCTTTCTACTTGTACAATTTCTTGTTAGTATGTGTGTGAACGCATTTATTCTCTGCTTTTGCACAAGTTTCTTTATTTACTTTATATGATACTGTAGTGAGTTCGTGGTATGATGTTTGAGCGTTGTTTTTATTAATATAGTTATATGCCCCCATACCATGGCTTACTGCAATATTCTGAAAAGACTTGTACTCTTATTTTAGAGAATAATTCTTTCGTTTTTGAGGAAATATTATTCTACTTTTCATAGAATACGCTTTGTATCGGAGAAGTTTTGCTTTCTCTTTCTTTTTAAAGAACACTTCTACTTTCGGGGATGACCACTTTTATTTGTTGAAAAGTGGATTTCCCTACGCAGTGAAGCGAGCTTCTGAAGAATGTTTTGATCTGTTGGTCGTGCCTCGTTAGAGGGCTTTATTTAGCAGTTCACTGTTGAGAGTAAAAGTGTGCCTCTGAAGAGGGCTTGTTTGATATGCCTTTGGGAAGGGCTTTTTTGTTATGCCTCAAGAGGGGACTCCTCCGAAGAGTTGTGCCTCCGAAGAGGGCTTGTGCCTCGTTAGAAGGCTTTGGTTTGGCACCTCAACTTGGTGAAGTGTGCCTCCGAAGAGGGCTTTTGAACTCCAAAGAGTAGCACGAGGACTCTGAGGAGTAGCATTTGGACTCCGAAGAGTAGCACGCGAACTCGGAGGAGTAGCATTTGGACTCCGAAGAGTAGTAGTTGGACTCCAAAGAGTAGCACGAGGACTCTGAGGAGTAGCATTTGGACTCCGAAGAGTAGCATGTGAACTCGGAGGAGTAGCATTTGGACTCCGAAGAGTAGCATGTGAACTCGGAGGAGTAGCATTTCGACCCCGAAGAGTAGCAGTTGGACTCCGAAGAGTAGCACGAGGACTTTGAGGAGTAACAGTTGGACTCCGAAGAGTAGCACGAGGACTCTGAGGAGTAGCATTTGGACTCCGAAGAGTAGCATTTGGACTCCGAAGAGTAGCACGAGGACTCTAAGGAGTAGCAGTTGGACTCCGAAGAGTAGCACGAGGTCTCTAAGGAGTAGCAGTTGGACTCCGAAGAGTAGCAGTTGGGCTCCGAGGAGTAGCACGAGGACTCTGAGGAGTAGCATTTGGACTCCGAAGAGTAGCAGTTGGACTCCGAAGAGTAGTAGTTGGACTCCGAAGAGTAGCACGAGGAGTCTGAGGAGTAGCATTTGGACTCCGAAGAGTAGCACGTGAACTCGGAGGAGTCGCATTTGGACTCCGAAGAGTAGTAGTTGGACTCCAAAGAGTAGCACGAGGACTCTGAGGAGTAGCATTTGGACTCCGAAGAGTAGCACGTGAACTCGGAGGAGTAGCATTTGGACTCCGAAGAGTAGCACGAGGACTCTGAGGAGTAGCATTTGGACTCCGAAGAGTAGCACGAGGACTCTAAGGAGTACCAGTTGGACTCCGAAGAGTAGCACGAGGACTCTGAGGAGTAGCATTTGGACTCCGAAGAGTAGCATTTGGACTCCGAAGAGTAGCACGAGGACTCTAAGGAGTACCAGTTGGACTCCGAAGAGTAGCACGAGGTCTCTAAGGAGTAGCATTTGGACTCCGAAGAGTAGCAGTTGGGCTCCGAAGAGTAGCACGAGGACTCTGAGGAGTAGCATTTGGACTCCGAAGAGTAGCACATGAACTCGGAGGAGTAGCATTTGGACTCCGAAGAGTAGCACGTGAACTCGGAGGAGTAGCATTTGGACTCCGAAGAGTAGCACGTGAACTCGGAGGAGTAGCATTTGGACTCCGAAGAGTATCAGTTGGACTCCGAAGAGTAGCACGAGGACTCTGAGGAGTAGCAGTTGGACTCCGAAGAGTAGCACGAGGACTCTGAGGAGTAGCATTTGGACTCCGAAAAGTAGAAGTTGGACTCCGAAGAGTAGCACGAGGACTCTGAGGAGTAGCAGTTGGACTCCGAAGAGTAGCACGAGGACTCTGAGGAGTAGCGTTTAGACTCCGAAGAGTAGCAGTTGGGCTCTGAAGAGTAGCAGTTGGGCTCCGAAGAGTAGCACGAGGACTCTGAGGAGTAGCAGTTGGACTCTGAAGAGTAGCACGAGGACTCTGAGGAGTAGCATTTGGACTCCGAAGAGTAGCAGTTGGGCTCCGAAGAGTAGCACGAGGACTCTGAGGAGTAGCATTTGGACTCCGAAGAGTAGCACGTGAACTCAGAGGAGTAGCATTGTTGCTTGTGTCCTTCCACCATCTGCTTCTTAGCGATTCCTCGTTATCACTTCAAATACATGTCCCATCCTTTTGCAAGTTGTTTACTTTTTGCCAGAGAAGTGTACTTTATCGTTGAGTGAATCCACAGGGCAGACGCAAGCTACTTTACCGGATGTTCGTTTGCACAAACGATCGCGATTGGTTAGCAAGGGTCTGGAACCTTCTCGTCAAGAAGGTGCCCGCTTTGGTGGAATCACTAACTGTTTGAATATCACTTCTTTTGTAGGAGTTGAATTTTGGAACTTTTGTGGCTTGACATTGGTTTGTTGAGTGGTTTATGGGAATCACTTGGCCTTTTGATGTGTTGAATAGGTAAGCTTTGCTTTGATAGCCTGCAATATTAAATCGACATTTTAGCATTTTTTTAAAAAAATATTTGCAAATCGAAATGATACAGGTATTTTAAAGCAGTAAAAGACACAAGATTTATAGTTCTTTATTATTGATTTGCACTGATTTCTCAGTGATTTACAATACAAGAGTTATACATCCATCATCATTTTACAAATTTAAGCAATGCTTTTTAAGTAAAATATGGACGCAGTCATTGCTATGTCAGAATCTCGGGATTGAATTTCCATTTCCACTGGATTCATAGTTTTGGATCTATATGCCAAACAGAATGAAAGGTGCCCAGTTGCAGTTTTATGGGTAGTTTGCAGCACTCTGATTAACTTCTATCTGCTGGGTGAGGACCCCTTGTGACAACATTAATAACAAGCCTCTCAGATTACTGTGCTGCAGCCTTGTCATCTGAGCCGGATTGATGAGTAGGAATTCGTTGCCCCTGAGTGGATGAGGTCGGGTCTACTCTGTTTTTCTTCACATATTGTTGCAGCTTATTCTGTTTCAGCAACTCTTCAATCAAATTCTTTAATTGGCGAAATTGGTTAGTGTCATGGCTAGGTTGATTGTGAAATCGACAAAATCTCCCATTATGCACTGCCCTCTCCCCACCTCAGGTGGTTTGGGGTACTCGACAGCATCCTTTGTTGCGAAGAAGATATTTTCCGGTGTGTCAGTTAAGGGAGTAAAATCTGAAGGATTAAAGCGACGATGTTTCTTCTCATTTCTCTGCTTCTCTCCTCTGTCATTTTCCTTTTTCTGGTTTCCAGATTCTCTTTTGTTAGAAGCAACATCGTTATTCTTGACCTCGGCAACAACTACTTTCGCTGGCACAGAAAGACTTTCTAGGCGCATGAATTCGTCGGCCTTTTTATCAAACTTCTCAAGTGAACTCGGTTCCTTCATTTTTAACCATCTTCCAAATTCACTTGACTTGTCGATGGCTCGCATCAAGTAAGTCAGGATCATACGGGGTTCTGCATTATCCACCTCAGCCAAGGCTATGTTGAAACGGCGCAAGAAAGATTTGACAGATTCTCTAGGAGCTTGTTCAAGGCTGGACAGTGACATTATATCCTTAGCCTTTGAAGCATACAGCCTGAACTGATCCTTGAATTTTCGAGTTAAGTCAGAGAATTGATCCACGGACCGAACCGGTAGCTTTGTGAAAAAAAGTAGAGCCACTCCTTCCAAGTACACTGGGAAGTATCGGCATTTAATCTCATTTGGTGCTCTTGCACCGGTCATATGCCAGTTGTACTTATATAGGAAATGATTAGGGTCACTTGTTCCCCTATAGGCTGGGATAGTAGGAGGTACAGATTTCCTTGGAAATTCTGCTTTCAGGATCCTTTCAGTAAACAGAGTTTTACTTGGAGCAAATCCCCAGTCGCTCTCATTTTCTTCCCTCTGCATGCTCTTTTTCATGATTCGGCAAACCTTCCCTGATAGGTACTCCTCATTGTTCAGAGGCATCGCCGGGCAGACGTCAGCGATTCCTTCGGAAGTTGGCTGTGGCCTTGAACCTTCAGCTTGGAAAGGTGGCGCTTCGACGGTGCCAGCTGCTCTTTGAGGAATATCTTTCTCTTGGGAATTATGAGCATTTTCGGCAAAGGTTGTTTCATTGTTTTCTGGTTGTCGATTTGCCCCAAGTAGAGCATTCAATTTGTCCATCATTAAAGCATTTTGAGCTTCAATTTGTTGGTATAATCCAGATACTGCATCGTCTAATTCAGCCGTTGTGACTCCAATGGTAGGAGTTGCCTGATTTGGCGCTGGAGAGGAAGCGGCCCTGTCATTAGCATTTCCGGATCTCGTAGATCTACACTTTCATCCAGGAGCCATGATTTCAGATAGACTTCTGGTTTTTAAGGAGATTCTTTAAACAAATTTTTGCAGAGCAATGGTGAAAATATCCCAGAGTTGGGTTCTTAGTGAAAGCACCAAAATGTTAACGTGAAAATTGTTGCTAACACCCTGGTGTGTATTAGTGATGTGAAAGCACTACCCGTTGGTACGGGAACTAGAAATAAGCAGAAAATAGCAGAAAAGTAAAGAGACAGCTTTTTTATAGTGGTTCGGCTCGAAATTAAGCCTACGTCCACTTTATCTTCTTTTATTGATGATTCGATTACAACTCTTTACAATACACTTCAATTACAACACACTTTAGACGAGTAGCTAGAACTTCAATGTAGAAGACTCTTTCAGATTCATGTTGAATGTGTTTGATCTTCTCTTCAAGTCCTTTGAAGCATCTTCGGTGTTTGGAGTGTCCGAAGTGTCGGTTGAGTCGAGAGAACAGCAGAGTATAGGCGCTCCAGAAAATGATCCAAAAGTCCCCTTGAAGTTGGAGTAGGTAGGGTATTTATAGGGAGATTTCGGAGTTAGGTCGTAGGTCGCGATCGACCTAAGGATAGGTCGTAGGTCATGAGCGACCTAGGGAGCAGGTGCTACAACTTAACAGTTTTGCACTTGACCAATTGAACATATTGACAAGTCATAGGTCGTGAACGGGTTAAGGTAGATCTTAGGTCGCTGACGACCTAGTGTGCATGGTTTGTGACTTAATAGGGTGCACTTGATCTGCCTAAATGAAGTGGTATGTTATAGGTTGTGAGCGACCTAAGGAGTAGTTGCTGAAGCTTTTAGGTCGTTGAACTGTTCCATCTTTAGGTCGCTGGGCTGCTTTATGAAGTTAAGTTGCTGAGTCCTTTAGTGTGTTAGGTCGCTTGAGAAGTTAGGTCACTAGGTCGCTGAGTGTTAGGTCGCATAGTTTTAGGTCGTTAAGTCGCTAAGGGTTTTAGGTCGTTAGGTCGCTAAGCCGTTAATTCTTGTAGGTCGTTGGTACTCTTAGGTCGCTGGGTAGTGATAGGTTGTTAGGTCGCTGAGAACTTTAGGTTGTTAGGTCGCTTCATCCTTTAGGTCGTTAGGTCGCTCCAAAATAGGAGTCAACAACAATTTAAAGGTAATTTTCACCCTCTAGATCACATAGTTCAACAAATTATGAAATTATGATCTCTCTTTTTTGGTAATTAGTTAATTTAATTGATATGTTTATCGTAAGTATGGCCTATTTGTGCTATTAATTAGCTCAACAGAAGCCATCAAACTATAACACACCCCTTAAACAACTTTATAGTATGGAATAAAATGGTTCTTTCTACTTGTACAATTTCTTGTTAGTATGTGTGTGAACGCATTTATTCTCTGCTTTTGCACAAGTTTCTTTATTTACTTTATATGATACTGTAGTGAGTTCGTGGTATGATGTTTGAGCGTTGGTTTTATTAATATAGTTATATGCCCCCAAACCACGGCTTACTGCAATATTCTAAAAAGACTTGTACTCTTATTTTAGAGAATAATTCTTCCGTTTTTGAGAAAATATTATTTTGCTTTTAATAGAATACGCTTTGTATCGGAGAAGTTTTGCTTTCTCTTTCTTTTTAAAGAACACTTCTACTTTCGGGGATGACCACTTTTATTTGTTGAAAAGTGGATTTCACTACGCAGTGAAGCGAGCTTCTGAAGAATGTTTTGATCTGTTGGTCATGCCTCGTTAGAGGGCTTTATTTAGCACTTCACTGTTGAGAGTAAAAGTGTGCCTCTGAAGAGGGCTTGTTTGATATGCCTTTGGGAAGGGCTTTTTTGTTGTGCCTCAGGAGAGGACTCCCCCGAAGAGTTGTGCCTCCGAAGAGGGCTTGTGCCTCATTAGAAGGCTTTGGTTTGGCACCTCAACTTGGTGAAGTGTGCCTCCGAAGAGGGCTTTTGAACTCCAAAGAGTAGCACGAGGACTCTGAGGAGTAGCATTTGGACTCCGAAGAGTAGCACGTGAACCCGGAGGAGTAGCATTTGGACTCCGAAGAGTAGCAGTTGGACTCCAAAGAGTAGCACGAGGACTCTGAGGAGTAGCATTTGGACTCCGAAGAGTAGCATGTGAACTCGGAGGAGTAGCATTTGGACTCCGAAGAGTAGCATGTGAACTCGGAGGAGTAGCATTTGGACTCCGAAGAGTAGCAGTTGGACTCCGAAGAGTAGCACGAGGACATTGAGGAGTAGCAGTTGGACTCCGAAGAGTAGCACGAGGACTCTGAGGAGTAGCATTTGGACTCCGAAGAGTAGCACGTGGACTCTGAGGAGTAGCATTTGGACTCCGAAGAGTAGCAGTTGGACTCCGAAGAGTAGCACGAGGAGTCTGAGGAGTAGCATTTGGACTCCGAAGAGTAGCACGTGAACTCGAAGGAGTAGCATTTGGACTCCGAAGAGTAGCAGTTGGACTCCGAAGAGTAGCATGAGGACTCCGAGGAGTAGCATTTGGACTCCGAAGAGTAGCACGTGAACTCGGAGGAGTAGCATTTGGACTTCGAAGAGTAGCACGTGAACTCGGATGAGTAGCATTTGGACTCCAAAGAGTAGCAGTTGGACTCCGAAGAGTAGCACGAGGACTCTGAGGAGTAGCAGTGGGACTCCGAAGAGTAGCACGAGGATTTTGAGGAGTAGCATTTGGACTCCAAAGAGTAGCAGTTGGACTCCGAAGAGTAGCACGAGGATTCTGAGGAGTAGCAGTTGGACTCCGAAGAGTAGCACGAGGACTCTAAGGAGTAGCATTTGGACTCCGAAGAGTAGCAGTTGGGCTCCGAAGAGTAGCACGAGGACTCTGAGGAGTAGCATTTGAACTCCGAAGAGTAGCACGTGAACTCGGAGGAGTAGCATTTGGACTTCGAAGAGTAGCACGTGAACTCGGAGGAGTAGCATTTGGACTCCGAAGACTAGCACGTGAACTCGGAGGAGTAGCATTTGGACTCCGAAGAGTATCAGTTGGACTCCAAAGAGTAGTACGAGGACTCTGAGGAGTAGCAGTTGGACTCCGAAGAGTAGCACGAGGACTCTGTGGAGTAGCATTTGGACTCCGAAAAGTAGCAGTTGGACTCCGAAGAGTAGCACGAGGACTCTGAGGAGTAGCAGTTGGACTCCGAAGAGTAGCACGAGGACTCTGAGGAGTAGCGTTTAGACTCCGAAGAGTAGCAGTTGGGCTCTGAAGAGTAGCACGAGGACTCTGAGGAGTAGCAGTTGGACTCTAAAGAGTAGCACGAGTACTCTGAGGAGTAGCATTTGGACTCCGAAGAGTAGCAGTTGGGCTCCGAAGAGTAGCACGAGGACTCTGAGGAGTAGCATTTGGACTCCGAAGAGTAGCACGTGAACTCGGAGGAGTAGCATTGTTGCTTGTGTCCTTCCACCATCTACTTCTTAGCGATTCCTCGTTATCACTTCAAATACATGTCCCATCCTTTTGCAAGTTGTTTGCTTTTTGCCAGAGAAGTGTACTTTATCGTTGAGTGAATCCACGGGGCAGACGCAAGCTACTTTACCGGATGTTCGTTTGCACAAACGATCGCGATTGGTTAGCAAGGGTCTGGAACCTTCTCGTCAAGAAGGTGCTCGCTTTGGTGGAATCACTAACTGTTTGAATAGCACTTCTTTTGTAGGAGTTGAATTTTGGAACTTTTGTGGCTTGACATTGGTTTGTTGAGTGGTTTATGGGAATCACTTGGCCTTTTGATGTGTTGAATAGGTAAGCTTTGCTTTAATAGCCTGCAATATTAAATCGACATTTTAGCATTTTTTTTTAAATATTTGCAAATTGAAATGATATAGGTATTTTAAAGCAGTAAAAGACACAAGATTTATAGTTCTTTATTATTGATTTGCACTGATTTCTCAGTGATTTACAATACAAGAGTTATACATCCATCATCATTTTACAAATTTAAGCAATGCTTTTTAAGTAAAATATGGACGCAGTCATTGCTATGTCAGAATCCCGGGATTGAATTTCCATTTCCACTGGATTCATAGTTTTGGATCTATATGCCAAATAGAATGAAAGGTGCCCAGTTGCAGTTTTGTGGGTAGTTTGCAGCACTCAGATTAACTTCTATCTGCTGGGTGAGGACCCCCTATGACAACATTAATAACAAGCCTCTCAGATTCCTATGCTGCAGCCTTGTCATCTGAGCCGGATTGATGAGTAGGAAGTCGTTGCCCCTGAGTGGATGAGGTCAGATCGACTCTGTTTTTCTTCACATACTGTTGCAGCTTATTCTGTTTCAGCAAATCTTCAATCACATTCTTGAATTTGCGAAATTGGTTAGTGTCATGGCCAGGTTGATTGTGAAATCGACAGAATCTCCCATTATGCACTGCTCCTCTCCCCATCTCAGGTGGTTTGGGGTACTCGACAGCATCCTTTGTTGCAAAGAAGATATTTTCCAGTGTGTCAGTTAAGGGAGTAAAATCTGAAGGATTAAAGCGACGATGTTTCTTCTCATTTCTCTGCTTCTCTCCTCCGTCATTTTCCCTTTTCTGGTTTCCAGATTCTCTTTTGTTAGAAGCAACATCGTTATTCTTGAATTCGGCAACAACTACTTTCGCTGGCACAGAAAGACTTTCTAAGCGCATGAATTCGTCGGCCTTTTTATCAAACTTCTCAAGTGAACTCGGTTCCTTCATTTTTAACCATCTTCCAAATTCACTTGACTTGTCGATGGCTCGCATCAAGTAAGTCAGGATCATACGGGGTTCTGCATTATCCACCTCAGCCAAGGCTATGTTGAAACGACGCAAGAAAGATTTGACAGATTCTCCGGGAGCTTGTTCAAGGCTGGACAGTGACATTATACCCTTAGCCTTTGAAGCATACAGCCTGAACTGATCCTTGAATTTTCGAGTTAAGTCTGAGAATTGATCCACGGACCGAACCGGTAGCTTTGTGAAACAAAGTAGAACCACTCCTTCCAAGTACACTGGGAAGTATCGGCATTTAATCTCATTTGGTGCTCTTGCACCGGTCATATGCCAGTCGTACTTATATAGGAAATGATTAGGGTCACTTGTTCCCCTATAGGCTGGGATAGTAGGAGGTACAAATTTCCTTGGAAATTTTGCTTTCAGGATCCTTTCAGTAAACAGAGTTTTACTTGGAGCAAATCCCCAGTCGCTCTCATTTTCTTCCCTCTGCATTCTCTCTTTCATGATTCGGCAAACCATCCCTGATAGGTACTCATCATTGTTCAGAGGCATCGCCGGGCAGACGTCAGCGATTCCTTCGGAAGTTGGCTGCGGCCTTGAACCTTCAGCTTGGAAAGGTGGCGCTTCGGCGGTGCCAGCTGCTCTTTAAGGAATATCTTTCTCTTGGGAATTATGAGCATTTTCGGCAAAGGCTGTTTCACTGTTTTCTGGTTGTCGATTTGCCCCAAGTAGAGCATTCAATCTGTCCATCATTAAAGCATTTTAAGCTTCAATTTGTTGGTATAATCCAGATACTACATCGTCTAATTCAGCCGTTGTGACTCCAATGGTAGGAGTTGCCTGATTTGGCGCTGGAGAGGAAGCGGCCCTGTCATTAGCATTTCCGGATCTCGTAGATCTACTCTTTCTTCCAGGAGCCATGATTTCAGATAGACTTCTGGTTTTTAAGGAGATTCTTTCAACAAATTTTTGCAGAGCAATGGTGAAAATATCCCTGAGTTTGATTCTCAGTGAAAGCACCAAAATGTTAACGTGAAAATCGACGCTAACACCCTGGTGTGTGTATTAGTGATGTTAAAGCACCACCCATTGGTACGGGAACTAGAAATAAGCAGAAAATAGCAGAATAGTAAAGAGACAGCTGTTTTATAGTGGTTCGGCTCGAAATTAAGCCTATGTCCACTTTATCTTCTTTTATTGATGATTCGATTACAACTCTTTACAATACACTTCAATTACAACACACTTTAGACAAGTAGCTAGAACTTCAATGTAGAAGACTCTTTCAAATTCATGTTGAATGTGTTTGATCTTCTCTTCAAGTCCTTTGAAGCATCTTCGGTGTTTGGAGTGTTCGAAGTGTCGGTTGAGTCGAGAGAACAGCAGAGTATAGGCGCTCCAGAAAATGATCCAAAAGTCCCCTTGAAGTTGGAGTAGGTAGGGTATTTATAGGGAGATTTTGGAGTTAGGTTGTAGGTCGCGATCGACCTAAGGATAGGTCGTATGTCGTGAGCGACCTAGGGAGCAGGTGCTACAACTTAACAGTTTTGCACTTGACCAATTGAACATATTGACAAGTCATAGGTCGTGAACGGGTTAAGGTAGGTCGTAGGTCGCTAGCGACCTAGTGGGCATGGTTTGTGACTTAACAGGGTGCACTTGATCTGCCTGAATGAAGTGGTATGTTGTAGGTTGTGAGCGACCTAAGGAGTAGTTGCTGAAGCTTTTAGGTCGTTGAACTGTTCCATCTTTAGGTCGCTGGGCTGCTTTATGAAGTTAAGTCGCTGAGTCCTTTAGTGTGTTTGGTCGCTTGAGAAGTTAGGTCACTAGGTCACTGAGTGTTAGGTCGCATAGTTTTAGGTCATTAAGTCGCTAAGGGTTTTAGGTCGTTAGGTTGCTAAGCCGTTAATTCTTGTAGGTCGTTGGTACTCTTAGGTCGCTGGGTAGTGATAGGTTGTTAGGTCGCTCAGAACTTTAGGTTGTTAGGTCGCTTCATCCTTTAGGTCGTTAGGTCGCTCCAAAATAGGAGTTAACAACAATTTAAAGGTAATTTTTACCCTCTAGATCACATAGTTCAACAAATTATGAAATTATGATCTCTCTTTTTTGGTCATTAGTTAATTTAATTGATATGTTTATCATAAGTATGGCCTATTTGTGCTACTAATTAGCTCAACATAAGCAATCAAACTATAACACACCCCTTAAACAACTTTTAACTCTAATGAAAAATGAAAACAATTTGAAAATGAAATTTATTTTAAGCATGGCCTATTAACTATTGTTTAGAAATGTAGATCATCAAATTTTATTTTCAACATTCACTTCATTGCCATCATCATATGTAAATGAAGAGGTAATTATTGTTTTTGATTGTTTAAGCATAGACTATTTTTTATGAAGAACATAGACTATCAAATTCAACATGAAACAATAAATCACATCAACATTCATTTAAGCACAAAAGAGAACAAAATTATCACAATGTTGAAGCTACATGATTAGAGGCTTCATTACCCCTAAATTGAAGGGATTAGCCTCTCATTTGTGTAATCATATCAACACAAGTAGCATGCAACATGAAACACAAAAAGAAGAGGAAAAAGAGCTAAATGAACAAGAAATAAAACTAATCTACTTGCATTAAAATCAAACTACACTACTAGCATGAAAGAAAGTAAACAAGAAAAGAAAAGAGCAATGTATTAAAGTTGCATAAAAAATAAATTACATGAAAGAAATGGCTAAGTAGCCATGAAAAGAAAAGAGAAGTTTTCTTTTATTTCTAAGCTAAAAACTAACTAAGAGGAAGAGAGGTTACATGAAGCATAAGGGGTCTTTATACATATATGAATCACTAATTCATATTTTTTAGAAATGCCCAAATTTCCCTTGAGGTAGTGTGGTGGCCAAGTAACCGTTACCATCCAATAATCATCCATTAAGTGTGCATGAAGATTTAATGGTCTTTTAGCATGTGCATTAGCTCCTAAGTGTACATTAAGGTAGGTGGGTAAGTGGGGTTCTCCATGATCCTCACTTTGAATTATTTCCATTTTCATTTGTTCTCTTCACTCTTGTGCATGCATATATCATCATGAAACCACTTGTAAAATTCACCAAATTTCCTACAAAACAACATAGAAAATTCCAAGTAAATTTTCACAATTTAATAAATGCATAAAAATGACCATTTTGCCCCTATATGAAAATGAATATGTGACAATTTGGAAATGATTTTAATTTTGGTTTAAACAAGTTAAAATACCCAATATGATCATTTATTTAATTTAAATATATTAAATATGGTGGTAAAAATATGCACATTTAAGTGCACATCAGGAAGAAGATCCAACTCCAGATCTAAAAGGAAAAATTTAGATCTGGAAAACAGATTCCTAGATCTAGCTTTTAGCAGATGAAGAAGCCTCGTACAAGGAAAAGTGCTATTGAAGGAACTCAGCAAGGGGGCAGCTAGGAGGCGTCCTCTCATTCAAACTTTCCTTCTACCATGAAGCAAATAGCTAGGGGCAACCGGCAAGGATTAGAAACAAGGGGCATGCAAAACCCCTCACTTAGATAAGTACTGGACTCTAGGGTCTGCTAATGAAATAGAAATTAATATCAACTGAATTGAACTAAAAAAATGAGATCAAGAATTTAGATTCCTTTCTGCATTTGAATTGTGCATCATTAAAAAATACTTTAAAGGTTAGCATTTAGGAAGCGATTTACCCATGCAAGCGATCCCTAATTTAAGCGGTCCAATGCTCTGATTCCTTCCAAGAAGCGACACCTCATAAATAAATGATTTCCTGCATAAAACCAGTTTTAAAGGTTAGTGCTTAAAGAATGACATACATATGTGATGAGCGACCCCGAACGGTCCACAGCCATGCTCTGATTCATTCTAAAGGCCGACACCTTTCAAAAATCTTTGCTGCATTGTTCTTGATTTCAATCAATGTTCATAGAAGCGACCTGAGAACTGCTCTCTAAAGTATCTCTTGAATAAGAATGCTCTCGAATAAGAGTGATTAACTTTATCTCCTTGTGCAGGAATGGTCTGACACTTAACATATGCCAAACATCCAAAGATATGAGAATTTGATGCCAACAAATTTGCTTTCACCAACATAAGTTCTTGAGTGAAGTATACCTCATTGCCAACAAGGCATACTTCGGGGGGCAAATGTTATTCAGCAAATTAGTCACCATCCTTGAAGAAGAAATTAATGATTTACTTCCTGATTTTTTTGCTTTTGTTACGTCAAATAATTTATAAAAAGCGGCAATATCTCCACCATAAACACCAATTCATTACTTAATAAAAACCAGCCATATCTCCACTATAAATACCAACTCATATCCCATTAAAGCCGGATTTAGTGACTAATAAATGCCAAGATAACCTTCTTATTTATTACTAATTAATGCCAACCATTTCCATATAAAATAGTCCTTAGTTCCCTTCATCCTTACCTTAAATAAGAAGATTATGGTGCAATTAATATCAGCATAGTTAGCGTCACTAAAATTCCACACCATCGCTAGGTCAAGGCTTACAGCTATAAATAAACCTGGTATTGCAAAAGAAAAAAGGAAGAAAATGAAATAGAAAATATGACTTCTCCTCTGCTCCTCAAAATCTATTGTAATATGAAACCACAGGTGATAAATAAATTAGAAAGTGGATGTAGGCCATAGATTTTGCAGAACCACTATAAAAATTTCGTGTCTCCTTTGTCTTTTATCATTTTTATCTACTTATTTTGGCGATTAGTGTTGTTGTTTTCTAGATTGCCATTAAGGCTGGTGCTTTCACATTACTTTGTGTGTTGAAGGCCATTTTTGCCGGCAATAGCCAGTCAACCCAAGAAAGCGTTTCAAGCTGACATTCCATCCACGATCACAAAGGTGTCGATAAGGACAACCCTTCCTTCTCCTTCTCTGAGCTTTACTATCTTGGTTCTCCCTTAAAGCCTAGGATTTTAATTTGGCAAGCAGACACATCTTTTATACCAATCTTCGTCTGATCGAACGTAACAGAACATACACTATCCACCATGACCCGGCGTACAACTACGGGTCCAATTCCGACTGCCACTACCATTTGGTCGAGAGTTGGCGATTCTACTCCTTTAATCTCTTGGTCTTGAAACACTATGACATCAATGAGCTTCCTTTGCTACTTAGCGGAGTGCCATCATTAATTGCAAAAAAAACTTCTTTCAGAACATGCTTTAATGAACTCGTGTATTGCTCTATCTACCCTTAGCTCTTTTGCGCTGGGTGAGGTCCTCCAGAAATAATGCTAATAAAAAATCTCTATTATATCCATCTTGATCCTTCTCCGCTGGGTCTAGATTGGTTTCTTTGAGTACTTGGAACCTGGGGTCCAGCAGGCTGGTTAGAGTTTTGCGATTTCTTCACATACTACTAGATCCTGTTGTTTCTAATCCATTCCTTAATCAGATCTTTTAGATGTCAACACTCTTTTGTGTTGTGCTCTGAGTTTCGTGTAAGCGGCAGAACTTTCTCAATTGTACTTTTCGTTCAGATTCTTCCTTCCAGGAGGGCTTGTTGTATCGATCAGTTCCCTGAGTTGCAAGGTAGATGTTCTCCAAGCTATTATTCAATGGTGTATACCCATTGGTTCACAGGTTCTTGATCCACTTTCCATTCCTATTACGCCTACTAGCGTTCTGCTTTTTCCTTTTCTAATTTCCATCTTTCCCTACATTCCTCTCGTGGCTCGAGAATCGTTTCCATCCTTGTTGACCGCTACAATGCTCCGAACTATCACCTTTGGTTGCACATCAGCGAGCTTGCCCTCCAATGCATCCGCCTCTTCCAATCTCACATACTGACTCACCTTTCGGTTAAACTCCTTCATGGTGGTTGGTTGTTTCATCTTAATCCATCTTCCAAAGTCCGTGTCAAGATAGATAGCTCGGACTAATGCCATGAATACCATATATTTGTTAGGATTCCTCACTTCAATAACCGCGGTATTAAATTGCTTCATAAAGTTTTTTAGCGACTCATGTGGTCCTCGGAAAAGGCAAGATAGATGCATCATGTCTTTTGGCTGCACCATGTGAAGTCTAAACTATTGCGACAATTTCCCAGCCAACTCGTCAAAGTTAGAAATGGATCTTGGTGGGAGTCAGGTAAACCATAAAGAAGCGACACTTTCCAAGAAGATAGGGAAACATCTACAGCGGATATCATCCACTGTATTTACACCTTCCATATGCCAACTGTACTTGTACAAGTGTTGTTTGGGGTTCATCATCTCGTTGTAAGATGGCATAGTGGGCATTGTAAACTTCTGGGGTTACTCCGCCCTTAGAACATTTTCACTAAATGGTGTTCGGGTTGGTGCATAACACCAATTGTCGTCCTTTCTTCCCTTACTTTCTTCTATCAAGAATTTAACCATATCCACAATGAATGCCTCACTTGTCCGATAGTCCATAGGTCGACTTTTAAGGACTACGCCCATTGTTTGACTATACAAATGGCCCTGGTTTGCCAACTGAAGTCTAGGTTCTCCATTCTCCGAGAGAACTACTCCTGTAGAACTTTATTAGCACGTGGTTGGCTTTATAGCGGCAGTTTGAACTTCCTTTCCGGCATTTTGCCTGCTTATGTCAACATTTGATTCCAGTTCTTTAGCAATAAGTTACATGTCATTTTCAAAAACGGAAAGAAGCATTGCAATATTCCATTATGGACCCTTCACTCCAAAGTCAGGGTTTACAGTTGGTTATCCTTTCGTAGGGGGTACTTCCATTACCTTCAATAACTGTTTCGGTAGATCCACCAACTATCTCCTTTTGCTTTTGCTTGCTATCCCTCCTATTCAATCCTAAGATGGAGGAATATTCCTATTCCATAGCCTCCGCGGTTTCTACCCTAGTTCTTGGGGAAATTGGTGGTTGTAGCACTAGCGAAGCATAAACCCTGTCCATAAGAGCCTTTTGACTATCAACCATCTTCTGCTTAAGTTGATTAAACATTTGATTAAGCTCTCCTCTGGTTACAACCTCCTATTGAGTAAAAGCACCAGACCCTATATTTCCAACATTAACTACTATTTGTTCATTGTTAGCATTTTCTACTTCCATTTCCTGGAGATTTGTTCATTAACACCAAGTGTTGTCCCAACAGATCTTCCAATTTCCAACTTCTTCTTAAGGGCCATTAGAATAGAAAATCTCTAACCTTCTTCAAGCAAAATTTCCCGCTCTAACCTTTGGATCTATCCAATCCAAAGTAGATTGCTAGATCCAAGCCTGGATTCTTTGTTCTCAATGAAAGCACCAAAATGTTTACCCAAAAAATGGATCAACGCCCTAGATTATGAAGTGAAAGCACCAGCCCTGCTAGAACAGAGCAAGTGCAATAGAAAATAGCAGAAAAGCAAATGTGACACAGGTATTTTACAATGGTTCGGCACTTAACTAAGCCTATATCTGTTTTAATGCTTTGATTATAGGTTTGATCTACCTTGAATGAGATTACAAGGTGATAAATAATTAGTCACAAGTACAGGGGTTAGACTGATTCTAAGTCCTAGAATTGCCTAGAGTAGCTGCTTTGGTGACTATATTGTAGAGGAAAGTGTTAGATGGAGATCTCATATGGTGATCGCAAAATCAAGATCCTTTCTTGGTTGCACCGTGGTTTGTATTTATAGAGGTAGCCATCATATTGGGTCAGAAGCTCGCTATCATCCAAATCCAAAAGTTGGCCCATACTTGTGTTGAAAAACATAGAAGCAGAAAGGTTAAAACCTTAACTCGGTACCGAGTTAAGGCCACTTCGCTCGGTACTGAGTTATGTAGTTAAGTGCTAAGTCATTTCTGACTTAGGCCATGCTCTTCTATATATTGATGGAGATGTCCCAAATTCTTTTCCATTGCTTTTGACTTGATTCCAGCGATTTTATTGTACTTGATTTGTCCTGACTTTTCTGATCTCATCTCACCAATCTTGTGATTAGCCGTGTGTTGGGTGAATTTTCATCACCGGACCAACACCTATCGAACCAAAACGTATCCACATCAATACCGAACCAGCATCACCGGTTCAACCACCGAACGAAGCAACGCCGATCCACTCGTCTCCTTCCTCCGGACCAACTCCATGCCAGCCCAATGCCGGACCAAGATGCCGGACCAACTCATCTCCATATCAACTCAATGCCGAACCAAGATGCCGGACCAACTCATCTCCATATCAACTCACTACCGAACCAAGATGCCGGATCAACTCATCTCCATATCAACTCACTTCCGGACCATGATGCCGGACCAACTCATCTCCATATCAACTCACTGCCGGACCAAGATGCTGGACCAACTCAATTCCGGACCAACTCAATACCGGACTAACACGTGCCAGGCCAGATCACATCAGCCTAGGCCCACCAGCGGCTAGTTACATCCCAGACCCCTGCTCCCAAACTGACTCTATAAATAGAGGGGCAGGGGTACATCAATGGGGACAAGTTTGAGAGCTAAAGCACGGAGAGAACTTTAAAACAACTTTCTTTCACTTGTATCAAAGCTTTGTACTTGTAATCAAAACAAGAGAAAAGAAATAACATATAAAGTGGACGTAGGCATATTCTGGCTGAACCACTATAAATCTACGTGTCTTTTTACAGTTTAGCCCCTGCTTTTCATATATTTGCATAAATCACCCAAATCACTAAGAACAACATAAGATCTACTAAATCATACGGCTTTGAGGTGTTTGTCCATTTTTTGTGCAAACATTTTTGGTGCTTTCACTGAGAGCTAGAGGCTCGAAGCTTCAGCTTCATCCACTTAACATTTTTCCTAACAGCATCGTTCGCCACTTGGAAAACATGCCTCCCAAACAAAGAAAAGATGTTAACAAAGGAAAAAACATCGCATCCAGCAGTCTTCCAGATCCAGCTGCCACGAATCAAGTAAATCGTCCTCCTCCAGTAGCAGTAACAAATGAAGGACAAGCTAATCCGACCACTCCTGCCACAGAACAGCCCGCAACAATTACTAGGACAGATTTGGACAGGGTTGTGGTTGAAGTAACTAACCGCTTCACGTCCCAACAAGAAGCCTTGGTGGACCATCTCATGTCACGCTTAAGGGATGCTGAAGAGTCCAATCGCAACACTGAATCATGGGGCGAGTCCCAGTCTGGAGGATCTCAGAGACAACAAAGATCTTCCTTCTTCGAAGGAGCTAACGGCAGAAGTAGCCATGGTAGGAGCCGAGATCGAGCACAGCCCGAAGTTAGGCCTGAGGAAACGTTTGGTACCGAACCCAACGGGGGAGGTACCGGGCGAAGGTCAACTGTAGCTGAGCCTGTCATACTGCCTAACCACGGAAACGCCAGTGAACGGGGCCGAGCTAGAGTCCAGCCTGAAGTTGGACCCGAGGAAGTGCTTAGATCAGAACCCAGCAGGGGAAGATCAAGGCAAGGGCCAACTGTAGCTGACCCTAGCATGCTCCCAGAAGATCAAAGGCAGCCATTAGAAAATATGAGGAATGATAGACGATACCATCCCTACAGGTCATCTGGACGGAATCAATCCCACAGAACAGAACCAAACTCATTTCTATCTGCTCCAAATTCTGATGAAAGGATGGCACGCTTATTCAGAGAGTGCGTCCAATGGGAGCAAAGAGATCGAGGGATAGACGCTAGGGTAACCAGCCCTTTCGCCCGCAATATCGAAATTGCTATCACTCCCCGAGAATGGAAGATGCCAACAATGGAACCTTACAAAGGAACCTCCGACCCCGTTGTACACTTACAGAGGTACACACAACATATGCTCATGAGTGGAGCGACAGAGGGAGTACTGTGCAAATGCTTTCTGCTCTTCTTAGCAGATCTCGCTACCTCCTGGTTCTGTCATCTACCCCAGGGATCCATCAACTCGTGGGAAATGTTGAAAGAAAAGTTTATCAGTCAGTTCCGCATCCATGTGGAACAACCTAAGGACGCTTATTCCTTATCCAGCGTCAAATAGAAACCTGGAGAGAAACTGCAACAATACCTAACCCGATTCAATGCCGCAGCAGCCGCGGTCCAAGATGCCGATGAGAAGCTTATCCTAATGGCCCTCTGTAGTGGTGTGCATCCGGACACTAAATTTGCTAGAAGGTTGACGAAAGAAAAACCAACTACTTTACCCGATTTCTTCCATGAAGCCGGGAAATATATGAGGCTTGAGGATGTTGCCGTTGAGGGGCAGTCAGGACAGCAGAATAAGGCAACTCACAGCAACGCCCCTGCTGTAGCAAGGGACATTCGAAGAAATGATTCCAAGACAATGCTGGGGCAAGAAGGGAGAAAAGCGCCTATATCGGCCTAGACCGAGATTCGACACTTACACTCCTTTGAACGAGACCATCGAAAATATCTTCCTTTCCACCCAAGACGAAGTTAGATACAAATGCCCACCATACAAGAAGGAATCAGATAACTCGCAGATGTCTGGAAAGTTCTACCACTTCCACGAATCTCACGGGCATGATACCAATGAATGCCATCATCTCCAGGATCTGATTGAGGAACACATCAGAAGGAAGAAACTGGAACGTTATGTAAAAAGTCAGGACAGGACTCCAGCTCCTGCCAATGAAAACCCAAGGCTACCCTCACCAGAGACCGGCAGAGGAAACCGCAATGCTAGCGGCTCTAGTCAAGAGAAGATAGTGGTCCATACCATCTCAGGAGGACCGCACATCGTAGACAAGAGCTGGAAAGAGATGGAAAGATATGGAAAGTCGCTTAGAGACAGTAAAGACTGTGTCAATTAGGTTATAGAAGAACGCCACCCGAAACGGAAAGAAAGTGATGACATCACATTCGGTAAGCGTGACCTGGAAGGAAGGCAGTACCCTCACATGGATCCCATGGTTATCTCTGCCCGGCTCGGTCCCGCCGAAGTTTACCGAATCTTAGTAGACACTGGAAGCTCAGTGAACATCCTGTTCAAACATGCATTCGACAAAATGAAATTATCAATGAAGGATGTATCTCCATGCGATAAACCACTACACGGTTTCACTGGAGATGTGAAGATGCCCCTCGGGCAACTAGACCTCTTTGTTGAGATTGGAAGCCATCCCCGCTCCGTTGTACGAAAATAGATGTTTGTGCTAATAGAAAACCATTCGGCCTATAACGCCTTCTTAGGAAGGCCAGCCTTGTCTGACTTCCAAGTCCTAGCCCATGGTGCCTAAAAATGAAATTTCCAACGGACAATGGAGTAGGGGAAGTAGAAGGAGACCAGGACGTTGCTCGAGACTGCTATGTGACTGAACTACGCAACAACCACAGGAAGGATAAAGGGAAGGGTGTAGAGGTTGCCCTCTGCACGAAAAGTCTAGAAGCGTAGCAACTAAAGAAAGCCCCTCCTCTTCGATATACCAACGACCCTTTCAATGAATTAGACCCTAGGGACAAAGGGGAGGAGGCCACCGCCGAGCCTACAGAGGCTATGGAGTTTGTATCTATAGACAAGCACGACTCAAGTAGACTATTGAAAATTGGGTCCCAACTAAAAGCAGAGTTGAAGGAACAACTCATCGATTTTCTCCGCCACAACTTGGATGTATTCGCATGGTCACACGCTGACATGACCGGAATCTCCCCCGACATAGCATGCCACATATTAAACATTGATCCTACCAAGGCACCCGTAAAACAAAAAAAGAGAAGTATGGGGGCAGAGCGGTCAGCAGCCCTCGATGAAGAAGTAAAGAATCTGCTCGCCAATGACTTCATACGAGAAGCCATCTATCCGGAATGGATCGCTAACCCAGTGCTGGTAAAGAAGGCTAATGGGAAGTGGTGAACATGCATTGACTTTTCCAACCTAAACGACGCCTGCCCAAAGGACTGCTTCCCACTTCCCCGAATCGACCAGCTTGTAGACAGCACAGCCGGGCACGAGCTCTTATCTTTTATGGACGCATACTCAGGGTATAACCAAATTCCTATGCATGCTCCCGACCAAGACCACACTAGTTTCATCACCGACCGGGGTTTATATTGCTATAAGGTAATGCCCTTCAGACTTAAAAATGCATGAGCCACCTACCAGCGCCTCGTCAACAAGATGTTTGCGGGGCTAATATGGCAAACTATGGAAGTATACGTGGATGACATGCTGGTAAAGTCAAGGAAAGCCGACGATCACGTAAGCCACCTAGGCGAGATGTTTCAAGTACTTCGACAGTATGGAATGAAGTTGAATCCTCTAAAATGCTCCTTCGGAGTGTCATCAGGAAAGTTCTTAGGATTCATCGTCCATGCCAGAGGGATTGAAGCAAACCCTGAACAAGTCCGAGTGCTAAGGGATATCAAGATACCTCCCACTCGGAAGGAAATGCAAAGCCTGAATGGAAAAGTGGCCGCCCTAAGCCGATTCATCTCCAAAGCAACGGACAAGTGTGTCCCCTTTTTTGAAGCTCTAAAGAAAGACAAAGGAAAGTTCGAATGGACCGATGAATGCCTGACCGCTTTCCTTAACTTAATCGAACACCTCCAGAAATTACCGGTACTCTCGACTCCAAGCGAAGGCGAAGAATTATACCTATACCTTGCTATGTCATCTCACGCCCTAAGCGCTGCCTTGGTAAGGGAAGACAACCACACGCAGCTGCCAGTTTACTTCGTCAGTAAGAGGTTTACGGGGGCAGAAGTCAGATATCCTAAACTTGAGAAGCTAGCATACTGTTTACTAATCACATCCCAAAAACTGCTTCACTACTTCCAGTCCCATTCCATCAAAGTTCTGACCGATCAGCCACTGAGGCAGGTAATCCACCGTCCCGACACTTCTGGGCGACTACTTAAATGGTGCATCGAACTAAGTCAGTATGATATCACCTATCACCCTCGCACCGCCATCAAGGGACAAGCCATGGCTGATTTCATTGCATTATTCACTACCAACGAAGATAAGGAGCAATTGGAAATAGCAGAAGACATCAAGTGGAATCTCTTTGTGGATGGTGCATCGAACGAACAAGGCTCGAGGGCTGGTGTGGTAATAATCACTCCCAAGGGAAACAAACTGCACTATGCTATAAGGTTGGAGTTCGCTGCCACCAACAACGATGCAGAACATGAAGCAGTGATAGCCGGACTGGAACTTGCCGTTGAAATCGGAGCCAATTCTTTGTGCCTTCATAGCGATTCTCAACTTATTGTTAATCAAATACTACGAGAATTCCAAGCTCGAGAAGAACGACTCATAGCATATTTAAAGAAGACCAAGTTACTTCTCAGCCGATTAGACCACTACTTAGTCAAACACATTCCTCGGGAGGAGAACCAAGAGGCCGACGAATTAGCAAAACAAGCAAGTGTGAGAGACAGCGCCATCTTCGGGGCAATAACCATCTCAAAGCAACTGACCCCAAGTTTTGAGCAAGTGAATCTGATAGCTGCAACCAAAGAGGCAACTTGGATGACTCCCATCCGAGACTACTTACAAAATGGCACACTACCCAATGGGCGTAACGAAGTCAAGAAAATCTTGAGAAAAGCTTCCCGCTACACAATACAAGAAGACATCCTCTATCGACGCGGATTCTCTAACCCGTTATTAAGGTGTGTCGCTGGGAGGGAAGCCAGGGAAATCTTATCCAACATTCATCAAGGAAGCTACGGAGATCACACCGGAGGACAAACATTAGCAAAAAAGACACTCCGATATGGATACTTCTGGCCCACCTTAAGCAAGGACGCCTTGGATTTCGTCAAAAAGTGTGACAGATGCCAGAAGTTTGCTAAGATTCCGCGGCTACCAACGACTGAGATTACTCAAATGACTAGCCCTTGGCCCTTTGCAGTATGGGGAATTGACTTAATCGGCGAACTACCAATGGGCCGAGGCGGGGCCAAATACGCTATAGTGGCAGTCGACTACTTCACCAAATGGGTGGAAGCGAAACCTCTGAATAAAGTATCTTCAGCAAAAGTTATTAACTTCTTGATCAAAAATGTTCTGTGCAGGTACGGAGTCCCACTCAAAATCATATCAGACAATGGACTTCAGTTTGACAGCGAGGAATTCGCCAACTGGTGCCAAGAGCATGGAATTCACAAAAGCTTCTCATCCGTAGCATATCCCCAGGCAAACGGACAAGTCGAAGCCGTCGACAAAATTCTGAAAACTCTAATAAAAAAAAAGCTCGAAAAGTCAAAGGGCGCTTGGGTGGATGAACTTCCTACGGCACTATGGGCCTATCACACATCTTTCAGAACATCAACGGGGCACACTCCTTTCTCTTTGGCATACGGATCGAAGGCTATGCTCCCAGTTGAAACCATTGTGCCTTCCCACCGTAGGATCCACTATAACCCAGAAGAGAACGAAGAACTCCTTCACATGTCTTTGGATCTAGTTGAGGAGAGAAGAAATGATGCAGTCCTTAAAGCAACAGCCCACAAACAGAAAGTGGCGGCACAATACAACTCCAAAGTCAAGCATCGTACCTTACAAGAAGGGGATCTTGTCCTCAAGCGAATCTTCCCTCGCCCCGGAGCGCTAGACCCAATCTGGGATGGACCATATGTAATTCATAAAGATCTCCACAACGGAGCCTATATTTTGTCAACAGTAGACGAAGAGGTGTTCCAGAGGGCATGGAACAACCAACACCTCCGTCGATACTTCTCTTAACTTGTATTGCCCATATGAAGTGAATTAAAAAAGAGAATCAGTGGACGTAGGCATTTTCGTGCCGAACCACTTTAAAAAACCTTGTCTCTTTTTTAACTTGTTCCTTTATATCTTGGCTGCTTGTTAACTTTATCCTTTTCTGTTGAACAAAATCCTGTGCACATAGCGTTTCAATTCAAAGCACTCCATAGCGCAACTTCACCTGGACAAGACCTGACAGGTACTATGCGAATCTATGCCCTCGCCAATGAGACACTTTTGCTCCAGCACCCCTCTGCTGCGGGTTAACTCATTGATCGCGACGGCCCTTAAAGCCAACTGTAATGAGCCGATTATAAGCCACCGAGAAGGCCGACTATAGCCGAGGCAGCTCATTACGGCGTTCAGCTCGTCGACAACCGTGAACCGACTATAAGCCCCAACATAAGGTGTGGCCAGCCAGGGGCAGTTCGCGGTTGATGATCGGCACCCACGCTAGCCGGCCACGGTAAATCAAATAATACCCACGATTACGGGCCATAATGGCTCGGGTAGTTACTGTGCGCGATCTCGGCTCCGATGTGCCTTAAGTACGGCTGAGGTAAAAAAGAATTAACTCCCCGCGGAGGCGTAAGATGGGTGACAAATGTCTCCAAGACCCACAGCTAGGGAAAGTGACTACAAAACACGTTTGCCACGAACTTAAGCACATCGACGGCCTTCCGTGATTGGAAGTTTTTACTATTTCCTATATTTCCATTCTATTTTTAGAACTTTCCTCTTATCCTCTATAACGATCCCTAAAGCACAGGTCACAGAATAGGAGGCATTCGCAAATGAGACCGGATGGCCGGGCACTCGACCACATTTTCATACTCAGTCACGCTAAAGCCGCCGTCTACAACTAAAGCAGGAGGGACGGTATTTTATTTTTGTGTGCCTAAAAACATAGCTATAGTTTATTCGCACATCACGTTAGTATTATAAGATATGAAATTATACTTTAAGCAGAAACTTAGCATCAAATACCACTGAATCACAAGTACACGCATAGCTATATTTCTTATTCAGCACATTAAGACTACAAAAAACATCCATATATAACGAAATTATCATAAGTTAAGAATTACATGCCGAAAATCAAATCTCTTATTACAAGTAGCACCATTATAACTTGAAAGCCATGTTAGTGTTTCAAAACCAACATGTGTAACAGTATCGAGTCAACCAAAAGAAACATCCAGGTCGAATCAGGGAGCTAGCTGCATTGGATCTTTACCCTTGTCTTGTTGGTGTTGACCGCCTGATCAGGCAAGGAGAGAAATCATTAGTGATAAGCGACAGAGTTAACGAAAGAAGAAACTAATGAAGAAGGGGTTACTAGCAACTTCCCCTTGATCGTCTTGGTCGTCATCCCCTACTTCCACACCTGCCTCTTCAACCGCAAACAACCGCATCCCCTCCTTCACCGCTATCTTCTCCTCCTTGGTGAACTGAGCGGTAACCGCATCCATCCTAAAGGCTGCTCCACCCTCCTTATCCGCCTCAGCCTTGGCCTCCTCTAAAGCCCTGAGGTAAATCCTAGCCATAACTCGAGGGTAGTCGTCCATCCAAGATAAGTTGCCCTGTTTCCAAATGCGAAAGTACATATCCTGCAGCATATCATCCATCATCCCCTCATTTTCCTCAAACTCCCTCATACAAGCCTCAGAAACAGATAGCCTTGCAATGGCAGCATCCCTTTCCAGTCGGTATCGCGAGCAGTCAGCCTGAAGGGACCTCCTCATCGCCTCCATCTCCTCCTTTAGCCTGACCTGAGCAAGCTCTACGGCTTCAAGCTTCCCCGACAACTCCTCTACCTGCTCAAGATCCGCCCTCCGAACCTCGTCCACTGTCGAGATGGCCATATTTATCTGCTCCTTGCAAGCAGCCTCCATCTTCCGCAATTCCGCCTTACTAGCCTCCTCCATAGTCTTCCTCAACCGCCCGGAGGCAGCCTCATGCTGAGAAATCTGAATGGCCTGATCAGCAAGCTGTTTGGCCTGGTCCGAAACCATCAATCGTAGTCGGATGTTGGCACTCCCAATCTCCTCTCCAGCCTTAACCAGCCAGGCATGATGCCCCATCAGCTTCCTAGTTTCCTCCGCCACCCGATCAATATTAGCCTTGGCCTCGTCTCCCATGGTAACTACCCGAGTGGTAAGTAAATCGAGATCTAAGGACTTAGCCTCATCAAGCACCCGTACCATGGGATTGCGGGGAAGAAGGTGCTCACCGGTAACCTCGTCGAAAGTAATATCATGGGAACTTGGATCTAGATCAGGATGACCCGCAAATGGATTACGCGCCAAGCCAGGACGATCAATCTGAGTAACTGTAGGATTTTCAGACGGGTGCGGAGAGAGTGCGAACTCAGTATCCTCCTCCGTGATATCGTGAAGAGGCTGAATTGGGGGCTGAGGACCAAGTGAAGGTTCGGATAAGGGATGACTTCTCTTTCTCTTTTGAATACCCTCTTCAATAACCCCGAGAAGAGGACGGTAGCCGACTACATCCCCGGAATGGTGGGTCGAAGGCTTCGGCTTGTCGGAAGCTTTGGAGAGCTTGTATTGTTCGAGCCTATGCCGAAGCTCTGAGGCCTTGGCCATTTTACCTGCTCCTGATATGAAGAACAAGTGTCACAAGCTTACATTGATCCATGATTCAAGAAACGCGTTAAATTAAAAGTCAAAAAAAAGAAAAAAAAGGGAAACACATCTGTTATACAATACCTGGGGAGGAGTAGGATACTGCAATAAGTCCTGGATTTCGTTCCAGGACGGGAGCGGATCGTAAAATATTCCTAAATCCTTATCATGAATGGAGCCTGCAGAAGTCAAAAGTTCACCTTGAGTCGTCGGAGCCACCTTGGCTGGAATAGTCTGGGAAGACACGCTTGCACCGGTCTCGGCCTTGTCAACTTTCCCGGATTTCTCTACCGAAGCCGATTCTCAGTCCAGCCCCTCGAAAGCTTGGCGGAATGCATCATCCATCCACTCCTGAATCTCGCTTGCTTGCCTAGGAAGCAAGGCCCCGATGCCATCGCCACCATCACCACCTTCCCGGTCATCTCCACCCTCACCTCTCTCCTCCTCCACATCTTCCTCCCCCTGAGTAATTAGACAAGTGCTGGGGGAAGGACCATCCGACTTCTTAAGTTTCTTACCTCCGACAACGGAAGGTTTCATGAATGGTTTCCTCTTACCACTCTCTACTGTGACACCTCCCTTAGCTTGAGCATCCGCCCTCTCCTCCGCCGTTTCCCTCTACTTGACTACCAACTACTGTGGAAGGATCAAATTATACTCCAGAAGGGTCGCATTTCTGATCAGGTAAGCACCTGATCTATGTCTCCCGAAGATAGCTTCTGTCTCGGCCGCCGTCTGAACCAGGCGGTCATTCTCCACAACCGCAAAACCACCTGTCGCTAGCAAGAAATAAAAGCACGTAAGATAAAGCACTGCAGTTATAACGGAAATTATAAATAAAGCTTCACACTTACAGCCGGAGGTGAAGCGACGAATGGAAACAGAGTCACCCCTGATGAAGAACCATTCTTTCTTGAACATACTGAACTTCGAGTATAAGTCCAGGACGGGCTTAAAGGATACGGCAGATTCCAAGCTGATGTAGGGAGACCCCTTCTTGTAGCCTCTCAAGTTGTACAAATACCGGATCTTCTGGTTGGAAGGAGGACGCCCATATCTCCTCTGGAAGATGACGAAGAGACTCACCAGAATGGCATAAGAGTTGGGTTGAAGCTGGAATGGGGCCACCTTTAGATATGTAAGAAAGCTGACTACCCAAGCATTAAGAGGCGGGATGGCACCACACATACAGTGGTATCTGCTGTAGGCAAAGTACCCTTCAGGAGGGTCATATGGCATAACTTCTCTCCCGAGCAACAGCATGCGCGCTCTATCGATTCCGAAAGAACGGGAGATGACATCAAGCTGCTCCTCCTTGAGGGAGCTGGGAAAGCAATCGGGCGGCGAGTTCAGAAGCTCCTGAGGGCCGTACCCGTCCACCAGTGATCTCGGGGCAGTTCCGTGACGTTCCGGTCCTGGCTGAGCAGGGGGCACTGCGGAAGATTCTCCTTCGCCCTGGGACTTCTTTTTATCCGATCGAGTTTCTGCTTTGCGAGACATTATCTGCAACATTGGAAAAACACGTTGTTAAAACAGAGGATATAAACAAGCAAGTACATGTAGTCCAGAATTTCGCTCGTGATATGAAAAGTGAAAAAATCAAGTGTATAAAGTTCATTCGGCACCCAGAATACAAGTTCAGTCGGCACCTAGACTACAAGTTCATTCGGCATTCCCAATACTACAGTTCATTCGGCATTCCCAATACTACAAGTTCATTCGGCATTCCCAATACTACGAGTTCATTCGGCATCCCCAATACTACAGTTCATTCGGCATTCCCAATACTATAGTTCATTCGGCATTCCCAATATCAGAACTCATTCTACACTCAAGTACTTATGGTGCAGATTCATTCGGTAATTCAAAACATGAGAACTATTCGGTAACTACCTGATTCGGTAGTCGAGGATGATCCGGCAATAACTTTGATTCGGCAGACGAGAATTTCAATTTGCCTGTCTTCAATCGGTAAGGGATGGTAGAGACACAAGTCCCATACTTATAGGGGGAGGTTGTTTGACCGGACCAGATGGTTCGGTTCTCAGGCCGAATGAGTTCGACAAACTAAAATAAAGCACAACATATGTTAAACAAATGCCCTGCTTTGGGGGCCAAATGTTGGGTGAATTTTCATCACCGGACCAACACCTACCGAACAAAAAACGTCTCCACATCAATACCGAACCAGCATCACCGGTTCAACCACCGAACGAAGCAACGCTGATCCACTCGTCTCCTTCTTTATCCCGCCTTTTGGCAAGGCCAAGACACCAAGGAGCCGACTAGAGAACAAGGATAGCACGCCATGGATATCACTGAATTTTGTCCGAGCCCAGAATGAGCTACAATTGATAGGACATGACAAGAAAGGCCATAGAGATAAGCACCTCAAATTTCAAGTCAATCCAGACTCGTACGCTCAAGTTATGATCGAGTCAAATTGGAGGGAAAAGCCCAGATTTCGTATCCATCACTCTGGGCAATTTCGTATCCATCACCGAATCCCTAGTTCGAATCCATCAAGCTTCGCACCAATCAACTTCGAATCCATCGAGGTGCCCAGGTTTAACTCGATTTTCTTCGTATCCATCGAGCTCGTATCGATGGACCTCGTACACATCAGCAATTGAAGCATCTCGTATCCTTCAGCCAACTTCTGCTTAGTATCCATCGAGGCGCTACACTTCGTATCCATCTAGGCGCTACGCTTCGTATCCATCGAAGCGCTACACTTCGTATCCACTAGAGAGCCTTGCTTCGAACCCGCGACCCATGACTTGTTCACATCCAACGGGTCAACCAACTAGGGTGACGTGTCGTCCATCGAAGTAAACAAGGCGAGATGCCTGGAGTCGAAGCAGTCAATGCGGCGAAAAGACCGGATCGAGACGAAGCGCGCGCGCCACCTCACTACAAGAGCATGTGCAGCCAGCGAAGCGAACAGATGGAGTCGAATTCATGGAGACGAACCACACAGCCTATGAGGAATCTCAGTTCGTATCGACCATATCTTGTGATCTACTGATCCAAATCCAATGAAATTTTAAGGGAAGCTCGCATACATGCTAAGGATCGTATCCACCAAATTTGAGCTCAATTGGAGGTAATCTTGATCGATACGAAATGACTTCGTATCGATCACAGATCGACTTGAAACTTTCTGGAAATAGTTGAATGGGTCCACTCACGTGCCAGACCAATTCTCCCGGAGTTTGAGCGAGATTTGAGCTTCCTACGCCTATAAATAGAGCCCCAGAATCAACAGAAAAAGGATCTTTTTTCTCTGAAGCGTCCAGACTCTGCCGGATTGAGATTTGCATCCTACTTTTGCTGTCAATTTCGAATTCTAATCTGTAATCTGCTGTTCATTGCTGTAACCGCTTATAATCATTGAAAGAGAATTAATAAAAATCATCAAAACTTCATAGTGGACGTAGGCTATACGCCGAACCACTCTAAATTGCTTGTCTGTGCATTTTACATTTCTGTTTGTTGGAGTTTTTGTTAGATAACCTCTGTTTTACATTCATAATCTTCACTTTATCTCTTCAAACAACTCCCGAAGAGTGTTGTGCCCATTTTTGGTACCAACACTTTGGTGCTTTCACTTAGAAAACCAGCTTTTTCTCCTGCTCATTGGATCTGCCGTCAATACCGGATTGCACAAATCCAAGAGGAAGATCCAGATATCCAGTCCGGAATCCTTCCATTCTATTCAGATTTGCCCAAAATCTAGGAGAGGACTCCACCACCGAGAATAGTCAGCACAAGAACTGGCGCTACCGCTATAGAGCAAGAAGGCAGAGATAGGCAGAATCCCACACAACCGCCTTCTTCCAATCAAGACAATACCACTCACTCAGACTCAACGGGGCTAGTCACCCGACAGGAGTTTCAAATATTGCTCCAGGAGCTGACCCAAAGTCGTCAGCAGTTGGCGGAACAGTTGCGCGCCAATATCGAGCTGACCAACCAGCTAAACCGTCGGGGGCACAGAAGGTCCAGGAGAGATGATGCCTCCAGAGCATCTACCGAAAGCTCAGCTTCATCTGATTATCACCACCGAACTACTCGTCCTTGGCTAGAGGGGAGTCGCGCTCATGCTGCTGAATATCAGCCCGCCTTAACTGTTGGGCAACTGAGGGTAGGACCATCGGCCAACTTCCAAACGGGTCCCTCAACACGAGGAGGTACTGCCCCACAGTACACTACTGCCTCACAGTACACCACGGATAACCGCGCCACAACCGCCGCAGCAGAAACAAGGGTTGATACCCGAAATCAATCAGAGCTGATCAATCAACAGCGTGGACATACTCCTGAACCTTATGTCCCAGAAGACGCTGAGCCGAGGAGGCGAGATACGGATCGTCGATAGCGCCCGATCCCAACTCGCACCGTGGAACCCGACCACGCCTTAGCTCATCATGCTCAGAATCTGCCAGTGTCGGATATATCGACCATGATACGTCAGATGATCCGCGAGAGCCAGGGGCTCACTAATGATGATTGGGGGATTTCTCGTAGTCATACCCCTTTCACAGACGAAGTGTTACACGCTGAACCCCTAGACGATTCAGAATTCCAACTCTCCCGATGTATGAAGGAAATAGTGACCCCAACCAGCATATTCTGAAATATGAATGGTCGATGAGCGCTGCAAGGGCCGACGATGCAGTGAAGTGTCGGAGTTTCCCCATCTCTCTGGGGGGGGATCGCGACAATGTGGTTTACCCGCCTACCACCTAGATCAATTTCTTCGTTCGATCAATTGGCCAAGAGGTTTGTGGAGCAATTCCGTATGCATGTTGCTAGGCCAAAAGACGTCAACACCCTGTCCAGCGTCACTCAAGCTCCTAGAGAAACGCTCAGGCGTTACCTGGAGAGGTTCCATGCAGCATTCGTCGAGATCACCAATCCTAACGATAATTCAATCTTGATGGCTCTGACCAAGGGGATTGATCCTGATTCTGAATTCGAAAACTGGCTAGCTGGAAAACCGCCCGCATCGTTGGACCGTTTTTACTCCAAGGCCGCTCAATTCCTGCGGCAGGAGGATGCAAAACAGTCTAGGAAGCAGGACGATGCGAGGCCCAGCATTGAGGGAATACAGAGCAATGTGGCAGTTAAACAGTCCGGCGAGAGTTCCGGGAAAGTTCAACTGAATATACAAAACAAGCAAACCCAGCAGAGAGGAAAAATGGCCAGAATAAGAAGAGAGACGAGAACCGAGGTCCACGACGTAGAGCTCAGATGTTTGACAGTTATACGCCGCTAAACACGTCATTGGAAAACGTATACTTACAGACTTGTAACACTGTACAGTATAAGAAGCCTGCTTCGAAGCCCTCGTCGGAGAGGCAGGTTCAGACAGGGAAATTCTGTAGGTTCCATGAAAGCTATGGACACAATACCAATGAGTGTCGGCACTTACAGGACCTCATCGAGAAATTGATTAGAGAGAGGAAGCTAGATCAGTTTGTACGGGCGCCGCAGTCTGGCGGAGCGGGCCCCTCGAATCAAAATCGTTCACAAAATCAGGAAAGAGAGGAGGACTCCGCCCGTGCGGGCGGGAGATTGGTTATTAACACAATAAGTGGTGGTCCCCATCCGGCAGACAGAAGCTGGGGGGAAATGGAGTCGTATGCCAGTTCTATCAGGCATGCGGACTTCGAGTGTTGTAGTAATTGCGAGGACGGAACCCCGGCGAAACAACAAAAGATAATATCTGATGATATCGTGTTCAGAAGCCGAGACGCCGATAGGGTCGAAGCCCCTACTATTGATCCACTAGCCATATCTGCCCAGGTAGGTCCTGCTTGGATGAAGAGGATCCTGGTTGACAGTGGGAGCTCTGTGAATATCTTGCTTAAACGGGCTTACGATCTAATGAAGATGGAGACAAAGGATTTCAAACCATGTTTATCCAGAATCCATGGTTTCAACGGAAGCGCCACGATACCCATCGGAATAACTGAACTCCCAGTCGAGTTAGGCGTTGGAGAACGCTGGAGGGTCCGAATGTTACAATTTGTTGTGCTAGAAATTGATTCGCCATATAATGCGTTTCTGGGTCGACCAGCCCTAGCTGAGTTCAGGGCGGCGATCGCCCCATGGTGTCTAACTTTGAAATTTCCCACTGATCATGGGATTGGAGTTGTTCAAGGAGATCAGGCCACAAGAAGGGTCTGTTATGTTGCTGAGCTGCGCGGGGCACAGCGTAAAGAGAAGGGAAAGGGCGTAGAGGAATCTCTCTGCGTCCGCTCTATTGATAATTGACAATTGATGCCTGGGTCTCGGCCCGGGCACCACGACCAATTCCTGAAAGATCTGGACCCTAGGGACAACGAGGATAAAGATAAATCAACGGAGAGTCAAGCTTCTCCAGCCGAACTGACTATGGACGTCCCAATCAGTGAGGATGATGATTCAAAGATGCTGAAAGTTGGGTCTCAACTGAACGAGCAGACACAGCAGGAATTGGTCGAATTCCTTCGGGCGAATCTCGATGTCTTCGCCTGGACACAATCTGACATGTGCGGAATCTCACCGAGCATTGCAAGTCACTCCCTGAATATAGATCCGCGACATGTCCCAGTAAAGCACAAAAGGCGCGGTATGGATCCAGAGAGATCTGCCGCCCTTAAGGAGGAGGTTGATAAACTACAATCCAACGGGTTCATTCGAGATGCCTTGTATCCAAAATGGGTGTCCAACCCTGTACTAGTTCGGAAACCAAACGGGAAGTGGAGAACCTGCGTTGATTACTCTGACCTAAACAAGGCCTGTCCAAAAGATAGCTTCCCACTTCCGCGAATCGATCAGCTCGTGGACTCAACGGCTGGACATGAACTACTATCCTTTATGGACGCTTATTCCGGCTACAACCAAATACCCATGCATTTACCTGATCAGGAACATACCAGGTTCGTGACCGATCTGGGACTCTATTGTTACAAAGTCATGCCGTTTGGTCTAAAGAACGCTGGAGCAACATACCAACGCTTAGTCAACCGAATGTTCGCTGATCAGATCGGGAAGACCATGGAGGTTTACGTGGATGACATGCTGGTGAAGTCCCGATTCTCCACAGATCACGTCAGAGATTTGAACTCAATGTTCAGCATCCTCCGGGAGTACGGAATGAAGCTCAACCCACTCAAGTGTCACTTTGGCGTTGCATCCGGAAAATTCCTTGGGTTCATCGTCAACGCTCGAGGAATAGAGGCGAATCCTGAGAAGATCTGGGCTATTAGAAATTTGCAAACCCCTAGAACTATAAAGCAAGTCCAGAGTCTTAACGGCAAGGTCGCAGCATTGAGCAGGTTCATTTCAAAGTCCACCGATAAATGCATTCCTTTCTTCGACCTGATCCGGAAGGGCAAACGGAACTTTGAATGGACCACGGAGTGTGAAGGCGCGTTCCGATCATTAGTTCAACATCTCTCCACACATCCGATCTTATCAAAACCGGTTGACCACGAGCAACTATATCTCTACCTAGCAGTATCAGAACATGCGATCAGTGCTGCTCTAGTCCGGGAAGAAGACAAAGTGCAAAACCCGGTCTACTATGTTAGTAAGCGGCTAACAGGAGCTGAAAGAAATTACCCGAGATTGGAAAAACTGGCCTATTGCTTGGTCATTGCCTCAAGAAAGCTCCGTCCTTACTTCCAAGCTCACCCGCTTACTGTGTACACCGACCAGCCGTTACGACAGGTCCTCACGCGGCCTGAGATGTCCGGTAGGTTACTCAAGTGGAATATTGAGCTAAGCCAATTCGATATCGCATACGCTCCGCGGAGAGCCATTCAAGGACAAGTCCTGGCAGATTTCATAGCTGAATTCACCGTTCCAGAAGACTTGCCCGAGACAAGTAAATCTCCCAAATACATCTGGAAGCTGTATACTGATGGTGCATCAAATGACCGGTGTTCGGGCGCTGGGGTTGTACTTGAGACTCCCGAGGGCCGATCCATATGTTATGCTCTTAAATTCGACTTTCGTACAACTAATAATGAAGCCGAATATGAAGCCCTCCTAACTGGCTTAAGACTTGCCAGAGACTTGAGGATTATCGCTGTGGAAATTTGTTGCTATTCGCAATTAGTAGTATGTCAAGTACGAGGAGAATATCAAGCAAGAGACCGAAGACTGGCTGCTTACTTGGCTCGAGTTCAGGAAATACTAAACCAGTTTGATTATTATGCCATCTATTATGTGCCTCGGGAGCACAATCAGAAAGCCGATTCACTGGCGAAGCTAGCTAGCACAGGTGAAGCGCAGCAAATGGGACTTGTCCCCGTTGAAACTTTGGCCTCGCCGAGCATCGATCGGATAGAAATGAACTCTGTGTTTGAAACCGCTCCCAGTAGAGAATCTTGGATGACTCCGTATCGGAATTACATTGAGAATGGGGCGCTGCCTGAACCTAGAAATGAGAAGAGACAAATTCAGCGAAAAGCTTCGCGGTTCGTCATCCAAAACGAAGTCATGTACAGGAGAGGTTATTCCATTCCTCTCCTCAGGTGTATCGCCCACGAGGAAATCAAACGAGTGTTACATGACGTGCACGAAGGAGAGTGTGGCGATCATACCGGAGGACAAGCTCTCGCTAAGAAGATACTCCGATATGGGTACTACTGGCCGACAGTGAACCGAGATGCGGCAAACTATGCCCGGAAATGCGATAAATGCCAGATACATGCCCGAATTTCGAGAGCTCCGCCTGCTGAAATAACCCAAATGGTCAGTCCCTGGCCATTCGCAATGTGGGGCATCGACATCATCGGCGCTCTACCTTTAGCAAAAGGCGGTGCGAAATACGCCATCGTCGCCGTTGACTACTTCACAAAGTGGGCTGAGGCCGAAGCCCTTGCAACCATTACGACAAAGAAAGTGATAAATTTCGTGGTTCGAAACATCATCTGTCGATTTGGACTCCCGCATACTATCATCACTGATAACGAAGCCCAATTCGAGAGTGCGAAATTCAAGAATTTCTATCAGCGGTTTCATATACGCAAAAAGTTCTCGGCTGTCGCATACCCCCAAGCGAATGGACAGGTTGAAGCTGTCAATAAAGTTATAAAATCGATCCTGAAGAAACGATTGGAGAAGGCTGGGGGCAAGTGGGTCGATGAACTTCCTATGGCGCTATGGGCCTATCGAACGACCCACAAAACCGCGACCGGACACACTCCGTTTTCCCTATCTTATGGCTCAGAGGCTGTTATTCCGGTCGAGACAGAAGTGTTCTCTCATCGCGTGACTTACTACGATCCGAAAACGAACGCCATGCTCCTGGCTGAATCTTTGGATCTATTGGATGAAAAACGGGAAGAGGCCGATTTGAGAGCAGTTGCACATCGAAGCCGGGTCGCCCGACTGTACAACACCAAAGTTCGACCTCGAACCTTTGAACTCGGCGACCTCGTGCTCAAGAGAATCTACCCAGTTCCTTCACACATGAAGCCGAACTGGGGAGGACCGTATGTAATTACACGAAAGCTCGAAGATGGTACATTCAAGCTGTCGACTGTTGGCGGTCTCGATTTACCAAGGGCTTGGAACAGCGAAAGTCTCCGTCGCTATTACATATGACAGGCTTTATTTATTTCATTCTATTTAGCAATTTGTTTCTGCTTTTCGAAATTTGAATTTTGTAATAAGGCAACTGACTTTGCCGCATTTTCTTATTTCAGCAATAAAATGCCACTTCTTCGAGCCAGAGCTGTGATTCATTGAGTACGATATACAACATCACGATGCACGAAGAGCTAAATCCCATCATGCAATGGGACTTATTCAAATGGAGAGTGGCTGTGATACGACCGGCCACTCACTAGGTGAAACCCGAGCTCGGGGACAAGCCATGACACCGATATTGATAGGGTTGACACACGACAATCCTACAATTAACTCCGTGTTCCCAGAGTGCGAAACGGAGTATAAACATCTAACTCCGTGTTCCCAGAGCGCGAAACGGAGTATAAACATCCGACTCCGTATTCCCAGAGTGCGAAGCGGAGTATAAACATCCAACTCCGTGTTCCCAGAGTGCGAAGCGGAGTATAAACATCCAACTCCGTGCTCCCAGAGCGCGAGACGGAGTATGAACATCAGTCAACTCCGTGTTCCCAGAGTGCGAAGCGGAGTATAAACATCCAACTCCGTGTTCCCAGAGTGCGAAGCGGAGTATAAACATCCAACTCCGTGCTCCCAGAGCGCGAGACGGAGTATGAACATCAGTCAACTCCGTGTTCCCAGAGTGCGAAGCGGAGTATAAACATCCAACTCCGTATTCCCAGAGTGCGAGACGGAGTATAAACATTCAACTCCATGCTCCCAGAGTGCGAGACGAAGTATAAACGACCAACTCTGTGTTCCCAGAGCGCGAGACGGAGTACGAACATCAGTCAACTCTGTGTTCCCAGAATGTGAACAACCGCTTACGAGATGACTTATATCCCCGGAGTGGGAATGAAACAATTCATAAGAGAACAAGTGTAGTTAAACTACTCGGTCCGCGCTTGATGCAATCGCAAGCTGATCATCACAACTTAACCCTGGAACTGGGGGCAGAGGCAAATGTTAGTCATTACCCGAAACTACGCGATGCTCAGCTCCGATGCGATCCCCTATCACAACTCAAGTCCGAGATTTCCATACTTAACAAGTAAAATGAGCTATTCTTGCAACAATCAGATAATGCAAGTACACTGGACCAAAGTCCGAACACTGCAATATTCAAGCATAGAAAGGAACATGAGCTGAAACTAGAAAACAAAATTTTATTTCAACTAACTCAAAAACAATGGTTCATACATGAGTTTTTTACAAAATATTCCTACTAGCAGGGGCCGAACCCGCATCTAAACACGGCCTACAAAAGGGAAAAACAGAGAAAATAACAAAAGTCCCTAACTGCCTATGAAAGGAATGTCTAATCCTTCTGCTTCCTCAACTTCTTCTTCCTCGAGGAGCTACTGGAACCACCAGTACCGTTTCGCTTGGAACCTTTCTCCTTAGGCAGGCCCCCCTCGGGTGAAGGCATAATGTCGACGTCCTCATCCGAACTGGACTCTATGGGAATGCTTCCCGTGGGAGGAGTTGGAGGAATAGAATCCGCGGCCGGAGGAGGGGCAGATACACTAGTATCAATAAGCGTGCCCCCAGGAGACACAATCATAAGAGGAGTAGGGCACCGTCCCGCTGCTCCGCCATCTACATCGCCGCCTTGCGCCGCGGCCGCCATCTCGGCATTAATCTCAGCCAACATCGCCGCTTCCCGTTGTGCTCTGGCTTCGCTATGGGTCGTGATAGTCTGAGTAGAAGTGTCGGAAGTAGACGAGAATCCACCCAGGCCAAACGACAGGTCTGCAAAAGGATCACTCTGACGGCCGAGGAGCTCGTTTATCATCTGTTCATCGAAAGAAAGTGAGCTCCCCTGCGTTACTCCGGCTGGTGCCATTGCTGCGACGGAAGTCGCCTCAGAAATGATGGCTTCTGGCGCCTGGCATGATTCTTGGGCGGTGAGAGGCGCAGCTGGTGCAGACTCGGTCACTGGTCACAGAAAAAGAACATGTCGTTAATACACACTTCAACACAGACCCTTCAGCCCAAATATAAAAGAAGTCAGTGCAGAGTACCTTCCTCGGTGTGGCCCAGGGTCGTCTAAACAACTTCGGAAGGATGCTCCTTAACAGGAGATAGATGTGGTCGGTCTGGATCATATGCCGGGATGTGCTGCGAGTCGATCATCGGAGTTGGCTCAGATTGAGATGACACGGCTATCTCAGAACTCATAACATGATGCTCTGCACCTGAACTTTCTCCGACTTCCTGAGTCTGGGCACCAAGCCTCTCCTTATCGTGGGAAATCATGGAGTCATGGAGAACCTTCTTTTCGTCATCATTAAGGATGCGGTTCTCCAGCTCGAATTCATCAAGGGCTTCATCAGGTTGCCCAGACTTCTCCTCATCAACCAGCAAGTTCCAAGCGTTGTAGAGATGCGTGGGGTAATCATCAAGCCATGTCAAATCTCTGTGCCTTAGCACATTGGCGTTATATGTGACGAGTAGCTCTTCCACCTCGGCCTCAATCCTGGCCTCCGCCTGCCGCACCTTCTCGTCAACCCCAGCCTCAGCTTCGTGAGCTTGTTGCATAGCCGCTTCTTTCTCCTTTCGGAGCGTCACTGCCTGATCACAGGCCTCCTGCACAGAGACATTAGCTGCATCTTTTTCCTTCGCCATCTCGGAAAACTTTGATTTCAGCTCATTAAGCTCCTTGAGAGCATCATCCCTCTCGGCGGTGATGGTGGTGTTCCTATGACCCATGTCCTCGATGGTGGTATAATGCTCTTGCTTCATCCGGGTCATGGCAGCGTTTACTTCATCAACCTTCTTTAGAGCCTCCATTTCAGATTTACGGGAAGACTCAGCCTCCGAGTTGAGTGCTTTTATGATTCGGTCGTTGTGACCCAACTCCTTCTCGAGCTTCTCAATAGTGATGCCCCGATCGAATGCCACTTTGGACGCCTTCCTCGCGGCCCGTCCCCATTCCCTGTACTGGAAAAAGATGTCCGCAACATAATCATGGATAGTGGTTTCAGCGGTTGGCGGAATTCTCTTCAACTGCGGAGGGAAGACATAACCATCAAAACAGATGTCGAGAAATTCCTTCCTCATCTGTGCCAATTTAAGCGCTCCTTCACTAGACGCTTCAGTCGGGACCGGTACAGTAGCTGAGGAGGTGGCTATTTCAGTCCTGCGCGGAGGATCGGACCTCGAAGCTTGAGAAGGTGGTCTAGGCTGTGAAGTTTCAGGAGGACGAACAACTGCTACCGTAGCAGGTGCAGAGGTCCTAGGAGGAGGAGAGCGAGATCGGGATCGGTGAACGTACCCCCTGTCTCTATCAGACCTCTCCTGACCAGAATGTCCGGAGTCGTAATCCCTCTCACCCTCTCTCCTGCGTGGCTCGTGATAACGACACTTGTTGCGCAAACTGCCAAGCACAAAACCTTGCCCAGACATCGTACCTGAAAAGAAAACCATGAAGAATCAGTAACCGTTTGCAATATGTTGTGTACGGTTAGGAAAATGTGTTGTGTCGTGAAGAGTGTGTGAATGTGTAACCCCCCGGACCAACCAGAAGTGTCAATCGCGCTAGCAGGAAGAGACTCGCTGACATCGACGATATATCGCGGTCCACCCGATTCAACGTCGTGTTGCTCAGGCTCGATATCCGGGATTGGAAGGTCAGCAGGCCCCTCGAATTGATTTTCAGCTTGCAGGGAGGGTGCTTCCATAATTCTAACTCCTGGCAAAGGACGGTGTAAAACCACGGACTTCCGTCTCCCGGACTTAGGCTGTTTTGAGGCCACTGCTTTGCCTTTCCTCTTGGCATCGGACTCCGGGGTTGCATTAGTGGGTCCGACCAACGGTTCCTCGTCGGTGTGAGTCCTTTCAGAGTCGGGTTCTTCAATTATCACGACCCTGGGTTTCTTCTGCTTAACTTTTTCCCTGGAAATGGTCTTTAATGCACCGTCGAGCCTTATGCTCTGCTTCCGCCCGATCAACCCAAGAAGTCTAAGGTTCTGGTCCGTCAATAGCAACTCGATATTCCTTTCTTCGCTAGGGACCTTTTGAAGGACGCAAACTATCTCTTTATAGTAGCCGCCATCAGGTCGCTGGATTATCGCTGAAAGAAAGAGGATTGGAGATATGAGTTTAGTTTCATTCAAAAATTGCCCCGTCAATTACTGGGGAAAAAGACAATGCTTACGTCTAAATAGCCATCTTCTGGCAAACCCCGGTGGACATCGGACATAAAACCACTCTGACTTGAAGTAGCTCAGCCTAGTCCACGACCCCGTGACAACTTGGCAGTTTCTCACAGACTCCAAGAATGTAAAAGATGGGCTGTCAGTTCGACTCTTGAAGTTGAAGAGGTATCTTATCTCGGTCGGGCGGGGAGGTCGGTAAAGGTATTCCATAAATGCGATGAACAAGCCATTGAGTGAAGCATATCCGTTTGGATGCAGTTGAGACGGAGCGATATCCAAGTAAGCCAACACTTCTCTTATGTAATCATTGAACGGAGGGAGTGTACCGGCCGCACATGCATGTCGATTAAAGGCAGTATACCCCTCCGGGGGATTGTGTGGTCTGTCGTCCGGTCCAGGCAACATCACGTCGTCCAACGATAAGCCATGCCTCAAACATATTATCCCTAGCATATCTTCAGAGATGTTGGACGGGACAAAGTCAGGTGGACTATTAATGAAGGACGCATCAGGCAACTCATCCGGAGCTGGACCAATCGCTTCGGCCTCGATGTCCGGAATCTCAAGTCTGGGAGGGATAAGGTTCTGAGTTTCTTGCTGCTACGAACTTGACGGTTCCATAACTAGCTAACTCACGAGAAACCATCATTAGATGATAAAAAGCCCATGCATTCCCCAGTGTAAAGTGTGTGAATGAGTTGTGCAGTGCATGTGTTATGCATGACTTGAACAAATAGATCTCTACGGAATATGCTTAAGTATGTGAGCCACGAAGCTCCGAGAGTCCGGCTGGAGATGACCGTCATCGCTGACCGTCACCACCACACCATCCAAATGCTTTCATTCGATTCAGATTAAAGTTCATTACACTTTTCTGTATTACAGTTCCATCTACGAGCTTCAAAGGGCAGTCAGATATGTAGTGTTGTGATCAAGTTCGATTATGCAAGGTAGGAGCTCGTAGGAATCAGGCGTACAGTTTAGTTATCAAGTCCAGATATGCGGGGATGAAGTTTGTCAGAATCATGTTTTCAAAATGCTTGTGATTTCGTATCCGTCAAAGGGAGAGATCGAATCGATCCCATTAGACTCGTTCGGATCCATCCGGTTGAGGGTTCGAATCGATGCCAAGTGTCGTGCTTCGAATCAATCGTTGGTAATCTGGTTCGTATCGATCACAGTAGGTGAGCTTTCGTATCGATCAGTGGTGGCCCGGTTCGTATCGATCGGGAAGGCCTTAGCTCCGCATCGATAACACTCAAATCGATATTTTTCGTATCGATCGCAGTGGCGAAACTCGTATCGATCCAAAGTTAGGGGCTTCCGAATAGTCATCGACTTTATATCAGATACTCCATATCGATACGACCCACCGCCACAAACATCGGATCGAAATCACATCGTCTCCACTAACGCGTCTCGAGAGTCGATACGAGGTCCAGAGAAACGCCATTGATTTCATCAATTCGAACATGGCTCTCGAAATCGATTCGAAATCATCCTTTCCACCCTTTCTTCTCCAATCTGCAAAGATTGCCATGGCCATCATATTTTCGAGCCAGATCTGGTATTACCAGATGCCGGAGTGAAAGATTGACGAAGAAAGAGTGGATTTATGGCGGCTTCGTCATTTAGATCCGCAGTTGCTTACCTAATTTGGAGTTTTGATTCGAAGATCTGAAAGAACGAGTTTGATCGAGTCAAAAGTACGGAGTTGTTATCTCTTCCTGGATCGATCGCAGAAGGCTAAAAGCAACAGTAAAAAGAGAAAGTGAAAAGGTAAAAATGAGCTAAGTCCCAGATATTTATATGGGGCCTAGGATATAACCGGGTCGATTCGACTCCCAGTCAGCCTGACTGGTTGCGACCAGTCAAACAGCGCATTGAAACGGATGCTCATCTCGAATCCACCAGGTTTCATCGATTCGAAGCACACAGGGAAGCCACCTGAAGGTAACAGACTCTATTGGTTCGAAATGTCCACTTTATGATCCATCGACTCACAACAGAGCAGACCTATTAATACGAGCGTAGCTTTCGTATCCATCGCAACCTATCGATACGAACAGTCACTTCGTATCCATCCGATATCGCCAATTCGAATCAGAATCCACCATGATTTGTGACCATCGATACGAATGACCATTTTCGTATCCATCAAGTCAACCCACATCGGTACGAAGAAAGGCTTTCCAACTTTTAGCATCGATTCATGAGAGGACCGATACAAGAGGATGGTTAAAGAGTACGGCTTTCAGATTATTCAAAGAAGACCTGCAGCTTTTCAAAGCACGTTGTTATCCCGCCTTTTGGCAAGGCCGTGACACCAAGGACTTGACTAGATACCGGTGACAGATCGTCTCGGAAATCGGTTACACGCAAGGATCGCTATGGATATCGATGAAATTTGTTTAAGTCCGGATCGGGCTACAATTGATAAGGCACGTCAAGCAAAGCCGTAGGAACCAACGATCCAAGTTTCAAGTCAATCCGAGTTCGTATACTCGAAATATTGTCGACAAAAGATGGAGAAGAACATCCTTAGTTCGAATCCATAGGCGGAGCCTATGTTCGAATCCACCAGACAAGCATTGCCTCGTATCCATGAGAAAGAGGCTGGTTCGAATCGGTCAAAGGAGAATTGCTTCGACTCCATCAGGCGAAACCGATAGCTTCGAATCCATTGGAGCATTCACCGCCTTCGACTCCATCAAGCAAGTCCTCATATGCCTTAAGTTCGAATCCATCCTCGCATACACCATAGTTCGAATCCATCGAAGGAAGGATCCTTAGAATCCATGCAAGTGGAGGAGCTCTGACTCCGTTGCATTCGAATCCCCAGGCCAAGACAACTTCGAATCGGTCTATAGCTACAAGTCTAGATCGATTCGAACGAGCACCATTTTCATCGATTCGAAGGAAGAGAACCTTCGAATCCAACACCTCGGATCCAAGCCATGGATTCGACCTAGTCAAACCAGAGTACAAAACGGATCGAAGCGAGAGACACGGGCCACGTCGCAGCAAGCATCGAGTCGACCGAATCGATTCGAACTAAGATCGATTCGAAGTATCCCTGTTCTCTAGAAATGCAACATTGAATCGATCATATCTCGAGTTCTACAAGTCCAAATGCCATGAAATTTTCACAGAAGCTTAAACACATGATGAAGAATGTCCACACCAAATTTCAGCTCGATTGGATGACTTCATGATCGATTCGAACCAAGGGTCGAATCGATCCCAAAGTGGGCCCGGATCTCCAGATTTCGGCCATGTGGGCCCCCTGACGTACCAGAACTGGTCTCCCCTCATTTTAGGCGAAATATCAGCCTCCTACACCTATAAATAGAGCCCCTGGTCATTCAGAAAAGGGGTCGGAGAATTCTAAGTACTGAAGGGCGCCCAGATTCTGCCAGATCTACTCCAGAACATCGCCGCTGCTTTAGATTGACACTTAGCATTTAAATTCAGTTGTATTACCTTATAAACTATTGTAACCTTCAAGTAATCGAGCAATAAAATCATCAAACTTCATAGTGGACGTAGGCAAAACGCCGAACCACTCTAATCGCTTGTCTTTGCAATTTACTTTCTGTTATTTGGAGTTTTTATTAGATAATCCACAGTTTTAATTTTCATTCTTCACTTTTATCTCTTCAAAAACTTCCGAAGAGTGTTGTGCCCATTTTTGGTACAAACACTTTGGTGCTTTCACTGAGAAAAAACCAGCTTTTTTCTCCTGCTCCTTGGATCTACCATCGATACCGGATTGCACAAATCCAAGAGGAAGATCCAGATCTTTAATTCACAATCCTTCCATTCTACTCAGATTTGCATAAAATCTAGGAAAAGGATTCATCATTCAAAATGGTTAGCACGAGAACCACCTCTACAGCTGCTGGACAAGAAGGTAGGGATGGACAGAATCCTGCTCAACAGCAGCCATCCAACCAAGACAACACTGCCCACTCGGATCCATCTGGGGCAGTCACTAGACAAGAATTTCAGGTGTTGCTTCAAGAGTTGACTCAGAGTCGGCAGTAGTTAGCCGAACAGTTGCGTGCCAATATTGAATTGACAAACCAACTGAACCGCCAGGGCCGTAGGAGGTCCAGAAGGGATGATGTTTCCCGCTCATCCACTGAAAGTTCTGCCTCATCTGACTATCATCATAGATCTACCCGTCCCCGATTAGACGGAGATCATGCTCAAACTGCTGGATATCAACCCGCCCTGACTGTCGGGCAATTGAGGGTAGGACCGTCAACCATCTTCCAAGCTGGGCCATCAGCACGAGGTGGTCGTACTCCACAATATACTACGGACAATCATGTCACAGCTGCCACAGTAGAAACAAGGGTTGATACCCGACATCTTCCGGATTCGAGTAATCAACAACAGGGACGTACTTCTGAACCATACGTCCCGGAAGACGCTGAGCCAAGGAGGCGAAATTTGGACCGTCGACAGCGCCCGGTCCAAACTCGCACTGTGGAACCCGACCACACCTTAGCTCAGCATGCTCAAAATGTAGCAATGCCAGACATCTCGACTATGATATGTCAGATGATCCGCGAAAGACACGGCCTTACCAACGACGATTGGGGGATTTCTCGAAGCCATACTCCTTTCACGGACGAGATACTATACGTTGAACCTCCTCGGCGATTCAGAATGCCAACTCTCCCTATGTACGAAGGAAATTCTGATCCCAATCAGCACATATTGAAATACGAATGGTCAATGAGCGCCGCAAGGGCCGACGATGCAGTAAAATGCCGAAGCTTCCCCATCTCACTGGGAGGAATTGCAACGATGTGGTTTACAAGATTACCTCCAAGATCTATCTCTTCATTTGACCAATTGGCTAAGAAATTTGTTGAACAATTCCGTATGCATGTCGCTAGACCCAAAGATGTTAACACCCTGTCCAATGTTACCCAAGCTCGTGGGGAAACACTAAGGCGTTACTTGGAGAGATTCCATGCGGCATGTGTGGAAATTAGTAATCCCAACGACAACTCAATTTTAATGGCATTGACAAAGGGAATCGATCCTGATTCTGAATTTGGAAACTGGTTAGCGGGAAAACCACCCGCATCGTTGGACCGTTTCTACTCCAAAGCCGCTCAATTCTTACGGCAAGAGGACGCGAAACAGTCTAGGAAGCAGGACGATGCGAAGCCCGGAAATGAGGGGATACAAAGCAATGTAGCAGTTAAACAGTCCGGTGACAATTCCGGAAAAGTTCAGTTAAACATACAGAACAAACAAACTCAGCCAAGAGGTAGAAATGGTCAAAATAAGAAGAGAGATCCGAATCCAGGTCCACGGCGTAGGGCTCCGATGTTCGAAAGTTATATACCATTAAACACATCGCTGGAAAATGTATACCTACAAACTTGCAACACTGAACAGTATAAGAAACCCGCTCCGAAGCGGTCATCAGAAAGGCAGATTCAGATAGGAAAGTTTTGTAGGTTTCATGAGAGTTATGGCCACAATACTAATGACTGTCGCCATTTGCAAGATCTCATAGAAAAGTTGATCAGGGAGAGGAAGTTAGATCAATTCGTGCGGGCGCCGCAGTCTGGTGGTGCGGGCCCATCGAACCCAAACCGTGCGCAAGACCAAGAAAGACAAGAGGAACCCGCTCGTACAGGCGGGAGGCTAGTTATCAATACCATAAGTGGTGGTCCTCATCTAGCGGACAGGAGCTGGAGGGAAATGGAGTCGTATGCTAGCTCTACCAGGCATGCGAGCTTCGAATGCTGAAGTAATTGTGAGGATGGAACCCCGGCTAAGCAACAAAAGATGATGTTTGACGATATAATATTTAGAAGCAGAGATGCTGATAAAATCGAAGCTCCAACAATTGACCCACTGGTCATATCTGCCCAAGTTGGTCCTGCTTGGATGAAGAGGATCCTGGTTGACAGTGGGAGTTCTGTAAACATTCTATCCAAGCGAGCTTACGATTTAATGAAGATGGAAGCAAAAGACTTGAAACCCTGCCAATCTCGAGTCCATGGCTTCAATGGGAGTGCAACAATACCTACTGGGATAGTGGAACTACCAGTGGAATTGGGGATTGGAGAACGCAGGAGAGTCCGACTACTGCAATTCGTCGTTCTTGACATCGCTTCACCGTACAATGCATTCCTGGGTCGACCAGCCCTTGCTGAATTCAGGGCAGCCATTGCCCCGTGGTGTTTGACTTTAAAATTCCCAACCGACCATGGTGTAGGAATCGTTCAAGGAGATCAAGCAGCAGGAAGAGCCTGTTATGTTGCTGAGTTGCGTGAAGCACAGAAGAAGGAGAAAGGAAAGGGCGTAGAGGAATCTCTCTGCGTCCGTTTTACTGATAATTGACAACTAGCGCCCGGGCTCCGGCCCGGGAACCACTACCAAATCCTTAAAGATCTTGACCCTAGAGATAACGAAGATAAAGATGAAGTCAAAGAGAATCAAGCGTCTCCAGCCGAACTGACTGTGGACGTCCCAGTCAGTGAGGATGATGACTCGAAAGTACTAAAAGTTGGATCTCAACTGGGAAAACAGATACAACAAGAATTGGTTGAATTTCTTCAAGCGAATCTCGATGTCTTTGCATGGACGCACTCTGACATGTGCGGAATATCACCGAGCATTGCAAGTCACTCCTTGAATATTGATCCGCGACATGTTCAGGTCAAGCAAAAGAGGCGTGGTATGGATCCAGAGAGATCTGCCGCCCTTAAAGAAGAAATTGACAGGTTGCAATCAAATGGTTTCATCCGAGATGCTCTATATCCAGAGTGGGTGTCAAATCCGGTAATGGTTCGAAAACCGAATGGGAAATGGAGAACTTGTGTCGACTACTCCGACTTAAACAAAGCTTGTCCTAAAGATAGTTTTCCACTTCCTCGAATTGACCAACTCGTAGACTCAACTGCAGGCCATGAATTGTTATCCTTTATGGACGCTTATTCCGGTTATAATCAAATACCCATGCATCTACCCGATCAAGAACATACCAGTTTCGCGACCGATCTGGGACTCTACTGTTACAGAGTCATGCCGTTTGGTTTAAAGAACGCCGGAGCAACTTACCAACGCTTGGTTAATCGAATGTTCGCTGATCAGATCGGGAAGACCATGGAAGTTTATGTGGATGACATGTTAGTTAAGTCCCGATTTTCCACAGATCACATCAGGGATTTAGATTCCATGTTCCACATCCTACGTGAATATGGAATGAAGCTTAACCCGTTAAAGTGCCACTTTGGCGTCGCATCCGGAAAGTTTCTAGGTTTCATCGTCAACGCTTGTGGGATAGAGGCAAACCCCGAAAAGATCTGGACAATAAGGAATTTGCAAACTCCAAGGACCATAAAGCAAGTCCAGAGTCTCAACGGGAAAGTAGCAGCGCTAAGCAGGTTCATTTCGAAATCCACTGATAAATGCATCCCTTTCTTTGATCTAATCCGGAAAGGAAAACGAAACTTTGAATGGACCATGGAATGTGAAGGCGCATTCCGATCGCTGGTTCAGCATCTCTCTACGCCACCGATCTTGTCAAAACCGATTGATCACGAATAATTATACCTTTATCTGGCGGTATCAGAGCATGCGATCAGTGCTGCTCTGGTCCGAGAAGAGGATCGAGTGTAGAAACCGGTCTATTATGTTAGTAAACGATTGACCGGAGCTGAAAGAAATTACCCCAGGTTGGAAAAACTGGCTTATTGCTTGGTCACTGCCTCAAGAAAGCTTCGTCCTTATTTCCAAGCTCATCCGCTTACTGTGTATACCGATCAGCCGTTACGACAGGTCCTCACGCGGCCTGAGACGTCTGGAAGGTTGCTCAAGTGGAACATCGAACTGAGTCAATTTGACATTACTTATGCTCCGCGGAGAGCCATTCAAGGGCAAGTCCTAGCTTACTTCATAGTTGAATTCACTGTTCCAGACGACTTACCCGAAACCAGCGAGTCTCCTGAATATGTCTGGAAACTTTATACAGACGGTGCATCAAACGATCTATGTTCGGGCGCTAGTGTTGTACTAGAAACCCCCGAAGGTCGATCCATATGCTATGCTTTGAAGTTTGATTTTCACGCAACCAACAATGAAGCCGAATATAAAGCTCTATTGACTGGTTTAAAGCTTGCCAGAGATCTGAGAATTATCGCTATAGAAATTTATTGTGATTCACAGTTGGTTGTGTGCCAGGTACGGGGAGAATATCAAGCAAGAGATCGAAGGTTAGCTGCTTACCTAGCCCGAGTTCAGGAAGCACTGGATCAGTTTGATTATTATGCCATTTACTATATACCACGAGATCGCAATCAAAAGGCCGATTCATTGGCAAAGTTGGCCAGCACAGGTGAAGCACAGCAAATGGGACTTGTCCCGGTCGAAACTTTGTCCTTCCCAAGCATCGATCAAATAAAAACGAATGATGTGTTGGAAACCTTTCCTAACAGAGAATCATGGATGACTCCGTATCGAAATTATATTGAGAATGGGATATTGCCTGAACACCGAAATGAGAAAAGGCAAGTTCTACGAAAAGCTTCGCGGTTCATCATTCAGGACGGGATCATGTATAGAAAAGGTTATTCTGTTCCACTCCTCCGGTGTATCGCTCACAATGAAGTCAAACGAGTGTTACATGATGTGCACGAGGGAGAATGTGGCGATCACACCGGTGGACAAGCGCTTGCTAAGAAAAATACTCCGATATGGATATTACTGGCCGACAGTGAACCGAGATGCAGCCAATTATGCCAGAAAGTGCGACAAGTGCCAGAAACACGCTCGAATTCCAAGAGCCCCACCTACCGAGATAACTCAAATGGTCAGTCCCTGGCCGTTCGCTATGTGGGGTATCGATATCATCGGCGCTTTACCTCTGGCAAGAGGTGGTGCGAAGTATGCCATCGTCGCAGTTGACTACTTCACGAAATGGGCCGAGGCCGAAGCTCTCGCAACGATCACGTCGAAGAAAGTAATAAACTTTGTAGTCCGCAATATCATTTGTCGATTTGGACTCCCGCATACCATCATCACCGATAATGGGACCCAATTTGAGAGTTCAGAGTTCAAGAATTTCTGCCAACGATTTCATATTCATAAAAAGTTCTCTGCAGTCGCACATCCACAAGCAAACGGTCAGGTCGAAGTTGTTAACAAAGTTATCAAATCCATCTTAAAGAAACGACTGGAAAAGGCTGGGGGCAAATGGGTCGATGAACTTCCTATGGCATTATGGGCTTATCGAACAACTCACAAGACCGCAACTGGACACACCCCATTTTCCTTATCCTATGGCTCGGAGGCCGTTATTCCAGTTGAGACAGAAGTATTTTCTCACCGCGTAACTTATTACGATCCAAAAACAAATGCTATATTACTCGCTGAATCTTTGGATCTGTTGGACGAGAAATGGGAAGAAGCTGATTTAAGAGCGGCCGCATACCGAGGTCGGGTCGCCCGGTTATATAACACCAAAGTTCGCCCCCGAACCTTTGAACTCGGTGATCTTGTCCTCAAAAGAATCTACCCGGTTCCTTCACTCATGAAACCAAATTGGGTTGGATCGTACGTGATTACACAAAGACTTGGGAATGGCACATTCAAAATATCAACCGTGGACGGTCTAGTTTTACCAAGAGCCTGGAACAGCGAGAGTCTCCGTCGCTACTACATATGACAGGCTTTATTTATTTCATTATGTTTTTTATTCAGCAATTTACTTTTGCGTTTCGAAATTAGAATTTGTAATAAGGCAACTGATTTGCCATATTTTCTTATTTCAGCAATAAAATGTCATCTCTTCGAGCCAGAGCTGTGATTCATCAAATACAATGTACAACATCACGATGCACGAAGAGCTAAGTTCCATCACATAGTGGAATTTATTCAAGTAGGGAGTGGCTGTGAAGTAATCAACCACTCGCTAAATGAAACCCGAGCTCGGGGGCAAGCCATCACATCAGGCCAAGAAATGGGTTGATACACGACAACCCTTCACTTAACTTAACTCCGTTCTCCCAGAGTGCGAGGCGGAGTATAAACATTAACTTAACTCCGTACTCCCAGAGTGCGAGGCGGAGTATAAACATTTTATTAAACTCCGTGCTCCCAGAGCGCGAGGCGGAGTATAAACTTTCATTCAACTCCGTACTCCCAGAGTGCGAGGCGGAGTATAAACATTTTCCTAAACCCCAGAGTACTCTGAGAGCGCGAGCTGGGTACAAGCTTTTTACTTAACTCCGTACTCCCAGAGTGCGAGGTGGAGTATAAACATTCCTTAACTCCGTACTCCCAGAGTGCGAGGTGGAGTATAAACATTCCTTAACTCCGTACTCCTAGAGTGTGAGGCGGAGTATAAACATCCCTTAACTCCGTACTCCCAGAGTGCGAGGTGGAGTATAAACATTCCTTAACTCCGTACTCCCAGAGTGCGAGGCGGAGTATAAACATCCCTTAACTCCGTACTCCCAGAGTGCGAGGCGGTGTATAAACATTCCTTAACTCCATACTCCCAGAGTGCGAGGCGGAGTATAAACATTCCTTAACTCCGTACTCCCAGAGTGCGAGGCGGAGTATAAACATACACCAACTCCACACTTATTCCCAATACTGGGGGCAGAACCATAACACGTAACAAGTTGAAGACAAAAGGGAATAAATTTTCATTTCCACTATCAACAAAAAGAATCTGATTACAAAGTGTTTAAAGAAAATTCTGCTAGTGGGAGCCAAATCCACATCTATACACGGCTATAGAGAAATCAACAAAATGCTACCCTACGCAACAAAGATTTAAAGAAAGAGTTCAATCTTTCTTCTTCCTTATCTTCTTCTTCGGGGTAGCCCCACCAGATCCACTGCCTGATTTTTTCCTTGATCGCTTACTCTTTTCAGGCTTGTCCTCCGGCAGCGATATAATGTCGACGTCTTCCTCAGAGCTGGAGGCGACGGAAATTCTTCTAGGAGGACGAGCTGGAGGCATAGGAGTAGTAGAAGGAGGAGGGACAGGAGCAGTTTCAATCACTACAGTACCGCCCGGTGAAATCACCATTAACGGGGCAGGCCCGGGCGGATTCGTACCAGCATTCCCTGCTGCCATCTCGGCATCAATCTCAGCAATGATGTCATCCTCACGAGATACTTGGGCCGCATCGGATGTGCCAATAGCTGGCATAGATGAACTCACGGCCGGAGCAGCCCCACTCACAGCATCAGACGGGTTGATAGAGGGATCGATGGGTTCATTGAGAAGCTCCTCAATCATTTGAGCGCTGAAAGAAAACATATTTGCATCTCCCTCCTCGCCAATCAAGGTAGAAGTCGTGATGGCTTCGGAAAAAACAACCCCTTGTGTTTGATGTGGAACGGATAGAGCAAGGGGCGCAGAAACAATAACTTCAGTCACTGGAATACGACAAAACGAAGATTGTTAGCCAAGTGTGTTGCTTAAGGTTCTTCGTGACTAAATTACGAGAAGCGTTCAAATACCTTCCTTGGTCTGGACCGAAACGTGGGCAGAATCCTCGGCGGAAGATAATAATGGTTGGTCAGGATTATATGCAGGAACAGACTGGGGATCTACCGCACCAGTGGTTTTGGGCAATGTTGGAATTACAGCTCCAACACTTGTCTCATGATGCGCGATCCCCGAGCCTTCGCCTGTTTCTAAAGATTGAACGCCAAGCTTTTCTTTCGCCATAGAGATCACCACCTCATGAAGGGTCTTCCTCTCATCCTCGGTGAGCAAACGCATCTCCAGTTCAAAGTCGTCAAGTGTTCCATCTGGATGCGCTGCTCTTTTCTCATTCACCAGCCAGGTCCAGGCATTATACAAGATCATGGAGTCATCTCCCAGCCACGCTAAATTTCTGTGTTCCAGCACATTAGCGTTATACGTGACTAAGAGATCGTCAAACTCAGCATCTAGCCTAGACCTCTCCTCCAAGATCTTTTCCTGAATTTCTGCTTCCACAGACTTAGCCTTGACCGCCGCCGCGGCAAGTTCGATCCTGAGAGATACTGCTTGGTCGCAAGCCTCTTGAGCAGTGGCGTTCACATCATCCTTCTCCTTCACCATTTCAGCGAATTTGGCCTTGAGCTCATTCAGCTCTTTAACGGCTAAGTCTCGCTCAGCTGCAATGGTGGTGTTGCGGTGGCCCATCTCTTCCACCGTGGCGCAGTGTTCTTGCTGCATCCTCGCCAGTTTGGCCACGACATCTTCATGTTTCTGAAGTATTTCAAGCTCTGACTTCCGAGACGTCTCCATTTCGGATTGAAGAACCTGAATGATGCGTTTCTGTTTGACAATGTCAGCATCACGTTCAGCAATGATCTTCGCCCTGTCAAAAGCTACTCTAGAAGCCTTCACGGCTGCCTTGTACCACTCCTTATACTGAGCGTAGAAGTCGTGGATATAACTATGAGCAGTGGTCTCAGCATCCGGAGGAATTCTTTTAAAGTTAGGAGGAAAGATATAGCCATCCATGCAAATTTCAGGGTAGTCATTTTTCATTTGGGCAAGTTTAGCAGCTCCCTCGCTTGTCAACTCAGCCGGAGCTTGTTCAATTATAGCGGCTGCTGTCGGTTCCATTCTTGGCCGCTGAGCATCTGGCCGGAAAGATTGAGAAGGCAGCTGCTGCTGATGAGATGGCCCTGGGAGGTCTACTGGGGCCCTGGGAGGCGGAGGAGAGCGAGATCGGGGTCGGTACTGGTATCCCCGGTCTCTGTCAGAATAATCATAGCCAGAACGGCCACGCGAGTAATCTCTGTCTCTGTCATAACGTTCTTGACTTGAATAGCTTCGCCCATGATCCCTATCTGTTTCTCTCCTGCGGGAATCGTAAAATGGAGAAGATTGGCGCACATTCCGAAGCCTATCCAGAGTAGAGCCACGTCCTGACATCTCACCTGCGATAAGAAAGAATTACGGATTAGGATCCCCTAAAGCAATGTTTACTATGCAAAAGTCATGAAGTGCTGTGGAAGTGTGTGTAAATGTGTAAACCCCCAAACCGACCGGAAGTGTTGACCGCACTTAAAGGAAAGGGCTCGTTCATGTTTAGAACATCTTGAAATTCCTCCAACCCAGGATTATGAGAAATCGATATATAATCTGGGATAGGAATATCGTCAAGCCCTTTGAAAGAATCTCTCGAATGAGAAGGGGCGGCATCAGAAATCATGACTCCGGAAGCGGGAAGAAACACATCTACGGATTTTCCCCCCTTGGACTTAAGTTTTTTGGAGACGGCGGCCTTGCCTTTCCGTTTTTCTCCCGACTCCTCCAAGTTTCCCGAGAGGTCAGCCATGGGCTCTGAATCCGTATGGGTTCTTTCTTCGTCACTCGCCTCGATTATTTTGATTCCGAGTGACTTCTTCGCTTTTCTCTTCTTGGGTTTCTTCTTATCTTCCTTCTTGGAAGCGGGCTTTGCAAATCCCTCAACGACTATGCTTTGATTGATGTCGATCAAACCAAGAACTCTTAAGTTGTAATCGTTGAGCACCGAGTCAATATGCCTCAACTCGCTTGGGACTTCTTGAAGACTCCGGACGATACCCTTGAAATGCCCTCCATCGGGCCTGGAGATAATGGTTGTAAAAGGAATGAAATGTCAATTTTAACACCAGAGAGCTATTGGTCAAGAAAACAGGTTAAGGCGCTTACGTCTAGACAACCATCGCCTAGCGAAACCCGGAGGGCACCGAACGTAGAACCACTCGTTCTTGAAATAACTCAGTCGAGTCCAAGCTCCAACGACAACTTGGCAATTCCTAACTGCCTCCAAAAATGTAAAAGACGGGCTATCACCCCTACTCTTGAAGTTAAATATGTGTCTGATCTCGGAGGGCCTCGGCGGGCGAAAGAGACAGTCCATAAATATGAAAAAGGCACTGTTCAGCAACGCGTGCCCGTTGGGATGAAGTTGTGAAGGAGCGATTCCTAAATATGATAGCATCCCTCTGATAAATTGATTGAAAGGAGGAAGAGTTCCGGCCGCACAAGCATGACGGTAGAATGCTGTATATCCTTCAGGCAGATTGTGCGGTCTATCAGTGGCACTGGGCAATAATACGTCACCTAGAGATATGTTATGCTTTATGCATATTCGTCCCAATAAGGATTCAGAGATGTTAGACTGAACCGAATCAACAGGGTCCTCAATAAATATAGCCTTTGGCAATTCATCTGGAGCCGGATCGATTACATCGGCAGGGATGTCAGGAATCTCAAGCACCGGAGGAGTCGAGCTCTGTACCTCTTGTTGTTGGGAGCTCGAAGATTCCATAATTAGCTAACTCATCAGAAAGAAACGTTAAGTTCATAAACGGCCCGTGCGTGCCCCGGTGTAGTGTGAATGAACGTGTCGTGCAGTGCAAGTGCTATGCGTTACTTAAGCAGATTCTACAGAATAAAGCAAGATGTTCGTACGACATATCTTGGGAATTTGAGAATGAAAATGACCGTCATCGCTGACCGTAACTTCCACAACATCCAAACGCTACGAACCAACTTCGCGTATAAATCAATTGTATTATTGGTTGAGTCATAGTTCCATCGACGAGCTTCAAAGGAAATTCAAGTTCAAGTTTTACAGTCGTGTTTGACTATGCAAGGCCGAAGCTCGTCGGAGTCAAATGTGCTAAAGCTCGTTAAATTTGTCAAATTTCAACTTGAGATTGGTCGTAGTTCGGATGTTGGAGCAAATCAGAAAGATGTAGGTTTCGAAAATCAGAACGTTCAAACCCAGAAGTTCGAATCCATTGGATCGAATCAATACGAATCGATTCGAAGGAAACAAGGTCCAGATGTTCGAATCCATGCGGTTCGAATCGATAGAGCCTAAGGGAGGACAGATACTTCGAATCCATGAATTTAGTGCAGATTCGAATCGATCGGAATATCACGTCTTCGACTCAATTATAGCAGCATTTCTTTGAATCGATCGCTTCGATACAATTTTCTTTCATGATCATCGATTCGAAATCTGACACTTAGAATCGATTCGAACAAATTGCTCCCAGATCGATGCGAAGCTGTGAACAAAAACGATGTCCACCATGACAAGTTTCTTTCCCCAAGTCTATCGATTCGACCCATTCCAGATCTGACGATCCTTCAAAATTTTCAGAAGATAAGATGGGGTCACTCCAAGAATTCCAAATTTTTACGTTCTACACTCGAATCGGTTCCATATTTACCTGATTGGATTCGATTATAAACAAAAGCTTGGGAGGATGTTGTCGATTCGAACGAAGGCATGGAAGTTCCTAGTCTGAAGGATTGATTCGAAGAAACAGCTGAAACAATGAGGAAAGGTAAAAAGTGAGAAGTGAATAGGACCCCGGTATATATAGGGAAAATGTGGCGATTCGCCTCCCGGTATACCTGACCGGCTTCTACAGGTGAGAGAATCGAATCGAATCGATTCGTTGCAGCATGTTCGAATCCATTGTGACCACTAGTTCGAATCCATCACGACACAGAGTCGTTCCACCAGTTCGAATCCATCCCTTAGTTCGAATCCATCCGGTTTCGAATCCTTTACAACATCGAATCCATTTCAGCAACATCGATACGGGGCAACATCGACTCGAAGCACAAACCCCACGAACCGTCATGTCGAAAAGACATCGATTCGAGCACTCGCGACTTCGACTCCATCAACTTAGAGAACTTCGAATCCACGCAGTATTGATTCGGAGAACCATCGATTCAAAGTACCCACTTCGAAACCCTCAACTCGAAGCGGATCAAGAGACATAGCTTCGAATCCATCAAATACCACCGGTCAAATGGACGAATCGTTTCCATATGAAAAATTGCTTGTCCACTCTTGTACCGATTCAGGAGAGGATCAATACAAGAGGATGATCATAGGCACTCATAAAAGCGATGTTTTAACTCGAGTCTCAAACCGGTTCAGGAGAGGACCGATGCAGATTTCGATAGCAAACCGAACTGACAACGACTTGCGATCACGCAACATTAACCAAAGTTAAGATAATACACGTATGCACGTATTTCTGACTAATGTTTGGTCTTTATCGTTTACAGGAATCAAATGTTCATCTCGTCATGACTCAAAGAACCTAGCAGCCAGTCACAATTATACGACGGTCGATTACTGCGATATAGAACGCAAATTTCGGTAAAGCATGTCATAACCGTCCAGTAAGAGATTACAACTTATCAAAGCACGTCATGTTCACACAAGACGTACTTTGGGGGGCAAATGTTATCCCGCCTTTTGGCAAGGCCGTGACACCAAGGACTTGACTAGATACCGGTGACAGATCGTCTCGGAAATCGGTTACATGCAAGGATCGCTATGGATATCGATGAAATTTGTTTAAGTCCGGATCGGGCTACAATTGATAAGGCACGTCAAGCAAAGCCGTGGGAACCAACGATCCAAGTTTCAAGTCAATCCGAGTTCGTATGCTCAAAATATTGTCGACAGAAGATGGAGAAGAACATCCTTAGTTCGAATCCATAGGCGGAGCCTATGTTCGAATCCACCAGACAAGCATTGCCTCGTATCCATGAGAAAGAGGCTGGTTCGAATCGGTCAAAGGAGAATTGCTTCGACTCCATCAGGCGAAACCGATAGCTTCGAATCCATTGGAGCATTCACCGCCTTCGACTCCATCAAGCAAGTCCTCATATGCCTTAAGTTCGAATCCATCCTCGCATACACCATAGTTCGAATCCATCGAAGGAAGGATCCTTCGAATCCATGCAAGTGGAGGAGCTCCGACTCCATTGCATTCGAATCCCCAGGCCAAGACAACTTCGAATCGGTCTATAGCTACAAGTCTAGATCGATTCGAACGAGCACCATTTTCATCGATTCGAAGGAAGAGAACCTTCGAATCCAACACCTCGAATCCAAGCCATGGACTCGACCCAGTCAAACCGGAGTACAAAACGGATCGAAGCGAGAGACACGCGCAACGTCGCAGCATGCATCGAGTCGACCGAATCGATTCGAACCAAGATCGATTCGAAGTATCCCTTTTCTCTAGAAATGCAACATTGAATCGATCATATCTCGAGTTCTACAAGTCCAAATGCCATGAAATTTTCACAGAAGCTTAAACACATTATGAAGAATGTCCACACCAAATTTCAGCTCGATTGGATGACTTCATGATCGATTCGATCCAAGGGTCGAATCGATCCCAAAGTGGGCCCGGAGATCCAGATTTCGGCCATGTGGGCCCCCTGACGTACCAGAACTGGTCTCACCTCATTTTAGGCGAAATAGCAGCCTCTTACACCTATAAATAGAGCCCCTGGTCATTCAGAAAAGGGGTCGGAGAATTCTAAGTACTGAAGGGCGCCCAGATTCTGCCAGATCTACTCCAGAACATCGCCACTGCTTTAGATTGACACTTAGCATTTAAATTCAGTTGTATTACCTTATAAACTACTGTAACCTTCAAGTAATCGAGCAATAAAATCATCAAACTTCATAGTGGACGTAGGAAAAACGCCGAACCACTCTAAATCACTTGTCTTTGCAATTTACTTTCTGTTATTTGGAGTTTTTGTTAGATAATCCACAGTTTTAATTTTCATTCTTCACTTTTATCTCTTCAAAAACTTCCGAAGAGTGTTGTGCCCATTTTTGGTACAAACACACGTCATGTTCTCACAAGACGTACTTTGGGGGGCAAATGTTATCCCGCCTTTTGGCAAGGCTAGGACACCAAGGAGCCGACTAGAGAACAAGGATAGCACGCCATAGATATCACTGAATTTTGTCCGAGCCCAGAATGAGCTACAATTGATAGGACATGACAAGAAAGGCCATAGAGATCAGCACCTCAAATTTCAAGTCAATCCGGACTCGTACGCTCAAGTTATGATCGAGTCAAATTGGAGGGAAAAGCCCAGATTTCGTATCCATCACTCTGGGCAATTTCGTATCCATCACCGAAGCCCTAGTTTGAATCCATCAAGCTTCGCACCAATCAGCTTTGAATCCATCGAGGTACCCAGGTTTGACTCGATTTTCTTCGTATCCATCGAGCTCGTATCGATGGACCTCGTACACATCAGCAATTGAAGCATCTCGTATCCTTCAGCCAACTTCTGCTTCGTATCCATCGAGGCGCTACACTTCGTATCCATCTAGGCGCTACGCTTCGTATCCATCGAAGCGCTACACTTCGTATCCACTAGAGAGCCTTGCTTCGAACCCGCGACCCATGACTTGTTAACATCCAACGGGTCAACCAACTAGGGTGACGTGTCGTCCATCGAAGTAAACAAGGCGAGATGCCTGGAGTCGAAGCAGTCAATACGGCGAAAAGACCGGATCGAGACGAAGCGCGCGCGCCACCTCACTTCAAGAGCACGTGCAGCCAGCGAAGCGAACAGATGGAGTCGAATTCATGGAGACGAACCAGACAGCCTATGAGGAATCTCAGTTCGTATCGACCATATCTCGTGATCTACTGATCCAAATCCAATGAAATTTTAAGGGAAGCTCGCATACATGCTGAGGATCGTGTCCACCAAATTTGAGCTCAATTGGAGGTAATCTTGATCGATACGAAATGACTTCGTATCGATCACAGATCGACTTCAAACTTTTTGGAAATAGTTGAATGGGTCCACTCACGTGCCAGACCAATTGTCCCGGAGTTTGAGCGAGATTTGAGCTTCCTACGCCTATAAATAGAGCCCTAGAATCAACAGAAAAAGGATCTTTTTTCTCTGAAGCATCCAGACTCTACCGGATTGAGATTTGCATCCTACTTTTGCTGTCAATTTCGAATTCTAATCTGTAATCTGCTGTTCATTGCTGTAACCGCTTGTAATCATTGAAAGAGAATCAATAAAAATCATCAAAACTTCATAGTGGACGTAGGCTATACGCCGAACCACTCTAAATTACTTGTCTGTGCATTTTACATTTCTGTTTGTTGGAGTTTTGTTAGATAACCTCTGTTTTACATTCATAATCTTCACTTTATCTCTTCAAACAACTCCCGAAGAGTGTTGTGCCCATTTTTGGTACAAACACCTTCCTCCGGACCAACTCCATGCCTGCCCGATGCCGGACCAAGATGCCGGACCAACTCATCTCCATATCAACTCAATGCCGGACCAAGATGCCGGACCAACTCATCTCCATATCAACTCACTGCCGAACCAAGATGCTGGACCAACTCATCTCCATATCAACTCACTTCCGGACCAAGATGCCGGACCAACTCATCTCCATATCAACTCACTGCCGGACCAAGATGCCGGACCAACTCATCTCCATATCAAATCACTGCCGGACCAAGATGCCGGACCAACTCAATTCCGGACCAACTCAATACCGGACCAACACGTGCCAGGCCAGATCACATCAACCCAGGCCCACCAGCGGCTAGGTACATCCCAGACCCCTGCTCCCAACCTGACTCTATAAATAGAGGGGTAGGGGTACAGCAATGGGGACAAGTTTGAGAGCTAAAGCACGGAGAGAACTTTAAAACAACTTTCTTTCACTTGTATCAAAGCTTTGTACTTGTAATCAAAACAAGAGAAAAGAAATAACATATAAAGTGGACGTAGGCATATTCTGGCTGAACCACTATAAATCTGCGTGTCTTTTTACAGTTTAGCACCTACTTTTCATATATTTGCATAAATCACCCAAATCACTAAGAACAACATAAGATCTACTAAATCATACGACTTTGAGGTGTTTGTCCATTTTTTGTGCAAACACCGTGCTAACCTTGAAGAAAACACTTGATATCTACACAAGGGAGTAGTATAAGTTCAGTGCGAATTTTTGATGGAGTCTGAGTTGAGACACTTAGCTCAGTGACTAGTTAGGGGTTCTTAACTCAGTGCCTGGTTTAGACTTTGGCCATAAATAATGCCAAACTCCTCAAATCCACTTCTGAGTATCTCTGTTAACTTTTAGGTCATTCCGTCATCGTATCAACGTTCTAACTCCTATTGATTTCTACTTGGTTAAAAACTTAGTTAAGAAAAAGGTCGCCTTCAAAAGCAGCTATAGATATTTCCATTGCTTGCTTGTTCTTCTCAACAAGCAAAGCCGAAACCTTTCCCTTGGACTCTCGACTTTGGAGGATCCAGCAACCTTTTGTTTCTTCAAGCCGAGAGTACTCTTATAAGAAAGCATCAAAATAGACCTTTTCTTGGTCTTTTTACTCTTATTCTGGGAGTCGATCTTCTTAGGAGAAGTGGACACTAAAAAAAAGAGACAACGTCAAATTCAAAGTTAAGATTAAGTTACGCTAAGAGCCTAAAATAAACTAGTTCAATGGTTAAAGAGTAAAAGATCTGGTTTTGCTTTTTTCAGGATCAGACTCAACTTCCCCTCCACTATCAATGACTACGGTAGAAGTTGTCATGCACTTCTTGGAGGTTGTGAGCCCCACAAATATAGTAGAAGGAGGTAGAAGGCCCTGAGATTTTAATTTGTCTTTGGCAAGAACAAGTTGTCGGAATCACTGTAAGAAAGAAATCTTCGTAACTTCCTTATACCTTTCCCTATATATGTCGGTGATAACCGGATCGCTAATCTTCTCAGGCCTCACTATTTAAGATTTAACAAAATAAGGAGATAAAACATAGATTACGAATGAGACCAAAGGAAAGAAAAGTACCAAAAAGTATACCAGCATGATTAATGGATGTGACAATTCGATCAGAAGAGACCTTGACAAAGAACGTCTGCATGGCATTATCTTACTAAATGGATTTTGTAAGGGCGATGGTCTTAGAAAATTGAGAAAATATATAGGAATTTCGCCAGTGGATTTGGATTTTAACAAGTTGAACATGTAATTGATCTCGAGAGCAAGTACGCCATGATAACCTCTTTCAGAATATAAGATCGCCATGGAAAATAAATTTATGTAGGAAGTAACCAAGAGCTAGAGAGGATTAATTTGATAAAATTCAAGAATGTCAACATATAGGATGTAACACCCCATACTTTTAGTGACACTATTATGAAATTTAATTTGTTAAATAAAAAATAATAATGTGGGATTGGTTAATGGATTGAGATTTGTGATTTAATTATGTGCTAGTTGTGCCATGTTAATGAGTATGAACTAAAGAATTAAGGTGTTAGGAAATAAGGGAGAGCAAAATAGGAAAATGATTAAACTTTAACCATAAACCCTTAGGAAACCAAAAAACACGTTCATTTCATGTTTTCCCAAACAAAAACACTTTTATGACCTACTACCATTAGCAATCTCAAGAGAAGATAAAGCTAGGATTCAAGAGAAGAATCAAATCGATTAATCAAGATCAAATCTCACATCCTTAATTACAAAACTAAGGTGAATAATGACTACATCTCATTTTTCTTATGGTTTTCTGTTTTAGTGAAATTCCAAAGTGTTTTCGCATGTTTGTGCCATGTTTTGAACGATTAAATGCTTATATATACTTTTGTTTATTTATGCATGTTCATATTAGTTTTTATGATATGTTTCTATATGAAAACCCTATTAAATGGCATCCAAATGCCTTGGAACTTAAATTAAGACCAGACATGATATTTTGGAGATGAGTTTCAATTTTCAAAATTTCTTAATTAATGTGGATTTTATATTAATTTTCTAGTGAAGAAAATGATCTATTGGGTTATAAATTATTTACGATTAAATAATTAATTATTTAGGGATGAAATTTATTTATGTATGAAATCATATTGAAAATGATTTTCGGGGATTTTTATTGAATTTTCCTAAGTGCTTTAATGAATATATAAAATTATTTAAGGTATGGGACTTAAATGTTTTATATATTTATTTCAGGAGAAAGGGTGTTTTGTAAAAATAAAATTATTGTTTATTTCTGAAAATATTGGCAGCACTTTTGAAATAGATATTTAGCTACTAGTAAAATTTTGACAAATAATAGCATGTTAGTTGAAAGGTGTTTCTCTTTTAAGTTAAGAACGAAACTTAATTGATTTTATTGTGTTCCATCACTTACAGCATCAGAGGTTCTGACTAGGCCATTTCGCTACCAAGTTTTTGAAACCAAAGCGCATGGTATCAAGTTACTTCGTACGTAGTGTATTAGATAAAGGCAGAAGGTACATAGTCGAAATGTTGGGTTCCATTTGAGTTGGGGTATGCCTTTGTTTTAAATTAAAATAGCGCCTGCTTTGCTATCGAAGGGATAGATTTCGACACGGTTGGCTTGCAACTATGTCAAATGTTTTTAAAAAAAGGTTTCAAAAGAGTTGTGCTCTTTTGTTTTAAGTAATGCTTTCAAAGGGGTCGAAAACCCTAGCTGTCGCCTTTCTACCGTTTGAAGTCAATGGTTTCTAGAGGTATACATAGCTTTTAAATTTAGCCACTTCTCCAATGCTTTCAAAAGGATGGTTTCGACACAATCACTACTTTACTTAGGAATGCTTTCGAAAGGTCGGCTTTCGACTTAAATGGTTTTGTATACCCTTTTTGTTCTGTTGAAGTATAACCCAATGGTTTTGAAAGAGAAGGTTTAAATGGTTTCAAAAGGTGTTTTTCCACATGTTTTAAATTGAACCCAAGTGCTTTCGAAAAGTTTATGTTTCTAAAGGTTTGATGCTTTCGAAAGACTTTGAAAATGGTTTTGAAGGGGTGGATCACCGAGGGTTTCGAAGGAGTTGAAAGGTTATGTTTTTCTGATTGTTTCGAAAGGGTGGAAGGGATAGGTTTTTCCAAGGGTTTCTAAAGGCTATGTTTTGAAGTGTTCTAAGATATGCTGGCTAAGGTTTTATAGCTTTCGGTAGAAAGGTATTTCAAGTGTTTCGAATGGGTTTCGAGTATGGTTTTGAAAGGAAAGTTTGGCCTTTCAGCCTAGTTGAAATAAAGGGGTTTACTTGGTTTCGAAAGAGGTGCTTTCAATGGATTCGAAAGGGTAATTTCAAAAGTTAAATTTTTTCTCAACTAAGGTTTGAGTAAAGTGTGTGTGTGTGTGTGTGTGTATATATAATATGGCAAGGTGATTTTGAGTAAAGCATAGAGTATAAATGTTTTCCTTATTTAAGTTTGGTTTAAAATGTTTTAAATCAATTTAGATAAAATGGTTTTCAAGGAGTATTATAGGAAGGTATCCCTAAGTAAAATGACTTAGATATTAGAATACCAAATTAGACTGGTATTTAGGTTGCGCCCTATATATTAGATATTGACCCTAGCTAATTTAGTCCAAAATTCCAGTCTGTATGGCTTTGTCACAGGTAAGACTAAAATTATGATTACACACAAAAGGGAATATTTGTTTGTATACAGATAGGTTATTGGTGAGCCCATGAAACCATTAGGATCAGGTGACCTTGGGAGTTGTTAAATTAGGGACAGACCATCTAGAAGAGAAGTATTTAACAGATAGTTGAGGACAGACCGTCCAGAAGAGGCGTGTCTACTAGATGTTAGATTATTTTGTTATATTGTCTGGTAGGCCTGAGTCAGCCAAAGGTTAATAGCTAGCCAAACAAAACTATAGTGTTCGGGCAGATAGTCTATTTGTTACCTGATATGTAAGTTTATATAAAATGATTTACAGTTTTAACCAGTTTTGGTTACAAGATTATGATTTGCAAAGGATATTTTTTTAAAAGGATGTTAGTGAGGGGAAACTCGCTCCATAAGCGGTGTGGTCTCACTTAATATCATATATCTGAGATGTATAGTTATTCATAATAGGCTTTATGTCTAACTCGAAGTTTATGTTTTTCCCCTTAAACCTTCGAGTGCTAAAAAATTGATTAGAGTAGGCTGAAGGTTTGGGTACACGGGTTCTTAGTAGGATGGCAAATAAAGCTACCAGAGGCGAGCAGGAGGCTAACAAATAGTTATCTAGGAGTTGTAGTTCTTTGTTTTGTGTTTATTTCCACTTTGTATTAAGTCTGTTATGAGTCTGATTAACCAAGGCGGCATCTTCATATGTCGCTCTTGGCGTATTTTGTAATAATTATGTTTGATCTTTGCCTGGGAAACGTTTTGGCATGATGTATTTTGAATATGGAACATATGTTTCGAAATGTAATAGAAAATGCTATTTTGAAATCTGTGATTTGTTTCATATTCAAGTGCCTCTGATATTATAAATACCATTAACATAGATGTATTTAGTCGTTGGAAGTTAATACTCTAGATGACTACAACATCTGTAGCTCTTAGCTTTGGGCCTTTGATTGGGGATGTTACAACTTGGTATAAGAGCATAGGCTTATGAAATACTATAACTAAAAATGATTTTTGAAAACATAATCTTAGAAATTACAGTTAAGATAGGGGTATGGGATAACGCTATAGTAACGTACTTGTCTTTTCTATATATGTATAAGTATACACTTTATCTCTAGACTCCTATCTTTGTTAGGCTATTCTTCTGTATCTCACTAGGCTTGAATATAGATATGGATGGTAGAAGTGGCAAAGTTAACCTAGGAGGGGACAACACCACCACAAATGGAAATGCCCGACCAAATGAATGTAATTGCTAGAATAAAAGAAAGAAAAAGAGAATTAGTGTAAAATAGAGAAACCACTATATTTTACACTATTCAAAAATAGTAAAAGAAATATCTAGCGGTTAGTGATTATTGTTGTAGTATTATTTAATATTAAAATATGGAAATGGATTTTGAAATATAGTTTTCATAAACAACCAAATAAAGTAGAATTACTTCCTAGAATAGAAGATAATAAAGCAAAGTATGACATGAATCAAGTAAATTATTAGATAAGAACTTGAAGCTGTAAACGATAATGAACCTAGGTCTGCATTCACGGTGCAAACTATTTAAGAAGATAGTTATTATGATAAGTGAATTATATAATATAAGTGAAAAAAAGAATATTCTATATCATAATAAAAGAAGGCAGATTAGAATGAAAAAGAAATGCTGGAATTAAGTATGGAATATAAAAGAAGAGAAAATAAAAATTACAGCTAGAATTATAACATAGGTTAAAATTAAGTAATAAGAACGGAAATGCTTATTTTGAGACATTGAATAAATTAATGAGCAATAATAACTGTAGAAGCTTATTTAAATAATTTATATTAAGTCAATAAGCAAATAAAGCAGGAATGATAAAAGATGCTTATTTTAATGAACTTAAGATTTATATTAAGTTAAATAAGCAAGATAATAAATGTGACTCATACCAACAACATTCCCTATTAAATAAATGGAAATCTCACAATAGATAGAGGTCAGACGAGGGCATGAATATTCTAATTAGGGTAAATAAGTAGCCAGTAGAATAAGAAAAGTGAACTAAAAGCAAATTAAAAGAGTAGACATAGGGTCTAATAAAAGAGTGAGATGCGTTTGTAGTAGCCCAAAGGAGGAAGAGCCTAACGAAGCAGCTCATCAAAGATTTCAGCGAAGGATAAGCTCGTCCAACTTAGCTTTTTTGGGCAAGAAGGAAGTACGAGAGTTTAACGGGACGTGAGGATAGTTTAGGATGGTCCTCTAGGTAGGCCAAATGAAGCTTCATCCTCGGTGGCAGGTCTGTAGGTGTTCCATCAAGAGAGCATGCCTTGATTGCATTTGCATTATAGGCCTAACGAAGCAGCCCTTTGTAGACAGTCAGAAGGGCTTGGTGTTCAGAGTAGGGTATTCGTATGTCCAGTCCTTCCAATTAAATTTAAGGATAGTCGCATGCGGACATCGGCCAACATCAAGACCAAGAGCGATTTTGGGAAAGACTTGAGTTAAAACAACAGGCCAATGATTCTTTCACTATTGATACATTGAATGAGGGGCACTGCCACTTGGATGTTAGATTGTTTGCATTAGGGCACGACCACTTAACACTTTATAAGACTTTCGGTTAGTTGAGGGGTGGCTGTGTGAGGCCATAGCCACGACGAAAAAAGTGTAAGACCAATTAGAATATCTGTATTGTAGGCCTAACGAAGCAGACCTTTACAAATATAGAAAATCCCCGAATGAATTCCGTACAAGGTAGACCTTATTGGCGGGATTCAGATAGAAGACAGAATGATTACATAGTCCTTAATGTATGCACTGGGTGGTACATTGTGGATGTCCGAGCACTAGCATAGACTAGTGCGGGTGCGATTTACGTTTTCGTCGTAAGTTGTGGAGCATCTATATTGTAGGCCTTATGAAGCAGTCCTTTACAGATTTAGCTACGGAACGCTCGCGAGCAAGACGATGGAGTATCTGTATTGTATGCCTTACGAAGTAGTCATTTACAGATATAGCTACGGTGCAAAACGATGGAGCATCTGTACTATAAGCATTACGAAGCTGTCCATTACGGATGTAGTTACAGAAAGCTCTCGAATTAAGACGATGGAGTCCTTTGCGAGGAGGATACAGAAGGTACTATGGGTAGTACCTCGGACCAATATGGTCATTGGGCATACAGCTACACATTTATATATATATCAGTTATTAGGTTTTTATCTACTAAGGAGTAAATGGGTACGATTCACGCAAAGAAGCGAGAGTATAATAAACCTAGTGAACCTACTGTAACAATAAATGGAAATAAAATGGTATATGTAGAATTAAGCTTAAAAGTGTATAATTTATCCATTCACTAGAACTTTAGTTCTGACCCCCTCCTCATAACATCCTGCGGGTTAGGTAGATGCCAAAGACTTCCCAGCTTTAAGACACTTGTTTAGAAAGTGTTATTATATTGGTGAGTACTTACTTACTATTTCATTTTAGTCAATTCCGCTGTGAGATATTTAATTGAGCTTTGATATATTTGTCTTTGCATATTTGCAGGATACCAGATTCCCAACTCGGGTTTCAGTGGGCTTGGGTTTTAGCATTTTTGCGAAAAATCCAGACCCATTGGAACTCCGTTTGTCACATTTGGTATCAGAGCCTAGGTTTAGGATTCCTAGGTAGATAGTGAGTGAACGTATTTCTATTTTTGAATAAAATATTAATATATTATGTACTAAAATCCAAATAGTCCCCAACCATATATTTTAACATATAGAAAGTTTTTAATAGTATATTTGTGCATAGTTTGGTAGTTGGGTTTGGGTTGACCCAAGTATGTTGAGCCCTATGTTAATACCAATTTATAGCATACAAATAAGCCATGTTTTGATAGAATTTTTTTATCCATATGCTTTAGGAAGTAGGGAAGTTCTTAGGGATTGTAGGGAGAGTGTTTTTATTTTGAGATAAATAAGAGGTTTTAATATGAAGAAAATCCACTTTATGTATAACCCAATAAAAATGAAACTTTTGAATTAAAAAATTTGAAAAATATAATTGTTAATATATTCGAGGAAGTAAATATTGGATTTTTGAAAAAAATAAGTGGTATGAAATTTAAATTGGTTTTTATCTGATGTAAATTTTGTTAAAATTGAAATTCTTTTTGAATAATTGTAGAGCATGTATAGCTCGCTAGATTCTTTATAGGTAAACAATGATTTTAAAAATAAAAACCTAGAGTGTGTTAAGTATCGAAAACATAGGTTACAATATTGTTGTAATAAATGTTTTTAGCAAAAATAAAGAAAGCATAGACTATGACACTATTGTTATATTATGTGACTCCCAAAGTAAATGTTTTTACATAGCATATGAGGTTTTTAATATTTATTTCAACTGAATCCATATTAGTATTTTTGGGTTGTAGTAACGGTATTTTACGCAACATCTGTTTTGACCCAAATGAGTTTTGGAGATAATTTCTAAAGTGGTTTGTATGTATACTTATTATTTAAATAAGAACATGAAAAAAATTTCTAGTTACAAAGAAGTTTTAAAATTGAGTTCTTTTGAAAAATAATGTACGATAAATTAATGAATTTAGTAGGAAATATCTTATGTAAGTAAATATAGAGTAAACATACCTTAATCTATTGGAATGAAATGAATAATGATATAATTTTCTATGAATCACAAATAAAGATTGTTTTGTGCAAGCTGTAAGGAATACGTGAGTACAAGGTATGGAAAGCACTATATTTTGTATAACATATTTTGATAAATATAAAATAAATTTCTTATAATTTGACATAAATATGAAATCCTCCTTTAAAGGATTCATATAAGGTTTTAACATTAATGATTTCTCATAAGAGAAAGTAATTACAATACATTAACATATAAACTGTAACAACCCTAGATTTTTGCATATTTTATTTTGAATTTATTTTTATTTTTAAATTATTTTAAACTTGTTTAGTTCAAAAAATATTTCATTTTTAAATATGAATTTTTATTATTATATGAATTATAATTCCAAACTTGTATAAATGGAATATTTTCGTGAAAAGTGGATTTGTGGTCAAACTAGTCAAACTTTGACTTTTAATTTTTAAATATAAATATTTAAATTCCTGAATTTTATCTTTTATTATGAAAATAGATTTAATATCATGAATACTTCTTTTCGTTTCGTTGAAAACGGATTTACATTGTGGAAGTTATACTGTTTTCAATTTTGTGTGTAATTTGGTGTATTTAACCAAATTGTTTATTTCAAATTATATAAATAATATTTTATTTGGTCATGTAATGTTCTAAATTCTATTTATATGGGTAAAATAACTTGGTATGTATATATTTTGGTTTTAAAATATTTTTAAGTGAAGTATAAATTTTTCTAGAGTTATAGTAATTTATTTGAAATTTTCATGTCCTATTTGCTATTTTTAAACAATTTCTTCAATTCTTTTGCTATTTTTTCTGAATTTAATTATTTATTTTACTTTGAAAATGTTTAAAAATCATTTTTATTTCAAATTTTATTTTAGAATATTTTTAAAATGAAGTTAATAATTTTCCAAAGTCAATAGTGATTTGTTTGTAATTTCTAGACACTGTTTTGGATTTTTAAGCAATTTCTTGTTTTCTTTTTCCATTTTCTTTAAAATTATTATTTATTTTTATTTTATATTAATTTGTTTAGGTTTTAAAGTAAATTTACTGATTTTATTTTTGGTTTATTTGAATTTAAAGAAAAAGATATATGAAGAGTTTTAAAAGCTTATTTACCTTAAGACCTTTTATCTCCTTTGTCCTTTCATTTGCCATAACTCCTCAATTATTGTCTTGGCTGTGCATTTTTGGTTTGTAGCAGTGAGTTTTCAGCCTCCATTCACTCAAAAACATTTTACCTTCTCATTCATTCATGGCTTCAAGAAAAATCTATGGTTAATGGCTACTTTTTTACACTTTTCTTCTCATTTTTCATGTATTTTTTCCTTGTTTTCTTTGCTTCTTTGAACGGCCTCCACTCCATATCCATGGCCACCACCTCCTACACCTCTTCCCTGCCATCATCACCACCTACTCCTCAGGTCTGAACCATGGCCGCACAATCTATGAAGAGAAACTCCACAAAAACTATGTTAATTCCCTTAAAACCATGTTGTTTGACCACCACTTGTTCACCACTTCCATTTCCACCACCACCATCACCTTAGGCCGCCACCACCACCTCTGTCCAGACCCTTACTCACCCCTCCTACCTCTGGCCAGACCTGTAGCATGACATGGCCGAGCCATTTGACCATTAGCCGAGCCCAAAGTGTGAACACAAACCTTCCAATGTTGCATAGCCTCTTGACATTCTTATGTTGTAACTTCCTCTACATGTTCTCGCTTACGCCGTGCATTTCCTAGCCCAAACCTGAGCCAAACTTGTTCAAACCTGAGCCAACCAACATCCCTAGGCCGTGCCAAATAGTAGAGAAAGCAAGGCAAAAGACTTGGCATTCAAATCTCTTTATATTCCAAAGTTATTCCATTTCAAAGTGTATTGAATTTATGTCTGTTTTGATGTTTGTTTTGGGTTGTAACACAAGACTTGTAGCATTGGATCTCGCTCTCCACTCAAGTCCGTAGTCTTGTCATCGTGCTTTTGTTTCTGTTGTGTCATTGGTTTTGTTATCTCCAGCATTTAGAGGTGAGTAAATCTCACCAGACTAATATGTACTTATGTAGTTGATAAACTCATATCGCTTGAATCTATAATGCATATCATCCTGTTATAACTGCTATATTATTATCACATGATTTTCATACCTATTATTACACCTGTTATATCATATGTCACTGTTATTTCATGCTATTCTGTTATTTATATCAGTTATCACCATTGCAAGTTCCCTATAGACTAGGATCACTATGGGTTGAAATGATATATACCCGAATGGACTTTAGAATAGGGGAAAATCGTTATGGGCTGAAATGATAGGCCTGAACGATTTTTATTTACTTCATTCTTACTTGGGATTGCGGGTTTGAAATGATCAAACCTGGATTTTTCATTCTAAATTACGGATTGAAATGATATAGTATCCGTATCACCTTACCTAGGCTAAAAATGATATACAGACCCATGGTTAAAATATGTTTTCTAAAATTTTTAAATTATTTTAGAAATGTAAATATTATAATATTTTGATTTAAAGTTAAATAAAAAAGATTTTTCTAAAGTATTATTGATTTTCTGAGAATTTTTAAGTAAAATAAATAAATGGTAAAGTTGGAAATTTGAACTGTAAGTTATTTTGGAAATCCTAATTTGATGATGAAATAGAATTTAAATTTAATATGAAGTATGATCAATTTATGATATTTTGAATTAAAATGAATTTAAAATGATTTTATAATAAACTAATGATTTTTAGATAAGTAAAAATGTTGAATGAATAAATGTTTAAGTTAAATTTTGGAATATAACTTAAATTTGGTTTGAATTTTTGGTTAAAAAGTGAAATTTTATTTAAGTAAAATAAATGGAAATAAGTTATATTTTGGAATTTAAAACTTAATTGTTAATTTAATAATTAAATTAAAGAAATGGTATGTAATACTTGAATTTAAATAAGAAGTAAAATAAAAATTGGATTTTGTAAGAAATTTAACTTATGTAAATTATAAAAATATAAGAAATGAAATAATGACTTTATAATGTGAATTGTACGATTTTATAAGTTAAATATGACGTAAATAAATTTTACTTATTTTTGAAATTATATTTAAAATCTTGAGAATTTTAAATATAAAGGATATTACAACATTTGTAAATGCTGTAGTTAAAAATAAATGAACTTAAAGACTAATTTAAACTTGAAACTATTATAGCACTTTAAAATTGCTATAATTGATAAAGATAACTAAAACTTAGTTAAAAATAGAGAAAACCTGTTACAGCACTTAAACGCTGTCTTTTGTAAATGAACAGTTTTAAACTAAAACTTTACTAGCATTTTATAAGTGCTACGGAAAACTGAATTTGGTTGTTTAATAAATTTTAATGGAAATAATCATTGGGAAAGGATTATTTTTTTTGAAATTTAATATTGAATTAATAAAAATAAGGAATTGGCTTTAAATGGTTTTAAATGAAAGAATTTAACTTTTAATGTGAGATTGAAGGGTAATTAATTTCTTAATAAAATGAAAAGATTTAAATGGTATTTTAAATTAAATAAATCGATTGATGTTCAAATGAATGATGTTTGGAATGATATTATGTAGTTTTGTAAAGGTATGGTACTATGATATTTTGAAATGGATCTTTGCATGATATTGAATTTTGAAATGATATTTGATTTCAAAAATATAAATTACTATTTCGAAATTTTAACCACCGAATGTATTTAATTTATAGTTTAACTGATCCTTAAAGGATGTGCGGTCCCAAGCATCCTTTAAGTTATTGTGCATTACTGCTACAGTTCACTTGAGTTGGTTTATATTATATAAGTATATATTGTCCTTACTCGAGTGTTTTGTGTTTTACTTTACGCTCGGGTCAGCCTGAGTATTTACAGCTTAGCTTTGGATTTCATTCTGGAGCTAGGAATCGCTGGAGATTCCGCTTGTCTAATTATCTATTCCTTTTCAGTTCCAGTTGTTCTATTTCAGCTCTGGTATTTTCTATGTATTGGAGGTTTCTATTATATATGTTTTCAGACTGATATTATGTATTATGTTTTGAGAGTTTGTTATAGTAGCTTCATGAACTACTATGGTATTTTAATTTCCGATGCGAGTTATTCTGATGTTTTTGTGTTTGTGATTCTGTGTATTTGATTTCATTTGCTCCAAATTTTATTACAATTTGTTATTTTGAATTATTCAAGTCAGACATGTGTGGATTATTGTCGATTTGAATGGTCCAAAATAGTGGGTCGTTACATTTGGTATCAGAGCTTTGGTTTTAGGCAAACCTTAGCCCACAGAGCAAAAACTCATTAGAGATAGGGTAGAAATACCCTAGAATGAGTGAAATCAATCTCAGAATCATTCCTTTGTGAGAGAACGTATTTTCGAAGTATAAAATGATTTTCAAATGATTTTAAAGGATTATTTTTAAAGATTATTTTAATATAAAATTTTCTTGTTTTGAAAAAAATTTCTGGACTTTATCCCTTTCATATCCACCTTATTAGTAATTTCTTTGATTAGGATTTCCTTAAAATTCTAAACTTCTATCTTAGTTGGGATTTCTTCGATTAGGATTCCTTTGAATTTTGGAATGCCCCCACTTTTTCTGAAATCCATTCCTGTCTCCCCTAATTGTGTTCTTTTGATTTTTGGAGCATTCCATAACTCCACTTTGAATGACCTCTATAAAGATCAGTGATTCCGCCAATCTTTGAATAATTTGTAAAAGGGTGAAACTCCTTTACAATTGGCATTGATTCACCGGAGATTTCCGTATCCTCGGTTCACAATGTTATCTATTTTCTGCTATACCTGGATTCTATCTCTGGCGATCGAAGGTCGATTTTCCTTAGATTTTCGCATCGATTATATTTCTGAAATCACGGTTAAGCCAGTTACGGTCGCCCGCGATTTATTTGAGCTTATCCATCTTCTATTTGGTAATTTAATTATCTTATCTTCGTTTGAGCTTATCTTTGAATCAGAATTCTATTTGATTAGAGTTCCTCTAAATTTGAATCTCTGTTTTGTTTTGAAATCCATCCTTGAATCATCCATTGGAAAATTTGTGGTTGATTGTCTTTTGAAATTTTTGTATCCATCGTAGTTGTTATTTTGATAAGGATGACAATATTTTTTATATAAAGATGAAATGTTTTCGATAAGGATTATATACCTTTTTAAAATGAAAATTTGAAGTTCGAAAGGATTTGAAATTTTGAAATTTATGTAAGAAATGGTTTCATATAGAATGATTTATAACTGAAGGTTTTGAATCTGAATTTGAGTGATTGAACTCCGGCATTTTGGAACTGGTTTTAAGATTTTGAAATAATTAATAATATGATTTGAAAGTATTTTCCGAATATGAAATGTTTCAAATGATTTTAATGAGCTTCTAATGATTTCGAAGAAATTTCAAAAGAAGTTGAGAAAATAGAAGTCCAAAACCCACTTATGTCGCTGGAAAATAATTTCGGTGATGAATGCATGCACCATCGACATTGATTTTCGAGTTTCAGAGTGGGGGAGAGGCCACTTCGGTAGCTTTGTTATGCGATTGATTTGTGAAACCAATTTTGATTTCATAATCCAAAGTGTGATATGATATTCGAAAGATATATGTATATATAGTTGAACAATTTGAAATGAGCCGGTGTTTAGTCCTTGAGTTTTGGATTTGATTTGATATAACCTTATCTTTTGGAATTGATTTACTGATTTGTTGGTGATTTCCAACTCTTGGATTGAAATATGATTTCTTCAACTATTTTGAAGGTTCGAGCACTTCCAAATCAAGGTTAACTTTTTCAAAGCTAAGAAATTTTGAAAAGTATAAAGTATATTGTTTGTACCAAAAATGGGCACAACACTCTTCGGAAGTTTTTGAAGAGATAAAATGAAGAATGTAAATGTAAAACAGAGATTATCTAACAAAAACTCCAACAAACAGAAATGTAAAATGCAAAGACAAGCGATTTAGAGTGGTTCGGCGTATAGCCTACGTCCACTATGAAGTTTTGATGATTTTATTGATTCTCTTTGACTGATTACAAGCGATTACAACAAACAACAGCAGATTACAGAATAGAATTCGAAATTGACAGCAAAGGTATGATGCAAGTCTTGATCCAGCAGAGTCTGGACGCTTCAGAATCAAAAATCCCCTTTTCTGTATGCTCTGGGCCCTATTTATAGGCGTAGGAGGCTTAGATCTCGCTCAAACTTTGGGAGACTTGGTCTGGCACGTGAGGGGGCGCACGCGACCGTTTCCAGAAAGTTTCGCCTCGATCTGCGATCGATACGAATCCATTTCGTATCGATCAAGAGGATGTCCAATTGAGTTGAAATTTGGCATGGACATCCTTCAATGTGTATGAAAGCTTCCCTGAAAATTTCATTGGATTTTGATCAGTAGATCACGAGATATGGTTGATACGAAGTGAGATTTCTCGAAGGTTGTCTGGCTCGTCTCCTTGGTTTCAAATCGATCCCCCGTATCGACCACTGCACGTGCTCCTGAGATGGTGTGGCGTGCGTACTTCGTTTTGATCCGGTATTCACTCCTCGTTGACCGGTTCGACTCCATGGATCTCGCCTTGTTTGCTTCGATGGATTATACGTCATCCTGGTTGGTTGACTCGTTGGATACGAATAAGTCACTGACAGTTTGTATTCGAAGTGAAGTCTTCTAATGGATGCGAAGGACAGTGGTCCGATGGATACAAAGTAGAAAATGACTGATGGTTGCGAGACACGTCAGCTGCTAACGGATACGCATCTGATTGATGCGAACTCGATGAGTTCGAACATTGCCAACCTGATCGTTACGAATCAGAAGTTTCACCGATGGATTCGAACGAACCTCTCTGGCTGAAGGCTAATCGATGCGAAGTGGATGGATATGAAGTGAGGATCATTGGTGGATACGAAGTGGCGACTGTTGCCTCAGTTGATGGATACGAAGTCCCTCGATACGAACTTGATGGATTCGAAACGTGGCCAACTTCGTCAATACGGACCAATGCTCCTTGATGGATACGAAATGGGACTTTCTGATGGATACGAAAACAAGCTTTTCCCTTCACCTTGCATCCATCATACCTTGATCATACGAACTCGGATTGACTTGAAATTTGGAACGTTGGTTCCCTTAGCTTTCCTAGTCATGTCATATCAATTGTAACTCAATCTGGGCTCGGACGAAATTCAGCGATATCCATGACGAGCTACACTTGTTCTCTGGTCGGTTCCTTGGTGTCCTGGCCTTGCCAAAAGGCGGGATAACATTTGCCCCCCAAAGTACGTCTTGTGAAAACACGACGTGCTTTGAAAAGCTACTTGTTTGCGACTCGTCGTTAGTTTAGGTTGTTGTCGAATTCTGCACCGATTTTCCCTCAAGCTAATTCGAAATTTGAGTTGAAACGATGTCCGATTGTTGCTTCTAACCATCTTCTTGTATTGATCCCTTCATGAATCGATGTTAAAAGTTGGAAAGCCTTTCTTCGTATCGATGCGGGTTCACTCGATGGATATGAAATGCTCATTCGTGTCAATGGTCACAAATTACGGTGGACTCTGCTTCGCCTCGATGAGCATCTGATAGACACGAACTAAATGTTCGTATCGATCGATTTGTACTGCTGTGAGTTGAGGGTTGCAAAGGTAGAGACTTCGAATCGCTGGAACTCAAGCATCATTATCGCAGCCATCGCTGTGCGCTTCGAACTGATGAAGTCCTGTGACTACTTCGTCTCGGTGGGAGCACGGTCTAAGGGATTCGAAGAAGGCGTTCGCACCGCTCCATTCCTTGACCGATTGCGACCGGTCATGTTGACTGGGAGGCGAATCGACCCAGTTTACCTTTAGGCTTCATATAAATACCTGGGACTTAGCTCGTTTTCACTTTTTACTTTTTAACTGTTGCTCCATGCTCTCTGCGTTTTCGTATCGATCTACGAACCTTGATAGAACAAACCGTTCTTACTTTCGAGTCGATCCCATCCTTCAATTCTTCGAGCCTAAACATTAAACTCAGGTAATTAAATGATAGAATCGTATTAAAAACGGCGAGATCCGAAATCTTAGCCATCCTTCTTGCTCTTGCAACCGATTTAAATGAATCTGAGATCTGGATGTGAGAGAGCAAGATCGTGGATGGAGTGTGGCCATGGAGTTGAGGCCCTTTGGAGAAGAAGGAGATGCGGAGAAATTACTTTAGCTTCATTTTGTGTCGGCCTGGAATCGGAGTATTCAAATCGATCTGGAGGATGTGATTTCGCACTGGTATGGAGATGGGAGCAGCGATCGATGCGAAGACATCGTTTTCAGATTGGTGCGAGATCGGGGAACCTGATTGATGCGAATTGGTTTGCCCTTGATCGATACGACACGTATCGATTCGAACCTGATCGATACGAAACATTCTGATTCCAGCCTGATCGATACGAACGTATCGATTCGCACCAGATCGATACGAAACACTCCTGTCCCAAGACGAACGATTCGAATGTATCGATTCGAACGTGGCCGGTTTGAAAATGTGTGGTCCGGCTGACTCGATACGAATTTGAAATGCAGCGATCTATTCCATCCTAAATTTTTCCAAACATAGGGAAATTTTGCATACTTGAACATTTGACTCCGACGAGCTTCTACCTTGCATAATTAGACTTAACAGTAGAACTGCATATTTGACTGTCTTTCGAAGCTTGTCGATGAAACTGCTATCTAACAAAAAATTGAAGTATGGTGAAATTTAACTTGAATCGATCGTTAGCATCCAGATGGTGCGGTTGTGACGGTCAGCAATGACGGTCATTTCCAGCCCGACTCTCATAGTTTGGTACTTTGTGTTTGTACAAAAAATGGACAAACACCTCGAAGTTGTATGATTTAGTAGATCTTGTGTTATTCTTAGTGATTTGAGCGATTTATGCCAATATATAAAAAAACAGGGGCTAAACTGTAAAAAGACACGCAGATTTATAGTGGTTCAGCCAGAATGTGCCTACGTCCACTTTATATGTTATTTCTCTTCTCTTATTCTGATTATAAGTACAAAGCTTTGATACAAGTAAAAGAAAGTTGTTTGAAAGTTCCTTCCGTGCTTGAGCTCTCAAACTTGTCCCCCATTGTTGTACCCCTGCCCCTCTATTTATAGAGTGAGGCTAGGGGTAGGGGTCTTGGAGGTATATAGCAGCTGGTGGGCCTGGGCTGCTACAATCTGGCCTGGCACTGCTCTGGCTCGATAGGACTTTGGTTCGGTGGTTGGAGGCGAGGCTTGGACCGGCAATGAGTTGGTTCGGTGGTTGGAGGCGAGGTTTGGACCGGCAATGGGTTGGTCCGGTTGGTTCGGCATGAGGGTTGGTCCGGTTGGTTCGGCAGGAGGTTTGGACCGGCAATGGGTTGGTTCGGTTGGTTCGGCAGGAGGGTTGGTCCGGTGGGAGTTAGGAAGGTTTTGATTCGGTGGGAAACTTTTGGGTGGTCCGGCATGTCTGGTTCGGGGAGACCGGATGAAACATATCCAACACTTGCCCCCAAAAGTGGGGCACGTGCTTATAGGTGCCGCGCTTTGTTCCAGCTGAGCCATTATATTCGGCCTGAGGACCGATCCATCTGGTCCGGCTATCAAACCTGGCTTTATAAATAGGAGTCTCTAACCTTCATATTTCCTTACCAACTGCGATAACCGAATCAATCTTTCGAACTGCCGAATCAGGTGAGCTTGTTTTCTGCCGAACGAAATTCTAGGGCTAGGCTACCGAATGAACTCGGAAATTTTGGACCCCTGACTAACCGAATGAATTCTCACATTGAGATACCGAATGAGTTTTACACTTGAGTAACCGGATGAACTCAGGGATCTTGAATTCCGAATGAAAATGATACCGAATATGTTTTTACTGAATGACGTCATATACTTGTTTACATCTTCTGTTCTAACAATGTGTTTTTTCGGTATTGTAGATAATGTCTCGCAAAGCGGAAACTCGATCAGACAAGAAGAAATCCGAGGGCGAAGGAGGTTCCTCTGCCGTGCCCCCAGCTCAGCCGAATCCAGAACGTCATGGACCAACCCTGAGATCACTAGTGGACGGGTACGGCCCTCAGGAACTTCTGAACTCCCCGCCCGATTGTTTTCCTAGTTCCCTCAAGGAGGAGCAGCTTGATGTCATCTCCCGATCCTTTGGAATCGATAGGGCGCGCTTGCTATTGCCTGGGAGAGATGTTATGCCGTATGATCCTCCTGAAGGGTACTTCGCCTACAGCAGATACCACTGCATGTGTGGTGCCATCCCTCCTCTGAACGCTTGGATAGCCAGCTTCCTCACATACCTTAAGGTGGCCCCGTTCCAGCTTCAACCCAACTCCTATGCTATACTGGTGAGCCTCTTCGTCATTTTCCGGAGGAAGTATGGTCGTGCTCCTTCCAACCGAAAGATCTGGTATCTATATAACCTGAGGGGCTATAAGAAGGGGTCCCCATACATTAGCTTGGAGTCAGCTGTGACCTTCAAGCTGGTCTTGGATCTGTATTCCAAATTTAGCATATTCAAGAGGGAATGGTTCTTTGTTAGGGACGACTCTGTTTCAATTTGGCGCTTTACTTCGGGATGTAAGTTGATGCTTTTACTTATAATTTCCATTACGATTGCGATGTTTTTTCTCATACTTCCTCATTTTTGCTAGCGACAGGTGGCTTTGCGGTTGTGGAGACTGACCGCCTGGTTCAGACGGCGGCTGAGATAGAAGCCATTCTCGGGAAATATAGATCATCTGCCTTCTTGATCAGAAATGCGATTCTTCTGGAGTATAACTTAATCCTTCCACAGCAGTCAGTAGTTAAGCTGAGGGAAACGGCGGAGGAGAGGGCGGCTGCTCAGACCAAGGAAGGTGTTACGGTAGAGAGTAGCAAGAGGAAACCTTTCACAAAACCTCCAGCTGTCGGAGGTAAGAAACTCAAGAAGTCGGACGGTCCCTCCCCCAGCAATTGTCCACTTACCCGGGAGGAGGAAGACATAGAGGAGGAAAGAGGCGAGGGTGGAGATGGTCGGGAAGGTGATAAAGGTGGCGATGGCATCGGGGCCTTGCTTCCTGGGCAAGCGGGCGAGATTCAGGAGTGGACGGACGATGCGTTCCACCAGGCTTTCGAGGGGCTGGACGAAGATCCGGCTTTGGTAGAGAAAACCGAGAAAGCGGACAAGGCCGGGACTGGTGCAAGCGAGTCTTCCCAGACCATTCCAGCCAGGGTGGCTCCGACGACTCAAGGTGAACTCTTGACTCCTGCATGCTTCACTAATGATAGGGACTTAGGAATATTTTATGACCCGCTCCCGTCCTGGAATGAAATCCAGGACCTATTGCAGTATCCTACTCCTCCCCAGGGTTTGTACAACCACAGATGTGTTTCTCTCCTTTTAATTTGCTGTGTTTTCTCGAAGTATAGAACAATATATGTTTGTGACACTTTTTCTTCATATCAGGAGCAGGTAAAACGGTCAAAGCCTCAGATTTTCGGCATAGGCTTGAACAATACAAGCTTTCCAAAACTTCTGTTAAGCCGAAGCCTTCGACCCACCGCTCCGGGGATGTAGTCGACTACCGTCCTCTTCTCGGGGTTATCGAAGAGGGTATTCAGCAGAGAAAGAGGAGTCGTCCTTTATCCGAACCTTCGCCTGGTCCTCAGTTCCCGGCTCAGCCTCTTCATGATATCACGGAGGAGGATAGCGAGTTTGCACCTTCTCCGCACCCGTCCGGAAACCCTTCTGTTAATCATATTGACCGTCCTAGCTTGGCTCGTAATCCATTTGCGGGTCATCCTGATCTGGATCCAAGTTCCCATGATGTTACTTTTGATGAGGTTACTAACGAGCACCTTCTTCCCTGCAATCCCATGGTACGGGTGCTCGATGAGGCTAAGTCTTTAGATCTTGATCTTCTTACTACTTGGATAGTTACCATGGGAGACGAGGCCAAGGCTAATATTGATCGGGTGGCGGAGGAGACTAAGAAGCTGATGGGGCATCATGCCCGGCTGGTTAAGGCTGGAGAGAAAATTGGGAGTGCCAACATCCGATTACGGTTGATGGTTTCGGACCAGGCGAAACAGCTTGCTGATCAAGCCATTCAGATTTCCCAGCATGAGGCTGCCTCCGGGCGGCTGAGGAAGGCTATGGAGGAGGCTAGTAAGGCGGAACTGCGGAAGATGGAGGCCGCCTGCAAGGAACAGATAAATATGGCCATCTCGACAGTGGATGAGGTTCGGAGGGCGGATCTTGAGCGGGTAGAGGAGCTGTCGGGGAAACTTGAAGCCGCAGAGCTCGCTCAGGTTAGGCTGAAGGAGGAGATGGAGGCGATGCGGAAATCTCTTCAGGCTGACTACTCGAGATACCGTTTGGAGAGAGAAGCTGCTGTGGGAAGGTTGTCGGCTTCCGAGGCCCGGATGAGGGAGTTTGAGGAGAATGAGGGGATGATGGATGAAATGCTTCAGGACATGTACTTCCAAACTTGGAAGCAGGGGAACCTATCTTGGATGGACGATTATCCTAGGGTCATGGCTAAGATCTATCTTCGGGCTCTGGAGGAAGCTAAGGCCGATGCGGATAAAGATGGTGGCGTGGTTTTCAGCATGGATGCGGTCACTGCTCAGTTTGCCAAGGAGGAGAAGGTGACGGTGAAGGAAGCTATGCGGTTGCTTGCCGCTGAGGAGGTAGGCGTGCAGGTAGAGGATGACGATCAGGATAGTCAGGAAGCAGGCGCTGGTAAGTCTCCCTTTTTAGTTTTTCCATCAACTTGGTTGCTTATTGCTAATGAGTCCTTTTTCTGACTGGACAGGGGGTCAACAGGGCAAGGATAAAGCTCCACTGCAGCCGGCCCCTTGATTATACCTGGAAAAACTCTTTTTGGGGATTTGACAGTGTTGCATATGTTTGTCGAAAAATAGTAACGTAGCCTTTAGGTTGTAATATTTTGCCACTTGTAATAAATAGTCTTATTTTTGATGTGTAATTCTTTAACTTAAGCTGATTTTGTCGTCTTTTGAATGTTTGTTGTTATTTTGGCATGTCGTATGAGAAATATAGCTATGTACATTCTTGTAATTAAATTGTGTTTGATGTCGGGTTCTGGTTTAAGACATAATTCCATGACTTGCAATGTTTGTGTGTGGTGTGAACAAATTATAGTCATGTATTTGTACACAAAAGAAGAAAATACCGCCTTTCATGTTTCAATCGTAGATGGCAGCCTTGAATATCTTGTATGACCGAACATGGAATGCAGTCGAATGCCCTGCCATTTGATTGTAAATCTCTGCATCCATTGGCGAGTATCTCCTACTCTGTATCCTGTTCTTTATGGATTGTTATAGAGGATAGGAGGATAGTTTTTTAAGTAAAATTGAAATACGTGAAATAGTAAAACTTCCAATCACGGAAGGCCTTCGATGTGCTTAAGTTCGTGGCAAACGGGTTTTGTAGTCACTTTCCTTAGCTGTGGGTCTTGGAGACATTTGTCACCCATCTTACGCCTCCGCGGGGAGTTAATTCTTTTTTACCACAGCCGCACTTAAGACACATCGGAGCCGAGATCGCGCACAGTAACTACCCGGGCCATTATGGCCCGTAATCATGGGTATTATTCGATTTACTGTGGCCGGCTAGCATGGGTGCCGATCGTCAACTGTGAACTGCCCCTGGCTGGCCACACCTTATGTTGGGGCTTATAGTCGGTTCACAGTTGCCGGCGAGCCTAACGCCGTAATGAGCTGCCTCGGCTATAGTCGGCCTTCTCGGTGGCTTATAATCGGCTCATTGCAGTTGGCTTTAAGGGCCGTCGCGAGCAATGAGTTAACCCGCAGCAGAGGGATGCTGGAGCAAAAGTGCATCATCGGCGAGGGCATAGATTCGCATAGTACCTGTTGGGTTTTGCCCAGGTGAAGTTGCGCCGTGAGTTGCTTTGAGTGGAGATGCTATACGCGTAGGATTTTGTTCAACATAAAAGGATAAAGTTAACAAGTAGCCAAGATATAAAGGAAGAAGTTAAAAAAGAGACAAGGTTTTTTAAAGTGGTTCGGCATGAAAAGGCCTACGTCCACCGATTCTCTTTGTTAATTCACTTCATATGGGCAATACAAGTTAAGAAAAGTATCGACGGAGGTGTTGGATGTTCCATGCCCTCTGGAACACCTCTCCGTCCACGGTTGACAAAATATAGGCTCCGTTGTGGAGATCTTTATGAATTACATATGGTCCATCCCAGATTGGGTCTAGTGCTCCGGGGCGAGGGAAGATTCGCTTGAGGACAAGATCCCCTTCTTGTAAGGTACGATGCTTGACTTTGGAGTTGTATTGTGCTGCCACTTTCTGCTTGTGGGCCGCCGCTTTAAGGACTGCATCATTCCTTCTCTCCTCAACTAGATCCAAAGACATGTGGAGGAGTTCTTCATTCTCTTCTGGGTTATAGTGGATCCTACGGTGGGAAGGCACAATGGTTTCAACTGGGAGCATAGCCTCTGATCCGTATGCCAAAGAGAAAGGAGTGTGCCCAGTTGATGTTCTGAAAGATGTGCGGTAGGCCCATAGTGCCGTAGGGAGTTCATCCACCCAAGCGCCCTTTGACTTTTTGAGCTTCTTTTTGATCAGAGTTTTCAGAATTTTGTTGATTGCTTCGACTTGTCTGTTTGCCTGGGGATACGCTACGGATGAGAAGCTTTTATGAATTCCGTGCTCTCGGCACCAATTGGCGAATTCCTCGCTGTCAAACTGAAGTCCATTGTCCGATATGATTTTGAGTGGGACTCCATACCTGCACAGAACATTTTTGATCAAGAAGTTAATAACTTTTGCTGAAGATACTTTATTCAGAGGTTCCGCTTCCACCCATTTGGTGAAATAATCAACCGCTACTATAGCATATTTGGCCCCGCCTCGGCCCATCGGTAGCTCGCCGATTAAGTCAATTCCCCATATTGCGAAGGGCCAAGGGCTGGTCATTTGAGTAATCTCAGTTGTTGGTAGCCGTGGAATCTTAGCAAATTTTTGGCATCTGTCACACTTCTTGACGAAATCTAAGGCATCCTTGCTTAAGGTGGGTCAAAAATATCCGTAACGGAGTATCTTTTTTGCTAATGTTTGCCCTCCGGTGTGATCCCCGTAGCTCCCCTGATGGATGTTGGATAAGATTTCCTTGGCTTCTCTCCCAGCGACACACCTTAATAATGGGTTAGAGAATCCGCGCCGATAGAGGATGTCTTCTTGTATTGTGTAGCGGGACGCTTTCCTCAAGATTTTCTTGACTTCGTTACGCCCGTTGGGTAGTGTGCCATTTTGTAGGTAGTCTCGGATGGGAGTCATCCAAGTTGCTTCTTCGGCTGCAGCTATCAGATTCACTTGCTTAAAACTTGGGACCGTTTGCTTTGAGAAGGTTACTGCCCCGAAGATGGCGATGTCTCTCATACTCGCTTGCTTTGCCAATTTGTCGGCCTCTTGGTTCTCTTCCCGAGGGATGTGTTTGAATAAGTAGTGGTCCAATCGGCTGAGAAGCAACTTGGTCTTCTTTAGATATGCTATGAGTCGTTCCTCTCGAGCTTGGAATTCTCCTAGTATTTGATTAACAATAAGTTGAGAATCGTTGTGAAGACACAAAGAATTGGCTCCGATTTCTATGGCAATTTCTAGTCCTGCTATCACTACTTCATATTCTGCATCGTTGTTGGTGGCAGCGAACTCCAACCTTATAGCATAGTGCAGTTTATTTCCCCTGGGAGTGATTATTACCACACCTGCCCCCGAGCCTTGTTCGTTAGATGCACCGTCCACAAAGAGATTCCACTTGATATCTTCTGTTATTTCCAATTGCTCCTTATCCTCGTTGGTAGTGAATTCTGCAATGAAATCAGCCATGGCTTGTCCCTTGATGGCGGTGCGAGGGTGATAGATGATATCATATTGACTCAGCTCAATGCACCATTTAAGTAGTCGCCCGGAAGTGTCGGGATGATGGAGTACCTGCCTCAATGGTTGATCGGTCGGAACTTTGATGGAATGGGATTGGAATTAGTGACGTAGTTTTCGTGAAGTGATTAGTAAACAGTATGCTAACTTCTTAAGTTTAGGATATCTGACTTCTGCCCCAGTAAACCTTTTGCTGACGAAGTAAACTGGTCGTTGCGTGCGGTTGTCTTCCCTTACCAAGGCAGCGCTTAGAGCGTGAGATGACACAGCAAGGTATAGGTATAATTCTTCGCCTTCGCTTGGGGTCGAGAGTACCGGTGGTTTCTGGAGGTGTTCGATTAGGTTAAGGAAAGCGGTTACGCATTCGTCCGTCCATTCGAACTTTCCTTTATCTTTCTTTAGAGCTTCGAAAAAGGGGACGCACTTGTCCGTTGCCTTGGAGATGAATCGGCTTAGGGCGGCCACTTTTCCATTTAGGCTTTGCATTTCCTTTCGGGTGGTAGGTATCTTGATATCCCTTAGTGCTCGGACTTGTTCAGGGTTTGCTTCAATCCCTCGGGCATGGACGATGAACCCTAAGAATTTTCCCGATGACACTCCGAAGGAGCACTTTAGTGGATTCAACTTCATTCCATACCGTCGAAGTACCTGGAACATTTCGCCTAGGTGGCTTACGTGATCTTTGGCTTTCCGTGATTTCACCAGCATGTCGTCAACATATACTTCCATAGTTTGTCCTATTAGCCCTGCAAACATCTTGTTGACGAGGCGCTGGTAGGTGGCTCCTGCATTTTTAAGTCCGAAAGGCATTACCTTATAGCAGTACAAACCTTGACCGGTGATGAAACTAGTGTGGTCTTGGTCGGGAGCATGCATAGGAATTTGGTTATATCCTGAGTATGCATCCATAAAAGATAGGAGTTCGTGCCCGGCTGTGCTGTCTACAAGTTGGTCAATTCTGGGAAGTGGGAAGCAATCCTTTGGGCAGGCGTCGTTTAGGTTGGAAAAGTCAATGCAGGTTCGCCACTTCCCATTAGCCTTTTTTACCAGCACCGGGTTGGCTATCCATTCCGGGTAGATAGCTTCTCGTATGAAGTCATTGGCGAGTAGATTCTTTACTTCTTCATCGAGTGCTGTTGATCGCTCTGCCCCCATACTTCTCTTTTTTTGTTTTACAGGTGCCTTGGTAGGATTAATGTTTAATACGTGGAAGGTTATGTCGGGGGAGATTCCAGTCATGTCAGCGTGTGACCAAGCGAATACATCCAAGTTGTGGCGGAGAAAATCGATGAGTTGTTCCTTCAATTCGGCTTTTAGTTGGGACCCAATTTTCAATAGTCTACTCGAGTCATGCTTGTCTACAGATATAAACTCCATAGCCTCTGCAGGCTCGGCGGTGGCCTCCTCCTCTTTGTCCCTAGGGTCTAATTCATTGAAAGGGTCGCTGGTATATCGAAGAGGAGGTGCTTTCTTTAATTGCTATGCTTCTAGGCTTTTTGTGTAGAGGGCAATCTCTACACCCTTCCCTTTATCCTTCCTGTGGTTGTTGCGAAGTTCAGTTACATAGCAGTCTCGAGCAACGTCCTGGTCTCCTTCCACTTCCCCCACTCCATTGTCTGTTAGGAATTTCATCTTTAGGCACCATGGGGCTAATACAATTTGGAAGTCAGACAAGGATGGCCTTCCTAAGAAGGCGTTGTAGGCCGACTGGTTTTCTATTAGTACAAACGTTTGTTTCCGGACAGCAGAGCGGGGATGGCTTCCAATTTCAACAAAAAGGTCCAGTTGCCCGAGGGGCATCTTCGCATCTCCAGTGAAGCCGTGTAGTGATTTATCGCAGGGGGATACATCCTTCATTGATAGCTTCATTTTGTCGAATGCGTGTTTGAACAGGATATTTACCGAGCTTCCAGTGTCTACCAGGATTCGGTATACTTCGGCGGGACCAAGTCGGACAGAGATGACCATGGGATCCATGTGAGGGTATTGCCTTCCTTCTAGGTCACGCTTACCGAATGTGATGTCATCACTTTCTTTCCGCTTCGGGTGGCGCTCTTCTATAACTGAATTGACATAGTCTTTATTGTCTCTAAGCGACTTTCCGTATCTTTCCATCTCTTTCCAGCTTCTGTCTGCGATGTGTGGCCCTCCTGAGATGGTATGGACCACTATCTTTTCTTGGCTAGAGCTGCTAGCGTTGCGGTTTCCTCTGTCGGCCCCCGGTGAGGGTAGCCTTGGGTTTTCATTGGCAGGAGCTGGTGTCCTGTCCTGACTTTTTACATAACGTTCCAGTTTCTTTCTTCTGATGTGTTCCTCAATCAGATCTCGGAGATGATGGCATTCGTTGGTATCATGTCCGTGAGATTCGTGGAAGCGGCAGAATTTTCCAGACTTCTGTGTGTTATCTGATTCTTTCTTGTATGGTGGGCGTTTGTATCTAACTTCGCCTTGGGTGGCAAGGAAGATATTTTCGACGGTCTCGTTCAAAGGGGTGTAAGTGTCGAATCTTGGTCCTGGCCGATATAGGCGCTTTTCTCCCTTCTTGCCCCCAGCATTGTCTCTGGAATCATTTCTTCGAACGTCCCTCGCCACAGCAGGGGCGTTGCCATGGGTCGTCTTATTTTGCTGTCCTGACTGCCCCTCAACGGCAGCATTCTCAAGCCTCATGTATTTCCCGGCTTCATGGAAGAAATCGGGTAAAGTAGCTGGTTTTTCTTTTGTCAATCTTCTAGCAAATTTAGTGTCCGGATGCACACCACTGCAGAGGGCCATTAGGATAAGCTTCTCATCGGCATCTTGAACTACGGCTGCTGCGGCGTTGAATCTAGTTAGGTATTGCTGCAGCTTTTCTCCAGGTTTCTGTTTGACGCTGGATAAGGAATAAGCGTCCTTAGGTTGCTCCACATGAATGTGGAACTGAATGATAATTTTTTCTTTCAACATTTCCCACGAGCTGATGGATCCTTGGGGTAGATGACAGAACCAGGAGGTAGCAAGATCTGCTAAGAAGAGCGGAAAGCATTTGCACAGTACTCCCTCTGTTGCTCCACTCATGAGCATATGCTGCGTGTACCTCTGTAAGTGTACAACGGGATCGGAGGTTCCTTTGTAGGGTTCCATTGTTGGCATCTTCCATTCTCGGGGGGTGATAGCAATTTCGATATTGCGGGCGAAAGGGCTGGTTACCCTAGCGCGTATCCCTCGATCTCTTTGCTCCCGTTGGACACACTCTCTGAATAAGCGTGCCATCCTTTCATCGGAACTTGGAGCAGATAGAAATGAGTTTGGTTCTGTTTTGTGGGATTGATTCCGTCCAGATGACCTGTAGGGATGGTATCGTCTATCATTCCTCACATTTTCCAGTGGCTGCCTATGATCTTCTGGGAGCATGCTTGGGTCAGCTACAGTTGGCCCTTGCCTTGATCTCCCCCTGTTGGGTTCTGATCTAAGCATTTCCTCGGGTCCAACTTCGGGCTGGACTCTAGCTCGGCCCCGTTCACTGGCGTTTCTGTGGCTAGGCAGCATGACAGGCTCAGCTACAGTTGACCTTCGCCCGGTGCCTTCCCCGTTGGGTTCGGTACCAAACGCTTCGTCAGGCCTAACTTCGGGCTGTGCTCGGTCTCGGCTCCTACCACGGCTACTTCTGCCGTTAGCTCCTTCGAAGAAGGAAGATCTTTGTTGTCTCTGAGATCCTCCAGACTGGGACTCGCCCCATGATTCAGTGTTGCGGTTGGATTCTTCAGCGTCCCTTAAGCGTGACATGAGATGGTCCACCAAGGCTTCCTGCTGGGACGTGAAGCGGTTAGTTACTTCAACCACAACTCTGTCCAGATCTGCTCTAGTAATTGCTGCAGGCTGTTCCGTGGCAGGAGTAGTTGGGTTAGCCTGTTCTTCATTTGTTACTGTTGCTGGAGGAGGACGATTTACTTGATTCGTGACAGCTGGATCTGGAAGACTGCTGCATGCGATGTTTTTTCCTTTGCTAACATCTTTTCTCTGTTTGGGAGGCATGTTTTCCAAGTGGCAGACGATGCTGTTAGGAAAACTTGTTAAGTGGATGAAGCTGAAGCTTCGAGCTTCTAGCTCTCAGTGAAAGCACCAAAAATGTTTGTACAAAAAATGGACAAACACCTCGAAGTTGTATGATTTAGTAGATCTTATGTTATTCTTAGTGATTTGAGCGATTTATGCCAATATATTAAAAAACAGGGGCTAAACTGTAAAAAGACACGCAGATTTATAGTGGTTCAGCCAGAATGTGCCTACGTCCACTTTATATGTTATTTCCCTTCTCTTATTCTGATTACAAGTACAAAGCTTTGATACAAGTAAAAGAAAGTTGTTTGAAAGTTCCTTCCGTGCTTGAGCTCTCAAACTTGTCCCCCATTGTTGTACCCCTGCCCCTCTATTTATAGAGTGAGGCTGGGGGGAGGGGTCTTGGAGGTATATAGCAGCTGGTGGGCCTGGGCTGCTACAATCTGGCCTAGCACTGCTCTGGCTCGATAGGACTTTGGTTCGGTGGTTGGAGGCGAGGCTTGGACCGGCAATGAGTTGGTTCGGTGGTTGGAGGCGAGGTTTGGACCGGCAATGGGTTGGTCCGGTTGGTTCGGCAGGAGGGTTGGTCCGGTTGGTTCGGCAGGAGGTTTGGACCGGCAATGGGTTGGTTCGGTTGGTTCGGCAGGAGGGTTGGTCCGGTGGGAGTTAGGAAGGTTTTGTTTCGGTGGGAAACTTTTGGGTGGTCCGGCATGTCTGGTTCGGGGAGACCGGATGAAACATATCCAACACTTTGCATATTTTAATTTTGCAGAATTCGCTCAACTCATGCATGACACTTGCACTGCACGACTCATTCATACACTTTACACTGGGGAATGCACGGGCTTTTTGTCGTCTAATGATAATTTCTCGTGAGTTAGCCAGTTATGGAACCGTTAAGTTCGCAGCAACAAGAAACTCAGAATCCAACCCCTTCCAAACTTGAGATTCCGGATATCGAGGCCGAAGTTATCGGTCCAGCTCCGGACGAGTTGCCTGACGCGTCCTTCATCAATAGTCCACCTGATTCTGTTCCGTCCAATATCTCCAAAGATATGCTAGGGAGAATATGCTTAAGGCATGGCCTGCCGTTGGACGATGTAATGTTGCCGGGGCCGGACGATAGACCGCATAATCCCCTGGAGGGGTATACTGCTTTTAATCGACATGCATGCGCAGCCGGTACACTTCCTCCATTCAACGATTATATAAGAGAAGTGTTGTCTTACCTGGATATTGCTCTGTCTCAGTTACATCCGAATGGATATGCTTCACTCAATGGCTTGTTCATCGCATCTATGGAATACCTCTACCGACCTCCCCGTCCGACCGAGATAAGATACCTATTCAACTTCAAAAGTCGAACTGACAGCCCATCTTTTACATTCTTGGAGTCTGTAAGAAACTGCCAAGTTGTCACGGGGTCGTGGACTAGGTTGAGCTACTTCAAGTCGGAGTGGTTCTATGTCCGATGTCCTCCGGGGTTTTCCAGAAGATGGTTGTTCAGACGTGAGTATTGTCTTTTTCCCAAGTAGTTGACAGGGCAATTTTCGAATGAAATTAAACTCATATCTTCTACTCCTTTTTCTTTCAGCAATAATCCAGCGACCTGAAGGTGGCTACTATAAAGAGATAGTTCGGGTCCTTCAAGAGATTCCTAGTGAAGAAAGGAATATTGAATTGCTACTGACGGACCGGAATCTCAGAGTTCTTGGGTTGATTGGGCGGAGGCAAAGCATAAGGCTTGATGGCGCATTAAAGACTGTCTCCAGAGAGAAAGTCAAGCGGAAAAAACCCAAAGTCATAGTAATCGAGGAACCTGACTCCGAAAGAACTCATACTGATGAGGAGCCGCCGGTCGAGCCTGCTGGGGAAACCCCGGATTCCGATGAAAAAAGAAAAGGCAAGGCAGTGGCCTTTAAACAACCCAAATCCGGGAGGCGGAAGTCCGTGGTTTTACACCTCCCTCTTTCAGGAGTTAGAATCTCGGAGGCACCCTTCCTGCAAGCCGAAAATCAATTCGAAGGGCTCGCTGACCTTCCAATTCCGGACCTCGAGTCCTCACAACATGACGTTGAATTGGATGGACTGCAGCATACTTTCGACGTTAGCGAGCCTATTCCTACTAGCGCGACCGACACTTCTGGTAGGTCTGGGGGTTTACACATCCATACACTCTTCACGGCACAGCACAGTTTTCTAACTATAAACAGTATATCGTGAATAGTTACTGACTCTCCCTATCTTTACTTTCCAGGTACGATGTCTGGACGAGGTTCTGTGCTCGGCAGTTTGCGCAACAAGCGCCGTTATTATGAGCCATGCAGGAGAGAGGGTGAGAGGGACTATGATTCAGGACACTCTGGTCAGGAGAAGTCCGACAGAGACAGGGGATACGTTCACCGATCCCGATCTCGCTCTCCTCCCAGGACTTCCGTACCGCCCACGGTAGCAGTTGCTCGTCCTTCTGAAACTTCACGGCCTAGGCCGCCTTCTCAAGCTCCGAGGCCCGATCCTCCGCGCGGGACTGAAATAGCCACCTCTTCAGCTACCATACCGATCACGACTGATGCGACCAGTGAAGGAGCGCTTAAACTGGCACAGATGAGGAAAAAATTTCCCGATATCTGCTTTGACGGTTATGTCTTCCCTCCGCACTTGAGGAGAATTCCGCCAACCGCTGAAAACACTATCCATGATTATGTTGCGGACATCTTCTTCCAGTACAGGGAGTGGGCAAGGGCCGCGAGGAAAGCATCCAAAGTGGCATTCGATCGGGGCGTCGTCATTGAGAAGCTTGAGAAGGAGTTGGGTCAAAATGACCGAATCATGAAAGCGCTCAACGCTGAGGCTGAGTCTTCCCGTAAATCTGAAATGGAAGCCCTGAAAAAGGTTGACGAAGTAAACTCAGCCATGACCAGAATGAAACAAGAGCACTATACCTCCATCGAAGACATGGGTCATAGGAACACCACCGTTACCGCCGAGAGGGACGCCACTCTTAAGGAGCTTAATGAGTTGAAATCAAAGTTCTCTGAAATGGCGAGGGAGAAGGATGCGGCCAATGTCTCCGCGCAGGAGGCCTGTGATCAGGCGGTGGTGCTCCGGAAGGAGAAGGAAGCGGCTATGAAACAAGTCTGCGAAGCTGAAGCTGGGGTTGATGAGAAGGTACGACAAGCGGAGGCCAGGATTGAGGCCGAGGTAGAAGAGCTACTTGTCACCTACAATGCCAACGTGCTAAGGCACCGAGATTTGACTTGGCTCGATGATTACCCAATGCATCTCTATAATGCCTGGAACTTATTGGTTGAGGAGGAGAAGTCTGGGCACCCTGATGAAGCCATTGATGAATTCGAGCTGGAGAACCGCACTCTAAATGATGATGAAAAGAAAGTCCTCGATGACTCCATGATTTCTCACGAGAAGGAGAGGCTTGGTGCCCAGTCTCAGGAAGTCAGAGAAAGCTCTAGTGCTGAGCACCATATTACGAGTTCTGAGATAATCGTGTCATCTCAATCTGAGCCAACTCCGATGATCGATTCCCAGCCTGTACCGGCATATGATCAAGACCAGCCACGTCTTTCTCCTATTAAGGAGCATCCCTCTGAAATCGTCCAGACAACCCTGAGCCAAACAGAGGAAGGTACTCTGAACTAATCTTTTGTTTACTTGAATCGAAGAATTTGCATTGAAGCGTATACTAACAAACGTTTCTTTTCTTCAACCAGTGATCGAAGTTGCGCCAGCTACGCCTCCCATAGCCCAGGAGTCACGCCAAGTGCCGGAGGCTATCATCTCTGAGGCGACCTCTGTTGTGACAACAGTGCCGGTGGAAGTAACGCAAGGGAGCTCACTTTCTTTCGATGAACAGATGATAAATGAGCTCCTTGGCCGACAGAGTGATCCCTTTGCAGATCTACCATTCAGCCTGGGCGGATTCTCGTCTACTTTTGATATTTCAATTCAGGCTACTACGGCACATAGTGAGGCCAGAGCACAGCGAGAAGCAAGGATGTTGGCCGAGATTAACGCTGAGATGGCGGCAGCTGCGCATGGTGGCAGCGCAGATGGCGGAGTAGTAGCGCAGTGCCCTACTCCCTTTATGATCGTATCTCCCGGGGGAACGCTCATTGATACTAGTGTGTCAGTCCCGCCTCCGGCTGTTGGTTCTGTTCCCCCAATTCCTCCTACGGGAAGCATCCCCATAGATTCCAGCTCGGAGGATGATGTCGACATCATGCCTTCGTCCGATTGGAGCCCGCCTGAGGGGAAAAGCTCTAAACGAAAGATCACTAGTGGCTCCAGCAGCTCCTCGAAGAAGAAGAAGAAGCTGAGGAGAAAAAAGGATTAGATAGACTTTTTTAGGCATGTGTTTCCCTTTCATAGTCAGGAATTTTATTATCTTCTCTTTTTTTATAGGCCGTGTTTAGATGCGAGTTCGGCCCCTGCTAGTAGGAATTTTTGGAAAGGCTCGTGTATGAACCATTGCTTATGATTAGTTGAAATAAAATTTTGTATTTTTGTCTCAACTTAAATTCCTTTTATGCTGAAATGTTGCAGTGTTTGAACTTCAGTTCGATGTACTCGTATTACTTTAACGTTTAAGCATAGCTTGTTTCGTTTGCCAATCCTGGAAATATTGAACTTGAGTTGTGATCGGAGATTGAATCGGAGCTGAACATCATACAGCTTCAGATAGTGATTAACATTTGCACCTGTCCCCAGTTCCGGGGTTATGTTATGATGATCAGCTTGTGATCGCACTGAGTGAGGATCGAGCAGTCGAACTACACTTGTTTCCTTATGAATCGTTTCATCCACACTCCGGGGATATAAGTCATCTCGCAAGCAGTTGTTCACACTCTGGGAACTTGAGATTTCTCTTGGTACTCCAACCCATGTCCTGGGGTTTGGAGTTAGTGTTCAGACTCTGGCTTGGACTTCGGGAGCTCGGAGTTGTCACGACATATTCCACTCCGTGCTCTGGGGATACGGAGTGGGATGTCTATATTCCGCTTCGCACTCTGGGAATACGAAGTTGAATGTTCATACCCCATTTCGCACTCTGGGAATACGGAGTTGATTGTTTATACCCCGCTTCGCACTCTGGGAATACGGAGTTGAATGTTTATACTCCGCTTCACACTTTGGGAATACGGAGTTGAATGTTTATACTCCGCTTTGCACTCTGGGAATACGGAGTTGAATGTTTATACTCCGCTTTGCACTCTGGGAATACGGAGTTGAATGTTTATACTCCGTTTCGCACTCTGGGAATACGGAGTTGAATGTTTATACCCCGTTTCGCACTCTGGGAATACGGGGCTGAATGTTTATACTCCGTTTCACACTCTGGGAACACGGAGTTGGATGCAGGATTGTCGTGTGTCAATCCTATCAACATTGGTGTAATGGCTTGCCCCCGAGCTTGGGTTTCACTTAGCGAGTGGCTGGTCGTATCACAGCCACTCTCCATTTGAATAAGTCCCATTGCGTGATGGGATTTAGCTCTTCGTGCATCGTGATGTCGTATATCGTACTTAATGAATCACAGCTCTGCCTCGAAGAGATGGCATTTTATTGTTGAAATAAGAAAATGCGGAAAAGTCAGTTGCCTTATTACAAAATTCAAATTTCGAAATGCAGAAACAAATTGCTAAATAGAATGAAATAAATAAAGCCTGTCATGTGTAATAGCGATGGAGACTCCCGTTGTTCCAGGCCCTTGGCAAATCGAGACCATCAACGGTCGATAGCTTGAATGTGCCATCTCCGAGTCTTCGTGTAATCACATATGGTCCTTCCCAGTTTGGTTTAATGTGTGAAGGAACCGGATAGATTCTCTTGAGAATGAGGTCGTCGAGTTCAAAGGTTCGAGGTCGAACTTTTGTATTGTACAATCGGGTGACCCGACTTCGATATGCGGCTGCTCTCAGGTCAGCCTCTTCCCGTTTTTCATCCAATAGATCCAAAGATTCAGCTAGCAGTATATTGTTCGTCTTCGGATTGTAGTAAGTCACGCGATGGGAAAACACTTCCATTTCGACCGGAATAACGGCCTCTGAACCGTAGGATAGGGAAAACGGGTGTGTCCGGTTGGGTTTTGTGAGTTGTTCGATAGGCCCATAATGCCATAGGATGTTCATCAACCCATTTGCCTCCGGCCTTTTCCAGTCGTTTCTTTAGGATGGATTTTATAACTTTATTGACAGCTTCGACTTGGCCATTTGCCTGAGGATGTGCAACTGCCAAGAACTTTTTATGAATATGAAACCGTTGACAGAAATTCTTGAATTCCGCGCTCTCGAATTGGGCTCCGTTATCGGTAATGATGGTATGCGGGAGTCCAAACCGACAGATGATGTTGCGAACCATGAAATTTATCACTTTCTTTGTCGTAATGGTTGCAAGGGCTTCAGCCTCGGCCCACTTCGTAAAGTAGTCAACGGCAACGATGGCGTATTTCGCACCACCTTTCGCCAGAGGTAGAGCGCCGATGATATCGATGCCCCACATTGCGAATGGCCAGGGACTGACCATTTGGGTTATCTCGGTTGGCGGGGCTCTTGGAATTCGGGCATGTTTCTGGCATTTATCACACTTTCTGGCATAGTTTGCCGCATCTCGGTTCACTGTCGGCCAGTAATACCCATATCGGAGTATCTTCTTAGCGAGAGCTTGCCCCCCGGTGTTATCGCCACACTCTCCTTCGTGCACGTCATGTAACACTCGTTTGATTACCTCGTGGGCGATACATCGGAGGAGAGGAACGGAATAACCTCTCCTGTACATGACTCCGTTCTGGATGACGAATCGTGAAGCTTTTCGTAGAATTTTTCTCTTCTCGTTTCTATGCTCAGGCAACGTCCCATTTTCAATGTAATTTCGGTATGGAGTCATCCATGACTCTCTACCAGGAGCGGCTTCAAACACAAAATTCGTCTTTATTTGATCGATGCTTGGGAAGGATAGAGTTTCGACGGGGACAAATCCCATTTGCTGTGCTTCACCTGTGCTGGCTAACTTTGCTAATGAATCAGCTCTCTGATTGCATTCCCGGGGTATATAATAAATGGAATAATAATCAAACTGATTTAGCATTTCCTGAACTCGGGCCAAGTAGGCAGCCAGCCTTCGATCCCTTGCTTGATACTCTCCCCGTACTTGACACACAACTAACTACGAATTGCAGTAAATTTCCACAGCGATAATTCTCAAATCTCTGGCAAGTTTTAGGTCGGTCAAGAGTGCTTCATATTCAGCTTCATTATTAATTGCATGAAAATCGAACTTCAAAGCATAACATATGGATCGGCCCTCGGGAGTTTCAAGTACAACCCCAGCGCCCGAACACCGGTCGTTTGACACACCATCAATATACAACTTCCAGATGTATTCGGGGGATTCACCGGTCTCGGGCAAGTCTTCTGGAAGGGTAAATTCAACTATGAAATCTGCCAGGACTTGTCCTTGAATGGCTCTCCGCGGAGCGTATGTGATATCAAATTGGCTTAGCTCAATGTTCCACTTGAGTAACCTACCGGACGTCTCAGGCCGCGTGAGGACCTGTCGTAACGGCTGATCGGTGTACACAGTAAGAGGATGAGCTTGGAAGTAAGGGCGGAGCTTTCTTGAGGCAATGACCAAGAAATAGGCCAGTTTCTCCAGTCTCGGATAATTTCTTTCAGCTCCTGTTAGCCGCTTACTAACAAAGTAGACCGGTTTCTGCACTTTGTCTTCCTCCCGAACTAGGGCAGCACTGATCGCATGCTCTGATACTGCCAGGTAGAGGTACAATTGCTCGTGGTCGACTGGTTTTGACAAGATCGGAGGTGTGTAAAGATGTTGAACTAGTGACCGGAACGCGCCTTCACACTCAATGGTCCATTCAAAGTTTCGTTTTCCCTTCCGGATCAGATCGAAGAAAGGAATGCATTTATCGGTGGACTTTGAAATGAACCTGCTCAATGCCGCGACCTTTCCGTTGAGACTCTGGACTTGCTTTATGGTTCTAGGGGTTTGCAAATTTCTTATTGCCCAGATTTTCTCAGGATTTGCTTCTATCCCTCGAGCATTGACAATAAACCCAAGGAACTTTCCGGACGCGACGCCGAAGTGGCACTTCAATGGGTTGAGCTTCATTCTGTATTCTCGAAGGATGCTGAACATCGAATTTAAATCTCTGACGTGATCTGTGGAGAATCAAGACTTCACCAACATGTCATCCACGTAAACATCCATTGTCTTCCCGATCTGATTAGCGAACATCCGGTTGACTAAGCGTTGATATGTTGCTCCAGCGTTTTTTAGACCAAATGGCATGACCTTGTAACAGTAGAGCCCCAGATCGGTTACGAAGCTGGTATGTTCTTGGACAGGCAAATGCATGGGTATTTGATTGTAACCAGAGTAAGCATCCATAAAAGATAATAATCCGTGTCCGGTCGTCGAATCTACGAGCTGGTCAATTCGAGGAAGAGGGAAGCTATCTTTTGGACAAGCCTTGTTTAAGTCAGAGTAATCGACGCAAGTTCTCCATTTCCCGTTCGGTTTTCGAACTAGCACGGGGTTGGATACCCATTCTGGATACAAGGCATCTCGAATAAACCCATTCGACTGTAATTTATCAACCTCCTCCTTAAGGGCGACAGATCTCTCTGGATCCATACCGCGCCTTTTCTGCTTGACCGGGACATATCGTGGATCTATGTTCAGGGAGTGACTTGCAATTTTTGGTGAGATCCCGCACATGTTAGAGTGTGTCCAGAATAAGACATCGAGATTCGCCCGAAGAAATTCAACCAATTCCTGCTGTGTCTGCTTGCTCAGTTGAGACCCAACTTTCAGCATCTTTGAATCATCATCCTCACTGATTGGGACATCCACAGTCAGTTCGGCCGGAGAAGCTTGACTCTCCGTAGATTCGTCTTTATCCTCGTTGTCCCTAGGGTAAAGGTCATTCAGGAATTGGTTGTGGTGCCCGGGCCGAGGCCCAGGCATCAATTGTCAATTATCAATAGAAGGGACGCAGAGAGATTCCTCTACGCCCTTTCCCTTCTCTTTACGTTGCGCCCCGCGCAGCTCAGCAATATAACAGGCCCTTCCCGTGGCCTGATCTCCTTGAACGACTCCAATCCCACGATCAGTGGGGAACTTCAGAGTTAAACACCATGGGGCGATGGCCGCCCTGAACTCACCTAGGGCCGGTCGACCCAAAAACACATTATAAGGTGAATCAATTTCTAAGACAACAAATTGTAACATCCAGACTCTCCGGCGTTCTCCAACCCCCAACTCAACCGGTAGTTCAGTTACTCCAATGGGTATAGTGGCACTTCCGTTAAAACCGTGAATTCGGGACAGACAGGGTTTCAAATCCTTTGCCTCCATTTTCATTAAGTCGTAAGCCCGTTTAAGCAAGATATTCACAGAGCTCCCACTGTCAACCAGGATCCTCTTCATCCAAGCAGGACCTACCTGGGCAGATATGACTAGTGGGTCGATTGTAGGGGCTTCGACCTTATCAGTGTCTCGGCTCCTGAACACGATATCATCAAATATTATCTTCTGTTGTTTAACCGGAGTTCCGTCTTCATAATTACTACAACATTCGAAGTCCGCATGCCTGATAGAACTAGCATACGACTCCATTTCCCCCCAGCTTCTGTCTGCCGGGTGGGGACCACCACTTATTGTGTTGATAACCAACCTCCCGCCCGCACGAGCGGGTTCTTTCTGTCTTTCCTGATTTTGTGAACGATTCTGATTCGAAGGGCCCGCTCCACCAGACTGCGGCGTCCGCACAAATTGATCCAATTTTCTTTCTCTGATCAATTTCTCGATGAGGTCCTGCAAGTGTCGACACTCATTGGTATTATGGCCGTAGCTCTCATGGAATCTACAGAACTTCCCTGTTTGAACTTGCCTCTCCGATGAGGGTTTCGGAGCAGGCTTCTTATACTGTACAGTGTTGCAAGTCTGTAAGTATACGTTTTCCAATGACGTGTTCAACGGTGTGTAATTGTCAAACATTTGAGCCCTACGTCGTGGACCTCGGTTCTGATCTCTTTTCTTATCCTGGCCATTGCTTCCTCTCGGCTGCGTTTGCTTGTTCTGTATATTCAGTTGAACTTTTCCGGAACTCTCACCGGACTGTTTGATCACTACATTACTCTGTATTCCCTCAATAATGGGCCTCACATCGTCCTGCTTCCTAGACTGTTTCGCGTCCTCTTGCCGTAAGAACTGAGCGGCTTTGGAGTAGAAACGGTCCAACGATGCGGGTGGTTTTCCAGCTAGCCAGTTCCCAAACTCAGAATTGGGGTCAATCCCCTTGGTCAAAGCCATCAAGATTGAGTTATCGTTGGGGTTACTAATCTCAACACAGGCTGCGTGGAACCTTTCTAAGTAACGCCTAAGCGTCTCTCCATGGGCTTGAGTGACACTGGACAGGGTATTAACGTCCTTGGGCCTAGCAACATGCATACGAAACTGTTCTACATACCTCTTGGCCAGTTGATCGAACGAAGAAATGGACCTAGGTGGTAAGCGTGTAAACCACATCGTCGCGATTCCCCCAAAGAGATGGGAAAACTTCGACACTTCATTGCATCGTCAGCTCTTGCAGCACTCATTGACCATTCGTATTTCAAAATATGTTGATTGGGGTCACTATTTCCTTCATACATTGGGAGAGTTGGCATTCTGAATCGCCGAGGGGGTTCAGCGTATAATATCTCGTCTGTGAAAGGGGTATGACTACGGGAGATCCCCCAATCATCATTAGTGAGACCCTGACTCTCGCGTATCATCTGACGTATCATGGTCGAAATGTCTGACACCGGCACATTCTGGGTATGCTGAGCTAAGGTGTGGTCGGGTTCCACAGTGCGAGTTTGGACCAGGCGTTGTCGACGGTCCGTATTTCGCCTCCTTGGCTCAGCGTCTTCTGGAACATATGGTTCAGGAGTATGCCCCCATTGTTGATTGTTCTGCTCTGACTGATTCCGGATATCAACTCTGGTTTCTACCGCGGCGGTTGTGGCGTGGTTGTCCGTGGTGTATTGTGGAGCAGTGCCTCCTCGTGTCGAGGGTCCTGTTTGGAAGCTGGTCGTCGGTCCTGTCCTCAATTGCACAACGGTCAAGGCGGGTTGATATCTAGTAGTTTGAGCGCGACTTCCCTCTAACCGGGGATGGGTAGACCTGTGGTGATAGTCAGACGAGGCCGAGCTTTCAGTAGATGCCCGGGAGACATCATCCCTCCTGGACCTTCTGTGGCCCTGTCGGTTTAGCTGCTTGGTCAGCTCGACGTTGGCGCGCAACTGTTCAGCCAACTGTTGCCGGCTTTGAGTCAGTTCCTAGAGCAACACTTGAAACTCTTGTCGGGTGACTGGCCCGGATGGATCCGAGTGAGCAGTGTTGTCTTGATTGGAAGAAGGCTGTTGTGTAGAATTCTGTCTATCCCGGCCTTCTTGATCAGCGGCGGTAGCGGCAGTTCTTGTGCTAACCATTTCCAGCGGTGGAGTCCTTTCCTAGACTTTGAGCAAATCTGAATAGAATGGAAGGATTCCGGATCAGATATATGGATCTTCCTCTTGGATTTATGCAATCCGGTATTGACGGCTGATCCAAAGGGCAGGAGAAAAAACTGGTTTTCTCAGTGAAAGCACCAAAGTGTTTGTACCAAAAATGGGCACAACACTCTTCGGAAGTTTTTGAAGAGATAAAATGAAGAATGTAAATGTAAAATAGAGATTATCTAACAAAAACTCCAACAAACAGAAATGTAAAATGCAAAGACAAGCGGTTTAGAGTGGTTCGGCGTATAGCCTACGTCCACTATGAAGTTTTGATGATTTTATTGATTCTTTTTGACTGATTACAAGAGATTACAACAAACAACAGCGGATTACAGAATAGAATTCGAAATTGACAGCAAAGGTATGATGCAAGTCTTGATCCGGCAGAGTCTGGACGCTTCAGAATCAAAAAGCCCCTTTTCTGTATGCTCTGGGGCCCTATTTATAGGTGTAGGAGGCTCAGATCTCGATCAAACTTTGGGAGACTTGGTCTGGCACGTGAGGGGGCCCACGCGACCTTTTCCAGAAAGTTTCGCCTCGATCTACGATCGATACGAATCCATTTCGTATCGATCAAGATGATGTCCAATTGAGCTGAAATTTGGCATGGACATCCTTCAATGTGTATGAAAGCTTCCCTGAAAATTTCATTGGATTTTGATCAGTAGATCACAAGATATGGTTTATACGAAGTGAGATTTCTTGACGGTTGTCTGGCTCGTCTCCATGGTTTCGAATCGATCCACCGTATCGACCACTGCACGTGCTCCTGAGATGGTGTGGCGCGCGTACTTCGTTTCGATCCGGTATTCACTCCTTGTTGACCGCTTCGACTCCATGGATCTCGCCTTGTTTGCTTCGATGGATTACACGTCATCCTGGTTGGTTGACTCGTTGGATACGAATAAGTCACTGGCAGTGTGTATTCGAAGTGAAGTCTTCTAATGGATGCGAAGGAAAGTGGTCCGATGGATACGAAGTAGATAATGACTGATGGTTGCGAGACACGTCAGCTGCTAACGGATACGCATCTGATCTATGCGAACTCGATGGGTTCGAACATTGCCAATCTGATCGTTACGAATCAGAAGTTTCACTGATGGATTCGAACGAACCTCTCTGGCTGAAGGCTAATTGATGCGAAGTGGATGGATATGAAGTGAGGATCATTGGTGGATACGAAGTGGCGACTGCTGCCTCAGTTGATGGATATGAAGTCCCTCGATACGAACTCGATGGATTCGAAACGTGGCCAACTTCGTCGATACGGACCAATGCTCCTTGATGGATACGAAATGGGACTTTCTGATGGATACGAAAACAAGCTTTTCCCTTCACCTTGCATCCATCATACCTTGATCATACGAACTCGGATTGACTTGAAATTTGGAACGTTGGTTCCCTTAGCTTTCCTAGTCATGTCATATCAATTGTAACTCAATCTGGGCTCGGACGAAATTCAGCGATATCCATGACGAGCTACACTTGTTCTCTGGTCGGTTCCATGGTGTCCTGGCCTTGCCAAAAGGCGGGATAACATATATAAGTTTGGTATGTAGGTTTAAAGTATGTAGTAATATGATTTAAATAAGTTGAAACTATTTTTTTAAGTAAACGAATAAGGCTATTTTGAATTTTCTAATATGAAATTTAGATTTGAAATGTTTTGAAAAGAATTTGGTCTTCAAAATATTTTGAAAAAATTTGGTTTAAATGTTTTAACTAGGTAACATCTTTATAAAACTATATATTTAACAAGTTGGAATAGATACATAAGTTGTACGTATGCTGTTTTATTCACATAATTAATTTGATTCAGGTTTGAGTACACAAGTTCGAGGTGAATTACACCATTTCATGTTAGGATTTTTCATTTGATTCTTGATGGCGAATATTTGATATGGATTTTGGGCTTGATTCTACATTTCTCTATCACAGTATATGGCTATGCAAGGAAACTGAGGGCTTCTAGTCGAGAAACCATATCGAAGTCCGCATTAGGGAAGTCGAATGGACAATACTAGTTTGAAAGCGAACTTATGTGATCGAGCGAGCGATCGAATGTAATGTTGCGAAATGATGACATATGTATGTCTTATATTCTAATATCATTGATACACTTGACGCTGTAATTGGAAGTTGTTGGGTTGGATATCTTTGTAATTTAATTGGAATTCTTTCTTTTATGAAAAACTACTATCAATTTAAAACCATTTTTCAAAACTATTTTTCTTTTATTCTTCTCAAACAATCTGTTTTATTCTATTTTACATACAAACTATTTTACAAACCATTTTATTTACAAAACTATGTTTTATACAAAACTATTCTAAATTAAAAATCTTTTAGTAAGCAAAGATGTTCAATTCCATATGGCTCTTCATGCAGCAAAATTTATTTTTGAAAATTTTTGATCCTTATATAAGATGAACTTTATGTAAATATAAGATGATTTTGAAAACCATTGATTTTGGAAATGAATTGTTTGACTTAAATTATATTGATTTAGAAACTTGGATTATTCTCCAAACCTATTATTTTGGAAACTTTGAAACTAAAGATATTTAAATTGGGAAGAAATAATTTAGTGGAATTGTATATGATTTTGAAACTGAACTGATATTGAAACAAATTGAAATTTGAGAACCTTGTGTTACTAAATACTTGATTTGGGAGTTATCGAACTTATATAAAAGTTGGTTTGTGTAAGTATGATGTTGATTCGAAAACTATGGATTGGAAAAGGTACTCAATTTGAAAAGTGAAATCTTATATAATTGAAGTCTATATAAGTATGATTTGATATACTATTGATTTTGGAAAGTATTTGATTTGAAAATGAAATCTTATATATAATGGACTTTATATAAGTATGATATTTGAAAGTGATTTGAAAAGGTACTATATAATACATATTTTCGAAGTAAAGATATGGATAGTGCCTTCTGCTTGATATCCGCTTTGTGGCCACATTGTTTATTCATTCTATCAATATTTCTTTGATTTTTGGTTTTCCGGATATGATACTCGAGTTTCCATCGAATTCCATGGCAATCTCCATGGTCTTACGAGCGTGACTTCATGGCGTAATCGCAAGGTTGGGGGGCGGCCTACGGGTACGGATGTTTCTTGGGAGATCCAGGCGTAACCATTGTGTATCTGCGATCTATTGAGTCGCTTGGTAGCGTAATTAGCAGGGGCTGCGAGAGCCTAGGGTACGGATGTTTCCTGGGAGATCCAGGCGTAACCATTGTGTATCTGCAGTACTACCAGTCTTCATGGCGTAATCACAAGGTTGGGGGTGGCCTACGGGTACGGATGTTTCCTGGGGGATCCAGGCGTAACCATTGTGTATCCGCGGTCCATGATCGACATGTTTTGTTTTTTTTGGATTGTACTTTCCATATCTGTTTTTAAAAGTTTTTCCAGTATTTTCACTGGGTGTTGAAACAAGTCTACTAAGTACCTAGGGAATTCTAGCTTTGCGCCTGATCAACGTACTGCAAGAGTCTACGGGAACGAGGATAAACTTGTTAAGACATCGAGTTATAAAAGTATTTTGATAAAGTACTATATAGAGAATATTTTGATCAGTTATTTTCCCTTCTAAAGATTTTAAAATGTTTTAAATATTGTTTACTTTGAACGATCAGATTTAAATCAAAGCACTAATCATCATATTATAAAATGTTTAAAATGTTATAAAATTTTAATTGAAATGTATAATGGTTTAAAAATAATGGTTCATCCTTGTCTTTAAACCTGCTTTCCCTCCTAGCTACTTTTTCCCTACCTTCTTTTCGGGGATGTCTTCAAACCTATTGTTCTTTCTAGTTGTTTCTCAGCTTCCTTCCTTTTCGAGGACGAAAAGATTTGAGTGGGGGAGACTATAACAACCCTAGATTTTTGCATATTTTATTTTGACTTTATTTTTATTTTTAAATTATTTTAAACTTGTTTAATTCAAATATTTCATTTTTAAATATGAATTTTGATTATTATATGAATTATAATTCCAAACTTGTATAAATGGAATATTTTCCTGAAAAGTGGATTTGTGGTCAAACTAGTCAAACTTTGACTTTTAATTTTTAAATATAAATATTTAAATTCTTGAATTTTATCTTTTATTATGAAAATAGATTTAATATCATGAATACTTCTTTTCTTTTCGTTGAAAACGGATTAACATTGTGGAAGTTATACTGTTTTCAATTTTGTGTGTAATTTGCTGTATTTAACCAAATTGTTTATTTCAAATTATATAAATAATATTTTATTTGGTCATGTAATGTTCTAAATTATGTTTATATGGGTAAAATAACTTGGTATGTATATATTTTGGTTTTAAAATATTTTTAAGTGAAGTATAAATTTTTCTAGAGTTATAGTAATTTATTTGAAATTTTCATGTCCTGTTTGCTATTTTTAAACAATTTCTTCAATTCTTTTGCTATTTTCTCTGAATTTAATTATTTATTTTACTTTGAAAATGTTTAAAAATCATTTTTATTTCAAATTTTATTTTAGAATATTTTTAAAATGAAGTTAATAATTTTCCAAAGTCAATAGTGATTTGTTTGTAATTTCTTGACACTGTTTGGATTTTTAAGCAATTTCTTATTTTCTTTTTCCATTTTCTTTAAAATTATTATTTAGTTTTATTTTATATTACTTTGTTTCGGTTTTAAAGTCAATTTATAGGTTTTATTTTTGTTTTATTTGAATTTAAAGAAAAGGATATATGAAGAGTTTTAAAAGCTTATTTACCTTAAGTCCTTTCATCTCCTTTGTCCTTTCATTTGCCATAACTCCTCAATTACTATCTTGGCTGTGCATTTTTGGTTTGTAGCCGTGAGTTTTCAGCCTCCATTCACTCAAAAATCTATGGTTAATGGCTACTTTTTTACACTTTTCTTCTCATTTTTAATGTATTTTTGCCTTGTTTTCTTTGCTTCTTTGAACGGCCTCCACTCCATATCCACGGCCACCACCTCCTACACCTCTTCCCTGCCATCATCACCACCTAGTCCTCAAGTCTGAACCATGGCCGCACAATCGATGAAGATAAACTCCACAAAAACTATGTTAATTCCCTTAAAACCATGTTGTTTGACCACCACTTGTTCACCACTTCCATTTCCACCACCACCATCACCTTAGGCCGCCACCACCACCTCTGTCCAGACCCTTACTCACCCCTCCAACCTCTGGCCAGACCTGTAGCATGACATGGCCGAGCCATTTGACCATTAGCCGAGCCCAAAGTGTGAACACAAACCTTCCAATGTTGTATAGCCTCTTGACATTCTTATGTTGTAACTTCCTCTACATGTTCTCCCATACGCCGTGCATTTCCTATCCCAAACCTGAGCCAAACTTGTTCAAACCTGAGCCAAACAACATCCCTAGGCCGTGCCAAATAGTAGAGAAAGCAAGGCAAAAGACTTGGCATTCAAATATCTTTTTATTCCAAAGTTATTCCATTTCAGAGTGTATTGAATTTATGTCAGTTTTGATGTTTGTTTTGGATTGTAACACAAGGCTTGTAGCATTGGATCTCGCTCTCCACTCAAGTCCGTAGTCTTGTCATCGTGCTTTTGTTTCTGTTGTGTCATTGGTTTTGTTATCTCCAGCATTTAGAGGTGAGTAAATCTCACCAGACTAATATGTACTTATGTAGTTGATAAACTGATATCGCTTGAATCTGTAATGCATATCATCCTGTTATAATTGCTATATTATTATCACATGATGTTCATACCTGTTATTACACCTGTTATATCATATGTCAAAGTTATTTCATGCTATTCTGTTATTTATATCAGTTATCACCATTGCAAGTTCCCTGTAGACTAGGATCACTATGGGTTGAAATGATACATACCCGAATGGACTTTATAATAGAGGAAAATCGTTATGGGCTGAAATGATAGGACTGAACGATTTTTATTTACTTCATTCTTACTTGGGATTGCGGGTTTGAAATGATCAAACCCGGATTTTTCATTCTAAATTACGGATTGAAATGATATAGTATCCGTATCACCTTACCTAGGCTAAAAATGATATACAGACCCATGGTTAAAATATGTTTTCTAAAAATTTTAAATTATTTTACAAATCTAAATATTATAATATTTTGATTTAAACTTAAATAAAAATGATTTTTCTAAAGTATTATGAATTTTCTGAGAATTTTTAAGTAAAATAAATAAATGGTAAAGTTGGAAATTTGAAATGTAAGTTATTTTGGAAATCCTAATTTGATGATGAAATAGAATTTAAATTTAATATGAAATATGATAAATTTATGATATTTTGAACTAAAATGAATTTAAAATGATTTTATAATATATTAATGATTTTTAGATAAGTAAAAATGTTGAATGAATAAATGTTTAAGTTAAATTTTGGAATATAACTTAAATTTGGAATTTTGAATTTTTGGTTAAAAAGTGAAATTTTATTTAAGTAAAATAAATGGAAATAAGTTATATTTTGGAATTTAAAACTTAATTGTTAATTTAATAATTAAATTAAAGAAATGGTATGTAATACTTGAATTTAAATAAGAAGTAAAATAAAAATTGGATTTTGTAAGAAATTTAACTTATGTAAATTATAAAAATATAAGAAATGAAATAATGACTTTATAATGTGAAATTGTTCGATTTTATAAGTTAAATATGACGTAAATAAAATTTACGTAGTTTTGAAACTATATTTAAAATCTTGAGAATTTTCAATATAAAGGATATTATAGCATTTGTAAATGCTGTAGTTAAAAATAAATGAACTTAAAGACTAATTTAAACTTGAAGCTATTATATCACTTTGCAAGTGCTATAATTGATAAAGATAACTAAAACTTAGTTAAAAATAGAGAAAACCTGTTACAGCACTTAAACGCTGTCTTTTTTAAATGAACTGTTTTAAACTAAAACTTTACGTAGCATTTTATAAGTGCTACGGAAAATTGAATTTGGTTGTTTAATAAATTTTAATGGAAATAATCATTGGGAAAGGATTAATTTTTTTTTTTTGAAATTTAATATGTAATTAATAAATATAAGGAATTGGCTTTAAATGGTTTTAAATGAAACAATTTAACTTTTAATGTGAGATTGAAGGGTAATTAATTTCTTAATAAAATGAATAGATTTAAATGGTATTTTAAATTAAATAAATTGATTGATGTTCAAATGAATGATGTTTGTAATGATATTATGTAGTTTTGAAAAGGTATGGTACTATGATATTTTGAAATGGATCTTTGCATGATATTGAATTTTGAAATGATATTTGATTTCAAAATATAAATTACTATTTCGAAATTTTAACCACGAGATGTATTTAATTTATAGTTTAACTGATCCTTAAAGGATGTGCGGTCCCAAGCATCCTTTAAGTTATTGTGCATTACTACTACAGTTCACTTGAGTTGGTTTATATTATATAAGTATATATTGTCCTGACTCGAGTGTTTTATGTTTTACTTTACGCTAGGGTCAGCCTGAGTATTTACAGCTTAGCTTTGGATTTCATTCGGGAGCTAGGAATCGCTGGAGATTCCGCTTGTCTAATTATCTATTCCTTTTCAGTTCCAGTTGTTCTATTTTAGCTCTGGTATTTTCTATGTATTGGAGGTTTCTATTGTATATGTTTTCAGACTGATATTATGTATTATGTTTTGAGAGTTTGTTATAGTAGCTTCATGAACTACTATGGTATTTTAATTTCCGCTGCGAGTTATTCTTGTGTTTCTGTGTTTGTGATTCTGTGTATTTGATTTCATTTGCTCCAACTTTTATTACAATCTGTTATTTTGAATTATTCAAGTCAGACATGTGTGGATTATTGTCGATTTGAATGGTCCAAAATAGCGGGTCGTTACATAAACCATTAAGTGTAGTAAGTTAAAAACTCCTTCAAGGTTAAGTAATTGGAAGAGTAGGAAAGTTAAGAGATTTTTGATAAAGTAATTGTTCTTATTTACCGTTGTTTTAGTAAATTTGAAAATCTATTAAAAAAGAAGAAGGATATTTTAAAAACATGTGAGGACATTTTTTTAGAGTCAAGAAAAAAGAAAAATATTTTAAAAACAAGCAACACATATTTAAAAAAAAGATGGTTTGGTGGAAAGGTAAATAAGTTTTTGAAAAGATAAAATTTAGAAGTTTTAATTTTTGAAGAAAATTTGATAAATACCAAACCAAATCAAACATTTAAATATGGAGTTGATAGGAATCATTTCCTAAGTGTAATGGACAAAGTATAAGGTTATAGCAGTAATTAATCTTAGTAATAATAAAAGTTGCCGTAAGATGTATAGGACACTAGTGAAAACCTTGAAATGTTGCTTCATGTGTGTAAACTATAAAAGAATAGTCAAATGATATTAGTAAGATGATAAGACACACGTGGTTGGGATAGGTAGACCTTAGTTGGGGAAAAATGAAAGGTAAAGAGAAAATTTCCCCAAGCTTAGTTGTCTTTTTAGATAGAGACTGCATAGATTGAAACCCTTATCCATTGCAGTAAATAAGACTTAGTTATTCCTTTTTGAGCATGGAATGGAAAAGATTAATATATCCTATTTGTCATGAGTAATACACCATAAGTTGGTAACAAGTAATAGGCGGCAGGAGGAGCATATGAGTTACTTGGATTCCTAAAGTAGGACCTTTCTGTGTCAATGTGGACATGGTCCTAGACCACCTTGTCCTAGATGATAGCTGTGTTTAGTTGTTGTATAAAAAAAGAGTAAAAGCAGTATAAGATAACTAAACGGAAAATAACAAATTTAAAGAAAGCGACAGAAACGTTAATAGAAAAGTTTAAAAAGAGATATTTTATTATGTAAACTATGCTTGGGGAAGTAAATAATTATTGTTTTTAGAGTAGTAGCCTAAATCCCAAGTACGAAGGAAGATGTGCATAAAAGAAAATTGGAGAAATTGGAATTTTTTCCGTTTTCCACCTAATTTATACCTTAAGAAATCGAATTTGGAATATTAGAAATTTCTGAAATTCAAAAAATAAAAGTTGTGTGGTGGGTTTGGACGTAAAAATTTGTTGAACTATACTCCTATTCAGTAGGAGTGTGCGAAAAATTGAATGAAACTTTTTTTGAGTTTTCAAAAGATTGCATTCATATAGAAATTGCAAGTATATTTAGGATGTGTGCATCATGTTTTAAAAGGAATTTCTAAAAGATAAGCATTCATAAAGGAGGTAACGCATAAAAAATTTCATGCATGCATATATTTTATGATGTATTGCACTTTGCACTAAGGATTGTTGCAAAATTGGGTGTACACAAAATGGATGTGATTAATACGAGAAATTATATAATTGAACCCTTGTCAAATTTCGAAGACGAAATTTCCTAAAGGGGGAATGTAACACACCGCGTTAAATTACAATTATAAATGCAAATAATTTAATTAAGTTATATACGTTTGAAATTTTAAAACAAAGAAATGTTTGTAAATGGGGCAACTAATTAATGTTATTTGAAATACATATATATCTATGCAAAAAATAAATTAGAGAGAGAAATTATATAAAATCAATTAATAGGGAAGATTAATTGACGGTGTTTGTTTAAAAGGGATATTAATATTTAATTAATTTGTAGAAGTGATTAATTGACAGGAACTGACAAGAAAGGGAACATATATTGTAGCAACTAATTGATATGATTAGAAACATATATGTTAGTGCAAGAGAATAAAATGGAGGAAGTGTAATTTATGCAAGTAATCAATCGTCAATTAATAAACATGGAGACTTATGGTAACATATATAATAAAGATTGTGATTCAAAATTCATTTGTAGAATATATGCATGCAATAATTATAGGAATAAAATAAATTAATATGCATATATGTGATGAATAAATATGGTGTTGATTGGCATATTAATTTGGTAAGAAATCACAGTGTATGCAGGGATTAATTGGATAGTAAATTAATTCTAGGTATATATATGAAATTTATTAATTGAGTGATTAATATGAGAATCTTTCTTAAAAGAAACGTCACATTTAAAAATATGTGTTTCCATAGATTACGAGAGAGAAGGGGAAAGTGATTAATGAAAAGATTGTTAGAGAATCAATTTGAAATAAAAACAAACGTAGAAGAAAACATATTAATTTAATGTCCATAGACTGAGTGGACACTTTAGATTTTAGGGTTTTATATCTAATAGTTAGCACTTATTTGAACCACTATAAATATAGGTGTAGAGCCTCATTTTTATTCTCATTATTTTTCTCTTGCTTACAGAAGCTCTGCCATTTTTTTATTTCTTTTACACTTTCTTAATAAAATTTTTTTATATCTAATGCACACGAATTTATATCTAAATAGAAAGAGAATAGTATTAATTAGTGAATTAGGAATTGGTTCAATTCAGAAGGCTATGCCAAAGGTCCCTAGATCTGAATTTTATTTCCTATTTCTAATCCAAATCTCTTCCTTTCCTCTTTCAAATATTATAGATCCATAAATATATCATTTGTGATTCCAAACAGGGATTACAAGGGAGGTGAATATAAATGTTAGGGATAGATCTGAAATAAAAACAGGGAGATTTCGAAAGCTAGCAATGTGAGTGGATTTATTTATATATCTTTTAAGTTTAAGATATATTATCGTTAAATTCCCGCTTAGATAATTTTATTCAATAATTAATCCTATTAATTAAGTTATGCTGAACTATAAGGTATTTACAGTATTAGTATTTATTTACATGTGCTTGTACGTTTTGGATTTCTACGCAAGCGTCATTCTTCTTCTATTTTCTCCTCTTTCTTCGCCTATGGATTAGAATAGATTAAATGTGAACATGGATTAAATAATTAAGAATACTGAAATGAAGGAAATAAGATGTAAAGTAATAAAAGTTTGAGGAATGGAATTACTGTAATAAATTACGTTAAAATGAGAAAAGTTAATTAATCTAATAACTGGATTTGGGTTAACTAAAAGGTTAATTGGTTGGTTTAGAAAATAGGATACATTTCTATAATTTAATATTTAAAAGACAACACTGAACGTAATTGCTAGAATAAAAGAAAGAAAAAGAGAATTAGTGTAAATAGAGAAACCGCCGTATTTTACATTATTCCAAAATTGTAAAAGAAATATCTAGCAGTTAAGAATTATTGTTTATGGTATTGTTTAATATTAAAATATGAAAATGGATTTTTAAATATATTTTTCATAACAAACCAAATAAAATAGAATTATTTCCTAGAATAGAAGATAATAAAGCAAACCATGACATCAGTCTAGTAAATTATTAGATAAGAACTTGAAGCTGTAAACGATAATGAACATAGGTCTGCATTTACTGCACATGCTATTTAAGAAGATAGTTATTATGATAAGTGAATTATATAATATAAGAGAATTAAAGAATATTCTATATCATAATAAAAGAAGGCAGATTAGAACAAAAAAGAAATGCTGGAATTATGTACGGACTATAAAAAAAGTGAAAATGACAATTACTGGTAGAATTATAACATAGGTTATAATTAAGTAATAAGAACGGAAAAGCTTATTGAGACTTTGAATAAATTAATGAGCAATAATGATGGTAGAAGCTTATTTAAATAATTTATATTAAGTCAATAAGCAAATAAAGCAGGAATGATAAAAGAGGCTTATTTCAATGAACTTAAGATTTAAATTAAGTTAAATAAGCAAGATAATGAATGTGGCTCATACCAACAGCATTCCCTATTAAATAAATGGAAATCTCACAATAGATAGAGGTGAGACGAGGGCAAGAATATGCTAATTAGGGTAAATAATTAGCCAACAGAATAAGAAAAGTAAATTAAATGCAAATTAAAAGATTAGACTTAGGGTCTAATAAAAAAGTAAGATGCGTTTAGAGTAGCCCAAAGGATGAAGAGCCTAACGAAGCAGTTCATCACAGATTTCTGCAAAGGAGAAGCACCTCCAACTTAGTTATTTTGTACTAGAAGGAAGTATGAGACCTCAACGGGACGTGAGGATACTCTAAGATGGCCCTCTGGTTAGGCCTAATGAAGCTGCATCCACGGAGGCAAGTCTGTAGGTGTTCCATCAAGATAGTATTCCTTGACTGCATTGTAGGCCTAACAAAACAAACCTTTGTAGGCAGTCAGAAGGGCTTGGTGTTCGGAGTAGGGTATTCATATGTCTAGTACTTGCAAGTAGGTTTAAGAATAGACGCATGCGGATATCGGCCAGCATCAAGACCAAGAGAGATTTTGGGAAAGACTATAGTTAAACCAACATGCCAATGATTCTTTTACTATCGAGACATTGGATGAGGGGCATCACCATTTGGATGTAGATTGTTTCAGTAGGGCACAACCACTTATCTCTTTAGAAGTCTTTTGGTTAGTTGAGGGGTGGCTGCATGGGGCCATAGCCACGATGAAAAAGAGACAGACCGAGTGGAATATCTATATTGTAGGCCTAACGAAGCAGTCCTTTACAGATATATAAAATCCTAGACTAATTTCTTAAAAGGTAGTCGCCATCGCGGGATTCAGATAGTAGCCATAGTGATTACGTAGTCCTTAGTTATGCACTAGATGGTACATTGTGGACATTCGAGCACTAGCATAGATTAGTGTGAACGCGATTTATGTTTTCATAGTAAGTAGTGGAGCATCTGTATTGTAGACCTTATGAAGCAGTCCTTTACAGATGTAGCTACGGAATGCTTGGGGACCAAGACGATGGAGTATCTATATTGTAGGCCTTACGAAGCAGTGATTTACAGATATAGCTACGGAGCAAGACGAAGGAGCATCTGTATTGTAGGCCTTATGAAGCAGTCCTTTACAAATGTAGTTACAGAAAGCTCTCAAAGCAAGATGATGAAGTCCTTTGCGTGGAGGATACAGAAGGTACTATGGGTAGTACCTAGGACCAATATGGCCATTGGGCATATAACTACATATATATATATATCAGTTATTAGGTTTTAATATACTAAGGAGTATATGGGTATGATTCATGCACAGAGGCGAGATTATGATAAACCCAGTGAACCTAATATAACAGTAAATGGGAATAAAATGGTATATGTAGAATTAAGCTTAAAAGTGTATAATTTATCCATTCACCAGAACTTTTGTTATGTCCCCCTCCTCATAACATCCTACAGGTTAGGTAGATGGTAGAGACTTTCTAGCTTTAAGACACTTTTTTAGATCGAGCATTTCACTAGAAGGACAAACTTTGTAGTCCAATTAGTTTCTAGGACACACGTCCATAGAAATTAATTTCAAGGCCAAAGTCAGCAGAATAATTACTTTTAAGGACAAAGTCAGGAGTCCAATTACTTTCAAGGACATAATTTCATAGGTTTTTAGGCCTTAGAAACTAATTATTTTGCATTTTGTCCTTAAAAGTAATTATTTTAGTTGTGCGTCCTAGAAACTAATTGCACTAGCTAAAGAGGCCCTTGTGGCTAATTTCCACTTTTTAGAAAGTGTTACTTTATTGGTGAGTATTTATTTACTACTATATTTTAGTCAATTCCGCTGTGAGATATTAAATTGAGCTTTGATATATTTTTCTTTGCCTATTTGTAGGATACCAGATTCCCAACTTGGGTTTCAGCGGGCTTGGGTTTTTTTAGCTGCTTTGCGAAAAATCCGGACCCGCTTGAACTCGGGTTGTTACATTTGGGAAGACAGGGAAGTTAGCACCGAGATTCGTATGACCATTTCCTATTTTAGAGAGGATCGGGAAACTTGCATATAGAGTAGAGTTACGAAGTAGTTTGGCACGAGTCCATGATGTTTTTCATGTTTCTCATCTGAGGAAGTGTGTTAGGGATCTAGACACTACTATAGCGCCGACTGTGTTAGAAGATTTAGTAGTGGAACCAGACTTGACTATAGTTAGGAAGCCTATCAGGATACTCTCGAGAGATGAGAAGAAGTTGAGGAACTAGACTGTCAGATTAGTGAAGGTCCAATGGAGTGACAATGATAGAGACTTTATTTGGGAGACTGAGAGTAGGATTAATGACGCTTATCCTGATTTGTTTGATGGTATGTTTTACCTTTGATTATTTTGATTTGTACCTTATCGTAATTTCGAGGATGAAATTCTTTAAGAAGGCGATATTGTAACACCCCATATTTTTAGTGGCATTATTTAGGATATTTAATTAGTTAAATTAAATTAAATAATGTGGGATTGATTAATGGATTGAGATTTGTGATTTAATTAAGGGGTAGCCATGCCATGTTAATGAGTAAACAATGAATTAAAGAATTAAGGTGTTGGGAAATAAGGGAGGGCAAAATAGGAAAATGATTAAACTTATACCCTAAATCCTTAGGAAACCAAAACACACATTCATTTCATATTTTCTCAAACAAAAACACTTCTAAGGCCGGCCACCATTAGCAATCTCAAGAGAAGATAAAGTTAGGATTCAAGAAAAGAATCGAATCAATTAATCAATATCAAATCTCACAACCTTAATCACAAAGCTAAGGTGTACTGACTACATCTCATTTTAATTATGGTTTTCGATTTTAATGATAATTCGAAGTGTTTTTGCATGTTTATGCCATGTTCTGAATGATTAATGCTTATGTATACTTGTTAATGATTTATGCATATTCATATTAGTGTTTATGATATGTTTTTATATGAAAACCCTATTAAATGACATACAAATGCCTTAGGAATTTAGATTTTGATTAGAAATGATATTTTGGAGATGGGTTCAATTTTCATAATTTTCTGAATTACTGTGGATTTCGTATTAATTTTCTAGTAAAAAAAATGATCTATTGGGTTATAAATTATTTACGGGCAAATAATTAATTATTTTGGGCTGAAATTTGTTTATGTAAGAAAACGTATTGAAAATGATTTTGTGGAATTTTTTTAGAATTCTCCTAAATGTTTCGATGAATATATAAAATTATTTAAGGTATGAGACTTAAATGTTTTTTATATTTAGTTAAGGAGAAGGGGTGTTTTTTAAAAAACAATAATGTTTATTTCTGAAAATATTGCCAGCACTTTTGAAAAAGATATTTAGCAACCAGTAAAATTTTGACAAACAATAGCAGGTTGGTTGAAAGGTGTAAATCTTTTAAGTTAAAAACGAAATTTACATAACTTTAGTGTGTTACGCCACTTTCGGTATCAGAGGTTCCGACTAGGACGTTTCTCAACCATGCTTTCGAAACCAAAGCACATGGTATCAAGTTACACGGTACATAGCGTATTGGATAAAGGCGGAAGGTACATAGTCGAAACGTTGGATTCTGAAGGGGTTGGAGTATGCCTTTGCTTTAAATTAAAATAGCCCCTACTTTGCTTTCAAAGGAATAGCTTTCGACATGGTTGGCTTGCAATTGTGTCAAATGTTTTTAAAGAAAAGGTTTCGAAAGAGTTGTGTTCTTTTTTTTAAGTAATGCTTTCAAAGGGGTCGAAACCCCTAGCTGCCACCTTTCTAATTTTCGAAGTCAATGGTTTCGAAAGGTATACATAGCTTTTAAAATTAGCCACTTCACCAATGCTTTCGGAAGGATGGTTTCGGCACCATCACTTCTTTAATTAGGAATGCTTTAGAAAGGTACGCTTTTGACTTATATGGTTTTATGAACCCTTTTTGTTATGTTGAAGTGTAACTGTTATCCCGCCTTTTGGCAGGGCTGTGATACGAAGAACTCAACTGGAAACCGAGGACAGCTCGTCCCGAAGATCGGTTATACGCAGGCTCACTATGGGTATCGACGAATTTAGTCTGAGTCCAGATCGAGCTACAATTGACAAAACGCGACAAGCAAAGCTATGGAAACCAACATTCCAAATTTCGAATGAATCCGAGTTCGTATGCTTGAGATATGATCGATGCAAGCCAAGGAAATCAACTAACTCACGTTCATCATTTCGCATCGATCAGGTCGTATCCCTCATTTCGTATAGATCAGCCTCGTATCCATCAAGCCTCAGCATGTTCATATCCATCAGCAAGTATTACTTCGTATCCATCGAGAGAATCGGCCTCCTTCGCATCGATCTTGTTCAAACCCATCAGATGTGCACGACTTCATATCGATCAGAGGCAAGTGAGTCTACTTTGTATCCATCCATGCCCACCTATTTCGTATCCATCGACTGCAGCACGAACGTCCATTTTGTATCGGTTAAGCTTCAAACATGCTTCGTATCGATCAATCACAGATCAATATGTAATCAAGGCTTCCCATCGATACGAAGTGGAATGCGATCGATTGATACGAACAGAACGATGCAATTGATCGATACAAAAAGAGCTGTTATGATTGATACGAACAAAGTTGTTACGGTCGATATGAACAAGGCTGTTGTGATCGATACGAACAAGGCTATTATGTTCGATACGAACAAGGCTTAGATGTTGGATACGAGGGAGGAAGCAGTCAACACAGCATGAAAAGTGGATCGATCCAAGAATTTAGCGCCACGTCAACTTGCAGGCATGTGCTTGGACCGATGCGAACAGAGCGATACGAAGGGCATCGATATGAAGGAAACAACTTTCGAAAAGCACAAGTTTGCATCGATCATAACTCATATTCTACAAGTCCGAATGCTATGGAATTTTCACAGAAGCATGCATACATCCTCAGCAACACTCACGATCAATCCCGACTCAATTGGATAAAGCTTCGATTGGTACGAATCTCGTTCATATCGATCCCAGATCGCAAGAAAATCACGTAGGATCGATCGCGTGGACCCACTCACGTGCTAGAATAGGTCTCCCTAAATCTGAGCGAGATATTTGCAGTCTACACCTATAAATAGCAACCCAAGACCTACAGAAAAGGGATCTTTTCGATCTTTGACGTCCAGACTCTGTCGAATTCACTATTATACTTGAATTTCTCTATTGTAATCAGTTGTAACAAACAAGCAACAGTTAATAAAAGATAATCATTTCATAGTGGATGTAGGCCATACGCCGAACCACTCTAAATCTGTGTTTTTCTGTGTACTTTACTTGCTTTTTATTGGTGTGTTTGTTAGATCATCTCCCTTTTCATTTACTTTCTTCATTTGATATCTTCAAACACATCCGAAGAGCGTTGTGCCTAATTTTGGTACAAACACTTTGGTGCTTTCACCGAGAGATGAAGTTTTTCTCCTGCTCATTGGGTCTACTATCAATATCGGATTGCATAAATCTAAGAAGAAGATCCAGATTTCAATTTTCAATTTCTTCCATCCTATTCGATTTACATCAAATCTAGGAAAGAGCTTCGCTATCCATCATGGTTAACACAAGAACTACCTCAACCGCCGCAGATCCAGATGGATAGGACAGGCAAAACTCCGTTCAACCACCTCCTACCGACCAGAATGCTGCCGGACCATCAGATTCACAAGGCCCTGTCACCGGGGAAGAATTGCAGATGCTAATGCAAGAACTGACTCAGAGCCGCTAATAGCTCACTTTACAGCTCCATGCTAATGCAGAATTGACCAACCAGCTAAATCGTTAAAGACGAAGGAGATCCAGAAAGGATCAGGCTTCCTATTCATCCACCGAAAGTTCAGCCTCTTCCGACTACCATCATAGATCCACGCACCCACGACTGGATGGAAGTTACACACAGGCCACCGGGCATCAACATACATTGAGCCTTGGGCAACTGAGAGTTGGCCCGTCAACTAACCATCAGACTAGACCCTCCTCCCGAGGAGGCACTACCCCATACCACATTACTAACAACCGCACTACCATTGCTACCGATTTGGGAGTTGACGCTGAAACCGAACGGATCCGACACACCACCAATGCAACCATACTCCTGAGCCTTGTGTCCCCGAAGACGTAGAACCAAAGAGGCGAGACATGGACCATCGACAGCGATCGACCCCTCCTCGCATTGTGGAACCCGACCACACCTTGGCCCAACATGCTCAAAATGTCCAGATGCCCGACATTTCGACAATGATCCATCCAATGATCCGTAAAAATCAGGGTCTTAGCAATGACGACTGGGAATCTCCCAGAGTCAAACCCCTTTTACTGATGAGATACTCTATGTTGAACCACGACAATTCAGGATGCCGAATTTACCTGTTTATGAAGGGAGCTCTGATCCTAATCAACATATCCTGAAGTACCAATGGTTGATGAATGCTGCACGAGCTGATGATGAAGTTAAGTGCCGAAGCTTCCCGATATCTCTAAGGGGCATAGCGACTATGTGGTTTACCTGTTTACCACCTCGATCTATCTCTTGTTTTGACCAGTTGTCAACAATGTTTATTGAGCAATTTTGCATGCATGTCGCGAGACCGAAGGATGTTAATAATTTGTCTAGTGTCACTCAAGCTCCTGGAGAGACACTTAGACGTTATTTAGAGAGATTTCATGCTGCATGCGCTAAGATCAGCAACCCTAATGATAACTCTATTCTGATGGCATTGACTAAAGGGATTGATCCCGATTCTGAGTTAGGCAACTAGTTGGATGGAAAACCTCCTGCATCATTGGACCGTTTCTATTCCAAGGCAGCCCAGTTCTTGAGAAGGGAGGATGCGAAATACTCTAGGAAAAAGGATGACACAAGGCCTAGTATGGAAGGAATTCAGAGTAATGTTGCTGTTAAACAATCTGGGGATAGTTTTGGGAAAGTGCAATTGAACATTCAGAATAAACAAAATCAGCAGAAAGGTAATGGTAATCAAAATAGGAAACAAGAACAGAATTGTGGTCCACGACGTAGGGCTCCTATTTTTGATAAATACACTCCTTTGAATACGTCGCTGGAAAATATGTATTTATAGACCTGCAATACTATTTAGTATTAGAAACCTACTCCAAAATAGTCATCGGAGAAATAGATTCAGACAGTGAAGTTCTGCAGATTCCACGAAAGCTACAGCCATAACACGAACATGTGCCATCACTTGTAGGATCTCATGGAAAAGTTGATAAGAGAGAGAAAGTTGGAACAGTTTGTGCTGGCGCCGCAGTCTGGAGGTGCGGGCCCATCGAATCAAAACCATACACCAAATCAGGTAGGATAGGAGGAACCCGCTCCTACTGGTGGGAGGTTGGTGATAAATACCGTTAGTGGTGGTCTTCATCCAACAGACCGAAGCTGGAAGAAAATGGAGTGGTATGCCAGCTCTGTGAGGCATGCGAGCTTCGAGTGTTTTTGTAGTTTGGAAGATGGGGCTCCGACCAAGCAACAGAAGACGATGACTGACGACATCGTCTTTCAGACAAAGACGTCGACAGGGTTGAAGCCCCAACTATCGATCCACTTATCATATCAGCTCAAGTCGGTCCTGCTTGGATGAAGAGGATCTTGGTAGACAGTGGAAGTTCTATGAATATCTTGTTCAGGCGAGCCTATGACCAGATGAAGATGGAGACTAAGGATTTGAAGCCTTACCAATCTCGTATTCATGGCTTCAATGGAAGTGCAACTATACCCACTGGAATGGTGGAATTGCCAGTGGAACAAGGAATTGGAGAACGCTGGAGAGTCCGGATAATGTAGTGCTGTTTTGGATATAGACTCACCATATAATGCTTTCTTGGGCTGACCGGCCCTAGCCGAGTTCAGGGCTGCTATTGCCCTATGGTGTTTGACTCTAAAGTTCCCCACCGATCATGGAGTTGGAGTAGTTCAAGGAGATCATGCTGCTGGACGAGCCAGTTTTGTTGCTGAACTGCGCGAGGCGAAGCGAACGGAGAAAGGAAAGGGCATAGAGGAATCTCTCTGCGTCCGTTTTGTTGATAATTGATAATTGACGGCTGGGCCCAGGCCCAGGCACCCCAACCAATTCCCAAGAGATCTTGACCCGAGAGATACCGAAAGTGAAGATGAAAGTAAAGACAGCCAAGCTTCTTTGGCCGAACTGACAATCGATGTCCCGATCGATGATGACGAAGATTCTAAAATGATAAAGATTGGAACTCAGTTAAGCCAACAAATGCAAGAGGAATTGGTTGAATTTTTCCGGGCAAACCTTGACGTATTCGCCTGGACACATTCTGACATGTGTGGGATCTCACCGGACATCGCGAGCCACACGTTGAATATTGACCAGCGGCACGTCTCGGTCAAACAAAAAAGGCATGGTATGGATCCAGAGAGATCTGCCACCCTTAAGGAAGAGGCGAATAAGCTTAAATCGAATGGATTTACTCGAGATGCATTATACCCGGAATGGATGTCTAATCCTGTACTTGTCCGAAAGCCAAATGGGAAATGGAGAATGTGTGTTGACTACTCAGAGTTGAACAAAGCTTACCCCAAAGACAGTTTTCCACTTCCTCGAATCGATCAGCTCATAGATTCAATAGCTGGGTACGAATTATTATCCTTCATGGATGCATATTCCGGTTACAACCAGATACCTATGCACTTACCCGACTAAAAGCATACCAGCTTCTTGACTGATCTGGGACTTTATTGCTACAAAGTTATGCCTTTCGGACTCAAGTACGCCGGAACAACTTACCAATGGTTGGTTAACCGAATGTTCGCTAATCAGATCGGAAAAACCATGGAGGTGTATGTGAACGATATGCTGGTGAAATCGCTATTCTCCACTGATCATATTAAAGAACTGGAATGTATGTTTAGTATCCTTCGAGAATATAGAATGAAGCTCAACCCACTGAAATGTGACTTTGAGGTCGCATCCGGAAAATTCCTTGGGTTTATCGTCAATGCTCGAGGAATCGAAGCAAATCCCGAAAAGATCTAGGCGATTAGAAACCTTGAAACTTCGAAAAATATAAAGAAAGTCCAGAGTCTTAATGGGAAAGTAGCAGCACTGAGCAGGTTCATTTCAAAATCTACCAACAAATGCATTCCCTTCTTCGACCTGATCTGAAAAGGGAAATGAAACTTTGAATGGACTACGAAATGTGAGGATGCATTCCAAGCACTAATCCAACACCGCTCCACACCGCCAATTTTTTCACAGCCTATCAACCATGAGAAGTTGTACATTTACTTGACGGTATCAAAAAACGCAATCAGTGCTGCCTTAATTCGAGAGGAAGACCGAATACAAAAGCTGGTCTACTATATTAGCAAACGACTAACCGAAGCTGAGAGAAATTATCCGAAGCTAGAGAAGTTGGCTTATTGTCTTGTTATATTCTCAAGAAAGCTTCGTCCATATTTCCAGGATCATCCTATCATCGTTTGCACCAAGCAGCCGTTTCGACAGGTCCTTACGAGGCCTGAGACGTCTGGTAGGTTACTCAAATGGAATATCGAGTTAAGTCAATTTGACATTACTTACACTCCAAGGCGAGCCATTCAAGGACAAGTCCTAGCAGATTTCATAGCTGAATTTACCATCCCAAAGGACATACCCAAAACTAGTGAATCTCCTAAGTATATTTGGAAGCTGCATACTGATGGTGCATCAAATGACCGCTGCTCAGGTGCAGGGATTGTACATGAAACTCCTGAAGGCCGATCTATATGCTATGCTTTAAAGTTTGATTTTCGTGCAACCAATAATGAAGCTGAGTATGAAGCCCTACTTACCGGATTGAGATATGCCAAAGATTTGAGAATCGTTGCTGTGGAGATTTATTGTGATTCACAATTGGTTGTGTGTCAAGTTGGGGGAGTACCAAGCCAAAGATCGAAGGCTGGCTGCTTACTTAGCTCGAGACCAGGAGATACTGAATCAGTTCGATTATTATGCCATATATTGCATATCCCGAGAGCCTAATAAGAAAGCCGACTCATTAGCAAATTAGCCAGTACAGGCAAGGCACAACAAATGGGACTCGTTCTTGTAGAGACGCTAGCTTCTTCGAGAATCGACCCAATGGAGACAAATTGGGTATTTGAGGTTATTCCTAATAAGGAGTCATGGATGACTCCATTCAAAAATTATCTCAAGCATGGAACCCTGCCAGAGCATAGGAGTGAAAGGAGGCAGATTCTTCGAAAAGCTTCATGATTCACTATTCATAATGGAGTTATGTATAGAAGAGGATACTCTGTTCCTTTACTCCGGTGTATCGCAAACAATGAAATCAAATGAGTGTTGCATGACGTGCACAAAGAAGAATGTGGCGATCACAACGGGGGGCAAGCCCTTGCCAAGAAAGTGCTCCGATATGGATACTACTGGCCAACCGTAGTTCGCGATGCATCGGACTATGCCAGAAAGTGTGATAAATTCCAAAAGCACGCTCGGATTAAAAGGGCCCCACCTACCAAAATAACTCAATTGGTTAGTCCATGGCCGTTTGCAATATGTGGCATTGACATTATTGGCTCTCTGCCTCTAGCCAAAGGTGGTGCGAAGTACGCTATCGTAGCAGTTGATTACTTTACCAAGTGGGCGGAAGTTGAACCCCTTGCTAAAATCACAACAAAGAAGGTGATCAACTTTGTAGTGCGCAACATTATCTGCCGATTTGGTCTCCTACATATAAACATCAATGATAACGGGACCCAATTCGACAGTGTTGAATTTAAGGATTTCTATCAATGATTCCACATTCAGAAGAAATTCTTCGCAGTCGCATACCCTCAAGTGAATGGACAAGTCGAAGCTGTTAATAAAGTTATAAAGTCTATTCTGATGAAACGACTGGAAAAGACCGGAGGCATGTGGGTCGATTAACTTTCTATGGCTTTATGGTCATATCGAACAACACACAAGTCCGCAATCGGCCACACTCTGTTTTCTCTTTCTTATGGTTCAGAAGCCGTTATTCCAATCGAATTAGAAGTGCCTTCTCATCGTACGACATACTATGGTCCGAAGACAAATGCTATATTACTTGCCGAATCTGTGGATTTATTGGATGAGAAGTGTGAAGGGGCTGATTTGAGGACAGCCGCATAAGGTAGTCGAGTGGCCCGATTATACAATGCCAAGGTCCGAACCCGATCCTTTGAACTCGGCGATCTCGTCCTTAAGAGAATTTACCCGGTCCCTTTGCATATGAAGTCAACTTGGGAAGGGCCATATGTTATTGAACGAAAGCTCAGAGACGGTACATTCAAATTATCGACCGTTGACGGTCTCACTCTTCCGAGAGCCTGGAACAGCGAAATCCTTCGTCGCTACTACACATGACAGGCTCTGTTTATTTATTCATTCTATTTTTCATTTGCAAATTGTTTCTGCATTTCGAAATTTGAATTTGTAATAAGGCAACTGATTTTGCCGTATTTTCTTATTTCAGCAATAAAATGCAATCTCTTCGAGCCAGAGCTGTGATTTATTGAATGCATTATACAACTATCACTATGCACGGAGAGCTAAATTCCACACGACGATGGAATTTATTCAAATAGGGAGTGACTGTTGTACGACCGGTTACTCGCTAAGTGAAACCCGAGCTCGGGGGTAGGTCATCACACTGAAGTCCAAAAAGGATTGATACACGACAATCCTTTAACCAACTCCAGATTCCCAGAGTCTGAACTGGAGTATAAACTTACAAATACGGACTCAAAGAGGGTGGATCCGCCCCCCTAACGACCTTGCTCGTATCTTGACCAAGTTTGAGGAGGATGGATCCGTTCATCTAATGGCCTCGCTTATTAACTAAGGGTGGATGTGAACTGACCATCCACAATCCTAATAGATTCGTCGTTCCCAGAGTGCGAACGAAATACCAAAGCCTGAGCAGATGTGACTGACCATCTGTCGACCAACTCCAAGTTCCCAGATCACGAATTGGAGGATACACATCAACTAACTTCGGATTCCTAGAGTGCGAACCAGAGTGTCAACATAAACACTGACTCCAAATTCCCAAAGTGCGAATTGGAGTATAAACGTTAACTCTACATCCCGAAGAGTGGATTAGAGTTTAAACACAAACCGGATTGGAATCGATCATCCGTAAAACAACTTTGAGTCCCCGTAGTGTGGTCAGAGTGTAAATGTAAATTGGGTGTGAATGATCACTCGCGAATCCATCTAAAGTCCCTAGAGTGTGGACATGGTTGCAAACGTTAAACAGGCCTGAATGACCACCCGTGAAAACGACTTAAGTCCCCGGAGCATGGACGTAACCTTGAAACTTAAGCCGGCGAGACCGACCACCGACATACGAATGCAAGTCCCTGGAGTATGGATGCAGTCATCGAAAAATGAGCAAGTGTGATTCGACCACTCGAGTTTCTTTGTTTCAGCATCAATTCTACGGCGTTAAGCTCGATGTGTTGAAGGCGAAATACAATTGCCACCTAATCTTTGCAATTCACCCCTGAGACTAGGGGTAGAAATTAAGTGCCAATCATCGATTAAGATAGTGCGACATCGGAGTCAGGCTTAACGTTCGGTCATGATTCATAGTTGTGATTTTAGGACTTAACAAATAAACTCAGATCAAATCAAACGGTCGAAACTTCACAAGCGTACCAGACTAGAGTTAAAATGCTGAAACACTTAAGCAATTTAAAAAAAATCGAGATTAAAGACAAAATGGAATTTCATTTCAACTATTTGTAGAAGAAAACTAAGTACAAGTTTATCCAAAAAATTCTACTATCAGGGGCCGAGCCCGCATCTATACATGGCCTACAAAAGCTAAAGAAATTCCTATCTACTCAAAAATTAGCCGAAGAGACGTATCTACTCTTTTTACTTTTTCGGTTTCCTCTTTATTGTGGACCTGCTGAAGCTCTCACTTGGTTTTCTCTTTGAGGCCTCGTCTTTCGGCGGGCGATCTCCAGTCAGGGGCATTATATCAATTTCCTCCTTCAAACTCAGATGTATTGGAACGCTTCCTGAAGGCGGAGTCGGAGGAACAGGGTCAACAGTAGGAGGCGGGAGAGGCACACTTGTCTCAACGACCGTTCCTCCCGGAGATATCATTCGTAACGTGGCAGGACTGTGGCCCGCCATTCCACCTCCAATGATGCTGGTCCGGGCCGCTGCTTCCATTTCATCATTAATCTCGGCTATAATTTCCTCCTCGTGGAGCATTTGGGCCTCGTCAGGAATATTAGTGGATGGGATTGAGGAGCTAGTCGCCGGCGCTACTCCACCCATAACAAATTGTAAATCAGCAAAGGGGTCGCTATGACGACCGAGGAGTTCCTCCATCATCTCTTCATCAAAAGTCAGTGTGCTCCCTTGTGCACCATCCGCAAGGGTGGTAACCATCGTTGTGGTTGCCTCGGTTATGATGGCCTCCTGTGCTTGGTGTTGTTCTTGAGTTGCAAAAGGCACGACTGGTGTAGCTTCAATCACTGGATAAAAGCGAAAGAAGAGCTGTTAATAATCACTTCATGTACGCTTCCGGTTTTGGGATAAACGTACAAAATTTTCAGAGTACCTTCCTCAGTTTGACTCATAATCGGCTGAACGGCCTCATAGATTTGCTCGCTAGCTTGAGATAACTGAGGTTGATCCGAGTTGTAAGCAGGAACGGATTGAGAATCAACCGCAGTTTAGATTCAGGCTGGGTTGGTGCGGGAACTTCAAGACTTGTATCATGGTGCTCAACACCTAAACCTTCTCCAACCTCCAAGTGTTGTGTGCCGAGTCTCTTCTTTTCGTGTGAAATCATTATATCATGGAGAATTTTTCGTTCATCTTCATTCAACACTCGGTTCTCGAGCTTAAACTCATCAATCGATTCGCCCTGATGTACACCCTATTCATCCTTGACTAATCGGCCCCAGTCATTGTGAGGATGTGTCTAGTAATTGTCAAGCTAGGCTAGATTTCTATGTTTCAAGACGTTAGCATTGTAAGTGATGAGGAGATCTTCATTATTAGCCTCTAGCCTGGACTCAGCCATTTTAACTTCGTCTTCAACCTTGGCATCCGTCTCTTGAATTTTGAGTACAACCGCATCCATTTCCCCTCGGAACGCCACAGCTTGTTCCCATGCCTCCTAGGCCGCTTTATTTGCGTCATCCTTTTCCTAGACAATTTCTAAAAATTTAGCTTTAAGCTCAGCGAGTTCTTTCAAAGCAGCATCCCACTCGGCTGTAACTGTGGTGTTCCGGTGGCCCATCTCTTCCACCAAAGCGAAGAGTGTCTGCCTCATCCTCTCTATAGCCAAGTTCGCCTTGTCGGCCCTTTGGGTGGTCTCTATTTCTGATTTCCGAGAGGATTCAGCTTCATCGTTAAGCACTTCGACGATGCATTTTTTCTCGGCGAGATCAAATTCTAACTTTTCAATTATTTAAGCCCGCTCGAAAGCCACCGCTGATGCCTTATCTGCGGCTTACATCCACTCCTTATACTGTGTATAAATGTCATGAATATAATCATGCATCGTTTGTTCAGCCTCCGACGGGATTTTCTCTAAGTGAGGAGGGAAGATAAAGCCATCAAAACAAATATTCGGAAAATCTTTCTTCAATTGGGCGATCTTAATCACTCCTTCCCCTGTAGGCTCGGTGATGGCCTGCCCAGTAGTAACGTGGGTTGTAGTTTTAGTTCTACAGCATGAGGATCAGGCCTCGAAGCGTGAGAAGACGGTTTGTGACGTGGAGGCTCCGGGGGATGTATGACGTGAACATGAGGCTTTATAGGGATTCTAGGAGGTGGAGAACGGGATCGGGATCGATGTCTGTAGTCCCTATCTCTATCTCTTTCATATCGTTCCTGGCTAGAGTAGCCACGATCGCGGTCTATTTCTACCTCTCTCCTACATGATTCATAATACGAAGAAGATCGACGAGCTGAACGGAGGCTTCCCAACATCGACTCTCATCCGGACATTGTATCTGTAAGTTTAAAAGAAAAAGCGGTAATCTCCGGAGATGAAAGACTTAAGATTGGAAATCATGTAGTGTCGTGAAGTGAATGCATGTATGTGTAAACCACCCCGACCGACCGGTTATATCGGTTACACTTGCAGGAAGTGCCTCGCCTAAATCTAAGGCGCTCTAAAGCCCTTCCAATCCGTTGTCGTATTGGAGCGACACGTCGTTCGGAATCGGAATGTCGGCAAGCCCTTCAAAAGGACTCTCTATTGGCAAGGGAGAGGCCTCTGAAATTCTAACGCCGGAGGCCGATAAAGACACCACTACTGATTTCCACCTCAAAGACTTAGGGCGCCTGTGAGCGATGGCCTTGCCTTTTCTCCTTCCCTCTATCGCTTGAAACCCGACTGAAGGCCCAACAACGGGTTCATCATTAGTGGGCTACTTTCTTCATCGCCCCCTTCGACTATAACAAGTTTGGGCGCTCTACGTTTAGCCTATTTTGTCGAGACCGTTCTGATCGATCTTTCAGGTATAATGCTTTGAACTTGGTCGATCGGCCCAACAATCCTCAAGTCCTCATCCATGAGTACTGAATCTATTTCTCTTATTTGACTCGGCACCTCTTGAAGAATTCAGATCATCTCTTTAAAGTGGGAGACCTCTGGCTGTGGAATCGAGGCTGCAAAAGACATGAAATGTCAGAGTGGATGCCAAATAACGTCACTCAGTCAAGTAATAAAAGGTTGAAGCACTTATGTCTAACAATCCATCGCTTGGCGAAGCCCGGTCGACATCGGACATAGAACCATTCAGTTTTGAAATAGCTTAATCTGGTCCAGGAGCCGGGTACAATTTGGCAGTTCCTAACCGTCTCTAAGAATGTGGAAGAAGGGCTGTCTCCCCGACTTTTGACATTGAATATATATCTGATTTCTTCTGGAGTTGGGGGCCGCAAGAGGTGCTCCATGAAGACGATGAAGGTGCTGTTTAGTAACCCATACCCGTTCGGATGCAACTTCGATGGAGCGATCCCTAAGAAAGCCAACACTTCTTGTATATACTGGTTAAAGGGAGGAAGTGTCCCTGATGTACAAGAATGTCGATTGAAGGCCGTATACCCCTCCGGGGGAGCATGTGGTCTGTGATTTGGCCCCGGAAGCAGAACGTCGTCAAATGATAGCCCATGGCGTAGACAAATTCTTTCTAACATATATTCAGAAATGTTCGACGGAACTGAGTCTCGTGGGTTTAGAATCACAGTAGCTCCAAGAAGCTCATCCGAAGCTGAGCTTACACCCTCAGCTGCGATAGTTGGTATCTCTATCACCAAAGGAGGTGAACTTGGTGTCTCCTGTTGCGGTGAACTTGTGGATTCCATAACTAATAGACTTATCAAAAATCATCATTAGATGATAATAAGCCCGTGCATTCCCCAGTGTGAAGTGTGCGAATGTGCAGTGCAGTGCTATGTGATGCATAAGAAACTTCATGGAAGTAAAAAGTGTTCAAATGACAAGACTTCGAGATTCAACCGGATCGACCGTCATTGCTGACTGTCACAACCATGTTACCCAGACTTTGGAGACCGATCCAAGTAAAAGTTTATTATGTTTTTCAAGTTACAGTTCCATCGACGAGCTTCGAAAGGTAGTCAAGTATGCAGTTTAACAGTTAAGTCCAGATATGCAAGGCAAGAGCTCGTTAGAGTTAAATGTTCAAGTGTTCAAAGATTTTGAATCCATTAAAATTCAAACTTGGATCGTCTCGCAAAGGCATTGAATTTTGCATCGATTTAGATCATCAACTTCACATAGATCGATCAGCATTGAATTTTGTATCGATCTGGAATCGGTAGCTTCGTATCGATCCCTATCCAGGAACTTCGTTTCGATGACATACAGTCATTTCGTATCCATCAAGGTTGAGTACTTCGTATCGGTCAAAGCAGGTCACTTTGCATCGACGAGAAGGCGTCAATTTCATATCGGTCGATTAGCATACATATCGTATCAATCGAAAGGCATTAATTTCATACCCATCTAACAACTTAGTTTCCTATCGATCAGGGAGACATCGATTTCATAGCGATAAATTTTTTGCATCCGTATTAATTAGAAATGATCGTTACGAAGTTAGAGAGCTCTCTATCGATACGAAATCGGAGCATGGTGATCGATACGAAACCTCACGTTATAATCGATACGAAATTAAACGCCTTCTTCCCTAATCCATCGATACGAAACGAAGACCGAACCACCGTATGCCTAATTTTTCATAATACTCCAATTCCTTATTATGAAGCACCAACACCAAGCTCGATACAAATGTTCTCAACCCAGATCGATACAAGCGTTCTCAATCTGGATTGATGTGAATTCATCTTTCACTCTTCATCGATACGAAATTGAGGCCGAACAACCTTCCACCTATTACTTCATGTCCCTCCTCACTCCTTCTCCAAAAAGCACAGACGCCATTGCTCTTTCCTTGACCTCGCTTCGACCCAACTTCGGCATCAACAACGCCGGAATAGGCCGCGACTTTGATTGAATTGGTGTTGAAAATCGAGTCTTATCGTTTTAACATGAATTCATTGACTAATTACCTAGATTAGAAGTATAGATTCGAAGGATTAAGAAGGTATGTTAGTTTGGATGGAGACAGTTTCAGTCTCTTGGTTCCTCAATCGATACGAAGACAAGCTGGAAAGTAAAAGCAAATGAAAAATTGGCTAAGTACAGAACGTATTTATATGGACACGAAACCAAGAAGAAAAAACGATTCGTCTCCCAGTCATTACGACCGGTTTCAACATGATTATCCTTAAATTGATACGAAGAGGGCTATTCGTATCCATCAATTCGAGTCTTATCGGTACGAAACTTACAACGAAGCCTAACTTGAACCACTGGATTCCACCAATACAAAACGCTTATTTCGTATCCACTGTTTTCGAGCCTACAAAAATTCGAGTCCATCTGAAATGCATCGATACGAACTTCTTTATTCGTATCCATCAACGTATAGCTCGTGAAGACTCATATCCACCGATACGAATAATACCCATAGGACGAGCTCGACTATTCATATCCATCATAAGTCCCTCGATACGAAGATCGTTGCAAAATAATATCTGGTCCATTCAACTCTATCGATATGAAATCTACGTTCATTCATCCTGAATCGATCCAGGAGAGGATCGATATGAAGGGACACTCCAAAACAATGGTCAAGCGTTGTTACAAATCGAACTTCACATTGATTCAGGAGAGGATCGATACAGAATTCAATATATATATATATATATATAACCTAACACTCGTGAATGTACGAATGTTAACGGGAGTCAGGCTAACCTACATTCATGTATACTGGACTAACATCCAATGTTTAAAATTGGCAGGAGTTGAATGCTTTTCTGCTGACGATTACAACAACAAATGATAGATTACAATCATACAAAGATCAATTACAATAGTACACGGTACAACAATTGGCAGTCTATAGTTCATGATTTATGTTTCTATGGATCAATCAAAGGTGACAACTTTCGACGAGAAGACAACAACCGTTTCACAAGTCAGATTGAACTTTTCAGAATGAAAAATATAGCTTTTCAAAGCACGTCATGTTCTCACAAGACGTACTTTGGGGAGCAAATGTTCCCGCCTTTTGGCAAGGTCATGATACCAAGAACTTAACCGAAAACATAGTACAACCCGTCCCGCAGATCGGTTATACGCAGGCTCACTTTGGATATCGACGAATTTTGTCCGAGTCTAGATCGAGCTACAATTAACAAGATGCAACAAGCAAAGCTGTGAAAACCAACGTTCCAAATTTCGAATCAATCCGAGTTTGTATGCTCAAGATATGATCAATGCAAGCCAAGGAAATCAACTCACTCACGTTCATCATCTCGCCTCGATTAGGTCGTATCCCTCATTTCATATCGATCGACCTTGTATCCATCAAGCCTCAGCATGTTCGTATCCATCAGCAAGTATTACTTCGTATCTATCGAGAGAATCGGCCTCCATCGCATCGATCTTGTTCGAACCCATCAGATGCGCACGACTTCGTATCGATCAGCGGCAAGTGAGTTTATTTTGTATCCATCCAGGCCTACCTATTTCGTATCCAACGGCTGCAGCACGAATGTCCATTTCGTATCAATTAAGCTACAAACATGCTTCGTATCGATCCACCACATATCAATACGAAATCAACGCTTCCCATCGATACGAAGTGGAAGGCGATCGATTGATACAAATAGAACGATGCAATTGGTCGATACGAACAGAGCTGTTATTATTGATACGAACAAAGCTGTTATGGTCGATACGAACAAGGCTGTTGTGATCAATACGAATAAGGCTATTATGATCGAAACGAACAAGGCTTAGATATTGGATATGAGGGAGGAAGAAGTCAACACGGCACGAAAAGTGGATCGATCCAAGAATTTAGCGCCACATCAACTTACATGCACGTGCTTGGACCGATGCGGACAAAGCGATACGAAGGGCATCGATACGAAGGAAACAGCTTTCGAAAAGCATAAGTTTGCATCGATCATAACTCACAATCTACAAGTCCAAATACTACGAAATTTTCATAGAAGCTTGCGTACATCCTCGGCAACACTCACGATCGATCCCGACTGAATTGGATGAAGCTTCGATCGATATGAATCTCATTCGTATCAATCCCAAACCACCTGCAAATCACGTAGGATCGATCGTGTGGACCCACTCATGTGCCAGAAGAGGTAACCTGAAATCTGAGTGAGATATTTGCAGCCTACACCTATAAATAGCAACCTAGGACCTATAGAAAAGGGATCTTTTGGCTCTTTGACGTCTAGACTCTGCCGAATTCACCATTGTACTCGAAATTTTGTTGTAATCAGTTGTAACCAGCAAGCAACAATTAACCAAAGATAATCATTTCATAGTGGACGTAGGCAATACGCCGAACCACTCTAAATCTGTGTTTTTCTACATACTTGTTTTTTATTGGTGCGTTTGTTAGATCCTCCCCTTTTTCATTTACTTTCTTCATTTGACCTCTTCAAACACATCCGAAGAGTGTTGTGCCCAATTTTGGTACAAACAATAACCTAATGGTTTTGAAAGAGAAGGTTTAAATGGTTTCGGAAGGTGTTTTCCTCATGTTTTAAATTGAACGCAAGTTCTTTCAAAAAGTTTGAGTTTCTAAAGGTTTGATACTTTCAAAAGGTTATAAAAATGGTTTTGAAGGGGTGGATCCCCTAGGGTTTCGAAGGAATCACAAGGTTATGTTTTTCTGATTGTTTCAAAAAGGTTGAAGGGATAGGTTTTTCCAAGGGTTTCTAAAGGCTATGTTTTCCTTGTTTAAGTTTGGTTTAAAAGGTTTTAAATCAATTTTAGATGAAGAGGTTTTGAAGGAAAATTATGGGAAGGTATCCCTAAGTAAAATGACTCAGATATTAGAATACCAGATGGGAGACTGGTATAGGGTCGAGCCTTATAGATCAGCTATTGGCCCTAGCTGATTTAGTCCAAAATTCCAGTGTGTAGGGCTTTGTCATTGGTAAGACTAAAATTATGATTACACATAGAAGGGATATATATGTATACAGATAGGTTATGGCGAGCCAACAAAACTATAAGGATTAGGTGATCTTGGGAGATGTTAAGTTAGGGACAGACCGTCCAAAAGAGAAGTATTTAATAGATAGTTAAGGAAGGACCATCCAGAAGAGGTATGTCTAACAGATCTTTGATTATTTTTTTATATTCTCTGGTAGGCACGAGTCAACCAAAGGTTAATGGTTAGCCAAATAAAACTATACTGTTCGGACAGATAGTCCATTTGTTGCCTAATATGTAAGTTTTCATAAAATGCTTTACAGTTTTAACCAGTTTTGGTTGCAGAATTATGATTTGCAAAATATATGTTTTAAAAGGATGTTAGTGAGGGGAAACCCATTTCGCTATGCGGCGTGATCTCACTTAATATCATATATCCGAGATGTATAGTATTATTCACACTAGATTTGAAGTTTATGTTTTGCCCCTTAAACTCTCGAGTGTTTAAAAATTGATTTGAGTAGGCTGAGGGTTGAGGTATACAGGTTCTTAGTAGAATGATGAATAAAGCTACCAGAGGCGAGCAGGAGGCTAAAGCATAGCTATTTAGGAGATGCAGTTCTTTGTTTTGTGTTTATTTCTGTTATGTATTCAGTCAGTTATGACTCTGATCAACCATTGGGGCATCTTCATATGTCGCTCTTGGCGTATTTTATAATAAATTTATTTCATCTCTGCATGGAAAGTATTTTGTGATTATGTAATTTGAATATGGAACATACTTTTGAAATTTAATGGAAAATGCTGTTTTGAAATCTATGATTTGTTTCACATTGAAGTGCTTTTGATATTACGGATACCATTAACATAGCCGTATTTAGTCGTTGGAAGTTAATACTATAGATAACTACAACATATGTAGTGCTTAGCTTTAGGCCTCTAGATAGGAGATGTTACTTAGGGGTGCTAGGTGCAGGAATATCCCATGATCTAAATGCACAGCAGACTATACAAAATACTCCTATGGAGGATTGCTATAATGCACCTCGGACCAGGGAGCATGTGTCTCAACTCCTATGATACCATACGAAGATAATATATCATCGAGTTCTTGCCGAGTCTAAATTAGAGCATCCATTTCGAATCTAAGAAAGTAGGGCAGATGTCAAAAGGGGAATCAAAGAAATCTTGAAAATAACAATGGCAGCTTTACAATTTGAATAAGTTTATAGTAAAATGGGAGAAGAGTGTTTATATTAAAAAGAATGGTATTGATTAAAGAAAATGAAGTTTTCCACCGTGGATATAGTTTGACAAAGAATATCAAAAGGTCGCCTCGTCAGATGCCATGTCATCCTTTCATAGGAAAAGAGAAACACTTCTCGAAGATGACAAATTAACTACCAACATCTGGGCCAAAATTTAATGCAAAACCAGAACACATCCCTTCAAAGGACTAGTCTCAAATGATCGCTTACGAGTTTGTACTACAACCAAAGTTTTGACCTCATGGTTCCAAATTATATTTTTCCTTTTGGAACCATAACAATTTCACTTACCACTTAGCCTAGATGGCTTTAAGTGGTAAGCATAGATTTCGAGAAAGTTTTGACCTCAAGGTCCAAAATTAGATTTTTTTCTTTCAGCACCGTAACAGTTTTGCTTATCACTTAGCCTAGATGACTTCAAGTGACAAGCATAGTATTCGAAAAAGTGTTGACCTCATGGTCCTAAATTAGATTTTGCATTTCGGCACCGCAACAATTTTGATTACCACATAGCCTAGATGGTTTCAAGCGATAAGCATAGTCTTCGAAAAAGTTTTGACCTCGCGGTCCCAAATTGGAGTTTTCCCTTTAACACCTAAACAGCTTCACTTCGCCTAGATGACTTTAAGAGCAAAGCACAATTTTCAAAAGTTTTGACCTTATGGTCCTGTATTAGATTTCATTTTTCAACATCCACGTGATTTCACTGATCATCTAGCCTAGATAACTTCAAGTGGAAATATGATTTTAAAAGTTTTGATCTCAGAGTCTAAGTTAAAATTTCACCCATTAAATTCAGAACTGTTAATTACCCATCACTTGACCAAGGCAATCAGCTAAGCCTTCACGTTTGGGCACTGATTTCAATTTTTTTTCAAAATCCTCTCATTAAGTTTAGATCTTTATGAGTTTCATAAGTGAAGCACTGCGCCCAAAAGCTCAGAACTAACTTCCTGATGGGAGTGGAATTACAAGCCAAGTATTGAACCTGATACAGTAATATTCTTTCCAAAGTCGACCCCATATATGCCATATGAGGTGAACTTTATACAGGCATCTGTTATAATATAATTTATACAGAGTACAAATATCTAAAATTTGAATGAAAATCTCATTGGCTTTTATTTCCAAGACCTATCTTTCGGTTTCTAATGAGAGCACGCAATCCGAGAGCATGAATTAAAGTGTCAACCAAGGCCAAGTTCATTATTCAGCTGAGATAAGAACCTAACCGAGATCATCGGTTGCCGAAGCCCAAAGCAATTCAACAAATAATAGCAATCAATGGCTTAGATAGTCCAGGCTGAGACCAACAGTCAAGGTGAATGGAAGATATCCAAAAGCTATATATAAAAGCGACACATTAGCAATCTGCATCAAGTTACACTCAACTAGATATTGACAAGCGTTCAAATCAAGACAAATCATAGCAAGCCAGATCATCAGTCCAAAGATAAGCCACCCAACCAGTGGAATCTCGGCTTACAGGCTATATATCGACGAAAATCCCAAGGCATAAGGGATCTTCAGGCATAAAAAAATTGACACAAAATCATAAGTGTACTTTCATATATTAGAGCTCTATCCAAAAACTCATCAATGGCGGAAACGCTTAGATTCAATGTAATAAGCCTCTCGGCTATATAAGAGTGACTAAATAAGGAAAGAACAGCGGATGTAGGGACTTTCGGCCTAAACTTCTATAAAATTCTCGATGTTATTTACTTTTAGCATTTTACTTTCTGCCCATTCATTATCCTAATTCAGTAGTTCAGCGACTAGTAACTCCAATAATACAACATCACATCTTGGGCGTCCGGTTACTCTAATAATACAACATCACATCTTGGTATTCATATATCCTAGACCTATAATCAAACCAACTTTCGGAGTTATACCATTAAACCATTGGGTGTTGGTGTAGACAAAATTCTACACAAACAACACTCGTTAGAATAGTGCCACCTTATTATCGCACTTCTAACAAACTATATCAGCTTTTCCCTTTTTGGTAGCTCCAACTTTCCGAGCTCCCTTCTTCTTAAAGAATTTCTACTTCTTGTTCTGAGAATTTTGGTTCTCTACTGACCTATCTTTCCCAAAGGTCGAAAGTATTTCTTAATTCTTGATAGCCATCTCCACCGCTACATTCGATGGATCCCTAAGATTACCAATATCTGGACAGCTCATCAAACTTAGCACAATATTCCAACAATAATATTTCTCCCTGCTCTAACTTCATAGACTTCCTAAGCAAGGCTGACTTATCTACTTCGGACAAAAATCTTTTCCCAAATTTTCTTCGAAACTCTGCATAAGTCAGCTCGTCCTCTGGTACTCTTATGTTCACCCCGTTCCACTAGGAAAAATTAGCTTATTACAACTGTCTCAAAACCAATCTCCTTTTCTTCTCATCATTCAGACCCAAATCAGTAAAAATCCTTTCATTGTGTAATGCCAGTTCTCTACTTTTATTGCATCACGAGTACCCAGAAAAGGCTTCCCACCTCGACTGGTGTAATCTCGACTCAGCTTTGCATAATTATTACTAACTGGCACTATGGGATTAAAGCTTTCAACATTAGCAGCATTTGCTCCAACAACTCCTTGAGCTGCTCCAGCTTGCATCAGATTGACAAAGAACTAATATATAGCCCCCATATCTACTGTTATGGTCGCAGCACCTACATTGGCATTTACATTTTGATTACCATTTTCCAGTCAACTGGATTCCTTCTAATAGTGGGTCGAGCATTTCCTTTAGTTGTGGTGCTTCCTCCACCTAGATTCACTCTTCTGTTTCCTGCCTCCATATCTTTCTTTCACGTAAATCTACATACGAGCCTTAGTAAAATACAAAAAAATGGTGTAACATCCCCTACTTGGAGGCCCAAAACTAATGGCTACGGATGCTGCAGTCATCCATAGTTATTAATCTTCGGCTACCAATTACGGTGGTGTTAGATTCATTGATACACAAAAACACATAAATATGGAAAAAAAATAAATTTCAAACAAACTCACATTCCAATTCAAAACATTTCCAATTCATTACATAATCCCACAATTGCAAATCACATTCGGAGAAAATATATTTATTACAACAAATTGTAAGAGCGACATATAAAGATGCCCCCTTGGATAATCAGAGTATATATAGGCAATATAACAACTTTGCCATTACAAACAACACAACAGAATCAAAATAAAAGAAAACTCTATATAGCTATCATGCCTCCTACACGTCTTTGAAAGATTTATTCGTCTAAGGAGGTACTCGAAAACCTCAACTCTCAAGCTACTCAAAATCAATTGAGTACCTGAGAGTTTAAGAGGAAAACATAAACTTCGAGTCAAACATAAAGCCTGGTATGAATAATAATCTACCATCTCAAATCATTTAGATATCTAGTGAGACCACGCCATTTAGTAGAATGGGTTTTTCCCCTCACTAGTATCCTAAAACCTTTATAAAACCATATAATGTGCTCCTACATCAACAGTGGTTAAAAATATTATCACTTCAAATACTATGATGATATGTAAACATTTTAAAACATACTATATTTCTCATCATTTGTTTAAATTGACTACCCGTCATATTTTATAGTTTCTAGGGTCACTATTAACCAATTAGTTTTCATGGGCTTACTAATAACCTTTATATAATTTATGGACTCCTGTCTTATTTCATAGTTTTCATGGGTGCATTATGAACCTATTGGCCCCTACCAATTAACTTAATTAATTCATTGGTTCTCCTGAACCTATTAGTGACTCCAATAACTTCTCTCTTATCCTTGTTTTCATGTGTTGACTAGGGACCTATTGACAACTGTTAATAACTTAATCCAGATATAGTTTTTATAGGTGCACTACAAACCAGTTGGCCTCTGCCAACCACTCTTTATAACATTGTTTTCATGGGATCACTATGAACTATTTGGTAACTTAATAACTTCCTAGTCGTAGTTTTCGTTGGTGCACTATGAACCTGTCTCCCTGACAACTTCCATTTTAAGGCACCCTTTATTTTTATCTCCCTAACCTCTTGGATGCAGTTCTATTCATCCAGGATTTCACTTAATTTATATTCACTACTGGATCAACCTAGCTAGTTATTCTACCGTTCTCCAAAATACAGTTATAGGATTCCAAATAATGTGTATTTATATTTGAAGAAGCAATCATAATAACATAACAATACCACTCCTATGGGTTTAATATAGAACATGGTTAATCCCTTTAACCTATAGTTTTATCAAGGAAAAATTCTTCACAAAATCATTACAAAAACTCCTTTAATTTAGCCATGGTTTTTCCTTTACAAATTTGAGTTTTTTTACAAACCTTTCGACACCTTTGAAACCTTGCTTTCGACTTCATAGGGTAACCTCCTTCGAAAGCATTAAAATCTATCTTCAAAACATTAGGCATGTTTTGTATTAAACCGTCCTTTCGAAATCCTTTCAAAATCTTTAGACTGTATAAAGTATTAACATTTAACTTTAAAAGCATAGCTTCGAATCCAGTTGAAAGTACCTCTTTCGACACTATTGAAAGTAACCCTTCCAAAATCATTGAAAGTCCCTCTTTCGAAACCATTGGGTGTATACATAAATTATTATTTGCGTCAAAGTGAATATATGCGAAAGCATCTCTTTTGTTTGTTCCAAAATTGGGCACAACACTCTTCGGAAGACTTTGAAGAGATAAAGTGAAGAAATTAAATGGAAAAAGAGGAATTATCTAACAAAAACTCCAAATTTCAGAAATGAGAATAATTAAAATGCAAGGAGACACAAGAATTTAGAGTGGTTCGGCGTATCGCCTACGTCCACTATGAAGTAGTTTTCTTTATTGATCTTTCTTTTGTGTTTACAAGTGAATTCCATGATTTATAGCAGGCAATTATGATTTGCAGCAGTGAATTTTATTGGTAGCAGTAGTAATTGAGTTCAAATCTGGATCTGGCGGAGTCCTGGCGTTGGAGATCTCAAAGAGGAAGAAGAACCCCTTTTCTTTTGGCTTTGGGGGTCTACTTGTAGGTGTAGGAGGCTGATATTTCGCTTAGATCTCGGGAGACAATCTCTGGCACGTGAATAGGCCCGCACGCCCAAGCCCGTGGAGTTTCGGTCCGATCCGTGATCGTTACGAACAGATTTCGTATCGATCAAGATTTCATCCAATGGAGTCGAAATTTGGCGTGGACATTCTTTAGCATGCACATAGTCGTCTGTGAAAATTTCATAGCATTTGGACTTGTAGATTAGGAGATATGATTGATAAGAAATGCGATTCTCGGTGGCTGTTTGGTTCGACTCGCTTTTGTTTCGACTCGCTCTGTTCGACTCGCTTCCGTTCGACTCGGTGACGTGGCGCTTGAATCTCACTCTACCCTTGACGCTATTTTGATCAAGTCGAATCTGTGCATTGATTGAGCGAGTTGAAGGAAGCCTTTCTGGTGGTTGCGAAGTGAGTCGAAGGAGGCCTATCTGGGGGTTGCAAAGCGAGTCGAAGGAGGCCTATTTGAGGGGTTCGAATGAAGGCTCTGTGATGGACACGAAGTGAAGCGAGTCGAAGCGTGGCTTGAGGCGAAGCGAGTCGAAGCGGGCTCCTCTTCGGGATGAGAGCGAGTAGAACTAATCACTACTGAGGGATGCGAAGCAAGTCGAAGGAAGCGAGTCGAAGGGAGCGAGTCGACCGGTGATTGGTTTTCATCCAATTTTGTATCGTTCATAACTTGAGCATATGAACTCGGATTGACTTGAGATTTGGAACGTTGACTCTCATGGCTTAGCTTGTCATGTCCTACTAATTTTGGCTCGATCCAGACTTGGAAAAAATTCGTCGATATACATAGTGAGCCTATGTATAACTGATCTCTAGGACGGGCCATCATTGGTTACTAGTCAATTCCTTGGTGTCACGGCCTTGCCAAAAGGCGGGATAACATTTTCCACCTAAAGTACGTCTTGTGGAGACATGACGTGCTTTAAAGTGCTGCAATCTTCATTCTGAATAGTCATCGTCTTTTCGATGAAAGCTGTAATCTTCGATTGTTTTCTCTTGAAAATGCAAGCTGTTGACGGTCAACTGATGTACCCTGTATTGTTGCCACTGATTGCTGTATGCCAGTGGTTACCCGTTTGTTGTTGTAATCGTTATTGGATGAGTTTTTGATTCCTGAAAATCTGGAATATTGAATATTAGTCCGATATACATGCATATATGTTAACCTGACTTTCGTTGATGTTTGCACGTTCTCGAGTCATTGTCAGTTTATTTTATTTTCGAATTCCGTATCGATCCTCTCCTGAACCGATGTGAAATTCGTTGCAACAACGCTTGACGGTTGCTTTTGAATGTTCCTTCGCAACGATCCTCTCCTGAATCGATGTGAAGGATTGAAACATCGAAGACAATTTTTATTGAATTTATGGATATGGAGTAAGTATTCTGATTCGATGGAGTTAGCCTCTGGAAGCCATGATTTGATGGGTTCGATGGATGCAAAGCGGTTGTTCGACTTGATGATGGACTCGAACTGAGCGAGTCGAAGTGGAGCGAGTCGATGTAGACTCCCTGATGGATTCGAACTGCTCGTTCGACTCGGTCTTGGGTTCGAGCTGCATAGGAGTCGGAGTCAAAATGCACAGGAGACGGAGTCGAAATGGGTTATCGATACAAAGGGTGGTTTTGTATCGATGGAGTCGAACTGGACACGGGGATGGAGTCGAAGGCAAGCGATACGAAAGGGAGCTTCGCATCGATGCACTGGAGATGGAGTCAAAACGCGTGTTCGAATCCATCGGGATAAGAATCGTCTATTCCTTTTGTTTCCAAGTCCATATAAATACTTTGTACTTAGCTGTTTTTCACTTTTTACCTTTCGTTTTTCCTTCCTTGCCTTCGTATCGCTCAGAAACTCGAGAAGAACGAACGAAACATTCCTGCCTTCGAACCGATTCCTATCTTCAATCATTTGAACTAACTGACAGATTTAGGTAATCCAATAAGCGAATCCACGCATAAACGATGAGGCTCGAGTTTTCTTAACACCAAATCAATCAGAGTCGTGATCGATCGAAAGCTCTCTGGCCTCAGCTTCGTGTCGATCTGGAGTAGGGATATCGAGATGATGAGGCGAAGGCCTTCGTATCAATTGATGGTGGAGCTTCGCATTGAATCGAATGCTTTGAATTCATGGATCGATATGAAGGGGTCGCGCCTGATGGACTCGAAATGATGGCCTTGGATCGAGTCGAAAAGGATGGTGTAACGACCCGATATTTTGGACCATTCAAATCGACAATAAATCCACACATGTCTGACTTGAATAATTCAAAATAAAAGATTGTAATAAAAATTTGGCAAAACTCAGCATATACGATAAATAAATCAATCACAGATCACAGACACAGAGTAGAATAATGCAGCGGAATAGATAAAAGGAGAGTAGTTCATGAAGCTACTATATACATCAGAGTTAGAAAACAAAATACATAAGAATATCTCAAATACAGTGAAGTCTTCAGTACAAGCAGATGACCTCTCTGAACAGATCAACTAGAAAAGCTGGAAGCTGAGTCGATAGTTGGATCTCCAAACGAAGCTCCAAACTCCAAGGGTGAGTCTCAGATGCTATATCACTCGGTCTGACCCGAGCGTAAAGCAAAACACAAAACACTCGAGTCAGGATTAACATTCTTATATAAATAAATCCAACTCAAGTGAAATATCAATTGAAATACAAGTAACTTAAAGGATGTTGGGATAACCATCCTCTAAGGATCTTCAGAACTATCTACAAGGTGGAAATATACATTTTTACACCGTGGTCATTTCAATTAAATTTATACTTCAAAACCCAAATATCATTTCATTTCAAATATATCTATTTTTCCAAAATAGTATATATATATATATATATATTAAATGATTTGAAAAGTAAAGTATTTAATTTCCTCAAGTCTAGCAAATCGATTCAAATCAACTTCAAATTTCAAATTCAAATTTATTCAAAGCTCAATTCATCAATTTAATTCATTTCTAAACAGATCATTTAAATTTTCAATATATTTCAAAGCTTTAATATTCAACATTTTCAAAGTTAAATTTAACAGTTTCATATAGCTCTTGATTTAACTTCATTATTATTTAATCAGGGAATATTCACTTAATAAATTCAATATCATTTAACTAGCCTTAAACTACATTCTACTAAATATTTCCTTAAATTTATTTAAACAAGAAATATTCCTTAATTTGCTTAAATCAAACCCAAATTATAAATCATATCTTAAATCCCAATTCCAATAAGCTTTAAATTGGTTTAATTAAATAAAATTCTTTACTAAATTCAAAATTATCTTCCCAACCTTAACTTATTCAAATTTTTACCAAAATCTATTTTGAAAGATAACTTTTTATACTTAACATATCATATGTATTAAATCCATCTTAATTAAATTAAATATCATTATTAAATCTATATATATCATTACCATTTATATATAAAATTTTAAAAATCAATATTTGTTAAAACCATATATTTCTTTCCAAAACCATAGAATTCAATTTCAAAATATTTATATATATATGGACCAACGGTGTTTGTATATATATTTATCATATGGTTAAGTGATACGGATATTTATCATTTCAATCCGAAATTTCAATATATACGGGTAGATATCATTTCGACCCGTAATCCCAATTTCAATTCAAATGAAAATCGCTTGGGTTTATCATTTCAACCCATAACGATTTTCTCCTATTCTAAAGTCCGTTCGGGTATGTATCATTTCAACCCATAGTGATTTCTATACTAACAGGGAACTTGCAGAGTGATAACAGATATAGAAATAATATAACAGGCATAGATATATCATCAATAACAATATAATATAAACGGCAGGATATGGTGTCATATCCCACAGGTGAACAGTTACAGATAATAGCATATATAACAATTTAAATAACTACAACAGCATATTTCAATTGTTGTTTCAATTGAAATCAAATTTAATAAATAAAAGAATGTTAATCGTGAGTGATTGCTCACCTTTCGAGGCTAGAGAATACAGAAGGTGATACGGATACGCACATTGATACGGACATGAGTAAATCAAAAAGATGATGCTGCCAACTTGAACATTGGCAAGAGAAGAGCAAGGCACGATGACTGGATGGATGAAGAAAAATGATATAAGTGAACACACATATATATGACTGCATATAATTATATACATAACTATTTATGTGTGAATAAAAATCATATTATAACCTCTAACACATGCGTTTCAAAAATTTTAACTTAAATAAAAAAAATAGAATCCATAATATTTGCGTGAAATATTTCTTCTTAGAACCCAAACTTTTATATTGCCTTTGAGAGAAAAAAAAAATCAAACCACATATAATGAAATCTTTACAATGTTAATTCCCAAAACACCTTTACTTCCATCGAAATATATAGGTAGCAAATATATATATATCAATACAGCATATTAAATATAATGCAATAAAGCATTTGCAAAAAAAAATCAAGTACATATACAGAACTACGGCAGCTTTAAAATATAGGATACTGTAAGCCTATATTCAGTAAATATATATAACCCTTTCAAAATCTAGCATATGGATAAATATATTATAAACGTCCAAGCAACACCTTACACTTCAAAACAATATATCATCTTTATATAAAAGTCTTAAAATAAAATAAATCTAAACTATATAACAGATTTGGTATATATATATAATACCAATATAAACTATACAACATATAAAAATATTTAATACTCCAGTTTAACTATATATACTGACATACTAGAAATCCTATAGGCACATACTTTGTAACTCATGTATACTAGCAGACCGCTGCATATATCAAAAAAACAACAACTATATATAACATATACACCTCACAGCCTATATTATAAAATATATATTACTTATGTATACTTAACATATCATCACTTACCCCAAGCTTCTATATGTCACGGCTGATGTACAGCTAAAAGAAAACTTAAAATTTAAAAGTCTATGTATACAAAAAAATCAAAGATCCATATGTATTTATATTACACACGTAAAAGAAAATAGAATAAAATATCAAGTTGATGCTGCACATGGAATCTGCGAATAGTACATGTACCCATACTATACCATCTATATTATATAAATGAATATACTTTAGTTTATATATATCTCTGGAACAGATCATAGTAACCAAGCTTTATACGCAAACAACTCAAAGCTATATTATAATATATAAATTAACATACTATTAAAACTAGCTTACAAAACGTAAAACATATATAAACAAATAACTTTAACAAATTATATATATAAAATCAGTTATCAACATATATATAACAACCTGTCAAACTTATAACATGACACCTAGATATACATATAAACTATAAACATGTAAATATATATAATATACCTTCATATACATATTTCGAGCAAATAGTAAGGAGGCGGCTGCTGAGTTGACAGAGAGGGGAAGAGGAGGAGATGAAGGCGGCGTGAGGGGAAGTCTGGTAGCTAGGGGAGAAGCGAATTTGGAGGAGGAGCCGGTGCCAGGCTGGGCAGTGCACGCGTGATGATGAGGTTCGCTGGAGTGGGGTTGGACATGATGTGATGTTGGTGGTGGAAGGTTGACGGGGCGGGTAGGGGACGTGAGGCTGAGAGATCCATGGTCTTAGGCGAACTGCAACATGGCTTCGGCCGTGGGGATGAATGGAACACACTACCCAAAGGCATGGTAGAGATAAGGTGGTGGACATGCGGTCGGTTGAGGTGATGGAAAAGGTGAGATGGGTGGTCGCATGGATAAGAGTGCGATGCCGAGTGGAGTTGCGTGTCTGATTGGCGTTGCTCAGGTGAGGCGTGGAAGAATTGAGGAAGACTTGGAGGCCGAAATTGAAGGAGGGGAGAAGAAGTTCATTTCTCTTTTATTTTTAGAGAACAAAATGAACGAATGGGCAAAAATTAAACCAGTTACCAATTGAATAAAACGTATACAAATTTTATACGTTTTGATTTTTCCAACCGGTGGGGAAAATAAAAAGGCTAACGGCTATTCGAATTACAACGTGGGAAAATGAATAGAGAATGGAAACCAAAAGGCTCACAAAACGTACCGATATAGTTACCGTTTTTCGCAGTTTCCGCTGTATACCGGACGTCAAAACACAGAATTTAATATACCGTAGAGATCAGCACGACGAGACGATCAAAACGGTATACCGATATCAGTGGTACGACCATCCTATCAAAAGTCAATAATCGGTACCGAAAAATGCTGCTACTTTACCAGAAATAAGATAAACGGAGCAATAGAAGTCCAAATTTGGAAAAACGAATTACGCAGTCTGATTCAGAATGATCTGAATAAATTTTCTCCTGTTGACATATTTTGGTTTCGGAAAACTTTTAAATTCACTGTTATTAACCGGTTTGATTTGAAATAAAATTTCACAGGAAAATAAATTTCAATATTATCAGATGAAAATTTACCAGTTGCTATACTAAAATAGACGTATTCCAAATAATAATAATTTTTTTGTTTTTTATTTCCAAATTTTTATTGTTTAAATTTCACAAAATTTCAAGTAATTTAATAAATAAAATCACTAGAAATTATGGGTCGTTGCACTCTCCCCCACTCAAAACTTTTCGTCCCCGAAAAGAAAGGAGGTAGAAGAATAGAAACAACCAGACAAAATAGATAGATAAAAGACAAGGATAAACAGTTAATTTGAAACTATATATAAATTTTACTTGAAATATTCATTTGAAAACTTCATTTGCAATTCAATTATCTTATATACTTTAAAACCTTTCAAAAATCCATTTGTAAAATTTCTTGCTTCCTTTATACTACCATTTATATGTTTAAATGACACCTTTAATGTATGAAAATCATTTGAAAACAATTATTTACATTATTACTTATATTTACAAAGAAGCTATTAAATCCATAATTCATAAATTTATTAATTCTTTCTAAAATACTTTTCAAATATTATTAATAAATCAATAATCATTTCTTTAAATATGTTTTATTTAATTAATAACTTCTAAAATATTTATAACACTAAAATTTCTATTAAACCATGTGGTATCTAAATAAACAATATTTAAAAAGGATGTAGTCAACAAGGAAAAGAAGGAGGATTCGAAAAATAAAATATTGGTGAATAAATAAAGCTGAGCAGATAAGGTAGATTCAAAAGAATAGTATCGGGCATGAATAATAAATTCAAACCATTAGAATTTCAATTTCGAATTATTAATACAAAATTTCTTTGTTGGAAATACTTTAATAATAATAAAATATTTTTATAACCAAAATACTTTTATAACTCGATGTTTCAACAAGTTTATCCTCGTTCCTATAGACTCTGGCGGTGCGTTGATCAAGCGCAAAGCTAGAATTCTCCAGGTACTTAGTAGACCTGTTTCAACACCCAGTGAAAATACTGGAAAAACTTTTAAAAACAGATATGGAAAGTACAATCCAATCAAAAACACAAACAAAACCTTTGTCTAACCATGGTTCGCAGATACACAATGGTTACGCCTGGTTCCCCCAGGAAACAATCCATATCTGTAAGCTTTCTCAGCCCTGCGAGTTACGCCATGATGACTAGTAGAATGCAGGATACACAATGGTTACGCCTGGATCCCCCAGGAAACAATCCGTACCCCCAGGCAAGACTCAGCCAAGCATTTGCGCTACTATTCGCGACCTACACAGATTGCAGGATACATAATGGTTACGCTTGGATCCCCCAGGAAACAATCCGTACCCATAGGCAAGACTCAGCCAGGCAGTTGCGCTATGCAGTCACGAGAAAAAAAATAAGACCATGGGTAACGCCATGGAATTCGAAGGACACTCGAGTATCATATCCGGAAAACCAAAAATCAGAGAAATATCGATAGAATGAATCCAAGATGTGGCCACAAATCGGATATCAAGCAGAAGGCACTTTCCATATCTTTACTTCGAAAATATGTATCATATAGTACCTTTTCAAATCACTTTCAAATATCGTACTTATATAAAATCCATTATATATAAGATTTAATTTTCAAATCAAATACTTTTCCAAAATCAATAGTATATCAAATCATACTTATATAGACTTCAATTATATAAGATTTCACTTTCAAATTGAGTACCTTTTCAAATCTATAGTTTTCGAATCAATTTCATATTCATACAAATCAATTTTATATAAGTTCGACAACTCCCAAATCAAGTGTTAAGTAACATAAGGTTCTCAAATTTTAATTTGTTTCAATATCAGTTCAATTTCAAAATCATATACAATTTCACCAAATTATTTCTTCTCAAATTAATTATCTTAGTTTCAAAGTTTCCAAAATAATAGATTTAGAAAATAAATCCAAATTTCCAAATCAATATAATTTAAGTCCACCAATTCATTTCCAAAATCAAATGTTTTCAAAATCATCTTATACTTACGTAAGGTCTATCTTATATAAGGATCAAATTTTCGAAATAAATTTCGTTGTATGAAATATATCAATGATATTAGAATATAAGATGTACATACGTCATCATTTCGCAGAATCACGTTTGATCGCTCGCTCGATCACAAAAGTTCGCTTTCGAACTAGTATTGTCCATTCGACTTCCCTAATGCGGACTTCGATATGGTTTCTCGACTAGAAGCCATCAGTCTCCTTGCATAGCCATATACTATGATAGAGAATTCTAGAATCAAGTCAAAAATCTATATCCAATATTCGTCGTCAAGAATCGAATGAAAAATCCTAACACGAAATAGTGTAATTCACCTCGAACTTGTGTACTCAACCAGGATCAAATTAATTATGCGAATAAAACAGCATACGTACAACTTACGTATGTATTCCAAACTTGTTAAATATATAGTTTCAGAAAGATGTTACCCCGTTAAAATATTTAAACTAAATCTTATTCAAAATATTCTGAAGACCAAATTCTTTTCAAAACATTTCAAATCTAAATTTCATATTAGGAAATTCAAAATAGCCTTATTTGTTTATTAACTAAACAGTTTCAGCTTATTTAAATCATATTATTACATATTTTAAACATACATATCAAACTTATATGTTTTACTTCAAAATTCTTAGCTTTTGAAAAGTTAACCTTGATTTGGAAGTGCTCGAACCTTCAAAATAGTCGAAGAAATCATATTTCAATCCAAGAGTTGGAAATCACAATTAAATCAGTAAATCAATTCCAAAATAGGGTTATCTCAAATCAAATCTAAAACTCGAGGACTAAATACCGGTTTACTTCAAATCATTTCAAATATATATATATACATATATCTTTCGAATATCAAATCTTACTTCGGAATTTGAAATCAAAATTGGTTTTGCAAAATCACTCGCATAGCAAAGCTATTGAAGTGGCCTATCCCCCACTTTGAAACTCGAAAATCAATGTCGATGATGCATGCACTCATCACCGAAATTATTTTCCAGCGACATAAGTGAGTTATGGACTTCTATTTTCTCAAACTTCTTTTGGAATTTCTTCGAAATCATTCAAAACTCATTAAAATCATTGGAAACATTTCTTATTCGGAAAATACTTTTAAATCATACTATTATTATATATTTCAAAATCTTAAAAACCAATTTCAAAACACCGGAGTTCAATTCTCGAATTTCAAATTTAAAATCCTTCAGTTATAAATCATTTTTTAGATAAAATCCAATTTCTTATATAATTTTCAAAATTTAAAATCCTTTCGAAATCTCAAATTCTCATTTTAGAAAGGGTATTAAATCTTTATCGAAAACATTTAACTTTTATATATAGAATATAATCATATTTATCAAAATAATAATTTTGGTTTAGAAAACAATTTCTAAAATATAAACAAACCCGATTTTCAAAGGACGATTCACAGACGGATTTCAAAACAAAGATAGAGATTCAATTTAGAGGGACTCTAATCAAATAGGATTCTGATTCGAAGATAAGCTCGAACGAAGATGAGATAATTAATTACAAAACAGAAGATGGATACACTTATATAAAACGCGGGCGACCTTAACCGGGTCAACCGTGACTTCAAGAATAAAATCGATGCGGAAATCTAAGGCAAATCGAAATTCGATCGCCAGAGATAGAATTCGGCATAACAAGAGATGGCAACATCAAAACCGAGGGATATATAAATCTCCGGTGAATCAATGCCAATTGTAAAGGAGTTCCACCCCTTTACAAAACCTTCAAAGATCGGCGGGATCGCCAATTCTTATAGAGATCATTCGACGTGGAGTTATAGGATACTCCAGAATCAAAAGAATACCAATAGAGAGGGACAAGAATGAATTTTGAAACCGTAGGGAACGTTCCAAAATTCAAAGGAAATCGAGTCAAAAGAAAGAGATTAAACTCGAACGAAAGGAATTCTGTAATAAATTTACTATATATGCTAAGTTTTGCCTAGAGCTTGAGCTCTGATACCAACTGTAACGACCCGATATTTTAGACCATTCAAATCGACAATAAATCCACACATGTCTGACTTGAATAATTCAAAATAACAGATTGTAATAAAAATTTGGCAAAACTCAGCATATACGATAAATAAATCAATCACAGATCACAAACACAGAGTAGAATAATGCAGCGGAATAGATAAAAGGATAGTAGTTCATGAAGCTACTATATACATCAGAGTTAGAAAACAAAATACATAAGAATATCTCAAATACAGTGAAGTCTTCAGTACAAGCAGATGACCTCTCTGAACAGATCAACTAGAAAAGCTGGAAGCTGAGTCGATAGTTGGATCTCCAAACGAAGCTCCAAACTCCAAGGGTGAGTCTCAGATGCTGTATCACTCGGTCTGACCCGAGCGTAAAGCAAAACACAAAACACTCGAGTCAGGATTAACATTCTTATATAAATAAATCCAACTCAAGTGAAATATCAATTGAAATACAAGTAACTTAAAGGATGTTGGAATAACCATCCTCTAAGGATCTTCAGAACTATCTACAAGGTGGAAATATACATTTTTACACCGTGGTCATTTCAATTAAATTTATACTTCAAAACCCAAATATCATTTCATTTCAAATATATCTATTTTTCCAAAATAGTATATATATATTAAATGATTTGAAAAGTAAAGTATTTAATTTCCTCAAGTCTAGCAAATCGATTCAAATCAACTTCAAATTTCAAATTCAAATTTATTCAAAGCTCAATTCATCAATTTAATTCATTTCTAAACAGATCATTTAAATTTTCAATATATTTCAAAGCTTTAATATTCAACATTTTCAAAGTTAAATTTAACAGTTTCATATAGCTCTTGATTTAACTTCATTATTATTTAATCAGGGAATATTCACTTAATAAATTCAATATCATTTAACTAGCCTTAAATTACATTCTACTAAATATTTCCTTAAATTTATTTAAACAAGAAATATTCCTTAATTTGCTTAAATCAAACCCAAATTATAAATCATATCTTAAATCCCAATTCCAATAAGCTTTAAATTGGTTTAATTAAATAAAATTCTTTACTAAATTCAAAATTATCTTCCCAACCTTAACTTATTCAAATTTTTACCAAAATCTATTTTGAGAGATAACTTTTTATACTTAACATATCATATGTATTAAATCCATCTTAATTAAATTAAATATCATTATTAAATCTATATATATCATTACCATTTATATATAAAATTTTAAAAATCAATATTTGTTAAAACCATATATTTCTTTCCAAAACCATAGAATTCAGTTTCAAAATATTTATATATATATGGACCAACGGTGTTTGTATATATATTTATCATATGGTTAAGTGATACGGATATTTATCATTTCAATCCGAAATTTAAATATATACGGGTAGATATCATTTCGACCCGTAATCCCAATTTCAATTCAAATGAAAATCGCTTGGGTTTATCATTTCAACCCATAACGATTTTCTCCTATTCTAAAGTCCGTTCGGGTATGTATCATTTCAACCCATAGTGATTTCTATACTAACAGGGAACTTGCAGAGTGATAACAGATATAGAAATAATATAACAGGCATAGATATATCATCAATAACAATATAATATAAACGGCAGGATATGGTGTCATATCCCACAGGTGAACAGTTACAGATAATAGCATATATAACAATTTAAATAACTACAACAGCATATTTCAATTGTCGTTTCAATTGAAATCAAATTTAATAAATAAAAGAATGTTAATCGTGAGTGATTGCTCACCTTTCGAGGCTAGAGAATACAGAAGGTGATACGGATACGCACATTGATACGGACACGAGTAAATCAAAAAGATGATGCGGCCAACTTGAACATTGGCAAGAGAAGAGCAGGGCACGATGACTGGATGGATGAAGAAAAATGATATAAGTGAACACACATATATATGACTGCATATAATTATATACATAACTATTTATGTGTGAATAAAAATCATATTATAACCTCTAACACATGCGTTTCAAAAATTTTAACTTAAATAAAAAAAAATAGAATCCATAATATTTGCGTGAAATATTTCTTCTTAGAACCCAAACTTTTATATTGCCTTTGAGAGAAAAAAAAAATCAAACCACACATAATGAAATCTTTACAATGTTAATTCCCAAAACACCTTTACTTCCATCGAAATATATAGGTAGCAAATATATATATATATCAATACAGCATATTAAATATAATGCAATAAAGCATTTGTAAAAAAAAATCAAGTACATATACAGAACTACGGCAGCTTTAAAATATAGGATACTGTAAGCCTATATTCAGTAAATATATATAACCCTTTCAAAATCTAGCATATGGATAAATATATTATAAACGTCCAAACAACACCTTACACTTCAAAACAATATATCATCTTTATATAAAAGTCTTAAAATAAAATAAATCTAAACTATATAACAGATTTGGTATATATATATAATACCTATATAAACTATACAACATATAAAAATATTTAATACTCCAGTTTAACTATATATACTGACATACTAGAAATCCTATAGGCACATACTTTGTAACTCATGTATACTAGCAGACCGCTGCATATATCAAAAAAACAACAACTATATATAGCATATACACCTCACAGCCTATATTATAAAATATATATATTACTTATGTATACTTAACATATCATCACTTACCCCAAGCTTCTATATGTCACGGCTGATGTACAGCTAAAAGAAAACTTAAAATTTAAAAGTCTATGTATACAAAAAAATCAAAGATCCATATGTATTTATATTACACACGTAAAAGAAAATAGAATAAAATATCAAGTTGATGCTGCACATGGAATCTGCAAATAGTACATGTACCCATACTATACCATCTATATTATATAAATGAATATACTTTAGTTTATATATATCTCTGGAACAGATCATAGTAACCAAGCTTTATACGCAAACAACTCAAAGCTATATTATAATATATAAATTAACATACTATTAAAACTAGCTTACAAAACGTAAAACATATATAAACAAATAACTTTAACAAATTATATATATAAAATCAGTTATCAACATATATATAACAACCTGTCAAACTTATAACATGACACCTAGATATACATATAAACTATAAACATGTAAATATATATAATATACCTTCATATACATATTTCGAGCAAATAGTAAGGAGGCGGCTGCTGAGTTGACAGAGAGGGGAAGAGGAGGAGATGAAGGCGGCGTGAGGGGAAGTCTGGTAGCAAGGGGAGAAGCGGATTTGGAGGAGGAGCCGGTGCCAGGCTGGGCAGTGCACGCGTGATGATGAGGTTCGCTGGAGTGGGGTTGGACGTGATGTGATGTTGGTGGTGGAAGGTTGACGGGGCGGGTAGGGGACATGAGGCTGGGAGATCCATGGTCTTAGGCGAACTGCAACAAGGCTTCGGCTGTGGGGATGAATGGAACACACTACCCAAAGGCATGGTAGAGATAAGGTGGTGGACATGCGGTCGGTTGAGGTGATGGAAAAGGTGAGATGGGTGGTCGCATGGATAAGAGTGCGATGCCGAGTGGAGTTGCATGTCTGATTGGCGTTGCTCAGGTGAGGCGTGGAAGAATTGAGGAAGACTTGGAGGCCGAAATTGAAGGAGGGGAGAAGAAGTTCATTTCTCTTTTATTTTTAGAGAACAAAATGAACGAATGGGCAAAAATTAAACCAGTTACCAATTGAATAAAACGTATACAAATTTTTATACGTTTTGATTTTTCCAACCGGTGGGGAAAATAAAAAGGCTAACGGCTATTCGAATTACAACGTGGGAAAATGAATAGAGAATGGAAACCAAAAGGCTCACAAAACGTACCGATATAGTTACCGTTTTTCGCAGTTTCCGCTGTATACCGGACGTCAAAACACAGAATTTAATATACCGTAGAGATCAGCACGACGAGACGATCAAAACGGTATACCGATATCAGTAGTACGACCATCCTATCAAAAGTCAATAATCGGTACCGAAAAATGCTGCTACTTTACCAGAAATAAGATAAACGGAGCAATAGAAGTCCAAATTTGGAAAAACGAATTACGTAGTCTGATTCAGAATGATCTGAATAAATTTTCTCCTGTTGACATATTTTGGTTTCGGAAAACTTTTAAATTCACTGTTATTAACCGGTTTGATTTGAAATAAAATTTCACAGGAAAATAAATTTCAATATTATCAGATGAAAATTTACCAGTTGCTATACTAAAATAGACGTATTCCAAATAATAATAATTTTTTTTTTATTTCCAAATTTTTATTGTTTAAATTTCACAAAATTTCAAGTAATTTAATAAATAAAATCATTAGAAATTATGGGTCGTTATAGATGGTGTTCGATCGAGTCGAAGTGTGTAGTCTCGGGAGCGAGTCGAACTTCATGTTCTTGGGACCGAGTCGAACTCGATGGTCTTGGGGAGCAAATCAAACTTCGTGTTCTTGGGACCGAGTCGAACTCGATGGTCTTGGGGAGCGAATCAAACTTCGTGTTCTTGGGACCGAGTCGAACTCGATGGTCTTGGGGAGTGAGTCAAACTAGGGGCTTTTAATCGATTCGAAGTGTTGTGCTCTGATCGATTCGAAATCCCCAGCCTCTAGTTCGAGTCGAACTTGCATGCCAACCTTCTGACCGAGCCTAACTCATATGCAGATGATCATGACTTATTGATGCGAACACGGCTCTCGTGAGCGATACAAATTTGATCATTAAAAAGTTTGAAACTTCTCACACACTTGAACAATTGCCTCCGACGAGCTTCAAACTTGTATTACCGGACTTAACCGTTTCACCGCATAACTGATTTCCTATCGAAGCTCATCGACAAAACTGGAACTTATTAAAATGACACCAAACTTTAACTTGGAATGATAGTTAACAGCTGGATGGTATGGTTGTGACGGTCAGCGATGATGGTCCTTCCGACTGAATTCTGAAGTCTCGTCGTTTACATGCTTCCTTTAATCCTGTTGATCTTCTCAAATGATATACAGTATTGCACTACACAACGCACTCACACACTTTACACTGGGGGATGCACGAGCGTTATTTGTTAGTTTAACAATGATTTTTTATAAGCTAGCTAGTCATGGACCCTTCAAGTTCTCAGCAGCCGGAAATCCCAAGTTCTATTCCTCCAACCATAGAGATACCGGTTATTGAAGTCGAAGTTATAGATCCAGCTCCGGACGATCGTTCGGGTGCCCGGTTTATTTGTAGTCCGCCAGATTCAGTGCCGTCGGGTATCTCCGAAAATATGCTAGGACGGATTTGCTTAAGGCATGGTTTGTCGCTCGACGACGTGCTACTTCCCGTGCCTAATGACAGGCCACATAATCCCCCGGAAGGGTTTACTGCTTTCAACCGTCACGCATGCACAGTGGGGACACTTCCTCCCTTCAATCAATATATAAGGGAGATGTTACCGTTTCTTGGCATAGCTCCATCTCAGCTACATCCCAACTGGTATGCCTTGTTGAACAGCACCTTTGTCCTCTTTATGGAGATCCTCTTTCGACCGCCGAAGCCGATCGAAATTAGATATCTATTCAAAGTCAAGAGCCGTGGAGATAGCCCTTCTTTCACCTTCTTGGAAGCGGTCAAAAACTTCCACATCGTACTGGGCTCCTCGGGGAGGCTAAGTTACTATAAAACTGAATGGTTCTACGTTCGGTGCCCCCCTGGATTTGCTGGGCGGTGGTTGGATAGACGTAAGTGTTGCCATTTCTCTCTTGAATCATTGAGATACTGGTAACTGACTTCAACACTGACATACTTTTCCTTTCTTACAGCCGCAATCTCTCGTCCCGATGGCGCATACTTTAGAGAGCTTGTTCGGATTCTTCAAGCATTTCCGGGCTAAAAAGAGGCATATCGACTTGGTCCTGACCGACAGGAATTTGAGGACTGTCGGGCTGATAGAGAGGAGACAGATCATACATCTGGAAGGGATACATAGAGTGGTCCTGAAGAAACGGGTGAAGCGCAAAGCGCCCGCAGTCGTGATCACCGAAGAAGTTGATCCAGAAAGAACGCCTACCGATACCGAGCTTCCAGCTGGGCCTTCTGCCGACGTCCAGAATTCAGGAGGAAGAAGAAAAGGCAAGGCTGCTACTCACAAACGCCCTAAATCTGAGAGATTTAAATCTGTGGTCGTGTCTTTACCTTTCCCGAGGATTAGAATTTCGGAGGCTCCTCCCCCACAAGTAGAGAGTCCTTTTGTAGGGCTTGCTGATATTCTGATCTTGGATTTTGTGTCGTCTCCACACGACGTTGGGATGGAGGAGCTTGATAGTGCTTTTGAACTGAGCGGGTCGCTTGCTACGAGTGCGATCGACATTTCCGATTGGTCGGGGGGTTGCACATGCATACACTTCACTATACTACATGATTCACAACTGTTATTCGTCCAACTAAGGAAGTTGCTAACTCTTTCCTCGTTTCTCATTTTCAGGTACTATGTCTGGAAGAGGATCGATGCTCGGGAATCTACGCTCAGCCCGAAAAACTTCTAGTACTATGATTCCCGCAGGAGGGATTCAGATAGAGATCGCGATCGCGAATACTCTAACCAGGACAGGTATGGGCGGGATAGAGAGTATAGACATCGATCTAGATCACGCTCTCCTCCTCCTAGACTTCTGTCTCCACCCTCTGTTTCTGTCTCACATCCACCTGAACCTCCCCGTCACAGGCCGTCTTCTCATTCTTCTAGATCCGAGACTCATCTTCAGAGAATCGAGACTACAACCTCTATGATTACTAAGCAGGTCTCTGCTGAACCCACAGGAGAAGGGGCTCTTAAGTTGGCTCAGATGAGGAAGGATTTTTCGAATATCTGCTTTGATGGTTATGTCTTCCCATCACACTTAAAGAGAATTCCATCAGGGGTGGAAAACACGGTGCACGATTACGTTCACGACATATACACCCAGTATCGAGAGTGGGCAAAGGCTGCCGAAAAAGCTTCCAAAGTGGCCTTTGAGTGAGCCAAAGCGCTCGAGAAGATGGAGACCAAGCTCGCAAAAAGGGATCAGATTATTTAGGTACTCTTTGCTGAGTCCGAGTCTTCTCGGAAATCTGAGATTGAGGCCGTTAAAAGGGCTAACGAAGCGAAGGCGGAAATGGAGAGGTTGGGACAGACTCACGTTGCCCTGGTGGAGGAGATGGGCCACCGGAACACCAAAGTGACTGCCGAGCGGGACGCGGCGGTCAAGGAGCTTAATGAACTCAAGGCCAAATTTGCTTATATGGCCAAGGAGAAAGATGACGCGAACAACGTAGCCCAGGAGGCATGCGAACAAGCTATTCTACTCAGGGGTGAACGGGATGCGGCTGTGGCTAAAGTCCAGAAGGTGGAGACTGAGGTCGAGGAGAGGGTGAAGTTGGCTGAGTCCAGCCTAGAGGCTGGCATCGAAGACCTTCTCGTTGTTTACAACGCTAATGTGCTGAGGCACAGGGGTCTAGGTTGGCTCGATGATTTCGCGACGCATCTCTATAACGCTTGGAGCCGACAGGTTGAGGAAGAGAAAGAGGGGCATCAGTGCGAGTCCGTGGATGAATTCGAACTTGAGAATCGCATTCTGACTGATGGTGAAAAGAGGATTCTCCACGAGTCGATGATTCTGCGCGAGAAGGAAAAACTTGGCGCCCAGCACTTTGAAGTGGGAGAGGGTTCTGGAGTTGACCATCATGAAGCAAGCCTTGAAGTTCCAGCATCAACCCAGCCCGAATCCTCATCTGCGATCGATCCCCAGGTTGTTCCTGTTTATAATCCAGATCAGCCGCAGATGTCACCGGCTGAAGTGCAAGTTATTGACGCCGCTCTGCTGCCTACGAGCCAAATTGAGGAAGGTATTCTGAACATTCTTCATATCTTTCTTAAGTCGAAATCTTTGATTGAGTTAAGTTCTAACAGTTCTCTTATTCTTTGTCCAGTGATTGATGCTGCCCATGTCGAGCCTCCTGTTACTCAAGAATCACATCAGACACAGGAGGCCGTCGTTACCGAGGCAATCACCGTGACTACAACTGCTGCGTCCCTAGACGATATACAGGGGAGTACGCTTGTGTTCGATGAGCAGATGATAGATGAATCTTTCGCTGTCATGGCGACCCTTTAGCTGATTTATCATTCGTCATGGGTGGAGGCGTTCCTGCCACAAGCCTTTCGATGCCGACTACTGACGCTCCCAGCGAGGCTCGGTCGGCTGCTGAAGAGGAAATCTTGGCACAAATCACTGCTGAAATGGATGCCGCAACACATGGCGGCAGCTTTGGAGGTGGGACGGTGGCACTTGGTCAGGCTCCGCTCAAAATGATATCTCCCAGCGGTACATTCTCTGATACTAGTGCGGCTATTCCATCTTCCACGTTTGATCCTATCCCTCCGACTCCACCCACGGGGAGCATTCCTATTCACTCGAGCTTGGTGGAGGATATTAACATAATGCCCTCTCCTGAAGACCAACCGCCGAACAGCATAGGCTTGAAGAGGAAGATCAGCGGTGGCCCCTGTGGGTCTACACCGAGCAGGAAGCCAAGGAAGAAGAAAGATTAAACATGCTTCCCCGGTTTATTTTGATTTTCATTTTGTTAGCCGTGTATAGATGCGGGTTCGGCGCCTACTGGTAGGAATTTTTGGAAACTTGTACATGAACTTCTTCTATAATCAATAGAAATGAAACTTTTCTTTTTTGACTTCTTTTTTGTTATTGTGTATTTGTCTAAGTGTTTCAGTGTCTGAAATGCACTTGTGAAGTTTCAGTTTCCGAATAAAATTTATTTCTGTTCGCCAAGTTCGAGTATTGTGGACATGGTTTGCGACCGAGAAGCGAGTCGAATTTTGACGTCGCATTGCTTCAGTCGATGGTTGATGCTTAAGTCTTGCCCCCCAGTCTTGGTGGTGTGTTGTAAAACATCAGTCAGCGATCGCCCTTTTCTTATAGCATGCCGAGTCTAGTGCCGCTGAATGGGTGTTGAGACAAATGGGGATTGAGCGGTTTATTCACGCTTGTCCGATCGTCGATGATCATATCCGCACTCCGGGGATCCTCATACGTTTACTGGCGGTTGGTCATGCCAGCTTGAGTTTCAATCATATGTCCGCTATCTGGGGACGTGGAATTGGAATTTGTACTACGACTCGCGCTCCAGGAGTTTGGAGTTGATAATTAAACTTCGATTCATGCTTCGGGAACTTGAAGTTGGTTTTTGAACTCCGTTTCGCATTCTGGGAATCCGAAGTCGATGTCTATGCTCCAACTTGCACTCTGGAAGTTCGGAGTTGTCGTTTATACTCCAATTCGCGCTCTGGGAATTTGGAGTCGAAGCTTATACTCCGCTTCGCACTTTGAGAACTCGGAGTTGATGTTTATACTCCGACTCGCGCTCTAGGAGTTCGGAGTTAAGGTTTATGCTCCGCTTTGCACTCTGGGAATACAGAGTTGATGTTTATACTCCGACTCGTGCTCTGGGAGTTCGGAGTTAAGGTTTATACTCCGCTTCGCACTCTGGGAATACGGAGAGTGTAATAGCCCAAGATTTTTGTATATATTTTAAATTTGACTTTCTTTTATTTAAATTATTTTTAAAATGGTTTATTTAAAATATTTCATTTTTAAATATAAATGTTGATTATTAAGTGATTTATAGTTCAAACTAGTATAATTTGAATATTTTACTGTAAAGTGAATTTCTGGTCAAACTGTTCAAACTTTGACTTTTAAACTTCAAATTTAAATTATTTTTCGTTCTTAAATTTTATCTCTTAATATGAAAATATATTTAATAACATGAATACTGCTTTTCGTTTCGTTGAAAACGGAGTTAAATTGTGAAAGTTATGTGTATTTCAATATTGAATGCAATTTGTTTTATTTAGCAATTTTGTTTATTTTAAAAAATTTATAAATTATATTTTCTTTGTCATATTTTATTTTAATATGTGTTAATATGTTATTTTATGTATACTTAGTCTTTTAATATTTTTAAAGTGATAATAATTTTTTTCCCAAAATTTATTGCATTTATTTTCTATTTTTAAAGGCTAGTTTCCATTTTTCTACTATTTTCTTCATTAAATTTTATTTAATTAAAATTTATTTATTTTTTTGTGAATTCATTTTATTTTGTGTTCTTATCTTTATTTATAAACATTTTTCAAGTACATAAAAAAATTTTGAAAGTTCAATTGAATTTATCTCAATGTAAAGGCCTAGTTATATATATTGACTTTTTCTTCATTTAATTGATATTAATTAAATTTTATTTATTTCTTTTTCTATTTATTTTATTTTTTGAGATTATTTATCTTTGTTTTCTGCCATTTTATATATATATATATATATATATAAATTTAAAAAGAAAATAGAGGAAATATGAAAAGTTTTAAACTATTGGAATTCCAAAGTCCTTTTATCTCCCGACTCTTCATTTTCTCAACTCCATCTTTATGATTTTTTTTGCCGTGTATCTCCTCCTTCATTTCAGCTGTACTCCTTTTGTTTTTCACGAACTAAAATGCTTCTCAAACAAAAATATAGCATGGCCATTTCAAATCAAAGATTTGGTAAAAATCTCTTCTCTTTTCTTTGTTTTTCCTATTTTTTTCCTATTGATTTTACACTTGTTCTATACTTCATAGCTCCACTCCTCCTCCTCCAGGCTTTGATCGACCACCACCACCCCCTTCCTCTGACCATCACCCACCCTAGTATCCCTCCTCTCCAGGCCGAGCAACCCCAAAGCAAAGATCAAAACAAAAATCAACTTAAACATCCACTACATGCAAACCTAGCCTAGATTTGTTAACATCACCTTCTACCACCATTAGCCGCCACTACCTCCACCACCACCACCTCTGACCTGACCTCCACCCTCTGCCATGTCACCCACCACCTCTTGGAGCCACTGGCCATGACCCATGACCTCTGGCCGAACCTATATGTGGCATAGATGTGATGATTTTGCCTTGTGTTGAAGTTTGTACACCTAGTTTATACACCTAGACTTCACCACCTTGCAAACATGTGTAGGCCGACCATATGGAACCCAAACCAGACCAATTTCCTACCCTAGGCTGAGCTTAACCACTGCATAACTGAAGCACATGAGGTAGAGAACAAGTGCAAGTCAATTGTTGTTGTTTTGGGCTTTGATTTCTAACATCGTTTAGTGATAAATTGTTTTGAAACTTATCTATGTTGCATTGTTTTGTACAAATGTTTGATCAAGGCTTTTAGCTTTGGCTCTCCACTCTCAAGTCATTTCCATATTGTCGTGCCTTCATAGGGTCTGTATTGTTTTCTTTGGTAGCTATCTCCAGCTCTGAACAGGTGAGTTATTCTCACTAGACAATATGTACATATATAACTAGTGAATTGATCCCTTTTGAATCTGTAAAATGCATTATCATGTTACACCTGCTATGTTATGATTTTATGATGTTCACCCATGCTTAAACACCTATTATATTATATGTTACTGTTATATTATGTTGTTATATTATTTTTATCTGTTTATCACACTGCAAAGTTCCCTTTAGATTAGAATCACTATGGGTTGAAATGATACATACCCGAACGGACTTTAGAATATGAGAAAATCGTTATGGGCTGAAATGATAAGCCTGAATGATTTTCAATTATTTTCATTTACTTGTGATTGCGGGTTTGAAATGATCAAACCCGAGTTTTCTTTGAAAATTACGGGTTGAAATGATATATTACCCATATCACTTTACCTAGGCTAAAAATGAAATACAGACCCGTAGTTAAAATATGTTTTTCTAAAAATTTTAAAATATTTTAGAAATGTAAATGTTATAATATTTTGATTTAAATTTGATTTAAAATGATTTTTGTAAAGCATTATTGATTTTCTGAAAATTTATAAGTGAAATAAATTAATGGTAAAGTTAGAAAATCTGAAATGTAGGTTATTTTAGTAAATTTTAATTTAGTGATAATTGGAATTTAAATTAAATATGAAATATGATAAATTCATGATAATTTGGATTAAAGTGAATTTAAATGATTTTATAATATATTAATGATTTTTGAATAAAGTTAAAATGTGAAATGAATGAATATTTAAGTTGAAATTTTGAAATATAACTAAAATTGGAAATTTGTGAATTTGGCTTAAAAGTGAATTTTAAGTAAAGTAAATAAAAATGGAATTAAGTTATATTTGAAAATTTAAACTTAAGTGTTAAGTTAATTTAATTTAATGAATTTATAATTTAATATTGGAATTTAATAAGTGAATTATTATTAAATTTTGATTTTTGAATGGAGGTTTAACTTTATAAAATCATGAATATAAGGGTATTTGAATGATTGTTTTAAAAGTGAAATTATTTGATTTTATAAGTTAAAAATGATTTATATAAAAATATAATTGTTGGTGAAATTATACTGAATATTTGAAGTTAATTAACTGCATTTCTGAAATGCTATTAATTCTAATGTAAATGATAATACAACATTTGTAAATGCTGTAGTTGATAATAATGAACCAAATGGCTAAATTTAATTAAAGGCTATTATAGCATTTTTGTAAATGTTATAATGGTTGAATTTAACTAAGTTTATTTGAAACTAATGTAACCCTATTACAGCATTTTAAATGTTGTCTTTTGTTAAATTGAACTGTTTTAAATGTGACTTTCCGTAGCATTTTCTAAATGCTGCGAAAGTTGAATTTTCATTTGTTTTAATTAATTTAAGTGAACGAATGAACTTTGAAAAGTTAAATTTTTGGAAATTTAATAATTTAATTATTAAATATAATAACTTCATTTTATGATTTAAAATGAAGTAATTTGTTTCGAAATATAAACTATTTTGAAATACGATATTTTGATATTTTGAAATGAATTTTTGAATGATATTGAATTTTGAAATGATATTTGATTTCGAAGTATAAAATACCATTTTGAAATTTTAACCATGGGATGTATTTAATTTATAGTTTAACTGATCCTTAAGGCATGGGCGATCCCAAGCATCCTTTGAGTTATTGTGCATTTCTACTACAGTTCACTTGAGTTGGTTTACATTATATAAGTATATATTGTCCTGACTCGAGTGTTTTGTGTCTTACTTTATGCTCGAGTCAGCCTGAGTAATTACAGCTTAGCTTTGGATCTCTTTCTGGAGCTAGGAATCACTGGAGATTCTACTTGTCTAGTTATATGTTCCTTTCAATTCAGTTGTTCTATTTTAGTTCTGGTATTCATAAACTTCTATTTATTTGAGATTTCTATTGTATATGTTTTCAAACAGATATTATGTATTATGTTTTGAGAGTTTGTTATAGTAGCTTCATGAACTACTATGGTTTTTATATTCCGCTGCGAGTTATTCTGATATGTTCTGTGTCTGTGAATCTGTGTATTTGATTTCATTTGCTCCAAATTTATTTACAAACTGTTATTTTGAATTATTCATGTCAGACATGTGTGGATTATTGTCGATTTGAATGGTCCAAAATAGTGGGTCGTTACAGTTGGTATCAGAGCTTTGGTTTTTAGGCAAACCATAGCCTGTGGAGCAAAAACTCATTAGAGATAGGGTAGAAATACCCTAGAATGAGTGAAATCAATCTCAGAATCATTCCTTTGTGAGAGAACGTATTTTCGAAGTATAAAATGATTTTCAAATGATTTTAAAGGATTTTTAAAGATTATTTTGATATAAAATTTTCTTGTTTTGAAAGAAAATTTTCTGGACTTTATCCCTTTCGTATCCACCATGTTAGTAATTTCTTTGATTAGGATTTCCTTAAAATTCTGAACTTCTATCTTAGTTGGGATTTCTTCGATTAGGATTCCTTTGAATTTTGGAACGCTCCCACTTGTTCTGAAATCCATTCCTGTCTCCCCTAATTATATTCTTTTGATTTTTGGAGCATTCCATAACTCCACTTTGAATGACCTCTATAAAGACCGGCGATTCCGCCAAACTTTGAATGATTTGTAAAAGGGTGAAACTCCTTTACAATAGGCATTGATTCACCGGAGATTTCCGTATCCTCGATTTATGATGTTTTCTATCTTCTGCTATACCTAGATTCTATCTCTGGCGATCGAAGGTCGATTTGCCTTAGATTTTCGCATCTATTATTCCTGAAGTCACGGTTGACCGGTTAAGGTCGCCCACGATTTATATGAGCTTATCCATCTTCTATTTGGTAATTTAATTATCTCATCTTCGTTCGAGCTTATCTTCGAATCAGAATTCTATTTAATTGGAGTTCCTCTAAATTTGAATCTCTGTTTTGTTTTGAAATCCATCCTTGAATCATCCCTTGGAAAATTTGTGGTTGATTGTCTTTTGAAAATTTTGCATTCATCGAAGTTGTTATTTTGATAAGGATGACCATATGTTTATATAAAGGTGAAATGTTTTCGATAAGGATTATATACCATTTTAAAATTGAGAATTTAAAGTTTTGAATGGATTTGAAATTTTGAAATTTATATAAGAAATGGTTTCATATAAAACAATTTATAACTGAAGGATTTGAATCTGAATTTGAGTGATTGAACTCCGGCATTTTTGAACTGGTTTTAAGATTTTGAATTAATAAATAATATGATTTGAAAGTATTTTCCGAATATGAAATGTTTCAAATGATTTTAATGAGTTTCAAATGATTTCGAAGAAATTTCAAAAGAAGTTGAGAAAATAGAAGTCCAGAACCCACTTATGTCGCTGGAAAATAATTTCGGTGATGAATGCATGCATCATCGACATTGATTTTCGAGTTTCAGAGTGGGGGAGAGGCCACTTCGGTAGCTTGGCTATGCGATTGATTTGTGAAACCAATTTTGATTTCAAATTCCGAAGTGTGATGTGATATTCGAAAGATATATGTATATATATTTGAACAATTTGAATTGATACGGTGTTCAGTCCTTGAGTTTTGGATTTGATTTGATATAAACCGATCTTTTGGAATTGATTTACTGATTTGTTGGTGATTTCCAACTCTTGGATTGAAATATGATTTCTTCGACTATTTTGAAGGTTCGAGTACTTCCAAATCAAGGTTAACTTTTCGAAGCTAAGTAATTTTGAAAAGTCTAAAGTATATAAGTTTGGTATTTATGTTTAAAATATGTAGTAATATGATTTAAATAAGTTGAAATCGTTTTGTTAAGTAAATGAATAAGGCTATTTTGAATTTTTCTAATATGAAATTTAGATTTGAAATGTTTTGAAAAGAATTTGGTCTTCAAAATATTTTGAATAAAATTTAGTTAAATGTTGTAACTGAGTAACATCTTTATAAAACTATATATTTAACAAGTTGGAATAGATACATAAGTTGTAGGTATGCTGTTTTATTCGCATAATTAAATTGATCCAAGTTTGAGTACACAAGTTCGAGGTTAATTACACCATTTCGTGTTAGGATTTTTCATTCGATTCTTGACGGCGAATATTTGATATGGATGTTGGGCTTGATTCTAGAATTCTCTATCATAGTATATGGCTATGCAAGGAGACTGATGGTTTCTAGTCGAGAAACCATATCAGAATCCGCATTAGGGAAGTCGAATGGACAATACTAGCTCGAAAGCGAACTAGTGTGATCGAGCGAGCGATCGAATGTGGCCTTGCGAAATGATGACATATGTACATCTTATATTCTAATATCATTGATATACTTGACGTTGAAATTGGAAGTTGTTGGGATGGATATCTTTGTAATTTAATTGGAATTTTCCTTTATGAAAAACTACTATCAAATTTAAAACCATTTTTCAAAACTATTTTTCTTTTATTCTTCTTAAACTAACTATTTTATTCTATTTTTCATACAAACTATTTTATATACAAAACTATTATTAATTAAAAATCTTTTAGTAAGCAAAAATGTTCAATACCATATGGCTTTTCATGCAACGAAATTTATTTTCGAAAATTTTGATCCTTATATAAGATAAACTTTATGTAAGTATAAGATGATGTTGAAAACCATTGATTTTGATAAATGAATAATTGAAGCTTATATTAGTAAGAAAGGATATTTGGTTTACCTGTAATTTGAGTTTATTTAGAAATAATGGATTTATGAAATAAATATTTCAACACTAAGTAATAATGAAGTAAAATTTGAGATATATGAAATTAAAAAAAAATTAGTTTTGAAATATGGTATATTTAAGCCTTGAAACATATTTAAGACTTAATATTTTATTTTGTACATCAAATCTATATTTGAATTTTGATAATATTTGAAATGGTTTTGTTGGAAAACTAAATTGAATTGAAACTGATGGTTTGAATTGAATTAAAATTGGAAATTTTAGATTTTGGTTTAATTGAATAAATTTGTGAAATGTAAAGAATTAAGGGAATGTTTTATGATTTCAAATGTATGATTTCAAATTGTTATGATTTTCAAAGTGAAATGATTTCAAGTATTTGGTTTCGAAAGATTTACAACTTTGAAAGTATTATGATTTTTGAAGTGAATATATGTTTGAAATGGAAATGAATTTGTTTGACCTAAATTTTGTTGATTTGAAAATTTGGATTATTTTCTGAATTTATTGTTTAAGAAACTTTGAAACTAAATTTATGTAATTTGGAAGAAATGATTTGGTGAAATCATATATGATTTTGAAGCTGAATTGATATTGAAATGGTTTGAAATTGAGAACTTTGTTTATTTAAATACTTTGATTTGGGAGTTATCAAACTTATATAAAAATTTGGTTTGTATAAGGATGATGTTGATTCGAAAACTATGGATTTGAAAAGCTACTCAATTTGAAAAGTGAAATCTTATATAATTGAAGTCTATATAAGTGTGATTTGATATACTATTGATTTTGGAAAGTATTTGATTTGAAAATGAAATCTTATATATAATGGACTTTATATAAGTACGATATTTGAAAGTGATTTGAAAAGGTACTATATGATACATATTTTCGAAGTACCGCTTTGTGGCCACATTGTGGATTCATTCTATCGATATTTCTCTGATTTTGGTTTTCCGGATATGATACTCGAGTTTCCATCTAATTCCATGGAAATCTCCATGGTCTTACGAGCGCGACTTCATAGCGTAATCGCAAGGTTGGGGGTGGCCTACGGGTACGGATTTTTCCTGGGAGATCCAGGCGTAACCATTGTGTATCTGCGATCTATTGAGTCGCTTGGTAGCGTAATCAGCAGGGGCTGCGAGAGCCTAGGGTATGGATGTTTCCTGGGAGATCCAGGGTAACCATTGTGTATCTGCAGTACTACCAGTCTTCATGGCGTAATCGCAAGGTTGGGGGGCGGCCTAAGGGTACAGATGTTTCCTGGGGGATCCAGGCGAAACCATTATGTATCCGCAATCCATGATCGACATGTTTAGTTTGTTTTTGTTTGGATTGTACTTTCCATATCTGTTTTTAAAAAGTTTTCCAGTATTTTCACTGGGTGTTGAAATAAGTCTACTAAGTACCTGGAGAATTCTAGCTTTGCGCCTGATCAACGCACTGCCAGAGTCTGCAGGAACGAGGATAACCATGTTAAGACATCGAGTTATAAAAGTATTTTGATAAAATATTATATAAATGATACTTTGATCAGTTATTTCCTTTTTAAAGGATTTTAAAGTGTTTTAAATATTTTACCTCTTTAACCAACAATTTTAAACAATGGTTCATTCTTCTCTTTTAACCTGCTTTCCCTCCTAGCTATTTTTCTTCCCTACCTTCTTTCGGGATGTCTTCCAACCTATTGTTCTTTCTAGTTGTTTCTCCGCTCCCTTCCTTTTCTAGGACGAAAAGATTTGAGTGGGGGAGAGTGTAACAGCCCTAGATTTTTGTAAATATTTCAAATTTGACTTTCTTTTATTTAAATTATTTTTAAAATGGTTTATTTCAAATATTTCACTTTTAAATATAAATGTTGATTATTAAGTGATTTATAGTTCAAACTAGTATAATTTGAATATTTTACTGTAAAGTGAATTTCTGGTCAAACTGTTCAAACTTTGACTTTTAAACTTCAAATTTAAATTATTTAAGTTCTTAAATTTTATCTTCTATTATGAAAATAGATTTAATAACATGAATACTGCTTTTCGTTTCGTTGAAAACGGAGTTAAATTGTGAAAGTTATGTGTATTTCAATATTGAATGCAATTTGTTTTATTTAGCAATTTTGTTTATTTTAAAAATTTTATAAATTATATTTTCATTGTCATATTTTATTTTAATATGTGTTAATATGTTATTTTATGTATACTTTGTCTTTTAATATTTTTAAAGCGATAATAAAAAAATTTCCAAAATTTATTGCATTTATTTTCTATTTTTAAAAGCTAGTTTCCATTTTTCTGCTATTTTCTTCATTAAATTTTATTTAATTAAAATTTATTTATTTATTTTTTTGTGAATTCATTTTATTTTGTGTTCTTATCTTTATTTATAAATATTTTTCAAGTACATAAAAAATTTTCTAAAGTTCAATTGAATTTATCTCAATGTAAAGGCCTAGTTATATATATTGACTTTTTCTTTATTTAATTGATATTAAATAAATTTTATTTATTTCTTTTTCTATTTCTTTTATTTTATGAGATTATTTATCTTTTTTTTCAGCCATTTTATATATATATATATAAATTTAAAAAGAAAATAGAGGAAATATGAAAAGTTTTAAACTATTGGAATTCCAAAGTCCTTTTATCTCCCGACTCTTCATTTTCTCAACTCCATCTTTATGATTTTTTTTGCCGTGTATCTCCTCCTTCATTTCAGCTGTACTCCTTTTGTTTTTCACGAACTAAAATGCTTCTCAAACAAAAAATATAGCACGGCCATTTCAAATCAAAGATTTGGTAAAAATCTCTTCTCTTTTCTTTGTTTTTCCTATTTTTTTCTTATTGATTTTACACTTGTTCTATACTTCATAGCTCCACTCCTCCTCCTCCAGGCTTTGGTCGACCACCACCACCCCCTTCCTCTGACCATCACCCACCCTAGTATCCCTCCTCTCTAGGCCGAGCAATCCCAAAGCAAAGATCAACACCAAAATCCACTTAAACATCCACTACATGCAAACCTAGCCTAGATTTGTTAACATCACCTTCTACCACCATTAGCCGCCACTGTCTCCACCACCACCACCTCTGACCTGACCTCCACCCTCTGCCATGTCACCCACCACCTCTTGGAGCCACTGGCCATGACCCATGACCTCTGGCCGAACCTATATGTGGCATAGATGTGATGATTTTGCCTTGTGTTGAAGTTTGTACACCTAGTTTATACACCTAGACTTCACGACCTTGCAAACATGTTTAGGCCGACCATATGGAACCCAAACCAGACCAATTTCCTACCCTAGGCTGAGCTTAACCACTGCATAACTGAAGCACATGAAGTAGAGAACAAGTGCAAGTCAATTGTTGTTGTTTTGGGCTTTGATTTCTAGCATCGTTTAGTGATAAATTGTTTTGAAACTTATCTATGTTGCATTGTTTTGTTCAAATGTTTGATCAAGGCTTTTAGATTTGGCTCTCCACTCTCAAGTCATTTCCATATTGTCGTGCCTTCATAGTGTCTTTATTGTTTGCTTTGGTAGCTATCTCCAGCTCTGAACAGGTGAGTTATTCTCACTAGACAATATGTACATATATAACTAGTGAATTGACCCCTTTTGAATCTGTAAAATGCATTATCATGTTACACTTGCTATGTTATGATTTTATGATCTTCACCCATGCTTAAACACCTATTATATTATATGTTACTGTTATATTATGCTGTTCTATTATTTTTATCAGTTTATCACACTACAAGTTCCCTTTAGATTAGAATCACTATGGGTTGAAATGATACATACCCGAACAGACTTTAGAATAGGAGAAAATCATTATGGGCTGAAATGATAAGCCTGAATGATTTTCAATTATTTTCATTTACTTGTGATTGCGGGTTTGAAATGATCAAACCCGGGTTTTCTTTGAAAATTACGGGTTGAAATGATATATTACCCGTATCACTTTACCTAGGCTAAAAATGAAATACAAACCCGTAGTTAAAATATGTTTTTCTAAAAAATTTAAAATATTTTAGAAATGTAAATGTTATAATATTTTGATTTAACTTTGATTTAAAATGATTTTTGTAAAGCATTATTGATTTTTTGAAAATTTATAAGTGAAATAAATTAATGGTAAAGTTAGAAAATCTGAAATGTAGGTTATTTTGGGAAATTTTAATTTGGTGATAATTGGAATTTAAATTAAATATGAAATATGATAAATTCATGATAATTTGGATTAAAGTGAATTTAAATGATTTTATAATATATTAATGATTTTTGAATAAAGTTAAAATGTGAAATGAATGAATATTTAAGTTGAAATTTTGAAATATAACTAAAATTGGAAATTTGTGAATTTGGCTTAAAAGTGAATTTTAAGTTAAGTAAATAAAAATGGAATTAAGTTATATTTGAAAATTTAAACTTAAGTGTTAAGTTAATTTAATGAATTTATAATTTAATATTGGAATTTAATAAGTGAATTATTATTAAATTTTGATTTTTGAATGGAGGTTTAACTTTATAAAATCATGAATATAAGGGTATTTGAATGATTGTTTTAAAAGTGAAATTATATGATTTTATAAGTTAAAAATGATTTATATAAAAATATAATTGTTGGTGAAATTATACTGAATATTTGAAGTTAATTAACTGCATTTCTGAAATTCTATTAATTCTAATGTAAATGATAATACAACATTTGTTAATGCTGTAGTTGACAATAATGAACCAAATGGCTAAATTTAATTAAAGGCTATTATAGCATTTTTGTAAATGTTATAATGGTTGAATTTAACTAAGTTTATTTGAAACTAATGTTACCCTATTACAGCATTTTAAATGCTGTCTTTTGTTAAATTGAATTGTTTTAAATGTGACTTTCCGTAGCATTTTCTAAATGCTGCGAAAGTTGAATTTTCATTTGTTTTAATTAATTTAAGTGAACGAATGAACTTTGAAAAGTTAAATTTTTGGAAATTTAATAATTTAATTATTAAATATAATAACTTCATTTTATTATTTAAAATGAAGTAATTTGTTTCGAAATATAAACTATTTTGAAATACGATATTTTGATATTTTGAAATGAATTTTTGAATGATATTGAATTTTGAAATGATATTTGATTTCGAAGTATAAAATACCATTTTGAAATTTTAACCATGGGATGTATTTAATTTATAGTTTAACTGATCCCTAAGGGGCGATCCCAAGCATCCTTTGAGTTATTGTGCATTTCTACTACAGTTCACTTGAGTTGGTTTACATTATATAAGTATATATTGTCCTGACTCGAGTGTTTTGTGTCTTACTTTACGCTCGGGTCAGCCTGAGTATTTACAGCTTAGCTTTGGATCTCTTTCTGGAGCTAGGAATCATTGGAGATTCTGCTTGTCTAGTTATATGTTCCTTTCAGTTCAGTTGTTCTATTTCAGTTCTGGTATTCATAAACTTCTATTTATTTGAGATTTCTATTGTATATGTTTTCAAACAGATATTATGTATTATGTTTTGAGAGTTTTTTATAGTAGCTTCATGAACTACTATGATTTTTATAATCCGCTGCGAGTTATTCTGATATGTTCTTTGTCTGTGATTCTGTGTATTTGATTTCATTTGCTCCAAATTTATTCACAATCTGTTATTTTGAATTATTCATGTCAGACATGTGTGGATTATTGTCGATTTGAATGGTCCAAAATAGTTGGTCGTTACAGAGTTGATGTTTAAACTCCGACTCGTGCTCTGGGAGTTCGGAGTTGATGTTTATACTCCGCTTCGCACTCTGGGAATTCGGAGTTGATGTTTATACTCTGACTCATGCTCTGGGAGTTCGGAGTTGATGTTTATACTCCGGTTCGCACTCTGGAAACTCGGAGTTGATGTTTATACTCCGCTTCGCACTCTGGGAATGCAGAGTTGATGTTTATACTCCGACTCGCGCTCTGGGAGTTCGGAGTTGATGTTTATACTCTGGTTCGCACTCTGGGAACTCGGAGTTGATGTTTATACTCCGCTTCGCACTCTGGGAATACAGAGTTGATGTTTATACTCCGACTCGCGCTCTGGGAGTTCGGAGTTGATGTTTATACTCCGGTTCGCACTCGGAGAACTCAGAGTTGATGTTTATACTCCGCTTCGCACTCTGGGAATACGGAGTTGATGTTTATACTCCGACTCGCGCTCTGGGAGTTCGGAGTTGAGGTTTATACTCCGCTTCACACCCTAGGAATACGGAGTTGATGTTTATCCTCCGCTTCGCACTCTGGGAATACGGAGTTGATGAAGGAAGTCGTGTATCAACCCTTTTTTGACTTTGATGTGATGGCTTGCCCCCGAGGTTGGGTTTCACTTAGCGAGTGATTGGTTGCATTGCAGTCACTCTCTATTTGAATAAATTTCACCGTATGGTGAAACTTAGCTCTTCATGCATACTGATGGTCATATGAAGTATTTCAAATAAATCATAGCTCTGGCTCGAAGAGGTTGCATTTTATTGCTGAAATAAGAAAGTATGGCAAAGTCAGTTGCCTTATTACAAGTTCTAATTTCGAAATGCATAAACAAATTGCAGAAATGGAAAGTAAACTAAATGGATAAAGATAGCCTGTCAGGTGTAATAGCGGCGAAGACTCTCGCTATTCCAAGCTCTTGGCAGGGTAAGACCGTCGACGGTCGATAACTTAAATGTGCCATCTCCGAGCCTTCGTTCAATAACATACGGTCCTTCCCATGTCGGCTTCATATGCGAAGGAACCGAATAGATTCTTTTTAAGATGAGATCGCCTAGTTTGAAGGTTCGCGGACGGACCTTGGCGTTGTACAATCGAGCGACTCGACTTCGATGTGCAGCTGCCCTCAAATCAGCTTCTTCACGCTTCTCATCTAGTAGATCGAGAGATTCAGCAAGTAATATAGCATTTTTCTTTGGATCATAGTATGTCACACGATGAGAAGGTACTTCTAGCTCGACTGGAATAACAGCCTCTGAACCATAAGAAAGAGAGAATGGAGTGTGGCCGGTCGCGGTCTTATGGGTTGTTCGGTAAGCCCATAGAGCCATAGGAAGTTCATCGATCCACTTGCCCCCGACCTTTTCCAGTCATTTTTTCAGGATGGATTTTATAACTTTATTAACTGCTTCGACCTGTCCGTTTGCCTGAGGGTGTGCAACTGCGGAAAATTTCTTTTGGATGTAAAATCTTTGGCAGAAATCTTTGAATTCAGCACTGTGGAATTAGGTTCCGTTGTCCGTAATAATGGTGTGTGGGAGACCGAATCGACAGTGATGTTACGAACCATAAAGTTGATTACTTTCTTCGTTGTAATAGTAGCGAGAGCCTCGACTTTAGCCCACTTTGTAAAGTAATCAACTGCGACGATGTCGTACTACGCACCACCTTTTGCCAGAGGTAGAGCACCGATGATGTCGATGCCCCACATTGCGAACGGACATGGGCTGACCATTTACGTGATCTCAGTAGGAGGAGTTCTAGGAATTCGGGCATATTTCTGGCACCTATCACATTTCTTTGCATAGTCCAATGCATCACGATTCACGGTATGCCAGTAATATCCGTAGCGATGTATTTTCCTTGCAAGTGCTTGCCCCTCGGTGTGATCGCCACATTCTCCCTCGTGCACATCGCGCGATACTTGTTTAATTTCATCGTGAGTGATACACCGGAGTAGGAGGACCCCTTCTGTACATGAGTCCATTCTAGATGGTAAATCTTGAGGCCTTTCGAAGGACTTGTCTCTTTTCACTCCTGCGCTCCGGCAGGGTTCCGTGCTCAATGTAATTTCTGAGTGGGGTCATCCATGAATCCTTTTCAGGAACGGTTTCGCATACCCAGTTTATTTCTGTCTGGTCGATGCTTAGGGAAGGTAGCGTTTCTACGGGAACGAGTCTCATTAGCTGAGCTTCACCTGTACTGGCTAGCTTTGCCAATGAATTGGCCTTTTGGTTGCGTTCCCGAGGTATGCAATAGATGGCGTAGTAATCGAACTGATTCAATGCTTCCTGAACTCGAGCTAAGTAAGCGGCCAACCTTTGATCTCTTGCCTGATACTCTCCCCGTACTTGACACACAACCAATTATGAATCACAATAAATTTCCACAGCGATGATTTTCAGATCTCTGGCGAGTTTCAAACCACCTAAGAGGGCTTCGTATTCAGCTTCATTATTGGTTGCATGAAAGTCAAACTTCAAAGCGTAGCATATACGTTGACCTTCGGGGGTTTCGAGCACAACACCAGTGCCCGAACACGTTCGATGCACCATCGTTATACAGCTTCCAGACATATTCGGGGGATTTATTGGTTTCTGGCAAGTCCTCTGGAATGGTGAATTCAGCTATGAAATCAGTGAGGACTTGTCCTTGGATTGCTCGTCTTGGAGTGTAAGTAATATCAAACTGACTCAGTTCGATGTTCCAATTGAGTAGCCTACTAGACGTCTCAGGCCGCGAAAGGACCTGTCGTAACGGTTGGTCGGTGTAAACAACTATGGGATGTGCTTGGAAATACGGTCGGAGTTTTCTTGATGCGATTACAAGGCAATAAGCCAACTTTTCTAACTTTGGATAGTTCCTTTCAGCCCCAGTCAATCGTTTGCTAACGTAGTACACTGGCTTTTGTATCCCGTCTTCTTCTCGAACCAAGGCAGCACTGATAGCGTTTTCTGATATCGCCAAGTATGCATACAACTTCTCATGATCAATAGGCTTTGACTGTATTGGCGGTGTGGATAGATGTTGAACTAGTGCTTGGAAAGCGCCCTCACACTTCGTGGTCCATTCAAAGTTTCGTTTCCCTTTTCGGATCAGATCGAAGAAGGGAATGCATTTGTCAATGGACTTTGAAATGAACCTGCTCAATGCTGCTACCTTTACATTGAGACTCTGGACTTGCTTTATAGTCATGGGAGTCTCGAGATTTCTGATTGCCCAAATCTTTTCAGGATTGGCTTCGATTCCCCGGGCGTTAACGATGAACCCAAGGAACTTTCCGGATGCAACTCCAAAGTGACATTTCAGTGGGTTGAGCTTCATCTTGTATTCCCGAAGTATGTTGAACATAGTTTCCAGGTCTTTAACATGGTTGGTGGAGAGTCGCGACTTCAAAAGCATGTCGTCTACATATACTTCCATGGTTTTCCCGATTTGATTGGCAAACATCTGATTGACCAATCGTTGATAAGTAGCCCCGACATTCTTGAGTCCGAATGGCATAACCTTGTAACAGTAAAGTCCCAGATTGGTTACGAAGCTGGTATGTTCTTGATCGGGTAAATGCATTGGTATCTGATTGTAGCCTGAATACGCGTCCATAAAGGATAAGAGTTCATGCCCAGCTGTCAAATCTACTAGTTGATCAATTTTGGGAAGCGGGAAGCTGTCTTTGGGACAGGTTTTATTCAGGTCGGCATAATCGACACATGTTCACTTTCCATTTGGCTTTCGGACGAGCACGGGATTCGACACCCATTTAGGATATAGCGCATCTCGAATGAATCCGTTTGCTTCAAGCTTTTCTAATTCTTCTTAAGGGAGGCAGATCTATCTGGATCCATATCGCGCCTTTTTTGTTTGACCGGGACATGCCGCGGGTCAATGGTCAGAGTGTGGCTCGTGATGTCCGGCGAGATCCCATACATGTCAGAATGTGTCCAGGCAAATACGTCAAGGTTTGCCCGTAGAAATTCAACAAATTCCTCCTGGGCTTGCTGTCTTAGTTGAGATCCAATCTTTGTCATTTTCGAATCATCGTCACTGTCAACTAGGACATCAATTGTCAGTTCGGCCGGGGATGCTTGACTTTCTTTAGATTCTCCTTCGTCTTCAGTTTCTCTCGTGTCAAGATCCCTAAGGAATTGGCTGGGGTGCCCGGGCCTGGGCCCGTGCGTTAATTGTCAATTATCGGTAAAACAAACGCAGAGAGATTCCTCCACGCCCTTTCCTTTCTCCTTTCGCTGCGCCTCCCGCAGCTCAGCAACATAACAGGCTCTGGCACTAGCCTGATCTCTCTGGACGATTCCTATTCCATGATCAGTGGGAAACTTTAAAGTCAAACACCACTGGGCAATGGCTATCCTGAACTCAGCGAGGGCCGGTCGGCCCAAGAAAGCAATGTAAGGAGAGTCTATGTCCAAAACAATGAACTGCAACATCCGTACTCTCCGACGTTCTCCAACTCCCAACTCTACTGGCAGTTCCACCATTCTTGTGGGTATAGTGGCACTTCCGTTGAAACAATGGACTCGAGATTGTCAAGGCTTCAAGTCTGCGGCTTCCATCTTAATTTGATCATAAGCTCGCTTGAACAAAATATTCACAGAGCTTCCACTATCAACTAAGATCCTTTTCATCCAAGCGGGACCTACTTGTGCTGAGATGACCAGTGGATCGATAGATGGAGCTTCAACTTTATCAGCGTCTCTGTTCCTGAACACGATGTCATCCGCCATCGTTTTTTGTTGCTTAGCTGTAGCCCCCTCATCAAAACTACTGCAACACTCGAAGTCCGCATGCCTGATAGAACTGGCATACGACTCCATTTCCTTCCAGCTTCGATCTGTTGGGTGAGGACCACCACTTATTGTATTGATAACCAACCTCCCGTCTGTACGAGCGGGTTCATCCTGTCTTTCCTGATTTGGCGCACGATTCTGATTTGATGGGCCCGCACCACCGGATTGCGGCGCCCGCACATACTGATCCAACTTCCGCTCACGTATCAGTTTTTCAATGAGTTCTTGTAAGTGATGACACTCATTGGTGTTGTGGCCATAACTCTCATAGAATCTACAGAATTTTTCTGTTTGGATTTGTCTTTCAGTTGGTGGTTTCGGGGCAGGTTTCTTATACTGCATGGTATTGCAGGTCTGCAAATACACATTTTCCAACGACGTGTTCAATGGAGTGTAATTATCGTACATGGAAACTCTACGCCGTGGTCCACAATCCTAATCGCATTTTTTGTTCTGAGTTCTATTGTCCCTCTGCTGATTCTGTTTATTTTGGACGTTCAACTAAATTTTTCCAGGACTATCTCCGAACTGTTTAACAGCGATGTTACTTTGGATACCTTCGATGTTGGGCCCTGCATCATCCTGCTTCCTAGACTGTTTCGCATCCTCCCTTCTTAGGAATTGGTCTGCCTTGGAATAGAAACGGTCCAATGACGCAGGTGGTTTCCCAGCTAACCAATTTCCGAACTCGGAATCAGCATCAATCCCTTAGTCAGTGCCATCAGGATAGAGTTATCATTGGGATTGCTTTTTCTGCACTCGCGGCATGGAATCACTCCAAGTAACGTCTAAGTGTTTCTTCGGGAGCTTGCGTAACACTAGACAGAGTGTTAACGTCCTTAGGCCTCGCCACGTGCATACGGAATTGTTCGACAAACTTGGTGGCCATCTGGTCAAAGTTAGAGATGGATCGCGGTGGCAAATGAGTGAACCACATGGTAGCGATGCCCCTAGGGAAATGGGGAAACTATGGCACTTTACTGCGTCATCAGCTCTAGCAGCATTCATCTGCCATTCGTATTTCAAGACGTGTTGATTGGGATCAGAACTTCCTTCATAAACTGGCAAAGTTGGCATCCTGAAGTGCCGAGGTGGTTCAGCATATAAAACGTCATCGGTGAAAGGGGTATGACTCCGGGAGATTCCCCAGTCGTCATTACAGAGACCCTGACTTTCACGAATCATTTGGCGGATCATCGTTGGTATATCCGGTGTTCGGATACTTGGGGCATGTTGTGCCAAGGTGTGGTCGGGTTCCACAGCGCGAGTCTAGACCGGACGCAGTCGACGGTCCATGCCTCTCCTCCTTGGTTCAACATCCTCAGGGACATAAGGCTCGGGAGTTTGCTCTCGTTGGTTACGTTGAGGATCAGCTTGGTTTGTACCACTGCCTCCTCGTCCGGCAGTGGTGGTAGTAGCAATGTTGCCGGTAACATTGTAAGGAGCAGCTCTTCCTCGAGTTGAAGGTTCTGAGCGGAGACTAGCGGATGGTACAGCTCTAGGTTGCCCAAGGTTCGAAGCAGGTTGGTGTCCCGTGGCTTGGGTGTAGCTTACACCTAGCCGTGGACATGTGGATCTGGTTTGGCCATCGGAGGAGGCTAAACTTTTTTTGGAAGAATGAGAACCTTGGTCACTTCTGGATCTTCTTCGCCTTTGGCGATTTAGCTGGTTAGTCAACTCTGTGTTGGCGCGTAGTTGTTCAGTTAGCAACTATCGACTTTGGGTCAACTCTTGAAGCAATGTCTGGAATTCTTGTCTAGTGATTGGACCTGATGGATCTGAAGGTCCTGCAGCATTTTGGTTGGATGGAGGTGATTGCACGGGATTTTGTCGGTCCCGTGTTCCTTGTTCAGCAGCTGCAAAAGTGGTATGTGTGCTCACCATAATGAATTAACGAAGTCCTTTCCTAGATCTGATTGCAAATCTGAATAGAATGGGAGGGCTTCAAAGTTCTAGATCTGGATCTTCTTCTTAGATTTATGCAATCCAATATAGATAGGAGATCCAAAGAGCAGGAGAAAATTTGGGTTTTTCTCAGTGAAAGCATCAAAGTGTTTGTACCAAAATTGGGCACAACACTCTTCGGAAGTCCTTGAAGAGATAACGTGAAGAAATTAAATGGAAAAAAAGGAATTATCTAACAAAAACTCCAAATTTCAGAAATGAGAATAATTAAAATGCAAGGAGACACAAGAATTTAGAGTGGTTCGACGTATCGCCTACGCCCACTATGAAGTAGTTTGCTTTATTGATCTTTCTTTTGTGTTTACAAGTGAATTCAATGATTTACAGCAGGCAGTTATGATTTGCAGCAGTGAATTTCTTTGGTAGCAGCAGTAATTGAGTTCAGATCTGGATCTGGCGGAGTCCGGGCGTTGGAGATCTCAAAGAGGAAGAAGAACCCCTTTTCTGTTGGCTTTGGGGGTCTATTTGTAGGTGTAGGAAGCTGATATTTCGCTCAGATCTCGGGAGACCCTCTCTGGCACGTGACCAGGCCCGCACGCCCAAGCCCGTGAAGTTTCGGTCCGATCCGTGATTGATACGAACAGATTTCGTATCGATCAAGATTTCATCCAATGGAGTCGAAATTTGGCATGGACATTTTTTAGCATGCTCATTGTCTTCTGTGAAAATTTCATAGCATTTGGACTTGTAGATTAGGAGATACGATCGATACAAAATGAGATTCTCGGTGGCTGTTTGGTTCGACTCGCTTCTGTTTCGACTTCCTCTGTTCGACTCGCTTCCGTTCGACTCGGTGACGTGGCGCTTGAATCTCACTCTGCCCTTGACGCTGTTTTGATCGAGTCGAATCTGTGCATTGATTGAGCCAGTCGAAGGAAGCCTTTCTGGTGGTTGCGAAGCGAGTCGAAGGAGGCCTATCTGGGGGTTGCAAAGCGTGTCGAAGAAGGCCTATCTTAGTGGTTCGAATGAAGGCTTCGTGATGGACACGAAGTGAAGCGAGTCGAAGCGTAGCTTGAGGCGAAGCGAGTCGAAGCGGGCTCTTCTGAGGGATACGAGCGACTCGAACTAATCACTTATGAGGGATGCGAAGCGAGTCGAAGGAAGCGAGTCGAAGGGAAAGAGTCGACCAGTGATTGGTTTTCATCCAATTTTGTATTGGTCATAACTTGAGCATATGAACTCGGATTGACTTGAGATTTGAAACGTTGACTCTCATGGCTTAGCTTGTCATGTCATACCAATTTTGGCTCGATCCGGACTTGGACAAAATTCGTCGATATCCATAGTGAGCCTATGTATAACTGATCTCTAGGACGGACCGTCATTGGTTACTAGTCAATCACTTGGTGTCACGGCCTTTCTAAAAGGCGGGATAACATCTTTCAAAACCATCCTTCATTATACATAAAAATATTGGGGAACCATGATGGCAACGGCGCCACCCTTTCGAAAGCATAAAACATTTTGGTAAAATATTGGAAGGTTGGCGTCGAAAGCCCTTTCGAAACCATTACCTTCAAAATCCCTAACCCCTTTTGAAAGCTACAGGAAGTGGCTTAAACTTATAAAACAAACTACCTTTCGAAAGCATTGATATCTTCAATACCATCGAAAGGCTAATTAAAGAATGACAATAGGGCTTCGACTATGTCGAAACCCCTACTTTCAAAACATTCTTTCTTAACCCATTTGAAAGAAAAATTATGTTAATGGCAACCCTTTCAAAACCTTTTAAAACCTCTTTCGAAACCGTATGCTTCGACTACTTTGAAGGCTAAAACAAAACAAAGGTAGGCGCTTCTCGTTTGAAAACAAACCATAGTAGTGATTCCTTCGGAAGCCATGCTTTCGACACCTAGCAATTTGCCTTTCACCAATCCATTACGTACCATCTTTATGGTGTCTTGTGTTTTGGTTTCGGCTTAGTAGGTTTCGACTAGGTTTGAGGTCAAAGCTTCTGCGTCGAAAGGTATTTCCAAAGTAGGTGAAACCCTCTTTACTGAGTAAACCTGGTTTAATACTACTTGCAGCAATTCTTTTTCTAACTAACCTGCCATGTGTCAACACGAAATTGGTTGTCTGGACTTTTTCAAATTCTGTACAAGAATAATTTCCACTAATTTCAGATCTAAACCATCGCTAAGTTAATCAAATAAGCCCTTCCATTAAGCAAAACCAATTTTGCAAAGACGTCCCTCTTCTAAAATAATTTAATTTGCAGGACAAATTTCTTTGAAATCTCCCCAAATTTTTTAGAAATTCAATTTAATCATGTTATCTAACATATAAAAATTCCAGACCCAAATTCTTAATATATTATCCAAAATAAATTTATAAACCCAAATAACCATATTTTCCCTTGAAAATTCATAATAATCTTTCCATAGCTTGGAAAATTATCAAAATTGAAATCCAACTCCAAAATAATGTTTTATACAAAATAAATTTTTTCCATGGCATTTAAACATCAATAAAAATAAGTTTTACTCTAAAACCATGTTTAACCTATTTAAAAAATCATGTCTAAATTAAACAAATCAATATTCTAGCATATCATCATCCAGTTTTAGATGGAATTATTATTCACCTTGATTTAGATAAGGAGATTGGATTGAGATTTATTTCCCTTAAGCTTGATTCTCTAGCTTTGATTAAATTTCTCTTCTCTTTGGTAATGGATGGCCCTTCTTAATATTCTTACTTAGGTTTTCAAAATGTCACGAATGAGGAATAAATGGTAGGAACAAAAATATGTAAGGGTAAAAGTTATGGGTGGCAAATTCCTAATATACCCTTATGTAATTTAATTAAAAAAACCTCATTCCTAAGCCCATTAATTATTTTATTAGGCACGACCTTAATTAAAATAATTTAAATCTCAACCTCCTTATCACTTAAAATTTACATTATTCTATTTAATTTATCTAATTTAATCTCCTGAATAATATTATCAAAATAATTAGGGGTGTTACAAATGGTCTAAGAGAGAGGGGAGAATACAAGTACGTTACTATAGTGTTATCCCATAACCCCAATCTTATTCTCTGATTTATTCGAATTATGTTTTCAAAAACCAGTAGGTTTAAAAGTTCTTTTAATCATAATGAAATGCACTGATACCAACTATAACATCCCGCATTCTTAGGCCCAAAACTAACTACTATGGATGTTGTAGTCATCCATAGTTATTAATTCTCAATGACAAAATGCAGCTATGTTCATCATATCAATAATCGGAAGCACATGAACATAAAACAAATTCCAACACAGTTCAGAAATAACCTTTTCATTCCATTTCAAACTATGATTTCATATTCATTTACATAATCCCATTTGCGATTCCACATTCAGAGAAAATATAACTACTACAAAATATTCCAAGAGAGACATATGAAGATGACACCTTATCTGATTGGAGACTAATGCTAGGCAATTATAAAACTTTGCCATTACACTTAAATAGACAAAAATAAAATACCCAACGGAAATAGATAAATCTCCTAATAGTTAGATTGCCTCCAACACGTCTCAGGAAGATAATTCATCTAACTAGAAACTAGAAAGCCCTTGCTCCCGGGCTGCTAAAATTAGCACCCGAGAGTTTAAGGAGAAAAACAAAAACTTTGGGTCGGACAATAGTCCGGTGTGAGTAATAACCTACCATTTCGAACCAAATAGATATCCACTAAGACCAAGCCATTGAGCAAAAAAGGTTTTCACCTCACTAGTGATTAACCAAAACTAATTGACCATATACATTGCTCGTACAGCCGTTGGTTAGAAAAAAAATAGCATTTACAGTTATGCAACATATACTAGAACATCCACCCAATTTATTAGACTGCCCATCTTAATTTCAAATGACTAGCAGTCACAATTTAAACTTACTACCCAACTTATTTCAATTTGACTACCCATCTTATAATTATATAGACTAGCCATCACACATTTAAACATATTCATAATTATGTGCACTATTCGTCTCGCATGCAATTATTACTTGGATAACCTATCCCCTGCGTATTAACTACCCATCACATACGGTTCCATTGTTTAAATTATATGAACTATCCATCACACATATTCCATTTAATTTATAACGATGTGGACTATCCATCACTCATCCCATAGTTTTCCTAGGATGACCATGAACCCTTTATTGACCTCATATAGACTATCCATCTCCAAAATGATATGGACTATCCATTTTATATCCCATAGTTTTCCTATGATGACTATGAACGCATCATTTAATAATTTTATTCATATTACCCACATGTTAAACATATGTCTATCAGTGTCCCAAATTAGGTTATCCCCACTTAAAGTTATAAAATTTTAAAGTAAACTACTTTAGTATCCCCAATGATAAAGTCACATTTATAAAACATTTAGTTCGTCGAAACTAATCTACTTTTTTTTATCTCCAATGATGGTACAGACATATATAATCAAAATAGCATTGGTATCCCTAATGTTAAAAATTATAGTCATAAAATAATAGGCTCGCCACCCTTAATTTAGTTAATATAGTCTCATGGAAGCACTTAGGTTATTGGCAAAATAAACTATAATCATTCGAGTACTAACCATAACAAAATTCTAAAACAAGCAAATGAGATGGTTTATGTATTATTCACCCTAGATTTGAATGTTGGAGTAGAGATTTCATTTGTGCTTTAGTTTCCCCTAAAATTTCTTTAATCTTCCTTTGATTTCTTGTGTCTTCCTCCTAGGTTATGGCCAACCACTTCATATTTTTCTTTAGACTATTTTTGTTTCTGAAAAATGAGAAAGATATTAGGGAGAATGAGGGTTCAAGGGATTTGAAATAGGTTTGTACCTAAATTGCCGCTCTCATATATTCTCCTATATATTAGGTTTTCCAAAGCAATTTCATTAGTTAATTTATTAAGACATGACCTTATTAATGACCAAATCTCATTCTCCCTAACTATTTACATTATTCTATATAATCTGTCCAATTAAATATCCTGAATAATGTTAAACTAAAATTAGGAGTGTTACATTGCCATTGAAAGTCGACTAGCAGATTACCGCGTCGGTAAAGAGTACGTCGTTGACATGGTGAAACGGTTGGTGAAAGAACAGGGGTAGGAAAAATGAAGACTGAAGATCTGCGCCTAGCCGAACCTACTTTAATGCAAACATTTTGAGCGAAGAATATCCCCTAAAATTCACCATGTTGACTATGCCATCATACAAGGGAACTGTAGACCGTAAACAACAGTTGTCTAAATATGAATGGCATATGGATGGAGCTAGAGCTATGGGTGTCATCTGCTGTAGGTGTTTCCCTATCTTCCTAGAAGGAATCGCTTCCATGTGGTTTATAAGACTCGCAGCAAAGTCTAACTCCTCTATTTATGGGTTGGCAAGAAAGGTTTTGGAATAAATTAGACTCCACACTACACGACTAAAGAACGTGATGTCCTTATTTGGCTTTTCTTAAGGGCCCAATGAGTCACTAAAAGCTTTCTTTAACCAGTTTAGCATCACAGTTACTAAGGTGAGCAATCCAAAGGAAGACATGGTTTCTATGGCTTTGGTCCTAGCTATTCATCCGGATACGGATTTCGGTAGATGGATTAAAATGAAACAACTAACTACCATTGAAGAATAGAAATGCAAACCAGTTTCTAAGGCTGGAAGAAGCAAGTATGATTGAGGACAAAACCATAGACGAACAATCAAAGGAAATGATTTAAAGCAACGTTATGGTCAAATAGAAGGGAAACAATTCCAGAGCTACTGTAGGAAATGCAGGAAAGACCGCAAATTAGAAGAAGAGAAATTAGAATTTTTATAGGCGTGATGGGAGTGGAAAACGTGTAAGGAATTAAGGCCTGAAGATTATATGCCATTGAATGACAGTTTGGAGAACATCTATCTTGCCACTCAAGGAACCGATCATTACAACAAACTGGCTAGGAGAAAAGCATCTGAGCAACAAAAGAGATCGGAGAAGTTTTACCGCTTCCATGAGACTCACGAGTATAACACAAATGAGTGTCAACATCTAAAAGAATCGATTGCGGAACAGATAAGGAACAATAGTCTCCAGTAGTATGTGAAGAAACCACAAAACCCTGACCAACCTACTAGACTCCAAGCATCGAATGCTCAAGGAATTCTGTCCGGACCCTGTAGAGAAGGGGCCATATGAGCAGATCAAAGGCTGGTTATAAACTATGACAAGCGGACCTCATCCAATATGGAAGGGTTAGGGCGAGATGGTACGATATGATAGTTCTCTTAAACATACAACTCAGAAAAGTTGCTATGCTATCGAACACAAAACTCTAGCTAAGAAATAATGAATGATTACCGATGACATCATGTTAGAACTATGATGGCAAAGGCATTGAAGCACCGACTCTTGACCCAATGGTGATAGCAGATAGGTTCAGTCCAGCAGTTGTGCACTGAGTTTTAATGATAGTAGAAGTTTGGTCTATATTCTATTTCGAAAGAAAGCTGACCAGATGAAAATTAACATGAAGGATGTGGTCGCCTATAGAACCAAGATTTTGGGATTTATAGGAGAACCTAAACAACCAATTGGAACGATCGACATACTTGTAGAAATCAGAGAAGTAGAATGTAGGGTGGTTCTAATCCAGACATTCATAACTATTGATGAATATTCTGCTTACAATGCTTTCTTAAGCCGACCGACTTTCGCTGACTTCAAAATCGCTCTGGCTCCATGGTGCCTCACAATGAAATTCCCAACAAAGAATGGGATAGTGGTAATAAGAGGCTACCAAAGTGCTGCAAGAGCATGTTATGCTGTTGAATTATTTGAATTGAAGTGCGAGGAAAAGGGGAAGAATGTAGGGAAGACTCTACGCATTTGTAAACCGCAAGCATAACAATTACAGAACACCCCTTGGATCGAATACTATAGCTGCTTCGGCAAGGCTATTGACACTAGGAAGAAGATTCCAAGGGAAATGGGAGCAGCGCCGGCGAAGATTATGTAGCTATCCTTGTCAACATGGATGGCCTAATCAGTTCTTGCAAACAGGTTCGCACGTTAGAATTAAGACTGAAAGGAGCTGTTAAATTTTCTTCATGCCATTCTTGATATGTTTGCTTGGACACATTCCAATAGGTGTGGGGTATCACATAAGATGGCGTGTCATACACTAACTATTGATCCCAAGTTCACACCGGTGAGGCAGAAGAGTCGTAGTTTGGGTCCGAAGCGATCCGCTGCAATAAAGGAAGAAGTGGATAAGTTGTTGGCCAACGACATCATCCGTGAAGAAACATATCCTGAGTGGGTATCTAACCCTTTCCTTTTACGAAAATAAAATAGGAAATGCGGACTTGCATTGACTATTGATATTTGAACAAAGCTTGCTGGAAGGATAACATTCCATTATCGAGAATTACCAGCATTTTGGTGGGACCACAAGGCACAAGTTGCTTTAATTTATGGAGCTCATTTATGGTTGGCTTCTCCAGGTACAACCAAATGATGATGCATGAGCCCGATCAGGAGAATACCAGCTTTATCACTGACTTGGGGCTACTCTTATCATGTAATGTTGTTCGATTTTAAGAATGCCAAAGCTACGTACAGAGGTTGGTGAATACAATGTTTAAAAACTATATAAGGTGAACGATGGAAAGGTTTGTAGATGACATTCTTGTGAGGCGCACCCGGGTGAGTCTGTGGATGAATTCGAGCTCGAGAATCGTCTGTTAACTGATGACGAAAAGAAGGTTCTCCATGATTCAATGATCTCTTATGAGAAGGAGAGGCTCGACACCCAACATCTGGAAGTAGGAGAAGGCTCCAGGGTTGGACATCATGATGCAAGTCTTGATCTTCCGGTGTCAACCCAGCGTGAATCTTTGCCTGAGGTTGATCCTCAAGCCTTTCCTGCCTATAATCTGGATCAGCCGCAGATGTCTTCGACTACAGCGCAAGCGACTGAGGCCGCCCCGTCGCTCATAAGCCAAACTGAGGAAGGTACTCCGAACATTCCACATGTCTTTCATGAGTCGAAGTCTTCGATCGAGTTTAAGTTCTAACAATTCTTTTAATCTTTGTCCAGTGATTGACGTTGCACCGCACATGCCTCCTGCTACTCAAGGATTATATCAGACATAGGAGGCTATCGTGACCGAAGCAACCATTGTGAGCACAGCTGCCCCGATTGATGATATGCAGGGGAGTACAATGGCGTTTGACGAGCATCTGATGGATGAACTCTTTCACCGTCACGGCGATCCCCCTGCTGACTTGCCACCCGTTATGAGCGGAACCGATCCTGCTGCAAGCTCTTTAATGCCGACTGCTGATGTCCCCAGCGGTGCTCAAGTACTAACCGAAGAGGAGATGTTTGCTCAGATCGACGATGAACTGGCAGTAGCGGGTTATGGCGGCAGCTTCGGAGGTGGGATGGCAGCATCGGGACCTGCTCCGCTCGGAATGATGTCTCCTGGTGGTTATGTCTTTCTCACCAGCCTGCCCATTCCACCTTCTGTATTTGATCTCGTTCCTCCGACTCCGCCCGTAGGGAGCATTCTTATTCACACGAGTTCGGAGGAGGACGTCGACATAATGCCCTCGCCTGAAGACCAACCGCCGAAAAGCAAAGGCTCGAAGAGGAAGACTGGCGATGGCTTCAGCGGGTCCACATCGAGGAGGAATCTAAGGAAAAAGAAAGATTAGGCATGCTCTCCCGGTGTATTTTGATTTGCATTTCGTTAGCCGTGTATAGATGCGGGTTCGGCCCTTGCTAGTAGGAATTTTTTGGAAACTTGTATACGAACTTCTTCTATAATCGATAGAAATGAAAATTTTCTTTTTTTTGACTTCTTTTTTGTCATTGTGTATTTGTCTAAGTGTTTTAGTGTCTGGAATGCACTTGTGAAGTTTCGGTTTCCGAATGGAGCTTGTTCCTATTTGCCAAGTTCGGGTATTGTGGACATGGTTTGCGACCGGGAAGCCCGTCTAATTTTGACGTCGTATTGCGTCAATTAATGGTTGATGCTTAAGTCTTGCCCCCCAGTCTTGGTGGCATGTTGTAAAACATCAGTCATCGATTACAATCTTCTCCTAGCATGCCGTGTCTAGTGCCGTTGGACGGGCGTCTTAAGGCAAACGGGGGTTGAGCGGTTTATTCGCGCTTGTCCTATAGTTGATGATCATATCCGCACTCCGGGGATCCTCATTTATTTACAGGCGGTTGGTCACGCTGGCCTGAGTTTCAATCATACGCCCGCTGTCTGGGGACTTGGAACTGGCATTTGTACTCTGACTCGCGCTCCAGGAATTTGGAGTTGATAATTATATTTCGACCCATGCTTCGGGAACTTGAAGTTGGTGTGTAGGCTCCGTTCTGCATTCTGGGAATCCGGAGTCGACGTCTATGCTCCGACTTGCACTCTGGAAATTCGGAGCTGATGTTTATACTCCGCTCCGCACTCTAGGAGTACGGAGTTGATGTTTATATTCCGGTTCGCGCTTTGGGAATTTGGAGTTGGATGTTTATACTCCACTTCGCACTCTGGGAATATGGAGTTGAATGTTTATACTCCGCTTCGCACTCTGGGAACACGGAGTTGAATGTTTATACTCTGACTCGCGCTCTGGGAGTACGGAGTTGAATGTTTATACTCCGGTTCGCGCTTTGGGAATTCGGACTTGGATGTTTATACTCCACTTCGCACACCTGGAATAAGGAGTTGAATGTTTATACTCCGCTTCGCACTCTGGGAACACGGAGTTGAATGTTTATACTCCGACTCGCGCTCTGGGAGTACGGAGTTGAATGTTTGTACTCCGGTTCGCGCTTTGGGAATTCGGAGTTGGATGTTTATACTCCACTTCGCACTCCGGGAATATGGAGTTGAATGTTCATACTCCGCTTCGCACTTTGGGAATACGGAGTTGATGTTTATACTCCGGTTCGCGCTTTGGGAATTCGGAGTTGGATGTTTATACTCCATTTCGCACTCTGGGAACATGGAGTTGAATGTTTATACTCCGACTCGCGCTCTGGGAGTACGGAGTTGAATGTTTATACTCCGACTCGCGCTCAAGGAGTTCGGAGTTGAATGTTTATACTCTGACTCGTGCTTTGGGAGTTCGGAGTTAATGTTTATACTCCACTTCGCACTCCGGGAATATGGAGTTGAAATTTTATACTCTGACTTGCGCTTTGGGAGTTCGGAGTTGATGAAGGATTGTCGTGTATCAATCCCTTTTTTGACTTTGATGTGATGGCTTGCCCCCGAGCTCGGGTTTCACTTACAGAGTGATTGGTTGCATCGCAGCCACTCTCTCTTTGAATAAATCCCACCGTATGATGAGACTTAGCTCTCCGTGCATAGTGATGGTCATATGAAGTATTTCAAGTAAATCACAGCTCTGGCTCGAAGAGGTTGCATTTTATTGCTGAAATAAGAAAGTATGGCAAAGTCAATTGCCTTATTACAAGTTCTAATTTCGAAATGCATAAACAAATTGCAGAAAAGGAAAGTAAACTAAATGGATAAAGATAGCCTGTCAGGTGTAATAGCGGCGAAGGCTCTCGCTATTCCTAGCTCTTGGCAGGGTAAGACCGTCGACGATCGATAACTTGAATGTGCCATCTCCGAGCCTTTGTTCAATAACATACGGTCCTTCCCATGTCGGCTTCATATGTGAAGGAACCGGATAGATTCTTTTTAAGACGAGATCGCCTAGTTCGAAGGTTCGCAGATGGACCTTGGCGTTGTACAATCAGACGACTCGACTTCGATGCGCAGCTGCCCTCAAATCAGCCTCTTCACGCTTCTCATCCAGTAGATCAAGAGATTCAGCAAGTAATATAGCATTTGTCTTTGGATCATAGTATGTCACACGATGGGAAGGTACTTCTAGCTCGACTGGGATAACGGCCTCTGAACCGTAAGAAAGAGAGAACGGAGTGTGGCCGGTCGTGATCTTGTGGGTTATTCGGTAAGCCCATAGAGCATAGGAAGTTCATCGACCCACTTGCCCCCGACCTTTTCTAGTAGTTTCTTCAGGATGGACTTTATGACTTTATTAACTGCTTCGACCTATCCGTTCGCTTTAGGGTGTGCAACTGCGGAGAATTTCTTTTGGATGTGAAATCGTTTATAGAAATCATTGAATTCGGCACTATCGAATTGGGTTCGTTGTCCGTAATTATAGTGTGTGGGAGACCGAATCGACAGATGATGTTACGAACCACAAAGTTGATTACTGTCTTTGTTGTAACGGTAGCGAGAGCTTCGGCTTCAGCCCACTTCATAAAGTAATCTACCGCGACGATGGCGTACTTTGCACCACCTTTTGCCAGAGATAGAGCACCGATGATATCGATGCCCCACATTGCAAACGGCCATGAGCTGACCATTTGCGTTATCTCAGTAGGAGGAGCCCTAGGGATTCGGGCGTATTTCTAGCACCTATCACATTTCTTTGCATAGTCCAACGCATCGCGATTCACGGTAGGCCAACAATATCCATAGCGAAGTATTTTCTTGGCAAGTGCTTACGCCCCGGTGTGATCGCCACATTCTACCTCATGCACATCGCGTAACACTTGTTTAATTTCATCGTGAGTGATACATCGGAGTAGGGGAACTGTGTACCCCCTTCTGTACATGAATCCATTCTGGATGGTAAATCCTGATGCCTTTCGAAGGACTTGTCTCTTCTCACTCCTGCATTCTGGCAGGGTCCCATACTCAATGTAATTTCTGAGCGGAGTCATCCATGAATCTTGTTCTGGGACGGTTTCGCATACCCGGTTCATTTCCACCCGGTCGATACTTGGGGAAGATAGCGTTTATACGGGAACAAGTCCCATTTGTTGTGCTTCGACCGTGCTGGCTAGCTTTGCCAACGAATAGGCCTTTTGGTTGCGTTCTCGAGGTATACTGTAGATGGCGTAGTAATCGAAATGGTCTAGTACTTCCTTAACTCGAGCTAAGTAAGCAGCTAACCTATGATCTCTTGCTTGATACTCTCCTCGTACCTGACACACAACTAATTGTGAATCACAATAAATTTCCACGGCGATAATTCTCAAATCTCTAGAAAGTTTCATGCCAGCTAAGAGGGCTTCATATTCAGCTTCATTATTAGTCGCATGGAAATCGAACTTTCAGGCATAACATATGGATCGACCCTCGGGAGTTCCAAGCATAATACCAGCGCCTGAACACCGGTCGTTTGGTGCTCCGTTGGTATAAAGTTTCCAAACGTATTCGGGGGATTCACTGGCATCGGGTAAGTCCTCTGGGATGGTAAATTCAGCTATGAAATCGGCCAGGACTTGTCCTTGTATGGCCCGTCTCGGAGCGTAAGTAAGGTCAAACTGGCTCAGTTTGATGTTCCACTTGAGTAACCTACCAAACGTCTCGGGCCGCGAAAGGTCCTATCGTAACGGCTGGTTGGTGTAAACAATAATGGAATGTGCCTGGAAGTATGGTCGGAGTTTTCTTGATGCAATGACAATGCAGTAAGCCAACTTTTGCTGCTTCGGATAATTTCTTTCAGCCCCAGTCAAACGTTTGCTGACATAGTATACTGGCCTCTGTATCTTGTCTTCTTCTCGAATTAATGCAGCGCTAATAGCGTTTTCTGATATCGCCAAATATACGAACAACTTCTCATGATCAATAGGCTTTGACAGTATCAGCGGTGTGTACAGATGTTGGACTAGTGCTTTGAAAGCGCCCTCGCACATTGAGGTCCATTCAAAGTTTCGTTTCACTTTTCGAATCAGGTCGAAGAAGGGAACACATTTGTCAGTGGACTTTGAAATGAACCTGCTCAATGTTGCTACCTTTCCATTGAGACTCTGGACTTGCTTTATAGTTTTGGGAGTTTCAAGATTTCTAATTGCCCAAATCTTTTCGGGATTGGCTTCGATTCCCCGGGCGTTAACAATGAACCCAAGGAACTTTCCGGATGCAACTCCAAAGTGACATTTCAATGGGTTGAGCTTCATCTTGTACTCCCGAAGTATGTTGAACATAGTTTCCAGGTCTTTTACATGGTCGGTGGAGAGTCGTGACTTCACAAGCATGTCGTCTACATATACTTCCATTGTCTTCCCGATTTGATTAGCGAACATCCGATTGACCAACCGTTGGTAAGTAGCCCCGGTGTTCTTGAGTCCGAATGGCATAACCTTGTTACAGTAAAGTCCCAGATTGGTTACGAAGCTGGTATGTTCTTGATCGGGTAAATGCATCGGTATTTGATTGTAGCCTGAATTTGCATCCATGAAGGATAAGAGTTAATGTCTAGCCGTCGAATCCACTAGCTGATCAATTCTAGGAACCGGGAAACTGTCTTTGGGGCACGCTTTATTCAGATCGGAATAGTCGACACATGTTCTCCACTTCCCATTTGGCTTTCGGATGATCACGGGGTTTAACACCCATTCAGGATATAGCGCATCTCGAATGAATCCGTTCGCTTCAAGCTTTTCTACTTCCTCTTTAAGGGCGGCAGATCTCTCTGGATCCATACCGCGTCTTTTTTGCTTGATCGGGACATACCGCGGGTCAATGTTCAGAGTGTAGCTCACGATGTCCGGCGAGATCCCACATATATCAGAATGTGTCCAGGCAAATACATCAAGATTTGCCCGTAGAAATTCAACCAATTCCTCTTGAGTTTGCTGGCTTAGTTGAGATCCAATCTTTATTATTTTTGAATCATCGTTATTGTCAATTGGGACATCAATTGTCAGTTCGGCCGGGGACGCTTGACTTTCTTTAGATTCACCTTCGTCTTCAGTTTCTCTCGGGTTAAGGTCCTTGAGGAATTGGCTGGGGTGCCCGGGCCTGGGCCCGGGCGTTAATTGTCAATTATCGGCGAAACGGAGGTAGAGAGATTCCTCTACGCCCTCGCGCAGCGAAATCAAAATAGCAAGCTCTGGCAGTGGCCTCATCTCCCTGAACGATTCATATTCCATGATCAGTGGGAAATTTTAAGGTCAAACACCATGGGGCAATGGCTATTCTGAATTCAGCGAGTGCCGGTCGGCCCATGAAAGCATTGTAAGGGGAGTCTATGTCCAGAACGATGAACTGCAACATCCGTACTCTCCGACTTTCTCCTACTCCCAACTCTACTGGCAGTTCCACCATCCCAGTGGGAATTGTGGCACTTCCGTTGAAACCATAGACTCGAGATTGACAAGGCTTCAAGTCTGCGGCTTGCATCTTCATTTGATCATAAGCTCGCTTGAACAAAATATTCATAGAGCTTCCACTGTCAACTAAGATCCTTTTTATCCAAGTGGGACCTACCTATGCTGAGATGACCAGGGGATCAATAGTGGGAGCTTCGACTTTATCTGCGTCTCTGCTCCTGAACACGATGTCATCCGTCATCGTTTTCTGTTGCTTGGCCGGAGCCCCCTCATCAAAACTACTGCAACACTCGAAGTCTGCATGCCTGATAGAACTGGCATACGACTCCATTTCCTTCCAGTTTCGATCTGCTGGGTGAGGACCACCACTTATCGTATTGATGACCAACCTCCCTCTGCACGAGCAGGTTCCTCTTGTCTTTCCTGATTCGATGCACGATTCTAATTTGATAGGCCTGCACCACCGGATTGCGGCGCCCGTACAAACTGATCCAACTTCCACTCACGTATCATTTTTTCAATGAGGTCTTGTAAGTGACGATACTCATTGGTGTTGTGGCCATAACTCTCATGGAGTCTACAGAACTTTCCTGTTTGGATTTGTCTTTCAGTTGGTGGTTTCGGGGCAGGCTTCTTATACTGCATGGTATTGCAAGTCTGCAAATACACATTTTCCAACGACGTGTTCAATGAAGTGTAGTTCTCGTACATGGAAGCTCTACGCCGTGGTCCACGATCATGATCGTGTTTTTTGTTCTGATTTCTATTGTCCCTCTGCTGATTCTGTTTATTTTGGACGTTCAACTGAACTTTTCCAGAACTATCTCTGGACTGTTTAACAGCGACGTTACTCTGGATACCTTCGATGTCGGGTCCTGCGTCATCTTGCTTCCTAGACCGTTTCGCATCCTCCCTTCTCAGGAATTGGGCTGCCTTGGAATAGAAATGGTCTAATGACGCAGGTGGTTTCCCAGCTAACCAACTTCCGAACTCGGAATCAGCATCAATCCCCTTAGTCAGAGCCATCAGGATAGAGTTATTGTTGGGATTGCTTATTTCTGCACACGCGGCATGGAATCGCTCCAAGTAACGTCTAAGTGTTTCTCCGAGAGCTTGCGTAACACTAGACAGAGTGTTAACATCCTTCGGCCTCGCCACATGCATATGGAATTGTTCGACAAACTTGGTGGCCATCTAGTCAAAGTTAGAGATGGATCGCGATCGAAAACAAGTGAACCACATGGTAGCGATGCCCCCTAGGGAAATGGGGAAACTACGACACTTTACTGGTCATCAGCTCTAGCAGCATTCATCAGCCATTCGTATTTCAGGACGTGTTGATTGGGGTCAGAACTCCCTTCATAAACTGGCAAAGCTGGCATCCTGAAATGCCGAGGTGGTTCAGCATATAAAACATCATCGGTGAAAGGGGTATGACTTCGGGAGATTCCCCAGTCGTCATTAGATAGACCCTGACTTTCATGGATCATTTGGCGGATCATCGCTGGTATATCTGTCGTTCGGACACTTGGAGCATGTTGTGCCAAGGTTCAACATCCTCTCCTCCTTGGTTCAACATCCTTAGGGACATAAGGTTCAGGAGTCTGCTCTCGTTGGCTATGTTGAGGATCAGCTTGGTTCCTAGCATCACCTTCTCGTCCGGCAGTGGTGGTAGTAGCAATGTTGCCAGTAACATGATAAGGAGCAGCTCCTCACCGAGTTGAAGGTTCTGTGCGGAGGCTAACGGATGGTCCAGCTCTAGGTTGCCCAAGGTTCGAAGCAGGTTGGTGTCCCATGGCCTGGGTGTAGCTTCCACCCAACCGTGGACGTGTGGATCTAGTTTGGCCATCGGAGGAGGTTGAACTTTCCGTGGAAGAGTGAGAACCTTGGTCTCTTCTAGATCTTCTTCGCCTTTGGCGATTTAGCTGGTTAGTCAACTCCGTGTTGGCGCGTAGTTGTTCCGCTAGCTGCTGTCGACTTTGGGTCAACTCCTGAAGCAATGTATGGAATTCTTGTCTAGTGATTGGATCTGATGGATCTGAAGGTCCTACAGCATTTTGGTTGGATGGAGGTGACTGCACGGGATTTTGTCGGTCCCGTGCTCCTTGATCAGCAGCTGTAGAGGTGGTACGTGTGCTCACCATAATGAATTGACGAAGTCCTTTCCTAGATCTGATTGCAAATCTGAATAGAATGGAAGGGCTTCAAAGTTCTATATCGGGATCTTCTTCTTAGATTTATGCAATCCAATATAGATAGGAGATCCAAAGAGTGGGAGAAAAATTGGGTTTTTCTCAGTGAAAGCACCAAAGTGTTGGTACCAAAATTGGGCACAACACTCTTCGGAAGTCTTTGAAGAGATAAAGTGAAGAAATTAAATGAAAAAAGAGGAATTATCTAACAAAGACTCCAAATTTCAGAAATGAGAATAATTAAAGTGCAAGGAGAGACAAGAATTTAGAAAGGTTAGGCGTATAGCCTACGTCCACTATGAAGTAGTTTGCTTTATTGATCTTTCTTTTGTGTTTACAAATGAATTCAATGATTTACAGCAGTCAATTGTGATTTGCAACAGTGAATCTCGTTTATGGCAGCAGCAATTGAGTTCAGATCTGGATCTGGCTGAGTCCAGGCGTTGGAGATCTCAAAGAGGAAGAAGAACTCCTTTTTTGTTGGCTTTGGGGGTCTATTTATAGGTGTAGGAGGCTGATATTTCGCTCAGATCTCGGGAGACCCTCTCTGGCACGTGACCAGGCCCGCACGCCCAAGCCCGTGGAGTTTCGTTCCGATCCGTGATCGACACGAATAGATTCAACTCACTCAAGACTTCGTCCAATGGAGTCGAAATTTGGCATGGACATTCTTTAGCATGCACGTAGTCTTCTGTGAAGATTTCATAGCATTTAGACTTGTAGATTGGGAGATACGATCGATACGAAATGGAGTTTTTGGTAGGCTGTTTCCTTCGACTCGCTCCTGTTTCGACTCGCTTCCCTTTGACTCGATGACGTGGCGCTTCCTGGATCGCTCCGCCTTTGACGCTACTTTGAGCGCGTCGAAGCGCACACTGATTTGAGAGAGTCGAAGTGTACAATGGTTGATCGAGTCGAATTGCATGGTTCGATCGCTTCGAGTAGTGACTTTGCCAACTGGAGCTGAATTCGATGGAGTCGAATAGCTGTTTGAGAGGAGCGAGTCGAAGCGTGCACTTTCGATGGTTCCAAACTGGAGCGAGTCGAAGAGAGCCGTTCTGGGAGGTTTTGAGCAATGGAGTCGAAGTTGATGGAGTTGACCAGTGGTTTGAAGTGAGTGAGTCGAAGAAGGTAGCTGAGCGAAGCGAGTCGAAATAGGTACTTTAGATGGCAGTGGAGCGAGTCGAATAGGAGCGAGTCGAAGTTGGTATCTGAGGGAACCGAAGCGAATCGAAGGGAGCGAGTCGAAGGAGCGAGTCGAACGGTGGCTGATTTTTGTCCAATTTCGTATCCTTCATATCTTGAGCATACGAACTCGGATTGACTTGAGATTTGAAACATTGGCTCTCATGGCATAGCTTGTTATGTCCTACCAATTTTAGCTCGATCTGGACTTGGACAAAATTCATCGATATCCGTAGTGAGCCCGTATATAACTGATCTCTGGGACGGGCCGTCACTGGTTACTAGTCAATTCCTTGGTGTTACGGCCTTGCCAAAAGGCGGGATAACAGCTGCTATCTTTTGTTGTTCTCAAATTATATCTCTGGCGATTGAATGTCGATCTACATCGGAATTCTGTATCGATTTTATTATTGAAGTCACGGTTGACCCGGTTAAGGTTGCCCGCGATTTATATAAGTCTATCCATTCTTTTCCCTCTCCGAAATCTCTTTATCTCCCAATCGAGCCTATCTTCGTTGTTAGAGTCCTCTTTGATTTAGGGTCCCTTGAATTTGGATCTCTATCCTTGATTTGAAATCTATCCTCGAATCATCTGGTAAGTGACGCAGCAGCGGAATTAACAAAATGATGATTCTGTGAAAGTAGCATTCGATGGAATGAAGAATACTGAATGGCCCAAATTCGTTGATCCGAAGATACTGAATTCTAGCTATCTTCGTCACGTTGATCGCGCACGATACCGTGAAAGAAGATCTGCAATTCTTCAGACGTTGATCAAGCGCACTTGATACCGTGAATTAGCTTCTACGATCGTTGATTCGAGCGCACTCGAATGCTGAAAGAGGAGATAGGAGATTACACTCAACTACCAATTTAATGAAAGCACAAAGCTAACAAACAAAAGTTTTCATTCAAATCAACTAACTGTTACAAATGGCACCACGGGCCTATTTATAGAGTTTTACAACCCACGACTCAAAATGACCAACACTTAGGTCGTCCACGACCTACACAGGCACAACTTACGACCTATGACTTAAAACAGTCACGACCTAAAACAGACGACCTAAAAATGAAACAAACAAAGACAATACAACATGTACAAGATACAACACATAGGTCGGCAGCGACCTACCACTTCTCACGAGTTATAAAAGAAATGACCTATGCACACATAGGTCGGCAGCGACCTAAAGACAACACGTTACAACACCATACAACGACTCAACATATACAATATTCCAACGATCTAAAATAGCAGCGACATAAAAGAACATAGCGACTCAACAAAGTAGCGACCCAACTCATAAGTCTGCAGCGACCTAACTTCTTCAGTGACTTAGCCAAGTTCCCGACCTAAGGTTTTCTCGCGACCTAACTAGGTCGTAGGTCGTTGAGCGACTTAATTTAGGTCGTGGGCGACCTAAACTCCTTCCTTTGAACAACTCCGCGTGAACAACTCCGCGTGCATCCTTTGTTAGATCGTATGCGACCTATCATAGGTCGTTGGTTCCCTTCTTCCGCATAACTCGCTTCGCCGCCTTGTTCTGATACCTCGTTAGGTCGTGGCTGCCCTAGAACTTCTCCTTTAGGTCGTGGCCGACCTAGAACTTCTCCCTTAGGTCGTGGCCGACCTAACCCTTGTGAAATTGTGGATCGTGCTGCATCATCCCCCCCGGGTTGAGAAAAATTCGTCCTCGAATTTGAAATCTCTTTCTCATCGGATTGATCATCCCCATAATAAGGTACGAGATGCTTAATATTGAACACGTCAGACGTGTACACATCCTCCGGTAGCTTCAACCTATAAGCATTTTCATTGATCCGTTTCACAATTTTTACAGGACCGATTTTTTTTGCTTTCAACTTATTATAAGCACCCACTAGAAAACGATCCTTTGTTAATACAGCATACACCAAATCTCCTTCATGAAATTCGACACTCCTTCGCTTCAAATCTGCAGATCGTTTGTACTTCTCATTCGCCTTTCCCAATCGTTCTTGAAAGATTCTATAACACTCTGTCAATCCTTCAACAAAATCAACAGCCCGTTTAACTGTCCCCTTCGGTTGTGGTACTGTCGTCAAATCCAACGGATCCTTCGGACTAGCTGAGTATACAACTTGAAATGGACTGAAACTCGTACTACGGTTAACAGCGTGATTATGTGCAAACTCTGCCTGACATAATTTCATATCCCAACTCTTCAAGTTATCCTGCACAAGACATCGTAACAAATTTCCCAATGATCTGTTTACCACTTCCGTCTGCCTATCTGTTTGCGGATGATAGGCGCTACTAAAATTCAGCTTCGTTCCAACCATCTTCCACAAACTTAACCAGAATGGCTTAGAAATCTAGTATCCCGATCTGAAACAATAGATTCAGGTAGCCCATGTAATCGATACACCTCTTTAAAGAACAATTCGGCAACACGGACGGCATCAGCTGTCTTCTTACAAGCGATAAAATGTGCCATTTTGGAAAATCTATCCACCACAACGAATATAGAATCATTTCCCCTTTGAGTTCTAGGCAAACCCAAAACAAAATCCATGCTGATATCAATCCATGGTTTAATAGGCACAGGTAATGGCATATACAATCCTGCATTCGTCGATGTTCCCTTCGAAACTTGACAGATATGACATCTCTCCACCAATCTTTCAACTTCTCTTCTTATAGTAGGCCAGAAATATGATTGTGAAACCAACTGTAATGTACGGTCTCTCCCCACATGACCTTCCTCATGCAACTCCTTCACAATCTTCATTCGTAAGCTGCACTCCGGTATACATAATCGATTTCCTTTAAAAAGATAACCATCCACCATTACAAACTCATCCGTCTTCCCCTCCCCGACTTCATCAAAAAACTTTGCAAAGTAAGGATCATCGACAAATAATTCTGGCAACACATCAAACCCTGTCACTTCAACCTTCATTGTAGTCAACACATGATTCCTTCTGCTCAATGCATCTGCCACTCGATTTGTAATTCCGGATTTATGCTTCACCACAAATGTAAATTGTTGTAAGTATGCAATCCACGAAGCATGCCTAGCTGCAATCTTGTCCTATCCCTGCATATGCTTCAATGCCTTATGATCAGTATATAACACAAATTCTTTATGAAACAAATAATGTCTCCAATGTTTGATAGCTTGCACGATAGCATAAAATTCCATATCATATGTACTATATCTCATCTTTGCTCCCGATAGCTTCTCACTGAAATATGCAATAGGACGTCCCTTCTGACTTAACACCCCTCCAATTCCAACCTTTGATGCATCAGTATGTAATTCAAACAATAACTGAAAATCTGGAAACACTAGAATTGGTGCTGTCGTCAAAAGTTCCTTGATTCTCTCAAAAGCAAATCCTGCTTCCTCCGACCATGAAAATTGTTTCCCCTTCATACAATCAGTAACTGGTGCCATCACGCTACTGAAGTGTGGAATAAATCTTCGATAGAATGATGCCAAACCATGGAAGCTTCTAACTTCTGTAATCGTTTTGGGTTGTGGCCAATTTCTAATTGCTTCAACTTTATTCTGATCCACCTGTATACCTCCTCCTGATATAACATACCCCAAAAATAAAACACTATGCGTCATGAACACGCATTTCTTCGTTGCAGCATAAAATTGTTCTTGTCGCAATATCATCAACACTTCCCTCAGATGTTGCAAATGTTCTTCTGAGCTTCTACTATATATCAGTATATCATCAAAATACACCACTACAAACTTCCCAATAAAAGGTCTAAAGATTTGATTCATCACCCGCATGAATGTACTAGGTGCATTCGAAAGACCAAACGGCATGACCAGCCATTCATATAATCCTTCACGTGTCTTAAATGCGGTCTTCCATTCGTCCCCCGGTCTGATTCGAATTTGATGGTAACCACTCTTCAAATCAATCTTCGAAAATATAGTAGCTCCACTAAGCTGATCCAACAAGTCATCCAGTCTAGGCATAGGAAATCTGTATCTCACTGTAATCTTATTCAACGCTCGACTATCAGTGCACATCCTCCACGTCCCATCCTTCTTCGGTACTAACAATGCTGGCACAGCACATGGACTTAGACTTTCCTGCACACGCCCCTGTTCAAGCAATTCTTCCACTTGCCTTCTCAACTCCTCATGTTCCTTTGGACTCATTCTGTAGTGTGGTCTATGTGGTAACACAGCACCTGGAACAAGATCAATGTGATGTTGAATGTCTCTCAACGGCGGTAACTCCGTTGGTAGCTCCTCAGGAAATACATCGTCAAACTCTCCCAGCACTAGTTTCACTTCTTCAGGGATCTCCACCACTTCATGACTCTCACGTCCAATCAACAAGAATACTTCAGGCTCCTCTTCTACCTCCTTAACAAACTCCTTTAATGATAACAAAGTTTTCAACTCTTTAATCTACTCCAACTTGCTTTTTTATTGTTGTCGCTTCTTAGGAATCAAAGTGATTTTAGTTCCTTCAAACATAAAACTATAACTGTTAGTACGTCCATCATGTTGCACAGGCCTATCATACTGCCACGGTCTCCCCAACAACAGATGACATACATCCACGTCCATGACATCACACCAAATTTCATCTTTGTATTTCTTCCCAATTGAAAAATTAACACAAGCCCTTCGTCCAACTTTCACCTGCCCACCTTTCCTCAACCAAGCTAACTTGTACGGTTTCGGATGCTTCTCTGTTTTAATGATAACTTCTTCACAGCTTCTGTAGAGATAATATTGTCGCAACTTCCTGCATCAATAACAAACTTGCAAACCCTTCCCAAGATAGTACATGTTGATTGAAAGATGTTACTCCTCAACCAGCTAGTTTCCTCCTCCTGCTTTGGTGTAAAACACGACCTCTTCATCATCAATGAATACCCTTCATCTCCCGACACATTCTCTTCCTCCTCATCATGCAGTGAATTAGAACAGTCAGCCTCTACCTCATCTTCTTTTGCCTCAGCAATCATAGTTCTCTTCTTTGGTTTTGGACATTCGTTGCTCTTGTGACCCACTTCTTGACAATTATAGCATTTGAAATTAGTGTTGACCCTTGGTTTAGCCACTTCCTGAACAGCATGCTTATTCGATGCCTTAGGAACATTAGAACTACTACCCGCTCCTTTGTTCAGTCCTGTAAAACTTGGAAACACACCTCCCCCACGTCTTCCTTGTTTCTCCCAAGCCAACGCCTTTTGATGTGCTTCTGCCACAGTTTTAGGGTCGAACATGTTCACCATATCCTGGATCTGTGTTCTAAGTCCCCCAACAAACCTCGTGGTCAATTGTTCCTCTCTCTCCATGATATCATTTCGAGCAATTAATTGGTAGAACTCATCAGCATAATCAGCAACCTTCTTCGTTCCTTGCCTCAAGTTCTGTAATCTCTGATACATTAGTGATTGGTAATTATAGGGCAAGAACGTAGCCTTCATCAATTTCTTCATCTTTTTCCAAGCAACAATCTTTGACTTTCCCATTCGTTCTCTAGTAAGTTTGGTTTGCTGCCACCATGCCATAGCTCTCCCCCTCAACCTAGTAGCAACCAACTTCACTTTACGATCCTCCAGAACCTCCTTGAAGTCAAATATTTCCTCAACATAAGCTATCCAATCAAGAAATTCATCGTCTTGCATACCTCCCTTGAAATCCGGTATTTCAGTCTTCATCCCAGACTCCCACTTGTTATCATATTCCGACTTATTTCTTCCTTGTCCTCGTCCTTGTCCATGAACACTACCACCATCAAACTCTTCCTCGAAATATGATGTACAGTGATGTCGATCCTGACCACCAACATCTCTACTACCATCCCGTCTTCCACAAACATCCCTTCTATCTACATTCCTCCGATCACGATCATTCACATTCCTATCACGATTTCGATTGTCAACATTTCTATAACGATCTCGACTCACACTTCTATGATCATTATCAACACTTCTCTCCCGATTGGAATGTGGTGACACTCTACTTCCCCCATGGTTAGATTCAGGTGAAACCCTTCTCCGATTTTGATTCATCTCCAACATCATCTTCTCTAATCGTCCAATCCCTTCGTTAAGCTTCTCACTAAAGTTTTCGTCTATTCTTTGCTCCATTTCATCGGCTTCTTCTCTTCTATACAAAGCTTCAACATTCTGATGGCGATTAGCTCTTCTCGGCGGCATGGTTGATTCTTCAAAACTTTAACTTTCGGCCTTGAACAAACAAATGATCAAATGATACCAAATGATGCACTTCACTCTTCACTTAGTTCGGATCTATACTTCAAGTTCTCGGTCTCGAACAACAAGGTGATACACGACTTGAATTCTTCGATAAAATCTTGGCTCCAAGGCTCGGCTTAGCTATGATTGGCTAAGTCTAGCTTTGATACCAAATGACGCAGCAGCGGAATTAACAAAATGATGATTCTGTGAAAGTAGCATTCGATGGAATGAAGAATACTGAATGGCCCAAATTCGTTGATCCGAAGATACCGAATTTTAGCTATCTTCGTCACGTTGATCGCGCACGATACCGTGAAAGAAGATCTGCAATTCTTAAAACGTTGATCAAGCGCACTTGATACCGTGAATTGGCTTCTACGATGGTTGATTCGAGCGCACTCGAATGCCGAAAGAGGAGATAGGAGATTACACTCAACAACCAATTTAATGAAAGCACAAAGCTAACAAACAAAAGTTTTCATTCAAATCAACTAACTATTACAAATGGCACCACGGGCCTATTTATAGAGTTTTACAACACACGACTCAAAATGACCAGCACTTAGGTCGTCCACGACCTACATAAGCACGACTTACGACCTATGACTTAAAACAGTCACGACCTAAAACAGACGACCTAAAAATGAAACAAACAAAGACAATACAACATGTACAAGATACAACACATAGGTCGGCAACGACCTACCACTTCTCACGAGTTATAAAAGAAACGACCTACGCACACATAGGTCGGCAGCGACCTAAAGACAACACGTTACAACACCATACAACGACTCAACATATACAATATTCCAACGATCTAAAATAGCAGCGACATAAAAGAACATAGCGACTCAACAAAGTAGCGACCTAACTCATAAGTCTGCAGCGACCTAACTTCTTCAATGACTTAGCCAAGTTCACGACCTAAGGTTTTCTCGCGACCTAACTAGGACGTAGGTCGTTGAGCGACTTAATTTAGGTCGTGGGCGACCTAAACTCCTTCCTTTGAAAAACTCCGCATGAACAACTCCGCGTGCATCCTTTGTTAGATCGTACGCGACCTATCATAGGTCGTTGGTTCCCTTCTTCCACATAACTCGCTTCGCTGCCTTGTTCTGATACCTCGTTAGGTCGTGGCCGCCCTAGAACTTCTCCCTTAGGTCGTGGCCGACCTAGAACTTCTCCCTTAGGTCGTGGCCGACCTAGAACTTCTCCCTTAGGTCGTGGCCGACCTAACCCTTGTGAAATTGTGGATCGTGTTGCATCAGTAAGGGAGTGTATTTTTTATTGTTTTATTAATATTAAAATGTTTTATATATTGTGTTGTTTGAGTTGTTGATGTTGGTTTGGATTTTCGATCGATTTGTCTGATCAACGCTATCGATAGGATTTCCAAAACACTTGAACAGAGCAAACCGATGCAATATTGTTTTAAAAATTTAATAAATGAAATTAATTTGCATGATTATATTTTAAATATATAAGTAGAATTTCTAGAATTTAATAAGTTAATTAAATTGGTTGTTTAAAATAATAATAATTGATTTTCATTTATTTATTCTATAAATGAATTTATAATTATGGTTTATAAAGTGATTTGAAAATTTAAATGAATTTAAATCTAGAATTTGAGAATTTAACTTCCAATAATTTCAAACTCTTGTTTTAAAGTTTTAAAAGGTATACTATTTAAAGTATTCGTTTCAGAGAATTATAAAATGTTGAAACCAATACTCTCTTCGTTTGTCGCTGGAAAATAATTTCGATGATGACTGCAGCATCATCGACATTCATTTTCGAGTTTCGAAGTGGAGAGGCTATTCTATGGCTTTGCTACACTTTTGTTCGAAGATAAATTTTATTTAAATTTCTTAAGTATGATTTGATTTATATATATATATATATATATATATTTGTATATTATTTTAAATTTAATTTGATTTGTTATATATAGTAAATATATTTATCTTTAAATGGTTTGAAGTGAATCGGAAATTTAATTCTTAAAAATATGTTAAAGGATGATTTTAATTATTGATAAGTCCAAAAAATTTGAATAAGTATTTAAACATGAATAATTGAATTGGAAATTTTTTATTGTATAATCCTCTATTGCATTCTTATATAACTTACCTTAATTATTCACAAGTTAACTATGTAACTGAATATTATATAATATAAAATGTTGTTAAAGGAATTTTAAATAAATTTGAGTGGTCATTATGAGTGTGATCAGAAGGGACACTAAGCTAATAGTTACCCTGTTTTTGTTGGTGCTGATGTTCTTCCTTCTACTCATGCTCCTATTAATACCCAAGGTACTATTCGGGGCACCTTTCCTTTATTTTAAGTATCTTGTTCATGTTTCATTTGATTCTGGAGTTTTACATAGTTTTATCTATTGATCTTTGTGATAAGTTTGAACATCTCCTTTCTCCTGAGTTTGTTTCTGAACCTTTGTGTGTTTCTAATCCTGTTGGGTTCCGCGAACCTTAGTAGGATTTGTAGAAGGGTGAAACTCTTCTATTCTGGCCATCGTTTTCTGGTAAATCTTTGGTTATTCTGTGCATTATGCCCAAGGTTTTTCTGGTAGCTTTATTTATTCTTTTGATTCTTCTCCTTGTGATCTTTACTCGACTCCTGTGGTCAAACTCTATCCCGATGAATTTGGTGAAGTCACTGCTTTACCTCCTAAGCGGAAATCGAATTCCGTATCGATCTTATTCCTGGAACTCGACCTATAATTCTTCCTCCTAGAAGAATAGCACTCCACAATAAGGTTGAGTCGAGGAAGAAAATTTTAGGACTTGTTCTCCAAGGGTCTGATCAGACTTAGCCATTCTAAAGGGGGAACAATGGTGGTTTTCATCACCAAGTCCGACGGTTCTTTGAGGATGTATGCGATTATAGGGAGCTGAACAAGCTCACTTTGAAAAGAAGATATCCTATGGTTGATCAGCTCTATGGAGCTATTGTTTTCTCTCAGCTTGATCTTGCCTTAGGTTTTCACCAGCTCAGTGTTGTTGTGGAAAGTATTCCCAAGACTTCTTTCCATGCTGAGAATGCTTTCTATAAAGGGTTAGTCATGCCTTTTGGTGGACTAATGATCCTGCTTTCTTTTTGATCTAGTCTTTGTTTTGATATTCTAGTCTTCTCTAGTCTGAGGAAGAGAATGAATCTCATTTGAGCTTTGTTTTGGAGACTCTTAGGAGTCATCAGTTGGAAGCTAAATTCTCGAAATGCCATTTCCGGAAGAATGAAGTTTGATTTCTTGGGCTTATTATTTCTGGTAATGGAGTTCTGTTGATCCAGTTTTGATCGCTGCGATCAATGTGAATATTCTTTTCCTTTCCTTTTCTCTTTATCTTTCAATCACTCAATCTTTTATGTTGTCCTTATATCTCTCCCTATTCTGTAAAGGATTGGGAAACTCCTAGGACTTCAATTGATATTCGATTGGGAAACTCCTAGGACTTCAATTGATATTCGTAGTTTTCTAGTCCTCGCCGATTTTTATCAGAGATTCATTGAGAATTTTGCTCGAATGGCTGCAATTTTCCTTGCTTTGACTCGTAAGAATTTTAAAGTTCTACGAGAGTATTTGGGTTGTTATGGATAGACTGACCAAGTCCGCTCCTTTCATTCCGGTCAAGTCTACTCGATCTTTTTCCGATCTGGCTGAGATCTATTTGAGAGTGATTGTTCTTCTTCATGGGGTTCCTATTAGTATTGTTTGTTATAGTGATCCCATATTCATCAGTCAGTTTTGGAGAGTCTTTCTGGAATCTTTGGATACTCACTTGAATCTGAACACTGCTTACCATCCATAGATCGACGGTCTAACGGGAAGAGTGAATCAGATTCTAGAGGATCTTCTTCATGCTTGTGTGTTTGATTATGGAGGATCTTGGGAAGGTCATCTCCATCTTGTCGAATTTACCTATAACAACAGTTATCAGGTATAATTTCAATCTCCTTTTTTATCTTGTATGATTTCAATCTTCTGTTTTATCTTGTCTTAATCCTCTATCTATCTATTTTACCTTTTGTATCCAGGCTAGTATTGCAATGTCTCTGGTTGTTGCCCGTATGGATGACCTTACAAATCTCTATCTTACTGGATTGAAACCGGTAATCGTTTGGTTCGTTGGTCCTTTCTACATCTTAGAAAGGATTGATTCTTTAGCTTATCGCCTTGATTTGCCTGAGAAGTTTTCTGGGATGCGTATGTATTCCATTGTTTCGCATCTTCGTCGGTATCTTCAGGATCCAACTCTTATTGTCCAGCCTTTTGCTCTCGAGAGTTTGGATATTGAATCAAACCTTACTTTCAAGGGGAAGCCACTTCGTATTGTCGATTGAGGTACGAAGCAGCTAAGAAGTAAATCTGTTAACCTGGTCCAAGTGCAGTGGAGTACTGATGATCGGGATTGTTCCTGGGAGACGGAGGAAAGCATGCGTGCTTCGAATCCGGAATTTCTTGTTTCGGGTACTATCCGATGTTCTATCTTATCTTTCTTCGGCTTATCCGTGTCTCGTTCCTTTTCGAGGACGAAAAGTTTTGACTGGTGAGAGTGTAACAACCCATATTTTTAACAAATATTTTTAAATTTATTTTATTTGAAAACTTTGATTTTTACTTCATTTTAAATTGAAATATTGGAATTTTCAAATGTAAATTTGGATTTTGCTTGTAATTTATTTTCCAAATATAATAAAACAATTATTTTCTGGAAATTTTATATTTTGGTCAACTTTGGTCAAAACTTTGACTTTTAGTTAAAAAATTTAAATTTGAATTTTTTATTTCAAATCTTTTTCTTTGAAGCAGAATATAATTCTAATATTTGTCGTGCTTTTTGTTTCGTCAAATTCTGTTTTGTACTTTTTAAATTTGATAAGTGTTAGCACCAAAATTGGTCACTAACCTCGTAGAAAAAGATTATGTAGAGAAATAAGTGATGAAGGTAAATTAAACAGAGAAGACAATGCTAATTTAAATGCAGAAAGTAAGAACACCAAATTTATAGTGGTCCAGCGTAATTGCCTACGTCCACTTTGAGGTTAAACTTTATTGATCTTCTTAATAGATGATTACAAATACAATTCATGAATCAAATGCTTGAATGAAGTTGTTAAGTAGAGAAGATGAGTCTAAAAAATGGCAGAGTTTCCCCAGTATTCTCTCCCGAAAAAGGATCCCCCTCCACTGTGACCCTGCCCCTCTATTTATAGGCAAATATGGGCTGGACTTCCAAGTGGGCTTGGTGGCCGAACACTCTAGCCCGAGTACAGTGTTTGCTGCTTGCCGAACCAGGCATGCCAAACGTCATAATGCCGAACGGTCCTCCCCATGCCGAACGGTCCTTTCTATGCCGAATGGTACGTCAAATTTGTGTGGGGAGTGCAGGATGGTTGTAGTTGAAGCCGAACGTATCTCTGTTTGAAGCTCTTGACCGAACAATGCTCCCTGACCGAACGATAGTGTCATGTTGAATGGTTATGTACACCGAACGTCTCCCGGATGCCGAGTACTTCCGTTGCCGAGTACTCCTATTGGATGCCGAGTGCTCTCGTTTCCCGGATGCCAAGTACTCCTGTTGGATGCCGAGTACTCCCGTTGCCGAGTACTTCTGTTGGATGTCGAGTGCTCCTGCTGCCGAGTTCTACAGTATGCCGAACACTCCTGTTGCCGAGTGCACCTGTCGCCGAGTTCTACTACACTCCTGTTGCCGAGTGCACCTGTCGCCGAGTTCTATTACACTCCTGTTGCCGAGTGCACCTATCGCCGAGTTCTACTACACTCTTGTTGCCGAGTTCTATTGATGCCGAGTGCTAGCTGACGCCGAGCATTAGTTGATGTCGAGTGCTAGTTGACGCCTAGTAGTCTTGTACACCGAGTACTACTATATGTCGAACATTCTATGATGCTGTGTTCCACTGGAAGCCGAGTACTAGTTGCCTAGTCAAATCTTCAGAAAACACTTGCCCCCCAAAGTGTATTACGTGGCTGAATCGTGATACGCTTTGAATTGCATATCCCCCGTACTTCGCTTCGAATCTAGGTTAACTCTTTTTGGAGACGCTTTCTTGAGAATATCAGTGGTGGAGGTGTATGACGAGCGTGGTACAGATGCCGAACGAAGCAGTCAAAACCGAACACTCCTCTTGCCGAACGACACTGCCTTCCGATGCCGAACACTCTGGCTTTGACCGGTTCCACCGGGTATAGCCCCTTCGACTTCCACTTCTCTTCTCTATAAAACCAGGTCTTTTCCTTCTTCTCCCCTTTACTTTTTTACTTCTGTCGTTCCTCAAAGACTTGTTGTTAGCACCAAAATTGGTCACTAACCTCGTAGAGAAAGATTGTGTAGAGATATAAGTGATGAAATCAAATTAAACAGAGAAGACAATACTAATTTAAATGCTGAAAGTAAGAACACCAAATTTATAGTGGTTCAGCGTAATTGCCTACGTCCACTTTAACTTTTATTGATCCTCTTAGTTGATGATTACAAATACAATTCGTGAATCAAACGCTTGAATGAAGTTCTTAAGTAGAGGAGATGAGTCTCAAAAATGGCAGAGTTTCCCCGGTGTTCTCTCCCGAAAAAAGGCTCCTCTTCACTGTGACCCTGCCCCTCTATTTATAGACAAAGATGGGCTGGACTTCCCAAGTGGGCTTGGTAGCCGAACGCTCTAGCCCAGGTGTAGTGTTCGCTGCATGCCGAACCAGGTATGCCGAACGCTTTGACGCCGAACAGTCCTCTCCATGCCGAACGGTCCCTTCCATGCCGAATAGTCCTTTCTATGCTGAATGGTTCGTTTGATGTATGGGAAGCGCAGGATGGTTGCAGTTGAAGCCGATCGTAACTTTATCTGAAGCTCTTGATCGAATGATGCATGCTGGCCAAACGATAGTGTCATGTTGAGTAGTTATGTCCACCGAACGTCTTCTGGATGTCGAGCACTCCTGTTGCCGAGTTCTATCGATGTCGAGCGCTAGCTGACGCCGAGCATTGGTTGACGCCGAGTGCTAGTTGACGCCGAGTAGCCTGGTATGCCGAGTACTTCGCTGAGTACTATCTGATGCCAAGTGTCATGGATACCGGGTACGCTAGATGCCGAGTACTTCGCCGAGTACTCCTAGATGCCGAACACTCTCTGACGCCGAGTCCCTCTAGATGCCGAGTACTTCGCCATTCACTCCTAGATGCCGAACACTCTCTGACGCCGAGTCCCTCTGGATGCCGAGTACTTCGCCGATCACTCCTAGATGCCGAACACTCTATGACGTCGAGTGCTACCTGATGCCGAGCACTAGTTGCCTGGTCAAATCTCCAGGAAACACTTGCCCCCCAAAGTGTATTATGTGACCGAACGTGATGCGCTTTGAATCTAGTTCAGCTTACCTCAGAGGTCCCTTCTCGAGAATGTTATTGAAGGAGGTGTGAGACGAGCATGGTTTGGACGCCGAACGATGCGTTCGAAGCCGAACAATCCTCATGTGCCGAGCGACACTTCGCTTTGAAGCCGAACGCTACGACTTTGACCGGTTCTACCAGATATAGCCTTTTCAACTTCCATCTTCTCCCTATAAAACAAGGCGTCCTTCCACTATTTTCCTTTTATACCTTCATATCTATCACTCCCAAGAGACTTGCAATTCTCGCCAGCCAATAAGATATAAAGCCTAATTGATCTTTCCTCAAATTCGATCTTCGAATTAGGTATCGTTCCTTCCACGATTAAATTACTTCAACACGAGGTTTAGGTTCATCATGTGGAAAACGGGACATTTCTACGGTTGCATAATGTGTGGCGAGTAGAAATGGCTCGCACGTTTGGAGTCGTCGAATGGTGCATGGTAGTTGGGCCTAGCTCCTTCGCGCCGAATAAGACTGGGAGAAAAAGAAAGATGGGGTGTCGAACGGCGTAATCTTCGTCTGGCGATCTGTTCCTGTCGTTCGGCGCAGATGGAGAAGGAGTAGGGTGGAATTGTAATCGAGGGTGGAGCACTACTTTAGCCGGACAAACTAAGGCTGAACACTACCAAAATGTCGAACAGTGTATGCGCCGAACAGCTGACATGCCGAACAGACACACACGCCGGACAGAATTTACACCGAACAACATAATTGTCGAACAACTGACATGCCGAACAATATACGTTTTGAACAACTGATCTGCCGAACAAACATACATGCCGAATACTATACTTAGTCCGAACAGTCCAAATGCCGAACAAAACTTAACCAAACCATATCAAGGCCGAGCAATGCAAATGCCGGACAATAATAAATGCCGACCAACGATAAATGTTGAACCATACTTAGGCCGAACACCGTAAATGCCAAACGAACAATTGCCTTACCTAATCTATACAAGGTCAAAAGATCTAAGCACACCATCATATGACACTGACCCGGATCATTAACTCCTTAGCTTTAGTAGACTTAAATCTGGGTTTGATTAACACTCGTTTTCTGAATTTGAAACTGTAATCACCTCAAGGCGGGCTTTTTGAGACGGTCAGCGATGACGGTCTTCGAAGGCGACGACTCGAAGCTCATTTTTATATCTTTGAAATCTTTAGATTCTTATTGCTTGTACACAATTGCTTGCACTAGTTCACACACCACGTGGGGGGAAAACACGTATTGCTAACTCTAACATTCAATGTTTTTTGAGTATAGCTTTCTCAAGCACTTTGCCAGGTTCGTTATTTATTAAGGATGTCAAGAAAGTCTAGCTCCGCCACTATATCCGACAGGCCTGGGCCGTCATCAAAGCCAGAAGCTCCTGATAATTCTAATCTGTCGACTTCTCCTGCTCACAACTTAGCACCTGATGCCCTGGAGGCAGCAATTCTACTAGACAATCCGATCGATTCACAAGCTTCGAAGATCAACGAAGCCGCTCTCCGACGGATATGCTCCATTCATGGGATCCCTTTCGCCGACGTGTCGGTCCCTTCGCGACACGATCGTCCTCATCTGCCGCCAGTCGGGTATACCGCCTGTAACAAGTTCATGTGTTGGATGGGCAGCGTGCCTCCGTTCAATTTATTTCTCCGGGATGTATTGCAGTATATTGACATAGCTCCGTCGCAGCTGCACCCGAACGGCCATGCGTTTCTATACGGGACCTACTTACTTTTCATGGCCGTCTTCTCTAGACCTCCAACCGCTAGCGATATCAGATACATTTATATGATCAAGAGACGAAAAGACAGTCCTTCCTTTATGTTCCTCGAGCCGTACCACAAATGCCAAATCTTGACAGGGGCATGCAGTAAATTCGCCCTGTACAAACATGAATGGTTTTATGTGCGCTGCCCTCCTGGTTTTGCGAGGAGATGGGTTGAAGGCAGTAAGTCTCTCTGCCGAGTCACTATTCGCATTTAACCGAAGTCATGCTTTTCCTAACTCTTTGTTTCATCTTTTTAGGTATCAACCCGCGTCCGGAAGGTCGAGGATATTCTGAGGCTGTTGAAGCCATTAGAGCTCTTCCTGCCGAGGAACGAGACATCCAGATTATCATTTCAAATGAATCACTGTCGGGGTTTGGCTTGCTAGCCCCTGGTCGTCGGATCAGCCTTCCGGAAGGTGTCATCATTCCCAAACCTTCGTCCGGTAAAGGGAAAAATAGACCGGATCGTCATCGCGCCGCACTCCCGATACGCACGAAGAAGGTGAGCGCAAAGAAGACGAAGCTCTTGAGACTCAAGGCGAGAATGTGGGTCCCGCTTGGAATCCGGCAGTCGAAGTTCAAGATATTGAGACGTCATCCTCCCCTTCGAAGGGAAAGAGGAAGTTAAAATATAAAGTTCAGAAGGAGAAAGTTGGTGGCACTTCAAAAGTCATGCCTATCCCGCCTAAGAAAGAGGCTTCCTCGCAGCATCTGGAAAGTTCCCTGAGGGGCCTGTCGAACCTGTCTATTCCCGATGATATTCTCAATTACGGGTTTGACAATCCTGAAGCCCTCAAGTTTTCTTCGCCCGTTAAAGGCAATGCGGGTGTTCAACTCCCGGTCCAATGAGACAACACTCCGATTAGCAAAGATAAACGAACGGGTCCGTCGGGGGGAACACTAGGACACGCACGCACATACGCATTCCATCATACACTTCATCATTTTTTTTGTTTCCTGGATTTTTCCTAACTCGTTGTTATCTCCATTCTTTGCAGGTGACATGGGATGCTCTCACGGACTTGATCGCCTTCATGGCTCTTCCATATTTCATAATTCCAGATGGGACTCAGGCTCAGGCAGACGTAGGGAAAGGGATGATTACGAAGATAGAGACAATCGTCCCCGCGATTCGTCTCACCGTAAGAAGGCATATTCTCAATCTTCACAGTCCCGTTATCCTCTTCCTCCAACTGAGCCAGATAAAGAGAAGTCTTCACAGAAGGGTTACCAATCTGATGCTCCTCGAGAACAACACTCCGGTTCATCGAGTACAAGGCAAGTTCGGGGGCAACGAAAAAGAGCGGAACTTCCAAAGCCTCCTCCTCCTACTCCTATGGTGGACCCAACTGTTGCGGAAAAGATGGTCGATCTTAAGGCCAAGTTTCCAAAAATTTTCTTTGACGGTTTGAAGTTCCTCCCGGCTATTCACCATATTCCTGGGCACGTGAAGCAGAGTGCCATTGCCTGCAATAACGACGTCTATGTTCAACATGACGCGTTTGTGCAATTGGTGGAGAAGATCTCGGAGGTGTCCGTTGAGCGTCAACATGAGATTGATCGCCTGAAACTGGAGGCTGGCTGCGACAAAAACATCATCGAGCACCAAGACGTAGAGCTCGCTTCGTATAAGTCGAAGCTGGAAGCCGCTAAACAAAGTGCAAAAGATACTGCTGAGGCAGTTACTCGCTTAGAGATGGCTCACAAGAAGGAGCTTGATGAAGCAGTCCAACGCAGTGGTGCCCTCGCCCTAGAAAAAGACTCTGTCTAAAAAGAGAGGGACGCGCTCGTCGTGCAAGTCAGAGAGCTGAAAGAATTACTCTCAAAGGAGAAGGAGGACAAGGTAGCTGCTCAAGAAGAATCACAACGATACTGTGATGAAATCGTTGCTACTCGTCTCCTGAAAACGTAGCTCGATGACGAACTTGCTGGGGTTGAGAAAATGAAGGATGAGGCCCGTGAGGAGGGCAAAAGAAAGGCTGCGGAGGAGATTGACTCTCATCTCGAGGCGGCCGCAGAAGCCGGCAGGGAAGAAGTCAAATGCATGTTTGATCCGTTGATCACTGAATATGGAGCCCGCGTCCTTATGCATCGCGACTTAACATTCTTGGGCGACGGATACCTCGAATCCCTAGCTGAGGCCTGGGAAACTTTGATAAAGATCAGGAAAATCGAGTCGGGCTTTGAAGAGGTCGATGAGGATGCTTTGGTGAAGGAGTTCCTTAGGGGGAATGAGCCAGCAGATTTATCCGCAGCATTGACGCTTTATAGCAAAGGCTCTCCCCTTCCAAAAGAGAAAAATGATGAAGCTGGCCCGTCTGGGGCTGAAACTATGGCTCCTCACACTGCTGCTCCTCCCGCTGCTCAACCGGCCGGTCGGCCGACACTTGACCCGTTCGAGCAGCAGGTCGGCTACGACCCTGAAGATCCCGGGCTTGGTGTTCATGTGCTATCTCCTATTCTGGAGGGTGAAACCCCACGCGCAACCGATAGCCAACCAGAACCCGGTAGGAAACTCTTCTTTTCTAGAAGTTGAAAGATCTCGTCATTTTTCAGCAGTGGTTATTCGTTCTAATGTTCATTCTTTATGTTTTCATGTAGGCCGTTCTGACGCCAAGCCGAGTCCAAGGAGCGATGATGCCAAGGAGGAGGCAGAGAAAACTAGCGACGCTGTCCATGCGGGAGTAATTCCTGGTCCCGATGCTCAAGTGATTGGTGCACTAGATGATGATAAGCTTGACACTTCATCTCCTGCCGAAGGTAGTGATGAAATTGAAATCACTGGCGCCTCTGAGCATACTTCACAGATGAGCATGAAGGACCGCCTCGCCGCAGAGGAGAAGAAAAAGGCCGAGGTCAAAGTTGAACCTGGAATCCTAGAACTTACCGACCCGCGGAACAGACCTTTGAAAATCATTTTCCCGGGCAGGTCCAAACCACTAGATGTTCCGTCTCCTACTCTTGACTCCGCTTCTTTAGCAAGCAAGAAATCCAAGAAAAAGCGTGAAGGAGAGGAGTCGTCGGAAAAAACAAAGGAAGACAAGAAGAAGAAACCGAAGAAATAATTAATACACTCGTTCAACGAGCATCTTGCTTAAGTCCTATAGCTTGTATAGATAAGTTCTCAACTCTGAGTTTTGTAGGAGTAACTATGTAACCCCATTTTGAACTATTTGAATGAAGTTTAGTTTCTTTTTTGTTTGAATGATTCTCTTGCTTTTCTTTTGTTTAATGATTAACTGTAGTCGCATTATCTCCCAGTCCATTTTCGTGTTGTTCAAACATCTCCGGACGTGGCATATTTCTTGTTCTACATCTCTCGAGTACTTGGACTTTTTTCTAAATCTGCGCTCCGGGGATTTAGAGTAAGTTGATCCGCGTTCAGGGGATTGGGAGGTTCGCATCGTTTATACTCTAGTCCGCATTCTAGGGACTTAGGATACTGCGATCCGCGCTCTGGGGACTCGAAGATTTGCAATCGTTTATACTCTAGTCCGCGCTCCGGGGACTTAGAGTACTCCGATCCGCGCTCTGGGGATTTGGAGATTTGAGATTGTTTATACTCTAGTCCGCGCACCGGGGACTTAGAGTACTCCGATCCGTGCTCTGGGGATTCGGAGATTCGATATCGTTTATACTCTAGTCCGCACTCCGGGGACCTGGAGTACTCCGATCCGCGCTCTGGGGATTCGGAGATTCGAAATCGTTTATACTCTAGTTCGCGCTCCGGGGACTTAGAGTACTCCGATCCGCGCTCTGGGGATTCGGAGATTTGAAATCATTTATACTCTAGTCCGCGCTCCGGGGACTTGGAGTACTCTGATCCGCTCTCTGGGGATTCAGAGATTTGAAATCGTTTATACTCTAGTCCGCGCTCCGGGGACTTAGAGTACTCCGATCCGCGCTTTGGGGATTCGGAGATTCGAAATCGTTTATACTCTAGTCCGCGCTCCGGGGACTTAGAGTACTCCAATCCGCGCTCTGGGGATTCGGAGATTTGAAATCGTTTAAACTCTAGTCCGCGCTCCGGGGACTTAGAGTACTCCGATCCGCGCTCTGGGGATTCGAAGATTTGAAATCGTTTATACTCTAGTCCGTGCTCCGGGGACTTAGAGTACTCCGATCCGCGCTCTGGGATTCGGAGATTTGAAATCGTTTACACGAGTCCGTACTCCGTATAGGATAATGTAATTCGTCATCTGGTCATGGGGTATGAAAACATTAGCGATCAGTTGAAAATACGGCTTCAAGCCTTTATTAATGAAAATCAACTAAACTGCTTGATTACAACTTTAAAATGAAACTAAGTTATGACTGAACGGAAACATGCAGGAAATAAAAGTGCCTAAAATAAAGAAAGAAAACATGCTAAATGTAATAGTGCCGCAGATGTTCACTGTTCCATGCTCGGGGGAGTGTCGTGCCATCAACGGTCGCTAGCTTGAATGTTCCCTCTCCAAGCTTCCGTTCAATGGCGTACGGACCTTCCCAGTTGGGATTCATACGTGATGGTACCGGGAAAACTCGTTTCAGAACAAGATCACCCACATCAAAGATCCTTGGGCGGACTCTGCTGTCGTAGTAGCGCTTGACTCGGTGCATATGCGCTGCCGCCCTTAATTCGGCTTCTTCATGCTTTTCATCGATGCAGTCCAGTGATTCCAACAAGAGATTTTGGTTCGTCTTGGGATCATAGTATGTCACTCGGTGTGATGAAACTTCAAGTTCCACGAGTATAACGGCTTCGGAGCCATATGCCAAGGCGAATGGAGTGTGGCCGGTCGTGGACTTGTGGGTAGTTCTATATGCCCATAATGCTGTCGGGAGTTCATCTACCCACTTGCCTCCAACCTTCTCCAGACTCTTCTTCAGTATGGACTTGATTATTTTGTTAACGGCCTCGACTTGTCCGTTAGCTTTCGGGTGTGCAACGGCGGCTAACTTTTTCTCGATGCCGTACTTTAAACAGAACTCTTTGAACTCTCTACTTGCAAATTGCGTCCCGTTGTCCGTAATGATGGTGCGAGGAAGGCCAAAGCGGCATATAATGTTTCGTACAACGAAGTTAATGACCTTCTTAGAGGTGATTGTGGCCAAAGGTTCTGCCTCCGCCCATTTTGTGAAATAGTCGACTGCAACTATCGCATATCTCGCGCCACCTCTGGATATAGGCAAAGAGCCGATTATGTCGATTCCCCAGATTGAAATGGCCAGGGACTAACCATTTGCGTGAATTCTGTTGCTGGAGTCCTCGGTATTTTCGCATATCTTTGAAACTTGTCACACTTTCTTGCATAGTCTGCGGCGTCCCGGTTTACGGTTGGCCAGTAATATCCATAGCGGAGGATATTTTTTGCTAGCGTTTGCCCCCCAGTATGGTCGCCACATTCCACTTCGTGAACCTCTCTTAAGACCCGCTTTGTCTCATCATGAGTGATGCATCATAATAATGGGACTGAGAATCTTTTTCGATACATTGATCCATCCTGCATTACGTATCGCGCGGCCTTTCGAAGGACCTGCCGTCTTTCGCTTCTTTTTTCTGGTAAAGCCCCGGTCGTCAGGTACAGTTTGAATGGGGTTATCCATGATTCCTTCTCGATTTTTGTTTCCAACACGCAATCGACTTTCATCTCGTCTATGCTCGGGGAATGCAAGACTTCAACGGGATACAATCCCATTTGCTGTGCATCGCCGGTACTCGCAAACTTAGCCAATAAGTCGGCTTCTTTGTTCAGTTCGCGCGGGACATGCGAAATGTCATAACGCTCAAGATTTGATAGTAGTTCTTGGACCCGAACAAGGTACGGAGCAAGCTTTCGTCCCTTTTCTTGGTAGTCTCCCCGCACTTGATAAACCACCAACTATGAGTCATAAAAGATTTCAACTGATTTAATCCCGAGTTCTCCGATGAGCTTCAAGCCCACAATCAGTGCTTCATATTCTGCTTCGTTATTTGTAGCTAGGAAATCGAGCTTCAAAGCATAACAGATTGATCGGTTTTCCGAAGTTATAAGGACTACGCCTGCACCGGAGCAATGGTCGTTTGATGCCCCATCAGTGTATAATTTCCATCGGACGAGGGGAATGACGTCGTGATTATCCGGTTCGACGGGAATGGTAAACTCAGCGATGAAATCTGCTAATGCTTGCCATTGGATGGCTCTTCGTGGTAAGTAGGCGATATCGAATTGGCTCAATTCGATGTTCCATTGTTGCAATCTTCCAGAAGTTTTCGGCCGTTGGAATACCTGCCTCAGGGGTTGATCGGTATAAACACTGATTGAGTGTGCTTGAAAGTATGGGCGCAGCTTACGTGATGCAATCACCAAGCAATAAGCCAATTTCTCGATTTTAGGGTAATTCCTCTCCGCCCCCGTTAAACGCTTGCTAACTTAATACACCGGCCTCTGGACTTGATCCTCCTCACGAACTAAAGCCGCACTTATCGCATGCGGGGATACAGCCAAGTATACGTATAGCATCTCGTGGTTTACTGGTTTTGACAGAATTGGTGGACTCTCCAGATGCCTCACCAGATCCCGAAGGCTTCCTCACAACTGGGCGTCCACTCAAAATTCCTCTTTCCTTCCTTGATTATGTCAAAGAATGCGATGCACTTGTCAGTTTCCCTGGATATGAATCGACTTAACGCAGCTACTTTTCCATTTAAGCTCTGCACCTGCTTTATAGTCCTAGGCACTTGCACATCTCGGATAGCTTGGATCTTTTCTGGGATAGCTTCGATTCCTCTAGCATTGACGATGAATCCCAAAAACTTCCCTGATGCAACGCCGAAGGAACACTTCAGATGGTTGATCTTCATCCCATAAAACCTGAGTATGTCGAACATTTCAGCCAAGTCTCGAATGTGGTCGTTTGACCGTCGTGACTTCACGAGCATGTCATCCACATAGACTTCCATCATTCTACCCAGTTGGTCCTTGAACATTCGATTCACTAAACGCTGGTAAGTCGCTCCTGCGTTCTTCAATCCAAAGGGCATCACTACATAGCAATAAAGCCCGACATTCGTAATGAAGCTGGTGTGTTCTTGGTCTGGAATATGCATTGGGATTTGGTTGTACCCGGAGTATGCATCCATGAATGATAACAGCTCGTGTCCTGCGGTGGAGTCGACCAACTGATCGATCCTAGGCAACGGGAAACGGTCCTTTGGACATGCTTTGTTCAAGTCGGAATAATCTACGCAAGTCCTCCACTTCCCATTCGCCTTTTTTACCAACACGGGGTTGGATACCCATTCATGGTAGAGGGCGTCGCGGACGAACCCATCTGCTTTGAGTTTGTCCACCTCCTCTCCCAGAGCCGCGGACCTCTCTGGGTCCATTCTTCTCCTTTTTTGTGTAACTGGAACGTATCTCGGGTCTATGTTCAACATATGACTCGTGATGGTGGGAGAAATCCCACACATATCAGAATGCGTCCAGGCGAAAACATCAAGATTCGCCCGGAGGAAGTCGCTAAGGTCTTCAGTTATCGCGGGGCTAAGCTGTGATCCGATCTTTAGTATTCGCGAAGGGTCGTCACGGCTAACTGAAATGTCAATTGTTAATTCAGCCGGCACTGGCTTCTCTTCCCTGGGTTTCTCATCGTCATCTCTCGGATCTATATCTCTGAAGATCCGAGAACTATGCCCGAGCCAGGGCTCGGGCACTACTTGTCAATCATCCGTATTAAGGATGCGGACGGGATTGTCCGCAACCTTTCCCTTATCCCTCCGATGGGCCTCTCGGAGCTCAGCCACATAACAGGAACGACCAGCTACTTGGTCTCCATGAACAATACCTACTCCTTTGTCAGTTGGGAACTTCAAAGTTAAACACCACGGGGCTAACGCTGCCCTAAACTCAGCCAGGGCCGGCCGGCCCAAGAAAACATTGTATGGAGAATCCACATCCAAAACTACGAAGGGTAGAATTCGCACCCTCCGACGCTCGCCTTGTCCCAGTTCAACTGGTAACTCAACGTACCCCACGGCGTCGGTCGCTGCGCCATTAAAGCCGTGTATACGAGCCTTGGACGGTTTCAGGTCTTTTGTTTCCAGTTTCATTTGGTCATAAGCCTTCTTGAAGATGATGTTGACTGAACTTCCGCAATCAATCAGAATTCTTTTCACATATGCTGGTCCGATCGTCGCAGATATGACCATCGGGTCGATGGTTGGGGCCTCTACTTGATCAGCATCTCTGTTTCTGAACACTATATCGTCCGTCATTACGTGCTGCTGCTTAGCAGGGGTCCCATCATCCACGTTCGAACAGCACTCAAAATCTACATGCTTCAGGGAGCTTGCATACCGCTCCATCTCTTGCTAATTCTTATCTGCGGGGTGAGGTCCGCCGATAATTGTATTTATGACCAGTCTGCCTACGGTTCGGGCAGGCTCCTCAGGATGACGCGGAGCTGGTGCACGACCTGGGTTGGACGTTCCCTGTCCTCCTTTCTGTGGATCCTTCACAAATTCTTGCAACTTCTTTTGCCTGATCAACTTCTCGATAGCGTCGTGCAGGTGTCTGCATTCTTCCGTATTGTGCCCATAAGTCTCATGGAAGCGACAATATTTCCCGGTCCGCTTCTGTTCCTCGGTTGATTCTTTTGGACGTGGCTTTCTGTACTGAAAGGTAATGCAGGTGGATAGGTAGATGTTCTCAAGCGGCGCGTTCAGCGGAGTATATTCGCTGTAGCTTGGAATTCTCGACTTCCACTTCCCCGCTTCTCTCTTCTTCCCTTGATTTCTTCCTCCAGACTCCTTAGGCTGTCCAGGCTTGTTTTGGACATTGACTTGGACCTTTCCCGAGCTGTCTCCGGAGTGCTTCGCAGCAATGTTGCTCTTCATAGACTCTTGGACAGGTCCTGGTGCCTTATCTCATCGTACCCACCTAGCTTCCTCTCTTCTTATGAACTGGTATGCCTTTGAGTAAAAACGTTCTAGCGTGGTCGGAGGCTTTCCTGCCAACCAGTCTCCAAATTCAGACTTCGGATCCACACCTCTCATCACAGCCATTAGAATTGCATGATCATTGGGATTACGGACTTCAGTTGCCGCGACATGGAACCTTTGTAAATATTCCTTCAATGACTCCCCGGGACTTTGGATTACACTTGACAGAGACATTACGTCCTTCGGACGAGTAGTGTGTATCCTGAACTGCTCAATAAACTTCTTTGCCAACTCCTCGAAATTGGATACAGACCGCAGAGGAAGTCGGGTAAACCACATAGTAGCGATCCCAGATAGAGTAATTGGAAAGCATCTACACTTGGTGGCATCATTTGCTCTAGCTGAATCCATCATCCATTCGTACCTCGTGACATGCTGTCTGGGGTCATTCTTTCCCTCGTACGCAGGGATAGTTGGCATACTAAACTTTCTTGGGTACGCTGCCTGTAACACAACATCCGTGAAAGGAGTGTGACTTCTTGACACTCCCCAATCATCGTTCGATAAGCCCTGATTTTCTTTCATCAATTGCCTGATCATGGCTATCAGATCTGGTGTCTGTATGGAAGGAGGAAGGTTAGAGTCTGTTCTACGCGCCTGTCCATGCTGATGCCTGCTCTCCTGGCGATCTACCAATCGTGCGTCTTGAGGTTCGACATCGTTAGCGTTTTGATGATCTGGGCCTCCATCCTCCATTTGTACTCCGGTCCTGAAGTTTCTAGCTCTTGCTTGGTCACGGTCTCCAGCTGTTTGAAAAGCAGCTTCTGCTCGTGCAGCTTTAGTCTTGCGGCGTCTGCGCCTGGGAGGTTCATCAGAGGAAGTAGAGCTGTCAGATGAGGAATAAGGAGCGGGATTGCCCCCAGCATTCTGTTGCTGCTGTTGAGTGAGCTGTGCCATCAGGTTGGCGTTAGCTTGCATTTTCTCTCCTAGTTGTCTCCTGCTTTCCCTGAGCTCTCTCATCAAGTCGTTGAACTCTATTCTGGTGACAACTGGAGTTTGGTCCTGGGCGGCAATCCCTTCACCCGGAATTGCTGGTTGGTTGCTAGGTCCTGCTTGTTGCACACTAGCAGTCTCGCGGGCATCCGCATTATGAGAAGCTGACCTGGTACGTGGTCCTGCCATTGTAGAGTTATTGGTATGAACTCTGAGTAGAATCAACAGATGTCCTATCAGTGAGTCGGATCTTCTTTGGGAGATTTGTTCAATCCAGTAGCTTCAAAGCAGATCCTTAAGTTCTGAGAATTCAATTCTTAGTGAAAGCACCAAAGTGTTAGCACCAAAATTGGTCACTAACCTCGTAAAGAAAGATTGTGTAGAGATATAAGTGATGAAATCAAATTAAACAGAGAAGACAATACTAATTTAAATGCTGAAAGTAAGAACACCAAATTTATAGTGGTTCAGCGTAATTGCCTACGTCCACTTTAACTTTTATTGATCCTCTTAGTTGATGATTACAAATAAAATTCGTGAATCAAACGCTTGAATGAAGTTCTTATGTAGAGGAGATGAGTCTCAAAAATGGCAGAGTTTCCCCGGTGTTCTCTCCCGAAAAAAGGCTCCTCTTCACTGTGACCCTGCCCCTCTATTTATAGACAAAGATGGGCTGGACTTCCCAAGTGGGCTTGGTAGCCGAACGCTCTAGCCCAGGTGTAGTGTTCGCTGCATGCCGAACCAGGCATGCCGAACGCTTTGATGCCGAACAGTCATCTCCATGTCGAACGGTCCCTTCCATGCCGAACAGTCCTTTCTATGTTGAATGGTTCGTTTGATGTGTGGGAAGTGCATGATGGTTGCAGTTGAAGCCGATCGTAACTCTATCTGAAGCTCTTGATCGAATGATGCATGCTGGCCGAACGATAGTGTCATGTTGAGTAGTTATGTCCACCGAACGTCTTCTGGATGCCGAGCACTCCTGTTGCCGGGTTCTATCGATGCCGAGCGCTAGCTGACACCGAGCATTGGTTGACGCCGAGTGCTAGTTGACACCGAGTAGCCTGGTATGCCGAGTACTTCGCTGAGTACTATCTGATGCCAAGTGTCATGGATGCCGGGTACGCTGGATGCCGAGTACTTCGCCGAGTACTCCTAGATGCCGAACACTCTCTGACGCCGAGTCCCTCTGGATGCCGAGTACTTCGCCGATCACTCCTAGATGCCGAACACTCTCTGACGCCGAGTCCCTCTGGATGCCGGGTACTTCGCCGATCACTCCTGGATGCCGAACACTCTCTGACGCCGAGTGCTACCTGATGCCGAGCACTAGTTGCATGGTCAAATCTCCAGGAAACACTTGCAATTCTATTCAATCGTCCGGATTTAAAACTTAACTACTCCATCCCAATCTCCACTCTGCAAAACTAGGTATTTTTCCTCGTACAATTCAAGTAGATTTCAAACGAGATGGCCGAGTGTGTCATGTAGAAAGCTTTCGGGTAGGTCGTCTTTATTGCGTCTTTACGGCCGAACGATGATGCGAGGAAGAATGATTAGGAGTATGTCCACCTATGGGCTTAGTTCCTTCATGTCGAACCGAAGTTAAAGGGAAGAAAGAAAAAAAAAAGAAGGTGCTGGAGGAGGTAAAGGTGTTGTTTGGCGTAGCATTGCTCCGGCGTACGTCGCCATGCGCCGGACGGTGGAATGGAAGGCTGCCGAGCACTACCATGGCCGAACAATCCCAGGCCGAGCACTTACTAAAATGCCAAACTATAATTTAGCCGAACGAACTATGGCCGAACAATACCCAAATGCCGAACAGTATATGTGCCGAACAACTGACATGCCGAACAGACACATATGCCGAACATAATTTAGACCGAACAATACCATTGCCGAACACCATTTTAATGCCGAACAGTCTACGTTTTGAATAACTGGCTTGCCGAACAAACATACATGCCGAATACTATACCTATGCCGAACAATATCAAGGCCGAGTAATGCACATGCAGACAATTATAAATGCCGAACGAACAATTGTCTTGCCTAATCAATACAAGGACAAAGATCTAAGCACACCATCATGTGAAAATGACCCGATCATTAACTCCCTAGTTTTAGTAGACTTAAACTTGGACTTCGATTAACATTCGTTCTCTGATTTGAAACTATAATCACCTCAAGGCGGGCTTTTTGAGATGGTCAGCGATGACGGTCTTCGAAGGCGACGATTCGAAGCTCATTTTTATATCTTTGAAATCTTTAGATTCTTATTGCTTGTACATAATTGCTTGCACTAGTTCACACACCACGTGGGGGGAAAACTCGTGTTGCTAATTCTAACGTTCAACGTTTTTTAAGTATAGTTTTCTTAAGCACTTAGCCAGGTTTGTTAATTATTGGGGATGTCGAGAAAATCTAGCTCCGCCACTATATCCGACAGGCCTGGGTCGTCATCAAGGCCAGAAGCTGATGATACTTCTAATCCGTCGACTTCTCCTGCTCATAACTTAGCACCTGATGCCCTGGAGGCAGCAATTCTTCTAGACAATCTGATCGATTCACAAGCTTCGAAGATCAACGAAGCCGCTCTCCGACGGATATGCTCCATTCATGGGATCCCTTTCGCCGACGTGTTAGTCCCTTCGCGACACGATCGTCCTCATCTGCCCCCAGTCGGGTATACCTCCTGTAACAAGTTCATGTGTTGGATGGGTAGCGTGCCTCCGTTCAATTTATTTTTCCGGGATGTATTGCAGTATATCGACATAGCTCCGTCGCAGCTGCACCCGAACGGCCATGCGTTTCTATACGGGATCTACTTACTTTTCATGGCCGTCTTCTCCAGACCTCCAACCGCTGGTGATATCAGATACATTTATATGATCAAGAGACGGAAAGACAATCCTTCCTTTATGTTCCTCGAGCCGTACCACAGATGCCAAATCTTGACAGGGGCATGCAGTAAATTCGCCCTGTACAAACAGGAATGGTTTTATGTGCGCTGCCCTCCTGGTTTTGCGAGGAGATGGGTTGAAGGCAGTAAGTCTCTCTGCCGAGTCACTATTCACATTTAACCGAAGTCATGCTTTTCCTAACTTTTTGTTTCATCTTTTTAGGTATCAACCCGCGTCCGGAAGGTCGAGGATATTCTGAGGCTGTTGAAGCCATTAGAGCTCTTCCTGCCGAGGAACAAGACATCCGAACTATCATCTCAAATGAATCACTGTTGGGGTTTGGCTTGCTAGCCCCTGGTCGTCGGATCAGCCTTTCGGAAGGTGTCACCATTCCCAAACCTTCGTCCGGTAAAGGGAAAAAACAGGCCGGATCGTCGTCGCGCCGCACTCCTGATACGCACGAAGAAGGTGAGCGCAAAGAAGATGAAGCTCTTGAGACTCAAGGCGAGAATGCGGGTCCCGCTTGGAATCCGGCAGTCGAAGTTCAAGACATTGAGACGTCATCCTCCCCTTCGAAGGGAAAGGGGAAGTTAAAATATAAAATTCAGAAGGAGAAAGTTGGTGGCACTTCAAAAGTCATGCCTATCCCGCCTGAGAAAGAGGCTTCCTCGCAGCACCTGGAAAGTTCCCTGAGGGGCCTGTCGAACCTGTCTATTCCCGATGATATACTTAATTACGGGTTTGACGATCCTGAAGCCCTCAAGTTCTCTTCGCCCGCTAAAGGCAACACGGGAGTTCAACTCCCGACCCAAGGAGACAATACTCCAATTAGCAAAGATAAAAGAACTGGTCTGTCGGGGGGAACACTAGAACACACACGCACATATGCATTCCCTCATACACTTCAAGTTTTTTCTTATCTCATGGATTTTTCTTAACTCGTTGTTATCTCCATTCTTTGCAGGTGATATGGGGCGTTCTCACAGACTCGATCGCCTTCATGGCTCTTCCATATTTCATTATTCTGGACGGGACTCTGGTTCGGGCAGACGTAGGGACAAAGATGATTACGAAGATAGAGACAATCGTCCCCGCGAGTCGTCTCACCGTAAGAAGGCATATTCTCAATCTTCACAGTCCCGTGATCCTCTTCCCCCAACTGAGCCGGATAAAGAGAAGTCTTCACAGAAGGGTCACTAATCTGATGCTCCTCGAGAACAACACTCTGGTTCATCGAGTACAAGGCAAGTGCGGGAGCAACGAAAAAGAGCGGAACTTCCAAAGCCTCCTCCCCCTACTCCCGCGGATGATCCAACTGTAGCGGAAAAGATGGTCGATCTTAAGGCCAAGTTTCCAAAAATTTGCTTCGACGGTTTGAAGTTCCTCCCGGCTATTCACCATATTCCCGGGCACGTGAAGCAGAGCGCCATTGCCTGCAATAACGACGTCTATGTTCAACATGACGCGTTTGTGCACTTGGTTGAAAGATCTCGGAGGTGTCCGTTGAGCTTCAATATGAGATTGATCGCCTGAAATTGGAAGCTGGCTGCGATAAGAACATCATCAGGCACCAAGACGAAGAGCTCGCTTCGTATAAGTCGAAGCTGGAAGCCGCTGAACAAAGCGCAAAAGATACTGCCGAGGCAGTTACTCGTTTAGAGATGGCTCACAAGAAAGAGCTTGACGAAGCAGTCCAGCGCAGCGGTGCCCTCGCCCTAGAAAAAGACTCTGTCCAAAACGAAAGGGATGCGCTCGCCACACAAATCAGAGAGCTGAAAGAACTACTCTCCAAGGAGAAGGAGGACAAGGTAGCTGCTCAAGAAGAATCACAACGATACTGTGATGAGATCGTTGCTACTCATCTCTTGAAAACGAAGCTCGATGACGAACTTGCTGGGGTTGAGAGAATGAAGGATGAAGCCCGTGAGGAGGGCAAAAAAGAAGCTGCGGAGGAGATTGACTCTCGCCTCGAGGCGGCCGCAGAAGCCGGCAGGGAAGAGGTCAAATGCATGTTTGACCCATTGATTGCTGAATATGGAGCCCGCGTCCTTATGCACCGTGACTTAACATTCTTGGGCGACGGCTATCTAGAATCCCTAGCTGAGGCTTGGGAGACTTTGGTAAAGATCAGGAAAATCGAGTCGGGCTCCGAAGAGGTTGATGAGGAGGCCTTGGTGAAGGAGTTTCTTAGGGGGAATGAGCCAGCGGATCTATCCGCAGCTCTGGCGCTTTATAGCAAAGGCTCTCCCCTTCAAAAAGAGAAAAGTGATGAAGCTGGTCCATCTGGGGCCAAGATTACCGTTCCTCATATTGCCGCTCCTCCCGCTGCTCAACCGGCCGGTCGACTGAGACTTGATCCGTTCGAGCAGCACGCCGGTTATGACCCTGAAGATCCCAGGCTCGGTGCTCATGTGCTATCCCCTATCTTGGAGGGTGAAACCCCATGCGCCACCGATAGCCAATCGGAACCTGGTATGAAATTCTTCTTCTCTAGAAGTTGAAAGATCTGTCATTCTCCAGCAACAGTTATTCGTTTCAATGTTCATTCTTTTATGTTTTCATGTAGGCTGTTCTGACCCCGAGCCAACTCCGAGGAGCGATGACGCCAAGGAGGAGGCAGAGAAAAATAGCGACGCTGTCCATGCGGGAGTAATTCCTGGTCCCGATGCTCAAGTGATTGGGGCGCTAGATGATGATAAGCTTAACACTTCATCTCCTGCCGAAGGAAGTGATGAAATCGAAATCACTGGCGCCTCTGAGCATACTTCAAAGATGAGCATGAAGGACCACCTCGCCGAAGAGGAGAAGAAAAAGGCCGAGGTCAAAGTTGAACCTGGAATCCTGGAACTTATCGACCCACGGAACAGACCTTTGAAAATCATTCTCCCGGGCAGGTCCAAACCACTAGATGTTCCATCTCCTACTCCTGACTCCGCTTCTTTATCAAGCAAGAAATCCAAGAAAAAGCGTGAAGGAGAGGAGTCGTCGGAAAAAACAAAGGAAGACAAGAAGAAGAAACCGAAGAAATAATTAATACACTCGTTCAACGAGCTTCTTGCTTAAGTCCTGTAGTTGCTTTTATCTTTTGTAGCTTGTAGTTTGTATAGATATGTCCTTAACTCTGAGTTTTGTAGGAGTAACTGTGTTACCCCGTTTTGAACTATTGAATGAAGTTTAGTTTCTTTTTCATTTGAATGATTCTCTTGCTTTTCTTTGGTTTACTGACTAACTGTAGTCATAACTCGAGTCCTTATAAGTTGCATTACCTCCTAGTCCATTCTTGTGTTGTTCAAACATCTCCAGACGTGGCATACTTCTTGTTCCACATTTCTCGAGTACTTGGACTTTCTTCTAAATCCATGCTCCGGGGATTTAGAGTAAGTTGATCCACGTTCAGGGGATTCCAAGGTTCGCATCGTTTATACTCTAGTCCACACTCCGGGGACTTAGAGTGCTCCGATCCGCGCTCTGGGGATTCGGAGATTTAAAACCGTTTATACTCCAGTCTGCACTCTTGGGACTTAGAGTACTCCGATCTGCGCTCTTGGGACTCGGAGATGTGAAATCGTTTATACTCCAGTCCGCACTCTGGGGACTTAGAGCACTCCGATCCGCGCTCTGGGGATTCGGAGATTTGAAATCGTTTATACTCCTGTCCGCACTCTGGGGACTTAGAGTACTCCGATCCATGCTCTGGGGATTCGGAGATGTGAAATCGTTTATACTCCAATCCGCACTCTGGGAACTTTGAGTACTCCGATCCGCGCTCTGGGGACTCGGAGATGTGAAATCGTTTATACTCCAGTCCGCACTCTGTGGACTTAGAGTACTCCGATCCGCGCTCTGGGGATTCGGAGATTTGAAATCGTTTATACTCCACTCTGCACTCTGGGGACTTAGAGTACTCCAATCCGCGCTCTGGGGATTCGGAGATGTGAAATCGTTTATACTCCAGTCCGCACTCTGGGGACTTAGAGTACTCCGATCCGTGCTCTGGGGATTCGGAGATTTGAAATCGTTTATACTCTAGTCCGCACTCTGGGGACTTAGAGTACTCCGATCCGCGCTCTGGGGATTCAGAGATTTGAAAACGTTTATACTCTAGTCCGCACTCTAGGGAATTAGAGTACTCTGATCCGTGCTCTGGGGATTCGGAGATTTGAAATCGTTTATACTCTAGTCCGCACTCTTGGGACTTAGAGTACTCCGATCCGTGCTCTGGGGATTCGGAGATTTGAAATCGTTTATACTCTAGTCCGCACTCTGGGGACTTAGAGTACTCCGATCCGCGCTCTAGGGATTCGGAGATTTGAAATCGTTTACATGAGTTCGTAAATCGTACAGGATAATGTAGTTCGTCATCTGATCATGAGATATAGGAACATTAGTGATTTGTGGAAAATACGGCTTCAAGCCTTTATTAATGAAAAACAACTAAACTGCTTGATTACATAGTTAAAAAGAAACTAAGTTGCGACTGAACGAAAACACACAGGAAATAACAGTACCTAAAATAAGAAAGAAAACATGCTAAATGTAGTAGTGCCACAGATGTTCACTGTTCCATGCTCGGGGGAGTGTCGTGCCATCAACGGTCGCTAGCTTGAATGTTCCTTCTCCAAGCTTTCGTTCAATGGCGTATGGACCTTCCCAGCTGGGATTCATACGTGATGTACCGAGAAAACTCGTTTCAGAACGAGATCACCCACATCAAAGATCCTTGGGCGGACTCTGCTATCGTAGTAACGCTTGACTCGGTGTCTATGCGCTGCCGCCCTTAATTCGGCTTCTTCACGCTTTTCATCGATGCAGTCCAGTGATTCCAACAAAAGGTTCTGGTTCGTCTTGGGATCATAGTATGTCACTCGGTGTGATGGAACTTCAAGTTCCACGAGAATAACGGCTTCAGAGCCGTATGCCAAGGCGAATGGAGTGTGGCCGGTCGCGGACTTGTGGGTAGTTCTATATGCTCATAATGCTGTCGGGAGTTCATCTACCCACTTGCCTCCAACCTTCTCCAGACGCTTCTTCAATATGGACTTGATTATTTTGTTAACGACCTCGACTTGTCCGTTGGCTTTCGGGTGTGCAATGGCGGCGAACTTTTTCTCGATGCCGTACTTTAAACAGAACTCTTTGAACTCTCTACTTTCAAATGCGTCCCGTTGTCCATGATGATGGTGCGAGGAAGGCCAAAACGGCATATAATGTTTCATACAACGAAGTTAACGACCTTCTTAGAGGTGATTGTGGCCAAAGGTTCTGCCTCAGCCCATTTTGTGAAATAGTCGACTGCAACTATCGCGTATCTCGTGCCACCTCTGGATATAGGCAAAGAGCTGATTATGTCGATTCCCCAGATTGCAAATGGCCAGGGACTAACCATTTGTGTGAGTTCCGTTGCTGGAGTCCTCGGTATTTTCGCATATCTTTGACACTTGTCACACTTTCTTACATAGTCTGCGGCGTCCCGGTTTACGGTTGGGCAATAATATCCATAGCGGAGGATCTTTTTTGCTAGCGTTTACCCCCCAGTATGGTCGCCACATTCCCCTTCGTGAACCTCTCTTAAGACCCGCTTTGTCTCATCATGAGCGATGCATCGTAATAATGGGACTGAGAATCCTTTTCGATACATTTATCCATCCTGCATTACGTATCGCGTGGCCTTTCGAAGGACCTGCCGTCTTTCGCTTCTTTTCTCTGGTAAAGCCCCGGTCGTCAGGTACAGTTTGAATGGGGTTATCCACGATTCCTTCTCGATTTCCGTTTCCAACACGCGATCGACTTTCATCTCGTCTATGCTCGGGGCATGCAAGACTTCGACGGGATACAATCCCATTTGCTGTGCATCGCCGGTACTCGCAAACTTAGCCAATAAGTCGGCTTCTTTGTTCTGTTCGCGCGGGACATGTGAAATGTCATAACGCTCAAGATTCGATAGTAATTCTTGGACCTGAACAAGGTACGGAGCAAGCTTTCGTCCCTTTGCTTGGTAGTCTCCCCGCACTTGGTAAACCACCAACTGTGAGTCAAATAAGATTTCAACTGATTTGATCCCGAGTTCCCCGATGAGCTTCAAGCCAGCGATCAGTGCTTCATATTCTGCTTTGTTATTTGTAGCCGGGAAATCAAGCTTCAAGGCATAACAGATTGATCGGTTTTCCGGAGTTATAAGAACTATGCCCGCGCCGGAGCAACGGTCGTTTGATGCACCATCAGTGTATAATTTCCATCGAACGGGGGGAATGACGTCGTGATTATCCGGTTCGACGGGAATGGTAAACTCAGCAATGAAATCTGCTAATGCTTACCCTTGGATGGCTCTTCGTGGTAAGTAGGCGATATCGAATTCGCTCAATTCGATGTTCCATTTTAGCAGTCTTCCAGAAGTTTTCGGCCGTTGGAGTACCTGCCTTAAGGGTTGATCGGTATAAACGCTGATTGAGTGAGCTTGAAAGTATGGGCGCAGCTTACGTGATGCAATCACAAAGCAATAAGCCAATTTCTCGATTTTAGGGTAATTTCTCTCCGCCACCGTTAAACGCTTGCTAACATAATACACCGGCTTCTGGACTCGATCCTCCTCACGAACTAATGCCGCACTTATCGCATGTGGGGATACAGCCAAGTATACGTATAACATCTCGTGGTCAACTGGTTTTGACAGCATTGGTGGACTCTCCAGATGCCTCACCAGATTCCGGAATGCTTCCTCACAACTAGACGTCCATTCGAAATTTCTCTTCCCTTTCTTTATTATATCAAAGAATGGGATGCACTTGTCAGTTGCCCTGGATATAAATCGACTTAGCGCAGCTACTTTTCCATTCAAGCTCTGTACTTGCTTTATAGTCCTGGGCGCTTGCACATCTCGAATAGCTTGGATCTTTTCTGGGTTAGCTTCAATTCCTCTAGCATTGACGATGAATCCCAAAAATTTCCCCGATGCAACGCCGAAGGAACACTTCAGAGGGTTGATCTTCATCCCATAATACCTGAGTATGTCGAACATTTCAGCCAAGTCTCGAATATGGTCGTTTGACCGTCGTTACTTCACGAGCATGTCATCCACATAGACTTCCATCGTTCTACCCAGTTGGTCTTTGAACATTCGATTCACTAAACGCTGGTAAGTCGCTCCTGCGTTCTTCAATCCAAAGGGCATCACTACATAGCAATATAGTCTGACATTTGTAACGAAGCTAGTGTGTTCTTGGTCTGGAATATGCTTCGGGATTTGATTGTACCCTGAGTACGCATCCATGAATGATAACAGCTCGTGTCCTGCGGTGGAATCGACCAACTGATCGATCCTTGGCAACGGGAAACTGTCCTTTGGGCATGCTTTGTTCAAGTCGGAATAATCTATGCAAGTCCTCCATTTCCCATTCGCCTTATTTACCAGCACGAGGTTGGATACCCATTCAGGGTAGAGGGCGTCGCGGACGAACCCATTTGCTTTGAGTTTGTCTACCTCCTCTCTGAGAGCAGTGGATCTCTCCGGGTCCATTCCTCTCCTTTTTTGTTTAACCGGGACATATTTCGGGTCTATGTTCAACATATGACTCGTGATGGCGGGAGAAATCCCACACATATCAGAATGCGTCCAGGCGAAAACATCAAGATTCGCCCGGAGGAAGTTGCTAAGGTCTTCAGTCATCGTGGGGCCAAGCTGTGATCCGATCTTCAGTATTCACGAAGGGTCGTCACGGCTAACTGAAATGTCAATCGTTAATTCAGTCGGCGCTGCCTTCTCTTCCCTGGGTTTCTCATCGTCGTCTCTCAGATCTATATCTCTGAAGATCCGAGAACTATGCCCGAGCCAGGGCTCGGGCACTACTTGTCAATTATCCGCATTAAGGATGCGGACGGGATTGTCCGCAAACTTTCCCTTCTCTCTCCGATGGGCCTCTCGGAGCTCAGCCACATAACAGGAACGACCAGCAGCTTGGTCGCCATGTACAATACCTACTCCTTTGTCAGTTGGGAACTTCAAAGTTAAACACCACGGGGCTAACGCTGCCGTAAACTCAGCCAGGGCCGGCCGGCCCAAGAAAACGTTATATGGAGAATCCACATCCAGAACTACGAAGGGTAGAATTCGCACCCTCCAACGCTCGCCTTGTCCCAGTTCAACTGGTAACTCAACATACCCCACGGCATCGGTCGTTGCGCCGTTAAAACCGTGTATACGAGCCTTGGACGGTTTCAAGTCCTTGGTTTCCAGTTTCATTTGGTCATAAGCCTTCTTGAAGATGATGTTGACTAAACTTCCGCAATCAATCAGAATTCTTTTTACATACGCTGGTCCGATCGTCGCAGATATGACCATCGGGTCGATGGTCGGAGCCTCTACTTGATCAGCGTCTCTGTTTCTGAACACTATATCGTCTATCATTACGCGCTGCTGCTTAGCAGGGGTCCCATCCTCCACGGTCGAACAGCACTCAAAATCTGCATGCTTCAGGGAACTTGCATATCGCTCCATCTCCTGCCAACTCTTATCTACGGGGTGAGGTCCGCCGATAATTGTATTTATGACTAGTCTACCTACGGTTCGGGCAGGTTCCTCGGGATGATGCGGAGCTGGTGCACGACCTGGGTTGGATGTTCCCTGTCCTCCTTCCTGTGGATCCTTCACAAATTCTTGCAACTTCTTTTGCCTGATCAACTTCTCGATAGCGTCGTGCAGGTGTCTGCACTCTTCAGTATTGTGCCCATAAGTCTCATGGAAGCGACAATATTTCCCGGTCCGCTTCTATTCCTCGGTTGATTCTTTTGGACGTGGCTTTCTGTACTAAAAAGTATTGCAGGTGGATAGGTAGATGTTCTCAAGCGGCGCGTTCAGTGGAGTATACTCGCTGTAGCTTGGAATTCTCGACTTCCACTTCCCCGCTTCTCTCTTCTTCCCTTAATTTCTTCCTCCAGACTCCTTAGTCTGCCCAGGCTTGTTCTGGACATTGACTTGGACCTTTCCCGAGCTGTCTCCGGACTGCTTCACAGCAATGTTGCTCTTCATAGACTCTTGGACAGGTCCTGGTGCCTTATCTCGTGGTACCCACCTAGCTTCCTCTCTTTTTACGAACTGGTTTGCCTTTAAGTAGAAATGCTCTAGCGTAGTCGGAGGTTTTCCTACCAACCAGTCTCCAAACTCAGAATTTGGATCAACACCTCTCATTACCGCAATTAGAATTGCATGATCGTTGGGATTACTGACTTCAGTTGCCGCAACATGGAACCTTTGTAAATATTCCTTCAATGATTCCCCAGGATTTTGGATTACACTTGACAGAGACATTACGTCCTTTGGACGTGTGGTGTGTATCCTGAGCTACTCAATGAACATCTTTGCCAATTCCTCAAAATTTGATGCGGACCGCGGAGGGAGTCGGGTGAACCACATAGTAGCTATCCCAGATAGAGTAATCGGAAAGCATCTACACCTGGTGGCATCATTTGCTCTGGCTGAAACCATCATCCATTCGTACCTCATGACATGCTGTCTGGGGTCAGTCTTTCCCTCATACGCAGGGATAGTAGGCATACTAAACTTCCTGGGGTACGCCGCCTACAACACAACATCTGTGAACGGAGTATGACTTCTTGATACTCCCCAATCATCATTTAGTAAGCCATGATTCTCTTTCATCAATTGCCTGATCATGGCTGTCAGATCTGATGTCTGTATGGAAGGTGGGAGGTTAGAGTCTGTTCTACGCGACTGTCCGTGCTGATGCCTCCTCTCCTGGCGATCTGCCAATCGTGCCTCTTGAGGTTTGACATCATTAGGGTGTTGATGGTCTGGGCCTCCAGCTTCCACCTGTGCTCCCGTTCCTAAGTTTCCAGTAGTTTGGACAGCAACACCTGCCCGCGCAGCTTCAGTCTTACGGCGTCTACGCCTGGGAGGTTCATCAGAAGAAGTTGAGCTGTCGGATGAGGAATAAGGAGCGGGATTGCCCCCAGCATTCTGTTGCTGCTGTTGAGTGAGCTGTGCCATCAGGTTGGTGTTAGCTTGCATCTGCTCTCCTAGTTGTCTCCTGCTTTCTCTGAGTTCTCTCATCAAGTCGTTGAACTCTATCCTGGTGACAACCGGATCCTTGTCCTGAGCGGCAATTCCTACATCCGGAATTGTTGGTTGATTGATAGGTCCTGCTTGTTGCACGCTAGCAGTCTCGTGGGCATCCGCATTATGAGAAGCTGACCTGGTACGTGGTCCTGCCATTGTAGAGTTATCGGTATGAACTCTGAGTAGAATCAACGGATGTCCTGTCAGTGAATCGGATCTTCTTTGGGAGATTTGTTCAATCCAGTATCTTCAAAGTAGATCCTTGAGGCCTGAGAGTTCAACTCTCAATGAAAGCACCAAAGTGTTAGCACCAAAATTGGTCACTAACCTCGTAGAAAAAGATTATGTAGAGAAATAAGTGATGAAGGTAAATTAAACAGAGAAGACAATGCTAATTTAAATGCAAAAAGTAAGAACACCAAATTTATAGTGGTTCAGCGTAATTGCCTACGTCCACTTTGAGGTCAAACTTTATTGATCTTATTAATAGATGATTACAAATACAATTCGTGAATCAAATGCTTGAATGAAGTTGTTAAGTAGAGAAGATGAGTCTTGTTTCCTGGAGATTTGACCAGGCAACTAGTACTCGGCTTCCAGTGGAACACAGCGTCATAGAATGTTCGGCATATAGTAGTACTCGGCATACAAGACTACTCGGCGTCAACTAGCACTCGACATCAACTAATGCTCGGCGTCAGCTAGCGCTCGGCATCAATAGAACTCGGCAACGGGAGTGTAGTAGAACTCGGCGACAGGTGCACTCGGCAACAGGAGTGTTCGGCATAATGTAGAACTCGGTAGCAGGAGCACTCGGCATCCAACAGGAGTAATCGGCAACGGGAGTACTCGGCATCCAACAAGAGTACTCGGCATTCGGGAAACGAGAGCACTCGGCATCCAACAGGAGTACTCGGCAACGGAAGTACTCGACATCCGGGAGATGTTCGGTGTACATAACCATTCAACATGACACTATCGTTCAGTCAGGGGGCATTGTTCGGTCAAGAGCTTCGAACAGAGATACGTTCGGCTTCAACTGCAACCATCCTGCACTCCCCACACATCAGACGTACCATTCGGCACAGAAAGGACCGTTCGGCATGGGGAAGACCGTTCGGCATTATGACGTTCGGCATGACTGGTTCGGCAAGCAGCAAACACTGTACTCGGGCTAGAGTGTTCGGCCACCAAGCCCACTTGGAAGTCCAGCCCATATTTGCCAATAAATAGAGGGGCAGGGTCACAGTGAAGGGGGATTCTTTTTTGGGAGAGAACACTGGGGAAACTCTGCCATTTTCTAGACTCATCTTCTCTACTTAACAACTTCATTCAAGCATTTGATTCACGAATTGTATTTGTAATCATCTATTAAGAAGATCAATAAAGTTTAACCTCAAAGTGGACGTAGGCAATTACGCTGAACCACTATAAATTTGGTGTTCTTACTTTCTGCATTTAAATTAGCATTGTCTTCTCTGTTTACTTTACCTTCATCACTTATTTCTCTACATAATCTTTTTCTACGAGGTTAGTGACCAATTTTGGTGCTAACACTTTGGTGCTTTCACTAAGAGTTGAACTCTCAGGCCTCAAGGATCTGCTTTGAAGATACTGGATTGAACAAATCACCCAAAGAAGATCTGATTCACTGACAGGACATCCGTTGATTCTACTCAGAGTTTATACCGATAACTCTACAATGGCAGGACCACGTACCAGGTCAGCTTCTCATAATGCGGATGCCCACGAGACTGCTAGCGTGCAACAAGAAGGACCTATCAATCAACCAACAATTCTGGATGTAGGAATTGCCGCTCAGGACCAGGCTCCGGTTGTCACCAGGATAGAGTTCAACGACTTGATGAGAGAACTCAGAGAAAGCAGGAGACAACTAGGAGAGAAGATGCAAGCTAACGCCAACCTGATGGCACAGCTCACTCAACAGCAGCAACAGAACGCTGGGGGCAATCCTGCTCCTTATTCCTCATCCAACAGCTCAACTTCTTTTGACGAACCTCCCAGGCGTAGACGCCGTAAGACTGAAGCTGCGCGGGCAGGTGCTGCTGTCCAAACGGCTGGAAACTTAGGAACAGGAGCACAGGTGGAAGCTGGAGGCCCAGACCATCAACACGCTAATGATGTCGAACCTCAAGACGCACGATTGGCAGATCGCCAGGAGAGGAGGCATCAGCACGGACAGTCGTGTAGAACAGACTCTAACCTCCCACCTTCCATACAGACACCAGATCTGACAGCCATGATCAGGCAATTGATGAAAGAGAATCAGGGCTTATCAAATGATGATTAGGGAGTATCAAGAAGTCATACTCCGTTCACAGATGTTGTGTTGCAGGCGACGTACCCCAGGAAGTTTAGTATGCCTACTATCCCTGCGTATGAGGGAAAGACTAACCCCAGACAGCATGTCATGAGGTACGAATGGATGATGAATTCAGCCAGAGCAAATGATGCCACCAATTGTAGATGCTTTCCGATTACTCTATCTGGGATAGCTACTATGTGGTTCACCCGACTCCCTCCGCGGTCCGTATCAAATTTTGAGGAATTGGCAAAGAAGTTCATTGAGCAGTTCAGGATACACACCACACGTCCAAAGGACGTAATGTCTCTGTCAAGTGTAATCCAAAATCCTGGGGAGTCATTGAAGGAATATTTACAAAGGTTCCATGTTGCGGCAACTGAAGTCAGTAATCCCAATGATCATGCAATTCTAATGGCGGTAATGAGAGGTGTGGATCCAGATTCTGAGTTTGGACACTGGTTGGCAGGAAAACCTCCGACTACGCTAGAGCGTTTCTACTCAAAGGCACACCAGTTCATAAGAAGAGAGGAAGCTAGGTGGGTACGACGAGATAAGGCACCAGGACCTATCCAAGAGTCTCTAAAGAGCAACATTGCTGTGAAGCAGTCCGGAGATAGCTCGGGAAAGGTCCAAGTCAATCTCCAGAACAAGCCTGGGCAGCCTAAGGAGTCTGGAGGAAGAAATCAAGGAAAGAAGAGAGAAGCGGGGAAGTGGAAGTCGAGAATTCCAAGCTACAGCGAGTATACTCCGCTGAACGCGCCGCTTGAGAACATCTACCTATCCACCTGCAATACTTCTCAGTACAGAAAGCCACGTCCAAAAGAATCAACCGAGGAACAGAAGCGGACCGGGAAATATTGTCGCTTCCATGAGACTTATGGGCACAATACGGAAGAGTGCAGACACTTGCACGACGCTATCGAGAAGTTGATCAGGCAAAAGAAGTTGCAAGAATTTGTGAAGGATCCACAGGAAGGAGGACAGGGAACGTCCAACCCAGGTCATGCACCAGCTCCACGTCATCCCGAGGAACCTGCCCGAACCGTAGGTAGACTAGTCATAAATACAATTATCGGCGGACCTCACCCCACAGATAAGAATTGGCAGGAGATGGAGTGATATGCAAGTTCCCTGAAGCATGCATATTTTGAGTGCTGTTCGAAGGTGGAGGATGGGACCCCTGCTAAGCAGCAGCGCGTAATGACAGACGATATAGTGTTCAGAAACATAGACGTTGATCAAGTAGAGGCTCCGACCATCGACCCGATGGTCATATCTGCGATGATCGGACCAACATATGTAAAAAGAATTCTGATTGATTGCGGAAGATCAGTCAACATCATCTTCAAGAAGGCTTATGACCAAATGAAACTGGAAACCAAGGACTTGAAACCGTCCAAGGCTCGTATACACGGTTTTAACGGCGCAGCGACCGATGCCGTGGATTATGTTGAGTTACCAGTTGAACTGGGACAAGGCGAGCATCGGAGGGTGCGAATTCTACCCTTCGTAGTTCTGGATGTGGATTCTCCATATAACGTTTTCTTGGGTCGGCCGGCCCTGGCTGAGTTTAGGGCAGCGTTAGCCCCGTGGTGTTTAACTTTGAAGTTCCTAACTGACAAAGGAGTAGGTATTGTTCATGGTGACCAAGCAGCTGGTCGTTCCTGTTATGTGGCTGAGCTCCGAGAGCCCCATCGGAGGGAGAAGGGAAAGGTTGCGGACAATCCCGTCCGCATCCTTAAAGTGGATAATTGACAAGTAGTGCCCGAGCCCTGGCTCAAGCATAGTTCTCGGATCTGCAGAGATATAAATCCGAGAGACGACGATGAGAAACCCAGGGAAGAGAAGGCAGCGACGGCTGAATTAACGATTGACATTTCAGTTAGCCGTGACGACCCTTCGCGAATACTGATGATCAGATCACAGCTTGGCCCCGCGATGACTGAAGACCTTAGCGACTTCCTCCGGGCGAATCTTGATGTTTTCGCCTGGACGCATTCTGATATGTGTGGGATTTCTCCCGCCATCACGAGTCATATGTTGAACATAGACCCGAAATATGTCCCGGTTAAACAAAAAAGGAGAGGAATGGACCCGGAGAGGTCCACTGCTCTCAGAGAGGACGTAGACAAACTCAAAGCAAATAGGTTCATCCGCGACGCCCTCTACCCTGAATGGGTATCCAACCCCGTGCTGGTAAAAAAGGCGAATGGGAAATGGAGGACTTGCGTAGATTATTCCGACTTGAACAAAGCATGCCCAAAGGACAGTTTCCCGTTGCCAAGGATCGATCAGTTGGTCGATTCCACCGCAGGACACGAGCTGTTATCATTCATGGATGCGTACTCAGGGTACAACCAAATCCCGATGCATATTCCAGACCAAGAACACACCAGCTTCGTTACAAATGTTGGACTATTTTGCTATGTAGTGATGCCCTTTGGATTGAAGAACGCAGGAGCGACTTACCAACGTTTAGTGAATCGAATGTTCAAAGACCAACTGGGTAGAACGATGGAAGTCTATGTGGATGACATGCTCGTGAAGTCACGACGGTCAAACGACCACATTCGAGACTTGGCTGAAATGTTCGACATACTCAGGTATTATGGGATGAAGATCAACCCTCTGAAGTGTTCCTTCGGCGTTGCATCGGGGAAATTTTTGGGATTCATCGTCAATGCTAGAGGAATTGAAGCTAACCCAGAAAAGATCCAAGCTATTCGAGATGTTCAAGCGCCCAGGACTATAAAGCAAGTACAGAGCTTGAATGGAAAAGTAGCTGTGCTAAGTCGATTTATATCCAGGGCAACTGACAAGTGCGTCCCATTCTTTGATATAATAAAGAAAGGGAAGAGAAATTTTGAATGGACGTCTAGTTGTGTGGAAGCATTCCGGAATCTGGTGAGGCATCTGGAGAGTCCACCAATGCTGTCAAAACCAGTTGACCACGAGATGTTATACGTATACTTGGCTGTATCCCCACATGCGATAAGTGCGGCATTAGTTCGTGAGGAGGATCGAGTCCAGAAGCCGGTGTATTATGTTAGCAAGCGTTTAACGGGGGCGGAGATAAATTACCCTAAAATCGAGAAATTGGCTTATTGCTTGGTGATTGCATCACGTAAGCTGCGCCCATACTTTCAAGCACACTCAAACAGCGTTTATACCGATCAACCCCCATAGGCAGGTACTCCAACGGCCGGAAACTTCTGGAAGACTGCTAAAATGGAACATCAAATTGAGCCAATTCGATATCGCCTACTTACCACGAAGAGCCATCCAAGGGCAAGCATTAGCAGATTTCATCGCTGAGTTTACCATTCCCGTCGAACCGGATAATCACGACGTCATTCCCCCCGTTCGATGGAAATTATACACTGATGGTGCATCAAACGACCGTTGCTCCGGCGCGGGCATAGTTCTTATAACTCCGGAAAACCGATCAATCTGTTATGCCTTGAAGCTTGATTTCCCGGCTACAAATAACGAAGCAGAATATGAAGCACTGATCGCTGGCTTGAAGCTCATCGGGGAACTCGGGATCAAATCAGTTGAAATCTTTTGTGACTCACAGTTGGTGGTTTACCAAGTGCGGGGAGACTACCAAGCAAAGGGACGAAAGCTTGCTCCGTACCTTGTTCAGGTCCAAGAATTACTATCGAACCTTGAGCGTTATGACATTTCACATGTCCCGTGTGAACAGAACAAAGAAGCCGACTTATTGGCTAAGTTTGCGAGTACCGGCGATGCACAGCAAATGGGATTGTATCCCGTCGAAGTCTTGCATACCCCGAGCATAGACGAGATGAAAGTCGATCGTGTGTTGGAAACGGAAATCGAGAAGGAATCATGGATAACCCCATTCAAACTGTACCTGACGACCGGGGCTTTACCATAGAAAAGAAGCGAAAGACGACAGGTCCTTCGAAAGGCCGCGCGATACGTAATGCAGGATGGATCAATGTATCGAAAAGGATTCTCAGTCCCATTATTACGATGCATCGCTCATGATGAGACAAAGCGGGTCTTAAGAGAGGTTCACAAAGGGGAATGTGGCGACCATACTGGGGGGCAAACGCTAGCAAAAAAGATCCTCCGCTATGGATATTACTGGCCAACCGTAAACCGGGACGCCGCAGACTATGCAAGAAAGTGTGACAAGTGTCAAAGATATGCGAAAATACCGAGGACTCCAGCAACGGAACTCACACAAATGGTTAGTCCCTGGCCATTTGAAATCTGGGGAATCGACATAATCAGCTCTTTGCCTATATCCAGAGGTGGCGCGGGATACGCGATAGTTGTAGTCGACTATTTCACAAAATGGGCTGAGGAAGAACCTTTGGCCACAATCACCTCTAAGAAGGTCGTTAACTTCGTTGTACGAAACATTATATGCCGTTTTGGCCTTCCTCGCACCATCATCATGGACAACGGGACGTAATTTGAAAGTAGAGAGTTCAAAGAGTTCTGTTTAAAGTACGGCATCGAGAAAAAGTTCACCGCCGTTGCACACCCGAAAGCCAACGGACAAGTCGAGGCCGTTAACAAAATAATCAAGTCCATACTGAAGAAGCGTCTGGAGAAGGTTGGAGGCAAGTGGGTAGATGAACTCCCGACAGCATTATGGGCATATAGAACTACCCACAAGTCCACGACCGGCCACACTCCATTCGCCTTGGCATACGGCTCTGAAGCCGTTATTCCCGTGGAACTTGAAGTTCCATCACACCGAGTGACATACTATGATCCCAAGACGAACCAGAACCTATTGTTGGAATCACTGGACTGCATCGATGAAAAGCGTGAAGAAGCCGAATTAAGGGCGGCAGCGCATAGACACCGAGTCAAGCATTACTACGACGGCAGAGTCCGCCCAAGGATCTTTGATGTGGGTGATCTCGTTCTGAAACGAATTTTCCCGGTACCATCACTTATGAATCCCAGCTGGGAAGGTCCGTACGCCATTGAACGGAAGCTTGGAGAAGGAACATTCAAGCTAGCGACCATTGATGGCACGACACTCCTCCGAGCATGGAACAGTGAACATCTGCGGCACTATTACATTTAGCATGTTTTCTTTCTTATTTTAGGCACTGTTATTTCCTTTGTGTTTTCATTCAGTCGCAACTTAGTTTCTTTTTAACTATGTAATCAAGCAGTTTAGTTGTTTTTCATTAATAAAGGCTTGAAGCCGTATTTTCCGCAAGTCACTAATGTTCCTATATCTCATGATCAGATGACGAACTACATTATCCTGTACGATTTACGGACTCGTGTAAACGATTTCAAATCTCCGAATCCCCAAAGCGCAGATCGGAGTACTCTAAGTCCCTAGAGTGCAGACTAGAGTATAAACGATTTCAAATCTCCAAATCCCCAGAGCGCGGATCGGAGTACTCTAAGTCCCCAGAGTGCGGAATAGAGTATAAACGATTTCAAATCTCCGAATCCCCAAAGCGCGGATTGGGGTACTCTAAGTCCCCAGAGTGCGGACAAGAGTATAAACGATTTCAAATCTCCGAATACCCAGAGCGCGGATCGGAGTACTCTAAGTTCCCCAGAGTGCAGACTAGAGTATAAACGATTTCAAATCTCCGAATCCCCAGAGCGCGGATCGGAGTACTCTAAGTCCCCAGAGTGCGGACTGGAGTATAAACGATTTCACATCTCCGAATCCCCAGAGCGCGGATCGGAGTACTCTAATTCCCCAGAGTGCGGACTGGAGTATAAACGATTTCAAATCTCCGAATCCCCAGAGCACGGATCGGAGTACTCTAAGTCCCCAGAGTGCAGACTGGAGTATAAACGATTTCACATCTCCGAGTCCCCAGAGCACGGATCGGAGTACTCTAAGTCTCCAGAGTGTGGACTGGAGTATAAACGATTTCACATCTCCGAAACCCCAGAGCGCGGATCGGAGTACTCTAAGTCCCCAGAGTGCGGACTGGAGTATAAACGATTTCACATCTCCGAATCCCCAGAGCGCGGATCGGAGTACTCTAAGTCCCCAGAGTGCGGACTGGAGTATAAACAATTTCAAATCTCCGAATCCCCAAAGCGCGGATCGGAGTACTCTAAGTCCCCAGAGTGCGGACTAGAGTATAAACGATTTCACATCTCCGAATCCCCAGAGCGTGGATCGGAGTACTCCAATTCCCCAGAGTGCGGACTGGAGTATAAACGATTTCAAATCACCGAATCCACAGAGCGCGGATCGGAGTACTCTAAGTCCCCAGAGTGCGGACTAGAGTATAAACAATTTCAAATCTCCGAATCCCTAGAGCGCGGATCAGAGTACTCTAAGTCCCCAGAGTGCGGACTGGAGTATAAACGATTTCACATCTCCGAATCCCCAAAGCGCGGATCGGAGTACTCTAATTCCCCAGAGTGCGGACTGGAGTATAAACGATTTCAAATCTCCGAATCCCCAGAGCGCGGATCGGAGTACTCTAAGTCCCCAGAGTGCGGACCGGAGTATAAACGATTTCACATCTCCGAGTCCCAGAGCGTGGATCGGAGTACTCTAAGTCCCTAGAGTGCGGACTGGAGTATAAACGATTTCACATCTCCGAGTCCCCAGAGCGCGGATCGGAGTACTCTAAGTCCCAGAGTGCGGATTGGAGTATAAACGATTTCACATCTCCGAATCCCCAGAGCGTGGATCGGAATACTCTAAGTCCCTAGAGTGCGGACTGGAGTATAAACGATTTCAAATCTCCGAATCCCTAGAGCGCGGATCGGAGTACTCTAAGTCCCCAGAGTGCGGACTGGAGTATAAATGATTTCACATCTCCGAGTCCCTAGAGCGCGGATCGGAGTACTCTAAGTCCCCAGAGTGCGGACTGGAGTATAAACGGTTTCAAATCTCTGAATCCCCAGAGCGTGGATCGGAGCACTCTAAGTCCCCGGAGTGCGGACTAGAGTGTAAACGATGCGAACCTTGGAATCCCCTGAACGCGGATCAACTTACTCTAAATCCCCGGAGCGCGGATTTAGAAGAAAGTCCAAGTACTCGAGAAATGTGGAACAAGAAGTATGCCACGTCTGGAGAAGACGGCCATGAAAAGTAAGTAGGTCCCGTATAGAAACGCATGGCCGTTCGGGTGCAGCTGCGACAGAGCTATGTCGATATACTGCAATACATCCCGGAGAAATAAATTGAACGGAGGCACGCTAACCATCCAACACATGAACTTGTTACAGGCGGTAAACCCGACTGGGGGCAGATGAGGACGATCGTGTTGCGAAGGGACTAACACGTCGGCGAAAGGGATCCCATGAATGGAGCATATCCGTCGGAGAGCGGCTTCGTTGATCTTCGAAGCTTGTGAATCGATCGGATTATCTAGAAGAATTGCTGCCTCCAGGGCATCAAGTGCTAAGTTATGAGCAGGAGAAGTCGACGGATTAGAAGTATCATCAGCTTCTGGCCTTGATGACGACCCAGGCCTGTCGGATATAGTGGCGGAGCTATATTTTCTCGACATCCCGAATAAATAACGAACCTGGCTAAGTGCTTAAGAAAACTATACTTAAAAAACGTTGAACGTTAGAATTAGCAACTAGAGTTTTCCCCCCACGTGGTGTGTGAACTAGTGCAAGCAATTGTGTACACGCAATAAGAATCTAAAGATTTCAAAGATATAAAAATGAGCTTCGAATCGTCGCCTTCGAAGACCGTCATCGCTGACCGTCTCAAAAAGCCCGCCTTGAGGTGATTACAGTTTCAAATCAGAGAACGAATGTTAATCGAAGTCTAGGTTTAAGTCTACTAAAACTAGGGAGTTAATGATCCGGGTCATTTTCACATGATGGTGTGCTTAGATCTTTGTCCTTGTATTGATTAGGCAAGACAATTATTCGTTCGGCATTTACGATGTTCGGCCTAAGTATGGTTCAACATTTATCATTGGTCGGCATTTATAATTGTCCGGCATGTGCATTACTCGGCCTTGATATTGTTCGGCATAGGTATAGTATTCGGCATGTATGTTTGTTCGGCAAGTCAGTTATTCAAAACATAGACTGTTCGGCATTTAAATGGTGTTCGGCAATGGTATTGTTCGGTCTAAATTGTGTTCGGCATATGTGTCTGTTCGGCATATCAGTTGTTCGGCACATATACTGTTCGGCATTTGGGTATTGTTCGGCCTTAGTTCGTTCGGCTAAATTATAGTTTGGCATTTTAGTAAGTGCTCGGCCTGGGATTGTTCGGCCAAGGTAGTGCTCGGCAGCCCTCCATTCCACCGTCCGGCGCATGGCGACATACGCCGGAGCAATGCTACGCCAAACAACACCTTTACCTCCTCCAGCACCTTCTTTTTTTTTCTTTCTTCCCTTTAACTTCGGTTCGACACGAAGGAACTAAGACCATAGGTGGACATACTCCTAATCATTCTTCCTCGCATCATCGTTCGGCAGTAAAGACGCAATAAAGACGACCTACCCGAAAGCTTTCTACATGACACACTCGGCCATCTCATTTGAAATCTACTTGAATTGTACGAGGAAAAATACCTAGTTTTGTAGAGTGGAGATTGGGATGGAGTAGTTAAGTTTTAAATCCGGACGACTGAATAGAATTGCAAGTCCTTGAGGAACAGCAGAAATAAAAAAGTAAAGGGGAGAAGAAGGAAAAGACCTGGTTTTATAGAGAAGGGAAGTGGAAGTCGAAGGGGCTATACCCGGTGGAACCGATCAAAGCCAGAGTGTTCGGCATCGGAAGGCAGTGTCGTTCGGCATGAGGAGTGTTCGGTTTTGACTGCTTCGTTCGGCATCTGTACCACGCTCGTCATACACCTCCACCACTGATATTCTCAAGAAAGCGTCTCCAAAGAGAGATAACCTAGATTCGAAGCGAAGTACGGGGGATATGCAATTCAAAGCGTATCACGATTCAGCCACGTAATACACTTTGGGGGGCAAGTGTTTCCTGGAGATTTGACCAGGCAACTAGTACTCGGCTTCTAGTGGAACACAGCGTCATAGAATGCTCGGCATATAGTAGTACTCGGCATACAAGACTACTCGGCGTCAACTAGCACTCGACATCAACTAATGCTCGGCGTCAACTAGCGCTCGGCATCAATAGAACTCGGCAACAGGAGTGTAGTAGAGCTCGGCGACAGGTGCACTCGGCAACAGGAGTGTAGTAGAACTCGGCGATAGGTGCACTCGACAACAGGAGTGTTCGGCATAATGTAGAACTCGGCAGCAGGAGCACTCGTCATCCAACAGGAGTACTCGGCAACGGGAGTACTCGGCATCCAACAGGAGTACTCGGCATCCGGGAAACGAGAGCACTCGGCATCCAATAGGAGTACTCGGCAACGGAAGTACTCGGCATCCGGGAGACGTTCGGTGTACATAACCATTCAACATGACACTATCGTTCGGTCAGGGAGCATTGTTCGGTCAAGAGCTTCAAACAGAGGTACGTTCGGCTTCAACTACAACCATCCTGCACTCCCCACACATCAGACGTACCATTCGGCATAGAAAGGACCGTTCGGCATGGGGAGAACCGTTCGGCATTATGACGTTCGGCATGCCTGGTTCGGCAAGCAGCAAACATTGTACTCAGGCTAGAGTGTTCGGCCACCAAGCCCACTTGGAAGTCCAGCCCATATTTGCCTATAAATAGAGGGGCCGGGTCATAGTGAAGGGGGTCCTTTTTTGGGAGAGAACACTGGGGAAACTCTGCCATTTTTTAGACTCATCTTCTCTACTTAACAACTTCATTCAAGCATTTGATTCACGAATTGTATTTGTAATCATCTATTAAGAAGATCAATAAAGTTTAACGTCAAAGTGGACGTAGGCAATTACGCTGAACCACTATAAATTTGGTGTTCTTACTTTCTGCATTTAAATTAGCATTGTCTTCTCTGTTTAATTTACCTTCATCACTTATTTCTCTACATAATCTTTTTCTACGAGGTTAGTGACCAATTTTGGTGCTAACAAGTCTAAGAAATGGTAGAGTTTCCCTAGTGTTCTCTCCCAAAAAAGGATCCCCCTTCACTGTGACCCTGCCCCTCTATTTATAGGCAAATATGGGCTGGACTTCCAAGTGGGCTTGGTGGCCGAACACTCTAGCCCGAGTACAGTGTTTGCTGCTTGCCGAACCAGGCATGCCGAATGTCATAATGCCAAACGGTCCTCCCCATGCCGAACGGTCCTTTCTATGCCGAATGGTACGTCTGATGTGTGGGGAGTGCAGGATGGTTGCAGTTGAAGCCGAACGTATCTCTGTTTGAAGCTCTTGACCGAACAATTCTCCCTGACCGAACGATAGTGTCATGTTGAATGGTTATGTACACCGAACGTCTCCCGGATGCCGAGTACTTCCGTTGCCGAGTACTCCTGTTGGATGCCGAGTGCTCTCGTTTCCCGGATGCCGAGTACTCCTGTTGGATGCCGAGTACTCCCGTTGCCGAGTACTCCTATTGGATGCCGAGTGCTCCTACTGCCGAGTTCTACATTATGCCGAACACTCCTGTTGCCGAGTGCACCTATCGCCGAGTTCTACTACACTCCTTTTGCCGAGTGCACCTGTCGCCGAGTTCTACTACACTCCTGTTGCTGAGTTCTATTGATGCCGAGCGCTAGCTGACGCCGAGCATTAGTTGATGTCGAGTGTTAGTTGATGCCGAGTACTCTTGTATGCCGAGTACTACTATATGCCGAACATTCTATGACGCTGTGTTCCACTGGAAGCCGAGTACTAGTTGCCTGGTCAAATCTCCAGGAAACAATAAAATTCAACGTTTTACACGCAACTATTTTCAGTATCTCATTGTAATTCTCTATTTTATACTTTCTAATTCATTTCTATTCTCTATTTTTTTTTCCATTATCTACTTTCAATTTTCTTTGATTTTGGGCTTGGAAATCCCAAAGGACTTGAGTTTTTGGTTTTAATTGGTGCCTTTTCATTTTCCTAGCTCTTCATTTCCTTAGCCGTTCATTCTCCACCTTCACCATGCTTTAGCCGACCACTTCATTCCTAAATCACGTACAAAACAACTTCCCATCTTTCATTTCTCATTCACGTTCAAAGAAAAATATTGTAAGTTTCCATGGCTTCTCCTCTCTTTCTTCCTCCTTTTTCTTTTATTTTCTTTTGTTCTTCCTCCTTCTATACTCGGCCACTCCACCTATATTTCCGACCACCATCTCTCCACCTCCTCCATGACCGACCATCACGTCTACATTACCTCCTCCAATCATGGATGTGACCCCTATATTTCTAGATCACCACCAAAACTTGACCAAAACCATCACAAGCCTTTCATTATTACACTTCCCCCTTTATTAGCCTCGGCCACCCTTGTTCCACCACCCCCTACATGCCATGCCATGACCAAACACCCCTTGCCATGACTATTTGACCAAAATCCAACCCAGGACGATCACCTATGAACCATGGCCGAACCAATAAAGCACAAGTGCTTGACCTTTTGCCTTCCTATTGTTTGTAACTTGTCACCTCTTCACATTCTTGTGCCATAGCTGTACCTTTTGCCTTCATAGCCAAGCATACATGCCTTTAACCCATCATGGCCGAGCATACTTTGAAGTGGTCTAGCCAAATAGTGATGTGGCCGAGCCACTTGTGTTGGGTAAAGAAAGTTATGTCATTTTAAATTCTTATTTTTCATTATTTTAATGTATATTCTTTGTATAATCATTTACTTATATATGTTATATATTTGTTTGGTTACAAGATTGAATTTTGGCTCTTCATCCACTCGTATTCGATTCGTGCTTTGTCGTGCTTTTCGGAGTAGTTTGTCTTGTGTTTGATTGTTGTCTCTAGCTTCAAAAAGGTGAGTTATCACTCTAGACATTTGTACTTATATATTTGTGAAACGATGACAAGTGGATGTGTAGTATTGATATGCTATGTTTTTATAAGTTCATATATGCATGTGATATGATTATATGATGTTATAACCTGATTATATACATGTTGCATCACTTAACATCATATGATATGCTATACTGTTTATTTTATTTTCTGTTTCTCACACAGTAAGTTCCCTGTTAGCATAGAATCACTATGGGTTGAAATGATACATACCCGAACGGACTTCAGAATAGGGAAAAATCGTTATGAGCTGAAATGATATGCTCGAGCGAGTTTTATTTGTTTTGACTTAGGATTGCGGGTTTGAAATGATAGAACCTGAGATTTATATATATACGGGTTGAAATGATACATATCCGTATCACTTAACCTAGGTTTGAAAATATTATACAGACCCGTGGTTTATTTTAAATAATAGTTTCTGAAATTTTAAGTATTTTGAAATATTAAATATATTTGATTTTGAATGTAAATTTGATATAGTAATTTTCTGTAAATTTTAAGTATTTTGAAATCTTAAAATTATGTGATTTTGAACTTAAGTTTGATATAATAATTTTCTGTAAATTTTAAGTATTTTGAAATCTTAAAAATATGTGATTTTGAACTTAAGTTTTACATAATAGTTTTCTGAAATTTTTTGAGTATTTGGAATTTAAAATTTTATAAGATTTTAACTTAAATGGGATTTAAATGATTTAAATAAATTTATGGTGATTTTCTATAAGTTAAAATTGTATGAATGAATTAATGATAAAAATGTAAATTTTGATTTGACTTAATAATTGAAAATTTAGTGTTAAATGGAATTTTAAGCTTAACTTAGTGATAAGAATATTTTATTTGTGAAATGGGTATTTTTAATAAGGTGTTAAGTTATTGGTTAAAATAAAAGTTAAGTAAAATAGGGTATTTTGACATAATAAATGAATTATGGTTTTAATTGGAGATTTATTTATAAAATTTTATTTTATTTAAACCATAAGTTGAATGACATCTAAATGAATATTTTCTGAAGCGTGACGTATGAATTTATAAGTTAAAAATGGTTAAAATTGAAGTTTTAATGTTTCTGAAATGTTATAATAAGTCTGGAATTAGTATTGGTAGCATTCTAAGAATGTTGTGGTTTTAAGACAGCATTTGCTAAGTGATGTTGTTGTTGGAAGTAAACTATATTCTGAACTAATAATATATCTACTGTAACACTTTGAAAAATGCTGTTGTTTCTAAAGCTGAACTGTTTTGCAACACTAAAATATCCGACTATAGCACTTTATAAGTGCTGCTGTTTTGAAATTGACAATGTTTTGAAATGTTAATATATTTACCCTAACACTTTATAAGTGCTGTTGTTGCTGAAATTACAGTGAACTTTGGAAATGAATATTATTTTGGAAGATTTTGACATTGAATTTAAATGGTTTAAATGAATATGTATTGAGGTGAAATATAAACGATTTTTGAAATTTATAAGTTAATACAATGTTTTCGAAATTGGTATAATTGAACGAATGAACTTAAAAATGCTATAACTTTGGTAATGAATATTATTTTTACGGGTGTTATGATTTTTTCTAAATACTATGATTTCCAAATGATAACATTTTAAATTGATATGGTTTCAAAGTGATTGGTTTCAAAGGTGTTATAACTTTGAAAGTACTATAATTTTGGAAATGAATTTTTTTGAAATAGTATTTAATTAAGAATTTTCTTTAAATATATTGATTTGCAAATGAAAATTTAAGAATATGACTTTATAAAGTGGTTTTGGTTTTAAATGATTTAAAAAGGAATATTTCAAGTTTAAATCAATTGAAGGAAATATTCAGTGATTGGAAATTTGGGTTTATTCATATGATATTTGGTTTTGAATTATAAACTAGTTTTGAAACGGATATGATATTTTGATTTTTGAATATAAACCATTTTGAAATTTATAACCACGGGTTATAATAACATTTAGTTGTTAAAGAGACCGGGATCAGATATGGGCATACTCTCTGTCGATAACGAAAACCACTTTAACAACTGTGTATGTGGTGGAGATTCCAGAATGTAGTAGGATGGTGGAGACGATTCCTATTGAGGTATATACATGGACCCGACTCCCGTGAGTTTGCATAAGGTGGCTAAAACAGGAGCGATTGACGGGCCAATGAGGTAGCTCCTCTGATCGGACGCATTTCATCGTATACCATTCTATTACTTTGCGATTGATTTGATGGCCATCCTCGATTTTTGATTCGGGAGTGTTTTCCAAGGTCGGCGGTAGTTGTTGCTATGCATTACCACCAGCCCGGATGCGTAATTGGTATATCTACCATGGCATTGCCTAGTTGTGTTGTGTCACCTACCCTAGTGAGCCTTGTACGAGTTTGGTTTTGTTCCGTAACATGTGGAGTATTTAGGGTAGCCTCCCGATCTGGAGGTACGCTGATACTGGATAGACTACTGGGACTATTATGTGTTAAGGGGAATATTGGGTCACTCCTTAACGCTATTTTAAAATAATTTTATTTTACTATTAGACACTATTATAATAGCGTATATTATTACATAGTAAATAGTTTAATGGATCCTTAAAGAATGGGCGATCCCAAGCATTCTTTAAGTTACTTGAGCATTTCTATTACAGTTCACTTGTGTTGGTTTACATTGTATAAGTATGTATGTCCTGACTCGAGTGTTTTGTGTTTTGCTTTACGCTTGGGTCAGACTGAGTTGTACCAGTATTCGAGACTCACCTTGGGAGTTGGAGCTTCGCTTGGATCCATCCATTGATTCTGCTTTCAGTCATTCAGTTGATTCCCGTGATGTATTCAGACCTTATATTTGACTATTATATCGAGACATCTTTGTATTCGTGATTTCTGTTGTATCTTGTTGAACTCTGTTATTATATATATAGTAGCTTCATGAACTACTATTATTTGTTTTCGCTGCATTATTATATTACTCTGTGCCTGCGATCTGTGATTTATTTACTGTATATTCTGACTTTTACCAAATTTATATTTAAAATTCGGTATTTGGAGCAATTCAAGTCCGGCATGTGTGGATGCGAATGGTTGAAAATATCGGGTCATTGCACAAAGATTATATATTTTCCTTATTTAAGTTTGTTTTAAAGATTTTAAATCAATTTGAGATGAAAAGGATTTCAACGAAAATTTAAGGGAAGGTTACCCTAAGTAAAATGACTCAGATATTAGAATAACATATGAGACTGGTATAGGATCACGCACTATACATTAGCTATTAGCCCCAGGTAATTTAGTCAAAAATTCCAGTATGTGGGGCTTTACCCCAGGTAAGACTAAAATTATGATTACAAATAGAAGGAAATATATATTTGTATACAAATAGGTTATTGGTGAGCCCGCAAAAAGATTTGGATCAGGTGACCCTAAGAGATGTTAAGTTAGGGACAGATTGTCCAATAGAGGAGTATTTAACAGATAGTTAGGGATAGACCGTCCAGAAGAGGAGTGTATAACATGTGTTAGATTGTTTTGATTATATTGTCTGGTAGGCCTAAGTCAGCCAAAGATTAGTAGTTAGCCAAACAAAACTATAGTGTTCGGACAGATAGTTCATTTATTACCTGATATGTATGTTTACATAGTAATGCTTCATAGTTTTAACCAGTTTTGGTTGTAGGATAAAGGTTTGTAAAAGATATGTTTTAAAAAGATACCGGTGAGGGGAAACACGTTCCGCTAAGCGGCGTGGTCTCGCTTAATATCAAATAACCAAGATGTATAATATTATTCACACCAGGCTTTATGTTTGACTCAAAGTTTATGTTTTCCCTTTAAACTCTCGGTTGCTCAAAATTGATTTGAGTAGGCTAAGGGTTAAGGTTTTACAGGTTTTAGGTTGACGAATAAAGCTTCCAGAGACGAGCAGGTAGCAGATGGGTAACTATTTAAGAGTTACTACTCTATCTATGATTTATTCTGCTATGTTGTATTTAAGACAACCATGTCTATATAGTACTCTGATCAACTAAGTGGGCATCATCATATGTCGCTCTTGGCGTATTTATGTAGTAATTATATTTTATCTGAACATTGGAAACGATTATGGGATTTGTAATTTGAATGTGAAACATATGTTTTGAAATGTAATCAGTATAATGTTGGTTTTTTGAAGTTTGTGATTTTGTTTTATATTCAAGTGCTTATATTATGGATACCATTAACTTAGCCATATTTAGTCGTCGAAAGTTAATACTATGAATGAATGCAACATCTGTAGCGCATAGCATTGGGCCTCTAGATAGGGGATGTTACACTTTACCTCTTCGCAGTAACACAGCTCCTAATCCTGTCCCACATGCATCTGTGTTCACCACTAAATCCTGATTCCCAATCCTAAACAACCAACACAGGTGCATTCGTTAATAAGTGTTTTCATCTTCTGGAATGCCTCCTCACACTTGTCGGTCCAAACAAACTTCACATCCTTTCACGTTAGTTGTTCATCGTTGCCGCTATCTACTAAATCCTGATTCCCAATCCGAAACAACCAACACAGGTGCATTCGTTAATAAGTGTTTTCATCTTCTGGAATGCCTCCTCACACTTGTCGGTCCAAACAAACTTCACATCCTTTCACGTTAGTTGTTCATCGGTGCCGCTATCCATTAAAAGTCCTTTATTAATCTCTGATAGTACTCAGCTAATCCAAGAAAACTCTTTATCTCAGTCACCGTTTCGGGTCTCTTTAAATTATTCACCGCTCCGATCTTAGTCGAATCTACAAACAACCCTTTCTCTAAGACTACTTGACCAAGAAACTTTACTTCCTTCTTTTAGAAATGACACTTCGAAAACTTAACTTATTGCTGATGCTGCCTTAGCGTCTCAAAACACTACTCTAAGATGAACCTCATGCTCTCTTTCATCCTTAGAGTATATCAAAATATCATCTATAAAACCCAACATGAACCTATCCAAGTGCTTTCAGAAAATTCGGTTCATCAAATTTACAAAAGAATGCTGGCACATTAGTTAGTCCAAACGACATTACTAACCATTCGTACAATTCATATATGTTTCTAAACGCCGTCAAAGGAATACTATCCTCCGCCACTCTAAGCTGATGGCCCAATTGCTAAATCCAACTGGGAAAACTCTGGCTCCATTGAACTGGTTGAACAAATCGTCCATTCTAGACAACGGATATAGATTCTTTATCGTCTACTCATTAAACAAACGATAATCGATACATAACTTTAACGATCTGTCCAGCTTCCATGTGAACATTGTAGTTTCTTCCCAAGGTGAACTACTTGATTTGATAAAATTCTTGTCTTCCAAATCCACCAACTGCACCTTTAGCTCCCTCATCTCGGTAGGTGTCATTCTGCTTGGTGGTCCACTCATCGATTCTACTCCTAGTACCAATTCTATATGAAACTAAATTGCTCATTTCGGTGGCAATCCCACTACACATTCAAAGACATCTACGAATTCTCTTACAACGAAAACTCGACTCAACTCGTCTTCTATCTCCATAACACCCAACAAAGCGTTGACCTCACAACTAGGGTTTTCAACGGAGTATGTTATCCAGTCACTACAGTAAGGGTGTCTAAGTGATATTTTCCTATAATGGCAAATTATCCTAGCATCGTATTTACTTAACCAATCCATGCCCAAAATAATTTCGAACCCTATAAAATCAAACACATGCGAACTATAATCAATGGTATGACCTAACAATTCAAACTCTAGGTTGTCAAATCTCATCCCAAGAGTCGCATAACCTTTTATTGGATTTGCAACCCTTAAGGAAGTAACTAGGTATGAGGGTTCTAGGTTAAGCTTATTTACCATACAATGAGATATAAAAGAATGTGATGCAACGGTATGAAATAGGACTCTAACTGATACACCATAAATCAAAAGCGTACCTCTCAATACAGCTTTTCCTCTCCCCTCTATTGTAGGTCTCAAGGTAACTGGTTCCAGTACAAACACTTTGCCTTTCCCATCCTTGGCTAACTCCTTGCACTAGTTCTTATAGTTCCCAATCTGGGCATAATTGAAACACCTTACCCCTTTCTTCTCAAAAGCTTTCTTTCCTTTGCCTGTCCGACATTCATGAGCGTAATATCCTTTCTTATCATACTTATGACATACAACCTTTGACTTCGCTTTCTTAGCAGCTCCACCTTTTTGAGCTCCCTTCTTATGGAAATTTTCCTTTTCTGGATCTGCCCTCCTTGAGATTCCTTTTCCTTATTTCCTTCAAGATAAGCAAGCATCCCTTTATGCCTCAAGGCCATCTCAACAACAACATCACATGTATCTCTAATGTGCGATAACATGGCCTTAACTAGCTCAGGCTTGAAGCCAGGAATGAACTTTTCATTCCTCTTAAATCAACCGTACCATAGCCGTATCTTGCCAGCTCCTCAAACCTTTCTACTTACTCAAGTATAGTCATATCCCCTTGCTGCAACTTAATAAACTTTCTAAGCATAGTGGACTTAGTAACCTCTAGCATATACCTTTCTTCGAACCTTCTCCTAAACTCAGCCCAACTCATTGTTTCCTCATCGACTTCAATAGTCACATTGTTTCACCAATACAGTAATGCTCCTTGTAGTTGTTTGGAAGCGAGTCTCCTTTTCTACTCATCATTTGGCCCCAAATCAGCGAAAACTCTCTCGCAATGAAGTAACCAATTCTCCACTTCAATTGCGTCTTCAGTTCCTATAAACGGCTTTCCTCCAAGCCGAGCATAATCTCTACTCAAAATAACATAGTTATTGACTACTGGAGCTTCTTGTTTTCCTCCTTCAACATTTACTCCAACTACTCCAGCAGCAATTCTCGCTTGCATCATGTTTATGAAGAACTGATGCATTACTCCCATGTCTACTTGGTACTCCAACACCCATATTTGCAGCGTTAACAAGAAATCTTGTCAACACCATAAAATAGAGTTTTTAGGACAAGGTCAATTCCTTGTGGTTCCTTTTAGAAGAGTTGAAAAGGATGAAATGTATGTATTTTCTTTGGTATCCTTTTGAAATAGATTATTGTTGTGAAAACTTGCTTAAGTCGACCTTTCGACTCAGTTGAAAAGGATATTTACTTCTATATTAACCCTTCGACTTTGTTGAGATAAATGGTTTTTCCCTTCGAAAACTCTCCTTTCGAAGCGGAAGCAGAATCCAAATATAAGGTCTTTGGTATCACTGTATGAAGGTTGACTTAGAGGGTTTTGACCTAGTCAAAAGCCTAACTTGTTGTGTGGTTTGGACTTTAGTTAACGGTCTGAGGTGGAGGTTTCGACCTTTTCGAAAGTTGTAGGCTTATCCGTCTTGGATTTAGATCGGAAATCCCAAATTACAATGATACGGGAATAGGTTTTGTCCTCGTCAAAAGCAGGATTTAGAGGTTTCTTGTGTCAATCCAAGGTTTAAGTGGACTATGGTTAGGTTTCGACCTTTTTGAAAGCAGTAGCCCAGGGGAAGATAGCTTGAAGCATTTAGTTCGAAGTTATTCGAATATACGAGGTTTCTACTTTGTTGGAAGGGTCCTTTCGATATAGGCGACACCTGAAACACAATGTCAAACCTCATAAAAGCTTTAAGAATAGTAAAGTAATATGTAAAACTGACAACTTCCCTTTCGCAAGCTAAAGATGATTTTATTACTCAAAATCCCCAAACCAATTAGGGTTTACACCTCTTTTAATTAAGAAAATACAAGTTTAGAATGGAAAGATTCGGATCCCCAAAAAATGACCCTTTGAGTCTTATTTATAGATGCAGGTCCGCATCTTTCGACCCTAAAGCTTTTGACTTAGGGAAAAGGTGGTTGCTGAATAACTCAAGTATGCTTCTGCCTTTGTCGAAAGTAAAGACTGCGCTTCTCTTCTTTGTATTGCCTTGTAAGAGCTTTCGACTATGTCAATGGGCTTTGTTTAGTGGTTTTGATAGTATTGAGGTGCCGTTGGTTTCGATGCCGATGGTTGCTTCAGCACTTTTGTTTGTGACTTGATGCGAAACCCTTCTCCATCACAATGGCTTTAACTAGTTTGAAAGGCTAATTATAGCTTTCGAAGGAGTTGTTCCGGACAATACTTACTTTCGAGTGGTTGGAATGAAAGCGAAACCCTTGATTTCGAAAGGTTTAGCGCATATACAAAGAGCAATTCTTCATTGTCTTCGAAAGGTGTTGCTTTGACTCATTCGAAAGGTCCTCATGGATATGGATTCACCTAGTCGAAAGGTAGTTACTGAAGGCAGAAGGGTGCTTTCAACTCCTTCGACTCTTTCGAAAGGTTTGAATCTTCTGGACCTTGACTGTAGCATCCCATCGGCTCATTCGAAAGGTGTAGTTCGAGCTTTCTCCTTTTGTTCTTCTTTGTCTCCTGCTCAAACAGGTTTCGACTAAGTCGAAAACTGTTTTATGTAATAACATTTGTCCCCTACTCGCGAAGGTATGCACTTGAATTTCTATGTCCACTATGTCGAAACAAAGAGTTCTCCCGCCATTTGGCATTCTTGCATGAATCTGGACCGTTCATTTAAATTTGATCCAACGGCCTACCACCTTCTTTGACTTTTCTTATAAAGTATGCTTTCTTCCTTCTTCTTCCTCATTCTCCTGCAATCAAATTTTCAAGCACAGGTAAAGGAATCCGAAATTCTCAAATAACCTTTCCTCTTCCTCAAATCAGAGTAGCAAACCGATCTATTAGTAAGTTAAAACTATGTTTGTTCTTTTAATCTTTCCCTTCTTTTTTTTTTCTTTTAACGATGAATCTCATAAAGAAATCTTTTATACATCTCACAACCGAGATTCGTAGCTTTTTTATTCTAGTTTTTTTATGTTAGTTCAATTTCATAGTTTGGTTTTTGTTACTCTCCTTGCTGTCAATTTTCGCCTAAAACTCAATTCTAATTTTTTGTGATTACTGCTTCCTTTTTTAGAAACTTTTGGTTTTGATTTTGCCGATTTCAAAACCTAACTGGTTAATCCATTCTTTAATCTGTTAATTTAATGGTTTTGATTTATTTGCATATCAGCTAATTTTTGAATTCCTAGGTTTGCAATCGGGTTTAGGGAAGAAGAGGGTTTTTGTTGTCTTCGCCCGGAAGCTTAGGGCTGTATGGATGTAAAATTGGTGCCACACATTGCCTTTATACCCCTTTGAAAGGGAATAAGGCGGCAACATTGGTTTTGCTTTCTTAGCCCTTGATGGGGTCGAAAGGCATTGTAGCATGAATTTGATCAATGTTGTCAAAAGGCTATGTAGTTAAGCAGAATGTAGTCACCCATTTCGAAAGCAAAATGTTTCGACTTAGTCAAAACCTTCTGTGCCGATTGCAATCCCTTCACTTTAGTATGCTTTCTAAACCATAATGCCCCTTCGACCCTTTCAAAACCTTTTATATCTAATGAGTCGAAACCCTCTAAAATCTTCCTTCTCCAACATTGTTGAAACGTTCTATGTACTCCTGATTTTATCTTAGGACCTTTCGACTCAATGAGTGTATAAGGTTTCGACGACATCCATATACCCCTTAGAAACACTTAAGTCTTAGGTTCTGACTGTTTCGAAAGGTCTTATTATATTATTTTTAGAGCACTAGTTTTATGTACTTTGTTCAGATTTTCAAGTTAGTTTTAACTATTTTCTTTTAAACTTGGTTCCTGTTGGGTTTCCCGCATTGTTGAAAAGTGCCACTTGGACATACATTTCCTTCTTTCCTTTCGACCTTGACGAAAGCTCATTGAATGTTCATATTTAGGCATTCGACACTATCGAGAAGTATATGCAATGTATTAGTCTTCTTTCCCTTTTAACCCTTTTGAATGCTCCATATCTTTGATTTTAAAATTTAACATTTTCCAAAAATTTGAAGTTTAATGTTTGGTTTTGTGTTTAAGTTATTTCAATAGGTTTTTACTATTTGTTGAAAGAATGCTAAGTTCATAATAAATTTAAAATTTTAACTAAAACATTTGCACCTGGCAGAACCATGAGATCCGCAAAAAAGTTGATGCCAATTCAAAGCACTCCCTAATATCTTCACAAGATGAGGTAGATGCCATCCTCAAAGACTTTGGAATTTCTAGTGTGGAAGCTATCCCACCTCAATAATCTAATACCATCAACAACCCTCCTGAAGGGTTCTTCACCTAAACTACCTTCTATATATGGCACAAGGTGTTCCTGCCTTTTCCAGAGTTCCTGCCTTGATTTCTTTCTTATCTCGGGATTGCTCTAATCTAGTTGTCCCTAAATGTCTACACCTACCTCTTGCCTCTGGAGCTAAGGGCATTAGAGTCTGGTCTTCCTTCTCTAAACGCCGGTTTTGAATTACTTGGTCAGACTAGTAAAGCTAAGCAATCTCAATCATCAGATCTTCAGTGCCAACCCCCCAAAGAAACTGATATCAGATGGGGTTAACAGGTTAAAAGACTGGAAAAAACGGTTTTTCTTCGTTAGATGCTTCCTAAATAGCAATGGCACCTTTTCAACTCCTCGTAAGTTCAGATTTTTATTGTCTTCTTTCTATCTTGTTACTTCTCTTGGCTAATTTTTGTCTTTTGATAGATTTTCCTGCCAAAGAACTCAATGAGGCAGATAGAAAAATGGTGGAGTTTCTTTCTGCTGCCTCCAATAAGATCAGAAACCGACTGAGGATAGTGATCCCCTCTAACTTGAAGAAGCATTGTCTTCTCCCCCTTGGTCAAAAGATTTTGGGGCTTCCTCCTTTGATCCAACATACTTCAAAAATTAAACGTTTCCTCTCCTTAGGAGATCCCGAACATTTCTCTACTATGTCACTTATTTGCTAAAACCACTCCGGTAAGTTATAGGCACAATACTCGTTTTCTATTCTTGTTGCTTTTTGAATTATTTTGCTGACTTTTAATTTTTATGAATCTTTTTTTACAGCTGCATCCTAGGCTTAAAAACTTGCTAGTGTACTGCTCCCCCTCTAGTCGCTTCCCGTGCGCCACCCATCATCCAATATCTCGCTAAAACTAAGAGAGCCATCAAAAGGAAGTTGGCGTTATCAACTAAAGCAGAACCTCCTATGAAGCTAGCCATAATTATTGATATAGAAGAGGGGGAACATTCATCTTTCGATAAAGCTTCGGAGAGACCAATAGTTAAAGCACCCCAAGATAAACCTAATCAGACTCCTGCTGCAACCGATCCTTTTTCTCAAATTACTATTTGCAGCTCTCCAGTTGCACTTGAACAAATGCAACAAGCTTTGGAAGTTGCACCCACTCCAAAGCGTACTGCTATGAAGTCGTCATCTTCTTCTCCTTCCATCAACAATAAAGAGATAGCCCAGTCTATCTTATATTCTGAATCCTTCACTTCTATCCACCTGCCTTCCTCCATTCCGACTGGGCGGGTCATTACCGCTTTCTAATAGAGCAACAATTCTTGGTACGTTTCACTTCAATTGACTTTATTACCATTGGTTTTCTCGAAATCTCTAATTTATGTTACATTTCTTCCTTCAGATTCGTAAGAGTTGGTTAACTCTACATGGGCAAGGATCCAAATCTTCCATTGAGTCCTCCAAGTTCCAGGAGGAAATCTCTGCCCTTAAGAATCAAGTGTCTTCTTTATCTGTTGCAAAAGATGAAACAACCTTCGAACTGAAGCGATTAAGAGTTTCCCTTGCCCAGTCAGAATCTGCTCTCTCGGAAGAAAGAAGGGCTCGCCAACTCCTCCCCGGTAAAAGTTCTGCCATCCATCTAACCCTGAAAGAATTCGACGAGGAGAAGCCTCCTATGGATACAAAGGATGCCTCATTAAATGAAAAGTTGAAGAAAATCAATGCCTCCATGAAGCTAGCTGCCGATACCATCTTCGATGCCAAACAGCGAGTGTCGAAGTTTCTTGACACTACACTTGGCTAGATGATGTTGAGTTCAGACGCCTTGATGCTGACCTATGTAGATAATATTGACAATTTCCCAGTGCTCAGCTTTCCTACACTCGATTCTTCCCTTGTAGATAAAGTCATGGGAAAGATAAACTAGATGAAGCAGGGGGTCGAGGTTGTTGAACAAGAAGAGTTGATGCCTCCTAGATTCTCTCTTTCGAAGTACACTCTTTTGAAATCGATTCTGACTCATAGGATGAGTGCGACCAAATGATGCCATCGAGGAAGAGGGCAATGGTGATGGCGATGATAATGAGCATTCCGATGACGACGATAAAGATAACAACAATGATGGCCAAGGCTTAGGTGGTGATGGAGGAGGCCATGCTGATACCGTTGATAAAGACGGAGACGATAGCGCAAAAGCTTCTGAAAAAGAGCCATCTCCTCATGAAGATATGCCACCTGAATCTACTACTCCCTCTGCTCCTCAAGAGGATCCTACTTTCATTATTGTCAAAGAACTAAGGAAAAAGGAGAAGGTTTCTCAAAATTTTGTCCCGGTGTCCCAGGTATGGGACTCTTTGTTTAAACAACTTTTACTCCAAAAGTAATAATAGTGGAATTTTGTATTTAGATAAGGAAGAATTCCATCCTCCCCTATAAAGCCAAACTTGAGAAGAAACAAGCAGAAATAAATAGATTATATAGGGAGTTAGACAAGCCAATAAGGGACCATAACGTACTTTCAGATAAATATCACAGGCTTGATAGAAGTGCGTCACTGATGGCATCTTTTAAGCATCAAAAAGCTGCCCCTCTACTAAAGAGAGCATGCCTCCGCTACGACGCTTTCTTAAAAGAGAACCGGGAGTTGATCACTTTATTTTAGATGCTGATTGAAGAAAGAGATATTTTAATCAACTTCTTATATAAGGCTTACTGTAGACACTTAATTATTGATATTTCAAATTTAGGTGAATTTAATGGGGGTCTATTTAGGCATTTCCATAAGAGATGCTTGGACGAATTCGGATTTGACCCATACCTTTGAGCTTGTTGGAACTTACCACAGGTCAGGTCGATTCCCCAAGTTCCCCCCTAGAAAATCTTAAGTACTATAAGGACAAATTTGTCTTTAAATTATTTTCTAAGTCTATTTTGTATGAATTGGATAAATAATAATTGAAAACATGCAACAATGCATTGATTTATAAATACCTGTTTTGGTCTTGCATTTTATGCCTAGCTTCATTTTATTAATATTATCACAGAATAATTTTCTATCTAGCCAACTTTTTTCTAGAGACTGTTTAAGTTAGTACGTCAAATTGAGAAGATTTTATCTTGAAAATCCATCAATTTTAAAATCTTCGAAACTAGCAAGATACCGCTTCCTTAGAGATTTACAAAAATTTTACTTGGAATATCCTCATCTTCGCTTTCATTTTCTTAGTGATGAAAAAGAGAAACTTCTTAAGGAAATAAAGACATTCCATTCTAAGTTAATTTGTGATCATGATAGTCCTCCACCTGGAAAGTGGGACGATAGCAGATTTCTACCAGTTACCACTCCCGAAGGAGTTAATATTCCTTTTGATTCAATAGTTACCCTTTCCGCTAATTCATTAGATAAGGTCGGAAATGTAGTTTCTCAACTTTATATGTAGATCATTTTTTTATTGTATCTTTTAACTTCATTATTTTTTCAGTTGTAATCTATTAGTATAATAACAATAAAGAGATTTTTCATCTTGATTTTGACTTTATTTTGTTTCTTTTTGCTTAAATAGGAGTTACAACTATCTACATCTCCTCTCCCCTTGATTTAACATCACGCATTGCTAATCTTAGAGATAAATTGTTAAAAGAATGTTGAAGGAGTGAACCTCTTGATGATATCTTACTAATACGCTTCCATGGCAACGTCGAAGCCTTGAAATGGCATAAAAGATATTTACTTTAGGAAGCTATTGTTAATAATCTGAAAGATTAAATTGCCTATCTTGAGGCCAATGTTAAAAATAAAGATGAAATGATTTCATCACTAAAGAGACAGGTAAAGTCAAACCCTTCAATCGACTTCAATCATAAGATGTTAGAGCTTATTCAACAAATTAGTGACTTGGAGTTGAAATTGAAGGAAAGTAAAGCACAGTGTGAATCATTGGAATACATTATGGGAGATAAGAGTTAGAGCATTGTTTTACCGCCTCCTCGCACTACTCACTTTGTTTCCAGACCGTTGAGGTCTACTTCCCTTACTGCCTAGAAATTCCTAAAAATGCTCACCCCTACTCCTGGCTTAGACGAGAACGTTTAAGGTGAATGGTGCAGGAAAGTAAAGTTTGAAATAACTAGATATTTTGATGAGCAGCAAACAGCGAAATATTCGTAAAGTATTAATTAGTATGCCCCAAGATTTAGAGCTTGAACGCGATAATTACTTCCTTCAGAAGCGTGTTGCGTAATTAGAAAGGTAAAACAGGATCCTTAGTGGTGCATACAGAGCTTTCAACCACGCTTTGAAGACAAATATTGATGTAATCGATGATGCAGACAGGGTAACGAAGAAGGAAAAGAAACTTAAAGAAGTTCTTTGCGCCGCAATTCGTCACATAGTTGATCCTTAGATCATTGGCAATCTTAGTAAGGTTGCTCAAGACTTATGACATATTTGTATCTTTGAAATGTATAGACTTGTCTTGTATATATGTGAATAACTTCATAGGTTTTGTAAATAATTTCACCAGTTATGTAAATTATATAATCTTTGTAAATACCAACTAATTTGCAATTCTTTTTTGTAATGTCACCTCATGCTCTTTGATAGCTCATTCAGTATTTCTGTAATTGTTGAATCCTCTAGTTTATTTTGCTATGTTGATCTCCCTGAAAAGTATGAAATAAACAATATTTCCAATTGTTTGCTTGAAATTGACATGCTAATTTATGTATATCATTTGTATAGATTGCCAAATCATCTTGTTAATCGCATGAAAAGTAGTTTATATCAAATATCTACATCCCATCCTTAACCGTCAGGAGAAACAATTAAGAATTTAACTTCAACCATTTGGCTGGAATGCTTGTAGTTTATTGATAGAAAAAACCACCGTATCGTGAGGGCACAAATGTTGGAAGGTGATTTTTAAGAGAGATTTAATAAAGAGCTAAATCTAGAAATCATCATCCAAATATTTGTAGTAGAAACCCACTGACCCATTCTCAGGTATTAACGATATTTGAAAACTTAGAAATCCAAGACCCAGATTCGAGTACTAACGAAAACTTAAAATAATGAACTTCTTGAGAGTATTCTTTAACCCAAATTCAGGTATTTGTGATGGATCAATAAAAATCCAATATTGAAATCTCATACCTAGGTTAGGGCACAAATAAGTAATAGTCTCGAAAACCTGATTCGGGTATAAAAAAGATAGTTAGTGATTGCTAAAAACTCGAAACCCAAATTTGGGTATTAGTAAATGAAGTTCTGAAATAGATGTCCCGAAACCAAAATTTTGATATTAATTGATGAAATTTAGATATAAGAGACTCGAAACCCCGATTCGGGTATTAATAACTGGGGTTATGTTCTACTCCTTTTATGCATGAACCCTCCAGGTCTTGTATAGAACTAATTTGACTAATTGCCGCTTGAGCTCGAACGTTTTAGTCCATAATTGGGTATGTCGTTTTTCGGGCTTGATAATCTAAGTCTTATATTTAATGAACCTCCTCTTGGGATTGGATGTCTCGATCTATTGCTTGATGAGCCACTTATTGGGCTTGGACATCTTAGTCCATTGTTTGGTGCTCTTGGTTAGCTAATCTTAGAGGCTAGAACTAAGGACGTACCCAACCTCCCTATATGAGGCACCTTGATCTGGCCAGAGACACGGTCAAGGGCATGTTTGATGCTTTACCCTGGCCATCTTAGGGCGTGGATAAAGGATTACTCCGACCTCCCTCGAAGTGGCGCCCCACCCTAGTTATAGCATGGCACAAATAGGGGCTTGTTCAGTGCTTTACCTAGGCCATCTTAGGGTGCAGATAAAGGCTTACTCCGCCCTCCCTCTAGGAGGTGCCTTGACCTGACCAGAGGCACGACCAAGGGCTTGTCTGGTGCTTTAACCTGACCATCTTATGGCACGGCTAAAGGCATACTCCGCCCTTTCGCCAGGAGGTTGTTTGCGCCAAAATTGGTCACAAACCCCAAGTATTGTGAAAGCACCAGTGTATGAATACAAATCAGCAATATTCAAACACAAATATCATATCTAAGCAAGCAACAAACAACAATCCAGAAATAATGAACAGCACAATTTATAGTGGTTCGGTTATCTCCGGCCTACGTCCACTTCAAGGTTTTTACGATTTTATTGCTCGATGCTTGAAGATTACAATTTCGTATGTTGTATTACCACTGATTTTCTGAGCTAAGTCTGAATCTAAGGCAGCAATGGCGATCTGGAGTAAATCTGGCAGAGTCTGGGCGCTCTTTAGCTCTCAAAATTGTCCGACCCCTTTTCTGAAGGACCAGGGGCTCTATTTATAGGTGTAGGAGGCTGATATTTCGCCTAAACTGAAGGAAGACCAGTTCTGGCACGTGAGGGGGCCCACATGCCCGCTTTTTGGAAATCCGGGCCCACTTTGGGATCGATTCGAAGCTATGTTCGAATCGATCAAGAAATTGTCCAATCGAGCTGAAATTTGGTGTGAACATTCTTCAACATGTGCTCAAGCGTGAAGGATTCATAGCATTTGGACTCGTAGATCTCGATTTATGATCGATTCAAGGTCGCTTTTCTGGTTGCAGTGCTCTGTTCGAATCGATTACGTTCGAATCGATTGCTTCGAATCGATCCAAGCATGCGCTTCTATGATGACGTGGAGCGCCTCCTTCGTATCGATTCGACTTCTATGCCGAGTTGACTGGGTCGAATACTGGGTTTTAGCCGCGTTTACTTGGTGAACTCGAGATGTTGGGTTTGAAGGCTCGCCTCCTTCGAATCAATGGAACCGGTACTTGTTCGAATCGATCAGGATATGCTACTGTGGATCGATTCGAAGTTGTCTCAACATGGGGATTCAAAGGTCTTCTACCTCGCTGGATTCGAACTGAAGGCAAGCACGATGGAGTCTAAGCTAAAGTACTTCTCATGGATTCGAAGTAATCAGGGGAAACTTGTTGGAGTTGAGCTTGATGGATACGAAGCGATGTTATCTAATGGATGCGAACAACGGTCGTCTGATGGATTCGAACAGAGCAACTTGATGGATTCGAACAGACTACCACTTCAGTTTGCTGATGGATACGAATCTGTTGGATTCGAATCGATAATCACCCCACCTTTTTTGATGGATACGAACATCATATCCTATTAACTTGTATCGATCATATCTCCTCCATACGAACTCCGATTAACCTGAAATTTGAAATGTTGCCTCTCCTAGAATTAATCATCAGCTCCAATCGATCCTGTCCCGATCGGAGCCAGGTCAAATTTTGACGACATCCATCGTAGCCTTGTTTCCAATCGACTTCCATCCCTAATAACCATCCTTTCTTTTCAATTTGTTTGATATTCCGGCTTTGACCAAAAAGCGGGATAACATTTGCCCCCCCAAAACATGCCTTGTGATAAGAAGGCGTGTTTTGAATAGTTCCGTATCCGATATCCAAAGTCTATAGCCAATTCCATGTCCATCCGAACTCGAAGACTGAGTTATTAGTCCATCCTTATCCAACAACCGAATCCAAGACCTCTCCGGGTCGATATCCAAATCCGTAATCTCTCTGGGCTCTCGCCAAGCGCAATCCACACCTGACGACCGTGGTCCAGTGTCCCTGGACGTTGAGCTAACCTCTCCGGGTTCTTGCCAAGCGCAATCCACACCTGACGACCGTGGTCCAGTGTCCCTGGACGCTGAGCTAACCTCTCCAGGTTCTTGCCAGGCATAATCCACACCTGACGACCGTGGTCCAGTGTCCCTGGACGTAAGTAATGCCATGGCTTAAGTCCTAAGCCGAATCCTGGTCGCTCCGGACCCTTGCTGAGCATAGTCCATACTCAACGACCTGAAACAATAATTGGTAATAGGGGGCCTAAGTCCTAGGACGAATCTTGGTCACTCCGGACCATTGCCGAGCATAGTCCATACTCGACGACCTAAATGAGTCAATCTACCACGTTCGGGCAAAAAGGCTCACCCCTTGCTAGGCATAATCCATACCCGATGACCGTTTATCAAAAAACCAGAAGAAATACAATCAAAATTCAATCCAAAATCCAAATCAAATCAGAAAACCAGAAATCCATATCAGAAATCAAAATCATCATCAAAAACGGAGAACAATCATCCGAATGAATGCCAAAACAAGAAAGACGAGCAAAATCAGGAGTTCAATCCAAACTCCAAAACCAAACCAGAAAACCAAGTGTCCAATCCAAAAACAAAAGGCAGATTTCGCAAACCATGGCTTTGCGGTTTATCATCATTCAAAGCATGCCAAGGGGCTATCTCTGTCCCCATACATGTGTAAATGACTTGGTTGTTCGCCAATGGTTTGTTACTTATTTCATATTATCCTGGTCAATGGATAACCAATCGACCATCATTCCTGGAACTAATGCCATCCTGGCTTGAGGTTGGTGGTGGTTGCTCATGCTCCACCGCGGCATTCCGAGCCCCAACATACTGCCTCAATTGTCCATTCCTCGCGTGCTCCTCAATTATGTCCTTTAGGTGCCTACAGCTGTTGGTATCATGCCCGTCCAAATCGTGGAAGAGACAGTGCTTTCCTGATGCCCTTTCTCGTTCAGAAGGTTCTCTCCTAGCTGGCCTTCGGTAAGGAAGGCGATTCCGGGTTTCCATGTATATCCGCTCCAACGTCTCGTTTAATTCTGTGTATGTGGAAAACTTTGGATCCTTCCATCGCTTCCTAGCTTTTTCAGAGTCATCATCCAACTTCCTTTTCCCTTTATCTTTATCCGAACCTCTACTAGATGGTCCTCCACCCTCAGTTGCATTCACTTCCTTCAACTTTAAATCTGCACATGCGTCTTCTTACCGAAGGAACCTTTCAGCTTCATGAAAGAATTCCCCAAGGTCGAGTGGCGGGTCTCGCACTAAAGATACCTTGAAATCTGAATCCTCCCTGACTCCTGACACTGCTGCCATTAAAACCATCGATGGATCCGGCCGATCCACCGAAGCAACTGCCGCATTGAATCGAGTTAGAAATCCTGTAAGTGATTCATCCGTCCTTTGCTTTACCGATGTTAATGTCCTCACGTTCTTAGGTCTTTTGATATGAACCCGAAACTGTCCCAAAAACCTATCCACCAATTCCCTCCAAGTCCTGATGGATCCCTCTTCTAGCTGCCTAAACCACATTGCAGCTAGATCTGTCAAATACAACGGGAAACATCTGGCCATCACTTCCTCCGATGCCCCCAACACTTCCATGTGTCTAGTGTATCTCATCAAGTGATCATTCGGGTCAGCCTTGCCATTATATACTTCCACGCTAGGTAACTTGAAATTAGGTGGATTCTGAGCTATCCTGATTTCCCGAGCGAACGGACTCCTGTTCACTCCTTCTAAGTCTCTATTGGTCAAACCTCCGCGCATAGTCTTCCTAATGATTTCCACTAATCCAGCGTTGCCTGTTAGGGGTTGCCCCCCATGCTCCCGAGGGAACTCCGGCACATATTCTTCATGTGTCTCATTAGCCGCAACGTTGGCTCTAGCCTGCTGAACTCCTTCCAAAGGTCCTTCTGCGTTGGATCCTGCGGGCCTGCCCCCAAGCCCTTGTTGATTGCCTTCCGGTTCTGTATTCTATCCTCCATTGGGTTCCGCAATCCTAGTTCCTTGTTCCACATTTGCAGTCGCTATAGTTGGTCTGAGGTTCTGTGTTCCTGCAGCTCTCATCTGCTCGAAGAAAGTCTGCATCATATCCTGTTGACTCTTTAGCAACCTCTCATGTAATGAATTCGCCATAGCTTCCATTTCGTCTCTGGTAATGTAAATCGAAGCTTATCCTTCTCCAGCTCCGGAGGATGCCTCTTGACTTCCTCCTTGTTGAGTTCTCTCAGCTCTTTGTCTTGTTTGTCGAGTCATTGTCTTTCAGATCTCAACTCTGCACGTTATCCAAATCTGAATTTCAATCCGATGTAGCGGGTGCTAGTCCGTTCTCAGTGGAAGCACCAAAGTGTTTGCGCCAAAATTGGTCACAAACCCCAAGTATTGTGAAAGCACCAGTGTATGAATACAAATCAGCAATATTCAAACACAAATATCAGATCTAAGCAAGCAACAAACAACAATCCAGAAATAATGAACAGTGACAGGCAATTTATAGTGGTTCGGCTATCTCCGGCCTACGTCCACTTCAAGGTTTTTATGATTTTATTGCTCGATGCTTGAAGATTACAATTTTGTATGTTGTATTACAACTAATTTTCTGAGCTAAGTCTGAATCTAAGGCAGCAATGGCGATCTGGAGTAAATCTGGCAGAGTCTGGGCGCTCTTTAGCTCTCAAAATTGTTCGACCCCTTTTCTGAATGACCAGGGGCTCTATTTATAGGTGTACGAGGCTGATATTTCGCCTAAACTGAAGGAAGACCAGTTCTGGCACGTGAGGGGGCCCACATGCCCGCTTTCTGGAAATCCGGGCCCACTTTGGGATCGATTCGAAGCTATGTTCGAATCGATCAAGAAATTGTCCAATCAAGCTGAAATTTGGTGTGAACATTCTTCAACATGTGCTCAAGCTACTGTGAAAGATTCATAGCATTTGGACTCGTAGATCTCGAGTTATGATCGATTCAAGGTCGCTTTTCTGGTTGCAGTGCTCTGTTCGAATCGATTACGTTCGAATCGATCCAAGCATGCGCTTCTATGATGACGTGGAGCGCCTCCTTCGTATCGATTCGACTTCTATGCTGAGTTGACTGGGTCGAATCCTGGGTTTTAGCCGCGTTTACTTGGTGAACTCGAGATGTTGGGTTTGAAGGCTCGCCTCCTTCGAATCAATGGAACCGGTACTTGTTTGGATCGATCAGGATATGCTACTGTGGATCGATTCGAAGTTGTCTCAACATGGGGATTCGAAGGTCTTCTACCTCGCTGGATTCGAACTGAAGGCATGCACGATGGAGTCTAAGCTAAAGTACTTCTCATGGATTCGAAGTAATCAGGGGAAACTTGTTGGAGTCGAGCTTGATGGATATGAAGCGATGTTATCTAATGGATGCGAATAATGATCGTCTGATGGATTCGAACAAAGCAACTTCATGGATTCGAACAGACTACCACTTCAGTTTCCTGATGGATACGAATCTGTTGGATTCGAATCGATCATCACCCCACCTTTTTTGATGGATACGAACATCATATCCTATTAACTTGTATCGATCATATCTCCTCCATACGAACTCCGATTAACCTGAAATTTGAAATGTTGCCTCTCCTAGCATTAATCATCAGCTCCAATCGATCCTGTCTCGATCGGAGCCCGGTCAAATTTTGACGACATCCATCGCAGCCTTGTTTCCAATCGACTTCCAACACTGATACCCATCCTTTCTTGTCAATTTGTTTGATATTCCGGCTTTGACCAAAAAGAGGGATAACATAGGTGCTCTACCCTAGCCATCTCGGTAAGGACAAAGGCTTTCTACCATCTTAGGTAGACTACCAGCTTAGGTAGTATTCAAATATAAGGTGCATTTCACACCCAATCATGTAGATTCTGTTTTAAAGAAAAGCATCATTTTATTGATCTCATTCGCTATTTCTTTACAAAATCGCTGTTTTTGTCTTGATGGTAAAATTTGATTATCATTCCTTCCAAGGCTATATAGTGATCAATTTTATGACCATTCATCATGTGGTAATGACAATAGGATCCTCCCATATTCCTTTAATATTTTGGTTTTTTCTATTGTGATGGCCAATAGTTGGGCTCATCCTTTGTTAGCCAGTAGACATTATCCATGGATGTCGTCAAGTTGCATTCTTTGGGAAGTCTAGACTTGAAGATTGATTTTTGAGGATGATTCTTTGATTTTTTTCCTTGGCCTTATAGTTTCATACTCTTCGATTGCTTTTCTTTTTGCCACCCTTCGTAGTTCTTGTGTAGGAAGTATTCTTGTTGTAATTGTTATTGCCACTTATTTGTGAAGGAATTGTAATCAGCCACTATCTCTTTTTCGAAGATTGTGCCTTGGGAATAGTGTTGGATGGTTCTTCTCATTTGATTGAAAACATAGTCAGTTCCATTTTTTTTCTTTCCCAACGAAAAATTAGGGGTGGGGCCAACATGAAAGGAGTCTATAATCCATTCTCAAGAACGTAGATTCTACTTTTTTCTTATTAATAATTTTTAGTGCTTCTAGCCTTAGCCTTTGCTCTTCATCTTGGTTGGAATCCTTGATGAATTTTGAGGGGAACCTTATGTTATGTGGTTTAGAGGATCCTTGTTCAGATATTACGATTCTTCTACCCATGATTAGACCAAAGTAGATGAACTTGAGATAGAGTCAAGTGGGGTTACAGACAAGTGGTGTTGATTGTTAACCAAAACGGAGGTTTGAGCCCTCCTTCTAGCGCCAAAATGTTAAAAAATAACCTTGTCAACACCTCGAAGTAGAGTTTTTAGGATAAGGTTAATTCCTTATGGTTCCTTTTAGAAGAGTTGAAAAGGATGGAATGTGTGTACTTACTTTGGCATCCGTTTGAAACAGATTGTTGTATTTAAAACTTGCTTAAGCCGACCTTCAACTCAGTCGAAATGGATATTTCCCCACCTTATTAACCTTTCGACTTTGTTGAGATAAATGGGCTTTCCCTTCGAAAACACTCCTTTCGAAGCGGAAGTAGAATCCAAATATATGGTCTATGGGATCACTAGATGACGGTTGACTTAGAGAGTTTCGACCTAGTCGAAAGGCTTACTTGTTGTGATGTTAGGACTTTAGCTAAGGGTCTGAGGTGATGGTTTCAACCTTGTCGAAAGATGTGGGCTTATCTGTCTTGGATTTGGATTGGTAATCCCAAATTACAATTATTTGGGGATAGATTTCGACTCCTTGAAAGCAGGATCTTTAGGTTTCTTGTGTTAATCCAAGGTTTAAGTGGACTATAGTTAGGTTTCGACCTTTTCGAAAGTAGTAGCCCTGGGAAGATATTTGAAGCATTTAGTCTAAAGTTATTTGAATATATGAGTTTTCGACTGTGTTGGAAGGGTCCTTTCGATATAGGCGACACCTGAAACACAATGTTATACCTGATAAAAGCTTTAAGAACATTAAAGTAATATGTAAAATTGACAACTTCCCGTTCGCAAGTTAATGTTGACTTTATTACTCAAACTCCCCAAATCAACTAGGGTTTACAGCTCTTTTAATTAAGAAAATACAAGTTTAGAATGGAAAGATTCGGATCTCCAAAACACGACCCCTTGAGTCTTATTAATAGATGCGGGACAACACCTTTCGACCTTAAAGCTTTCGACTTGTTCAAAAGGTGGCTGTTGAATAACTCAAGTATGCTTCAGCCTTTGTCAAAAGGAATGGCTGCGCTTCTCTTCTTCGTATTACCTTATAAGAGCTTTTGACTCAATTGATGCGCTTATTATAGCATTCGAGGGGGTTGTTCTGGACAATAATTGTTTTTGAGTGGTTTGAATGAAAGCCAAAGCCTTGGTTTTGAAAAGTTTGGCGCATATACAACGAGTTGTTCTTCATTATCTCCGAAAGGTGTTGCTTTGTCTCATTCGAAAGGTCTTCGTGCATATGGATTCACCTAGTCAAAAGGTAGTTACTGAAGGCGGAAGGATGCTTTTGACTCCTACGAAAGGTTTGAATCTTCTGGACCATGATTGTAGCATTCCTTCGACTCATTCGAAAGGTGTAGTTGGAGCTTTCTCCTTTTGTTCTTCTTTGTCTCTTGCCCAAACAGGTTTCGACTAAGTCGAAAGGTGTTTTATGTAGTAACATGCAGCTTGTTCCTAACCTTGATTCCTCTTGGTATTTGGTCTAGATTTTCCATTAGTTGTGGTGCTTCCCCCACCAAGGTTAACTCTTCCACCTCTAGTATCCATATCTACATTCGAGCCTTCGTAAGATACAAAAGAATAACCTAAGAAAGATGGGAGAATAGTGATAAAGCATATACTTATATATAGCAAATAAAAGTACGTTACTATCATGTTATCCCATACCCAATCATTTCTCTAATTCCTTAGGATTACGTCTTCAAAATCATTTTAAGTTTAAAGTTCTTCATAAACCTATGCTCCGATACCAAGTTGTAACATCACCTATCTTGAGAACCGAAGCTAAGCACTACAGATGCTGTAATCATCCATAATATTAACTTCTGGTGACAAAATACGATAATGTTAATGATATCCTAATATCAGAAGCACATGAATATGAAATAAAATAATCACAAACTAAAAAAACTTTTCTGGTTACATTTCCAAGCAATATTTCATATTCAATTTACATAATCCTATAATCGATTCCCAGGTTTTGATTAATTATAATTCTTACAAGATACGCCAAGAGCGACATATGAAGATGCCTCATTGGATGATTAAAGTACTAAATAGACACATTAGTCTTAGTACATCACAGTAGAAATAAAACTAAATAGAAACATCTAAATAGCTAACTTTGCCTCCTGCACGTCTTCGGATGTTTTATTCGTCCACCTACTAACCTAAAAAACTTTAACTTTCAATCTACTCAAAATAATTTTGAGCGCCTGAGATTTTAAGGGGAAAACATAAACTTCGAGTCAGACATAAAGTCTGGTCTGAATAATACTATTACATCTTGGTTTATCGATATTAAGTGAGACCACGCTGCTTAGCGGAACCGGTTTCCCCCCACTAATATCCCTTTAAAATATAACTTTTTGCAAATCAGAATCGTGCAATCAAACTGAGTATAACAATAATAGCAATATCATATATGCATAAATTAGGTAACAAATGGAATGTCGGTCTGAAAAATATAGTTTTATTTGGCTAACTACTAACCATTGGTTGACTCGAGCCTACTAGACAAAATAAACAAACAATCTAACACATGTTAGACAAACTTCTAGATGGTTTGTCCTTAACTTATGTTACATCCCGTATCCGGAGGCCAAAAGCTAAGCACTACAGATTCTGCAGTCATCTATAGTATTAACTTCTAGTGACAAAATATGGTAATGCTAATGGTATCCATAATATCAGAAGCAATTAAATACGAACAAAATCACAGATTTTAAAAACATAATTTTACTAATTACATTTCAATACAAATTCATATCCAAGTTACAAAATCTCTGAACGTTTCCTAGGTAAAAATCAATTATAATCATTACAAAAATACGCCAAGATCGACATACGACGATGCCCCCTGGTTGATCGGAGTTAATATAGTGATACCTGGCTTAATATACACAATAGAATAAAAATAAAATAAAACAATAACTCCTAATTACCTATCCATCAGCCCCCTGCTCATCTCCGAAAGCTTTATTCGCCAAAATTTCTAAAACCTGAAAACCTTAACCCTCAGACAAATTAAATCAACTTTGAGCACCCGAGCGTTTAAGGGGAAACAAAAGCTTCAAGTCAGACATAAATCCTAGTGTGAATAATACTGTTACACCTCTGTTTACTGATATTAAGTGAGACCACGCCACTTAGTGGAACGGGTTTCCCCTCACTAATATCCTTTTCAAGACATATTTTTGCAAATCTTGTCCTACAACTAGACTAGTTAATCAAACTGATCATAATAATAATAACAATAATAATAGCAATATCTGTTATGCTAAAAACTGGTAATAAATGGACTATCTATCCAAATTCACAGCTAACTGCCTGGAAACTGGACTAACTGTCCCTTTGGCTGACTCGCGCCTACTAGATAAAATATCAAACGGTCTAAACATCTGTTAGACAAAACTTCCGGATGGTCTTTCCTTAACTTACTTCTCCAAGGGCCAACTGATCCTAATTGTTTTGTGGGCTAAGCAATAACCTAGCTCTGTATATGAATATTCCTTTCTGTGTGTAACCATTATTTTAGTCTTACATGTGACTAAGCCTTACACACGGGAATTCTAGACTAAATTAGATAGGGGTTAATAGCTAATGAGTATAGGGTGCGACCGTGCACTAGTTCTATCTGGTCTTCTTTTCTGATTCATTCTCTAAGGGTTAACTACCCTTCATCTTTTGCCTTGAAAACCTTTCCAAAATGATTTAACCTTTTAAATCATACTTATATAAGGAAAATACATTCTTAGCTTTACTCTAAGCCATTTTGCCATGTTATATATGCTTTACTAAAAATAATGTTGACGAATATTAATAAGGATTAGCTATCCTTCCAAAACAAGTTAAAACCCTTTTTGACTTGAAAATACTTAGGCTATATTGCCTAGTTAATACATTCGAAACCTTAGTTTAAAATTTTTAAACAACCCTTTCGAACGCTTGAAATAACCCTTTCGAAATCATTGAAAGTACCACTTTCGTAAGCATTGAAAGTACCCCTTTCGAAACCATTAAAAGCTTTTCTTTCAAAAGCTTCAAAACATTAGACATCCTTCTTAAAAACCTTTAAATATTGCCTTTCGAAAACATAGGAAAAACCTTTCCTTTCAACCGTTTCGAAACCCAAGGGAGCAACCCCTTCGAAACCATTAATTAAAACCCTTTCGAAAGAACTAAAATATGAATCTTTCGAAAGCCTTTGGGTTCAATTTAAAAAATATGGAAACCTTTCGAAACCATTCAAAAATTTACCTTTTCGAAACCTTTGAAAACTGTTTCGGTCGAAACCCTTTGGATTATACCTTCAAGTAGAGCAAAAGGATTAGAAACCATTAAAGTCAAAAGCACATCCTTCAAAATCATTCCTAAGTAAAGAAGTGATTATGTCGAAACCATCTCTTTGAAAGCATTGGAGAAGTGGCCAAATTTTAGAAAACAAAGCAACCCCTTTGAAACCATCTGGGTCGAAGGGAAGAAAGCGGCGGCAAAAGGTTTTGACTTAGTCAAAAGTAGCCCTTTAAAAAAAACGCAACCAAATAGAAACCATTTCTTTAAATCCATTTGACCTAGTCGAAAGCTAACTAAGTCAAAAGCTACTTAGTCGAAAGCAAGCAGGTGCATTTTCTTTCAAAAGCAAAGTAATGCCTCAACCGCTTCAGAACCCCTGGTTTCAACTCTATTCCTTCCGCCTATATCAAATTCACTACGTATCAGTTCACTGATCCATGTGCATTGGTTATGATAGTGCTGGAGGCGAAGGTAAGGATGTCGAACCTAGTGTCGAAGGCATCGAAACAGTGAAAAACAAGTAGATTAGTCCGTTTTAAACTATTTCTTTGTACCTAACATGCCTTTTTTGTCAAATTGTGATTGTTTGCAAGTTTCCCTTTTCCAAAAGTACTGCTGACTTTCCTGAAATAACAATTTGAATTTATTTACAAAAAGCCCCTTCTCGTTTTATAAATATATAAAACATTTAAGTCTTATACATTAAATAATTTTATATATCCATTAAAACAATTAGGAAAATTCTACAAAAATTCCAAAAAATCACTTTTAATATGTTTCCTAACATATATGAATTTCAGACCCAAACCATTATTTATTTACCCATAAATAATTTATAACCCAAAATAACATTTTCTTCACTAAAAAATTTATATAAATTCCACGAAAATTCGAAAAATTCAGAAAATTGAAACCCATCTCCAAAATAATATTTCCGGTCTATATAAAAATTCGCAAGGCATTTGGATGTCATTAAATTCAGTTTTAATATCGAAACATGTAATAAAATCAATATGAACAACCATAATCATCAACAAGTATATATAATCATTCCATCATTCCAAAACATGGCAAATCAATACAAAATATTTCAAATTTCACCTTAAAGTTGAAAACAAAAGAAATATGAGATGTAAATATTATTCACCTTAGCTTTAGAGATCAAAGAGATTGAGATATAGATGGATTTGATTTGAATTAGCTTCTTCCTTAGCTTTTCTTAATCTTCTATCCCTTTCTCTTGTTAATGATGGCCGTCCTTAAGTGTTTAAAATTTTTAACAAATGAAAATGAACGTGTATCGGAATGGCATCTTTCCTATTTACCCCTCCTCTATTTAATTTCAAACCTTCTTTTAATTCATTAGTTAAATAGCATGGCTACCCCTTTATAAAATCAAATCTCAATCTCCTAATCAACACGTTTTTATCAAGTTTTCTTGTCGAGATCCCAAAGTAAAGCTAAGAAAGATGAACAATCCTTTATATGTGTTAACAAGAAATCTTGTCAACATCCCCAATGCTTTTCATAAAATAATTCTACTTGAACATGATCACGTTATTGAAAGGATTCTCACCTTCGAAAGTGTATATTTCGAATAGAGTGACTTAGTCGAAAGAATTTGAGGTGATAGCTTAGGCTTTCGATCAAATTGACTTGGTCGAAAGAATAATAGATTTTTAGACCATTCGACCCCATAGAAAGGGATAACGAGTCTAATCCAACCTTTCGACCGGATTGGCATAGTTGAATAATTTCTAAGAGTTATTCATAAACTATAGCTCTCTAATTGATCACTTTATCGAGTCTCACCTTCCAAGGTTGTTGAAAACACTTAATCATCAATGCCTTCTACCCCCCATTGATCATGCCGAAAAGTAACATTCAAGACCTTTCGAACTTCGTCGAAAGGGGATGCTGACTCTATCTATTTATGTTCATTGCTTTCAACACCTTAGTGTTAATACTCTTTCAATGGAATCCTTTCGAAAGAGGGAACTGATGCCTAAAGGAGTAGATTGCCATCGAATGAATTCCGTCATGAATGGATGTCAGGCAATATAAACTAGGATTCCTTTTGGAAGTACTCCTTTCGACTTGGTTGAAAGTAAATCTTCCTTTCGAAGTAGTCCTAGTTTAACAACCTATAATCCACTTTATTTTCCTTATATAAGATCAATTTAGGTATTACCATAACTTATGCATTCTACATAATTGACACCCCATTATCACATTTATTTTCAGTATTGAGCTTAGGTTTCGATGATGAAGTGTTCGATTGGAAATGCCTAAGTCAATCTTACATATAGCGTAGACCAAAAGAGATTATGAGAATAGGTTAGATTCATGTTCCATTGATTATTAGTCTAGCTAATGATCTTGTTTGTACCAAAATTGGGCACAACCCTCTTCGGAAGTTTTTGAAGAGATAAAGTGAAGAAATTAAATGGAAAAAGAGGAATTATCTAACAAAAACTCCAAATCTCAGATATGAAAATAATTAAAATGCAAGGAGACACAAGAATATAGAGTGGTTCGGCGTATCGCGTACGTCCACTATGGAGTAGTTTGCTTTATTGATCTTTCTTCGATGTTTACAAGTGAATTCGGTGAATTACAACAGGTAATTATGATTTGAAGCAGTGAAATTCGTTGGTAGCAGCAGCAATGGAGTTCAGATCTGGATCCGGCGGAGTCTGGGCGTTGGATATCTCAAAGAGGAAGAACCCCTTTTCTGTTGGCTTTGGGGGTCAATTTATAGGTGTAGGAGGCTGCTATTTAGCTCAGATTTCGGGAGACCCTTTCTGGCACGTGACCAGGCCCGCGTGCCCAAGCCCGTGAAGTTTTGGTCCGATCCGTGATCGATGCGAACAGATTTCGTATCGATCAAGATTTCATCCAATGGAGTCGAAATTTGGCATGGACATTCTTTAGCATGCACGTAGTCTTCTGTGAAAATTTCATAGCATTTGGACTGGTAGATTAGGAGATATGATCGATACGAATTAGGATTCTCGGTGGGCTGTTTCGTTCGACTCGCTCTTGTTTTGATTCGCGCTTTGTTCGACTCGGTGACGAGGCGTTTATTCGTATTGACTATTGTGCCTTGCTTCGCATTGATGGACACGAAGTAGGAGTCTTTGTATGGATGCGAAGTTGACGAAGCGGAGCGAGTCGAAATGTGGCTCCTCAATGGAGTCGAACTAGAAGGAGTCGAACAGTGGTCCTATGAAGGAGTCAAACTAGATGGAGTTGAACTGTTGTTTTATGAAAGATGCGGAGCGAGTCGAACAGAGGCTCTGAGATGGAATCGAAGTGGAGCGAGTCGAAATGGAGGGAGTCGATGTGGAGCAAGTCGAAGTAGGCTTCCATGATGGATTCGAGCAGAGCGGGTCGAAATGGGCTTTCCTGAGGGATGCAAACTGAGCAAGTCGAAATGAAGCGAGTCGATGTGGAGCGAGTCAAAGTAGGCTTCCATGATGGATTCGAGCAGAGCGAGTCGAAGTGAGCTTTCCTGAGGGATGCGAACCGAGCGAGTCGAAGAAGGCTGTTTTTAATCAATTTTGCATCGGTTGTAACTCGAGCATATGGACTCGGATTGACTTGAGATTTGGAACGTTAACTCTCTCAACTTAGCTTGTCATGTTATAATAATTTAAGCTCGATCCGGACTCGGACAAAATTTGTCGATATCCATAGTGAGCATGTGTATAACCGATCTCTGGGATGGATCGTCATTGGTTTACTAGTCAATTCCTTGGTGTCACGACCTTGTCAAAAGGAGGGATAACAGATCTTAATGATCTTCCTCGTCACTTATATTATTTATAAACAGGCCATCTCCATTTTTAGTTATTATCTGAAATGATTTACAAGAAACTGAGATTTCTTCCCAATTTGATTTAAGGTATCTTCTAAGTACAACTATCATAAAGAAAGTAGAGTAGAGAAAATGGATTCAGTATTCAAAAATCTAGTCCTACAAAACTAGACCCCTTGGGTCTTATTTATATATGCAGGTTGGCCCTCTTCCACAACTTTGCTTTCGACTCGGTCGAAAGGTCCCTATTTTATATGTCGCCTCAAACCTTTCGACTTGATTGAAAGGTCATGAACCTTTCGATGTCGTTGGAAGGTGTTCTATTGAACCTCTTAGTTTTTCCTTTCGCTTCCTAGCCTTCGACTGGGTCAAAAGGTCCCCTCATTACACGCTGTTCTGAACCTTTCGACCTAATCGAATGCCACGCTTCCTTTCAATGTCGTCAAAGGCGATGCTTCTTTTCGATGTTGTCGAAAGGTGTCCTTGTTCTTCTTGTCTTGCTCTTGCAGTTCCTTCATTCTCTCTTAACATTTCGACCTGATCGAAAGCTATGCCTCCCTTCAACGTTTTCGATAGGCCCTTTATTATTCTTTTACCTTTGCTGTTTTCCGAGTATTGTTTTCTTCATAGCGCCTTTCGACGTTGTCGAAAGGTGTCCTAGATGGATCTTGGACCAGTTCGAAAGGCTTGCTATGCTTTCGAAAAGGTTACTATAGGGGCAAGCCTTTGATTTCGAAAGGTTTAATGTGTATTCGGGAGAGAACTATCTATCACCTTTGAAAGGGGTTCCGAAGTCAACATTGCTTGTTCATCAGTGTTGAAAGGTTGGTAGTGGCGGAAGGGCCTATCTATTTCCATCTGGGTCGAAGGCCTTTGCATTGTATGAGGAGTTGGTGCCTTCAACTCCTTCGATACTTGCTCAATGCCTTCGAAACATCCTTTTTATGTCCTTTATGATGACTTGGCCCGCCTCTTCATCCAAACCTCAACTATATTAACTTTCTTTCATATTTCTGCTATCAAGTAGATTTTATGGTTAACATTTTGCCCCCTTGTATGAAAGAAGCTTTTGTTCTTTTGGACAAAGATTCCATGGCTTTCTTACTCTTCATGACTTTACTTTTCCTGCAAAATTCAAAGTTAATGATATTCACTATTGTTATGATCACACTTACATGAATGTTTAGTTGTAGATCAACATATTAATGCCCTTATTTGCTTGGTAAGTGCATTTGGAATTAATAAAAACCAACTTTCAATTTTGGCATTAAGAAGGCCAGTTTGAAATTTTCTGTTGTTTGTAATAGTATCAATTAAATCATATCAACCATGAAACCTACCCAGATTAGGGTATTAACTTGTGAAGTTTGGAAGTTGATAACATGACATTCAGAATTCGGATATCAATACCTAAATAAAAAATTTCCCTATGTGGCACTTCTAAACCCAGATTCGGGTTTTTATGATAAATTAAACGGGAATTATTAAGTGTTAACAAAAAATCACGTGAACATCCCCTATGCTTTTTATAAGATAATTCTATTTGGACATGACCACGTTGTTGAGAGGATTCCCACCTTCGAAAGTAGGATGACGTGGCCACTCCAACATTTCAACCAGGTTGATATATTAGCAAATTGCTAAACCTTTCGACCTTGTCGAAAGGGATGACAAGGCCACTTGAACCTTTCGATTTGGTTGGAATAGTCAAATTATCTCTAGGAGTTATTCACAACATATCGCTCTCGAAGTCATCACTTTATTGAGTTTCATCTCCCTTGGAAGTTGAAAACAATTAATCATCACTGTCTTCTACCCCCTTTCAATCATGTTGGAAGGTGACATTTAAGACCTTTCGACTTTTTCGAAAGGGGATGATTGTTCTAATAGTTTGTTTGATTGTCTTCAACCCCTTTGGTGTCAATATTCTTTTCATGGAATTCCCTCGAAAGGGTTCGGATGCCTACATGAGTAGGTTCCCCTCGAATGGATTCCATCCTGAATGGTTGTTAAGCAATATAAACCAGGATTCCTTCTAGAAGTACTCCTTCGACTAGGTCAAAAGGTGTTCCACCTTTCAAAGCGGTCATAGTTTAATAGTCTACAATCCATTTTCTATTCCTTATATAAGATCTATTTAGATATTGCCATAACTCATGCATTCAACTTAACTAACACACCATCATCACTTGTATTTTCAACATTAAGTATAGGTTCTGATCATGGAGTGTTTTGATTGGAAATGCCTAAGTCGATCTTACATATAGCATAGACCAAAAGAGATTTTGAGAATAGGTTAGAATCATGTGCAATTGACCATTAATCTAGCTAAAGATCTTCCTCGTCGCCAATATCCATTATAAACAAGCTATCTCCATTTTTATTTATTATCCGAAATTAGTTACAAGAAATTGAGCTTTCTCCCCAATTCAATTTAGGGCTTCTTCTAAGTAATATTATTGCTAAGAAAGTAGAGTAAAGAAAATGAATTCGGTATCCTAGAATTCGGTCCCTAAAACTGGACCCCTTGGGTCTTATTTATAGATGCAGGTCGGCCACCTTCCACGCCTTTGCTTTCGACTGGGTCGAAAGGACCCCCTTTTTATATGCCACCTCAGACCTTTCGACCTAGTCGAATGGTAATGAACCTTTCGACATCGCCGAAAGGTATTCTCTTGTGCTTCTTGGTTTATACTTCCGCTTCCTTGCCTTCACCAAGTTGAAAGGTCCCCTCTTCGTATGCTGTTTTGAACCTTTCGACCTAATTGAATGTTATGCTTCCTTTGAACGTTGTTGAAAGGTATCCTTATCCTTCTTGTCATGCTCTTGCAATTCCTTCACCTTCTCTTAACCTTTCGACCTGGTCTAAAGCCATGCATCCTTTCGACGTCGTCGAAAGGTATCCTTGTTCTTTTCGATATTAAAGATAGCTATGCCTCCTCTCGACATTGTCGAAAGCTATGCCTCCTTGTCCTCCTTATCTTATTCTAGTAGTTTGATGCAGCACATACCTCAAATCGCCAAAACCCTAGATCGCTCCTCCTAGATCGCGAGGACGAAGCAGCTCCAAGATTCCTTAGGTCGCGAGCGACCTACCTTACGCCCCACAGCCTCGCTCCAGAAGCTTATGTTGCTCCAGCCCTAGGTCATTCCAGTTTAAGTTGCGAGCTTCCTTATGTCGCGAGCAGATATTCCAGTAGGTCGCGAGCTCCAGATCCTTATGGCGCGAGTAGATCTTTAAGTCGCGAACGAGCTATCTTAAGTCGTGAACGAGCTATCTTATGTCGCGAATGACATTCCAGTTAGGTCGCGAACCTTCTTTAAGTCGCTCCTGATGCCGAAGTTGTTAGGTCGCGAAGAAGATTAGGTCGTTGAAGATTTCTTATGTCGTTGTTTCTTATGTCGCATTGTTTGTTAAGTCGTTTGTTGTTATATCGTTTGTTTCTTAAGTCGTTTGTGATATATTTGTTAAGTCGTTGTTGTTATGTCGTATGATGAATGTGTTGTAATTTCCTATAAATAGGGATGTGTTGTCATTTGTAAAGGGAGTTGATTTTTGAATAAAATTTGGTTTGTGCTTTGTGCCACCATTAAAATTGGAAGTTGAGTGTTATCTCCTTTCTCCATCTTCGGATATTCGAGTGCGCTCGAATCAACGAACTTGAAGCCGATTCATGGAATCTCATGCGCGAGATCAACGTCGAAGAATCGTAGATCTTCTAATGCGGTATCGTGCGCGATCAACGTGTTGAAGATAGCTAGAATCTGGTATCTCGAGAGATCAATGGATTTGGGCACTTGGGTATCTTCAATTCATCGATTCATCTTATTTCATCAATCATTTTCCGCGAATTCATCAATTCGCGAGTTGTGTGATCCTGTAGGCTGCGTCATTTGGTATTAGAGCGAAGAAACGAACTTTTCCATGTTCGTTGGATTTCAAGTTACGTGATTTGAAGTTTGTGTTTGGATTTGTTGAAGATTTGACAATGCCTCTAAGAAGAGTTAATCGTCATTAGAATGTTGCAGATGTGTATCGAAGAGAAGATGTTGAACAAATGGAGCAACGAATTAGTGATAAATTCAATGAGAAGTTTGATGAGGGAATTGGTAGATTGGAAAGGCTGATGATGGATATGAATCGAACTCAACAAAAAGCATCACCAGGTTCAAATCAAGGTAGACATAGAATTTCACCGTCAAATTCCAAGAAGAGAAGAATGTCACCACCATCAGATCGAGAAAGAAGAGAACTGTCAGTTTCGGGGGAAAGAGACATGCGTGGTAGCAAAAATGTTGATGGTCAGAATCGACATCGACATACGTCAGATTTGGAGGAATCCAGTGATGATGGTAGTAGTTCTTGTCGAAACCGTGGCCAAGGGTGAAATCGAAATAGAGATTCCGAAGATGATCGTCGATGGGAGTCGGGGATGAAAACAGAGATTCCAGAATTCAAAGGGGGAATGCTAGCGGAAGAGTTTCTGGATTGGTTATCAAATGTTGAAGAAATTTTTGACTTCAAGGAAGTACCCGAGCATCGTAGAGTTAAGTTGGTTGCTACGCGATTGAGGGGAAGAGCTATGGCATGGTGGCAAAAAACTAAACTTACACGGGAAAGAATGGGAAAGTCGAAGGTTGTTTAATGGGAAAAGATGAAGAAGTTGATGAAGGCTACTTCTTGCCTTATAATTATCAGTCTCTTATGTATCAGCGCTTACAAAATTTGAGACAAGGAACACAGTTGGTAAATGATTATGCATATGAGTTTTATCAACTGATTGCTAGAAACGATATCATGGAAATGGAGGAACATTTGACATCCAATTTTTTTGGAGGATTGAGAATGCAAATTCAGGATATGGTAAATATGTTTGATCCGAGATCCGTTGCTGAAGCACACCAGAAGGCTCTATCTTGGGTAAAGCAAGGTAGACGAGGAGGTGGTGCGTTTACAAGTTCGAGCAATCAGGTAAAGGGAGCTAGTAGCAATACTAATATTTCCAAGGCTGTTAGTAAACCGGCTGTCAATGAAGCTGCTAAGACCAAGGTCAACAACAATTTCAAGTGTTATAACTGTCAGGAGTTTGGTCATAAGAGCAATGAATGCCCGAAGCCTAAGAAGCGAGCGATGGTTGCTGAGGTTGAGGATGAGGATGTAGAAGTAGAATGTTCCAATTCACCACAGGTTGAGGAGGAAGAAGAATTATTGAAGGGAGACGAGGGATATTCTTTAATGATGAATAGATCTTGCTGGACGCCAAAGCAGGAAGAGGAGACTAGTTGGTTGAGGAGTAATATTTTTCAGTCGACATGCACTATTCTGGGAAAAGTTTGTAAGTTTATTATCGATGCAGGGAGTTGTGATAACATCATCTGTACAGAAGCCGTAAAGAAGTTGGCGTTAAAGACAGAGAAGCATCCCAAACACTACAAATTGGCTTGGCTGAGGAAAGGTGGGGAAGTGAAGGTTCGTCGAAGGGCTTGTGTAACTTTTTCCATCGGAAAGAAATTTAAGGATGAAATTTGGTGTGACGTGGTGGACATGGATGTATTTCATTTGTTGTTGGGAAGACCGTGGCAGTTCGATAGAGCCGTGCAACACGATGGTAGGACTAACTGCTACAGTTTCATGTTCGATGGCACTAGAATCACTTTAGTTCCTAAAAGGCGACAACAAAGTGAAAGCAAGTTGGAGGAAATCGAGGAACTAAAGACTCTGTTATATTTGAAGGAATTTGTCCAAGAAGTAGAGGACAGCCCTGAAGTATTTCTGTTGATTGGACGCGAAAGTAGTGAAGCGGTTGAAGTTCCTGAGGAAGTTAAGCCAGTGTTGAAGGAATTTGAAGATGTGTTTCCGGAAGAATTACCAAAAGAGTTACCACCGTTGAGAGACATACAACACCAGATTGATCTTGTTCCGGGAGCTGTGTTACCACATAGACCACATTATAGAATGAGTCCAAAGGAGCACGAAGAGTTGAGAAGGAAGGTGGAAGAGTTACTTGAACAAGGGCACGTACAAGAAAGTGTAAGTCCTTGTGTAGTACCAACCTTGTTAGTGCCAAAGAAGGATGGAACTTGGAGAATGTGTACAGATAGTCGAGCACTAAACAAGATTATGGTGAGGTACAGATTCCCGATGCCAAGAATGGACGACTTGTTAGATCAGTTGAGTGGAGCTGCTATCTTTTCAAAGATTGATCTGAAGAGTGGGTATCATCAGATTCGAATTCGATCAGGGGATGAATGGAAGACAGCCTTCAAGACACGGGAGGGGTTGTATGAATGACTGGTTATGCCATTTGGTCTTTCGAATGCACCTAGTACTTTTATGCGAGTGATGAATAAGATATTTCGACCGTTTATTGGAAAATTCGTGGTGGTATACTTTGATGATGTATTGATATATAGTGGAAGCACAGAAGAGCATCTACAACACTTGCGGGAAGTGTTGATGATACTTCATCAGGAGCAATTTTATGCAGCAACAAAGAAGTGCATGTTCATGACGCACAGTGTTTTGTTCTTGGGATATGTATTGTCCAAGGAAGGTATCCAGGTGGATCAAAGTAAAGTTGAAGAAATCAAGGATTGGCCACAACCCAGGACTGTAACTGAAGTGAGAAGTTTTCATGGTTTAGCATCATTCTACTAAAGGTTTATCCCACATTTTAGTAGCGTGATGGCACCACTGACAGATTGTATGAAAGGAAAGCAGTTTGTGTGGACTAAAGAGGCTGATTTTGCTTTTCAACAGATCAAGACACTCTTGACTACAACACCGATTCTTAGATACCCGGACTTTCAATTACTATTTGAGTTACATATAGATGCGTCCAAAGTTGGAATTGTAGGAGTGTTGAGTCAGAAGGGTCGTCCAATTGCCTATTTCAGTGAAAAGCTTTCTGGAGCAAAAATGAGATACAGTACTTATGATGTGGAGTTTTATGCTATTGTACAGGCCGTGAAGCATTGGAGACATTACTTGTTCCATAAAGAATTTGTTTTGTATACGGATCATGAAGCATTGAAACATTTACAAGGGCAGGATAAGATTGCAGCCAGGCATGCTTCATGGATCGCATACTTGCAACAGTTTACATTTGTTGTAAAGCATAAGTCGGGAGTTACAAATCATGTGGCAGACACATTAAGCAGAAGAAATCATTTGTTGACTACAATGAGAGTTGAAGTGATGGGGTTTGATGTATTTCCATATTTGTTTGTTGAGGATCCTTACTTTGCCAAGATTGTAGATGAAGTCGAGAAAGGGAGGACAGATGAGTATGTGTTAGTAGAAGGTTTTCTATTTAAGGGAAATCGGTTGTGTATACCAGAGTGCAGTTTGCGAATGAAGATTGTGAAGGAATTGCATGAAGAAGGTCATGTGGAAAGAGATCGTACCTTGCAATTGATTTCTCAATCATATTTTTGGCCTTCCATGAGGAAAGAAGTTGAAAGATTTGAGCAGAGATGTCACATATGTCAAGTTTCCAAAGGGTCAGCTACGAATGCAGGATTGTATATGCCATTGCCCGTGCCTGCTAGACCATGGGTTGATGTTGTTATCCCGCCTTTTTGCAAGGCCAGGATACCAATGGACTGATTGAAAACCAAGTATCGCTCGTCATGGATATCGATGAATTTTTTCTGAGTCCGGATCGAGCTACACTTGATATGACGTGACGAGCACAGCCAAAGAGAGCCAACGTTCCAAGTTTCGAGTCAATTCGGGTTCATATGCTCAAGTTATGATCGATTCAATCTAGAGGAAACGACCTCGCCTTCGTATCCATCACTATGGTTGATTTCATATCCACCGTGGGTGCGCAGTTTGTATCGATCAGGTTGGCAGTGTTCGAATCCATCGAATTCGTATCGATGGAATTCGTATCCATCAACAAGTGTTATGCCTCGTAACGATTGGCTAGTATTTGCTTCGCATCCATCATAGAAGCCTTACTTCATATCTATCAAAAGGCTCCAGTTCGCATCCATGGACTTCGTATCCATTGAGAAGCTACGTGGTTCGTATCCATCAAGGAAAGGTCTGTTCGAAACCATCGACCATCAGTAGTTCGTATCCATCGATGACTGTTGTTTGAATCCATGAGTGGGGCCTTATTCGAATCCATCAAGTCAACAAACCTGGGTGACGTGTCATCCCTCGATGCGAACAAGGCGAGATTTATGGAGTCGATACGGTCAACACGGAGTAAAGACTGGATCAAGGCGAAGTGCGCACGCCACATCATCTTACAAACACGTGCAACTATCGATACGAGGAGATCGATTCGAAGCTATGGATTCGAGCCAAACAGCCATCCGAGAAATTGCAACTATTATCGATCATATCTGAAAATCCACTAATCCAAATGCGATGAAATTTTCACCAAAGCTTGCATACACACTAAGGAATGTCTCTGCCAAATTTCAGCTTAATTGGACATCATCTTGATCGATACGAAATGGATTCGTATCGATCGCAGATCGAGGCAAAACTTTCTGGAAATGGTCGTGTGGGCCCCCTCACGTGCCAGACCGAGTCTCCCAAAGTTTGAACAAAATCTCAGCCTCCTACGCCTATAAATAGCACCCTAAAGCCTATAGAAGGGGGATCTTTTGATTCTCAAGCGCCCAAACTCTGCTGGATTGAGATTTGCATCTTACTCTTACTGCTAAATTCGAATTCCAAGCTGTAATTCGTTGTTGTTCGCTGTAATCATCTGTAATCATTAATAGAGAATCAACAAAGTCATCAAAACTTCATAGTGGACGTAGGCAACACACCGAACCACTCTAAATTGCTTGTCTGCGTATTTACTATTCTTTTTATTGGAGTTTTTGTTAGATAATCTTTATTTTTAATTTACTTTCTTCACTTTTATCTCTTCAAAAACTTCCGAAGAGTGTTGTGCCCATTTTTGGTACAAACACTTTGGTGCTTTCACTGAGAAAGCCAATTTTTCCTCCTACTCCTTGGATCTACCATCGACACCGGATTGCATAAATCCAAGAGGAAGATCCAGATCTCTAATCTGGAATCCTTCCATCCTATTCAGATTTGCATAAAGTCTAGGAAAGGACTCCACCACTCAAGATGGTTAGCACAAGAACTGCCTCTATAGCTGCTGATCAAGAAGGTCGGGATAGACAGAATCCTATGCAGCAGTCGCAATCCAATCAAGACAACACTGCCACTCAGATCCGTCAGGACTAGTCACCAGACAAGAGTTCCAAGTGTTGCTCCAAGAACTGACTCAATGTCGGCAACAATTGACTGAACAGTTGCGCGCTAACGCTGAGTTGACCAACTAATTAAACCGTCGAAGGCGTAGGAGGACCAGGAGGGATGATGTTTCCAACTCGTCCACTGAAAGATCCGCCTCATCTGACTATCACGGCAGATCTACCCATCCCCGATTAGACGAGAGTCACACGCAAGCTACCAGATATCAACCTGCCTTGACCGTCGGACAATTAAGAGTTGGGCCGTCAACCAGCTTCCAGACCGGGCCCTCATCACGAAGAGGTACTGTTCCACAATATACCACGGACAATCGCACTACAACCACCGCGGTAGAAGCAAGGGTTGATACCCGAAATCTGCCAGATCCGAATAATCAGCAATGTGGGCGTACTCATGAACCATACGTACCGGAAGATGCCGAGCCAAGGAGGCGAGACATGGACCGTCGACAACGTCCGTTCCAAACTCGCACTGTGGAACCCGACCACACCTTAGCTCAGCATGCACAGAATGCGACGATGCCAGATATTTCAACGATGATACGTCAGATGATTCGCGAAAGTCAGGGGCTTACCAATGACGATTGGGGAATCTCCCGTAGTCATACCCCTTTCACAGACGAGATATTATACGCTGACCCCCCTCGGCGATTCAGAATGCCAACTCTCCCAATGTACGAAGGAAGTAGTGACCCCAATCAACATATTTTGAAATTTGAATGGTCAATGAGCGCTGCAAGAGCTGATGATGCAGTGAAGTGCCGAAGTTTCCCCATCTTTGGGGGGAATCGCAATAATGTGGTTTACAAGGTTGCCACCTAGATCTATCTCTTCATTCGATCAGCTGGCTAAAAAGTTTGTAGAATAGTTTCGTATGCATGTTCCTAGACCTAAAGACGTTAACACCCTGTCTAGTGTCACCCAAGCTCATGGGGAGACACTCAGGCATTATTTAGAGAGATTCCATGCAGCATGTGTGGAGATTACTAATCCTAACGATAACTCGATCTTGATGGCATTAACCAAAGGGATCGATCCCGATTCTGAGTTTGGAAATTGGTTAGCTGGGAAACCACCCGCATCGTTGGACCGTTTCTACTCCAAAGCCACTCAATTCTTACGGCAAGAGGACGCGAAATAGTCTAGGAAGCAGGACGATGTGAGGCCCAGTAGTGAGGGAATACAAAGTAACGTAGCATTTAAGTAGTCCGGTGAGAGTTTCGGAAAAGTTCAGTTGAATATACAGAACAAACAAGCCCAGCCAAGAGGCAACAATGGTCAGGATAAGAAAAGAGATCAGAAACAAGGCCCACGACGTAGGGCTCCAACGTTTGATAATTACACGCCGTTGGAAAACGTGTACCGACAAACTTGCAACACTGTGCAATATAAGAAGCCTACTCCGAAGCCCTCGTCAAAGAGGCAGGTTCAAACAAGGAAGTTTTGTAGATTCCATGAGAGTTACGGCCACAATACCAATGTGTCTCGACATTTGTAGGACCTCATCGAGAAGTTGATCAGGGAGAGAAAGTTAGATCAGTTCTTGCGGGCGCTGTAGTCTGGTGGTGCGGGCCCTTCAAATCAAAATCGTGTGCAAAATCAAGAAAGACGGGAAGAACCCGCTCGTATGGGCGGAAGGCTAGTTATAAACACAATAAGTGGTGGTCCCCACCCAGCAGACAAAAGCTGGAGGAAAATGGAGTCGTATGCTAGCTCTATCAGGCATGCAGACTTCGAATGCTGCAATAATTGTGAAGATGGGGCTCCGGCCAAACAACAGAAGACAATCTCTGATGATATCATATTTAGAAGTCGGGACACTGATAAGGTCGAAGCCCCCACAATCGACCCACTGGTCATATCTGCCCAGGTAGGTCCTGCTTGGATGAAGAGGATCTTGGTTGACAGTGGGAGCTCCGTAAATATCTTACTTAAACGGGCTTATGATTTAATGAAAATGGAAGCAAAGGACTTAAAACCCTGCCAATCTCGAGTCCACGAAGGAGACTATGGCAATCACATCGGTGGGCAAGCTCTCGCTAAGAAGATACTCCGATACGGATACTACTGGCCGACTGTGAATTGAGATGCAGCGAACTATGCCAAGAAATGCGATAGGTGCCAGAGACACGCCCGGATTCCAAGAGCCCCACCTACCGAGATAACCCAAATGGTCAGTCCTTGGCCATTTGCAATGTGGGGCATCGATATCATCGGCACGCTACCTCTGGCCAAAGGTGGGGCAAGATATGCCATTGTTGCAGTTGATTACTTCACCAAGTGGGCTGAAGTAGAACCCCTTGCAACCATTACGACAAAGAAAGTAATCAATTTCATAGTGCGCAACATTATCTGTCGATTTAGACTCCTGCATACCATCATCACCGATAACGTAGCCCAATTCAGTAGTGCGGAATTCAAGAATTTCTTTCAACGGTTTCATATCCATAAAAATTCTCGGCAGTTGCACATCCTCAGGCAAACAGTCAGGTCGAGGCTATCAATAAATTCATAAAATCCATTCTAAAGAAGCGACTGGAGAAGGCCGGGGGCAAATGGGTTGATGAACTTCCTATGGCCATATGGGCCTATCGAACGACCCACAAGACCGCGACCGGACACACCCCATTTTCTCTATCTTATGGCTCGTAAGTCGTCATTCCAGTCAAGATGGAAGTGTTTTCCCATCGCGTGACTTACTATGATCCGAAAACAAACACTATATTGCTTGTTGAATCTTTAGATCTACTAGATGAGAAGCGGGAAGAGGCTGATTTGAGAGCAGCCGCATATCGAAGTCGAGTCGCTCGATCGTACAATGCCAAAGTTCGACCTTGAACCTTTGAACTCGGCAATCTCGTCCTCAAGAAAATCTAACCGGTCCCTTCACATATGAAACCAAATTGGGAAGGACCATACGTGATTACACAAAGACTTGGAGATGGCACATTCAAGTTATCGACCGTTGACGGTCTTGCTTTGCCAAGGGCCTCGAACAGCGAGAGTCTCCATCGCTATTACACCTGACAGGCTTTATTTGTTTCATTCTATTTTTCCAATTACAGTATGTTTCCGCATTTTTAAATTTGAATTCTGTAATAAGGCAACTAGCTTTGCCGCATTTTCTTACTTCAGCAATAAAATGCCATCGCTTCGAGCAAGTGCAGTGATTCATTGAATACAATGTACGACATCACAATGCACGGAGTGCTAAATTCCATCATGCAATGGGATTTATTCAAATAGAGAGTGGCTGTGATACGACCGGCCACTTGCTAAGCGAAACCCGAGCTCGGGGACAAGTCATTACACCAATGCTAAATAGGATTGATACACGACAATCCTATAACCAATTCCAAACTCCCAGAGTGTGTGATGGAATATAGATATCAAACAAATGCAGTTTCGAGGGGGGCGGATCCGTCCACCTAACGACCTCGACCGTATTACGACTAAATGCAGTTCCGAAGAGGGTGGACCTGTCCACCTAACGACTTCGGTTGTACCTTAAACAAGCTCGAGGAGGATGGACCCGTCTATCCAACGACCTCGCTTGTTGACTCAGGGTGGATGCGAATCAACCATCTACGATCCTGATTAATCCAACGTTCCCAAAGTGCGAACTTAATCCAAGTGCCCAAACAAACGTGACTGACCGTTTGTCGGCCAACTCCATGCTCCCAGAGTGCGAGGTGGAGTATAAACTTTAAAATACAGTGTCGAAGAGAGTGAATCCGTTCACCTAACGACTTCGACCATAACTTAACCAAGCTCGAGAGGGATGGACCCGTCCGTCTAACGATCTCACTTGTTAACTCAGGATGGATATGATCTAACCATCCATGATCCTGATACGCTTTTCGAACTCCAGGAGTGCAAGTCGGAATGTGAATACTAACTCCAATTTCCCAGAATATGGGTTGGAGTATTAACGTCAACCCTAAGTTCCCAGAGTATGAATGACCGCTCATAGGATGACTTGTGTCCCCAAAGTGTGGACTAATACTTGAAAGCTTTCGATAGCTGTGGCTGACTGCAAAAATGCAAGTGCAAACCCCTAGAGTGCGGATGTAACAATCTATGAAGAGACGAGTGTAGTTCGACCGCTCGATCCTCACTTATTGCGATCACAAGCTGATCTTTACAACTCAACCCCGGAACTGGGGGCAGATGCAAGTGTTAATCACTACCTGAAACGAGTTAAAATAATGCAAGTACACAGAACTGATGTTCAAACACTACAACATTTAAGCATAAAAGGAATGAAAGTTGAAACAAGAAAACAAAATTTTATTTCAACTAATTGAGAGCATTGGCTCATATACCAGCCCTTCCAAAAAGTTCCTACTAGCGGGAGCCGAACCCGCATCTATACACGGCCTATGAAAGAAAGATGACAAAACTCCTAACTGCAAAAGGAAACACGTGCCTAAAAAAGTCTATCTACTCTTTCTTTCTCCTTAGCTTCTTCTTCAACGAGGTGCCACTAGTGATCTTCCATTTTGAGCCCTTTTCTTTGGGTAGGCTATCCTCGGACGGGGGCATGATGTCGACATCCTCCTCCGAACTGGAGTCTAAAGCAATGCTTCCCGCGGGAGGAGTCGGAGGAACGGGATCTATAGTCGGAAGCGGGACTGGTGCACTAGTATCGACAAGCGTACCCCCAGGAGATATCATCTTAAGTGGTGTAGGGCCATGGGCCATTGCTCCGCCCTCTGAGCTGCCACCATGTGCCACTGCCTCCATCTCGGCATCAATCTCAGCCAACATGTTTGCTTCTCGAAGGGCTCGGGCTTCATTGTGTGCCATGGTGGTCTGTGTCGAAGTATCAGAAGCAGATGAAAATCCACCCAGGACGAATGGCAAGTCCGCGAAGGGGTCACTTTGTCGACCAAGAAGCTCATTCACCATCTGTTTGTCAAAAGAGATTGAGCTCCCCTGCGTTACTTCGGCAGGCGCAACCGTCACAACAGAGGTCGCCTCAGAGATAATGGCCTCCTGCACTTGACATGGCTCCTGGATTGCAGGAAGCGTTGTCGATACAACTTCGATCACTGATCAGAGAAAAGAAGCATTTGTTAGTATACACTTCTATACAAGTTCTTCAGTCCGAATGTACAAGAGATTAGTGCAGAATACCTTCCTCAGTTTGGCTCAAGGTCGGCTGAACAACTTAAGAAGGGTGCTCCCTATAGGAGATAGATGTGGCTAATCCGGGTCATAAGCTGGTATAGGCTGAGAGTCGATCATCGAAGTCGGCTCAGACTGAGTCGGCATAACAATCTCGAAACTTGTAATATGATGATCAACGCCAGAGCCTTCTCCGATTTCCCGGGGCTGAGTACCAAGCCTCTCCTTTGCATGAGAAATCATGAAGTCGTGAAGAACCTTCTTTTCGTCATCGTTAAGTATACGGTTCTCCAGCTCAAATTCGTCAAAGGCTTTATTAGAATGCCCCGATTTCTCCTCCTCAACCAGCAGATTCCAGGCATTATAAAGATGTGTTGGGTAATCATCGAGCCAAGTCAGATCTCTATTCCTTAACACGCGGGCATTGTAAGTGACGAGAAGCTCCTCTACCTCAGCCTCGACCCTGCCTTCCGCCAGTCGAACCTTCTCATCAATCCCGGCTTCAACCTCGCGAACTTTTTCCATAGCCGCATCCCTCTCCTTCTTAAGCACCACCGCCTGATCACAGGCCTCTTGCGTAGAGACGTTGGCCGCATCTTTCTCCTTCATAAGATCGGAAAGCTTAGACTTAAGCTCATTGAGCTCTTTGAGGGTTGCATCTCTCTCAGTAGTGATGGTGGTGTTCCTATGACCCATGTCTTCCATCGAAGTGTAGTGCTCTTGTTTCATTCTATTCATGGCCGAGTATGCATCATCGGCCTTTTTGAGAGCCTCTATTTCAGATTTACGGGAAGACTCAGCCTCGGCATTGAGCACTTGAATTATTCGGTCTTTCTGACCCAACTCTATTTCCAGCTTTTCGATAGTGGCAGCCCGATCAAATGCCACTTTTGATGCTTTCCTCGCAGCCCTTGCCCACTCCTTATACTGAAAGAATATGTCTGCAACATAGTCGTGAATAGTCTTTTCGACCATTGGCGGAATTCTCTTCAGGTGTGGGGGGAAGACGTAACCGTCAAAGCAAATGTCGGGGAATTCCTTCCTCATTTGTGCAAGTTTGGCTGCTCCTTCCCCGGTCGGATCAGTCACGACTGAAGTAGTAGACAAGGAGGTGGCTATTTCGGTTCCATGTGGAGGGTCGAATCTAGGAACTTGAAAGGGCGGCTTGTGCCGTGAAGTCTCAGGAGGACGTTTAACAAGAGCCGGAGGTGGTACAAAGATCCTAGGAGGAGGAGGATAGCGAGATCGAGACCGACGTACATATCCTTTGTCTTTGTCAGACCGTTCCTGACTGGAATACCCCGTGTCATAATCTCTATCTCCCTCTCTCCTGCGTGGCTCATAGTGTGATGAAGATCGGCGCTTGTTGCGCAAACTACCAAGCATTGAGCCTCGACCAGACATCGTACCTGCAAAGTAAAATAAGGAGGATTAGTAACCATTTATGGTATGCGGTTTGCGGCCAAAGATTGTGTTGTGCCGTGAAAGTTGCATGGATGTGTAACCCCCAGTCTAACCAGAAGTGTCGACCACACTGGTAGAAAGAGACTCACTAACGTCAAAAGCATGTTGCTGTGTGGACGCGAGGTCCGGAATTGGCAGGTCAGCGAGCCCTTCGAAAGTATTTTCCGCCTGTAGGGGGGATGCCTCGGAGATTCTAACTCTAGAAAAGGGTTGCTTTATGACCACAGACTTCCGCCTCCCAGATTTAGATTGTTTAAAAGCAACTGCCTAGCCTTTTCTCTTTTCTTCAGAATTCGGGGTCACATCAGCAGGCCCGACCAATGGTTCTTCATCGGTGTGAGTTCTTTCAGAATCAGCCTCCTCGATAATAATGACTCTGGGCTTCTTCCGTTTGACTTTTTCTCTTGAGACAGTCCTTAATGCGCCATCAAGCATTATACTTTGTCTCCGCCCGATCAACCCGAGAATTCTAAGATTTTGGTCCATCAACAGCAGTTCGATATTCCTCTCTTCACTTGGGATTTCATGGAGAACCTGGACTATCTCTTTATAATAACCACCTTCGGGTCGCTGGATTATTGCTAAAAAATAAAAAGAAATGTGAGTTCGATTTCGTTCATAATTGCCTTATCAACTACTCGGGAAATTGGTAGCACTCACGTCTTAATAACCATCGCCTGGCAAATCCTGGAGGACATCGAACATAGAACCACTCCGTCTTGAAGTAGCTCAGTCTAGTCCAAGACCCTGTGATCACTTGGTTATTTCATACAGACTGCAGGAATGTGAAAGATGGACTGTCAGTTCGACTTTTGAAGTTGAATAGATATCTTATATCGGTCATGCGAGGAGGTCGATGGAGGTACTCCATAAATGCAATGAACAAGCTATTGAGCGAAGCATATCCATTCGGGTGTAGCTGAGATGGGGCGATCCCCAGATAAGCCAACACTTCCCTTATATATTCATTGAACCGAGGAAGTGTCCCGGTTGCGCACGCATGGCGGTTAAATGCAGTATATCCCTCCGGGGGATTATGCGGTCTGTCATTTGGTCCCGGCAATAATACATCATTCATCGACAGACCGTGCCTTAAGCATATTCTCCCTAGCATATATTCAAAAATATTGGACGGAACAGAGTCCGGTGGACTATTTATGTAAGATGCGTCAGGTAATTCGTCCGGGGCTGGGCCGATGACTTCAGCCTCGATGTCTGGTATTCCGAGTCTGGGAGGAATTACACTTTGAATTTCTTATGGCTGCGAGCTTAAACCTTCCATAGCTAACTAACTTACGAGAAATCATCATTAGATGTTAAAGAACCCGCGTGTTCCCCTCGTGCAAAGTATGTTCTATGCGTTGCAGTGCGTTACTCGAGTAAATTTTGCTAAGTTAAAGAAAACATGCGAGCGATTAAAGTTGTTATGGTTCCATCGACGAGCTTCGAAAGGTAGTTAGGTATGAAGTTTAACTATCAAGTTCAGATATGCAAGAATGAAGCTCGTTGGAGTTATGCTGTTAAGAGTTCACAATTTCGAATCCATCAGGGTACAAGTTCGAATCGATCACGAGAGGCTCGTTCGAATCCATCAGGGTACAAGTTCGAACCGATACTAAACATCATGCTTCGAATCGATTGTCAAGGACCGAGTTCATATCGATCGAAATAGGACGATTTCGTATCGATCGTTGGTAGCCTGGTTCGTACCGATCGAGAAGGTCTTAGCTTAACATCGATAACACTCGAGTCGATAATTTTCATATCGATCGTAATGGTAAAATTCGTATCGATCTAAAGCTAAGGACTTCAGAGCGATCATTAACTTATTTTTCATATCAATCACTTCATGTCGATACGATCCATCTCCATAGCCATCGATACGAACCGCACCATCTCCACTGACATATCCCATTTATCTATGCGAGACCTTAGGAGAAATGTCACTGCCTTCATCGATTCGAGCGTGAGCCCCCAGAATGATCCATTTTTTGTTTTTCCCACTCATTCTTCTTCAATCCACCAGAGCATCGCTATGATCGTTTACAACCAAGCTTTGGCCCAGATTTGGTTTTACCAATTGCCAGAATCGATGATCGATGAAGTGGATCTGAGGTAACTTCGTTGTTTGGATTCATGGTTAATTACCTAAATTGAAGATGAAATTCGAAAGATTGGAAGGAAAAATCTGGTCGATTCGAAAATAGGTTGCAGTTATTCTTCTTTCCCAAATCGAAACGAAAAGTAGGAGGCGGTAGTAAAAAGTAAAAAGTGAAAAAATGCCCAAGTCCAGAGTATTTATATGGAGGCTTGGGTGAAACCGTGTCGTTTCGTCACCCAGTCCACGCGACCGGCCACAACCAATCGATCCACGGGTCGAGTCGATGGCCTCGTTCGAATCCACCTAACCAGGATTTTCCATCGATACGAACTGGACAGTGAACTATCGTTACGAAGCGCACAGCGAAGACACCTGAAGGCCGTAAACTCCATCGATTCGAAGTGACTATTTTATAACCATCGACTCACAGCAGTACAAACCCATCGATACGAACGATCATTTCGTATCCATCGGAGATCATCGATGCGAATCAAGGTCCAACACAATTTGTGACCATCGATGCGAATGAACATTTCGTATCCATCAATTCGACTCGCATCGATATGAAAAACTATTTTTCAACTTTTTACATCGATTTAGGATAGGATCGATACAAGAGGATAGTCAAAAACAACCATCAAGTGTTGTTTCAACTCGAGTTTCATATCGGTTCAGGAGAGAATCAATAAGAAATTCGATAACAAGCTAAACTGGCAATGACTCGCAAACGTGCGACGTTAATGAGAGTCGGCTAATCATTATCACACAGCAGTCAATTACAGCAATATAGAGTACAACTTTCAACAAGAAATACGATAATTGTTCAGAGAGAAACCGCAGCTTGTCAAAGCACATCATGTTTCCACAAGATGTACTTTGGGGGGCAAATGTTATCCCCCCCCTTTCGGCAAGGCCAGGATACCAACGGACTGATTGAAAACCAAGTATCGCTCGTCATGGATATCGATGAATTTTGTCCGAGTCCGGATCGAGCTACAATTGATATGACGTGACAAGCATAGCCAAAGAGAGCCAGCGTTCCAAGTTTCGAGTCAATCCGGGTTATTACGCTCAAGTTATGATCGAGTCAATCTTGAGGAAACGACCCAGCCTTCGTATCCATCACTATGGTTGATTTCGTATCCAACAAGGGTGCGCAGTTTGTATCGATCAGGTTGGCAGTGTTCGAATCCATCGAATTCGTATCGATGGACTTCGTATCCATCAACAGGTGTTATGCCTCGTAACGATTGGCCAATGTTTGCTTCGCATCCATCATAGAAGCCTTACTTCATATCTATCAAAAGGCTCCAGTTCGCATCCATGGAATTCGTATCCATTGAGAAGCTACGTGGTTTGTATCCATCAAGGAAAGGTCTGTTCGAAACCATCGACCATCAGTAGTTCGTATCCATCGATGACTGCTGTTCGAACCCATGGGTGGGGTCTTATTCGAATCCATCAAGTCAACTAACCTGGGTGACGTGTCATCCCTCGATGCGAACAAGGCGAGATTTATGGAGTCAATACAGTCAACACGGAGTAAAGACCAAATCGAGGCGAAGTGCGCACGCCACATCATCTCAGAAACACGTGCAACTATCGATACGAGGAGATCGATTCGAAGCTATGGATTCTAGCGAAACAGCCATCCGAGAAATTGCAACTCGTATCGATCATATCTCGAAATCCACTGATCCAAATGCGATGAAATTTTCACCAGAGCTTGCATACACACTAAGGAATGTCTCTGCCAAATTTCATCTTGATTGGACATTATCTTGATCGATATGAAATGGATTCGTCTCGATCGTAGATCGAGGCAAAACTTTCTGGAAACAGTCGCGTGGGCCCCCTCACATGCCATACCGAGTCTCCCGAAGTTTGAACGAAATCTCATCCTCCTACACCTATAAATAGCACCCCAGAGCCTACAGAAGGGGGATCTTTTGATTCTCAAGCGCCCAGACTCTGCCGGATTGAGATTTGCATCTTACTCTTACTGTTAAATTCGAATTCCAAGCTGTAATTCGGCGTTGTTCGCTGTAATCATCTGTAATGATTGAAAGAGAATAAATAAAGTCATCAAAACTTTATAGTGGACATACGCAACACGCCGAACCACTCTAAATTGCTTGTCTGCATATTTACTATTTTGTTTATTGGAGTTTTTGTTAGATAATCTTCATTTTTAATTTACTTTCTTCACTTTTATCTCTTCAAAAACTTCTGAAGAGTGTTGTGCCCATTTTTGGTACAAACAGATGTTAGCAAGGATTTCGTTTTGGGTTTGCCAAGAACTCAACGAGGGAATGATTCTATATATGTTGTGGTGGATAGATTTTCGAAGATGGCACATTTCATAGCTTGTAAGAAGACGGCCGATGCAGTCCGTGTTGCTCAATTGTTCTTTAAAGAGGTTTATCGACTACATGGGCTACCTGAGTCTATTGTTTCTGATCGGGATACTCGATTTCTAAGTCATTTTTGGTTGACTCTGTGGAAGATGGTTGGGACTAAGCTGAATTTTAGTAGCGCCTATCATCCACAAACGGATGGATAAACGGAAGTGGTGAAGAGATCTTTGGGAAACTTGTTGAGATGTCTTGTGAAGGATAATTTGAAGAGCTGAGATGTGAAATTGTGTCAGGCTGAATTCGCACATAATCATGCCGTTAATCGAAGTACTGGATTCAGTCCATTTCAAGTGGTATATTCAACAATTCCGAAGGGACCGTTGGATTTGTCGATAGTTCCACTTCAGAAAGGGGTTGTTAAACGAGCTTGTGATTTCGTGAATGAGTTGCAGAAGTGTCACAGGATTGTTCAGGAACAATTGCTTAAGTCAAATGAGAAGTATAAGCAATTGGCAGATAAGAAGCGAAGGAGTGTGGACTTCAAAGAGGGTGATTTTGTTTACGCAGTATTGACGAAAGATCGTTTTCCAGTGGGAACTTACAACAATTTGAAAGCTCGGAAGATTGGTCCAGTAGAAATCTTGAAGAAGATCAATGATAATGCGTATCAGTTAAGGTTGTCGGAAAATGTTCATACGTCTGATGTTTTCAATGTCAAACACTTAATTCCGTATTATGGGGAGAAGCTTGTCGAAGAAGAGGGGAGCGTGAATTCGAGGTCGAATTCTTTCCAACAAGGGGAGGATGATGCAGCGCATACCTCAAATCGCCGAAACCCTAGATCGCTCCTCCTAGATCGCGGAGACGAAGCAGCTCCAAGATTCCTTAGGTTGCGAGCAACCTACCTTAAGTCGCACAGCCTCGCTCCAGAAGCTTATGTCGCTCCATCCCTAGGTCGTTCCAGTTTAAGCCGCGAGCTTCCTCATGTTGCGAGAAGATATTACAGTAGGTCGCGAGCTCCAGATCCTTAAGGCGCGAGCAGATCTTTAAGTCGCGAACGAGCTATCTTAAGTCGCGAACGAGCTATCTTATGTCACGAACGACATTCCAGTTAGGTCGCGAACCTTCTTTAAGTCACTCTTGATGCCGAAGTTCTTAGCCGCGAAGAAGCTTAGGTCGCTGAAGATTTCTTATGTCGTTGTTTCTTATGTCGCATTGTTTGTTAAGTCATTTTTTGTTATGTCGTTTGTTTCTTAAGTCGTTTTGATATATTTGTTAAGTCGTTGTTGTTATGTCGTATGACAAATGTGTTGTAATTTCATATAAATAGGGATGTGTTGTCATTTGTAAAGGGAGTTGATTTTTGAATATAATTTGGTTTGTGCTTTGTGCCACCATTAAAATTGGAAGTTGAGTGTTATCTCCTTTCTCCATCTTCGGATATTCGAGTGCGCTCGAATCAACAAACTTGAAGCCGATTCACGGAATCTCGTGCGCGAGATCAACATCGAAGAATCGTAGATCTTCTAACGCGGTATCGTGCGCGATCAACATGTTGAAGATAGCTAGAATTCGGTATCTCGAGAGATCAACGGATTTGGGCACTTGGGTGTCTTCAATTCATCGATTCATCTTATTTCATCGATTCATTTTCCGCGAATTCATCAATTCGTGAGTTGTGTGATCCTGTAGGCTGCGTCACAGTTCCTTTATCCTTCCTAGGCCTTTCGACTGAGTCGAAAGAGCCTTTATTATACTCTCGCATTTACTGATTTCCAAGCATTGATTTCTTCTCAGTACCTTTCAACCTTGTCGAAAGGTGTCCTGAATGGTTCTTCACCTATTTTGCTGTTAGTGGAAGTAAGCTTGGAGCTTTTGACACTGTCGATAGGTCAACTATATTGGTTTCGAAGAGATTCACTTGTCAATAGTTTTGATAATGTTGAGTAGTCCTTGAATATATGCCCATGAACCGAGGCGGAACCCTCTCTCATTATTATGGACCTTGACCGATTCGAAAGGCTTGGTATGCTTTCCAAAAGGCTTCTATGGGGGTGTAACCTTTGACTTCGAAAGGTTTTGATGTGTAGTTGGGAGAGCACTATCGATTGTCTTCGAAAGGGGTTCCGAAGTCATCATTGTATGTTCGCATGTGTCAAAAAGTTAGTAGTGGCGGAAGGGCTTATCTGTTTCCATCTGGGTCGAAGGCCTTTGCACTATATGAGTAGTCGGTGTCTTCGACTCCTCCAATACCTTCAAAATGCCTTCAAAACATCCTTGCTATGTCCTTCATGATGACTTTAACTACTCCTTCATTGAAACCTCAATCTTATTTGCCTTCTTTCATACTTCTGCTATCAAGTAGGTTTTATAGCTAACATTTTGCCCCCTTGTATGAAAGGAGCTTTTGTTCTTTAGGACAAAGATTTCATAGCTTTCATCCTCTTCATAACTTTACTCTTCCTACAAAATGCAAAATTAAACCTACTTTCTATTGTTACTATCATACCTACAAGTATGTTTTGTAGTAAATCAATTAATTAATGTCCTTTTTCGCTTATTAAGCATCATTTGGAATTAATAAGTACCAAATTTTAATTTTGGCATTAAGAAGACCAGTTTGAAATTTTCGGTCCTCTGCAATAGGCTCAATTTTCATCATATCAACTATGTAACCCAGTCCAGATTAGGTTATCAACTTGTAAAGCATGGAAGCTGATAACGTGACATGTAGAATCCAGATAACAATATGTTAAAAATATTCTAAACTCAGATTCAGGTTTTTATGGTCAATTAAATGGGAATTAGTGGGTATTACCCTCATATTAATCTTTGAGCCCAGATCAGGGCATACGTTTGTCAATCCTCTTTGCAAAATGAATCTTCAGCCCGGATTAGGGCAGGTATGGTGCAAACAGATAGTTGTTAAAAATAAAAATCCTTTGCCCGTGTTGGGGCATATGTTGGGCAACCAGACACTTATGAAAATTATCTTCATGATAGTTGCCATGAACCCATATTAGGGCATTAAGGAAAAATCATATGGAAATCCCGGAACCTAAGTTCAAGTATAACGAATTATAGCGATTGACAATATTCCCATACCTTGACTGGGGAATAATAAAAATGGCGATTGATAAAGTCAAGAAACCCAGATTCGGGTATAATTGTTGAAATTCATATATGAAAATCCCAAAGCCCAGATTTGCGTATTAATAGATGATGTTAGGAAAGCCCCGAAACCCAGATTCGGACAATAATCAATGGATTACCATTTCACTCCTTTGCTTTCGTCTTTTTTGACATATATGAAACCTTCAGGTCTAGCATATAAATATTTTGTTTAGCTACCTCTTCAGCTTGGACGTTTTAGTCCATGATTAGATATACCGCCTTTTAGGCTTAGACATTCCAGTCTTTCACTTGATGAGCCTCCTCTGGGCCTTGGACATCTCGGTCCATAATTAGATGAGCCTTTATCTGGGCTAGGACATCTTGTTGATTGTGTCTCTTCTTGGGCTTGGACATCTTAATCCATTGTTGATTGGGCCTCTTCTTGGGCTTGGACATCTTAGTCAATTGTTGATTGTGCCTCTTCTTGGGCTTGGACAGCTTAGTCCATTGTTGTCTGGTGCTCTTGGTAAGCTCATCTTAGAGGCTGGAACCAAAGACTTACCCGACCTACCTGCAGGAGGTGCCCTACCTTGGCACTTTTGTGGCATGGACAAGGGCTTGTTTGGTGCTTTAACCTAGCCATCTTATGGCATGGATAAAGGCTTACTCCATCCTCCCTCTAGGAGGTGCAGTACCCTGGACATAGTGTGCCGTGGATAAGGGCTTGTTCGGTGCTTTACCAGGCCATCTCATGGCACAGATGAAGGCTTATTCCATCATCCCTCCAGGATGTGCCTTGACCTTACCAGAGGTGCAGCCAAGGGCTTGTCTGATGCTTTAACCTAGCCATCTCATGGCGCGGCTAAAGGCTTAACCCCTCCCTCTAGAAGGTGCTCTGCTCTGGCCATCTCGGCATGGACAGAGACTTTTCTACCATCTTAGGTAGGCTACCACCTTAGGTAGCATACAAATATAAGGATTATTTTTCTCCTAACCATATAGATTTTGTCTATATAAAAGATGCTCTTTGTTAATCCATCTTTTGAAAATATTGCCTTAAATGCTTAGCATTCCATGTTTTAGACACTATATTGCCACATGGGCGGCATAATTTGTAGGCTCTCGGAGGGATTGCTTTACAAATGGTTAATGGACCGTCCCAGTTTTGTCCTAGGGGTCCATCTGCAGGATTCTTAGTATTGGCGATTACTCTGTGGAGTACCAAATCCCTCTCTTGAAATGATCGAGCTCTTACTCTTGAGTTGTAATATTTTTAGATTCTTCCCTAATATTCGGTGATTCTTATCGCTGCTTCATCTCTTAGCTCAAGTATCAAGTCTAGTGACTCTCTTTTCTTTTCCTTATTCTTACTAAATGCGTAGGCAATTCTTCGGTGTGAAGGGAGTTCAATCATGATTGGTAGCATTGCCTTACACTCGTATGTCAAAGAATATGGGGTGTGTCCAATTGCTATCTTAGCAGATGTTCGGTAAGCCCATAACAGTAATGGTAGCTCTTCTACCCAATTCCCTTTGCCTTATTAGTCGCTTTTTCAGAATTGTGCTTTATGGTTTTGTTTCCAGCCTTAACTGATCCATTAGCTTTTGGATGTATAATAGATGAAAAACTTTTAATAATCCCGTTTTTGTGGCAGAACCGAAAAAATTCTTCACTTTCAAATTGCGTTTCATTGTCAAAAATTATTTTCTGGGGAATTTCAAACCTGTTTATGTTGTTCCAGATAACAAATCTCAATACTTTCCCAGAAGTGATTTTCGAAAGTGGTTCAGCTTCAACCCACTTGTTAAAATAGCCAATTTCCACTACGACATATTTTGCTCCTCCCTTTGAAATTGGTAATGGTTTGATCAAATCTATTCCTCATACATCGAAGGGACATAGACGTGTGATTGGAGTTAATTGACTTGGGGGCAACCTGGGTATCTTTGAATATTTATGGAATTTCTAGCATCTTTTCACATAATCTATGGATTGCCTTAACATGTGGGGCCAGTAAAATCCCTGCCTTATTATTTTCTTTGCAAGCTTTGTTCCATTTGAATGGTTACCACAAAACCTTCATGTGCTTCAGCCATTAATTTTATCTCATCATTCATGCTTACATACCTAAGATTGGGAAGAGCATATCCCTTTTTATGGAGGTGTCTATCCATCTTTATAAAGGTTAGAGCTTGTCTCTTAATTTTTCTCGTTTCTCCTTTATCGAACGGTAGTATCCCTTTAACTAAATATTCAACAAAGGGGGACATCCATGTATCATCATATGTGCTATTTGGCATTGGTTGGCTCATCCTTTCTTCAGTTAACTCTTGAAGACTTTATTTGTACTCTCCCTTTTAAGACTTGGCCTGAGATCTTGTCATAACTACCAACTCTTTCCCCTGCTCAGATGTTTCCTTTTCAATACTTGGGTTTTCGTAATATCCAACAGGGGACAATTCGTGTCTCTGGGGCTTCCCTTGAGTTGGCCAACTTTGCTAAAGGGTCTGCCTATGCATTCTATACTCTTGGAACTTGATTTATCGGAAAATCCTCAAAAAAAGTAAGCATTCGTAATATTGTCTTCACATATAAAGATAGCTTGAGGTCTTTTGTTTGGTATATCTACTTTACTTGATTAATTATCGGTCGAGACTCGCTATAAAACTGTATTCATGGGATTTTTAATTCTACTGCCAAAGTTAATCCTACTACCATTGATTCATATTATGCTATATTACTGGTTATAGGAAATCCCAGTTTCATGGCATAATGCAAACGATGTCCATCTGGGATTATGATTATATATCCTACGCCGACACCTTGTTCAATCGATGCTCCATCCACAAATAATTGCCTCATTTGCTTCTGAACCTTCTTTCTTTCCTATTGTTCCTTTATAAAGCTAGTGCATTCTTTAACAAAGTCTGCCAGTGTCTGCCCTTTGATTGCAGCCCAGGGTTGAAACTCTATATCGTATTAACTGAGCTCAATCCTTCATTTTACCAACCTTCCCGAACTCTTTGGTTTACTAAAAACTTGCTTAAGAGGAAAATTAGTCAATACCCTAATCGGATGTGCCTGAAAGTATGCTTTGAGCTTTCGAGCTGTAAGAATCAAGCAATATGCTAATTTCTCAACAACTGGGTGTCGAATCTCTGTATCTTTTAACCACCTGCTTACATAGTATATCGGGAGCTGTGCCCCATTATCCTCTCGAATGAGTTCCAAGTTGACTGCATGTTTTGATATCGCCATGTACATATACAATATTTCTCCGTTCTCGGGACTTGAGAGTATCGGTGGTTTTTCCAAATGGCTTTTTAATTCCAAGAAATCTTTTCTACAATCCTCTCCCCATTCAAAGTTCTTCTTTTTCTTAATCACATCAAGGAAAGGTATAAATTTATCAGTAGCTTTTGTGATAAACCTAGTTAGGGCATTTGCTCTTCCATTTAAACTCCTCGCTTCCTTGCTAGTTTTAGGTTCGGACATGTCCTTTATGGCTTGAATTTGATCGGGACTTGCCTCGATTCCTTGATCACCTACTAGGTAGCCTAAGAACTTTCCAGAGTGGACCCTAAAAGAGAACTTTTGCGGGTTCAACTTCATTTGATACCTCCGCAATATCTTGAACATTTCCTCTAGATCCTTAAAATGGTTCTCAGGTTCGCTAGATTTTACCAACATATCGTCAACATAACCTTTCTTGTTTCTACCAGTTTGTTACTTGAAAATTCGATTAACCAATCTATGATAGGTGGCCCCTGCATTCTTTAACCCAAACGGCATGCCTCTATAACAATAAATTCCTAATTATGTTAAGAAGCTGGTGTGATCCTCATCTGGCTTGAACATCGGTATCTGATTGTACCATGAATAAGCATCCATAAGGGATAACAACTTGTGTCCACTCGTTGCATCCACTAACTGATCTATTTATGGTAGCAGGAAACAATCCTTTGGGCATCCTTTTTTTAGATTTGTGTTATCGATGCATGTCCTCCATTTCCCATTTGACTTTTTCACCAGAACATGATTGGCGAACCATTTGGCGTAGTATATCTCCCGGATTAATCCATTTTCAAGGAGCCTATCAACTTCTTCCTTTAGAGCATCTGTTCGAACTTTATCCAATTGTATCTTTTTTTCCTTATGGGGGTTGCACCTGGGTTGATTTTAAGGGCATGGCACATGACAGTCGCATCAATTCCTACCATATTGGAATGTGACCAAGTAAACACGCCCTTGTTGACTTGGAGGAACTAAATCAAGTCTTTCATTAACTCGTTATCAAGATCTTTTCCCACTTTGACCACTTTAGAAGCATCTTCTGAATCTATATGGGTTTCCTCAAGGTCTTCTATGGGTCTTATTTTCTTCTTCTTGCCTCGGCAGTCGAACTTTGTGACTATTGGACCTTCTTCTGTTAAGTTAGTGTCAACCCACTTTCTCTTGGTTCCTGCAGGAATGTACCTTTGATACATACGCTTATTTGACTTCTTGATATTAATCTTTGCTTCAAATGTTGGATGTGAAAATCCATCATCCGAAGGTTGTAAAATAGTAGAAGAATCAAAGTAAGCAGAATACTCCCTTTTGTATTGATGAAGCGTGGCAAAGTACATTTCTTGAGAGCTAAATTTTTCTCCCCGCACAGTTCTTCATCCTCGCTTTGTCAAGAATTTTACCATGAGCTACTTTGGGGCGACAAAAGCATCAATCTCATCTCGGGCTGGTCTGTCGAAGAAGGCACTATAGTAGGAAGGTTGGTCAACTATCACAATGATAGCTTCGAATGTTCGGCAAGTTAGAGATACTCCCACTTGTACAAGTGGCTTTATCTGCCCCATTGGAGTTGATACCTTTTGTTGAACCTAAATATTGGCTCAGTGCTTGGCTATAATTTTTGTTCTTGGATATATATCTGGTCGAAATCATGAATGAAGATGACATTCACTACGCTGCCTGTATCGACCAGAATCTTGGATATAATAGACAGCCTAATTTGTGTAGTAATCAAAAGGGGGTCACAATGGGGATGATGGACTCCTTTGCGTACCTCTTGCGGGATGACCACCAGATTAAGCATTTGGATGTTATGGCGTGGGCTCTTCGTTTGGTGTTTCTCTTGAATAGATTAAATTCCCTCCTTGGCCTCTTTAATATATCTCCTTCGAGCCTCTTTACTACTTCCTACAAGATGTGGCGCACCATTGATCACATCTGTCCTGTAAATTGGCGGGCTTAAGCTTAGCGGGTATTTATCCTCTAGCACATTTACAGTGTTGCCCAGGTGTTTTTGGGAAACATTTTCAGTTCTTTTGGCTTCGTGATGATCTTGGATAAATTCTTTGAGATGGCCATCCCGGATTAGCTTTGGGATTATTCCCGCTAGAACTCTACACTCATCAGTTTTATGGTCATTAGCTTTGTGGTAAGTGCAGTAATCCCCTCCTTTTTTCTACTCTGGATTATTCCTAGCTTTGAAGGAGGTTGGAAAGTTGACTTTTTCCTTAGCTATAACATATATGTATGACGGTGGCTTGTTTAAAGCAACTTTGTTAGCAACTTGTTCTTCCTATCTGGTTATTTTGTGGCCACGGTCTTAGCCAAACCTTCCTCCTCCCTTCCTGGGAATTGTTTTATTCTTGGTGTAATAATGCTCATCCATACAGATGACCTTATCTGCTTGAAAGTGGAAGTCCTGTAGATCTTTGCATCCATTTGACAAAGAGCTACTTCTAGAAAGGGGTATTCTCGATCAAGCCATAATGGATAGCTATGAGTTTATCATATTCGTTCATATCCTTGGCCTTTAAAGCTTTAGAGTTGAACCTTCTCAAGCAGTCCGCTAAAGATTCTCCCTGCCTTTGCTTTATATTTGCCACAAATGTATAGTCAATAGTAGGATCTTTACAGATGCAGAATTGGGCTGAGAACTCGTAAGAAAATTGTTTCCCGGAGTAGATGGTCTTTTCACTGTATTGCCTATACCATTTGGCTTCCGCTCTCTGGAGAGTAACAGGGAACAGTCGACGTCTGACTTCCCCAGAAGCGTTATACAAATCCATTTGGCTTTCAAAATCCATAAGATGATCATCGTATCTGTATGCCCATGATATTTCACGGATGAGGTTTTGACATATGGAGGTATTACTTTGGCCATGATCTCATTGGTAAAAGGTAGCACCCTCTCATTGCCATTGAAATTTTTGTCCATAGTTCGTTTTCCCTTGGAATTCATAGCATCCTTGATAGCCTTCTCAGTAGCATCTTTCAGAAAAGCTTAGACATTGCCGTAATTCTTCTGACTTTGCTAGTACTCTTTAGACGTTGAATTGCCAGACTATTCCAAGGAATTATTGATAACTCTTTCCTAGTGATTGGCTCTTATTTAGGGAAGTTCCTTCTTTTTGGAGGGGGTCAAGTCCACTCTGTCTTTGCATTCTTTGGCAAATAGTCTTTAGATTTCTCCTAGGAGAGACCACTTCTTCTCCTTGAGTCTGTTTCGGGGTCTTTGAAGAATTTTGAGATAAGGCCATCTTCAACAACACATGCATCTCTTAGTTGTTGTTCCAGATGCTTGATTTTTGTTGTGTTCGTCTTGTCGTGCTGGCGATGGAGTCTTCCATGGAATGACCCTATCCAGATTAAATGATGGAGCTATATTTTCTTCTAAGGTGGTAGTGTGTATTGATTCCTCCACAATTCAACTGAAATGCTTTGACCTAATTATTTCTAAGCAAGAGAAATGCGCTGCAATTAGCCTGTATATAGTGACAAAGTCGGAGGTTCGGGCCCTCCTTCTAGCACCAAAAATGTTAAACAAGAAATCTTGTCAACATCCCCATTGCTTTTTATAAGATAATTCTATTTGGACATAACCATGTTTTTGAGATGATTCTTTCCATCGAAATCACATCTTTCGAATAGAATGACTTAGTCGAAAGGATTTGAGGTGATAGCTCTAGTAGTTGATCAAATCGACCTGGTTGAAAGGTATAGTAAATTACCTAAAACTTCTAACTCGTCGAAATGGATAATGAGGTCGCTCCAACCTTTAGACCAGGTTAGTATAATAGTAATTGCTAAACCTTTTGGCCTTTTCGAAAGGGATGACGAGGCCACTCCAAACTTTCACCCAGGTTGGTATAATAGCAAATTGCTAAAACTTTCGACCTTGTCGAAAGGGACGACGAGGCTACTCCAACCTTTCGATCAGGTTGAAATAGTAAAATTATCTCTAGGATTCAATCACAACAAATAGCTCTCGAAGTCATCACTTTATTGAGTTTCATCTCCCTTGGAAGTTGAAAGCAATTAATCATCAATGTATTCTACCCCTTTGATCCCGTCGGAAGGCGACATTTAAGATCTTTCGACTTTATCGAAAGGGGATGATTACTCTAATAGTTTGTCTTGATTGTTTTCAACCCTTATGGTGTCAATATTATTTCCATGGAATCCCCTCGAAAGGGTTCATATGACAAAATGAGTAGATTCCCCTCGAATGAATTCCATCCTAAATGGTTGTTAGGCAATATAAATCAGGATTCCTTTTGGCAGTACTCCTTCGACTTGGTCGAAAGGTGTTCCACCTTTCGAAGCAGTCCAAGTTTAATAGTCTAAAATCGACTTTATTTTCCTTTTATAAGATCGATTTAGATATTCCCATATCTCATGCATTCAATTTAATCAACACCCCATCATCACTTTTATTTTTAGCATTATGTATAGGTTCGAATGATGATGTGTTTCGATTACAAATTCCTAAGCTGATCATACATATAGCATTCACCAAAATAGATTTTGAGAAAATGTTAGAATCATGTGCAATTGATCATTAGTCTAGCTAATGATCTTAATGATCTTTCTCATCACCAATATCCATTATGAACAAGCTATCTCCATTTTTATTTATTATCCGAAATGAGTTACAGGAAATTGGCCTTTCTCGCCAATTCAATATAGGGCTTCTTCTAAGTACAATTATTGCTAAGAAAGTAGAGTAAAGAAAACGAATTCAGTATCCCATAATTTGGTCCCCAAAACTGGACCCCTTTGGTCTTATTTATAAATGCAGGTTGGCCTCCTACCGCGCCTTTGCTTTCAACTGGGTCGAAAGGACCACCTTTTTATATGCCGCCTCGGACCTTTCGACCTGGTCGAAAGGTTATGACCCTTTTGACGTTGTCGAAAGGTATTCTCTTTTGCTTCTTGGTTTATCCTTTCGTTTCCTTGCCTTCGACCAGGTCGAAAGGTACCCTCTTTGTATGATGTTTCGAACCTTTCGACCTAATCGAAAGTCATGCATTCTTTCGACATCGTCGAAAGGTGTCCTTGTCCTTCTTTTCATGCTCTAGCAATTCATTCATCTTCTCTTAACATTTCGACCAGGTCAAAAGCCATGCCCCGTTTTGACGTTGTCGAAAGGTATCCTTGTTCATTCGATACTATCGAAAGCTATGCCTCCTGTTGATGTCGAAAGCAATGCCTCCTTGCTCTCCTTGTCTTACTCTAGCAGTTCCTTTATCCTTCCTAGGCCTTTCGAATGAGTTGAAAGGGCATTTATTATCCTTTCGCCTTTATTGATTTCCATGCATTGCTTTATTCTAAGTACCTTACGACCTTATCGAAAGGTGTCTTGAATGGTTCTTTGCCTGTTAGTTGAAATAAGCTTGGAGCTTTCAACACTATCGAGAGGTCGACTATATTGGTTTCGAAGAGATTCACTTGTCAATAGTTTTGATAATGTTGAGCAGTCCTTGAATGTATGCCCATGAACCGAGTTGGAACCCTCTCTCATTATTATGGACATTAACCGGTTCAAATGGCTTGCTTTGTTTTCAAAAATGCTTTGATGGGGGTTGTTATCCTACCTTTTGGCAAGGCCGTGACACCAAGAACTTGACTAGAAACGAATGACAGTTCGTCTTGGAGATCGGTTATATGTAGGCTAACTATGGATATCGACGAATTTTTTTTGAGTCAGGATCGAGCTAAAATTGATATGACACGACAAGAAAAGCTATGAGAGCCAACGTTCCGAATTTAAAGTCAATCGGAGTTCATATGCTCAAGATATTGATCGATCACGGTTGAGAAATCCAAACTTGCATCGATCATAACTCGAGATCTACAAGTCCAAATGCCACCAAATTTTCACAGGAGCTTACGTATGACCTAAGCAATGTTCAAGCCAAATTTTAACTCGATTGGATTAAGTCTTGATCGATACGAAATTCGTTCGTATCGATCGCGGATGGAAAAACTCCAACTTGCATCGATCATATCTCATGATCTACAAGTCCAAATGGTATGAAATTTTCACAGTAGCTTACGTATGACATAAAGAATGTTCCTGCCAAATTTCAGTTTGATCGGAGCAAGCCTTGATCGATATGAAATTCGTAAGTATCGATCGTGGATGGAAAAACTCCAACTTGCATAGATCATATCTCATGATCTACAAGTCAAAATGCTATGAAATTTTCAAAGCAGCTTACGTATGACATAAAGAATGTTCATGTCAAATTTCAACTCCATTGGACAAAATCTTGATTGATACGAAATCCGTTCGTATCGATCACGGATCGGGTCGAAACTTCATGGGCTTGGTCACGTGGGCCTACTCACGTGTCAGAAGAAGTCTCCCGAGATCTGAGCGAAATATCAGCCTCCTACACCTATAAATAGAGCCCCAGAGCCAATAGAAAAGGGATCTTCTTCTTCTTTGAATTCTCCAACGCCCAGACTCTGCCGGATCCAGTTCTAAACTCCATTGCTGCTGCTACTAATGAATTTCACTGCTGTAATTCATTGTTATCTGCTGTAACCTGCTGCAAACAATTATAATCATTAAAGAAACAACAATAAAGCGATCAATTTCATAGTGGACGTAGGCAATACGCCGAACCACTCTAAATCAGTGTGTTTATGTGCATTTTCTTATATGTTTATTGGTGTGTTTGTTAGATCTGCTTCATTTTACATTTATTTTCTTCATTTTATCTCTTCAAACACATCTGAAGAGTGTTGTGCCCAATTTTGGTACAAACACTTTGGTGCTTTCACTGTGAAAATCTAGCTTTTCTCCTGCTTTGTGGATCCACTACCGTAGTTGGATTGCAAAAATCTAAGGAGGAGATCCAGATCTATCGTCAAGTGGTTCCTTCTATTCTATTCAGATTGCTCCAGATCTAAGAGGAACTGCATTCATCAAGATTTTTGTATCCATATTTTCGTATCCATGAAAATATGGCGATTTTCGTATCCATATTTTCGTATCTAGAAAATATGGTGATTTTCGTATCCATGTTTTCGTACCCAGAAAATATGGTGAATTTCGTATCCATATTTTCGTATCCATGAAAATACGATGAATTTCATATCCATATTTTCGTATCCAGAAAATATGATCATTTTTGTATTCATGTTTTCGTATCCAGAAAATATGGTGAATTTCGTATCCATGTTTTTGTATCCATGAAAATGTGGTGAATTTCGTATCCATATTTTCGTATCCAGAAAATATGATCATTTTCGTATCCATGTTTTCATATCCAGAAAATATGGTGAATTTCGTATCCATGAAAATATGATGAATTTCGTATCCATATTTTCGTATCCAGAAAATATGATCATTTTCGTATCCATGTTTTCGTAACCAAAAAATATGTTGAATTTCGTATCCATGTTTTCGTATCCATGAAAATGTGATGAATTTCGTATCCATCATTTCGTATCTAGAAAATATGATCATTCTCGTATCCATCATTTCGTATCCATGAAAATATGATGAATTTCGTATACATGTTTTCGAATCCAGAAAATATGATCATTTTTGTATCCATCATTTCGTATCCAGAAAATATGATCATTTTCGTATCCATCATTTCGTATCGATCGCTATTCGTGTCGATCACTTTTCGTATCGATACTCACACGTAGTTCGTATCGATCGCTATTCGTATCGATCACTTTTCGTATCGATACTCACACGCAGTTCGTATCGATCCATCTGCGTCCAATTCGTATTGATACTCACATCCTGTTCGTATGGATACTCACACTCTGTTCGTATCGATCGCAACTGCTCTGTTCGTATCGATCGCACTTCGTATCGATCCAGATGCGTCCAATTCTTATTGATCCTCAGATACACTTCGTATCGATCCAGCCGCGTGCATTTCGTATCGATCCTCAGATACCACTTCGTATCGATCTTGCAGCGTGCATTTCGTATCGATACTCAAATACCACTTCATATCGATCTAGCCGCGCGCATTTCGTATCGATCCTCAGATACCACTTCATATCGATCCTGCAGCGTGCATTTCGTATCGATACGATAACCGATCGATACGAAGTTCGATTGATATGAAATTTCAAAAAATAAAAATAAATAAATATTTTTCGGGTACGACCCAAATTTCCTAATTAATGAAGGAACATTCCATAGTGAATTCAATCACCAATTTAATGAAGGAACATTCCATTTGTGCTTCTGATTGTTCCATGACTGAACAAGACATAGGAGATCACGACAACAAATGCTGACTTGCAATCAAGGAATGGGTAAAGGAATACTAATCAACCGGTGCTCCCAGAGGCTGGAGAACCTAGCTAGTACGCCAAGAACTGGAGTTGGTTAATATATCATGCTGCTAAGGTGGACTGTAAATTCCTCCAATTGACCAGCTTTTAAACTCCTGAATTGAAAACTATGGTACGATGGCTAATATGACGACTCCCCTACACTGTCTACTCTGCCAACTCAAAACATAGATGGTCACCGCTAAACCATCTTAAAAGGCCTGCATCTCAATCATACCGTGTCCATATGACTAAAAGCATGACATACAACCTTAAGAGGACTTCCTCACTATCTAATATGGGCCTCCTACCTGGGTGAAAATTAGAAATAATCACCAATCTATGAGCCCATCTTAACCAACTCACCATCCAATCGACATCACCAAACCACTCGAATATTAGGCAATCGTACATACATCAATCACCAGTGTCACAAGACCCCTTGGCAATAAAATGGACCTGATCATAATGTCGATTGGAGAATCTTTCCCAGTCGAGATCTATTCGTTGAAACCATCCTACCTGCAAAATTTCCAGTGAAAATTCAATATGTTGACTATGTCCGTATACTGTGGAAATACAACTCCCGACACCACCTTATGAAGTGGGAATGGCGCATGGATTTCTCCAAGGGCGATGAATGCCATCAAACGCAGATGTCTTCCCTCATTCCTCAGAGAAGACCATCAATCACGGTTAGACATACCAGTTCTACTTCTCATATTGTTGAAGTGAATGAAGAAGCTGGCAGCCAACGAATTTATCCAAAGCCCACAACAAGTTGCTGCCAATACCCATAAATGAATTCATCACCAAAGCTTATTTCCATACTTTTATAAGAGAATTGGTGGATAGCCGCCGACGACTACACCAACATGTCTAGGCCAATATTGAGTTGATGAATCAGATGAAGGATTAACGTAGCAAGATAAGGAGGTGACCTACTCCATATTCTAAATCGGAAAACTTCTCTTCTCTAGATGGCTACCGTGAATGCCAATGCCATAAGGCTGCTCCGGGAAGGATAGCTTCGACAATATGTGCAAGCCTTATAAAACGAAGGACCGGGAACATCCGACCCTTATTGATCAAGGACTTAGATCAAATTGAACCATTTGCGTTAGACTCCCAACTGAGAAGGGCTGGACTGAAGTGCAATAGCGAGCATACGACGCTGCCTCACTTATCAATGAGATTTGATCTGATCTCTTTTGAATTATTTCTAATTCAATTTCATTTACGTTGTGAAATATGACCTCCTTGAATTAAACTACTTGCAAATTATGCAGGTAACCGAGTACTTAAGATTGGGTGCAAAACAACCTCCGCGGAATATGATCAAATCATTGAGGTATTATCATGACGAGCATGATTCAAACACTCATCGACTACTATATGCCCCTGACTGGGGGCAAGGCATCAAAGCGGAAGAGACCGACAATGTCAGGACTATAGTACAAAGTGGATGTAATCGACCATCCACTCATCCGCCTATGCAATTTAATTAGGAGATGTAAGAAAGACTTGGAGTTATATGTCACAACAATGCACTCTCCATCTCGTACTTGAAGCTCGCCAAAATACTTATGCTTCTTCTGATGCCTGATAAAATCGGAATCACACCAAGGGTGGACGTGACGTCACCATCCATGCATCCAATCCTACATTAGACACTTGGGATTATTTGAGAACACATGTTTGAAGTGGATATGATTTGACCATTCACTCTCCAGTTAGCTTCTGTAATTCGGCAAAACGGTCATGCCTCAAACCAACTTCATCAGGGTCCAACCCTCAATTTAAAGTCATCAAAGACTGACTGCCTACTCGCTAACCATCACGAGCTGTCATTTCAACTCTCTTCCTTAGCTCGATCGAAAGAAAGCAAAGTATAGATTGGACGTGACTCGACTGTCTGCTCTCCAATTCTTGCACCTGACTTAAGCGAAAATACACAACTCAAAGTGGATGTAGTTCGACCATCCTTTCCTATGCTCGAGCACAAAGCTTTCAAGAACACTAATCTTACTCCTTAGACTTAGCAAAAGTGGAATCCAAACAAACATGGACGTGATCCAACCATCCATATACTAAATCTCATCCTTCGTTGAGGGGCATATAAGTGAAAGTTAATCAGGATCCCACCGATCACTCGCTAAGTGAAACCCCGAGCTCAGGGACATGCCATCACACTACGGCAATAAGGGATTGATACACGACAATCCTCTAACTAACTTCGGCTCTCAGAGTGTAAGCAGGAGTATAAACTTACGGACATGGGCTCGAGGAGGATGGATCCGTCCATCTAACGACTTCGCCTGTGTTCAACCTAAACCCGAGGAGGATGGATCAGTCCATCTGTTATCCTGCTTTTTAGCAAAGTCGTGATACCATAAAATCGACCGAGAAGCCAAAGACAATTCATCTCGAAGAATGGTCAATTCAACATATCAACAGAGCAAGTCCTGCTGATTGTTTGTTCAAATAAGATCCCCTACGGAGGGGGGGTCCAAGGGGGTGGCAACCCCCGAAGGTGGGGGTGCGGGGGCAACACCCCCGCTACGGGGTTCGACCTACGACCTAAAGGTCTCAGCAACCTACGACTTAAAGGTTCCAAGCGACCTAAAAACTCTTCGACCTAAAAACTGTCCGACCTAAAATCTCTCTGACCTAAAATCCTCAGCGACTTAGGAGCTTCAACGATCTAGTGATCTACGACCTAACAACCTTAGCGACCTAAAAGGCCTTAGCGATCTACAGTCCCAGCGACCTACCGATGCCTCAACATACTTAGGTCGCCACTTCCTTAGGTCGTCATTCCCTTAGGTTGCCACTTCTACCTATCCCTTAGGTCGCCAACGACCTACCAAACCTTATGTCGTTGCTCCTTAGGTCGTTAATCCTTATGCCGCTACCCCTTAGGTCGCCGCTCCTCCACTACCCACATTAGGTTGCTCGAAGCTAATACCCTATCCAGGTTGACTCTGTTAGGTCGCTAACGACCTACAACCTACTCCTTAGGTCACCCACGACCTATAACCTGGCCGACCTAGAACCAGCCTCTCCTATAAATACCTCACCTACTCCGCATTCAAAAGGGGAGGATCCCGGATTTGAAAAGCGCCGATACTCTGCCATATTTTTGGACTCCTCCAACACTTCAATCATCGAAGATTCTTCATCAACAGTTCTACTTCATTCAACATGGATCCAAAGAGCAATCCGTCATCAAAGTTCTAGTCTCTTACTTCGATTGTGTTGTAATCAATGAAAAGTGTTGTAAAGGTGTTGTAGCCAAGAAATCGTGTTGTAAAAGTGTTGTAATCTTATAAAAGTGTGCTCAAAGAACATAATGAATGATGTAAAGTGGATGTAGGCTTAACTTTAGGCCGAACCACTATAAAAATTGCTGTCTCTTTTACTGTTTTTTTCCTTTTTTCTGTTTACTTTTAGTTCCCGTGTAGACGGGTGGTGCTTTCACTAGATTACTCTAGACACCAGGGTGTTAGCGTTATACTTTTTAGCGTTAACACCATCTAACGACCTTGCCTTCCATATTTACAAGCTCGAGGAGGATGGATCCATCCATCTAACGACTTCGCTTGCCAACTCAGGGTGGATATAATACAACCGTCCACGTACCTGATCAACTTCTCATTTCCAGAGTGCGAGCGAAATCCAAAAAAACATGCAAAAGATGTGACTGACCGTCTGTTTACCAACTCTGAATTCCCAGAGGCGAAACGGAGTATAAACCCCAACTCCGAATTCCCAGAGTGCGAAACGGAGTATATACTTCAACTCCAAATTCCCAGAGCGCGAACTGGAGTATAAACATCAACTAACTCCAGATTCCCAAGCGCGAACTGGGGTATAAACCCCAACTCCGAATTCCCAGAGTGCGAAACGGAGTATATACTTCAACTCCAAATTCCCAGAGCGCGAACTGGAGTATAAACATCAACTAACTCCAGATTCCCAAGCGCGAACTGGAGTATAAACATCAACTAACTCCAGATTCCCAGAGTGCGAACTAGAGTATAAACATCAACTAACTCCAGATTCCCAGGGTGTGAACTAGAGTATAAACATCAACCAACTCGAACTCCCAAAGTACGAGTCAGAGTATAAACATCAACTCCAGATTCCCAAAGTGCGAACTGGAGTATAAACATCAATAACTCCATATTCCCAGAGTGCGAACTGGAGTATAAACATCAACTAACTCCAGATTCCCAGAGTGCGAACTGGAGTATAAACATCAACTAACTCCAGATTCCTAGAGTGCAAACTGGAGTATAAACATAAACTAACTCTAAGTCCACAGAGTGTGGACTAGAGTATAAATACCAACTAGGTGCGAATGACCACCCATCAACTTATTTCAGTCCCGAGAGCGCAGGCTAGAGTATAAACACTAAATGGGTGTGACTAACAACCCATCAACCAACTCCAGTCCTCAAAGCATGGTTTGGAATATGAATACCAAAAGGAATGTGATTCGACTGTCCATCTATCAGCTATGGTTCCTCATCAAGTTCTGTAATACAAAAAGCGGATGTGGTTCGACCGTCTGCTTTCCAATCTGCCCTTGACATGGGGGCACACTTAACACACAAAATTGGATCTGATTCGATCATCCAGCACTAAGCGGGCGTGACACAACCGTCCATGCATCAACTCATGTCCCCGACACGAGACCCATAACATAAATTTATAGAGATGCACTCCAACCCTACAAGATAAAATTTCTTCCTTGATTCGACAGGGAGGCGTAGATTCGAAAAACGGACCTAGCTGGATGTCCTATTCTGAATTGATATTACTACCATCCAACTGCAAATGAACGTGGCATGACCGTTCATATGCTAACTCTCGCTTGTGATCTAACGGGTTGTGCGTGCAACATGGACGGATGTGACCTAACCCTCCGCCAATCAATTCCTTCCTACAGTTCGGTGGGAGAAGCATCAAACTAACGTTGTTGTAATTTGAACAACCACACTTTGACTTTTGCTTTTGACTGGGGGCAGAGGTATTTGACCGAGGAAAACACGGTCTGACCATTTTCTACAAAAAAAACTTAGTCCCTAGAGTGTGGACATGGGTATAAATATCAAATAGGTGTGATGAATGGCCCTTCAACTGACTCTGATCCCCAAAGTGTGGCTATAAGAATAGACAGACGAATGAATGTCATTCAACCATTCATTCATCAACTCTAACCTGAACTCGACGTGAGGAGTGTAAACTCACTACAGGTACAATTAGACCATCCACGAACTAACTCTGCTAACCCAAGACTCGGGGTAGATGTACAGATCACCGAAAGAAGAGAAAGGTGACTCGCTACATCTCAAGCTTAGCGTCCTTTACAACTTAAGGCAATGACTACAAGGAGACCCTAATGCTAACCAATCAGACTGGTGCCCGAAGTCCTGGGCAACCAATTATATCATACCGCCGGATCGACGGGCAATATCGATCTGCACCTTTCATATCATATCATTGGATCGATAGGAAATGGTGTCCGAGCATTCTACATCGTGCCGTTGAATCAACGGTCAATATTGATCCTCTTCTACTACAAATCGATGTGACCTGAATGTCCATCGAATACCTTTGAGCAACAGAGCATGGATAGAAGAATAAAACCACGAGTGTGTGTGACTTGACCATTCGTCCTCCGTCGCCTTCCTTCGATCTGTTTAGAAAAGCGTTAAACCGGATGGGCATGATCTGACTGCGTTTGAGCTGACATTATCCCAAGTTCCGACGGGAGAATGTAAAACGAAATGGATGTAGTTAATTTCCTAACTCCCAGAGAATGCAATGTGACCATTCATTCTCTGACTTTTACCATGATTCGATAAAAAGAGCAATTCAAAACAAGTGCAACCTAAACATTTGCGCACTGACTCTAACACTGGGTTCGACAAGGGAAGCATCAATCCTGCGTTGGATCTGACTGGACGATTTACTCTCCAGTTTTTGCCTAAGGTATGGTGACATAAGCAGCAAAGTGAATGTCATTGACCGTCTAGAATCTAGATTATGTCTGAATGTCGGCAAAGTAACAATGTATTCTGCCTAGAGGAAAGAACTAGAACATAATGCAGGATAGGCATGACTTAGCCCTCCATCATTTAACCGATCCCATGGTTCAATGGGATAGAACACAAAATTGAAGCGGACATTATCTACCCTGCCACTTATCGAGATATTTCCCAGACTTGAGGGCACGAGCAAGAAGATAAGATTAATATGATTCAACCATTCATCAATCAACTCTGATTCTTAAAGCTTGAACTACGATATAAACACAGCTAGGACAAGACTAGACCGTCCGCGTAGTGCATCCGCCAACCCCAGACTGAGGGCAAAAAGAGTGATTATCCGAGAGTTGACTATGACAATTTGAACCTATGACCCATACCTGATACTCATAACAACTCTAGGTTATGACCTAAAGGATGCCTAGAGATAGAATCATCGGATCAATACCCGAACTCGTGGGCAACCGATCATCATTCTGACCCTTACAATGAGCAATGGATCACGAGTACGTTGAATGAAAAGCGCATCATTCAGAAACACAAGTAAATTCAATCTCAAAGCTGGAGCCAACTATGTGGCAGCATGCAGTACAAGGCTAATGTTATCCTGCCTTTTGGCAAGACCGTGACACCAAGGAATTGACTAGTAACCAATGACGGCCCATCCTAGAAATCGGTTATACACAAGCTCACTATGGATATCGACGAATTTTGTCCGAGTCCGGATCGAGCAAAAATTGGTAGGACATGACAAGCTAAGCCATGAGAGTCAACATTCCAAATCTCAAGTCAATCCGAGTTCGTATGCTCAAGTTGTGAACGATACAAAATTGGTTAAGAACAGCCTCCTTCGACTCACTCCGGTTCGAATCCATAGGGAGTGCATGCTTCGACTCGCTCCGTTAGCAACCAGCAGAGGCCAACTTCGACTCGCTCCATTCCACATTCATTAGAGAGTCCTCTTCGACTCGCTCCATCGCGCGTCCATCAGAGAGTCTACTTCGACTCGCTCCATTCCACATCCATCAGAGAGTCCTCTTCGACTCGCCCCACTCCACATCCATCAGAGAGTCTACTTCGACTCGCTCCACTCCACATCCATCAAAGAGTCCTCTTCGACTCGCTCCGCCGCGAATTCCATTAGAGAGTCTACTTCGACTCGCTCCATTCAACATCCATCGGAGAGTCCTCTTCGACTCGCCCCACTCCACATCCATCTGAGAGTCTACTTCGACTCGCTCCACTCCATATCCATCAGAGAGTCCTCTTCGACTCGCTCCACTCCACATCCATCAAAGAGTCTACTTCGACTCGCTCCATTCCACATCCATCAGAGAGTACTCTTCGACTCGCTCCACACCACATCCATCAGAGAGTCCTCTTCGACTCGCTCCACAGCCTTCACAGAACCATTGTTCGACTCTATCTTGTTCGACTCCAACAAAGCACCACGTCACCGAGTCGAAAGGAAGCGAGTCGAAACGGAAGCGAGTCTAAGGAAACAGCCTACCGAAAACCCCATTTCGTATCGATCATATCTCCCAATCTACAATTCCAAATGCTATGAAATTTTCACAGAAGACTAGGTGCATGCTAAAGAATGTCCACACCAAATTTGGACTCCATTAGATGAAATCTTGATCGAGTTGAAATCTGCTCGTGTCGATCACGGATCGGACCGAAACTTAAAGGGCTTGGGTGTGCGAGCCTGGTCACGTGCCAGAGAGGGTCCACCGAGATCTGAGCGAAATATCAGCCTCCTACACCTATAAATAGACCCCCAAAGCCAACAAAAAAGGGGTTCTTCTTCCTCTTTGAGATCTCTAACTCCCGGACTCTGCCAGATCCAGATCTAAACTCAATCGCTCCTGCTACCAACAAGATTCATTGCTGCAAATCATAATTGCCTGTTGAAAATCATTGAATTCACTTGTAAACACAAAAGAAAGATCAATAAAGCAAACTATTTCATAGTGGACGTAGGCTATACGACGAACCACTCTAAATTCTTGTGTCTCCTTGCACTTTAATTATTCTCATTTCTGAAATTTGGATTTTTTGTTAGATAATTCCTCTTTTTCCATTTAATTCCTTCACTTTATCTCTTCAAAGACTTCCGAAGAGTGTTGTGCCCAATTTTGGTACAAACACTTTGGTGCTTTCACTGAGAAAACCAATTTTTCTCCTGCTCTTTGGATCTCCTATCTATATTGGATTGCATAAATCTAAGAAGAAGATCTAGATCTAGAACTTTGAAGCCCTTCCATTCTATTCAGATTTGCATCAGATCTAGGAAAGGACTTTCATCTCCTCACCATGGTGAGCTCACGTACCACTTCTACAGTTGTTGATCAAGGAGCACGGGACCGACAAAATCCCATGCAATCTCCTCCATCCAACCAAAATGTTGCAGGACCCCCAGATCCATCAGGTCCAATCACTAGGAAAGAATTCCAGACATTGCTTCAAGAGTTGACCCAAAGTCGACAGTAGCTAGCGGAACAACTACGCGCCAACACGGAGTTGCCTAACCAGCTAAATCGCCAAAGGTGAAGAAGATCCAGAAGAGACCAAGGTTCTCACTCTTCCACAGAAAGTTCAGCCTACTCTGAAGGCCAAACTAGATCCACACGTCCACGGCTAGGTGTAAGCTACACCCAATCCACGGGACTCCAACTTGCTTCGAACCTTGGGCAACCTAGAGCTGGACCATCCGCTAGTCTCCGCACAAAACCTTCAACTCGAGGAGGAGCTGCTCCTTATCATGTTACCGGCAACATTGCTACTACCACCACTGCCGGACGGGGAGGTGACGCTAGAAACCAAGCTGATCCTCAACGTAGCCAACGGGAGCAGACTCCTGAGCCTTATGTCCCCGAGGATGTTGAACCAAGGAGGTGAGGCACGGACCATCGACCGCGTCCGGTCCAGACTGCCGCTGTGGAACCCGACCACACCTTGGCACAACATGCTCTAAGTGTCCGAACACCAGATATACCAGCGATGTTCCGCCAAATGATCCGTGAAAGTTAGGGTATCTCTAATGACGACTGGGGAATCTCCCGAAGTCATACCCCTTTCATCGATGATGTTTTATATGCTGAACCACCTCGGCACTTCAGGATGCTAGCTTTGCCAGTTTATGAAGGAAGTTCTGATCCCAATAAACATGTCCTGAAATACAAGTGGCTGATGAATGCTGCTAGAGCTGATGACGCAGTTTTTAGCACCAAAATTGGTCACTAACCTCGTAGAGAAAGATTGTGTAGAGATATAAGTGATGAAATCAAATTAAACAGCGAAGACAATGCTAATTTAAATGCTGAAAGTAAGAACACCAAATTTATAGTGGTTCAGCGTAATTGCCTACGTCCACTTTAACTTTTATTGATCCTCTTAGTTGATGATTACAAATACAATTCGTGAATCAAACGCTTGAATGAAGTTGTTAAGTAGAGGAGATGAGTCTCAAAAATGGCAGAGTTTCCCCCGGTGTTCTCTCTTGAAAAAAGGATCCTCTTCACTGTGACCCTGCCTCTCTATTTATAGACAAAGATGGGCTGGACTTCCCAAGTGGGCTTGGTAGCCGAACGCTCTAGCCCAGGTGTAGTGTTCGCTGCATGCCGAACCAGGTATGCCGAACGCTTTGATGCCGAACAGTCCTTTCCATGCCGAACAGTCCCTTCCATGCTGAACAGTCCTTTCTAAGCTGAATGGTTCGTTTGATGTGTGGGAAGTGCAGGATGGTTGCAGTTGAAGCCGATCGTAACTCTATCTGAAGCTCTTGATCGAATGATGCATGCTTGCCGAACGATAGTGTCATGTTGAGTAGTTATGTCCACCGAACGTCTTCTGGATGCCGAGCACTCCTGTTGCCGAGTTCTATCGATGCCGAGCGCTAGCTGACGCCGAGCATTGGTTGACGCCGAGTGCTAGTTGACGCCGAGTAGCCTGGTATGCCGAGTACTTCGCTGAGTACTATCTGATGCCAAGTGTCAAGGATGCCGGGTACGCTGGATGCCGAGTACTTTGCCGAGTACTCCTAGATGCCGAACACTCTCTGACGCCGAGTCCCTCTAGATGCCGAGTACTTCGCCGATCACTCCTAGATGCCGAACACCCTCTGACGCCGAGTGATACCTGATGCCGAGCACTAGTTGCCTGGTCAAATTTCTAGGAAACACTTGCCCCCCAAAGTGTATTATGTTGACCGAACGTGATGCGCTTTGAATCTAGTTCAGCTTATCTCGTAGGTGCCTTCTCGAGAATGTTAGTGAAGGAGGTGTGAGACGAGCATGGTTTGGACGCCGAACGATGCGTTCGAAGCCGAACAATCCTCATTTGCCGAGCGACACTTCGCTTTGAAGCCGAATGCTACGACTTTGACCGGTTCTACCGGATATAGCCTTTTCAACTTCCATCTTCTCCCTATAAAACCAGGCGTCCTTCCACTATTTTCCTTTTACACCTTCATATCTGTCACTCCCAAGAGACTTGCAATTCTCGCCAGCCAATTAGATATAAAGCCTAATTGATCTTTCCTCAAGTTCGATCTTCGAACTAGGTATCGTACCTTCCACGATTAAATTACTTCAACACGAGGTTTAGGTTCATCACGTGGAAAACGGGACATTTCTACGGTTGCATAATGTGTGGCGAGTAGAAATGGCTCGCACGTTTGGAGTCGTCGAATGGTGCATTGTAGTTGGGCCTAGCTCCTTCGCACCGAACAAGACTGGGAGAAAAAGAAAGATGGGATGTCGAACGGTGTAATCTTCGCCGGGCGATCTGTTCCTGTCGTTCGACGTAGATGGAGAAGGAGTAGGGTGGAATTGTAATCGAGGGTGGATCGCTACTTTAGCCGAACAAACTAAGGCTGAACACTACCCAAATGCCGAACAGTATATGCACCGAACAGTTGACATGTCGAACAGACACACACGCCGAATAGAATTTAGACCGAACATCATAATTGCCGAACAACTGACATGCCGAACAGTATACGTTTTGAACAACTGACCTGCCAAACAAACATACATGCCGAATACTATATTTAGGCCGAACAGTCCAAATGCCGAACAAAAATTAACCAAACCATATCAAGGCCGAGCAATGCAAATGCCGGACAATTATAAATGCCGACCAATGATAAATGTTGAACCATACTTAGGCCGAACACCGTAAATGCCGAACGAACAATTGCCTTGCCTAATCTACACAAGGTCAAAAGATCTAAGCACACCATCATATGACACTGACCCGGATCATTAACTCCCTAGCTTTAGTAGACTTAAATCTGGGTTTGATTAACACTCGTTTTCTGAATTTGAAACTGTAATCACCTCAAGGCGGGCTTTTTGAGACGGTCAGCGATGACGGTCTTCGAAGGCGACGACTCGAAGCTCATTTTTATATCTTTGAAATCTTTAGATTCTTATTGCTTGTACACAATTGCTTGCACTAGTTCACACACCACGTGGGGGAAAACTCGTGTTGCTAACTCTAACGTTCAACGTTTTTTGAGTATAGCTTTCTCAATCACTTTGCCAGGTTCGTTATTTATTGAGGATGTCAAGAAAGTCTAGCTCCACCACTATATCTGACAGGCCTGGGCCGTCATCAAGGACAGAAGCTGCTGATACTTCTAATCCGTCGACTTCTCCTGCTCACAACTTAGCACCTGATGCCTTGGAGGCAGCAATTCTTCTAGACAATCCGATCGATTCACAAGCTTCGAAGATCAACGAAGCCGCTCTCCGACGGATATGCTCCATTCATGGGATCCCTTTCGCCGACGTGTTTGTCCCTTCGCGACACGATCGTCCTCATCTGTCCCCAGTCGGGTATACCGCCTGTAACAAGTTCATGTGTTGGATGGGCAGCGTGCCTCCGTTCAATTTATTTCTCCGGGATGTATTGCAGTATATTGACATAGCTCCATCGCAGCTGCACCCGAACGGCTATGCGTTTCTATATGGGACCTACTTACTTTTCATGGCCGTCTTCTCTAGACCTCCAACCGCTGGCGATATCAGATACATTTATATAATCAAGAGACGAAAAGACAGTCCTTCCTTTATGTTCCTCGAACCGTACCACAAATGCCAAATCTTGACAAGGGCATGCAGTAAATTCGCCCTGTACAAACAGGAATGGTTTTATGTGCGCTGCCCTCCTGGTTTTGCGAGGAGATAGGTTGAAGGCAGTAAGTCTCTCTGCCGAGTCACTATTCGCATTTAACTGGAGTCATGCTTTTCCTAACTCTTTGTTTCATCTTTTCAGGTATCAACCCGCGTCCGAAAGGCCGAGGATTTTCTGAGGCTGTTGAAGCCATTAGAGCTCTTCCTACCGAGGAACGAGACATCCGGACTATCATTTCAAATGAATCACTGTCGGGGTTTGGCATGCTAGCCCCTAGTCGTCGGATCAGCCTTCCAGAAGGTGTCATCATTCCCAAACCTTCGTCCGGTAAAGGGAAAAAACAGGCCGGATCATCGTCGCGCCGCACTCCCGATACGCACGAAGAAGGTGAGCGCAAAGAAGATGAAGCTCTTGAGACTCAAGGTGAGAATGTGGGTCCCGCTTGGAATCCGGCAGTCGAAGTTCAAGATATTGAGACGTCATCCTCCCCTTCGAAGGGAAAGAGGAAGTTAAAATATAAAGTTCAAAAGGAGAAAGTTGGCGGCACTTCAAAAGTCATGCCTATCCCACCTGAGAAAGAGGCTTCCTCGCAGCACCTGGAAAGTTCCCTGAGGGGCCTGTCGAACCTGTCTATTCCCGATGATATTCTCAATTACGGGTTTGACGATCCTGAAGCCCTCAAGTTTTCTTCGCCCGTTAAAGGCAATGCGGGAGTTCAACTCCTGGTCCAAGGAGACAACACTCCGATTAGTAAAGATAAATGAACGGGTCCGTCGGGGGGAACACTAGGACACGCACGCACATACGCATTCCATCATACACTTGATTTTTTTTATTTCCCGGATTTTTCCTAACTCGTTGTTATCTCCATTCTTTGCAGGTGACATGGGACGCTCTCACGGACTCGATCGCCTTCATAGCTCTTCCATATTTCATCATTCCGGACGGGACTCAGGCTCAGGCAGACGTAGGGACAGGGATGATTACGAAGATAGAGACAATCGTTCCCGCGATTCGTCTCACGATAAGAAGGCATATTCTCAATCTTCATAGTCCCGTGATCCTCTTCCTCCAACTGAGCCAGATAAAGAGAAGTCTTTACAGAAGGGTTACCAATCTGATGCTCCTCGAGAACAACACTCCGGTTCATCGAGTACAAGGCAAGTTCGGGAGCAACGAAAAAGAGCGGAACTTCCAAAGCCTCCTCCTCCTACTCCTGCGGTGGACCCAACTGTTGCGGAAAAGATGGTCGATCTTAAGGCCAAGTTTTCGAAAATTTGCTTTGACGGTTTGAAGTTCCTCCTGGCTATTCACCATATTCTTGGGCACGTGAAGCAGAGTGCCATTGCCTGCAATAACGACGTCTATGTTCAACATGACGCGTTTGTGCACTTGGTGGAGAAGATCTCGGAGGTGTCCGTTGAGCATCAACATGAGATTGATCGCCTGAAACTGGAGGCTGGCTGCGACAAAACCATCATCGAGCACCAAGACGTAGAGCTCGCTTCGTATAAGTCGAAGCTGGAAGCCACTGAACAAAGTGCAAAAGATACTGCTGAGGCAGTTACTCGCTTAGAGATGGCTCACAAGAAGGAGCTTGATGAAGCAGTCCAGCGCAGTGGTGCCCTCGCCCTAGAAAAAGACTCTGTCCAAAAAGAGAGGGATGCGCTCATCGTGCAAGTCAGAGAGCTGAAAGAATTACTCTCCAAGGAGAAGGAGGACAAGGTAGCTGCTCAAGAAGAATCACAACGATACTGTGATGAAATCGTTGCTACTCATCTCCTGAAAACGAAGCTCGATGATGAACTTGCTGGGGTTGAGAAAATGAAGGATGAGGCCCATGAGGAGGGCAAAAGAAAGGCTGCGGAGGAGATTGACTCTCGTCTCGAGGCGGCCGCAAAAGCCGGCAGGGAAGAAGTCAAATGCATGTTTGACCCGTTGATCGCTGAATATGGAGCCCGCGTCCTTATGCATCGTGACTTAACATTCTTGGGCGACGGCTACCTCGAATCCCTAGCTGAGGCCGGGGAAACTTTGATAAAGATCAGGAAAATCGAGTCGGGCTCTGAAGAGGTCGATGAGGATGCTTTGGTGAAGGAGTTCCTTAGGGGGAATGAGCCAGCGGATTTATCCGCAGCATTGACGCTTTATAGCAAAGGCTCTCCCCTTCCAAAAGAGAAAAATGATGAAGCTGGCCCGTCTAGGGCTGAGACTATGGCTCCTCACACTGCTGCTCCTCCCGCTGCTCAACCGGCCGGTCGGCCGACACTTGACCCGTTCGAGCAGCACACCGGCTACGACCCTGAAGATCCCGGGCTTGGTGTTCATGTGCTATCTCCTATTCTGGAGGGTGAAACCCCACGCGCAACCGATAGCCAACCAGAACCCGGTAGGAAACTCTTCTTTTCTAGAACTTGAAAGATCCCGTCATTTTTCAGCAGTGGTTATTCATTCTAACGCTCATTCTTTATGTTTTCATGTAGGCTATTCTGATGCCGAGCCGACTCCAAGGAGCGATGATGCCAAGGAGGAGGCAGAGAAAACTAGTGACGTTGTCCATGCGGGAGTAATTCCTGGTCCCGATGCTCAAGTGATTGGGGCGCTAGATGATGATAAGCTTGACACTTCATCTCCTGCCGAAGGTAGTTATGAAATTGAAATCACTGGCGCCTCTGAGCATACTTCACAGATGAGCATGAAGGACCGCCTCGCCGCAGAGGAGAAGAAAAAGGTCGAGGTCAAAGTTGAACCTGGAATCTTGGAACTTACCGACCCACGGAACAGACCTTTGAAAATCATTCTCCCGGGCAGGTCCAAACCACTAGATGTTCCGTCTCCTACTCCTGACTCCGCTTCTTTAGCAAGCAAGAAATCCAAGAAAAAGCGTGAAGGAGAGGAGTCGTCGGAAAAAACAAAGGAAGACAAGAAGAAGAAACCGAAGAAATAATTAATACACTCGTTCAACGAGCTTCTTGCTTAAGTCATGTAGCTTGTATAGATAAGTTCTCAACTCTGAGTTTTGTAGGAGTAACTGTGTAACCCCATTTTGAACTATTTGAATGAAGTTTAGTTTCTTTTTTGTTTGAATGATTTCTCTTGCTTTTCTTTTGTTTGATGATCAACTGTAGTCGCATTATCTCCCAGTCCATTTTCGTGTTGTTCAAACATCTCCGGACGTGGCATATTTCTTGTTCTACATCTCTCGAGTACTTGGACTTTTTTCTAAATCTGCGCTCCGGGGATTTAGAGTAAGTTGATCCGCGTTCAGGGGATTCGGAGGTTCGCATCGTTTATACTCTAGTCCGCATTCTAGGGACTTAGGGTACTGCGATCCGCGCTCTGGGGACTCGAAGATTTGCAATCGTTTATACTCTAGTCCGCGCTCCGGGGACTTAGAGTACTCCGATCCGCACTCTGGGGATTCGGAGATTTGAGATTGTTTATACTCTAGTCAACGCTCCGGGGACTTAGAGTACTCCGATCCGCGCTCTGGGGATTCGGAGATTCGATATCGTTTATACTCTAGTCCGCGCTCCGGGGACTTGGAGTACTCTGATCCGCGCTCTGGGGATTCGGAGATTCGAAATCGTTTATACTCTAGTCCGCGCTCCGGGGACTTAGAGTACTCCGATCCGCGCTCTGGGGATTTGGAGATTTGAAATCGTTTATACTCTAGTACGCGCTACGGGGACTTGGAGTACTCTGATCCACGCTATGGGGATTCGGAGATTCGAAATCGTTTGTACTCTAGTCCGCGCTCTGGAGACTTAGAGTACTCCGATCCGCGCTCTGGGGATTCGGAGATTCGAAATCGTTTATACTCTAGCCCGTGCTCCGGGGACTCAGAGTACTCCGATCTGCGCTCTGGGGATTCGGAGATTTGAAATCGTTTATACTCTAGTCCATGCTCCAGGGACATAGAGTACTCCGATCCGCGCTCTGGGGATTCGGAGATTTGAAATCGTTTACACGAGTTCGTATTCCGTATAGGATAATGTAATTCGTCATCTGGTCATGGGGTATAGAATCATTAGCGATCTGTGGAAAATACGGCTTCAAGCCTTTATTAATGAAAATCAACTAAACTGCTCGATTACAACTTTAAAAAGAAACTAAGTTATGACTGAACGGAAACATGTAGGAAATAAAAGTGCCTAAAACAAGAAAGAAAACATGCTAAATGTAATAGTGCTGCAGATGTTCATTGTTCCATGCTCTGGGGAGTGTCGTGCCATCAACGGTCGCTAGCTTGAATGTTCCCTCTCCAAGCTTCCGTTCAATGGCGTACAGACCTTCCCAGCTGGGATTCACACGTGATGGTACCGGGAAAACTCGTTTCAGAACAAGATCACCCACATCAAAGATCCTTGGGCGGACTCTTCCGTCATAGTAGTGCTTGACTTGGTGCCTATGCGCTGCCGCCTTTAATTCGGCTTCTTCTTGCTTTTCATCGATGCAGTCTAGTGATTCCAACAAGAGATTTTGGTTCGTCTTGGGATCATAGTATGTCACTCGGTGTGATGGAACTTCAAGTTCCACGGGTATAACGGCTTCGGAGACGTATGCCAAGGCGAATGGAGTGTGGCCGGTCGCGGACTTGTGGGTAGTTCTATATGCCCATAATGCTATCGGGAGTTCATCTACCCACTTGCCTCCACCCATCTCCAGACGCTTCTTCAGTATGGACTTGATTATTTTGTTAACGGCCTCGACTTGTCCGTTAGCTTTCGGGTGTGCAACGACGGTGAACTTTTTCTTGATGCCATACTTTAAACAGAACTCTTTGAACTCTCTACTTTCAAATTGCATCCCGTTGTCCGTAATGATGGTGCGAGGAAGGCCAAAGCGGCATATAATGTTTCGTACAACGAAGTTAATGACCTTCTTAGAGGTGATTGTGGTCAAAGGTTCTGCCTCCGCCCATTTTGTGAAATAGTCGACTGCAACTATCGCGTATCTCGCGCCACCTCTGGATATAGGCAAAGAGCCGATTATGTCGATTCCCCAGATTGAAAATGGCCAGGGACTAACCATTTGTGTGAGTTCCGTTGCTGGAGTCCTCGGTATTTTCGCATATCTTTGACACTTGTCACACTTTCTTGCATAGTCTGCGGCGTCCCGGTTTACGGTTGGCCAGTAATATCCATAGCGGAGGATCTTTTTTGCTAGCGTTTGCCCCCCAGTATGGTCGCCACATTCCCCTTCGTGAACCTCTCTTAAGACCCGCTTTGTCTCATCATGAGCGATGCATCGTAATAATGGGACTGAGAATCCTTTTCGATACATTGATCCATCCTGCATTACGTATCGCGCGGCCTTTCGAAGGACCTGCCGTCCTTCGCTTCTTTTTTCTGGTAAAGCCCCGGTCGTCAGGTACAGTTTGAATGGGGTTATCCACGATTCCTTCTCGATTTTTGTTTCCGACACGCAATCGACTTTCATCTCGTCTATGCTCGGGGCATGCAAGACTTCAATGGGATACAATCCCATTTGCTGTGCATCGCCGGTACTTGCAAACTTAGCCAATAAGTCGGCTTCTTTGTTCAGTTCGCGCGGGACATGCGAAATGTCATAACGCTCAAGATTTGATAGTAGTTCTTGGACCCGAACAAGGTACGGAGCAAGCTTTCGTCCCTTTGCTTGGTAGTCTCCCCGCACTTGATAAACCACCAACTGTGAGTCACAAAAGATTTCAACTGATTTAATCCCGAGTTCTCCGATGAGCTTCAAGCCCGCAATTAGTGCTTCATATTCTGCTTCGTTATTTGTAGCTGGGAAATCGAGCTTCAAAGCATAACAGATTGATCGGTTTTCTGGAGTTATAAGGACTACGCCTGCACCGGAGCAACGGTCGTTTGATGCCCCATCAGTGTATAATTTCCATCGGACGGGGGGAATGACGTTGTGATTATCCGGTTCGACGGGAATGGTAAACTCAGCGATGAAATCTGCTAATGCTTGCCCTTGGATGGCTCTTCGTGGTAAGTAGGCGATATCGAATAGGCTCAATTCGATGTTCCATTTTAGCAATCTTCCAGAAGTTTCCGGCCGTTGGAATAGCTGCCTCAGGGGTTGATCGGTATAAACACTGATTGAGTGTGCTTGGAAGTATGGGAGTAGCTTACGTGATGCAATCACCAAGCAATAAGCCAATTTCTCGATTTTAGGGTAATTCTTCTCTGCCCCCGTTAAACGCTTGCTAACATAATACACCGGCCTCTGGACTCGATCCTCCTCACGAACTAAAGCGGCACTTATCGCATGCGTGGATACAGCCAAGTATACGTATAGCATCTCGTGGTTTACTGGTTTTGACAGCATTGGTGGACTCTCCAGATGCCTCACCAGATCCTGGAAGGCTTCCTCACAACTAGGCGTCCACTCAAAATTCCTCTTTCCTTTCTTTATTATGTCAAAGAATGGGATGCACTTGTCAGTTGCCCTGGATATGAATCGACTTAACGCAGCTACTTTTCCATTTAAGCTCTACACCTGCTTTAGAGTCCTGGGCACTTGCACATCTCGGATAGCTTGGATCTTTTCTGGGTTAGCTTCGATTCCTCTAGCATTGACGATGAATCCCAAAAACTTCCCCGATGCAACGTCGAAGGAACACTTTAGAGGGTTGATCTTCATCCTATAAAACCTGAGTATGTCGAACATTTCAGCCAAGTCTCGAATGTGGTCGTTTGACCGTCGTGACTTCACGAGCATGTCATCCACATACACTTCCATCATTCTACCCAGTTGGTCCTTGAACATTCGATTCACTAAACGCTGGTAAGTCGCTCCTGCGTTCTTCAATCCAAAGGGCATCACTACATAGCAATAAAGCCCGACATTCGTAACGAAGCTGGTGTGTTCTTGGTCTGGAATATGCATCGAGATTTGGTTGTACCCGGAGTATGCATCCATGAATGATAACAGCTCGTGTCCTGCGGTGGAGTCGACCAACTGATCGATCCTAGGCAACGGGAAACTGTCCTTTGGACATGCTTTGTTCAAGTCGGAATAATCTACGCAAGTCCTCCACTTCCCATTCGCCTTTTTTACCAGCACGGGGTTGGATACCCATTCGGGGTAGAGGGCGTCGCGGACGAACCCATTTGCTTTGAGTTTGTCCACCTCCTCTCCGAGAGCGGCGGACCTCTCCGGGTCCATTCCTCTCCTTTTTTGTTTAACCGGGACATATTTCAGGTCTATGTTCAACATATGACTCGTGATGGCGGGAGAGATCCCACACATATCAGAATGCGTCCAGGCGAAAACATCAAGATTCGCTCGGAGGAAGTCGCTAAGGTCTTCAGTTATCGCGGGGCTTAGCTGTGATCCGATCTTTAGTATTCGCGAAGGGTCGTCACGGCTAACTGAAATGTCAATTGTTAATTCAGCCGGCGTTGCCTTCTCTTCCCTGGGTTTCTCATTGTCGTCTCTCGGATCTATATCTCTGAAGATCCGAGAACTATGCCCGAGCCAGGGCTCGGGCGCTACTTGTCAATCATCCGTATTAAGGATGCGGACGGGATTGTCCGCAACCTTTCCCTTCTCCCTCCGATGGGCCTCTCGGAGCTCAGCCACATAACAGGAACGACCAGCTGCTTGGTCGCCATGAACAATACCTACTCCTTTGTCAGTTGGGAACTTCAAAGTTAAACATCACGGGGCTAACGCTGCCCTAAACTCAGCCAAGGCCGGCCGGCCCAAGAAAACATTGTATGGAGAATCCACATCCAAAACTACGAAGGGTAGAATTCGCACCCTCCGACGCTCGCCTTGTCCCAGTTCAACTGGTAACTCAACGTACCCCACGGCGTCGGTCGCTACGCCTTTAAAGCCGTGTATACGAGCCTTGGACGGTTTCAGCTCTTTTGTTTCCAGTTTCATTTGGTCATAAGCCTTCTTGAAGATGATGTTGACTGAACTTCTGCAATCAATCAGAATTCTTTTCACATATGCTGGTCCGATTGTCGCAGATATGACCATCAGGTCAATGGTTGGGGCCTCTACTTGATCAGCATCTCTGTTTCTGAACACTATATCATCCGTCATTACGCGCTGCTGCTTAGCAGGGGTCCCATCATCCACGTTCGAACAACACTCAAAATCTGCATGCTTCAGGGAGCTTGCATACCGCTCCATCTCTTGCCAATTCTTATCTGCGGGGTGAGGTCCGCCGATAATTGTATTTATGACCAGTCTGCCTACGGTTCGGGCAGGCTTCTCAGGATAACGTGGAGCTGGTGCATGACCTGGGTTGGACGTTCCCTGTCCTCCTTCCTGTGGATCCTTCACAAATTCTTGCAACTTCTTTTTCCTGATCAACTTCTCGATAGCGTCGTGCAGGTGTTTGCATTCTTCCGTATTGTGCCCATAAGTCTCATGGAAGCGACAATATTTCCCGGTCCGCTTCTGTTCCTCGGTTGATTCTTTTGGACGTGGCTTTCTATACTGAAAGGTATTGCAGGTGGATAGGTAGATGTTCTCAAGCGGCGCGTTCAGCGGAGTATATTCGTTGTAGCTTGGAATTCTCGACTTCCACTTCCCCGCTTCTCTCTTCTTCCCTTGATTTCTTCCTCCAGACTCCTTAGGCTGTCCAGGCTTGTTTTGGACATTGACTTGGACCTTTCCTGAGCTGTCTCCGGACTGCTTCACAGCAATGTTGCTCTTCATAGACTCTTGGATAGGTCCTGGTGCCTTATCTCGTCGTACCCACCTAGCTTCCTCTCTTCTTATGAACTGGTGTGCCTTTGAGTAGAAACGCTCTAGCGTGGTCGGAGGCTTTCCTGCCAACCAGTCTCCAAATTCAGACTCCGGATCCACACCTCTCATCACAGCCATTAGAATTGCATGATCATTAGGATTACTGACTTCAGTTGCCGCGACATGGAACCTTTGTAAATATTCCTTCAATGACTCCCCGGGACTTTGGATTACACTTGACAGAGACATTACGTCCTTCGGACGAGTAGTGTGTATCCTGAACTGCTCAATAAACTTCTTTGCCAACTCCTCGAAATTGGATACAGACCGCGGAGGAAGTCGGGTAAACCACATAGTAGCGATCCCAGATAGAGTAATTGGAAAGCATCTACACTTGGTGGCATCATTTGCTCTAGCTGAATCCATCATCCATTCGTACCTCATGACATGCTGTCTGGGGTCAGTCTTTCCCTCGTACGCAGGGATAGTTGGCATACTAAACTTTCTTGGGTACGCCGCTTGTAACACAACATCCGTGAACGGAGTGTGACTTCTTGACACTCCACAATCATCGTTCGATAAGCCCTGATTTTCTTTCATCAATTGCCTGATCATGGCTGTCAGATCCGGTGTCTGTATGGAAGGCGGAAGGTTAGAGTCTGTTCTACGCGCCTGTCCATGCTGATGCCTCCTCTCCTGGCGATCTACCAATCGTGCATCTTGAGGTTCGACATCATTAGCGTTTTGATGATCTGGGCCTCCATCCTCCATTTATACTCCGGTCCTGAAGTTTCCAGCTCTTGCTTGGTCACGGTCTCCAGCTGTTTGAACAGCAGCTTCTGCTCACGCAGCTTCAGTCTTGCGGCGTCTGCGCCTGGGAGGTTCATCAGAGGAAGTAGAGTTGTCAGAGGAGGAATAAGGAGCGGGATTGCCCCCAGCATTCTATTGCTGCTGTTGAGTGAGCTGTGCCATCAGGTTGGCGTTAGCTTGCATTTGCTCTCCTAGTTGTTACCTACTTTCCCTGAGCTCTCTCATCAAGTCGTTGAACTCTATTCTGGTGACAACTGGAGTTTGGTCCTGGGCGGCAATCCCTTCACCCGGAATTGATGGTTGGTTGCTAGGTCCTGCTTGTTGCACGCTAGCAGTCTCGCGGGCATCCGCATTATGAGAAGCTGACCTGGTACGTGGTCCTGCCATTGTAGAGTTATTGGTATGAACTCTGAGTAGAATCAACGGATGTCCTATCAGTGAGTCGGATCTTCTTTGGGTGATTTGTTCAATCCAGTAGCTTCAAAGTAGATCCTTGAGGTCTGAGAATTCAATTATCAGTGAAAGCACCAAAGTGTTAGCACCAAAATTGGTCACTAACCTCGTAGAGAAAGATTGTGTAGAGATATAAGTGATGAAATCAAATTAAACAGAGAAGACAATGCTAATTTAAATGCTGAAAGTAAGAACACCAAATTTATAGTGGTTCAGCGTAATTGCCTACGTCCACTTTAACTTTTATTGATCCTCTTAGTTGATGATTACAAATACAATTCATGAATCAAACGCTTGAATGAAGTTGTTAAGTAGAGGAGATGAGTCTCAAAAATGGCAGAGTTTCCCCCGGTGTTCTCTCCTGAAAAAAGGATCCTCTTCACTGTGACCCTGCCCCTCTATTTATAGACAAAGATGGGCTGGACTTCCCAAGTGGGCTTGGTAGCCGAACGCTCTAGCCCAGGTGTAGTGTTCGCTGCATGCCGAACCAGGTATGCCGAACGCTTTGACGCTGAACAGTCCTTTCCATGCCGAACGGTCCCTTCCATGCCGAACAGTCCTTTCTAAGCTGAATGGTTCGTTTGATGTGTGGGAAGTGCAGGATGGTTGAAGTTGAAGCCGATCGTAACTCTTTCTGAAGCTCTAGATCGAATGATGCATGCTGGCCGAACGATAGTGTCATGTTGAGTAGTTATGTCCACCGAACGTCTTCTGGATGTCGAGCACTACTGTTGCCGAGTACTATCGATGTCGAGCGCTAGCTGACGCCGAGCATTGGTTGATGCCGGGTGCTAGTTGACGCCGAGTAGCCTGGTATGCCGAGTACTTCGCTGAGTACTATCTGATGCCAAGTGTCATGGATGCCGGGTACGCTGGATGCTGAGTACTTCGCCGAGTACTCCTAGATGCCGAACACTCTCTGACGCCGAGTCCCTCTGGATGCCGAGTACTTTGCCGATCACTCCTAGATGCCGAACACCCTCTGATGTCGAGTGCTACCTGATGCCGAGCACTAGTTGCCGGGTCAAATCTCCAAGAAACAGCAGTAAACTGCCGTAGTTTCCCCATTTCCCTAGGGGGCATCGCTACCATGTGGTTCACTCGTTTGCCACCGCGATCCATCTCTAACTTTGACCAAATGGCCAGCAAGTTTGTCGAACAATTCCGTATGCACGTGGCGAGGCCAAAGGACATTAACACTTTGTCTAGTGTTACGCAAGCTCCCGGAGAAAAACTTAGACGTTACTTGGAGCGATTCCATGCTGCGTGTGCAGAAATAAGCAATCCCAATGATAACTCTATCCTGATGGCTCTGACTAAGGGGATTGATGCTGATTCCGAGTTCGGAAATTGGTTAGCTGGGAAACCACCTGCGTCATTGGACCATTTCTATTCCAAGGCAGCACAATTCCTGAGAAGGGAGGATGCGAAACAGTCTAGGAAGCAGGATGACGCAGGGTCTAACATCAAAGGTATCTAGAGTAACGTTGCAGTTAAACAGTACGAAGATAGTTCTGGAAAAATTCAGTTGAACATCCAAAATAAACAGAATCAGCAGAAGGACAATAGAAATCAGAACAAAAAACGCGATCAGAATCGTGGACCACGGCGTAGAGCTTCCATGTACGAAAACTACACCCCATTGAACACGTCGTTGGAAAATGTGTATTTGCGGACCTGCAATACCATGTAGTATAAGAAACCTACCTCGAAACCACCAACTGAACGACAAATCCAAACAAGAAAATTATGTAGATTCCATGAGAGTTATGGCCACAACACCAATGAGTGTCGTCGCCAACAAGACCTCATTGAAAAATTGATATGTGAGCGGAAGCTGGATCAGTATGTACGGGCGCCGCAATCCGGTGGTGCGGGACCATCAAATCAGAATCGTGCGCCGAATCAGGAAAGACAGGAGGAACCCACTCGTACAGACGGGAGGTTGGTCATCAATACAAGAAGTGGTGGTCCTCACCCAGCAGATCGAAGCTGGAAGGAAATGGAGTCGTATGCCAGTTCTATTAGGCATGCGGACTTCGAGTGTTACAGTAGTTTTGATGAGGGAGCTCCGGCCAAGCAACAGAAAACGATGATGGATGACATCGTGTTCAGTAGCAGAGACGCAGATAAAATCGAAGCTCCCACTATCGATCCACTGGTCATCTCAGCACAAGTAGGTCCCGCTTGGATGAAAAGGATCTTAGTTAACAGTGGAAGCTCTGTGAATATTTTGTTCAAGCGAGCTTATGATTAAATGAAGATGGAAGCCGCAGACTTGAAGCCTTGTCAATCTCCGGTCCATGGTTTCAACGAAATTGCCACAATACCCACTGGAATAGTGGAACTGCCAGTAGAGTTGGGAGTTCGAGAACGTCGTAGAGTACGGATATTGCAGTTCATTGTTATGGACATAGACTCCCCTTACAATGCTTTCTTGGGCCGACCGGCCCTCGCTGAATTCAAGGTAGCCATTGCCCCATGGTGTTTGACCTTAAAATTTCCCACTGATCATGGAATAGGAATCGTTCAGGGAGATCACGCTACTGCCAGAGCCTGTTATGTTGCTGAGCTGTGGGAGGCGCAGCGAAAGGAGAAGGGAAAGCGCGTAGAGGAATCTCTCTGCGTCCATTTCGCCGATAATTGATAATTAACGCTCGGGCCCAGGCCCGGGCACCCCAGCCAATTCCTCAAAGACCTTGATCCAAGAGAGACTGAAGACGAAGGACAATCTAAAGAAAATCAAGCATCACCAGCCAAACTGACGATTGATGCTCCGATTGATAGTAAAGACGACTCGAAAATGATAAAGATTGCATCTCAGCTAAGCCAGCAAGCTCAGGAGGAATTGGTTGAATTTCTGCGGGCAAATCTTGACGTATTTGCCTGGACACATTCTGATATGTGTGGGATCTCGTCGGACATCACGAGCCACACTCTGAACATTGACCCACGGCATGTCCCGGTCAAACAAAAAAGGCGCGGTATGGATCCAGAGAGATCTTCTACCCTTAAAGAGGAAGTAGAAAAGCTTGAAGCGAACGGATTCATTCGAGATGCGCTATATCCTGAATGGGTGTCGAATCCCATGCTAATCCGAAAGCCGAATGGAAAGTGGAGAACATGTGTCGATTATTCCGATCTGAATAAAGCATGTCCCAAAGACAGTTTCCCACTTCCTAGAATCGATCAGCCTATAGATTCGACAACTGGGCATGAACTCTTATCCTTCATGGACGCGTACTCCGGTTACAATCAAATACCGATGCATTTACCTGATCAGGAGCATACCAGCTTCATGACCAACCTAGGACTTTACTGCTACAAGGTTATGCCATTCAGACTCAAGAACGCCGGAGCTACTTATCAACGATTGGTCAATCGGATGTTTGCCAATCAAATCTGGAAAACAATAGAAGTATATGTAGACGACATGCTTGTGAATTCACGACTCTCCACCGACCATGTTAAAGACCTGGAAACTATGTTCAACATACTTCGGGAATACAAGATGAAGCTCAACCCACTGAAATGTCACTTTGGAGTTGCATCCGGAAAGTTCCTTGGATTCATCGTTAACGCCCGGGGAATCGAAGCTAATCCTGAAAAGATTTGGGCAATCAGAAATCTTGAAACTCCCAAGACTATAAAGCAAGTCCAGAGTCTCAATGGAAAGGTAGCGGCCTTGAGCAGGTTCATTTCAAAGTCCACTGACAAATGCATTCCCTTCTTCGATCTGATTCGAAAAGGGAAACAAAACTTTGAATGGACCACAAAGTGCGAGGGCGCTTTCCAAGCACTAGTCCAACATCTTTCCACACCACCAATACTGTCAAAGCCTATTGATCATGAGAAGTTGTATGCATACTTGGCAATATCAGAAAATCCCATCAGCGCTGCCTTGGTTCGAGAAGAAGACGTGATACAGAAGCCAGTATACTACGTCAGCAAACGATTGACTGGGGCTGAAAGGAACTATCCAAAGCTAGAAAAGTTGGCTTATTGCCTTGTAATCGCATCAAGAAAACTCTAACCATATTTCCAAGCACATCCCATTGTTGTTTACACCAACCAGCCGTTACGATAGGTCCTTTCGAGGCCTGAGACGTCTGGTAGTTTACTCAAGTGGAACATTGAGCTGAGTCAGTTTGATATTGCTTACACTCCAAGACGAGCAATCCAAGGACAAGTCCTCATTGATTTCATAGCTGAATTCATCATATCAGAGGACTTTCCTGAAACCAGTAAATCCCCCGAACATGTCTATAAGCTGTATACTGATGGTGCATCAAACGATCGGTGTTCGGGCACTGGCGTCGTACTCGAAGCCCCCTAAGGTCGATCTATATGCTACGCTTTGAAGTTTGAATTTCATGCCACCAATAATGAAGCTGAATACGAAGCTCTCTTAGCTGGCTTGAAACTCGCCAGAGATTTGAAAATCATCGCTGTGGAAGTTTATTGTGATTCACAATTGGTTGTGTGTCAAGTACAGGGAGAGTATCAGGCAAGATATCGAAGGTTGGCTGCTTACTTAGCCCGAGTTCAGGAAGTACTGAATCAGTTCGATTACTACGCCATTTATTGTATACCCCGGGAGCGCAACCAAAAGGCCAATTCATTGGCAAAGCTAGCCAGCACAGGTGAAGCTCAAAATATGGGACTCGTTCCCGTATAAACGCTATCTTCCCCAAGTATCGACTGGACTGAAATAAACCGGGTATGCGAAATCGTTCCCGAAAAGGATTCATGGATGACCCCACTCAAAAATTACATTGAGCACGAAACCCTGCCGGAACGCAGGAGTGAGAAGAGACAAGTTCTTCGAAAGGTCTCAAGATTTACCATCCAGAATGGACTCATGTACAGAAGGGGTACTCAGTCTCCCTACTCTGATGTATCGCTCATGATGAAATTAAACAAGTGTTGCACGATGTGCACGAGGGAGAGTGTGGCGATCACACCGGGGGGCAAGCACTTGCCAAGAAAATACTTCAGTACAGATATTACTGGCCTACCATGAATCGTGACGCGATGGACTATGCAAAGAAATGTGATAGGAGCCAGAAGTATGCTCGAATCCTTAGAGCTCCTCCTACTGAGATAACGCAAATGGTCAGCCCATGGTCGTTCGCAATGTGGGGCATCGACATCATCGGTGCTCTACCTCTGGCAAAAGGTGGTGCGAAGTACGCCATTGTCGCAGTTGATTACTTTACAAAGTGGGCTGAAGCCGAAGCTCTCGCTACCAACGAAGAAAGTAATCAACTTTGTGGTTCGTAACATCATCTGTCGATTCGGTCTCCCACACACCATAATTACGGACAACGGAACCCAATTCGACAGTGCTGAATGCAAAGATTTATGTAAACGATTTCACATCCAAAAGAAATTCTCCGCAGTTGCACATCCTTAGGCAAACGGACAGGTCGAAGCAGTTAATAAAGTTATAAAGTCCATCCTGAAGAAACGACTGGAAAAGGTCGGGGGCAAGTGCGTCGATGAACTTCCTATGGCTCTATGGGCTTACCGAACAACCCACAAGACCGCGACCGGCCACACTCCATTCTCTCTTTCTTACGGTTCAGAGGCCGTTATTCCAGTCGAGCTAGAAGTACCATCTCATCGTGTGACATACTATGATCCAAAGACAAATGCTATATTACTTTCTGAATCTCTTGATCTACTAGAGGAGAAGCGTGAAGAAGCTGATTTGAGGGCGGCTGCGCATCGAAGTCGATTCGCCCGATTATACAATGCCAAGGTCCGTCCGCGAACCTTCGAACTAGGCGATCTCGTCTTAAAAAGAATATATCCTGTTCCTTCGCATATGAAGCCGACATGGGAAGGACCGTATGTTATCGAACGAAGGCTCGGAGATGGCACATTCAAGTTATCAACCATCGACGGTCTTACCCTACCAAGTGCTTGGAATAGCGAGAGCCTTCGCCGCTATAACACCTAACAGGCTATTTTTATCCATTTAGTTTACCTTCCTTTTCTGCAATTTGTTTATGCATTTCGAAATTAGAACTTGTAATAAGGCAACTGACTTGCCATACTTTCTTATTTCAGCAATAAAATGCAACCTCTTCGAGCCAGAGCTGTGATTTACTTGAAACACTTCATATGATCATCACTATGCACGGAGAGCTACGTTTCACCATTCGGTGGGATTTATTCAAATAAAGAGTGACTGCGATGCAACCAATCACTCACTGTTATCCCGCCTTTTGGCAAGGCCGTGACACCAAGGACTTAACTAGAAACCAGTGACAGATCGTCTCGGAAGTCGATTATACGTAAGGATCGCTACGGATATCGGTGAAATTTGTTCGAGTCCGGGTCGGACTACAACTGATAAGGCACGTCAAGCAAAGCCATGGGAACCAACGATCCAAGTTTCAAGTCAATCCGAGTTCGTATGCTCGAGATATCGTCGACAAAAGATGGAGTAGGGCACCCTTAGTTCGAATCCATAGGCGAAACCTATGTTCGAATCCATTGGCCAGGAACCGGCTCGAATCCATCGAACTTCCATTGCCTCGACTCCATCATCCCTCCGTTGCTTCGACTCCATCAGCATAGAGGCTCTCGTTCGAATCCAACAGGACCAAGCATTGATTCGAAACCATCGAGATAGCATTGGTTTGAATTGATTGTAGTTAGCTGTACTTCGAATCGATTCGAACGATACCTTAAGTTCGAATCGATTGGAGCTTTCTACAATTCGAATCCATAAGGAGAGGGAGCTTCGAATCCAGGAGACGTAGCTTCACTTCGAATCCAGGAGATATAGCTCGCCCTCGACTCCACTATCTTCGAATCCACTCAACTGGAAGTCCTCGAGTTGAACATCTTCGAATCCACTCAACTGGGAGTCCTCGACTCCACCATCTTCGAATCCAAGTCATGGATTCGACCCAGTCAAACAGGAATACAAAACGGATCGAGGCGAGATACGCGCGCCACGTCGCAACAAGCATCGAGTCGACCGAATCGATTCGAACTAAGATCGATTCGAAGTATCCTTGTTCTCCAGAAATGCAACGTTGAATCGATCATAACTCGAGTTCTACAATTCCAAATGACATGAAACTTTCACAGAAGCTTAAGCACATGATGAAGAACGTTCACACCAAATTTCAGCTCGATTGGGTGATTTCTTGATCGATTCGAACCAAGGGTCGAATCGATCCCAAAGTGGGCCCGGATCTCCAGATTTCGGCCATGTGGGCCCCCTGACGTACCAGAACTGGTCTCCCCTCATTTTAGGCGAAATATCAGCCTCCTACACCTATAAATAGAGCCCCTGGTCATTCAGAAAAGGGGTCGGATAATCCTAAGTACTGAAGAGCGCCCAGATTCTGCCAGATTTACTCCAGAACACCGCCGCTGCTTTAGATTGACACTTAGCATTTAGATCCAGTTGTATTGCCTTATTAACTACTGTAATCTTCAAGTAATCGAGCAATAAAATCATCCAATTTCACAGTGGACGTAGGCAAAACGCCGAACCACTCTAAATTGCTTGTCTTTGCAATTTATTTTCTGTTATTTGGAGTTTTTGTTAGATAATCCACAGTTTTAATTTTCATTCTTCACTTTTATCTCTTCAAAAACTTCCGAAGAGTGTTGTGCCCATTTTTGGTACAAACACTTTGGTGCTTTCACCGAGAAAAAACCAGCTTTTTTCTCCTGCTCCTTGGATCTACCATCGATACCGGATTGCACAAATCCAAGAGGGAGATCCAGATCTTCGATCCACAGTCCTTCCATTCTACTCAGATTTGCATAAAATCTAGGAAAAGGATTTATCATTCAAAATGGTTAGCACGAGAACCACTTCTACAGCTGCTGGACAAGAAGGTAGGGATGGACAGAATCCTGCTCAACAGCAGCCATCCAACCAAGACAACAGTGCCCACTCAGATCCGTCTGGGGCAGTCACTAGACAAGAATTCCAAGTTTTGCTTCAAGAGCTGACTCAGAGTCGGCAGCAATTAGCCGAACAGTTGCGTGCCAATATCGAATTGACAAACCAACTGAATCGCCAGGGCCGTAGGAGGTCCAGAAGGGATGATGTTTCCCGCTCATCCACTGAAAGTTCTGCTTCATCAGACTAATATCACAGATCTACCCGTCCTCGATTAGGCGGGAGTCATGCACAAACGACCGGATATCAACCCGCTTTAACTGTTGGACAGTTGAGGGCAGGACCGTCTACCAGCTTTCAGGCCGGGCCCTCCACACAAGGAGGCCCTACTACACAGCATACCGCGGACAATCATGCCACAGCTGCCACAATAGAAACAAGGGTTGATACCCGAAATCTTTCAGAGCCAAATAATCGGCAACGTGGGCATACTCCTGAACCGTACGTCTTAGAGGACGCTGAGCCGAGGCAAAATTTGGACCGTCGACAGCGCCCGGTTCGAACTCGCGCTGTGGAACCCGACCACACCTTAGCTCGGCAAGCTCAAAATGTAGCAATGCCAGATATCTCGACTATGATACGTCAGATGATCCGCGAAAGCCAAGGCCTTACCAACGATGACTGGGGACTTTCCCGTAGTCACACTCCCTTCACAGATGAGATACTGAGTGCTGAACCTCCCCGGCGATTCAGAATGCCAACCCTTCCTATGTACGAAGGAAATTCTGATCCTAATCAACACATCTTGAAATATGAGTGGTCAATGAGCGCCGCAAGGGCCGATGACGCAGTAAAATGTTGAAGTTTCCCCATCTCTCTAGGTGGAATTGCAACGATGTGGTTCACGAGATTGCCACCTAGGTCTGTCTCTTCATTTGATCAACTGGCTAAGAAATTTGTGGAACAATTTCGCATGCATGTCGCTAGACCCAAAGATGTCAACACCCTATCCAGTGTTACCCAAGCTCGAGGGGAAACGCTAAGGCGTTACTTAGAAAGATTCCATGCGGCATGTGTGGAGATTAGTAATCCCAACGACAACTCAATCTTAATGGCATTGACGAAGGGGATTGACCCTGATTCTGAATTTGGAAACTGGTTAGCTGGAAAACCGCCCGCATCGTTGGACCGTTTCTACTCCAAAGCCGCGCAATTCTTACGACAAGAGGACGCGAAACAGTCCAGGAAGCAAGACGATGCGGGACCCAAGAGTGAAGGGATACAGAGCAATGTAGCGGTAAAACAGTCCGGTGACTATTCTGGATAAGTTCAGTTGAACATACAAAACAAGCAAACGCAGCCAAGAGGTAACAATGGTCAGGATAAGAAAAGAGATCCAAATCGGGGTCCACGACGTGAGGCCCCAATGTTCGATAATTACACACCATTGAATACATCGTTGGAAAATGTGTACCTACAAACTTGCAATACTATGCAATACAAGAAACCGGCTCCGAAGCAATCGTCGGAGAGGCAGATTCAAACAGGGAAGTTCTGTAGATTCCACGAAAGTTATGGCCACAACACCAATGAATGTCGGCACTTGCAGGACCTCATTGAGAAGTTGATCAGAGAGAGGAAGTTAGATCAGTTTGTGCGGGCACCGCAGTCTGAAGGGGCGGGCCCCTCAAATCAGAATCATGTACAGAATCCAGAAAGGCAGGAAGAACCAGGTCGTGTCGGAGGAAGACTGGTAATTAATGTTGTAAGTAATAGTCCTCGAACAGCGAAGCGAAGTTGGGAAGAAGTGAAATCATATAACAACTTGGCTAGACGAACAGACTTTGAGTATGATGATAGCTTGGACAATAAACCTTCGACCAAACGAAAAAGAGCGATAATTAACGACTTCACTTTCCGAGACAACGATATTGATTATGTCGGAAGCCCGACTACTGACCCACTCGTGATATCGGCACAAGTAGGTCCAGCTTGGATGAAGAGGATACTAGTTGACTGCGGGAGCTCTGTGAATATCCTTTTCATACATGCTTATAATCAAATGAGGATGAATCCCAGAGATTTGGAACCTTTCCAAACTCACCTCCATGGATTCAACGGTAGCTCTACCGTACCTATTGGGGTGGTGAAGTTACCAGTTAGGTTGGGATCTAAGGAACATAGGAGAGTTCGAACATTACAGTTCACTATGTTGAACATAGTCTCGCCATACAACGCTTTCTTAGGACGACCTGCCCTTACTGAATTCAGAGCCGTAATTGCCCCATGGTGCGTGACCTTAAAGTTTCCCACCATTAACGGAGTTGGAGTCGTCCAGGGCGATCAGGTTGACTTGAGAACAGTCATACACCGAAAACGAGTCGCCCGATTACGCGATGCCGAGGACCGACTTAAAACTTTTGAACGCAATGAGATTGTCATTAAAAAAGAATACCCAGCACTACTGCACATGAAACCAACATGGAAGGGATCACATGAGATTAAGCAAGAGCTCGGGGATGATGTATATGAGATGACGACCGCTGATGGTCTAGCTTCACCAAAGGCCTTGGATAGCGAAAGACTTCGTCGCTATCGCACATAACAGGCTATGTTTATCTATTTAGTTTCAATTCTGTTTTAGAATTTGTTTCTGCATTTCGAAATTAGAATTTGTAATAAGGCAACTGACTTCGCCATGTTTTCTTATTTCAGCAATAAAATGCCATCTCTTTGAGCCAGAGCTGTGATTCATTAAATACAATGTACAACATCACGATGCACGAAGAGCTAAATTTCATCACGCAATGGAATTTATTCAAGTAGGGAGTGGCTATGAAGCAATCAACCACTCACCAAATGAAACCCGAGCTCGGGGGCAAGCCATCACATCAGGCCAGAAATGGGTTGATACAAGACAACCTTTTCCTTAACTCCGCACTCCCAGAGTGCGAGGCAGAGTATAAACATTCATTCAACTCCGTACTCCCAGAGTGCAAGGCGGAGTATAAACATTTTTCTTAAACCCCAGAGTACTCCGAGAGCGCGATCTAGGTACAAACTTTTTAACTAACTCCGTACTCCCAAAGTGCGAGGCGGAGTATAAACATTTTTCTTAAATCCTAGAGTACTCCGAGAGCGCGAGCTGGGTACAAACTTTTTAACTAACTCCGTACTCCCAGAGTGCGAGGCGGAGTATAAACATTTTTCTTAAATCCCAGAGTACTCCGAGAGCGCGAGCTGGGTACAAACTTTTTAACTAACTCCGTACTCCCAGAGTGCGAGGCGGAGTATAAACGTTTTTCTTAAATCCCAGAGTACTCCGAGAGCGCGAGCTGGGTACAAACTTTTTAACTAACTCCGTACTCCCAGAGTGCGAGGCGGAGTATAAACATTAACCTAAAACCCCAGAGTACTCCGAGAGCGCGAGCTGGGTATAAATACCAACAAACTCCAGCTTCCGAGAGCGCGAACTGGAGTATAAACATTAACTAACTCCGTACTCCCAGAGTGCAAGGCGGAGTATAAACATTCATCTAACTCCTTACTCCTAGTACACAAGGCGGAGTATAAACATACATCAACTCCACACTAATCCCCAATACTGGGGGCAGAACCATAACACATAACAAGTTGGAGACAAAAGGGAATACATTCTCATTTCCACTATCAACAAAAAGAATCTGATTACAAAATGGTTCAAGAAATTGCTACTAGTGGGAGCCGAATCCACATCTATACACGGCTATAGAAAAAATCAACAAAATGCTACCCTACGCAACAGAGATTTAAAGAAAGAGTTCAATCTTTCTTCTTCCTTATCTTCTTCTTCGGGGTAGCCCCACCAGATCCACTGCCTGATTTTTTCCTCAATTGCTTACTCTTTTCAGGCTTGCCCTCCGGCAGCGATATAATGTCGACGTCTTCCTTAGAGCTCGAGGCGACGGAAGTTCTTCTAGGAGGATGAGCTGGAGGCATAGGAGTAGTAGCAGGGGAAGGGACAGGAGCGGTCTCAATCACTACAGTACCGCCCGGTGAAATCACCATTAACGGGGCAGGCCCGGGCGGATTCACACCAGCATTCCTTGATGTCATCTCGGCATCAATCTCAGCCATAACGTCGTCCTCACGAGATACTTGGGCCGCATCGGATGTGCCAATAGCTGGCATAGATGAACTAACGGCCGGAGCAGCCTCACTCACAGCATCGGACGGGTTGGAAGAGGGATCGATGGGCTCATTGAGAAGCTCCTCAATCATTTGGGCGCTGAAAGAAAACATATTCGCATCTCCCTCCTCGCCAATCAAAGTGGAAGTCGTGACGGCTTCAGAAAAAACAACCCCTTGTGTTTGATGAGGAACTGATAGAGCAAGGGGCGCAGAAACAATAGCTTCAGTCACTGAAATGCGACAAAGCGAAGATTGTTAGCCAAGTGTGTTGCTTAAGGTTTTTCACGACTAAACTACGAGAAGCGTTCAAATACCTTCCTTGGTCTGGACCAAAACATGGGTAGAATCATCGGCGGAAGATAATAACGGTTGGTCAGGATTATATGCAGGAACAGATTGGGGGTCTACCGCACCAGTGGTTTCGGGCAATGTTGGGAGTACGGCTCCAACACTTGCCTCGTGATGCGCGATCCCCGAACCTTCGCCTGTCTCTAGAGATTGAACGCCAAGCTTTTCTTTCGCCATGGAGATCACCACCTCATGAAGGGTCTTCCTCTCATCCTCGGTGAGCAAACGCATCTCCAGCTCAAAGTCGTCAAATGTTTCATCTGGATGCACTGCCTTCTTCTCATTCACCAGCCGGGTCCAGGCATTGTACAAGATCATGGAGTCATCTCCCAGCCACGCTAAATTTCTATGCTCCAGCACATTAGCGTTATACGTGACAAGGAGATCGTCGAACTCAGCGTCCAGCCTGGACCTCTCCTCCAAAATCTTTTCCTGGATTTCTGCTTCCGCAGACTTAGACTTGACCGCCACCGCAGCAAGTTCGGCCCTAAGAGATACCGCTTGGTTGCAAGCCTCTTGTGCAGTGGCATTTGCGTCATCCTTCTCCTTCACCATTTCAGCGAATTTGGCCTTGAGCTCGTTCAGCTCTTTAACGGCTAAGTCTCGCTCAGCTGCAACGGTGGTGTTGCGGTGGCCCATCTCTTCTACCGTGGCGCAATGTTCCTGTTGCATCCTAGCCATTTTGGCCACGGCGTCCTCGTGTTTCTGGAGAGCTTGAAGTTCAGAACTCCGGGACGTCTCCATTTCAGATTGAAGAACTTCAATGATGCGTTTCTGTTTAGCAATTTCAGCATCACGTTCAACAATAATCTTCGCCCTGTCAAAAGCCACTCTAGAAGCCTTCACGGCTGCCTTGTACCACTCCTTGTACTGAGCGTAGAAGTCGTGAATATAACTATGAGCGGTGGTCTCAGCTTCCGGAGGAATTCTTTTGAAGTTAGGAGGGAAGATATAGCCATCCATGCAAATTTCTGGGTAGTCATTTTTCATTTGGGCGAGTTTAGCAGCTCGCTCGCTAGTCAACTCAGCCGGAGCTTGTTCAAATATAGCGGCTGCCGTTGGTTCCATTCTTGGCCGCTGAATATCAGGCCGAGAAGATTGAGAAGGCAACTGTTGCTGATGAGATGGCCCTGGGAGGTCTACTGGAGCCCTGGGAGGCGGAGGAGAGCGAGATCGGGGTCGGTACTGGTATCCCCAGTCTCTGTCAGAGTAATCATAGCCAGAACGGTTACGTGAGTAATCCCTGTCTCTATCATAACGTTCTTGACTCGAATAGCCTCGCCCATGATCCCTATCTGTCTCTCTCCTGCGGGAATCGTAAAATGGAGAAGATTGGCGCACATTCCGAAGCCTATCTAGGGTAGAGCCGCGTCCCGACATCTCACCTGCGATAAGAAAGAATTACGGATTAAACTTCCATAAAGCAATGTTTACCATGCAGAAGTCATGAAGTGCCGTGGAAGTGTGTGTAAATGTGTAAACCCCCAAACCGACCGGAAGTGTTGACCGCACTTAAAGGAAAAGGCTCGTTCACGTTTATAACATCTTGAAATTCCTCCAACCCAGGATCGTGAGAAATCGATATATAATCTGGGATAGGAATATCGTCTAGCCCTTTGAAAGAATCTCTCGAATGAGAAGGGGCGGCCTCAGAAACCATGACCCCGGAAGCGGGAAGAAACGCATCTACAGATTTTCCCCCCTTGGACTTAAGTTTTTTGGAAACGGTGGCCTTGCCTTTCCGTTTTTCTCCCGATTCTTCAAAGTTTCCCGAGAGATCAGCCATCGGCTCTGAATCTGTGTGGGTTCTTTCTTCATCACCCGCCTCAATTATCCTGATTCCAAGTGACTTCTTCACTTTTTTCTTTTTGGTCTTCTTCTTATCTCCCTTCTTGGAGGCAGACTTTGCAAAGCCTTCAACGACTATGCTTTGATTGATGTCGATCAAACCAAGGACTCTTAAGTTGTAGTCGTTCAGCACCGAGTCAATATGCCTCAGCTCGCTTGGGACTTCTTGAAGACTCCGGACGGTACCCTTGAAACGCCCTCCATCGGGCCTAGAGATAATAGTTGTAAAAGGAGTGAAATGTCAATTTTAACACCGAAGAGCTATTGGTCAAGGAAACAGGTTAAGACGCTTACGTCTAGACAACCATCGCCTAGCAAAACCCGGAGGGCACCGAACGTAGAACCATTCGTTCTTGAAATAGCTCAGTCGAGTCCAAGCTCCAACTACAACTTGGCAATTTCTAACTGCCTCCAAAAATGTAAACGACGGGCTATCACCCCTGCTCTTGAAGTTGAATATGTGTCTGATCTCGGAGGGCCTCGGCGGGCGAAAGAGACAGTCCATAAATATGATAAAGGCACTATTCAGCAACGCGTGCCCGTTGGGATGAAGTTGTGAAGGAGCGATTCCTAAATATGATAGCATCCCTCTGATATATTGATTGAAAGGAGGAAGAGTTCCGGCCTCACAAGCATGACGGTAGAATGCTGTATATCCTTCAGGCGGGTTGTGCGGTCTATCAGTGGCGTTGGGCAATAATACGTCACCAAGAGATATGTTATGCTTTAAGCATATTCGTCCCAATAAGGATTCAGAGATGTTGGACTGAACCGAGTCAACAGGGTCCTCAATAAATATCGCCTCCGGCAATTCATCTGGAGCTGGATCGGTTACATCGGCAGGGATGTCGGGAATCTCAAGAACCGGAGGAGTCGAGCTCTGTACCTCTTGTTGTTGGGAACTCGAAGATTCCATAATTAGCTAACTCATCAGAAAGCAACGTTAAGTTCATAACCAGTCCGTGCATGCCCCGGTTTAGTGTGTATAAATGTGTCATGCAGTGCAAGTGTTGTGCATCACTTAAACAAATTTAACAGAATAAAGCGAGATGTTCGTACGACATAACTTGGGAATTTGAGAATGAAAATGACCGTCATCGCTGACCGTCACTTCCACACCATCCAAACGCTACGAACCAACTTCAAGTATAAATCAGTTGTATCATTGGTTAAGTCATAGTTCCATCGACGAGCTTCGAAGGAAATTCAAGTTCAAGTTTTTCAGTCAAGTTCGATTATGCGAGGCCGAAGCTCGTCGGAGTCAAGTATGCTAAAATTCATTAAGTTCGTCAGAGAATAACTTAAAACTGGTCGTAATTCATATGATGGAGCAAGTCATAAAAGTTGGGTTCTCTAAACTGAAAGCGTTCGAATCCATATGGATCGACTCGATTTGCTTCGAATCCAAATAGATCGACTCGATATACTTCGGGATGGAGAAGCGCCTCGAATCCATAGGCACTGAATGACTTCGAATCGATTGACCTTCGATACCTTCGACTCGATCAAGGTATAGTAACATCGAATCGATCGACACGAGGCTTTTTCTTCCTTTACAAGAATCGATTCGAAGCTATGCATCAGAAAACGATTCGAATCACTTGTTCCTGGATCGATGCCCACCGAGTCGACCCACTCCATTCAGATCTCATCACTCAGAATTTTTTTTTGAGACGAAGATAGTTCTAACATTTTCATCTCGAATCAATCCTTTAGTTACCTGATTCGATTGCAAGGGGAAGCGGGGACGAAGTCGATCGTTTCGAGGAAAGCCCGTTAGTTTTTGCTCTGAGAGATCGATTCGAAGAAACGGCTGAAGCAATGGTAAATGGTAAAGAGTGAGAAGAGAATAATACCCCGGTATATATAAGAGAAAATGGATGATTCGCCTCCCGGTACAACTGACCGGCTTTAACAGGTAAGGACATCGACTCGATTCGTTACGGCGACTTCGAATCGATCATAACCCACCACTTCGAATCCATCTCCTGCGAATCTCCTTGTATGTTCGAATCCATCTCAACAACATCGATGCGAGACAACATCGACTCAAAGCACGAGCCCCACGAACCATCATTTCGAAAGTACATCGGTTCAAGCATTCACGACTTCGACTCCACCAACTCAGAGAACTTCGAATCCACACAGTATCGATTCGAAGAAACATCGATTCGAAGCAGTCGACAGAAGATGAACGTGGGTCGCTATGCCCCATCGATTCGAAGTGTCTACTTCGTAACCATCAACTCGAAGCGGATCCAGAAACATTGCTTCGCATCCATCAAATACCACCGGTCAAATGGACGAATCGTTTCCATATGAAAAATTGCTTGTCCACTCTTGTACCGATTCAGGAGAGGATCAATACGAGAGGATGATCATAGACAATCATAAAAGCAATGTTTTAACTCAAATCTCAAATCGGTTCAGGAGAGGACCGATGCAGATTTCGATAGCGAACCGAACGGACAACAACTTGCGATCACGCAACGTTAAACAAGGTCAAGATAATACACGTATTTTTTGACTAATGTTTTGGTCTTTATCATCGACAGGAATCAGATGTTCATCTCGTCATGACTCAAAAGCCTAACAGTCGATCATGATCGTACAAACGATTGATTACAACAACAAAGAAGACAATTCTCGACAAAGCATGTTGTAGCTATCCAATGAGAGACTGCAGCTTTTCAAAGCACGTCATGTTTACACAAGACGTACTTTGGGGGGCAAATGTTATCCCGCCTTTTGGCAAGGCCGTGACACCAAGGACTTAACTAGAAACCAGTGACAGATCGTCTCGGAAGTCGATTATACGTAAGGATCGCTACGGATATCGGTGAAATTTGTTCGAGTCCGGGTCGGACTACAACTGATAAGGCACGTCAAGCAAAGCCATGGGAACCAACGATCCAAGTTTCAAGTCAATCCGAGTTCGTATGCTCGAGATATCGTCGACAAAAGATGGAGTAGGGCACCCTTAGTTTGAATCCATAGGCGAAACCTATGTTCGAATCCATTGGCCAGGAACCGGCTCGAATCCATCGAACTTCCATTGCCTCGACTCCATCATCCCTCCCTTGCTTCGACTCCATCAGCATAGAGGCTCTCGTTCGAATCCAACAGGACCAAGCATTGATTCGAAACCATCGAGATAGCATTGGTTTGAATTGATTGTAGTTAGCTGTACTTCGAATCGATTCGAACGATACATTAAGTTTGAATCGATTGGAGCTTTCTACAATTCGAATCCATAAGGAGAGGGAGCTTCGAATCCAGGAGACGTAGCTTCACTTCGAATCCAGGAGATATAGCTCGCCCTCGACTCCACTATCTTCGAATCCACTCAACTGGAAGTCCTCGAGATGAACATCTTCGAATCCACTCAACTAGGAGTCCTCGACTCCACCATCTTCGAATCCAAGTCATGGATTCGACCCAGTCAAACAGGAATACAAAACGGATCGAGGCGAGATACGCGTGCCACGTCGCAACAAGCATCGAGTCGACCGAATCGATTCGAACTAAGATCGATTCGAAGTATCCCTGTTCTCCAGAAATGCAACGTTGAATCGATCATAACTCGAGTTCTACAATTCCAAATGACATGAAACTTTCACAGAAGCTTAAGCACATAATGAAGAACGTTCACACCAAATTTCAGCTCGATTGGGTGATTTCTTGATCGATTCGAACCAAGGGTCGAATCGATCCCAAAGTGGGCCCGGATCTCCAGATTTCGGCCATGTGGGCCCCCTGACGTACCAGAACTGGTCTCCCCTCATTTTAGGCGAAATATCAGCCTCCTACACCTATAAATAGAGCCTCTGGTCATTCAGAAAAGGGGTCGGATAATCCTAAGTACTGAAGAGCGCCCAGATTCTGCCAGATTTACTCCAGAACACCGCCGCTGCTTTAGATTGACACTTAGCATTTAGATCCAGTTGTATTGCCTTATTAACTACTGTAATCTTCAAGTAATCGAGCAATAAAATCATCCAATTTCACAGTGGACGTAGGCAAAATGCCGAACCACTCTAAATCGCTTGTCTTTGCAATTTATTTTCTGTTAGTTGGAGTTTTTGTTAGATAATCCACAGTTTTAATTTTCATTCTTCACTTTTATCTCTTCAAAAACTTCCGAAGAGTGTTGTGCCCATTTTTGGTACAAACACTCACTAAGTGAAACCCGAGCTCAGGGGCAAGCCATCACATCAAAGTCAAAAAAGGATTGATGAACGATAATCCTTCATCAACTCCGTATTCCCAGAGTGCGAAGCGGAGTATAAACATTCAACTCCGTATACCCAGAGTGTGAAGCGGAGTATAAACATTAAACTACGAACTCCCAGAGCGCGAGTCGGAGTATAAACATTCAACTCCATATACCCAGAGTGGGAAGCGGAGTATAAACATTCAACTCTGTATACCCAGAGTGCGAAGCGGAGTATAAACGTCCAACTCCGTATACCCAGAGTGCGAAGCGGAGTATAAACATTCAACTCCGAAATCCCAGAGCACGAGTCGGAGTATAAACATCCAACTCCTTATACCCAGAGTGCGAAGAGGAGTATAAACATTCAACTCCGAACTCCCAGATCGCGAGTCGGAGTATAAACATTCAACTTCATATACCTAGAGTGCGAAGCGGAGTATAAACATTCAACTTCGAACTCCCAGAGCGCGAGTCGGAGTATAAACATTCAACTCTGTATACCTAGATTGCGAAGCGGAGTATAAACATGCAACTCCGTATACCCAGAGTGCGAAGCGGAGTATAAACATCCAACTCCGTATACCCAGAGTGCGAAGCAGAGTATAAACATTCAACTTCGAACTCCCGGAGCGTGAGTCGGAGTATAAACATTCAACTCCGTATACCCAGAGTGCGAAGCAGAGTATAAACATTCAAATCCGAACTCCCAGAGCGCGAGTCGGAGTATAAACATTCAACTTCGTATACCCAGAGTGCGAAGCGGAGTATAAACATCCAACTCCGAGTTCCCAAAGCGCGAATCGGAGTATAAACATCCAACTCCGCATTTCCAGAGTGCGATGCAGAGTATAAACATCCAACTCTGAATTCCCAGAGCGCGAACCGGAGTATAAACATCGATTTCGTATTCCCAAAGTGCAATACGGAGTATAAACATCAACTTCGTATTCCCAGAGTGTGAAGCGAAGTATAAACAATCAACTCCGTATTCCTAGAGTTCGAAGCAGAGTATAAACATCGACTCCAAATTCCCAGAGCAAGAATTGGAGTATAAACGACAACTCCGAACTTCCAGAGTGCAAGACGGAACATAGACATCGGCTCCAGATTCCCAGAATGCGAAACGGAGCATAAACACCAACTTCAAGTTACCGAAGCATCGATCAAAGTATAATTATCAACTCCAAACTCCCGGAGCGCGAGTCGGAGTGCAAATGCCAATTCCAAGTCCCTAGATCGCGAACATATGATTGAAACTCAAACCGGCATGGCCAACTGCCAGCAAACAAAGGTGGATCCCCGTAGCGCGGATATGATCATCAACGATCGGACAAGCGTGATTAAACCGCTCAATCCTCGTTTGTCTCAAACACCCATCCAGCGACACTAGACTCGGCATGCTATAAGAAAAGGGCAATCGCTGACTGATGTTTTACAATATACCACCAAGACTGGGGTGCAAGACTTAAGCATCAACCATCAACTGAAGCAATGCGACGTCAAAATTCGACTCATTTCCCGGTCGCAAACCTTGACCACAGTACCCGAACTTAGCAAGCAGAAACAAACTTCGTTCGAAAACTGAAACTTCACAAGTGCATTTCAGACACTGAAACACTTAGACAAGTACGCAATGACAAAAAAGAAGTCAAAAAAGAAAAGTTTCATTCCTATTGATTATAGAAGAAGTTCATGTACAAGTTTCCAAAAAATTCCTACTAGCAGGGGCCGAACCCGCATCTATACACGGCTAACAAAATGCTAATCAAAATACACCGAGAGAGCATGCCTAATCTTTCTTTTTCCTTAGCTTCCTCCTCGGTGTGGACCCGCTGGAGCCATCGCCAATCTTCCTCTTCGAGCTTTTGCTTTTCGGTGGTTGGTCTTCAGGCGAGGGCATTACGTCAACGTCCTTTTCCGAACTCGTGTGAATAAGAATGCTCCCTACGGGCGGAGTCGGAGGAACGGGATCAATTACAGAAGGTGGAATGGGCAGGCTGGTGAGAAAGACAGTACCACCAAGAGACATCATTCCGAGTGGGGCAGGTCCCGATGCTGCTATCCCACCTCCAAAGCTACCGCCATAAGCCGCTGCTGCAAGTTTAGCGTCAATTTGAGCAATCATCTCCTCTTCGGTTACTGCTCGAGCCCCGCTGGGGGCATCAGCAGTCGGCATTGAAAAGCTTGTAGCAGGATCGGTTCCACTCATGATAGATGACAAGTCAGCGCGATGATCGCCGTGGCGGTGAAAGAGTTCATCCATCAGTTGCTCGTCGAACGCGATCGTACTCCCCTGCATGTCATCGAGCGGGGCAGCTGTGCTCACGGTGATTGCTTCGGTCACGATAGCCTCCTGCGCTAGATATGATTCTTGAGTAGCAGAAGGCACGGCCGGTGCGACATCAATCACTGAACAAAGAATAAAGGAACTGTTAGAACTTAACTCGAACGAAGGCTTCGAATTAAGAAAGAAAAGTGGAATGTTCAGAATACCTTCCTCAGTTCGACTTGTAGGCGGCAGGGCATCATCAGTAACTTGCACAGTAGCCGGAGACATCTGCGGCTGATCCGGATTGTAAGCAGGAACAACCTGGGGATCGACCGCAGACGAGGATTCGGGCTGGGTTGACATGGGAACTTCGAGACTTGCTTCATGATGGTTAACCCCAGAACCCTCTTCCACTTCAAAGTGCTGGGCGCCAAGCTTTTCCTTCTCACGCAGAATCATCGACTCATGGAGAATCTTCTTTTCATCATCAATCAGAATGCGATTCTCGAGTTCGAATTCATCTACGGACTCGCCCTGATGCGCCTCTTTCTCTTCCTCAACCATCCAGCTCCAAGCATTGTGGAGATGCGTCGAAAAGTCATCGAGCTAGGCTAGGCCCCTGTGCCTCAGCACATTAGCATTGTAAACAACAAGGAGGTCTTCGATGTCGGCCTCTAGCCTGGACTCGGCCAGCTTCACCCTCTCCTCGACCTTAGTCTCCACCTTCTGGACTTTAGCCACCACCGCATCCCGTTCATCCCTGAGCAGAACAGCTTGTTCCCACGCCTCCTAGGCTGCATTGTTCGCGTCGTCTTTCTCCTTAGCCATATCAATAGATTTGGCCTTGAGTTCATTAAGCTCCTTGACCACCGCGTCCCGCTCAGCAATGACTTTAGTGTTCCGGTGGTCCATCTCCTCCACCAGGGCAACGTGAGTCAGTCCCAACCTCTCCATCTACACCATCGCTTCGTCATCCCTTTTAACAGCCTCAATCTCAGATTTCCGAGAAGACTCGGACTCAGCGGAGAGTACCTGAATAATCCGATCCATTTTTGCGAGCTCGGTCTCCATCTTCTCTAGCGCTTTGGCCCGCTCAAAGGCCACATTGGAAGCTTTCTCGACAGCCTTTGCCCACTCCCGGTACTGGGTATATATGTCGTGAACGAAGTCGTGCACCGTGTTTTCCACCCCTGATGGGATTCTCTTTAAGTGTGGTGGGAATACATAACCGTCGAAACAGATGTTCGGAAAGTCCTTCCTCATCTGAGCCAACTTAAGGGCTCCTTCCCTGGTGGGTTCAGTAGTGACCTGCTTAGTAATCATAGAGGCCATGGTCTCGACTCTCTGAAGATGAGTTTCAGACGTAGCAGCTTGAGAAGACGACCTATGACGAGGAGGCACTGGTGGATTTGAAGTTTGAACAGGGGGAGGAGACGGAAGTCTAGAAGGAGGAGAGCGTGATCTAGATCGATGTCAATACTCTCTGTCACGCCCATACCTGTCCTGGTTAGAGTATTCGCGATCGCGATATCTATCTGAATCCCTCCTACGGGAATCATAGTAACCAGAAGATTTTCGGGCTGAGCTAAGATTCCTGAGCATAGATCCCCTTCCAAACATAGTACCTGAAAATGGTAAACGAAGAAAGAGTTAATAACTTCCTAAGTTGAACGAAGTATAGTTGTGAATCATGTAGTGTAGTGAAGTGTATGCATGTGCAATCCCCCGACCAACCGAAAATGTCGGACGCACTCGTAGCAAGCGACCCGCTCAGTTCAAAAGTGCTATCATGACCCTCCGTCCCGGCGTCGTGTGGAGACGACACGAAATCCGGGATCGGAATATCAGCAAGCCCTGCAAAAGGACTCTCCACTTGCGGAGGAGGATCCTCCAAAATTCTGATCCCCTGGAAAGGTAGAGACACGACCACGGATTTAAATCTCTTAGATTTAGGGCGTTTGTGAGCAGCGGCCTTGCCTTTTCTTCTTCCACCCGAGTCCAGGACATCAACAGAAGGCCCAGTTGGGAGCTCGGTATCGGTGGGCGTTCTTTCTGGATCAACTTCTTCGGTGATCACGACTGCGGGCGCTTTGCGCTTCATGCGTTTCTTCGGGGCCACTCTATGTATCTCTTCTAGATGTATGCTCTGTCTTCGTTCTATCAGCCCAACAGTCCTCAAATTCCTGTCGGTCAGGACTAAGTCTATGTGCCTCTCTTCGCCCAGAAATGCTTGAAGAATCCGAACAAGCTCTCTGAAGTACGCGCCATCGGGACGAGAGATTGCGGCTACAAGAAAGGAAAAATATGTCAGTTTTGAAGTCAGTTACTAGTATCTCCCAGATTCAAGAGAGAAATGGCAACACTTACGTCTATCCAACCACCGACCAACAAATCCTGGGGGGCACCGAACGTAGAATCATTTAGTTTTATAATAACTTAGCCTTCCCCTGGAGCCCAGTACAATGTGGCAGCTTCTGACCGCCTCCAGGAAGGTAAAAGAAGGGCTGTCTCCACAGCTTTTGACATTGAATAAATATCGTATTTCGATCGGCTTCGGCGGTCGAAAGAGGATTTCCATAAACAGGACAAAGGTGCTGTTCAACAAGGCATACCCGTTGGGATGTAGCTGAGATGGAGCTATGCCGAGAAATGATAACATCTCCCTTATATATTTATTGAAGGGAGGAAGTGTCCCCTCTGTGCAAGCGTGACGGTTGAAAGCCGTAAACCCCTCCGGGGGAGTGTGTGGCCTGTTAGTTGGCCCAGGAAGTAGCACGTCGTCAAGCGACAAACCATGCCTTAAGCAAATCCGTCCTAGCATGTCTTCGGAGATACCCGACGGCACAGAATCTATTGGATTGAGAATAAACCGAGCACCCGGACGCTCGTCCGCAGCAGGCTCTATAACTTCGGCTTCAATAACCGGTATCTCTATGGTTGGAGGAATAGAACTTGGGATTTTCGGCTGTTGATAACTTGAAGGGTCCATGACTAGCTAGCTTATAAAAAATAATTGTTAAACTGACAATAACACTCGTGTATCCCCCAGTGTAAAGTGTGTGAGTGTGTTGTGCAGTGCAGTACTGTATATTATTTGAGAAGATCAACTAGATTAAGGAAAACATGTAAACGACGAGACTTCGGGATTCAGTCGGAAGGACCGTCATCGCTGATCGTCACAACCGTGCCATCCAGTTATTAGCTATCAGTCCAAGTTAAAATGTTTTATTATTTTAGTAAGTTCCAGTTTCATCGACGAACATCAATAGGCAATCAGGTGTGTGGTGAAACAATTTAGTCCAGTTAAGCAAATCTGAAGCTCGTCGGAGTTAAGTGGTCAAAGGCACTAGAATTTTCGATATCGTCGAAAATAAATCAGTGGTCAACCATCAAAAGTTCAAGTTCAAGACAATCGCTCATGTTCAAGTTCGAGACGTTCACTAAGGCGCGAGTTCGAATCGATTGTTCAGGGTGCGCAGTTCGACTCGGTTCAAAGCCCTGCATTTCGACTAGCTTCGAAGCCTCTGCTTCAACTCGGTTCAAAGCCTCGCGTTTCGACTCGCTTCGAAGCCTTAGCTTTGACTCGGTCCAAAGCCACACGCTTCGACTCGCTTCGAAGCCTCTACTTCGACTCGCTTCGAAGCCTCTGCTTCGACTCGATAGAAAAATACACAGTTCGACTCGATCCCAAGGCACTCCACTTTGAACCGTTCCAAGGCCACTATTTTGATTCGATCAAAAGGCGTACTTTTCGACTCGATCCAGGGCTATTGTTTTGAGTCCATCAGACAAAGTCCCTTCATATCGATCCACAGATGCCAAGAGTTCGACTCAATGCGAAGCTCCACCATCGATCAATACGAAGGCCTCCGCCTCATCATCTTGAAACCCCTGCTCCAGATCGACACGAAGCTAAGGCCAAGGACTTTTTGATCGATCACAACGCTAATGGATTTTTTGTTAAGAATCAAGTATCCTCGTTTACATGTAGATTCTCTTATTGGATTACCTAAATTTGTTAATTGGTTCGAGTAATTGAATATGTAAATCAGTTCAAAGGCGAGAGTGTTTTTTCTTCTTTGCTTTCTCTAAGTCTCAGAGCGATACGAAGGAGAGGCAGGAAAACGAAAAGTAAAAAGTGAAAAAATGGCTAAGTACCAAGTATTTATATGGACTCGAAAGCAAAGGGAAGAAACGTTTCGTATCCCAGTGGATTCGAGCGCACGTTTCGACTCCGTTTTCAGTACATCGATTTGAAGCTCCCCTTCGTATCACCTGACTTCGACTCTATCTCCAGTGCAGTCAAACGAACAATTCGAATCAATCAGGGAAGTTTATTTCGACTCGCTTCGTTTCGACTCGCTCAGTTCAGAGCCATCAGGGAAGTTTATTTCGACTCGCTTCGTTTTGACTCGCTCAGTTCACAGCCATCAGGGAAGTTTATTTCGACTCGCTTCATTTCGACTCGCTCAGTTCACAGCCATAAGGGAAGTTTACTTCATCTCGTTCCACTTCGATTCGTTCAGTTCGTGTCCATCATCGAGTCGAACAAGCAGTTCGTATCCACCGAACCCTACGTCTATCGATGCAAAATTCATGTTCGTGTCCATAATTTCCAACCCCTTCACTAGAGCATCGATACGAACAGTCAGTTCGAATCCATCAAATTATGGCTTCCAGAGGCCAACTCCGTCAACTCGACATTCTTACTTCTCATCCATAAATCCAATAAAAGTCATATTCGATGTTTCAACCCTTCACATCGATTCAGGAGAGGATCGTTACGAAGGAGCATGCAAAAGCAGCCATCGAGCGTTGTTGCAGCGAATTTCAAATCGGTTCATGAGAGGATGAATACGTGATTCAAAAGTAAAATAACCTGACAATGACTCTTGGACGTACAAACGTCAACGAGAGTCAGGTTAACATATATGCATGAATGTCGGATTAATATTCAATATCCCAGATTCTCAGGAATCAAAAATTCATCTAATAACGATTACAACAGCAAACAGATAACCACTAGCATACAGCAATCAGTTGCAACAATACATGGTACAGCAGTCGACAGTCAATAGTTTACATTATCAAGAAGAACGGTCAAAGGTTACAGCTTTCATCAACAAGACAATAACTATTCAGAGTAAAGATGGCAGTATTTCAAAGCACATCATGTTTCCACAAGACGTACTTTGGGGGGCAAATGTTATCCCGCCTTTTGGCAAGACCGTGACACCAAGGAATTGACTAGTAACCAATGATGGCCCATCCTAGAAATTAGTTATACACAAGCTCACTATGGATATTGACGAATTTTGTCTAAGTCCGGATCGAGCCAAAATTTGTAGGACATGACAATCTAAGCCATGAGGGCCAACATTCCAAATCTCAAGTCAATCCGAGTTCGTATGCTCAAGTTGTGAACGATACAAAATTGGTTAAGAACAGCCTCCTTCGACTCGTTCCGGTTCGAATCCATAGGGAGTGCATGCTTCGACTCGCTCCGTTAGCAACCAGCAGAGGCCAATTTCGACTCGCTCCATTCCACATCCATCAGAGAGTCCTCTTCGACTCGCTCCGCCGTGCGTCCATCAGAGAGTCTACTTCGACTCGCTCCAGTCCCCATCCATCAAAGAGTCCTCTTCGACTCGCCCCACTCCACATCCATCAGAGAGTCTACTTCGACTCGCTCCACTCCACATCCATCAGAGAGTCCTCTTCGACTCGCTCCGCCGCGCGTCCATCAGAGCATCTACTTCGACTCGCTCCATTCCACATCCATTAGTGAGTCTTCTTCGACTCGCCCCACTCCACATCCATCTAAGAGTCTACTTCGACTTGCTCCACTCAACATCCATCAGAGAGTCCTCTTCGACTCGCTCCACTCCACATCCATCAGAGAGTCTACTTTAACTCGCTCCATTCCACATCCATCAGAGAGTCCTCTTCGACTCGCTCCACTCCACATCCATCAGAGAGTCCTCTTCGACTCGCTCCACAGCCTTCACAGAACCACTGTTCGACTCCATCTAGTTCGACTCCAACAAAGCGCCACGTCACCGAGTCAAAAGGAAGCAAGTCGAAACGGAAGCGAGTCGAAGGAAACAGCCTACCAAAAACCCCATTTCGTATCGATCATATCTCCCAATATACAAGTCCAAATGCTATGAAATTTTCACAGAAGACTACGTGCATGCTGAAGAATGTCCACACCAAATTTCGACTCCATTGGATGAAAACTTGATCGAGTCGAAATCTGCTCGTGTCGATCACGGATCGGACCGAAACTTCACGGGCTTGGGTGTGCAGGCCTGGACACGTGCCAGAGAGGGTCTCCCGAGATCTGAGCGAAATATCAGCCTCCTACACCTACAAATAGACCCGCAAAGCCAACAAAAAAGGGGTTCTTCTTCCTCTTTGAGATCTCCAACGCCCGGACTAGCATACACCACTCTAAATTCTTGTGTCTCCTTGCACTTTAATTATTCTCATTTCTGAAATTTGGAGTGTTTTTAGATAATTCCTCTTTTTCCATTTAATTCCTTCACTTTATCTCTTCAAAGACTTCTGAAGAGTGTTGTGCCCAATTTTGGTACAAACAGCTAAGTTCTACTATTCTTTTGATTCAACATCCTTATAAGCCTGATCATTTACCATTGCAAATAAACACATGAGGTGCCTACAACGCATCACGGGTATTGTAGATCAGATCACAACTCTACGCAATGATGAAGAAAGATTCAACTATTTTACTTCAGGTGAATCTTGATGTGTTCGCTTGGACTCGATCACATATATATATATATATATATATATATATGAACTCTCGCCAGCCATGAAGAACCCTGCATTAAATGTCAACCCGAGGCATGTCTCGGTAAACAAAAACGATGCGACATGGATCCGGAGAGATCTGTTGCACTTAAAGAGGAGGCGAATCTACTCAAAACCAGTAGGTTTATCCATGATGCCCTCCAACCAAAATGAGTATCCAATCCTTTACTTATAAGAAAAACGAATAGAGAGTGGAGGACATACGTCAACTACTCAGATTTGCATGGGGTATGACAAAGCACAGCTTTCCACTTCCAATGATCAACCAACTGATGGACCTGACCATGAGACATGAATTACTTACATCCATGGATGCAAACTCCAGATACAATCGGATACTGAAGCATGTCCTAGACCAGGAATACATCTGTTTCATTGTTGACCTGGGACTATAGTGCTATGCTCAAATCCTTGGATTCAAACTTGAGAACGCTTATGCTACTTACCAAAGGACGATTAACAGATCATTCAAAAATCATATCGGCCGATCGATGAAAGTAGATGTGGTTAATATGCTCGTGAGATCACGACTATCAAACGACCATATCGATGACTTGACAGAGGTATTCAGCGCTCTCCAAAAAATGCAGGATGAAACTTGTTATCCCGCCTTTTGGCAAGGCAGTGACACCAAGAACTTAACTAAAAACCAAGGGCAGTTCATCCTGGAAATCGGTTGTAAGCAGGCTCACTATGGATGTCGACGAATTTTTTTCCGAACCCAGATCGAGTTAAAATTTATATGACAGGACAAGCAAAGCTATGAGAGCCAACGTTCCAAATTTCAAGTCAATCGGAGTTCGTATGCTCAAGATATTGATCGATCACGGTTGAGATATTCAAACTTGCATCGATCATAACTCGAGATCTACAAGTCCAAATGCCACCAAATTCTAACAGGAGCTTAAGTATGACCTAAGGAATGTTCCTGCCAAATTCCGACTGAATCGGAGAAAGTATTGACCGAGTCGAAATTCGTTCGTATCGATCGCGGATGGAAAAACTCCAACTTGCATCGATCATATCTCGAGATCTACAAGTCCAAATCCTATGAAATTTTTACAGCAGCTTAAGTACAACATGAAGAATGTTCCTGCCAAATTTCGACTCGATCGGAGCAAGTCCTGACCGAGTCGAAATTCGTTCGTATCGATCGCGGATGGAAAAACTCCAACTTGCATCGATCATATCTCGAGATCTACAAGTCGAAATGCTATGAAATTTTCGCAGCAGCTTAAGTACAACATGAAGAATGTTCCTGCCAAATTTCAAGTCAATCGGAGCAAGTCTTGACCGAGTCGAAATTCGTTCGTATCGATCGCAGATGGAAAAACTCCAACTTGCATCGATCATATCTCAAGATCTACAAGTCCAAATGTTATTAAATTTTCATAGCAGCTTAAGTACAACATGAAGAATGTTCCTGCCAAATTTAGACTCGATGGGAGCAAGTCCTGACCGAGTCGAAATTCGTTCGTATCGATCGCGGATGGAAAAACTCCAACTTGCATCGATCATATCTCGAGATCTACAAGTCCAAATGCTATGAAATTTTCACAGCAGCTTAAGTACAACATAAATAATGTTACTGCCAAATTTTGACTCGATCTGAGCAAGTCTTGACCGAGTCAAAATTCGTTCGTATCGATCGCGGATGGAAAAACTCCAACTTGCATCGATCATATCTCGAGATATACAAGTCCAAGTGCTATGAAATTTTCACATCAGCTTAAGTACAACATGTAGAATGTTCCTGCCAAATTTCGACTCGATCGGATCAAGTCTTGACAGAGTCGAAATTCATTCGTATCGATCGCGGATGGAAAAACTCCAACTTGCATCGATCATATCTCGAGATCTACAAGTCCAAATGCTATGAAATTTTCACAGTAGCTTAAGTATAACATGAAGAATGTTCCTACGAAATTTCAACTCAATCGGAGCAAGTCTTGAATGAGTCGAAATTCATTCGTATCGATGGCGGATGGAAAAACTCGAACTTGCATCGATCATATCTCGAGATCTACAAGTCCAAATGCTATGAAATTTTCACAGCAGCTTAATTACAACATGAAGAATGTTCCAGCCAAATTTCGACTCGAGCAGAGCAAGTCTTGACCGAGTCGAAATTCGTTCGTATCGATCGCGGATGGAAAAACTCCAACTTGTATCGATCATATCTCGAGATCTACAAGTCCAAATACTATGAAATTTTCACAGCAGCTTAAGTACAACATGCAGAATGTTCTTGCCAAATTTCGACTCGATGGGAGCAAGTCTTGACCGAGTCGAAATTCGTTCGTATCGATCGCGGATGGAAAAACTCCAACTTGCATCGATCATATCTCGAGATCTACAAGTCAAAATGCTATGAAATTTTCACAGCAGCTTAAGTACAACATGAAGAATGTTCCTGCCAATTTTCAACTCAATCGGAGAAAGTCTTGACCGAGTTGAAATTCGTTCGTATCGATCGCGGATGGAAAAACTCCAACTTGCATCGATCATATCTCGAGATCTACAAGTCCAACTGCTATGAAATTTTCACAGCAACTTAAGTACAACATGAAGAATGTTCCTGCCAAATTTCGACTCGATGGGAGCAAGTATTGACCGAGTCAAAATTCGTTCGTATCGATCGCGGAAGGAAAAACTCCAACTTGCATCGATCATATCTCGAGATCTTCAAATCCAAATGCTATGAAATTTTCACAGCAGCTTAAGTACAACATGAAGAATGTTCTTGCGAAATTTCAACTCAATCGGAGCAAGTCCTGAACGAGTCGAAATTCGTTCGTATCGATGGCGGATGGAAAAACTCCAACTTGCATCGATCATATCTCGAGATCTACAAGTCCAAATGCTATGAAATTTTCACAGAAGCTTAAGTACAACATGAAGAATGTTCTTGCCCAATTTTGACTCGATCAGAGCAAGTCTTGACCGAGTCGAAATTCGTTTGTATCGACCGCGGATGGAAAAACTCCAACTTGCATCGATCATATCTCGAGATCTACAAGTCCAAATGCCATGAAATTTTCACAGCAGCTTCAGTACAACATGAATAATGTTCCTGCCTAATTTTGACTCGATCGGAGCTAGTCTTGACCGAGTCGAAATTCGTTCGTATCGATCGCGGATGGAATAACTCCAACTTGCAGCGATCATATCTCATGATCTACAAGTCCAAATGCTATGAAATTTTCACAGAATCTTATGTACAACATAAAGAATGTCCACGCCAAATTTCGACTCCATCGAACGCAATCTTGATCGATACGAAATCCGTTCGTATCGATCACGGATCGGGCTGAAACTTCACGGGCTTGGGCGCGCGTGCCTGGTCAGGTGCCAGAGAGGGTCCCCCGAGATCTGAGCGAAATACTAGCCTCCTACACCTATAAATAGAGCCCCAGGGCATACAAAAAAGGGTTTCTTCTTCTTTTTTGAGATCTCAAAGGTCCAGACTCTACGGGATCTAGATTTGAACTCCGTTGCTGCTGCTACCAACGAATTTCACTGCTGCAAATCATTGTTATTCGCTGTAATTTGCTGAAATCAATTGTAAACATCAAAGAAAGATTAATAAAGCTATCAACTTCATAGTGGACGTAGGCGATACGCCGAACCACTCTAAATTCTTGTGTCTCCTTGCATTTTAATTATTTTCAATATGAAATTTGGAGTTTTGTTTAGATAATTCCTCTCTTTCCATTTAATTTCTTCATTTTATTTCTTCAAAAACTTCCGAAGAGTGTTGTGCCCAATTTTGGAACAAACACTTTGGTGCTTTCACTGAGAAAAACCTTGCTTTTCTCCTGCTCTGTGGATCTACTACCGTAGTTGGATTGCAAAAATCTAAGGAGGAGATCCAGATCTGTCGTCAAGTGGTTCCATCTATTCTATTCAGATTGCTCCAGATCTAAGAGGAACTACATTCATCAATCATTTCATATCCATATTTTCGTATTTATGAAAATATGGTGATTTTCGTATCCATGTTTTCGTATCAAGAAAATATGGTCATTTTCGAATGCATCATTTCGTATCCAGAAAATATGGTCATTTTCGAATCCATCCTTTCGTATCCAGAAAATATGGTCATTTTCGAATCCATCATTTCGTATCTAGAAAATATGGTCATTTTCGTATCCATATTTTCGTATCCATGAAAATATGGTGTTTTTTGTATCCATGTTTTCGTATCCAGAAAATATGTCAAAGTTCGTATCGATCAAGAGTGCCCTGTTCGTATCGATCTGCTTCGAATCACTCTGTTCGTATCGATCTGCTTCGCATCGCTCTGATCGTATCGATCTGCTTCGCATCACTCTGTTCGTATCGACCTGCTTCGCATCGCTCTGATCGTGTCGATCGCCACTTTCCTGTTCGTATCGATCAAGAGTGCTCTGTTCGACTCGCTCTGCCTCGCATCCATCAGAGAGCCTGTGTTCAACTCGCTCCGTTTCGCCTCCATCAGAAGCCAACTTCGACTCGCTCATTTCGACTCGCTTCACAACCATCAGAAGTGACCATTTCGACTCGCTTCACAACCATCAGAAGTGACCATTTTGACTCGCTTCACGGCCACCAGGAGTGACCATTTCGACTCGCTTCACAGCCATCAGAAGTGACCATTTCGACTCGCTTCACAGCCATCAGAAGTGACCATTTCGACTCGCTTCACAGCCATCAGAAGTGACCATTTCGACTCGCTTCACAGCCATCAGAAGTGTCCATTTCGACTCGCTTCACAGCCATCTGAAGTGACCATTTCCACTCGCTTCACAAACATCAAAAGTGACCATTTCAACTCGCTTCACAGCCATCAGAAGTGACCATTTCGACTCGCTTCACACCCATCAGAAGTGACCATTTCGACTCGCTTCACAACCATCAGAAGTGACCATTTCGAATCGCTTCATAAACATCAGAAGTGACCATTTCGACTCGCCTCACAACCATCAGAAGTGACCATTTCGACTCGCTCTGCTTCGAGCCATTCTTCGACTCGCTCTAGTTCGAATCCATCGGAAGTGCACACATCGACTCGCTCCACTTCGAGCCATTCTTCGACTCGCTCCAGTTCGAATCCATCGGAAGTGCACACTTCGACTTTCTCCGCTCCGAGCCATTCTTCGACTCGCTCCAGTTCGAATCCATCGGAAGTGCACACTTCGACTCGCTCCAGTTCGAACCATAGCCGCAGCGCAGAGCACCGACATAGTGAATTCAAAGCTCAATTTAATGAAGGAACATTCCATCCGTGCTTCTAATTGTTCCATAACTGAACAAGACATAGGAGATCACAACAACAAATGTTGAGTTGCAATCAAGGAATGGGTGGAATGCAACTTCCTCCAATTGACCAGCTTTTAAACTCCTGAATTCACTACTATGGTACGATGGCTAATATGACGACTGCCCTACAACGTCTACTCTGCCAACTCAAAACATAGCTAGTCACCGCTGAACCATCTTCAAATGCCCGCATCTTAATCATTCCACGTCCACATGACTAAAATCATGACATACAACCTCAAGAGGACTTCCTTAATACCCTATATAGGTCTCCTACCTGGATGAAATTTTGGGATAAACACCAATCTATTGGTCCATTTTAACCAACTCGCCATCCAATCGGCGTTACCAACCACTCAAACGTTGGACAATCATGCATACATCATTCACCAGTGTTACAAGACCCCTTGGCAATAAAATGGACCCGATCATAATGTCGATTGGACAATCTTTCCCAGTCAAGACCTATCCGTTGAAACCATCCTACATGCGGAACTTGCAACGAAAATTCAACATGTTAACTATGTCAGTTTACTGTGGAAATACGACCCCCGACACTACCTTATGAAGTGTGAATGGCGCATGGAATTCTCCAAGGGTGATGCATCGAATTCCCCAAGGGTGACGAGTGCCATCAAACGCAGATGTCTTCCCTCATTCCTCAGTGAAGACCATCAATCACAGTTAAATATACCATTTATACTTCTCATATTGTTGAAGTGAATGAAGAAGCTGGCAGCCAACGAATTTATCCAAAGCCCACAGCCAGTTGCCGTCGAAACCCATAACTGAATTGATCACCAACGCTTATTTCCGGACTTTAACAAGAGAACTGGTGGACCGCCGCCGACAACTACACCAACGTGTCTAGGCCAATTTTGAGTTGATGAATCAGATGAAGGATCAACATAGCTAGATAAGGAGGGGACCTGCTCCATACTCTAGGTCGGAAAACTCCTCTTTTCTAAATGGCTACCGTAAACGCCAATGCCATAAGGCTGCTCCGGGAAGGATAGCTCTGAAAATATGTGCAAGCCCCATAAAACGAAGGACCGGGAACATCCGACCCCTATCGATCAAGGACTTTGATCAAATTGAACCATTTGCGTTAGACTTCCAACTGAGAAGGGCTGGACTGAAGTGCAATAGCGGGCATACGACGCTGCCTCACTTATCAATGAGATTTGATCTGATCTCTTTTGAATTATTTCTAATTCAATTTCATTTATGTTGCAAAATATGACCTACTTGAATTAAACTACTTGCAAATGATGCAGGTAACCGAGTACTTAAGATTGGGTGCAAACCAACCTCCGCAGACTATGATCAAATCATCGAGGTATCATCATGACGAGCATGATTCAACCACTCATCGGCTACTATATGCACTTGACTGGGGGCAAGGCATCTAAGCGGAAGAGACTGACAAGGTCAAGAATCTAGTACAAAGTAGATGTAACCGACCATCAACTCATCCTCCTATGCAATTTAATTGGAGATCCGGGAAAGACTTGGAGTGATATATCCCAACAATGTACTCTCCATCTCGTACTTGACTCTCGCCAACATACTTACGCTTCTTCTGATGCCCGATAAAATTGGAATCACACCAAGGGTGGATGCAACGTCACCATCCATGCATCCAATCATACATTAGACACTTGGGGTTATTTGAGAACACATGTTTAAAGTGGATATGATTTGACCGTTCGCTTCCCAGTTTTCGTCTGTGATTCGGCAAAATAATCATGCCTTAAACCGACTTCATCAGGGGCCAACCCTCAATTTAAAGTCATCAACGACTGACTGCCTACTCGCTAGCCGTCACGAGCTGTCATTTCAACTCTCTTCCTTAGCTCGATCGAAAGAATGCAAAGTATAAATTGGACGCCACTCGACTGTCTGCTCTCCAATTCTTGCACCCGACTTAAAGGAAAATACACAACTCAGAGTGGATGTAGTTCGACCATCCCTTCCTATGCTCGAGCACAAAGCTTGCCAGAACAATAATCTTACTCCTTAGGGTTAGCAAAAGTGGAATCTAAACGAACATGAACGTGATCCAACCGTCCATAAACTAAATCTCATCCTTCGTTGAGGGGCATTTAAGTGGAAGTTAATCAGGATCCCACCGATCACTCGCTAAGTGAAACCCCGAGCTCAGTGACAAGCCATCACATCAAAGTCGGAAAAGGATTGATGCACGACAAACCTTCATTCTACTATGGATTCCCAAAGCGTGAAACGGAGTATAAACATCAACTCCGAACTCCCAGAGTGCGAGTCGGAGAATGAACATCAACCCCGAGTTCTTAGAGTGTGAACCGGAGTATAAACATCAGCTCCGATTTTCCAGAGTGAGAACCGGAATATAAACATCAACTCCGAACTCCCAGAGCATGAGTCAGAGTATAAACATCAACTTCGAGTTCCCAGAGTGGGAACTAGAGTATAAACATCAACTCCGAACTCCCAGAGCGCAAGTCGGAGTATAAACATCAACTCCGAGTTCCTAGAGTGCGAACCAGAGTATAAACATAAACTCCGAACTCCCAAAGCGCGAGTCGGAGTATAAACATTGACTCCGAGTTCCCAGAGTGCGAACCAGAGTATAAACATCAACTAACTCCAGATTTCCAGAGCGCGAACTAGAGTTTAAACATTAAATAACTCCGAGTTTCCAGAGTGTGAACCGGAGTATAGACATCAACTCCGAACTCCCAAAGCACGAGTCGGAGTATAATCATCAACTCTGAGTTCCCAGAGTGCGAACCGGAGTATAAACATCAACTCCAAACTCCCAGAGCACGAGTCGGAGTATAAACATCAACTCCGAGTTCCCAGAATGCGAACTAGAGTATAAACATCAACTCCGAACTCCCAAATCACGAGTCGGAGTATAAACATCAACTTCGAGTTCCCAGAGTGCGAACCGAAGTATAAACATCAACTAACTCCAGATTCCCAGAGCGCAAACTGGAGTATAAATATCAACTAACTCCAGATTCTCAGAGTGTGAACTGGAGTATAAACCTCAACTAACTCCAGATTCCCAGAGTGCGAACTGGAGTATAAACATCAACTAACTCCAGATTCCCAGAGTGTGAACTGGAGTATAAACATAAACTAACTCTAAGTCCCCAGAGTGTGGACTGGAGTATAAACACCAACTGGGTGCGAATGACCTACCATCAACTCACTTCGGTCCCGAGAGCGTAGGTTAGAGTATAAACACCAAATGGGTGTGACTAACAACCCATCAACCAACTCCAGTCCTCAAAGCATGGTTTGGAATATGAATACCAAAAGGGATGTGATTCGACAATCCATCTATCGGCTATGGTTCCTCATCAAGTTCTGTAATATAAAAAGCGGATGTGGTTCGACCGACTACTTTCTGATCTTCCCCTGATACGGGGTCACACTTAACACACAAAATTGGATACGATCAGACCATCCAGCACTAAGCGGGCGTGACCCAACCGTCCATGCATAACCTCTTGTCCCCAGCACAGGACCCATAACATAATTTTATAGGGATGCACTTCAACCCCATAAGACAAAATTTCTTCCTTGATTCGACAGGGAGACGCAGATTCGCAAAACGAACCTAGCTGAATATCCAATTCTAAATGGATGTGACTACCTATTCTACTACAAACGAACGTGGCACGACCGTTCATCCACTAACTCTCCCATATGATCCAACGGGATGTTCGTGCAACATGGACGGATGTGACCTAACAATCCGCCAATCAATTCCTTCCTACAATTCAGTGGGAGAAGCATCAAATTAAATTTGTTGTAATGTGATCGACCACACTTCGACTTTCGCCATTGACTAGTGCTAGAGGGATTAATTGAGGAAGATGCGGTCCGACCATTTTCTACTAAAACTCTTAGTCCCCAGAGTGTGGACAGGGGTATAAACATCAAATAGGTGTGATGAATGGCCCTTCAACTAACTCTGATCCCCAAAGTTTGGCTATAATAATAGACAAACGAATGAATGAGATTCGACCATTCATTCACCAACTCTGACCTGAACTCGACGTGAGGAGTGTAAACTCGTTAAAGGTGCAATTAGACCATCCACGAACTAACTCTGCTAACCCAAGACTGGGGGCAGAAGTGCAAATCACTGAAAGAAGAGAAAGGTGACTCGCTACATCTCCAGCTTAGCGTCCTTTACAACTTAAGGAAATGACTACAAGGAGACCTTTATGCTAACCAATCAGAATGATGCCCGAAGTTCTAGGCAACCAATTATATCATACCGCCGTATCGATGGGCAATATCGATCTGCACCTTTCATATCATACCATTGGATCAATAGGAAATGAGGTCCGAGCATTCTACATCTTGACGTTGAATTGACGGTCAATATCGATCCTCTTCGACTACAAATCGATGTGACCCGAACGTTCATCGAATACCTTTGACCAACAGAGCACGGATAGAAGAATAAACCACGAATGAGTGTGACTTGACCATTCGTCCTTCGTCGCCTTCCTTCGATCCGTCAGGAAGAGCATGAGACCAAATGAGCATGACATGACTGCATTTGAGCTGACTTTATCCCTAGATCAGATGGGAGAACGTAAATCTAAATGGACATGATTGATCACCCAACTCCAAATGAATGCAACGCGACCATTCATTCATTGACTCTTACCATGATCCAACTAAAAGAGCAATTCAAAACAAGTGCAACCTAAACATCTGCACACTGATTCTTACCCTGAATTCGACAAGGGAAGCATCAATCCTGCATTGGATCTAATTGGACGATTCACTCTTCAGTTTTTTCCCAAAGTACGACGACATAAGCAGCGATGTGAATGTCATTGACCGTCCAGAATCTAGCTTATGTCCGAATGTTGGCAAAGTAACAATATATCCCGCTAAGAGGAAAGAACTAGAACATAATACATGATAGGCACGACTCAGCCTTCCATCGGTTAACTCGATCCCATGGTTCAATGGGATAGAATATAAAATTGAAGTGGACATTATCTACCCTACCACTTATCGAGATATTCCCCAGACTTGGGGGCACAAACAAGAAGATAAGATAATATGATTCAACCATTCATCAGTAACTCTGGTTCTAAAGCTTGAACTACAGTATAGACACAGCTAGGATGAGACTAGATCGTCCGCGTAATGCATCCGCCAACCCGAGACTGGGGGCAAAAGAGTAATTATCCGAGAGTTGACTATGACAACTTGAACCTATGACCCATGCCTGATATTCATAACAACTCTAGGTTGCGACCGAAAGGATGCCTAGAGATAGAGTCATCAGATCAATACCAGGACTTATGAGCGACTGATCATCATTCTGACCTTTCCGATGAGCAATGGATCGCATGTACATTGAATGAAAAGCGCATCATTCAGAAACACAAGTAAATTCAATCTCAAAGCTGGAGCCAGCTATGTAGCAGCATGCAGTACAAGGCTAAATTCAACTAATCCTTTGATTCAACATTCTTATAAGCCTCATCATTTACCATTGCAAATAAACACATGAGGCGCCTACAACCCATCACGAGTATTGTAGATCAGATCAAACCTCTGCGCAATGATGAAGAAAGAGTCAACTATTTTACTTCAGGTGAATCTTGATGTGTTCGCTTGGACTCGATCTCATATATATATATATGAACTCTCGCCAGCCATGAAGAACCCTGCATTAAATGTCGACCTGAGGCATGTTTCGGTGAACAAAAACGATGCGACATGGATCCGGAGAGATCTGTTGCACTTAAAGAGGAGGTGAATCTGCTCAAAACCAGTGGGTTTATCCATGATGCCCTCCAACCAAAGTGAGTATCCAATCCTTTACTTATAAGAAAAACGAACAGAGAGTGGAGGACATACATCAACTACTCAGATTTGCATGGGGTATGATAAAGCACGGCTTTCCACTTCCAATGATCAACCAACAGATGGACCTGACCATCAGACATGAATTACTCACATCCATGGATGCAAACTCCAGATACAATCGGATACTGAAGCATGTCCTAGACCAGGAATACAACTGTCTCGTGATTGACCTAGGCCTAGAGTGCTATGCTGAAATCCCTAAATTCAAACTTGAGAACGCTTATGCTACTTACCGAAGGACGATTAGCAGATCATTCAAAAATCATATCGGTCGATCGATAAAAGTAGATGTGGTTAATATGCTTGTGAGATCACGGCTATCAAACGACCATATCGATGACTTGACAGAGGTACTCAGCGCTCTCTAAAAAATGCAGGATGAAACTTGATCCTATAAAATGCTCTTTCACTATTACATCAGAAAGATTCTTCGATTTCATCATCAATTCTCATCGAAACAAGACTAATTTCTAGAAAATTCCGACAATTAGAGACACCCATGTACCAAGGACAACCAAGCAGCTCTGATAAATCGCTTAAAGAGACCTCCCATTTTACCCAAACCTTTGGATCACGAAGATTTATACATCAATTGGGTCGTGTCAACACACGCCATAAGCGTCGCAATGCTATGTGAAGATAAACGAATCCAAAGACTAGTATATGATGAAGGCTGGCTATTGACAAGCTCAACCCGTTAACGTCTATATCGACCAGCCGTTATGATAGGTCCAATAGAAACCTTAGATGTTTGAAAATTTACTCAAATGGAGTATCAAGCTAAGCCAATTTGATATCACTTATCTCCCTAGCTCTCCATGGTCAAACATTAGCATACTTCATATCTGAATCCACCACATCAGACGACTATCCGAAGAACAGTGGAGAACCGTCCAACCGATGGAGAACGTACACCGATGGAACTTCCAATAATCGGCTTTCTAACATCGAAGTTGCGTTAATGAATCCTGAGGAACAAACGGTCTGCTACGCCCTGAAACTCAACTTCCCTGCAACAAATAATGAAGCTAAGTATGAAGCCTTGGCGCACAAACTTGCAAGAAAACTACGAGTGGAAACTTTACATGTCTTATGTGATTACTGGTTAGTAGTATGCCAAGTCAGGGAAGATTATCTGACTAGTGGGCATCGTCTTGCTCCTTATCTCAACCGGGATCAAAAGCTACTAGCTGGCTTCGACTATTACACCACTACACAAATCCTCAAAGAACTAAACAAAAAGGTCGAATCAATCGCCAAGCTAGCTAGTTCTGGGGATGCACGACAAATAGACTTTGTCCCAATTGAAATGCTTATTATTCTAGGCATTGACATATGAAGATCAACTAGAACTTGGAGATGGATCTAGAAAAGGAGTCATGGATGACTCCTATCGAAGATTATCCATAATCGGGAATTCTTCTTGAATGAAGGAATGAGAAATGGCATATCCTCTGTGAAGCCTCACTACATGATTACGTCTAGATCGTTCAACTTTGTCGACACAAAGCATTACTCCTGTATCCGCCAATCTGAGACCCATTATGATGTATCCGTCGATACGAAGTATACATTCCAACATCTTAGATCGATCCAGGAGAGGATCGATACAAAGGAAGGACTCGAAACAACCATTGAACGTTGTTACAACTTGAATTTCACTTCGATCCAACAAAGGATCGATACGAAACTCAATCCAAACAAAAAATAAAGAACTTGACAACGACTTGTGAACGTGCAAACGTTAACGGGAGCCAGGTTAACATACGTACATGTATGACAGACTAACATTCAATTTTCAAAATTTACAGGAGTTGAATGCTTACCTGATGACAATTACAACAGTGAACAACAAATCGCTAGCACTTGACGCTTAGTTACAACAATGCACTACATAATCATTGGCAGTCAACAAATCAACATTTATATTACTGGAAGTCAATCGAAGGTTACATCTTTTGACGAAAAGATAGTAACTACTCAACGAATCAGATAGAACTTTTTCAGAATGAAGGATACAGCATTTCAAAGTACGTCATGTTCACACAAGACGTAATTTGGGGGAAAAATGTTATCCCGCCTTTTGGCAAGGCCATGACACGAAGAACTTAACTAAAAACCAAGGGCAGTTCATCCTGGAGATCGGTTGTACGCAGGCTCACTATGGATGTCGATGAATTTTTTTTCGAGCCCAGATCGAGCTAAAATTGATATGTCATGACAATCAAAGCTATGAGAGCCAACGTTCCAAATTTCAAGTCAATCGGAGTTCGTATGCTCAAGATATTGATCGATCACGATTAAGAAATACAAACTTGCATCGATCATAACTCGAGATGTACAAGTCCAAATGCCACCAAATTTTAACAAGAGCTTAAGTATGACCTAAGGAATGTTCTTGCCAAATTTCGACTCAATCGGAGCAAGTCTTGACCGAGTCGAAATTCGTTTGCATCGATCGCGGATGGAATAACTCCAACTTGCATCGATCATATCTCGAGATCTACAAGCCCAAATGCTATGAAATTTTCACAGCAGCTTAGGTACAACATGAATAATGTTCCTGCCAAATTTCGAGTCAGTCGGAGCAAGTCTTGATCGAGTGGAAATTCGTTCGTATCGATCGCGGATGGAAAAACTCCAACTTGCATCGATCATATCTCGATATCTACAAGTCAAAATGCTATGAAATTTTCACAGCAGCTTAAGTACAACATGAAGAATGATCCTGCCTAATTTCAACTCAATCGGAGCAAGTCTTGACCAAGTCGAAATTCGTTCGTATTGATCGCGGATGGAAAAACTCCAACTTGCATCGATCATATCTCGAGATCTACAAGTCCAAATGCTATGAAATTTTCATAGCAGCTTAAGTACAAAATGAAGAATGTTCCTGCCAAATTTCGACTCGATCGGAGCAAGTCTTGACCGAGTCGAAATTCGTTCGTATCGATCGCGGATGGAAAAACTCGAACTTGCATCAATCTTATCTCGAGATCTGCAAGTCCAAATGCTATGAAATTTTCACAGAAGCTTAAGTACAACATGAAGAATGTTCCTGCCAAATTTCAACTCAATCGGAGCATATCTTGACCAAGTCGAAATTCGTTCGTATCGATCGCGGATGGAAAAAATCCAACTTCCATCGATCATATCTCGAGCTCTACGAGTCCAAATGCTATGAAATTTTCACAGCAGCTTAAGTACAACATGAAGAATGTTCCTGCCGTATTTCGACTCGATCGTTGACTGAGTCGAAATTCGTTCGTATCGATCGCGGATGGAAAAACTCCAACACGCATCGATCATATCTCGAGATCTACAAGTCAAAATGCTATGAAATTTTCATAGCAGCTTAAGTACAACATGAAGAATGTTCCTGCCAAATTTCGACTCAATCGGAGCAAGTCTTGACCGAGTCGAAATTCGTTTGTATCGATCGCGGATGGAATAACTCCAACTTGCATCGATCATATCTCGAGATCTACAAGTCCAAATGCTATGAAATTTTCACAGCAGCTTAGGTACAACATGAAGAATGTTCCTGCCAAATTTTGAGTTGGTCGGAGCAAATCTTGATCGAGTCTAAATTCGTTCGTATCGATCGCGGATGGAAAAAATCCAACTTGCATCGATCATATCTCGATATCTACAAGTCAAAATGCTATGAAATTTTCACAGCAGCTTAAGTACAACATGAAGAATGATCCTGCCAAATTTCAACTCAATCGGAGCAAGTCTTGACCGAGTCGAAATTCGTTCGTATTGATCGCGGATGGAAAAACTCCAACTTGCATCGATCATATCTCGAGATCTACAAGTCCAAATGCTATGAAATTTTCATGGCAGCTTAAGTACAAAATGAAGAATGTTCCTGCCAAATTTCGACTAGATCGGAGCAAGTCTTGACCGAGTCGAAATTCGTTCGTATCGATCGCGGATGGAAAAACTCCAACTTGCATCAATCATATCTCGAGATCTGCAATTCCAAATGCTATGAAATTTTCACAGAAGCTTAAGTACAACATGAAGAATGTTCCTGCCAAATTTCAACTCAATCGGAGCATGTCTTGACCGAGTCGAAATTCGTTCGTATCGATCGCGGAAGGAAAAAATCCAACTTCCATCGATCATACCTCGAGCTCTACTAGTCCAAATGCTATGAAATTTTCACAGCAGCTTAAGTACAACATGAAGATAGTTTCTGCCATATTTCGACTCGATCGTTGACTGAGTCAAAATTCGTTCGTATCGATCGCGGATGGAAAAACTCCAACACGCATCGATCATATCTCGAGATCTACAAGTCAAAATGCTATGAAATTTTCATAGCAGCTTAAGTACAACATGAAGAATGTTCCTGCCAAATTTCAACTCAATTGGATCAAGTCTTGACCGAGTCGAAATTCGTTCGTATCGATCGCGGATGGAAAAACTCCAACTTGCATCGATCATATCTCGAGATCTACAAGTCCAAATGCTATGAAATTTTCACAGCAGCTTAGGTACAACATGAAGAATGTTCCTGCCAAATTTCGACTCTGATCGGAGCAAGTCTTAAACGAGTCGAAATTAGTTCGTATCGATCGCGGATGGAAAAACTCCAACTTGCATCGATCATATTTCGAGATCTACAAGTCAAAATGCAATGAAATTTTCACAGCAGCTTAAGTACAACATGAAGAATGTACCTGCCAAATTTCAACTCAATCGGAGCAAGTCTTGACCGAGTCAAAATTCGTTCGTATCGATCGCGGATGGAAAAACTTCAACTTGCATCGATCATATCTCGAGATCTACAAGTCTAAATGCTATGAAATTTTCACAGTAGCTTAGGTACAACATGAAGAATGTTCCTGCCAAATTTCGACTCGATCGGAGCAAGTCTTGACCGAGTCGAAATTCGTTCGTATCGATCGCGGATGGAAAAACTCCAACTTGCATCGATCATATCTCGAGATCTACAGGTCCAAATGCTATGAAATTTTCACAGCAGCTTAAGTACAACAAGAAGAATGTTCCTACCAAATTTCAACTCAATCGGAGCATGTCTTGACCGAGTCTAAATTCGTTCGTATCGATCGCGGATGGAAAAAATCCAACTTCCATCGATCATATCTCGAGCTCTACAAGTCCAAATGCTATGAAATTTTCACAGCAGCTTAAGTACAACATGAAGAATGTTCCTGCCAAATTTCAACTCAATCGGAGCATGTCTTGACCGAGTCGAAATTCGTTCGTATCGATCGCGGATGGAAAAAATCCAACTTCCATCGATCATATCTCGAGCTCTACAAGTCCAAATGCTATGAAATTTACACAGCAGCTTAGGTACAACATGAAGAATGTTCCTGCCATATTTCGACTCGATCGTTGACTGAGTCGAAATTCGTTCGTATCGATCGCGGATGGAAAAACTCCAACACGCATCGATCATATCTCGAGATCTACAAGTCAAAATGCTATGAAATTCTCATAGTAGCTTAAGTACAACAGGAAGAATGTTCCTGCCAAATTTCAACTCAATTGGAGCAAGTCTTGACCGAGTTGAAATTCGTTCGTATCGATCGCGGATGGAAAAACTCCAACTTGCATCGATCATATCTCGAGATCTACAAGTCCAAATGCTATGAAATTTTCACAGCAGCTTAGGTACAACATGAAGAATGTTCCTGCCAAATTTCGACTCGATCGGAGCAAGTCTTAAACGAGTCGAAATTAGTTCCTATCGATCGCGGATGGAAAAACTCCAACTTGCATCGATCATATTTCGAGATCTACAAGTCAAAATGCAGTGAAATTTTCACAGCAGCTTAAGTACAACATGAAGAATGTACCTGCCAAATTTCAACTCAATCGGAGCAAGTCTTGACCGAGTCAAAATTCGTTCGTATCGATCGCGGATGGAAAAACTCCAACTTGCATCGATCATATCTCGAGATCTACAAGTCTAAATGCTATGAAATTTTCACAGTAGCTTAGGTACAACATGAAGAATGTTCTTGCCAAATTTCGACTCGGTCGGAGCAAGTCTTGACCGAGTCGAAATTCGTTCGTATCGATCGCGGATGGAAAAACTCCAACTTGCATCGATCATATCTCGAGATCTACATGTCCAAATGCTATGAAATTTTCACAACAGCTTAGGTACAACATGAAGAATGTTCCTGAAAAATTTCGACTCGATCGGAGCAAGTCTTAACCGAGTCGAAATTAGTTCGTATCGATCGCGGATGGAAAAACTCCAACTTGCATCGATCATATTTCGAGATCTACAAGTCAAAATGCAATGAAATTTTCACAGCAGCTTAAGTACAACATGAAGAATGTAACAACCCTGTATTTTGTGATTATTTTAATTATATATATTAATTTCTTTAATTTAATTTCCTGATTTAAAAACTTTATTTTATTTATTAAAATGAATAAATTTTGTTATTTTAAATATAAATTTTGATTTTGATGTGAATTAGAATTCCAAACATGACTAAAAAGAATATTTTCCAGAAAAGTGAATTTTGGTCAATATAGTCAAACTTTGACTTTTAATTTAGAAATTTGAAAGTTTGAAAATTTGAATTTTATCTTTTATTATGAAAGTAAATAAAATTTTAAGAATAATGCTTTTCGTTTCGTTGAAATCTGATTTATAATGTGAATGTTATGCCTTTTTCAATATTGTGTGTAATTTGCTGTATTTAACAAATTGTTTATTTTAAATTGTATAAATAATATTTTATTTGGTCATGTAATGTTCTAATTTATATTTATATGGGTAAAATAACATGTTATGCATATATTTTGGTTTTAAAACATTTTTAAAAGTATAATTGACATTTTCCAGTGTTAGTTGTATTTTGCTTACAATTTCTAATTTCCAGTTTCAATTAATTAAAGTAATTCTTTATTTATTTTTCTATTTTTTTTCTTAAAATCTTATTTTATTCTCATTCCCACTTTATTTTGTTCCTCATTTATTTTATTTATTTGACCTTTTATTTGTTTTAAAGTGAAATAGAAATTTTCTAAAACTAGTGATATTCTATTTGTAAATTTTAAGTCCTGTTTTGAATTTTTAAACAATTTCTTTAGTTCTTTTTCTAATTTCTCTAAATTTAATTAATTATTTCATTTTTAAAATATAAATGAATTATTTTACTTCACATTTTTTTTTAAAATATTTTTAAAATGAAGTTTTTAATTTTCCAAAGTCAATAGTGATTTATTTGTAATTTCTGGACCCTGTTTTCAATTTTTAAGCAATTTCTTATATTCTTTTTCCATTTTCTTTAAAATTAATTAATTATTTTTATTTTATATTACTTTGTTTCGGTTTTAAAGTCAATTTACTGATTTTATTTTTGTTTTATTTGAATTTAAAGAAAAAGAAAGATGAAGAGTTTTAAAAGCTTATTTACCTTAAGTCCTTTCATCTCCTTTGTCCTTTCATTTGCCATAACTCCTCAATTACTATCTTGGCTGTGCATTTTTGGTTTGTAGCTGTGATTTTTCAGCCTCCATTCACCCAAAAACATTTTACCTTCTCATTCATTCATGGATTCAAGAAAAATCTATGGGTAATGGCTACTTTTTTTTACACTTTTCTTCTCATTTTTCATGTATTTTGCCTTGTTTTCTTTGCTTCTTTGAATGGCCTCCACTCCATATCCACAGCCACCACCCCCTACATCTCTTCCCTGCCATCACCACCAGCTACTCCTCTAGTCTTGACCAAGGCCGAGCCACCATGATGCCAAAACTCCACAAAAATTGCAACACAAGCCATAAAAACATGTTGTTTGACCACTATTTGTTCACCACTTCATTTTCCACCACCACCACCACCTTAGGCCGCCTCCACCACCTCTGGCCAGACCACCACACACCTTTCCTTCCACTGACCTGATCCATACCTCTCTGACCTGACCACACAAGCCCATGGCCGAGCCATTTTTTGTGAACAAAACCCACCAATTTTGCCTTAAACTCTTCATATTCCTTTGTATAAACTTTCTCCTCATATTCTACTACCTAGGCCATGCATACACATGACCAAACCTGAGCCAAACTTGTTCAAACCAGAGCCAAAAACATCCCTAGGCCATGAAAAAAGAATAGAGAAAGCAAGGCAAAAGATTTGGCATTCGTATCTCTTTTTATTTAAAAGTTATGTCATTTCTAGTGTATTGAAATTTATGGTTTGCTTTGATTTTTGTTTGGGTTGTAACACAAGATCTATATCATTGGATTTGATCTCCACACTCAAATTGTATTAGAGTTGTTGTGCCTTCATAATGTGTTAAGAGCTTTGTTGGCAAATCTCCAGCTTAACAGGTGAGTTATTCTCACCAGACAATATGTACATATATAACTAGTGAATTGACCCCTTTTGAATCTGTAAAATGCATTATCATGTTACACTTGCTATGTTATGATTTTATGATGTTCACCCATGCTTAAACACCTATTATATTATATGTTACTGTTATATTATGCTGTTCTATTATTTTTATCAGTTTATCACACTGCAAGTTCCCTTTAGATTAGAATCACTATGGGTTGAAATGATACATACCCGAACGGACTTTAGAATAGGAGAAAATCATTATGGGCTGAAATGATAGACCTGAATGATTTTCAATTATTTTTCATTTCCTTTGGATTGCGGGTTTGAAATGATCAAATCGGGTTTTCTTTGTAAATTACGGGTTGAAATGATATATTACCCGTATCACTTTACCTAGACTAGAAATGAAATACAGACCCGTTGTTAAAATATGTTTTTATAAAAATCTTAAAAATATTTTTGAAATGTAAATATTATAATATTTGATTTAAACTAAATAAAAAAATGATTTATGTAAGCATTATTGATTTTTTGAAAATTTATAAGTGAAATAAATTATTGGTAAAACTAGAAAATTTGAAATGTAAGTTATTTTGGGAAATTTGAATTGGGTGATAATTGGAATTTAAATTAAATATGAAATGTGATAACTTCATGATAATTTGTATTAAAGTGAATTTAAATGATTTTTATATTATATTAATGATTTTGAATAAAGTTAAAATGTGAAATGAATGAATATTTAAGTTGAAATTTGAAATATAACTAAAATTGGAAATTTGTGAATTTGGCTTAAGAGTGAATTTTAAGTTAAGTAAATAAAAATGGAATTAAGTTATATTTGAAAATTTAAAATTAAGTGTTAAGTTAATTTAATTTAATAAATTTATAATTTAAAATTGGAATCTAATAAGTGAATTATTATTAAATTTTGATTTTTGAATGGAGGTTTAACTTTATAAAATCATGAATATAAGGGTATTTGAATGATTATATATGATTTTATAAGTTAAAAATGATTTATATAAAAATATAATTGTTTGTGAAATTATACTGAATATTTGAAGTTAATTAACTGCATCTCTGAAATGCTATTAATTCTAATGTAAATGATAATACAACATTTGTAAATGCTGTAGTTGATAATAATGAACCAAATGGCTAAATTTAATTAAAGGCTATTATAGCATTTTTGTAATGTTATAATAATGGTTGAATTTAACTAAGTTTATTTGAAACTAATGTAACCCTATTACAGCATTTTAAATGCTGTCTTTTGTTAAATTGAACTGTTTTAAATGTGACTTTCCGTAGCATTTTCTAAATGCTGCAAAAGTTGAATTTTCATTGTTTTAATAAATTTAAGTGAACGAATGAAAGATTAAAATTTTGGAAATTTAATAATTTAATTATTAATAATAACTTTATTTTTATGACTTAAAATAAAGTAATTTGTTTCAAAATATAAACTATTTTGAAATATGATATTTTGATATTTGGAAATTGATTTTTTGAAGGATATTGAATTTTGAAATGATATTTGATTTCGAAGTATAAAATACCATTTTGAAATTTTAACCATGGGGTGTATTTAATTTATAGTTTAACTGATCCTTGAAGGATGGGCGATCCCAAGCATCCTTTGAGTTATTGTGCATTTCTACTACAGTTCACTTGAGTTGGTTTACATTATATAAGTATATATTGTCCTGACTCGAGTGTTTTGTGTTTTACTTTACGCTCGGGTCAGCCTGAGTATTTACAGCTTAGCTTTGGATCTCATTCTGGAGCTAGGAATCGCTGGAGATTCTGCTTGTCTAGTTATCTTTTCCTTTCAGTTCAGTTGTTCTATTCTAATTCTGGTATTTATAAACTTCTATGTATTTGGGATTTCTATTGTATATGTTTTCAGAATGTTATTATGTATTATGTTTTGAGAGTTTGTATATAGTAGCTTCATGAACTACTATGGTATTTTATTTCCGCTGTGAGTTATTCTGATATGTTCTGTGTCTGTGATTCTGTGTATTTGATTTCATTTGCTCCAAATTTATTTACAATCTGTTATTTTGAATTATTCAAGTCAGACATGTGTGTCTGCCTATGCACTTGGCGGGTGCAGCATGATAGGGGGTTCTCGCATTTGGTTTGGTAGCGAGCGGATGACTCTTACTCCTACATGTCCCTGCGGGGTTGGTGCAGTCGAGAGGCTGGCCGTAAAGGCAGAACACAGGTACTACTGTATGCTACGGTGGGCGTTACCCCACTGACGCGGTTCGTTACAGTTGGTATCAAAGCTTTGGGTTTAGGCAAACCTTAGCCTACGAAGCAAAAACTCATTAGAGATAGGGTAGAAATACCCTAGAATGAGTGAAATCAATCTCAGAATCATTCCTTTGTGAGAGAACGTATTTTCGAAGTATAAGATGATTTTCAAATGATTTTTAAAGAATTTTCAAAGATTATTTGATATAAATTTTCTTGCTTTAAAAGTAAAATATTTCTTAAACTTCATTCCTTTCGTATCCACCTTGTTAGTAATTTCTTTGATTAGGATCCTCTAAAATTTTGAACTTCTCTCTTGATTGATCTAGATCCTTTGTTGATAGGAATCTATTTTGGGTATGGCAAAATCAGTAGTTTGTTAGGATGCTTTGAGTAAACTCTGTTGTATCCTTTTCTTAGCTAAAGTTGTCCAACTAAAGATATTTATGCTTCTGTTTTCGTATGTTATGAATTCGAGTCTTTCCAAATTTTGAATGGGAATTTTTCTGTATCGATATAGGTTATATTTCTCTAATCTTCGTTTGGATTCTTATCGAATAAGATTCCTTTGAATTTTGGAACGCTCCCACTTGTTCTGAAATCCATTCCTGTCTCCCCTAATTGTATTCTTTTGATTTTGGAGCATTGCATCACTCCACTTTGTATGACCTTTATAGGGTGGCGATTCCGCCAATCTTTGAATGATTATAATTGGCATTGATTCATCGGAGATTTATGTATCCTCGGTTTACGATGTTTTCTATCTTCTGCTATATTTAGATTCTATCTCTGGCAATCGAAGGTCGATTTGCCTTAGATTTTCGCATCGATTATATTCCTGAAGTCACGATTGACCAGTTAAGGTCACCCGCGATTCATATAGGCTTATCCATCTTCTATTTGGTAATTTAATTATCTTATCTTCGTTTGAGCCTATCTTTGAATTAGAATTCTATTTGATTAGAGTCCTTCTAAATTTGAATCTCTGTTTTGCTTTGAAATCCATCCTTGAATCGTCCCTTGGAAAGTTTGTGGTTGATTGTCTTTTGAAAATTATGTATTCATCGTAGTTTTTATTTTGATAAGGATGGCCATATTTTTATATAAAGATGAAATGTTTTTGATAAGGATTATATACCTTTTAAAAAAAATGAGAATTTGAAGTTTTGAAAGGATTTGAAATTGTGAAAATTTTATAAGAAATGGTTTCATATAAAATGATTTATAACTGAAGGTTTTGAATCTGAATTTAAGTGATTGAACTCCGGCATTTTGGAACTGGTTTTAAGATTTTGAAATAATAAATAATATGATTGAAATTATTTTTCCGAATAAGTAATGTTTCAATGATTTTAATGGGTTTTAATGATTTTGAAGGAATTTCAAAGAAGTTTTCAAAGTAAATGGAAGTTCAGAACTCACTTGTGTCGCTGGAAAATAATTTCGGTGATGAGTGCACGCATCATCGACATTGATTTTCGAGTTTCTGAGTGAGGGAGAGGCCACTTCGGTAGCATTGCTATGCGATTGATTTGTGAAACCAATTTAGATTTCAAATTCCAAAGTGTGATGTGATATTCGAAAGATATATATGTATATATGTATATTTGAAATGATTTGAAATGAACCGGTGTTCAGTCCTTGAGTTTCTGATTTGAAACCTATCTTTTGAAAATTGATTTACTGATTTGTTGTTGATTTCCAACTCTTGAATTTGAAAATGATTTCTTTGACTATTTGAATGTTCGAGCACTTCCAAATCAAGGTAAACTTTTTCAAAGGTAAGAAATTTTGAAAAGTAATTTGATAAAGTATATAAGTTTGTTTTGAATGTTTAAGTATGAAGTAATATGATTTAAATAAGTTGAAACTGTTTAGTTAAGTAAATGAATAAAGCAATTTTAAAATTTTCTAATATGAAATTTAGATTCGAAATGCTTTGAAAAGAATTTGGTCTTCAAAATATTTTGAATAAAATTTAGTTTAAATGTTTTAACTTAGTAACATCTTTATGAAACTATATATTTAACAAGTTGGAATAAATATATAAGTTGTACGTATGGTGTTTTATTCGCATAATTAATTTGATCCAAGTTTGAGTACACAAGTTCGAGGTGGATTACACCATTTCGTGTTAGGATTTTCATTCGATTCTTGATGGCGAATATTTGATATGGATTTTGGGCTTGATTCTAGAATTCTCTATCGTACTATATGGCTATGCAAGGAGACTGATGGCTTCTAGTCGAGAAACCATATCGAAATCCGCATTAGGGAAGTCGAATGGACAATACTAGTTCGAAAGCGAATTTGTGTGATCGAGCGAGCGATCAAATGTAGTTTTGCGAAATGATGACGTATGTACATCTTATATCCTAATATCATTTATATATTTTGACGCTGAAATTGAAAGCTGTCGAGTTAGAATATCTTTGCTTACTAAAAGAAAATTCCAATTTAAATTACAAAGATATATAACCCATAAAAGCAAATATATTCAAATCCCATATGGCTCTTCATACAGTGAAATGTATTTTGAAAAATTTGATCCTTATATAAGATGGACCTTACATAAGTATAAGATGATTTTGAAAACATTTGATTTTGGAAATGAATTGGTTGACTTAAATTATTGATTTGGAAATTTGGATTTATTTTCTAAATCTATTATTCTGGAAACGTTGAAACTAAAGATAATTAATTTGAGAAGAAATAATTCGGTGAAATTGTATATGATTTTTAAATTGAACTGATATTGAAACAAATTGAAATTTGAGAACCTTATGTTACTAAACACTTGATTTGGAAGTTGTCGAACTTATATAAAATTGATTTGTATGAGTATGAAATTGATTCGAAAACTATAGATTTGAAAAGGTACTCAATTTGAAAGTGAAATCTTATATATAATGAATATTATATAAGTACGATATTTGAAAGTGATTTGAAAAGGTACTATATGATACATATTTTCGAAGTAAAGATATGGAAAGTGCCTTCTGCTTGATATCCGATTTGTGGCCACATCTTGGATTCATTCTATCGATATTATTCTCTCTGATTTTTGGTTTTCCGGATATGATACTCGAGTGTCCTTCGAATTCCATGGCGTTACCCATGGTCTTACGAACTCGACTGCATAGCGTAATTCGTAAGGCAGTGATTGCTTAGAAGGTACGGATGTTTCCTGGGGGATCCAGGCGTAACCATTGTGTATCTGCGATCTATGGTCGTGTTAGTGGCGTAATCCGCAAGGTAGAGATGGCTTAAGGGGTATGGATGTTTCCTGGGGGATCCAGGCGTAACCATTTTTATGTATCCTGCGGTCCACCGTTTTGTTGCATGGCGAAATTCGCAAGGCAGTGAATGCTTAAAAGGTACGGATGTTTCCTGGGGGATCCAGGCGTAACCATTGTGTATCTGTGATCCATGATTTGATTCGTTTTTGTTTGGATTGTACTTTCCATATCTGTTTCTAAAAGGTTTTCCCAGTATTTTCACTAGGTGTTGAAACAGGTCTACTAAGTACCTGGAGAATTCCAGTTTTGCGCCTGATCAACGCACTACCAGAGTCTACAGGAACAAGGATAAACTTGTTGAAACATCGAGTTATAAAAGTATTTTGATAAAATATTATATAAAGGATATTTTGATCAGCTATTTTCCTTCCTAAAGGATTTTAAAGTGTTTTAAATATTTTACCTCTTTAACCAACAATTTTAATTAATGGCTCATCCTTGTCTTTCAACCCATTTTCCCTCCTAGATATCCCTATTCCCCTACCTTCTTTTCGGGGATGTCTTCCAACCTATTGTTCTGCCTAGTTGTTTCTCCGAAATTTTTTCCTTTTCGAGGACGAAAAGATTTGAGTGGGGGAGAGTGTAACAACCCTGTATTTTGTGATTATTTTAATTATATATATTAATTTCTTTAATTTAATTTCCTGATTTAAAAACTTTATTTTATTTATTAAAATGAATAAATTTTGTTATTTTAAATATAAATTTTGATTTTGATGTGAATTAGAATTCCAAACATGACTAAAAAGAATATTTTCCAGAAAAGTGAATTTTGGTCAATATAGTCAAACTTTGACTTTTAATTTAGAAATTTGAAAGTTTGAAAATTTGAATTTTATCTTTTATTATGAAAGTAAATAAAATTTTAAGAATAATGCTTTTCGTTTCGTTGAAATCTGATTTATAATGTGAATGTTATGCCTTTTTCAATATTGTGTGTAATTTGCTGTATTTAACAAATTGTTTATTTTAAATTGTATAAATAATATTTTATTTGGTCATGTAATGTTCTAATTTATATTTATATGGGTAAAATAACATGTTATGCATATATTTTGGTTTTAAAACATTTTTAAAAGTATAATTGACATTTTCCAGTGTTAGTTGTATTTTGCTTACAATTTCTAATTTCCAGTTTCAATTAATTAAAGTAATTCTTTATTTATTTTTCTATTTTTTTCTTAAAATCTTATTTTATTCTCATTCCCACTTTATTTTGTTCCTCATTTATTTTATTTATTTTACCTTTTATTTGTTTTAAAGTGAAATAGAAATTTTCTAAAACTAGTGATATTCTATTTGTAAATTTTAAGTCCTGTTTTGAATTTTTAAACAATTTCTTTAGTTCTTTTTCTAATTTCTCTAAATTTAATTAATTATTTCATTTTTAAAATATAAATGAATTATTTTACTTCACATTTTTTTTAAAATATTTTTAAAATGAAGTTTTTAATTTTCCAAAGTCAATAGTGATTTATTTGTAATTTCTGGACCCTATTTTCAATTTTTAAGCAATTTCTTATATTCTTTTTCCATTTTCTTTAAAATTAATTAATTATTTTTATTTTATATTACTTTGTTTCGGTTTTAAAGTCAATTTACTGATTTTATTTTTGTTTTATTTGAATTTAAAGAAAAAGAAATATGAAGAGTTTTAAAAGCTTATTTACCTTAAGTCCTTTCATCTCCTTTGTCCTTTCATTTGCCATAACTCCTCAATTACTATCTTGGCTGTGCATTTTTGGTTTGTAGCCGTGATTTTTCAGCCTCCATTCACCCAAAAACATTTTACCTTCTCATTCATTCATGGATTCAAGAAAAATCTATGGGTAATGGCTACTTTTTTTTACACTTTTCTTCTCATTTTTCATGTATTTTGCCTTGTTTTCTTTGCTTCTTTGAATGGCCTCCACTCCATATCCACAGCCACCACCCCCTACATCTCTTCCCTGCCATCACCACCAGCTACTCCTCTAGTCTTGACCAAGGCCGAGCCACCATGATGCCAAAACTCCACAAAAATTGCAACACAAGCCATAAAAACATGTTGTTTGACCACTATTTGTTCACCACTTCATTTTCCACCACCACCACCACCTTAGGCCGCCTCCACCACCTCTGGCCAGACCACCACACACCTTTCCTTCCACTGACCTGATCCATACCTCTCTGACCTGACCACACAAGTCCATGGCCGAGCCATTTTTTGTGAACAAAACCCACCAATTTTGCCTTAAACTCTTCATATTCCTTTGTATAAACTTTCTCCTCATATTCTACTACCTAGGCCATGCATACACATGACCAAACCTGAGCCAAACTTGTTCAAACCAGAGCCAAAAACATCCCTAGGCCATGACAAAAGAATAGAGAAAGCAAGGCAAAAGATTTGGCATTCGTATCTCTTTTTATTTAAAAGTTATGTCATTTCTAGTGTATTGAAATTTATGGTTTGCTTTGATTTTTGTTTGGGTTGTAACACAAGATCTATATCATTGGATTTGATCTTCACACTCAAATTGTATTAGAGTTGTCGTGCCTTCATAATCTTTGTGTTAAGAGCTTTGTTGGCAAATCTCCAACTTAACAGGTGAGTTATTCTCACCAGACAATATGTACATATATAACTAGTGAATTGACCCCTTTTGATTCTGTAAAATGCATTATCATGTTACACTTGCTATGTTATGATTTTATGATGTTCACCCATGCTTAAACACCTATTATATTATATGTTACTGTTATATTATGCTGTTCTATTATTTTTATCAGTTTATCACACTGCAAGTTCCCTTTAGATTAGAATCACTATGGGTTGAAATGATACATACCCGAACGGACTTTAGAATAGGAGAAAATCATTATGGGCTGAAATGATAGACCTGAATGATTTTCAATTATTTTTCATTTCCTTTGGATTGCGGGTTTGAAATGATCAAATCGGGTTTTCTTTGTAAATTACGGGTTGAAATGATATATTACCCGTATCACTTTACCTAGACTAGAAATGAAATACAGACCCGTTGTTAAAATATGTTTTTATAAAAATCTTAAAAATATTTTTGAAATGTAAATATTATAATATTTGATTTAAACTAAATAAAAAAATGATTTATGTAAGCATTATTGATTTTTTGAAAATTTATAAGTGAAATAAATTATTGGTAAAACTAGAAAATTTGAAATGTAAGTTATTTTGGGAAATTTGAATTGGGTGATAATTGGAATTTAAATTAAATATGAAATGTGATAACTTCATGATAATTTGTATTAAAGTGAATTTAAATGATTTTTATATTATATTAATGATTTTGAATAAAGTTAAAATGTGAAATGAATGAATATTTAAGTTGAAATTTGAAATATAACTAAAATTGGAAATTTGTGAATTTGGCTTAAGAGTGAATTTTAAGTTAAGTAAATAAAAATGGAATTAAGTTATATTTGAAAATTTAAAATTAAGTGTTAAGTTAATTTAATTTAATGAATTTATAATTTAAAATTGGAATCTAATAAGTGAATTATTATTAAATTTTGATTTTTGAATGGAGGTTTAACTTTATAAAATCATGAATATAAGGGTATTTGAATGATTATATATGATTTTATAAGTTAAAAATGATTTATATAAAAATATAATTGTTTGTGAAATTATACTGAATATTTGAAGTTAATTAACTGCATCTCTGAAATGCTATTAATTCTAATGTAAATGATAATACAACATTTGTAAATGCTGTAGTTGATAATAATGAACCAAATGGCTAAATTTAATTAAAGGCTATTATAGCATTTTTGTAATGTTATAATAATGGTTGAATTTAACTAAGTTTATTTGAAACTAATGTAACCCTATTACAGCATTTTAAATGCTGTCTTTTGTTAAATTGAACTGTTTTAAATGTGACTTTCCGTAGCATTTTCTAAATGCTGCAAAAGTTGAATTTTCATTGTTTTAATTAATTTAAGTGAACGAATGAAAGATTAAAATTTTGGAAATTTAATAATTTAATTATTAATAATAACTTTATTTTTATGACTTAAAATAAAGTAATTTGTTTCAAAATATAAACTATTTTGAAATATGATATTTTGATATTTGGAAATTGATTTTTTGAAGGATATTGAATTTTGAAATGATATTTGATTTCGAAGTATAAAATACCATTTTGAAATTTTAACCACGGGGTGTATTTAATTTATAGTTTAACTGATCCTTGAAGGATGGGCGATCCCAAGCATCCTTTGAGTTATTGTGCATTTCTACTACAGTTCACTTGAGTTGGTTTACATTATATAAGTATATATTGTCCTGACTCGAGTGTTTTGTGTTTTACTTTACGCTCGGGTCAGCCTGAGTATTTACAGCTTAGCTTTGGATCTCATTCTGGAGCTAGGAATCGCTGGAGATTCTGCTTGTCTAGTTATCTGTTCCTTTCAGTTCAGTTGTTCTATTCTAATTCTGGTATTTATAAACTTCTATGTATTTGGGATTTCTATTGTATATGTTTTCAGAATGATATTATGTATTATGTTTTGAGAGTTTGTATATAGTAGCTTCATGAACTACTATGGTATTTTATTTCCGCTGTGAGTTATTCTGATATGTTCTGTGTCTGTGATTCTGTGTATTTGATTTCATTTGCTCCAAATTTATTTACAATCTGTTATTTTGAATTATTCAAGTCAGACATGTGTGGATTATTGTCGATTTGAATGGTCCAAAATAGTGGGTCGTTACAAAGAATGTACCTGCCAAATTTCAACTCAATTGGAGCAAGTCTTGACCGAGTCGAAATTCGTTCGTATCCATCGCGGATGGAAAAACTCCAACTTGCATCGATCATATCTTGAGATCTACAAGTCCAAATACTATGAAATTTTCACAACAGCTTAGGTACAACATGTAGAATGTTCTTGCCAAATTTCGACTCGATCGGAGCAAGTCTTAACCGAGTCGAAATTAGTTCATATCGATCGCGGATGGAAAAACTCCAACTTGCATCGATCATATTTCGAGATCTACAAGTCAAAATGCAATGAAATCTTCACAGTAGCTTAAGTACAACATGAAGAATGTACCTGCCAAATTTCAACTCAATCGGAGCAAGTCTTGACCGAGTCGAAATTCGTTCGTATCGATCGCGGATGGAAAAACTCCAACTTGCATCGATCATATCTCGAGATCTACAAGTCTAAATGCTATTAAATTTTCACAGTAGCTTAGGTACAACATTAAGAATGTTCCTGCCAAATTTCGACTAGATCGGACCAAGTCTTGACCGAGTCGAAATTTGTTCGTATCGATCGCGGATGGAAAAACTCCAACTTGCATCGATCATATCTCGAGATCTACAAGTCCAAATGCTATGAAATTATCACAGCAGCTTAAGTACAACATGAAGAATGTTCCTACCAAATTTCAACTCAATCGGAGCATGTCTTGACCGAGTCGAAATTCGTTCGTATCGATCGCGGATGGAAAAAATCCAACTTCCATCGATCATATATCGAGCTCTACAAGTCCAAATGCTATGAAATTTTCACAGCAGCTTAAGTACAACATGAAGAATGTTCCTGCCATATTTCGACTCGATCGTTGACTGAGTCGAAATTCGTTCGTATCGATCGCGGATGGAAAAACTCCAACACGCATCGATCATATCTCGAGATCTACAAGTCAAAATACTATGAAATTTTCATAGCAGCTTAAGTACAACATGAAGAATGTTCCTGCCAAATTTCAACTCAATTGGAGCAAGTCTTGACCGAGTCGAAATTCGTTCGTATCGATCGCGGATGGAAAAACTCCAACTTGCATCGATCATATCTTGAGATCTACAAGTCCAAATGCTTTGAAATTTTCACAGTAGCTTAGGTACAACATGAAGAATGTTCCTGCCAAATTTTGAATCGATCGGAGCAAGTCTTGACCGAGTCGAAATTCGTTCGTATCGATCGCGGATGGAAAAACTCCAACTTGCATCGATCATATCTCGAGATCTACAAGTCCAAATGCTATGAAATTTTCACAGCAGCTTAAGTACAACATGAAAAATGTTCCTACCAAATTTCAACTCAATCCGAGCATGTCTTGAACGAGTCGAAATTCGTTCGTATCGTTCGCGGATGGAAAAAATCCAACTTCCATCGATCATATCTCGAGCTCTACAAGTCCAAATGCTATGAAATTTTTACAACAGCTTAAGTACAATATGAAGAATGTTCCTGCCATATTTTGACTCGATCGTTGACTGAGTCGAAATTCGTTCGTATCGATCGCGGATGGAAAAACTCCAACACGCATCGATCATATCTCGAGATCTACAAGTCAAAATCCTGTGAAATTTTCATAGCAGCTTAAGTACAACATGAAGAATGTTCCTGCCAAATTTAAACTCAATTGGAGCAAGTCTTGACCGAGTCGAAATTCGTTCGTATCGATCGCGGATGGAAAAACTCCAACTTGCATCGATCATATCTTGAGATCTAGAAGTCCAAATGCTATGAAATTTTCACAACAGCTTAGGTACAACATGAAGAATGTTCCTGCCAAATTTCGACTCGATCGGAGCAAGTCTTAACCGAGTCGAAATTAGTTCGTATCGATCGCGGATGGAAAAACTCCAACTTGCATCGATCATATTTCGAGATCTACAAGTCAAAATGCAATGAAATTTTCACAGCAGCTTAAGTACAACATGAAAAATGTACCTGCCAAATTTCAACTCAATCGGAGCAAGTCTTGACCGAGTCAAAATTCGTTCGTATCGATCGCGGATGGAAAAACTCCAACTTGCATCGATCATATCTCGAGATCTACAAGTCTAAATGCTATGAAATTTTCACAGTAGCTTAGGTACAACATGAAGAATGTTCCTGCCAAATTTCGACTCGATCGGAGCAAGTCTTGACCGAGTCGAAATTCGTTCGTATCGATCGCGGATGGAAAAACTCCAACTTGCATCGATCATATCTTGAGATCTACAAGTCCAAATGCTTTGAAATTTTCACAGTAGCTTAGGTACAACATGAAGAATGTTCCTGCCAAATTTTGAATCGATCGGAGCAAGTCTTGACCGAGTCGAAATTCGTTCGTATCGATCGCGGATGGAAAAACTCCAACTTGCATCGATCATATCTCGAGATCTAAAAGTCCAAATGCTATGAAATTTTCACAGCAGCTTAAGTACAACATGAAGAATGTTCCTACCAAATTTCAACTCAATCGGAGCATGTCTTGACCGAGTCGAAATTCGTTCGTATCGATCGCGGATGGAAAAAATCCAACTTCCATCGATCATATATCGAGCTCTACAAGTCCAAATGCTATGAAATTTTCACAGCAGCTTAAGTACAACATGAAGAATGTTCCTGCCATATTTCGATTCGATCGTTGACTGAGTCGAAATTCGTTCGTATCGATCGCGGATGGAAAAACTCCAACACGCATCGATCATATCTCGAGATCTACAAGTCAAAATACTATGAAATTTTCATAGCAGCTTAAGTACAACATGAAGAATGTTCCTGCCAAATTTCAACTCAATTGGAGCAAGTCTTGACCGAGTCGAAATTCGTTCGTATCGATCGCGGATGGAAAAACTCCAACTTGCATCGATCATATCTTGAGATCTACAAGTCCAAATGCTTTGAAATTTTCACAGTAGCTTAGGTACAACATAAAGAATGTTCCTGCCAAATTTTGAATCGATCGGAGCAAGTCTTGACCGAGTCGAAATTCGTTCGTATCGATCGCGGATGGAAAAACTCCAACTTGCATCGATCATATCTCGAGATCTACAAGTCCAAATGCTATGAAATTTTCACAGTAGCTTAAGTACAACATGAAAAATGTTCCTACCAAATTTCAACTCAATCCGAGCATGTCTTGAACGAGTCGAAATTCGTTCGTATCGATCGCGGATGGAAAAAATCCAACTTCCATCGATCATATCTCGAGCTCTACAAGTCCAAATGCTATGAAATTTTTACAACGGCTTAAGTACAATATGTAGAATGTTCCTGCCATATTTTGACTCGATCGTTGACTGAGTCGAAATTCGTTCGTATCGATCGCGGATGGAAAAACTCCAACACGCATCGATCATATCTCGAGATCTACAAGTCAAAATCCTGTGAAATTTCCATAGCAGCTTAAGTACAACATGAAGAATGTTCCTGCCAAATTTCAACTCAATTGGAGCAAGTCTTGACCGAGTCGAAATTCGTTCGTATCGATCGCGGATGGAAAAACTCCAACTTGCATCGATCATATCTTGAGATCTACAAGTCCAAATGCTATGAAATTTTCACAACAGCTTAGGTACAACATGAAGAATGTTCCTGCCAAATTTCGACTCGATCGGAGCAAGTCTTAACCGAGTCGAAATTAGTTTGTATCGATCGCGGATGGAAAAACTCCAACTTGCATCGATCATATTTCGAGATCTACAAGTCAAAATGCAATGAAATTTTCACAGCAGCTTAAGTACAACATGAAGAATGTACCTGCCAAATTTCAACTCAATTGGAGCAAGTATTGACCGAGTCGAAATTCGTTCGTATCGATCGCGGATGGAAAAACTCCAACTTGCATCGTTCATATCTTGAGATCTACAAGTCCAAATACTATGAAATTTTCACAACAGCTTAGGTACAACATGTAGAATGTTCCTGTCAAATTTCGACTCGATTGGAGCAAGTCTTAACCGAGTCGAAATTAGTTCGTATCGATCGCGGATGGAAAAACTCCAACTTGCATCGATCATATTTCGAGATCTACAAGTCAAAATGCAATGAAATTTTCACAGCAGCTTAAGTACAACATGAAGAATGTACCTGCCAAATTTCAACTCAATCGGAGCAAGTCTTGACCGAGTCGAAATTCGTTCGTATCGATCGCGGATGGAAAAACTCCAACTTGCATCGATCATATCTTGAGATCTACAAGTCTAAATGCTATTAAATTTTCACAGTAGCTTAGGGACAGCATGAAGAATGTTCCTGCCAAATTTCGACTAGATCGGAGCAAGTCTTGACCGAGTCGAAATTTGTTCGTATCGATCGCGGATGGAAAAACTCCAACTTGCATCGATCATATCTCGAGATCTACAAGTCCAAATGCTATGAAATTTTCACAGCAGCTTAAGTACAACATGAAGAATGTTCCGACCAAATTTCAACTCAATCGGAGCATGTCTTGACCGAGTCGAAATTCGTTCGTATCGATCGTGGATGGAAAAAATCCAACTTCCATCGATCATATCTCGAGCTCTACAAGTCCAAATGCTATGAAATTTTCACAGCAGCTTAAGTACAACATGAAGAATGTTCCTGCCATATTTCGACTCGATCGTTGACTGAGTCGAAATTCGTTCGTATCGATCGTGGATGGAAAAACTCCAACACGCATCGATCATATCTCGAGATCTACAAGTCAAAATGCTATGAAATTTTCATAGCAGCTTAAATACAACATAAAGAATGTTCCTGCCAAATTTCAACTCAATTGGAGCAAGTCTTGACCGAGTCGAAATTCGTTCGTATCGATCGCGGATGGAAAAACTCCAACTTGCATCGATAATATCTTGAGATCTACAAGTCCAAATGCTATGAAATTTTCACAACAGCTTAGGTACAACATGAAGAATGTTCTTGCCAAATTTCGACTCGATCGGAGCAAGTCTTAACCGAGTCGAAATTAGTTCGTATCGATCGCGGATGGAAAAACTCCAACTTGCATCGATCATATTTCGAGATCTACAAGTCAAAATGCAATGAAATTTTCAAAGCAGCTTAAGTACAACATGAAGAATGTACCTGCCAAATTTCAACTCAATTGGAGCAAGTCTTGACCGAGTCGAAATTCGTTCGTATCGATCGCGGATGGAAAAACTCCAACTTGCATCGATCATATCTTGAGATCTACAAGTCCAAATGTTATGAAATTTTCACAACAGCTTAGATACAACATGAAGAATGTTCCTGCCAAATTTTGACTCGATCGGAGCAAGTCTTAACCGAGTTGAAATTAGTTCGTATCGATCGCGGATGGAAAAACTCCAACTTGTATCGATCATATTTCGAGATCTACAAGTCAAAATGCAATGAAATTTTCACAGCAGCTTAAGTACAACATGAAGAATGTACCTGCCAAATTTCAACTCAATCGGAGCAAGTCTTGACCGAGTCAAAATTCGTTCGTATCGATCGCGGATTGAAAAACTCCAACTTGCATCGATCATATCTCGAGATCTACAAGTCTAAATGCTATTAAATTTTCACAGTAGCTTAGGTACAACATGAAGAATGTTCCTGCCAAATTTCGACTAGATCGGAGCAAATCTTGACCGAGTCGAAATTCGTTCGTATCGATCGTGGATGGAAAAACTCCAACTTGCATCGATCATATCTCGAGATCTACAGGTCCAAATGCTATGAAATTTTCACAGCAGCTTAAGTACAACATGAAGAATGTTCCTACCAAATTTCAACTCAATCGGAGCATGTCTTGACTGAGTCGAAATTCGTTCGTATCGATCGCGGATGGAAAAAATCCAACTTCCATCGATCATATCTCGAGCTCTACAAGTCCAAATGCTATGAAATTTTAACAGCAGCTTAAGTAAAACATGAAGAATGTTCCTGCGAAATTTCAACTCAATCGAAGCATGTCTTGACCGAGTCGAAATTCGTTCGTATCGATCGCGGATGGAAAAAATCCAACTTCCATCGATCATATCTCGAGCTCTACAAGTCCAAATGCTATGAAATTTACACAGCAGCTTAAGTACAGCAAGAAGAATGTTCCTGCCATATTTCGACTCGATCGTTGACTGAGTCGAAATTCGTTCGTATCGATCGGGGATGGAAAAACTCCAACACGCATCGATCATATCTCGAGATCTACAAGTCAAAATGCTATGAAATTCTCATAGTAGCTTAAGTACAACATGAAGAATGTTCCTACCGAATTTCAACTCAATTGGAGCAAGTCTTGACCGAGTTGAAATTCGTTCGTATCGATCGCGGATGGAAAAACTCCAACTTGCATCGATCATATCTTGAGATCTACAAGTCCAAATGCTATGAAATATTGATAGCAGCTTAGGTACAACATGAAGAATGTTCCTGCCAAATTTCGACTCGATCGGAGCAAGTCTTAACCGAGTCGAAATTAGTTCGTATCGATCGCGGATGGAAAAACTTCAACTTGCATCGATCATATTTCGAGATCTACAATTCAAAATGCAATGAAATTTTCACAGCAGCTTAAGTACAACATGAAGAATGTACCTGCCAAATTTCAACTCAATCGGAGCAAGTCTTGACCGAGTCGAAATTCGTTCGTATCGATCGCGGATGGAAAAACTCCAACTTGCATCGATCATATCTTGAGATCTACAAGTCAAAATGCTATGAAATTTTCACAGCAGCTTAAGTACAACATGAAGAATGCTCCTACCAATTTTCAACTCAATCGGAGAAAGTCTTGACCGAGTTGAAATTCGTTCGTATCGATCGTGGATGGAAAAACTCCAACTTGCATCGATCATATCTCGAGATCTACAAGTCCAACTGCTATGAAATTTTCACAGCAGCTTAAGTACAACATGAAGAATGTTCCTGCCAAATTTCGGCTCGATGGGAGCAAGTATTGACCGAGTCGAAATTCGTTCGTATCGATCGCGGAAGGAAAAACTCCAACTTGCATCGATCATATCTCGAGATCTTCAAGTCCAAATGCTATGAAATTTTCACAGCAGCTTAAGTACAACATGAAGAATGTTCCTGCGAAATTTCAACTCAATCGGAGCATGTCTTGACCGAGTCGAAATTCGTTCGTATCGATTGCGGATGGAAAAAATCCAACTTCCATCGATCATATCTCGAGCTCTACAAGTCCAAATGCTATGAAGTTTTCACAAAAGCTTAAGTACAACATGAAGAATGTTCTTGCCAAATTTCGACTCGATCAGAGCAAGTCTTGACCGAGTCAAAATTCGTTCGTATCGACCGCGGATGGAAAAACTCCAACTTGCATCGATCATATCTCGAGATCTACAAGTCCAAATGCTATGAAATTTTCACAGCAGCTTAAGTACAACATGAATAATGTTCCTGCCTAATTTTGAATCGATCGGAGCTAGTCTTGACCGAGTCGAAATTCGTTCGTATCGATCGCGGATGGAATAACTCCAACTTGCAGCGATCATATCTCATGATCTACAAGTCCAAATGCTATGAAATTTTCACAGAATCTTATGTACAACAAATAGAATGTCCATGCCAAATTTTGACTCCATCGAACGCAATCTTGATCGATACGAAATCCGTTCGTATCGATCATGGATTAGGCTGAAATTTCACGGGCTTGGGCGCGCGTGCCTGGTCACGTGCCAGAGAGGGTCCCCCGAGATCTGAGCGTAATATTAGCCTCCTACACCTATAAATAGAGCCCCAGGTCATACAAAAAAGGGTTTCTTCTTCTTTTTTGAGATCTCAAAGGTCCAGACTCTGCGGGATCCAGATTTGAACTCCGTTGCTGCTGCTACCAACGAATTTCACTGCTGCAAATCATTGTTATTCGCTGTAATTTGCTGAAATCAATTGTAAACATCAAAGAAAGATCAATAAAGCTATCAACTTCATAGTGGACGTAGGCGATACGCCGAACCACTCTAAATTCTTGTGTCTCCTTGCATTTTAATTATTTTCAATATGAAATTTGGAGTTTTGTTTAGATAATTCCTCTCTTTCCATTTAATTTCTTCATTTTATTTCTTCAAAAACTTCCGAAGAGTGTTGTGCCCAATTTTGGAACAAACACTTTGGTGCTTTCACTGAGAAAACCTTGCTTTTCTCCTGCTCTATGGATCTACTACTGTAGTTGGATTGCAAAAATCTAAGGAGGAGATCCAGATCTGTCGTCAAGTGGTTCCATCTATTCTATTCAGATTGCTCCAGATCTAAGAGGAACTGCATTCATCAATCATTTCATATCCATATTTTCGTATTTATGAAAATATGGCGATTTTCGTATCCATGTTTTCGTATCCAGAAAATATGGTCATTTTCGAATGCATCATTTCGTATCCAGAAAATATGGTCATTTTCGAATCCATCCTTTCGTATCCAAAAAATATGGTCATTTTCGAATCCATCATTTCGTATCTAGAAAATATGGTCATTTTCGTATCCATAATTTCGTATCCATGAAAATATGGTGTTTTTTGTATCCATGTTTTCGTATCCAGAAAATATGTCAAAGTTCGTATCGATCAAGAGTGCCCTATTCGTATCGATCTGCTTCGCATCACTCTGTTCGTATCGATCTGCTTCGCATCGCTCTGATCGTATCGATCTGCTTTGCATCACTCTGTTCGTATCGATCTGCTTCGCATCGCTCTGATCGTGTCGATCGCCACTTTCCTGTTCGTATCGATCAAGAGTGCTCTGTTCGACTCGCTCCGCCTCGCATCCATCAGAGAGCCTGTGTTCAACTCGCTCCGTTTCGCCTCCATCAGAAGCCAACTTCGACTCGCTCATTTCGACTCGCTTCACAGCCATCAGAAGTGACCATTTCGACTCGCTTCACAACCATCAGAAGTGACCATTTCGACTCGCTTCACGGCCATCAGAAGTGACCATTTCGACTCGCTTCACGGCCATCAGAAGTGACCATTTCGACTCGCTTCACGGCCATCAGAAGTGACCATTTCGACTCGCTTCACAGCCATCAGAAGTGACCATTTCGACTCGCTTCACCGCCATCAGAAGTGACCATTTCGACTCGCTTCACAGCCATCAGAAGTGTCCATTTCGACTCGCTTCACAGCCATCTGAAGTGACCATTTCCACTTGCTTCACAAACATCAGAAGTGACCATTTCAACTCACTTCAGAGCCATCAGAAGTGACCATTTCGACTCGCTTCACACTCATCAGAAGTGACCATTTCGACTCGCTTCACAACCATCAGAAGTGACCATTTCGACTCGCTTCACAACCATCAGAAGTGACCATTTCGACTCGCTTCACAACCATCAGAAGTGACCATTTCGACTCGCTTCACAACCATCAGAAGTGACCATTTCGACTCGCTCTGCTTCGAGCCATTCTTCGACTCGCTCTAGTTCGAATCCATCGGAAGTGCACACATCGACTCGCTCCGCATCGAGCCATTCTTCGACTCGCTCCAGTTCGAATCCATCGGAAGTGCACACTTCGACTTGCTCCGCTCCGAGCCATTCTTCGACTCGCTCCAGTTCGAATCCATCGGAAGTGCACACTTCGACTTGCTCCGCTCCGAGCCATTCTTCGACTCGCTCCAGTTCGAATCCATCGGAAGTGCACACTTCGACTCGCTCCAGTTCGAACCCTAGCCGCAGCGTAGAGCACCCACATAGTGAATTCAAAGCTCAATTTAATGAAGGAACATTCCATCCATGCTTCTAATTGTTCCATGATTGAACAAGACATAGGAGATCACAACAACAAATGTTGAGTTGCAATCAAGGAATGGGTGGAATGCAACTTCCTCCAATTGACCAGCTTTTAAACTCCTGAATTCACTACTATGGTACGATGGCTAATATGACGACTGCCCTACAATGTCTACTCTGCCAACTCAAAACATAGCTAGTCACCGCTGAACCATCTTCAAATGCCCGCATCTTAATCATTCCACGTCCACATGACTAAAATCATGACATACAACCTCAAGAGGACTTCCTTAATACCCTATATAGGTCTCCTACCTGGATGAAATTTTGGGATAAACACCAATCTATTGGCCCATTTTAACCAACTCGCCATCCAATCGGCGTTACCAACCACTCAAACGTTGGACAATCGTGCATACATCATTCACCAGTGTTACAAGACCCCTTGGCAATAAAATGGACCTGATCATAATGTCGATTGGACAATCTTTCCCAGTCAAGACCTATTCGTTGAAACCATCCTACATGTGGAACTTGCAATGAAAATTCAACATGTTAACTATGTCAGTTTACTGTGGAAATACGACCCCCGACACTACCTTATGAAGTGTGAATGGCGCATGGAATTCTCCAAGGGTGACACATCGAATTCCCCAAGGGTGACGAGTGCCATCAAACGCAGATGTCTTCCCTCATTCCTCAGTGAAGACCATCAATCACAGTTAAATATACCATTTATACTTCTCATATTGTTGAAGTGAATGAAGAAGCTGGCAGCCAACGAATTTATCCAAAGCCCGCAGCCAGTTGCCGCCGATACCCATAACTGAATTGATCACCAACGCTTATTTCCGGACTTTAACAAGAGAACTGGTGGACCGCCGCCGACAACTACACCAATGTGTCTAGGCCAATTTTGAGTTGATGAATCAGATGAAGGATCAACATAGCTAGATAAGGAGGGGACCTGCTCCATACTCTAGGTCGGAAAACTCCTCTTTTCTAAATGGCTACCGTAAACGCCAATGCCATAAGGCTGCTCCGGGAAGGATAGCTCCGACAATATGTGTAAGCCCCATAAAACGAAGGACCGGGAACATCCGACCCCTATCGATCAAGGACTTTGATCAAATTGAACCATTTGCTTTAGACTTCCCACTGAGAAGGGCTGGACTGAAGTGCAATAGCGGGCATACGACGCTGCCTCACTTATCAATGAGATTTGATCTGATCTCTTTTGAATTATTTCTAATTCAATTTCATTTATGTTGCGAAATATGACCTACTTGAATTAAACTACTTGCAAATGATGCAGGTAACCGAGTACTTAAGATTGGGTGCAAACCAACCTCCGCAGACTATGATCAAATCATCGAGGTATCATCATGACGAGCATGATTCAACCACTCATCGGCTACTATATGCACTTGACTGGGGGCAAGGCATCAAAGCGGAAGAGACTGACAAGGTCAAGACTCTAGTACAAAGTAGATGTAACCTACCATCAACTCATCCGCCTATGCAATTTAATTGGAGATCTGGGAAAGACTTGGAGTGATATATCCCAACAATGTACTCTCCATATCGTACTTGAATCTCGCCAACATACTTACGCTTCTTCTGATGCCCGATAAAATCGGAATCACACCAAGGGTGGATGCAACGTCACCATCCATGCATCCAATCCTACATTAGACACTTGGGGTTATTTGAGAACACATGTTTAAAGTGGATATGATTTGACCGTTCGCTTCCCAGTTTTCGTCTGTGATTCGGCAAAACAATCATGCCTTAAACCGACTTCATCAGGGGCCAACCCTCAATTTAAAGTCATCAACGACTGACTGCCTACTCACTAGCCGTCACGAGCTGTCATTTCAACTCTCTTCCTTAGCTCGATCGAAAGAATGCAAAGTATAAATTGGACGCCACTCGACTGTCTGCTCTCCAATTTTTGCACCCGACTTAAAGGAAAATACACAACTCAGAGTGGATGTAGTTCGACCATCCCTTCCTATGCTCGAGCACAAAGCTTGCCAGAACAATAATCTTACTCCTTAGGGTTAGCAAAAGTGGAATCTAAACGAACATGAACGTGATCCAACCGTCCATAAACTAAATCTCATCCTTCATTGAGGGGCATTTAAGTGGAAGTTAATCAGGATCCCACCGATCACTCGCTAAGTGAAACCCCGAGCTCAGGGACAAGCCATCACATCAAAGTCGGAAAACGATTGATGCACGACAAACCTTCGTTCTACTATGGATTCCCAAAGCGTGAAACGGAGTATAAACATCAACTCCGAACTCCCAGAGTGCGAGTCGGAGTATGAACATCCCTAGAGTGTGAATCGGAGTATAAACATCAGCTCCGAGTTCCCAGAGTGAGAACCGGAGTATAAACATCAACTCCGAACTCCCAGAGCATGAGTCAGAGTATAAACATCAACTTCGAGTTCCCAGAGTGGGAACCAAAGTATAAACATCAACTCCGAACTCCCAGAGCACGAGTCAGAGTATAAACATCAACTTCGAGTTCCCAGAGTGCGAACCAGAGTATAAACATCAACTCTGAACTCCCAAAGCGCAAGTCGGAGTATAAACATTGACTCCGAGTTCCCAGAGTGCGAACCAGAGTATAAACATCAACTAACTCCAGATTCCCAGAGCGCGAACTGGAGTATAAACATTAAATAACTCCGAGTTTCCAGAGTGTGAACTGGAGTATAAACATCAACTCCGAACTCCCAAAGCACGAGTCGGAGTATAATCATCAACTCTGAGTTCCCAGAGTGCGAACCGGAGTATAAACATCAACTCCGAACTGCCAGAGCGCGAGTAGGAGTATAAACATCAACTCCGAGTTCCCAGAGTGTGAACTAGAGTATAAACATCAACTCCGAACTCCCAAATCGCGAGTCGGAGTATAAACATCAACTCCGAGTTCCCATAGTGCGAACCGAAGTATAAACATCAACTAACTCCAGATTCCCAGAGCGCGAACTGGAGTATAAATATCAACTAACTCCAGATTCTCACAGTGTGAACTGGAGTATAAACCTCAACTAACTCCAGATTCCCAGAGTGCGAACTGGAGTATAAACATCAACTAACTCCAGATCCCAGAGTGTGAACTGGAGTATAAACATAAACTAACTCTAAGTCCCCAGAGTGTGGACTGGAGTATAAACACCAACTGGGTGCGAATGACCTACCATCAACTCACTTCGGTCCCGAGAGCGCAGGCTAGAGTATAAACACCAAATGGGTGTGACTAACAACCCATCAACCAACTCCAGTCCTCAAAGCATGGTTTGGAATATGAATACCAAAAGGGATGTGATTCGACAATCCATCTATCGGCTATGGTTCCTCATCAAGTTCTGTAATATAAAAAGCGGATGTGGTTCGACCGACTGCTTTCTGATCTTCCCCTGATACGGGGTCACACTTAACACACAAAATTGGATGCGATCAGACCATCCAGCACTAAGCGGGCGTGACCCAACCGTCCATGCATAACCTCTTGTCCCCAGCACAGGACCCATAACATAATTTTATAAGGATGCACTCCAACCCCACAAGACAAAATTTCTTCCTTGATTCGACAGGGAGACGCAGATTCGCAAAACGAACCTAGCTGAATATCCAATTCTAAATGGATGTGACTACCTGTTCTACTACAAACGAACGTGGCACGACCGTTCATCCACTAACTCTCCCATATGATCCAATGGGCTGTTCGTGCAACATGGACGGTTGTGACCTAACCATCCGCCAATCGATTCCTTCCTACAATTCAGTGGGAGAAGCATCAAATTAAATTTGTTGTAATGTGATCGACCACACTTCGACTTTCGCCATTGACTAGTGCTAGAGGGATTAATTGAGGAAGATGTGGTCCGACCATTTTCTACTAAAACTCTTAGTCCCCAGAGTGTGGACAGGGGTATAAACATCAAATAGGTATGACGAATGGCCCTTCAACTGACTCTGATCCCTAAAGTTTGGCTATCAGAATAGACAAACGAATGAATGAGATTCGACCATTCATTCACCAACTCTGACCTGAACTCGACGTAAGGAGTGTAAACTCACTAAAGGTGCAATTAGACCATCCACGAACTAACTCTGCTAACCCAAGACTGGGGGCAGAAGTGCAAATCACTGAAAGAAGAGAACGGTGACTCGCTACATCTCCAGCTTAGCGTCCTTTACAACTTAAGGAAATGACTACAAGGAGACCTTTATGCTAACCAATCAGAATGATGCCCGAAGTTCTGGGCAACCAATTATATCGTACCGCCGTATCGATGGGCAATATCGATCTGCACCTTTCATATCATACCATTGGATCAATAGGAAATGAGGTCCGAGCATTCTACATCTTGCCGTTGAATCGACGGTCAATATCGATCCTCTTCGACTACAAATCGATGTGACCCGAACGTCCATCGAATACCTTTGACCAACAGAGCACGGATAGAAGAATAAACCACGAATGAGTGTGACTTGACCATTCGTCCTTCGTCGCCTTCCTTCGATCCGTCAGGAAGAGCATGAGACCAAATGAGCATGACATGACTGCATTTGAGCTGACTTTATCCCTAGATCAGATGGGAGAATGTAAATCTAAATGGACATGATTGATCACCCAACTCCAAATCAATGCAACGTGACCATTCATTCATTGACTCTTACCATGATCCAACTAAAAGAGCAATTCAAAACAAGTGCAGCCTAAACATCTGCACACTGATTCTTACCTTGAATTCGACAAGGGAAGCATCAATCCTGCATTGGATCTGATTGGACAATTCACTCTTAAGTTTTTTCCCAAAGTACGACGACATAAGCAGCGATGGGAATGTCATTGACCGTGCAGAATCTAGCTTATGTCCGAATGTTGGCAAAGTAACAATATATCCCGCTAAGAGGAAAGAACTAGAACATAATACAGGATAGGCACGACTCAGCCTTCCATCGGTTAACTCGATCCCATGGTTCAATGGGATAGAATACAAAATTGAAGTGGACATTATCTACCCTACCACTTATCGAGATATTCCCCAGACTTGGGGGCACAAATAAGAAGATAAGATAATATGATTCAACCATTCATCAGTCAACTCTGGTTCTAAAGCTTGAACTACAGTATAGACACAGCTAGGATGAGACTAGATCGTCCGCGTAATGCATCCGCCAACCCGAGACTGGGGGCAAAAGAGTAATTATCCGAGAGTTGACTATGACAACTTGAACCTATGACCCATGCCTGATATTCATAACAACTCTAGGTTGCGACCGAAAGGATGCCTAGAGATAGAGTCATCAGATCAATACCAGGACTTATGAGCGACTGATCATCATTCTGACCTTTCCGATGAGCAATGGATCGCATGTACATTGAATGAAAAGCGCATCATTCAGAAACACAAGTAAATTCAATCTCAAAGCTGGAGCCAGCTATGTAGCAGCATGCAGTACAAGGCTAAATTCTACTAATCCTTTGATTCAACATTCTTATAAGCCTCATCATTTACCATTGCAAATAAAGACATGAGGCGCCTACAACCCATCACGAGTATTGTAGATCAGATCAAACCTCTGCGCAATGATGAAGAAAGAGTCAACTATTTTACTTCAGGTGAATCTTGATGTGTTCGCTTGGACTCGATCTCATATATATATATATATGGACTCTCGCCAGCCATGAAGAACCCTCCATTAAATGTCGACCTGAGGCATGTTTCGGTGAACAAAAACGATGCGACATGGATCCGGAGAGATCTGTTGCACTTAAAGAGGAGGTGAATCTGCTCAAAACCAGTGGGTTTATCCATGATGCCCTCCAACCAAAGTGAGTATCCAATCCTTTACTTATAAGAAAAACAAACAGAGAGTGGAGGACATACATCAACTACTCAGATTTGCATGGGGTATGATAAAGCACGGCTTTCCACTTCCAATGATCGACCAACTGATGGACCTGACCATCAGACATGAATTACTCACATCCATGGATGCAAACTCCAGATACAATCGGATACTGAAGCATGTCCTAGACCAGGAATACAACTGTCTCGTGATTGACCTAGACCTAGAGTGCTATGCTGAAATCCCTAAATTCAAACTTGAGAATGCTTATGCTACTTACCGAAGGACGATTAGCAGATCATTCAAAAATCATATCAGTCGATCGATAAAAGTAGATGTGGTTAATATGCTCGTGAGATCACGGCTATCAAACGACCATATCGATGACTTGACAGAGGTACTCAGCGCTCTCTAAAAAATGCAGGATGAAACTCGATCCTTTAAAATGCTCTTTCACTATTACATCAGAAAGATTCTTCGATTTCATCATCAATTCTCAACGAATCAAGACTAATTTCTAGAAAATTCCGACAATTAGAGACACCCATGTACCAAGGACAACCAAGCAGCTCTGATAAATCACTTAAAGAGACCTCCCATTTTACCCAAACCTTTGGATCACGAAGATTTATACATCAATTGGGTCGTGTCAACACACGCCATAAGCGTCGCAATGCTATATGAAGATAAACGAATCCAAAGACTAGTATATGATGAAAGCTGGCTATTGACAAGCTCACCCCGTTAACGTCTATATCGACCAGCCGTTATGATAGGTCCAATAGAAACCTTAGATGTCTGAAAATTTACTCAAATGGAGTATCAAGCTAAGCCAATTTGATATCACTTATCTCCCTAGCTCTCCATGGTCAAACATTAGCATACTTCATATCTGAATCCACCACATCAGACGACTATCCGAAGAACAGTGGAGAACCGTCCAACCGATGGAGAATGTACACCGATGGAACTTCCAATAATCGGCTTTCTAACATCAAAGTTGCGTTAATGAATCCTGAGGAACAAACGGTCTGCTACGTCCTGAAACTCAACTTCTTTGCAACAAATAATGAAGCTAAGTATGAAGCCTTGGCACACAAACTTGCAAGAAAACTACGAGTGGAAACTATACATGTCTTATGTGATTACTGGTTAGTAGTACGCCAAGTCAGGGAAGATTATCTGACAAGGGGGCATCATCTTGCTCCTTATCTCAACTGGGATCAAAAGCTACTAGCCGGCTTCGACTATTACACCACTACACAAATCCTCAAAGAACTAAACAAAAAGGCCGAATCAATCGCCAAGCTAGCTAGTTCTGGGGATGCACGACAAATAGACTTTGTCCCAATTGAAATGCTTATTATTCTAGGCATTGACATATGAAGATCAACTAGAACTTGGAGATGGATCTAGAAAAGGAGTCATGGATGACTCCTATCGAAGATTATCCAAAATCGGGAATTCTTCTTGAATGAAGGAATGAGAAATGGCATATCCTCTGTGAAGCCTCACTACATGATTACGTCTAGATCGTTCAACTTTGTCGACACAAAGCATTACTCCTGTATCCGCCAATCTGAGACCCATTATGATGTATCCGTCGATACGAAGTATACATTCCAACATCTCAGATCGATCCAGGAGAGGATCGATACAAAGGAAGGACTCGAAACAACCATTGAACGTTGTTACAACTTGAATTTCACTTCGATCCAGCAAAGGATTGATACAAAACTCAATCCAAACAAAAAATAAAGAACTTGACAACGACTCGTGAACGTGCAAACGTTAACGGGAGCCGGATTAACATACGTACATGTATGACAGACTAACATTCAATTTTCAAAATTTACAGGAGTTGAATGCTTACCTGATGACAATTACAACAGTGAACAACAAATCGCTAGCACCCGACGCTTAGTTACAACAATGCACTACATAATCATTGGCAGTCAACAAATCAACATTTATATTACTGGAAGTCAATCGAAGGTTACATCTTTTGACGAAAAGATAGTAACTACTCAACGAATCAGATAGAATTTTTTCAGAATGAAGGATACAGCATTTCAAAGCACGTCATGTTCACACAAGACGTAATTTGGGGGAAAAATGTTATCCCGCCTTTTGGCAAGGCCATGACACGAAGAACTTAACTAAAAACCAAGGGCAGTTCATCCTGGAGATCGGTTGTACGCAGGCTCACTATGGATGTCGATGAATTTTTTTTCGAGCCCAGATCGAGCTAAAATTGATATGTCATGACAATCAAAGCTATGAGAGCCAACGTTCCAAATTTCAAGTCAATCGGAGTTCGTATGCTCAAGATATTGATCGATCACGATTGAGAAATACAAACTTGCATCGATCATAACTCGAGATGTACAAGTCCAAATGCCACCAAATTTTAACAAGAGCTTAAGTATGACCTAAGGAATGTTCCTGCCAAATTTCGACTCAATCGGAGCAAGTCTTGACCGAGTCGAAATTCGTTTGTATCGATCGCGGATGGAATAACTCCAACTTGCATCGATCATATCTCGAGATCTACAAGTCCAAATGCTATGAAATTTTCATAGCAGCTTAGGTACAACATGAAGAATGTTCCTGCCAAATTTCGAGTCGGTCGGAGCAAGTCTTGATCGAGTCGAAATTCGTTCGTATCGATCGCGGATGGAAAAACTCCAACTTGCATCGATCATATCTCGATATCTACAAGTCAAAATGCTATGAAACTTTCACAGCAGCTTAAGTACAACATGAAGAATGATCCTGCCAAATTTCAACTCAATCAGAGCAAGTCTTGACCGAGTCGAAATTCGTTCGTATTGATCGCGGATGGAAAAACTCCAACTTGCATCGATCATATCTCGAGATCTACAAGTCCAAATGCTTTGAAATTTTCATAGCAGCTTAAGTACAAAATGAAGAATGTTCTTGCCAAATTTCGACTCGATCGGAGCAAGTCTTGACCGAGTCGAAACTCGTTCGTATCGATCGCGGATGGAAAAACTCCAACTTGCATCGATCATATCTCGAGATCTGCAAGTCCAAATGCTATGAAATTTTCACAGAAGCTTAAGTACAACATGAAGAATGTTCCTGCCAAATTTCAACTCAATCGGAGCATGTCTTGATCGAGTCGAAATTCGTTCGTATCGATCGCGGATGGAAATAATCGAACTTCCATCGATCATATCTCGAGCTCTACAAGTCCAAATGCTATGAAATTTTCGCAGCAGCTTAAGTACAACATGAAGAATGTTCCTGCCACATTTCGACTCGATCGTTGACTGAGTCGAAATTCGTTCGTATCGATCGCGGATGGAAAAACTCCAACATGCATCGATCATATCTCGAGATCTACAAGTCAAAATGCTATGAAATTTTCATAGCAGCTTATGTACAACATGAAGAATGTTCCTGCCAAATTTCAACTCAATTGGAGCAAGTCTTGACCGAGTCGAAATTCGTTCGTATCGATCGCGGATGGAAAAACTCCAACTTGCATCGATCATATCTCGAGATCTACAAGTCCAAATGATATGAAATTTTCACAGCAGCTTAGGTACAACATGAAGAATGTTCCTGCCAAATTTCTACTCGATCGGAGCAAGATTTAAATGAGTCGAAATTAGTTCGTATCGATCGCGGATGGAAAAACTCCAACTTGCATCGATCATATTTCGAGATTTACAAGACGAAATGCAATGAAATTTTCACAGCAGCTTAAGTACAACATGAAGAATGTACCTGCCAAATTTCAACTCAATCGGAGCAAGTCTTGACCGAGTCGAAATTCGTTCGTATCGATCGCGGATGGAAAAACTCCAACTTGCATCGATCATATCTCGAGATCTACAAGTCTAAATGCTATGAAATTTTCACAGTAGCTTAGGTACAACATGAAGAATGTTCCTGCCAAATTTCGACTCGATCGGAGCAAGTCTTGACCGAGTCGAAATTCGTTCGTATCGATCGCGGATGGAAAAACTCCAACTTGCATCGATCATATCTCGAGAGCTACAGGTCCAAATGCTATGAAATTTTCACAGTAGCTTAAGTACAACATGAAGAATGTTCCTACCAAATTTCAACTCAATCGGAGCATGTCTTGACCGAGTCAAAATTCGTTCGTATCGATCGCGGATGGAAGAACTCCAACTTTCATCGATCATATCTCGATATCTACAAGTCAAAATGCTATGAAATTTTCACAGCTGCTTAAGTACAACATGAAGAATGATCCTGCCAAATTTCAACTCAATCGGAGCAAGTCTTGACCGAGTCGAAATTCGTTCGTATTGATCGCGGATGGAAAAACTCCAACTTGCATCGATCATATCTCGAGATCTACAAGTCCAAATGCTTTGAAATTTTCATAGCAGCTTAAGTACAAAATGAAGAATGTTCCTGCCAAATTTCGACTCGATCGGAGCAAGTCTTGACCGAGTCGAAACTCGTTCGTATCGATTGCGGATGGAAAAACTCCAACTTGCATCGATCATATCTCGAGATCTGCAAGTCCAAATGCTATGAAATTTTCACAGAAGCTTAAGTACAACATGAAGAATGTTCCTGCCAAATTTCAACTCAATCGGAGCATGTCTTGACCGAGTCGAAATTCGTTCGTATCGATCGCGGATGGAAAAAATCGAACTTCCATCGATCATATCTCGAGCTCTACAAGTCCAAATGCTATGAAATTTTCGCAGCAGCTTAAGTACAAAATGAAGAATGTTCCTGCCACATTTCGACTCGATCGTTGACTGAGTCGAAATTCGTTCGTATCGATCGCGGATGGAAAATCTCCAACACGCATCGATCATATCTCGAGATCTACAAGTCAAAATGCTATGAAATTTTCATAGCAGCTTATGTACAACATGAAGAATGTTCCTGCCAAATTTCAACTCAATTGGAGCAAGTCTTGACCGAGTCGAAATTCGTTCGTATCGATCGCGGATGGAAAAACTCCAACTTGCATCGATCATATCTCGAGATCTACAAGTCCAAATGCTATGAAATTTTCACAACAGCTTAGGTACAACATGTAGAATGTTCCTGCCAAATTTCTACTCGATCGGAGCAAGTTTTAAACGAGTCGAAATTAGTTCGTATCGATCGCGGATGGAAAAACTCCAACTTGCATCGATCATATTTCGAGATCTACAAGTCAAAATGCAATGAAATTTTCACAGCAGCTTAAGTACAACATGAAGAATGTACCTGCCAAATTTCAACTCAATCGGAGCAAGTCTTGACCGAGTCGAAATTCGTTCGTATCGATCGCGGATGGAAAAACTCCAACTTGCATCGATCATATCTCGAGATCTACAAGTCTAAATGCTATGAAGTTTTCACAATAGCTTAGTTACAACATGAAGAATGTTCCTGCCAAATTTCGACTCGATCAGAGCAAGTCTTGACCGAGTCGAAATTCGTTCGTATCGATCGCGGATGGAAAAACTCCAACTTGCATCGATCATATCTCGAGATCTACAGGTCCAAATGCTATGAAATTTTCACAGTAGCTTAAGTACAACATGAAGAATGTTCCTACCAAATTTCAACTCAATCGGAGCATGTCTTGACCGAGTCGAAATTCGTTCGTATCGATCGCGGATGGAAAAAATCCAACTTCCATCGATCATATCTCGAGCTCTACAAGTCCAAATGCTATGAAATTTACATAGCAGCTTAAGTACAACATGAAGAATGTTCCTGCCATATTTCGACTCGATCGTTGACTGAGTCGAAATTCGTTCGTATCGATCGCGGATGGAAAAATTCCAACACGCATCGATCATATCTCGAGATCTACAAGTCAAAATTCTATGAAATTTTCATAGCAGCTTAAGTACAACATGAAGAATGTTCCTGCCTAATTTCAACTCAATTGGAGCAAGTCTTGACCGAGTCGAAATTCGTTCGTATCGATCGCGGATGGAAAAACTCCAACTTGCATCGATCATATCTCGAGATCTACAAGTCCAAATGCTATGAAATTTTCATAGCAGCTTAAGTACAACATCAAGAATGTTCCTGCCAAATTTCAACTCAATTGGAGCAAGTCTTGACCGAGTCGAAATTCGTTCGTATCGATCGCGGATGGAAAAACTCCAACTTGCATCGATCATATCTCGAGATCTACAAGTCCAAATGCTATGAAATTTTCACAGCAGCTTAGGTACAACATGAAGAATGTTCCTGATAAATTTCTACTCGATCGAAGCAAGTTTTAAACGAGTCGAAATTAGTTCGTATCGATCGCGGATGGAAAAACTCCAACTTGCATCGATCATATTTCGAGATCTACAAGTCGAAATGCAATGAAATTTTCACAGCAGCTTAAGTACAACATGAAGAATGTACCTGCCAAATTTCAACTCAATCGGAGCAAGTCTTGACCGAGTCGAAATTCGTTCGTATCGATCGCGGATGGAAAAACTCCAACTTGCATCGATCATATCTCGAGATCTACAAGTCTAAATGCTATGAAATTTTCACAGTAGCTTAGGTACAACATGAAGAATGTTCCTGCCAAATTTCGACTCGATCGGTGCAAGTCTTGACCGAGTCGAAATTCGTTCGTATCGATCGCGGATGGAAAAACTCCAACTTGCATCGATCATATCTCGAGATCTACAAGTCCAAATGCTATGAAATTTTCACAGTAGCTTAAGTACAACATGAAGAATGTTCCCACCAAATTTCAACTCAATCGGAGCATGTCTTGACCGAGTCGAAATTCATTCGTATCGATCGCGGATGGAAAAAATCCAACTTCCATCGGTCATATCTCGAGCTCTACAAGTCCAAATGCTATGAAATTTTCACAGCAGCTTAAGTACAACATGAACAATGTTCCTGCCAAATTTCAACTCAGTCGGAGCATGTCTTGACCGAGTCGAAATTCGTTCGTATCGATCGCGGATGGAAAAAATCCAACTTCCATCGATCATATCTCGAGCTCTACAAGTCCAAATGCTATGAAATTTACACAGCAGCTTAAGTACAACATGAAGAATGTTCCTGCCATATTTCGACTCGATCGTTGACTGAGTCGAAATTCGTTCGTATCGATCGCGGATGGAAAAACTCCAACACGCATCGATCATATCTCGAGATCTACAAGTCAAAATGCTATGAAATTCTCATAGCAGCTTAATTACAACAGGAAGAATGCTCCTGCCAAATTTCAACTCAATTGGAGCAAGTCTTGACCGAGTTGAAATTCGTTCGTATCGATCGCGGATGGAAAAACTCCAACTTGCATCGATCATATCTCGAGATCTACAAGTCCAAATGCTATGAAATTTTCACAGCAGCTTAGGTACAACATGAAGAATGTTCCTGCCAAATTTTGACTCGATCGGAGCAAGTCTTAACCGAGTCGAAATTAGTTCGTATCGATCGCGGATGGAAAACCTCCAACTTGCATCGATCATATTTCGTGATCTACAAGTCAAAATGCAATGGAATTTTCACAGCAGCTCAACTACAACATGAAGAATGTACCTGCCAAATTTCAACTCAATCGGAGCAAGTCTTGACCGAGTCGAAATTCGTTCGTATCAATCGCGGATGGAAAAACTCCAACTTGCATCGATCATATCTCGAGATCTACAAGTCCAAATGCTATGAAATTTTCACAGTAGCTTAGGTACAACATGAAGAATGTTCCTGCCAAATTTTGACTCGATCGGAACAGGTCTTGACCGAGTCGAAATTCGTTTGTATCGATCGCGGATGGAAAAACTCCAACTTGCATCGATCATATCTCGAGATCTACAAGTCCAAATGCTATGAAATTTTCATAGTAGCTTAGGTACAACATGAAGAATGTTCCTGCCAAATTTTGACTCGATCGGAGCAAGTCTAGACCGAGTCGAAATTCGTTTGTATCGATCGCGGATGGAAAAACTCCAACACGCATCGATCATATCTTGAGATCTACAAGTCAAAATGCTATGAAATTCTCATAGTAGCTTAATTACAACAGGAAGAATGTTCCTGCCAAATTTCAACTCAATTGGAGCAAGTCTTGACCGAGTTGAAATTCGTTCGTATCGATCGTGGATGGAAAAAATCCAACTTCCATCGATCATATCTCGAGCTCTACAAGTCCAAATGCTATGAAATTTTCATAGCAGCTTAAGTACAACATGAAGAATGTTCCTGCCATATTTCGACTCGATCGTTGACTGAGTCGAAATTCGTTCGTATCGATCGCGGATGGAAAAATTCCAACACGCATCGATCATATCTCGAGATCTACAAGTCAAAATTCTATGAAATTTTCATAGCAGCTTAAGTACAACATGAAGAATGTTCCTGCCTAATTTCAACTCAATTGGAGCAAGTCTTGACCGAGTCGAAATTCGTTCGTATCGATCGCGGATGGAAAAACTCCAACTTGCATCGATCATATCTCGAGATCTACAAGTCCAAATGCTATGAAATTTTCATAGCAGCTTAAGTACAACATCAAGAATGTTCCTGCCAAATTTCAACTCAATTGGAGCAAGTCTTGACCGAGTCGAAATTCGTTCGTATCGATCGCGGATGGAAAAACTCCAACTTGCATCGATCATATCTCGAGATCTACAAGTCCAAATGCTATGAAATTTTCACAGCAGCTTAGGTACAACATGAAGAATGTTCCTGATAAATTTCTACTCGATCGAAGCAAGTTTTAAACGAGTCGAAATTAGTTCGTATCGATCGCGGATGGAAAAACTCCAACTTGCATCGATCATATTTCGAGATCTACAAGTCGAAATGCAATGAAATTTTCACAGCAGCTTAAGTACAACATGAAGAATGTACCTGCCAAATTTCAACTCAATCGGAGCAAGTCTTGACCGAGTCGAAATTCGTTCGTATCGATCGCGGATGGAAAAACTCCAACTTGCATCGATCATATCTCGAGATCTACAAGTCTAAATGCTATGAAATTTTCACAGTAGCTTAGGTACAACATGAAGAATGTTCCTGCCAAATTTCGACTCGATCGGTGCAAGTCTTGACCGAGTCGAAATTCGTTCGTATCGATCGCGGATGGAAAAACTCCAACTTGCATCGATCATATCTCGAGATCTACAAGTCCAAATGCTATGAAATTTTCACAGTAGCTTAAGTACAACATGAAGAATGTTCCCACCAAATTTCAACTCAATCGGAGCATGTCTTGACCGAGTCGAAATTCATTCGTATCGATCGCGGATGGAAAAAATCCAACTTCCATCGGTCATATCTCGAGCTCTACAAGTCCAAATGCTATGAAATTTTCACAGCAGCTTAAGTACAACATGAACAATGTTCCTGCCAAATTTCAACTCAGTCGGAGCATGTCTTGACCGAGTCGAAATTCGTTCGTATCGATCGCGGATGGAAAAAATCCAACTTCCATCGATCATATCTCGAGCTCTACAAGTCCAAATGCTATGAAATTTACACAGCAGCTTAAGTACAACATGAAGAATGTTCCTGCCATATTTCGACTCGATCGTTGACTGAGTCGAAATTCGTTCGTATCGATCGCGGATGGAAAAACTCCAACACGCATCGATCATATCTCGAGATCTACAAGTCAAAATGCTATGAAATTCTCATAGCAGCTTAATTACAACAGGAAGAATGCTCCTGCCAAATTTCAACTCAATTGGAGCAAGTCTTGACCGAGTTGAAATTCGTTCGTATCGATCGCGGATGGAAAAACTCCAACTTGCATCGATCATATCTCGAGATCTACAAGTCCAAATGCTATGAAATTTTCACAGCAGCTTAGGTACAACATGAAGAATGTTCCTGCCAAATTTTGACTCGATCGGAGCAAGTCTTAACCGAGTCGAAATTAGTTCGTATCGATCGCGGATGGAAAACCTCCAACTTGCATCGATCATATTTCGTGATCTACAAGTCAAAATGCAATGGAATTTTCACAGCAGCTCAACTACAACATGAAGAATGTACCTGCCAAATTTCAACTCAATCGGAGCAAGTCTTGACCGAGTCGAAATTCGTTCGTATCAATCGCGGATGGAAAAACTCCAACTTGCATCGATCATATCTCGAGATCTACAAGTCCAAATGCTATGAAATTTTCACAGTAGCTTAGGTACAACATGAAGAATGTTCCTGCCAAATTTTGACTCGATCGGAACAGGTCTTGACCGAGTCGAAATTCGTTTGTATCGATCGCGGATGGAAAAACTCCAACTTGCATCGATCATATCTCGAGATCTACAAGTCCAAATGCTATGAAATTTTCATAGTAGCTTAGGTACAACATGAAGAATGTTCCTGCCAAATTTTGACTCGATCGGAGCAAGTCTAGACCGAGTCGAAATTCGTTTGTATCGATCGCGGATGGAAAAACTCCAACACGCATCGATCATATCTCGAGATCTACAAGTCAAAATGCTATGAAATTCTCATAGTAGCTTAATTACAACAGGAAGAATGTTCCTGCCAAATTTCAACTCAATTGGAGCAAGTCTTGACCGAGTAGAAATTCGTTCGTATCGATCGTGGATGGAAAAAATCCAACTTCCATCGATCATATCTCGAGCTCTACAAGTCCAAATGCTATGAAATTTTCATAGCAGCTTAAGTACAACATGAAGAATGTTCCTGCCATATTTCGACTCGATCGTTGACTGAGTCGAAATTCGTTCGTATCGATCGCGGATGGAAAAATTCCAACACGCATCGATCATATCTCGAGATCTACAAGTCAAAATTCTATGAAATTTTCATAGCAGCTTAAGTACAACATGAAGAATGTTCCTGTCTAATTTCAACTCAATTGGAGCAAGTCTTGACCGAGTCGAAATTCGTTCGTATCAATCGCGGATGGAAAAACTCCAACTTGCATCGATCATATCTCGAGATCTACAAGTCCAAATGCTATGAAATTTTCATAGCAGCTTAAGTACAACATGAAGAATGTTCCTGCCAAATTTCAACTCAATTGGAGCAAGTCTTGACCGAGTTGAAATTCGTTCGTATCGATCGCGGATGGAAAAACTCCAACTTGCATCGATCATATCTCGAGATCTACAAGTCCAAATGCTATGAAATTTTCACAGCAGCTTAGGTACAACATGAAGAATGTTCCTGATAAATTTCTACTCGATCGAAGCAAGTTTTAAACGAGTCGAAATTAGTTCGTATCAATCGCGGATGGAAAAACTCCAACTTGCATCGATCATATTTCGAGATCTACAAGTCGAAATGCAATGAAATTTTCACAGCAGCTTAAGTACAACATGAAGAATGTACCTGCCAAATTTCAACTCAATCGGAGCAAGTCTTGACCGAGTTGAAATTCGTTCGTATCGATCGCGGATGGAAAAACTCCAACTTGCATCGATCATATCTCGAGATCTACAAGTCTAAATGCTATGAAATTTTCACAGTAGCTTAGGTACAACATGAAGAATGTTCCTGCCAAATTTCGACTCGATCGGTGCAAGTCTTGACCGAGTCGAAATTCGTTCGTATCGATCGCGGATGGAAAAACTCCAACTTGCATCGATCATATCTCGAGATCTACAAGTCCAAATGCTATGAAATTTTCACAGTAGCTTAAGTACAACATGAAGAATGTTCCCACCAAATTTCAACTCAATCGGAGCATGTCTTGACCGAGTCGAAATTCATTCGTATCGATCGCGGATGGAAAAAATCCAACTTCCATCGGTCATATCTCGAGCTCTACAAGTCCAAATGCTATGAAATTTTCACAGCAGCTTAAGTACAACATGAACAATGTTCCTGCCAAATTTCAACTCAGTCGGAGCATGTCTTGACCGAGTCGAAATTCGTTCGTATCGATCGCGGATGGAAAAAATCCAACTTCCATCGATCATATCTCGAGCTCTACAAGTCCAAATGCTATGAAATTTACACAGCAGCTTAAGTACAACATGAAGAATGTTCCTGCCATATTTCGACTCGATCGTTGACTGAGTCGAAATTCGTTCGTATCGATCGCGGATGGAAAAACTCCAACACGCATCGATCATATCTCGAGATCTACAAGTCAAAATCCTGTGAAATTTTCATAGCAGCTTAAGTACAACATGAAGAATGTTCCTGCCAAATTTCAACTCAATTGGAGCAAGTCTTGACCGAGTCGAAATTCGTTCGTATCGATCGCGGATGGAAAAACTCCAACTTGCATCGATCATATCTTGAGATCTACAAGTCCAAATGCTATGAAATTTTCACAACAGCTTAGGTACAACATGAAGAATGTTCCTGCCATATTTCGACTCGATCGTTGACTGAGTCGAAATTCGTTCGTATCGATCGCGGATGGAAAAACTCCAACACGCATCGATCATATCTCGAGATCTACAAGTCTAAATGCTATGAAATTTTCACAGTTGCTTAGGTACAACATGAAGAATGTTCCTGCCAAATTTCGACTCGATCGGAGCAAGTCTTGACCGAGTCGAAATTCGTTCGTATCGATCGTGGATGGAAAAACTCCAACTTGCATCGATCATAACTCGAGATCTACAAGTCTAAATACTATGAAATTTTCACAGTAGCTTAGGTACAACATGAAGAATGTTCCTGCCAAATTTCGACTCAATCGGAGCAAGTCTTGACCGAGTCGAAATTCGTTTGTATCGATCGCGGATGGAAAAACTCCAACTTGCATCGATCATATCTCGAGATCTACAGGTCCAAATGCTATGAAATTTTCACAGCAGCTTAAGTACAACATGAAGAATGTTCCTACCAAATTTCTACTCGATCGGAGCAAGTTTTAAACGAGTCGAAATTCGTTCGTATCGATCGCGGATGGAAAAAATCCAACTTCCATCGATCATATCTCGAACTCTACAAGTCCAAATGCTATGAAATTTTCACAGCAGCTTAAGTACAACATGAAGAATGTTCCTGCCAAATTTCAACTCAATCGGAGCAAGTCTTGACCGAGTCGAAATTCGTTCGTATCGATCGCGGATGGAAAAAATCCAACTTCCATCGATCATATCACGAGCTCTACAAGTCCAAATGCTATGAAATTTACACAGCAGCTTAAGTACAACATGAAGAATGTTCCTGCCATATTTCGACTCGATCGTTGACTGAGTAGAAATTCATTCGTATCGATCGTGGATGGAAAAACTCCAACACGCATCGATCATATCTCGAGATCTACAAGTCAAAATGCTATGAAATTCTCATAGCAGCTTAAGTACAAAATGAAGAATGTTCCTGCCAAATTTCAACTCAATTGGAGGAAGTCTTGACAGAGTCGAAATTCGTTCGTATCGATCGCGGATGGAAAAACTCCAACTTGCATCGATCATATCTCGAGATCTACAAGTCCAAATGCTATGAAATTTTCACAGCAGCTTAGGTACAACATGAAGAATGTTCCTGCCAAATTTCAACTCGATCGTAGCAAGTCTCAACCGAGTCGAAATTAGTTCGTTTCGATCGCGGATGGAAAAACTCCAACTTGCATCGATCATATTTCGAGATCTACAAGTCAAAATGCAATGAAATTTTCACAGCAGCTTAAGTACAACATGAAGAATGTACCTGCCAAATTTCAACTCAATCGGAGCAAGTCTTGACCGAGTCGAAATTCGTTCGTATCGATCGCGGATGGAAAAACTCCAACTTGCATCGATCATATCTCGAGATCTACAAGTCCAAATGCTATGAAATTTTCACAGTAGCTTAGGTACAACATGAAGAATGTTCCTGCCAAATTTTGACTCGATCGGAGCAAGTGTTGACCGAGTCGAAATTCGTACGTATCGATCGCGGATGGAAAAACTCCAACTTGCATCGATCATATCTCGAGTTCTACAAGTCCAAATGGTATGAAATTTTCACAGCAACTTAAGTACAACATGAAGAATGTTCCTGCCATATTTCGACTCGATCGTTGACTGAGTCGAAATTCGTTCGTATCGATCGCGGATGGAAAAACTCCAACACGCATCGATCATATCTCGAGATCTACAAGTCAAAATGCTATGAAATTTTCATAGAAACTTAAGTACAACGTGAAGAATGTTACTGCCAAATTTCAACTCAATTGGAGCAAGTTTGACCGAGTCGAAATTCGTTCGTATCGATCGCGGATGGAAAAACTCCAACTTGCATCGATCATATCTCGAGATCTACAAGTCCTAATGCTATGAAATTTTCACAACAGCTTAGGTACAACATGAAGAATGTTCCTGCCAAATTTCGACTCGATCGGAGCAAGTCTTAACCGAGTCGAAATTAGTTCGTATCGATCGCGGATGGAAAAACTCCAACTTGCATCGATCATATTTCGAGATCTACAAGTCAAAATGCAATGAAATTTTCACAGCAGCTTAAGTACAACATGAAGAATGTACCTGCCAAATTTCAACTCAATCGGAGCAAGTCCTGGCCGAGTCAAAATTCGTTCGTATCGATCGCGGATGGAAAAACTCCAACTTGCATAGATCATATCTCGAGATCTACAAGTCTAAATGCTATTAAATTTTCACAGTAGCTTAGTTACAACATGAAGAATGTTCCTGCCAAATTTCGACTCGATCGGAGCAAGTCTTGATCGAGTCGAAATTCGTTCGTATCGATCGTGGATGGAAAAACTCCAACTTGCATCGATCATATCTCAAGATCTACAGGTCCAAATGCTATGTAATTTTCACAGCAGCTTAATTACAACATGAAGAATGTTCCTACCAAATTTCAACTCAATCGGAGCATGTCTTGACCGAGTCGAAATTCATTCGTATCGATCGCGGAAGGAAAAAATCCAACTTCCATCGATCATATCTCGAGCTCTACAAGTCCAAATGCTATGAAATTTTCACAGCAGCTTAATTACAACATGAAGAAGGTTCCTACCAAATTTCAACTCAATCGGAGCATGTCTTGACCGAGTCGAAATTCGTTCGTATCGATCGCGGATGGAAAAAATCCAACTTCCATCGATCATATCTCGAGCTCTACAAGTCCAAATGCTATGAAATTTACACAGCAGCTTAAGTACAACATGAAGAATGTTCCTGCCATATTTCGACTCGATCGTTGACTGAGTCAAAATTCGTTCGTATCGATCGCGGATGGAAAAACTCCAACATGCGTCGATCATATCTCGAGATCTACAAGTCAAAATGCTATGAAATTCTCATAGTAGCTTAAGTACAATATGAAGAATGTTCCTGCCAAATTTCAACTCAATTGGAGCAAGTCTTGACCGAGTTGAAATTCGTTCGTATCGATCGCGAATGGAAAAACTCCAACTTGCATCGATCATATCTCGAGATCTACAAGTCCAATGCTATGAAATTTTCACAGCAGCTTAGGTACAACATGAAGAATGTTCCTGCCAAATTTCGACTTGATCGGAGCAAGTCTTAACCGAGTCGAAATTAGTTCTTATCGATCGCGGATGGAAAAACTTCAACTTGCATCGATCATATTTCGAGATCTACAAGTCAAAATGCAATGAAATTTTCACAGCAGCTTAAGTACAACATGAAGAAAGTACCTGCCAAATTTCAACTCAATCGGAGCAAGTCTTGACCGAGTCGAAATTCGTTCGTATCGATCGCGGATGGAAAAACTCCAACTTGCATCGATCATATCTCGAGATCTACAAGTCCAAATGCTATGAAATTTTCACGGTAGCTTAGGTACAACATGAAGAATGTTCCTGCCAAATTTTGACTCGATCGGAGCAAGTCTTGACCGAGTCGAAATTCGTTCGTATCGATCGCGGTTGGAAAAACTCCAACTTGCATCGATCATATCTCGAGATCTACAAGTCCAAATGCTATGAAATTTTCACAGCAGCTTAAGTACAACATGAAGAACGTTCCTACCAAATTTCAACTCAATCGGAGCATGTCTTGACCAAGTCGAAATTCGTTCGTATAGATCGCGGATGGTAAAAATCCAACTTCCATCGATCATATCTCGAGCTCTACAAGTCCAAATGCTATGAAATTTTCACAGCGGCTTAAGTACAACATGAAGAATGTTCCTGCCATATTTCGACTCGATCATTGACTGAGTCGAAATTCGTTCGTATCGATCGCGGATGGAAAAACTCCAACACGCATCGATCATATCTCGAGATCTACAAGTCAAAATGCTATGAAATTTTCATAGCAGCTTAAGTACAACATGAAGAAAGTTCCTGTCAAATTTCAACTCAATTGGAGCAAGTCTTGACAGAGTCGAAATTCGTTCGTATCGATCGCGGATGGAAAAACTCCAACACGCATCGATCATATCTCGAGATCTACATGTCAAAATGCTATGAAATTTTCATAGCAGCTTAAGTACAACATGAAGAATGTTCCTGCCAAATTTCAACTCAATTGGATCAAGTCTTGACAGAGTCAAAATTCGTTCGTATCGATCGTGGATGGGAAAACTCCAACTTGCATCGATCATATCTCGAGATCTACAAGTCCAAATGCTATGAAATTTTCACAGCAGCTTAGGTACAACATGAAGAATGTTCCTGCCAAATTTCGACTCGATCGAAGCAAGTCTCAACCGAGTCGAAATTAGTTCGTATCGATCGCGGATGGAAAAACTCCAACTTGCATCGATCATATTTCGAGATCTACAAGTCAAAATGCAATGAAATTTTCATAGCAGCTTAAGTATAACATGGAGAATGTACCTGCCAAATTTCAACTCAATCGGAGCAAGTCTTGACCGAGTCGAAATTCGTTCGTATCGATCGCGGATAGAAAAACTCCAACTTGCATCGATCATATCTCGAGATCTACAAGTCCAAATAGTATGAAATTTTCACGGTAGCATAGGTACAACATGAAGAATGTTCCTGCCAAATTTCGACTAGATCGGAGCAAGTCTTGACCGAGTCAAAATTCGTTCGTATCGATCGTGGATGGAAAAACTTCAACTTGCATCGATCATATCTCGAGATCTACAAGTCCAAATGCTATGAAATTTTCACAGCAGCTTAAGTACAACATGAAGAATGTTCCTACCAAATTTCAACTCAATCGGAGCATGTCTTGACCGAGTCAAAATTCGTTCGTATCGATCGCGGATGGAAAAAATCCAACTTCCATCGATCATATCTCGAGCTCTACAAGTCCAAATGCTATGAAATTTTCACAGCAGCTTAAGTACAACATGAAGAATGTTCCTGCCATATTTCGACTCGATCGGAGCAAGTCTTGACTGAGTCGAAATTCGTTCGTATCGATCGCGGATGGAAAAACTCCAACACGCATCGATCATATCTCAAGATCTACAAGTCGAAATGCTATGAAATTTTCACAACAGCTTAAGTACAACATGAAGAATGTTCCTGCCAAATTTCAACTCAAACGGAGCAAGTCTTGACCGAGTCGAAATTCGTTCGTATCGATCGCGGATGGAAAAACTCCAACTTGCATCGATCATATCTCGAGATCTACAAGTCCAAATGCTATGAAATTTTCACAGTAGCTTAGGTACAACATGAAGAATGTTCCTGCCAAATTTTGACTCGATCGGAGCAAGTCTTGAACGAGTCGAAATTCGTTCGTATCGATCGCGGATGGAAAAACTCCAACTTGCATCGATCATATCTCGAGATCTACAAGTCCAAATGCTATGAAATTTTCACAGCAGCTTAAGTACAACATTAAGAATGTTCTTGCCAAATTTCAACTCAATCGGAGCAAGTCTTGATCGATACGAAATTCGTTCGTATCGATCATGGATCGGGCCGAAACTTCACGGGCTTGGGCGCGCGGACCTGGTCACGTGGCAGAGGGGGTGTCCCGAGATCTGAGCGAAATACCAGCCTCCTACACCTATAAATAGAGCCCCAGGGCATACAGAAAATGGTTTCTTCTTCTTCTTTGAGATCTCAAACGCCCAGACTCTGCCGGATCCAGATTTGAACTCCGTTGCTGCTGCTACCAACGAATTTCACTGCTGCAAATCATTGTTATTCGCTGTAATTTGCTGAAATCAATTGTAAACATCAAAGAAAGATCAATAAATCTATCAACTTCATAGTGGACGTAGGCGATACGCCGAACCACTCTAAATTCTTGTGTCTCCTTGCATTTTAATTATTTTCATATCTGAAATTTGGAGTTTTTGTTAGATAATTCCTCTCTTTCCATTTTATTTCTTCAAAAACTTCCGAAGAGTGTTGTGCCCAATTTTGGTACAAACAAAACTCGATCCTTTGAAATTCTCTTTCACCATCACATTAGAAAGATTCTTTGTTTTCATCATCAATTCTCATGGAATCAAGACTAATTTCTAGAAAATTCCGACAGTTAGAGACACCCATGTACCGAGGACAACCAAGCAGGTACGGAGCCTAAGTCAAAAGATTTCGTCCTTAGTTGATTCAACTCTAGGATCATCTATAAGTGAATTCTCTTCTTCAACCTGACCAAGAGAGGGAAGATAACTTTTGAATGTATTAACAACCGCGTTGATGCAATTCCATCTCTGATAGATCGCTTAAAGAGACCTCCCATTTTACCCAAACCTTTGGATCGCGAAGATTTATACATCAATTGGGCCGTGTCAACACACGCCATAAGCGTCGCAATGCTATGTGAAGAGAAACGAATCCAAAGACCAGTATATGATGAAGGCTGGCTATTGACAAGCTCACTCCGTTAACGTTCATATCGACCAACCGTTACGATAGGTCCAATAGAAACCTTAGATCTCTGAAAAGTTACTCAAAGGGAGTATCAAGCTAAGCCAATTTGATATCACTTATCTCCCTCAGAGAGCTCTCCATGGTCAAACATTAGCATACTTCATATCAGAATCCACCACATCAGACGACTATCTGAAGAACAGTGGAGAACCGTCCAACCGATGGAGAACATACACCGATGGAACATCTAATAATCGGCTTTCTAACATCGAAGTTGCGTTAATGACTCCTGAGGAACGAACGATCTGCTATGCCCTGAAAATCAACTTCCCTGCAACAAATAACGAAGCTAAGTATGAAGCCTTGGCGCTCAAACTTGCAAGAAAACTAGGAGTGGAAACTTTACATATATTATGTGATTAGTGGTTAGTAGTATACCGAGTCAGGGAAGAGTATAAAACTAAGGGGCAACATCTTGCCCCTTATCCTAGCTGGGTCCAAAGCTACTAGTCGACTTCGACTATTACACCATTACACACATCCTCGGAGAACAAAATGAAAAAGCTAAGTCACTGGCCAAGCTAGCCAGTTCTGGGGATGCGCGGCAAAAAGACTTTGTCCCAGTTGGAAATTCTTATTATTCCAAGCATTGACATATGAAGATCAACTAGATCTTAGAGATGGATCTAGGGAAGGAGTCATGGACGACTCCTATTGAAGATAATCCATAATCGATGATTCTTCTTGAATGAAGGAATGAGAAATTGAATATCCTCTGTGAAGCCTCACTGGATGATTATGTCTAGATCGTTCAACTCCGTCGACACAAACCATTACTCCTGTATCCGCCACTCCGAGACCCAATATGACGTATCTATCGATGCGAAGCATACATTCCAACATCTCAGATCGATCCATGAGAGGATCGATACAAAGGAAGGACATAAGACAACCATCGAAGGTTGTTACAACTTGAATTTCAAATCGATCGAGGAGAGGATCATTACGAAACTCGATAAAAAAAACTTGACAACGACCCGTGAATGTGGAAACGTTGACGGGAGTCAGGTTAACATACGTACACGTATGACGAACTAATATTCAATTTTCAAAATTTATAGGAATTGAATGCTCACCTGATGACAATTACAACAATGAACAACAAATCGCTAGCACTCGACACTCAGTTACAACAATGCACTACAAAATCATTGGTGGTCAACAAATCAACTTTTATATTACTGGAAATCAATCGAAGGTTACATCTTTTGATGAAAAGATAGCAACTACTCAACGAATCAGATAGAACTTTTTCAGAATGAAGGATGCAGCATTTCAAAGCACGTCATGTTCACACAAGACGTACTTTGCGGGGAAAATGTTATCCCGCCTTTTGGCAAGGCCGTGACACCAAGAACTTGACTAGAAACCAATGACAGTTCATCTTGGAGATCGGTTATACGTAGGCTCACTATGGATATCGACGAAGTTTTTCCGAGTCTGGATTGAGCTAAAATTGATATGACACAACAAGCAAAGCTATGAGAGCCAACGTTCTGAATTTCAAGTCAATCGTAGTTCATATGCTCAAGATATTGATCGATCACGGTTGAGAAATACAAACTTGCATCAATCATAACTCGAGATCTACAAGTCCAAATGCCACCAAATTTTCACAGGAGCTTACGTATGACCTAAGAAATGTTCATGCCAAATTTCAACTCGATTGGAGCAAGTCTTGATCGATACGAAATTCGTTCGTATCGATCGCGGATGGAAAAACTCCAACTTTCATCGATCATATCTCATGATCTACAAGTCCAAATGCTATGAAATTTTCACAGGAGCTTACGTATGACATAAAGAATGTTGCTGCCAAATTTAAACTTGATCGGAGCAAGTCTTGATCGATATGAAATTCGTTCGTATCGATCGCGGATGGAAAAACTCCAACTTGCATCGATCATATCTCATGATCTACAAGTCCAAATGCTATGATATTTTCACAGCAGCTTACGTATGACATAAAGAATGTTTCTGCCAAATTTCAACTCCATTAGATGAAATCTTGATCTATACGAAATCCATTTGTATCGATCATGGATCGGGTCGAAACTTCACGGGCTTGGTCGCGTGGGTCTACTCACGTGCTAGAAGAAGTCTCCCGAGATCTGAGAGAAATATCAGCCTCCTACACCTATAAATAGAGCATCAGAGCCAATAGAAAAGGGATCTTCTTCTTCTTTGAATTCTCCAACACCCAGACTCTACCGGATCCAGTTCTAAACTCCATTGTTGCTGCTACTAATGAATTTTACTGCTGTAATTCATTGTTATTTGTTGTAATCTGCTGCAAACAATTATAATCATCAAAGAAACATCAATAAAGCGATCAATTTCATAGTGGACGTAGGCAATATGCCGAACCACTCTAAATCAGTGTGTTTCTATGCATTATCTTATATGTTTATTGGTGTGTTTGTTAGATCTGCTTCATTTTACAATTATTTTCTTCATTTTATCTCTTCAAACACATCCGAAGAGTGTTGTGCCCAATTTTGGTGCAAACAGGGGGTGTAACCTTTAACTTCGAAAGGGTGTATGTGTAGTTGGGAGAGCACTATCGATTATCTTCGAAAGGGATTCTGAGTTATCATTGTTTGTTCACTTGTTTCGAAAAGTTGGTAGTGGCGAAAGGGTCTATGTGTTTTCATCTGGGTAGAAGGCCTCTGCACTGTATGACTAGTCAGTGTATTCGACTCTTTCAATACTTGAACAATGCCTTCAAAACAACCTTTTTATGTCCTTCATGATGACTTGAGCTGCTCCTCATTGAAACCTCAATCTTATTTTCCTTCTTTCATTCTTCTTCTATCAAGTAGGTTTTATGGATAACTGTAAGTATTGTTTTCGTATCAAGTTCTGAGCCCAGACCAAGGCACATGTCAGACAATTATATTTGTAGAAGAATCTTCAGCCACATTAAGGCATATATTGTGTAAGCAGACTCCCATAGTAGTTGTTGCTAAGATAGAAATCCTTTACCTAGATTAGGGCATATATTGGATGATTTATGGAAATTATCTTTAGAATAGAAGCCACTAACCCAAATTAAGGCTTTACAGAAAAACCTAATGATAATATCGAATCATAGGTTCAAGTATAACAATTGCAGTGATCAATAATGTTCCCATACCCAAATTTGGGTATAATAAAGATGATGATTGATAAAGACCCAAAACCCAGATTTGGGTATTAGTAAATGAAGTCCTGAAATGTATGCTCTAAAACCTAGATTCGGGTAATAATAAGAAGAGTTCTATTTCACTCCTTTGCCGCTACGCCTTGACATATATGAACCCTTCAGGTATGAATATATAATCTGATTAGCTGCCTCTTGAGCTTGGACGTCTTAAACCATGATCAGATATGCCGTTTCACAGGCTTTGACATTTCAGTCTTTTACTTGATGAGCTTCCTATAGGCCTTGGACGTATTAGTCCATTATTTGATGGCCCTTCCTTGGGCTTGCACATCTTAGTCCATTGTTGAATGAGCCTCTTCTTAGGCTTGGACATCTTAGTCCATTGTTGACTGAGCCTCTTCTCGGGTTCGGACATCTTAGTCCACTGTTGATTGAGTCTCTTCTCGGGCTTGGACATCTTAGTCCATTGTTGTCCGGTGTACTTGGTTAGCTCACCTAGAGGCTGGAACCAAGGACTTACCCAACCTCCCTCCAAGAGGCGCCCTGCCCTGGCCCTTTTGCAGCGTGGATAGGGGCTTCTTTGGTGCTTTAACTTGGCCATCTTATGGCATAATTAAAGGCTTACTCCATCCTCTCCCCATGAGGTGCCTTAACCTGGCCATAGCATGGCGTGGATAAGAGATTATTCGGTGCTTTAACCTGGCCATCTCATGGCAAGGCTAAAGGCTTACTTCGTCCTCCCTCCAAGTGGTGCTCTTCCCTGGCCATGTCGACGCGGACAGAGGCTTTTCTACCATCTTTGATAGGCTACCATCTTAGGTAGTAATCCCAATATAAGGAGTATTTTTCTCCCAGCCATGTAGATTTCCTTTTTACAAAAAAGTTCTTTATTATTCCATCTTTGGAAAATATGGCCTTAAATGCTTAGCATTCCATGTTCTAGGCACCATATTGCCATTTGGGCGGCATAATTTGTAGGCTCCCGGGGGATTACTTTACATATGATTAATGGCCCTTCCCAGTTTGGTCCTAGGGGTCCATCCGCAAGATTCTTAGTACTGGCCATTACTCTGCGGAGTACCAAATCCCCCTCTTGAAATGATTGAGCTCTTACTCTTGAGTTGTAATATTTCAAGATTCTTCTTTGATATTCGGCGGTTCCTACCACTGCTTCATCTCTTAGCTCATGTATCAAGTCAAGTGATTCTCTTTTCAATTCTTGGTTCTTATCAAATGCGTAGGCAATCCTCCATTGTGAGGGTATTTCAATCTCAACTGGTAGCATTGCCTCACACCCGTATGTCAGAGAGTATGTAGTATGTCCCGTTGTCGTCTTAGTAGATGCCCATAGCACTAATGGCAACTCTTCTACTCAATTTCCTTCTGCCTTATTTAGTCACTTTTTCAGAATTGTTTTTATGGTTTTGTTTTCACCCCAACTTCTCCATTAACTTTTGGATGTGCAACAGACAAAAAACTTTTAATAAACCTAATTTTGTGGTAGAATAGGGAGAATTCTACGCTTTCGAATTGCGTTCATTATCAAAAAATATTTTCTAGGGAATTCCAAACCTGGTTATTCTGTTCTTGATAACAAATCTCAAAACTTTTCCCAAAATGATTTTCAGAAGTGGTTCAGCATCAACCCATTTGGTAAAATAATCAATGGCTACTACGACATATTTCACTCCTCCCTTTGGGATTGGTAATGGGCCAATCAAATGTATTCCCCATACATCGAAGGATCATGGACTTGTGATTGGAGTTAATTGACTTAGGGGAAAACTAGGTATCTTTGAATATTTTTGGCATTTCTGGCATTTTTTCACATAGTCTATGGCCTGGTTTAACATATGGGGCCAGTAGAATCCCTATCTCGTTATTTTCTTTGCAAGCTTTGTTCCATTTGAATGGTCCCCCCTAAAACCCTTCGTGTGCTTCAGCCATTAGTTTTATCCCATCATTCATGCTAAGATAGGGAAGAGCATATCCCTTTTTATAGAGGATTTTGTCCATCATAATGAAGGTCGGAGCTTGTCTCTTTATTTTTCTTGCTTCTCCTTTATCGGATAGTAGTATACCTTTAACTAAATATTCAACAATGGGTGACGTCCATATATCATCATATGTATTATTTGGCTTTGGTTTGATCATCCTTTCTTCTATTAACTCTTGACCGCTTTCTTATTCCTCTCCCTTTTGAGACTTGGTCTGAGATCTCATCATAACTAGGAACTCTTTACCTTGCTCGGATGTTTCCTTTTCAATACTTGGCTTTTCTTGATATCCAACGGGGACAATTCGTCTTTCTGGGGTTCCCCTTGAGCTAGCCAACTTTGCTAAAGAATCTGCCTGTTCATTCTCTGTTCTTAGAACTTGATTTATTAAAAAATCCTTAAACAAAGCTAGCATTTGTAATATATTCTTCACATATAAAGATAGCTTGGGGTCTTTTGTTTGCTATATCTACTTTCCTTGATTTACCATTAGTTGAGAGTAGCTAAAACCTGGAGTCATGGGATTTTTAGTTCTAGTGTCAAGGTAAGACCTGCCACCATTTATTCATATTCTGCCACATTATTGGTTGTAGGAAATCCCTGTTTCATGGTATAATGCAAACAATGTCCACCTAGTGTTATGATTATATATCCTATGTCGACATCTTTTTCATTTGACGCTCCATCCATAAATAATTGCTACATGGGCTTTTGATCCTTCTCTTTTTCTGATTGCTCCTCTTTAAAGCTGGTGCATTCCTTAACAAAGTCTGCCAGTGCCTTCCCCTTGATTTCAGCTCATGGTTGAAATTCTAAATCTTATTGGCTGAGTTCAATTACTCATTTCACCAACCTTCTTGAAATCTTAGGCTTACTAAAGACTTGTTTAAGAGGAAAATTGGTCAATACCCTAATCGAAAGTGCTTGAAAGTATGCTCTGAGTTTTCGCACTGTGAGAATCAAACAATAGGCTAATTTCTCTATATTTGGGTATCGAACCTTGGCATCTTTTAACCACCTAAGTTTACTAGGAGCTATGCCCCATTGCCCTCTCGAATGAGCACAGAGTTGACTGAATGTTTTGACACCGCCATGTACAAATACAAAATTTCCCTGCTTTCGGGACTTAAGAGTATTGGTGGTTTCTCCAAATGGCTTTTTAATTCCGAGAAAGCTCTTCTGGAATACTCTCCTCATTCTAAGTTCTTCCTTTTATTAATCACATCAAAGAAAGGAATAAACTTATCAGTAGCTTTTGAAATAAACCTAATTAGGGCATCTACTCTCCCATTTAAGCTCATCACTTCTTTAGTAGTTTTAGGTTCGTCCATGTCTTTTATAGCTTGAATTTGGTCAGGACTTGCCTCAATTCCTTAAGAACTTACTAGGTAGCCTAAAAACTTCTCAGAGTGGACCCGAAAAGAGCACTTTTGTGGGTTCAACTTCATTTGATACCTCCGCAGTATCTAGAATATTTCCTCCTGATTTTTAAGATGGTTCTCAAGCCCACTAGACTTTACCAGCATATCATAAACATAAACTTCCATGTTTCTACCAATCCGTTCCTTGAACTTTCGATTAACCAATCTCTAATAAGTGGTCCCAGCATTCTTCAGCCCAAATAGCATAGCCCTGTAATAATAAATTACCCATTCTGTTATGAAACTGGTATGATCCTCATCTGGCTTGAACATCGGTATCTGATTGTACCCTGAATAAGCATCCATAAGGGTAACAACTGTGTCCACTTGTTGCATCCACTAACTGATCTATTCATGGTAGCAGGAAACAATCCTTTGGGCATGTTTTATTTAGATTCGTGTAGTCTATGCATGTTCTCCATTTTCCATTTGACTTCTTTACCAGAACTATGTTGGCCAACCATTTAGAATAATATATCTCCCAAATTAATCCATTTTCAAGGAGCCTATCAAGTTCTTCCTTTAGAGCATATGTTCGAACTTTATCCAATTGTTTCTTTTTATGCATTCTGGGGTTTGCTCCTTGGTTGATGTTAAGGGCATGGCACATGAAAATCAGATCAATTCCTACCATATCGGAAAGTGACCAAGCAAACACGTCCTTGTTGACTTTGAGGAACTGAATCAAGTGTTTCTTCAACTTGTTATCAAGATTTTTTACCACTTTGACCTCTTTGGAAGCATCTTCTAAATCTATATGGGTTTCCTCAAGGTCCTCAATGGGTTTTATTCTCCCCGTTTCGACCAGGCAGTCGAACTCTGTGACTATTGGACCCTCTTCCATTGAGTTACTGTCAACCCTCTTTCTCTTGCTTCCTGTAGGAATGTACCTTTGATACATACGCTTGTTAGACTTTTTAATATAAATCATTGCTTCGAATGTTAGATGTGAAAATCTATCACCCGAAGGCTGTAAAATAATAGAAGAATCAAATTAAGCAGAAGATTCCCTTTTTTATTGATCTCGCGTTGCAAAGTACATTTCGTAGGAGCTAATTTATTCTCCTTGCACAGTTCCCCAGCCTTGCTTTCTCAAGAATTTTACCAAGAGGTACTTTAGGGAGTCAAAAGCCTCAATCTCATTCAGGGCTAGTCTGCCGAAGAAGGAGTTGTAGTAAGAAGGTTGGTTAATTATCACAAAGATAGTTTCAAATGTACGGCAAGTTGGAGGCACTCCCATTTGTACAAGTAGCTTTATCTGCCCCACTAGAGTTAACCCCTTGTTGTTAGACCCAAATATAGGCTCGGTGCTCGGCTCTAATTTGTGCTTTGGGATATTCATCTGATCGAAAGAATGTTTGAAGATGACATTGACTATGCTTCCTGTATCGACCAGATTCTTAGAGACAATAGACAACCCAATTAGTGCAGTAATCATAAGGGTATCATTATGGGGATGATGGACTCCTTTGCGTAGCGCTTACGGGGTGACCACCAGATTAGGCATTTGGATGTTAAGACATGGGCTCTTTGTTGGGGGCTCCTCTTGCATAGAATAAATTCCCTCCTTGGCCTCTTTAATATATCTGCTTCGAGCCCCTTTGCTACTTCTTACTTGATGTGACCCACCATGGATCACATTTATCCTATTAATTGGTGGGCTTAAGCTTAGTGGGTCTTCATCCACTAGCACATTTACAGCGTTGCCCGTGCGTTTCTGGGGAGCATTTTCAGTTCGTTAAGCTTTGGGCTGATCTTGGATAAATTCCCTGAGATGGCCTTCTCTGATCAGCTTTTGAATTTTTTGGTCAGAACTCTGCATTCATCTGTTTTATGGTCGTTAGCTTTATGATCGGCACAGCAGTCCCCTCCCTTGTTCTACTCGGGGTTATTCTTAATTTTGTAGGAAGTTGGAAAGTTGACTCTATCCTTAGCTATAGCATATATGTAAGATAGTAGCTTGTTTAAAGCGACTGTATTAGCAATTAGCTCTTCCCATCTAACCCTTTTATGGCTACGATCTAGGCCAAATCTTCCTCCCTTCTTTCTAGGAATTGTCTTTCACTAGGCATAGCAAAGCTCATCCATCCGGATGAACTTATCAGCCTTAAAGTGGAAGTCCTATACATCTTTGTAGTCATTAACATAGAGATGCTTCCAGAAAGGAGTATTCTCGATTAAACTAGAATGGACGGCTATGAGCATGTCACGATCATTCATTTCCTTAGCCTTCAAAGCTTCTACAATTAATCTCCTCAAATAGACCCCCAAAGGTTCACCCTGCCTTTGCTTTATGTTTGCCGTGACCGTATAATCAATAGTAGGATCCTTGCAAATGCAGAATTGGGCTGAGAATTCATAAGAAAATTGCTTCCTGGAGGAGACGGTTTTTCTCTATACTGGCAATACCATTTGGTTGCCTCCCCTTGGAGAGTAACAGGGAACGGTCACATCTAGCTGCCCCATAAGCATTGTACAAGTCCATCTAGCTGTCAAAAGCAATATGGTGATCATCGAGATCTGTATCCCCATGAAATTTCATAGACGAGATTTTGACATATGAAGGTATTATTGTTGCCATGATCTCATCAGTGAAAGGTGGCACCCTCTCATTATCATTGACATTCCCGTCCATGGTTCTTTTCCCTTTAGAATTCATAGCGTCTTTGATAGCCTTCTTAGCAGCATCTTTAAGAAAAGCTTCAACATTGCCATAGTTTTTCCATCATGAGCAATACTCTTTAGATGTCGAGCTACCAGACTGCTCTAATGATTTGTCAAGAACTCTCCTCTGATGATTAGCTCTTGTTTGGAGGAGTTCTTTCTCTTTTGAGGAGGTTAAGCCCACCTTATCTTTACATTCTTCGAAATTGGTTTTAAGATCTCTTCTGAAAGAGATCACTTCTTCTCCTTGAGTCTGTCTCGGAGTCTTTGATGATTTTTGAGATAAAGCCATTTTTAGCAGCTCTTGCATTTCTTGCAATTATAGCTCCAAGTGCTTGATTTTTGCCCCATTTTCATCCTGTTATGCTGGTGATGAAGTTTGTCCTGGAAGGACCTCATCTAGGTTGAAAGTTGGAGCAATATTTTCCTCTAAGGCGGTAGTGTGTACTACTCCCTCAGTAAGTCAATTCAAATGCTTTGACCTCATTTTTCATATGTAATAGAAATGAACCACAATTAGTCTGTATATGGTGACAAGGTCGGAGGTTCGAGCCCTCCTTCTAACACCAAAAATGTTAACAAGAAATCTTGTCAACATCCCCAATGCATTTCATAAAATAATTCTACTGGAACATGATCATGTTATTAAAAGAATTCTCGCCTTCGATAGTGTATCTTTCGACTATTCCACCTTTCGAGGCTATTCCAACCTTTCAACAAGATTAGCGTAGTAAAATAGTTTCTAAGAGTTATTCATAACATATAGCCCTCGAATTCATCACTTTATAAAGTTGCATCATCCTAGGGAGTTGAAACAGTTAATCATCAATGCCTTCCACTCCCCTTCGATCACGTCGAAAGGTAACATTCAAGACCTTTTGACTTCGTCGAAAGGGGATGCTGACTCTATCTATTTATCTTCATTGCTTTCAATCCCTTAGTGTTAATATTCTTTCCATGGAATCCCTTCGAATAAAAATGGTATTGATGCCTAAGGATAAGATTCCCCACGAATGAATTCCGTCATGAATGGATGTTAGGCATTATAAACCAGGATTCCTTTTGGAAGTACTCCTTTCGACTTGGTCGAAAGGAATTCTTCCTTTTGAAGTAGTCCTAGTTTAAAAGCCTACAATCCACTTTATTTTCCTTATTTAAGATTAATTTAGGTATTCCCATAACTTATGCATTCTACATAATCGACACCCCATTATCACATTTATTTTTAATATTGAGTATAGGTTTCGATGATGATGTGTTTCGACTAGAAATGCCTAAATCGATCTTTCATATAGCTTAGACCAAAAGAGATTATGAGAATAGGTTAGAATCATGTGCGATTGATCATTAGTCTAGCTAATGTTCTTCATGATCTTCCTCATCGCCAAAATCCTTTATGAACATGCCATCTCCATTTTTGGTTATTATATGAAATGAGTTACAAGAAATTGAGCTTTCTCCCCATTTTGATTTAGGGTATCTTCTAAATACAAGTATCATAAGAAAGTAGAGTAGATAAAATGAATTCGTTATTCCAGAATCCTATCCACCAAAACTAGACCCCTTGAGTCTTATTTATAGATGCAGGTCGGCCTCCTTCAGCGCTTTTGCATTCGACAAGGTTGAAAGGTTTCCATTTTATATGCCACCTCAAACCTTTCGACTTGATCGAAAGGTCATTAACCTTTCAACGTCGTCGGAAGGTGTTCACTTGTGCCTTTCGGTTTATCCTTTCGCCTCCTTACCTTCGACCGGGTTGAAAGGTCCCCTCGTTACATGTTGTTTTGAACCTTTTGACCTAATCGAATGACATGCTTCCTTTCGATGTTGTCGAAGGCTATGCTTCTTTTCGAAGTTGTAAAAAGGTGTCCTTGTTCTTCTTGTCACACTCTTGCAGTTCCTTCATTATCTCTTAACCATTCGACCTGATCGAAAGCTATGCCTCCTTTCGACGTTGTCGAAAGGTCCTTTATTATTCTTTTGCCTTTGCTGTTTTATGAGTATTGCTTTCTTCATAGAGCCTTTAGACATTGTCGAAAGGTGTCCTGGATGGATCTTTGACCGGTTCGAAAGGCATGCTATGCTTTAGAAAAGGTTACTATGGAGGCGAAGCCTTTTATTTCGGAAGGTTTAACTAGTATTTGAGAGCGAATTATCTATTGCCTTCGAAAGGGGTTCTGAAGTCAACATTGCTTGTTCATCTACGTCAAAAGGTTGGTAGTGTCGAAAGGGCTTATCTATTTCCTTCTGGGTCAAAGGACTTTGCACCGTATGAGTAGTTGGTAACTTCGACTCCTTCGATACTTGCTCAATGCCTTCGAAACATCCTTTTTATGTCCTTCATGATGACTTGGCCTATCTCTTCATTGAAACCTCAACCTTATTAACTTTCTTTCATATTTTTGCGATCAAGTAGATTTTATGGTTAACATTATGGATAGTGAGCATGATTCCCTTAAGAATTACCTTTCGATTTTGCTTTATTTATTGATATTTCTGAAATTAGTCCATTCATCAGCATCTAAAGGTATGGTCTCTGGGTTATGTAACCTTTCGATGCTGATGAGCTAGTGTTGGATTTCCGTAGAAAGCCTTCTTTCCGATTAGATTGAAATTCCCTAAGTTAAGTCTTTTTAAAAGGTAGGTTTCGACCTTGTCGAAAGTTTGGTTGTTAGCTTCCCTTAAGTTTATGTAAGAAGTCTTATTCTCTAGTGGAATTGGAGTAGGCTTCATCCTTGTCGAAGGCTATGGGAGCGACTTCCTTTTGGATTAAATCTATAAGTCCAAGTTTTGGTTTTTAGAGAATAGGTTTTGACCTTGTCCAAAGCTTTAGACCATAGAGTTGACGGTTTCAGAATATTACAAAAGATACTAGAATAAGATGAGGTACCGTCTTTGTCGATAGGTTCCTTTTAATGGAGTTAAACCTGAAATATAAAGGTTAATCAAAAAAAGCTTTTGTAAATAGTAAAGAGATAAACAATGCACAAGACTTCCCTTTTTTAACTAAAGAAATTTTATTTCATTGAATTCCCAAATCAATAATCTCAAAATTAGGGTTACAATGCTTTGTTTAAGAAAAATATAAGTTTGGAATGAGAGAAATTGGATCCACCAAAAGGTGACCCCTTAGGTCTTATTTATAGATGTAGGCGGACCCCCTTCCATGCCCTTGCATTCGACAAAGTTGAAAGGTCCTCCTTTTATATGCTGTTGTGAACCTTTCGGCCTGGTCAATAGGTATGCCTCCTTTTGACTTTGTCGAAAGGTATTCCTTTATATGTTGTTACAAACCTTTCGATCTGATCAAAAGCTATGCTTCCTTTCGACTTTGTTGACAAGTGTCCTTGTTCTACTTGTCATATTCTAGCAATTCCTTCATTCTCTCTTAACCTTTCAACCTGATCGAAAACCATGTCTTCTTTCGACGTTGTCGAAATGTGTCCATATCATTCTTTGGCCTCTGAGTATTGCCTTTTTCATAGCACCTTTTGACGTTGTTGAAAGATGTCCTGGATGGGTCTTTGCTTCCTTGTGATTAGTGAAGTATGTTTGGAGCCTGCGACACGGTCGGTAGGTTGACTACATTGGTTTCGAAGAGATTCAACTATCATTGCTTTCGATGTTGTTGAGTAGTCCATGCCCTTTTTTTGATTTGATGCAAAACCTTTTTGGGACCATACTGGTTTCGACCGATTCGAATGGCTTACTATAGCTTTCGAAGGGGATGCTAATACTTTCTTCAACTTCTTCACCTTCTTCGAAGAGTATGAACTCCCTAGATGCCGTAAGGAGGAGCTTTCCAACAACTTTGAACGGTCTTGAAGCCGCTAACTTTGATGGCAGCATCCCTTCGACTCCTTCAAAAGGTTTGATCTGAACCCTTCTCTCTTGGTCTTTTTTTAATGACCTTTTGACTTATTCGAAATGTGGATTATTTGGAGTAACAACATAACTTTGTTTAATTTAACTAATTAAATATCCTAAATAATATTACCAAGAATAACGTTGATCAAATTGAAATTCAACTTTGGTTCGGCTTGCCGAAAAACTTCCTCTTAATTTAGCTTCTTAAATTAACTGAATTCTTTTATCGCTCTGGATTTTGAGGTTGATAGAGATTGTTATTAGATATCCGCATATCTGGTTTAGTTCTTATACCATATTTTTTTGACTTTTGCTCTTTGTTTATAACCTGGGTTTTTGATTGGTTAATTATCTTTATCCCATTTGAAATTGAGATAATTTGATTTTTGTTTGAGTTCGTTTGGTTAAAAGATTTAATTTGCTTGTTCTTCAAGAATTTTTTTGAAACCTGGACTTGACAATCGGGTTTGGGGTTAGTTAAACCCGATTCAATTACCCGAAAACATCTCGTGTACAGATGATAAAGTTGACAGCACAAAATGACCTTCCTACCCCCCTCAAGAGGGATTGAGGTGGCAATTTTGGATTTGCTTTCTTAGCCCCTTTCGACTAGGTCGAAAGGTGTTATGGTGCCAATTTGATCAGCTTTGTTGAAAGGATATGTAGCTAAGTGGAGTGGATTTATCCCTTCGATAGCTAAATGTTTTGGCTTAGTCGAACCCTTTGACCCCTTCGACAACAAGCCTTCGACGAGGTTGAATCTCTTTGACCCTAGAGTTGTCTCTACCCTTATTTTTCAAAATGTCTAAAGTATATATGAGTTTAACTTGTTTTCGACTTCAATTACCTTTCGACTTCAATGGGTAGGCTAGGTCTCGACAACATTGATCAGACCTTTCGACAACGTCGACAACATAAATATTTTTACTCAGGAATTTTAAGTTAATGGTTTCGAAAATGTCAAAAGGTCTTGTTGCTTAGCTTTATGTTATGTTGGTAGTGTGTCTGGGCTCCAATAGAGCTTCGACGTTGTCGAAAAGTGTTGAATAGATTAATGTTACGTCTCATCCTTTCGACTTTTTCAATAGCTAAAGGAACACTTATTATTACTTATTTATTTTTTAGGCTTTCAACAATGTTGGGGTATACTGGTTTAATGTTGATGCCATTGTTCTTTTGACATGGTCGAATTCTTAAGTTATTGTCCTTTCGACATTGTTGAAAGCTCAAGTTAAGTTATTTGGTTTCTGACTTAAGCTGTTTGCACAATCTTAAAGTTCTATGTCTGTTTTCATGTCTAAATTATCTAAGTAGATTTCTATGTTTAATTCTCGAATGCATTTCAAATTCAGAAATAATCAAGTATTTTAACTAAAATGTTTTCACCTAGCAGAATCATGAGTTCTCCTATGAAAGTTGAAGCCATTTCTAACCATTCTTCCATTGCATCCCAAGACAAAGTCAATGCCAACCTTAGGGATTTTGGTATCACCGAAATTGAACCTATCCCTCCTCAAGAGACTAACACCATAGACAACCCTACTAAAGGGTATTTTGCTTATACTTCCATTCACATATGGCATGGTGGATTTTTACCTTTCCCAGAATTCTTTTCTTTATATATATCCTATGTTGGAATTGCCCCAATCTAGCAATCTCCAAATGTCTACACTCATCTCCTGTCTCTAGAGATGATGGCATTGGAATCTAGGCACCCTTCTCTTAAGGCTAAAGTGTTAAACTTCTTGACTAAATAGGGAAGGCTGAGCAATCTCAATAACCAAATATACAGAGTCAACCCCTATAAGAAGTTAATATCAGATGGAGTCAACAAATTTAGGGACTGGGAAAACCAGTTCTTCTTTGTCAAATGTTTTGCTAATATTCGTGGGACTTTTTCCTTTCCTCATAAGTCTGGTATTATGTTGTCTTTCACCTACTTTATGTTTTCTATTAACTAATCTCTTTCTTTACCAGGTGTCTCTTCCAAGAAGCTTAATGATGTCAACAAGGGAACAGTTGACTCTCTATTTATGGCTTCAAGACAAACTGGAATAGATTGACGCTTCTGTCTCCCTTAAACTTAAGAAATCACTCTTTTTTGCCAGTGGGACAGAGAATCTTGGGAACTCCTCCCTTTATCCTACACATTTCACGCGGAAAATGCTTTCTCTCCCTGGGAGATTCTGAACACTTCTTCCCAATGTAACCTATCTGTGCTGACCCTTCTAGTATATTAGAAGTTTAGAATTTTCTTTTTTGTCCGTGGCAGTCTTTAAATTATTTTGACTGACTTTACATCTGCTTGAATTTGTTCCAGCTTCTTCTCAAGTCATATTGTCTGCTAGCGGTGTTGCCCTTCCTACACCAACTTATGGAGTGACATTAATTATTACCTCATTTGCAAAGTCCAAGCAAACTTTCAGAAGGAAGCTAATGGAATCTTCCACAGATGTGCCTCCAAAGAAAATTTTTAAAATGATAGAAGTGGAGAAAGAGGAGGAATGCTTATCTTCTAGACAAGTTCCAAAGAGCCCTATTGCTGAAGCACCCAAAGTTAAACCATAGCAAACTCCACCTACTCCTGACACTTTTTCACGCATTTCTATTCTAATTCCCTAGCGGCACTTAAGAAGATGAAGCTGGCTTTATTGACGACCCCTTCCGTCCATGGAACAAATTCCTCCAAAGCCATCGTCTTCTACTCCACCGTCTACAAATTTTGAAGAGATGATTGAACTCATTTTGCATTCTCAATCTTTTACTTCTTCTTTCCTGCCCTCTTTCACTCCATATTTGGTGGGGAATTATCGCTCTCTAATGGAACAGCAACTTCTGGTAAGTTCCTCTTTAACTATCCTTATCATCATTGGCTTTTTCTTAAATCGCTAACTTGTGTCATATTTTCTTTCAGATCTCAAAGAGCTGTTTAGCTTTGAATGAACATGTTTCAAAGTTTTCCGCCGAATCCTCTAAGCTTCAAAAGGAAACTCTAAGCTCAAAGACCAATTGTCTTCACTTTCTAATTCTAAGGATGATACCTCCATAGAATTAGAACGAGTAAAGGCCTCTTTTGCTCGAGTTGAGTCTGATCTTGAGGCAAAAAGGTGTGCTCGCCAACTTGTTGCTGACGAGAAGCTTGCTATTGAGCTCACTTTGAAAGATTCGGATGACGAGAAGGCTTGCCTGGTCAAGAAGAACATTTCTTTGAAAGATAAATTTAAGAAGACCAGACGTTCTCTTAAATTTGCTATTTGTACTCTTACCAACGTCAAGCAACAAATGTCCCAGTTTGTCAATGTCTCCTTTGGGAAAATAATGCTAAAGAACTATGAAGATGCCCTTATGCTTGCATACACAGACAACTACAAGAATTGCCCTGACTTCGGCTTTCCTTGACTTTATCATGCCCTAACCGAAAGAGTGATAGGCAAAATCATTCAGATGAAGTAGGTTATTGAACCTGAGGATGAGGCAGAAATTAATGCTACTAAAGTTCTTTCTTTTGGTGTCCCCTCCTTCGAAATCAAATCAGATTCTGAGGTGGAAGGTGACGAGGATGACGCCGTCGAGGATAAAGATGATGGCGATGGCGATGGCAGTGATGATGATAATGATGGTGATGATGATGACGATGACCTAGCTAGAGGTTAAGGTCTTTAGGGTGACAATGAGGGTCTTTCAGAAGCTTCAGAAAAGGACGATGGTGATCAAACTGAATTTCCTAAAAAAGATTCATCCCCTCAAAAGGATGTTCCACCTGCATCCCTCGGGCATTCCGCTGCTCTAGAAAGTGAGCGTACTCCTGCCCAAACTGAGGATCCGAAAGAGAAAGAGCAGGCCTCCCAAGTTTTTGTTCCTGTTTCCCTTGTATGGAATTCCCTGTTTAAATATCTTTCTCTTCAAAGATAATAATTAGTATAAAATTATTCATTTTAGATAAGGAGGGAGTCTCAACTTCCCTAAGAACAAAACTTGAAAGAAAACAAGCATAAATTAACAAGTTATATAGGGAGTTAGACCGATGGATAAAGAAGCATAACATCCTCTCTAACGAATATCATAGTCTTGATAGAAGTGCCTCTGTTCTAGCATCTTTTAAAAGTCAGAGGGCTGCCCCATTATTAAAGAGAGTGCGCTTGCGATACGATGCTATCTTAAAGGAGAATCGGGAGTAGCTTACTTTATTTTGGATGATGATCGAAGAAAGGGATTTTTTAATTAACTTTTTATATAAAGCTTATTATAGACATTCTATTGTACTTTTCGTACTTAGGCGGATTCGGTGGGGGTTTACTTAGAAAATTCCATAAAAGATACTTAAATTAATTTGGATCTGACCTGCATCCCGGAGCTTGCTGAAACTTACTGTGGGTCAGGTCAATTTCTTAAGATCTCCCCCCTAAAAAGCTTAAGTACTATAAAGATAAATTTATTTTTGAGTTTTTCTCTAATTCTATTTTGTATGAACCAGATGAATGATGGAATATGTAACCATTAATTGATTTATGAATATATGTTTTAGCTTTATTTTCTATGCTTAGCTTCTCTTTACTATACTATTATAGAGTGACGGTTATCTAGGTTGACTTGTCCCTAAAGACTACTTAAGCCAATATGTTAAATTGAAAAGGTTTTACTTTGAAAATGCATTAAATTTAAAGACTTCGAAATTAGCGAGATATTGCTTTCTTCGAGATTTACAAAAATTGTACTTAGGAAACCCTCACCTTCGTTTCGACTTCCTCGACGATGGGAAGGAAACTTTCCTTAAAGAGATCAGAACATTTCGCTCTAAATTAATTTGCGGTCCGATAGTCCCCCAATTGGGAAATAGGACTATAGCTATGCCTTTTGATTCGACAGTTATGCTTTCAGCTAATTCTCCAGATAATGTTAGGAAAGTAGTTTCTCAGCTCTAAATGTAATCAAAGTGTTTGTTGTATCTTTTAACTTTGTGGTTGTTTGAGTTGTAACTTTTTGTTATAGTAATAAAGATATTTTTCATCTTGATCTTAACTTTATTTTGTTTCTTTTGCATAAATAGGAGCTACAACTATCTAGAACTTCCCTTCCTTTCGCTTTATCATCGCGCATCGATGCTCTTTGGGAGAAATTGCTGCATGCAAGTGGAAGGGTTGTGGTTAGTGACGAAGTCTTAGTAGAGCGCTTTGGTGGCAACGCTGAAGCCGTGAAATAGCACCAGAGATATTTTCCTTAGAAAACCATCGCCAGTTATCACAAAGATCATATTGCTTATCTTGAGGCAGAAATTAAAAGTAAAGATGAGATGATTACCGCTCTTAAGCATCAGGTAAAGACTAATCCCTCCACTGACTTTGATCAGAAAATGCCAGAACTTATTCAATAGATAAGTGACTTGGAGTTGAAATTAAAAGATAGCCAGGCATAATATGAATCACTGGAATTCATTATGGGGGAAAAGATTTCAAGCACTGATTTACCGATCTCTCACTCTCCTCCTACGGTTACTAAACCCAATAGGTCGAAGCTTGTTTGGCCAAAAAATTCCATACTATGCTCAACCCTCCCCTGGGCTTAGACGAGAATGCCGTGGGCAACTGGTGCAGGAGAGTAAAATTTGAAATAGCCAAATATTTTGATGAGCAGCAGAAAGTGAAGTACTCCCAGATTATTAATGAGTAAGCTGCCAAAAATAAGAAGTTAGAGCATGACAACTACTTGCTCGACAAGCGCGTCGCAGAGTTGGAAAGAGAGAATAAAATAATCAGGGCTACAAGCAGAGCTTTTAATAGTGCTCTGAAGAACAACATTGATACGATTGACGACTAGAACAACATAAGAAGAAAGGAAAAGAAACTTAAGGAAATTCTATGTTCCGCAATTCATCACATTGTAGATCCTTCGGTTGTGGAATCTCTTGATAAAGCAGCTCAAGATTTGTAATTCATTTACATGTTCGAATTATGTAAATTTATCTTGTATGTATGTAAATAATTTTGTAGTCTTGTAAACAATTTCATAACTTATGTAAACCACATTAACTTTGTAAATATCACCTGATTTGTAATCCTTTTCTGTACTATTACTTTTGAAATGTCTTTGAATTGCCCATTCATTGATTTTTGGACTTGCTGAATCTTTTGTTATTCCTCATTGTTTTTCCTGAAAAGCATGCATCAAACAATATTTATAATTGTTTGCTTGAAATTGACATATTTGTCTATGTATGTCATTTGCTTAGATAAACAAACCATCTTATTAATTGTACGAAAAGTAGTTTAAACTAGATGTTCAAATCACATCTTTAACCACAGTGAGAGATGATTAAGAATGTAACTCCATTCACTAGGCTAGAAAGTTTGAAATTTGCTGATAGAAAATTCCAATTTATCATAGGGTTATAAATATTAGAATGTAACTGTTATCCCGCCTTTTGGCAAGGCCGTGACACCAAGGAATTGACTAGTAAGCAATGACGGCACATCCTAGAGATCAGTTATACACAGGCTCACTATGGATATCGATGAATTTTGTCCGAGTCCGGATCAAGCCAAAGTTGGTAGGACATGACAAGCTAAGCCGTGAGAGTCAACGTTCCAAATCTCGAGTCAATCCGAGTTCGTATGCTCAAGTTATGAACGATACAAAATTGGAAGAAAACCACTCAGAAGTCGACTCGCTCCCTTCGACTCGCTCCACATCCCTCAGATGCCAACTTCGACTCGCTTTGCAACGCTCAGAAGTGACAACTTTAACTCGCTTCGCTTAGAGGCCAACTTCGAGTCATTCAGGTTCGACTCGCTTCACAGCCATCAGAAGTACCTACTTCAACTCGCTTCGCTCAGGTGCCTTCTTCGACTCACTCCATTCGAACCACTGATCGACTCCATCAACTTCGACTCCATTGGTGAAGCCACTGCTCAAACCTCTCAGGACGCTCCATTTCGACTCGCTCGACCAGTGCATACTTCGACTCGCTCGATCTGGGCACACTTCGACTCGCTCGATCAGTGAACATTTCGACTCGCTAGAAGCAACATCAAAGGCAGAGTGAGATTCAAGCGCCACGTCACCGAGTCGAATGGAAGCGAGTCGAAACAGAAGCGAGTCGAAGGAAACAGCCTACCGAAAACCTCATTTCGTATCGATCATATCTCCTAATTTACAAGTCCAAATGCTATGAAATTTTCACAGAAGACTACGTGCATGCTAAAGAATGCCCACGCAAAATTTCGACTCCATTAGATGAAATCTTGATCGATACAAAATCTGTTCGTATCGATCACGGATCGGACCAAAACTTCATGGGCTTGGGCGTGCCGGCCTGATCACGTGCCAAAGAGAGTCTCCCGAGATCTGAGCGAAATATCAGCCTCCTACTCCTATAAATAGACCCCCAAAGCCAACAGAAAAGGGCTTCTTCTTCCTCTTTGAGATCTCCAACGCCCGGACTCCGCCAGATCCAGATCTGAACTCAATTGCTGCTGCTACCAACGAGATTCACTACTGCAAATCACAATTGCTTGTTGTAAATCATTGAATTCACTTGTAAACACAAAAGAAAGCTCAATAAAGCAAACTACTTCATAGTGGACGTAGGCGATACGCCGAACCACTCTAAATTCTTGTGTCTCCTTGCACTTTAACTATTCTCATTTCTGAAATTTGGAGTTTTTGTTAGATAATCCCTCATTTTCCATTTAATTTCTTCACTTTATCTCTTCAAAGACTTCCGAAGAGTGTTGTGCCAATTTTGGTACAAACACTTTGGTGCTTTCACCGAGAAAAACCAATTTTTCTCCTGCACTTGGGATCTCCTTTCTATATTGGATTGCATAAATCTAAGAAGAAGATCCAGATCTAGAACTTCGAAGCCCTTCCATTCTATTCAGATTTGCGATCAGATCTTGGAACGGACCTCATCAATACATTATGGTGAGCATGCGTACCACTTCTACAGCTGCTGATCAAGGAGCACGGGACCAACAAAATCCCGTGCAGCCACCTCCCTCCAACCAAAATGTTGCAGGAACTTCAGATACGTCAGGTCCAATCACTAGACAAGAATTCCAAACATTGCTTCAAGAGTTGACCCAAAGTCGACAACAGCTAACTGAACAACTACGCGCCAACACGGAGTTGACTAACCAGCTAAATCGCCAAAGGCGAAGAAGATCCAGAAGAGACCAAGGTTCTCACTCTTCCATAGAAAGTTCAGCCTCCTCCGATGGCCAAACCAGATCCACACGTCCACGGCTATGTGTAAGCTACTCCCAAGCCACGGGACACCAACCAGCTTCGAACCTTGGGCAACCTAGAGCCGGACCATCTGCTAGCCTCCGCACAGAACCTTCAACTCGAGGAGGAGCTGCTCCTTATCATGTTACCGACAACATTGCTACTACCACCACTGCCGGACGGGGAGGTGATGCTAGAAACCAAGCCGATCCTCAACGTAGCCAACGAGAGCAGACTCTTGAGCCTTATGTCCCTGAGGATGTTGAACCTAGGAGGCGAGGCACGGACCGTCGACCGCGTCCGGTCCAGACTCGTGCTGTGGAACCCGACCACACCTTGGCACAACATGCTCCAAGTATCCGAACACCGGATATACCAGCGATGATCTGCCAAATGATCCGTGAAAGTCATGGTCTCTCTAATGACGACTGGGGAATCTCCCGAAGTCATACCCCTTTCACCGATGACGTTTTACATGCTGAACCACCGTGGCACTTCAGGATGCCAACTTTGCCAGTTTATGAAGGGAGTTCTGTTCCCAATCAACACGTCCTGAAATACGAATGGCTGATGAATGTTGCTAGAGCTGATGACGCAGTAAAATGCCGTAGTTTCCTCATTTCCCTAGAGGTCATCGCTACCATGTGGTTCACTCGTTTGCCACCGCGATCCATCTCTAACTTTGACCAGATGGCCACCAAGTTTGTCGAGCAATTCCGTATGCACGTGGCGAGGCCTAAGGACGTTAACACTCTGTCTAGTGTTACGCAAGCTCCCGGAGAAACACTTAGACGTTACTTGGAGCGATTTCATGCTGCGTGTGCAGAAATAAGGAATCCCAATGATAACTCTATCCTAATGGCACTGACTAAGGGGATTGATGCTGATTCCGAGTTTGGAAATTAGTTAGCTGGGAAACCACCTGCATCATTGGACCGTTTCTATTCCAAGGCAGCCCAATTCTTGAGAAGGGAGGATGTGAAACAGTCTAGGAAGCTGGATGACGCAGGGCCCAACATCGAAGGTATCCAAAGTAATGTCGCTGTTAAATAGTCTGGAGATAGTTCTGGAAAAATTCAGTTGAACGTCCAAAATAAATAGAATCAGCAGAGGGACAATAGAAATCATAACAAAAAACGCGATCAGGATCGTGGACCATGGCGTAGAGCTTCCATGTATGATAATTACACTCCATTGAACACGTCGTTGGAAAATGTGTATTTGCAGACATGCAATACCATGCAGTATAAGAAACCTGCCCCGAAACCACCAACTGAAAGACAAATCTAGACGGGAAAGTTCTGTAGATTCCACGAGAGTTATGGCCACAACACCAATGAGTGTCGTCACTTACAAGACCTCATTGAAAAACTGATACGTGAGTGGAAGTTGGATCAGTATGTACGGGCGCCGTAATCCGGTGGTGCGGGCCCATCAAATCAGGATCGTGGGCCAAATCAGGAATGACAGGAGGAACCCGCTCGTGCAGACGGGAGGTTGGTCATCAATACAATAAGTGGTGGTCCTCACCCAGCAGATCAAAGATGGAAGGAAATGGAGTTGTATGCCAGTTCTATCAGGCATGCAGACTTCGAGTGTTGCAGTAGTTTTGATTAGAGGGCTCCGGCCAAGCAACAGAAAACGATGATGGATGACATCGTGTTTAGGAGCAGAGACACAGATAAACTCGAAGCTCCCACTATCGATCCACTGGTTATCTCAGCACAAGTAGGTCCCGCTTGGATGAAAAGGATCTTAGTTGACAGTGGAAGCTCTGTGAATATTTTGTTCAAGCGAGCTTATAATCAAATGAAGATGGAAGCCGCAGACTTAAAGCCTTGTCGACCTTGAGTCCATGGTTTCAACGGAAGTCCCACTATACCCACCGGAATGGAGGAACTGCCAGTAGAGTTGGGAGTTGGAGAACGTCGGAGAGTACGGATGTTGCAGTTCATTGTTTTGGACATAAACTCCCCTTACAATGCTTTCTTAGGCCGACCGGCCATTGCTGAATTCAGGGTAGCCATTGCCCCATGGTGTTTGACATTAAAATTTCCCACTGATCATGGAATAGGAATCGTTCAAGGAGATCAGGCTACTGCCAGAGCCTGTTATGTTGCTGAGCGATGGGAGGTGCATCGAAAGGAGAAAGGAAAGGGCGTAGAGGAATCACTCTGCGTCCGTTTTGCCAAAAATTGACAGTTAACGCCCGGGCTTAGGCCCGGTTACCCCAACCAATTCCTCAAGGACCTTGATCCAATAGAAACTAAAGATGAAGGAGAATCTAAAGAAAATCATTTATCACCGATCGAACTGACGATTGATGTTGACAGTGACGATGATTCGAAAATGATAAAGATTGGATCTCAACTAAGCCAGCAAGCTCAGGAGGAATTGGTTGAATCTCTGTAGGCAAACCTTGATGTATTTGCCTGGACACATTCTGATATGTGTGGGATCTCGCCGGACATCGCGAGCCACACTCTTAACATTGACCCGCGGCATGTCCAGGTCAAACAAAAAAGGTGCGGTATGGATCCAGAGAGATCTGCCGCCCTTAAAGAAGAAGTAGAAAAGCTTGAAGCGAACGGATTTATTCGAGACGCGCTATATCTCGAATGGGTGTCGAATCTCGTGCTCGTTCGAAAGCCGAATGGAATGTGGAGAACATGTGTCGACTATTCCGATCTGAATAAAGCATGTCCTAAAGGCAGCTTCCCGCTTCCCAGAATTGATCAGCTGGTAGATTCGACGGCTGGGCATGAACTCTTATCCTTCATGTATGCGTACTCTGGCTATAATCAGATACCGATGCATTTACCCGATCAAGAACACACCAGCTTCGTGACCAGCCTGGGACTTTACTGCTACAAGGTTACACCATTCAGACTCAAGAACGCCGGAGCTACTTATCAACAATTGGTCAATCGAATGTTTGCCAATCAAATCGGGAAAACAATGGAAGTATATGTAGTCGACATGCTTGTGAAGTCACGACTCTCCACCGACCATGTTAAAGACCTGGAAACTATGTTCAACATACTTCGAGAATACAAAATGAAGCTCAACCCACTGAAATTGCACTTTGGAGTTGCATCCGGAAAGTTCCTTGGGTTCATTGTTAACGCCCGGGGAATCGAAGCTAATCCTGAAAAGATTTGGGCAATCAGAAATCTTGAAACTCCCAATACTATAAAGCAAGTCCAGATTCTCAATGGAAAGGTAGCAGCATTGAGCAGGTTCATTTCAAAGTCCACTGACAAATGCATTCCGTTCATCGATCTGATTCGAAAAGGGAAACGAAACTTTGAATGGACCACAGAGTTCGAGGGCGCTTTCCAAGCACTAGTCCAACATCTGTCCACACCACCGATACTGTCAAAGCCTATTGATCATGAGAAGTTGTCTGCGTACTTGGCGATATCAGAAAACGCTATCAGCACTGCCTTGGTTTGAGAAGAAGACGGGATACAGAAGCCAATGTACTACATCAACAAACGATTAACTGGGCTGAAAGGAACTATCCAAAGTTGGAGAAGTTGGCTTACTGCCTTGTAATCACATCAAGAAAACTCCGACAGTATTTCAAAGCACATCCCATAGTTGTCTACACCGACCAGCCGTTACGACAGGTCCTTTCGCTACCTAAGACGTCTGGTAGGCTACTCAAGTGGAACATCGAACTGAGTCAGTTTGATATTACTTACACACCAAGACGAGCAATACAAGGACAAGTCCTCGCTGATTTCATAGCTGAATTCACCGTTCCAAAGGATTTGTCGGAAACCAGTAAATCCCCTGAATATGTCTGGAAGCTGTATACCGATGGGGCATCAAACGACCGGTGTTCGGGCGTTGGAGTTGTACTCGAAACCCCCGAAGGTCGATCTATATGCTATGCTTTGAAGTTTGACTTTCATGCAACCAATAATGAAGCTGAATATGAAGCCCTCTTAGCTAGCTAGAAACTCGCCAGAGATCTGAAAATCATCCCTGTGGAAGTTTACTGTGATTCACAATTAGTTGTGTGTCAAGTACGGGGAGAGTATCAGGCAAGAGATCGAAGGTTGGCTACTTACTTAGCTCGAGTTCAAGAAGTATTGAATCAGTTCGATTACTACGCCATCTATTGTATACCTCGGGAGCGCAACCAGAAGGCCGATTCATTGGCAAAGCTAGCCAGTACAGGTGAAGCTCAACAAATGGGACTGGTTCCTGTAGAAACGCTATCTTCCCTAAGTATCGATCGGACAGAAATAAATCGGGTATGTGAAATCGTTCTCGAAAAGGATTCATGGATGACCCCACTCAGAAATTACATTGAGCACGGAATCCTGTCAGAGCGCAGGAGTGAGAAGAGACAAGTTCTTCGAAAGGCCTCAAGATTTACATCCAGAATGGACTCATGTATAGAAGGGGGTACTCAGTTCCCCTTCTCCGATGTATCACTCACGATGAAATTAAACAAGTGTTGCGCGATGTGCATGATGGAGAATGTGGCGATCACACCGGGGGGCAAGCACTTGCCAAGAAAATACTTCGCTATGGATATTACTGGCCTACCATGAACCGTGATGCGTTGGACTATGCGAAGAAATGTGATAGGTGCTAGAAATATGCCCGAATTCATAGGGCTCCTCCTACTGAGATAACGCAAATGTTCAACCCATGGTCGTTCGCAATATGGGGCATCGACATCATCGGTGCTCTACCTCTGGCAAAAGGTGGTGCGAAGTACGCCATCATCGCAGTTGATTACTTTACAAAGTGGGCTGAAGCCGAGGCTCTCGCTACCATTACAACAAAGAAAGTAATCAACTTTATGGTTCGTAACATCATCTGTCGATTCGGCCTCCCACACACCATTATTACGGACAACGGAACCCAATTCGACAGTGCTGAATTCAAAGATTTCTGCAAACGATTTAACATCCAAAATAAATTCTCTGTAGGTGCACACCCTCAGGAAAACGGACTGGTCAAAGCAGTTAATAAATTTATAAAGTCCATCCTGAAGAAATGACTGGAAAAGGTCGTGGGCAAGTGGGTCGATGAACTTCCTATGGCTCTATGGGCTTACCGAACAACCCACAAGACCGCGACCGGCCACACTCTGTTCTCTCTTTCTTACGGTTCAGAGGCCGTTATTACGATCGATCTATAAGTTCCTTCTCATCGTGTGACATACTATGATCCAAAGACAAATGCTATATTACTTGCTGAATCTCTCGATCTACTGGATGAGAAGCGTGAAGAGGCTGATTTGAGGGCAGCTGCGCATCGAAGTCGAGTTGCCCGATTGTACAACGCCAAGGTCCGTCCGCGAATCTTCGAACTAAGCGATCTCATCTTAAGAAGAATCTATTCGATTCCTTCAGATATGAAGCCGACATCGGAAGGACCGTATATTGTTGAACGAAGGCCCAGAGATGGCACATTCAAGTTATCGACCGTCGACGGTCTTACCCTGCCAAGAGCTTGGAATAGCGAGAGCCTTCGCCGCTATTACACCTGACAGGATATTTTTATCCATTTAGTTTACTTTCCTTTTCTGCAATTTGTTTATGCATTTCGAAATTAGAACTTGTAATAAGGCAACTGACTTTGCCATACTTTCTTATTTCAGCAATAAAATACAACCTCTTCGAGCCAGAGCTGTCATTTACTTTAAATACTTCATATGACCATCACTATGCACGGAGAGCTAAATCTCATCATACGGTGGAATTTATTCAAATAGAGAGTGACTGCGGTGCAACCAATCACTGACTAAGTGAAACCCGAGCTCGGGGGCAAGCCATCACATCAAAGTCAAAAAAGGATTGATACACGACAATCCTTCATCAACTTCGAGTTCCCAGAGTGCGAACCGGAGTATAAACATCAACTCCATATTCCCAGAGTGCGAAGCGGAGTATAAAAATCCATGTTATCCCGCCTTTTTAGCAAGGCCGAGATACCAAAAGATTGGCCGAGAAACCAAAGATAGTTCGTCTCGAAGAATGGTCAACTCAACATCTCAACAAAGCAGGTCCTGCTGATTGTTTGTTCAAATAAGATCCCCTGCGGAGGGGGGGTCCACGGGGGGTGGCAACCCCCCAAGGTGGGGGTGCGGGGGCAACACCCCCGCTACAGGGTTCAACCTAAAATCCCTCCGACCTAAAATCCCTGCGACCTAAAACCCCTCCGACCTAAAATCCCTCCGACCTAAAACCCTCCGACCTAAAAACACTCCGACCTAAAATCCCTCCGACCTAACAGACTTCGCGACCTAACGACCTAAAGTCTCTAGCGACCTAACGTCACAAAGCTCCAGCGACCTAGCTTCACAAAGTAACCTAGCGAGTTAGAACACCCAGCGATCTACCCTAGGTCGTTCACGACCTACGACCTATCTTAAGTCGTCCACGACCTAAAACTTACTACCCAGTTTATACAAGCTGAGATAACTCCTTATGCCACTTTTTCCTAGGTCGCTCACCATTCCCACTAGGTCGCCTACGACCTACGACCTACCCTTAGGTCGCTCCGCTTTATACCTCGACACATTTAGACCACATCTCCTTAGGTCTCTAACGACCTACCACTCCCTATGCCTTTTCTCTTTAGGTCACCACTTCCTCTCCTGCTACCCCTTAGGTCGCCACTTCCTCTCCTGCTACCCCTTAGGTCGCTAACGACCTACGACCTATCCCTTAGGTCGCCCACGACCTATAGCTTAGCCGACCTAAGTACGGAAACTCCCTATAAATACTTCGCCTACTCCACATTCAAAAGGAGAGGGTTTTCCAGATTTCAAGGGCGTCGATGCTCTGCTATTTTTTGGACTCCTCCCACATTTCAATCATCAAAGATTCTTCATCAACAGTTCTACTTCATTCAGCATGGATACAAAGAGCAATCCGTCATCAAAGTGCTAATCTCTTGCTTCGATTGTGTTGTAATCATTGAAAGGTGTTGTAAAAGTGTTGTAACTAAGAAATCGTGTTGTAAAAGTGTTGTAATCTTGTAAAAGTGTGCTCAAAGAACATAATGAAGGATGTAAAGTGGATGTAGGCTTAACTTTAGGCCGAAACACTATAAAATTTGCTGTCTCTTTTACTATTTTTCCCTTTTTCTGTTTACTTTTAGTTCTCGTGTAGACGGGTGGTGCTTTCACTAGATTACTCCAGACACCGGGGTGTTAGCGTTATACTTTTTAGCTTTAACAATCCAACTCCGAGTTCCCAGAGCACGAACCAGAGTATAAACATCAACTCCGTATTCCCAGAGTGCAAAGCGGAGTATAAACATCCAACTCCGTATTCCCAAAGTGCGAAGCGGAGTATAAACATCCAACTACGAGTTCCTAGAGCGCGAACCGGAGTATAAACATCAACTCCGTATTCCCAGAGTGCAAAGCGGAGTATAAACATCCAACTCCGAGTTCCCAGAGCACGAACCGGAGTATAAACATCAACTCTGTATTCCCAGAGTGTGAAGCGGAGTATAAACATCCAACTCCGAGTTCCCAGAGCGCGAACCGGAGTATAAACATCAACTGTGTATTCCCAAAGCGCGAAGCGGAGTATAAACATCCAACTCCGAGTTCCAGAGCGCGAACCGGGGTATAAACATTAACTCCGAACTCCCAGAGCGCAAGTCGGAGTATAAACATCAACTCCGTATTCCCAGATTGTGAAGCGGAGTATAAACATTCAACTCCGAGTTCCCAGAGTGCGAACCGGAGTATAAACATCAACTCCAAACTCCCAGAGCGCGAGTCGGAGTATAAACATCAACTCCGTATCCCCAGAATGCGAAGCGGAGTATAAGCATCGACTCCAAATTACCAGAGCATGAATTGAGTATAAACGACAACTTCGAACTTCCAGAGTGCAAGTCGGAGCATAGTCATCAACTCCGGATTCCCAGAATGCAAAACGGAGCGTAAACACCAACTTCAAGTTCCCGAAGCATGGATCGAAGTATAATTATCAACTACAAACTCCTGGAGCACGAGTCGGAGTACAAATGCCAATTCCAAGTCCCCAAATAGCGGAAATATGATTGAAACTCAAGCCAACGTGATCAACCGCCAGTAAACAAATAAGGATCCCCGGAGTGCGGATATGATCATCGACGATCGGACAAGCGTGAATAAACCGCTCAATCCCTGTTTGTCTCAAACGCCCATCCAGCGGCACTAGACTTGGCATGCTATAAGAAAAGGGCAATCGCCGACTGATGTTTTACAACATACCACCAAGACTTGCGGGCAAGACTTAAGCATCAACCATCGACTGAAGCAATGCGACGTCAAAATTCGACTCTTTTCCCGATCACAAACCATGTCCACAATACCCAAACTTGGCGAACAGAAACAAACTTCGTTCGGAAACTGAAACTTCACAAGTGCATTTCAGACACTGAAACACTTAGACAAATACACAATGACAAAAGAGAAGTTAAAAAAGAAAAGTTTCATTTCTGTTGATTATAGAAGAAGTTCGTGTACAAGTTTACAAAAAATTCCTACCAGCAGGGGCCGAACCCACATCTATACATGGCCAACAAAATGCAAATCAAAACAAACCGGGAAAGCATGTTTAATCTTTCTTCTTCCTTGGCTTCCTTCTCGGTGTAGACACCCTGGAGCCACCGCTAGTCTTCCTTTTCGAGCCTTTGCTTTTCGGCAGTTGGTCTTCATGCGGGGGTATTATATCAACATCCTCCTCCGAGCTCTAGTGGATAGGAATGCTCTCTACGGGCGGAGTCGGAGGAACAGGATCGAGCACAGGAGGCGGAATGGTCATGCTGGTAATGAAAACAGCGCCATTGGGAGATATCATGCTAAGCGGAGCAGGTCCTGGTGCTGCCATCCCACCTCCAAAACTTCCACCATGAGTCGTTGCTGCCATTTCAGCGTCGATTTGAGCAAACATCTCCTCTTCCGTTACTGCTCGAGCCCCGCTGGAAGCATCAGCAGTCGGCATCAAAGAACTCGCAGCAGGATCAGTTCCACTCATGACAGATGACAAGTCAGTAAGAGGATAGCCGTGACGACAAAAGAGTTCATCCATCAGCTGCTCGTCAAACATAATCGTACCTCCCTGCATATCGTCAAGTGGGGCAGCTGTACTCATGGTGATTGCTTCGGTCACAATAGTCTCCTGCGTTTGATATGGTTCTTGAGTAGCAGGAGGCATGGCCGGTGTAGCATCAATCACTGGACAAAGAATAAAAGAATGGTTAGGACTTAACTCGATCGAAGATTCTGATTTGAGAAAAATATGTGGAATGTCCAGAATACCTTCCTCAGTTTGAATCGTTGGCGGCAGGGCGGCATTAATGACTTCCGCAGCAGCCGGAGACATCTGCGGCTGATCCGGATTGTAAGTAGGAACAGCTTGGGGATCAACCGCAGACGAGGATCCGGGCTGGGTTGACACGGGAACTTCGAGACTTGCTTCATAGTGGTCAACCCCCGAAGCGTCTCCAACTTTAAAGTGTTGGGCACCAAGTCTTTCCTTCTCACGCAGAATCATCGACTCGTGGAGAACCTTCTTTTCATCCTCAATCAAAATGCGATTCTCGAGTTCGAATTCATCCACAGACTCGCCTTGATGCACCTCCTTCTCTTCCTCCACCAGTCGGCTCCAAGCATTATTGAGATGCGTCAAAAAGTCATCGAGCCAGGCTAGGCCCCTGTGCCTCAGCACATTAGCATTGTAAACAACAAGGAGGTCTTCGTTGTCGGCCTCTAGCTTGGATTCGGCCAGCTTCACCCTCTCCTCGACCTTAGTCTCCACCTTCTGGACTTTAGCCACCGGCGCATCTCGTTCATCCCTGAGCAGAACAGCTTGTTCGCACGCCTCCTGGGCTGCGTTGTTCGTGTCATCTTTCTCCTTGGCCATATCAGCAAATTTGGCCTTGAGTTCATTAAGCTCCTTGACCGCCGCGTCCCGCTCGGCAATGAATTTGGTGTTCCGGTGGCCCATCTCCTCCAACAGGGCAACATGTGTCTACCCCAAACTCTTCATTTCCGCCTTCGCTTCATCGGCCCTTTTAACGGCCTCCATCTCAGATTTCCGAGAAGAATCGGACTCAACGGAGAGTACTTGATTAATCCGATCCCTTTTTGCAAGCTCGGTCTCCATCTTCTCGAGCGCTTTGGCTCGCTAAAAAGCCACTTTGGAAGCTTTTTCAGCAGCCTTTGCCCAGTCTCGGTACTAGGTGTATATGTCGTGAATGTAATCATGCACCGTGTTTTCCACCCCTGATGGAATTCTCTTTAAGTGTGGCGGGAAGACATAACTGTCAAAGTAGATATTCGGAAAATCCTTCCTCATCTGAGCCAACTTAAGAGCTCCTTCTCCTGTGGGTTCAGCAGGGACCTGCTCAGTAATCATAGAGGCTGTAGTCTCGATTCTCCAAAGACTAGTCTCAGGTCTGGAAGAATGATAAGATGGCCTGTGACGGGGAGGTTCAGGCGGATGTGAGACAGAAACAGGGGGTGGAGACGGAAGTCTAGGAGGAGGAGAGCGTGATCTGGATCGGTGTCTATACTCTCTATCACGCCCGTACCTGTCCTGGTTAGAGTATTCACGATCGCGATCTCTATCTGAATCCCTCCTGCGGGAATCATAGTAACTAGAAGTTTTTCGGGCTGAGCGAAGATTCCCGAGCATTGATCCTCTTCCAGACATAATACCTGAAAATGAGAAACGAAGAAAGAGTTAGTAACTTCCTAAGTTGGGTGAAATACAGTTGTGAATCATGTAGTGTGTTTGTACCAAAAATGGGCACAACACTCTTCGGATGTTTTTGAAGAGATAAAAGTGAAGAAAATAAATGTAAAATAGAGATTATCTAACAAAAACTCCAACAAACATAAATATAAATACGCAGACAAGCAATTTAGAGTGGTTCGGCGTATCGCCTACGTCCACTATGAAGTTTTGATGATTTTATTGATTCTCTTTCAATGATTACAAGTGATTACAACGAACAACAGCGAATTACAGTTTAGATTTCGAATTCAACAACAAGGATAAGATGCAAGTCTCGATCTGGCAGAGTCTGGGCGCTTAAGAATCCAAAAGTCCCTCTTCTGTAGGCTCTGGTGCTCTATTTATAGGCGTAGGAGGCTGAGATTTCGCTCAAACTTTGGGAGACTTGGTCTGGCACGTGAGGGGGCCCACGCGACCGTTTCCAGAAAGTTTTGCCTCGATCTGCGATCGATACGAATCCATTTCGTATCGATCAAGATGATGTTCAATTGAGCTAAAATTTGGCAGGGACATTCTTCAGTGTGTTTGCAAGCTTCTGTGAAAATTTCATTGAATTTGGATCAGTGGATTATGAGATATCGTCGATACGAAATTGAATTCCTCGTTGGCTGTTCTATTCGACTCCGTGGCTTCGACTCGATCTCCTCGTATCAATAATTGCATGTGTTTCTGAGATGATGTAGCGCACGCACTTCGCTTCGATCCGGTCTTCACTCAGTGTTGACCGCTTCGACTCCATAGATCTCGCCTTGTTCGCTTCGATGGATAACACGTCTCCCTAGTTTGTTGACTTGTTGGATACGAATAAGCCTCCGTTCATGGGTACGAACGTGGTCCCATGATGGATATGAATCATTGAATCTCTGATGGACGCAAAGTTGACGTTAGGTGATCATTACGAAGTGGACGACTTACTGATGGACTCGAACAATTCTCTCTGGCTGAAGGCTGATCAATACGAAGCTCATTGATACATGGACCTGGCTATTCTGATCGATACGAAATCGATGGATACGAAATGAGGATCATTGATGGATACGAAGTCCATCGATACGAACTCGATGGATTCGAAACATGGCTAACTTCATTGGTGCGAACCGGTGCTAATCGATGGATACGAAAATGGGACGCATTGATGGATACGAAAATATGCCTTTCCCTTCAACTTGCATCCATCATAACTTGATCATATGAACTCGGATTGACTTGAAACTTGGAACGTTGGCTTCCTTCGCTTTTCTAGTCATGTCTTATTAATTGTAGCTCGATCTGGACTTGGAAAAAATTCATCGATATCCATCGTGAGCGACATTTGGAATCCAATCAATTCCTTGGTATCCTGGCCTTGCCAAAAGGCGGGATAACATAGTGTAGTGAAGTGTATGCATGTGCAATCCCCCGACCAACCGGAAATGTCAGCCGCACTCATAGCAAGCGACCCGCTCAGTTCAAAAGCACTATCAAGCCCCTCCGTCCCGGCGTCGTGTGGAGATGACACAAAATCCGAGATCGGAATATCAGCAAGCCCTGCAAAAGGACTCTCCACTTGCGGAGGCGGAGCCTCCTAAATTATAATTCCCTAGAAAGGTAAAGACACGACCACAGATTTAAATCTCTTAGATTTAGGACATTTGTGAGCAGCGGCCTTGCCTTTTCTTCTTCCACCCGAGTCCAGGACATCGGCAAAAGGCCCAGTTGGGAGCTCGGTATCGGTAGGCATTCTTTCCGGATCAACTTCTTCGGCGATCACGACTGTGGGCGCTTTGCGCTTCACCCGTTTCTTCGGGACCACTCTATGTATCCCTTCCAAATGTATGATCTGTCTCCGTTCTATCAGCCCGACAGCCCTAAAATTTCTGTCGGTCAGGACTAAGTCTATGTGCCTCTCTTCGCCCGGAAACGCTTGAAGAATCCGAACAAGCTCTCTGAAGTATGCACCATTGGGACGAGAGTTTGCAGCTATAAGAAAAGAAAAGTATGTCAGTTACTAGTATCTCAATGATTCAAGAGAGAAATAGCAACACTTACGTCTATCCAACCACCGCCCAGCAAATCCAGTGGGGCACCGAACGTAGAACCATTCAGTTTCATAGTAACTTAGCCTTCCCCTGGAGCCCAGTACAATGTGGCAGCTTCTGACCGCCTCCAGGAAGGTGAAAGAAGGGATGTCTCCACGGCTCTTGACGTTGAATAAATATCTGATTTCGATCGGCTTCGGCGGTCGAAAGAGGATCTCCATAAACAGAACAAACGTGCTGTTCAACATGGCATACCCGTTGGGATGTAGCTGAGATGGAGCTATTCCAAGAAACGATAACATCTCCCTTATATATTCATTGAAGGGAGGAAGTGTCCCCGCTGTGCAAGCGTGACGGTTGAAAGCAGTAAACCCCTCCGGGGGATTGTGTGGTCTGTCAGTTGGCCCAGGAAGTAGCACATCGTCAAGAGACAAACCATGCCTTAAGCAAATCCGTCCTAGCATATCTTCAGAGATACCCAACGACACAAAATCTGTTGGATTGAGAATAAACCGAGCACCCGGACGCTCGTCCGGAGCTGGCTCTATAACTTCGGCTTCATTAATCAGTATCTCTATGGTTGGAGTAATAGAACTTGGGAGTTCCGGCTGTTGAGAACTTGAAGGGTCCATGACTAGCTAGCTTATAAAAAGCAATTGTTAAACTGACAAATAACACTCGTGCATCCCCCAGTGTAAAGTGTGTGAGTGTGTTGTGCAGTGCAGTACTGTATATTATTTGAGAAGATCAACCGGATTAAGGAAATCATGTAAACGACGAGACTTTGGAATTCAGTCGGAAGGACCGTCATCGCTGACCGTCACAACCATACCATCCAACTATTGACCATCATTTCAAGTCAAAGTTTGTTGTCATTTTTATAAGTTGCAGTTTCATCGACGAGCTTCGTTAGGAAATCAAATATGCAGTGAAACGGTTAAGTCCAGTTATGCAAATTTGAAGCTCGTCGGAGGTAATTGTTCAAGTGTGTGAGAAGTTTCAAACTTTTTGATGATCAAATTTGTATCGCTCGCGAGAGCGTGTTCGCATCAATAAGCTATGGTCGTGTGCATATGAGTCAGAATCGGTTAGAAGGTTGGCATGCAAGTTTGACTCGAACGAGAGGGCTCGATTCGAAATCCCCAGTTCGACTCGCTCCCCAAGGCCAACGAGTTCGACTCGATCCCAAAACCACGCATTTCGACTCGCTCCTGGGACCTCACAGTTCGTCTCGCTCCCAAGACCACACAGTTCGACTCGGTCCCAGGACCACATAGTTCGACTCGCTCCCAAGACCACACAGTTCGACTCGCTCCCAAGACTACACCCTTCGACTCGATCGAAAAACACCCTTTTCGACTCAATCCAAGGCCATCGTTTCGAGTCCATCAGGCGCGACCCCTTCGTATCGATCCATGAATTCAAAGCACTCGATTCGATGCGTAGCTCCATCATCGATCGATACGAAGACCTTCGCCTCATCATCTCGAAACCCATATTCCAGAGAGACACGAAGCTAAGGCCAGAGAGCTTTCGATCGACCACGACTCTGATTGATTCGATGTTAAGAAAACCAGAGCCTCATCGTTTACGCGTGGATTCCCTTATTGGATTACCTAGATCTGTCAGTTAGTTCAAATGATTGAAGATAGAAATCGGTTCGAAGGCAGGAATATTTCGTTCGTTCTTCTCAAGTTTCTGAGCGATACGAAGGAAAGGAAGGAAAACGAAAGGTAAAAAAGTGAAAAATGTCTAAGAACAAAGTATTTATATGGACTTGGAAACAAAGGGAATAAACGCTTCGTATCCCGATGGATTCGAACGCACGTTTCGACTCCCTCTCTAGTGCGTCAATATGAAGCTCTCCTTCATATCGCTTGCCTTCGACTCCATCCCCGTGTCCAGTTCTACTCCATCGGTACGATACCACCCTTTGTATCGATAACCCATTTCAACTTTGACTCCTATGCAGCTCGAACCCCAGACCAAGTCGAACGAGAAGTTCGAATCCATCAGGGAATCTACATTGACTCGCCCCACTTCGACCCGCTCAGTTCGAGTCCGTCATCAAGTTGAACAAGCGCTTCGCATCCATCAAATCATGACTTTCGGAGGCCAACTCCACCAACTCGACATATTTACTTCGCATCCATAAATCCATTGAAAATCATCTTTGATGTTTCAATCCTTCACGTCGATTCAGGAGAGGATCGTTATAAAGGAACATTCAAAAACAACCATCGAGCGTTGTTGCAGTGAATTTCACATCGGTTCAGGAGAGGATCGATACGTAATTCAAAAGTAAAATAAACTAACAACGACTCGTGGACGTACGAACGTCAACGATAGTCAGGTTAACATATATGCATGAATGTCGGACTAGTTTTCAATATTCCATATTTTCAGGAATCAGGAACTCATCCAATAACGATTACAACAACAAACGGGTAACCACTAGCATACAGCAATCAGTTGCAACAATACATGGTACATCAGTCGACAGTCAATAGTTTACATTATCAAGAAGAACGGTCAAAGGTTACAGCTTTCATCTAAAAGACAATAACTATTCAGAGTAAAGATGGCAGCATTTCAAAGCACATCATGTTTCCACAAGACGTACTATAGGGGGCCAAATGTTATCCTGCCTTTTGGCAAGGCCGTGACACCAAGGAATTGACTAGTAAGCAACGACGGCCCATCCTAGAGATCAGTTATACACAGGCTCACTATGGATATCGACGAATTTTGTCCAAGTCCGGATCGAGCCAAAATTGGTAGGACATGAAAAGCTAAGCCATGAGAGTTAACGTTCCAAATCTCGAGTCAATCCGAGTTTGTATGCTCAAGTTATGAACGATACAAAATTGGAAGAAAACCACTCACCGGTCGACTCGCTCCCTTCGACTCGCTCCCTTCGACTCGCTCCACATCTCTCAGATTCCAACTTCGACCCGCTTCGCAACGCTCAGAAGTGACAACTTCGAGTTGCTCCGCTCAGAGGCCAACTTTGAGTCGTTCAGGTTCGACTCGCTTCACAGCCATCAGAAGTACCTACATCGACTCGCTTCGCTCAGGTGCCTTCTTCGACTCGCTCCATTTGAACCACCGATCGACTCCATCAACTTCGACTCCATTGGTGAAGCCACTGCTCAAACCTCTCAGGACGCTCCATTTCGACTCGCTCGACCGGTGCATACTACGACTCGCTCGATCTGGGCACATATCGACTCGCTCGATCGGTGAACATTTCGACTCGCTCGAAGCAACATCAAAGGCAGAGTGAGATTCAAGCGCCACGTCACCGAGTCGAATGGAAGCGAGTCAAAACAGAAGCGAGTCGAAGGAAACAGCCTATCGAAAACTTCATTTCGTATCGATCATATCTCCTAATCTACAAGTCCAAATGCTATGAAATTTTCACAGAAGACTACGTGCATGCTAAAGAATGTCCACGCCAAATTTCGACTCCATTAGATGAAATCTTGATTGATACGAAATCTGTTCATATCGATCACGGATCGGACCAAAACTTCATGGGCTTGGGGTGTGGGCATGGTCACGTGCCAGAGAGGGTCTCCTGAGATCTGAGCGAAATATCAGCCTCCTACACCTATAAATAGACCCCAAAGCCAACAGAAAAGGGCTTCTTCTTCCTCTTTGAGATCTCCAATGCTAGGACTCCGCCAGATCCAGATCTGAACTCAATTGCTGCTGATACCAACGAGATTCACTGTTGCAAATCACAATTGCTTGATGTAAATCATTGAATTCACTTGTAAACACAAAATAAAGCTCAATAAAGCAAACTACTTCATAGTGGACTTAGGCGATACGCCGAACCACTCTAAATTTTTGTGTCTCCTTGCACTTTAACTATTCTCATTTCTAAAATTTGGTGTTTTTGTTAGATAATCCCTCTTTTTCCATTTAATTTCTTCACTTTATCTCTTCAAAGACTTCCGAAGAGTGTTGTGCCCAATTTTGGTACAAACAGTAACCTTTATTTAATAAAGAACCTGATTTAGAATTCAATGTTTGAAATTTTGAAGCAGTAACTCTTCGACCCATTCCACAACATTAATGAGATTTGAAAAGTTAGAAACCCAAAGTTCTCATTCAGAAATTCATAACAGGGATCTTTATGATAATATTCTTCAGCCCAGGTTCAGGCATTTGGGATGAAAAGGAATCCAAAGATCTTGCACCCAGATTAGAGTTTACTTAAGCACCAGTCTTGATTCCTAGATTTGGGTATAATAAGTTAGTGATTGATAAAGACCCGAAGCCTAGATTCGGGCGTTAGATGATGGAATTCATATATGAATGACATGAAACCCTCATTCATGTATTAATAGCTGATGTTTAGAATTGGGAGTCCCAAAACCCAGATTCGAGTAATAATAAGCGGAGTTATATCCCACTCCTTTGCTTCAGTCTTTTTTCGCATGTATGAACCCTTTAGGTTTTGAATATATATTGAAATAATCTGATTGGCTGCCTCTTGAGCTAGGACATCTTAGTCCATGATCGGTTATGCTTTTTCTCGAGCTTGAACATCTTAGTTCATGAATTGATGAGCCTCTACTCGGGCTTGGAAGTCTCAATCCTTTATTGAATGAGCCTCCCCTTAGGCTTGGATATCTTAGTACATTATTTGATGAGCCTCTTCTTGGGCCTGGACGTCTTAGTCCATTGTTGTCTGGTGCTCTTGGTTAGTCCTTCTTAGAGGTTGGAACCATGGACTTACCCGACCTCCCTCCAAGAGTCGCCCTGCCATGGCTCTTTTGCAGCACGAACATGGCTTGTTCGGTGCTTTACCCTGGCCATCTTATGGCATGGATAAAGGCTTACTCTGTCCTCCCTCTAAGAGATGCCTTATCCTGGCATTAGTATGGCACGAAGAAGGGCTGTTTCGATGCATTAACCTAGCCATCTTATGTCACAGATAAAGGCTTACTCCGTCCTCCCTCCAAGAGGTGCCTTGACCTGACCATAGGCATGGCCAAGGGCTTTTCTAGTGATTTAACCTAGCCATCTTATGGTGCGGCTAAAGGCTTACCCGCCCTTCCTCCAAGAGTTTCTCTGCCCTAGCCATCTCAACGAGGATAGAGACTTTTCTACCATCTTAGGTAGACTACCATCTTAGTTGGTATCCAAATATAAGGAGCATTTCACTCCCAAACATCTGGATTTTCTCTTTATATAAAGTTTCTCTTTATTGACTTTATCTCAAATTCTTTTTACAAACTCATGGATTTTTCCTAGATGAAAGAAATTTATGATCATCCCCTCTAGGGCTATGCAATGGTTGGTTTCATGATCATTCATCATATGATAGTGGCAATAGGATCCTTCCAAATTCCTTTCATGTTTTGGCTTCTTTTTCTATGATGGCCAATAGTTGAGCTCATCCTTTGTAAGCTAGTAGACGTTCTCAATTGACGTAGTTAAGTTGCACTCCTTTGGAAGTCTAGACTTGAAGCTTGATTCTTGGAGATGGCTTCTTGACTTTTTGTTCCTTGGCTTTGTGTTCCCATGCCCCTCAATTTCGTTTCTTTTTAGCACTCTTCATACATCATGTGTAGGAATTATTCTCTTTACAATTGGTTTTTGCCATTTATTTGCAAAGACGTTGTAATCAGCCATTATTTCTCTCTCAAAGATTGTGCCTTTTGAATAATGTTGAATGGTTCTTCTCATTTGATTAAAGACATTGTCACCTCTATTTGTCCTCTTTTCTGAGTGCAAAGATAGGGGTAGGACCAACATGAAAAGGATTTAGATTCCATTTCTCAGGATCATAAAATTATGCTTTCTTTTTGTTATAATTCTTAGGGCTTCGAGTCTTATTCTCTGTTCTTTATCTTGATTGGAGTTCTTGATGATTGTTTAGGGGAGCCTCAACAAATGTGGTTCAGAGGACCTTAGTTCAGATCTCTTAATTCTTGTAGCCATGATTTACCAATGCAGATAAACCAAAGTTTCCTACCAATGCAGATCTCTTAATTCTTGTAGCCATTATTTGTGGTTCAGATTGACTTAAGTGGGGTTAGAGATTAGTAGTGTTAGGATTGTATCCAAGTCAGAGGCGAGCCCTCCTTCTAGCGCCAAAAATGTTAACAAGTTTTCCTGTCAACACCCTAAAGTAATGCTAAGAAAGATGAATAATCCTTTGTATGAACAGTGAGCGTGATTCACTTAGGAATTGCCTTTCGATTTGGCTTTATTTATTGATATTTCTCAAATCCATCCTTTCGTCGGCGTCTAAAGGTATGGTCTCTGGGTTATGTAACCTTTCGATGTTGATGAGCTACTGTGGGATTTCCTTCGAAAGCCTTCCATTCAATTAGATTGAAATTCAATAAGTTAAGTCTTTTAAAAAGGTAGGTTTCGACCTTGTCGAAATGTTGGTTGTTATCTTCCCTTAAGTTTAGGCAGGAAGTCCTATTCTCTAGTGGATTTGGAGTAGGCTTCATCCTTGTCGAAAGCTATGGGAACTACTTCCTTTGGATTTAATCTGTAAGTCCAAGTTCTGGTATTTAGAGAATAGGTTTTGACCTTGTGGAAAGCTTTAGACCATAGAGTTGATGGCTTTAGAAGGTTACAAAAGATGCTAGGATCAGATGAAGTATTGTCTTTGTTGATAGGTTCCTTTTGATGGATTAAACCTGAAATATAAAGGTTAATCCAAGAAAAGCTTATGCCAACAGTAAAGAGATCAAGAATGCACAAGACTTCCCTTTTTTTATCTAAAGAAATTTTATTTCATTGAATTCCCAAATCAATAATCTCCAAATTAGGGTTACAATGCTTTGTTTAAGAAAAATACAAGTTTTGAATGAGAGAAATCGGATCCCCCAAAACATGACCCTTTGGGTCTTAAATATAAGTGCAGGCGGACCGCCTTCCACGCAGTCTGTACCAAAATTGGGCACAACACTCTTCGGATGTGTTTGAAGAGATAAAATGAAGAAAACATATGTAAAATGAAGCAGATCTAACAAACACACCAATAAACAGATAAGAAAATGCATAGAAACACACGAACTTAGAGGGGTTCGGCAAATTGCCTACGTCCACTATGAAATGATTGATGTTTATTGAATTTCACTCGTTGTTTACAAAAGATTACAACAGTATAACTGAAGTTTGATAATCATTTCGATAACCTATTTCAACTTTGACTCCTATGCAGCTCGAACCCCAGACCGAGTCGAATGAGAAGTTCGAATCCATCAGGGAATCTACATCGACTCGCCCCACTTCGACTCGCTCAGTTCGAGTCCGTCATCAAGTTGAACAAGCGCTTCGCATCCATCAAATCATGACTTTCGGAGGCCAACTCCACCAACTCGACATATTTACTTCGCATCCATAAATCCATTGAAAATCATCTTCGATGTTTCAATCCTTCACGTCGATTCAGGAGAGGATCGTTATAAAGGAACATTCAAAAACAACCATCGAGCGTTGTTGCAGTGAATTTCACATCGGTTCAGGAGAGGATCGATACGTAATTCAAAAGTAAAATAAACTAACAACGACTCGTGGACGTACGAACGTCAACGAGAGTCAGGTTAACATATATGCATGAATGTCGGACTAGTTTTCAATATTCCATATTTTCAGGAATCAGGAACTCATCCAATAATGATTACAACAACAAACGGGTAACCACTAGCATACAGCAATCAGTTGCAACAATACATGGTACATCAGTCGACAGTCAATAGTTTACATTATCAAGAAGAACGGTCAAAGGTTACAGCTTTCATCTAAAAGACAATAACTATTCAGAGTAAAGATGGCAGCATTTCAAAGCACATCATGTTTCCACAAGACGTACTATAGGGGGCCAAATGTTATCCCGCCTTTTGGCAAGGCCGTGACACCAAGGAATTGACTAGTAAGCAACGACGGCCCATCCTAGAGATCAGTTATACACAGGCTCACTATGGATATCGACGAATTTTGTCCAAGTCCGGATCGAGCCAAAATTGGTAGGACATGAAAAGCTAAGCCATGAGAGTTAACGTTCCAAATCTCGAGTCAATCCGAGTTTGTATGCTCAAGTTATGAACGATACAAAATTGGAAGAAAACCACTCACCGGTCGACTCGCTCCCTTCGACTCGCTCCCTTCGACTCGCTCCACATCTCTCAGATTCCAACTTCGACCCGCTTCGCAACGCTCAGAAGTGACAACTTCGAGTTGCTCCGCTCAGAGGCCAACTTTGAGTCGTTCAGGTTCGACTCGCTTCACAGCCATCAGAAGTACCTACATCGACTCGCTTCGCTCAGGTGCCTTCTTCGACTCGCTCCATTTGAACCACCGATCGACTCCATCAACTTCGACTCCATTGGTGAAGCCACTGCTCAAACCTCTCAGGACGCTCCATTTCGACTCGCTCGACCGATGCATACTACGACTCGCTCGATCTGGGCACATATCGACTCGCTCGATCGGTGAACATTTCGACTCGCTCGAAGCAACATCAAAGGTAGAGTGAGATTCAAGCGCCACGTCACCGAGTCGAATGGAAGCGAGTCAAAACAGAAGCGAGTCGAAGGAAACAGCCTATCGAAAACCTCATTTCGTATCGATCATATCTCCTAATCTACAAGTCCAAATGCTATGAAATTTTCACAGAAGACTACGTGCATGCTAAAGAATGTCCATGCCAATTTTCGACTCCTTTAGATGAAATCTTGATTGATACGAAATCTGTTCATATCGATCACGGATCGGACCAAAACTTCATGGGCTTGGGGTGTGGGCATGGTCACGTGCCAGAGAGGGTCTCCTGAGATCTGAGCGAAATATCAGCCTCCTACACCTATAAATAGACTCCAAAGCCAACAGAAAAGGGCTTCTTCTTCCTCTTTGAGATCTCCAATGCCAGGACTCCGCTAGATCCAGATCTGAACTCAATTGCTGCTGCTACCAACGAGATTCACTGCTGCAAATCACAATTGCTTGATGTAAATCATTGAATTCACTTGTAAACACAAAATAAAGCTCAATAAAGCAAACTACTTCATAGTGGACTTAGGCGATACGCCGAACCACTCTAAATTTTTGTGTCTCCTTGCACTTTAACTATTCTCATTTCTAAAATTTGGTGTTTTTGTTAAATAATCCCTCTTTTTCCATTTAATTTCTTCACTTTATCTCTTCAAAGACTTCCGAAGAGTGTTGTGCCCAATTTTGATACAAACAGTAACCTTTATTTAATAAAGAACCTGATTTAGAATTCAATGTTTGAAATTTTGAAGCAGTAACTCTTCGACCCATTCCACAACATTAATGAGATTTGAAAAGTTAGAAACCCGAAGTTCTCATTCAGAAATTCATAACAGGGATCTTTATGATAATATTCTTCGGCCCAGGTTCAGGCATTTGGGATGAAAAGGAATCCAAAGATCTTGCACCCAGATTAGAGTTTACTTAAGCACCAGTCTTGATTCCTAGATTTGGGTATAATAAGTTAGTGATTGATAAAGACCCGAAGCCTAGATTCGGGCGTTAGATGATGGAATTCATATATGAATGACATGAAACCCTCATTCATGTATTAATAGCTGATGTTTAGAATTGGGAGTCCCAAAACCCAGATTCGAGTAATAATAAGCGGAGTTATATCCCACTCCTTTGCTTCAGTCTTTTTTCGCATGTATGAACCCTTTAGGTTTTGAATATATATTGAAATAATCTGATTGGCTACCTCTTGAGCTAGGACATCTTAGTCCATGATCGGTTATGCTTTTTCTCGAGCTTGAACATCTTAGTTCATGAATTGATGAGCCTCTACTCGGGCTTGGAAGTCTCAATCCTTTATTGAATGAGCCTCCCCTTAGGCTTGGATATCTTAGTACATTATTTGATGAGCCTCTTCTTGGGCCTGGACGTCTTAGTCCATTATTGTCTGGTGCTCTTGGTTAGTTCTTCTTAGAGGTTGGAACCATGGACTTACCCGACCTCCCTCCAGGAGTCGCCCTGCCATGGCTCTTTTGCAGCACGAACATGGCTTGTTCGGTGCTTTACCCTGGCCATCTTATGGCATGGATAAAGGCTTACTCTGTCCTCCCTCTAAGAGATGCCTTATCCTGGCATTAGTATGGCACGAAGAAGGGCATTTTCGATGCATTAACCTAGCCATCTTATGTCACAGATAAAGGCTTACTCCGTCCTCCCTCCAAGAGGTGCCTTGACCTGACCATAGGCATGGCCAAGGGCTTTTCTAGTGATTTAACCTAGCCATCTTATGGCGCGGCTAAAGGCTTACCCGCCCTTCCTCCAAGAGGTTCTCTGCCCTAGCCATCTCAACGAGGATAGAGACTTTTCTACCATCTTAGGTAGACTACCATCTTAGTTGGTATCCAAATATAAGGAGCATTTCACTCCCAAACATCTGGATTTTCTCTTTATATAAAGTTTCTCTTTATTGACTTTATCTCAAATTCTTTTTACAAACTCATGGATTTTTCCTAGATGAAAGAAATTTATGATCATCCCCTCTAGGGCTATGCAATGGTTGGTTCATGATCATTCATCATATGATAGTGACAATAGGATCCTTCCAAATTCCTTTCATGTTTTGGCTTCTTTTTCTATGATGGCCAATAGTTGAGCTCATCCTTTGTAAGCTAGTAGACGTTCTCAATTGACGTAGTTAAGTTGCACTCCTTTGGAAGTCTAGACTTGAAGCTTGATTCTTGGAGATGGCTTCTTGACTTTTTGTTCCTTGGCTTTGTGTTCCCATGCCCCTCAATTTCGTTTCTTTTTAGCACTCTTCATACATCCTGTGTAGGAAGTATTCTCTTTACAATTGGTTTTTGCCATTTATTTGCAAAGATGTTGTAATCAGCCATTATTTCTCTCCCAAAGATTGTGCCTTTTGAATAATGTTGATTGGTTCTTCTCATTTGATTAAAGACATTGTCACCTCTATTTGTCCTCTTTTCTGAGTGCAAAGATAGGGGTAGGACCAACATGAAAAGGATTTAGATTCCATTTCTCAGGATCATAAAATTATGCTTTCTTTTTGTTATAATTCTTAGGGCTTCGAGTCTTATTCTCTGTTCTTTATCTTGATTGGAGTTCTTGATGATTGTTTAGGGGAGCCTCAACAAATGTGGTTCAGAGGACCTTAGTTCAGATCTCTTAATTCTTGTAGCCATGATTTTCCAATGCAGATAAACCTGAAGTGGAATTGACTTAAGTGGGGTTAGAGATTAGTAGTGTTAGGATTGTATCCAAGTCAGAGGCGAGCCCTCCTTCTAGCGCCAAAAATGTTAACAAGTTTTCCTGTCAACACCCTAAAGTAATGCTAAGAAAGATGAATAATCCTTTGTATGAACAGTGAGCGTGATTCACTTAGGAATTGCCTTTCGATTTGGCTTTATTTATTGATATTTCTCAAATCCATCCTTTCGTCGGCGTCTAAAGGTATGGTCTCTAGGTTATGTAACCTTTCGATGCTGATGAGCTACTGTGGGATTTCCTTCGAAAGCCTTCCATTCAATTAGATTGAAATTCAATAAGTTAAGTCTTTTAAAAAGGTAGGTTTCGACCTTGTCGAAATGTTGGTTGTTATCTTCCCTTAAGTTTAGGCAGGAAGTCCTATTCTCTAGTGGATTTGGAGTAGGCTTCATCCTTGTCAAAAGCTATGGGAACTACTTCCTTTGGATTTAATCTGTAAGTCCAAGTTCTGGTATTTAGAGAATAGGTTTCGACCTTGTGGAAAGCTTTAGACCATAGATTTGATGGCTTTAGAAGGTTACAAAAGATGCTAGGATCAGATGAAGTATTGTCTTTGTTGATAGGTTCCTTTTGATGGATTAAACCTGAAATATAAAGGTTAATCCAAGAAAAGCTTATGCCAACAGTAAAGAGATCAAGAATGCACAAGACTTCCCTTTTTTTATCTAAAGAAATTTTATTTCATTGAATTCCCAAATCAATAATATCCAAATTAGGGTTACAATGCTTTGTTTAAAAAAAATACAAGTTTTTAATGAGAGAAATCGGATCCCCCAAAACATGACCCCTTGGGTCTTAAATATAAGTGCAGGCGGACCGCCTTCCACGCAGTTTGTACCAAAATTGGGCACAACACTCTTCGGATGTGTTTGAAGAGATAAAATGAAGAAAACATATGTAAAATGAAGCAGATCTAACAAACACACCAATAAACAGATAAGAAAATGCATAGAAACACACGAACTTAGAGGGGTTCGGCAAATTGCCTACGTCCACTATGAAATGATTGATGTTTATTGAATTTCACTCGTTGTTTACAAAAGATTACAACAGTATAACTGAAGTTTGATAATCATTTCGATATAATATCGGTGTAGAGAAGCCAAAAGTCCTCTTCTCTATAGGCCCTGGGCTCTATTTATAGGCATAGGAGGCTGATAATTCGCTCAGATCTCGGTAGACTTTTTCTGGCAAGTGAGTGGGCCCACGTAATCGATTCCTTGCTGTTTTGCACTTGGTCCTTGATCGATACGAATGAATTTTGTATCGATCAAGGTTTGGACCGATCGAGTCGAAATTTGGCATGGACGTTCTTTAGGTTGTACATAAGCTCCTGTGAAAAGTTGGTGGCATTTGAACTTGTAGATCTCGAGTTATGATCGATACGAATTGACATTCTTCGGTGGGCTACTATGTTCGAATCGATGAGTTCGAATCGATCTTATTCGAATCGATCAATGCACGTGCTAAGGTGATGATGTGGTGCGCACTCTTCGGATCGATCCAACTTTTACGCCGAGTTGACCGAGTCGTTTCCAAAGATCTCGTCTCGTTCGTATCGAAGACCGTGGCCAATTTTCATCGATGGAAGTTATTTATTTCGTACTGATGAGGGTGGATCTGTTCACATTGTTTAAGGCGACTCTTGTTCGAATCGATCAAGGTAGCTTCAACTCGTTGGATACGAACAAGCGACATAGTGATGGACACGAACAGTGGTTGCTCGATGGGTACGAAGTAGTGATTGTTTGATGGATACGAACTAAGGAGACTTGATGGATTCGAACAAGGCCTTCCAAGATGGATACGAACTAGATAACTGCCATATGAAGTGGAGCTTGTTCGATGGTGGAGTTGAGTAGATCGATACGAACAAGCATATTCTCTCGATGGATACGAAATGGCACATCCTGATCGATTCGAGCAAATGCTTACTGATGGATAAGAACAAGGTTGATGCAAAGTATGCCGCTTTTGGATGGATACAAAGTAGAGCCCCGTGCTGTAGTTGATGGATGCGAAGTAGTCAATAGTCGACCGATTCGAAGTGAGCCTATCTGCTGATGGATACGAATGAATGGGTTTTCCTGACTTGCATCGATCATAACTTGAGCATACGAACTCGGATTGACTTGAAATTTAGAAAGTTGGCTTTCATGGATTTGCTTGTCGTGTCATATCGATTTTAGCTCGATCCGGACTCGGACAAAATTCGTCGATATCCATACTGAGCCTGCGTACAACCGATTTCCAGGATGAACTGCCCTTGGTTTTTAGTCAAGTTCTTGGTGTCACGGCCTTGCCAAAAGGCGGGATAACATTTTCCCCCCAATGTACGTCTTGTGTGAACGTGACATGCTTTGAAAAGCTGCCTCCTTCATTCTAAAGAAGTTCTATCTGATTTGCTGAGTAGTTGCTACCTTCTCATCAAAAGATGTAACCATTGATTGAAACGACAGCGTGTTTTGTTGTAACTGAGTGTTGAGTGCTAGCGACTTGTTGGTCACTGTTTTTGTAACCGTCATTTGGTCAGCATCTAACTCCTATGAATTTTGCAAATTAAATGTTAGTCTGTCATACATGCATGTATGTTATCCTGACTCCCATCAATGTTTGCACGTTCACGGGTCATTGTCAAGTTTGTTTTTTTATCGAGTTTCGTAACGATCCTCTCCTGGATCAATGTGAAATTTGATTTGTAACAACGTTCGATGGTTGTTATAAGTCCTTCCTTTGTATCTATCCTTTCCTGGATCGATCTGAGATGTTGGAATGTATGCTTCGTATCGATGGATACGTAATATTGGGTCTCGGATTGATGGATACAAAAGTAATGATTTGTGTCAACGGTGTTGAACGATCTAGACATAATCATGCAGCGAGGCTTCATAGAGGATATGCCATTTCTCATTCCTTCATTCAAGAAGAATCCCCGATTATGGATAATCTTCAATAGGAGTCATCCATGACTCCTTTCCTAGATCCATCTCTAAGATCTAGTTGATCTTCATATGCCAATGCTTGGAATAATAAGTATTTCAACTGGGACGAAGTCTTTTTGCCGCGCATCCCCAGAACTGGCTAGCTTGGCCAGTGACTTAGCTTTTTCATTTTGTTCTCCGAGGATGTGTGTAATGGTGTAATATTCAAAGTCGACTAGTAGCTTTTGGACCCGGCTAGGATAAGGAGCATGATGTTGCCCCCTAGTCGAATAATCTTCCTTGACTTGGTATACTACTAACCAGTAATCACATAAGATATGTAATGTTTCCACTCCTAGTTTTCTTGCAAGTTTGAGCGCCAAAGTTTCCTACTTAGCTTCATTATTTGTTGCAGGGAAGTTGAGTTTGAGGGCGTGGCAAATCGATCATTCCTCAGTAGTCATTAACGCAACTTCGATGTTAGAAAGTCGATTATTGGAAGTTCCATCTGTGTACGTTCTCCATCGGTTAGACGGTTCTCCATTGTTCTTAGGATAATCGTCCGATGTAGTGAATTCAGATATGAAGTATGCTAATGTTTGACTTTGGTGAGCTCTTCGAGGGAGATAAGTGATATCAAATTGCCTTAGCTTGATACTCCATTTGAGTAACTTTTCAGACATCTAAGGTTTCTATTGGACCTATCGTAACGGTTGGTCGATATGGAGGTTAACGGGGTGATCTTGTCAATAACCAGCCTTCATCATATACTGGTCTTTGGATTCGTTTCTCTTCACATAGCATTGCGATGCATATGGCGTATGTTGACACGGCCCAATTGATGTATAAATCTTCGCGATCCAAAGGTTTGGGTAAAATGGGATTTCTCTTTAAGCGATCTATTAGAGCTAGAAGTGCATCAACGAAGTTGTTAGTTCATTCAAAAGTTCTCTTCCCTCTCTTGGTCAGGTTGAAGAAGAGAATTCACCTGCTAGGTTGTCCTCGGTACATGGGTGTCTATAATTGTCGGAATTTTCTAGAAATTAGTCTTGATTCGATGATAATTGATGATGAAAACAAAGAATCTTTCTGATGTAATGGTGAAAGAGCATTAAAGGTTCGAGTTTCATCCTGCATTTTTTGGAGAGCGCTGAATACCTCTGTCAAGTCATCGATATGGTTGTTTGATAGTCGTGATCTGACAAGCATATTAACCACATCTACTTTCATCGACCGGCCGATATGATTTTTGAATTATCTGCTAATCGTCCTTTGGTAAGTAGCATAAGCATTCTCAAGTTCGAATCCAGGGATTTCAGCATAGCACTATAGGCCCAGGTCAATAATGAAACAGTTGTATTCCTGGTCTAGGACATGCTTCAGTATCCGATTGTATCTGGATTTTGCATCCATGGATGTGAGTAATTCATGTCTGATGGTCAGGACCATCAGTTGGTTGATCATTGGAAGTGGAAAGCTGTGCTTTGTCATACCACATGCAAATCTGAGTAGTTGACGTATGTCCTCCACTGTCTGTTCGTTTTTCTTATAAGTAAAGGATTGGATACTCATTTTGGTTGGAGGGCATCATGGATAAACCCACTGGTTTTGAGTAGATTCGCCTCCTCTTTAAGTGCAACAGCTCTCTCCGGATCCATGTCGCATTGTTTTTGTTCACCGAGACATGCCTCGGGTCGACATTTAATGCAGGGTTCTTCATGGCTGGCGAGAGTCCATATATATATGAGATCGAGTCCAAGCGAACACATCAAGATTCACCCGAAGTAAAATAGTTGACTCTTTCTTCATCATTGCGTAGAGTTGTGATCTGATCTACAATACTCGTGATGGGTTATAGGCGCCTAATGTGTTTATTTGCAATGGTAAATGATCAGGCTTATAAGGATGTTGAATCAAAGGATTAGCAGAACTTAGCCTTGTACTTCATGTTGCTACATAGCTGGCTCCAGCTTTGAGATTGAATTTACTTGTGTTTCTGAATGATGCGCTTTTCAATCAATGTACTCGTGATCCATTACTCATTGTAAGGGTCGGAATGATGATCGGTTGAACATGAGTTTGGGTATTGATCCGATGATTCTATCTCTAGGCATCCTTTCGGTCATAACCTAGAGTTGTTATGAATATCAGGCATGGGTCATAGGTTCAAATTGTCATAGTCAACTCTCGGATAATCACTCTTTTGGCCCCAGTCTTGGGTTGGCGGATGCACTACGCAGATGGTCTAGTCTCATCCTAGCTGTGTTTATACTATAGTTCAAGCTTTAAGAATCAGAGTTGATTGATGAATGGTTGAATCATATTAATCTTATCTTCCTGCTCATGCCTCCAAGTCTGGGGAATATCTCGATAAGTGGCAGGGTAGATAATGTCCGCTTCAATTTTGTATTCTATCCCATTAAACCATAGGATCGAGTTAACCGATGGAGGGCTAAGTCGTGCCTATCCTGCATTATGTTCTAGTTCTTTCCTCTTGGTGGAATACATTGTTACTTTGCCGACATTCGGACATAAGCTAGATTCTGGATGGTCAATGACATTCACTTCGCTGCTTATGTCATCATACTTTAGGCAAAAACTGAAGAGTGAATCGTCCAGTCAGATCCAATGCAGGATTGATGCTTCCCTTGTCGAATCTAGGGTAAGAGTCAGTGTGCAAATGTTTAGGTTGCACTTGTTTTGAATTGCTCTTTTAATCGAATCATGGTAAAAGTCAGAGAATGAATGGTCACATTGCACTCTTTGGGTGTTAGGAAATTAACCACATCCATTTCGATTTACATTCACCCTTCGGAACTTGGGATAATGTCAGCTCAAACCCAGTCAAGTCATGCCCATCCGGTTTCACGCTTTTCCAAACAGATCGTAGGAAGGCGACGGAGGACGAATGGTCAAGTCACACTCACTAGTGGTTTATTCTTCTATCCATGCCCTGTTGGTCAAAGGTATTCGTTGGACATTCGGGTCACATCGATTTGTAGTCAAAGAGGATCGATATTGACCATTGATTCAACGGCACGATGTAGAATGCTCGGACCTCATTTCCTATCGATCCAATGGTATGATATGAAAGGTGGAGATCGATATTTCCCGTCGATCCGACGGTACAATATAATTGGTTGCCTAGGACTTCGGGCATCATTCAGATTGGTTAGCATTAGGGTCTCCTTGTAGTCATTGCCTTAAGTTGTAAAGGACGCTAAGCTGGAGATGTAGCGAGTCACCTTTCTCTTCTTTCGGTGATTTGTACTTCTGCCCCTAGTCTTAGGTTAACAGAGTTAGTTCGTGGACGGTCTAATTACACCTGTAGTGATTTTACACTCCTTACGTCGAGTTCAGGTCAGAGTTGGTGAATGAATGGTCGAATCACATTCATTCGTTTGTCTATTCTTGTAGCCACACTTTGGGGATCAAAGTCAGTTGAAAGGCCATTCATCACACCTATTTGATGTTTATACCACTGTCCACACTCTGGGAACTAAGTTTTTTTTATAGAAAATGGTCAGACCACGTTTTCCTCGGTCAATTCCTCTGCCCCCAGTCAAGGGCAAAAGTCAAAGTGTGGTCGGTCAAATTACAACAACTTTAGTTTGATGCTTCTCCCACTGAACTGTAGGAAGGAATTGATTGGCGGATGGTTAGGTCACATCCGTCCATGTTGCACGCACAACCCGTCGGATCACATGCGAGAGTTAGCAGATGAACGGTCATGCCATGTTCATTTGTGGTTGGATGGTAGTAATATCAATTCAGAATAAGACTTCCAGCTAGGTCCATTTTTCGAATCTACGAATCCCTGTCGAATCAAGGAAGAAATTTTGTCTTGTAGGGATGGAGTGCATCCCTATAAATTTACGTTATGGGTCCCATGCCATGGACAAGAGTTGATGCATGGACGGTTGTGTCACGCTCGCTTAGTGCTGGATGGTCGGATCGCGTCCAATTTTGTGTGTTAAGTGTGCCCCCATGTCAAGGGAAGATGGGAAAGAAGACGGTCGAACCACGTCCGTATTTTGTAGTGCAGTACTTGATGAGGAACCATAGCCGATAGATGGACATTCGAATCACATCCCTTTCGGTATTCATATTCCAAACCATGCTTTGAGGACAGAAGTTGGTTGATAGGTTGTTAATCACACCCATTTGGTGTTTATACTCTAGCCTGCGCTCTCGGGACCGAAGTAAGTTGATGGGTGGTCATTCGCACCCAGTTGGTGTTTATACTCCAGTCCACACTCTAGGGACTTAGAGTTAGTTGATGTTTATACTCCAGTTCACACTCTAGGAATCTGGAGTTAGTTGATGTTTATACTCCAGTTCGCACTCTGGGAATCTGGAGTTAGTTGATGTTTATACTCCACTTCACACTCTGGGAATCTGGAGTTAGTTGATGGTGTTTATACTCCAGTTCGCACTCTGGGAACCTGGAGTTACTTGATGGGTGGGCAGTCACACCCATTTTAGTGTTTATACTCCAAACCGCGCTCTAGGGACTTAGAGTTATTTAATGTTTATACTCCAGTTCGCATTCTGGGAATCTGGAGTTAACCGACAGATGGTCAGTCACATATGTTTAGGCTTTCTGATTTCGTTCACACTCTAGGAACAAGAAGTTGATCAGGTACGTGGACGGTTGTATCATATCCACCCTGAATAGGCAAGCGAAGTTGTTAGATGGACGGATCCATCCTTCTCGAGCTTGTAAATATGGAAGGCGAGGTCGTTAGATGGACTTATCCATCCTCCTCGGGTTTATGTTGAACACAGGCGAAGTCGTTAGATGGATGGATCCATCCTCCTCGAGCCCATGTCCATAAGTTTATACTCCAGCTCACACTCTGGGAGCCAGAGTTAGTTAGAGGATTGTCGTGTATCAATCCCTTATTGCTGAAGTGTGATGGCTAGTCCCTGAGCTTGGGGTTTCACTTAGCGAGTGATCGGTGGGATCCCGATTAACTTCCACTTATATGCCCCTCAACGAAGGATGAGATTTAGTTTATGGACGGTTGGATCACGTCCATGTTCGTTTGGATTCCACTTTTGCTAAGCCTAAGGAGTAAGATTAGTGTTCTAGCAAGCTTTGTGCTCGAGCATAGGAAAGGATGGTCGAACTACATCCACTTTGAGTTGTGTATTTTCCCTTAAGTCGGGTGCAAGAATTGGAGAGCAGACAGTCGAGTCACGTCCAATTTATACTTTGCATTCTTTTGATCGAGCTAAGGAAGAGAGTTCAAATGACAACTCGTGATGTTTAGCGAGTAGGCAGTCAGTCGTTGATGACTTTAAATTGAGGGTTGGACCCTGATGAAGTTGGTTTAAGGTATGACTGTTTTGCCAAATTACAGAAGCAAATTGGAGAGTGAGCGTTCAAATCATATCCACTTTAAACATGTGTTCTCTCAAATAATCCCAAGTGTAATGTAGGATTGGATGCATGGATGGTGACATCATGTCCACCCTTGGTGTGATTCTGATTTTATCGGCAATCAGAAGAAGCATAAATATTTTGCGAGCTTCAAACATGAGATGGAGAGTTCATTGTTGGGACATATAACTCCAAGTCTTTCTTAAATCTCCTAATTAAATTACATAGGCGGATGGGTGGATGGTCGGTTGCATCCACTTTGTACTAGAGTCCTAACATTGTCGGTCTCTTCCGCTTTGATGCCTTGCCGCCAGCCAGGGGCATATAGTAGCCGATGAGTTGTTGAATCATGCTTGTCATGATGATACCTCAATGATTTGATCATAGCCCGCGGAGGTTGTTCTGCACCCAATCTTAAGTACTCGGTTACTTCCATCATTTGCAAGTAATTTAATTCAAGTCGGTAATATTTCGCAACGTAAATGAAATTGAATTAGAAATAATTCAAAACAGATCGGATTATCTCTCATTGATAAGTGAAGCGGCGTCATATGCTCGCTATTGCACTTTGGTCTAGCCCTTCACAGTTGGAAGTCTAAAGCAAACGGTTCAATTTGATCAAAGTTCTTGATTGATAGGGGTCTGGTGTTCCCGACCCTTCGTTTTATGGGGCTTGGACATATTGTCGGACTATCCTTTCCGGAGCAGCCATATGGCGTTGGCGTCCATGGTAGCCATCTAAAGAAGAGGAGTTTTCTGATCTTGAGTATGGAGTAGGTTCCCTCCATATCAGGCCATGTTGATCCTTCATCTGATTCATCAACTCAATATTGGCCTGGACATGTTGCTGTAGTCGTCGGCGGCTATCCACCAGCTCTCTTATCAAAGTCTGGAAATAAGCTCTGGTGATGAACTCATTTATGGGTATTAGCAGTGTTTGCACCAAAAATGGTCACAAACCCCAAGTGTAGCGAAAGCACCAGCGTATGAATACAGATCAACAATATTCACACACAAATCACAGATCTAAGCAAGTAACAAGCAGCAATCAAGAAATAATGAACAGTGACACGCAATTTATAGTGGTTCGGCTATCTCCGGCCTACGTCCACTTCAAGGTTTTTATGATTTTATTGCTCGATACTTGAAGATTACAATTTCATATGTTGTATTACAACTGATTTGTTGAACTAAGTCTGAATCTAAAGCAGCAATGGTGATCTGGAGTAAATCTGGCAGAATCTGGGCGCTCTTTAGCTCTAAGAATTGTCCGACCTCTTTTCTGAATGACCCGGGGCTCTATTTATAGGTGTAGGAGGCTGATATTTCGCCTAAAATGAGGGAAGACCAGTTTTGGCACGTGAGGAGGCCCACATGGCCGAAATCTGGAGTCCCGGGCCCACTTTGGGATCGATTCGACCCTTGGTTCGAATCGATCAAGAAATTGTCCAATCAAGATGAAATTTGGTGTGAACATTCTTCATCATGTGTTGAAGCTTCTGTGAAAATTTCATAGCATTTGGATGTGTAGATCTCAAGTTATGATCGATTCAAGGTTGCATTTCTAGTTGACTAGCCTGGTTCGAATCGATCTAGTTCGAATCGATTCGTTCGAATCGATCCAGCGCGCGCTTCTGGGATGACGTGGAGCGCTTCCTTCGAGTCGATCCTCCTTTTTCTCCTAGCTTTACCGAGTCGTGGCCGGGGTTTTAGCTATGTAGACGTGGTGGATTCGAGGTGATCGATTCGAAGACATGCTTCCTTCGAATCGATCTGGGTAACCTTAGTCGATTGATACGAGGACTTCACTGTTTGAAGCGATTCGAAGGTGGGAACGTTCCATTGGATTTGAGGTATTGGTTTTTAGTGTAGTCTGTTTGGATGGATTCAAACTAAGGAGTGCTCGATGGATTCGGAGCCAGGCAAAAGGGATGGATTCGAAGGAAGGCTTCCGCGATGGATACGAAGCATGTCAAACTTGATGGATACGAAGATGATGGAGTCGACCTTGATGGATTCGAAGATGATGGAGTCGACCTTGATGGATTCGAACATAGGGTCTTTTATGGATTCGAATACAAGGCTGTCTCCTCCATTTTCCATTGGTGATATCTTGAGCATACGAACTCGGATTGACTCGAAACTTGGAACGTTGTTTCCTCTGGCCTTGCTTGACATGTCTTATCAATCCGAGCCCGATCCGGACTCGGAAAAAATTCATCGATATCCGTGGTGAACCTGCAATGCACAATCGATGTTCATGACTAACAATCATTGATTTTCAGTTAATCTTTTGGGTATCTCGGCTTTGCCAAAAGTTGGGATAACATTTTGCCCCCCAAAATATACCTTTTGTTAAAAGGTGTGTTTTGATCAGTCTCAAGTTAAATGCAGTGAGTTCATGTTTTACTCATAGCTTATAGCATTTTCAATCAAGTCCATGGCTGTTCGAAGCCGAATTGTTATCAATTTTTTCAGTGGAAGTTAAGAATGAAATTCTACGGTCTCTCCGTACTATTGATGGTCACTCCGGACCCTTGTCAGACCCATTCTAGATTTAGCGATTGAATAGAAAGATCCTATTGCACTCCGGCGTTGCTTTCTATCCCTTGCACTCTGGCCCCATCTAGGGCGTATAGCGATGTCTTGGTCGTTCTCGACCGATCATAGCCTCTCCGGGTTCATGCTGGATCCCATCCTGTCACTCTCCGGTGAAGGGGAAACAACGTTAAGTGAGTCAATCCTGTCGCTCTCCGGCAAAGCGACTCACCTCCTGCACTCCGGTTCAGTGTATCTGAACATTAAGCGATGTCATGACCTGAATCGTCGGTCGATCACAGCCTCTTCGGGCTCATGCTGGATCCCATCCTGTCACTCTCCGGTGAAGGGGAAACAACGTTAAGTGAGTCAATCCTGTCGCTCTCCGGCGAAGCGACTCACTTCCTGCACTCCGGTTCAGTGTATCTGAACATTAAGCGATGTCATGGCCTAAACCGTGGGCCGATCATAGCCTCTCCGGGCTCTTATCGAATCCTGATCCAATCACTCTCTGGTGAATAGGAAACGATGCTTAAGTGAGTTGATCCTGTCGCTCTCCGGCGAAGCAACTCACTTCTTGCACTCCGGACCCTGCCTCTCCGGGTTGGATCATAAAGCGATCATGTTTATATTGATATTTAATGTTTATCCTTTAACTCTCCGGTCAAAGGTTTATTTTAATAAGTGTTTCTTTATTAAATTCAAATCCCAGATGTTCAATCTCAAACACCAGGAAAAACAAGATAATGCCTCTCCGGGCGGAGCGGTCTATTTCCATCTCAGAGCATGCCTAGGGATCTCTCCGGTTCCCGTACATGAGTAAGTGGGATAGCCGTTTTATTTTGGAAATCAAATCTAAGAAAACTAATCGACCAGAGTCCAAATCTTGAACTTGGCCCTTGCCATCACAATCAGTTGATGACGAGTCGTGATCCCGATCCAGGATCATTCCTGTTTGGTTGATGCGGTAGTTGTTCGGGTCTAACCGCCGTCGTACGTTCTCTGACATACTGTGGCAATCTACCACTCCTGGCATGTTCTTCCACCTCATCCTTCAGGTGGCGGCATTCATCGGTGGTGTGCCCATCTAACTCATGGAATAGGCAATATTTTCCGGTTCTACGCTCCCGCTCCGTGGGATCTCTTCTTGGTGGCTTTCGATAGGGGAGTTGCCCCCGAGTTTCGGTGTAAATTCGTTCCAGTCCTGCCACCAAGTCTGTGTACTGCCTGAATCTAGGCTCTCGGAATTTCTTCCGTTTGTCAGGACCATCATGTGCGTCATCCTGCTTTCTCTTTCCTTTGTCTGCCCTGGATTGTTCCCCGGCGGTTCCTTCGCATTGTGTAATATTTATTTCTTGCCTCTCGGCTCGTGATTCCTCTAATCGAATGAATTTTTCAGCTTCATGAAAAAACTCTCCAAGATCTTGCGGTGGATCTTTAGTCAAAGAGTCTTTGAATTCGGTGCCTTCTCCAACTCCTGCCACAGCCGCCATTAAAATCATTGATGGGTCCGGGCGATCTACAGAAGTCACCGTCGCATTAAATCGTAACAAAAAATCTTTTATGGACTCTCCAGTCCTTTGTTTTATCGATGCCAAAGTCATCACGCTCTTAGGTCGTGTCACGTGAACCCTAAACTGCTTCATGAAGCAATCCACAAGCTCGCCCCATGTCCCGATTGATCCGGTTTCTAGCTGCCTAAACCAAAGCGCAGCCAAATCTGATAAGAATAAGGGGAAACATCGTGCCATCACTTCCTCGGATGCTCCCAGCACTTCCATGTGTCTGATATATCTGGTGATATGCATGGTCGGGTCTGACTTTCCGTCATAAGGATTCAGCGTTGGTAGTTTGAACTTCGGAGGGTTCCTTGCATTCTTGATATTCGGAGCGAACGGACTCCGACTAACTTCTTCCAATCCTCCTCTTGAAAACCCTCCTCTCATGAGTCGTCTCACTAGGCCGATCATTCTTTCATCTCCATCCAGGGGTTGCCCCCTTGTCATGTCCATGTCTTGCCCTCTAAGCCTTGTAGGGAATTCTGGTACGTACTCTTCGGGTGGCTCGTTAGCATTTGTGTTGGCCCTAGCCGGCTGAGCTCCTTCCAAAGGTACTTCTGCGTTGGATCCTGCGGGCCTGCCCCCAAGCCCTTGTTGATTGCCTTCTGGTTCTGTATTCTGTCCTCCGTTGGGTTCCATAGCCCTAGCTCCTTGTTCCATATTCACAGCCGCTGTAGCTGGTCCAAGGTTCTGTGTTCCTGCATTTCTCATCTGTTCAAAGAAATTCTGCAGCATCTCTTGTTGGCTTTTCATCATTCTTTCCTGCATTAGGTTATTCATAGCCTCCATCTCATCTCTAGTAATGTAGATCGAAGCTTGTCCTTCTCCAGCGCCAGAGGATGCCTCTTGACTTCCTGCCTGTTGGCTCCTCTCAGTTCTTTGTCTAGTTTGTCGAGTCATTGTAGAGCCAAATCTAAATCCTTAAAATCTTAAATCTAAACTTTGAATCTGGTGTAGCGGGTGCTAGTTCTTCTTGGTGAAAGCACCAAAGTGTTTGCACCAAAAATGGTCACAAACCCCAAGTGTAGCGAAAGCACCAGCGTATGAATACAGATCAACAATATTCACACACAAATCACAGATCTAAGCAAGTAACAAGCAGCAATCAAGAAATAATGAACAGTGACACGCAATTTATAGTGGTTCGGCTATCTCCGGCCTACGTCCACTTCAAGGTTTTTATGATTTTATTGCTCGATACTTGAAGATTACAATTTCGTATGTTGTATTACAACTGATTTGTTGAACTAAGTCTGAATCTAAAGCAGCAATGGTGATCTGGAGTAAATCTAGCAGAATCTGGGCGCTCTTTAGCTCTAAGAATTGTCCGACCTCTTTTCTGAATGACCTGGGGCTCTATTTATAGGTGTAGGAGGCTGATATTTCGCCTAAAATGAGGGAAGACCAGTTCTGGCACGTGAGGAGGCCCACATGGCCGAAATCTGGAGTCCCGGGCCCACTTTGGGATCGATTCGACCCTTGGTTCGAATCGATCAAGAAATTGTCCAATCAAGATGAAATTTGGTGTGAACATTCTTCATCATGTGTTGAAGCTTCTGTGAAAATTTCATAGCATTTGGATGTGTAGATCTCAAGTTATGATCGATTCAAGGTTGCATTTCTGGTTGACTAGCCTGGTTCGAATCGATCTAGTTCGAATCGATTCGTTCGAATCGATCCAGCGCGCGCTTCTGGGATGACGTGGAGCGCTTCCTTCGAGTCGATCCTCCTTTTTCTCCTAGCTTTACCGAGTCGTGGCCGGGGTTTTAGCTATGTAGACGTGGTGGATTCGAGGTGATCGATTCGAAGACATGCTTCCTTCGAATCGATCTGGGTAACCTTAGTCGATTGATACGAGGACTTCACTGTTTGAAGCGATTCGAAGGTGGGAACGTTCCATTGGATTCGAGGTATTGGTTTTTAGTGTAGTCTGTTTGGATGGATTCAAACTAAGGAGTGCTCGATGGATTCGGAGCCAGGCAAAAGGGATGGATTCGAAGGAAGGCTTCCGTGATGGATACGAAGCATGTCAAACTTGATGGATACGAAGATGATGGAGTCGACCTTGATGGATTCGAAGATGATGGAGTCGACCTTGATGGATTCGAACATAGGGTCTTTTATGGATTCGAATACAAGGCTGTCTCCTCCATTTTCCATTGGTGATATCTTGAGCATACGAACTCGGATTGACTCGAAACTTGGAACGTTGTTTCCTCTGGCCTTGCTTGACATGTCTTATCAATCCGAGCCCGATCCGGACTCGGAAAAAATTCATCGATATCCGTGGTGAACCTGCAATGCACAATCGATGTTCATGACTAACAATCATTGATTTTCAGTTAATCTTTTGGGTATCTCGGCTTTGCCAAAAGTTGGGATAACAAGCAGCAACTGGCTGTGGGGTTTGGATAAATTCGTTGGCTGCCAGCTTCTTCATTCCCTTCAACAATATGAGAAGTAGAACTGGTATGTCTAACCACGATTGACAATGTTCTTTGAGGAATGGGGGAAGACAGCTACATTTGATGGCAGTCATCACTCTTGGTGCAAGCCATGCGCAATTCTCACTTCATGAGGTAGTGCCGAGGGTTATATTTCCAAAGTACACTGACGTAGTCACCGTGTTGAATTTTTACTGGAAAATCTGCATGTAGGATGGTTTTAATAAATAGGTCTGGACTGGGAAAGATACTTCTATCAAAATTATCAGGTCAATTTTATGGCTACGGGGTCTTGTAATACTGGTGAATGATGTATGCACGATTGCCCAACGTTCGAGTGGTTGGTAATGCTGATTGGATGGTGAGTTGGTTAAGATGGGGTTATAAATTGGTGATCATTTCTCATTTTCACCCTGGTAGGAGGCCCATATAGGGTAGTAAGGAAGTCTTCTTAAGGTTGTATGCCATGCTTCTAATCATATGGACATGGTATGATTGAGGTGAGGGCCTTTTTAGATGGTTCAACAGCGACCAGCTATGTTTTAAGTTGGTTGAGTAGACAGTGTAGGGCAGTCGTCATATCAGCCATCGTACCATAATTGTCAATTCACGAGTTTAAAAGCTGGTCAATTGGGGAAAGTTGCAGTCCACCTTAGAAGCTTGATATATTAAACAACTCTAGTTCTTGGCGTATTAGCTAGGTTCTCCAGCCTCTGGGAGCACAGGTTAAGTAGTATTTCTTTACCCATTCCTTGATTGCAATTCTGCATTTGTTGTTGTGATCTCCTATGTCATGTTCAAACATGGAACAATTAGAAGCGTGGATGGAATGTTCCTTCATTAAATTGAGCTTTGAATTCACTATGCAAGTGCTCTGCCTCTTTTTCAAAAAATTGAGTCGTACCCGAAATTTTTTTTTTGAAAATACACCAAATTCAACGAAGAATCGATACGAAATGCACACGGTTGGATCAATACGAAGTGGTATTTGAGTATTGATACGAAATGCACGCTGCAGGATCGATAGGAAGTGGTATCTGAGAATCGATATGAAATGCGCATGGCTGGATCGATACGAAGTGTATCTGAGGATCGATACGAATTGGACGTGGCTGGATCGATACGAAGTGTATCTGAGGATCGATACGAACTGGACGCGTTTGGATCGATACGAAGTGCGATCGATACGAATAGAGCAGTTGCGAACGATACGAACAGAGCAGTTGCAATCGATACGAACAGAGTAGTTGCGATTTATACGAACAGAGCATTTGCGATCGATACGAAAAGAGCAGTTGCGATCGATACGAACAGAGAAGTGGTGATCGATACGAACAGAGCACATGCGATCGATACGAAAAGTGATCGATATGAAATTTGATCGATACGAAAACTGATCGATACGAAATTCGATCGATATGAAAATTGATCGATACAAATAGTGATCGATACGAAAGCTGATCGATACGAAGGCTGATCGATACGAAGTTCGATCGATACGAAACCCGATCGATACGAAAACTGATCTATACGAAGGCTGATCGATACGAAGTTTGATCGATATGAAACTCGATCGATACGAACACTGATCGACACGAAGGCTGATCGATACGAAGTTTGATCGATACGAAACCTGATCGATACGAAAACTGATCAATACGAATAGTGATCGTTATGAATAGTGATCGATACGAAATCTTGATCGATATGAAATTCACCATATTTTTTGGATACGAAAACATGGATACGAAAATCACCATATTTTAATGGATATGAAAATATGGATACGAAAATCTTAATGAATGCAGTTCCTCTTAGATCTGGAGCAATTTGAATAGAATAGAAGGAACCACTGGATGACGGATCTGGATCTTCCCCTTGGATGCTTGCAATTTGATATCGGCGGTAGATCCAATGAGCAGAAGGAAAAAACTGGGTTTTCTCTCAGTGAAAGCACCAAAGTGTTTATACCAAAATTGGGCACAACACTCTTCTGATGTTTTGGAAGAGATAAAATGAAGAAAACAAATGTAAAATGAAGCAGATCTAACAAACACACCAATAAATAGAAAAGAAAATGCATCGATACACACAGACTTAGAGTGGTTCGGCGAATTGCCTACGTCCACTATGAAATGATTGATGTTTATTGAATTTCACTCGCTGTTTACAAAAGATTACAACAGTATAACTGAAGTTTGATAATCATTTCGGCATAATATCGGCGTAGAGAAGCCAAAAGTCCTCTTCTCTGTAGGCCCTGGGGCTCTATTTATAGGCGTAGGAGGCTGATATTTCGCTCAGATCTCGGGAGACTTTTTCTGGCATGTGAGTGGGCCCACGTGATCGATTCCTTGCTGTTTTGCACTCGGTCCGTGATCGCTACGAATGAATTTTGTATCGATCAAGATTTTGTTCGATCGAGTCGAAATTTGGCATGGACGTTCTTTAGGTTGTACGTAAGCTCCTATGAAAATTTGGTAGCATTTCGACTTGTAGATCTCGAGTTATGATCGATAGGAATTGACGTTCTTCGGTGGGCTGCTCTGTTCGAATCGATGAGTTTGAATTGATCTTATTCGAATCGATCAATGCATGTGCTCAGGTGATGACGTGGTGCGCACTCTTCGGATCGATCCAACTTTTACGTTGAGTTGAGCGAGTCATTTCCAAAGATCTCGCCTCGTTCGTATCGAAGACGGTTGCAAATTTGCATCGATGGAAGTTAGTTATTCATACCGATGAGGGTGGCTCCGTTCACATTGATTAAGACGGCTCTTGTTCAAATCAATCAAGGTAGCTTCAACTCGATGGATACGAACAAGCGACATAGTGATGGACACGAACAGTGGTTGCTCGATGGGTATGAAGTAGTGATTATTTGATGGATACGAACTAAGGAGCCTTGATGGATTCGAACAAGGCCTTCCAAGATGGATACGAACTAGACAACTACCATATGAAGTGGAGCTTGTTCGATGGTGGAGTTGAGTAGATCGATACGAACAAGCATATTCTCTCGATGGATACGAAATGGCACATCCTAATCGATTCGAGCAAATGCTTACTGATGGATACGAACAAAGTTGATGCAAAGTATGCTACTTTTGGATGGATATGAAGTAGACCCCCGTGCTGTAGTTGATGGATGCGAAGTAGTCAATAGTCGAGCGATTTGAAGTGAGCCTATTTGCTGATGGATATGAATGAATGGGTTTTCCTGACTTGCATCGATCATAACTTGAGCATTCGAACTCGGATTGACTTGAAATTTGGAACGTTGGCTTTCATGGATTTGCTTGTCGTGTCATATCAGTTTTAGCCCGATATGGACTCGGACAAAATTCGTCGATATCCATAGTGAGCCTGCGTACAACCGATTTTCAAGATGAACTGCCCTTGGTTTTTAGTCAAGTTCTTGGTGTCACGGCCTTGCCAAAAGGCGGGATAACACATGCCCTTGCTTTCAACAACGTCGAAAGGTCCTCCTTATATATGCTATTATGAACCTTTCGACCGGGTCGAAAGCTATGCCTCCTTTTGATGTTGTCGAAAGTTCTTCCTTTATAAGCTCTTATGAATCTTTCGATCTGAACGAAAGCTATGCTTCCTTTCGACATTGTTGAAAGGTGTCCTTGTTCCTCTTGTGTATTCTAGCAATTCCTTTATTCTCTGTTAACCTTTCGACCTGATCGAAAACCATGCCTCCTTTCGACATTGTCGAAAGGTGTCCTTATCATTCTTTCGCCTCTAAGTATTTCCTTCTTTATAGCAACTTTTGACATTGTCGAAAGGTGTCCTGGATGGGTCTTTTCTTCCTTGTGATTAGTGAAGCAAGTTTGCAGCCTTCAACACGGTCTGCGGGTTGACTGCATTAGTTTTGAAGAGATTCAACTATCATTGGTTTCGATGTTATTGAGTAGTCCATGCCCTTGTTTTGAATTGATGCATAACCATTTTACGACCATACTAGTTTCAACCAATTCAAAAGGCTTACTATAGATTTCAAAGGGGTTGCTAATACTTGCTTCAACTTCTTTACCTTCTTCAAAAGGTATGAACTTCCTGGATGTTGTGAGGAGGGGCTTTCTGACACCTTCGAAAGGTCTTGAAGCCACTAACTTTGATGGCAGCATCCCTTCGACCCCTTCGAAAGGTTTGGTATGAACTCTTCTCTCTCGGTCTTTGTTTAAGGACCTTTCAACTTAGTTGAAATGTGGATTTTATGGAGTAACAACATTATTTTATTTAATTTAACTAATTAAATATCCTAAATAATGTTACCAAAATATAAGGTGTTACAACTTACTTCTTCAAGGGTCAGCTGATCCTAATGGTTTTGCGGGCTCCCCAATAACCTATCCTTCTTGTCTGTATATATTCCTTTTTGTATGTAAACATCATTTAAGTCTTACTTGTGACAAAGCCCTACACATTGGAATTTTGGACTAACTTAGCTAGGGGCTATAGCTAATGTATACGGTGCGACCTTATACCAGTCCCATTTGGTATTCTAATATCCGAGTCATTTACTTAGGGTTAACTACCCTTTAAATTTTCCTTGAGAACCTTTTCAAATTGATTTAACCTTTTAAATCATACTTAAACAAGGAAATTATACTCTATGCTTCACCTAATGCTATTTGCCATGTTATATGTATACTTTACACAAAACATTATTAATGAAAACATTTGAAACCTTTGTTCAAACCTTTAAACAATCTCTATCGAAACCTTTCAAAGCACCCCTTTCGAAACCATTGAAGTACCCCTTCCGATACATGAAAACTACTTTACTTTGTAACCTTTGGCCAAAAGGCCAAAACATACCTTTTGAAAACAGTAGACCTTTCAAAGACATTGAAAGTATCCTTTCGAAAGCTTTATAAAACCTTAGACATCCACTTTTCAAACACTCTAAACGTGCCTTTCGAAAACATTGGAAACCCTCCTTTTAACACTAAGGTAAACCTCTCGAAAATATTTAAGAACCACCCCTTCGAAACATTTATCATATACTTTTCGAAAGCATTAAAGTCTTCTACTTAAAACAAACCTTTCAAAAGCATTAGGTTCAAGTAAAAACATGTAGAACAAACTTTCAATACCATTCGAAACCATTCCTTTCAAAACCTTTGGGTTTAACTTTCTAAATGTCAAAAGGTTGTTAAAAGAACTAAGTCGAAGGCAACTCTTTCGAAAGAAATTTCCTAGGTAAAAGAAAGTGGAAGGTTTCGACACCAACCCTTTCGAAAGCATTAGAGAAGTAGCTCTTATTTTAAAAGAAAAAGCACCCTTTCGTAACCATGTTTTAAGGCAACGACCTTAATCAGGTCGAAAGGTAGAATTATGGCAATGTATATTTCGACTCTGTCGAAAGCTAATTTAAAACAAAAGGAAACCTCTATCAAAAGCTATCTTTATAAACTTTCGAAAGTATTTTTTTAAAGCAAGGAAACACATTTCTTTTGAAAGCAAAACATGGTCTCGACCCTTTCAAAAGCACTGTATTAACCTTACGCCATTCGCGTAACTCCAATTCACTACATTCCTAGGCAATCGTACCATGTGAATTCGTTTTGACTTGGTTAAAGGTGGAAGCATGAAGTTGAAAGCTTGTTGCCAATAGTGGCGAAATAGTAGACATATACAAAAATTGTTTTCTTTATTTATAGAGTAACTCCTTTCCAGCTAACTTTCCTATTTGTCATAATATAATTGGTTTCTAATTTCTCTTCCAAAATCTTTTCTAAAAGTACTACCGAATTCAATAATTATTTATTTAGAACATTCAGCAAATTGCCCCTTCTCCTATTTTAAAAATATAAAACATTTAATTTCCATACCTTAAATAATTTTATATACTTAATAAAGCACATACGAAAATTCTCCAAAAATTGCAATAAATCACTTTAAATATGTTTTCAAACATATTTCAATTTCAGGCCCACATCTAATATACAATGGCCGTAATTAATTTAACCCAAAATAACCATTTTATTTACTAGAAAATTCATAATAAATCCACAATTGTTTAGAAAATTACGAAACTTGAAACCCATCTATAAAATATCATTGCTGACCGTATATTAAAATTGTAAGAAATTAGGATGTCATTTGATAGGTTTTTCAAATCTAAACTTGTCATAAAATCAATATGAATAAACCTAATTCATCAACAAGCATATATATCTTTTTAACATTCAAAACATGGCAATATACTTTCTAAAACACTCGGATCTGATTCAAGAAACCGAAAACATCAGAAACATGATATGTAACCTATTATTCACCTTTAGCTTGTTGTTAAGGAGTTGAGATTTGATCTTGGATTAAATTTATTAAGCTTCTTCCTCTTGATTTGCTTATCTTCCCCCTTAGTTCTTTTTAATTGTGGCCGGACTCTCTTTGCATTTAGTTTTTGCTTATGAACGTGAGAATGAAAGTGCATGAGGGTTTAAGGTATAAGAATATAACTTACTCCTATATTGCCCTTATCCTATTTCCTTTATCTATTTCATTTTAGTTCCTTTAATTTATTAGTTTAAATTGGCATGGCTACCCCTTTTTAATAAAAATTCAATCCCTTAACCCATTTCATTATTTCATTTAATTTAGATAATTGAATATCCTAAATAGTGTTAATCAAAATTAAGGTCATTACAATGATGAATGTAGGATCCAGAAGTCAGGTACATATGGTAATATAAAGTCGTGATCAAACGAAATCAAGACATGTGCAATGCAGAATGTTCTAAGTATGAAATATAGATTCTTATAGAAGAGGGATCGGCTATAATCCCTCTTTATCATAGGAATCAGCGTATTTCAGCCAAACAATTGCAACTCAATGTAATATAATCGATATCTTATGATCTAAAAGTCTAATACATATGAAACTTTGGAAATAAGATTTAGATATCCTAGGTAGCCTATCCTAGGGATTGCACCTCAAAAGGATTAGGCAAGAGGGATCGGCCCTCTTCCCTCAATAGGGATAAACTAGACTCAAGTAAAAACTCACATTGTAGCAAATATCGAACAATAAATCAAGTTCTACTAATCCAATTGGCATGAACCTTGGAGGTTTTGTATAGTAAAACACAGGAAAGCTCCCATAACACCGTACTCCCTAATTCATCCAAAATAGGGATCAGCACCGATCCCTATTCCTTGGGATTTGGGCTATGAGATCCCTCTTATAGGTCCATATGGTTTTGGAGATCCTTATGCCGAATTTTTAAGGAGATATTTCACCATCTTCCTCTTTTATGCTGGTGGTGCTTTGTACTCTTGTAATTAAGAATTTTCATTCGATCCCTATTATACTCAGTTTACAAAGTGATTAATAAATCTATATATTCAAAGTGGACGTATGCAAAATCAATGTTGAACCACAATAAATCGTTATCTTCCTGTTATTGCTTTGAATCTCTATCATTTAATTGCTTTTTTCCTCTGTTTTCATTTTTTATTCCATATTTATTTCCCTACAAAATCTCTATTGGATGTTTGTGCAAAATTATGGTGCAAAGAATTTGGTGCTTTCGCTAAGAAGGAGATTCTTAGCCCTATTTGGATCCCTTCGTTGCTATTGGATTGCATAAATCCCCCGAAGAGATCCATAATTATCCTCAAAAAGCTTATTTATTCTATTCAGATTTGCAAAAGCCTAGCGTAACTCTAAGCTTTGGTTAGGAACAACAAATCTACCTCCTAAAACACGGATGAAACAAGAAAGCTACCATCCAGCAAGGAGACCCGAGCAATCTACTAGTAGATGTGAATGGTGCCAATACAATTGATGTTCGAATTCGGTTGATACATTACAAGAGCTGATTTTAAAAATTAGATGAAAGAGCTTGTGGATAGCTACCGTTAGTTAAACAAACAGATTCAAGCCAATTATTGATCTAATGAATCTGCTCAGGGAGTGATAACATGGGAAAACTAGGAAAGAGCCAAACCCTTATTTAGATCAGAGAGTTCTAGTTCATAAGATGACTATCAAAGACATAGAAATTGTAGAATTAATGGATATCACATAGAAACTTCTACACATCAACAACCAAGCCAACCTGGCTTGCCATGAGTGATTGGTATCGATCGCTCTATAAGGATCGGAGCCGATTGCTCCTCCAGAGGAGAAATTATGCCTCTGTATATATTGTAGCACAAACTTGATCTACAATGATTGATTTGGATGCTAAAGTTCAGGTGGATGCAAACTACTAACTTCCCCAGAATGATAATGAAGTGAAGGTATGTGATACACAACGAGAGAATGTTGAGCCAAGAAGACATGAAACGGCCTGTAGTCATCGACTAGACCATTCACGTAAGGTGGAGCACGACTACTGCTTGGCTCCAACATTCTAAATGCTGGGCTTATCGACTATGGTTGGGCAACTAGTGAGGGATAGCCAAGGCTTAACGAATGATGATTTGGGATCTCGAGAAGCCATACCCCATTTACTAACAATGTTTTACATGCTGAGTATCCAAGGAGATTCAATATGTCGTCGACTCCTGCTTATGAGGAAGAAAATAAACCCAGGCAGCACATCATGAGATATGAACCGTTGATGGATTTCACACGAGCTTATGATGCAACAAAGTGCAAATGTTTTCTTATTTGTTAACCAGCATCTTGGCCCGGTTACAAAACGACGGTTGAAGAAATTATCATTAGCACTAAACAAGATTCTGATCAAGGAGAGACTGGAGGTGGTAGCAAGTTGTCAGGCCCACAATAAAGCAAGAGCATTCGGTCTGCCTGGCCTGGTGCGTAGATTCACCCACTATGGGCAGAGGCACCTTGTTCCTAAGCCCATGAAGGAAGTCCAACCCATCTTCCTCTAAAAATAGAAGGGCAGGGGCACAATGAAATGGACCTTTTTTGGAGAACACTGGGGAGACTCTGCCATTTTTTATACTCTCCTCTTTTTAATTCAAACTTGTATTCAAGTCATCAATATATGGATTGTATTTGTATTCAACTACTTGTGAAAGAAATAAAGATCAAAACTCAAAGTGGACGTAGGCAATTACGCTGAACCACTATAAATCCGGTGTTCTTACTTTCTGCATTTAAATGAGCATATTCTTCCTTGTTTCATTTAACTTCAACACTTACATCTCTACACAATCTTTCTCAACGAGGTTAGTGACTAATTTTGGTGCTAACACTTTGGTGCTTTCACTGAGAATTGAATTCTCAGCCTGATCGGATCTCATTGTCTACTAGTGGATTTTCATATTCGCGAGATAGATCCAGTTGTTTACTAGAAAACTTCCTATTCTACTCAGATTTGAAAGAAATCTAAAGGAAGTTGATAGCCGTAGATTGGATTCACTGATGTACGCAAGATCTGGGGATTGGACGTTGAAGTTTGCACTCAAGTTGAATGAAGGCCGACCCTCCTCTGAAGGCAATTCGGCCGATCACTCCAGAAAAGGCTTATGCCGATCGCCTTAGAAAAGGCTTATGCCGATCGCCCAAGAAAAGGCGTATGCCGAACGCTCTAGAAAAGGCGTATGCCGAACGCTGCAGAAAAGGCGTATGCCGAACGCTCCAGAAAAGGCGTATGCCGAACGCTCCAGAAAAGGCATATGCCGAACGCTCCAGAAAAGGCGTATGCCGAACGCTCCAGAAAAGGCATATGCTGAACGCTCCAGAAAAGGCGTATGCCGAACGCTCCAGAAAAGGTGTATGCCGAATGCTCCAGAAAAGGCGTAGGCCGAACGCTCTTCCAGGCCGAACATACCTCTAGGCCGAACGTTATTCCAGGCCGACCATACCTCTAGGCTGAACGCTCTTCCAGGCCGAACATACCTCTTGGCCTAACGCCCTTCCAGGCCGAACATACCTCTAGGCCGAACGCCCTTCCAGGCCGACCATACCTCTAGGCTGAACGCCTCTGTAATGCCGAACGGTAGTGTATGCCGAACGACTCGGCTGTGCCGAACAAGAATGAATGTCGAGCACCTATGTAATGCCGAACGGTATTGTATGCCGAACGACTCGGTTGTGCCGAACAGTGTGAATGCCGAACACGTGTGGAATGCCGAACAGTGTGGATGCCGAACAGATTTGGCTGAACCGCTTCTGGACAATCCACTTTGGACAAACAGCCTTGGCCGAACAGCTTTGGCCGAACCACTCCAAGCCGATCCACTCTACCGAACAGCCTTGGCCGAACAGCCGAACAGCTTTGGCCGAACCACTCCAGGCCGATCCACTCTGCCGAATAGCCTTGGCCGAACAGCTTTGGCTAAGCCACATGCCAACACCGAACGCCCCAATGCCGAACGGTACTTCTGTATGCCGAACGGTACTTCTGTGCCGAACGAAGTATCCAGACCGATCCATGCACTGTATACCAATCTCTCTCTCAAAAAACAATCTGACTGGTCCCTATACAAAAAAAATCTTTTTCGAGTACGACCCAAATTTCCAAAAAAGAGGCTAAAATTTTTTTTTTCGGCGGGAAACCCCCTCAACCCTACCCGCAGCGCAGTGCTTCCGGATAGTGAGTTCAAAACTCAACTTAATAAAGGAACATTCTATCCACTTCCCTGACATCCCATGATCGACCAGGGCATAGAGGATCTAGCGGCAGCTTATGAACGATATCAAGGGAACGGACAAGCAACCGCTATTCAAACGGTACTCCCAAAGGTTGGAGAACATAGATGATGTGACTCTAGCAAACGTCAAGATGACTCCAAGCACCATTCTTCGCTGACCCAGCACTTCGAATTTAGTGAATCCAAGCAAACCAATGTTTGGCTCAAAGCAATTTATTCCAAATACTAACAAGGGTATCATACTAATCACATTTGAGGAAAGTCGACCTCCACATATATTTTGGCAGCTAATTAGCTAAAGAGCCTCCTACGACCATGGATCGTTTCTTTTACAAAATGAATCAGGACTAAAGTGAGGTGGAGTGGAGCATACTAAGAAAAATAACAATGAAGGCCCGTTGGCTAAGGATGTAGATCCCAATAGCCGAAACAAGACTTCAGAATTCAACTCATATGCTCTTTGAAAGGTTCAATTGACAACCTCTACTTGAAGACTCACGACTCGGAGTGGTACTGGAAACCAACCTCGAGAGAGTACACCAAAGTCTAAAGAAAATCAGGGGAATGTTGTATATTCCCAAATTCTCACTGATCCTAACACGGGCGATTACAAACACCTCCGAGGTGTGATCGAAAAGATGACCTAGAAAGGAAAGCTTCAATAGTATGTACAAGTCCTGCAGAATGGCGGGCAGCGAATATCTGATGCCTATTAATAAAGGGCTATGAGTATCAATTGGACGGTTGACGGCCGACATCCCTTTGAAAGGAGCCAGGGGCGGAGTCGAATAGCGAGCACACGATGCTGCTTCACATATCAATGAGATTTACCATAATCTTCTTTGAATTATTTCCATTTCCATCTCTATTTCAATTGTTCTATGAACTACGACTAGCTTGAACTAAACTACTTTCAAAACGATGCAGTTGACCAGGTACCCAGATTTGGTTGCCAATCAATCTGCGCAGATCATGATCGGACGTGTGGAGTTACATCTGGACGAGCATAATTCAATCGCTCATCATCAACCATATCCCTTTGATTTGGGGCTATGGACTAAATATTGAAAAGTTCAACACAATCAAAGCCTAATACAAAGTCAACATGACCAACCATCCATTCATCGACCTCCACGTTTTACTCAGAGACCTAAGCAAGGCTTGGAATGGGTATGGCCTGATCATCCACTCAAATCGTGTCATAGAACAAAGTTCGACAAAATACAGATGCCCCTTCTAAAACTCAGTGACGCCGGGATCTGTCTAGAGTGGACATTATTTGTTCATCAACACATCAAATCCTACCTCAAACAGAAAAGGTTATTCGAAAGCCCGACTTGAAGTAGTTGTGGTGGACTTCCTACTCATTAACCATCGCTCTCAATATATGGACACGACTGCACCTTGGAACATATGCAACTTACTTTGTCTACTCAACAATCTATTATCCTTATTTTCTAGAAGGAGATACAGAGTAAATTGTAAGAGATTTGGCTATCTAACCCAACATGGATGTGATCTAACCATCTGTCATATACCTCCTTCCTTGACTTGATTGGAAGAGCTATAATCACCAAGCGGACGAGAATCGATCGTCCGTTTTTCAAATTCTGTCCCTTATCCTTGGGGGCAGAATCTCATTCCGTGAGCAAACGTGGTTCGATTGTTCATTCGACGACATTAGCCTCGATACAGTAGATGAATACAAATTAAAGAATGGAAATACGACTGCTCTCAACTTAAACCTCCAAGTCCCTAGAGCGCGGACTGGAGTACTATAAGTCCCCAGAGCGCGGACTAGAGTATAAACGACTTAAACCTCCAAGTCCCCAGAGCGCGGACTAGAGTATAAACAACTTAAACCTCCAAGTCCTAAGAGCGCAGACTGGAGTACTCTAAGTCCCCGGAGCGTGGACTAGAGTATAAACGACTTAAACCTCCAAGTCCCCAGAGTGCGGACAGGAGTACTCTAAGTCCCCAGAGCGTGGACTAGAGTATAAACGACTTAAATCTCCAAGACCCCAGAGCGTGGACTGGAGTACTCTAAGTCCCAGAGCGCGGACTAGAGTATAAACGACTTAAACCTCCAAGTCCACAGAGCGCGGACTGGAGTACTCTAAGTCCCCAGAGCGCAGACTAGAGTATAAACGAAATAAACCTCCAAGTCTCCAGAGCACGGACTAGAGTACTCTAAGTCCCCAAAGCGTGGACTAGAGTATAAACGACTTAAACCTCCAAGTCCCCAGAGTGCGGACCTGAGTAGTCTAAGTCCCCAGAGTGTGGACTAGAGTATAAACGACTTAAACCTCCAAGTTCCCAGAGCGTGGACTGAAGTACTCTAAGTCCCCGGACCGCGGACTAGAGTATAAACAACTTAAACCTCCAAGCCCCAGAGTGCGGACTGGAGTACTCTAAGTCTCCAGAGCGCGGACTAGAGTATAAATGACTTAAACCTCCAAGTCCCCAGAGCGCGGATTGGAGTACTCTAAGTCCCTAGAGCGTGGACTAGAGTATAAATGACTTAAACCTCCAAGTCCCCAGAGTGCGAACTGGAGTACTCTAAGTCCCCAGAGCGCGGACTAGAGTAAAAATGACTTAAACCTCTAAGTCCCCAGAGCGCGGACTAGAGTATAAATGACTTAAACCTCCAAGTCCCCAGAGTGCGGACTGGAGTACTCTAAGTCCCCAGAGCGTGGACTAGAGTATAAATGACTTAAACCTCCAAGTCTCCAGAGCATGGACTGGAGTACTCTGAGTCCCCAGAGCGCGGACTAGAGTATAAATGACTTAAACCTCCAAGTCCCCAAAGCGCGGACTAGAGTACTCTAAGTCCCCAGAGCGCGGACTAGAGTATAAATGACTTAAACCTCCAAGTCCCCAGAGTGCGGACTAGAGTACTCTAAGTCCCCAGAGCGCGGACTAGATTCTAAATGACTTAAACCTCCAAGTCCCCAAAGCGCGGACTGGAGTACTCTAAGTCCCCAGAGCGTGGACTAGAGTATAAACGACTTAAACCTCCAAGTCCCCAGAGTGCGGACTGGAGTACTCTAAGTCCCCAGAGCACGGACTAGAGTATAAATGACTTAAACCTCTAAGTCCCCAGAGCGCAGACTAGAGTATAAATGACTTAAACCTCCAAGTCCCCAGAGTTCGAACTGGAGTACTCTAAGTCCCCAGAGCGCGGACTAGAGTATAAACGACTTAAACCTCCAAGTCTCCAGAGCACGGACTGGAGTACTCTGAGTCCCTAGAGCGCGGACTAGAGTATAAATGACTTAAACCTCCAAGTCCCCAAAGCGCGGACTAGAGTACTCTAAGTCCCCAGAGCGCGGACTAGAGTATAAATGACTTAAACATCCAAGTCCCCAGAGTGCGGACTGGAGTACTCTAACTCCCCAGAGTGCGGACTCGAATATAAGAGAATCGGATCTCTAAGTTCCTTGAATATGAACTATGACACAGATGACTTGAATTTGTCAAATCCCTGACATACGGGCTAGAAAGTATTCTAAGTGCTCGAAGCACAGAATGGAAGTTCAACGACTCCCGAAGAGTTTCCGAGTTATATGAAGTTGGACTGAGAAGTCTATGTTATTCACAACTTCTTGGATTAAAATCACAATCACAAAGAAAACTGAACAATAAGAGTCTTTTGTAAGACAGAAAAAGGAACTAAACCTTATTCAGAAATGAGTTTCTATTACAACCCCTCCAACGTTCGGAGTCGACATTCTATTTACAAGGACTAAGGAAATAGAAGAAAATAATTACATGACTTAAACTAACTCTCGTTGAACGAGGATAGTAATAACTTCTTGTGCTTCTTCAACTTCTCCTCTCCAGAGCATTTACCCTTGGTACTCTTCTTTGATAGAGGGGTAGCAACTGAAGGATTACGGGGGCCTTCCATGGGCTTGGACCCGCCAGGAAGGATGACCTTCAAAGGCTTGTTCAAAGGATCGTCCAAGTCCACAACTCGGGGCTCTACTATGACCTTGACCATCTCCTCCTTCTCTTTCTCGAGCCGCTCCTTCATGCTCAATTCGGATGTCTGCTCAAAGGCGCCTGTAATTTCTACTTCATAACCCCCGTCGGTAGGAGAGGAAGTTTCAGACTTGTCTTCATCAAAAGCTCTGATCACCTAAGCGTCTGGACCAGGAGCCTCCCCTGCGTGAGTGGCTTCACTTGTTTTCTCCCCCACTTCCTTGGTGACATCGCTCCTCGGAGTGGGCTCGGGGTCAGAACGGCCTGCACAAAATCGTGGAAAAAAAGCATTAGAATGCAATATTCCTGCATAAAGAATAACGACTTTCGAAATCTTAAAGAGAAGGATTATCTACCAGGTTTAGGCAAATTCTCAGCCATCCGGGGGGTCTCACCCTCTGGAACGGGAGACAGAATGCGGACTAAAGTACTCTAAGTCCCCAGAGCGCGGAATAGAGTATAAATGACTAAAACCTCCAAGTCCCCAGAGTGCAGACTGGAGTACTCTCAGTCCCCAGAGCATGGACTAGATTATAGACAACTTCAGAAAAATCCCTAAATCCCAGAAGCAGACCAGATTACTCTAAGTTCCCAGAGGGCGAACTAGAGTATAAACGAGTTGACGAAAATCTATGCGTCTCGAACTGTCGACTAAAGCATAAACCGTTTGACAAATCTCTAAGTCCCTGGAGCGTGGACCGAAGCATGAACACAAATTGGGCGTGAGTCAACCGGAGGGAGAATAACACTAAGTCACCAGAATGCAGAGTGGTGCATAAACATCGTTAAATAGACGAGTGGATTCCGACCATTTTCTATTCCGTAAACTTCAGCCTGGAATCGACAGGAGGATTATTAACCCGCTGAGGATGGAGTTCGACCATCCAACCAGTGACCTGGCCAAATCAATGCTGTGGGCAGGGGTACAAAACACTAAAAAGCCGAATACGACAGCTTACTATAGCCCTAGCGTGGCGTTCTTTATAACTTGAGGCAGCGACTGCAGGGAGGTCTCAATACAGAACCAATCGAAACGGCATCCAAAGCTATGAGCAACCTACTATATCATACCTCAGACCAAGGGACAATGCCGATCTGCACCAAGAACATACGAATGTGACTCGGATGTTTTTTGAAAAACTATGACCCCCGGAGTATGGAAAATAGGGTAAACCACGAATACTTGGTCAAAGATTCTCCAGCACCCTCGTTCGATTCGTCAGGAGGAGTATGAAACTGGATGAGCATAACCCGGCTGCATTTGTAGCCAACTTTACCCCGAGATCTGATTACGGAGCATGAACCAAAGTGGACGTGGATGACCATCCACTGTCCAAATTACGCCCTGAAACTTACGTGGCATCGAAGTATTCCTCTTGGAATGAAAAACCATGATAAAATCCAAGATAGGCGAGACCTAGTCTCCCATCGACTGACATGATCCCACGATCCAACGGGAATGAGAGTAAAGCTAAAGTGGGCGTGGCTGGCCTTCCTACTTATCGGTATATGCCCCAGACCTAGGGGCACGAGCGAGAAGAAAGAAGAATGTGAACCGACTATTCACCAATCACCTCTATGTCTTCGGAGTTTAGGTGAAAACATAAACATAGCTAGGACGAGACTCAACCGTTCATGCAGTACATTTATCAACCCAAGACTGGGAGAAGACGCATGGTCATCCAAAAAACTGGCTACGGTAGCTCAGTATTAAAACTTATATATAGTGCTTACAACTACTCATGGCAACGACCGTAAGGATGCCTAGAGATAGAATCGTTAAATCGATACCTTAGCTCATGGGAAATTGACTTTCACTCCAACCCGAAAGACGGGTAAAGAATCATGAATGCATTGAATAGAAAGTGCGTTACTCGAATGCACAAGCAAATTCAAACTCATAGCAAGATCCAGCTATACAGTTGCATGCCACTCGAGGCTGACCCCCACTCGACATTTCCTCTAATGCGCTTTTAAGCCTGATTTTTGGCCATTTGCTGATAATCTATTAGAGCATTCAGAGCCCTTCGCTATTAGGCTCAATAATTCATGACAAGACTCTAGGATTCGACTAGAGTAACCATCAACATTGGTCGTCCCAACCATATTTCACATTGAATGTTATGCAAAATAGTTACATCTTTACTCAAAGAATCCGGGATGGCACCTGCTAATCTGACGGTCAACATTACAGCCAGCCATGGCGACCCTTTCCGGGTGCTGAATATCAGATCACAGCTCAGTGCAGTGATGATAAAAGAATTAGTTGGATTTTTCTGAATAAATGATGATATGTTCCCTTGGACCCATTCTGACATGCATATGTGATTTCACTAACTATCGCGAGCCATGCATTGGATATCAACCCGAAGCTACAAAAGCTAGCACAATCTCTATTGATTTCATCATGAAAGATCCACTCTTACTTTTAGGCTCATCCCATCAACGTCTATGCCTACCAGCCGTTGCGACAGGGCACACAATGAACTGAGACGTTTGGAAGACTACTTAAATAGAATATCGAACTAAGCTAATTGAATATCACTTATTTCCCACGAAGGGCTATCCAAGGACGAAAATTAGCGGACCTCACACCCAAATTCACTACCTCAGATGACTACTCGAAGAGTAGCAGAGAACCAACCATAAGATGGAAAATGTACGCAGATGGAGCATCCAATGATCATTGTTATGGCATAGGAGTCATGATAATGACTCCAGAGGAACGATCAATCTGCTACGTCCTAAAACTCGATTTACCTGTAACAAACAACGATGCTTAGTATGAAGCCTTGACTGCTAGCCTCAAACTTGTTAGAGGATTTGAAGTGAAAAATTTACATATCTTTTGTGATTCTTGATTGGTAGTATAAAAATTTAAGGAAGTCGATCTTGCTAGAGGGCATTGTCTTGCTCCTTATCTCGGCCAAGTCCAAGAGCTACTAACCGACTTCACGTATTACATCATTACATACGTACTCAGCGAACTAAATGAGAAGGTGTCATGGTTGACTCTTATCAAAGACTATCTACAATGAGGAATTCTTACTGAACGGAGGAATGGAAAACGACATATCCTCCTCAAAGCTTCACGCCAAATCATCTAAGAATAATTCGTGTGTCAAAAGGAGTTTATCCATCCCCATGCTTCCGCATATCGCCCATGATGATATCTTGAGAAAAATCTATGAAGAAGAATGCGGTAATAACATCAGGGGGAAAACCATGATAAAGAAGATACTCTGCTACAAGTATTACTGGCCAACCATCAACCCAGATGTGGTTGATCATGCTTGACAATGTGATGAATGAAAGATGTTTGCAAAGAATCCGGGAACCCCACCGATGGAAATTATTCAAATGGCTAGTTCATAGCCGTTTGCCACTTGGGGGCACTGAAATCATCTTCTTGTCGATCCTTAAGGTGATGCGAAATACACCATCATAGCAGTTGATTACATCACCAAATGGGCAGATGAAGAAACCACGACCAAGATGAAGAAAATAATCAACTTCTTTATCCGTAATGTCATCTGTCCTTATGACCTTCCATGATCCATTATAACTGCAAATGGACAGGTTGAAGCTGTGAACAAAATCATAGAGTCTGTACTGAAGAGAGGTTTGGAAAACTCCTCATGTGGCTGATTGCAACCCTTATTTCACAGAAAATACAAACAAGGAATCGCGATTGAATTGCAATTAAACTAGATGGAGTTGGCGACGACTTATGAGTATATAAAACGCATCCGAGAGCCAATGGCAATAACATGTACCCGAACGTGCATGTGTACATCCAAAAAAGTTCGACTTCTTGAAATCAACAGAAATTGAATTCTCACTAAGGGTTATTATGAGAAGACTAGATCATATAGCCGAAGCTTATTAGCTCTGCAGAATCAGACACGGATGGCCACTAATGAACTAAAACCCTGGATTTATAATATTGGGAATCGACCGAGCATCACGATGACCAAAGAAGGATACAACTCCTTGGGAGGATAAATTGGAGGATAATGACTATTCAAGAAACATGGTGGATTTCTTTCTGAAGACAAGGAATACTTGCTGATTCAAAGCGTGTTGTGTTGCTTCACACGACACACTTTGGGGGGAAAGTGTTAACCGGCATCTTGGCCCGGTTACAAAACGACGGTTGAAGAAATTATCATTAGCACTAAACAAGATTCTGATCAAGGAGAGACTGGAGGTGGTAGCAAGTTGTCAGGCCCACAATAAAGCAAGAGCATTCGGCCTGCCTGGCCTGGTGTGCAGATTTACCCACTATGGGTAGAGGCACCTTGTTCCTAAGCCCATGAAGGAAGTCCAACCCATCTTCCTCTATAAATAGAAGGGCAGGGGCACAATGAAATGGACCTTTTTTGGAGAACACTGGGGAGACTCTACCATTTTTTATACTCTCCTCTTTTTAATTCAAACTTGTATTCAAGTCATCAATATATGGATTGTATCTGTATTCAACTACTTGTGAAAGAAATAAAGATCAAAACTCAAAGTGGACGTAGGCAATTACGCTGAACCACTATAAATCCGGTGTTCTTACTTTCTGCATTTAAATGAGCATATTCTTCCTTGTTTAATTTAACTTCATCACTTACATCTCTACACAATCTTTCTCAACGAGGTTAGTGACCAATTTTGGTGCTAACATTATTACTCTCTTCAGCATAACAAAGATGTGGTATACGAGATTACCTGTGTAATTAATATCTACATTTGATGATTTGGTAGCAAAGTTTGTGGAGGAATTCCATATGCATGCAACTCGCCTCAAAGATGTAATGTCCTTATCTAGTGTGATCCAAGCTTTAGGAGAATCGCTGAAAGATTATTTGAAGAGATTTCATACAGCATTCATACAACTAATTAATACAAATGACGATTCAATATTGATCGCGGTAAAAAAGAGGATTGTCCCAGAGTCCTACTTTGGAGATTGGTTAGCTAGCAAACCACTCACATCATTGGAACGTTTCTATGCAAATGAAGCTCAGTATTTGAGGAAGAGGAAGCTAGATGCTCTAAGAAGAAGAATGTTATAGGACCAAGTGGAGAGGGAGTGTAGAGTAATACTGTAGTAAAACAATCTAGGAAGAGTTCTAGAAAGGTTCAAGAAAATGTCCAAAATAAACCGAATCAGGAAAAGAAAGGCAGTGATAGGAACCGGGAACGAAAGAGTGATTCTGAAAGAAGAAAACATAGGATTCCAATGTCTGATACTATTATGAAAGAATGGCAGACTAGTATTACGGAACTACTATTCTGAATGATTGCATGCTTTACGGAACTACTCGACTCCAATATAATAATAATACTACTAACTTATAAGCACTTTAGGAACTACACCTCTATTAATATGGTAATTTCCTTCGAATAATGAGAATCCCAATCGCTATTCAGGGCATGAGTTTTAAATGAATCTCCGGCATAGTAATTATGGTATAACTTTAGAATTAGGGCCAGATAGGCTTGAGGATCTTTTGTTTAGGTCTACTTAGATTACCGTCACTAGATATATTTCCAATCTTGTACTTATAATGATTAAATTTTGAAGTAGTCTATTTGCCAGATGAGATCCTGACAAATTTCTGACTAAATTCCTAACTTTGTGAAATTTTAATTTCCTTGTTTCCTTTCATATTGAATTTCCAAATTATAAATTTCCTTATTAACTTTAACGATGATTTGCGGATTTCATATCCTTGGATTGCATATTGGGTTTTTGTGGTGATTTCTTAATTTAACCTTTGGTATTATGAATTCTCGATTTCCCTATTGAATTTTCATGATGATCTGAGGATTTCCTATTGAATTTCTAGATTTAAGTTTTAAACAAGATTTTCTGAATACCAAACAGGCTTCCATTAGAGGATGGGGTAGAAGGAAAAGAGAGCCTTCTAATATGCTATTATCAAGCAGCATCAACACCAAACAATCTACTAATATATCAATGAATGAATGAAAGTTCTAACATACTATGTAGGAATGAAATAAAATCATAGTGAAGAGACAGGATAAAGCCACCTAAAGTAAGAAAACTGGTAAAGCCACCTAAAGTAAGAAAACTTAACCCAAGGTAAGTGGATTTGGTGTTTATGATAGCTTTCTCGAAAGGTTCATTTACTTAAACCAACGTCTGCTGACCAGGTGATATTGTTCCATATTTATATTATTAGTAGTAGAAAAAAAGGTTTGGGCATGTATTGTTTGCTCTCCCAATAATACTACCAGATAGTATCTTGAATTTTAGTTTTAAAATTTAGAATAACCCATCATGGTTTCAAAACAAGGTTATAATCCTAAAGGGAGTTATTATCTATTTTGCAAGAAAACAGAGAAAGAAATTTCATTGAAGTTTGAGCAGTTTGAAAGAAATTCTTGGAATTTTGTCCTAAAAAACAAAAGCTTCTTCCATACTAGTGGGGGCTAAATGTTATCCATAAAATTGTCTAAAGAGTAAAAGTAGGAATGAAGGAGCTTTAGGATTGATAAGGTTCAGAAGGCATCAGAAAGGCTTCTGCAAGCATTGATAAGCTTTCGAAGAAGTAGGGTCGAAGTGGAATGATAGTGGATGTAAGACCTTTCGAAAGAGTTGAAGGGATGCTTCTACAAAAGTTGGATGTACTATGAACATTCAAAGAGGTCAAAATGGGACAAGTGCACCATTTCGCTTCAGTTGTTTCCTTCTAAAACGGTTGCTTCCGTATGCATGAAGACGTTTTGAATGAGTTGAGGAACACCTATTGAAGGCAACGAATTACGAGCCTTCACGTACGCGCCAAACCTTTCGAAATAGTGCATTTTGCGTTCATTCACTTTCCATAGAAGAACACTTGGCCAGAGCTACTCCTGCGAAATCATAAATTAGCCTTTCAAACCGGTTGAAACCATCCATACTTATGATGAAAAATTTACATGAGTTCAATGTAACTTCCACAAACACTAGAGGATGGGGTACTGCACTAATCAAAGAGGACACATTTATTATTATCTTCTGCAGCTAAGCTTTCTACTATGCTTCAACTCATTCGAAGCCCACAAGTGCAAGTTGATAGCTTCGAAAGCCAATGTCCTTTCTAATTTACATGGTGCATTAACAACTAAGTGAGGAGCGCTCCCATACCTTTCAATGAAGTCGAAAGCACCCAGGTCTTAGTCAAAAGCGGAGTTGGAAAAGAGACCAGAACCTAACAGCGACGAAAGGTCATCAAATCCCCGTTTCGACTAAGTCGAAAGGACTGATGTGAAAGGTGTTCAACTAGCGCCTATAAATAAGACCCTAGGGGTCTTGTTTGTAGGGGGAATTCACTAACTTCACTCTTGTTCTTTCTTAAACATGTAAACCCTAATTCTCCAATCAAATTATGGATTTGTTTACTTTGTATACTTAAGCTTTAAATAATAGAGGAAAATGTTGATAAAAGCAAGTCCATGGTATTCTTGAATATATTAGTGGATTCAAAGTTTATATGTAGTCCTGATTACAATCTTCTTATTTCAACATGGTCGAAGGCTACCTTTCGAGGGAGTAGAAATCATTCAACCCAATTAGAATCCTTAAATCATTAGGCCCCTACCTCAATCCACATTGACCACTTCGAGAGGAGGTTTCGATAGGATCCTGAATAAATTCAACTAGTACGAAAGGTGTTGTAAAAGGGAATCGAGGTGTTTCGATCGTGTCGAAAGGTTAAATAATAGGAGTTTCACATACCGCAACCTTTTTGAAAGGTGGGATTAAAGGAATCGGAAGATTTTAACTATTTCTATCCGTTCAAAAGATTGTTTCGAAGGGATTACATACACATTAAACCTTGCTTTAGGTGTTGGAAAGTTTTCTTTTTAACACATAATATGTGTTAACAAGAAAACTTGGTAACACCCCAAAGTAGAATCCAAAGTGTAAGTAACTCTTTCGAAATCATTTTTCAAAGAGACGAAGGTAGTCGACACTTCTTAATTAGGTTAAGACAGTTGTTATTCATTCTATTCTCTTTAGTTTTCCTTTTGCATAGGTTACTGTGGCTGAAACTCCTTCTTATTGGACCTTTTGATTTAGATGAAATGTTGAAAATCTTTGTTATGATGCCTTTTGAATTAGTTAGTCTGCTTTAGTACTCTATCAAAACCCCCTTTGCCGAATCAGTTGAAGAGACCCTATGGTTGGCTTTTATGAATAAGGATATGGGTTGGATAGATTGATTTTGACTTCTTCGGAAGCTAACCTTTCGGCAATTTGAGAGTAGTAGTTAAGGCTCTAAGGATATTGGATAATCTAATGGTTTTGACTCACTTCAATGGTGACCCTTCAATCAAGTTGACATAAGAAAATTTATGAATAGAATCTAATAAGAGACATCAAATCAACAAAATATCCTAAAATTCCATAATCTTGCTTTCATTAAGCTCTAGTAATACAAAATAATCAAATTCCCAATCTAATTTATAAATTATGGTTTATAACATTTAGAATATACACGAGTGGAGTGAAATAATTCAGTTCCCCAAAACTTACCCCTAGGGTCTTATTTATAGGTGCAGGTTTGCACCTTTTGTCTTAGTGCTTTTTACCTGGTCGAAAGGTGGCCCTGTAGACATTTCGTCACCTTTAACACTTGCACATCCCTCTGCATTGCATTTGAATGGATTGGAGTGCTTTCGACTTCATCGAAAGGGTTTGGTATGCTTCTCCAATTTTTGCTGCTATGTTGTTGCAGGAAAAGAAAGGCAGGAGCTTTCGACTCTTTTGATAGGTTGATATTTGAGTCGAAACGTGGAAGGTTTTGTAGCAGAAGGTCTTTTTCTTAATTATGAATGGTTTCGACAAGTACGAAAGGCTTGTTCATGCTTTCGAAGAGGTCGTTTTAATGAAATATCCTTCAGTGGAATGTGAAAGAAGGCGAAACCTTTAGCCTCAAAAGGTTTGGCATGCATATGAGTGGTTTCACTTTGTTACCTTCGAAAGGTGTTCTTCAACTCATTCGAAACGCCTTCATGCTTGCGGAAGCACCTATTTTGAAAGGGAACCATTGAAATGGAAGGGTGCTTTCGACCCCTTCGTAAGCTTGTGGCACACCTGAATTTTGGATGTAGCATCCTCCTTCGAAAGGCTTTGTCGATGCTATCATCTCTTGGTTATCCTTCCCTTCTATTCATTTTGGTTTCGACAAGGATGAAGTGAGAATTGGTGGTAACAATTGCCCCCCGTGAAGGAATGCTCTTGACTTTCCAAGTCAACCATTTCGAAACCCACAAAGTTTCCCGCCTTTTCATATTTTGGCATAAATCTTGGTAGTTCATTTAAATTTGATCATACGGTCTGTCCTTCATCTTGACTTTTCTTACAAATCACGTTCATTTCTTCCCCTCTTTCATTTATCTGCAAATTAAAAGAAAATTCCAGCGAGAATCAAAGCTTTTAATTTCTTAAATAATTCCTATTTCCAATAAACAAAAACACGAATTCAAAGTAAATTTTTTTAATTCTGCTTTTCAAATCAAGTTTCCATGCTAAATTTCGGTTTTTTTAAAATTTAATAGGTTTTAATTCGAATCGCAGTTTTAATTTCATAATTTGAGTTTTTTGTTCATATGCAAGTATCCTCGGGTTTCTTCCTATAGCTTTTCTGTTCCATTTCCCATGTTAATTCTATCTTTAAAATTAATCTAATTTTGTTTAGTTCTTTCTCTTTCTCTTTTTTTAAGTTCGAATTTACAATGTGGGGATTTTTATGATTATTGATTGTATATACGCGTTCAAATCAATTTTCTTTTAGTTTACTTTTTTTAAAATATTAGGTTAAAATTCAATTTCAGGAAGAAAGAGTTTTCTAGTTACTTCATAGAGAAGTTTAAGCCGTATGAATCGCAATTTGGCACTGTAAATTTACCTTTCTACCCCTTCGAAAGGGTTTGAGGTAGTTAACTTTACTTCTTCAACCTCTTTCGATGGGGTCGAAAGGAACTCTAGGGCCTATTTCTTAATTTATCTCGTCGAAAGGTTGATGTAGTTAAATATAAAGTGGACTTCTTTGAAGCATAACTATACTTTAGTATATTCTGATACCTTTCGAAGAAGTTGTCTAATGCGCCTTACTAAATTATTACCTAGTACATACTTTTGAAAGCATAGTTTTTATTTTATAGGTTTCGAAACATCCAGTACATGCTTATTTCTAATTTATTTTAGGATATGTGTGGAGTTAAAGATTCATCAATATATTTTTAATAAATTAGACAGATAAATACATACTTTGTTTGTTATCCCGCCTTTTGGCAAGGCTGTGATACCAAGGAATTGAGTGGAAATCAAAGAAAGTTCATCCCGAATAAACGGTTATACAAAGGTTCGCTATAGATGCTGGTAAATTTTGCTCGAGTCCAGCTCGAGCTACAATTAACAAGACACGACAAACAAAGCTATGAAAGCCAACGTTCTAGATTTCAAGTTGATCGGAGTTCATATGCTCAAGTTATGGATCGATCTAATTTTATGAGAAAAACGTTCTATTCGTATCCATCAGTTCGCATCGATCCATTTCGTATCCATCCGTTTCGCGTCGATCCTTTTCGTATCCATCACGCCTACTTCACTTCGTATCCACTTTGCATGGTTCTATTTTGTATCCAACACACCTATTGTACTTCGTATCCACTTTGCCCGGTTCTGTTTCGTATCCATCATGTTTACTCGGATTCGTATCGATCGATTAACGTCAATTCGTATCAATTCCAATTGTACAGTTCATATCGATTGATCAACAATCGATACGAATAAGCCACCGAGCGATTGATACGAAGTAATATCTTCTATCGATACGAAACAAGCCAAGAACTATCGATACGAAGTATCTGCAAGTGATCAATGTGAAAAATCCCCCAAGTCATCGATACAAAGCAACCTCATACATCGATGCGAAATAGAGATGAAGGCATCGATACGAAATGGATCCACCAGGTCGATACAAACAGAGCATGTAGAAGTGGAAGACTCGGTCACTCGACATGAAAAGCGGATCAATCCTAAAAGTTAGCACCACGTCACCTAGCAAGTACGTGCCTGGGAGCGATGCGAACTGATCGACGCAAACATATCAATGCTAACAGAAGCGATGCGATTTTAGCATCCTTCTACAAATCCAAACTTGCATCGATCATAACTCAAAATCTACAAGTCCAAATGCCACCAAATTTTCATAGGAGCTTACATGCAACCTCAAGAATATTCATGATCGATCTCGACTCAATTGGGACAAATCTTGATCGATGAGAAATCCATTCGTATCGATCACAGATCGAGTTCAAACGACCGGGAATCGATCGCGTGGGCCAACCCACGTTAGAGAAGAGGTCTTCCGGGATCTGGGCGAGATATTTGCTGGCTACGCCTATAAATAGCGGCTCAGGACCTACTAGAAAAGGGGACTTTTGGCTCTTCTACGTCCAGACTCTACCGAAATCACCATTGTACTCAAATTTCATTGTTGTAACAAATTGTAAACAGCAATCAAAATCAAGAAAAGTAGGCCATTTCATAGTGGACGCGGGCCATACGCCGAACCACTGTAAATTTGTGTGTTTCTGTGCGTTTTTCTTGTTTATCATTAGTGTGTTTGTTATATCTTCCTCCTTTTCCATTTATATTCTTCATTTTATCTCTTTAAACATATCTGAAGAGTGTTGTGCCCAATTTTGGTACAAACACTTTTGTGCTTTCACTGAGAGAACCCAGCTTTCCTCCTTCTCATTGGATCTATTGCCGAATTGGATTGTGAAAATCTAAGGAGAAGATCCAGATTTATAGTTCAGAAGTTCTTCCATCCTATTCGGATTTGTACCAAGTCTAGGTGACAGCTTTGCTATCCACCATGGTTAATACCAGGACTACTTCAACAGCTGCAGATCCAGAAGGAAGAGACAGATAGAACCCCATGCAACTTCCTCCTACCGACCAGAATGCTGCTGGACATTTTGGTCCACAAGGCCCTGTCACCAGGGAAGAATTCCAACTGTTAATGCAAGAGCTGACACAGACTCGCCAACAACTTACTCAACAACTTCGTGCGTAGAATTGACCAATCAACTTAATCGTCAAAGACGAAGGAGATCCAGAAGTGATCAGGCTACTTATCCATCCACTGAAATTTCAGCCTCTTCTGACTTCAATCACAGATCCATGTGCCCATGGCTGGACGAAAGCTATACGCAGGCTACTGGATATCAGTGCACCTTGAGTCTTGGGCAACCGAGAGCTGTCCCGTCAACAAGCCATTAGACCGAACCCTCCTCCCGAGGAGGTCCTACCCCATATCACATTACCGACAACCGCACTACCACTACTACTAAATTGGGAGTTGATGCTCGGAACCGAACGGATCCGACCCACCGTTAACGCAATCATACTCATGAGCCTTATGTCACTGAAGACATAGAACCAAGGAGGCGAGACAAGGACCGTCGACTATGACCGGCCCCTCCTCGCATTGTGGAACCCGACCACACCTTGGCTCAGCATGCCTAGAACGTCCAGATGCCAGGTATCCCAACAATTATCCATCAGATGATCCGCGAAAGTCAAGGCCTCACCAATGACGACTGGGGAATCTCCCGGAGTCATACCCCTTTCACTGATGATATACTCTACGCTGAACAGCCCCGGTGATTCAGAATGCCCTCTCTACCCTTTTATGAAGGGAGTTCTGATCCTAACCAGCACATATTAAAGTACGAATGTTTAATGAATGCCGCATGAGCTGATGATGCAGTCAAACGTCACAGTTTCCCGATCTCCCTAAGGGGCTTAGCAACTATGTGGTTTACACGTCTACCACCTCGATCTATCTCATGTTTTGACCACTTGGCAACGAAGTTTGTTGAAAAATTTCGCATGCATGTCACAAGGCCGAAAGATGTTAATACCTTGTCTAGTGTCACTCAAGCTCCCGAAGAGACGCTTAGACGTTTTCTGGAAAGGTTCCACGCTGCATGCACTGAGATTAATCCCAATGATAACTCAATTCTAATGGCATTAACTAAGGGGATCGATCCCGATTCCGAATTCGGCAATGGGTTGGTCGAAAACCCCCTACGTCATTGGATCATTTCTATTCCAAGGCAGCCCAGTTCTTGAGGAAGGAGGATGCAAACAGTTTAGGAGAAAGGACGAGGCATGGCCTAGTGTGGAAGGAATCCAAAGCAATGTTGTTGTTAAACAAACCGAAGAATGTTCCGGAAAGGTGCAATTGAACATGCAAAATAAACAGAGTCAACGGAAAGGCAATGGAAATCAAAATAGGAAACGGTATCAGAATCGTGGGCCACGACGTAGGGCTCCTATGTTTGACAATTATACCACTTTAAATACCTTGTTGGAAAATGTGTACTTGTAAACCTGCAATATTCTTCAATTTAAGAAACCTGCTCCGAAGCAATCATCAGACAAATAGATTCAAACAAGAAAGTTTTGTAGATTCCACAATAGCTATGGCCATAATACGAATGAGTGCCGTCATTTACAGGATATTATTGAAAAATTGATACGAGAGAGAAAGTTGGAGCAGTTTGTGCGGGCGCCGCAGTCTGGAGGTGTAGGCCCATCAAATCAGAACTAGATACCAAATCAGGCGAGACCGGAGGAACCCGCGCGTGTCGGCGGGAGGTTGGTGATTAATGTTGTTAGTAGTTGTCCACACCCAATAGATTGGAGCTGGAAGGAAATGGAGTGGTATGCCAGCCCTATCAGGCATGCAAGCTTCGAATGTTGTAGTAATTTAGAAGATGGGGCTCCAACCAAACAACAAAAAATGATGACAGAGGACATCGTGTTTCAAGACAGGGATGCCGATAAAGTCGAAGCCTCAACCATTGATCCACTTGTCATTCAGCTCAAATAGGTCATGCTTGGATGAAGAGGATCCTAGTGGATAGTGGAAGCTCGGTGAATATATTGTTTAAGCGAGCTTATGATCAGATGAAAATGAAGGCAAAAGATCTGAAGCCTTACCAGTTCCGCATCTATGGCTTCAATGGAAGTGCGACTATACCCACTGGGATGGTGGAGCTACCAGTGGAGTTGGGAATTGGAGAACGCTGGAGAGTCCAGATATTACAGTTTGTTGTATTGGACAAGGACTCGCCATATAATGTTTTCTTGGCCCGACCTGCTCTAGTTAAGTTCAGAGCTGTCATTGCCCCTTGGTGCCTGACTTTAAAATTCCCTACTAACAATGGAGTCGGAGTTGTTCATGGAGACCAGGCTGTTGGATGAGCATGTTATGTTGCTGAGCTGTGGGAGGCGCAACGAAAAGAAAAAAGAAAGGGCGTAGAGGAATCTCTCTACGTCCGCTTTGCGGAAAATTGACAACTAACGCCTGTGCCTATACCCGGGCACCCTAACCAATTCCCAAGGGATCTTGACCCGAGAGATACTGAAACTGAAGATGAAACTAAAGACATCAAGCATCCCCGGCCGAGCTGACGATCGATGTTCTGATCGACGATAGTGACAATTATAAAATGATAACGATTGGATCTCAGCTAAGCCAATAGATGCAGGAGGAATTGGTTTAATTTTTTCGGGCAAACCTCGACGTGTTTGCCTGGACGCATTCTGACATGTGTGGGATCTCGCCAGACATCATGATACACACATTGAATATTGACCCGCGGCACGTCCCGGTCAAACAAAAAAGACGTGGTATGGACCTGGAGAGATCTGCCCCCCTTAAGGAAGAGGTAGATAAACTCAAATCAAATGGGTTTATCCGAGATGCATTATATCCGGAATGGGTGTCAAATCCTGTACTTGTCCGAAAGCCAAACGGGAAATGGAGAACATGCATTGATTACTCTGACTTTAATAAAGCTTGTCCTAAAGACAGTTTTCCACTTCCCCGAATTGATCAGCTCGTAGACTCAACAACTGGACATGAATTCTCTATTCTTCATGGATGCATATTCTGGCTACAATCAGATACCCATGCACTTGCCCAATCAGGAGCATACCAGTTTCGTAACCGATCTAGGACTATACTGCTACAAAGTCATGCCGTTCGGACTCAAGAACACCGGGGCAACTTACCAACTGTTAGTTAATCGAATGTTCGCTAACCAGATCAGAAAAACCATGGAGGTATATGTGGGAAACAAGCTTGTGAAGTCACGATTCTCCACTGATCATATTAAAGACCTCAAATCGATGTTCAACATCCTTCGAGAATATAGAATGAAACTCAACTCATTGAAATGCCACTTTGGGGTCGCATCTGGAAAATTCCTTGGATTTATCGTCAATGCTCGAGGAATTGAAGCCAATCCCGAGAGGATCTGGGCAATCAAAAATCTTGAAACTCCAAGGACTATAAAGCAAGTCCAGAGCCTCAATGGGAAAGTAGCAGCATTGAGCAGGTTTATTTCGAAATCTATTGACAAATGCATTCCCTTCTTCGACCTGATCAGAAAAGGGAAATGCAACTTTGAGTAGACTACGGAATGTGAGGGTGCATTCCAAGCACTAATTCAACACCTCTCCACACAACCTATTCCGTCGAAGCCCATTGATCATGAGAGATTATACATCTACTTGGCGGTGTTAGAAAACGCAATCAGTGGTGCCCTAATTCGGGAGGAAGACCAGATACAACGACCGGTATATTATATTAGTAAACGGCTAACGAGAGCAGAGAGAAATTATCCGAAGCTGGAAAAGTTGGCTTATTGTCTTGTCATTGCCTTAAGGAAACTCCGTCCTTTTTTCCAGGCTCATCCTATCACCGTCTACACCGACCAGCCGTTACGACTGGTCCTTAGGCGGCCTGAGACGTCTGGTAGGTTACTCAAGTGGAGCATCGAGCTAAGTCAGTTTGACATTACATACACTCCAAGGCGAGCTATCCAAGGAAAAGTCCTAGCAGTCTTCATCGTTGAATTCACTATCCCGATGGACTTGCTCGAAAGCAGTGAATCTCCCAAGTATATCTAAAAGCTGCATACTGATGGTGCATCAAATGACTGTTGCTCAGGCGCCGGAGTTGTACTTGAAACTCTTGAAGGCCGATCTATATGCTATGCTTTAAAGTTCGGTTTTCGTTCGACTAACAATGAAGTCAAATACAAAGCCCTACTTGTCGGATTGAGACTTGCCAATCATTGCTGTGGAGATTTATTGTGATTCGCAATTGGTCATGTGTCATGTTCGGGGGGAGTACCAAGCCAAAGATCGAAGACCGGATGCTTACCTTGCTCGGGTTCAGAAGATATTGAATCAGTTTCTTTATTATGCCATCTAGTGCATACCCCGAGAGCACAATCCAAAAGCCGATTTGTTAGCAAAGTTAGCCAATACAGGTGAGGCACAACAAATGGGAATTTTTCCCGTGGAAACATTATCTTCCCCAAGCATCAATCAGATGGAAACAGATTGGGTATATGAGGTCATTCCCGACAAGGAGTCATGGATGACTCCATTCAGAAACTATCTCGACCATGGGACCCTACCGGAGCATAGGAGTGAAAAGAGACAGGTTCTTCGAAAAGCTTCGCGGTTCACTATTCAGAATGGAGTCATGTACAGAAGAGGGTACTCCGTTCCTTTACTCTGGTGTGTCACCCACGATGAAATCAAACGAGTATTGCACGACGTGCATGAAGGAGAATGTGGCGATCACACCGGGGGGCAAGCTCTTGCCAAGAAAGTGCTTCGATATGGATACTATAGACCGACTGTAAATCACGATGCATCAGACTACGCTAGAAAATGTGACACTTGTCAAAAACACGCTCGGATTCCTAGAGTCCCCACCTACCGAAATAACTCAGATGGTTAGTCAATGGCCGTTTGTTGTATGGGGCATTGATATTATTGGTTCTCTACCCCTAGCCAAAGGTGGTGCGAAATACGCCATCGTCGCAGTTGATTACTTTACCAAGTGGGCGGAAGCTGAACCCCTTGCTATAATCACAACGAAGAAAGCGATCAACTTTATAGTACGCAAGATTATGTGTTGATTTGTTCTCCCACATAACATCGTCACTGACAACGGAGCCCAATTCGACAGTGTTGAATTTAAGAATTTCTGTCAACGATTCCACATCTAGAAGAAGTTCTCCACAGTTGCACACCCTCAAGCGAGTGGACAGATTGAAACTGTTAATAAAGTTATAAAGTCTACTCTAAAGAAACAACTGGAAAAGGTCGGGGGCAAATGCGTCAATGAACTCCCAATGGCTTCATGGGCTTATCGGAAAACCCACAAATCCTCCACCGGCCACACTCCATTCTCCATTTCCTACGGTTCAAAAGCCCTTATTCCAGTCGAGATGGAAGTACCTTCTCATCGTGTGACTTATGATGAATCCAAATATTACTATCGATTCTGATGATGAAACTACTCAGAATGAAAATAGTAATACAAATGAAAATTTTGATATTCATGAAATTAATGAAAATACAAACATTACTCCTAATATAGTAAAATCTCCACCTAGAATTTTACGAGATCATCCTGTACAAAACATAATTGGAGAAGTAAATACGAACGTTAAAACCAGACATCAATTAAATCGAGTTGGTCATGTAGCTTTTCTCTCTAAGATAGAACCTAAGAATATAAAAGAAGCCTCAACTGATGACTACTGGATTCTTGCCATGCAAGAAGAACTAAATCAATTCGAACGAAACGAAGTTTGGGAACTTGTTCCTATACCAAGTGATCAATCAGTCATTGGTACTAAATGGTTCTTCAAAAAAAAAGCAGATGAACTAGGAAATATAACTAGGAATAAAGCTAGATTAGCTGCACAAGGATATAATCAAGAAGACGGAATTAACTACGAAGAAACGTTTGCTCCATTTGCCCGACTAACAAATGGGTGTTTCTTGTCTCGGTTTTCTTTAAAGTTTGTTTTATTTGTTTTGGTTTCAGAAAAACTATTTTTAGTTCTAAACTTATAAATCATACATTTACGAATAGCTTTGTTGTTAAACTTCTGTGATTATATTTAAAACTAGTTCCTATCCACTAATTTTTCAGCAAACAGATGCTTATATATACTGTTTGTACCAAAAATGGGCACAACACTCTTCGGGAGTTATTTGAAGAGATAAAATGAAGAACGTAAATGTAAAACAGAGATTATCTAACAAAAACTCCAATAAAATGAATTGTAAATACGCAGACAAGCAATTTAGAGTGGTTCGGCGTATCGCCTACGTCCACTATGAAGTTTTGATGATTTTATTGATTCTCTTTCAATGATTACAAGTGATTACAGCGAACAACAGCGAATTATAGCTTGGAATTCAGATTCAACAGTAAGAATAAGATGCAAATCTCGATCCGGCAGAGTCTGGACGCCTCAGAATCCAGATCCCCTTTTCTGAATGACCAGGGGTCCTATTTATAGGTGTAGGAGGCTGATATTTCGCCTAAATTGAGGGGAGACCGGTTCTGGCACGTGAGGGGGCCCACATGCCCGCTCTTTGGAAATCCAGGCCCACTTTCGGATCGATTCGACCCTTGCTTCGAATCGATAAAGATTTGCTCCGATTGAGCTGAAATTTGGCATGGACATTCCTTAGGTTGCCAGTTAGCTCCTGTCAAAATTTCATAGCATTTGGACTTGTAGATCTCGAGATATGATCGATTCAAGATTTCATTTCTGGCTGATGTGGTCTGTTCGAATCGATCCCCTTCGAATCGATAGGGTCGAATCGATGGTTTGTGCGTGCGAATGGTGATGTGTCGCGCGCGCTTCTCGGGGGTATCCAGCTTTTTCTCCGAGTTTACTGGGTCGAATCCATGGTTTTAGGCGCCTTTAGTCACTGGATTCGAGGGGATGGATACGAGGAGACGTTCGTTCGAATCGATCGAGGTTTCCCATAGTTGATCAATTCGAAGCTGCCTCAACAGGGTGGATTCGAAGTAGAGCAACTTCATGGATTCGAAGCACTCCATCTTGATGGATTCGAAGTAGAGCAACTTCATGGATTCGAAGCACTCCATCTTGATGGATTCGAAGGAAGGCATCTTGATGGATTCGAAGGAAGGCATCCTGATGGATTCGAAGCACTCCATCTTGATGGATTCGAAGGAAGGCATCTTGATGGATTCGAAGCAAGGTCACTGGATGGATTCGAAGCACAGTGATACCTATGGATTCGAAGCAAGGTCACTGGATGGATTCGAAAACATGGCCTTTCCCTTCAACTTGCATCCATCATAACTTGAGCATATGAACTCGGATTGACTCGAAACTTGAAACGTTGACTCCCATGGTTTAGCTTGTCATGTCCTAGCAATTTTGGCCCAATCCGGACTCGGACAAAATTCGTCGATATCCATAGTGAGCCTGTGTATGACCGATCTCTAGGACGGACTGTCATTGGATTACTAGTCAATTCCTTGGTGTCACGGCCTTGCCAAAAGGCGGGATAACATTTGCCCCCCAAAGTACGTCTTGTGGGAACATGACGTGCTTTGAAATACTGCTATCATTACTCTGAATAGTTATTGTCTTTTCGGTGGAAGCTGTGACCTTCGACCGTTCTTCTTGATAATGCAAACTGTTGACTGTCGACTGCTATATCATGTATTGTTGCGACCGATTGCTGTATGCTAGCGGTTACCCGTTTGTTGTTGTAATCGTTATCAAATGAGCCTCCAATTCCTGTAAATCTAGAATATTGAAGATTAGTCCAACATTTATGCATATATGTTAATCTGACTCTCGTTGACGTTCACGAGTCGTTGTCAGTTTATCTTATATTGAATTCCGTATCGATCCTCTCCTGAACCGACGTGAAATTCATTGTAACAACATTTGAGGGTTGCTCTTGAATGCTTCCTCGCAACGATCCTCTCCTGACTCGATGTGAAGGGTTGGAATATATGCTTCGTATCGGTGAATACGTAATATCGAGTCTCGGATCGATGGATACAAAAGTAATACTTTGTATCGACAGAGTCAAACGATCCAGACATAATCATGCAGTGATGCTTCACGGAGGATATGCCATTTCTTATTCGTTTATTCAATAAGAATCCCCGATTGTGGATAATCTTCGATAGGAGTTATCCATGACTCCTCTCCTAGATCCATCTCTAAGATCTAGCTGATCTTCATATGCCAATGCTTGGAATAATAGTATTTTAACTGGGACAAATTCTATTTGTCGTGCATCCCCAGAACTGGCTAGCTTGGCGATTGATTCGGCCTTTTTGTTTAGTTCTCTGAGGATTTGGTAGTGGTGTAATAGTCGAAGCCGACTGGTAGCTTTTGGACCCGGTTGAGATAAGGAGCAAGACATCGCCCCCTAGTCAGATAATCTTCCCTGACTTGGCATACTACTAACTGGTAATCACATGAGACATGTAAAGTTTCCACTCGTAGTTTTCTTGCAAGTTTGAGCGCCAAGGCTTCATAGTTAACTTCGTTATTTGTTGCAAGGAAGTTGAGTTTCAGGGCGTAGCAGATCGTTTGTTCCTCAAGAGTTATTAACGCAACTTCGATGTTAGAAAGCCGATTATTGGAAGTTCTATCGGGGTACGTTCTCCATCGGTTGGATGGTTCTCCACTGTTCTTCGGATAATCGTCTGATGTAGTGAATTCAGATATGAAGTATGCTAATGTTTGACCATCGAGAGCTCTCCGACGGAGATGAGTGATATCAAATTGGCTTAGCTTGATATTCCATTTGAGTAGCTTTTCAGGTATCTAAGGTTTCTATTGGACCTATCGTTCTCAAGTTTGAATCCAAAGAATGCAGTATAGCACTACAGGTCCGGATCTGTGATGAAATAGTTGTATTCCTGGTCTAGGACATGTTTCAGTATCTGATTGCATCTAGAGTTTGCATCCATGGATGAGAGTAATTCATGCCTGATGGTTAAGTCAATTAGTTAATTGATCATTGGATGTGGAAGCTATGCTTTGCCATGCCTCGTGCAAATCTGGGTAATCGGTGTATGTTCGCCACTCTCCTTTTATTTCTCTCATAAGCAAAGGATTGAATATTCATTTTGGGTAGAGGACATCGCGGATAAACCTATTGGTTTTGAGTAGATTCGCCCCCTCCTTAAGTGTAGCAGATCTTTCTAGATCCATGTTGCTTTGTTTTTATTCACCGAGACATGCATCGGGTTGGCACTTAGTGCAGGGTTCTTAATGGTGGGTAAGAGTCCATATATACACATGAGATTGAGTCCAAGCGAACATATCAAATTCACCTAAAGCAATGCAGTCGACTCTTGCACCATCATTGCGCAGAGTTGTGATCTGATCCACAATACACGTGAAGGGTTGTAGGTGCCTCATGTGTTTATTTTCAATGGTAAATGATCAGGCTTATAAGGATGTTAAATCAAAGGGTTAGTAGAATTTAGCCTCGTACTGCATGCTGCTACATAGCTGGCTCCACCTTTGAGATTGAATTTACTTGTGTTTCTGAATGATCAGTCGCCCCTGAGTTTGGGTATTGATTTGATGATTCTATCTCTAGGCATCCTTTCGGTCGCAACCTAGAGTTGTTACGAATATCAAGCATGGGTCATAGGTTGAAATTGTCATAGTTAACTCTCGGATAATTACTCCTTTGCCCCCAGTGACGGGTTGTTGGATGCATTACGCGGACGGTCTAGTCTCGTCCTAGCGGTGTTTATACTGTAGTTCAAGCTTTTAGAATTAGAGTTCATTGATGAATGGTTGAATCATATTAATCTTATCTTCTTGCTCGTGCCCCCAAGTCTGGGGAGTATCTCGATAAGTGGCAAGGTAGACAATGTCCGCTTCAATTTTGTATTATATTCCATTGAACCATAGGATCAAATTAACGGACGGAGGACCGAGTCGTGCCAATCATGCATTATGTTCTAGTTCTCTCCTCTAGGCGGAATACATCGTTACTTTGCCGACATTCGGAAATAAGCTAGATTATGGATGGTCAACGACATTCGCTCTACTGCTTATGTCGCCATACTTTGGGCAAAAACTGAAGAGTGAATCGTCTAGTCAGATCCAATGCTGGATTGGTGCTTCCCTTGTCGAATCTAGGGTAAGAATCAGTGTGCAGATGTTTAGGTTGCACTTGTTTCGAATCGTTCTTTTAGCCGGATTATGGTAAGAGTCAATGAATGAATGGTCGCGTTGCATTCATTTGGAGTTGGCTGATCAACCATGTCCATTTCGATTTACGTTCTCCCGTTAGATCTAGGGATAAAGTCAGCTCAAATGCAATCATGTCTTGCTCATTTGGTCTCATGCTCTTCCTGACGGATCTAAGGAAGGCGACGAAGGACGAATGGTCAAGTCACACTCATTCGTGGTTTATTCTTTTATCCGTGCTATGCTGGTCGAAGATATTCGATGCATGCTCGGGTCACATCGATTTGTAGTTGAAGAGGATTGATATTGACCGTCGATTCGACGGCATGATGCAGAATGCTCGGACCTCATTTCCTGTCAATCCGATGGTATGATATGAAAGGCGTAGATCGACATTGCCCGTCGATCCGGCGGTATGATATGATTGGTTGCTTGTAACTTTGGGCGTCATTATGTTTGGTTGGCATTAAGGCCTCCTTGCAGTCGTTGCCTTAAGTTTTAATGGACGCTAAGCCGGAGAGGCAGCGAGTCACCTTTCTCTTCTTTCAGTAATTTGTACTTCTGCCCCCAGTCTTGGGGATAAGCCGTAATAGGCATTATGCAATATTGTTCACTGCTTAATTTTAACATCCACACTCTGGGGACTTGTATCTTTATGACAATTGTTGATCACTCATTTTCATGTGTTGAGTCTGCGCCTATGCTCGGGGAACGAGTGATGTAACTTGGTTGAGATGCAGTCGAAGTCGTTAGGTGGACGGGTCCACCCTCCTCGAGGCCGTACTTGGTTGTAGTTTATACTCCGGCTCGAGCTCTCGGAGTCCGGAGTTAGTTTAATGTTTATACTCCAGTTCGCGCTCTCGGAATCCGGAGTTAGTTAATGTTTATACTCCAGTTCGCGCTCTCGGAAGCTGGAGTTTGTTGATGTTTATACTCCGGTTCGCGCTCTCGGAATCCGGAGTTAGTTAATGTTTATACTCCAGTTCGCGCTCTCGGAAGCTGGAGTTTGTTAATGTTTATACTCCGGTTCGCGCTCTCGAAATCCGGAGTTAGTTAATGTTTATACTCCAGTTCGCGCTCTCGGAAGCTGGAGTTTGTTGATGTTTATACTCCGGTTCGCGCTCTCGGAATCCGGAGTTAGTTAATGTTTATACTCCAGTTCGCGCTCTCGGAAGCTGGAGTTTGTTGATATTTATACCCAGCTCGCGCTCTCGGAGTACTCTGGGGTTTTGTGAATGTTTATACTCCGTCTCGCGCTCTGGGAGTACGGAGTTGAATGAATGTTTATACTCCGCCGCGCACTCTGGGAGTACGGAGTTAAGTAAAAAGTTCGTACCCAGCTCGCGCTCTCGGAGTACTCTGGGATTTTAGGAAAATGTTTATACTCCGCCTCGCACTCTGGGAGTACGGAGTTAAGTAAAAAGTTTGTACCCAGCTCGCGCTCTCGGAGTACTCTGGGATTTTAGGAAAATGTTTATACTCCGCCTCGCACTCTGGGAGTACGGAGTTGAATAAAAAGTTTGTACCCAGCTCGCGCTCTCGGAGTACTCTAGGGTTTTAGGAAAATGTTTATACTCCGCCTCGCACTCTGGGAGTACGGAGTTAAGTAAAAAGTTTGTACCCAGCTCGCACTCTCGGAGTACTCTGGGGTTTTACTTAGCGAGAGATCGGTAGGATCCCAATTAACTTCCACTTATAGGCCCTTCAACAAAGGATGAGGTTTAGAGTATGGACGGTTAGATCGCGTCCATGTTCATTTGGATTCCGCTTTTGCCAGGCCTAAGGAGTAAGATTAGTGTTCTGGCAAGCTTTGTGCTCGAGCATAGGAAAGGATGGTCGAATTACTTCCACTTTGAGTTGTATGTTTTCCCTTAAGTCGGGTGCAAGAATTGGAGAGCAGACAGTCGAGTCACATCCAATTTATACTTCGCATTCTTTCGATCGAGCTAAGGAAGAGAGTTGAAATGACGGCTCATGATGGTTAGTGAGTAGACAATCAGTCGTTGATGACTTTAAATTGAGGGTTGGACCTTTAAACATGTGTTCCCTCAAATAATCCCAAATGTCTAATGTAGGATTGGATGTATGGGTGGTGACATCACGTCCACCCTTGATGTGATTCCGATTTTATCGGGCATTAGAAGAAGCATAAGTATTTTGGCAAGCTTCAAGTACGAGATGGAGAAGGCACTGTTGGGACATATAACTCCAAGTCTTTCTTACATCTCCTAATTAAATTGCGTAGGCAGATGAGTGGATGGTCGGTTGCATCCACTTTGTACTAAAGTCCTGACCTTGTCGGTCTCTTCCGCTTTGATGCCTTGCCCCCAGTAAGGGGCATATAGTAGCCGATGAGTGGTCGAATCATGCTCATCACGATGATACCTCAATGATTTGATCATGGTCCGCGAAGGTTGTTTTGCACCCAATCTTAAGTACTCGGTTACCTGCATCATTTGCAAGTAGTTTAATTCAAGTAGGTCATATTTCGCAACGTAAATGAAATTGAATTAGAAATAATTCAAAAGAGATCAGATCAAATCTCATTGATAAGTGAGGCAGCGTCGTATGCTCGCTATTGCACATCATTCCATCCCTTCTCAGTTGGAAGTCTAACGCAAATGGTTCAATTCGATCAAAGTCCTTGATCGATAGGGGTCGGATGTTCCCGGTCCTTCGTTTTATGGGGCTTGCATATATGGTCGGAGCTATCCTTCCCGGAGAAGCCTTATGGCGTTGGCATTCACGGTAGCCATTTAGAGAAGAGGAGCTTTCCGATCTAGAGTATGGAGCAGGTCCCCTCCTTATCCTGCTATGTTGATCCTTCATCTGATTCATCAACTCAAAATTTTCCTAGACATGTTGGTGCAGTTGTCGGTGGCGGTCTACCAGTTCTCTTGTCAAAGTCTGGAAATAAGCACCGGTGATGAATTCATTTATGGGTATCGGCAGCAACTGGCTGTGGGCTTTGGATAAATTCGTTGGCTGCCAGCTTCTTCATTCACTTCAACAATAAAAGAAGTAGATCTGGTTTGTCTAACCATGATTGACAATGTTCTTTGAGGAATGGGGGAAGACAGCTACATTTGATAGCAGTCATCACTCTTGGTGTAAGCCATGCGCAATTCTCACTTCATGAGGTAGTGCCGGGGGTTGTATTTCCATAACACACCGACATAGTTAACATGTTGAATTTTCACTGGAAGTTCTGCATGTAGGATGGTTTCAACGAATAGGTCTCGACTAGGAAAGATTCCCCAATCGGCATTATGATCAGGCTCATTTTATTGCCCAGGGGTCTTGTAACACTGGTCAATGACGTATGCATGATTGCGTTCGAGTTGTTTGCAATGCCGATAGGACGGTGAGTTGGTTAAAATGGGCTAACAGATTGGTGTTTATCCCAAACTTTCATCCAGATAGGGGACCTATATAGGGTATTAAGGAAGTCTTCTTGAGGTTGTATGCCATGCTTTTAGTCATGTGGACGTAGAATGATTAAGATGCGGGCATTTGAAGATGGTTCAGCGGTGACCAGCTATGCTTTGAGTCGGTAGAGTAGACAGTGTAGGGGAGTCGTCATATTAGCCGTCGTACCATAGTTGTCAACTCAGGAGTTTGAAAGCTGGTCAATTGGAGGAAGTTGCATTCCACCCATTCCTTGATTGCAACTCAACATTTGTTGTTGTGATCTCCTATGTCTTGTTTAGTCATGGAATAATCAGAAGCATGGATGGAATGTCCCTTCATTAAACTGGTGATTGAATCGACAATGCGGGTGCCCTGCGCTGCGGCTAGGGTTCGGGTCGTACCCGAAAAATAATTTTTTGAATTTTTGTATCGATACGAATTGGACACAGATGGATCGATAAGAGCAGCGTGCGAGTATCGATACGAATTGGAGCAGTTGCGATCGATACGAACAGAGCGCAGGCAAAGCAGATCGAGTCGAAGTGATCGATTCGAACGGAGCGATGCAAAGCAGATCGAGTCGAAGTGATCGATTCGAACGGAGCGATGCAAAGCAGATCGAGTTGAAATGATCGATTCGAACAGAACGATGCAAAGTTGATCGATTCGAAGTGATCGATACGAACAGGGATCGATCGAATCGATACGAACGGAGTGATGAGAAGCAGATCGATTCGAAGTGATCGACACGAACAGGGATCGATCGAATCGATACGAACGGAGCGATGCGAAGTTGATCGATTCGAAGTGATCGATACGAACAGAGTGATGAGAAGCAGATCGATTCGAAGTGATCGATACGAACAGGGATCGATCGAATCGATACGAACGGAGCGATGCAAAGCAGATCGATTCGAAGTGATCGATACGAACAGAGTGATGAGAAGCAGATCGATTCGAAGTGATCGATTCGAACTTTGGCATTTTTTCTGGATACGAAAATATGGATACGAAATGATTGATGAATGCAGTTCCTCTTAGATCTTGAGCAATCTGAATAGAATAGATGGAACCACTTGACGACAGATCTGGAACTCCTCCTTAGATTTTTGCAATCCAACTACGGTAGTAGATCCACAGAGCAGGAGAAAAGCAAGGTTTTTCTCAGTGAAAGCACCAAAGTGTTTGTACCAAAAATGGGCACAACACTCTTCGGGAGTTATTTGAAGAGATAAAATGAAGAACGTAAATGTAAAACAGAGATTATCTAACAAAAACTCCAATAAAATGAATTGTAAATACGCAGACAAGCAATTTAGAGTGGTTTGGCGTATCGCCTACGTCCACTATGAAGTTTTGATGATTTTATTGATTCTCTTTCAATGATTACAAGTGATTACAGCGAACAACAGCGAATTATAGCTTGGAATTCAGATTCAACAGTAAGAATAAGATGCAAATCTCGATCCGGCAGAGTCTGGACGCCTCAGAATCCAGATCCCCTTTTCTGAATGACCAGGGGTCCTATTTATAGGTGTAGGAGGCTGATATTTCGCCTAAATTGAGGGGAGACCGGTTCTGGCACGTGAGGGGGCCCACATGCCCGCTCTTTGGAAATCCGGGCCCACTTTCGGATCGATTCGACCCTTGCTTCGAATCGATCAAGATTTGCTCCGATTGAGCTGAAATTTGGCATGGACATTCCTTAGGTTGCCAGTTAGCTCCTGTCAAAATTTCATAGCATTTGGACTTGTAGATCTCGAGATATGATCGATTCAAGATTTCATTTCTGGCTGATGTGGTCTGTTCGAATCGATCCCCTTCGAATCGATAGGGTCGAATCGATGGTTTGTGCGTGCGAATGGTGATGTGTCGCGCGCGCTTCTCGGGGGTATCCAGCTTTTTCTCCGAGTTTACTGGGTCGAATCCATGGTTTTAGGCGCCTTTAGTCACTGGATTCGAGGGGATGGATACGAGGAGACGTTCGTTCGAATCGATCGAGGTTTCCCATAGTTGATCAATTCGAAGCTGCCTCAACAGGGTGGATTCGAAGTAGAGCAACTTCATGGATTCGAAGCACTCCATCTTGATGGATTCGAAGTAGAGCAACTTCATGGATTCGAAGCACTCCATCTTGATGGATTCGAAGGAAGGCATCTTGATGGATTCGAAGGAAGGCATCCTGATGGATTCGAAGCACTCCATCTTGATGGATTCGAAGGAAGGCATCTTGATGGATTCGAAGCAAGGTCACTGGATGGATTCGAAGCACAGTGATACCTATGGATTCGAAGCAAGGTCACTGGATGGATTCGAAAACATGGCCTTTCCCTTCAACTTGCATCCATCATAACTTGAGCATATGAACTCGGATTGACTCGAAACTTGAAACGTTGACTCCCATGGTTTAGCTTGTCATGTCCTAGCGATTTTGGCCCAATCCGGACTCGGACAAAATTCGTCGATATCCATAGTGAGCCTGTGTATGACCGATCTCTAGGACGGACTGTCATTGGATTACTAGTCAATTCCTTGGTGTCACGGCCTTGCCAAAAGGCGGGATAACATATACTATGCTTATTTTTTTAAAGAAAACATATACTAAGAAAGTTTTAAAATCAAAACTTGAAAATGTCTTCAAACAATGACTTCAATAATTCCGAAAACTCCCATCTATCATACACATCTCTAGACGATGATGGTTCCGACCGCATTCCTGAAAACTGTCCTTATCCTACCTTTCCCATGCGTAAACGTATCCTAGACTTTTCTTCCCCGGATAAAGACCCCCGACATGGATGGAAACCATGGGAAAACTCCCATACAGGCTATACACTAGGAAAGAAAAAAGGGAAGAATGCAATGGTAATATCTCCATCAACTAAACAAAAAATTGATGAAATACATCACTACCAACAACAACAAATGGATATGCAACGGGAACTCTACTATGAACAAAAAGTCACGGCAAGACGTTGAAGTTTTCTAGAAAATATTGCCATGAAAGTTTGTTCATCAAAGAAGGATGATGTTGTTGAACCTGCTTATAGACCTTCATCCTCTTCAAATCTTGCTCAATCCCCAATAGCTCCAAAATGGTCACCTATAGAAGATGTTCCGTCTCCAAACTCATGGGAACGTAGATTTTAACGAACGGTGGCTAAACATTATATATATATATATATATATATATATATGTTGTTTTCAAAAAGGTGTATAAATATAGTTCAATGATAATAAAATTTATATTTCTATAAATTTTTTTTCCTGAAAAACAGCAAAAATGTGCATTTCTAACAGGGTCAGTCGACCGAAGACCTGAGTCGGTCAGCCGAACCCATCATGAAAGTTTCAACTATTCTCAGATAACCCAGTCGGTCAGTCGACCCAGTTTTTTCGATCGACCGAACGTGTATTCTGCTGTTTTTTACTTCAGATTAGTAACCCATCCATTGACCTTTTCAACCTACCTCTTCACTTTTACTTTCCCAATTTCAGTTTTTACCCTAGCCCCCATTAAAATTTTCTCAAATTTTTATCTTTTCTTCAAAAAACAATGGCTCCCAAGAAGAAAACAAAGACTACCAATGCTTCATCTTCATCTACTCCAGCAGATACTCAAATCGCCTCATGGCTTATCAATGATGTAGCACTTCAAAGATGGATACAACTTCAAGACGCCAAAATCTTTGAAGAATCATTTGTAAGTTATCCTGATTTCGCTCCCTACGATATTGAAAATGCTGCTATTGAGAGTGGACTTGATACATTCTTTGACCATAGGAAAAATAACTTGAAAATCAATCATATTATGGTCAAGTTATTTCTAGCAAATCTTAACCTTGTCAATCCACCGAGAAACACTGACAATTGTGTTTGGACATCAGTTTGTGGTACTTCAATTTTCCTCTCCATTGATCGAATTAATCACATTTTGCATGCATGACCGGGTGGAATTTCGTTACACGATGTAGATTGTAATATATCAAGTTGTGACCAGATAAGCCATCTATTTTTTGAAGATGACGCTACTGATTTAAGACAAACATCATCACTTCGACCTAAATCCCGACTCTTTCATCGATTCATGATGAAATCTATAGTTCCTAGAGGCAGTTCATATCATCTAGTATATCCCGAAAATTTTAAGGCATTGTATGCTATATGTAGGAAAATACGAGTTAATTGGGCACAACTTTTTATGGACGAATTTCTCTCTTTTAACCAAGGAAAGATGCTCCATATTTATTATGTAGAATACATAATGAGATTGATCAATAGCTTCGTCATCCATGCTCCGGAATCCGAAACCTCCAAAGTCCGTTCTTTTGATTCAAGGACCATAAAACTAATGAAATTGCCTGATGCTCCACCTAGATTTATAAGATTTGACCAATGGAGTGCTACTTCGAGAGAACAACTACGCCGTAGCTATTCGACACCTCAACCATCTACTCATGCTATGGAACGTCTAACCCGCCAATCCTCAATTCAATGACCAACTCCCGAAATTAGTATGGAAGCGGCCATTGATATTTTGGCTCAAAATCAACTTGCCTTGGATGCCCGACTACGAAAAATTGATGGTCGTTTCAAGAAAATCAAGGGCTTCTTCATGAATTTGTGGGATGCATTATCATGTACTTCCGAAGCCGGTGCCTCTTATGTTTCTCCCGGAAAAAGACCGGCACCAAATTTCTCTTGGTCTACTTCAGATAACACAAGTTCCGGTACATCGGGAACTCACGTTTCTCACACCCAAAGACGTGGTAAGGAACCTGCTCCTCCGGAAGAAAATATTCGTCCAGAATTTTGGGATTCCGATGATGGTGAGGAGTGATCATATTGTTTTACAACTTGCTATTTCATAATTTCAAGTATTTTTTTATGAGCAATATGTCTATTGCTAGATGTTGTGTAGTACGTAAACATCATTAATATTCCTATTTTTTTGAGTATTTAATATTTAAAACTCGATGTTTTCTTACTTGTGTTACATGTTCCATATTTCTTTTACATATTACATCTAGTAATTGTTCTTTTTTGTCGATGACAAAGGGGGAGAAATATATGAAAGCTAAATTTTTTTTTGCAGAAAAGTCGCCATATATTCAGGGGGAGAATTATAATATATATATACTACTTCGTCACATAAGTATTGCCATCAATCAAAAAGGGGGAGAATGTTGATTCATGTGTTTTGATTCATGACATAAGCTTCAGAGATCATACCACGAATTACAAAGAGAATACTATACGAAAGCGACAAAAAGAGAATAAACGTATATTGTGCACTACAAAGGAGACAAGACTACAATCCAGAGATTAGTATGAATATTTTATTGTATTGAGTCTTAGAATATTGTTAAAATCATTCCTCAAGTAGTCACACACACACACAAATTGATTTATATTGATTTATACATAAATAAGTGTGCACTGTGCAATTGGCAATAGGTCGGCTGACCGACCAGTAACCTCGGTCGACCGACTCTGTGTCAAGTGCATAGATATACACTGTTCTATGTACGGTTTTGAAACTCAGCTGACCGGCCAGTTTTCTCAGTCAACCGACCTGAACATAACGGCTAGTTTTCTAAAGAGTTGCGATCGTTCATGAAGAGGAATATCCTTCAATCCAAGAGATACGGACACAACTTTTGATTGAAACTCTTCATGAAAGATTGTAATTATTCTATAACTATATAAACATGTTCAATTCACTTCTACAAAAACCAATTCTTGTTTATAATTCTGAAATCTATTCTCTATTATTCTCTGCAATTAAAAAGCATTCATTCACATTCAATATCACTAGAATCCTTGAATAAATTCATATACTTCGATTCTACATGATTATCTTCCTTCTAAATCTTCACACACATATATACTCTTGAGGATTTGATTATAGGAAAGCTATACTATCAAAAGACAATCAGTGTTATTCAGTATACATTCGTCAACAAATTATTTGTATTAAATTGAAGTCCTCTTCGGCTGTTGAGGCGGAAAAATTCCTGTTCGGCTGCTCAGGTGTCGTATACCTATTCCTCCGGGTTAAGTGAGGGGTATAGTTTAAATCCAGAGGGTATTCTTGCACTGGACGTAGAACGGGAAGTTTGAACCAGTATAAAAATTCCTGGTATGCTTACTTTAATTTTTATTTTACTGCTATTATCAGTTTCCGCATTTATATATCATATTACACGATCCTTATTGCTGCACGTACACTTTCACAACACACTCACGCACTTTACACTGGGGGATGCACGCGCGTTATTGTCTGTTTAACAATGATTTTTCATAAGCTAGTTAGTCATGGAACCCTCAAGTTCATAGCAGTAGGAACTCCTGAGTTCAATTCCTTCAACCATCGAGATATCGGTCATTAAAGCCAAAGTTATAGACCCAGCTACGGACGAGCGTCCAGGTGCCCGGTTCATTTTTCGTCCACAAGATTCTGTGCCATCAGGTATCTCCGAAGATATGCTGGGATGGATTTGTTTGAGGCACGGCTTGTCGCTTGACGACGTGTTACTGCCTGGGCCAAATGATAGGCCACATGATCCCCCGGATGGGTTTACTGCTTTCAATCGTCATGCTTGCACAACGGGGACACTCCCTCCTTTCAATCAATATATATGGGAGATGTTATCATTCCTTGGAATAGTTCCATCCCAGCTACCTCCCAATGGCTACGCTTTGTTGAATATCACCTTCATTCTGTTTATGGAGATTCTCTTTCGACTACCAAAGCCGATCGAGATTAGATATATATTTAACGTTAAGAGTCGTGGAGACAGCCCTTCTTTCACCTTCTTGGAGCGGTCAGGAACTGCCATATTGTAATGGGCTCCAGGGAAGGCTAAGTTACTTTAAGATCGAATGGTTCTACGCTCGGTGCCTCCTGGATTTGCCAGGCGATGGTTGGATAGACGTAAGCGTTGCCATTTTTCTCTTGAACTATCGCGATAATAATAACCGACTTCAAAACTGACACACTTCTTTTCTTTTACAGCCGCAATTTCTCGACCTGACGGTGCATACTTCAGAGAGCTAGTTTGGATCCTCCAAGCGGTTCCGGGCGAAGAGAGGCAAGATTTATAGTGGTTCGGCGATCTTGCCTACATCCACTCTGAAGTAGACAGAGACAGAGACACAAGATTTATAGTGGTTCGGCGATCTTGCCTAGGTCCACTCTGAAGTAGTTTTCTTTATTGATCTCTCTTTGATGTTTACAAGTGAATTCAATGAATTACAGCAGATAATTATGATTTGCAGTAGTGGAATTCGTTGGTAGCAGCAGCAATGGAGTTTGGATTTGGATCTGGAAGAATCTGGACGTTGGAGATCTCCAAGAAGAAGAAGAAGACCCCTTTTCTGTTGGCTTTGGGGGTCTATTTATAGGTGTAGGAGGCTGATATTCCGCTCAGATCTCGGGAGACCCTCTTTGGCACGTGACCAGGCTCGTACGCCCAAGTCCGTGAAGTTTCGGTCTGATCCGTGATCGACACGAACAAATTTCGACTCGATCAAGATTTCATCCAATGGAGTCGAAATTTGGCGTGGACATTCTTTAGCATGCACATAGTCTTCCATGAAAACTTCATGGAATTTGGACTTGTAGACTGGGAGATATGATCGATACGAATTGGGATTCTCGGTTGGCAATTGCGTTCGACTCGCTTCCGTTTTGACTCGCTTCTGTTTCGACTCGCTTCCTTTCGATTCGGTGACGTGGCGCATTGTTGGAGTCGAACTAGATGGAGTCAAACAGTGGTTCTGTGAAGGCTGTGGAGCGAGTCGAAGAGGACTCTTTGATGGATGTGGAGTGGAGCGAGTCGAAGAGGGCTCTCTGATGGGTGTGGAATGGAGCGAGTCGTAGAGGACCCTCTGATGGATGTGGAGTGAAGCGAGTCGAAGGGGACTCTCTGGTGGATGTGGAATAGAGCGAGTCGAAGTAGGCTCTATGATGGATGTGGAATGGAGCGAGTCGAAGTAAATGGATGCGCGGTGGAGCGAGTCGAAATTGTCACTCCTAGGCGTTGCGAAGCGAGTCGAAGCAGCGAGGTGAAGGAGCGAGTCGACCGGTAATTGATTTTCATCCAATCTTGTATCGCTCATAACTTGAGCATACGAACTCGGATTGACTTGAGATTTGAAACGTTGGCTCTCATGGTTTAGCTTGTCCTGTCCAAACAATTTTGGCTCGATCCGGACTCAGACAAAATTCATCGATATCCGTAGTGAGCCCGTGTACAACTGATCTCTAGGATGGGCCGTCACTGGTTACTAGTCAATTCCTTGGTGTCACGGCCTTGCCAAAAGGCGGGATAACATTTGCCCCCCAAAGTACGTCTTGTGGAAACATGATGTGCTTTGAAATGCTGCAATCTTTACTCTGAATAGTTATCGTTTCTTTGATGAAAGTTGTTGCTTTATAATGCCATGAGCTAGATGTTCATATCATGTTGATGACCTGCAAAGGAATTGGTAGTTTTATTTGACCACGAATGACGATCGTTCAGGATCGTATGTCATTCGAGGTGATATGTGACCGTTCATGGTCGGATGCCGTTCGCGGTGAAAGGTGACCGTTCGCGGTCGGGGTGCCATTCGAGGCGATTTGTGACCGTTCGTGGTCTGGTGCCGTTCGAGGCGAATTGTGACCATTCGTGGTCGGGTGCCGTTCGAGGCGAATTGTGACCGTTCGTGGTCGGGTGCCGTTCGAGCCGAATTGTGACCGTTCGTGGTCGGGTGCCGTTGGTGGCGAATTGTGACCGTTCGCGGTCGGGTGCCGTTCGATGCGAATTTTGTGTGGCCGAGGGGGACTTAGTATTAACAATGTCAGATTTCACGTTCAAGTGAGTTTCTGAACTGTTTGTGGAGGCGGTTTATCGCCATCTCAGAGCATGCCTGAGGACCGTTCGCGATCCCTTACATGTGTAAGTGGCTTAGCCATTGTGGAATCATAGATAGTGGATTTTCGTCCAAAATGAGTTTTTCAACAGAAATGTTCAACAAAGTCAAGTTCAACATCAGAAATGGAAAATAAAAGTAAAACAAGGGACGTCAAAGTGCAAACACCTACACCGTTGCGATCAGTAGTCGTATCAGAGCATGCCTGAGGATCGTTCGCGGTCCTGTACATGTGTAAAAAGACTTAATCATGTTGGTGTGGAGTTTACTACATATTCGTCATTATTTCAATCAATTGATGACAAGCTGACGCCTCGATCCTGAGCCGTCCCCGGTAGGTGTAGGTGGTGGTCGTTCCCGTTCCACTATTGTCGTTCCCCTTCTTACATACTGTGATAGCATACCATTCCGAATATGTCCCTTAACCTCATCCTCCAGGTGTCTGCAGTCATTTGTGTTATGATCGTTCAGCTCGTGGAATAAGCAATACTTGTCGGATCTTCTTTCATTATTGGTTGGATCCCTTCTCATTGGCCTTCGATAGGGGATCTGCCCCCTAGTATCCTGGTGGATTCGCTCCAAAGTCTCATTCAACTCCGTGTAAGAGGTGAATCTTGGTTCCTTTCGGGGTCGCGTCGGTTCATCACTATTATCTTCAGCCTTTCGTTTCCATTTACCAGTCCCTGAATATGATCTAGGAGGATTTTCACCCTTGATTGCATAAACATTAACTCCTTCACCTTCCTCTCTTTCAGCACTTGCATCCTCTAATCGCAAAAATCCGTCAGCCTCATGATAAAATTCTCCTAGATCCATAGGGGATCCCTCGTTAACGAATTCTTGAACTCTGTGCCATCTGCTACACCAGACATGGCTGCCATCAAAACCATGGATGGATCGGGTCGATCCTCCAATGCTGCCGCTACATTGAATCACGTCAGAAAGTTCCTCAAAGACTCCATGGTTCTTTGCTTCAGTGTTGCCAAACTCATCACATTTTTGGGTATTGAAATGTGAACCTTGAACTGCCTCATGAACCTTTCAGTCAAATCGGTCCATGTTCGTATGGAACCGCTCTCCAGCTGTCTGAACCATAATGCTGCTATGTCTGCCAGGTACAGTGGGAAGCACCGGGCCATGACCTCCTCCGATGCCCCCAGCACTTCCATGTGCCTCATCTACTTTGTTAGATGAACCGCAGGATCCATCCTTCCGTTATACATGTCCAATGTTGGTAACTTGAATTCTGGTGGATTCCTGGCTTGCCTGATCGTAGGAGCAAAGGGACTCCAATTCACATCCTCCAGATCTCTATTCACTAGTCCGCCCCTCATGGCTCGTCTGACCATCTCCGCCAATCTGTCACTATCTCCAAGTTGTAGTCCTTGTCCGTTGTTTCCGATATGCCCCCGAGTTCACGAGGGATTCCTGGAATATGCTCTCCTGGCTGAGCATTCATTTCTCCGTCAATGTCGCGTCGCGCAGTTCCACCTGGTACTCCGCCCGGGATTGGGCCAACATGCTCTGGGTTATTGCCCCCTAGTTCTGGTGCTGCACTAGCTGGTCCTGCTCCGTTCTGAACTCTGGTTGCTCCTTCATTTTGCGCTCCAAGCTGCCCAATTTGGAGAAGCAAATTTTGGATCATTTCCTCTTGCCTTTTCATCATTGTCTCCATCTCATCCCTGGTGATGAAGATCGATGTCTGATTTGCACCTGAAGAAGCCTCTTGACTCCCTTCATGCTGACTTCTCTCTGGCCTTTGTCTTCTGTTTGATTGCCTTGTCATAGTTCTTTCAGATCTAAATCTCTTAAGTTATCAAATCTGGTATAGAGGGTGCTAGTTCTTCTTAGTGAAAGCACCAAAGTGTTTGTGCCAAAAATGGTCACAAACCCTAAATGTCATGAAAGCACCAGTGTATGAACACAAATCAGCAATATATTATCACAAATCTCAGATCTAAGTATTGTAGAGGATAAAAATGAAGAATAATAAACATAAAACAGAAAGAAGTAGACAAAGACACAAGATTTATAGTGGTTCGGCGACCTTGCCTACGTCCACTCTGAAGTAGTTTGCTTTATTGATCTCTCTTTGATGTTTACAAGTGAATTCAATGAATTACAGCAAATAATTATGATTTGCAGCAGTGGAATTCGTTGGTAGCAACAGCAATGGAGTTTGGATCTGGATCTGGCAGAATCTGGACGTTGGAGATCTCCAAGAAGAAGAAGAATACCCATTTTCTTTTGGCTTTAGGGGTCTATTTATAGGTGTAGGAGGCTGATATCCCGCTCAGATCTCGGGAGACCCTCTCTGGCACGTGACCATGCCCGTACGCCCAAGCCCGTGAAGTTTCGGTCTAATCCGTGATCGACACTAACAGATTTCGACTCGATCAAGATTTCATCCAATGGAGTCGAAATTTGGCGTGGACATTCTTTAGCATGCACATAGTCTTCTGTGAAAATTTCATGGCATTTGGAATTGTATATTGGGAGATTTGAATGATACGAATTGGGATTCTCGGTTGGCTGTTGCGTTCGACTCACTTCCGTTTTGACTCGCTTCTGTTTCGACTCGCTTCCTTTCGACTCGGTGACGTGGAGATTTGTTGGAGTCGAACTAGATGGAGTCGAATAGTGGTTCTGTGAAGGTTGTGGAGCGAGTCGAAGAGGACTCTCTGATGGATGTGGAGTGGAGCGAGTCGAAGAGGGCTTTCTGATGGGTGTGGAATGGAGCGAGTCGCAGAGGACCCTCTGATGGATGTGGAGTGAAGTGAGTCGAATGGGACTCTTTGGTGGATGTGGAATGGAGCGAGTCGAAGTAGACTCTATGATGGATGTGGAATGGAGCGAGTCGAAGTAGATGGATGTTGGGCGAGTTCTCACCCAGAAGGCCTCGAGACCAAGAAGCTTGATTCATTCGGCATTCTCGTTTTCCAGGGCCCAATCGGCAGACCCCATCCGGTATCCATGCCTCGTAGGAACCCATTCGGCAGACCCCATTCGGTATCCATGCCTCGTAGGAACCCATTCGGCAGACCGAGCCAACTCCTACCGGACCACACTTCCTCCTTAGAACCACCGAGCCAACTCCTACCGGACCACCCTTCCTCCTTAGAACCACCGAGCCAACTCCATAACCGAACCAACCCATGCCGAACCATCTCCACACCGGACCAACCTCGCCATCCTACCACCGGACCAAGCAACTACCGATCCATTCTACACTCCAACCACCTCCGGACCAAGCAACTACCGATCCATTCTACACTCCAACCACCTCCGAACCAAGCAATGACGAACCAAGACGTACCAGGCCAGATCACATCAGCCCAGCCCATCAGCAACTATACACATCCTAGACCTCTACCCCCAGCCTCACTCAATAAATAGAGGGGCAGGGGTACAGCAATGGGGACAGGTTGGAGAGCTCAAGCACGGAAGGAACTTTCAAACAACTTTCTTTTACTTGTATCAAAGCTTTGTACTTGTAATCAGAATAAAAGAAGAGAAATAACATTTAAAGTGGACGTAGGCACATTCTGGCTGAACCACTATAAATCTGCGTGTCTTTTTACAGTTTAGCCCCTGTTTTTCATATATTTGCATAAATCGCTCAAATCACTAAGAATCACATAAGATCTACTAAATCATACAACTTCGAGGTGTTTGTCCATTTTTTGTGCAAACATTTTTGGTGCTTTCACTGAGAACTAGAAGCTCGAAGCTTCAGCTTCATCCGCTTAACAAGTTTTCCTAACAGCATTGTCCGCCACTTGGAAAACATGCCTCCCAAACAGAGAAAAGATGTTAACAAAGGAAAAAACATCGCATCCAGCAGTCTTCCAGATCCAGCTGTCACGAATCAAGTAGATCGTCCTCCTCCAGCAACAGTAACAAATGAAGAACAGGCTAACCCAACTACTCCTGCCACAGAACAGCCTGCAGCAATTACTAGAGCAGATCTGGACAGAGTTGTGGTTGAAGTAACTAACCGCATCACGTCCCAGCAGGAAGCCTTGGTGGACCATCTCATGTCACGCTTAAGGGACGCTGAAGAATCCAACCGCAACACTGAATCATGGGGCGAGTCCCAGTCTGGAGGATCTCAGAGACAACAAAGATCTTCCTTCTTCGAAGGAGCTAACGGCAAGAGTAGCCGTGGTAGGAGCCGAGACCGAGCACAACCCGAAGTTAGGCCTAAGGAAACGTTTGGTACCGAACCCAACAGGGAAGGTACCGGGCGAAGGTCAACTATAGCTGAGCCTGTCATGCTGCCTAACCACAGATACGCCAGTGAACGGGGCCGAGCTAGAGTCCAGCCCGAAGTTGGACCCGAGGAAGTGCTTAGATCAGAACCCAACAGGGGGAGATCAAGGCAAGGGCCAACTGTAGCTGACCCAAGCATGCTCCCAGAAGATCAAAGGAAGCCACTGGAAAATATGAGGACTGATAGACGATACCATCCCTACAGGTCATCTGGACGGAATCAATCCCACAGAACAGAACCAAACTCATTTCTATCTACTCCAAGTTTTGATGAAAGGATGGCACACTTATTCAGAGAGTGTGTCCAACGGGAGCAAAGAGATCGAGGGATAGGCGCTAGGGTAACCAGCCCTTTCGCCCGCAATATTGAAATTGCTATCACCCCCCGAGAATGGAAGATGCCAACAATGGAACCCTACAAAGGAACCTCCGATCCCGTTGTACACTTACAGAGGTACATGCAGCATATGCTCATGAGTGGAGCAACAGAGGGAGTAATGTGCAAATGCTTTCCGCTCTTCTTAGCAGATCTTGCTACCTCCTGGTTCTGTCATCTACCCCAAGGATCCATTAGCTCGTGGGAAATGTTGAAAGAAAAATTTATCAGTCAGTTCCGCATTCATGTGGAGCAACCTAAGGACGCTTATTCCTTATCCAGCGTCAAACAGAAACCTGGAGAAAAGCTGTAGCAATACCTAACCAGATTCAACGCCGCAGCAGCCGCAGTCCAAGATGCCGATGAGAAGCTTATCCTAATGGCCCTCTGCAGTGGTGTGCATCCGGACACTAAATTTGCTAGAAGGTTGACAAAAGAAAAGCCAGCTACTATACCCGATTTCTTCCATGAAGCCGGGAAGTACATGAGGCTTGAGGATGCTGCCGTTGAGGGGCAGTCGGGACAGCAAAATAAGACAACCCATGGCAACGCCCATGCTGTGGCAAGGGACGTTCGAAGAAATGATTCCAGAGACAATGCTGGGGGCAAGAAGGGAGAAAAGCGCCTATATCGGCCAGGACCAAGATTCGACACTTACACTCCTTTGAACGAGACCGTCGAAAATATCTTCCTTGCCACCCAAGGCGAAGTTAGATACAAACGCCCACCATACAAGAAGGAATCAGATAACGCACAGAAGTCTGGAAAATTCTGCCGCTTCCACGAATCTCACGGGCATGATACCAACGAATGCCATCATCTCCGAGATCTGATTGAGGAACACATCAGAAGAAAGAAACTGGAACGTTATGTAAAAGGTCAGGACAGGACCCCAGCTCCTGCCAATGAAATCCCAAGGCTACCCTCCCCGGGGGCCGACAGAGGAAACCGCAATGCTAGCAGCTCTAGTCAAGAAAAGATAGTGGTCCATACCATCTTAGGAGGGCCACACATCGCAGACAGAAGCTGGAAAGAGATGGAAAGATACGGAAAGTCACTTAGAGACAATAAAGACTATGTCAATTCGGTTATAGAAGAGCGCCACCCGAAGCGGAAAGAAAGTAATAACATCACGTTCGGTAAGCGTGACCTAGAAGGAAGGTAGTACCCTCACATGGATCCCATGGTCATCTCTGCCCGACTTGGTCCCGCCGAAGTCTACCGAATCCTGGTAGACACTGGAAGCTCGGTAAACATCCTGTTCAAACACGCATTCGACAAAATGAAGCTATCAATGAAGGATGTATCCCCCTGCGATAAACCACTACACGGCTTCACTGGAGACGCGAAGATGCCCCTCGGGCAACTGGACCTTTTTGTTGAGATTGGAAGCCATCCCCGCTCTGCTGTACGGAAACAAACGTTTGTGCTAATAGAAAACCAGTCGGCCTACAACGCCTTCTTAGGAAGGCCATCCTTGTCTGACTTCCAAATTGTCTTAGCCCCATGGTGCCTAAAGATGAAATTCCCAACGGACAATGGAGTAGGGGAAGTGGAAGGAGATCAGGACGTTGCTCGAGACTGCTATGTGACTGAACTTCGCAACAACCACAGGAAGAATAAAGGGAAGGGTGTAGAGATTGCCCTCTGCACAAAAAGTCTAGAAGCGTAGCAATTAAAGAAAGCCCCTCCTCTTCGATATACCAGCGACCCTTTCAATGAATTAGATCCTAGGGAAAAAGAGGAGGAGGCCACCGCCGAGCCTACAGAGGCTATGGAGTTTATATCTGTAGACAAGCACGACTCGAGTAGACTATTGAAAATTGGGTCCCAACTAAAAGCCGAATTGAAGGAACAACTCATCGATTTTCTCCGCCACAACTTGGATGTATTCGCTTGGTCACACGCTGACATGACTGGAATCTCCCCCGACATAGCATGCCACGTATTAAACATTGATCCTACCAACGCGCCTGTAAAACAAAGAAAGAGAAGTATGGGGGCAAAGCGATCAGCAGCCCTCGATGAAGAAGTAAAAAACCTACTCGCCAATGACTTCATACGAGAAGCTATCTACCCGGAATGGATCGCCAACCCGGTGCTGGTAAAAAAGGCTAATGGGAAGTGGCGAACCTGCATTGAATTTTCCAACCTAAACGACGCCTGCCCAAAGGATTGCTTCCCACTTCCCAGAATCGACCAACTTGTAGACAGCACAGCCGGGCACGAACTCCTATCTTTTATGGATGCATACTCAGGATATAACCAAATTCCTATGCATGCTCCCGACCAAGACCATACTAGTTTCATCACCGATCGAGGTTTATACTGCTATAAGGTAATGCCTTTCGGACTTAAAAATGCAGGAGCCACCTACCACCGCCTCGTCAACAAGATGTTTGCGGGGCTGATAGGACAAACTATGGAAGTATATGTGGATGACATGCTGGTAAAGTCAAGGAAAGCCAAAGATCACGTGAGCCACCTAGGCAAGATGTTTCAAGTACTTCGACAATATGGAATGAAGTTGAATCCGCTAAAATGCTCCTTCGGAGTGTCATCTGGAAAGTTCTTAGGATTCATCGTTCATGCCAGAGGGATAGAAGCAAACCCTGAACAGGTCCGAGCGCTAAGGGATATCAAGATACCTTCCACTCGGAAGGAAATGCAAAGTTTGAACGGAAAAGTGGCCGCTCTAAGCAGATTCATCTCCAAAGCGAGGGACAAGTGCGTCCCCTTTTTTGAAGCTCTAAAGAAAGACAAGGGAAAGTTCGAATGGACTGACGAATTCCTGACCGCTTTCCTTCACTTAATAGAACACCTCCAGAAACCACCGGTGCTCTCAACTCCAAGCGAAGGAGAAGAATTATACCTATACCTCGCTGTGTCATCCCACGCCCTAAGCGCTGCCTTGGTAAGGGAAGACAACCGCACGCAACGGCCGGTTTACTTCGTCAGCAAAAGGTTTACTGGGGCAGAAGTAAGATACCCTAAACTTGAGAAATTAGCATACTGTCTACTAATCACTTCACGAAAACTACGTCATTACTTCCAATCCCATTCCATCAAAGTTCTGACCGATCAACCACTGAGGCAGGTACTGGATCGTCCCGACACTTCTGGGCGATTACTCAAATGGTGTATTGAACTGAGTCAGTATGATATCACCTATCACCCTCGCACCGCCATCAAGGGACAGGCCATGGCTGATTTCATTGCAGAGTTCACTACCAACGAAGATCAGGAGCAATTGGAAATAACAGAAGATATCAAGTGGAATCTCTTTGTGGATGGTGCATCAAACGAACAAGGCTCGGGGGCAGGTGTGGTAATAATCACTCCCAGGGGAAACAAACTGCACTATGCTATAAGGTTGGAGTTCGCTGCCACCAACAACGATGCAGAATATGAAGCGGTGATAGCTGGACTAGAAATTGCCATAGAAATCGGGGCCAATTCTTTGTGTCTTCATAGCGATTCTCAACTTATTGTTAATCAAATACTAGGAGAATTACAAGCTCGAGAAGAACGACTCATAGCATATCCAAAGAAGACCAGGTTACTTCTCAGCCGATTGGACCACTACTTAGTCAAACACATCCCTCGGGAGGAGAACCGAGAGGCCGACGAATTAGCAAAGCAAGCAAGTGTGAGAGACATCACCATCTTCGGGGCAGTGACCATCTCAAAGAAAATGGCCCCAAGTTTTGAGCAAGTGAATCTGATAACTGCAACCGAAGAAGCAACTTGGATGACTCCCATCCGAGACTACCTACAAAGTGGCACACTACCCGACGGGCGTAATGAAGTCAAGAAAATCTTGAGGAAAGCGTCCCGCTATACAATACAAGAAGACATCCTCTATCGGCGCGGGTTCTCTAACCCATTATTAAGGTGTGTCGCCGGAAGGGAAGCCAAGGAAATCTTATCTAACATTCATCAAGGAAGCTGCGGAGATCACACCGGAGGGCAAACGTTAGCAAAAAAGATACTCCGATACGGATATTTCTGGCCCACCTTAAGCAAGGACGCCTTAGATTTCGTCAAGAAGTGTGACAGATGCCAAAAATTTGCTAAGATTCCTCGGCTACCGACAACCGAGATTACTCAGATGACCAGCCCTTGGCCCTTCGCAATATGGGGAATTGACTTAATCGGCGAGCTACCAATGGGCCGAGGCGGGGCCAAATATGCTATAGTGGCAGTTGATTATTTCACCAAATGGGTGGAAGCGGAACCTCTAAATAAAGTATCTTCAGCAAAAGTTATTAACTTCTTAATCAAAAATGTTCTATGCAGGTACGGAGTCCCACTCAAAATCATATTAGACAATGGACTTCAGTTTGACAGCGAGGAATTCGCCAACTGGTGCCAAGAACAAAGAATTCATAAAAGCTTCTCATCCGTAGCATATCCCCAGGCAAACGGACAAGTCGAAGCAGTCAACAAAATTCTGAAAACTCTGATCAAAAAGAAGCTCGAAAAGTCAAAGGGCGCTTGGGTGGATGAACTCCCTACGGCACTATGGGCCTACCGCACATCTTTCAGAATATCAACAGGGCACACTCCTTTCTCTTTGGCATACGGATCGGAGGCTATGCTCCCAGTTGAAACCATTGTGCCTTCCCACCGTAGGATCCACTATAACCCAGAAGAGAATGAAGAGCTCCTCAACATGTCTTTGGATCTAGTTGAGGAGAGAAGGAATGATGCAGTCCTTAAAGCAGCAGCCCACAAGCACAAAGTGGCAGCACAATACAACTCCAAAGTCAAGCATCGTACCTTACGAGAAGGGGATCTTGTCCTCAAGCGAATCTTCCCTCGCCCCGGAGCACTAGACCCAATCTGGGATGGACCATTTGTAATTCATAAAGATCTCCACAATGGAGCCTATATTTTGTCAACAGTGGACGGAGAGGTGTTCCAGAGGGCATGGAACATCCAACACCTCCGTCGATACTTTTCTTAACTTGTATTGCCCATATGAAGTGAATTAACAAAGAGAATCAGTGGACGTAGGCATTTTCGTGCCGAACCACTTTAAAAACCTTGTCTCTTTTTTTAACTTGTTCCTTTGTATCTTGGCTGCTTGTTAACTTTATCCTTTTCTGTTGAACAAAATCCTGAGCATATAGCATTTCTATTCAAAGCACTCCACAACGCAACTTCACCTGGACAAGACCTAGCAGGTACTATGCGAATCTATGCCCTCGCCAATGAGACACTTTTGCTCCGGCATCCCTCTGCTGCGGGTTAACTCATTGCTCGCGACGGCCCTCAAAGCAAACTGTAATGAGCCAATTATAAGCCACCGAGAAGGCCGACTATAGCCGAGGCAGCTCATTACGGCGTTATGCTCGCCAGCAACTGTGAACCGACTATAAGCCCCAACATAAGGTGTGGCCAGCCAGGGGCAGTTCACAGTTGACGATCGGCACCCACGCTAGCCGGCCACAGTAAATCGAATAATACCCACGACTACGGGCCATAATGGCTCGGGTAGTTACTGTGCGCGATCTCGGCTCCGATGTGTCTTAAGTGCGGCTGTGGTAAAAAAGAATTAACTCCCCGCGGAGGCGTAAGATGGGTGACAAATGTCTCCAAGACCCACGGCTAGGGAAAGTGACTACAAAGCACGTTTGCCATGAACTTAAGCACATCGAAGGCCTTCCGTGATTGGAAGTTTTACTATTTCGCATATTTCAAGTTTTTCTTCAGGAGTTTTTCTCCTGTCCACTATAACAATCCCTAAAGTACAGGATACAAGAGTAGGAGATACTCGCCAATGGATGCGGGGATTCACAATCGAATGACAGGGCATTCAACTGCTTTCCATGCTCGGTCGTACAAGATATTCGAAACTGCCATCTACAAACAAAACATGAAAGGCGGTATTTTCTTCCTTTATGTACAAATACATGACTATAATTTGTTCGCGCCACACGCTAACATTGCAAGTCGTGAAATTATGTCTTAAACCAGAACCCGACATCAAACACAATTTAATTACATAGAATATACATAGTTATATTTCTCATACGGCAAAATCAGCTTAAGTTAAAAAACTACACGTCAAGAATAAGACTATTTATTACAAGTGGCAAAATATTACAACCTAAAGGCTACTTTACTATTTTACAACTAACATATGCAACTTCGTCGAATCCACAAAAAAAGTTTTTCCAGGTACAATCAAGGGGCCGGTTGCAGTGGAGTTTTATTCTTGCCCTGTTGACCGCCTGTCCAGTCAAAGAAAGGATTCATTAGTAATAAGCAAACAAGTTAATGGGGAAACTAAAAAGGAAGACTTACCAGCATAAGCTTACTGGCCACTCTGGTCGTCATCATCCACTTGCACCCCTGCCTCCTCAGCAGCAAGCAACCGCATACCCTCCTTCACCACCACCCGATCAATATTAGCCTTGGCCTCGTCTCCCATAGTGATTATACGAGTAGTGAGTAAATCGAGATCTAAGGACTTAGCTTCATCAAGTACTCGTACCATGGGGTTGCGGGGAAGAAGGTGTTCACCGGTGACTTCGTCAAAGGTAATATCATGAGAGCTTGGATCCAGGTCAGGATGACCCGCAAATGGATTACGAGCCAAGTCAGGACGGTCGATGTGAATAATGGAAGGGTTTCCGGATGGGTGCGGAGAAGGTGCAAACTCGCTGTCCTCCTCTGTGATATCATGAAGAGGCTGAGCCGGGAACTGAGGACCGGGCGAAGGTTCGGATAAAGGACGACTCCTCTTTCTCTGCTGAATACCCTCTTCGATAACCCCGAGAAGAGGACGGTAGCCGACTACATCCCCAGAGCGGTGGGTCGAAGGCTTCGGCTTGACAGAAGTTTTGGAAAGCTTGTATTGCTCAAGCCTGTGCCGAAGATCCGAGGCCCTGGATGTCTTACCTGCTCCTGATATGAAGAACAAGTGTCACAAACTTACATCACTATATAATTCAAGAAAACACGGCAAATTAAAAGGTAATAAGAAAGGAAACACATCTGTGGTTGTACTAACCCTGGGGAGGAGTAGGATACTGCAATAAGTCCTGGATTTCATTCCAGGACGGGAGCGGGTCATAAAATATTCCTAGGTCTCTATCATTAATGAAGCATGCAGGAGTCAAGAGTTCACCTTGAGTCGTCGGAGCCACCTTGGCTGGAAGGGTCTGAGAAGACTCGCTTGCACCGGTCCCGGCCTTGTCCGCTTTCCTGGTTTTCTCTACCAAAGCCGGATCTTCGTCCAGCCCCTCGAAAGCCTGGTGGAACGCATCATCCATCCACTCCTGAATCTAACCCGCTTGCCCAGGAAGCAAGGCCCCGATGCCATCACCACCTTTATCACCTTCCCGACCATCTCCACCCTCACCTCTTTCCTCCTCTATGTCTTCCTCCTCCTGGGTAAGTGGACAATTGCTGGGGGATGGACCGTCCGACTTCTTAAGTTTCTTACCTCCGACGGCTGGAGGTTTTGTGAAAGGTTTCCTCTTGCTACTCTCTACCGTAACACCTTCCTTGGTCTGAGCAGCCGCCCTCTCCTCCGCCGTTTCCCTCAGCTTAACTACTGACTGCTGTGGAAGGATTAAGTTATGCTCCAGAAGGATCGCATTTCTGATCAAGAAGGCGGATGATCTATATTTCCCGAGAATAGCTTCTATCTCAGCCGCCGTCTGAACCAGGCGGTCAGTCTCCACAATCGCAAAGCCAACTGTCGCTAGCAAAAATGAGAAAGTATGAGAAGAAGCATCGCAGTCGGAATAGAAATTATAAGTAAAAGCATCAACTTACATCCAGAAGTAAAGCGCCGAATTGAAACGGAGTTGTCCCTGACAAAGAACCACTCCTTCTTGAACATGCTGAATTTAGAATACAGATCCAAGACCGGCTTGAAGGTCACGGCTGACTCCAAGCTAATGTATGCGGACCCCTTCTTATAGCCCCTCAGATTATATAAGTATCGGATCTCCCGGTTGGAAGGAGCACGACCATACTTCCTCTGGAAAATGACGAAGTGGCTCACCAGTATAGCATAGGAGTTGGGTTGAAGCTGGAATGGGGCCACCTTGAGATATGTGAGGAAGCTGGTTACCCAAGCGTTAAGGGGCGGAATAACACCACACATGCAGTGGTACCTACTGTATGCAAAGTACCCTTCAGGAGGGTCGTACGGCATAACATCTCTCCCTGGCAACAGCATTCGCGCCCTGTCAATTCCGAAAGAACGAGAGATGACATCAAGCTGCTCTTCCTTAAGGGAGCTAGGAAAGCAATCGGGCGGGGAGTTTAGAAGTTCCTGAGGGCCGTACCCGTCCACTAGTGATCTCGGGGCAGGTCCGTGACGTTCTGGATTCGGCTGAGCTGGGGGCACGGCAGAGGAACCTCCTTCGCCCCCAGATTTCTTCTTGTCTGATCGATTTTCTACTTTGCGAGACATTATCTACAACACCGGAAAAACATGTTGTTAGAACAAAGGATGTAAAAAAGTAAGTATATAATATGGAATTTCACTCATAAAATCAGAATGCTCAAACTCCCGTTGTCGTTCGGTAAAGTAAATGCAAAATTCTCAAGGCCATTCGGTAGTTATCATGACCATTCAGCATTCCCAACTCCATCCAATCATACAGATATACGACTACCTCCGATAAACCATTCGTCCAACATAGAAAGGATCTCACCTGATTCAGTGAAAATAGGGACTTTGATTCGGCTACCACTTTGATTCGGCTACCTTTTTGATTCGGCTACCTCTTTGATTCGGCTACCTCTTTGATTCGGCTACCTCTTTGATTCGGCTACCACTTTGATTCGGCTACCACTTTGATTCGGCTACCTCTTTGATTCGGCTACCACGTTGATTCGGCTACCACGTTCGATTCGGCTACGAAGTTTGATCCCGCAAGAGCAAATGTTTAGTCCGGCAGGTAGGAAATAGTAAAGGCGTACGGTCCCTACTTATAGACAAAAGGACATGACCGGACCATCTGGTTCGGCAAACAAGGGCCAAATGAAAACGTCAAACAAAGCACGCCATATTCGAGAATATGCCCCACTTTGGGGGGCAAATGTTGGGTGAGTTCTCACCCAGAAGGCCTCGAGACCAAGAAGCTTGATTCATTCGGCATTCTCGTTTTCCAGGGCCCAATCGGCAGACCCCATCCGGTATCCATGCCTCGTAGGAACCCATTCGGCAGACCCCATTCGGTATCCATGCCTCGTAGGAAGCCATTCGGCAGACCGAGCCAACTCCTACCGGACCACACTTCCTCCTTAGAACCACCGAGCCAACTCTTACCGGACCACCCTTCCTCCTTAGAACCACCGAGCCAACTCCATAACCGAACCAACCCATGCCGAACCATCTCCACACCGGACCAACCTCGCCATCCTACCACCGGACCAAGCAACTACCGATCCATTCTACACTCCAACCACCTCCGGACCAAGCAACTACCGATCCATTCTACACTCCAACCACCTCCGAACCAAGCAATGACGAACCAAGACGTACCAGGCCAGATCACATCAGCCCAGGCCCATCAGCAACTATACACATCGTAGACCCCTACCCCCAGCCTCACTCTATAAATAGAGGGGCAGGGGTACAGCAATGGGGACAGGTTGGAGAGCTCAAGCACGGAAGGAACTTTCAAACAACTTTCTTTTACTTGTATCAAAGCTTTGTACTTGTAATCAGAATAAAAGAAGAGAAATAACATATAAAGTGGACGTAGGCACATTCTGGCTGAACCACTATAAATCTGCGTGTCTTTTTACAGTTTATCCCCTGTTTTTCATATATTTGCATAAATCGCTCAAATCACTAAGAATCACATAAGATCTACTAAATCATACAACTTCGAGGTGTGTGTCCATTTTTTGTGCAAACAATGGACGCACGGCGGAGCAAGTCGAAATTGTCACTCCTGGGCGTTGCGAAGCGAGTCGAAGGAGCGAGTCGACCAGTAATTGATTTTCATCCAATATTGTATCACTCATAACTTGAGCATACAAACTCAGATTGACTTGAGATTTGAAATGTTGGCTCTCATGGCTTAGCTTGTCATGTCCTACCAATTTTGGCTCGATCCGGGCTCGAACAAAATTCATCGATAACCGTAGTGAGCCCGTGTATAACTGATCTCTAAGATGGGCCGTCATTGGTTACTAGTCAATTCCTTGGTGTCATGGCCTTGCCAAAAGGCGAGATAACAGTCGATAATTTGAATGTGCCATCTCCGAGCCTTCGTTCAATGACATACAGTCCTTTCGATGTCGGCTTCATATGTGAAGGAACAAGATAAATTCTTTTTAGGACGAGATCGCCTAGTTCTAAGGTTCGCAGGTGGACCTTGGCGTTATACATTCGGGCGACTCGTCTTCGATGCGCGGCTGCCCTCAAATCAGCATCTTCACGCTTCTCATCTAGTAGATCGAGAGATTCATCAAGTAATATAGCATTTGTCCTTGGATCATAGTATGTCACATGATGAGAAGGTACTTCTAGTTCAACTGGAATAACGGCTTCTGAAACATAAGAGGGAGAGAATGGAGTGTGACCGGTCGCGGTCTTATGGGTTGTTCGGTAAGCCCATAAAGCCATAAGAAGTTCATCGACCCACTTGCCCCCGACTTTTTCCAGTCATTTTTTCAGAATGGACTTTATAACTTTATTGACCGCTTCGACCTGTCCGTTTGACTGAGGGTGTGCAACTGCAGAGAATTTCTTTTGGATGTGAAATCGTTTGCAGAAATCTTTAAATTCAGCACCGTCGAATTGGGTTCCGTTGTCCGTAATAATGGTGTGTGGGAGACCGAATCGACAGATGATGTTGCGAACTACAAAGTTGATTAATTTCTTCGTTGTTATGGTAGCAAGAGCTTCGGCTTCAGCCCACTTTGTAAAGTAATCAACTGCGACGATGGCGTATTTTGCACCACCTTCTGCCAGAGGTAGATCACCAATGATGTCGATGCCCCACATTGCAAACAGCCATGGGCTGACCATTTGAGTTATCTCCGTAGGAGGAGCTCTAGGAATTCGGGCATATTTCTGGCACCTATCACATTTCTTTGCATAATCTGACGCATCGTGATTCAAGGTCGGCCAGTAATATCTGTATCGAAGTATTTTCTTGGCAAGTGCTTGCCCCCCGGTATGATCGCCACATTCTCCCTCGTGCACATCATGCAATACTCGTTTAATTTCATCGTGAGCGATACACCGGTGTAGGGGGACTGAATACCCTCTTCTGTACATGATTCCATTCTGGATGGTAAATCGTGATGCCTACCGAAGGACTTGTCTCTTTTCACTCCTGCGTTTTGGCAGGGTTCCGTGCTCAATGTAATTTCTAAGTGGAGTCATCTATTAATCCTTTTTGAGGACGGTTTCGCATACTCGGTCTATTTCTGCCCGGTCAATGCTCGGGGAGGAAATGCTTCTACGGGAACGAGTCCCATTTGCTAAGCTTCGCCTGTGCTGGCTAGCTTCGCCAATGAATTGGCTTTTTGGTTGCGTTCTCGAGGTACACAATAAATGGCATAATAATCAAACTGATATAGTACTTCCTGAACTCGAGCTAAGTAAGCAGCCAACCTTCGATCTCTTGCTTGATACTCTCCCCGTACTTGACATACAACTAATTGTGATTCACAATAGATTTCCACTGCGATAATTCCCAAATCTCTAGCAAGTTTCAAGCCATCGAAGAGGGCTTCATATTCAGCTTCATTATTAGTCGCATGAAAATCGAACTTCAAAGCATAACATATGGATCGGCCTTCGGGAGTTTCAAGTAGAACTCCAGCGCCCGAACACTGGTCGTTAGATGCACCGTCGGTATAAAGCTTCCTGATGTATTTGGGGGATTCACTAGTTTCGGGCAAGTCCTCTGGAATGGTAAATTCAACTATGAAATCGGCTAGGACTTGTCCTTGTATGGCTCGTCTTAGAGTGTAAGTAATGTCAAACTGGCTCAGTTCGACTTTCCACTTGAGTAACCTACCAGCCGTCTCAGGCCGAGAAAGGACCTGTCGTAACGGCTGGTCGGTGTAAACAATAATGGGATGTGCCTGGAAATATGGTCGGAGTTTTCTTGATGCAATAACAAGGCAATAAGCCAACTTCTCTAATTTCGGTTAATTCCTTTTGGCCCCAGTCAATCGCTTGTTGACGTAGTATACTGGCTTCTATATCTTGTCTTCTTCTCGAATTAATGCAGCGCTGATAGTGTTTTCTGATATCGCCAAATATATGAACAATTTCTCATGATCAATATGCTTCGATTGCATAGGTGGTGTGGATAGATGTTGAACTAGTGCTTGGAAAGCGCCCTCACACTCTGTGGTCCATTCAAAGTTTCGTTTCCCTTTTCGGATCAGATCGAAGAAGGGGATGCATTTATCAGTGGACTTTGAATTGAACCTGCTCAATGCTGATACTTTCCCATTGAGACTCTGGACTTTCTTTATGGTTTTCGGAGTTTCGAGATTTCTGAAAGCCAAGATTTTTTCAGGAATAGGTTCGATCCCTCGAGCGTTGACGATGAACCCAAGGAATTTTCCGGATGCAACTCCGAAGTGACATTTTAGTTGATTTTTCTTTATTTTGTATTCTCGAAGTATGTTGAACATAGTTTCCAGGTCTTTAACATGGTCGGTGGAGAGTCGTGACTTCACAAGCATGTCGTCTACATACACTTCCATTGTTTTCCCGATTTGATTAGCAAACTTCCGATTGACCAATCGTTGATAAGTAGCCCCGGCATTCTTGAGTCCGAATGGCATAACTTTGTAACAGTAAAGTCCCAGATTGGTTACGAAGCTGGTATGTTCTTGATCGAATAAATGCATCGGTAATTTATTGTAGCCAGAATACGCGTCCATGAAGGATAAGAGTTAATGCCCAGCTGTCGAATCTACTAGCTGATCAATTCTGGGAAGCGGGAAACTGTCTTTAGGACATGCTTTATTCAGATCGGAATAATCGACACATGTTCTCGACTTTTCATTCGGCTTTCGGACGAGCACGGGTGTTATCCCGCCTTTTGGCAAGGCCGTGACACTAAAGAATTAACTAGTAAACCAATGACGGTCCATCCCAAATATCAGTTATACACAGGCTCACTATGGATATCAACGAATTTTGTCCGAGTCCGGATTGAGCTTAAATTAATACAACACGACAATCTAAGCTATGATATTCAACTTTCCAAATTTAAAGTCAATCCGAGTTCGTATGCTCAAGTTATGATCGATGCAAAATTGGGTGGAAATCAACCTCTATTCGACTCGCTCCACTTCGACTCCATCTCAGAACCTCTGTTCGACTCGACCTGCATCCCTCAGAAAACAGCAGTTCGACTCGATCGCCTAATGCCTAGTTCTAATCCATCTAGTTCGACTCCATCAACTATGCAGTGTTCAAATCGATCGTGCAATGACCACTTCGTATCCATCACAAAGCCTTTATTCGAATCCACATAATAGAGCATGGCAATCGATGCGAACAAAGCATGGCCATCGATACGAACAGAGGGACTCTCATCGATATGAACTGGGCTAGTTTGGCCAATACGAATTGGACCATCACTTTTATCGATTCTAATAAGACCGAGTCGAACAGCGATTCGAACGAAAGCGAGTCGAACAGCGATTTGAACGAGAGCGAGTCGAACAGCGATTCGAACGAGAGCGAGTCGAACAACGATTAGAACGAGAGCGAGTCCAACAACGATTCGAACGAGAGAGAGTCGAAATAAGGGAGTCGAACGAAACAGCCAACCGAAGATCTTAGTTCGTATCAATCATATCTCCTAATCTACAAGTCCAAATGCTATGAAATTTTCATAGAAGACTACGTGCAAGCTAAAGAATGTCCATGCCAAATTTCGACTCCATTTGATGAAATCTTGATGGATACGAAATCCATTTGTATCGATCACGGATCGGACCGAAACTTCACGGGCTTGGGCGCGCGGGCCTGGTCATGTGCCAGAGAGGGCCTCCCGAGATCTGAGCGAAATACCAGCCTCCTACACCTATAAATAGAGCCCCAGGGCATACAGAAAGGGTGTTTTTCTTCTTTGAATTCTCCAACGCCCAGACTCTGCCGGATCCAGATCTGAACTCCATCGCTGCTGCCAACAACGAAATTCATTGCTGCAAATCCTAATTATATACTGTAACTTACTGAATTCGTTTGTAATCTTCAAGAAAAGATCAATAAAGAAATCAACTTCATAGTGGACGTAGGCGATACGCCGATCCACTCTAAATTCTTGTGTCTCTATGCATTTTAATTATTCTCATTTCTGAAATTTGGAGTTTTTGTTAGATAATCCTCTTTTTCCATTTAATTTCTTCACTTTATCTCTTCAAAAACTTCTGAAGAGTGTTGTGCCCAATTTTGGTACTAACACTTTGGTGCTTTCACTGAGAAAACCCAATTTTTCTCCTACTCCTTGGATCTCCTATCTATATTGGATTGCATAAATCCAAGAAGAAGATCCAGATCTAGAACTTTGTAGCCCTTCCATTTTATTCAGAATTGCATCAGATCTAGGAAAGGACTTTCATCAGCTCACCATGGTAAGTACACGGACTACTTCTACAGCTGCTGATCAGGGAGGACGGGATAGGCAGAATCCCGCGCAATTTCCTCCATCAAACCAAGATGCCGCTAGACCTTCAGATCCAACAGGCCCAATTACCAGACAAGAGTTTCAGATGATGTTCCAAGAATTGACCCAGAGTCGACAATAGCTAACTGAACAACTTCGCGCCAACGCAGAGTTGACCAACCAGTTAAATCGCCAAAGGTGTAGAAGATCCAGAAGAGATCAAGGTTCTTATTCTTCCATAGAGAGTTCAGCCTCATCTGACGGTCATCACCGGTCCACGAGCGCACGGTTGGATGTAAGCTACACCCAGACCACAGGGCACCAACCTGCTTCGAATCTTGGATAACCCAGAACTGGACCATCTCTAGTCATCATACAAGACCTTCATCCCGAGGAGGTGCTGCTCCTTATCATGTCAAAGGCAACATTGCTACTACCACCACTACCGTACAAGGGGTTGATGCTAGAACCCAAGCTGATCCTCAACGTAACCAACGAGAGCAGACTCGAGAACCTTATGTCCCAGAAAATGTTGAACCAAGGAGGCGAGGCACGGACCGTCGACCGCGTCCGGTCCAGACTCGCGCTGTGGAACCCGACCACACCTTGGCATAGCATGCTCCTAGTATCCGTATGCCGGATATACCAACGATGATCTGCCAAATGATTCGCAAAAGTCAGGGTCTCTCTAATAACGACTGGGGAATCTCCCGGAGTCATACCCATTTCACTGATGATGTTTTATATGCTGAACCACCTCAGCGCTTCAGAATGCCAACTTTACTAGTCTATGAAGGAATTTCTGATCCCAATCAACACATCCTGAAGTACGAATGGCTGATGAATGCTGCAAGAGAAGATGACGTGGTAAAATGTCGTAGTTTCCCCATTTCCCTAGGGGGCATTGCAACCATGTGGTTTACTCGTTTGCCACCACAATCCATTTCTAATTTTGATCAGATGGCCACAAAGTTTGTTGAACAATTCCGTATGCACGTAGCAAGGCCTAAAGATGTTAACACTCTGTCTAGCGTTACACAAGCTCCCGGAGAAACACTTAGACGTTACTTGGAGCGATTCCATGCTGCGTGTGCAGAAATAAGCAATCCCAATGATAACTCTATCCTGATGGCGTTGACTAAGGGGATTGATGCTGATTCTGAGTTCAGAAATTGGTTAGCTAGAAAACCACCTACGTCATTAGACCGTTTCTATTCCAAGATAGCCCAATTCTTGAGAAGGAAGGATGCGAAACAGTCTAGGAAGCAGGATGATGCAGGGCTTAACATCGAAGGAATCCAAAGTAACATCGCTGTTAAACAGTACAGAGATAGTTCTGGAAAAGTTCAGTTGAACATCCAAAATAAACAGAATCAGCAAGGGGACAATGGAGATCAAAACAAAAAACGCGATCAGAATCGTGGTCCACGGCGTAGAGCTTCCATGTATGATAATTACACTCCATTGAATACGTCGTTGGAAAATGTGTATTTGAAGACCTGCAATATCATGCAATACAAGAAACCTGCCCCGAAACCACCAATTGAAAGACAAATCCAAACAGGAAAATTTTGTAGATTCCATGAGAGTTACGGCTACCACACCAATGAGTGTTGTCATTTACAAGACCTCATCGAAAAACTGATACTTGAACGGAAGTTGGATCAGTATGTGCGGGCGCTGCAGTCTGGTGGTGCGGGCCCATCAAATCAGAATCGTGCGCCGAATCAAGGGAGACAGGAGGAACCCGCTCGTACAGGTGGGAGGTTGGTTATCAATACAATAAGTGGTGGTCCTAAGCCAGCAGATCGAAGCTGGAAGGAAATGGAGTGGTATGCCAGTTCTATCAGGCATGCGGACTTCGAGTGTTGTAGTAGTTTTGATGAAGGGGCTCCGGCCAAGCAACAGAAGACGATGACAGATGACATCATGTTCAGGAACAGAGACGCTGATAAAGTCGAAACCGACACTATCGATCCACTGGTCATCTCAGCTCAAGTAGGTCCCGCTTGGATGAAGAGAATCTTAGTTGACAGTGGAAGCTCTATGAATATTTTGTTCAAGCTAGATTATGATCAAATGAGACTGGAAGCCACGGACTTGAAACCTTGTCAATCTCGAGTCCATGGTTTCAACGGAAGTGCTACTATACCCACCAGAATGGTGGAACTACCAGTGGAGTTGGGAGTTGGAGAACACCGGAGAGTACGAATGTTACATTTCGTTGTGTTGGACATTGACTCCCCATATAATGCTTTCTTGGGTCGGCCGGCCCTTGCTGAATTCAAGGCAGCCATTGCCCCATGGTGTTTGACTTTAAAATTTCCCACTGACCGTGGATTGGGGATCATTCAAGGAGATCAGGCTGCTGCCAGAGCCTGTTACGTTGCTGAGCTGCGGGAGGCGCAACGAAAGGAGAAAGGAAAGGGCGTGGAGGAATCTCTCTGCGTCCGTTTTGTCGATAATTGACAATTAACGCCCGGGCCCAGGCCCGGGCACCCTAGCCAATTCCTCAAGGATCTTAACCCAAGAGAAACTGAAGACGAAGGAGACTCTAAAGAAAGTCAAGCATCCCTGGCCGAACTAACAATCGATGTCCCAATTGACAATGATGATGATTCGAAAATCATAAAGATTGGGTCTCAGCTAAGCCAGCAAACTCAAGAGGAATTGGTTGAATTTCTATGAGCAAATCTTGATGTATTTGCCTGGACGCATTCCGACATGTGTGGGATCTCGCCAGACATCGCGAGCCACACTTTGAATATTGACCCGCGGCATGTCCCGGTCAAACAGAAAAGGCGTGGTATGTATCCAGAGAGATCTGCCGCCCTTAAAGAAGAAGTAGAAAAGCTTAAAGCAAACGGGTTTATTCGAGATGCACTATATCTTGAATGGGTGTTGAATTCCGTGCTCGTCCGAAAGCCGAACGGAAAGTGGAGAACATGTGTCAATTATCCCGATCTGAATAAAACATGTCCCAAAGACAGTTTCCCGCTTCCCAGAATTGATCAGCTAGTAGATTCGACAGCCGGGCATGAACTCTTATCCTTCATGGACGCGTATTCTGGCTACAATCAGATACCGATGCATTTACCCGATCAAGAACATACCAGCTTCGTAACCAATCTGAGACTTTACTGTTACAAAGTTATGCCATTCGGACTCAAGAATGTCGGGGCTACTTATCAACGATTGGTCAATCGGATGTTTGCCAATCAAATCGGGAAAACAATGGAAGTATATGTAGACGACATGTTTGTGAAGTCACGACACTCCACTGACCATGTTAATGACCTGGAAACTATGTTCAACATACTTCGAGAATACAAAATGAAGCTAAATCCACTGAAATGTCATTTTGGAGTTGCATCCCGAAAATTCCTTGGATTCATCATCAACGCTCGAGGAATCGAGGCTAATCCTGAAAATATCTGGGCTATCAGAAATCTTGAAACTCCGAAAACCATAAAACAAGTCCAGAGTCTCAATGGAAAAGTAGCAGTATTGAGCAGGTTCATTTCAAAGTCCACTGACAAATGCATTCCCTTCTTCGATCTGATCTGAAAAGGGAAACGAAACTTTGAATGGACCATGGAGTGTGAGGGCGCTTTCCAAGCACTAGTCTAGCATCTATCCACACCACCTATCCTATCGAAGCCCATTGATCATGAGATGTTGTTCGTATATTTGGCGATATGAAAAAAAGCTATCAGCACTGCATTAATTCGAGAAGAAGACAAGATACAGAAGCCAGTATACTATGTCATCAAATGATTGACTGGAGCTGAAAGAAACTATTTGAAGCTAGAGAAGTTGGCTTATTGTCTTGTTATTGCATCGAGGTAGCTCCGACCATATTTCCAGGCACAACCCATTATTGTTTACACCGACCAACCGTTACGAAAGGTCCTTTCGCGGCCTGAGATGTCTGGTAGGTTACTCAAGTGGAACATCGAACTGAGTCAGTTTGATATTACTTACACTCCAAGACGAGCGATCCAAGGATAAGTCCTAGCCGATTTCATAGCTGAATTTACCGTTCCAGAGGACTTGCCCGAAACCAACGAATCCCCCGAATACGTCTGGAAGCTTTATATCGACGACCCATCAAATGAACGGTGTTCGGGCGCCGGTGTTGTACATGAAACTCCCGAAGGCCAATCCATATGTTATGCTTTGAAGTTCAATTTTCATGCGACTAATAATGAAGCTGAATATGAAGCCCTCTTGGCTGGCTTGAAACTTTCTAGGGATTTGTGAATTATTGCAGTGGAAATTTATTGTGATTCACAATTAGTTGTGTGTCAGGTACGGGGAGAGTATCAAGCAAGAGATCGAAGGTTGGCTGCTTACTTAGCTCGAGTTCAGGAAGTACTAAATCAGTTTGATTATTATGCCATTTATTGTATACCTCGAGAACGCAACCAAAAAGCCGATTCATTGGCGAAGCTAGCCAGCACAAGTAAAGCTCAACAAATGGGACTCATTCCCGTAGAAGCGTTATCCTCCCCAAGCATTGTCTGGGCAGAAATAGACTGGGTATGCAAAACCATCCTCGAAAAGGATTCATGGATGACTCCACTCAGAAATTACATTAAGTACGGAACCCTGCCAGAGCGCAGGAGTGAAAAAGGACAAGTCCTTCGGAAGGCCACACGATTTACCATCTAGAATGGAATCATGTACAGAAGAGGGTACTCAGTCCCTCTACTCCGGTGTATCGCTCACGATGAAATTAAACGAGTATTGCACAATGTGCATGAGGGAGAATGTGGCGATCACACCGGGGGGCAAGCACTTGCCAAGAAAATACTTCGATACAAATATTACTGGCCGACCTTGAATCGCGATGCATCGGATTATGCAAAGAAATGTGATAGGTGCCAGAAATATGCCTGAATTCCTAGAGCTCCTCCTACCGAGATAACGCAAATGGTCAGCCCATGGCCGTTTGCAATGTGAGGCATCGACATCATTGGTGCTCTACCTATGGCAAAAGGTGGTGCGAAATACGCCATCGTTGCAGTTGATTACTTTACAAAGTGGGCCGAAGCCGAAGCTCTTGCTACCATAACAACAAAGAAAGTAATCAACTTCGTAGTTCGCAACATCATCTGTCGATTCGATCTCCCACACACCATTATTACGGACAACGGAACCCAATTCGACAGTGCTGAATTTAAAGATTTCTGCAAATGATTTCACATCCAAAAGAAATTCTTAGCAGGTGCACACCCTCAGCTAAACAGACAGGTTGAATCCGTTAATAAAGTTATAAAATCCATTCTGAAAAAGCGACTGGAAAAGGTCGGGGGCAAGTGGGTCGATGAACTTCCTATGGCTTTATGGGCTTACCGAACAACCCATAAGACCACGACCGGCTACACTCCATTCTGTCTCTCTTATGGTTCAGAAGCCGTTATTCCAGTTGAACTAGAAGTACCTTCTCATCGTGTGACATACTATGATCCAAGGACAAATGCTATACTACTTGCTGAATCTCTCGATGTACTAGATGAGAAGCTTGAAGAGGCTGATTTGAGGGCAGTCGCGCATCGAAGTCGAGTCTCCCGATTGTATAACGCCAAGGTCCGCCCGAGAACCTTTGAACTGGGTGATCTCGTCCTAAAAAGAATTTATCCGGTTCCTTCATATATGAAGCCGACATGGGAATGACCGTATGTTACTGAACGAAGTCTCGAAGATGGCACATTCAAATTATCGACCGTTGACGGTCTTACTTTGCCAAGAGCCTGGAATAGCGAGAGTCTTCACCGCTACTACACATAACAGGCTATGTTTATCCATTTAGTTTATTTTCCATTTTGCAATTTGTTTTTGCATTTCGAAATTAGAATTTGTAATAAGGCTACTGACTTTGCCATATTTTCTTATTTCAGCAATAAAATGCAATCTCTTCGAGCCAGAGCTGTGATTTACTTGAAATGCTTCATATGATCATCACTATGCATAGAGAGCTAAGTTTCACCATACGGTGGGATTTTTGCAAATAGAGAGTGACTGTGATGCAACCGGTCACTCGCTAAGTGAAACACGAGCTCGAGGACAAGCCATCACGTCAAAATCAAAAACGGATTGATACACGACAATCCCTCACTTAACTCCCGGTTCCCAGAGTGCGAACTGGAGTATTAAAAATACGCCTACAAAGAGGGTGGATCCGTTCGCCTAACGACTTCGTCCGTATCTAAACCAAATTTGTGGAGGATGGACCCGTCCATCTAACGACCTCACTTGTTAACTCAGGGTGGATGTGGTCCGACTATCCATGATCCTGATACAACTCCCAAAGTGCGAAGTAGAGTATAAACATCAACTCCGAACTCCCAGAGTGCGAGTCGGAGTATAAACATCAACTCCGAACTCCCAGAGTGCGAGTCGGAGTATAAACATCAACTCCGAGTTCCCAGAGCATGAAGCGGAGTATAAACATCAACTCCGAACTCCCATAGTGCGAGTCGGAGTATAAACATCAACTCCGAGTTCCTAGAGCGTGAAGCGGAGTACAAACATCAACTCTGAACTCCAAGAGTGCGAGTCGGAGTATAAACATCAACTCCGAGTTCCCAGAGCGTGAAGTGGAGTATAAAGGTAAACTACGAACTCCGAGAGTGCGAGTCAGAGTTAAACATCAACTCCGAGTTCCTAGAGTGTGAAGCGGAGTATAAAAATCAACTCCGAGTTCCCAGAGCGTGAAGCGGAGTATAAACATCAACTCCGAACTCCCGGAGCGCGAGTCGGAGTATAAATATCCACTCCGAACTCCCAGAGTGCGAGTCGAAGTACAAATGTCGGTTCCAAGTCCCCAGATCGCGGACGTATAATTAAAACTTAAGCCTTCACGACCAACCCCCAGTTAACAAATGAGATTCCCCGTAGTGCGGATATGATCATCGACAATCCGACAAACGTGGAAGAGCCACTCGGTCTCTACTTGACTCAGACATCCATTCAATGGCTCTAGACTCAGCATGATGCAAGCAAGAAGCAACCACTGATTGATGTTCAACTACTCCTCCCCGAGACTGGGGCAGGACTTAAGCATCGACCATTGACTGAAACAGTGCGACATCAAAATTCAACTCGCCTCCCAATCGCGAACCATGTCCACAGTCTTCAGACTTGGTGCAAAAGGACAAACTTGACTCGAAAGCTGAAACTTTACAAGTGCATTTCAAACATTGAAACACTTAAACAAATACACAAGAAATTCAAAAAGAAAAAGTTTCATTTCTACTATTCATGAAAGAAATTCGTGTACAATTTTGTTCCAAAAAATTCATATTAGCAGGGGCCGAACCCGCATCTATACACGGCCAGCAAAATGAAAGTCAGAGTTACACCAAGGAAGCATGTCTAATCTTTCTTCTTCCGTGGCTTCCTTTTCGGTGCGGTCCCGCTGGAGCCACCGCTATCCTTCCTCTTTGAGCCTTTGCTTTTCGGTGGTTGGTCTCCAGGCGAGGGCATGATATCAACATCCTCCTCCGAGCTCGAGTGGATAGGAATGCTCCCTGCGGGCGGAGTCGGAGGAACAGGATCAAGTACAGAAGGTGGAATGGGCACGCTGGTAATGAAAACAGTACCACCAGGAGATATCATTCTAAGCGGAGCAGGTCCCGGTGCTGCCATTCCACCTCCAAAACTGCCACCATGAGCCGCTGCTGCCATTTCAGCATCGATTTGAGCGAACATCTCCTCTTCAATAACTGCTCGAGCACCGCTGGGGGCATCAGTAGTCGGCATTGAAGAGCTTGTAGCAGGATCGCTTCCACTCATGATAGATGACAAGTCGGCAAGAGGATCGCCGTGATGGCAAAAGAGTTCATCCATCAGCTGCTCATCAAACAAAATTGTACTCCCCTACATACCGTCAAGCGGGGCAGTTGTAGTCATGGTGATAGCTTCGGTAACGATAACCTCCTATGTCTGACGTGATTCTTGAATAACAGGAGGCCCGACATGTGCAGCATCGATCACTGGACAAAGAATAAGAGAACTATTAGAACTTAACTCGATCGAAGATTTTGACTTAAGAAAGATATGGGGAATGTTTAGAGTACCTTCCTCAGTTTGACTTGTAAGCGACGGGGCGACTTCAGTAACTTGCGTTGCAGCCGGAGACATCTGCGGCTGATCCGGATTATAGGCAGGAACAGCTTGGGGATCGACCGCAGATGAGGATTCGGGCTGGGTTGACACTGGAACTTCAAGACTCGCTTCACGATGTTCAACCCTCGAACCCTCTCCTATTTCAAAGTACTGGGCGCCAAGTCTTTCCTTCTCATGCAGAATCTTTGACTCATGAAGAATCTTCCTTTCATCTTCATTCAGAATGCGATTCTCGAGTTCAAATTCATCCACAGACTCACCCAGATGCGCCTCCTTCTCTTCCTCAACCAGTCGGCCCCAAGCGTTATAAAGATGCGCCGGATAATCATCGAGCCAGGCTAGACCCCTGTGCCTCAGCACGTTAGCGTTGTAAACAACGAGAAGGTCTTCGATGTCAACCTCTAGCCTGGACTCGGCCGACTTCACTTTCTCCTCAACCTCAGTCTCCACCTTGTGGACTTTAGCCACAGCTGCATCCCGTTCACCCCTAAGCAGGACAGCTTGTTCGCACTCCTCCTGGGCTGCATTGTTCGCATCGTCTTTTTCCTTGGCCATGTCGGCGAATTTGGCCTTGTGTTCATTGAGTTCCTTGACCGCCGCATCCCGCTCGGCGGTGACTATAGTGTTTCGGTGGCCTATCTCCTCTACCAGGGCAACATGCGTCTGCCCCAACCTCTCCATTGCCACCTTCGCTTCATCAGCTTTTTTGGTGGCCTCGATTTCAGATTTCCGGGAAGACTCGGCCTCAGCAGTCAGCACTTGAATGATCTGATCCCTTTGAGCAAGTTCGGTCTTCATCTTCTCAAGCGCTTTGGATCGCTCAAAGGCCACCTTAGAAGCTTTCTCTGCAGCCTTTACCCACTCTCTGTACCGGGTGTAGTTGTCATGGACGTAATCATGCATCGTGCCTTCTACCCCTAATGGAATTCTTTTTAAGTGTGGTGGGAAGACATAGCCATCGAAGCAAATATTCGAAAAATCCTTCCTCATCCGAGCCAATCTAAGGGCCCCTTCCCCTATGGGCTCGGTTGGGACTTGCTTTGTAATTATGGAGGCCGTGGTCTCAACTCTCTGGATATGAGTTTCGGATCGAGAAGTGTGAGAAGAAGGTTTGTGACGAGGAGGCTCTGGCAGGTGTGGAAAAAAAACGGGAGGTGGAGACGGAAGTCTAAGAGGAGGAGAGCGTGATCTAGACCGATGTCTGTACTCTATGTCCCTATCACGCCCATACCTATCTTGGTTAGAGTACTCGCGATCGCGATCTCTATCTGAGTCTCTCCTACGGGAATCATAATAGGAAGAAGCCTTTCGGGCCGAGCGAAGATTCCCGAGCATCGATCCTTTTCCAAACATAGTACCTGAAAATGAGAAACGAAGGAAGAGTTAGTGATTTCCTAAGTTAGACGATTTACAGTTGTAAATCATGTAGTGTAGTGAAGTGTATGCATGTGCAACCCCCCGACCAACCGGAAATGTCGGCCGCACTCATAGCAAGCGACCCGCTTAGTTCAAGAGCATTATCAAGCTCCTCCATCCCGGCATCGTGTTGAGACAACACAAAATCCGGAATCGGAATATCAGCAAGCCCTACAAAAGGAATCTCCACTTGCGGGGGAGGAGCCTACGAAATTCTAATCCCCGGGATGGGTAAGGACACAACCACGGATTTAAATCTCTCAGATTTAGAACGCTTGTGAGCAACAGCCTTGCCTTTTCTCTTTCCTCCTGAATCCTGGACATTGGAAGAAGGCCCAGTTTGGAGTTCGGTATCGATAGGCGTTCTCTCCGGATCAACTTCTTCGGTTATCACGACTACGGGCGCTTTGCGCTTCGCCCGTTTCTTCGAGACCACTCTATGTGTCCCTTCCAGCCGTATGCTATGCCTCCATTCTATCAGCCCGACGGTCCTCAAACTTCTGTCGGTCAAAACCAAGTCGATATGCCTCTCTTCGCCCAGAAACGCTTGGAGGATCCGAACTAGCTCTCTGAAGTATGCATCGTCAGGTCGAGAGATTGCATCTATAAAAGAGGAGAAGTATGTCAGTTTTGAAGTCAGTTACTAATGTCTCGATGATTCAAGAGAAAAATGGCAATGCTTACGTCTATCCAATCACCGCCTAGCAAATCAAGGGGGCACTAAACGTAGAACCATTCGGTTTTAAAGTAACATAGCCTTCCCTAGGAGACCATTACAATGTGACAGTTTCTGACCGCTTCGAAGAAGGTGAATGAAGGGCTGTCTACACGACTCTTGATGTTAAATAAATATCTGATCTCGATCGGCTTTCGTGGTCGAAAGAGGATCTCCATAAACAGAATGAAGGTGTTGTTCAACAAAGCATACCCGTTGGGATGTAGCTGGGATAGAGCTATTCCAAGGAATGATAACATCCCCCTTATATATTGGTTGAAAGGAGGAAGCATTCCCGCCATACAGGCGTGACTGTTAAAAGCAGTAAACCCCTCCGGGGGATCATGCGGCCTATCATTTGGCCCAGGCAGTAGCATGTCGTTGAGCGACAAGCCGTGTCTTAAACAAATCCGTCCCAGCATATCTTCGGAGATACCGGACGGCACTGAATCTTGCGAACGACAAATGAACCGGGCACTTGGACGATCGTCCGGAGCTGGGTCTATAACTTCGGCTTCAATAACCAGTATCTCGATGGTTGGAGGAATTGAACTCGGGAGTTCCTGCTGCCGTGAACTTGAGGGTTCCATGACTGACTAGCTTATAAAAAATCATTGTTAAACAGACAATAACGCCCGTGCATCCCCCAGTGTAAAGTGTGTGAGTGTGTTGTGAAGTGCGGTACTATATATCATTTAAGAAGTTCTACAGAATTGGAAGAAGCATGTAAGCGACGAGACTTCGAAATTCATTCGGAATGACCGTCATCGCTGACCGTCACAACCGTGCCATCCAAAAATTATCAACCAATCCAAGTTAAAGTCTGTTAAAATTTTGTTAAAATTGTTGTTCCATCGACGAGCTTCGAAGGGAAATCAAATATGCAGTCCAAAGGTCTAGTCTAATTACGCCAAAATGAAGCTCGTCGGAGTTAGATGTTCGAATACCCAAGGTTTTTCGATATCATCGAAGTTAGGTTCATTGTCAATCATCAAAAGTTCATGTTTGAATCGGTCGCTCAAGTTCATGTTCGCATCGATCAGGCTCAATTTCATATCGATCGCTCAGGGACACTATCGTATCGATCCAAGGGCTGCGTAGTTCGAATCGGTCCAAAGCCATCCACTTCTACTCGATCCAGGGCCGCCGTTTCGAATCGATCCAAAGCCATCCACTTCGACTCGATCCAGGGCCGCCGCTTCGAATCGATCTAAAGCCATCCACTTTGACTCGATCCAAGGCCATCACTTCGAATCGATCAGAAGCAACCCCTTCGTATCAATCCACGTATTCAAAGCACTCGATTCGATGCAAAGCTCAGCCATCGATCGATACGAAGGCCTCTGTCTCATCATCTCGAATCCCCTACTCCAGATCGACGTGAAGCTGAGGCCAAGGAATCTTCGATCGATCACGACTCTGGTTGATTTGGTGTTAAAGATCGAGTCTCATCGTTTACGCGTTGGATTTGCTTAGTGGATTACCTAAATCTGGCAGTTAGTTCGAGTGATTGAGGATCTGAATCGGTTCGAAGGCAAGAATGGTTTCTTCTTTTTTCCTGAGTCTCTGAACGATATGAAAACGAGAGCGCAAGAGTAGAAAAGTAAAAATTGAAAAAATGGCTAAGTCCACGATATTTATATGGATTTGAAGGTGAAGTGAAAAAACGATACGCATTCCAGTAAACACGACCGGTTACAACGTGTCGCCTATGCATCGATTCGAACAAGCTGTTCGACTCCATGGACTCGAGTCTACATCGATGCGACGCCCTCCTTCAAATCGATCATCTTCGACTCCGTCTCCAGTGCATCGATACGAACAAACAGTTCGAATCCATAGAATCACAGCTCTAAGAGGCTAACTCCATCGATACGAAACCGTAGTTCGTATCGGTCACCTTCGACTCCGTCTCCTATGCAGTTCGAATCCATCGAATCACGGCTTCAAAAGGCCAACTCCATCGATACGAATAGCCGCTTCGTATCCATCGAGCCCACACCCATCGATTCAAAATTCTCATTTCGCATCCATAAATTCAATGAAAATCGTCTTCAATGTTTCAACCCTTCACATCGGTTCAGGAGAGGATCGTTACGAAGGGACATTCAAAAACAACTATCGAGCGTTGTTACAACGAATTTCGCGTCGGTTCAGGAGAGGATCGATGCGAAATTCAATATAAAATAAACTGACAAACGACTCGTGAACGTAAAAACGTCAACGAGATCAAATTAACATATATGCATGTATGTCGGACTAATATTCAATATTCCATATTTACAGGAATTGGAAAATCATTTGATAACGATTACAAAAACAAACGGCTAATCACTGGCATACAACAATTAGTTTCAACAATACGGGGTACAGCAGTTGACAATCAACAGTTTACACTATCGAGGAAGTCAGTCGAAGATTGCAGCTTTCATCGAAAAGAGAATAACTATTCAGAGTAAAGATTGCAGCATTTCAAAGAACATCATGTTTCCACAAGACATACTTTGGAGGGCAAATGTTATCCCGCCTATTGGCAAGGCCGTAACACTAAGGAATTGACGAGTAAACCAATGACGGTCCATCCCAGAGATCGGTTATACACAGGCTCGCTACGGATATCAACGAGTTTTGTCCGAGTCCAGATCGAGCTTAAATTAATACAACACGACAAGCTAAGCTATGAGAGTCAACGTTCCAAATTTCAAGTCAATCCGAGTTCGTATGCTCAAGTTACGATCGATGCAAAATTGGGTGGAAATCAACCTCTATTCGACTCGCTCCACTTCGACTCCATCTCAGAACCTCTGTTCGACTCGTCCCGCATCCCTCAGAAAACAATAGTTCGACTCGATCACCTAATGCCTACTTCGAAAGCATCTAGTTCGACTCCATCAGCTATGCACTGAAAGTCTATATGAGTGGATCGTCTCGATTATATGCAAGTATAGACAGTTAACAATATAATATAACTCTATAAATAATAGTAGCAAAGTAAATAAAACTAATCACACCGGTATTTTATACTGGTTCGGACCTCCCGCCCTACGTCTAGTCCCGAAGCTCCTCTTCGAAATTTCCTTTCAACTAACCCTCGCTTAACCCGGAGGAACATGTTTACAATAGCAGAGTTTCTTTGTCAAGAATGTGTTCTGTAACACGGATGTTGACTATTGAGTACAAAGGTGCTTCCAATATATATCGATCTTGAGAATATCTGAATGAGGAGTTCTATATATATGGAAGGATTGATTACAGGTATTTGATTGTTTATAGATTAGGAATAAATCAGAGTACAAGAGATAAGAGTGTAAGTAAGTCAGGTTATTTTCTTTTCTTGAATTCTTGATGCTATTTATAGTGATGAAGAGTTTTCTTGTATAGTTGCATCTGTTGTAATCTCCGTAAAGTCGCTTCTGATGGTGATGAAGAGTTGCGACAAAGAGAAGTGGATGTGTCTTTTTGAATGTGACAGTTGAGCTTTGAAAATGCACAGTCGAGTCTTGAATCAGACGTCTAGAAAGTAACCTCAGACGTCTGGTCTTCATATCTGTTATAAGCCTGGATACTTTTCAGACGTCTGATGTTGGTAACCAAACGTCTGATTGCTTCTGAATTATGAACCAGAGGAATCATTCAGACGTCTGACGTTGGTAACCAGACGTCTGATTGCTTCTGAACTATGAACCAGAGGAATCATTCAGACGTCTGGCTTGTGCTCTCAGACGTCTGAAAGTGTGCATGTTGCTGTATCTTGTGCATGTCCTATTTCTCTTCAATCTCTTCTGATTTGACGTCTTTTGATTCTTCTCTTGAGTGTTACTTTAGTCTCTTTGGTGATGTTACTCTATCAACTATCTGTAAATATAGATATATATGTACATTCGATTTCCATTGTATAGTTGTTATCATCGAAACTATAGACTTGATTTCCTAACAATCTCCCCCTTTTTGATGATGACAACTATTCAATGTACTTATATATATATTTCAAATCTCCCCTTGAATATGTGCTTAGTTTTGTTGATAAGATTATATATATTTTCTCCCCCTTTGACATTATCAAAAAGAATATATAAAAATTTGCATTAATAATAAGAAGGAGATATATGAGGGAGATAACAAAGCTTTAGATAATATCTTGAAGTGAACAAATTCCTAAACTTCGTCTGAGTTTTATGAACGTTTGTTCGTTTAATGGTTTTGTAAATATTTCGGCTACTTGATTTTCGGTACTTACATATTCTAAAGATATAGTCCCTTTTTCAGCATGATCTCGTAAGAAATGATGTCGTATATCTATATGTTTTGTGCGTGAGTGATTTACAGGATTTTTTGACAAATTTATATCACTTGTGTTGTCACAATATATTGGAGAATTTTTTATGACTTTACCAAAATCCATTAGTGTTTGTTGCATGTATATGACTTGCGCACATGCTAGGGCTGCGGAGATGTATTCAACTTCACAAGTAGATAAAGAAACACAATTTTGCTTTTTACTAAACCACGAAACTAACGATTGTCCTATAACATGACATGTTCCACTAGTACTCTTACGGTCTGTTCTACAACCACCAAAATCCGCATCGCTATATGAGACAAGTTCAAAAGGTGATCCTTTAGGATAAAACAAACCATAATCTTTATTACTAGATAAATAACGTAAAATGCGTTTAACAGATCGTAGATGAGATTCTTTTGGTTTGGCTTGAAATCGGGCACAAAGACATACACTCATCATAATATATGGTCGACTAGCCGTTAAATATAGTAAAGAACCAATCATACTTCGATATAATTTTTCATCAAAATCTTTTCCTTTTTCATCTTTTTCTAAGTGAATAGTGGTACTCATTGGTGTTGGTTTGCTTGAAGTTTTATCCATTTTAAATCGATGTAATAAATCGTTACAATATTTTTCTTGGTGAATAAAGATTCCATTTTCTAGTTGTTTTATTTGTAATCCTAAGAACAAATTTAATTCTCCCATGTGTGACATTTCAAATTCATTTGTCATAATATTTGAAAAGTCATTACATAGTTTTTCGTTGGTCGAACCAAAGATGATATCATCAACATAAATTTGTACAACTAAAATATCGTCATCTTCTCTTTTAATAAATAAAGTTGTAAATATTTTTCCTATATGGAAACCAGATGTTATTAGGTGATTTTTAAGACGATCGTACCATGCACGAGGTGCTTGTTTTAATCCATATAGTGCTTTATGTAATTTAAAAACATGATCGGGATAATTTTCATGAACAAAAAGCGGTGGTTGTTCAACATATACATTTTCTTTGATAAAACCATTCAAAAAGGCACTTTTGACATCCATTTGAAATAGTTTAAAATTGTTATGAGTTGCAAAGGAAAGTAAAGTACGAATGGCTTCAAATCTTGCTATCGGTGCAAAATTTTCATCGTAATCTATGCCTTCTTCTTGATTGTAGCCCTGAGCAACTAGTCGTGCTTTATTTCTAACAATATTTCCATTTTCGTCCGCCTTGTTTTTAAATACCCATTTTGTTCCTATTACTGATTGATCTTCAGGTCTTGGTACTAATTCCCATACATTATTATGTTCAAATTGATGTAGTTCCTCTTGCATAGCTATTATCCAAAAATTATCATTTGAAGCTTCTTTATAATTCTTTGGTTCAAAGTTTGATACAAACGCTATATGGCTTATTTGATTTAGTTGATTTCTAGTAACTCTTGAATTAAGATCTCCAATAATATTATCTATTGGATTCTTAAGGATCCTAGGAGATGATAAAATAGTGTTATTTTGTATATTGGCTTCATTATTACTAGAATTTGTTGAGTTTGTTGGTGGAATAATTTCTTCTTCATCATTAGTTTGTTGTTTGAAAGGATTTTCGTCAAACGAGACATGTAGACTCTCTTCTGTAGTATTATTCTTTTTATTAAAAATTCTATATGCCTTGCTACGATCTGAATATCCAACAAAGATACCTTCATCGACTTTTGGATCAAATTTTCCTAATTTGTCTTTTGTATTTAATATAAAACATTTTGAGCCAAAAGTTTTAAAGTATGATACATTAGGTTTTTTACCAAAAAATATTTCAAAACAAGTTTGTTTAGTCATTGGGCGAATAGTAACTCGATTCAATACATAACAGGATGTAGCAATCGCTTCGGCCCAAAAGTGTTTTGGTAATCCGCTACTATTTAATAATGTTCGTGCGCACTCTTGTAATGTACGATTTTTTCTTTCTACGACACCATTTTGTTGGGGTGTACGAGGAAAGGAAAAATTATGAGTTATTCCCTTTTTATTGCAAAAATTTGAAAAAAGATCATTTTCGAATTCTCCTCTATGATCACTTCTAATATTTTTTATTTTCAAATTCATTTGAGTTTTAATCCATTTTGCAAATATTTTAAACATACCAAAAGTATCGCTTTTATGTTTTAGAAATAAAGTCCATGTATATCTTGAGAAATCATCAACTATTACAAAAACATATTTGTTATGATTAATAGATCTTACTTGTGTTGGACCAAATAAATCTAAATTTAATAATTCTAATGGTTGTTTTGTAGAAATATTATTTTTAGATTTAAACGAGCTTTTCTTTAGTTTACCAATTTGACAATCATCACATAAATTTTCTACTTTGTAACTCATTTTAGGTAACCCTCTTACTAACTCATATTTAGCTAACTTATTAATATTCTTAAAGTTAATATGACAAAATCGTTTATGCCATAACCATGGATCATCATGTTTGGCAGTTAAGCATAAGCTTGAATCTTTATTAATATTCATGTTTAATATATAAATATTTTTGTTTCTAAAACCATCAAAAATGAGTTGTTTGTTATTATCTAAAATGTTACATCTATCTTTTTCAAAATTTATTTGAAAACCTTTATCACATAATTGACTAATGCTTAGTAAGTTGTATTTTAAATTTTCTACCAGTAAAACATTTGTAATAACAGGAGAGTTAGATATACCAGAGTTGATGACTTCTCCAATGCCTATGACAAATCCCTTTGAATTGTCCCCAAATGTTACCGTTCCACCATCGATGTATGTTATATTTGATAACATTTTTGAATTTCCAGTCATATGTTTGGAGCAACCGCTATCTAGTATCCATTTCTCCTTATTTTTTATTTTGAGTACCTGCAAGATAAAAAATATTTTAATTGGTACCCACATATTTGATTAGGGTCCTAATTGTTAGAGGGAGGTAGCCATACCCAAGATGGTTTGATACCTTTATAAATATAATTTTTATTATAAACTACATTTTTTAAGTAATCATTGATATGCTTTTGTCTAATCAATTTATTATTTGTTTTAGGAACCCAAATTTTCACATTTTTGGTATTCAATTTTTGTTTAGATAAACTTCTAGTTTTAATATTTTTAGCATTATTTTCTTTTTGTTTAGAACATTTTTCAAATCCTATTCCATTTCTTTTACCTGATGGTTTTGATGTTTTGATAAGATTTTCCAAATCTTGTTTTCCTTTGTTGAATTTTGACACATTATTGGTAATTTTATCTAACTTCTCTTTTAACTCTATATTTTCTGTTTTCAATAATTCAATATCCTTTTTAAAATCAACATTTTCTTTTAGAAAATTTTCTTTTTCTAGAGTAATGTTCTCACTTTCTATCACATTATTTCTTGAGATATTTCAAGTTCTTCTTCTAAAATAGTTTTTTCATCTTTCAACATTCCTACTTCAAGTTCTAATCTATTTACTTTTACTATATATTCTTTGTTCAAATTTTTTATTTGTCTAAATTTATCATCTAATTCTATGCTAAGTTCAAGTAATTCTTCATAGCTAAGTTCTGGACATACCTCATCTTTTTGTGCCATAAAACACACATTAGCTTGTTCTCCATCACTATTGCTATCTGAAGATGAAGAATCGGAATCATCCCATGTTACCTTGAAAGCTTTCTTCTTTTTGAGTATTTCAAATTTGCTCTTCTTTTTATCATTGTTAAGTTTTGGGCAATCCTTCTTCATGTGTCCGTATTGATCACATTCATAACACTTAATTTGAGATAGATTCGTTGAGTTAGTCTTTCCTTCTTTTTGAAACTTGGTCATCTTTCTAAATTTCTTGAATCTATTATAGTTTTTGGCAATGAATACTATCTCATTTTCATCTAAATTTGAGTCATCATTCTTTATTGATGGAAATGCTATGTTCTTTGTCTCCAAATTTAATTCTTTACGTGCCTGCAAATTAGCTTCATAGGACATTAAATTTCCTACCAACTCTTCAACTTTGAGAGTAGAGAGATCATTAGCTTCCTCAATAGCTAATACCTTTCTTTCCCAATCATGTGTTAAAGAGTTGAGTATTCGAGAAACTAAATCAAAATCAGTAAACTTAACTCCTAATGCCATAAGATCATGTTGAATAGTTTGAAATCTAGAATACATGTCTACTATAGTTTCATTTTGTTTCATTTTAAATGTTGAAAATTGATTTTGCAAAATTGAAATTTTAGATTGTTTGACCTTTGTTGTACCTTCATGTGTAATTTGTAAGGTACGCCAAATATCAAATGCAGTGGTACATAACATGACACGTGAAAATTCATTTTTGTCAAGTGAGCAAAACAAAACATTCATAGCTTTAGCATTATTCGATGCTAAGGTCTTTTGTGCATCGGTCCATGTGTTCATAGCAGTAGTTGGAGCTTCATATTTATCTTGAGTGGCTGACCAAATTTCTAAACCATTAGCTTCCATAAAAATTCTCATACGTGTAGACCAATATGAATAATTAGAGCCATTAAACAATGGGGGTCGTGCTGTGGATTGTCCTTCTTGAAAAATACTTGCCATATTAGAATGATTTAAAAAACGTGTTACTGTTTTTCTAAACGAACCTTGCTCTGATACCAATTGAAAGTCTATATGAGTGGATCGTCTAGATTATATGCAAGTATAGACAGTTAACTATATAATATAACTCTATAAATAATAGTAGCAAAGTAAACAAAACTAATCACACCGGTATTTTATACTGGTTCGGACATCCCGTCCTACATCCAGTCCTGAAGCTCCTCTTCGGAATTTCCTTTCAACTAACCCTCGCTTAACCCGGAGGAACAGGTTTACAATAGCAGAGTTTCTTTATCAAGAATGTGTTCTGTAACACGGATGTTGACTATTGAGTACAAAGGTGCTTCCAATATATATCGATCTTGAGAATATCTGAATGAGGAGTTCTATATATATGGAAGGATTGATTACAGGTATTTGATTTCTTATAGATTAGGAATAAATCAGAGTACAAGAGATAAGAGTGTAAGTAAGTCAGGTTATTTTCTTCTCTTGAATTCCTGATGCTATTTATAGTGATGAAGAGTTTTCTTGTATAGTTGCATCTGTTGTAATCTCCGTAAAGTCGCTTCTGATGGTAATGAAGAGTTGCGACAAAGAGAAGTGGATGTGTCTTTTCGAATGTGACAGTTGAGCTTTGAAAATGCACAGTCGAGTCTTGAATCAGACGTCTGGAAAGTAACCTCAGACGTCTGGTCTTCATATCTGTTATAAGCCTGGATACTTTTCAGACGTCTGATATTGGTAACCAGACATCTGATTGCTTCTGAATTATGAACCAGAGGAATCATTCAGACGTCTGACGTTGGTAACCAGACGTCTGATTGCTTCTGAACTATGAACCAGAGGAATCATTCAGACGTCTGGCTTGTGCTCTCAAACGTCTGAAAGTGTGCATGTTGCTGTATCTTGTGCATGTCCTATTTCTCTTCAATCTCTTCTGATTTGATGTCTTTTGATTCTTCTCTTGATTGTTGCTTTAGTCTCTTTGGTGACGTTACTCTATCAACTATCTGTAAATATAGATATATATGTACATTCGATTTCCATTGTATAGTTGTTATCATCGAAACTATAGACTTGATTTCCTAAAAATGTTCGAATCGATCGTGCAATGACCACTTTGTATCCATCACAAAGCCTTTATTCGAATCCACATAACAGAGCATGGCAATCGATGCAAACAAAGCATGGCCATCGATATGAAAAGAGGGACTCTCATCGATACGAACTGGGCTAGTTCGGCCAATACGAATTGGACCATTACTTTTATCGATTCAAATAAGACCAAGTCGAACAACGATTCGAACGAGAGCGAGTCGAACAGCGATTCGAACGAGAGCGAGTCGAACAGCGAACGAGAGCGAGTCGAAATAAGGGAGTCGAACGAAACAGCCAACCAAAGATCTTAGTTCGTATCAATCATATCTCCTAATCTACAAGTCCAAATGCTATGAAATTTTCATAGAAGACTACGTGCATGCTAAAGAATGCCCACGCCAAATTTCGACTCCATTGGATGAAATCTTGATCTATACGAAATCCGTTCGTATCGATCACGGATCGGACCGAAACTTCACGGGCTTGGGTGCGCGGGCTTGGTCACATGCCAGAGAGGGTCTCCCGAGATCTGAGTGAAATACCAGCCTCCTACACCTATAAATAGAGCCCCAGGGCATACAGAAAGGGGGCTTCTTCTTTTTTGAATTCTCCAACGCCCAGACTCTGCCGGATCCAGATCTAAACTCCATCGCTGCTGCCAACAATGAAATTCATTGCTCCAAATCCTAATTATCTGCTGTAACTTACTGAATTCGTTTGTAATCTTCAAGAGAAGATCAATAAAGCAATCAACTTCATAGTGGACGTAGGCGATACGCCGAACCACTTTAAATTCTTCTGTCTCTGTGCATTTTAATTATTCTCATTTCTGAAATTTGGAGTTTTTGTTTGATAATCCTCTTTTTCCATTTAATTTCTTCACTTTATCTCTTCAAAAACTTCCGAAGAGTGTTGTGCCCAATTTTGGTACTAACAACGGGATTCGACACCCATTCAGGATATAGCGCATCTCGAATGAACTCGTTCGCTTTGAGCTTTTCTACTTCTTCTTTAAGTGCGAAAAATCTCTCTGGATCCATACCACGCCTTTTTTGTTTGACCGGGACATCCCGCGGGTCAATATTCAGAGTGTGGCTCGCGATGTTCGGCGAGATCCCGCACATGTCGGAATGCGTCCAGGCGAAGACATCGAGATTCGCCCGTAGAAATTCAACCAATTCATCTTGAGTTCGCTGGCTTAGCTGAGACCCAATTTTTATCACTTTTGAATCATCGTCGTCGTCAATTGGGACATAATCGTCAGTTCGGCCGAGGATGCTTGACTTTCTTTAGATCCTCCTTCATCTTCGGTTTCTCCTGGGTCAAGATCCCTTTGGAATGGGTTGGGGTGCCCAGGCCTAGGCCCGGGCGTTAATTGTCAATTATCAATAAAGCGGACGCAGAGAGATTCCTCTACGCCCTTTTCTTTCTCCTTTCGCTGCGTCTCCCGCAGCTCGGCAACATAACAGGCTCTTGCAGCAGCCTGATCTCCTTGAATGATTCCCACTCCACAATCAGTGCGAAACTTTAAAGTCAAACACCACGGGGTAATGGCTGCCCTAAATTCAGCGAGGGTCGGTCGGCCCAAGAAAGCATTATAAGGGGAGTCTATGTCCAACACAACGAACTGTAACATCCAAACTCTTCGGCGTTCTCCGACTCCTAACTCCACGGGCAGTTCCACCATTCCAGTGGATATAGTAGCACTTCCGTTGAAACCATGGATTCGAGATTGACAAGGTTTCAAGTCCTTTGCTTCCATTCTCATTTGACCATAAGCTCGTTTAAACATGATATTCGCAAAGCTTCCACTATCAACTAAGATCCTCTTCATCCAAGCAGGACCTACTTGAGCTGAGATGACCAGCGGGTCAATAGTGGGGGCTTCGACTTTGTCCGCGTCTCTGTTCCTGAACACGATGTCATCGTCTTCTGTTGCTTGGCCGGAGCCCCTTCATCAAAACTACTACAACACTCGAAGTTTGCATGCCTAATAGAACTGGCATACGACTCCATTTCCTTCCAGCTTCAATCTGCTGGGTGAGGACCACCACTTACTGTATTGATAACCAACCTCCCGCTTGTACGAGCGGGTTCTTCCTGTCTTTCCTGATTCGGCGTACAATTCTGATTTGATGGGCCAGCACCACCATACTACGGCGCCCGCACATACTGATCCAACTTCCATTCACGTATCAGTTTTTCAATGAGGTCTTGTAAGTGACGACACTCATTGGTGTTGTGGCCATAGCTTTCATGGAATCTGCAAAACTTCCCTGTCTGGATTTGTCTTTCAGTTGGTGGTTTCGGGGCAGGTTCTTGTATTGCATGGTATTGCAGGTCTGCAAATACAAATTTTCCAGCGACGTGTTCAATGGAGTGTAATTGTCAAACATGGGAGCTCTAGGTCGTCGGCAACGGCTCTGATCTTGCTTCTTTACCTAATTTCCATTGTCCCTCTGCTGATTCTGTTTATTTTGGATGTTCAACTAAGCTTTTCCAGAACTATCTCCGGACTGTTTAACAGCGATGTTACTCTGGATTCCTTCGATGCTGGGTCCTGTGTCATCCTGCTTCCTAGACTGTTTCGCATCCTCCCTTCTTAAGAATTGGGCTGCCTTGGAGTAGAAACGGTCCAATGACGCTGGTGGTTTTCCAGCTAACCAATTTCCGAACTCGATATCAGGGTCAATCCCTTTAGTCAATGCCATCAGGATAGAGTTGTCATTGAGATTGCTTATTTCTGCACACGCAGCATGGAATTGCTCCAAGTAATGTCTAAGTGTTTCTTCGGGAGCTTGTGTGACACTAGATAGAGTGTTAACGTCTTTAGGCCTCGCTACGTGAATACAGAATTGTTCAACAAACTTGGTGGCCATCTGATCAAAATTAGAAATGGATCGTGGTGGTAGACGAGTAAACCACGTGGCTGCAATGCCCCCTAGGGAAATGGGGAAGCTATGGCATTTTACTGCATCATCAGCTCTTGTAGCATTCATCATTCATTCATACTTCAGGATGTGTTGATTGGGATCAGAACTCCCTTCATAGACTGGCAAAGTTGGCATCCTGAAGCGCCGAGGTGGTTCAGCATACAATATGTCATCGGTGAAAGGGGTATGACTCCGGGAGATTCCCCAGTCGTCATTAGAGAGACCCTGACTTTCGCGGATCATTTGGTGGATCATCGTTGGTATATCCGGCATACCGATACTAGGAGCATGATGTGCCAAGGTGTGGTCGGGTTCCACAGCGCGAGTCTGGACCGGACGCGGTCGACGGTCCGTGCCTCGCCTCCTTGGTTCAACATCCTCAGAGACATAAGGCTCAGGAGTATGCTCTCGTTGGCTACGATGAGGATCAGCTTGGTTTCCAGCATCAACTCCTTGTTCGGTAGTGGTGGTAGTGGCAATGTTGCTTGTGACATGATAAGGAGCAGCACCTCCTCGGGATGAAGGTCTTGTACGATGACTAGTGGATGGTCTAGTTCTGGGTTGTCCAAGATTCGAAGCAGGTTGGTGCCCTGTGGCCTGGGTGTAGCTTACATCCAACCGTGGGCATGTGGATCGGTGATGACCGTCAGATGAGGCTGAACTCTATGTGGAAGAATAAGAACCTTGGTCTCTTCTGGATCTTCTGCGCCTTTGGCGATTTAACTGGTTAGTCAAATCTATGTTGGCGCGTAGTTGTTCAGCTAGCTGTTGTCGACTCTAGGTCAATTCTTGGAGCAACATCTGAAACTCTTGTCTGGTAACCGGGCTTGTTGGATCTGAAGGTCCGGCGTCATCTTGGTTTGATGGAGGCAATTGCCCGAGATTCTGCCTGTCCCGTCCTCCCTGATTAGCAGCTGTAGAAGTAGTCCTTGTACTTACCATGGTGAATCGATGAAAGACCTTTCCTAGATCTGATGCAAATCTGAATAGAATGGAAGGGCTTCAAAGTTCTAGATCTGGATCTTCTTCTTGGATTTATGCAATCCGATATAGATAGGAGATCCAAAGTGCAGGAGAAAAATTGGGTTTTTCTCAGTGAAAGCACCAAAGTGTTTGTACCAAAATTAGGCACAACGCTCTTCGGAAGTTTATGAAGAGATGAAGTGAAGAAATTAAATGGAAAAAGAGAGTTATCTAACAAAAACTACAAATTTCAGATATGAAAATAATTAAAATGCAAGGAGACACAAGAATTTAGAGTGATTCGGCGTATCGCCTACGTCCACTATGAAGTTGAAAGCTTTATTGATCTTTCTTTTGAAGATTACAAGTGAATTTAGTGAGTTACAGCAGATAATTATGATTTACAGCAGTGAATTTCGTTATTGGCAGCAGCAAGGGAGTTTAGATCTAGATCCGGCAGAGTCTGGGCGTTGGAGAATTTAAAGAAGAAGAAGCCCCCTTTTCTGTATGCCCTGGAGTTCTATTTATAGGTGTAGGAGGTTGATATTTCGCTCAGATCTTGTGAGACTCCCCTTGGCACGTGACTAGGCCCGCGCGCCAAGCCCGTGAAGTTTCGGTCCGATCCGTGATCGATACGAACGGATTTCGTATCGATCAAGATTATGTCCGATGGAGTTGAAATTTGGCATGGACATTCTTTAGCATGTACGTAAGCTTCTGTGAAAATTTCATATCATTTGGACTTGTAGATTAGGAGATATGATCGATACGAATCAGGATCTTCGATTGGCTGTTTTGTTCGACTCCCGTATTTTGACTCGGTCCTGTTCGAATCGGTCACTTCGAATAGATGGGTGCGCGTAATCTTTAGGTGATGTGGCGAGCCTTCCTCATGTTGATCCACTTTCTTTGCTGAGTTGGCCGAGTCATTCTTGGACCTTGCCTTGTTCGCATCGAAGTTTGTTGCCCAGTTCGAATCAATCAACAGCTTGCTCCTTCGCATCAATCTGTAGCACGCCATGTTCAAAGCGACGGAGGTGGTTTGTTCGTATCGATAATTCTGCTCTGTTCGCATCGATGAAAGGTGCACAGTTTGCATCGATGGTTATGCTCTGTTATGTGGATACGAAGTGGACATTGGGCGATCGAGTCGAAATGTGGCTCTTTGATGGATGCAAAGCGAAGCGAGTCGAACAGAGACTCTTTGATGGATGCGAATCGGAGCGAGTCGAATAGATGCTTTCTGATGGATACGAAGCGGAGCGATTCGAACAGAGGCTCTCTGATGGATGCGAAGTGTAGCGTGTCGAACAGAGGCTCTTTGATGGATGCGAAGTGTAGCGAGTCGAATAGAGGCTCTCTGATGGATGCGAAGCGCAGCGGGTCGAATAGAGGCACTTTTTATTCAATTTTGCATCGATCGTAACTTGAGCATACGAACTCGAATTGAATTGAAATTTGGAACATTGGCTCTCATAGCTTCGCTTGTCGTCTCATATCAATTTTAGCTCGATCGGGACTTGGACAAAATTCGTCGATATCCATAGTGAGCCCGTGTATAACCGATCTCTAGGACGGACCGTCATTGGTTATTTGTCAATTCCTTGGTGTCATGGCCTTGCCAAAAGGGGGGATAACACATACCAAACATAAGTAGACGAACTTGAGATAGGGTTAAGTGGGGTTAGAGAATAGTAGTGTTGGGGGTTTAACCAAGTAGGAGGTTCAAGCCCTACTTCTAGCGTCAAAAATGTTAACTAGATTTCTTGTAAACACCCTAAAGTTATGCTAAGAAATGAGAATTATCCTTTTTCCAAGTAGAGTAGAATGGTAGGTATGAATCCTTTTTCAATTTCTTCTTGTATAGGCTTTATTAGGCAGGAATTTCTCAGACAGACCTTTCAACTGTGTCGAAAGGGTTGGGTTCTATACTTAATGACCTTTCGACTCTATTGAAACAGTGTGGATTCTCTTTAGAAAGCTTTCCTTTTTGTAATATGAGAACCCTAGATAAGGTTTCTTTTATTTAGAGTCGACTATGTCAAAAGATTTGTTTATTGGTTGGTTGGGACTTTATCCTAGGATTTGAGACAAAGGCTCCGACTCTATCGAAGGCAATGTTGTTTAGGTGTTAAAACTTGTTTCTGGAATTTAAGATAGGGGTTTCAACTCCATCAAAATCTGTGAGCTTAACTTCTTGGGTTTGAACTAGTAATCTCAAGCTACAGTGTTTTAGTTAAAGGGTATCGACCTTGTCGAAAACCGGACCCTTAAACTCCTTGTGCTAGTTGTAGGTTTAAGGAAGTTGTGTCTTAGTTTCGACCTTGTTGAAAACTAAAACTCGAAGGAAGATTACTTGAAGTATTAAGTTGAAGTGGTGTAAACCTTGATATGTTTCGACTATGACGACGGTAGCCTTTCGATGAAGGCGAAACCTAAAACACAAGAGCAAAACCGACAAGAACTTTGATAAAATGATAAGTAATCAAAAATACTTGAAACTTCTCTTTCATAAGTCAAAGATGACTTTATTGCTTCAAATCCCCAAATTAATCTTGCAATTAGGGTTACAACACTTTTTGATTAAAGAAATACAAGTTTGGAATGGAAGGAATCGGATCCCAAAAACGTGACCCCTTGGGTCTTATTTATAGATACAGGTCAGCAACTTTTGACCTTGGTGCTTCTGACTTGGTCGAAAGGTGGCTGCCAAATGACTTAAATATGCTTCATCTTTGTCGAGAGGAAGGGATACGCCTCTTTACTTTGTATTGCCTTGTAAGTGCTTTCGACTCTATCGATATGCATTGTTCAGTGGTTTCGATCATGTTTGTTACGCTTGGGTATTGCTTCTGATCTGATGCAAATCCCACCTAGAGCACAATGGTTTCGACCGGTACGAATGGCTTACCATAGCTTTCAAAGGGGTTGTTTGGGACAATACTTGCTTTCGCATGGTTTAAAAAAGGAAAAACCTTTGGTGTCGAAAGGTTTGGTGCATATGCAAGTAGTTGTTCTCATTGTCTTTGAAACGTACTGCTTTGACTCAATCGAAAGGTTATCATGCATATAAAATGACCCAGTTGGAAGGTGGCTATTGAAGGCGGAAGGGCACTTTGACTCCTTTGTCTCATTCGAAACGTATGAACTCACTGGACCTTTGTTGTAGAGGACTTTCGAGGCCTTCAAAAGGATTTGAAGCTTCCAGACTTTGTCGATAGCATCCCTTCAACTCTTTCAAAAGATCCAGCCAGTGTTTTTCTATCTTGCTTTCTTTTGTTTTCTGCTTAGATTGGTTTCGACTAAGTCGAAAGGTAATTTTTAGAGTAACAACCCTCTTCCATCAGGCAGTAGGTAATGAGGTATTCATTAGTAAGGAGATTCCCAATGTCTCTATCTTCTTATGGAACCCTTATTAGCACCAAGACCGCATCTTTGTATTGTTTTCCGTCGAGTCGTGGATAAGAACTTGCACAAGCCAAAAAAGTTGCTTAATTCAGGACATAACCTAGACATAAGAACTCGAGAAATTAAGCAAGGAGTAATACTTATGTCCTTCTAACCACCGTTTGGCAAAATCGGCTAGGCAGCGAATATAGAACCACTCGCTTTTGAAAGTGCTCAAATTGTTCCAAGTACCAATAAAGTTCTTGCACTTCTTAGCCGACTCTATAAATGTGAATGAAAGGCTTCCCTTTCGTCACTTAAAGGTGAAAAGAAATCGAATGTCTTTAGGAGTTGGAGGATGAAATAAAAACTTTGTGAATGCCATGTGGGTATAGTTAGGCAAGGCAAAGCTGTTTGGATGCAGTTGTGCCGGTGCTAACATCATATGATATAGCATCTCTCAGATAAATGATTTGAAGGGCTGGACGCACCATGCCCAACAGATGAACCTATTGCACGTAGTGAACCACTCAAGGGGCATATGAGCTATGTCATTTCAAGTCGGGACTCACACATCATCAAACGGAATCCAATCTTTGACACAAATTATACGAAAAGAGGCTTCATTAATTTTAGAAGCAACATAATCCTCCAGATCTTCCAAAAATATCACATCTTCTAAAGTGTCGGGAGTAGGTCTATCTGACGCAGCAGCGGATAACAAAAATGTATGAATCGGTGAAAGTAGCAATCGGTGGATTGAAGAATACCAAAGGCCCAAATCCGTTGATCCAAAGATACCGGATTTTAGCTATCTTCGTCACGTTGATCGCGCACGATACCGTGAAAGAAGATCTACAATTCTTCAGATGTTGATCAAGCGCACTCGATACCGTGAATTGGCTTCTACAATCGTTGATCCGAGCGCACTCGAATGCCGAAGGAGGAGATAGGAGATTACACTCAACTACCAATTTAAGAAGAGGCACAAAGCTCTCAAATAAAAGTTTATTCAAAATCAACCTAGAGTTACAAATGAAACAACTCGCCTATTTATAGGCTTACAACACAACACTTGACAACACTTAGGTCGTGAACGACCTAACAACATGCGACCTAAAACAGGGCCGTGACTTACGACTTACGACCTAACTCATACGACCTAACAACAACATCATACGAGTTATCAACTTACAACATGCGACATAACAAATAGTATCATCACGACTTAATACAACAGTTACAACATCACAATACAACATCACATTAGCCAGAGCGACCTAAAATATACGGCAGCAACCTAAAATATACGGCAGCGACCTATCTTCCAGTGGCATAAGGTCGAGCGACCTAAAACATTGCTTCAGGAAATCTTGCAGCATACACATCAGCGACCTAACATAGGTCGTAATCCGCTTCCGCGACTTAACATAGGTCATAACAATTCTCCGCGACCTAACATAGGTCATAACTCGTTCCAGTCCCTATTCGAAAGATCGGAGCGACCTAATGCTTGTTCACTTATCTCGCTTAGTTGCTTGCCTTCCTTAACACTGATCTCATTAACTCGCGTGCGTAGGTCGTGAACGACCTAAGGTTTCGCTAGGTTGTGAGCGACCTAAGATTTCACTAGGTCGTGAGCGACCTAAAATTTCTGTACGACTCAAATCTGGTGAGTTGGTAGATTGCGCTGCATCATCCTCCCCCGGTTGGCAAAAATTCGACCTCGAATTTGCACCTTCCTCTTCTACTACAAGCTCATCTCCATGATACGGAATCAGGTATTTGACGTTGAAAACGTCTGCAGTGCGAATATGATCAGGCAATTTCAACTGATACGCATTATCATTTATCTTCTTCAAAATTTTCACCGGACCAATTTTACGAGCTTTCAACTTATTGTACGTTCCCACCGGAAAACGATCTTTCGTTAACACGGCGTAAACTAAATCTCCTTCTCTGAAGCTCACACCCCTTCGCTTTTTATCTGCCAGTTGTTTATACTTCTCATTTGATGCAAGCAATCGTTCATAAACAGTTTTGTGGCACTCCTGCAGCTCAGTCACAAAATCACAAGCTCGCTTAACAACTCCTTTCTGATATGGCACGATCGTCAAATCTAACGAACCTTTCGGATTTGCTGAGTATACAACTTGAAACGGACTGAAACCCGTACTACGGTTAACAGCGTGATTATGTGCAAACTCTGCCTGACATAATTTCATATCACAACTCTTCAAATTATCCTGTACAAGACATCGCAACATGTTTCCCAATGATCTGTTGACCACTTCCGTCTGCCCATCTGTTTGCGGATGATAGGCACTACTAAAATTCAGTTTCGTTCCAACCATCTTCCACAAACTCAACCAAAAATGGCTTATAAATCTAGTATCCCGATCAGAAACAATAGATTCAGGTAGCCCATGTAATCGATACTCCTCTTTAAAGAATAATCGAGCAACACGGACGGCATCAGCTGTCTTCTTACAAGCTATGAAATGTGCCATCTTGGAAAATCTATCCACCACCACATATATGGAATCATTTCCCCTTTGAGTTCTAGGCAAACCCAAAACAAAATCCATGCTCACATCAACCCACGGTCTAGTAGGCACAGGTAATGGCATATATAATCCTGCATTCGTCGCAGTCCCTTTGGAAACTTGACAAATATGACATCTCTCCACAAATCTTTCAACTTCTCTTCCCATAGATGGCCAAAAATATGATTCAGAAACCAACTGCAAAGTACGATCTCTACCCACATGACCTTCCTCATGCAACTCCTTCACAATCTTCATTCGTAAACTGCACTCGGGTATACATAATCTATTTCCCTTGAATAGAAAACCATCCACCAACACAAACTCATCCGTCTTTCCCTCCTTGACTTCATCTACAAACTTTGCAAAGTAAGGATCATCAACAAATAATTCTGGCAATACGTCAAACCCTATCACCTCAACTTTCATTGTAGTCAACAAATGATTCCTTCGACTCAATGCATCTACCACTCGGTTTGTAATTCCGGACTTATGCTTCACCACAAATGTAAATTGTTGTAAGTATGCGATCCACGAAGCATGTCTAGCTGCAATTTTGTCCTGTCCCTGCAAATGTTTCAGTGCTTCATGATCAATATACAAAACAAATTCTTTATGGAACAAATAGTGTCTCCAATGTTTGATAGCTTGAACAATAGCATAGAATTCCATATTATAAGTATTATATCTCATCTTGGCTCCCGATAGCTTCTCACTGAAATATGCAATTGGTCGACCTTTCTGACTCAACACCCCTCTTATTACAACTTTAGATGCATCAGTATGTAACTCAAACAACAACAGAAAATCTGGTAATACTAGAATTGGTGTTATCGTCAAAAGTTCTTTGATTCACTCAAAAGCAACCCCTGCTTCCTATGACCATAAAAGTTGCTTCCCCTTCATACAATCAGTAATTGGTGCCATAATGCTACTGAAGTGTGGAATAAATATTCGATAGAATGATGCTAAACCATGAAAAATTCTAACTTCTGTTATCGTCCTGGGTTGTGGCCAATTTCTGATTGCTTCAACTGTATTCTGATCCACCTGTATACCTCCATCCGAAATAACAAATCCCAAAAATAAAACACTATGCGTCATGAACATGCATTTCTTCGTTGCAGCATAAAATTGTTCCTGTCGCAGTATCATCAACACCTCTCTCAGATGATGCAAGTGTTCTTCGGTGCTTCTACTATATATCAGTATATCATCAAAATACACCACCACGAATTTCCCAATAAATGGTCTAAAGATCTGATTCATCACCCGCATAAATGTACTAGGTGCATTCGAAAGACCAAACGGCATAACCAGCCATTCGTACAACCCCTCTCTTGTCTTGAATGTTGTCTTCCATTTGTCTCCTGGTCTAATTCGAATTTGATGATAACCACTCTTCAAATCAATTTTCGAAAAGATAGTAGCCTCGCTCAACTAGTCTAACAAATCATCAAGCCTCGGCATCGGAAATCTGTATCTGACAGTTATTTTATTGAGTGCCCTGCTATCTGTACACATCCTCCACGTTCCATCCTTCTTTGGAACTAACAAAGCTGGCACCGCACAAGAACTTAAACTTTCTTGCACACGCCCCTGCTCAAGCAACTCTTCCACTTGCCTTCTCAACTCCTCGTTTTCCTTTGGACTCATTCTGTAATGTGGCCTATGTGGTAACACAGCTCCTGGAACAAGATCAATTTGATGTTGAATGTCTCTCAACGGTGGTAACTCCGTTGGTAGCTCCTTAGAAAATACATCGTCAAATTCTCCCAGCACTGGCTTTACTTCTTCAGGAATCTCAACCACTTCATTACTCTCACGTCCAATCAACAAAAATACTTCAGGCTCCTCTTCGACTTCTTTAACAAACTCCTTCAAAGATAGCAAAGTTTTAAGTTCTTCAATCTCCTCCAACTTGCTTTCTTCGTGTTGTCGCTTCTTAGGAATTAAAGTGATTTTTGTACCTTCAAACATGAAACTATAACTGTTAGTACGACCATCATGTTGCACCGCTCTATCATACTACCATGGTCTCCCCAACAACAGATGGCATACAACCATGTCAATCACATCACACCAAATTTCGTCTTTGTATTTCTTCCCGATCGAAAAATTCACACAAGCCCGTAGTCCAACCTTCACTTCCCCACCTTTTCTCAACCAAGCTAACTTGTAAGGTTTCGGATGTTTCTCAGTCTTTAATGCTAACTTCTTCACGGCCTCGGTAGAAATGATGTTATCACAGCTTCCCGCATCGATGACAAACTTGCAAATCCTTCCCAAGATAGTGCACGTTGACTGAAAGATGTTACTCCTCAACCAGCTAGTTTCCTCTTCCTGCTTTGGTGTTAAGCAATTTCTCCTTATCATCAATGAATACCCTTCATCTCCTGACACATTTTCCTCCTCCTCATCATGTAGTGAATTAGAACCTTCAGTTTCTGCATCCTCATCTTCCACTTCAGCAATCAAAGTTCTCTTCTTCAGTTTCGGACATTCGTTGCTCTTCTGTCCCACTTCCTGGCAATTATAGCATTTGAAATTGGTGTTGACTTTTGGTTTAGCCACTTCATGAATAACCGGCTTACTCGATGCTTTAGGAACATTAGAACTACTACCCGCTCCTTTGTTCTACCCTGTAAAACTTGGAAACACACCTCCCCCACGTCTACCTTGTTTCTCCTAAGCCAACGCCTTTTGATGTGCTTCTGCCACAGATCTGGGGTCGAACATGTTCACCATATCCTGGATCTGTGTTCTAATTCCACCAACAAACCTAGCGGTCAATTGTTCTTTTGTCTCCATAATGTCATTTCGAGCAATCAACTAGTAGAACTCATCTGCATAATCAGTAACAGTCTTCGTCCCTTGCCTCAGGTTTTGTAATCTCTGATACATTAGTGATTGGTAATTGTAGGGTAAGAAGGTAGGCTTCATCAACTTCTTCATCTTCTACCAAGCAATAATCTTCGACTTCCCCGTCCGCTCTCTAGTAAGTTTGGTTTGCTGCCACCACGCCATAGCTCTCCCCCTCAACCTAGTAGCAACCAACTTCACTTTACGTTCTTCCGGAACCTCCTTGAAGTCAAAAATTTCCTCAACATAAGCTAACCAATCAAGATATTCCTCGGCTTGCATACCTCCCTTGAATTCCGATATTTCAGTTTTCATCCCAGACTCCCACTTGTGATCATACTCCGAATGATTTCTTCCTTGACCTCATCCTCGTCCATGAACACTACCACCATCAAACTCCTCTTCAAAATCTGATGTATATCGATGTCGATCCTGACCACCAACATCGCTACTACCACTATTCCTTCCATCAACATCCCTTCATTCTACATTCCTCCGATCACAATCATTCACATTCCTATCACGACTTCGATCATCAACATTTCTATAACAATCCCGACCCACACTTCTATGATCACTATCAACACTTCTCTCTCGATTGGAATGTGGTGAAACTCTACTTCCCCCATGGTTAGATTCAGGTGAAACCCTTCTCTGATTTTGACTCATCTCCAACATCATCTTCTCTAATCGACCAATCCCTTCATTAAGCTTCTCATTACAGTTTTCGTTAATTCTTTGCTCCATCTCATCGGCCTCTTCTCTTCTATACAATGCTTCAACATTTTGATGGCGATTAGCTCTTCTCGGCGGCATGATTACTCTTCAACAAAAGCTAACTCTCGGCTTAAACTTCAAATTGAACTTCACACTTAAACTTCAAACTTTCGGCCTCGAATTACAAAATGATGCACGGCTCAAACACTTCAATAAGAATTGGCTCCAAGACTCGGCTTAGCTATGATTGGCTAAGTCTTGCTCTGATATCAAATGACGCAGCAGCGGATAACAAAAATGTATGAATCGGTGAAAGTAGCAATCGGTGGATTGAAGAATACCAAAGGCCCAAATCAGTTGATCCAAAGATACCGGATTTTAGCTATCTTCGTCACGTTGATCGCGCACGATACCGTGAAAGAAGATCTACAATTCTTCAGACGTTGATCAAGCGCACTTGATACCGTGAATTGGCGTTGATCCGAGCGCACTCGAATGCTGAAGGAGGGGATAAGAGATTACACTCAACTACCAATTTAAGAAGAGGCACAAAGCTCTCAAATAAAAGTTTATTCAAAATCAACCTAGAGTTACAAATGAAACAACTCACCTATTTATAGGCTTACAACACAACACTTACAACACTTGACAACACTTAGGTCGTGAATGACCTAACAACATGCGACCTAAAACAGGGCCGCGACTTACGAATTACGACCTAACTCATACGACCTAACAACAACATCATACGAGTTATCAACTTACAACACGCGACATAATAAACAGTATCATTATGACTTAATACAACAGTTACAACATCACAATACAACATCACATTAGCCAGAGCGACCTAAAATATACGGCAGCGACCTATCTTCCGGTGGCATAAGGTCGAGCGACCTAAAACATTGCTTCAAGAAATCTTGCAGCATACACATCAGTGACCTAACATAGGTCGTAACCCGCTTCTGTGACCTAACATAGGTCGTAACATTTCTCCACGACCTAACATAGGTCGTAACTCGTTCTAGTCCATATTCGAAAGATCGGAGCGACCTAATGCTTGTTCACTTATCTCGCTTAGTTGCTTGCCTTCCTTAACACTGATCTCATTAACTCACGTGCGACCTTCATTAGGTCGTGAACGACCTAAGGTTTCACTAGGTCGTGAGCGACCTAAGATTTCACTAGGTCGTGGGCGACCTAAAATTTCTGTACGACTCAAATCTGGTGAGTTGGTAGATTGCGCTGCATCACTATCACTTTTGTTAGAATGATAGGAACGATAGAGAAAACGTTGAGTAAGGAACAGGAACTTTTCGATTGTCCGGCTTGATATTAGGGGGAGAGTCTTTCGACAGCAGTTGCGGAGCTCAATTCGGTACTTTTATTGTTGTGCTATAAAGGCTGTCTAGAAGACATGGAAGCTAAATGCCCCGAGCGTTTAGTACCCATGACTACTAAACTTGGCATATAATAATCATTAGAAAAAATAATTTGTTTACCCTATGCAAAGTGTATGCTAGTGCAAAGTTGTGCATTGTCGTGCAATGCAATGAAAAATAGTGTAGAATTAAAGACAACAACTATAACGAGAATTTGAGATTCGACCGAAGTGAACGTTATTAATGGCCGTCTCAATCGATTCTCCACATTACTGGCTAAGGACTCAATCTAAGCATCGGGATCAGTTGTTGGCATGTCCAAGTTTGAATTGTTCATTTAGAAGTGGATGAGCTTCAAAAAATTATCCAAGGCATAGGTAACAAACTTAAATATTCAGGAAATTAGTAAAGTTCATTCCACATTTCGATTGTTATATACATCTAACATGCAGTCCATTTCATATGCAAGTCATGTTTGACCATTCAAGTGTTCAAGGCCGAAGTTCATCACAAAGTTCTAATTAAGATTAGACGATATTGAGTATGTTTATCAAAGTTAAACCAACAACCGATCGTTGATGCTATTACGACCAATCTATCCCAACTTCCACTAACTAATCGTTCTATGTAATCATTTCAAAATAGATTGTCCTAATAACTTCAATCGATCGTTATCCCATTTTGATCATTGGGATCGATCCAATCTTCGACTCCAGTTCCACACTTCACTTCAATTCAAAACTCCAAATGCCAATCCAAAAAATGATCGGAAAAAGTCCCTACTAGAAAACAATCAGTCCACTTTCTATTCATTTTTTTCAAATACCCATCTATCAAAATGATCGGCCGAACTCCCTTTTATTTGTTACTCCCTGAGGAGTTGGTTTTGATGACAACAACCTTACTTAGAACTAGATTATAATATATATAATACTAACATTACTGTGTAGATATATATAGATATGTTAGCAGGTACTAAAGAATGAAGAACTGTACAGTATAAAGATTCAAGGTCAAAGATTGAAGATATCAAGATTCAAGACTCATGAGTATCAAGAATTTCAAGAGTTCAAGTTTCCAAGATAAGTTATATAGTTAGGAATATTGTTAAAACTCATAGAAAGGCACTGACATCTTAAAATCTATTTTATTCGTTGAATGGAATCCACTTCGTGCTCGTTAAAGGGATGGAAACCTAATTAGGATAGAACCTACGAAAAATCTAGTGGAACATCTTTTCGTATCCACTTACTTTTATTTCAAAATGATTTTCAAAATATATATAGATTGTTTTTCAAAATGATTTTAAATATTCCCGTTTAAAAACCAAAATCATCTGTCCTGGTTTTTCAATATATTTTAGCCTAAAAAATATCCTTATTTTTAAATATCCTTAATTTTAAATATCTTTGATTTTAAATTATTATCCTAAGTTTTTAAACTATAATTCTGATATTAATATATTTAGCTGTTTTATATATTTATACTTAAGATTTAAATATAAAAGTATAGAAAATTGTTATATATATTTTAATATTGTTCTCTGTAGTTATTTATGTATTATAACTATATATAAGTATATTTTAAAGTTTAAATATAAATATAATATAATATAGAAATTATTTTCAAAGAAAAACAAATCACCAAAAAATACAAGGGCATGTCGACATGGTCACATGTACCCCTTTCGACATGGTGACAGTTAAATTGTTTTTTAAAGAAGTGTCTATTCACCACATCCCTTCACCAATGGACATGGCTATTGATCTACTATAAATAAAGGGTGTTTTCAATGAATTTTAATCACTTTTTTCTCTGATTTAACTTCTCTTCTTCTTCTCCACTTTCTTATTTACAAATTACACCATTACTCTCGAAATCAATATCGAATCTAACTAGATAATTTCTGGTTTTGGTTCTCTCCACTATCTCTACAAGTTCCAAGTGCTAATCTGAGTTATAGACTTTTTGTTATCAATTGAGCGAGAGAAGGTGTGATTGTAGCCCTGGAAATCAATTGGGTGAAATTGTTGCCCGGTAAATCAAGTATCTCTACCCAGAGGATTGTGAATCTGGAGCGGTGTACCTCGTAGCCTTGAAATCGAGGGTTGTATTTGTAAGAATTGTTTTTGAAAGGAAATTCGTACTTGTGTTGCGGGACTGGATGTAGGGTAACACCGAACCAGTATAAAATCCAGTGTGTTCTTTCCTTTACTGCTTTTACTTTATATTTGCATCTATGTTTGATTCTGTGTTCATATCTGTGTCTGATTAGTGTATACATTGTTAACAAATTAAGATAAATTCAAAAAGATTAACAAATTTCTTAAAACACTATTCACCCCCCTCTAGTGTTAATTCTAGCCTTAAGATCCTTAATTCGCTTTCTAACAATTGGTATCGAAGCTTTGTTTTCAAAAGTTTCATTATCTGAATTTTGAAAAATTTCAAAATGACTACTAACACTAGTACTGCTATTACCACCAACACTACTTCATTTGTAGAAGGTCAGTCTACTACCAGACCACCACTTTTTAATGGTAGTAACTATGCATATTGGGCATTGAGGATGAAAATATATTTACAATCTATAGGACTAGACACTTGGAATGTCACACAGACAGAATATTTTGAACCCACAACTTCTTTTGCTCAGTGGACTGCTGATCAAAAGACTGTTGCACAGAATAACTCTAAAGCTATGAATATCTTGTTTTGTTCACTTGATAGGAATGAATTTAATAGAGTGTCAGTTTGTAAGTCTGCATATGAAATATGGAAAATTTTGCAAGTTACTCATAAAGGAACAAGCAAAGTTAAACAGACAAAAATCTCCATGCTCATAAATTAGTTTCAATTATTCAAAATGAATCCTAATGAGTCTATTCCAGATATGTATAGTAGATTCCAGGATATTGTCCACTCTCTAATATCATTGGGAAAAGTATTCTTCGAAGAAGATCAAGTCAGAAAATCCTAAACTCTCTTACTCCAGAATGGGATCAAAAGACACTTGCAATCGAAGAAGCAAATGACATCGGTATCTTAAAGATTGAAGAATTGATCGGAAACCTAATGTCGTTTGAAGTTCAAATTCTTGAGAGAAGAGAAAGCAAGGCATCAGAAAAGAAATCAATTGCATTCAATGCACTAACAGAAGGATCAAATTCAGATAGCGATAATGATGAAGTGATTGCTTTTATGACCAAGAATTTTCGGAAATTCCTGAATTACAGAAAATTGAATAGTTCCAAGAGAAACAACTTTAAGAATTCCGGTAATCAGACTACAGTACCAAACTTTATCAAATGCTTCAATTGTGACAAAGCAGGTCATATCAAAAGAGACTGTCCGCATCCAGATAAGCTTAACCCTCCTACAAACAATGATTCTACAAAGAAACGGAAACGTGCATTCACTGCTACTCTAGATAACTCTGACTCATCCTCCAGCGACGATGAACAGAAGAAAGATAATTCAAATCTGTGTTTCACAGCAATTCTCAATTTAGTCGATACCAAAGACATGGACTCTGAAAAAGGTACACGTTTACAATACATTGGCTGAAATTGCATTCTTGAATTGATTGATTGGTTGTTTTTGAATTGATGTGTTGTTTGAATTTTAAATTTTTTTTATTTTTTTTAATAATATTATAATGTTTTATGAGTCTTAGTAATATTCCAGATATTATATAGACATTAATATAATAGATATATATATATATATATATTACATTATATAAAAGTATCTAGTCATCAAAATTTACGGATACCTGTCGACATGGGTCCATCCCTACCTGTCGACATGGTATAGAAAATTTGGAATTCAAATTTTGAATTCAAAAGCTTGTATTTTCCTCAACTCTTTCACACCATTCGAGATTCTGAAAGGACACTTTTTGACCAGAGAAACTGTCCACTTAATTTCTATTTATTTACTATCATTTATCTCATCTTTTCACTTCACTTTTCAAATTCAAACTCTTTCTTCATAACTCAAGCTCTCTTCTCTCTACATCAGTGGCCTCCTCAAGTACTCCATCAACTATGAGACTCTTCAAAACCTTAAAAGAACACCTCTTTTATGATCCGAAAGCAATCAAAGCCTATATTGGCTAAGCTAATTATGGAAAAGTTCATCCCGGAAAGTTTGCAATTTTCCGCGATTTCGCTTCTTATGAAATTGATTCTCTTTATGTTAGCAATAACATTTTAAGTCTTGTTGACGATTCTCAAAATGATTTTGTATGCTACCCAAATCTTGTGAAAATGTTTTATGCAAATCTTAATCGTGGCTTTTATCAAGGAAATGATGATGAAATTTGGAGTAGTGTAAAAGGCACTAAAATTGTTTTAAATTGTAATGTTGTGGGAGCGATTCTAAATTGTAAGTGTACGGGTATGGATCTTTCAAATTTCAATTTTAATGAAAGTGATCGTGAGACTTTCCACCATATTTTTGAAAGTGTCGAAAACTTTGATTTTATAAACCGCAATTTTCGTCCAAAAGCAAAAATTGTGAGCCTTCTTTTGCAACACACTTTGACCCCGAGATCGGGAAGTTTTAATAATCCTACTTTAAAAGTTTGTAAAGCTCTTTTCGCTCTTTTTGGAAACTATGATATTAATTAGGCTTAAGTTATTTTGGATGAATTTCGGCCTAAAAACTTGGAAATGTGAGAAAAGATTTTATATCATGGAATTTACCTTACAAGAATTTTCAACTATTTTGGAGTCAATTTTAAAGCAGAGGAATTCATTTCTAGAAAAGTTTTCAATCATTCAAATATCTCACTTATGAAAATTCCATACATCTTTCAACCTTATGAATCCCTTGTGGAAAAGGAAGAGCGTTTAGCTCACGGTGAAATGGAAGAAGGAGAGGAAGAAGAAGAAGAAGAAGGGGATGAAATGGATATTCAAGAAGAAGAGGAAGGTGAAACATCTCTTGAAAGTATTGATTACACCTCCAAACCAGCCAACAAGATGATTATCCAAAACCAAAAGATAATTGTGGAAAATCAACGGACACTTAAGAGATCCGTTTGTAAAAAATTGGATAAAATGTCTTCTAAGATGAACAAGTTCTTCTCAAAAGTCAGCAAGAAGTTTAACCTTTCATCATCCTCATCATCCTCCAATTAGATCTATCTTGTCATACCCTGTCGTAGTTGTTTAAGTTTGTTTTAAGTTTGAATGTTATTGTATTTCATGTTGTTTAATCCATGTATCATTCCAGTTTGAATTAATGTTGAAGTTCTTTCTATTATCTAGCTTATTTCATCTCTAGAATAACTTTTAATATGATATATATAAATATATATACACATTTATTCAAAATCAAAAACAAGTCATCAAAACACAGATGACCCTGTCGACAACCCCCAAAGGCACCCTGTCGACATGCTTAAAATCTGAAGTGTCTTTTCATTTTAATTTTTGAATTTTAAATAACTAACTTGTATCTATTCATTTCAATCGAAATTTACACCTATAAATACATGTTCTCCTCCAGAAATCTTTACTCAAAATCATTACTTATCTATTCTATCTATATTTCTTCTCTTTTTCACAAAAATGGCCGATCCTATTCACAATTTATCTGAAAATCTTGAAGAAACTCTTAAATCCTTCAAGAATATTCTCTCTATCATTCTCCGTAATCAGCGTCACTTAGAATTGAGTCAAATGAAGATGATCAAGGAGCAAGAATGGCATTTCGAAGCAATTCGATGGATGATTTCCTCCCTGCACAAGGATGATAATGAAACACATCCTTAAGTTTCTCTCTCTGTTGATAATGAGAATTGGGATGCCATCAAACAAGACCATATCTTTGGAGAAGAAGGATGGGTTGATGTTCCTCGTAATATTTGATTAACTTTGTTTAATTTTTATTTGTTTGCTTGCTTAATTAGGATTTGGTTTGATTTGCTTGAATTTGACTTAGTATGGATTGATATTATGTGTGTAAAATATAACATACATATGATTAGTATTAATAATATATGGTCTTTTAAGTTATCATGATTATCAGTTTAACTTTCTATTTTTATATTAAAAACTCCATTATGAATAAATAAATTGTGTTCTCTTATTCGTATATTCTCTTATTTTTTGAATATATAGTTTAGTAGTTAAGAAAGGTAGTTATTAAGAGTTTAGTTTAAAGTTAAGTATTGATTATGTATGATAACACTATCATTATTTTCACAAGTAATGTAGTCTTAGTTTCAGAGGGAGTTATATAGTATTGTAATTATGGAGTTATATGGTTTTTGTTGATGACAAAGGGGGAGAAGTATAAAATACGATAGTTAGGCATAGATTAAGGGGGAGTTATTAGAAGTATTAGGATAGAAGTGATATTTTATAAACAAAGGCTGTCATCATCAAGAAGGGGGAGATTGTTAGTCCCTGAGGAGTTGGTTTTGATGACAACAACCTTACTTAGAATTAGATTATAAAATATATAATACTAAAATTATTGTGTAGATATATATAGATATGTTTGCAGGTACTAAAGAATGAAGAACTGTACAATATAAAGATTCAAGATCAAAGATTGAAGATATCAAGATTCAAGACTCATGAGTATCAAGAATTTCAAGAGTTTAAGTTTCCAAGATAAGTTATATAGTTAGGAATATTGTTAAAACTCATAGAAAGGCACTGACATCTTAAAATCTATTTTATTCGTGGAATGGAATCCACTTCATGCTCGTTAAAGGGATGGAACCCTAAGTAGGATGGAACCTACGAAAAATCTAGTGGAACATCTTTTTGTATCCACTTACTTTTATTTCAAAATGATTTTCAAAATATATATAGCTTGTTTTTCAAAATGATTTTAAATATTCATGTTTAAAAACCAAAATCATATGTGCTGGTTTTTCAATATATTTTAACCTAAAAAATATCCTTAGTTTTAAATATCCTTAATTTTAAATATCTTTGATTTTAAATTATTATCCTAAGTTTTTAAACTATAATTCTGATATTAATATATTTAGCTGTTTTATAAATTTATACTTAAGATTTAAATATAAAAGTATAGAAAATTATTATATATATTTTAATATTGTTCTCTATAGTTGTTTATGTATTATAACTATATATAAGTATATTTTAAAGTCTAAATATAATATAATATAATAAAATATTCTTCTCCACTTTCTTATTTACAAATTACACTATTACTCTATTGTAATCAATATCGAATCTAACTAGATAATTTCTGGTTTTGATTCTCTCCACTATCTCTACAAGATCCAAGTGCTAATCTGAGTTATAGACTTTTTGTAATCAATTGAGCGAGAGAAGGTGTGATTGTAGCCCTGGAAATCAATTGGGTGAACTTGTTGCCCGGTAAATCAAGTATATCTACCCAGAGGATTGTGAATCTGGAGAGGTGTACCTCGTAGCCTTGAAATCGAGGGTTGTATTTGTAAGAATTGTTTTTGAAAGGAAATCTATACTTGTGTTGCGGGACTGGATGTAGGGTAACTCCGAACCAGTATAAAATCCGGTGTGTTCTTTCCTTTACTGATTTTACTTTATATTTGCATCTGTGTTTGATTCTGTGTTCATATCTGTGTCTGGTTAGTGTATACATTGTTAACAAATTAAGATAAATTCAAAAAGATTAACAAATTTCTTAAAACACTATTCACCCCCCTTCTAGTGTTAATTCTAGCCTTAAGATCCTTAATCCACATTCTAACATTATTAACCTATTCTATATTTTTTAGATCAATGAGGACCCGCCACTCTACACTTCACTACATTAATTTTGTTGGAAACGATTGGTTACGGTCCACCTATTAGAACTCTAGGAACGGTCAAATAAAATCAATCTTCCACCCTCAACCACTAAAGCAAATGATCGATACAACCACGATCGGTACAACTGCTCCATCACCATCTCCAAAAACCTATCATCGTCTTCCATTTCAAAACAAAAATGCCACCGTGACGCCGTGACTCACAATCTACCAAGCCAAGTTGACCCTATATGTCTCATCACAAAAACAAAAACGAACGAAAAGGATCGAACCTACCTAGGTGTAAAGGTAGAAGACGGAAGTGATTAGATTCGATTGTGATGCAAGATCTAAGGAGATGGAGGCAGTGATGGTGGATATAGTGAAGGAGTTGATCGGCTAAGAGATGAGTGAAGGTTGGGAAACCATTTGGATGTAAGAATTTAGACCTGAAGTGAAGGGGAGGAAGAAGATGGATTTTACTCTCTTTCTGGTTCGGTTAGTATACTCCTACAAATGATGTAAAGTGGGTAAAATAAGCTAAGTATCCAAGTGTATATATGAATGAAGTAGTACGAACTGTTGAAGTTTATTGTTCAATGGAGAATCCAACTGGTAAATGATTGGATACGATCGTTTTATGATGATATTGCACCGATCCATCTTTTTTAACCAACGATTCAATTAATTAGCCAACCAAGGAATGATCGGGTGCGATCGTTCTATGATGGGTGTATGTCGATCCTTTTCCTTAGATTCTAAAAAGAAGAAGGGGAAGAATGATCGGACATGTTCTAGTCTCAAATGAATTTGACCCGATCCATATTAAAAATGGATCAAGTACAATCTATTTACCCGATGGATTCATGTCGATCCATCTAAAAAGAAGAGAAAAGGAAAAAAACAACAGAGGTGAAACATATGCAGAAAGTTGACAATGACACGTGAATATGCAATCGTGATCGGGAGTCAGGGATGAATATGTATACGTGAGATGACCCACTTAATTTTATTTTTTTATATATAGTGGTCATTTAATCAAGAAAACATTGCATTCCAATTTTTCTTCTATCCAGGACCTTTTATCAATATAAAAATATTGGTTTACTCATTTCATCTTAAACTTACATATATGAAGATATATAAGTCATTTTCTAATTAAATCAGAGTACAGAAATTTGTAAGTAGAAATCTGTTTGGGGATCATTTAAAAGAAATAATCCCTACATAGCAACTATGTTTCAAAAACCAGACCTTCTAAATATACATAGATTATTGCATGACTATTGGTTTCAGGTTTAAAGACTTGGCATTTTACATGTATTTCCATAACCTTGTTACTGTACTAACAATGCTTTTGCTTGTGTATGTGTTTGTGCATGTTCCTGTGCATGTGTGTGTCAGTGGGAAGTTCAGGTGCCTTATTTTTTTTTTCTTGTTAACAACATGTCTGAGTCTATCCTATACTTGGGTTATAAAACAGAGCTGAAAACTTAACTTAAAACTCTTTAGTGCTGGCTTAACCCATGCTCAAGGAAATGGTCATGTTAGCCACATTCAACTTGCATTTTTCTTAAGCAAAGTACATATCATTTTTGTTTTCTTTTCTAAGGCAACTCAAAACTTTTCCTCTGTCAGATATTATATCACCTAACATGAGTTTCCCTATGCCAACCACTTGATTGAATGTTCAATCCTTAAACCTTTTTAATCTCAGATTTTTCTACCACTTAAACTAACTGTTCTTAAGGTTTTAGAGTTTCATTTTTTTTAGCAAAGCAATTGCAAAACAAAGCACATAGTTTCAGCTGATACATATAGGTTTAACCCTTATAAAACAGCAAATAACAATACATTGGTTTTTCCTAAGCAACTTAAACAAAATATCTTAACAAAGTTCAACATGAATATTTAATTAACTTCAGCAAAGTCTTTAAAAATAGCATCCAATTCCTTAAGCAGTTAACTCATCCAAAGCTTGAGCAATGAAATTCCTATTTTCCTGCATAATCACCATGAACTGCCTCATACAATTATGAGACACCCAATGGTGCATAAACACAAAAGGGTCAGACTAATGTCTGGTATGAGTAATCTACCTGAAAACATTATTTTATATGACTTTTTATTTATATTCAAATATCTTGAATGAATTAAGAAACTCAGTATCATCCATGTGCATGTTTTTGTGAGGCATGTGCATTCATATCAGAACTAAACAAATCGTATATGATCACAGTGATTTAGTTCAGAGAAAACAATCATAAGATTCACCAATAAAACATCATAAACTAACTAATGCAATCATCAATTCAGTCATCATGCCCCCTTTACAAATTTACTGGCCATCAGGGACTTCACCCAAGCCTCTCCTGAACCTATTTCTAAAGTCCACTATCAAATATAATAGGGTCTTTAGCTACTTTCTCTTTTTAAAACACACACTTCCTGGGACATCTCTCTGTTAACCCAGCACACTCAGGACCCTGGGTATAAACATACCATGTGTGAGCTTGCAATGTTCCCCTTGCCAAGCTATATTTTGTAGCCCTAAGATCCCAAGTCCTTAGTTAAATTACTAAGTGTTATTTCCTTTTTCATAGCTGTGCTAATCTCTTCTGCATCTCATTTTTCAATCAGAGAAAAATAAAAAATTCAACCAACATGTATTCATCCAGAGTTTGGTAAGTTATATTCTCAGAAGCAAACATTTAATCATGAAAAACAGATGTGATTTCTTAGCACATTATTTTGCCTATGGGTTTCAGTGGATCAAGTTATAAACATATGGTCATAAGTAGTTTTCTAGTTATCTTCTCTTACCTCTGGTTCAATCAGATCCTTATTAATCTTGAAGATCTGGCTAAACCATAAGTATATATTTTGATTTGGGTAGTTCATAAAACATAGAAGCTCAGCACATGTATAACATTGCACTTCTACATTTTCTTTTGCTTTAGTTAACATGAGACATAAGCAACAACACAATGTTGCAGCCCCATATTTCTTTCCATTTTCTGACCATATATCTACTACATAAATCCTGGGATTTTATAAATAACTTCATGAAGAAAACCCATAAAAAGAAATCACTCCATCTCAAAATTAATTCACAGCACAGATAAACATTTTAAACATGAAATCCATGACTCTTATTTTTGGGTAAATCACTATGAAGGGTTTTACACTTGAACAGATTATTAACAAACCAAAGTCATCAAATCATAAAATGAACATAACTTGCAAAAGTAAATTATTAATTCAAATAGGCTGCCTCAATATTCAGGACTTAATGCCAAAGTTTTCAGTGAGGTTACTCACATTTAATTCCTTTTTTTTTCCTAAGCCTTGCTTTTCTTTTGATCCTCTGCCTTCCTCTAACTCTAATGGTCGGTGCTCTAGCTTATATATTTTTTTTCTTTAGGTTATGAAGAGCAAATGGGTATGATCTCACTACACTAAGCCTCTTTATACAAATCCTGGCTATTACTAGGGTTTATGGAATTACCCAATGTCAGTTCTACCCCATACAAAACATAGTCTGCCTCTTATTTGATTCAAGAAAATAAGAGGGTATGTGGTCCTTGTCATCATTTTCAGAAATAGGCCTCATTCTTTTAATCTTTCCCCGGGTCATGTTATATGCATGACTTCTTATTTCCTAAATTAAAGAAATTACTGTAAATAGATATAGTGTATTCATGCCATTTCCATGCAATTTCTGTTTCTTCCAGCAAATGTATATGTATGCCTATTTTGCCTAAGTCTTTCCTTTCTTTCTTTAAATAATTTTAAGTTTATTTCTACCTAGCTTTTATTTTCTTTGTGCCAGATTTATTTATAGATAAAATCCTATCTTCATGCATATATATTTCTAGACTAGTTATTTTAATTTATATATTGATTTCTGCCTAGCTTTTATTATGCAGAAAATTGTGTGCATGTATGTGCACTAACTTGTGCACTTGTACATGTTTTAAACCATGTATCTACAAATCAGTTTCCTATTCCCATCTTTTCTAATGCAATTTTTAAACAAATATAAACTAAATTAAATCATGGATCTGCTCAAAAATCAGGGTTATCACATATACCCCTCCTTTTTAGGAATTGTGTCCCACAATTTTTTCATACTTAGGTTAAGTATCATTACTGCAGAATAATAAATTTTCTGATCTCAAACCATTGTCAAGCTAATCACTTGATTAAACACCATGCATAAAAAATATAATCATAATGCATATTCAATCAAAACATTCATCAATATATATATAAATTTACCTTTTCTTCAATCAAACAGTTGTGGATAATCATTTCTGATTTTATCCTCCACTTCCCATGTGCAATCATTTGGGTCAAGACTCCATTGCACTTTCACTAATTTAATATCTTTGTTTCTCAATTTCTTGGTTTCTCTATAAACTATGCCCACTGGCTCCTTTTCATAGATCATCCTAGGGTCAATCTGCACATCCTTAGAGGATTCTAGGATTGTCTCCTTATCATGAACCCATCTTCTAAGTTGAGACACATGAAAAAATCATGCATTGCTCTCATTTCTTCTCGTAACTCTAGCTTATAGGCTACAGTTTCTATTCTTTCTAAAATTTTATATGGCCCTATATATCTAGGAATCAACTTTCCTTGTTTCCCAAACCTTAGAACCTTTTTCATGGGTGATATCATGATAAATACATAATCTCCAACTTCATATTGTACTGCCTTTCTTCTTTGATCTGCATATTTCCTTTGCCTATCTTGGGCAGAAGCAATTCTTTTTCTGATCAAAGCTATCTTCTCAGAAGTTTCCTTCACATTTTATGGTCCTATGACCACTTTTTCCCCAGATTCAAGCCAACTTGAGGGTGATGAACATGGTCTCCCATAGAGAGCTTCAAAGGGTGCCATGCCTATACTACTATGATGGCTATTGTTGTATGCAAATTCAGCTAAAAAGATATGATCCTCCCAACTTCCTCCCCAATCCAGTACACAAGCTCTTAACATGTCTTCAAGCAATTTGTTCACAATTTCTGTTTGGCCATCAGATTGAGGATGGTATGTTGTGCTTAAGCATAAATCAGTCCCCATTGCCTTGTGAAAACTCTGCCAAAACTTTGAAGTGAAGATGGTATCTCTATCACTTACTATAGTCTTTGGTATACCATGCAGCCTGACTACTTCTTTAATAAACAAGTGGGCTAGTGTATTTGCATTTCTTTCTGATTTCACTGGTATAAAGTGGGCTGACTTGGTTAACCTATCAACCACTGCCCAAATACTGTCATTTCCCCTCCTAGTTCTATGCAAACCATCAATGAAATCCATTGATATGTCTTCCCATTTCCACTGTGGTATTTGCAAAGGTTGAAGGATTCCTGAGAGTTTTTGATACTCAGCTTTCACCTGTTGGCAAACCATACATTTGGATACATAGGTTGCTACTGCACTCTTCATACCACTCCACCAATAATCTCTCTTGAGGTTGTGATACATTCTTGTGCTTCCTGGGTGTATAGTATATTTGCTTTTGTGGTAAGCATCCAAGATTTCTTGCTTCAACTCATCAATTGCTGGAACACATATTCTTTTTTCCTTTCTTCAAATGGCCTTGATCATTCAACTGAAAACCTTTCACTGCCTCACCATTTAATATTTGAGTCTTCTTTTCAAATAAAAATGGATCTTGTTCTTGTAGCATTACAACTTTATTCTTCAATTCTGATCCCAGAGTAATAGAACTTAATTTTCCCATTTCTACATTCCCACTACATAAGCTCATATTTTCTATGTTATCACTTTCTATCTCTGAATCAATTAATAATGATAAAGTGTTAAACTCTTTTACCATCAATCTAGCCATGTTAGCATGTTGTCTACTTAAGGCATCTGCTACTTTATTAGCCTTACCAGGTGTGTACAATATTTCAAAATCATATGAGGCTAAGAGTTCAATCCATCTTTGTTGCCTCATATTTAATTCTTTTTGTGAAAACAAGTATTTAAGTGATTTATGGTCTGTATATACTTCAAATTTTGCTCCTAACAAGTAGTGTCTCCATAACTTAAGAGCATACACTATGGCAGCCAATTCAAGATCATGAGTAGCATACCTTACCTCACTTGGTTTCAACTGCCTAGAAGCATAAGCTATCACTTGATGTTGATGCATCAACACTGCCCCAAGCCCTTGTCCACTTGCATCAGTATACACCACCAAGTTTTCATTTCCTTCAGACACTTTAAGAATTGGAGCTTGTACTAGTGCTTCCTTTAATTTCCCAAAAGCTTTCTCACACTCTTCTGTCCAAGTGAACACTTGATTTTTCCTAGTTAATCTGGTTAATGGGATTGAGATTTTTGCAAAATCTTTTATAAATCTCCTATATTAACCAGCCATTCCCATGAATGATCTAACTTCAATGACATTAGTAGGCCTTTTCCAAGCTTGCACTGCAATGACTTTATTGGAATCTACATATATTCCTTTTTCTGATATAATATGACCTAAAAAATTCACTTCATTTTGGCAAAAAGTGCATTTTGAAAATTTGGCTTTTAAGTCTTCCTGCCTCAGTGTCTTGAATACCATATGCAAATGATTTTCATGCTCTCTAACTGACTTAGAATAAATTAGTATGTCATCAACAAATATCAATACAAACTTATCCAAGTATTCTCTAAAAATCCTATTCATCAAATCAACAAAATAAGAAGGAGCATTTGTCAAACCAAATGGCATTACTAAAAATTCATAAAGTCCATATCTTGTGTTAAAGGCTGTATACTTAATGCTTTCTTCTTCCACTTTCATCTGATGAAAGCCTGAAGCTAAATCAAGTCTAGAAAATATTTTTGCACCACTCAATTGATCAAAGAGATCATCAATCCTTGGTAAGGGATATTTATTTTTAACTGTGACTTTATTTAATTCCCTATAGTCAATACATAACCTAAGGGATCCATCTTGTTTCTTAATGAAGACTACTGGTGCTCCCCATGATGAGCTACTGGGTCTAATAAAACCTTTTTCTTCTAGTTCAACCAATTGCTGTTTCAGCTCCATCAACTCCTTAGGCCCCATTCTGGTTGGTCTTTTAACTACTGGGCTAGCTCCTAGAATAATTTTAATTGAGAACTCAACTGGTATGTGGTTTGAAACTCGTCTAACTTCACCAAACACATCAACATATTGATTTACTATGGGGATTTCTTCTATTGTAGGCATGGGTTTTTCATTTGACAATGTACAAAGGTTGGCTATACTTCTATTCTTGTTTGCCTTACAAAGAACAACTATTCTTTGTCCATTAGAAACTTTCAATGATATGGTGGATGTCTCTATATTTATGATAGCCTTATATCTACTCAACCAAACAACTCCTAAAATAATCCCTATGCCCGGATATTACAACACATATAGGTCTGACTCAAACACATGTCCTCCTATATTTAATCCTAGTTGCATACATATCTTACCGAGAACACATGAACTACCTATAGGGCTTCTAATTAATAGTGGCTTATCAACAATCATACAATTCAATTTTAATTGTTTTGCAATATCATGAGAGATCCATGAGTGTGTAGCCCCAGTATCATACACTACTGCAAAAGGTATTGAGTGAATAAGCAAAGTACCTTCAACTTGACCATACTTTTTAACACTTGATCCCTCAGCTGCCTTGCCTTTCCCTTCCAAAGCCCCTAATTTTCCATGCTTAAAATCTGGACAATTCCTCTTTATGTGACCTTCCTTCCTACAATGGTGACAATTGAAGGATGCAGGCCTAACATTTGTGCATCTATTCTTCATATGCCCCTCTTGGCCATAGTTATAACAAGTAATCTTCTTCTTAATTTCAGTAGCCCTGACTTCTTCTGGTTTCTTGGTGGAAGCTCTGTCTGTTTTCTTTTTATCATAAGGGTGAAATTTACCCTTTCCCTTTTTATTTTGGTTATTCTTAAATGCCCTGAAATTTTCTCTAGCTTTATCATGTTGTTCAATGCTCAAAGTCAAATCCAAAACTTGATCAAAAGTCTTGTCCTTGTATGGTAGCATGGCTCTACTAAGGCTAGGGTTCAGCCCTTGAATATACCTGCCGTTCTTAGCCTCCTCAGTAGTGATGAGTACTGCACCATACTTTGCCAATGATTCAAACTTCTGAGTGTACTCAGTGACACTCATAGTCCCTTGCCTTAATTTAATAAATTCCTCTAGCAAAGATTCCTTGGCTGATGTAGGGACAAATCTACCTTCTAGCATTGCTTTAAATTGATCCCATGTCACTTCTCCTTCAGGTCTTCCAGCTATGATAACCTCCCACCAATCCAAAGCTGCTCCTCTCAATTGCCTGGATGCAATTTGCCTCTTCTTTTGGTCGTCAACTTGCTTGTCTGCAAAGATTCTTTCCAAAATTCTAAGCCAATTTTGAACTCCCATAACTTCCTCTGTGCCATCAAAAGTTTTGCCTCCAAGATTGGTAAAAGTCTTGAGTAGTTTGGAAAGCTCCTCATGTGGATTTTCCTGCCTGTTGCCTACTCCATCCCTTATGGCTCTCATGAATTCTTGCACATTCACCATGGGTGGTTCACTTGTTCCTACATTTTGATGTCTGGGTCCTACCATAGCTCTATGGATATAACACTTAGGTTAGTCTGTTTTGCCTAATACTCTATAGATTAATTCATTTTAATCTATCTCTATTCTATCATAATAGATATTAATAGTGTAAACATTAACAAACAAAGCATCCAAAGCAGTCAACACTTCCATACATCCAATGCAAACAAGTTCATACAAAATTTTGCTATGTTATTTAAGAACGTAGCTCTGATACCAAATGAGATGACCCACTTAAATTTTTTTTTATATATAGTGGTCATTTAATCAAGAAAACATTGCATTCCAATTTTTCTTCTATCCAGGACCTTTTATCAATATAAAAATATTGGTTTACTCATTTCATCTTAAACTTACATATATGAAGATATATAAGTCATTTTCTACTTAAATTAGAGTACAGAAATTTGTAAGTAGAAATCTGTTTGGGGATCATTTAAAAGAAATAATCCCTACATAGCAACTATGTTTCAAAAACACGACCTTATAAATATACATAGATTATTGCATGACTATTGGTTCCAGGTCTAAAGACTTGGCATTTTACATGTATTTCCATAACCTTGTTACTGTACTAACAGTGCTTTTGCTTGTGTATGTGTGTGTGCATGTTCCTGTGCATGTGTGTGTCAGTGGGAAGTTCAGGTGCCTTATTTTTTTTTCTTGTTAACAATATGTCTAAGTCTATTCTATAATTGGGTTATAAAACAGAGCTGAAAACTTAACTTAAAACTCTTTAGTGCTGGCTTAACCCAGGCTCAAGGAAATGGTCATGTTAGCCACATCCAACTTGCATTTTTCTTAAGCAAAGTACATATCATTTTTTTTTCTTTTCTAAGGCAACTCAAAACTTTTCCTCTGTCAAATCTTATATCACCTAACATGAGTTTCCCTATGCCAACCACTTGATTGAATGTTCAATCCTTAACCTTTTTAATCTACGATTTTTCTACCACTTAAACTAATTGTTCTTAAGGTTTTAGAGTTTCATTTTTTTAGCAAAGCAATTGCAAAACAAAGCACATAATTTCAGCTGATACATATAAGTTTAACCCTTACAAAATAGCAAGTAACAATACATTGGTTTTTCCTAAGCAACTTAAACAAAATATCTTAACATAGTTCAACATGAATATCTAAATTAACTTCAGCAAAGTCTTTAAAAATAGCATCCAATTCCTTAAGCAGTTAACTCATCCAAAGCTTGAGCAATGAAATTCCTATTTTCCTACATAATCACCATGAACTGCCTCATACAATTATGAGACACCCAATGGTGCATAAACACAAAAGGGTCAGACTAATGTCTGGTATGAGTAATCTACCTGAAAACATTATTTTATATGACTTTTTATTTATATTCAAATATCTTGAATGAATTAAGAAACTCAGTATCATCCCTGTGCATGTTTTTGTGAGGCATGTGCATTTATATCAGAACTAAACAAATCATATATGATCACAGTGATTTAGTTCAGCGAAAACAATCATAAGATTCACCAATAAAACATCATAAACCAACTAATGCAATCATCAATTCAGTCATCATGCCCCCTTTACAAATTTACTGGCCATCAGGGACTTCACCCAAGCCTCTCCTGAACCTATTTCTAAAGTCCACTATCAAATATAATAGGGTCTTTAGCTACTTTCTCTTTTTAAAACACACACTGCCTGGGACATCTCTCTGTTAACCCAGCACACTCTGGACCCTGGGTATAAACATACCATGTGTGAGCTTGCAATGTTCCCCTTGCCAAGCTATATTTTGTAGCCCTAAGATCCCAAGTCCTTAGTTAAATTACTAAGTGTTATTTCCTTTTTCATAGCTGTGCTAATCCCTTCTGCATCTCACTTTTCAATCAGAGAAAAATAAACAATTCAACCAACATGTATTCATCCAGAGTTTGGTAAGTTATATTCTTAGAAGCAAACATTTAATCATGAAAAACAGATGTGATTTCTTAGCACATTATTTTGCCTATGGGTTTCAGTGGATCAAGTTATAAACATATGGTCATAAGTTGTTTGCTAGTTATCTTCTCTTACCTCTGGTTCAATCAGATCCTTATTAATCTTGAAGATCTGGCTAAACCATAAGTATATATTTTGATTTGGGTAGTTCATAAAACATAGAAGCTCAGCACATGTATAACATTACAATTCTACATTTTCTTTTGCTTTAGTTAACATGAGACATAAGCAACAACACAATGTTGCAGCCCCATATTTCTTTCCATTTTCTGACCATATATCTACTACATAAATCCTGGGATTTTATAAATAACTTCATGAAGAAAACCCATAAAAAGAAATCACTCCATCTCAAAATTAATTCACAGCACAGATAAACATTTTAAACATGAAATCCATGACTCTTATTTTTGGGTAAATCACTATGAAGGGTTTTACACTTGAACAGATTATTAACAAACCAAAGTCATCAAATCATAAAATGAACATAACTTGCAAAAGTAAATTATTAATTCAAATAGGTTGCCTCAATATTCAGGACTTAATGCCAAAGTTTTCAGTGAGGTTACTCACACTTAATTCCTTTTTTTCCTAAGCCTTGCTTTTCTTTTGATCCTCTGCCTTCCTCTAACTCTAATGGCCGGTGCTCTGGCTTATATATTTTTTTCTTTAGGTTATGAAGAGCAAATGGGTATGATCTCACTACACTAAGCCTCTTTATACAAATCCTGGCTGTTACTAGGGTTTATGGAATTAACCAATGTCAGTTCTACCCCATACAAAACATAGTCTGCCTCTTATTTGATTCAAGAAAATAAGAGGGTATGTGGTCCTTGTCTTCATTTTCAGAAATAAGCCTCATTCTTTTAATCTTTCCCCGGGTCATGTTATATGCATGACTTCTTATTTCCTAAATTAAAGAAATTACTAGAAATAGATAAAGTGTATTCATGCCATTTCCATGCAATTTCTGTTTCTTCCAGCAAATGTATATGTATGCCTATTTTGCCTAAGTCCTTCCTTTCTTTCTTTAAATAATTTTAAGTTTATTTCTGCCTAGCTTTTATTTTCTTTTTGCCAGATTTATTTAAAGATAAAATCCTATCTTCATGCATATATATTTCTAGACTAGTTATTTTAATTTATATATTGATTTCTGCCTAGCTTTTATTATGCAGAAAATTCTGTGCATGTATGTGCACTAACTTGTGCACTTGTACATGTTTTAAACCATGTATCTACAAATCAGTTTCCTATTCCCATCTTTTCTAATGCAATTTTTAAACAAATATAAACTAAATTAAATCATGGATCTGCTCAAAAATAAGGGTTATCACAATACGTGCTACTATACGTCCTAAAAATTTCGATTTCCTGAAATCAATAGAAATTGAATTCTCACTTATATTAATCGAAGGAAAACTTGAACCGAACGACTAAAGCTTACCGACTCACTGAAATGAAGACTTTAATGATCACCATTATGCGTAACCCAAAATTTATACTATTGGAAATCAACCAATCGTCGTGTCAAAAAGAAAGAGATGTGACTCTTCAAGGAAAGCAATTCATTAAAGGGATGACTACTATTCAGAAAACTAGATGGATTCCTTTCCAACGACTATAAATTGCATCGACTTAAAGCATGTCATGTTGAAAATATACGTACTTTGGGGAGCAAGTGTTTTACAACCTTTTGGCCTCACTATATTTTGACTGACTAGACAAGTTATACTTGACCGTCATCGGGATCGACAATACAGATTAACAATCACTAAGCCAAAAGATCAAGCATAGATGATAATATGAAGAAACGGTGAAGCAAAAGCAGAAGACGGACGCGATAGAACGACAAAAATATGAAAATATACCATTTACTGAAAATGGATCAGGTACGATCCATATTCACCAATCATGGATCTTAACATATCGATATTACAGTTCAACTCGGTGGTAAAATGATTGATGTCTCAAAATCTACAAGTCAATTACACATGAAACTTTGGGACAACAATATATTGGAGAGCGAAGCCCACCATGTCAATCGCATGCGAAAAGAAGCTGACAGAACGATCGGTGCCATTCATTATTATTATTGATGTTTGACCCGCAATCGATACTATGATTTCTTATTAATCTGGAGACTCCACTTTTGAAATTTTAGGAAGATATTTCATTGTTGTTAACCTAAAAAATGGATCAACACCCTAGATCAAGTGTGAAAGCACCAGCCCTATTCTGACAGAGCAATATCACAGATCACAGATATAAGAAAAGAACAGTAAAAGAAAGAAGGCAAATTTTTTTTATAGTGGTTGGACTATTAATGAAGCCTACACCCACTTTATAATTTTACTATAGACTAATTACTGTTACAAGAGTTGTTTGATTACAAGGCTTTGATTGTTTCCAAGCCAGATTGGATCTCCAGAGTAGGAATCCACTGAAGAATTACAGTGTACTCCTTTGGAGATTTTTGTGATGGAGGTAGAGAGTGAAGAATAATTCCAACAGAGCTTCAGCAACCAATCCAGAGAAGATCCGGTTTATGTTGCAGGTAGGATGGTATTTATATGGGTTGGAGAGCTTCTGGGCCAGGCTATGTCTTCTTTAGCTTGCAGGTAGGTAGGAAACGACCCAGGGAGAGTTTGGCACACAAAATGAGGAAGAACCATGGATCGCCGGCGACCCATGGCCTTGGCTCGTTTTGCGAGCCAATGTCTTGGTCTCTTCTCCTATGTTTCTTTGGCTAGTTTGTTTGAAGTTCTGTGGAGTGGTATGGGTTGCTGATGATCCAAGCACTTTGGATTTTTTGGGATTTAGAATTGGAGATGTTTCCATAGTCTTTTATCATAGTTGTTTGCATAGTATTATTGCATGTTACTCTGCCTTGATGATGATCTGCTGGTTGATTGTGTTTTGATTACTGACTGGACTGAACTGACGCTAGCTTCTTGGTTCAGTTGAACTTGGTCGTTGCTTTAGTAATATGATTTGGCTCTCGTCAACTCCTCGCCTTAGCCTTTCAGGTTAAGTTCTAAGCCATTCTGATGTGATGGGATTGTTTTGTATTATGGTGGATCCTGTTGGGTTAAAAATCCATGTAACATTTGTCCCCCAAAGTACGCCTTTTGAGTGAAAGGTGTGCTTTGCTCTAGAACAAGTCATGGCAATGAGTCTTCAGTTGTTGAGCTTTAGCATTGGTGAATCATCCCATTCCTTTGGATTCTCATGCCAATCACAAGTCATTCCAAACTTGTTATAGTCTAAGACACTAGGCTCTGACAAAGTGTAATCTATACATCACAATCAACTTGATTTCATTTGGGGTTATTACATCACATGTCTCTAATTACATTACACATCTCTAATCGTCTTGTGTTCATTTGGGATTTACATCACTATCAATTTTTGCTTTTCATTCAGAGTTTTTGCATCGCATTTCAAAATCAAATAATATATTAGAATCACATCGTATCACATCATATATCAAAATCACAATATATCTCAAAATCACAACATGTCACGATATATCTCAAAATCACATTGTATCACATTGTATATCAAAGTCATTCTATGTTCATCCAGGATTTACTCGTTTGTTCTAATTATAAGGCATTCAAATCATTTTTATTGCAAAACCAAATTTGTTTCAAGATCCGATCTTTCTGGACCACTTAAGTTAGTTTAATGCGTGATCTCTTCAGATCGTTTAATGTTTAGTTTAATGTGTGATCTTTCTGGATCGTATAATGTTTAGTTTAATGCGCGATCTATCTGGATCATTTAATGTTTTAAGTTAAGGGGAAGATCTTTCTGTATCGTTTGTTTGTTAAGTCAAGGAGGATTAACTAAGCCCATCCACTCACACTCCGGTGATGGGACTTACTTCTTGCACTCGGGCCCCATGGTGGGACTCTAAGGCGATCAATATCATGCAAGTCCATCCCCTCGTTCGTTGGCAAGGGGACTTGCACCTTGCAATTCGATCCTGTGGGGGGACTTTAAGGTGATGAATATCAGTTATCAAAATTCAAATATTCAGATCAAAACAAATAAACATAAATTAAACAAGTAGAAGTCCTAAATGTTCATATCAGGCATCCGACTCAGATCATGCCTAGGGACCGTTCGAGATCCCACACACGTGTAAGCATCCTTTGATTATTATTGTCCTAAGTTCTCTCTAGCATCCGACTTAGAGCATGCCTTGGTACAGTTTGGGATCCCGTACACGTGTAAGCAGCCTTTGATTGTTATTGTCCTAAGTTCTCCCTGGCATCCAACTCAGAGCGTTCCTAGTGACCATTCGGGATCTCGTACATTTGTAAGCGGCCTTCGATTATTATCATCTACATACTAAAATAAAAGTGCGGGAAAAGAAATGACAAAACAAAGCATCGAAATTGAATCCAACTCCTATTTACCTCCATCATGGGATAATTTGTCTTGGCACTTGTTCCTGGGCATTTCTTGAGGCATTTGCCATGCATGGCGGTTATCCCTGCAATTCCATCGCAGTTCCATTCCTCACATATAGTGGCAGTTGGTTGTTCCGGACAAGTTCTTCTATTAGATCATGAAGGTGTCAACACTCGTTCATCTCATGCCTATTCAACTCATGGAAGATGCAAAACTTTTCAGATCATTTATCTCGGTCAGTGGGTTCCCTCCTAGGTGGCCTTCGGTAGAGGTTCTGCCACCTCGTATCCAAGTATATCCTCTCCGGAGTTTCAGTCAAGTCGGTGTATGAGGATAATCTTGGATCGTTTCTCTGTCGTTTTGGGTCTTTGATGTTGTCATCGGCTTTCCTCTTCCCTTTGTCCTTTCCAATTCCAGCTCCAAACGGTCCCCCACCTTCGATGGCATTTATTTCAACATCCACATCGTCATCCTCAGCTTCAGCATCTTCTTGACGTAGGTACCTCTTAACTTCGTAACAGAATTCTACAAGATCCATCGGTGGGTCCCTTTTCAATGCGGCTTTGAAATTAGTCTTATTCACGACTCCAGATACTGTTGCCATTAAGATAAACGATAGGTCTGGTTTGTTCACCGCGGCTGCCGTCGCATTGAATCTTGTTAAATAACTTCTCAAGGACTCTCTAGGCCTTTGTTTTACATTTGAGAGCGTAAGTACATTCCTTGGTTGTGAGACATGATCTTTGAACTATCTCAAGATTTTTTTCACTAAGTCGGTCTACGTGCTTATGGACCCATTTTCCAATTGTCTGAACCAAATTGCAGCCAAATATGTTAAGTATAAGGGGTAGCATCGCCCCATTACTTCCTCAGAAGAACCAAGAACCTTCGTGTGTTGGATGTATCGCATAATATGAATCGACAGGTATGTCTTCCCATCGTACATTTCCAGTATCGAAAGCTTGAAATCTAGAGGATTTCTTGCGTTCCAGATATTAGAAGTAAATGGATTTCTATTCACATCTTTTAGACCCTGATCTGTGAGGCCTCCTTTGATGAATCTCCATACCAATTTAGCAATTCTGTTTTCATCATCCAATGAAAGTCTCTATCCTAAAGCAATACTTTGCCCCTGCCTCATTGGGGGTATCCCAGGATGGACTCTTCCAGCATCATACCCATGTTCTGATTTGCAAGTCTAGATTCATTCATTCCTCCATTTCTTCAAGGAAGTTCTGGTACATATCCTTATGTCGACCGCATCTAAGCATTCGGACTAGCTCTCATGCCACCAGTCCCTAGTGCTTCAATAGTCGCTCTGGCATTGGCATTGATTCCCATGTTGATTCCACCGTTGCCCACATGTGTTGGTTGCTTTGGGCATGGGGGTAAGGCTCCACTTACTCCAATCCAAATTCGGCAATCCCTGCATTGTTTCCTGGAGTTTGATTCCTATTCCCTATAGACCTAGCCATCCCTTGCTGCTCCATCCTCTGGAAGAATCCATCCATCATCTCCTATTGTCTAGATAAGAGTTCATCCTGCATCTATTTCATCATCATTTCCATCTCCGGCCTAATCACATAGCTGGGTTGATGAGAATTTGAGGACACTTTCTGGTTGCGCCCAAGCTCCGGCTAACTTACTCCAGTTTTAGATGTGGTGTTAGGCCTCTTCATTTACTTTGAATCTCGGATTCAAACTTCAATTTTTTAGATCTCGTTCAAGGTTCTCGGTGAAAGCACCAAAATGTTAACCCAAAAAATGGATCAACACCCTAGATCAAGTATGAAAGCACCAGCCCTATTCTGAGAGGGCAATATCACATATCATAGATATAAGAATAGAACAGTAAAAGAAAGAAGAAAGAGAATTTTTATAGTGGTTCAACTGTTAATGAAGCCTATGTCCACTTTATAGCTTTACTATGGACTGAGCTATTGCAAGAGTTGTTTGATTACAAGGCTTTGATTGTTTTCTAGGTAGATTGGATCTCTAGAGTAAGAATCCACTGGAGAATCATAGTGTATTCCTTTAGAGATTGTTGTGAGGGAGATAGAGAGTGAAGAATAATTTCAACAGAGCTTCAATAACCAGTTCGGAGAAGATCCATTTTATGTTGCAAGTAGGATAGTACTTATATGGGTCGGAGAGCTTCTAGGCTAGGCTACGTCTTCATCAACTCGCAAGTAGGTAGGAAATGACCCATGGAGATTTTGACATGCAAAATAAGGAAGAACCATGGGTTGCTGGCAACCCATGGCCTATGTGTCGTTGGCGACCCATGGACTTGGCATGTTTTGCAAGCCAATGTCGTGGTCTCTTCTCGTATGTTTCTTTGGCTAGATTGTTTGATGGATTGTGAAGAGCTATGGATTGCTAATGATCCAAGCACTTACTATTTTTTTGGGTTAGGAATTAGAGATGTTTCCATAGTCTTTTATCGTAGTTGTTTGCGTAGTATCGTTGCACATTACTCTATCTTGATGACAATCTGCCGGCTGATTATGCTTTGATTGCTAACTGGACTGAACTGGTGCTACCTTCTTGGTTCAGTTGAACTTGGTCGTTGCATTACTAATATGATTTGGCTCTCGTCAACTCCTAGACTTAGCCTTTCTGGTGAAATTCTAAGCCATTCTGATGTGATGGGACTATTCTGTATTCTGTTGGATCTGTTGGATTAAAAACTGATATAACACCGTCTTCCCTTATAAATATAGACTTGATTGTTCATTTTCGGGATCTTTACACTACGGTTTCCTTTGTACCATATTGTAACTACGCATCATACCCGATCCATTATATATACTCAGTAATTCAAGTGATTAATAAAGTTATTTTTCTAAAGTGGACGTATGCTTTCAATGCCGAACCATTATAAATCGTTGTGTTCCTGTTATTGCTTAATTTGTGTTTATTAATTACTTATTTCCTCTGCTTTTAATAAATTTTCTTCATTTATTTCTCTACAAAATCTCTATTTGATGTCTTTGCCAATTTTTGGTGCAAATAATGGCTATTAGCAACAGCACTACCAACCTGCAGTAAGGCCAAGATTAAAAGCCTAGAACAACAAGTGCTAGAGATGAAGGGACCTTTTGAAGAGGTACTTGCTTAGAAATCCTCCAAAACTATTGGCCTACAGGGCGAAGATGAAGTTGAATATCCAAAGATGGACTTGAACGCTTCTTTTATTAGAAATAAACACAAAAGTAAACTTACCTTGACTCCATAAAAAGGGAGAGGTAATCGACAAGCTAAAGTTAAATACCAAGGAAGATTAGAAGAAAAATCCAAGGTGCATTCTAGAAGCATAATTTTTACAGGGTATAAACCTGAAAGGAGTAACTATCATAATGATGAATCTTACTTAAGGGACTTGACAGTGAAGATAGCAAAGGACATGCTTAATCTCATGGGAAGAATACCCTAAATGATAGATTCAGTAATAACCCTCAAGATGCTCCTTTCATATATGAGATTACGGCTGCAAAGATTCCTTCTCAAATCAAGATCCCATCTATCAAATATAATGGAACAACCAATCCGAATTATAATTTATTGTCTTTTGAAAGTCAGATGGACCTATATAATGCATCTGAAGCTGTGCGCTGCAGGCTCTTTCACACCACGTTTCAAGTAGCAGCAGCTGAATCGTACTATCAGTGCCGAGAAAGGACCATTTATACTAAGAAGTAGTTTTCTTATAAATTCTCAACGCAATTCTATATCTACAAAGATCCCACGGTTGACTACATTGTTGTAGATAATATCAAACAGAGGCAGGGAGAGCTATTAGGGGACTATCTTAAGTTATTTAATATGGAAGCCTTGAAGGCAAAAAATATGACTAAAAGAGATAAGTTGGTGGCGGTACATTCTAGGCTGATTGAACAAACCCCATTCTGGTGGGAGCTCTACATCCAAGGGTGCAAAGACCTGCAAGGTTTACATTTGCAAGGTGATAAGTTCATTTGCATGGGTGAAATGTATCATGCTATACAAAAGGCCCAAGCCAAGAAGGAGATAGGAAAGATTAACAACAACTACAACCATAAGAAGCGAAGATAGGAAAAGGACTCAAATGCTGATCATGTTGCTTTAAACAAGTCTCTACTATATATATATATATATATATATATGCCACAGTGAAGGAAAAAGATGGTCGTCGTATCTCTTACAGAGCTAAAACTGATCATGAGCCAAAAAGAGGAGGAGATTACTGCGCTTACCACAATTCAAACAGGCATAAAATGGAAAACTGTCGAGCACTGGCTGGCATAATCCAATGTATGATCCGTTCTGAGCAACTAAAGGAATTCTTTAAGGTTGGTAAGAAGGCAATTTTCTCTAAAAACAACAACCAAACGCTACCAAGCAATGCTGCAAATATGGAAGAAGACGATATTCTGCCCGACGTCATTCCACCTCTAAACCAAATTGATTTAATTCACATGGGCCCACATTTAGCTAGAAGTAGCAAAGGAGCTAAGAGTCAATATATCAGGGAAGCATGTAGGGTTGTTACAACCTTTACCTTAATGGGCTTAAATTTAATAAATATCGAAACCTAAGTCCATCAGAGCATAGTTCGTTGGGTTTGGTACCTGCAATTAAGCATGACAATTATCAGAGATTGATAGAAATCCATTAGCCATAAAATCCACTCAAGAGCAGAAGTATGAAATAAAGTTAATGAGAGTATTCGGTTTTGATGAAGTTATAGACATGAGTTTCGACAGAGGTCATAAGCAGGCATTTCGAAGGCATTAAGAGGGTTTCGAAGGAGTCAGGGGCACCTGCCGCCCTTACAGTATGAAAGCTTTCAATTTAGACGAAAACAGGACTACCCTTCCACCACTTCTGACCTTTCGACACATATAAATAAACAAATACAGCATCAGAACCCCTTTCAAAGGAAGTGGATGGTAATCTCCCACTTATGCGCCAAACCATTCGAAACCAAAGGTTTTGCCTACATAGCAGGCCTTTCGAAAGTATATATAAGCCTTTCAAATTGGTCGAGGCCAATGACAACAGGAGAAGGTTCCGCGATGATTAGTAGATAAGCATTTTGAAGCTTCCAACAGTAACGGAACCATTAAAGCTTCAATGAAAAGCCTTCGACATTGTCGAAAGGCTCTCATAATTACTTCGGGTGACAACAATGCAACTTGGAGAGAATGGGGCATTTAAATTCTAGAATGTTTTTAGGCTACCTTGTAAGTGCCCAAGGTATCGAAGCTAGTCCAGATCAAATTCAAGCCATTAAGGACATGGTCGAACCTAAAACCAGCAAGAAAGTGATGAGTTTGAATGGAAGGTTGGCTGCCCTAAGCAGATTTATCTCTGTAGCTACCGATAATTGTATACCCTTCTTTGATGTAATCAAGAAGAATAAGAACTTTGGATGGGGGGAAGATTGTTGAAAAGCCTTTCAGGAACTAAAAAGCCACCTGGAAAAGCAACCAATACATTCAAGTCTCGAGAATGGGGAAACCTTATACCTATTTATGGTAGTCTCAGAGCACGCAGTTAGTTCAGTATTGATTAGAGAAGGGAATGGGGCACAACTTCCAGTATATTATGTGAGCAGAAGGTTGAAGGATGTAGAAGTGCGATATCCAGTGATAGAAAAGTAAGCCTATTGCTTGATTTTCACAGCTCGAAAGCTTAGGGCATATTTACAAGCACACCCGATCAAGGTATTAACCAATTTCCCAATTAATCAAGTCTTTAGTAAACCAGAAACTTTAGGATGGTTGGTAAAATGGGGAATCGAGCTCAGCCAATATGACATAGAATTTCAGCCATGAGCTGAAATTAAAGGGCAAGCATTAGCAAAATTCATTAATGAGTGCACTAACTTTATCAAGGACCAATCAGAGAAGGAGAAAGACCAGAGGCCTATGTGGCAATTATTTGTTGACGGAGCATCAAAAAAACAGGGGGCCAGTGTAGGATAAGTAATCATCACACTAGATGGACACTATTTGCATTATGTTATGAACTTGGGATTCACTACAACTAACAATGTGGTAGAATATGAATCTATGGTAGAAGGATTAACCTTGGCATTAGAACTCAAAAATCCACCAATAAAGATCTTTAGTGATTCTCAGTTAATGGTGAATCAAGTGAAACAAATATATCAAACAAAGGATCCTAAGCTATCTTTATATGTGAAGAAGGTACTAAGAATGCTTGCTTTTTTTGAAGACTTTTCCATATACCAAGTCCCAAGAGCGGAAAATTTACAAGCAGATTCCCTAGCAAAACTAGCAAGCTCAAGGGAAGCCCAGAGACACGTATTGTTCCAGTGGGATATCAGGAAATTCCAAGTATTGGAAAGGAGGAATCCGAACAGGGAAAGGAATTGTTAGTTCTAACATGGTCTCAAGCAAAATCACAAGGGGAAGAGAGAATAGAAAGTAATAAAGAAATATCAGATGAAAGGGTTGGCCAACTGAGACCAAGTAAAATATATGATGACACATAGCTGTCACCCATTGTTGAATACCTTGTTAAAGGAACGCTACCATTTGATAAAGGTGAAGCAAGGAAAATCAGGAGACAAGCTCCAACCTTTGTAATAATAGATGGAATCCTCTATAAAAAGGGATATGCTCTTCCCTGTTTAGGATGTGTGAGCATGAATGATGGAGTAAAATTAACGGTTGAAGCACATGACGGGTTTTGCGGAGATCATTCAAATGGAACAAAATTGGAAATGAAAATAACAAGGGAAGGATTTTATTGGCCATGTATGGTAAGCCAGGCCATCGAATATGTAAGAGGATGTCAAAAATGTCAAAAATACTCAAAGTTTCAAAAATTTCCCCCAAGTCAATCGACTCCAATTACAAGTCCATGGACCTTTGACATATGGGGAATAGACTTAATCAATCCACTACCAATATCAAAAGGAGGAGCAAAGTATGCCATAGTCGCCATAGACTATTTCACCAAATGGATTGAAGTAGAACCACTTCCACGGATTATTTTTGGGAAGCTACTCAGATTGGTTATCAAGAATATCATAACTAGGTTTGGAAATCGCCATAAGAAAATATCTGACAATGGGACACAATTCGAGAGTGAATAATTCTCTCGATTTTGCCACAAAAATGGAATCATTAAAAGTTTTTCATCTATCGCACATCCAAAAGTGAATGGGCTGGTCGAAGCTACAAACTGAACCATAAAAAAATTATGAAAAAGAGGCTAAACAAGGCAAAATGAAATTGGGTAGAAGAACTACCGCTTGAGTTATGGGCATATCGAACATCCACCAAAACAGCGATGGGACATACCCCTTACTCTTTGATATATGGGTGTGAGGCGATGTTACCAATTGAGATTGAGATAACCTCACACCGAAGAATCTCTTATGCATTTGATATGATTCAAGAGCTAAAAAGAGAATCTTAGATTTAATACATGAATTGAAAGATGAAGCAGCGGTAAGAACCACTGAGTATCAAAAAGAATCTCAAAGTACTACAACTCAAAGTGAGAACTCGATTATTTCACAAAGGAGATTTGGTACTCTGAAGAGTGATGGCAAATACTAAAAACCCCACAGATGGACCCCTGGGGACAAATTGGGAAGGACCACTAATCATTTGCAAAGTAATTCCCCCAGGAGCTTACAAATTATGCCGACCAGACGGTAATATGGTCCAAGAACATGGAATGTTGAAAATTTGAGGCCATATTTTTCAAAGATAAATAAACAAAACAACTCTTTCTTCAAAAAGAAAATCTACATGGTTGGGAGTGAAATGCTGCTTATATTTGGATACTACCTAAGATGGTGGTCTATCTAAGATGGTAGAAACCCTATGTCCACACGGAGATCGCCCGGGCAGAGCACCTCCTCGAGGGATGGCGGAGTAAGCTTTATCCGTGCCATAAGATGGCTAGGTTAAAGCACCGGACAAGCCCTTGGTCGCGCCTCTAGTCAGGTCAAGGTACCTCCTGCAGGGAGGATGGAGTAAGCCTTTATCCGTGCCATATGATGGCCAGGGTAAAGCACCAAACAAGTCCTTATCCGTGCCATGCTATGGCCAGGGTAAGGCACCTCTTGAAAGGAGGATGGAGTAAGCCTTTATCCGTGCCACATTATGGCCAGGTTAAAGCACTGAACAAGGCCATTTTCGTGTCGCACAAGGGCCAGGGCAGTGCGCCTCCTGGAGCGAGTTCGGGTAAGTCCTTGGTTCTAGTCTCTAAGATGTGCTAACCAAAAGCATCGGACAATAATGGACTAAGATGTCCAGGCCCAAGAAGAGGCCCATCAAACAATGGACTAAGACGTCCAGGCCCAAGAAGAGGCCCATCAAACAATCGACTAAGACGTCCAGGCCCAAGAAGAGGCCCATCCAAGAGGAGGCTCATTCAGTAATGGACTAAGATATCCAAGCCCGAGAAGAGGCTTGTCAAATCATGAACTAAGATGTTCAAACTCAAGAAAAAGCATTTCCAATCATGGACTAAGACGTCCAAGCTCAAGAGGCAACTAATCAAATTATTTCTATACAGGACCTGAAGGGTTCACACATCAAAGGAATACAACAGAGCTCCACTTATTAATACCCGAATCTGGTTTTCGGGACTTTTATTTTTAAACATCATCTACTAATACCCGAATCTGTGTATCGGGTCTCTCATATCTGAATTTCATCAATTAATACCCGAATCTTGGTTTCGGGACAGTCATTTCAGAACTTCATATACTTATACCTGAATCTGGATTTTAGGATTATTACTTGATTACGCCTTAAAGCCATAATCTGGGCCTGTGGTTTTTATTATGGAGACAAATACCATGGATTTCTAGTCACATATGCCCTAATCTAGGCAGAGGATTTCTATTTTGACAACAATTATGATGGATGTTTGCTTACCTAAGATAAACCCTAATTAGGGCCAAGGATTCTTTTTACAAAGATGATTGCTAATAATCTTTAATTGTCCGACATATGCCCTGATCTGGGCTCAGATCTTGATATAAAGACAACTATTACAGGTTTCTGATTAATTTACCATAAATACCTAAATCTAGGTCTAAAAATGCCATTCAGAAGACTATTTCTAGATATTGCTATCTAGATTATGGTTATCTCATTATTAACTTTTAAGCTTCGCAAATTAATACCCTAATCTAGGTTAAAATTCATTACTTCCTGGTCTTTTTCAAGCCCCAAACCCGGGGTACAAAGTAATAGAGTTGAGATTGCTACAGACAACCAGAAATTTCAAGCTGGTCTATTTAATACCTAAATTAGAGTTAGTATATTATAACTTTAAAATGATGCTCACCAACATCCGAATGAGAGTTTCAGAGTTGGTCTATTTAATACCTAAATTAGAGTTAGTATATTATAACTCTAAAATGATGCTCACCAACATCCGAATGAGAGCTTCAGAGTCATTTAAATCTCTGGAAAATCTTCAAATACAAACTAAAGTGGATGGGCTACAAATGCTTATTTCCTAATAGTAACTTATAGCCCAATTTACAGTGATTAGCTATTGGCTATTTCCCACAAGGAGTTTGTAGATTACGTTTATTATATGTATTAATGACCATTGATCATAGGCCTCATTTCTTTGAATCAAGACTAAGGCCAACTAACTGTATAGATGTAGAAGCATTAATATGCTAATTTACCAGGAAACATACGCATAAATCTGATAATGATATAACAATAATAAAAAATATATTATCATTTGCTTTGAATTTTGCAGGAAAATGAAGTTAGAAACAACGGAAGGAATTAAAAAAATTTTCCTAAAGAACAAAAGCTTCTTTCATATAGGGGGAAAAATGTTAGCCACAAAATCCACTCAAGAGCAGAAGTATGAAAGAAAGTTAATGAGACTATTGGGTTTCGATGAAGTTATAGTCATGAGTTTTGACAAAGGCCATAAGAAGGTGTTTCGAAGGAAATAAGACGGTTTTGAAGGAATCGAAGGCACCAGCTGCCCTTATAGTGCGAAAGCTTTCGATTCAGATGGAAACAGTACTACCCTTCCGCCACTTCCAACCTTTCGACATAGAAAAATAAGCAAAGATAGGATCAGAACCCCTTTTGAAGGAAATGGATGATAATCTTCCACTTACGGACCAAACCTTTCGGAACAAAAGGTTTCACTTACAAAACAGCCCATTCGAAAGCATATCTAACCCTTTCGAACTGGTAGAGGCCAATGACACAGGAAAAGGTACTGTGATGATCAATAGATGAGAATTTGGAAGCTTCCAACAATAATGGAATCATTAAAGCTTTGATAAAAAACCTTCGACAGTGTTAAAAGGCTCTCATCATTACTTTCGATGACAACAAGGCAACCTGGAGAGAAAGGCGCATTTAAAGACCTTCCGACAACGTCGAAAGCAATTCCGAAGAAAGTAGAGAAAAGGAATTCTAAAGGCTTAACAAAGGCGAAAGGTTGATAGAAGGCCCTTTTGACTCAGTCGAAAGGTCTGGGAAAAATGAATAAAACGCATGGTGGAGTCATAGGATACGAAGGAGATGCCTTTTGATAGTGTCGAAGGGGGATGAAGCCTTTCGACTAAGTCGAAAGGCGCGAAGCAGCATATAAATAGAGGACTTTCGATGAGTCAAAGGCATGAGCGTCAAAGGAGGGCCGACATGTATCTATAAATATGACCCAAAGGGTCCAGTTTTGGGGACCTAATTTTGGAATTCGAAATTCATCTCTTCTACTTCAATTTCTTTGTTGCAATTAATTCTCTAGAAACCCTAAATCAAATTGGGGATAAAGCTTTACCACTTGTAACTCATTTTGGCTTATTAATAAAAGAAGATGGCTGGTTCATTAACGATTTCGATGATGAGGACGATCATTTTGATCATTAGATGGTCTAATGATCCATTGCACATGATTCTACCCTATTCTCTTAACTTCCTTTTGTCTATGCAATGCATAGGATCGACTTGAGTATATATGGTCAAAGCACATCATCATCAAAACCGACATCGGACAATGAAAAATAAAGATGATGATGGGGTTTTGACATAAATGAATTTATGGAACTGGGAATATCCAAGTCAATCTTGCACAAAGAAAATAAAGTATGGCTTAGGCAGTTACAAGCTGGGCCTGTTTCGAGAGAATGGAGCCCCTCTCGACCCGGTCGAAAGGGGGATTCCGAAAGTGTCTCATTTTATAATTAACTAATAATGGTTTAGAGAGGAACTCAATCGAAGGGGGTTTTATCTTCGGTTGTATCCCTTTCGAAGGGGTTCCCCAGTAAAAGTAGCGAAACCATGGGGTTGAGAGTAGCTATGTCATATTAGTGAAATATGCACCTCCTTTCGACATGATTGAAAGGAATGCAATGCTAAAATTATCAGTTACTTCAGATCCACTTAAAGGAAAGGTTTTGAGTAGGATGTTACTTCTTTAGCCTGCATTCCTTAGTTAACCCTTTGAAGCCTTTCGACTAGATCAACCTGGTCGAAAAGTAGTGCCAACTCCATGATGCCATTCGACTGAGTCAGTGTGGTCGAAAGGAAGAATTAACTCTTTAGACCCTTTCGATTAAGCCAACTTGGTTGAAGGGTAGAACTATCACCTTGAACACTTTCGACTAAGTCAACCTAGTCGAAAGGCATGTTTCGAATAAAGCGATCTTTCCAAAAAATTGGTTTCGCTTGAACTCAATTACCTTTTACATAGCATTGGGGATGTTGACAAGTTTCTTGTTAACAAAAACTAAACTCACAGCGGAAAAAATAATAGGATTAGAATACTGACTATGACAACTATTATCCGGGTTTTTAACCCAACAGGAACCAATAGAAAACATGACATTCTTGTGTAGATATGATGTTTTAGGACTTAACCAAAATAGCTAAGATAAGGGGTCGACAAGGGTCCATCCATATGACTGAGACAACGACCGAGATCAACGAAGTCGAGAAATCAGCACGCCTTTAGTCCAACCAGTAGCTGGACGTAAGTAGCTAGTGACTTTCCATCAAAATGTGACAACAATGATAAAAGGCTATGGGAACATCTTCAATTCTAGACTCTAGAAAATTCCTAAGTGGTCGGATCATTAGTGACCCATGCCTCTCCTCAACCCTTCAAATAAACCAGCTATGAAACACTACAAAAAATGCTAGATGTTGGCCCGCAAAACGAACCAAGTCTATGGGTCACCAATGACTCATGGGACCATGGGTCGCCAGCGACCCATGGTTTTGGCTCGTTTTGCGATCCAAGGTCCCTCTAGGTTGTTTGTTACCTACTTATGAGCCGATGAAGAGAGGTCTGGCCCAGAAGCTATTCGAACTCTATAAATAGCATCCTACCTGCAACATAAACCGGATCTTCCCAAGACTGGTTGATGAAGCTATGCTGAAATTATTCTTCACTCTTTACCCCCACACCGCAATCTCCAAAGGAACACACTGTGATTCTCCTGTGGATTCTAACTCTGGAGACTCAATCTAGATAGAACATAATCAAGGCCTCGTAATCAAACTTCTATAGTAATAGCAATCAGTATATAATAAAACTATAATGTGGACGTAGGCTTCATTAATAGTCGAACCACTATAAAAATTCTCTGTCTGCTATCTTTTGCTATTCCTTCTTCATATCTGTGATCTGTGATATTGCCTTATCAGAACAGGGATGGTGCTTTCAAACCATAACCAGGGTGTCGGTACATTTTTTGGATGAACATTTTGGAGCTTTCACTGAGAACCCAACTCAGGATCCAGATCTAGCTATTGACTTTGGATCTCATAGGTCCAGAAGTTAGATACTCAATCTTTTCTTGAAATAACTCACTGTTTAGGACAAATGGCTTTTGGAAGAAGAAGAACTGCCTCTGGAAGATCCATTGGGGGAGCAATAGCTGGATAAGGAGCTAGTCTCCAACAAGGTGAAGTAAATGGTGCTAACTTAGGAAACCAGGCACCAGCATTCCCAGTCAGCATGAAGTCGTCACTAGGGATGAGCTAAATAAGATGGCTGAGGAGATCAATTAAAAAATGGAAAATAGTCAAAAGGCTCTAATGGAGATGCTCAATGCGTTGTTGACCCTACAATCAAACCCTGCTCCAAGGGTTGTTCCTGAACCAGTGACTGTTGTAGAACAAGAGAATTCCTTCGTTTCTAGCCTGCATAGAAGGAACAGAAAGTAGCCACAAAGAAAGGTAACAACAAGATGTGGCGTGGAGGAGAATGAGAATATTCCACCAGGCGCAAGGTAACCCATCTTGAATTTGAATCAAGGGGCCAAAACCCCGCAGGAAGATATAGCTGTCAGTCTCTCTGATTCGGAAGATGTAGAGTAGGGTAATCAGATGGAAGAGAAGGACAACGCATTCAATGATGCTAAAAACGTCCAAACTGCCCCAGTTAGGCCAACTACAAGCCAACGGAGTCCCACGGGAGTGGCTCTCCCAGAGAGAGGAGGGCCAAAGCTTTTGCCCACACGCCACGACCATTTGTAGAACCAAACACTCGGCGCAGTGACTGATTCTTACCTCCAGTACTACCGGACATCAGAGGCATACATAGCAGACATTGTCAGACGTTCGATGGACAAGTGCAAGGACCGAAAGGATGATGATTGGGAATCTTCCCTAAGTCGAACCCCTTTTACCGACGATATCTTGATTGTAAGATACTCAAACTAATTCACTATGCTAACTATCCCATCCTACGATGGAACGAAGGACTCAAAACCCCATTTGTACAAGTACAGTAGGTACATGGACGGAGTCAATGATCCAGAGGCCGTCCGCTGCCGATGCTTCCCTATTTTTCTAGCAAACAAGGCCATCCGCATCAATGTAGTTCACCAGACACCCCCAATATCCATTTCTACTTTTGACCAACTTGCAACGAAATTCCTTGACCAGTTCACGCTTCACACCGCACAACCGAAGGATGTCATGTCCGTATCCGGACTGGTCCAAGGGCGCAACGAATCATTGAAATCATTCAAGAGCAAGTTTAACACTGCGGTAACGGAAGTAAGCAACCCTGATGAGGATATGGTTTTTATGGCATTAGTCTATGCTATTCACCCAAAAACGAAGTTTGGTAAGTGGATTAGGATGAAGCAACCTACCAGTAGGAAAGACTTCAATCGTAAAGCAAGCCAGTATTTGAGATTGGAGGAAGTGAAGGAATTGGAAAGAAATTCTGCTGGTACACAATAGATGGACGCTTAACAAAGTGACATGGTGGCAAATCAAAACACGCGCGGTCGTAGAAGTACTTAAGGAGTTGTATAAAAAAGTGGGAATTAGAAGAGAAGAAACCAGAACTCCGGTAATAGAAATAATGGTGGAAACAACTAAAGATTTAGAGGGTTTAGACATGAGGATTATACCCCTATGAATGACACTCTAGAGAATATTTATCTCACAACACAAAAAACTGAAGAGTATAAGAAACCTCTGAGAAAGGAGGCAACGGAGCAGCAAAAGCACTCAGGGAAATTCTGCCTCTTCCTTGAGACGTAGGGGCACAATACAAACGAATGCCGCCGCTTTAAGGACCTCATTGAACGGTTAATCCGAGACAACGAACTTCAACAATATGTGAAGAAACCACAAAAACCCAATCAACCTATGTTTCCTCAATCTCCTAGAGAGCAAAGAAATCAAGCTGGAACTAGCAAAGAACGGTTAAACGAACTGACCAGAGGCTTACTATCAGGACTATATCTAGGGAACCACATCCCGCGCAAAGTTGGGGAGAGATAGAGTGATATGCGAGTTCATTAAAGCATGCTCCAAAGGAATAGTGTTTAGTAGTAGATGATGAAACTCTAGCCAAGCAGCAAAAGGTTCTGAGCGATGATATAATGTTCCGCAATCGGGACACCGAAGGGATTGAAGCTCCAACTCTCGACCCAATTGTGTTGACAGTAGAAATGGGTTCCGTCGTAGTCCGACGATTGCTAGTTGATAGTGGCAGTTCAGTTAACATAGTTTTCAAACGAACTTCTGACCAAATGAAGATTGGCATGAAAAGGGTATCTACGTGCCATACTAAGATTCAGGGGTTTACCGGAAAACCCAAACAACCGGTGGGAACAATCGACCTACTTGTGTAGCTTGGAGAGGATGAGCAACGAGTCACCTCATTCAGACTTTTGTTATCATGGATGAAATGTCACCATACAATGCATTCTTGGGACGACCCGCATTAGCCGACTTCAGAATAGCATTGGCCCAATGGTGCCTTACAATGAAGTTCCCTACCGAGCACGAAATTAGAATTGTTAAAGGAGACCAAAGCATTGTTCAGGAATGCTACATCATAGAGTTGCACGAGTCAAGATGAAAGGAGAAAGGAAAGGATGTGGGGAAGGCCCTCCACATCCGTGAGCCCTCCGAATAGCAAATACAGAGCCACCCCTGGCTTGGGGACCATAGCCGATTCGACAAGGCTATGGAACTAGGAAGAAGAGCTCAGTGGAGGATCGAGCAGCACCTGTAGAGTTGATGGTGTCTATCCCAGTCTGTATAGATGACCTGACACGGGTCTTGAAAATTTGGTTGCACCTTGGAAACAAGATGCGATCAGAGCTAACCAAATTCCTCCATGCCAATTTGGACGTGTTTGCTTGGACGCACAACGGTATATGTGGGGTGTTAACTGAAATTGCCTGCTACGTGCTTAACATTAACCCCAAATTCATCCCTGTTAAGCAAAAAAGGCGCAGCCTATTCCCGGAATGGTCCAAGGCATTGAGAGAAGAAGTAGATAAATTGATGTCTAACGGCTTCATTCGAGACGCGAACTACCCCGAATGGGTATCAAACCCGATCCTAGTCAAGAGTCTAATGGAAAATGGCAAACCTGTATTGATTTCTCAGACCTCAACAAAGCCTGTCCAAATAAGAGCTTCCCGCTCTCGAGGATTGATCAACTGGTGGTTGGAACAGTGGGACATGAGCTGCTGTCATTTCTGGATGCGTACTCGGGTTATAACCTGATGCTGATGCATGAGCCCAACAAAGAGAACACTGGCTTCATCACCGATTTGGGACTGTACTGCTATAGAGTAATGCCATTCGGTTTGCAAAATGCAGGCGCAACGTACCAAAGGCTAATGAATACTATGTTTAAACGCAAGATTGGGAAGATAATCAAATCCACCATTAGAAAGTGATTAACAAAAGCAAAATAAAATTGGGTTGACGAACTTCCACTCGCACTATGGGCACACAGGATAATGTGTAAAGCGGCAACTGGCCATACTCCGTTCGCATTAGCATATGGTTTAGAAGCAATGATTCATTTTGAATTAGAACTCTCACAAGGCATAATTTTAATCAATCACAAAATGAGCAACTCCTACTCGAATCGCTTGACATGGTCGATGAAGGAAGAGAAGAAGCAGAGTTGAGAATGGCTACCCACCAAAAAAGGGTTGCACGGTACCTCAACTCCAAAGTTCGTAGTCAGACCTTCGAAGTTGGAGATCTTATGCTTAAGGGAGTTTACCCTGTACCGGGAGCCTTCAGACCAAACTAGGAAGGATCGTATATCGTTTGTCAAAAGGTCAGCGATGGAACTTTCAAGGTGACAACCGTCGATGGGGTCGTAGTTCCCAAAGCCTGGAATAGCGAATCGCTCCGTTATTTCATCTAAAACACTATTTATGTATTTTCTATTTTTAGCAAAATAAGCCATCCTGGAAATGCTAGTGGCATTGTAAATAGGCAAAGAATTTGCCATGATTTCCTTAGTAAAGTTTGCTTCTTGAACCAACCAGACCGTCTTCGTAATAATTACCCGCCGAGTCAATGAAAGCAAATCGACTCAAACCGTTGGATCGACGGAACTCGATCCTTGCCACTCGAAAAAGAAAAATGGGTGTTGTCCGGACAACTCCGGGAGGTATATAAAAAACTAACTTCCTAGAATTTCCCGGAGATAGGCAACACCTGGGATCACCTAAAAAACAAACTCCTCACATTGCTCGAAGATAGGCCACGCCGAGGAGCACCAAACTGAAACTCCTCACGTTGTCCGGACATAGGCGACACCGAGGAGCATCAAAAACGAACTCCTCACGTTGTCTAGAGATAGGCAACACTGAGGACCATCAAAAACTAACTCCTCTACGTTTCCCAAGATAGGCAGCGCCGAGGAGCAACTTAAAAAAACTAACTCTTTACGCCGCTCGGAGATAGGCAATGCTAAGGAAGATCAAAAGCCACTCATCTCCTAAGCCGAGCACTGAAAATGAAAGTCCTCGCATTGCCCGGAGATAGGCAACGCCGAGGAACATAAAAAGTCGCGCATCTCATAAGCCATGCACTCAAAGTAAAACTCCTCGCGTGGCCCGGAGATACGCAATGCCGAGGAACATCAAAAGCCACACATCATGTAAGCCGTGCACTCAAACTGAAACTCCTTGCATTCCCCGGAGATAGGCAACGCCGAGGAACATCAAGAGCCATGCATCTCCTAAGCTGCACACTCAAACTGAAACTCCTCGCATTGCCCTGAGATAGGCAGCGTTGAGGAACTTCAAAAACAAACTCCTCGCATTGCCCGGAGATAGGCGATGCCGAGGAAGCTCCAAATAAACTTCTCGCATTTCCCGGAGATAGGCAACATAGATGAACATCTAAAACCACCTTCTCATGTTGCCTGGAAATAGGCAACGCCGAAAAGCATCCAAACTTACACTCCCCACTACAAAAGTGGGGCGCTAAATCCCAAAATAATAGCCCTCCATATGACCCAAAGATGGGCAGCACCAAGGAGAGTGAGAAACCCTACGCATTTAGTTAGGAATAATTGGTGCTAGAAGGAAGGCACTCAATGATTGACAATGCATATCCATGCATAAATTGCATGCTTACCCATTGCCCAAATTGAGACTACATGCTAAGGTCATAAAACTTCCGAAGAAAGGAAAATCAAGTCATGACTTAGCCAGGTTTTCAATAAAGATTATCTAAACCCTAAATTACCGGGTACTTGAATATTGTTTGAAGTAAACAGCCCATTGAACTGGGGGCATACACATGTAATGAGACAGAATCACACGAACACAATAAGTTCAAAAGTTCTGTCACTTCAGACAACAATAAGTTCACGATTCACAGTTTTAGAGTCCATATCTGTTTTAAAATTCTAAACATAAATTTCAAATTACTAGAGTTTTAAGAAGTTTTATGAATTTCTGTTAATTTCTAAAGTTCTATTAACTTCCACAGCGCTGATAATTTCAAGATTTGTCACTTCGAATGAAGGGCTTTGACTATGATCACATAACTAGAAAGGTGTGAAATGAAACAAGCACAAGTACACAGAGCATATATGAATAGACAGATGAAAGTACAATCAAAATATCATTGTATTGCTTATGATTTTCTATACTCAAGATCAAAATGTAGGGGCCGTACCGACACCACAACGGCCAACAAAGAGAAAATAAAGACTACAGTAAGGATGCAAAGTGCAGACTCTGCACTTGAACAAAATGACTCAAAAACAAGTCAGTCTTCTTACAATCTGTTGGCCAAAATCAAATCTATCCTCGCACTAGCCGCTCATTGCTTCTTGCCACTGCTTCCCTTTCCACCTCTGGTTGGTAGTTTATGCTTCTTTTTAAGAGAGGTGTTGCTGCCAGTAATGTCAACGTGCACATCGGTGGCAATCTCATCCTCCACCTACGAATGTTTTTCAGAAGAGTTTCCCTTTCCTTTATGTTTTCTTAACTTCTGGGAGCCCTTTGAAGCTTTGAATGCCTCCACCTTTTCCTTCTTGTCGGCACCCAAATCATGCTGAGTCTTCTGCAATTGCTCTGTTTATGCCTCCGGCTCCTTAGCTACTACTGCAGTTATATCACCTGTCCAAAGACATTGAAGGGTCGTCCAAACCATGGAGCGCCGCTATTTTCTCGGCCTATGGTTCCAGTTGTGAACTAGATATGGATGTGGGAACCGGAGCAGGAATGCAGACAATCTCAGAGGACATGAAAATGGTAGCAGGCGCAGGCACCGAAGTAGTTGGTGCGTCAACATGAAAAGTAGATGGACCTATAAGATAAAAAAGAAAAGCATTAAACTCCTTTTGCTCCTGTGGTGTAAGATGGAGACTCCCGAATTTGGGAGAAGCATGGACGTTACCTGCACCAAGGGAAGGATCATGAATAGCGACTTCGAACTCACCACTGTTGCCTTCTTTTGAGGGCTCCACCACATGAGGAATAACATCAACTCCTGAACTCATCGGCTAGTCTTCGAGCTGCTTCGATGGTCCACCCACATTAGAGGAAGAAGTTTTGGTAGGTGCGTCGGTGGCGGTCATCAAGGAAGCATCGATAGCCTCTCTATCTCGTTCGACTCGGAGAATCCCCTGGCCCTCAAGTTGCGCTGTCTTAGATTCATCATTGAGATAGGCATCTCGCAGCTCTTGATCAAAGTAAACGTCATCGCTGTCAGTAAAACGAGATAAGATTTCCTCCCAATGAGGGTGAGAGTGCGTGGAAACTTCAGGCCAAGATAGCTAAGACTTCCTTGATGCAACAAAGAGTTAACGTAGAAGTTTAGAATTGTCTCTTCCAGCTTCTCCATCTTACTGTCGAAGGCATGCTGGAGGTCCAAGTAATCCACTTTCACCATAGCCTTCTCAACTTCAACTGCAGTCTTGTCGGCACTGAATTGTGTGACCTAATCCTGTAACATGGCAATGGTCTCGGATTGGTCGGAGATCGTTTTGTTGTGCCCCTCGATAATTAGATCGCGATCGGTGATTGTTTTCCGTTGAGCTTCAATGATAGCATTGCAAGCGGTCACTTCTTCTTTCAATTCAGCCTCGTCCACATGTGTCTTTTTAATTTCATCTCTGCAAACAATCTTGACATTCTCATGGCGTCCTTTAACTCCTTCATCAGGCTGGCAGTTCTCCTACTTTCCCGAAGTGTTGTCTCCTTCTCCTCCTCCATTTGTTTATTTTTAGCGTCCCGATTGGCCAACGCCCTTTCAAATCATCTTTCTTATTTTCGAAGGAGAGGATCTCTTGGTAATTATTTCTATTAGTGTCCACCAACTTCCTACAGAGCTTCCCCCATTTCTCGGCCTGCTCTAGGTCGTTTTGGATAGCTTAGAGATGCGATACGAAGGAATCTCTGCGAATGGAATGAAGGTCCATGACGAACTTAACCCCTCTTGAGAACCAACCTATAAGTGCCACCTCAAGCTTAGGATGGGCCGAAGGAAAAGTGTAGACCGACCTTCAGTGGGGATGAGATGTGCAAGGGGCAGCAATAACAATGGAAGAGATGAAACATGAGTTGGGGGCCGAGTCGCGGCAGAAGTAACAGGAGCTTCTCGGCCTACGAAAGAATGTTTCGAGGCATGCTCTGAAGAATGAGGGCGATGAAAAAACTTTGATTTCTTCGGCGGTTTATCTCTCTCCTCATGAGATCTTCTTTTCTCATATCCGCCTTTGTGTGACCGAGATTTATCTCTCTCCTCTTGGCATTGAGTTTCAGCTTCAAGTTTTTTCCTCCACTGTTACTCTTCTTCTTTCTCCTAGACTTGATGGCGGCTGTAGGAACGCTTGGGGTACTATTGTGAATCAGTATAGTCCTCGAAGTCATTATAGAAGCCTCGTCCTCTCGACATACCTAGAATAAGGCATAGATGAAAAGTTTTAGAAGCATAACATAAGTTAAGCAAATATATAAAGGAACGAAAGAATGGAAATAAGTGCAATCTTGGTGCAACGTGCGGTGTTTCTAATATTGCCTAAAGCGTCGTCACAAAATGGAACAAATGGTTGACGAAGGTGGGATCGGACTTACTTCGGTTTTTATAAGCAGAACTGAGCTAACTGATGGAGCAATATCGCCCGAATAGGAGGGCTTTATGTTGAATTTAAGTCTCCTTTCATGAGCGCGTCGAAGTTGACAAAAACATCGCTAAGATCTCCAAAGTCCACCACGATATCCCTACTCGGGGAGGCTTGATGTTTTCCAGTTCCCGAGGCATTGCCTTTGTCACTCATGTCAGGAAGGGTGGAACTCGGGAGAACGGGACTCATTCACGTAGTCTCATTTCAAGACTCCGAGTCTTCGCCTTCAGATTCTGACGAGAAATGATCACTGGTAGTTGTTTCATCGCTGCTAGTTTCAAACTCTCCCTCTTCCTTTTCTGAATCCACCACGGCCTTCCCTTCTCTGTGCACAAACTCCTCTTCCGCCTCCTCCAGAATTGGAGGCATTCTAGCTGAATGGCTCAGACTATTCGCAGCGGCTTCTTCCTCCTTATGGACCTCATTGAGTGATCCCCTGGAAGGGCCACCTATCTCCTGACCTTCCTTGGAACCGTTGGATGAAGAGGAGGATCTTGTGTGAACGCTGGCTCGACCGAGAGAGGAAGCATCAATCTAAGTAATGGATCTACCCGGAGCCAACGGTCTATATCGACGCAGATTCTCATCGGTCAGTAGAACTTTAACGCACCTCTCCTCGACATCGATAGCCTTTAAAGTTTGGCAAACTTCATTGAGAGTTACATCTTTGTTCTACCATGGGATAACTGCAAAGGGAACATAATTAATGAGAAACTTCATTACAAAGCTTCGAAGCTAGAAGAATTGGAGAGAGAAGCTTACCCCATATCGTCCATCGACAGTTGAATCCCTTAGGGAATCTAACGAAAAAGTACTATGTCTAGAACTTTGATAAGTTGCTTTGCAAGCGTAAGATGATCTTTCGTTTCCTCTGGGCCTCGATTATAATCAAAGAGTAACAATCGTCTCTCCTCTTGAACACCAGAAAATAGAGCAACTCTTCGAAACTTAGGTCACGGCTGAACGTCCACATGAAAAGGACGTGCAAGCATGTAAGGATGGCGTAACCATTCGGATGAAGCTGGAATGGGGAAATTCCCAAGTTTGAGAGCATCTCATGTAGAAAATCATTGAAGGAAGGCACAACTCCATTCATACACATGTTTCTATGGCAAACAGTGTACCCTGGTAGGGGCATATGAGCGAATTCGTCTTTCGTCGGTAGATGTACGTCTTCTTCGAGAATTCCATGTTGTGCACATATATTCTGAAGAACCTTGGTGGAAACCACTGACGATGCTCTTTCGGGTGGATTAAGCAGGACTTGAAAGTTGGGAGGCATGCGGTCCATAATGGGCCCAACCGAAACTAATTGACCGTACTGGGCTTGCGAGGTAGATGATGATTCAGCTTTGGAGAGCGTCGGGCTTTGCCCACTTGACTTGCGACCTGTGGATGGCTGCTTCATTCTATATAACAGAACTCGCATCCAAAAACGATCAAGTGAATCTACCCTAATTTCAAAAGTTTCCCCTATCACACTTTAATTCTAAAGAAACTTTGACTTGTAATCAACACGTCGGAATTCATGTGCGAACTAGGGCATGTGCAATGTGCTGTCTATATGGGATAAACTCGGTGCTCGATGCACTGCAAAGTCTCTATCTCGTGTAGATAGTTCGCTCATAGTGGAAAAAGAAAAGAACATCCCATGCCAGTTCGTTTTTCATTTTTGTTTTGATTCTTGTACACTTACCCATTATCGATCAATCATTGATAACAGATTCGTTGTCTGAAGCGACACGGAGAACTCTTCTCGCTGCATGAACACTGAGTGCAGAACAATCAAGCAGAATAAGTCCAGATTCTTGAATTGACAATTGACATGTCATGTGGTAACATCTACAGAACTGGGCACAAGTCGATCCTGGTTTGATGGATTAAGATAGCAAAATGTGTTAAGTGTTGGACCACGGCCCAAATGTCGTTTCAAGAAGAAACTTAAGACTCGATTGGCTATCTCGACCTGTCAAACAATAAACGACTCGGACTTCTCATAGTTGACGTTGCAAACTGAACACTATTCGTTAAGTCATAACATCAATGAAATAATTCAAAAACCATCTAGGAAAACCCACCTTAAACTAATTTCTAAAGCATAGGAAGAATCAAGAGTCGAATTCAGTGAGCTATGGAGTTGATCGATGGCGAGCAAACTTCGGGTCGTTGAAAAGGTAAGTTCCGCTACAGATCGAAAGTGAGCTAGGGCTCGAATTCAGGCAAGGTGATCGGTCGGCTAGGGTTTCTCAAAGTAGGCATGCTCGAAGGAACCAATGGCAAGTGGACTCAGATGAAGTTGGTCAGGTCGAGTAAATGATTGGATTGCTTGGAGATTGAATCGCTGAGAGTTGGGTCGTGTGAAGATGTAAGAATGGTTCGGGTCTAGTGGAGAAGACTATGGGCCGATTTGAGCATATAAGTAGGCAAACCAGATGAACAAGTTTTTTTCTAATTAATCGGGTCGCCAGCGACCCGACCCATCAATGGACCGCCAACGACCCAACTTAAATGCTAAAACAATTTCCTAAGCAGTTTGGTCACTAGCGACCCATCCCATATGGATCGCTAGCGACCCGAAAAAAAATGATGAATAAATAAATATACAGAAGAGAGGAAAAGAAAGAGAAATGTCACTTATTCTCCTCGAGCTCGATTTCCTACACATATTCAAAATTCCGAGACGTGCCAAGAAGCTACAGGCATAAATGTGATGCTCTGTGATAAACTGAAGCCGTCAGAACCAAAAAAAGACAACCAACAATATTGGTTTAGTGTAGTCGTAGAGCTCTAATGCAATCACTTGGAAGTCAATGAGTGGATATTGAAACCAATAACTTCCAGAGCACGTCTTGTTTACAACAAAGACGTACTTTGGGGGGCAAACATTATCCAGGTTTTTAACCCAACAGGAACTAATAGAAAACCGAACAACCCTATATAGATAGGATGGTTTAGGACTTAACCAAAAAAACTAAGATAATGGATCAAGAATGGTCAAGCCATACGACTGAGATAACGACCAAGTTCAATGAAGCTGAGAGATCAGCACTCCTTTAGTCCAATTAGTAGCTGGAAGTAAGTAGCTAGTACTTGCCATCAAAACATGACAACAACGATGAAAGGCTATGGAACATCTTCAATTCCAGACTCTAGAAAATTCCTAAGTGGTCGGATCATCAGTGACCCATGCCTCTCCTCAACCCTTCAAACAAACCAGCTATGAAACACTACAAAAAAGGCAATACGTTGGTCCATAAAACAAGCGAAGTCTATGGGTCGCTGGCACCATGGGTCGCTAACGACATATGGTTTTGGCTCATTTTTCAAGCTAAGGTCTCCCTAGGTCGTCTATTACCAACCTATGAGCTGATGAAGACAGGCCTGGCCTAGAAGCTCTCTGATCTCTATAAATAGCATTGTACCTGCAACATAAACCGGATCTTCTTCGGACTGGTTGCTGAAGCTCTTTTGAAATTAATCTTCACTCTATACTTTCCACACAGCAATCTCTAAAGGAATACACTATGATTATCCAGTGGATTCCAACTCTGGAGATTCAATCTAGATAGAAAATAATCAAGGTCTCGTTATCAAACATCTATTGTAATAACAATCAGTCTATAATAAAACTATAATGTGGACGTAGGCTTCATTAACAGCCGAACGACTATAAAAATTCTTTGTTTACTTTCTTTTACTATTCTTTCTTCATATCTGTGATCTGTGATTGCCCTATCAGAACAGGGCTGGTGCTTTCAAACTCTTACCAGGGTGTTGGTCCATTTTTGGTTCAACAACTACTACCTTGGAATTATTTGTATTCCTTGGATAGCAGATTATCGCATTGGCATGGAGCATGAGAGAAATAAGGAATCTCCAACAACAAAGCACATTCAGCTCCAGTAACATGTTCCTCTAAATTCTATCATATGGGTTGTAATGAGGAGGGGGTCAGAACAACGCTCTGGTGACTAGAAAATATAAACTATCCATAAAAAAACTTATACCGATTGGTTTCTATTTAATTGTTATGTTCATTAAGGTTAGCAATTCTAATCCAACCTTGTAGTGCATACGCGATTACTTACTTACCCCTTTCCAAGGTATGAAATACTAATGAAGCCATATCAGCAACTAAATACATCCAAACCCATTAGCCACTTAGTACTTCTAAATATGAATTGGGCTTCCATGATACTTTTAAAAGGAGAAAAAGGCAGACTCCACCATTTAATACCTTAATCAAGGTAGATCCCATCATTTAAGACATGTTCCCAAGGTGGTTTCCTAACGATGTTGTCAATGGTTGATGGGTCCTAGCTACAAGACCTCTTACCACTGTTTAAGGCTTCTAACATTTAATGTCTAACTATTATCGCATTTATTGTTGATGAAATCGTAGCCATGTAATAAGCAGTACCCAAGGCACTAAGTACCTTTTATCAAAAAATAGGGAGACTTTGGTCATTTAAGACCTTAATTAAGGCAGACCCTATCATTTAAGACCTATCCCCAAGGCGTGCTCCAAAATGGTACTATTGTCATTACAGCCTTAGCAATGTGAGAGACTGTACCGAAGCCACTTAATACTTCTGAGTGGAAAATAGGAAGACCCCATCATTTAAGACATATTTCCAGAAGCATGCTCCTCAATGGTACTATCTTGCTATCGATTCTTTGAAATCTCATTGGGCTACTTAGTACTATTTTTATAGGAAAGAGCATGACCCTACAGTCACTTAGACCCAAAACCTAATGCGAAACATTCCCGAGATATCCACTAATACTCTTAATTATAAATATGGCATCTTATTGTTATCCCGCCTTTTGGCAAGGCCGTGACACCAAGGAATTGACTAGTAAACCAATGATGATCCATCCCAGAGATCGGTTATAAACAGGCTCACTATGGATATTGACGAATTTTGTCTGAGTCCGGATCGAGCTAAAATTTGTATGACATGACAAGATAAGCTATGAGAGCCAACGTTCCAAATTTCAAGTCAATCCGAGTTCGTATGCTCAAGTTATGAACGATACAAAATTGGATGAAAACCAACCACCGGTCGAATCGCTCAGTTCGAATCCATCAGAGAAGCCAACTTCGACTCGGTCAGATTGACTCGCTTCGCAACCAACAGAAGTGACTACTTCAACTCGCTCCGCTTTTCCTTCTTCGACTCGCTCCACTCGAGTTCATCTGGGAAGCCTACTTCGACTCGCTTCGTTGGAATCCATCTGGGAAGCCTACTTCGACTCGCTCCGTTCGAACCACTGTTCGGCTCCATCGACTTCGACTCCATTGGTGAAGCCACTGTTCGAATCTCTCAGGACGCTCCACTTCGACTCGCTCAATTAATGCACACTTCGACTCGCTCCATCAATACACACTTCGACTCGCTCAAAACAGCATCAAAGGTAGAGTGATCCAAAGACTCAAGCACCACGTCACCGAGTCGAACGGAAGCGAGTCGAACAGAGCGATTCGAACAAAACAACCAACCAAGAATCTCATTTCGTATCGATCATAGCTCCTAATCTTCAAGTCCAAATGCTATGAAATTTTCACAGTAGACTACGTGCATGCTAAAGAATGTCCATGCCAAATTTCGACCCCATTGAATGAAATCTTTATCGATACGAAATCTGTTCGTATCGATCACGGATCGGACCAAAACTTCACGGGCTTGGGCACGCGGGCCTGGTCACGTGCCAGAGAGGGTCTCTCGAGATCTGAGCTAAATACCAGCCTCCTACACCTATAAATAGACCCTCAAAGTCAACATAAAAGGGTTTCTTCTTCCTCTTTGAGATCTCCAATGCCCAGACTCCGCCAGATCCAGATCTGAACTCCATTGCTGCTGCTACCAACGAATTTCACTGCTGCAAATCATTGTTATTCGCTATAATTTTCTAAAATCAATTGTAAACATCAAAGAAAGATCAATAAAGAAAACTACTTCATAGTGGACGTAGGCAATACGCCGAACCACTCTAAATTCTTGTGTCTCCTTGCATTTTAATTATTTTCATCTATGAGATTTGGAGTTTTTGTTAGATAATTCCTCTTTTTCCATTTATTTTCTTCACTTTATCTCTTCAAAGACTTCCGAAGAGTGTTGTGCCCAATTTTGGTACAAACAGTTTGGTGCTTTCACTAAGGAAAAACCTAATTTTTCTCATGCTCTTTGGATCTCCTATCTATATCGGATTACATAAATCTAAGAAGAAGATCCAGATCTAGAACTTTGAAGCCCTTCCATTCTATTCAGATTTGCATCAGATCTAGGAAAGGACTTTCATCACCTCACTATGGTAAGTACACGGACTACCTCTATAGCTGCTGATCAAGGAGGACGGGAAAGGCAGAATCCCGCGCAATTACCTCCATCAAACCAAGATGCCGCCGGACCTTCAGATCCAACAGGTCCGGTTACCAGACAAGAGTTCCATACGCTGTTCAAAGAATTGACCCAGAGTCGACAACAGCTAACTAAGCAAATGCGCGCCAACACAGAGTTGACCAACCAACTAAATCGCCAAAGGCGAAGAAGTTCCAGAAGAGACCGAGGTTCCTATTCTTCCAAAGAGAGTTCAGCCTCCTCCGATGGCCAAACCAGATCCACACGCCCACGGCTAGGTGTAAGCTACAACCAAGCCACAAGACACCAACCTGCTTCGAAACTTGGGCAACCTAGAGCTGGACCATCCGCTAGTCTCCGTACAGAACCTTCAACTCGAGGAGGAGCTGCTCCTTACCTTGTCACGGGCAATATTGCTACTAACACAACTGCCGGGTGAGGAGGTGATGTTAGAAACCAAGCTGATCCTCAGCATAACCAACGAGAGCATACTCGTGAGCCTTATGTCCCTGAGGATGTTGAACCAAGGAGGCGAGGCACGGACCGTCGACCGCGTCCTGTCCAGACTCGTGCTGTGGAACCCGACCACACCTTGGCACAACATGCTCCAAGCATCCGAGTGCCGGGTATACCAACGATGATTCGTCAAATGATCTGTGAAAGTCAGGGTCTCAGTAATGACGACTAGGGAATCTCCCGGAGTCATACCCCTTACCGATGACGTATTATATGATGAACCACCTCGGCACTTCAGGATGCCAGCTTTGCCAGTTTATGAAGGAAGTTCTGATCCCAATCAACACGTCCTGAAATACGAATGGCTGATGAATGCTGCGAGAGCTGATGATGCAGTAAAGTGTCGTAGTTTCCCTATTTCCCTGGGGGGCATCGCTACCATGTGGTTTACCTGTTTTCCACCACTATCCATCTCTAACTTTGACCAAATGGCCACCAAGTTTGTCGAACAATTCTGTATGCACGTGGCGAGGCCTAAGGATGATAACACTCTGTCTAGTGTTACACAAGCTCCCGGAGAAACACTTAGATGTTACTTGGAGCAATTCCATGCTGCGTGTGTAGAAATAAGCAATCCCAATGATAACTCTATCCTGATGGCATTGACTAAGGGGATTGATGCTGATTCCGAGTTCGGAAATTGGTTAGATGGAAAACCACCTGCGTCATTGGACCGTTTCTATTCCAAGGCAGCCTAATTCTTGAGAAGGGAGGATGCGAAACAGTCTAGGAAGCAGGATGATGCAGGGCCCAACATCGAAGGTATCCAAAGTAACATCGTTGTTAAACAATCCGGAGATAGTTCTGGAAAAATTCAGTTGAACGTCTAAAATAAACAGAATCAGGAGAGGGACAATGGAAATCAGAACAAAAAACACGATCAGAATCGTGGTCCACGGCGTAGAGCATCCATGTACGATACATACACTACATTGAACATGTCGTTGGAAATTGTGTATTTGCACACCTGTAATACCATGCAGTATAAGAAACCTGCCCCGAAACCACCAACCGAAAGACAAATCCAAACAGGAAAATTTTGTAGATTCAATGAGAGTTATGGCCATAACACCAATGAGTGTCGTCACCTACAAGACCTCATTGAAAAACTGATACATGAACGGAAGTTGGATCAGTATGTGCGGGCGCCGCAGTCTGGTGGTGCAGGCCCATCAAATCAGAATCGTACGCCAAATCAGGAAAGACAGGAGGAACCCGCTTGTACAGGCGGCAGGTTGGTCATCAATACAATAAGTGGTGGTCCTCACCCAGCAGATCGAAGCTGGAAGGAAATGGAGTCGTATGCCAGTTCTATCAGAGATGCGGACTTCGAGTGTTGTAGTGGTTTCGGTGAAGGGGCTCCGGCCAAGCAACAGAAAACGATGGCAGATGACATCGTGTTCAGGAACAGAGACGCTGATAAAGTCGAAGCCCGCACTATCGATCCACTGGTCATCTCAGCGCAAGTAGGTCCTGCTTGGATGAAGAGGATCTTAGTTGACAGTGGAAGCTCTGTGAATATTTTGTTCAAGCGATCTTATGATCAAATGAAAGTGGAAGCCACGGACTTGAAGCCTTGTCAATCCCGAGTCCATGGTTTCAATGGAAGTGCTACTATACCCACTGGAATGGTGGAACTGCCAGTAGAGTTGGGAGTTGGAGAACGTCGGAGAGTGCGGATGTTGCAGTTCATTGTTTTGGACATAGACTCGCCTTACAATGCTTTCTTGGGCCGACCGGCCCTTGCTGAATTCAGGGCAGCCATCGCCCCGTGGTGTTTGACTTTAAATTTTCCTACTGATCATGGAATAGGAATCATTCAGGGATATCAGGCTGCTGCCAGAGCCTGCTATGTTGCTGAGCTGCGAGAGGCGCAGCGAAAGGAGAAAGGAAAGGGCGTGGAGGAATCTCTCTGCGTCCGTTTTGCCGATAATTGACAACTAACTTCCGGGCCCATGCTCGGGCACCCCAGCAAATTCCTCAAGGATCTTGACCCGAGAGAAACTGAAGACGAAGGAGAATCTAAAGAAAGTCAAGCATCCTCGGCCAAACTGACGATTGATCTCCCGGTTGACAATGACGATGACTCGAAAATGATAAAGATTGGATCTCAGCTAAGCAAGAAAACTGAGAGGAATTGGTTGAATTTCTGCAGGAAAATCTTGACGTATTTGCCTGGGCACATTTCGATATGTGTGGGATCTCGCCGGACATCGCGAGCCACACCCTGAACATTGACCCGCGGCATGTCCCGGTCAAACAGAAAAGGCGTGGTATGGATCCAGAGAGATCTGCCGCCCTTAAAGAAGAGGTAGAAAAGCTTGAAGCAAGCGGGTTCATTCGGGATGCCCTATATCCTGAATGGGTGTCGAATCCCGTGCTCGTCCAAAAGCCGAACGGAAAGTGGAGAACGTGTGTCGACTATTCCGATCTGAATAAAGCATGTCCCAAAGATAGTTTCCCGTTTCCCAGAATTGATCAGCTAGTAGATTCGACAGCTGGGCATGAACTCTTATCCTTCATGGACACGTATTCTGGCTACAATCAGATACCAATGCATTTACCCGATCAAGAACATACCAGCTTCCTAACCAATCTAGGACTTTACTGTTACAAAGTTATGCCAGACTCAAGAATGCCGGGGCTACTTATCAATGATTGGTCAATCGGATGTTTGCCAATCAAATCGGGAAAACAATGGAAGTATATGTAGACGATATGCTCGTGAAGTCGCGACTCTCCACCGACCATGTTAAAGACATGGAAAATATGTCAAATATACTTCGAGAATACAAAATGAAGCTCAACCCACTGAAATGTAACTTTGGAGTTGCATCCGGAAAGTTCCTTGGGTTCATCGTTAACGCTCGGGGAATCGAAGCTATTCCTGAAAAGATTTTGGCAATCAGAAATCTTGAAACTAACAAGACTATAAAGCAAGTCTAGATTCTCAATGGAAAGGTGGCAGCATTGAGCTGGTTCATTTCAAAGTCCACTGACAAATGCATTCCCTTCTTCGATCTGATCCGAAACGGGAAACGAAACTTTGAATGGACCATAGAGTGCGAGGGCGCTTTCCAAGCACTAGTTCAACATCTATCCACACCACCATTCCTATCAAAACCTATTGATTATGAGAAGTTGTATACATACTTGGCGATATCAGAAAACTCTACCAGCGCTGCCTTGGTTCGAGAAGAAGACGAGATACAGAAGCCAGTATACTACGTCAGCAAACGATTGATTAAGGCTGAAAGGAACTATCCAAAGCTATAAAAGTTGGCCTACTGCCTTGTAATTGCATCAAGAAAACTCCGACCATATTTCCAGGCACATCCCATTGTTGTTTACACCGACCAGCCGTTATGACAGGTCCTTTCACGGCCTGAGACGTTTGGTAGGTTACTCAAGTGGAACATCGAACTGAGCCAGTTTGATATTACTTACACTCCAAGACGAGCAATCCAAGGACAAGTCCTTGCTGATTTCTTAGTTGAATTTACCATTCCAGAGGACTTGCCCGAAACCAGTAAATCCCCCGAATACGTCTAGAAGTTGTATACTGATGGTGCATCGAACAACTGGTGTTCGGGCGCTGGTGTTGTACTTGAAACTATTAAAGGCCGATCCATATGCTATGCTTTGAAGTTCGATTTTCATGCGACTAATAACGAAGCTGAATATGAAGCCCTCTTAGTTGGCTTGAAACTTGCTAAAGATTTGAGAATTATCGCAGTGGAAGTTTATTGTGATTCACAACTAGTTGTGTGTCAGGTACTGGGAGAGTATCAAGCAAGAGATCGAAGGCTGGCTGCTTACCTAGCTCGAGTTCAGGAAATACTGAATCAGTTCGATTATTACGCCATCTATTGTATACCTCGGGAGCGCAACCAAAAGGCCGATTCATTGGCAAAGCTAGCCAGCACAGGTGAAGCTCAGTAAATGGGACTCGTTCTCGTAGAAATGCTATCTTCCCCAAGCATCGACCGGACAGAAATAAACTGGGTATGCGAAACCGTCCTCAAAAAGGATTCATGGATGACCCCACTCAGAAATTACATTGAGCACGGAACCCTGCCGGAGCGCATGAGTGAAAAAAGACAAGTCCTTCAGAAGGCCTCACGATTTACCATCCAGAATGGACTCATATACAGAAGGGGTACCCAGTGCCCCTACTCCGGTGTATCGCTCACGATGAAATTAAACAAGTATTGCGCGATGTGCACGAGGGAGAATGTGGCGATCACACCTGGGGACCAGCACTTGCCAAGAAAATACTTCGCTATGGACATTACTAGCCTACCGTGAATCGTGATGCATTGGACTATGCAAAGAAATGTGATAGGTGCCAGAAATATGCCCGAATTCCTAGAGCTCCTCCTACCGAGATAACGAAAATGGTCAGCCCATGGCCGTTCGCAATGTGGTTCATTGACATCATCGGTGCCCTACCTCTGGCAAAAAGGTGGTGCGAAGTACGCCATCGTCGCAGTTGATTACTTTACAAAGTGGGCTGAAGCTGAAGCTCTCGCTACCATTACAACGAAGAAAGTAATCAACTTTGTGGTTCGTAACATCATCTGTCAATTCGGTCTTCCACACACCATTATTACGGACAACGGAACCCAATTCGACAGTGCTGAATTTAAAGATTTCTGCAAACGATTTCACATCCAAAAGAACTTCTCTGCAGTTGCACACCCTCAGGCAAACGGACAGGTCAAAGTAGTTAATAAAGTTATAAAATCCATCCTGTAAAAACGACTGGAAAAGGTCGGGGGCAAGTGGGTCGATGAACTTCCTATGGCTCTATGGGCTTACCGAACAACCCACAAGACCGCGACCGGCCACACTCTATTCTCTCTCTCTTACGGTTCAGAAGCTGTTATTCCAGTTGAACTAGAAGTACCTTCTCATCGTGTGACATACTATGATCCGAAGACAAATGATATATTACTTACTGAATCTCTCGATCTACTAGATGAGAAGCATGAAGAAGATGATTGGAGGGCAGCTGCGCATCGAAGTCGAGTCGCCCGATTGTACAACGCCAAGGTCCGTCCGTGAACCTTCGAACCAGGCGATCACGTCTTAAAAAGAATCTATCCGGTTCCTTCGCATATGAAACCAACATGGGAGGGACCGTATGTTATTGAACGAAGGCTCGGAGATGGCACATTCAAGTTATCGACCGTCGACGGTCTTACTCTGCCAAGAGCTTGGAATAGCGAGAGCCTTCGCCGCTATTACACATGATAGGCTATCTTTATCCATTTAGTTTACTTTCGTTTTTTGCAATTTTTTCTGCATTTCGAAATTAGAACTTGTAATAAGGCAACTGACTTTGCCATACTTTCTTATTTCAGCAATAAAATGCAATCTCTTCGAGCCAGAGCTGTGATTTACTTGAAATGCTTCATATGACCATCACTATGCACGGAGAGCTAAGTTTCACCATACGGTGGAATTTATTCAATGACTGTGATGCAACAAATCACTCGCTATGTGAAACCCGAGCTCGGGGACCAGCCATCATCAAATTCAAAAAAGGATTGACACACGACAATCCACCATCAACTTTGGATTCCTAGAGTGTGAACCGGAGTATAAACATCAACTCCAAATTCCCAGAGTGCGAATTGGAGTATAAACATCAACTCTGAACTCCTAGAGTGTGAAGCGGAGTATAAACATCAACTCCGAACTCCCAGAGCGCGAGTTGGAGTATAAACATCGACTTCCAACTCCCAGAGCGCGTGTCGGAGTATAAACATCAACTCCGAACTCCCAAAGCGCGAGTCAAAGAATAAACATCAACTCCGAGTTCCCAGAGCGCGAGTCGAAGAATAAACATCAACTCCGTATTCCCAGAGTGCGAACTGGAGTATAAACATCAACTCCGAGTTCCCAGAGTGGGAAGCGGAGTATAAATATCAACTCCGAGTTCCCAGAGTGCGAACCGGAGAATAAACTTCAACTTTGTATTCCCATAGTGCGAAGCAGAGTATAAACATCAACTCCGAGTTCCCAAAGTGCGAACCGGAGTATAAACATCAACTCCGAGTTCCCAGAGTGCGAACCGGAGTATAAACATCAACTCCGTATTCACAGAGTGCGAAGCAGAGTATAAACATCAACTCCAAACTCCCAGAGCGCGAGTCGGAGTATAAACATCAACTCCGAGCTCCCAGAGCGCGAATTGGAGTATAAACGACAACTCCGAACTCCCAGAGTGAAAGTCGGAGCATAGACATCGACTTCGGGTTCCCAGAGCATGAAATGGAGCGTAGACACCTACTTCAAATTTCCGAAGCATGAATCGAAGTATAGATATCAACTCCAAACTCCCAGAGCGCGAGTCGGAGTGTAAAACATCAATTCCAAGTCCCCAGATCGCAGGCATATGTTTAAAACTTAAGCCGGCGTGACCAACCACCAATAAACAAATGGGACTCCCAGGAGTGTGGATATGATCATCGACAATCAAACAAGCATGGATGCATTACTCAATCTTCTCTTGCCTAAGACATCCGTATGGTGGCACTAGACTCAACATGTTATAAGTGAGAAACGATCGTCGACTGATGATCTACAACTCACCCCCAAGACTGGGGGGCAGGGCTTAAGCATCGACCATTGACTGAAGCAATGCGACATAAAGATTCAACTCGCTCCCCAGTCGCAAACTATGTCCACAATACCCGAACTTGGAGAACAAAAACAAACTTTATTCGGAAACTGAAACTTCACACGTGCGTTTCAGATATTGAAACACTTAGACAAATACACAATGATAGAAAATAAGTCAAAAAAGAGAGGTTTGTGTACAAGTTTCCAAAAATTCCTACTAGTAGGGGCCGAACCCGCATCTATACACGGCTAACAAAATGAAAGTCAAAATAAATCGGGGAAGCATGTTTAATCTTTCTTCTTCCTTGGCTTCCTTCTCGGTGTAGACCCGCTGGAGCACCGCTAATCTTCCTCTTCGAGCCTTTGCTTTTCGGCGGTTGATCGTCAGGCGAGGGCATTATATCAACATCCTCCTCCGAACTCGAATGGATAGGAATGCTCCCTGCGGACGGAGTAGAAGGAACAGGATCAAGTATGGAAGATGGAATGGGCATGCTGGTAATGAAAACTGTACCACTGGGAGATATCATGCTAAGCAGAGCAGGTCCCGGTGCCGCCATCCCACCTCCAAAACTGCCACCATCAGTCGCTGCTACCATTTCAGCATCGATTTGAGCAAACATCTCCTCTTAAGTTACTGCTTGAGCTCCGCTGGGGGCGTCAGTAGTCAGCATTGAAGAACTTGTAGCAGGAACAGTTCCACTCATGACAGATGACAAGTCAGCAAGAGGATCGTCGTGATGACGAAAGAGTTCATCCATCAGCTGCTCATCAAACATAATCGTACTCCCCTGTAGATCGTCAAGCGGGGCAGCTGTACTCATGGTGATTGCTTCGGTCATGATAGCCTCCTGCGTTTGATATGGTTCTTGAGTAGCAGGAGGCATAGCCGGTGCAGCATCGATCACTGGACAAAGAGTAAGAGAACTATTAGAACTTAACTTGATCGAAGATTTCGACTTAAGAAAGATATGTGGAATGTTCAGAATACCTTCCTCAGTTTGACTCGTAGGCAGCAGAGCGGCATCAGTGACTTGCGCTGCAGCCGGAGACATCTGCGCCTGATATGGATTATAAGCAGGAACGGCCTGGGGATTGACCGCAGACAAGGATTCGGGCTGGGTTGACGCGGGAACTTCAAGACTTACTTCATGGTGGTCAACTCAAGAACCCTCTCCCACTTCAAAGTGTTGGGCGCCAAGCCTTTCCTTCTTACGTAGAATCATCGACTCGTGGAGAATCTTCTTTTCATCCTCTGTCAGAATGTGATTCTCGAGTTCGAATTCATCCACAGACTTGCCCTGATGCGCCTCCTTCTCCTCCTCAACTAGTCGACTCCAAGCATTATAGAGACGCGTCGAAAAATCATCGAGCCAGGCTAGACCCCTGTGCCTCAACACGTTAGCGTTGTAAACAACGAGGAGGTCTTTGATGTCATCCTCTAGCCCGGACTCGGCAAACATCACTTTTTCCCCACCTCAGCCTCCAGCTTGTGGACTTTAGCCACGGCCACATCCCATTCATCCCTGAGCAGGACAACTTGTTCGCATGCCTCCTGGGCTGCATTGTTCGCATCATCTTTTTCCTTGGCCATGTCAGCGAATTTGGCCTAAAGTTCATTAAGCTCCTTGACCGCCGCATCCCGCTCGGCGGTGACTTTAGTGTTCCGGTAGCCCATCTACTTCACCAGGGCAACATGTGTCTGCCCCAACCTCTCCATTTCCGCCCTCGCTTCGTCAGCTTTTTTGGTGGCCTCAATCTCCGATTTCCGAGAAGACTCAGCCTCAACAGTAAGCAGTTGTATAATCTGGTCCCTTTGAGCGAGTTCGGTCTCCACTTTCTCAAGCGCTTTAGCTCGCTCAAAGGCCACCTTAGAAGTTTTCTCCACGGCCTTTACCCACTCTCTATACTGGGTGTAGATGTCATGAACGTACACATGCATCGTGTTCTCCACTCCAGACGGAATTCTTTTTAAGTTTGGCGGGAAGACATACCATCAAAGCAAATGTTCGGAAAATCTTTCCTCATCTGAGCCACCTTAAGGGCCCCTTCACCTGTGGTTCCAGCTAGGGCCTGCTCTGTAATCATGGAGGCCATGGTCTCAACTCTCTGAAGATGAGTCTCAAATCTAGAAGTATGAGAAGATGGTCTGTGACGAGGAGGCTCCAGTGGCTGTGGAAAAAAAGCAGAAGGTGAAGACGAAAGTCTAGGAGGAGGAGAGCGTGATATAGACCGATGTCTGTATTCTCTATCCCTATCACGCCCGTACCTATCTTGGTTAGAGTACTCGCGATCGCGATCTCCATCCGAGTCTCTCCTACAGGGCTTATAGTAAGAAGAAGACTTTCGGGCCGAGCGGAGATTCCCGAGCATCGGTCCTCTTCTGGACATAGTACCTGAAAATGAAAAATGAAGGAAGAGTTAATGATTTCCTAAGATTGGACGATTTACAGTTGTGAATCATGTAGTGTAGTGAATTGTATGCATGTGCAACCCCCCCAACCAACCGGAAATGTCGGCCACACTCGTAGCAATCTTCTCGCTCAGTTCAAGAGCATTATCAAGCTCCTCCATCCCGGCGTCGTGTGGAGACGACACAAAATCCGGAATCGGAATATCAACAAGCCCTGCAAAGGGATTCTCTACTTGCGGGGGAGGAGCCTCTGAAATTCTAATCCCCGGGACGGGCAAGGACACAACCACGGATTTAAATCTCTCAGATTTTGTTAGCACCAAAATTGGTCACTAACCTCGTAGAGAAAGATTGTGTAGAGATATAAGTGATGAAAATAAATTAAACAAGGCAGAGAATGTTAATTTAAATGCAGAAAGTAAGAACACCAAATTTATAGTGGTTCGACGTAATTGCCTACGTCCACTTTGAGGTTAAACTTTATTGATCTTCTTAATAGTTGATTACAAATACAATTCGTGAATCAAATGCTTGAATGAAGTTTTTAAGTAGAGAAGACGAGTCTCAAAAATGGTAGAGTCTCTCCAGTGTTCTTGAAAAAGGATCCCTCTTCACTGTGACCCTGCCCCTCTATTTATAGACAAAGATGGGCTGGACTTCCCAAGTGGGCTTGGTAGCCGAACACTCTAGCCCAGGTGTAGTGGTCGCTGCATGCCGAACCAGGTATGTCGAACACTATGATGCCGAACAATCCTCTCTATGCCGAACGGTATATTCGATGTGTGGGAAGTGCTGGATGGTTGTCAGTTGAAGCCGAACGTGTCTCTGTCTGAAGCTCTTGACCGAACAATGCTCTCTGACATAACGATGCATTCAGGCCGAACGATACTGTCACGTTGAGTAGTTATGCACACCGAACGTCTTCCGGATGCCGAGTACTTCCGTCGCCGAGTTCTACTATCACCGAGTTCTACTGGGCGCCAAATACCATCTGATGCCGAGTTCTACTGTCGCCGAGTTCTACTAGGCGCCGAGTACTAGTTGATGCCGAGTTCCGGCTGATGCCGAGCATTACCTGATGCCAAGTGCTGTCTGAAGCCGAGCACTACCTGCCGCCGAGTATTATGGATGCCGGGTACTATGGATGCCGAGTACTATGGATGTCGAGTACTTCGCCGAGTACTCCTAGATGCCGAGTGCTACTGGATGTCGAGTACTACGCCGAGTACTTCTTGATGCAGAACACTTTCTGATGCTGAGTTCCACTGGAAGCAGAGTACTCCTGGATTCCGAGTACTGCTGGATGCCGAGTACCTCATTGCCTGGTCAAATCTCCAGGAAACACTTGCCCCCCAAAGTGTGTCGTGTGAAGCAACACAACACGCTTTGAATCAGCGTGTATTCCTTGTCTTCAGAAAGAAATCCACCATGTTTCTTGAATAGTCATTATCCTCCAATTTATCCTCCCAAGGTGTTGTATCCTTCTTTGGTCATCGTGATGCTTGGTCGATTCCCAATATTATAAATCCAAGGTTGTAGTTCATTAGTGGCCATCCGTGACTGATTCTGCAGAGCTAATAAGCTTCGGCTATCTGATCTAGTCTTTTCTTAATAACCCTTAGTGAGAATTCAATTTCTGTTGATTTCAAGAAGTCGAACTTTTTCGGATGTACACATGCACGTTCGGGTACATGTTCTTTCCATTGGCTCTTGAATGCGTTTTATATGCTCATATGTTGTCACCAACTCCGTCTAGTTTAATTGCAATTCAATCGCGATTCCTTGTTTGTATTTTCTGTGAAATAAGGGTAGCAATCAGCCACTTGAGGAGTTTTCCAAACCTCTCTTCAGTACAGACTCTATGATTTTGTTCACAGCTCCAACCTGTCCATTTCTAGTTATAATGGATCATGGAAGGTCATAAGGACAGATGACGTTACAGATAAAGAAGTTGATTATTTTCTTCATCTTGGTCGTGGTTAAGAGTTCTTCATCTGCCCATTTGGTGACGTAATCAACTGCTATGATGGTGTATTTCGCACCACCTTTAGGATCGACAAGAAGATGATTTCAGTGCCCCCAAGTGGCAAACGGCTATGAACTAGCCATTTGAATAATTTCCATCGGCGAGGTTCCCGGATTTTTTGCAAACATTTTGCACTCGTCACATTGTCTAGCATAATCAACCGCTTCTAGGTTGATAGTTGGCCAGTAATACCTGTAGCAGAGTATCTTCTTTATCATGGTTTTCCCCCTGATATTATTACCGCATTCTTCTTTATAGACTTTGCTCAAGATATCATCATGGGCGATATGTCGAAGAATGGGGATGGATAAACTCCTTTTGACACATGACTTATTCTTAGATGATTCGGCATAAAGCTTTGAGGAGGATCTGTCGTTTTCCATTCCTCCATTCAGTAAGAATTCCTCATTGTAGATAGTCTTTGATAGGAGTCAGCCATGACACCTTTTCATTTTGTCCGTTCAGATCCTCTAGCAAGTTTGAGGCTGGCAGTCAAGGCTTCATACTAAGCATCGTTGTTTGTTACAGGTAAATCGAGTTTTAGGACGTAGCAGATTGATTGTTCCTCGTGAGTCATTATCATGACTCCTATGCCATAACACTGATCATTGGATGCTCCATCCGCGTACATTTTCCATCTTATGGTTGGTTCTCTGCTACTCTTCGAGTAGTCATCCGAGGTAGTGAATTTGGGTGTGAGGTCTGCTAATTTCCGTCCTTGTATAGCCCTTTGTGGGAAATAAGTGATATCGAATTAGCTTAGTTCGATGTTCTATTTAAGTAGTCTTTCAGACGTCTCATGTCATTGTATGCCCTATCGCAACGGCTGGTAGGCATAGACGTTGATGGGGTGAGCCTAAAAGTAAGGGTGGAGCTTTCATGATGAAATCAATAGAGAATGTGCTAGCTTTTGTAGCTTCGGGTTGATATTCAATGCATGGCTCGCGATAATTAATGAAATCACATATGCATGTCAGAATGGGTCCAAGGGAACATATCATCATTTATTCAGAAAAATCCAACTAATTCTTTTATCATTACTGCATTGAGCTGTGATCCGATATTCAGCACCCGGAAAGGGTCGCCATGGCTGGCTATATTGTCGACCGTCAGCTTAGCAGGTGCCATCCCAGATTCTTTGAGTAAAGATGTAACTATTTTGCATAACATTCAATGTGAAATATGGTTGGGACAGTCAATGTTGATGGTTACTCTAGTCGAATCCTAGAGGCTTGTCATGAGTTATTGAGTCTAATAGTGAAGGGCTCTGAATGCTCTAATAGATTATCAGCAAATGGCCAAAAATCAGGCTTAAAAGCGCATTAAAGGAAATGTCGAGTGGGGGTCAGCCTCGAGTGGCATGCAACTGTATAGCTGGATCTTGCTATGAGTTTGAATTTGCTTGTGCATTCAAGTAACGCACTTTCTATTCAATGCATTCATGATTCTTTACCCGTCCTTCGGGTTGGAGTGAAAGTCAATTGCCCTTGAGCTAAGGTATCGATTTAACGATTCTATCTCTAGGCATCCTTTCGGTCATTGCCTTGAGTAGCTGTAAGCACTATATATAAGTTTTAATACTGAGCTATCGTAGCCAGTTTTTGGATGACCATGCGTCTTCTCCCAGTCTCGGGTTGATAAATGTACTGCATGGATGGTTGAGTCTCGTCCTAGCTATGTTTATGTTTTCACCTAAACTCCAAAGACATAGAGGTGATTGGTGAATAGTCGGTTCACATTGATCTTGCTTCTCGCTCGTGCCCCCAGGTCTGGGGCATATACCGATAAGTAGGAAGGCCAGCCACACCCGCTTTAAATTTACTCTCTTTCCCGTTGAATCGTGGGATCATGTCAGTCGATGGGAGACTAGGTCTCCCCTATCTTGGATTTTATCGTGGTTTTTCATTCCAAGAGGAATACTTCGATGCCACGTAAGTTTCAGGGTGTAATTTGGACAGTGGATGGTCATCCACGTCCATTTTGATTCATGCTCTGTAATTAGATCTCGGGGTAAAGTTGGCTACAAATGCAGTCGGGTTATGCTCATCCAGTTTCATACTCCTCCTGACGAATTGAACGAGGGTGCTGGAGAATTTTTGACCAAGTATTCGTGGTTTACCCTCCTTTCCATACTCTAGGGGTCATAATTTTTCAAAAAACATCCGAGTCACATTCGTATGTGCTTGGTGCGGATCGGATTGACCCTTGGTTTGAGGTATGATATAGTAGGTTGCTCGTAGCTTAGGATGATGTTTCGATTGGTTCTGTATTGAGGCCTCCCTGCAGTCGCTGCCTCAAGTTATAAAGAACGCCACGCTAGGGCTATAGTAAGCTGTCTTATTCGGCTTTTTAGTGTTTTGTACTCCTGCCCCCAGTATTGATTTGGCCAGGTCACTAGTTGGATGGTCGAACTCCATCCTCAGCGGGTTAATAATCCTCCTGTCGATTCTAGGCCGAAGTTTACGGAATAGAAAATGGTCGGAATCCACTCGTCTATTTATCTATGTTTATACACCACTCTGCATTCTGGTGACTTAGTGTTATTCTCCCTCCGGTTGACTCGCGCCCCATTTGTGTTCATGCTTCGGTCCACGCTCCGGGGACTTAGAGATTTGTTGATGGTTTATGCTTTAGTCCACAGTTTGAGACGTAGAGATTTTCGTCAACTCGTTTATACACTAGTTCGCACTCTGGGAACTTAGAGTAATCTGGTCCGCTTCTGGGATTTAAGGATTTTTCTGAAGTTGTCTATAATCTAGTCCATGCTCTGGGGACTGAGAGTACTGTAGTCCGCACTCTGGGGACATAGAGGTTTTTGAGTCATTTATACTCTAGTCCGCACTTAGGGACTTAGAGTACTTTAGTCCGCATTCTGTCTCCCGTTCCAAAGGGTGAGACCCCCCGGATGGCTGAGAGTTTGCCTAAACCTGGTAGATAATCCTTCTCTTTAAGATTCTCTTTAAGATTTCGAAATTCGTTATTCTTTATGCAGGACTATTGCATTCTAATGCTTGTTTTCGATGATTTTATGCAGGCCGTTCTGACCCCGAGCCCACTCCGAGGAGCGATGTCGCCAAGGAAGTGGGGGAGAAAACAAGTGAAGCCACTCACGTAGGGGAGGCTTCTGGTCCAGACGCTTAGGTGATCGGAGCGCTTGATGAAGACAAGTCTGAAACCTCCTCCTCTACCAACGGGGGTTATGAAGTAGAAATTACAGGCACCTCTGAGCACACATCCGAATTGAGCATGGAGGAGCGGCTCAAGAAAGAGAAGGTGGAGACGATCAAGGTCATGGTAGAGCCCCGAGTTGTGGACTTGGACGATCCTTTGAACAAGCCGTTGAAGGTCATCCTTCCTGGCGGGTCCAAGCCCTTGGAAGGCCCCCGTACTCCTTCAGTTGCTACCCCTCTATCAAAGAAGAGTACCAAGGCTAAATGCTCTAGAGAGGAGTCGTCTGGAAAGAAGTTGAAGAAGCACAAGAAGTGATTACTATCCTCGTTCAACGAGAGTTAGTTTAAGTCATGTAATTATTTTCATCTATTTCCTTAGTCCTTGTAAATAGAATGTCGACCCCGAACATTGGAGGGGTTGTAATAGAAACTCATTTCTGAATAAGGTTTAGTTCCTTTTTCTGTCTTACAAAAGACTCTTATTGTTCAGTTTTCTTTGTGATTGTGATTTTAATCCAAGCAGTCGTGAGTAACATAGACTTCTCAGTCCATATTCATATAACTCGGAAACTCTTCGGAAGTCATTGAACTTCCATTCTATGCTTTGTGCACTTAGAATACTTTCTAGCCCGTATGTCAGGGATTTGACAAATTCAAGTCATTTGTGTCATAGTTCGTATTCAGGGAACTTGGAGATCCGATTCGCTTATATTTGAGTCCGCACTTTGGGGAGTTAGAGTACTCCAGTCCGCACTCTAGGGACTTGGAGGCTTAAGTTGTTTATACTCTAGTCCGCGTTCTGGGGACTTAGAGGTTTAAGTCATTTATACTGTAGTCCGCGCTCTGGGGACTTAGAGTACTCCAGTTCGCAATCTGGGGACTTGGAGGTTTAAGTCGTTTATACTCTAGTCCACGCTCTGGGGACTTAGAGTACTCCAGTCCGCGCTCTGGGGACTTGGAGGTTTAAGTCGTTTATACTCTAGTCCGCGCTCTGGGGACCTAGAGTACTCCAGTCCGCAATCTGGGGACTTGGAGGTTTAAGTCGTTTATACTCTAGTCCACGCTCTGGGGACTCAGAGTACTCTAGTCCGTGCTCTGGGGACTTGGAGGTTTAAGTTGTTTATACTCTAGTCCGCGCTCTGGGGACCTAGAGTACTCCAGTCTGCAATCTGGGGACTTGGAGGTTTAAGTCATTTATACTCTAGTCTGCGCTCTGGGGACTCAGAGTACTCTAGTCCGTGCTCTGGGGACTTGGAGGTTTAAGTCGTTTATACTCTAGTCCACGCTCTGGGGACCTAGAGTACTCCAGTCCGCAATCTGGGGACTTGGAGGTTTAAGTCGTTTATACTCTAGTCCGCACTCTGGGGACTCAGATTACTCTAGTCCGCGCTTTGGGGACTTGGAGGTTTAAGTTGTTTATACTCTAGTCCGCGCTCTGGGGACCTAGAGTACTCCAGTCCACAATCTGGGGACTTGGAGGTTTTAGTCATTTATACTCTAGTCCGCACTCTGGGGACTCATAGTACTCTAGTCCGCGCTCTGGGGACTTGGAGGTTTAAGTTGTTTATACTCTAGTCCGCGCTCTGGGGACCTAGAGTACTCCAGTCCGCAATTTGGGGACATGGAGGTTTAAGTCGTTTATACTCTAGTCCGCGCTCTGGGGACTTAGAGTACTCTAGTCCGCGCTCTAGGGACTTGGGAGGTTTAAGTTGTTTATACTCTAGTCCGCGCTCAGGGGGCTTAGAGTACTCCAGTCCGCACTCTGGGGACTTGGAGATTTTAGTCATTTATACTCTAGTCTGCGCTCTGGGGACTTAGAGTACTCCGGTCCGCTTGGTGATTATAGCTCTTCCAATCAAGTCGAGGAAGGAGGTATATGACAGATGATTGGATCACATCCATGTTGGGTTAGATAGCTAAATCTCTTACAATTTGCTCCGTATCTCCTTCTAGAAAATAAGGATAATATATTGTTGAGTAGACAAAGTAAGTTGCATATGTTCCAAGGTGCAGTCGTGTCCATATATTGAGAGTGATGGTTAATGAGTAGGCAGTCCACCACAGCTACTTCAAGTCGGGCTTTCGAATAACCTTTTGTGTTCGAGGTAGGATTTGATGTGTAGATGAACAAATCATGTCCACTCTAGATAGATCCCGGCGTCATTGAGTTTCAGGAGGGGCATCTGTATTTTGTCTAACTTTGTTCTATGACTCGATTTGAGTCGATGATCAGGCCATACCCATTCCAAGCCTTGCTTAGGTCTCCGAGTCAAACATGGAGGTCGATGAATGGATGGTTGGTCATGTCGACTTTGTATTGGGCTCTGATCGTAATGAACTTTTCAACATTTAGTCCATAGCCCCAAATCAAAGGCATATGATTGATGATGAGCAATTGAATTATGCTCGTCCAGATGTAACTCCACACGTCCGATCATGGTCTGCGTAGATTGGTTGGCAACCAAATCTGAGTACCTGGTCACCTGCATCGTTTTGAAAGTAGTTTAGTTCAAGCTAGTCGTAGTTCATAGAACAAATTGAAATAGAGATGGAAATGGAAATAATTCAAAGAAAATTATGGTAAATCTCATTGATATGTGAAGCACCATCATGTGCTCGCTATTTGACTCCGCTCCTGGCTCCTTTCTAAGGGATGTCGGCCGTCAACCGTCCAATTGATAATTATAGCCCTTTATTAATAGGCATCGGATATTCGCTGCCCGCCATTCTGTAGGACTTGTATATACTATTGAAGCTTTCCTTTCCAGGTCATCTTTTCGATCATACCTCGGAGGTGTTTGTAATTGCCCGTGTTAGGATCAGTGAGCATCTGGGAATATACAACATTCCCCTGATTTTCTTTAGACTTTGGTGTACTCTCTCGAGGTTGGTTTCCAGTACCACTCCGAGTCGTGAGTCTTCTAGTAGAGGTTGTCAATTGAATCTTTCAAAGAGCATATGAGCTGAATTCTAAAGTCTTGTTTCAACTACTGGGATCTACATCCTTAGCCAATGGGCCTTCATTGTTATTTTTCTTAGCCTGCTCCACTCCGCCTCACTTTAGTTCTGATTCATTTTGTAAAAGAAACGATCCATAGTTGTAGGAGGTTCTTTAGCTAACTAGCTGCCAAAATATATCTGGAGGTCGACTTTCCTCAAACGCGATCAGTATGATACCCTTGTTAGTATTTGGAATAAATTGCTTAGAGCATTGGTTTGCTTGGAGTCACTAAATTCGAAGTGCTGGGTCAGCGAAGAATGGTGCTTGGAGTCATCTTGGCGTTTGCTAGAGTCATATCATCTATGTTCTCCAACCTTTGGGAGTACCGTTTGAATAGCGGTTGCTTGGACGTTCCCTTGATGTCGTTCATAAGCTGCCGCTAGATCCTCTATGACCTGGTCGATCATGGGATGTCAAGGAAGTGGATAGAATGTTCCTTTATTAAGTTGAGTTTTGATTTCACTATCCGGAGGCACTGCGCTGCGGCTAGGGTTCGGGGGGTTTCCCCCCGATTTTTTTTAGCTTCTTTTTTGAAAATTTGGGTCGTACCCGAATTTTTTTTTAAAAAAAATAAGGGTCGTATAAGGGACTGGTGTAACTTAATTCCAGAGGTGTTCGACATTCGTTCTCGTTCGGCACAACCGAGTCAATCGGCATACAATACCGTTCGGCATTACAAAGGTGCTCGGCATTCATTCTTGTTCGGCACAACCGAGTCGTTCGGCATACAATACCGTTTGGCATTACAAAGGTGCTCGGCATTCATTCTTGTTCGGCAGAACCGAATCGTTCGGCATACAATACCGTTCGGCATTACAGAGGTGCTCGACATAGAGGTATGGATCGGCCTAGAAGAGCGTTCGGCCTAGAGGTATGGTCGGCCTGGAAGGGCGTTCGGCCTACACCTTTCCTGCAGCGTTCGGCATAGAGGTATGTTCGGCCTAGAGGTATGGTCGGCCTGGAATGGTTCGGCCAAAGCTGTTCGGCCAGAGTGGGTCGGCCTGGAGTGGTTCGGCCAAAGCTGTTCGGCCAAAGCTGTTCGGCCAGAGTGGGTCGGCCTGGAGTGGTTCGGCCAAGGCTGTTCGGCATGGGAATTCTGCTCGGCATGGGAATTCTCTAGAGCGATGGGCATACACCTTTTCTGGAGCGGTCGGCATACTCCTTTTCTAGGGCGATCGGCTAAATTGGCTTCAGAGGGGGGTCGGCCTTTATCCAACATGACTGCAAACTTCAACGCCCAGTCCCCATATCTTACATAGACTTGGTTTATTTGAATATGGCTATCAGCTTCCTTTAGATTTCTTTCAAATCTGAGTAGAATAGGAAGTTTTCTAGTAAACAACTGGATCTATCTCGCGAATATGGAAATCCACTAGTAGACGATGAGATCCAATCAAGCTGAGAATTCAATTCTCAGTGAAAGCACCAAAGTGTTAGCACCAAAATTGGTCACTAACCTCGTAGAGAAAGATTGTGTAGAGATATAAGTGATGAAAATAAATTAAACAAGGCAGAGAATGTTAATTTAAATGCAGAAAGTAAGAACACCAAATTTACAGTGGTTCGGCGTAATTGCCTATGTCCACTTTGAGGTTAAACTTTATTGATCTTCTTAATAGTTGATTACAAATACAATTCGTGAATCAAATGCTTGAATGAAGTTGTTAAGTAGAGAAGATGAGTCTCAAAAATCGCAGAGTCTCTCCAGTGTTCTTGAAAAAGGATCCCTCTTCACTGTGACCCTGCCTCTCTATTTATAGACAAAGATGGGCTGGACTTCCCTAGTGGGCTTGGTAGCCGAACACTCTAGCCCATGTGTAGTGGTCGCTGCATGTCGAACCAGGTATGCCGAACACTATGATGCCGAACAATCCTCTCTATGCCGAACGGTATATTCGATGTGTGGGAAGTGCAGAATGGTTATCAGTTGAAGCCGAACGTGTCTCTGTCCGAAGCTCTTGACCGAACAATTCTCTCTGACCGAACGATGCATTCAGGCCGAACGATACTGTCACGTTGAGTAGTTATGCACACCGAACATCTTCCGGATGCCGAGTACTTCCGTCGCCGAGTTCTACTGGGTGCCAAATACCATCTGATGCCGAGTTCTACTGGGCGCCGAGTACTAGTTGATGCCGAGTTCCGGCTGATGCCGAGCATTACCTGATGCCAAGTGCTGTCTGAAGCCGAGCACTACCTGACGCCGAGAATTATGGATGCCGGGTACTATGGATGCCGAGTACTATGGATGCCGAGTACTTCGCCGAGTACTCCTAGATGCCGAGTGCTACTGGATGTCGAGTACTACGCCGAGTACTCCTTGATGCCGAACACTTTCTGATGCTGAGTTCCACTGGAAGCTGAGTACTCCTGGATTCCGAGTACTGCTGGATGCCGAGCACCTCATTGCCTGGTCAAATCTCCAGGAAACAGATTTAGAGCGTTTGTGAGCAGCAGCCTTGCCTTTTCTTCTTCCTCCCAAATCTTGGACATCGGCAGAAGGCCCAGTCGGGAGCTCGGTATCGGTAGGCGTTCTTTCTGGATCAACTTCTTCGGCTATCACGACTGCGGGCGCTTTGCGCTTCACCCGTTTCTTCGGGACCACTCTATGTATCCCTTCCAGCCGTATGCTCTGCCTCCGTTCTATCAGCCCGACAGTCCTCAAATTTCTATTAACAGAACAAAGTCGATATGTCTCCCTTCGCCCGGAAACGCTTGAAGGATCCGAACTAGCTCTCGGAAGTATGCGCCGTCTGGTCGAGAGATTGCGACTATAAATGAGGGGAGGTATGTCAGTTTTGAAGACAGTTAATAATATCTCGATGATTCAAGAGAAAAAATGACAACACTGACGTCTATCCAACCATCGCCTAGCAAATCCAGGGGAGCACCGAACGTATAACCATTCAGTTTTATAATAACTTAGCCTCCCTTAGGAGCCCAGTACAATGTGGCAGTTCCTGACCGCTTCCAAAAAGGTGAAAGAAGGGCTGTCCCCATGGCTCTTGACGTTAAATAAGTATCTTATCTCGATCTGCTTCGACGGTCGAAAGAGGATCTCCATAAACAGGACGATGGTGCTATTCAACAAAGCATACCCGTTGGGGTGCAGCTGAGATGGAGCTATTCCGAGGAATGATAACATCTCCCTTATATATTGGTTGAAGGGAGGGAGGTCCCCGCTATGCAAGGGTGACGATTGAAAGCAATAAACCCCTCCGGGGGATTATGTGGCCTGTCATTTGGCCCAGGTAGTAACACGTCGTCAAGCGAACGACCATGCCTTAAACAAATCCGTCCTAGCATATCTTCGAAGATACCCGACGGCACATAATCTTGTGGATTACAAATAAACCGAGTCCCTAGACGATCGTCCGGAGCTGGCTCTATAACTTCGGCTTCTATAACCGGTATCTCTATGGTTGGAGGGTTAGAACTCGGGAGTTCCGGCTACTGAGAACTTGAAGGTTCCATGACTAGCAAGCTTATAAAAAATCATTGTTAAACTGACAATAACGCTCATGCATCCCCCGGTGTAAAGTGTGTGAGTGTGTTGTGCAGTACAGTACTATATATCATTTGAGAAGATCTACAGGATTGAAGAAAGCATGTAAACGACGAGACTTCGGAATTCAGTCGGAAGGACCGTCATCGCTGACCGTCACAACCGCGCCATCCAGTTATTAGCTACCATTCCAAGTTAAAATTTGCTATCATTATGATAAGTTCCAGTTTCATCGACGAGCTTCGATAGGCAATCAGATATGCGATGAAACGATTAAGTCCAGTTATGCAAGTTTGAAACTCGTCGGAGTCAATTGTTCAAATGTGCAAGGAGTTTCAAATTTTTAATGATCAATTTGTATCGCTCACGAGAGCGGTGTTCGCATCGATAAGTTATGGTCATCTGCATATGAGTTAGACTCGGTCAGAAGGTTGGCATGCAAGTTCGATTCGATCAAGAGGCTGGGAATTTAGGATCGATCAGAGCGCAACAATTCGACTCGCTCCCAAACCTCCAGTTCGACTCGCTCCCAAACCTCCAGTTCGACTCGCTCCCAAACATCCAGTTCGACTCGATCCCAACACCTCCGGTTTGACTCGATCCCAAACGTCCACTTCGACTCGATCGAAAGCCATCATTTCGAATCCATTAAATGCAACCCCTTCGTATCAATCTACGTATTCAAAGCATTCGATTCGATGCGAAGCTCCACCATCGATCGATACGAAGGTCTCCGCCTCATCATCTCAAAACCCCTACTCCAGATCGACGCGAAGCTGAGGCCAAGGAACTTTCGATCGATCACGACTCTGGTTGATTTTGTGTTAAAAAACCGAGTCTCATATTTTACGCGTTGGATTCGCTTAATGGATTACCTAAATCTGTCAGTTAGTTCGAGTAATTGAAGGTATGAATCGGTTCGAAGGCAAGATTGTTTTCTTCTTTGTTGACTCGAGTCTCAGAGCGATGCGAAAGCGAGGCAGGAAAAAAGAAAGTAAAAAGTGGAAAAATGGCTAAGTACAAAGTATTTATATGGACACGAAGAAAACAGGAATAAACGATTCGCATCTCGGTGGATTCGAACATGCTTTTCGACTCCGTCTCCAATGAGTCGATGCGAAGCTCCTCTTCGTATCACTTATCTTCGACTCCATCTCTGATGCGGCAATACAAGCAATCATTTCGACTCCATCGATACAAAACCACACTTCGTATCGATAACCTTCGACTCCGTCTCCTACGTAGTTCGAATCCAAGACCGAGTCGAACAAGCATTTCGAATCCATCATTGATTCGAACGAACGTTTCATATCCATCGAACCCTGCATCCATAGATACGAACAGTCAGTTCGAACCCATCGAATCACGGCTTCCAGAGGCCAACTCCATCGATTCGAAACATTCAATTCTTATCCCTAAATTCAATGAAAATCGTCTTCGATGTTTCAACCCTCCACATCGATTCAGGAAAGGATCGTTACGAAGGAGCATTCAAAAGAAACCATCGAGCGTTGTTACAACGAATTTAACATCGGTTCAGGAGAGGATCAATATGAAATTCAAAAATAAAATAAACTAACAACGACTCGTGAACGTAGAAACATTAACGAGAGTCAGTTAACAGATATGCATGTGTGTCGGACTAATATTCAATATTCCAGATTTACAGGAATCAGAAACTCATTAAATAACGATTACAACAACAGACGGCTAACCACTAGCATACAGCAATCAATTGCAATAATATAGGGTACAGCAATCGACAGTCAACAGTTTACATTATCAAGAAGAACAGTCAAAGGTTAAAGATTTCATCGAAAAGACAATAACTATTCAAAGTAAAGATGGCAGCATTTCAAAGCACATCATGTTTCCACAAGACGTACTTTGAGGGGCAAATGTTATCCCGCCTTTTGGCAAGGCCGTGACACCAAGGAATTGACTAGTAAACCAATGACGATCCATCACAGAGATCGGTTATACACAGGCTCACTATGGATATCGACAAATTTTGTCCGAGTCCGGATCGAGCTAAAATTGGTATGACATGACAAGCTAAGCTATGAGAGTCAATGTTCCAAATTTCAAGTCAATCCGAGTTGGTATGCTCAAGTTATGAACGATAAAAAATTGGATGAAAACCAACCACCGGTCGAATCGCTTAGTTCGAATCCATCAGAGAAGCCAACTTCGACTTGCTCAGATCAACTTGCTTCGCAACCAACAGAAGTGACTACTTCGACTCGATCTGCTTTACCTACTTCGACTCTCTCTGTTCGAGTCCATCTGGGAAGCCTACTTCGACTCGCTTCGTTCGAATCCATCTGGGAAGCCTACTTCGACTCGCTCCGTTCGAACCACTGTTCGGCTCCATCGACTTCGACTCCATTGGTGAAGCCACTGTTCGAATCTCTCAGGACGCTCCACTTCGACTCGCTCAATCAATGCACACTTCGACTCGCTCCATCAATACACACTTCAACTCGCTCAAAACAGCGTCAAAGGCAGAGTGATCCAAAGACTCAAGTGCCACGTCACCGAGTCGAACGGAAGCGAGTCGAATAGAGCGAGTCGAACAAAACTGCCAACCGAGAATCTCATTTCTTATCGATCATATCTCCTAATCTACAAGTCCGAATGCTATGAAATTATCACAAAAGACTACGTGCATGCTAAAGAATGTCCACGCCAAATTTCGACTCCATTGGATGAAATCTTGATCAATACGAAATCTGTTCGTATCGATCACGGATCGGACCGAAACTTCACGGGCTTGGGTGCGCGGGCCTGGTCACGTGCCAGAGAGGGTCTCCCGAGATCTGAGCTAAATACCAGCCTCCTACACCTATAAATAGACCCCCAAAGCCACCAGAAAAGGGGTTCTTCTTCCTCTTTGAGATCTCCAATGCCCAGACTCCGCCAGATCCAAATTTGAACTCCATTGCTGCTGCTACCAACGAATTTCACTGTTGCAAATCATTGTTATTTGTTGTAGTTTGCTGAAATCAATTGTAAACATCAAAGAAAGATCAATAAAGCAAACTACTTCATAGTGGACGTAGGGAATACGCCAAACCACTCTAAATTATTGTGTCTCCCTGCATTTTAATTATTTTCATCTCTGAGATTTGGAGTTTTTGTTAGATAAATCCTTTTTTCCATTTATTTTCTTCACTTTATCTCTTCAAAGACTTCCGAAGAGTGTTGTGCCCAATTTTGGTACAAACATTTATTAAGTTACTTCTTTCGATAGGGACGCGGAACCTTCAGCCACTTAAGACCTCAACACTGAAGTAAACCATTTTAAGAGACATCCTTCTTTATTTACTTGGAATCTCAGAGGTTGCTTAATATTTCCATTTAGGAGAGAGGGGGACCCCTCAGGTACTTAAGACTTAAAACTAGAAGCAAACCTCTATGGATCTATCCTCACCGCTCCTAATTCCAAATTTGGACCATTTAATACTTTCGAATTAAGAAAGTAGGCCCAAATCTCTCACATCCTTATGGGCCTACGATTAGTGATATCTCACATCAGTAGTAAGTACACCCGACTGCTAGTGGCATCCAAGTGAAGGGCATTCTTCCATCAAGTGGCTCTAATGACCTCGCATCGGTAACCCACTAATTCTAATTAACCATCCTAAGTCTTTATTTATATTATCTTAGGTAGACACTGGACTTAGCTTACTGATTCCCTTTTTATTTAAGACAATAAGATTTACCTTAAATTTTTATTTACCCATAAACCCTCGGTTAATGCTCATAAATGCCAATTTTTCCATAAAGTCCTATCGGACATTTCCTAAGACATTTAGGTATGATTACTAATTTCAAATTAATAATCTTTTATATCTGTGCCATTTTATCAATCCCATTAATTCATTTTTCCTATCAAATTATTGCAACTGTCATATTTATTACCATTTATTAGGGTTACAATCTTTTAAATTCTTTTCTTGGTAGTTAATTATCTTAAACATGAATATTACATGAAAGCATCGTTATTAGCATTTTATTTAATTATTATAAACGCAGTAATCATGCACGAATATTTAGTTTTATCAAATATGTTCTAGTTATATATCTTCACTAGAATATACTATTCCATTTTAAATTGTTGGAATCATATCTAAAAAGATTATCCGCTATAATTTCCATAAATTAGTCCAAATCAAAACATTTAACTTTAAAATATAAAAGATTACATCGTTTGAAATTACAAGGAATAATCATTTCTTTTTATTATTGAAGTAGACAGCGCAAACTATAGTGAATTCATACTTTACGCATCTCTTTCTCTTTCTATTTGTATATATTCATTGTTAGATTAAATGTTGTATCTTTCCAAAAGGAAAAGAAATCAAACTAATTTACAAATATTAAGCGGATCTAAATTTCAACAATTCCAAATATATAAAAGTTTATATTCTAATAAGATTAGGGTAATAATCCAAATTTATAACATTATTATACAACCTATTTTAGATCTGAAAAAATTCCATTCAAATCAATATTCTAAATTCATACTTTTAGGACTGATTTTCAGATTAGGTTGTATACAATGCTAAATCAATTCATAAATTAGAATATGTAGGCGACAGTTATTGTATTAAAATCATATTTAATTTGTTTCCTACAACTCATATTTAATTATTCAATTATGCATAAAATCAAATAAACGCCAACGGGATAATATTCATATTATAACAATCTATGAAATTTCCCACACACCGTTTAAACGCGATCCAAATCTCCAGATCTGAAGTAGAACCTTTGATTCATCTCCAAATACTTTTCAATCTAAGAGATATGTGTAAAAGGGTACATACATATTGTAACATCCCCTATCTAGAGGCCAAAAACTAAGTTATACAGATGCTGCAATCATCAATAGTATTAGCTTCCGTCGACTAAATACAGCTATGTTAATGGTATCAATAACACCAGAAGCACTTGAATATGAAACAAAACATTGATTTCAAAACAAAAAATTACTTCATTACATTTCTAAAATAAATTGTTTCGCATTCACGTAACATAACCCAAATCGTTTCCCATGCACAGATTAAATATAATTATTACAAATTACGCTGAGTGCGGTATATGAAGATACCCCTTCGGTTGATCAGAGTTACAAGGTCATAATAGACCTAGTACATAATAACATAGTGGAAAATTCATCATCACATAAATAAAACCAACAAATCCTAAGTAGCTATCTGTTGCCTCCTGCATCCTCCGATAGCCTATTCGTCAACATTCTAAAATCTAAAAAGATCCTTAACCTCTCAACCTACTCAAATTGATTTTGAGCACCCGAGAGTTTAAGGGAAAAACATAAACTTCGAGTCAGACATAAAGCCTGGTATGAATAATAGTATACATCCCGATTTAATTTTGTTAAGTTAGACCACGCCGCTTAGCAGAACGGGTTTCCTCTCACTAACATCCTTTTTAAAACATATCTTTGCAAATCCTTTCATATAACCATATACTATGCTCCTGCATCTAGAATGTTTATACACTACAAAATAAACATTATGTAAACATACATAAATATCAGGTAATAATGAACTATATGTTCAAACAAAAAAGTTTTTTTGGATAACTTTTAACCTTTGGCTGACTCGGGCCTACTAGACAATATAATCAAAATTAACCCAACACCCGTTAGATATTCATATTTAGGATTATCTATCATTATCAATCTATTTAACATTTCCCACCTGGACAATCTATCCTAAACTATCTGTTAAATATCTCACTTCTGGACTGTCTGTCCTAAACTTAATCATCTCCCAGGTTTTCTCGATCTTAATGGTTTTTCGGGCTCACTAGTAACCTATTTCTGTACAACATGTATTCCTTTCAATGTGTAATCAAAATTTTAGCTACCCGCGACCAAGCCCTACACACTGGAATTTTGGACAAAAATTAGCTGGAGCTACTGGTAATATATAAGGCGCAACCCCATATCAATCCAATCTGGCTTTCTAATATCTGAGTCATTTATACTTAAAGATCTCTTCTCATAATTTTCCTTGAAACAATTTCAAAATGATTTAAACCTTTAAGTCAAACTTCAAACAAGGAAAAGAATATAATCTTTATACTTTACTCAAATCATACTACCATGTCAGATATATATATATATATATATGTGTGTGTGTGTGTGTGTGTGTGTGTCTTTTACTCAAAATTTAGTTGAGGAAAATACTTAACCATTTGAAAGAACCTCTTTCCATACTTTTAAATTATCTCATTCAAAATCAACATTTAAACCTTTTAAAATTGTTTTTCAAACCTTTCGACCTCATTCATAGCAGCCCTTACTGAAGCTATAAACTTTAGAAATCCTTCTTCAAAATCTCTTTAAGTCATTGCCTTAGAAAAACCATTGCAAAACCTTCCTATGCAAACCTTTCAAAACAGATCAATGAACAAACCCTTCCTATGCAAACCTTTCGAAATAGATCAATGAACAAACCCTTCAAATACATTAAACCTTTTAAAATATAAACCCTTCGAAGGCATACTAGGTTCAACCTAAAATAATCTGAAAACCTTCTTTTAAAACCTTTCGTCTTCATTAAAACAACCTTTCGAAAGCCTTGGGTTATATTTTATAAACAAGGATAAACCACCTATGTCGAAAGCTTCCTTTCGAAAGCATTGGAGAAACGGTTTGTTTAAAAACAGGTAAACCTTTCGACTGGGTCAGAAGGTTCAAAGAAAAAACCTTTATAAAAGCCGTAGAAACCCTTTGGCTATGTCGGAAGGTTAACAAAGTAGTGGCAGAAGAAGCAACAACCTATCGAGTATGTCGAAAGGTTTAAAGTCTTTCATTTAAATAAATTTACCTGATTGGAAGTGACCAAGTCGAAAGCTCAAATTCGAAAAAAAAGTAGGCAAATGCTTTTCACTAATAAAACGATTATATTCCAACCTCTTAGGCCATCAACCTTTCGGCTTAGAACCTTTCGGCTATATTCAATTCATTACGTACCAATTACTTGATACCTTACTCATTGAACTTTTACCTTATCGAAAGCTAACCTTTCGACCGAGACAAAATGTCTAGGGCGGAAGGTAAACTACCGTATAGGCTGAAACATGGAAAAAGTGTAAAAAAATTTTAAACATAAAAAGGAAACTTTTCAACTAACCTGCCATTGTTTGTCAAATTTTCATTGGTCAATAAAATACTTTTCAGAAATGTGCTGCCGCTATTACTAAAATTTATAAATCATTTTATTTTGCAAAATGCCCCTTCTCCATAAAACATATAAAACATCTAAGTCCCATACCTTAAATAATTTTATATATCCCGCAAAGAGCTTAGGAAAATTCTAGATAAATCCTAGAAAATCTATTTTAATATATTTCCTAACAAATTAAAATCTCAAAACCAAACAATTATTATTTTAGTCGAAAATAATTTATAACCCAATAAACACTTTTCTTCATTCGAAAATTCATATAAAATCCATAATAAATTGGGAAATTATGAAAATTAAAACCCATCTCTAATATATTATTCCAGACCTATATTTAAATTTTCAAGGTATTCGGATGTTATTCAATAGAGTTTTCATGTTAAACATATCATAAAACACGAATAAATGTATATAATTTCACTAACTATATATATATATATATATATATATCTTTAAACATCAAACATGGAAATAATATAGCAAAAACATTTTGGATCTAATCACGAAGCCGAAAACTAAAAGAATTAGGGATGTAGTAATTATTCACCTTAGCTTTTAAGGTTATAGATGAGATTTTTGATTGTTGAATTAGTTGATTAGTTCTCTTCTCTTGAACCTTAGCTTTACTTCTTCTCTTGAGAATGGGAAATGGTGGCTGGCCATAGCTATTTAGCTTTTGTTAGTGAAATGAGAGTGAATGAACGTGAATTACCATCTCATAAGGGATTATGATTTTACTATTTCCCATAATGCCCCTCTCATTTCCTAACACATTATCTAGTGTTATTTCATTTTATTTAACCCACCTAACATGGCACGACTACCTTTAACTAATCAAATCTCAACCTATTAATCTTCACATTATTTAATTTAATCTGACTAATTAAATGTCTTAAATAAGGTTACAAAAATATGGGGTGTTATAGAATCCCCACCTTAAAGAATTTCGTCCTTGAAATTATGATAAGGTACACAACAAAACAATCAAAGGTAAAACATGCCATCAAATAAATCAGGATAAGAGTCTCTAATCCTGCTCTCCACTTCCTAAGTACAGTCCCTAGCATCATTAATCCATTGAACCTTTACTAACTTGACTGTCTTGTTCCTTAATTTTTTCTCGTCTCTAGCCACAACCTGAATCGGCTTCCTAACTATAGTCAAATCCAGTTCTACTACTAAGTCTTCTAATACTTTAGGTTCTATAGTAGTCTCCGGTTCTCTAACGCATTTCTTAAGATGAGAAACATGGAAAATGTTATGGACTCCTGCCAAACTGCTCGGTAACTCCACTTTATAATTGAGTTTCGTGATGCTTTCAATAATATAAAATGGACCAATGGACCTAGGTGCTAACTTTCCCGACTTCCCAAATCTAATTACATCTTTCATTGGTGAAACCTTAATAAACACATAATCTTCAATAGAAAATTCCAAATCCTTCCTTCTTCCATCTGCATAACTTTTCTGCCGAGATTGAGCCTATGTTATCCTAGCACGAACCAACTCAATATTCTTCGCAGCATCCTTCACTAAATCCGGACCAAGAACTAATCTATCCTCGGTCTCCAACCAACATAAGGGAGACTTGCAAGGTCTTCCATACAATGCTTCAAACAGTGCCATCCCAATACTAGTCTAATAATTATTGTTATATGAGAATTTGACTATATGAAGATGTCTTCCCATGATCCCCTAAAATCCAATATATAAGCTCTTAACAAATCTTCAAAAATTTAGTTAACTCTTTCTGTTTGCCCATCAGTCTATTGATGGTAAGCAGTACTCCTGTTGAGCCTGGTTTCTAATGCTTCCTATAGACTTTTCCAGAGCTTACTAGTAAATAAATAATCTCTATCACTGAAAGTACTATAAGGAATCCGGTGTAGCCTAACTACATTCTTTATAAATAACTTCGCCAAATCAGGCGGTGTCCTAGTTGACTTTACAAGAATAAAATGGGCACTGTTAGTTAGTCTATCAACTATGACCTATATACTTTTGTTTCTCTACTAGATCTCGGTAACCCTTCAATAAAATCCGTAGAGATTGAATCTCATTTCCATAATGGAAACTCTAAAGGTTTAAGCAATCCACTCGGCTTCTGGTGTTCAACCTTTGCCTATTGGCAATTCAAGCACTACTTAACACACGGTCCAATGTCCCATTTCGTATCTTCCCAGAAGAAACTTCTCTTCATGTTCTGATACATTTTCATTCCTCTTGGATGGATTGTGAACTTCGAACAATGGCACTCATCCAAAACCTTCTTCCTAATGTTTCCTACATTTGGAACACATAACCTTCCTTTCTTTCTCAACCACCCATTTTGGTCAAGATTGAAATTCTTTAGGTCATCGCTCTCTGTTCCTTCCTTCAACCTTCTTATACGCTCTGACAATACTGGATCCTCCTCTTGCTTAGAAGCAATATTCTCAATCATTACCGGTCGGACTTCTAAACAAGACAATATAGTACTTCCTGCACTCGATCCTACCATGGACCTAAACCGCAGACTACAAGCCGATAATGCCTCCAAGTCTTTCCACTCAGTGATCATAGCCAATACTGCATTCAGATGTTTCCGACTGAGTGCATCTGCTACCTTGTTTCCTTTTTCGGGTGTGCGATCAATTCCAAAATCATAGGCAGCAATAAGCTCCAACCATCTTTATTATCTCATATTCAGCTCCTTCCGTGAGAACAAATACTTCAAAGACTTATGAAAAGTATATAGCTCAAATCGCTCTCCCAAAAGATAATGCCTCCATACCTTTAAAGCAAATATAATGGCAGCTAACTCCAAGTCATGCATTGGATACCTAACCTCATGTGGTCTGAGCTGTCTAGAAGCATAAGTAATTACTTTACCCCTTTGCATCAACATAGCTACCAATCCAGTTTAACACGCATCTGTATAAACCACTAAATCCTAATTCCCCTTCGGAACCACTAACATTGGTGCATGGGTCAATAAGTGTTTCAAGCTCTAGAATGCTTCTTCACAATTATCAATCCACACGAACTTCATATCCTTTAAAGTAATCTTATCCATCGGTGCTGCTACCTGTGAAAGATCTTTTATAAATCTCCGATAATACCCAGCCATTCCAAGGAAACTATTTATCTCGGTCACCATCTCGGGTCCCTTTCAATTGTTCACCGCTTCAATCTTAGTCGGATCTACAAACAACCCTTTCTCAGAGACGACATGACCGAGGAACTTCACTTCCTTCTTCCAAAAATGACACTTCGTAAACTTAGCATTCAACTAATGCTCCCTCAACATCACGAGCACAACTCTAAGATGAACTTCATGCTCCTTCTCATCTTTAGAGTATATCAAAATGTCATCAATGAAAACCAACACAAACCTATCCAAATGCTCTCGAAAAATTCTATTCATCAGATCCACAAAGAATGCCAGCGCATTAGTTAGTCCGAATGACATAACTAACCATTCATACGATCAATATCTCGTTCTAAACGTCGTCAAAGGACTACTATCCTCTGCCACTCTAAGCTGATGAAATCCTATCGCCAAATTTAGCTGAAAGAATACCTTTGATCCACTCAACTGATCAAACAAATCGTCAATTCTTGGCAATGGATTTCAGTTCTTATCGTCTTCTCATTCAACTTACGATAATCGATACATAGCCTTAATAATATGTCCATCTTCTTAGCAAATACATCAACAGCTACCCATGGCGGACTACTCAGCCTAATAAAACTCTTGCCTTCTAGATCTACCAACTGCACCTTTAACCCTTTCATCTCTGTAAGTGTCATCATACTCAGCGGTCTACTCACCGATTCAGCTCCAGGCACCAAATAAATCCAAAACTCAATTGCTCGTTTCGGTGGTAGTCCAACTATTGGCTCAAACCCATCGGCAAATTCTCTAACTACAAAAACTCAATGCAACTCATCCTCCAACTCCATAATACTCAATAAATCATTCACCTCACAACTAAGGTTCTCTATGGCATAGATTATCCGATCACAACAATCCGAAGGACTAAGTGATATTTTCCTATCTCGAAAAAATTTCCTAGTGTCATATCTACTCAACCAATCCATTCCAAGGATAATCCCAAATCCTACAAAGTCAAACATATGCAAACAAAAATCAAAGGTATGGCCTAGCAAATCAAATTCTAGATGGTCACACCACAACCCAAGTGTTGCATAACCTGCTATTTGATTAGAAACCGTTAACGAAGTAACTAAGTAAGGGTTCTAGTGTAAGTCTATCTACCGGACATCGAGAAATAAAAGAATGGGATGCCTCAGTATCAAATAGGACGCTAACAGACATACCGTGGACCTTCAGTGAGCCTCCTAAAATAGCTTTTCCCTTTTCCTGAGCAACTGGTTTTGTAGTTGTGGGCTCCAAAGCATATACTCGCCCCTTTCCTTCCTTTTCTTGATCTAGGCACTTGTTCTTGTAATGCCACTTGATCGCAATTAAAGCATATGACATTCTTCTTTCCACCAGCCTCTTTTCCATTTCCCTTGCTGGCTCGACATTCGTTGGCATAGTGTCTGTTCCTGTTGTAGTTGTAGGAAACCACTTCAGCCTTACTTTACTTTTGTGCTCCTTCTTTATGAACAATCTTTCTCTAGAAAAATTTCATCTTCTGGGCCTGTCCCGTTTGAGCCTCTTTCACTTTCTTCCTTAAGCAAGCTAATGCCTCTTCTTGCCTCAATACCATCTCAACAACTACATCATTGTGGTCTCTCAAGTGTGGCAAAGTAGCACTTATCAGTTCTGGACATAATCCACTGATGTACTTTTCATTTCTACTGATAAAGGTATCAACCAAGGCATACTCGTATCGTGCCAATTCCTCAAACTTCCCTGTGTACTACAACACGGTCATTTCTCCCTGCTCCAGTTCCACAAACCTCTTCACTAATGCAGCCTGCACCATTACGGACATAAAATCTCTCCAAAAACCTTCTCCTGAATTCCTCCCAAGTAATAGTCTCTTTCTCAATTCCAGCAGTGACGGTCTTCCACCAAAATAGTGCAGCTCCCTGCAGCTGCCTTGAGGCCAACATCCTTTTCTGCGCATCATTTAGCCCTAAATCAGCAAAGATTCTTTCATAATGCAGTAGCCAGTTTTCCACTTCAATCACATCCTCGGTTCCAATGAACGGCTTCCCTCCAAGCCTGTGTAATCACTACTCAAGTTGGCATATTGATTGATCGCAGGAACTTCTTGAGCTCCTCCTCCCGCAGCATTACCTCCAACCACACCTGCTGCTACTCTAGCCTGCACTACATTCACAAAGAATTGATACGTTGCCTCCATATCCACTTCGGGAAATCCTACACCAGCATTTTCAGCTTGTGCCTGATCGAGACCTCTGTTTGTGTTTTGTCGGGCATTTCTGTTGGTGGTGCTGCTATCTCCTTCGATATTTACTCTGTTCCTACTTCCCTCCATATCTATATTCAAACCTAGGAGATACAGATGAATAACCTAACAAAGATAAGAGTCTAAATATATAGCGTATACTTATATATATATATAAAATACAAGTACATTATTATAGCGTTATCCCATACCCCGATCTTAACTCTAATTCCTATGGATTATGTTTTCAAAAATCATTTTTAGTTAAAGTATTTCATATACCATGCTCTGATACCAAGATATAACATCCCCTATTTAGAGGCCCAAAACTAAGCACTAAAGATGATACAGTCATCTATAGTATTAGCTTCTAGCGACTAAATACGGCTATATTAATGGTATCAATAATATCAGAAGCACTTAAATATGAAACAAAACACAGATTTCAAAACAAAAAATTACTTCATTGCATTTCCAAAATAAATTGTTTCACATTCACGTAACATAACCCAAATCGTTTCCCAGGCATAAATTAAATATAATTAATACAAATTACGCCGAGAGCGTATATGAAGATACCCCCTCGATTTATTAGAGTTATATGGCCATATTAGACCTAGTACATAACAATACGGTGGAAAATCCATCGTAACATAAATAAAAGCAGCAAATCCTAAGTAGCTATCTATTGCCTCCTACATCCTCCAGTAGCCTATTCATCAACAATCTAAAACTTGAAAAGATCCTTAACCTCTCAACCTACTCAAATTAATTTTGAGCACCCGAGAGTTTAAGAGTAAAACATAAACTTCAAGTCAGTCATAAATCCTGGTATGAATAATACTATACATCCTACTTTAATTTTGTTAAGTGAGACCACACCGCTTATGGAACGGGTTTCCTCTCACTACCATCCTTTTTAAACATATCTTTGCAAATTCTATCATATAACCATATACTATGCTTTAGCATCCATAATGGTTAAACACTACAGAATAAACATTATGTAAACATACATAAATATCAGATAATCATGAACTATTTGTTCAAACACAATAGGTTTTTTGGATAACTTTTAACCTTTGCCTGACTCGAGCCTACCAGATAATATAATCAAAATCAACGTAACGCCTATTAGATATTCATATTCAGGATTATCTATCCTTATCTATCTGTTGAAAAATTCCCATCAGGATGGTCGATCCTAAACTATCTATTAAATATCTCACTTCTGGATGGTCTATCCCTAACTTAATCACTCCCAGGTCTTCCCGATCCTAATGGTTTTTCGGGCTCATCAATAATCGATCTATATACAACATGTATTCCTTTTGGTGTGTAATCAGAATTTTAGTCTACTTGCGACCAAGCCCTACACACTGGAATTTTGGACAACAATTAGCTGGGGTACTAGCTATTATATAGGGTGCAACCCCATACTAGTCACATCTGGTTTTCTAATATCCGAGTCATTTATACTTATGGATCTCCTCCCATAATTTTCCTTGAAAACAATTTCAAAACGATTTAAACCTTTAAATCAAATATCAAACAAGGAAAATAATATAATCTTTATACTTTACTCAAATCATACTACCATGTCAGATATATATATATATATGTATGTATGTATATATGTGTGTGTATATATATATATATATATATTTTACTCAAAATTTAGTTGAGGAAAACACTTAACCATTTGAAAGAACCTCTTTCCATACTTTGAAATTATCTCCTTCAAAATCAACGTTTAAACCTTTTAAAATCATTTTTCAAACCTTTCGAACTCATTCATAGCAGCTCTTACGGAAGCTATAAACTTTAGAAATCCTTCTTTAAAATCTCTTTAACTCATTGCCTTAGAAAAACCTTCCTCTATAAACCTTTCAAAAACATCTAGTAAACCTTTCAAAACAATTTAATGAACAAACCCTTCGAATACATAAAACCTTTTAAAACATAAACCCTTCGAAGGCATTCTAGGTTCAACCTAAAATAATCTTCAAACCTTCTTTTGAAACGTTTCGTCTTTATTAAAACAACCTTTCAAAAGCCTTGGGTTATATTTTATAAACAAGGATAAACCACCTAAGTCAAAAGCTTCCTTCCAAAAGAATTGGAGAATCGGCTAGTTTAAAAACAGGTATAACTTTCGACTAGGTAGGAAGGTTCAAAGAAAAATTATAAAAGCGGTAGAAACCCTTCGGCTATGTCGGATGGTTTCAAAACTAAGTAATGGCGGAAACAGCAACATCCTATCGACTATGTTGAAAGGTTTAAAGTCTTTCTATTAAATAATTTGACCTGGTTGGAAGTGACCAAGTCAAAAGCTCAAATTCGAAAGCAAAGCAAGCGAAAGCTTTTCACTTATAAAATGATTATATTCCAACCTCTTAGGCCATCAACCTTTCAGCTTAGAACCTTTCGGCTATATTCAATTCATTACATACCAATTACTTGATACCTTATGCATTGAACTTTGACCTTATCGAAAGCTAACCTTTCGACTGAGACGAAAGGTCTGGGGTAGAAGTTAAACTACCGCATAGGCTGAAACATGGAAAAAGTGTGATTTTTGTTTTTAAACTTAAAAAGGAAACTTTATAACTAACCTGCCTTTGTTTCTCAAATATTCATTGGTCAATAAAATACTTTTCAGAAATGTGCTGCTGCTATTATTAATATTTATAAGTCATTTTATTTTGCAAAATGCCCCTTCTCTTTAAAATATATAAAACATCTAAGTCACATACCTTAAATAATTTTATATATCCATCAAATGACTTAGGAGAATTCTGGAAAATCCTAGAAAATCTATTTTAATATATTCCTTAACACATTAAAATCTCAAACCAAAACAATTATTATTTTAGCCGAAAATTTATAACCAAATAAACAATTTTCTCCAATACAAAATTCATATAAAATCAATAATAAATCAAAAAATTAGGAAAATCAAAATCCATCCCTAAAATATTATTCCAGACCTATATTTAAATTTCCAAGGTAATCGGATGTTATTAAATTGGGTTTTCATGTTAAACATATCTTAAACATATATAATTTCACCAACTATATATATATATATATATATATCTAAACATCAAACATGGCAATAATATACCAAAAACATTTCGGATTTAATCACAAAGCCGAAAACTAAAAGAATTAGGGATGTAGTAATTTTTCACCTTAGTTTTTGAGGTTATAGATGAGATTTTTGATTGTTGAATTAGTTGATTACTTCTCTTCTCTTGAACCTTAGCTTTACTTCTTCACTTGAGAATGGAAAATGGTTGCCGACCTTAGTAATTTAGTTTTTTTTACAGTGTAATGAGAGTGAATGAACGTGAATTACCATCTAATAAGGTTTTACTATTTCCCATAATGCCCTTCTCATTTCCTAACACATTATCTAGTGCTATTTCATTTTAGTTAACCCACTTAACATGGCACGACTACCTTTAACTAATCAAATCTCAACCTATTAATCTTCACATTATTTAATTTAATCTGACTAACTAAATGTTTTAAATAAGATTAGAAAAATATGGGGTGTTACACATATGTTAGAATTACAGATCTGAGAACTGATTTGGTATAGGGAGAGAAAATAGATACGAATATATATAAATTACCTTAAATATGCATTTGGTTGATTATCTTCTCTTCTCCTTTTTATTAGATTTCTACTTTTCTCCGATTTGTATGAATATGGATACAAATATCTTATCATTTAATGTAATGTTCTGTAAATTTTAATGATTTTTTTATAACGTAATTAACTGAATTTTTCATGAAAATGAAACAATAAAATTTTGCAATGAAAATTTGATATTTGGTATGCATCTAATTAAACATAGCACATGTCAGATTTTCATTGAAAAATATGAAAGTTGGTTCTGTTGTTAAATTTCAATTTCAATTTAAAAAATCAGTTAATTTGATGAAAATAAAATATTTTCGAAATTTGAATATTTTTATATAACAAAAATGTAAATCATTTTCTAAGTGAGACGTCGTATTTCTTTTCGTCAAATCTGGACAACTCTAACTCCGTTTATTTTGTTTTCAGCGTTTTAGCAGCATTTTTGGCTGCGAAAAATCAAGTTTTGATAACTTGGTTGTCTCGCTGATATCTACATACTATTCTATTCATCTCATCGTGCTTATCTTTGTAATATATTTGTTTGTCAAATTTGATGTCCGGTACGTAGCGGAATTTGCAAAACGGCTTGCCGTATCGGTTCCGTAGTCGAACCTTTTTGATTTCATGTCCCTTCATTGTCCACCGTGAAACGAATAACCATCACCAATTAATTTTTTTTAGCATTTGTGACTTTTGTTATTCCACCTCTTCATTTTATATTGGCTATTTCATTTTATATCTCCGGTTCTAAGAGATTTGTGCCTTCATTTTGCTCCTTTTTGTTTCCTTCTTCTATAAGTATAATAATAACATAATTTATATATTTAGATAAGAAAAACAAAAACTGCTCGTTCTTCATTTTTACATAGCTCGACATCTTCCTTAACTACCCTCTTTCCCACCTTCCTCCACTTCTTTCGTTCAGCCATATATAAAAAAATAGAAAGAAGCTTATTTACCTTAGAAAAGTGAAAGGATATATAAGCTTATGTGTTTTCAATCATCTACTCACCTTTTGCCTGAGAAACAATTCTTATAATTGTTCATATTTTGGAGATTACCTGCTCGTTCCATAAACCCACCACACCTCGTTCCTACCCATCGCTGCCACTCCCATGCCAACCTGCTCCAATCGCCTGTCATTCCTTACAAGGAGTCCCTCCGCCAACCAAACACATCGTTCCACTGCCCACTTCGAGCAAACATCTCCATCAGACCTTAACCTCCAACCCACCACCATTGCCGCTCAGCCTACCTCCTCCCTTGGATCCACCCGTGCCTTCCTATGACCCGAACCCTACTCCGGCCACCTTCCTTTCCACATCCGCCTCCCACCAGATCCTCCATGCCGAGACCTACCTGCCAAAATTCCACCACCCTCGACGTGGTGTAGCTCGCCTCCACCATGCATGCAGCAACCCACTGGCAGCAACTTTGCCCACAGAGTAGCCGAACCACCGTACTCCAAGACTTACCCACCGCCACAGTCCTTACTTTCAACCTTGCAGCCTTCTTTTTTTATATAAAAATATATATACACGAATGCGTATATATTGAATTCGAGCATGCTATCACACTTGACCAACCACCTGTAGCTCCACTGCATCTGGCCTTCTCGTTTCCTCATGTGGCCATGTTCTCCCATCACTGAAGCATGCAGCCTCGCCTGCGTCTCTCCCTGATCGTGCTTGTTGAGGAGGTATGGTATAATATAAGTTTGTTTATTTTTTTACAGTTCATGTTTATAAAAAAAATTTATAAAAATAATAACGTGTAAGTATATATTAGAATAGATATTAGTTTATATAAATATGTGTGTACGTGAGTTTGGTTTTCAAATATAATAATAAGGGTTTCATTTTTAAATTTTGGAAAGTGTTTTCAGAAGCAAGGATTTGAAATATATGTATAAATAGATTTTATTTTATATGTGTTAAATTAAATATTGGTTTGAAAATACATATAACGATTTTATTTTAAATATGTGTTTTTAATCGAATATTGATTTTTAGAGAAAAATTATAATATAAAATATATTTTGTTTCAGTTTATATCAAGCTGGTTTTGATTTTTCTCCATCGATCCCAAGTTATCAACTTTGCTCATCGAATTCTTGTTCATCGTGCCGTGCCTTGGAATTTGTACTTGGATTTCTCTAGCACCGAAAGATGAGTAATCACTCACGATTAACATTCTTATATTTAGAAAATTAAATTCACATGAAATGACGATTGAAATATGCTGTTAAATTTGACTTGTTGAGTTATTTAATTGTTAAATATGATATGCCATTATGTGCAATTGTTTACCTATGACATATGACACCATAACCTTTCGTATATATTATATTTAAATTTGTTACTAATGACATATGTTTGTTGTTGATATGTTATATTATTATCATATTTGTTCTCACTCTGCAAGTTCCCTGTTAGTTTAGAAATCCCTATGGGTTGAAATGATACACACCCGAACGATATTTTAGAATAGGGAAAAATCGTTATGGTTTCAAATGACAAACCCAAGCGATTTTTATTGCTTTTGAAATTATAGGATTTCGGGTTAAAATGATATATAACCGTAAATATTAAATTTAAATTGCGGATTGAAATGACAAATATCCGTATCACTTGACCATAGGATAGAAAATTATATACAAACACTGTTGGCCTATATTTTGAAAATGATTTCCAAAGTTTGAAAGGTAATATATGGGTTTTAATAAATATAGAATTTTAATATATAATATACAAATGTTATTTTCATATATGTGTAAAATTTAGATTTTTAAAATTATATGTTTCGGAAATTTTAAATTTATAAGCTAGTTTTGAAAATATAATTTTTAAGATTTTACTTATAATTTTGTTATTTTAAAAATATATAAAATAAGATTTAATATAAAATATATTTAGTAATAAGACTTAATTTAATAAAAATTTAATTTAATTAGTATATAATATGTTTAAGTACTTGTTTAAATTTATATTAATATTTTAAAAATAGGTTTTTTAATAACTTTAATAATAGAGGTTTGTAAGATAATTAATGTTAACTTGGAATTCAATTTGGTTAATAATTGAATTTAAATCAGAATTGATTGAAAACTTATTGATTTTGAGATTTTGAAAGGTGTGATTTTAGAACTTGATTTAATTAAAGATGATTAAATGAATATTTTCAAATTTAAATAAAATTGAATATTAAATTTTGATTTAAACTGGTAAATTGAGATTTTATTTAAATGCTTATAAAAAGAGATTATGTGAATATTTTAGAATTAAGTAGAATTGAAGTCAGATATTTAATTATTAATTTTATTTAAATTTGTAATTTGAGATTCTATTTAAATGTTATTAAAAATGATAAAATGAAGTATTTTCAAACTTAATAAAATTAAAGTTGAGTTTTGAAATAAATAAAACTTTCCAATTGAGTTATTGTAAATTGTTTGAATATAAAACTTTGAAAACTTTTGAATTGGAAATGGTTTAGATTTCAAATCTGGATTTGAAATCAATATAAATTGAAATGGTTTTAACGAGAATTTGAATTGAACCTTTAATCTTTTTGATTGAATTGTTAAACTGAGGTTGATTTAAATTGAGTTTTGGAAATAAAATTGATTTGAATTGAATTGTGAGAATGGAAGAAACAATTTTAACTTGAAACTACTCCCAATATATATATATATATATATATATATATATTATTCTATAACCTATTTTTTATGTATAAACTATTTTAATATATAAACTGTTTTTAAATATAAACTATTTTTTATTTATAAACAGTTTTAAATATATATATATATATATATATATATATATATATATATAAATCTTAAGTTGGAACTGTTATGATTTTGATTAACGGATTTAAATGTGAATATTTTGATATGATAGTTTAATCTATTTTGTGGTTATTGATTTTTGAAGTAAATATAATTTAAAGTGACATGATTTTGAAAGTCGATATGATTTCGAAAGTGTATACTGATTATGAAAGTGATATGGTTTTGAAATGAATATGATATTTTGATATGAATTATGAAATGTTTGAAATGATTATAAAAGTGATTTTATAAAATGACCACGGTGAAATAAGCGTTTGGTTGTTAAAGAGACTAGGATCGGAAATTGTCACTCTCTGCCAATACTGAAAACCACTTTAACAACTATGTACATGGTGGAGATTCAAGAACGAAGTAGGATGGTTTGGCGATGATTCTATATGAGGTATTAACGCAGCCATCACTCCCGCGAGTTAGCCTGATGTGTCTAAAACAGGAGCCATGCCAGGCCAAGTGAGGTCGCTCCTCCTATCGGGCACATATTTTCGATACCATTCTATTACTTTGTGATTTGATTGGGTGCACCTTTGATTTTGGAGTGTGTCTCGAGGTAGGCGGTAGTAACTGCTATGCGTTACCACCAGTCCGGATCCGCAAAATGGTATAATCCTACCCTTGGCATTGCCTTACGTTCCTTGTCACATGCCTTATCGTGCCCTCTATGAGTTTGGTTTGCACCATACTTATGAAATGTCCTTTGATAGCCCTCCAGTTTACGAAGGAATTACGGTTCTGTATAGACTATGGGAATATATATAAAAATGTGTTAAGGGGGATATGGGTAATGCCTTAACGCTATTTTAATAGTTTACTTTACTATAGACATTACCTATGTAGCGTATTGTACTATGTATGTAGATAGTTTAATGGGTCCTTAGAGGATGTGAATCCCAAACATCCTTTAAGTTATATTGTATTTCACTTGACATTTCACATGAATTGATTTTACTGGTATAAGGATGTTAATCCTGACTCGAGTGTTCTGTGTTTTTCTTTATGCTCGGGTAAGGCTGATGTCACAGCATTTGAGACTCACCTTTGGATGTTGGAGCTCATCTTGAAGATCTGCCTTTGTCAATTCAGCTTTTCAGTTACTTCAGTTTATTCCAGTTGTTGATGTTCAGACTTGTCATTTGTTTCTGTATTCAAGACTACATTGTATTTGAGATTTCTATCGTATCTTGTTTTAGACTCTGATGTTTATATAGTAGCTTCATGAACTACTGTTTATCTATTCCATTGCTTATTATTGTATTACACCGTGTTTGTGATTCTGTGATTAATTTCTTTACTGTATATACTAAGTTTTGCCAAATATAAATTAAGAATCTGTTATTTTGAGCAATTCAAGTCTAACATGTGTGGATGATTTTCGATTTGAACGGTTCGAAATACCAGATTGTTTCAGTTGGTAGCAAAGCTCTTGTTTAGGAAAAACTTAGCATATGGAGTAAAAACTCATTAGAGATAGGGTAGCGATACCCTAGAATGAGTAAAAATTAATTATAGAATCATCTTCGTTCGAGCTTGAATTTCTTTGTTAGGATCCTCCTGGACTAGGATTTCTTTTGAATTTTGGAACTTTCCATTTGTTCTGGAATCCATTCTTGTCTTCTCCTATTCATGTTCTCTTTGATACTGGAACATCCCATAGCTCTATTTCGGTTGATCTCTGTAATAAATTTGAGTTCATCTTACAACCTCAATTGGGAACTTTATCCTTTTATGTGACTAATCCCATCGACGGTCTCGTTAGCCTAAGTATGATTTGTAAATGGTAAAACTCCTTTACAACAGCCATCAATTTACCGGAGATTTCTACGTCCTCGATTTTGGATGTTGTTATTTCTTGAATAACCCGAATCGTTTCTCAAGTAGATGACTAGGGCAATTCTCTTATGATCGAATGTCGATTGCCTTAGGATTTTGAAGGAAGTTTTATCCTTCCAACCTAGTGATCTTGACTTTCCCGATAGTCAGGGATTATCTTGATGTTTGGTGAAGTCAATCCTCCCTCTTAAGAGGGAATTTGAATTCCACGTCTGTTTGTACCAAAAATGGGCACAACACTCTTCGGGAGTTGTTTGAAGAGATAAAATGAAGATTATAAATGTAAAACAGAGATTATCTAACAAAAACTCCAACAAATAGGAATGTAAAATGCACAGACAAGCAGTTTAGAGTGGTTCGGCGTATAGCCTACGTCCACTATGAAGTTTTGATGATTTTATTGATTCTCTTTCAATGATTACAAGCGTTTACAGTGATGAACAGCAGATTACAGTTTAGAATTCGAAATTGACAGCAAAAGTATGATGCAAATCTCAATCCGGCAGAGTCTGGACGCTTCAGAGAAAAAAGATCCTTTTTCCATTGATTCTGGGGCTCTATTTATAGGCGTAGGAGGCTTGGACTTCGCTCAAACTCCGGGAGACTTGGCCTGACACGTGAGGGGACCCATTCGACCACTTCCAGAGAGTTTCAAGCCAATCTGTGATCGATACGAAGTCATTTCGTATCGATCAGGATTACTTCCAATTGAGCTCAAAATTGGTGGAGACGTTCCTAGTTATGTGTGCAACCTTCAGTTAAAATTTCATCATGTTTGGATCAGTGGATTATGAGATATGGTCGATACGAAATGGAATTCTTCATAGGCTGTCTGGTTCGTATCCATGATTTCGACTCCATCCGTTCGTCTCGCTGGCTGCACGTGTTCTTGAAGTGAGGTGGCGCGCGCGCTTCGTTTCGATCCGGTCTTTGTGCCGCATTGACTGTTTCGACTCCACATATCTCGCCTCGTTTTACTTTGATGGAAGACACGTCATCCCTGGTCAGTTGACTCGTGGGTACGAACGAGTCATTAGGCATGGACTCGAAGTGAGGTCTTCTGATGGATACGAAGCGAGCACCGAGTGATGGATACGAAGTAGACGCTGAACGATGGATACGAAGCAGACGTTGGCTGAAGGATACGAAGTCCTTCAATTGCTGGTATGTGTGAAGTCCATCGATACGAGTTCGATGGATACGAAGAAAATCGAGTCGAACCTGGGTACCTCGATGGATCCGGAGCTGATCGGTACGAAGCATGATGGATTCGAACTGGGGCTTCGGTGATGGATACGAAATCGCCCAGAGTGATGGATACGAAATCTGGGCTCTTTCCCTCCAATTTGACTCGATCATATCTTGAGTGTATGAGTCCGGATTGACTTGAAATTTGAGGCGCTGATCTCTATGGCCTTTCTTGTCGTGTCCTATCAATTGTAGCTCACTCTGGGCTCGGACAAAATTCAGTGATATCCATGGCGTGCTGTCCTTGTTCCCTAGTCGGCTTCTTGGTGTCCTGGCCTTGCCAAAAGGCGGGATAACATTTGCCCCCCAAAGTACGTCTTGTGAAAACATGACGTGCTTTGAAAAGTTGTATGTCTTCTTTGGATAATGTCGAAAGTCGCACCCCTTAGCCATTCTCTCGTACCGGTCCTCTTATGAATCGATGCTCAAAGTCAAAAAGCCTTCTTTCGTATCGATATGGGTTGACTTGATGGATACGAAAACAATCATTCGTATCGATGATCACAAATCGCGGTGAATCCTGATTCGAATTGGTGATATCTGGTGGATACGAAATGGATGTTCGCATCGATAGATTCCGATGGATACGAAATGGACGCTCGTATTAACAGGTCTGCTCTGTTTCGAATCGATGGCCCATACTCTGGATGTTTCGAAGCGATGGTGTTTGGTGAACATTTCGCCTCTACGAATGTACAGCTTGATGGATACGAGGAAAGCGCGTGCATCTACCCATCGTATTCACCTGGCCTCCCTGTGCGCTTCGAACCGATAAAGGTTAGTGGGTTCGATACGAATGCTCGCATCGATGTGCTGTTTGACTGGTTGCGACCAGTCAGATTGACTGGGAGTCGAATCGACTCGGTTCCGTCCTAGGCTTCATATAAATATCTAGGACTTTGCCATTTCTCACTTTTTTACCTTTTACTTTTACTGTTGTCTTCTGCCTTCTCGTATCGATTCACAGACAAGCAGGAGAGAAGAATTACTCCAATCTTCGAATCGATCAAACATCATCTTATTATTTCCCCAAACTCCAATTCGATTCAGGTAAATAAGCAATCACGGCTGTACTCGAGCGACGAAGTTCAGATCTCAGATCCATCGTGCCTTCGCTAATTGTCGATTTTGGTGGTGCCAAGGCCAGATCTGGACCAGAGCTTGGTCGAGGATGGCCATGGCTATGCTCGCTTCAATCGGAGAAGAAAGAGTTCTGGAGTAGCTGTTTCACCACTAGTTCGTGTCGATCCGGGACAGGAGGATTCGACTCGATCCAGATTTCATGATTTCGCATCGACTGATGGGTTAAAGGGGATGCAGAGGTTCGCATCGATCTAAGGTGGTAGGGGCTTGTGTTGAACTGAGATGATCGATGTAAGCGCTTGGCCAGCGTGATCGATGCGAAAATCTATCTCTCTTGATCGATACGAAGACCAAGAGATCTCATCGGTCCCATATCGATAACCACAGATCGATGCGAAGTTATTGCATTTGGTTGTCTCACAGCCGTTACCCTTGGCCGATGCGAAGTAAACCTACCTGATCGATACGAAATCTCCTCCTCCGGTCGATACGAACTGTCATCGATACGAAAGGTATCGAGTTGACTTGATCGATACGAAAGTATCGATTCGAACTGGATCGATACGAAAGACATCACGCCTCCGAATGAATTTGAACTTGAACTACGATCGATTCCATGCTGAAATTTGACGAACTTAGCGAACTTTTGCACGTTCTTACATTCGATTCCGACGAGCTTCTGCCTTGCATAATTGGACTTGATTACAGGATTGCATATTTGACTGACTTTCGAAGCTCGTCGATGGAACTGCCTTTTAATAGAAAAGTACAACGAACTCTTTAACCTGGAATCGATTGTTATCATCTGGATGGCGCAGTCATGACGGTCAGCGATGACGGTCATGTTTGTCTGACTTCCAGAATCTCGTCGCTTGCACATTTTCTTTAATTCTGCAGAATTTGCTCAAGTCACGCACAGCACTCGCACTACACAGCACATTCATGCACTTTACACTGGGGAATGCACGGGCTTTTTGTCACCTAATGATGGTTTCTCGTGAGTTAGCTGGCGATGGAACCGTCAAGTTCGCAGCAGCAAGAAATTTAGAACCCTGTCCTTCCTAGAATTGAGATTCCGGTCATCGAGGCCGAAGTTATTGGCCCAGCTCCGGACGAGTTGCCCAACGCGTCCTTCATTAATAGTCCACCTGATTCCGTCTCATCCAATATCTCTGAAGACATGCTGGGGAGGATATGCTTAAGGCATGGTTTATCTTTGGATGAGGTATTGTTGCCTGGACCGGATGATAGGCCACATAATCCCCCGGAGGGGTATACTGCTTTTAATCGGCATGCGTGCGCAGCCGGCACACTTCCTCCATTCAACGACTATATAAGAGAAGTGTTGGCTTATCTAGACATCGCTCCGTCTCAATTGCATCCAAACGGATATGCCTCACTCAACAGCTTGTTCATTGTATTCATGGAGTACCTCCATCGTCCTCCCCGTATGACCGACATAAGATACTTGTTCAACTTCAAGAGTCGGACTGACAGCCCATCTTACACGTTCTTGGAGTCTGTAAGGAACTGCCAAGTTGTCGTGGGGTCGTGGACTAGGCTAAGCTATTTTAAGTCGGAGTGGTTCTATGTCCGATGCCCTCCGGGGTTTGCCAGAAGATGGTTATTCAGACGTGAGTATCGTCTTTTTTCCCAAGTAATTGACAGGGCAATTTTCGGAGTGAAATTAAACTTACGTCTTCTTCTCTTTTTCTTTCAGCTATCATCCAGCGGCCTGAGGGCGGCTATTATAAAGAGATAGTTCGGGTCCTCCAAGAGATTCCTGGCGAAGAAAGGAATATTGAGCTGGTATTGACAGATCGGAATCTCAGAGTCCTTGGGCTGATTGGTCGGAGGCAGAGCATAAGACTCGACGGTGCATTAAAGACCGTTTCCAGGAAAAAGGTCAAGCAGATGAAGCCCAGGGTCGTGATAATCGAGGAACCCGACTCCGAGAAAACCCACACTGACGAAGAACCGTTGGTCGGACCTGTTGATGCAACCCCAGAGTCCGATGCTAAGAGGAAGGGCAAAGCTGTGGCTTCGAAACAGCCTAAGTCTGGGAGGCGGAAGTCTGTGGTTTTGCACCGTCCTTCGCCAAGAGTTAAGATTACGGAGGCGTCCTCCCCGCAAGCTGGAGATCAATTCGAAGGGCCTGCTGACCCTCCAGTCCCTGACATCGAGCCGGAGCAACACGATGTTGGGTCGGGTGGACCGCGACATATCGTCGATGTTAGCGAGTCTGAGTTTGCCGATGCGACTGACACTTCTGGTTGGTCCGGGGGGTTACACATTCACACACTCCTCACGGCACAACACATTTTCCTAACCACAATCAACGCATCGCAAACGGTTACTGATTCTTTGTGGTTTTCCTTTTCAGGTACGATGTCTGGGAAAGGTTCCGTGCTTGGTAGTTTGCGTAAGCGCCGTTATCACGAGCCACGCAGAAGAGAGGGCGAGAGGGATTATGACACGGGACACTCTGGTCAGGAGAAGTCTGACAGAGATAGAGGACATGTTCACCGATCCCGATCTCGTTCTCCTCCCCCCAGGACCTCTGCACCTCCTGTGGTCGCAGTTACACGCCCTCCCGAAACTTCACGGTCTAGGCCGCCTTCTCAAGCTTTGAGGTCCGACCCTCCGCGCAGGACCGAAATAGCCACCTCTTCGGCTACTGTGTCGATCCCGACCGAGGCGTCTAGCGAAGGAGCGCTCAAACTGGCACAGATGAGGAAGGAATTTCCTGACATCTGTTTTGATGGGTATGTCTTCCCCCCGCATCTGAAGAGAATCCCGCCAACCGCGGAAACCACTATCCATGATTATGTCGCGGATATCTTTTTCCAGTATAGGGAGTGGGGACGGGCCGCGAGGAAGGCATCTAAAGTGGCATTTGAGCGGGGCGTCGCCATCGAGAAACTTGAGAAGGAGCTGGGTCGCAACGACCAAATCATAAAAGCGCTCAACTCAGAGGCCGAGTCTTCTCATAAGTCTGAAATGGAGGCTTTAAAGAAAGTTGATGAAGTGACCGCTGCCATGGCCAGGATGAAACAAGAACATTACACCGCTATTGAGGACATGGGTCACAGGAACACTTCCATTACTGCCGAGAGGGATGCCGCCCTCAAGGAGCTTAATGAGCTGAAGTCAAAATTTTCAGAGATGGCTAAGGAAAAAGACGCAGCTAATGTCTCTGCGCAGGAAGCCTGTGACCAGGCAGTGACACTTCAAAAGGAGAAGGAAGCGGCTGTACAACAAGCCCGTGAGGCTGAGGCTGGAGTTGATGAGAAAGTACGGCAGGCGGAGGCCAGGATTGAGGCCGAGGTGGAGGAGCTACTCGTCACTTACAACGCCAATGTGCTAAGGCACCGAGACTTGACATGGCTTGACGATTACCCCACACATCTCTATAACGCCTGGAACCTACTGGTGGATGAGGAGAGATCTGGGCACCCTGATGAAGCCCCTGATGAGTTCGAGCTGGAGAACCGCATCCTTAATGATGACGAAAAGAAGGTTCTCCATGACTCCATGATTTCCCATGACAAGGTGAGGCTTGGTGCTCAGGTCCCGGAAGTCGGAGAGAGCTCTGGTGCGGAACACCATGTTACGAGTTCTGAGATTGTCGTGTCATCTCAGTCTGAGCCAACTTCAATGATCTACTCCCAGCCTATCCCAGCGTATGACCCAGATCAACCGCACTTATCTCCTATTAAGGAACATCCTTCTGAAGTGGTTCAGACGACCTCGAGCCAAACCGAGGAAGGTACTTTGAACTAACTTCCAGTATATTTGGATTGAAGATCCCGTGTTGAAATGTTGCTAATGACACGTCTTTTCCTTTGATCAGTGACAGGAGTTGCACCAGCCGTGCCTCTTACCACCCAAGTATTAGGTCAAGCGCCAGGAGCCATCGTTTCTGAGGCGACCTCCGTCGCAGCAATGGCACCGGTTGGAGTGATGGAGGGGAGCTCACTTTCTTTCGACGAGCAGATGATAAACGAGCTTCTTGGCCGTCAAAGTGATCCTTTTGCGGACTTGCCATTTGGCTTGGGTGGATTCACGGCTACATCTGACACCTTGTCCCAAACTACTACGGCTCCTAGCGAGGCCAGGGCACGGCGGGAAGCGGCGATGTTAGCCGAGATCAATGCCGAGATGGCGGCTGCGGCGCACGGCGGTGATGCAGATGACGGAGCGGCAGCACAGTGCCACATTCCTCTTATGACTATGTCTCCTGAGGGCACACTTACTGATACTGATGTACCAGCCCCTCCTCTGGCTGCGGAGTCTGTTCCTCCCACTCCTCCCGCGGGAAGTATCCCTATAGAGTCCAGCTCAGATGAGGACGTTGACGTTATGCCTTCACCCGGGGGGAGCTTGCCTAGGGAGAAAGGCTCCAAGCGAAAGGGTACTGGCGGCTCCAGTAGTTCCTCAAAGAAGAAGAAGAAGCTGAGGAAGCAGAAGGATTAGACATCCTTTTCATAGGCAGTTAGGGACTTTTGTTATTTTTTCTGTCTTTTCCCTTTTGTAGGCCGTGTTTAGATGCGGGTTCGGCCCCTGCTAGTAGGAACATTTTAGGAAAGATCTCATGTATGAAGCATTGTTTTTGAGTTTAGTTGGAATAAAATTTTGTCTTTTAGCTTCAGCTTGCGTTCCTTTCTATGCTTGAATATTGCAGTGTTCGAACTTTTGTCCAGTGTATTTGCATTTTTTGATTGCTTCAAGAATAGCTCATTTTTACTTGTTAAGTATGAAACTTTCGGACTCGAGTTGTGATAGGGAATCGCATAGGAGCTGAACATCGTATAGTTTCGGGCAATGACTAACATTTGCTTCTGCCTCCAGCTTCGGGGTCAAGTTGTGATGATCAGCTTGCGATGGCACCGAGCGAGGACCGAGTGGTCGAACTACGCTCGTTCTCTTATGAATCGTTCCATCCACACTCCGGGGATATGCGTCATCTTGTAGGCGGTTGTTCGCACTCTGGGAACATGGAGTCGAATGTTTATACTCCGCTTCGCACTCTGGGAATGCGGAGTCGAATGTTTATACTCCGCTTCGCACTCTGGGAATGCAGAGTCGAATATTTATACTCCGCTTCGCACTCTGGGAATGCGGAGTTGAATGTTCATACTCCATTTCGCACTCTGGGAATATGGAGTTAGATGTTTTATACTCCGCTTCGCACTCTGGGAATACGGAGTTGAATGTTTATACTCCATTTCGTACTCTGGGAATATGGAGTTAAATGTTTTATACTCCGCTTCGCACTCTGGGAATACGGAGTTGAATGTTTATACTCCATTTCGCACTCTGGGAATATGGAGTTAGATGTTTTATACTCCGCTTCGCACTCTGGGAATACGGAGTTGAATGTTTATACTCCATTTCGCACTCCGGGAATATGGAGTTAGATGTTTTATACTCCGCTTCGCACTCTGGGAATACGGAGTTGAATGTTTATACTCCATTTCGCACTCTGGGAATATGGAGTTAAATGTTTTATACTCCGCTTCGCACTCTGGGAATACGGAGTTGAATGTTTATACTCCATTTCGCACTCTGGGAATATGGAGTTAAATGTTTTATACTCCGCTTCGCACTCTGGGAATACGGAGTTGAATGTTTATACTCCATTTCGCACTCTGGGAATATGGAGTTAGATGTTTTATACTCCGCTTCGCACTCTGGGAATACGGAGTTGAATGTTTATACTCCATTTCGCACTTTGGGAATATGGAGTTAATTGTAGGATTGTCGTGTGTCAATCCTATTAATATCGGTGTCATGGCTTGCCCCCGAGCTCGGGTTTCGCCTAGTGAGTGGCCGGTCGTATCATAGCCACTCTCCATTTGAATAAGTCCCATTGTGTGATGGGATTTAGCTCTTCGTGCATCGTGATGTTGTATATCGTACATAATGAATCACAGCTCTGGCTCGAAGAAGTGGCATTTTATTGCTGAAATAAGAAAATGCGGCAAAGTCAGTTGCCTTATTACAAAATTCAAATTTCGAAATGCAGAAACAAATTGCTAAATAGAATGAAATAAATAAAGCCTGTCATATGTAGTAGCGGCGGAGACTTTCGCTGTTCCAAGCCCTCGGTAAATCGAGACCGTCAACAGTCGACAGCTTGAATGTACCATCTCCGAGCTTTCGTGTAATTACATACGGCCCTCCCCAGTTCGGTTTCATGTGTGAAGGAACTGGGTAAATTCTCTTGAGCACGAGGTCGCCGAGTTCAAAGGTTCGAGGTCGAACTCTGGTGTTGTACAATCGGGCGACCCGACTTCGATGTGCGGCTGCTCTCAAATCAGCCTCCTCCCGTTTTTCATCCAATAGATCCAAAGACTCGGCTAGGAGTATAGCGTTTGTTTTTGGATCATAATAAGTCACGCGATGAGAGAGCACTTCTGTCTCGACCGGAATAACGGCCTCTGAGCCATAAGATAGGGAAAACGGAGTGTGTCCGGTCGCGGTTTTGTGGGTCGTTCGATAGGCCCATAATGCCATAGGAAGTTCATCGACCCACTTGCCCCCAGCCTTCTCTAGTCGTTTCTTCAGGATCGATTTTATAACTTTGTTGACAGCTTCAACCTGCCCATTCGCTTGGGGGTGTGCGACAGCCGAGAACTTTTTGCGGATATGAAACCGTTGACAGAAATCCTTGAATTCTGCGCTCTCGAATTGGGTTCCGTTATCCGTGATGATAGTATGCGGGAGTCCAAATCGACAGATGATGTTGCGAACCACGAAATTTATCACCTTCCTTGTCGTAATGGTTGCTAGGGCTTCGGCCTCAGCCCACTTTGTGAAGTAATCAACTCCGACGATGGCGTATTTCGCACCGCCTTTCGCTAAAGGCAAAGCGCCGATGATGTCAATGCCCCACATCGTGAATGGCCAGGGACTGACCATTTGGGTTATTTCAGTTGGCGGAGCTCTCGGAATTCGGGCATGTATCTGGCATTTATCGCACTTTCGGGCATAGTTTGCCGCATCTCGGTTCACTGTCGGCCAGTAGTATCCATATCGAAGTATCTTTTTAGCGAGAGCTTGCCCGCCGGTATGATCGCCGCACTCCCCTTCGTGCACGTCATGTAGCACTCGCTTGACTTCCTCGTGGGCGATACATCTGAGGAGAGGAACGGAATAACCTCTCCTGTACATGACTCCGTTTTGGATAACGAACCGCGAGGCTTTTCGCTGAATCTGTCTCTTCTCATTTCTAGGTTCAGGTATCACCCCATTCTCAATGTAATTCCGGTACGGAGTCATCCAGGACTCTCTACTGGGAGCGGCTTCAAATACAGAGTTCATTTCTATCCGATCGATGCTCGGAGTGGCCAAAGTTTCAACGGGGACAAGTCCCATTTGTTGCGCTTCGCCTGTGCTGGCTAACTTCGCCAGTGAATCGGCTTTCTGATTGCGTTCCCGAGGCACATAATAGATGGCATAATAATCAAACTGGTTTATGATTTCCTGAACTCGTGCTAAGTATGCGGCCAGTCTTCGGTCTCTTGCTTGGTATTCTCCTCGCACCTGGCACACCACTAACTGCGAATCGCAATAAACTTCTACAGCGATAATCCTCAAATCTCTGGCAAGCCTTAGGCCGGTTAGGAGGGCTTCATATTCGGCTTCATTATTAGTAGCACGGAAGTCGAATTTAAGAGCATAACATATGGATCGGCCCTCGGGAGTCTCAAGTACAACCCCCGCGCCCGAACACCGGTCATTTGACGCACCATCAGTATACAGCTTCCAGATGTATTCGGGAGATTCACTGGTTTTGGGTGAGTCTTCCGGAACGGTGAATTCGGCTATGAAATCAGCCAGGACTTGTCCTTGAATGGCCCTCCGCGGAGCGTATGCGATATCAAATTGGCTTAGCTCAATGTTCCACTTGAGTAACCTACCGGACGTCTCAGGCCGCGTAAGGACCTGTCGTAACGGCTGGTCGGTGTACACAGTAAGCGGATGAGCTTGGAAGTAGGGACGGAGCTTCCTTGAGGCAATGACCAAACAATAAGCCAGTTTCTCCAGCCTTGGATAATTTCTTTCAGCTCCTGTTAGTCGCTTACTAACATAGTAAACCGGGTTTTGCACTTTGTCTTCTTCCCGGACTAGAGCAGCACTGATCGCATGTTCTGATACTGCCAGGTAGAGATATAATTGCTCGTGGTCAACCGGTTTTGACAAGATCGGAGGTGTGGAGAGATGTTGAACTAATGATCGGAACGCGCCTTCACACTCCATGGTCCATTCAAAGTTTCGTTTGCCCTTCCGAATCAGGTCGAAGAAAGGAATGCATTTGTCGGTGGACTTTGAAATGAACCTGCTCAATGCTGCGACCTTCCCGTTAAGACTCTGGACTTGCTTTATAGTTTTAGGGGTTTGCAAATTCCTAATAGCCCAGATCTTCTCAGGATTCGCCTCTATTCCTCGAGCGTTGACAATGAACCCAAGGAATTTTCCGGATGCAACCCCAAAGTGACATTTGAGTGGGTTGAGCTTCATCCCGTACTCCCGGAGGATGCTGAACATTGAATTCAAATCTCTGACGTGATCTGTGGAGAACCGGGACTTCACCAGCATGTCATCCACGTAAACCTCCATAGTTTTCCCAATCTGATCAGCGAACATTCGGTTGACTAAGCGTTGGTATGTTGCTCCAGCGTTCTTTAGACCATACGGCATGACTTTGTAACAATAGAGTCCCAGGTCGGTCACGAAGCTGGTATGTTCCTGATCATTCAGATGCATGGGTATCTGATTGTAGCCGGAATAAGCGTCCATAAAGGATAGTAGTTCATGTCCGGCCGTCGAATCTACGAGTTGATCGATTCGCGGAAGCGGGAAGCTATCTTTTGGACAGGCCTTGTTTAGGTCAGAGTAGTCAACACAGGTTCTCCACTTCCCGTTTGGTTTCCGAACTAGTACAGGGTTGGACACCCATTCTGGATACAAGGCATCTCGAATGAACCCATTCGATTGTAGTTTATCAACTTCTTTCTTAAGGGCGGCAGATCTCTCTGGATCCATACCGCGCCTTTTCTGTTTCACTGGGACATGTCGTGCATCTATATTCAGGGAGTGACTTGCAATGCTCGGCGAGATCCCGCACATGTCAGAATGTGTCCAGGCGAAGACGTCGAGATTCGCCCGAAGAAATTCTACCAATTCCTGCTGTGTCTGCTTGTTTAGTTGGGACCCAACTTTCAGCATTTTTGAATCATCATCCTCACTGATTGGGACGTCCACAGTCAGTTCGGCTGGAGAGGCTTGACTCTCCATTGATTCGTCTTTGTCCTCGTTGTCCCTGGGGTCCAGGTCTTTCAGGAATTGGTCGTGGTGCCCGGGCCGAGGCCCAGGCGTCAATTGTCAATTGTCGATAGAACGGACGCAGAGAGATTCCTCTACGCCCTTACCCTTCTCTTTACGTTGCGCCCCGCGCAGCTCAGCAACATAACGGGCCCTTCCCGAGGCCTGATCTCCTTGAACAACTCCAATCCCATGATCAGTGGGAAATTTCAGAGTTAGACACCATGGGGCGATCGCCGCCCTGAACTCGGCTAAAGCTGGCCGACCCAGAAACGCATTGTATGGCGAATCTATCTCCAACACAACAAATTGTAACATGCGGACCCTCCGGCGTTCTCCAATGCCTAACTCGACTGGGAGTTCAGTTATTCCGATGGGTATCGTGGCACTTCCGTTGAAACCATGGATTCTGGATAAACAGGGTTTCAAATCCTTTGTCTCCATCTTCATCAGATCGTAAGCCCGTTTGAGCAAGATGTTTACAGAGCTCCCACTGTCAACCAGGATCCTCTTCATCCAAGCAGGACCTACCTGGGCGGATATGACTAGTGGGTCGATAGTAGGGGCTTCGACTTTATCGGCGTCTCGGCTCCTGAACACGATATCATCGGACATTATCTTTTGTTGTTTTGCCGGGGTTCCATCCTCGCAATTACTATAACACTCGAAGTCCGCATGCCTGATAGAACTGGCATACGACTCCATTTCCCCCCAGCTTCTGTCTGCCGGATGGGGGCCACCACTTATTGTGTTGATAACTAATCTCCCGCCCGCACGAGCGGGTTCATCCTCTCTTTCCTGATTTTGTGAACGATTTTGATTCGAGGGGCCCGCTCCGCCAGGCTGCGGCGCCCGTACAAACTGATCTAGCTTCCTCTCTCTAATCAGCTTCTCGATGAGGTCCTGTAAGTGTCGACACTCATTAGTATTATGTCCATAGCTCTCATGGAACCTACAGAATTTCCCTGTCTGAATCTGTCTCTCCGATGAGGGCTTCGGAGCAAGCTTCTTATACTGTACAGTGTTGCAAGTCTGTAAGTATACGTTTTCCAATGACGTGTTTAGCGGTGTGTAACTGTCAAACATCTGAGCTCTACGTCGTGGACCTCGGCTCTCATCTCTCTTCTTACTCTGGCCATTGTTTCCTCTCTGCTGGGTTTGCTTGTTTTGTATGTTGAGCTGAACTTTCCCGGAACTCTCGCCGGACTGTTTAACTGCCACATTGCTCTGTATTCCTTCAATGCTGGGCCTCGCATCGTCCTGTTTCCTAGACTGTTTTGCATCCTCCTGCCGTAGGAATTGAGCGGCCTTGGAGTAAAAACGGTCCAACGACGCGGGCGGTTTTCCAGCCAGCCAGTTTCCGAATTCAGAATCAGGATCAATCCCCTTGGTCAGAGCCATTAAGATTGAATTATCGTTGGGATTGGTGATCTCGACGCATGCTGCGTGGAACCTCTCCAAGTAACGCCTGAGTGTTTCTCCAGGAGCTTGAGTGACGCTGGACAAGGTGTTGACGTCCTTTGGCCTAGCAACATGCATCCGGAATTGTTCCACAAACTTCTTGGCCAATTGATCGAACGAAGAAATTGATCTAGGTGGTAGGCGGGTAAACCACATTGTCGCGATTCCTCCCAGAGAGATGGGGAAACTCCGACACTTCACTGCGTCGTCGGCCCTCGCAGCGCTCATCGACCATTCATACTTCAGAATATGCTGGTTGGGGTCACTATTCCCTTCATACATCGGGAGAGTCGGCATTCTGAATCGCCTAGGGGGTTCGGCATGTAACACTTCGTCTGTGAAAGGGGTATGACTACGGGAAATCCCCCAGTCATCATTAGTGAGCCCCTGACTCTCGCGGATCATTTGACGTATCATGGTTGATATATCTGAAACAGGCGGATTCGGAGCGTGATGAGCTAAGGCGTGGTCGGGTTCCATGGCGCGAGTAGGGATCGGGCGCTGTCGACGACCCGTATCTCGCCTCCTTGGCTCAACGTTTTCTGGGACATAAGGTTCAGGAGTATGTCCTCGCTGTTGATTGATCGGCTCAGATTGATTTCGGGTATCGACCCTTGTCTCTGCTGCGGCGGTTGTGGCGCGGTTATCGGTGGTGTACTGTGGGGCAGTACCTCCTCGTGTTGAGGGACCGGTTTGGAAACTGGTCGACGATCCTACCCTCAATTGCCCAACAGTTAAGGCAGGCTGATATTCAGCAGCTTGAGCGCGATTCCCCTCTAGCCGAGGACGGGTAGTTTGGCGGTGGTAATCAGATGAAGCTGAGCTTTCGGTAGACGCTCTGGAGACATCATCTCTCCTGGACCTTCTGTGCCCCCGGCGGTTTAGCTGGTTGGTCAGCTCGATATTGGCGCGTAATTGTTCTGCCAACTGCTGACGGCTTTGGGTCAGCTCCTGGAGCAATACTTGAAACTCCTGTCGGGTGACTAGCCCCGTTGAGTCTGACTGAGTGGCATTGTCTTGGTTGGAAGAAGGCGGCTGTGTTGGATTTTGCCTGTCTCTGCCTTCTTGCTCTGTAGCGGTGGCGCCAGTTCTTGTGCTGACCATTGTCGGTGGTGGAGTCCTTTCCTAGATTTTGAGCAAATCTGAATAGAATGGAAGGATTCCGGACTGGATATCTGGATCTTCCTCTTGGATTTGTGCAATCCGGTATCGACGGCAGATCCAATGAGCTGGAAAAAAAGCTGGTTTTCTCAGTGAAAGCACCAAAGTGTTTGTACCAAAAATGGGCACAACACTCTTCGGGAGTTGTTTGAAGAGATAAAATGAAGATTATAAATGTAAAACAGAGATTATCTAACAAAAACTCCAACAAATAGGAATGTAAAATGCACAGACAAGCAGTTTAGAGTGGTTCGGCGTATAGCCTACGTCCACTATGAAGTTTTGATGATTTTATTGATTCTCTTTCAATGATTACAAGCGTTTACAGCGATGAACAACAGATTACAGTTTAGAATTCGAAATTGACAGCAAAGGTATGATGCAAATCTCAATCCGGCAGAGTCTGGACGCTTCAGAGAAAAAAGATCCTTTTTCCATTGATTTTGGGGCTCTATTTATAGGCGTAGGAGGCTTGGACTTCGCTCAAACTCCGGGAGACTTGGCCTGACACGTGAGGGGACCCATTCGACCACTTCCAGAGAGTTTCAAGCCAATCTGTGATCGATACGAAGTCATTTCGTATCGATCAGGATTACTTCCAATTGAGCTCAAAATTGGTGGAGACGTTCCTAGTTATGTGTGCAACCTTCAGTTAAAATTTCATCATGTTTGGATCAGTGGATTATGAGATATGGTCGATACGAAATGGAATTCTTCATAGGCTGTCTGGTTCGTATCCATGATTTCGACTCCATCCGTTCGTCTCGCTGGCTGCACGTGTTCTTGAAGTGAGGTGGCGCGCGCGCTTCGTTTCGATCCGGTCTTTGTGCCGCATTGACTGTTTCGACTCCACATATCTCGCCTCGTTTTACTTTGATGGAAGACACGTCATCCCTGGTCAGTTGACTCGTGGGTACGAACGAGTCATTAGGCATGGACTCGAAGTGAGGTCTTCTGATGGATACGAAGCGAGCACCGAGTGATGGATACGAAGTAGACGCTGAACGATGGATACGAAGCAGACGTTGGCTGAAGGATACGAAGTCCTTCAATTGCTGGTATGTGTGAAGTCCATCGATACGAGTTCGATGGATACGAAGAAAATCGAGTCGAACCTGGGTACCTCGATGGATCCGGAGCTGATCGGTACGAAGCATGATGGATTCGAACTGGGGCTTCGGTGATGGATACGAAATCGCCCAGAGTGATGGATACGAAATCTGGGCTCTTTCCCTCCAATTTGACTCGATCATATCTTGAGTGTATGAGTCCGGATTGACTTGAAATTTGAGGCGCTGATCTCTATGGCCTTTCTTGTCGTGTCCTATCAATTGTAGCTCACTCTGGGCTCGGACAAAATTCAGTGATATCCATGGCGTGCTGTCCTTGTTCCCTAGTCGGCTTCTTGGTGTCCTGGCCTTGCCAAAAGGCGGGATAACAACGTCGATCTTCATTCTGGAACTCGACCTGTTGTCCCTCCTCCCAGATGAATGGTTTCTGTGAATGGTTAGTTATGCCCTCAAGATTAACCAATGCTCCTGCCTTCTTCGTCGATCTCATGAATCACGTTTTCTGGGATGTCCTCGGCAAATTTGTCTCCATTTTCTTTGGTGATATTCTCGTTTTCCTACGTCTCGGTTGACCCGATTTAGGTTGCCGCGATTAATGTCAGTATATCTATCTTTCCTTCTTTTATAATTTAATTATTTTATCTTCCTTTCGTGCCTACCTTCGTAGTTAGAAATTCTCTTTGATTAGGGTCCCTCTAAATTTGAATCTCTATCCTTGTTTTTAAAATCCATTCTTGAATCATCCTATGAGAGAACATATTTGTAATTAATAAAAAAAGGTATTTATATTGTGTTGTTTGAGTTATTATGTTTGAATTTTGGGTTTCGATTGATTCATCTGGCCAACGCTATCGATAGGATTTCCCAAACACTTGAACAGAGCAAACTGACACAATATTGTTTTCGAAATTGGTAAATGAAATAGTTTTATGTATGATTATATTTTATATATAAGAGTATAATTTTCTGAAATTAAATAGTAAATAAATTGGTTGTTGGAAATGATAACATTAGTTTATCATTTATTGTGTTATCAACATGTCTAAATCATTAACTATTCTCGTATATTATAAGAAGATGAAATTTTAAACATGGGTTATAATTTTGATTTGAAATTGAAATCAATTTAAATTAAGGATTTGAGAATTAAATTTTCAGTGCTTTTCTAAACTTGGTTTTCAAAGTTTGAAAATATATTATTTGAAAGAGTTTTCAAATAGAAATTGTTTCCAAAGAATTTTAAAAGAAATAAGCCAGTACTCTCCTATTATTGTCGCGGGAAAACAATTTCGATGATGACTACAGCATCATCGACTTTCATTTTGGAGTCTCAAAGTGGAGAGACCACTTAGTAGCTTTGCTACACTTTTCTTTCGAAAATATATCTGTTTGAATTTCTTGAGTATGATTTGATGTATAAAGTATATGTATGTATATACTTATTTCAAAAGTTTTTGAAGTGAAAACAGAAATTTAACTCTTAATTTAATGTTAAGTAATGGTTTTCAAAATATTGAAATGAAGTACATTTTTTGAATAATTGGAGTGTCTTACATGAGAAATGGAATTGAAACAACTTGATAAAGTTGAATTTGCATAAAATTTATTTGTATAATACCCAACTGCATTCTAAAATATATAAAACTTACCTAGAAAAAAAAGGTTTGAACATAATGAGAACATGTAATTGAATAATATACAATATAAATGTAGTTAATAAGAAGTGAGAATGAACTTTATTAAGGGAATTTATAAATAAAATTTGATTGTTATAATAAATGTTTACATCATTAATCTATGTTAAGTGAAATAAATTGAATAATAATAGAGAATACTATTTAAGTAAATAAATATGAACTTAAGAATAGTTGACATTGATTGTAAGTGGAATTAACTTAAGTGTAGTCTAATAGATAAATAAATAAGTTAAATAAAATAAAATAAAATTTGAAAGGAAATTTTTGTAACAAATGTTAATCAATTGAAATCAAATCAATAGATTGAAATACATTGAATTGAAATCAACCAAATGTGAATACAATGAATATTTATTGATTAATAAAATGGATTGAAACCAAATTAGTTAAATATATTTGATGTGCACGTAAATGTGCATATATATACATCCATATTCTATCTATTTTTATTTAAATAAATGTCATATTTGGGTATTTTAACTTATATAAACCAAAATTCAATTATTTTCAAATCATCATTATTCATCTTCAACAGGGGCAAAATTGTCATTTTTGTGCATCTGTTAGTTTGAGAAATTTTACTTGGATATTTTTTTGGACTTTTATAGGAATTTGGATGCATATGGAAGAGGGTTTCAAGAAGATGTATGCATACATAAGAGAATACAAAGAAAGGAAGATGGAAATAATTCAAATACATGATCATGGAGGACCTTACCCACTTATCTAAATCTACAATTAGAAGCTAGTGGACAACTAATTGGAGGTTAAAGCTTCATGCATATTTGATGATGGATTAATTAGAGACTAATGGTTACTTGGTGGCCACACTTTCTAAAAGGCATTTGGGAAGCACCCTAAAAAGTGAATTAGGGTTTATGCATGTATAAATAACTCACTTATGTACACGTAGATATCTTCTTACTCTTTCAAATTAGTTAGGAAATTAAAATACAACTTGTAAACTCTATGTTTCATGAAACAAAAATGGCTTCCTAGCCTCTTTCTCTTTTCTTTTCTTCATGCTTTCATTTCCTTTTATGTTAATGCTTATTTCTATGCTCTCTTTCATTTCATGTTTATAGCTTAGGTTTTCATTCATGCAAGTAGTGTAGCTTTATTTTTTTTATGAAAGTAGTTTAGTAGTGATTTCATTTTCTTTCTTTATTTAATTTCTATTTCTTTTGCTTTTAATGTTTAAATCTCTATGTGTTGAAATGATAACATAAATAAGAGGCTAAATCCCTAAAATTTAGGGGTAATGAAGCTTTCTTTTAATCATGTAGATTCATCATAATTTTCTATGTATGATCTCTTTTGTGCTTCATAAGAAAATGGATGTTTATGTTTATTTGTATATTATGTTGAATTTGATAGCCTAGTTTGTTCATAACAAATAGGATACATTTATCGCATTAATCACAAATTGCCTCTTCATTTAAATATGATCATAGAAGTGAAGTGAATTTTTAAACAAAATATGATGATCTATGTTACTAATTAATAGTAAATAGATCATGCTTAAACTAGATTTTCGTTCCATTTCTATGCCATGTTTCATGAGATTTGAAAAAGTAGGATTAGATTTGTATAATAGTTCGATGGTTTTATTTGTGTTAATTAATAATACAAATAGGTCATGCTTATGATAAATACATCACTAATCCTACTTCGGTTAAAAAGAGATCATCATCTGATTTCATGTTGATGTATGACAAAAAATTAAGAAAGTGGATTGCCACTAAATTGAATTTTAATCACATAGTTTTAACAACTTTTGCTTAGTTTTCTAGTTTTCAAAACAGTCTCCACTTTTGGTTTAATTTGATTGATTATAAAATTATAAAATCTTAAAAATTCTCTATGGATCGACCCGTACTCGCCACGTACTAAAATTGCACGCCGTATGCTTGTTATTATTTTTATTTAAATTTATCGGTGATTTTCTAACTTCGTCATTAAAAAAGTTTTTAATGCTGTTGCTGGAGAATTGCTTTGATTTTATTTTCTTCGAATTATTTGTCGTTTGATTTTTATTGTGTGTGTTTTGTTTGTTACATTTTAAAAAAAATTGCTTGTGTTTGATTTTTGTATATATTTTTTTGTATGCTTGTTTTCTTTTTGTTACCATTGCATTGGCATATTTGTTTTTAAAAAAACATACACAATTAAAAAAAATTCATTCTCATTTACAATTTCTGGTTTACATTGAATTACAATATATATATATATATTGTGCATAGCATTGTGCATAGCACTGTGCATTGCATTTTCATCTTTATTGAGTTACTGTTCACTGTCTCCAACCAGTCATTTGTATTCCCCTGCTCTTTAACTTCTACAACCCAGTTCAACAACACTGCTGCATAGTGTTGCCAATACCTCACTGTCTAACCAAGTTCCACCATCACCAAATCTGCATAAGACTCTCCCTAACCACTTCACTGCAGAACACCACCATCAACAATAGATTCAACCAAATTCACATCACCACCACTGTGAACATATTTCTTCATCCTTACTACAGTTCACACCCTCCACAGCAACTCCTTCTCTGCTGCCATCAATCACCACCCCAATGCCCAACAGGTTGCCTGCCTACACCACCATATTGCTACATCAAACAATCACTGTTCATAACACAGTGCCATACTTTCCACTGCACACTCCACAAAAACACATTTCATCCATTAATTACCTTTTGTTAAAACATCCACATGCATCTCCTGCAACACCCCATATCACGGCAGCTCCATCACTTGCCATTTCAAAATAAAACCACTACCACCTAAAAAATAAAACAGTTTAACAACTCGACCACATACCAAAGCAACAAACCATTCCCAAAATCCAACAACTATGCACCTCCCATCACTTCCAAAATTCATACAACCTCTATGCACTATAACTTAAGTGCACACCACATTCAACTATCAACATATCCACACTTCTACCAGCAGCCTGCCACTTACCCCAACTACCATCAAAACTCAACAAGACTGCAGCTATCGACTTACAACTGCATACACACCATACTGTCATCATTCTTCTTACTGCTGCAACCAATACAATCTCCCTTCCAAACACTGCTGCACTGTCCCTCCCCCGTGCATTCACAAGTTCAACCAACAACATACCCATACGTACTGCAGCTCCAACACATCACCACTATCACTAACCTGACACAACTCCTTCACAATAATACCCTCCAGGACCCGAACTCTACCACCAAAATAAACTGCGACATCCCACTGACTTCACCTCAATCATCGAAACTGCTGCTCCCCCTACATTCGAACAACACAACTAACAACAGCAATTCACATCACCATCCACAGTTCAAGTTCACCAAACAACAACTCCTCACCGCTCTCGGTTCGAACCATCCAATCACCCAATTCGAGCAGCGACCACCGTGCAACAGCAAAGCCATCGACAACCACCATCAAACAACCCTACAATAGCTGCAACCATATCCAAAACTCGCGAACACATTTACTTCTTATAAACACTCACTGTTCGAACCAATTTGTGAATTTTTATTTTTGAACAAACTTGCCCAATTTGGTTGCGATTTTGATTTAAGAATTGGTAGGAGATTTGAATTTGGTTGCACTGAATTGAATTGCATTTTGGAGAGAATTTTTGAAATTTTGAGAACACTTGCGATTAATTGAAGGACATTGCTGTTAATTTGGATGCATTTTTCTTATTCGTGAACTTATTTTGTTTTACGCACTTAAAAAATTTCTTATTTACGTGGGCCGCGTGGGCTTCTAATTTATTTTATTTTCATTTAGTTTTCCATTTTCCTTTTGTTCATTTTGTTTTTCTAAAACAAAAAAAACATGTTTGGTTAGGGCATTTAGGATTGAATGCATTTTTCTTTCTTTTAGGTTATTTTATTTTGATTTAATTTGTTTAATTTTAGTTTTTGCAAGTCTTTAAAAAAATATTTTGTTTTGTTTTAATTTGTTTCGTTTGTTCTAGTTTCATCTTTGATATTTATAAAAAAATTGTATATATCTTGTTTATTGTTTTAGGTTTCTAAAGCAAAAAATCAAGAGGAATTGCTTTGCTTTGCTTGCTAAAAAATTTGCCGCTAAAAAAGAAAATTGCCAATAATTCTACACACTCTAGTATCGTGTTCTCATCCCTAGTTTTATTTTAATTGCATTGTTGGTTGCTTGCATTTGCATTTAAAAAAAATTCAAAATCCAAAAACAAAAAAAACAAACTTCATTTTAGTTGCATTGTAATTTCACGTTTAATTTTTGCTTTGCATTCATCTTATCTTTTTTTATTTTATAAGGGCAATACTCCAATTCACATAAGGTGGGGGATTTCATCACCCTTTCCTTAGCCCACAAATTGAATTTCATCATAGAATTTGACTAATAATAAAGGTTTGACATTCGACTTAATGGTGTCGCGAGCTCACTTAGGGCTTAATTGTATCTTTACAATTGTCTTCTTTAAACAAGTTTATTTCTTGGTGTCTAGGCTATGGTAGAGTAATAACCATTTATAAATATTACGATGATTCATAAATATTATAGAAGTTGTTCCTATGAAGGTTCTTAAACCTTCGGTTTCATTGCTACGGTGATTCATGGTGCATCGATAACCCCTGCCTGTTACCTGGCTAAGAAATATTTTTGTTGATTTTAGACAATGTGTGATTATACAATTTTGGGTTAGGAGCTACTAAGGATAGAAAATTGTAATTAAGTCCTTTGCATTCATTTATTTGAATTAGTTCATGCATATTTAAAAAAAATTCCAAAATCCAAAAAAAAATTATAAATTTTATTTAACTTAGTTTTTAATCCCAAAAAAATATCCTTTTTACTTTCCTTCTAAAATTTTCAACCAAAAACAAAAATCCAAAAAAAAAATATAAATTTTTTCAAAAAGAAAAAAAATTAAAATTCAAAAAAAAACAAAAAAATCAAATTCCTATTTGTAAAAACAAAAAAAAAATTCCTTTTGGTAAATATTTGAAAATCTGAAAATTCAAAAAAAAATTACAAAAACAAAAACATATAAAAATTTGAAAAGCAAAACAAAACAAAATCAAACTTTTCTTTTGAAAAATAAATTTCACTTAGTAAGTAGTTTCTTTTTTTAAAAAACAAAAACAATTTTCACTTTATTTTCCAAATCTTGTTTCATTCTCTAAACTCGTTTCTAACTTCTTTCTCTTCTCGACTTTCACTTATGGATGAGTACTTGGACTCGTGACACAACCATAAATCGATGTACTCGCGACTCAATAGCTAATCGTTTAACTCGAACAGACGATCCTCCCGAAATGGCGAACGAGAATAGCCCACGAACTCTTATGGATAGAATCTTTCCCGGTAGAGTTTCTATTCCATCTTGGATCACGTTACCCACCCCTACGAGTAACCACTTCGAAATTCATTCAAACCATATTGCCACGCTTCCAAAATTTGGCAATTTCGAGCACGATAATTCATACGTTTTCTTGACTAAATTCGAACAAGTTTGCACAACCATGAAATTCCAACAACTTTTCGATGACGGAATCAAACTTCGATTAATCGCATTCTCTCTTAAGGATTACGTTGAAAAATGGTTGTACAACTTATCATCGAACTCGATTAAAACTTGGGAAGAATTCGTAAAAGCTTTCTTAAAAAATTTCTACACCTTGGAAAAAATGAGTAGAATCCGAAACGAAATTGTAAATTTTCATCAATTCAAGGGAGAACCATTCAGAAAATAATTTGAAAGATTCAAAGAGCTTTTGATAAAATGTCCACACCGTAACTCCGAAAAATGGACGATTTTCCAAATCTTATACGATGGGCTCGAAAACAGCTAATGAACCATGCTCGAATCAATGTGCCAAGGAAACTTTCTTGCCTATGTCACGACGATGCTTGGAAATTTCTTGAAAACCTCGTCGAAAAGTTGTCCCAATAGGAACGTTCGAACGACAAATCATTTACTCACGATCGAGCGCACACTCAACAGGATCTTCTTTGGCTTTGGAATCTAAGATCGACGCAATGATTAACAAATTCGATAATGTTTTCTCATCGAATCAAATGAACCAAGCTTCTCAACCGATGTGTTATAAATGCAATGATCCTAATCATATAGCTGATCAGTGCTCCAATTCTGTTGAAAAAATCAATGCTTTCAATAAAGCCAAAAATGTCCCATTTTCTCCAACGTACAATCCCGATTGGAGAAATCATCCAAATTTTGCATGGAACCAAAACAATCCCAACACGAATATGGCTCGCCCCAATTTTCAAGCATTCTCGAATAATGCTTCGAATCCTCCCTTTCAGCCTAACCATTTTCAACCAAACTTTGCAGGTCCATCTAACAATCAACCGCAACAATCAAATTTTCAACAAAATTATGCTCATCCTCCCCAAGATGATAAACGTTTAAGTTCATTTGAGAAAACACTTGAAACGTTGGCTAAAGCAACTACTCAAAGCCTTCAAACAAACATTAATTTGCAAAATTTATTGACCTCATATATGCAAAACATAAACCAATCGATTGCAAAACTTGAAATGCAAATGAGTCAATTAGCCACGTCTATAAGTGAACGCGAACGAGGAACATTCCCAAGCCAGCCTATTCCAAATCCCAAAAATCAAAATGCAAATTCAAATCAAGCCCATGCTGTTCAAGATAGCAATGTCACCCAATTGAATGCTATCACAACTTTACGTTTCGGTAAACAAATCGATAATCAAGTCGTTAATCCAAATTATTTACCGAAAACCTCTCTCGACACTTCTAAAACAACGAACGAATTGAACAGAACGGGGAGCCAATCGTCGAATCGAATGCCAATCAAAATTCTTCTTCTTCTACTCGAGTAGACCCGCCTATCGAGTATCGTGTTCCATTTCCACGTCGTCTTCGACCAAAGAAACACCCGGACCAAATGGAAAAGAAGTTGGAAATTTTTAAACAAGTGAAAGTGAAAATCCAACTTCTTGACATCGTTCAGCAAGTCCCCACGTACGCGAGATTTCTTAAGGACTTGTGCACCCAAAAGCGACACATTCAAGTGCCAAAAAAGTCTTCTTAGCCGCTAGTTTGAGTGAAGTCTTGTCCCAATCCATGCCCGTTAAATACAAAGATCCTGGCTTCCCTACGATTTCGTGTACAACTGGAGACAAGACGATTAACAAATGTTTGATAGATTTAGGCTTGAGTGTCAATTTAATTCCATACTCTTTGTATGAACAATTAGGCTTAGGTGAGCTCAAACCCACAAAATCACGCTTCAATTCGCTGATCACTCCATTAAGAAGCCCGTGGGAGAAATCGTGGACGTTCTTATTAGAGTAGTGCAATTCATATTCCTCATTGACTTAATCATTCTCGAAAAACAACCCGTGACAAACCCTACGAGCCAAATTCCATTGATTTTTGGCCAACCATTCTTAGCCACCTTAAATGCCTTAATCAATTATCGTAATGGTTTGTTGAAAATTACTTTTGGAAACATGATTTTGGGTCTTAATATTTTCAATCTTGAAAGCAAATCGAATGAACCTCGTGACCAAATGTTGGAAGTTAGTGCCATTCACGAAAACTTTAAAATGAGACACTTGACCTAAACGACGAACGCAAAGCTGAGTACAAAAAATTGTTTCATGAAATACCCAATGAGATTGAATACACTCATCCTTTTGAATTGCTTCCAGTTGAGTCCGAATCACAACCCAATTCTTTGATCGAGAAACTCCCGAAGTTGGACCTTAAACCACTTCCCAATCACCTTAAGTAAGCATACTTAGGTGACAACAAAATGTTTCCCGTCATAATTTCCACAACTCTCCCTCTTGATCAAGAAACCTCCTTACTTTCTATTCTTTTGAAAAACAGAGAAGCAATTGGGTGATCCATTACCGATATTAAGGGAATTATCCCTGCTATTGTCCAACTTCGCATTCACTTATTGACAAAGCCAAACCCACTCGTGTTGCACAATGGAGGCTTAACCCAAAAATGAAATATGCGGTTTGTGACGAATTCTTAAGCTCCTCGATAATGGTGTCATATACCCCATCTCTGATAGCCCATGGGTTAGCCCAATTCATGTCGTGCCTAAAATGTCCGGACTTACCGTTATAACAAACGATGTTAACAAACTCATTCCTACTCGAACTCGAACTGGTTGGCGTCTTTGCATTGATTATCGAAAATTAAATGCTGCAACATGAAAAAATCACTTCCCTCTTCCTTTCATTGACCAAATGATCGAACATTTTGCCAGCCACAAATTCTACTGCTTTCTTGATGTTTATTCTAGCTATAACCAAATTCCAATCACCTCAAAGATCAAGAGAAAACTACTTTCACATGTCCATTTGGTACCTTTGCTTATCAACGTATGCCATTCGGACTTTGTAACGCTCCTACTACTTTCCAATGATGCATGGTTGGCATCTATTCCGACAAGATTGAATGCTTTCTAGAAGTTTTTATGGACGAGTTCTCTATCTTTGGTGATTCTTTTATCGATTATTTATATCATTTTGAGTTGGTTCTAAATCAATGCAATGAAAAACATCTGACTTTGAATTGGGAAAAATGCCACTTTATGGTCAAACAAGGCATGTTCCTTGGACATATCATCTCAAATAAAGGCTTTAAGGTAGATAAAGCGAAAATAGATGTCATTGCAAACCTACCCATTCCCAAATCTGTTAAGGACATTCGATCATTTCTAGGATACGATTGCTTTTACCGACGCTTTGTGAAAGACTTTAGTAAAATCGCTCGTCCTTTGACTAATCTTCTAGGAAAAAATGTTCCTTTCGATTTCAATTCTGATTGTGTCTCTTCTTTTGAACGTCTTAATAACGAACTCATTTCTGCTCCAATCATTTGCGCACCCAATTGGGATCTTCCTTTCGAAATAATGTATGACGCTTCTAACTTTGCGGTTGGTGTTGTCTTAGGACAACACATCAACAAAATCCTTCATTTCATTTACTGTGCAAGTATAACTTTGAACGACGCACAACTCAACTACACAACAACCGAAAAAGAGCTTCTACCTGTCATTTTTGCGCTCGAAAAGTTTCAACCTTACTTGATAGGTACACACATCACAGGTTACACTGACCATACTGCTCTTCGCTACCTTTTTGCCAAAAAGGATGCTAAATCTCGTTTGATTCATTGGATCCTTTTACTTCAAGAAGTTGACCTTATAATCAAAGACAAAAATGGATCTGATAATGTCATAGCCGATCAATTGTCTCTTCTTCCCAACACACCCTCGCCTTTACCAATCAATGAAACCTTTCCCGATGAACAACTTCTTTCTGTCTCCATCGATCCGTGCTATGTTGACATAGTGAAATATTTAGTCACTGAAGAAACTCCTTCATTTTGGTCGAAACAAGATAAATGCAAATTCATGTCCCGAGTGAAATATTTCTATTTGGAAGACCCATACTTGTTCAAGTATTGTCCCGACCAAATCATTCGACATTGCATCCTAGATTACGAAATCAAGAGTGTTCTCTCGTTTTGTCACGATCAAGCGTGCGGTGGACATTTCAGTCCTCGAAAAACTGCAGAAAAGGTGCTTCAATTTGGTTTTTATTGGCCTTCTCTTTTCAAAGACTCATTCGAATATCGCAAAACTTACGATCGATGCCAAATGCTTGGAAGAATTTCTCGATGAGATATGATGCCTCTAAACACCATTCTTACTATCAAAATCCTTGATATTTGGGGCATCGACTTTATGGGACCTTTTCCCAATTCCTTTGGAAATTTGTACATACTTCTTGCGGTCGATTACGTCTCCAAATGGGTCGAAGCTATTCCTTGTAAAACAAATGACCATAGAATTGTTGTGAAATTTCTCAAAGAAAACATCTTTTCGAGGTTCGGCACATCTCGCACAATAATCAGTGTTAACGACATCCATTTTTGCAATTGTTCTTTTGAAACTTTAATGAAAAAATACTTGATAACCAACAAGTTATCCACTCCGTATCATCCTCAGACTTGTGACCAAGTTAAAGTTTCAAATCGTCAAATAAAACAAATCTTGGAGAAAACTGTTAACAAAAATCAAAAATATTGGTCTTAGCAATTGATCGACGTGCATTAGGTTTACCGTACCGCTTTTAAAACTAACCTTAGGATGTCCTCATTTCGTTTAGTTTATGGAAAAGCTTGCCATTTACCAGTTGAAATTGAACACAAAATGTTGTGGGCAATAAAGTACTTAAACTTTGATCTGGAGAAAGCTAGCAAAAACCGAGAACTTCAACTCAACAAACTAGAAGAACTTAGGAATGACACATATGAAAACGAGAAAATTTACAAAGAAAGAACAAAAGTTTTTCATGATAAGTCAATCCTAAGAAAAACATTTTCGCCTAACCAAAAAGTCCTTTATATGACTCTAGACTTCATTTATTCCCTAGGAAATGTAAATCGAGATGGACCGGACCATTTGTGGTACGAACTGTTTTCCCGCATGGTGCCACAGAAATACAAAACCCTAGGGATGGATCAATTTTCAAGTCAACGGTCATAGTTTGAAACCTTCCTTAGAATTGCCAAGTAACCAAGAGGAGGAGCTCATGGTTCTTCATGAGCCAAGCTACATCTAGCAAGAATGTTAACCCTCTTTTGTAAATATGTACGTATTATTCTCCGTTACACTCATTATATCATGCACTTACTATAGGGACATAGTAAAAACTAAGTGTGGGTGGGAGTGTCATTTTCATTTTTTTTCAGTTTCATGGTATTTTTGAATTTTCATTTTCTTTTAACTCAAAAAAAAATTCCCAAAATTTCTAAATCTAAAAAAAAAATTTCTTTTTAGCATTTCAATTTCTTTTTGAAGAAACACTAAAGGATGAGTATAAGTTCTAGTTATTAAATTGAAATTTTTGAAAATTTATTTGTCTTAACAAAAATAAAAATGAAGTTTGATTACAAATAACAATGGTTTAACTAGTATATAGGAAGGTTCATATATGTTAATTATGAAGTATATTCTAATTTAAAATCTTTGTTTAAAAGTGGTAAATTTAAAGTAAAGGACATAACACTTTTATCGTCTAAGTTAAATGGTGCTAAGATGATTTTGTAAAACTCTCACTTCTTAAAAAAACAAAATAAATATAAGTAAAAAAAACATTTGTATATATGTATATATTATTTAACACCTAGAGTCATGTGTTCACATTCGTGTGTTCACTCGTCATGCTCTGTACCCTTCTCACATAAGCCCGAAAGGTAGTGCACGGTCGGTATATTTGGCCTTAGTTTATCCGAGTTTGGTGTAAGTATATAAAAATTCTTTAATTAATAACGCCTATAGTCAATAAATGTTCACACTTGTGTGTTCACTTGCCACGCTCTGTATTTCCCTCACGTAAGCCCGAAAGACAGTGCATGGGTGATATATTTGGCCTTTGTTTATCTAAGTTAGGCATATGTAAATATTGTTAATATCAATAAAATTTTCAAATAAGAGAAAGTAAGAAATTAAAATCCAAACACTATTTTGCCTTGTTTGATTTAACTTGTTATTAAAAAGAAATGAAAATACCACTTTGACAAACTTTGATAATCAATTAGGAATCCATTTCATAATTACATTGTGTTATCAACCGAAACAACTTGCCAAACTATAGTCAATCAGTTATGACAACTTAATTTTTGTTCGAAGTTTTGACAAGTAAAAGGACTTAAATTTCTTGATAATGACCAGAACTTATATTTAACTTATTAGTGTCGATTTGAAAGTAAATTCTTCATTTGTAAATACCTTTCAAAAACTTGCATTCATCCCATTGTAAATAAATCTTGCATTTTGTAAATGTTTTCACTTTGCATTTGGATTTTGTGGGTAGTATCCGCTGAAAACCCTCACGAGACAACACTCGTCCAACTGGGGACACCCAGAGGTTTAATGGCTTGTTGCATACGCTCAATGCAAACGTGCTTCCTACGAAAACAGATTTATCTTACTTTTCCTTTATTCGAGGACGAATAAAATGACAAGTGTGGGGGTATTTGATGTGCACGTTAATGTGCATATATATACATCCATATTTTATCAATTTATATTTAAATAAATGTCATATTTGGGTATTTTACATGTTTAAACCAAAATTTGATTATTTTCAAATCATCATATATTCATCTTTATACAAGGGCAAAATGGTCATTTTTGTGCATGTGTCAATTTGAAAATTTTTACTTGGATATTTTTTATTATTTTTCTAGGAATTTGGACGCATATGGAAGAGGGTTTCATGAAGATATATGCATACACAAGAGAATACAAAGAAAGGAAGATGGAACTAATTCAAATACATGATCATGGAGGACCCCACCCACTGACATAAACCTACAATTAGAAACTAATGGACAACTAAGTGGAGGTTAAAACTTCATGCATATTTGTTGATAGATTAATTAGAGGCTAATGGTTACTTGGTGGCAACATTTTGGGAAGCACCCTAAAAAGTGAATTAGGGTTTTATGCATGTATAAATAACCCACTTATATACATGTAGATATCTTCTTTATCTTTCAAATTAGTTAGGAAATTAAAATACAAGTTGTAAGCTCTATGTTTCATGAAATAAAAATGGCTTCCTAGCCTCTTTCTCTTTTCTTTTCTACACGCATTCATTTCCTTTTATGTTAATGCTTATTTCTATGCTTTCTTTCATTTCATGTTTATAGGTTAGATTTACATTCATGCAAGCAGTGTAGCTTTATTTTTTTATGCAAGTAGTTTAGTGGTGATTTCATTTTCTTCCTTTGTTTAGTTTCTGTTTCTTTTGCTTTTAATGTTGAAATCTCTATGTGTTGAAATGAAAACATAAATGAGAGGCTGAATCCCTACAATTTAGGGGTAATGAAGGTTTCTTTTAATCATGTAGATTTAACAAAATTTTCTTTGTATGATCTCTTTTGTGCTTCATGAGAAAATTGATGTTTATGTTTATTTGTGTTATATGTTGAATTTGATAGCCTAGTTTGTTCCTAACAAATAGGCTATGCTTATCTCATTAATCACAAATTGCCTCTTCATCTACATATGATCATGGCAATGAAGTAAAGTTTTAATCAAATTCGATGATCTATGTTACTAATTAATAGTAAATAAATCATGCTTAAACTAGATTTTGGTTTCATTTTCTATGCCATGTTTCATGAGATTTAAAAAAGTAGGACAAGATTTGTATTATAGTTGGATGGTTTGATTTGTGTCAATTAATAATAAAAATAGGAGATGCTTATGATAATTACATCACCAATCATACTTAGGTTAAAAAGAGATCATCATTTGATTTCATGTTGATGTATGTGAAAAAAAATAAAAAGTGGATTTGACTCTAAATTGAATTTTAATCACATAGTTTTTAAACTCAACTTTTGCTTCATTTTCTAGTTTTCATAACAATCTCCACTTTTGGTTTAATTTAATTGATTAGAAAATTTTAAAATCTTAAAAATTCCCTGCGGACCGACCCGTACTCGCCACGTACTAAAATTGTACGCCATGCACTTGTGGTTATTTTTAATTTAAATTTATCGGCGATTTTCTAACTCGATAGAAAATTCGTCTTTAAACAATAATCAACTTATAAACAAATGGTATATATATGGTTTGAATTATTTGTTACACTTTGTATTTCGAATCTCTTTTCCTTTCTGTTATTTCCATTCTCCCATCTCGTTTCTTTTAGGGGACGAAAAGTTTTGAGTGGGGGGGTGAGTGTAACGATCCATAAATTTTAACTTTTTTTTTGTAACGTAATTAACTGAACTTTTTATGAATAGAAAACAACAAAATTTTGCAATGAAAATTTGATATTTGGTATGCGTCTATTTAATCATAGCACATGTCAAATTTTCATTGACAAATATGAAAGTTTGTTCTGTTGTTAAATTTCAATTTCAATTTAAAAATCGGTTAATTTAAAGAAAATAAAATATTTTTGAAATTTGAATATTTTTATATAATTAAAATGTAAATCATTTTTTGAGTGAGACATCGTATTTCGTTTCGTCAAATCTGGACCGCTTTAACTCCGTTTATCGTATTTTTGGCATTTTAGCAGCATTTTTGGTAGTGAAAAATCAAGTTTGGATAACTTGGTCGTATCGCTGATATCTGTGTACTATTGTGTTCGTCTTGTCATGTTGATTGTAATGACCCATAAATTTTGATTGGTTTTAATAGCGTATTTAATTGAATTTTGGTGAAATTTTAAATAATAATATTTTGAGATAAAAATTTGATATTTGGATTACGTCTGATTTAATATAGCGAATGGTAAATTTACAATTAATAATATGGATGTTTATTCTATTGGGTAATTCTATTAAATTCAAATCAGTTAATAATTGATGGTAATAAATTTATTTCCAAATCTGAATATTTTTCTACAGAAAATTTCTAAATCTTCTTCTGAGTGAGATGTCTTCTTTCGTTTTTCCAAATTTGGACTTCTATTGCTCCGTTTATCTTAATTCTGGCAAAATAGCAGCATTTTCGGTACCAATTATCGACTTTTGACCGGATGATCGTACCAATGATATCTGTATACCGTTTTGATCGTCTTATCGTGCTGATCTCCGTAGTATATTCATTTGTGTATTTTGAGCCCCGGTACACGACGGGAACAATCAAACTATGTATTGTATGTGTTGGGTACGTTTATACCACCACCGAACCATGCTCCTACCGGACCATTCGGTACCGAGCCAACAAGCTCCAAGCTCCCAGCGAACCATGCTCTTACCGGACCATTCGGTACCGAGCCAACAAGCTCCAAGCTCCCACCGAACCATGCTCCTACCGGACCATTCGGTACCGAGCCAACAGGCTCCCAGCTCCCACCGAACCATGCTCCTACCGGACCATTCGGTACCGAGCCAACAAGCCCCAAGCTCCCACCGAATCATCTCGAACCAGACCAACAACACCAAATACCGAACCATGCTCCTACCGGACCACCTACCACCGGACTGAGACATTCCGAACCAAGCTCCTACCGGACCACCTACCAAGCCAGATCGCGTCAGCCCAGGCCCACCAGCAGCTATATACTTCCAAGACCCCTACCCCCAGCCTCACTCTATAAATAGAGGGGCAGGGGTACAACAATGGGGAACAAGTTTGAGAGCTCAAGCACGGAGAGAACTTTCAAACAACTTTCAGATACTAGTATCAAAGCTTTGTACTTGTAATCTAAACAAGAAAAGAGAAATAATATATAAAGTGGACGTAGGCACATTCTGGCTGAACCACTATAAATCCGCGTGTCTTTTACAGTTTAGTCCCTGCTTTTCATATATTTGCATAAATCATCCAAATCACTAAGAACAATGTAAAATTAATTAAATCATACGACTTTGAGGTGTTTGTCCATTTTTTGTGCAAACATTTTTGGTGCTTTCACTGAGAGCTAGAAGCTCGAAGCTTCAGCTTCTTCCACTTAACCTTTTTCCTAACAGCATCGTTCATCGCTTGGAAAACATGCCTCCCAAGCAGAAGAAAGATGTTAACAAGGGAAAAAACAACGCAACCAGCAGTCTTCCAGATCCAGTGGTCACAGATCAAGTAAATCGTCCCCCTCCAGCAGCAGTACCAAATGAATGTCAGGCTAATCCAACCACTCCTGCCGCAGAACAGCCTGCAGCAATTACTAGGGAAGATCTAGACAGGGTTGTGGCTGAAGTAACTAACTGCTTCACATCCCAGCAGGAAGCCTTGGTGGACCATCTCATGTCACGCTTAAGGGATGCTGAAGAGTCCAACTGCAACACTGAACCATGGGGTGAGTCCCTGTCTGGATGATCTCAGAGACAACAAAGATCTTCCTTCTTCGAAGGAGCTAATGGCAAAAGCAGCCATGGTAGGAGCCGAGATCGAGCGCAGCCCGAAGTTAGGCTTGAGGAAACGCTTGGAACCGAACCCAACGGGGGAGGTACCAGGCGGAGGTCAACTGTGGCTGAGCCAATTGTACTGCCTAACCACGGAAACGCCAGTGAACGGGGCCGAGCTAGAGTCCAGCCCGAAGTTGGACCCGAGGAAGTGCTTAGATCAGAACCCGGCAGGGGAAGATCAATTCAAGGGCCACCTATAGCTGACCCTAGCATGCTCCCAAAAGACCAAAGGCAGCCACTAGAGAATATGAGGAATGATAGACTATACCATCCCTATAGGTCATCTGGACGGAATCAATCCCACAGAACAGAACCGAACTCGTTTCTATCTGCTCCAAATTTTGATGAAAGGATGGCACGCTTGTTCAAAGAATGCGTCCAACGGGAGCAAAGGGATCGAGGGATAGGCGCTAGGGTAACCAGCCCTTTCGCTCGCAATATAGAAATTGCTATCACCCCCCGAGAATGGAAGATGCCAACAATGGAACCATACAAAGGAACCTCCGACCCCGTTGTACACTTACAGAGATACACACAACCTATGCTCATGAGTGGAGCAACAGAGGGAGTACTGTGCAAATGCTTTCCACTATTCTTAGCAGATCTCGCTACCACCTAGTTTTGTCATTTACCCCAGGGATCCATCAGCTCGTGGGAAATGTTGAAAGAAAAGTTTATTAGTCAGTTCCGCATTCATGTGGAACAACCTAAGGACGCTTATTCCTTATCCAGCATCAAACAGAAACCTGGAGAGAAACTACAGCAATACCTAACCCGATTCAATGCCGCAGCGGCCGCAGTCCAAGATGCCGGTGAGAAGCTTATCTTAATGGCCCTCTGTAGTGGTGTGCATCCGGACACTAAATTTGCTAGAAGGTTGACAAAAGAAAAACCAGCTACTTTACCCGATTTCTTCCATGAAGCCGGAAAATATATGAGGCTTGAGGATGCTGCCGTTGAGGGGCAGTCAGGACAACAAAATAAGGCAACTCACAGCAACGCGCATGCTGTGGCAAGGGATGTTCGAAGAAATGATTCCAGAGACAATGCTGGGGGCAAGAAGGGAGAAAAGCGCCTATATCGACCAGGATCGAGATTCGACACTTATACTCCTTTGAACGAAACCGTCGAAAACATCTTCCTTGCCACCTAAGGCGAAGTTAGATACAAACGCCCACCATACAAGAAGGAATCAGATAATGTGCAGAAGTCTGGAAAGTTCTACCGCTTCCACGAATCTCATGGGCATGATACCAATGAGTGCCATCATCTCCGGGACTTGATTGAAGAACACATTAGAAGGAAGAAACTGGAACGCTATGTAAAAGGTCAGGACAGGACTCCAGCTCCTGCCAATGAGAACCCAAGGCTACCCTCACCGGAGATCGGCAAAGGAAACCGCAACACTAGCGGCTCTAGTCAAGAGAAGATAGTGGTCCATACCATCTCAGGAGGACCGCACATCGCCGACAGAAACTGGGCAGAGATGGAAAGATATGGAAAGTCACTTAGAAACAATGAAGATTGTGTTAATTCTGTTATAGAATAGCGCCACCCGAAGCGGAAAGAGAATCATGACAACACATTCGGTAGGCGTGACCTAGAAGGAAGCCAATACCCTCACATGGATCCCATGGTTATCTCTGCCCGACTCGGTCCAGCCGAAGTTTTCCGAATTCTAGTAGACACTGGAAGCTCAGTAAATATCCTATTCAAACATGCATTCGACAAAATGAAACTATAAATGAAGGATGTATCTCCCTGCAATAAACCACTACACGGTTTCACTGGAGATGCAAAGATGCCCCTCGGGCAACTGGACCTCTTTGTTGAAATTGGAAGCCATCCCCGCTCCGTTGTACGGAAACAGACGTTTGTGCTAATAGAAAACCACTCGGCCTACAATGCCTTCTTAGGAAGGCCAGCCTTGTCTGACTTCCAAATTGTCCTAGCCCCATGGTGCCTAAAGATGAAATTTCCAACGGACAATGGAGTAGGGGAAGTAGAAGGAGACCAGGACGTTGCTCGAGACTGCTATGTGATTGAACTTCGCAACAACTACAGGAAGGGTAAAGGGAAAAGTGTAGAGGTTGCCCTCTGCACAAAAAGTTTGGAAGCATAGCAACTAAATAAAGCCCCTCCTCTTCGATATACCAGCGACCCTTTCAATGAATTAGACCCCAGGGACAAAGAGGAGGAGGCCACCGCCGAGCCTGCGGAGGCTACGGAATTTGTATTTGTAGACAAGCACGACTCGAGTAGACTATTGAAAATCGGGTCCCAACTAAAAGCAGAGTTGAAGGAGCAACTCATCGACTTTCTCCGCCACAACTTGGATGTATTCGCATGGCCACATGCTGACATGACCGGAATCTCCCCTGACGTAGCATGCCATGTACTAAACATTGATCCTACCAAGGCGCCCGTAAAACAAAGAAAGAGAAGTATAGGGGCAGAACGATCAGCAGCCCTCGATGAAGAAGTAAAGAATCTACTTGCCAATGACTTCATACGAGAAGCCATCTACCCAGAATGGATCGCCAACCCGGTACTAGTAAAGAAGGCTAATGGGAAGTTGCGAACATGCATTGACTTCTCCAACTTAAACGACGCCTGCCCAAAGGATTGCTTCCCACTTCCCCGAATCGACCAACTTGTAGACAGCACAGCCGGGCACGAACTCTTATCTTTTATGGACGCATACTCAGGATATAACCAAATTCCTATGCATGCTCCCGATCAAGACCACACTAGTTTCATCACTGACCGGGGTTTATACTGCTATAAGGTAATGCCTTTCGGACTTAAAAACGCAGGAGCCACCTACCAGCACATCGTCAACAAGATGTTTGCAGGGCTAATAGGACAAACTATGGAAGTGTATGTGGATGACATGCTGGTAAAGTCAAGGAAAGCCGACGGTCACGTAAGCCATCTGGGCGAGATGTTTCAAGTACTTCACCAATATGGAATGAAACTCTATCCTCTAAAATGCTCCTTCGGAGTATCATCAGGAAAGTTCTTGGGATTCATCGTCCATGCCAGGGGGATTGAAGCAAACCCTAAACAAGTCCGAGCGCTAAAGGATATCAAGATACCCTCCACTCGAAAGGAAATGCAAAGCCTGAATGGGAAAGTGGCCGCCCTAGGCCGATTCATCTCCAAAGCAACGTACAAGTGTGTCCCCTTCTTCGAAGTTCTGAAGAAAGACAAAGGAAAGTTCGAATGGACTGACGAATGCTTAACCGCTTTCCTTAACTTAATCGAACACCTCCAGAAACCGCCGGTACTCTCGACTCCAAGCGAAGGCGAAGAGTTATACCTATACCTTGCTGTGTCATCTCACGCCCTAAGCGCTGCGTTGGTAAGGGAAGACAACCGCACATAGCGGCCAGTTTACTTTGTAAATAAGAGGGTTATGGGGGCAGAAGTCAGATATCCTAAACTTGAGAAGCTAGCATAATGTTTACTGATCACGTCACGGAAACTGCGTCACTACTTCCAGTCCCATTCCATCAAAGTTCTGACCGATCAACCACTAAGGCAGGTACTTCATCGTCCCGACACTTCCGGGCGACTACTTAAATGGTGCATTGAACCGAGTCAATATGATATCACCTATCACCCTCGCACCGCAATCAAGGGACAAGCCATGGTCGATTTCATTGCAGAATTCACCACCAACGAAGGTAAGGAGCAATCAGAAATAGCAGAAGACATTAAGTGGAATCTCTTCGTGGATGGGGCATCAAACGACCAAGGCTCGGGGGCAGGTGTGGTAATAGTCACCCCTAGGGGAAATAAGCTGCACTATGCTATAAGGTTGGAGTTCGCTGCCACCAACAACGATGCAGAGTATGAAGCAGTGATAGTTGGATTAGAACTTGCCTTAGAAATCAGAGACAATTCTTTATGTCTTCATAGCGATTCTCAACTTATTGTTAATCAAATACTAGGAGAATTCCAAGCTCGAAAAGAATGACTCATAGCATATTTAAAGAAGACCAAGTTACTTCTCAATCGATTGGACCACTACTTAGTCAAACACATCCCTCGAGAAGAGAACCGAGAGGCCGACGAATTGGCGAAGCAAGCAAGCGTGAGAGACGGCGCTATTTCCGGAGCGGTAACCATCTCTAGTCAATTGACCCCAAGTTTTGACCAAGTGAATCTGATAGCTGCAACCGAAGAAGCAACTTGGATGACTCCCATCCGAGACTACTTACAAAGCGGCACACTACCCAGCGGGCGTAACGAAGTCAAGAAAATCTTGAGGAAAGCTTCCCGCTACACAATACAAGAAGACATCCTCTATCGGCGTGGATTCTCTAACCCGTTGTTAAGGTATGTCGCTGGAAGGGAAGCCAAGGAAATCTTATCCAACATTCATCAAGGAAGCTGCGGAGATCACACCGGAGGGCAATCATTAGCAAAAAAGAAACTCCGATATGGATATTTCTGGCCCACCTTAAGCAAGGACGCCTTGGATTTCGTCAAAAAGTGTGACAGATGTCAGAAGTTCGCTAAGATTCCGCGGCTACCAACGACTGAGATTACTCAAATAACCAGCCCTTGGCCCTTTGCAGTATGGGGAATTGACTTAATCGGCGAGCTGCCAATGGGCCGAGGCGGGGCCAAATATGCTATAGTGGCAGTCGACTATTTCACCAAATGGGTGGAAGCAGAACCTCTGAATAAATTGTCTTCAACAAAAGTTAATAACTTTTTGATCAAAAATGTTCTGTGCAGGTACGGAGTCCCACTCAAAATCATATCAGACAATGGACTTCAGTTTGACAGCGAGGTATTCGCCAACTGGTGCCAAGAGCACGGAATTCACAAAAGCTTCTCATCCGTAGCGTATCCCCAAGCAAACGGACAAGTCGAGGCCGTCAACAAAATTCTGAAAACTCTAATAAAAAAGAAGCTCGAAAAGTCAAAGGGCGCTTGGGTGGACGAACTCCCTATGGCACTGTGGGCCTATCGCACATCTTTCAGAACATCAACAGGGCATACTCCTTTCTCTTTGGCGTACGGATCGGAGGCTATGATCCCAGTTGAAACCATCGTGCCTTCCCACCGTAGGATCCACTATAACCCAGAAGAGAACGAAGAACTCCTTCACATGTCTTTGGATCTAATTGAGGAGAGAAGAAATGATGCAGTCCTCAAAGCAGCAGCCCACAAGCAAAAAGTGGCAGCACAATACAAATCCAAAGTCAAGCATCGTACATTACAAGAAGGAGATCTTGTCCTCAAGCGAATCTTCCCTCATCCCGGAGCACTAGATCCAATCTGGGATGGACCATATGTAATTCATAAAGATCTCCACAATGGAGCTTATATTTTGTCAACAGTGGACGGAGAGGTGTTCCAGAGGGCATGGAACATCCAACACCTCCGTCGATACTTTTCTTAACTTGTACTGCCCATATGAAGTGAATTAACAAAGAGAATCAGTGGACGTAGGCCTTTTCGTGCCGAACCACTTTAAAAAACCTTGTCTCTTTTTTAACTTGTTCCTTTATATCTTGGCTGCTTGTTAACTTTATCCTTTTCTGTTGAACAAAATCCTATGCGTATAGCATTTCCACCCGAAGCAATCCACAGTGCAATTTCACCTGGACAAGACCTAACAGGTACTATGCAAATCTATGCCCTCGCCAATGAGACACTTTTTCTCCGGCATCCCTCTGCTGCGGGTTAACTCATTGCTCGCGACGGCCCTTAAAGCCAACTGTAATGAGACGATTATAAGCCACCGAGAAGGCCGACTATAGCCGAGGCAGCTCATTACGGCGTTCGGCTCGCCAGCAACTGTGAACCGAATATAAGCCCCAACATAAGGTGTGGCCAGCCAGGGGCAGTTCACGGTTGACGATCGGCACCCACGCTAGCCGGCCGCAGTAAATCGAATAATACCCACGATTACGAGCCATAATGGCCCGGGTAGTTACTGTGCGCGATCTCGGCTCCGATGTGTCTTAAGTGCGGCTGTGGTAAAAAAGAATTAACTCCCCGCGGAGGCGTAAGATGGGTGACAAATGTCTCCAAGACCCACAGCTAGGGAAAGTGACTACAAAACCCGTTTGCCATGAACTTAAGCACATCGAAGGCCTTCCATGATTGGAAGTTTTACTATTTCACGTATTTCTATTTAATTTAAGAAACTTTTCTCCTATCCTATGTAACAATCCCTGAAGTATAGGACACAGAACAGGAGACATTCACTAATGGAAGCAGATACTCACAGCAAGATACTGGACCGCAACCCTTACTCGGTCACACAGGATATTCAAAGCTGCCATCTACAAGCAAAATATAAAGGGCGGTATTTCCTTTTTTCATGTGTAAACACGTGACTATAATTTATTCACACCTCATGCTAACATTGCAAGTCATGAAATTATGTTTTAAACAAGAACCTGACGTCAGACACAATTTAATTACAAGAATATGCATAGCTATATTTCTCATACAACATGTCAAGTCTACAAAAAGATATCCAGGTCTAATCAATGGGCCGGCTGCGTTGTAGTCTTGTCCTTGTCCTGTTGCCCACCTGTCCAGTCCAGAATAGAATTCATTAGTGATAAGCAACCAAGTTAACAGGGGGACTGAAAAGAAAAACTTACCAGCATCTGCTCCTTGATCATCTTGACCATCATCCTCTACTTCCACACCTACCTCCTCGACGGCAAGTAACCGCATGCCCTCCTTCACCGCCACTTTCTCCTCCTCAGTAAACCGAGCTGTGACCACGTCCATTCAGAAGGCCACACCACCCTCTTTATCCGCATCAGCCCTAGCCTCCTCCAGAGCCTGGAGATAAACCCTAGCCATGACCCGGGGATAATCATCCATCCAGGAGAGGTTGCCCTGCTTCCAAGTACGAAAGTACATATCTTGGAGCATTTCATCCATCATCCCCTCGTTCTCCTCAAACTCCCTCGTCCGGGCCTCGAAAGCCGACAACCTTACGACGGCAGCATCTCTCTCCAATTGGTATCTCAAACAGTCAGCCTGAAGGGATTTCCGCGTCGCCTCCATCTCCTCCTTCAACTTAGATTGAGCAAGCTCTGCGGCCTCAAGCCTCCCAGATAACTCCTCTATCTGCTCAAGATCCGCCTTCCGAACCTCATCCACCGTGGCAATGGCCATATCGATTCGTTCCTTGCAAATAGCCTCCATTTTCCGCAGTTCGGCCCGGCTGGCCTCTTCCATAGTTTTCTTTAGACGTCCGGAGGCGGCCTCGTGCTGAGAGATCTGGATGGCCTGATCGGCGAGTTGCTTGGCTGGTCGGAAACCACTAACCGCGGTCTTATGTTTGCACACCCAATTTCCTCCCCGGCCTTGACCAGTCGGGCATGATGCCCCATCAACTTCCTGGTCTCCTCAGCAACCCGGTCGATATTTGCCTTAGCTTCGTCCCCCATAGCGACAATCCGAGTAGTAAGCAAATCAAGGTCCAGGGACTTGGCATCATCAAGCACCCTTACCATAGGATTGCGAGGAAGAAGGTGCTCACCAGTAACCTCATCAAAAGAGATGTAATGAGATGCCGGGTCCAGGTCCGGATGACCAGCAAACGGATTGCGTACTAAGCCAGGATGATCTATTGGGATGACGGTTGGGTTCTCAGACGGATGGGGGGAGGGAATAAGCTCGGTATCCTCCTCTGTAATGTCATGAATAGGCTGGAGTGGGGCCGAGGGTTCAAGAAGAGGTTCAGACGAAGATCGACTCCTCTTCCTCTTTTGTATATCTTCTTCAATAACTCCGAGAAGAGGACGATAGCCGACTATGTCTCCTGGGCGGTTAGTAGAAGGCTTCGGCTTTGCGGATGCTTTGAGGAGTTTGTATTGTTCAAGCCTGTGCCGAAGATCTAAGGTCTTGGCCGTTTTTTCCACTCCTGGAGTAAAAATCAAGTGTCACCAGTATGCATTGAGCCATCATTCGAGAATAAAAAAGAACTGAGGGAAATTCACCTTGAATCGTAGAGGTTGCCTCAGTAGAAGCGCTCCCGGAAGATAAATCGACGCCGGTCCCAACTTTCTCAGCTTTCCTGGACTTCTCTGTCCCCTCCAAACCTTCGAAGGCCTGGCGGAAAGCGTCATCCGTCCACTCTTGCATCTCGCCTACTTGCCCAGAAGATAAAGCCCCAACACCGTCGCCACCTCCAGCACCTTCTCCTCCATCTCCGCCTTGCTCCTCCTCCACATCTCCCTCCTCCGGGATATCTGGACATGTGCTGGGAGAGGGACCATCAGACTTTTTGAGCTTCTTCCCCCCGGCAACCGGATGTTTCAGAAAGGGCCTCCTTTTGCTGCTCTTCGACTCGGCCCCTTCTTTAGCTTGGGCAGCCTTCTCTTCAGCCGTGTCCCTCTGCTTGACCACGGACTGCTGTGGAAGGATCAAGTTGTACTCCAAAAGTGTAGTGTTCCTGATCAGGTAAGTAGACGACCTATCTCTTCCAGTAATAGCTTCTATTTCTGCTGCCGTCTGAACCAAGCGATCATTCTCCACGACCGCAAAACCACCTGTCGCTAGCAAAAAATAAAAACACATAAGAAGGAGCATTGCAACCAGAACGGGAATTAAAATTAAAGCTTTGACTTACATCCGGAGGTGAAGCGCCGAATAGAAACGGAATCATCCCTGACAAAAAACCATTCCTTCTTGAACATGCTGTACTTGGAGTATAAATCCAGGACCGGCTTAAAGGATACGGCCGATTCCAAGCTAATGTAGGGAGACCCCTTCTTATAGCCTCTCAAGTTGTACAAATACCGGATCTCCCGGTTGGAAGGAGGACGCCCATATCTCCTCTGGAAGATGACGAAGAGACTCACCAGAATGGCATAAGAGTTGGGCTGAAGCTGGAATGGAGCTACCTTTAGATATGTGAGAAAGCTGACTACCCAGGCGTTGAGAGGCGGGATGGCACCACACATGCAATGGTATCTGCTGTAGGCAAAATATCGTTCGGGAGGATCATACGGCATCACTCCCGCATCCGGCAATAACATGCACGCTCGGTCGATCCCGAAAGAGCGAGATATAACATCAAGTTGCTCGCCCTTGAGTGAGCTAGGGAAGCAATCAGGAGGCAAGTTAAGAAGTTCCTGAGGACCGTATCCATCCACCAATGATCTCGGGGTGGGCCCATGACGGGCAGATCTTGGCTGAGCCGGGGGCACTGAGGAAGGCTCTTCTCTATCCTGAGATCTTTTCTTCTCTGATCGGGTTTCCACTCTTTGAGACATTTATCTGCAGACACAAGAAAGTATATCGTTAAGACACATAAACTATGTAATCTAGAGTTTCACTAGTGATTCAGGTACAAAAGTCCATCCGGTAAAGGGTTCATTCAACATTCGGAATCCCCGAATTCATTCAATAAAGCCAACTAAAGATTCGTTCGGCATTCTTAGTATAGATTCATTCGGCATTCTCAGTATAGATTCATTCGGCATTCTCAGTATAAGATTCATTCGGTTTCCTCAGTATAAGGTCCATTCGATATAGAAAATTTTCAAGTTCGTTCGGTATCGAGTTTGTTCGGCATTCAAAGTCCTTAGGATCATTCGGTAGAACAAAGAGACTCTATCTTAAAAACTGGTTCGGTAGAAGAAAAATTACCTGGTCCGGCAGCTAAGATTGATTCGGCAGTTCAGAATTTGACTCGGCTATTTTTCGTTCGGTAAGGTATGATGAAGGCATATGGCTCCTACTTATAGAGGAGGGTTGATAGCCGGACCATCCGGCTCGGTTCTCGGGCCGAATGTGGTTGTCCAAACTGGAACAAAGCACGACATACGCTGAGCGTATGCCCTACTTTGGGGGGAAAATGTTGGGTATGTTTATACCACCACCGAACCATGATCCTACCGGACCATTCGGTATCGAGCCAAAAAGTTCCAAGCTCCCACCGAACCATGCTCCTACCGGACCATTCGGTACCGAGCCAACAAGCTCCAAGCTCCCACCGAACCATGCTCCTACCGGACCATTCGGTACCGAGCCAACAAGCTCCAAGCTCCCACCGAACCATGCTCATACCGGACCATTCGGTACCAAGCCAACAAGCTCCAAGCTCCCACCGAACCATGCTCCTACCGAACCATTCGGTACTGAGCCAACAAGCCCCAAGCTCCCACCGAATCATCTCGAACTGGACCAACAACACCAACTACCGAACCATGCTCCCACCGGACCACCTACCACCGGACCGAGACATTCCGAACCAAGCTCCTACCGGACCACCTACCAGGCCAGATCGCGTCAGCCCAGGCCCACCAGCAGCTATCTACATCCAAGACCCCTACCCCCAGCCTCACTCTATAAATAGAGGGGCAGGGGTACAACAATGGGGAACAAGTTTGAGAGCTCAAGCACGGAGAGAACTTTCAAACAACTTTCAGATACTAGTATCAAAGCTTTGTACTTGTAATCTAAACAAGAAAAGAGAAATATTATATAAAGTGGACGTAGGCACATTCTGGCTGAAACACTACAAATCCGCGTGTCTTTTACAGTTTAGTCCCTGCTTTTCATATATTTGCATAAATCATCCAAATCACTAAGAACAACGTAAAATCAATTAAATCATACGACTTTGAGGTGTTTGTCCATTTTTTGTGCAAACAGTACGGGTACCAAAAATTCGTGACTTTTGATTCCCTTTCTTTCGAATTTTGAACTGTGTCATCCAAGCAAGATAATTGCTTTAATAAATGTTGCAGAATCAATGGATAGACGTTACCATTCCCATCATTTTACTTTATTACATCTGGTACGTTTTTTTCTGCCTCTCTGGCTCATCTCCCTGTCCACACTTCGTTTGCCTGCACATCTTTCTTTATATATTTTTTTCCTTTCAGAAACTCACTCTTCCAATTTCTTTCTTCCTCCTCTATATATTTTTCTCCCCTTCCTTTTCTTTTCTCGGCCAAACACCCAATGCCAAAACCGTGCTCGCTTCCCCTCTCTCTTCCGTCGTGCCTAGCATGTGCTCCACCTCCGCCTCCTTTTTCACTTAGACCGGCCTCGACCACTTCGACATCTCCACCTTGCCTAAGCAACGCATGCAACCTTGCTTCGAACCAAAGCCCTAGCAGCTCCTCATCGTGAGCCATCACGGCAGCCACACTGGGCCCTGACCACCATCTTTGCCGCTTCCTTCTCCTCGCAGGGCCATGCGATCAGATTTTGGCATATAGGAGGTATATAAATTATGTTATATTTACGTATGTAAGTGGTCTATATTTTCGGTCCTTTGAGTTTTATTTTCTCCTTGCAGTATATATAAGTTGGTATTATACTCGGTATATTATGTTATATAAGTCTATATATGTTGTAAAGTCGCATAATATATATTAGATTTAGTGTTTGATTCCTTTTTTTTATTACAGTATATATAGATCTAGATATGTGTATAGTACAAGTTTTACTTTGAAGGTTTATTTACATGCTTTCGTATTATAACCTGTTATAAGGTCTGTTATGGTTCTATACTTTAATATAATATTATATACCTTGCGTACATTGGTTGACTGAAGATTTATATATTGTTTTATAATTTTGAATCTGAATGGTTACAGTAGATTTTGTTATATAAGTTCATACCTAAAGCATATCTTTTGAACTTGAATTTATAAGTATATAAGTCGTTTTATAAGTTGTATCCGTGTTTTATATCTGGTTTTAGACCTTGATAATTTAATCTAATATAAAAGTATATATAATAGTTATATACTTTTACTTTTCTAAGTTTACTGTTTAAGCTTCGTATATAATGTTTTACAACATATTTTATCAAATATAGGCTGTTGTGTGCATTCTTGGTAATATAATAAAGTTTTCATATACATATACTGACTTTACTCTTAATAAATATATATATATGTTTTAATATAAACTATAGGTGTTTGTATAAATTTTTAAATCAGTCAGTTATCCTATATGTATGAGTAAGTATATGTGTTTTCTCTATTTGATATCATTACTGTATTTTCAGCGGTATGTTAGTTATAATATAGGTTGATTTCATATTTATACAGTATATATATTTTTTATAGTGTATATATATATATATATTTGATTTTATAAAATTTTATGATATGATGATAAGTATTGTTGTCTAATTGAATAAGGTTGTGGTGATAATTTTTTTAGTGAATAAAAATATACATGGACACTTTGATTTTTAAGATATATATGGATTTTAAATTTTAATATAGATATTTTAATTTTATGTGTTTTAATAACTATTGATTTTAAAAATTAATATGGAAACTTACTTTAATATGTGTTTATTGGAATATTGAATTTAAGGGAATATAGTATATCTTATATTTTGTTTCGGTCTTTATCAAACGGATTCTGATTTTTTCTTCATCGATCCAGTTCTGGTGTGATTTTGTCTATCCCCATTTTACCAGTCTCTTTGTCGATTCGAGTTGATCTTGCTTTGCTTTGAAATTCGTGCTTGGATTCATAACTCAATTTCATTGTCTATCCTCTCTAGCCTCGAAAGGTGAGCAATCACTCACGATTAACGTTCTTTTATTTATTAAATTTGATTTCAATTGAAACGACAATTGAAATATGCTGCTGTAGTTATTTAAATTGTTATATATGCTATTATTTGTAACTGTTCACCTGTGGGATATGACACCATATCATGTTGTTTATATTATATTATTATTGATGATATATGCATGTTGTTGTATTTTATATTATTTGTTATCACTCTGCAAGTTCCCTGTTAGTATAGAATTCACTATGGGTTGAAATGATACATACCCGAACGGACTTTAGAATAGGAGAAAATCGTTATGGGTTGAAATGATAAACCCAAGCGATTTTCATTTGAATTGAAATTGGGATTACGGGTTGAAATGATATCTACCCATATATATTTAAATTACGGATTGAAATGATAAATATTCGTATCACTTAACCATATGATAGATATTTATACAGACACCGTTGGTCCAAATATATAAATATTTTGAAAATAAATTCTATGGTTTTTGGAAAGAAATATATGGTTTTAATAAATGTTGATTCTTAATTTATTTTATATAAATGGTAATGATATATATAGATTTAATAATAATATTTAATTTAATTAAGATTGATTTAATACATATAATATGGTTAAGTATTTAAATTTATATTTCAAGTTAGATTTTGGTAATAATTTGAATAAGTTAAGGTTGGGATGATAATTTGAATTTAGTTGAAATTGTATTCAATAAAGAATTTTATTTAATTAAACCGATTTGAAACTTATTGAAATTGAGATTTAAGATATGATTTTTAACTTGGGTTTGATTTAAGTAATTTAATGAATATTTCTTTTTTAAATAAATTTAAGGAAATATTCAGTAAAAATGTAATTTAAGGCTAGTTAAATGATATTGAATTTATCAAGTGAATATTCCCTAATTAAATAATAATGAAATTAAATCAAGAGCTATATGAAACTGTTAAATTTAACTTTGAAAATGTTGAATATTAAAGCTTTGAAATATACTGAAATTTAAATGGTCTATTTAGAACTGAATTGAATTGATGAATTGAGCTTTGAATAAATTTGAATTTGGAATTTTAAGTTGAATTGAATCGATTTGTGAGACTTGTGGAAATTATAAATACTTTACTTTTTAAATTATTTAACCTATATATACTATTTTGGAAAATAGATATATTTGAAATGAAATGATATTTTGGTTTTGAAGTATAAATTAATTTGGAATGACCACAGTATTATAGTGTATATTTCTACATTGTAGATAGTTCCACGGATCCTTAGAGGATGGTTATCCCAAACATCCTTTAAGTTACTTGTATTTTAGTTGATATTTCACTTGAGTTGGATTTATTGATATAAGAATGTTAATCCTGACTCGAGTGTTTTGTTTTTGCTTTACGCTTGGGTCAGACTGAGTGATACAGCATTTAAGACTCTCCCTTGGAGTTTGGAGCTTCATATGGAGATCCAATTATCGATTCAGATTTCAGCTTTTCCAGTTGATTTGTTCAGAGAGGTCATCTATCCATACTGAAGACTTCACTGATTTGAGATATTCTGTTGTATTTTATTTCTAACTCTGATGTTTATATAGTAGCTTCATGAACTACTATTTTATTTATTCCGCTGTGTATTATTGTATTACTCTGTGTCTGTGATTCTGTGATTGATTTATTTATTTACTGTATATGCTGAGTTTGCCAAATTTTAAATTAACAATCTATTGTTTTGAATTATTCAAGTCCGACATGTGTGGATTTATTGTCGATTTGAATGGTCCAAAATAGTGGGTCGTTACAGTTGGTATCAGAGCTTTGGCTCTAGGCAAAACTTAGCATATATAGTAAATTTATTTACATAATCACTTTCGTTCGAGTTTGAATCTCTTCCTTTTGACTCAATTTCTTCTGAACTTTGGAATGTTCCTTGCGGTTCCAAAAATTCATTCTTGTCTCTCCCTATTTGTATTCTTTTGATTCTGGAGTATCCCATAACTCCACTTCGAATGATCTCTATAAGAATAGGCGATCCCGCCAATCTTTGAATGATTTGTGAAGGGGTGAAACTCCTTCACAATTGGCATTGATTCACCGGAGATTTCTATATCTTTGGTTTAGATGCTGCTATCTCTTGCGATCGAATGTTGATTTTTCTTGGAATTCTGCATCGATCTTGTTCCTGAAGTCACGGTTGACCCTAGGGTCATCCGCGATTTATATAAGTATATTCATCTTCTATTTTGAAATTTAATTATCTCATCTTCATTCGAGCTTGTCTTCGAATCATAATTCTATTTGATTAAGAGTTCCTCTAATTTGAATCTCTATCTTTGTTTGAAATCCATTCCTAAATCATCCTTCGAAAATCGGGTTTGTTTGTATTCTAGAAATTGTTTTCTAAACCGAAATTATTATTTTGATAAGTATGATTATATTCTATAGATAAAAGTGAAATGTTTTCGATAAAGATTATATACCCTTTTTAAAATGAGAATTTGAGGTTTCGAAAGGATTTGTAATTTTGAAAAATTTATATAAGAAATTTGATTTATCTAAAAAATGATTTATAACTAAAGGATTTTAAATTTGAAATTCGAGAATTGAACCCCGATGTTTTGAAATTGGTTTTAAGATTTTGAAATATATAATAATAATAATATGATTTAAAAGTATTTTCCGAATAAGAAATGTTTCAAATGATTTTTAATGAGTTTCGAATGATTTCGAAGAAATTCCTAAAAGAAGTTTGAGAAAATAGATGTTTGCACAAAAAATGGACAAACACCTCAAAGTCGTATGATTTAGTAGATCTTATGTTGTTCTTAGTGATTTGGGTGATTTATGCAAATATATGAAAAACATGGGCTAAACTGTAAAAAGACACGCAGATTTATAGTGGTTCAGCCAGAATGTGCCTACGTCCACTTTATATGTTATTTCTCTTCTCTTGTTAAGATTACAAGTACAAAGCTTTGATACAAGTAAAAGAAAGTTGTTTGAAAGTTCTGTCCGTGCTTGGGCTCTCAAACTTGTCCCCCATTGTTGTACCCCTGCCCCTCTATGTATAGAGTCAGGCTGGGGGTAGGGATCCTAGATGTGTATAGCTGCTTGGTGGGCCTGGGCTGAGGCGATCTGGCCTGGTGGAGTTGGTCCGGTTTACCTTGGTTCGGTGGTAGGAGTATGGTTGGTCCGGTGGAGCTTTGGTTCGGTGGTAATGGTCCGGTGATGATGGTCCGGTGATGATGGTCCAGTGATGATGGTCCGATGATGCTGATCCGGTGGTGATGGTCCGGTGATGATGGTCCGGTGATGCTGATCCGGTGATGATGGTCCGGTGATGCTTGGGAGAAGGGTTGGTTCAGTGGTTGCTGGAGAAGCTTTGGATCGGCTTTGAGGTGGAGAGGCCTGGCTCCTTTTCTTTTGGACCGGTGGTGGAGGAAATACACCCACACTTGCCCCCCAAGGTGGGGCATATGCCAGCGTATGCCATACTTTGTTATCTGGATAGCCCCATTTGGTCCAAAGTGCCGAACCGTTTGGTCCGGTCACCTCGTGCTCGTCTATAAGTACGGGCCTCACGCCACCATTTTTCCTCATCAACCGAACTACTCCCTTGTCTTTGCCGAATCACAGTGCTAGCCGAACCAATGACTTTGCCGAATTAGGTGAGGGTCTACTATGCCGAATGACCTTTTGTCTTTGGACTGCCGAACGAGGTATCCTCAGCTTCACCGAATGGAACTTGGGTCTTAATTAACGAACGAAACTTGGCTTGAATGCCGAATGAAACTCTGGTATTGGGAGTACCGAATGAACCATGATTTGTCGAATGAATTCTTAGGCCTTTCGTGCTTTTAAATCGCAAACGAAAACCCCGGATTGTACGCACTCGCTTGTCCGCATCTTTACCTCTCCTTGTTCTAATAATGTGCTTTTCTTGTGTTGTAGATAAATGTCTCAAAAAGCAGAAACTCGATCCGATAAAAAGAAGTCCCAGGGCGAAGGAGAATCTTCTGCAGTGCCCCCTGCTCAGCCAGGGCCGGAACGTAACGGACCTGCCCCGAGATCACTGGTGGATGGGTACGGCCCTCAGGAGCTTCTGAACTCCCCGCCCGATTGCTTTCCCAGCTCCCTCAAGGAAGAGCAGCTTGATGTCATCTCCCGTTCTTTCGGAATTGATAGGGCGCACATGCTGTTGCCAGGGAGAGAAGTTATGCCATATGACCCTCCCGAAGGGTACTTTGCCTACAGCAAATACCATTGTATGTGTGGTGCCATCCCGCCTCTCAACACCTGGGTAGACATCTTTCTTACATATCTAAAGGTGGCTCCATTCCAGCTTCAGCCCAACTCTTATGCCATTCTGGTGAGTCTCTTCGTCATCTTCCAGAGGAGATATGGGCGTCCTCCTTCCAACCGGGAGATCCGGTATTTGTACAACTTGAGAGGCTACAAGAAGGGGTCTCCCTACATCAGCTTGGAATCTGCCGTATCCTTTAAGCCCGTCCTGGACTTATATTCGAAGTTCAGTATGTTTAAGAAAGAATGGTTCTTCATCAGGGATGACTCTGTTTCCATTCGTCGCTTCACCTCCGGCTGTAAGTGTGAAGCTTTATTTATAATTTCCGTTATAACTGCAATGCTCTATCTTACGTGCTTTTATTTCTTGCTAGCGACAGGTGGTTTTGCGGTTGTGGAGAATGATCGCCTGGTTCAGACAGCAGTAGAGATAAAAGCTATTACTGGGAGAAATAGGTCGGCTGCCTATCTGATCAGGAACGCCACACTCTTGGAGTACAACTTGATCCTTCCACAACAATCCGTGGTCAAGCAGAGGGACACGGCTGAAGAGAAGGCTGTCCAAGCTAAAGAAGGGGCCGTGTCGAGGAGCAGTAAAAGGATGCCCTTTTTGTAGCATCCGGTTGCTGGGGGGAAGAAGCTCAAAAGGTCTGACGGTCCCTCTCCCAGCACACACCCGGATGTTCAGGAGGAGGAGAAAGGTGAGGACGAAGGAGGTGAGGCTGAGGGCGGAAGTGACGGTGATCGTCATGGTGATGATGGTGGCAATGGATAGGGTGGTGATGGCCCCAGGGCTTTGTCTTCCGGGCAAGTGGGCAAAATGCAAGAGTGGACGGATGACGCTTTCCGTCAAGCCTTCGAAGGTTTGGAGGGGACAGAGAAGTCTAAGAAAGCCGATAACGTTGGGACCGGCGTCGATCGATCTTCCGGGAGCGCCTCTACCGACGCAACTTCGGCGGTTCAAGGTGAATTTCACCTTACTCTTTTAATTCTTGAATGATGGCTCAATACATGTTGATGACACTTGGTTTTCATATCAGGAGCAGGTAAAACGACCAAGGCCTCAGATCTTTGGCATAGGCTTGAACAATACAAGCTCTCCAAAGCTTCCGCCAAGCCGAAGCCTTCGACCCACCGTTCCGGGGATGTAGTTGGCTATCGTCCTCTTCTCGGGGTTATTGAAGAGGACGTTCAAAAGAGAAAGAGGAGTGGCTCCCTATCCGAGCCTTCACCTGGTCCCCAGCCCCCCATTCAGCCTCTTCATGATACCATGGAGGAGGATATTGAGTTCACACCTTCTCCGCACCCGTCTGGAAATCCTACCGTTACTCAGATTGATCGTCCTGGCTTGGCTCGTAATCCATTTGCGGGTCATCCTGATCTGGATCCAAGTTCTCATGATATTTCCTTCGACGAGGTTACCGGTGAGCATCTTCTTCCTCGCAACCCTATGGTAAAGGTGCTTGATGAGGCCAAGTCCCTGGACCTCGATTTGCTTACTACTCGGATTGTTACTATGGGGGACGAAGCTAAGGCAAACATCGACCGGGTTGCTGAGGAAACCAGAAAGTTGATGGGGCATCATGTCCGACTGGTCAAGGCCGGGGAGGAAATTGGGAGTGCCAACATAAGATTACGGTTAGTGGTTTCTGACCAGGCCAAGCAACTCGCTGATCAGGCCATCCAGATCTCTGAGCACGAGGCCGCCTCTGGACATCTAAAGAGAACCATGGAAGAGGCCAGCCGGGCCGAACTGCGAAAAATGGAGGGTATTTGCAAGGAACGGATCGATATGGCCATTGCCACGGTGGACGAGGTTCGGAAAGCGGATCTTGAGCAGATAGAGGAGTTATCTGGGAAGCTTGAGGCTGCAGAGCTTGCTCAAGCCAAGTTGAGGGAGGAGATGGAGGCGATGCGGAAATCCCTTCAGGCTGACTGCTCGAGATACCGATTGGAGAGAGATGCTGTCGTCGTAAGGTTGTCGGATACCGAGGCCCGGGCGAGGAAGTTTGAAGAGAACGAGGGGCTGATGGAGGGGATGCTCCAGGATATGTACTTTCGTACTTGGAGGCAGGGTAACTTGTCCTGGATGGATGATTACCCTCGGGTTATGGCTAGGATCTATCTAAGGGCTCTAGAGGAGGCCTAGGCTGAGGCAGATAAGGAGGGTGGCGTGGCCTTTAGGATGGATACTGTTACCGCCCAGTTTACCAAGGAGGAGAAGGCGGTGGTGAAGGAGGGCATGCGGTTGCTTGCTGCTAAGGAGACAGGTGTGCAAGCGGAGGATGATGATCAAGTTGATCAAGGAGCAGATGCTGGTAAGTCTTCCTTTCTAGTCTTTCCGTTAACTTGGTTGCTTATCACTGACGAATTCTTTTTCTGGCCGGACAGGTGGGCAACAGGACAAGGACAAAACTCCGACGCAGCAGGCTCCTTGATTAGGCCTGGAAAATTCTTTTTGTGGACTTGGCATGGTTGTATATGTTAGTCTTAAACTAGTAAAGTAACTCTTAGGTGGTAATTTTTGCTACTTGTAATAAATAGCTCTATTCTTGACGTGTAATTCTTTAACTTAAGCTGATTTTGTCGTCTTTTGAATGTTTTTTTTTGCTATTTTGACATGTCGTATGGGAAATATAGCTATGCATATTCCTGTAATCAAATCGTGTTTGATGTCAGGTTTTTGTTTAAAACATAATTTCATGACTTGTAATGTTGGCGTGAGGTGTGAATAAATTATAGTCACGTGTTTACATACGAAAGAAGGAAGTACCGCCCTTTATATTTTGCTTGTAGATGGCAGCTTTGAATATCCTGTGTGATTGAGTAAGCGATGCGGTCCAGTATCTTGTCGTGAGCGTCTACTTCCATTAGTGAATGTCTCCTGCTCTGTGTCCTGTACTTCAGGGATTGTTACAAAGGATAGAAGAAAAGTTTCTTAAATAAAATTGAAACATGTGAAATAGTAAAACTTCCAATCATAGAAGGCCTTCGATGTGCTTAAGTTCGTGGCAAACGGGCTTTGTAGTCACTTTCCCTAGCTGTGGGTCTTGGAGATATTTGTCACCCATCTTACGCCTCCGCGGGGAGTTAATTCTTTTTTACCACAGCCGCACTTAAGACACATCGGAGCCGAGATCGCGCACAGTAACTACCCGGGCCATTATGGCCCGTAATCGTGGGTATTATTCGATTTACTACGGCCGGCTAGCGTGGGTGCCGATCGTCAACCGTGAACTGCCCGTGGCTGGCCACACCTTATGTTGGGGCTTATAATCGGTTCACACTTGCTGGCGAGCCGAACGCCGTAATGAGCTGCCTCGGCTATAGTCGGCCTTCTCGGTGGCTTATAATCGGCTCATTACAGTTGGCTTTAAGGGCCGTCGCAAGCAATGAGTTAACCCGCAGCAGAGGGATGCCGGAGCAAAAGTGTCTCATTGGCGAGGGCATAGATTCGCATAGTACCTGTTAGGTCTTGTCCAGGTGAAATTGCGCTGTGGATTGCTTCGGGTGGAAATGTTATACGCATAGGATTTTGTTCAACAGAAAAGGATAAAGTTAACAAGCAGCCAAGATATAAAGGAACAAGTTAAAAAAGAGACAAGGTTTTTTAAAGTGGTTCGGCACGAAAAGGCCTACGTCCACTGATTCTCTTTGTTAATTCACTTCATATGGGCAGTACAAGTTAAGAAAAGTATCGACGGAGGTGTTGGATGTTCCATGCCCTCTGGAACACCTCTCCGTCCACTGTTGACAAAATATAAGCTCCATTGTGGAGATCTTTATGAATTACATATGGTCCATCCCAGATTAGATCTAGTGCTCCGGGACGAGGGAAGATTCGCTTGAGGACAAGATCTCCTTCTTGTAAGGTACGATGCTTGACTTTGGAGTTGTATTGTGCTGCCACTTTTTGCTTGTGGGCTGCTGCTTGAGGACTGCATCATTTCTTCTCTCCTCAATTAGATCCAAAGACATGTGAAGGAGTTCTTCGTTCTCTTCTGGGTTATAGTGGATCCTACGGTGGGAAGGCACGATGGTTTCAACTGGTATCATAGCCTCCGATCCGTACGCCAAAGAGAAAGGAGTATGCCCTGTTGATGTTCTGAAAGATGTGCGATAGGCCCACAGTGCCGTAGGGAGTTCGTCCACCCAAGCGCCCTTTGACTTTTCGAGCTTCTTTTTGATTAGAGTTTTCAGAATTTTGTTGACGGCCTCGACTTGTCCGTTTGCTTGGGGATACGCTACGGATGAGAATCTTTTGTGAATTCCGTGCTCTTGGCACCAGTTGGCAAATTCCTCGCTGTCAAACTGAAGTCCATTGTCTGATATGATTTTGAGTGGGACTCCGTACCTGCACAGAACATTTTTGATCAAAAAGTTAATAACTTTTGTTGAAGATACTTTATTCAGAGGTTCTGCTTCCACCCATTTGGTGAAATAGTCGACTGCCACTATAGCATATTTGGCCCCGCCTCGGCCCATTGGCAGCTCGCCGATTAAGTCAATTCCCCATACTGCAAAGGGCCAAGGGCTGGTTATTTGAGTAATCTCAGTCGTTGGTAGCCGCGGAATCTTAGCGAACTTCTGACATCTGTCACACTTTTTGACGAAATCCAAGGCGTCCTTGCTTAAGGTGGGCCAGAAATATCCATATCGGAGTATCTTTTTTGCTAATGATTGCCCTCCGGTGTGATCTCTGCAGCTTCCTTGATGAATGTTGGATAAGATTTCCTTGGCTTCCCTTCCAGCGACACACCTTAACAACGGGTTAGAGAATCCGCGCCGATAGAGGATGTCTTCTTGTACTGTGTAGCGGGAAGCTTTCCTCAAGATTTTCTTGACTTCGTTACGCCCGTTGGGTAGGGTGCCGCTTTGTAAGTAGTCTCAGATGGGAGTCATCCAAGTTGCTTCTTCGGTTGCAGCTATAAGATTCACTTGTTCAAAACTTGGGGTCAGTTGCTTTGAGATGGTTACTACTCCGAAGATGGCGATGTCACTCATACTTGCTTGCTTTGCCAATTCGTCGGCCTCTTGGTTCTCTTCCCGAGGGATGTGTTTGACTAAGTAGCGGTCCAATTGGTTGAGAAGTAACTTGGTCTTCTTTAAATATGCTATGAGTCGTTCTTCTTGAGCTTGGAATTCTCCTAGTATTTGATTAACAATAAGTTGAGAATCGCTATGAAGACACAAAGAATTGGCTCCGATTTCTATGGCAAGTTCTAATCCAGCTATCACTGCTTCATATTTTGCATCGTTGTTGGTGGCACCGAACTCCAACCTTATAGCATAGTGCAGCTTATTTCCCCTGGGAGTGATTATTACCACACCTGCCCTCGAGCCTTGTTCTTTTGATGCACCATCCACAAAGAGATTCCACTTGATGTTTTCTGCTATTTCCAATTGCTCCTTATCTTCGTTGGTACTGAATTCTGCAATGAAATCGGCCATGGCTTGGCCCTTGATGGCGGTGCGAGGGTGATAGGTGATATCATACTGACTTAGTTCAATGCACCATTTAAGCAGTCGCCCAGAAGTGTCGGGACGATGGAGTACCTGCCTCAGTGGTTGATCGTTCAGAACTTTGATGGAATGGGACTGGAAGTAGTGATGCAGTTTCCGTGATGTGATTAGTAAACAATACGCTAGCTTCTCAAGTTTAGGATATCTAACTTCTACCCCCGTAAGCCTCTTACTGACTAAGTAAACTGGCCGCTGTGTGCGGTTGTCTTCCCTTACCAAGGCAGCGCTTAGGGCGTGAGATGACACAGCAAGGTATAGGTATAATTCTTCGCCTTCGCTTGGAGTTGAGAGCAACAGTGGTTTCTGGAGGTGTTCGATTAAGTTAAGGAAAGCGGTCAAGCATTCGTCGGTCCATTCGAACTTTCCTTTGTCTTTCTTTAGAGCTTCGAAAAAGGGGACGCACTTGTCCGTTGCTTTGGAGATGAATCGACTTAGGGCGGCCACTTTTCCATTCAGGCTTTGAATTTCCTTTCGAGTGGAAGGTATCTTGATATCCTTAAGCGCTCGGACTTGATCAGGGTTTGCTTCAATCCCTCTGGCATGGACGGTGAACCCTAAGAACTTTCCTGATGATACTCCGAAGGAGCATTTTAGAGGATTCAACTTCATTCCATACTGGCGAAGTACTTGAAACATCTCGCCTAGGTGGCTTACGTGATCGTCGGCTTTCCTTGACTTTACCAGCATGTCATCCACGTATACTTCCATAGTTTGTCCTATTAGCCCTGCAAACATCTTGTTGATGAGGCGCTGGTAGGTGGCTCTTGCATTTTTAAGTCCGAAAGGCATTACCTTATAGCAGTATAAACCCCGGTCGGTGATGAAACTAGTGTGGTCTTGGTCGGGAGCATGCATAGGAATTTGGTTATATCCTGAGTATGCGTCCATAAAAGATAAGAGCTCATGCCCGGCTGTGTTGTCTACAAGTTGGTCGATTCGAGGAAGTGGGAAGCAATCCTTTGGGCAGGCGTTGTTTAGGTAGGAAAAGTCAATGCATGTTCACCACTTCCCATTAGCCTTCTTTACCAGCACCGGGTTAGCGATCCATTTCGGGTAGATGGCTTCTCGTATGAAGTCCTTGGCGAGCAGATTCTTTACTTCTTCATCGAGGGCTGCTGATCGCTCTGCCCCCATACTTCTCTTTCTTTGTTTTACGGGTGCCTTGGTAGGATCAATGTTTAATACGTGGCATGCTATGTCGGGGGAGATTCTGGTCATGTCAGCGTGTGACCATGCGAATACATCCAAGTTGTGGCGGAGAAAATCGATGAGTTGTTCCTTCAATTCTGCTTTTAGTTGGGACCCAATTTTCAATAGTCTGCTTGAGTCTTGCTTGTCTATAGATACAAACTCCATAGCTTCTACAGGCTCGGCGGTGGCCTCCTCCTCTTTGTCCCTAGGGTCTAATTCATTGAAAGGGTCGCTAGTATATCGAAGAGGAGGGGCTTTCTTTAGTTGCTATGCTTCTAGACTTTTTGTGCAGAGGGCAATCTCTATACCCTTCCCTTTATCCTTCCTGTGGTTGTTGCGAAGTTCAGTCACGTAGCAGTCTCGAGCAACATCCTAGTCTCCTTCTACTTCCCCTATTCCATTGTCCGTTGGAAATTTCATCTTTAGGCACCATGGGGCTTGGACAATTTGGAAGTCAGACAAGGCTGGTCTTCCTAAGAAGGTGTTGTAGGCCGAATGGTTTTCTATTAGCACAAACGTCTGCTTCCGTACAATTGAGCGGGGATGGCTTCCAATCTCAACAAAGAGGTCCAGTTGCCCGAGGGGCATCTTTGCATCCCCAGTGAAACCGTGTAGTGGTTTATTGCAGGGAGATACATCCTTCATTGATAGCTTCATTTTGTCGAATGCATGTTTGAACAGGATGTTTACTGAGCTTCCAGTGTCTACTAGGATTCGGTAAACTTCGGCGGGACCGAGCCGGGCAGAGATAACCATGGGATCCATGTGATGGTACTGCCTTCCTTCTAGGTTACGCTTACCGGATGTGATGTCATCACTTCCTTTCCGTTTCGGGTGGCGTTCTTCTATAACTGAATTGACACAGTCTTTACTGTCTCTAAGCGACTTTCCATATCTTTCCATCACTTTCCAGCTTTTGTTTGCGATGTGCGGTCCTCCTGAGATGGTATGAACCACTATCTTCTCTTGACTAGAGCCGTTAGCGTTGCGGTTTCCTCTGCCGGTCTCCGGTGAGGTTAGCCTTGGGGTTTCATTGGCAGGAGCTGGAGTCCTGTCCTGACTTTTTACATAGAGTTCCAGTTTCTTCCTTCTGATGTGTTCCTCAATCAGATCCCGGAGATGATGGCATTCATTGGTATCATGCCCGTGAGATTCGTGGAAGCGGCAGAACTTTCCAGACTTCTGCGCGTTATCTGATTCCTTCTTGTATGGTGGGCGTTTGTATCTAACTTTGCCTTGGGTGGAAAGGAAGATATTTTCGACGGTCTCGTTCAAAGGAGTGTAAGTGTCAAATCTCGGTCCAGGCCGATATAGGAACTTTTCTCCCTTCTTGCCCCCAGCATTGTCTCTGGAATCATTTCTTCGAACGTCCCTTGCCACAGCAGGGGCGTTGCTGTGAGTTGCCTTATTTTGCTGTCCTGACTGCCCCTCAACGGCAGCATCCTCAAGCCTCATATATTTCCTGGCTTCATGGAAGAAATCGGGTAAAGTAGCTGGTTTTTCTTTCGTCAACCTTCTAGCAAATTTAGTGTCCGGATGCACACCACTACAGAGGTCCATTAGGATAAGTTTCTCATCAGCATCTTGGACTGCGGCTGCTGCGGCATTGAATCGGGTTAGGTATTGCTGCAGTTTCTCTCCAGGTTTCTGTTTGACGCTGGATAAGGAATAAGCGTCCTTAGGTTGTTCCACATGGATGCGGAACTGACTGATAAACTTTTCTTTCAACATTTCCCACGAGCTGATGGATCCCTGGGGTAGATGACAGAACCAGGAGGTAGCGAGATCTGCTAAGAAGAGCGTAAAGCATTTGCACAGTACTCCCTCTGTCGCTCCACTCATGAGCATATGTTGTGTGTACCTCTGTAAGTGTACAACGGGGTCGGAGGTTCCTTTGTAAGGTTTCATTGTTGGCATCTTCCATTCTAGGGGAATGATAGCAATTTCGATATTGCGGGCGAAAGGGCTGGTTACCCTAGCGCCTATCCCTCGATCTCTTTGCTCCCGTTGGACGCACTCTCTGAATAAGCGTGCCATCCTTTCATCAGAATTTGGAGCAGATAGAAATGAGTTTGGTTCTGTTCTGTGGGATTGATTCCGTCCAGATGACCTATAGGGATGGTATCGTCTATCATTCCTCATATTTTCTAATGGCTGCCTTTGATCTTCTGGGAGCATGCTAGGGTCAGCAACAGTTGGCCCTTGCCTTGATCTTCCCCTACTGGGTTCTGATCTAAGCACTTCCTCGGGTCCAACTTCGGGCTGGACTCTAGCTCGGCCCCGTTCACTGGCGTTTCCATGGTTAGGCAGTATGACAGGCTCAGCTACAGTTGACCTTCGCCTGGTACCTCCCCCGTTGGGTTCGGTACCAAACGTTTCCTCAGGCCTAACTTCGGGCTGTGCTCGATCTCGGCTCCTACCATGGCTACTTCTGCCGTTATCACCTTCGAAGAAAGAAGATCTTTGTTGTCTCTAAGATCCTCCAGACTGGGACTCGCCCCATGATTCAGTGTTGCGATTGGACTCTTCAGCATCCCTTAAGCGTGACATGAGATGGTCCACCAAGGCTTCCTGCTGGGACGTGAAGCGGTTAGTTACTTCAACCACAACCCTGTCTAAATCTGCCCTAGAAATTACTGCGGGATGTTCTGTGGCAGGAGTGGTTGGATTAGCCTGTCCTTCATTTGTTACTGCTGCTGGAGGAGGACGATTTACTTGATTCGTGACAGCTGGATCTGGAAAACTGCTGGATGCGATGTTTTTTCCTTTGTTAACATCTTTTCTCTGTTTGGGAGGCATGTTTTCCAAGTGGCGAACGATGCTATTAGGAAAAATGTTAAGTGGATGAAGCTAAAGCTTCGAGCTTCTAGTTCTCAGTGAAAGCACCAAAAATGTTTGCACAAAAAATGGACAAACACCTCAAAGTCGTATGATTTAGTAGATCTTATGTTGTTCTTAGTGATTTGGGTGATTTATGCAAATATATGAAAAACAGGGGCTAAACTGTAAAAAGACACGCAGATTTATAGTGGTTCAGCCAGAATGTGCCTACGTCCACTTTATATGTTATTTCTCTTCTCTTGTTTAGATTACAAGTACAAAGCTTTGATACAAGTAAAAGAAAGTTGTTTGAAAGTTCTGTCCATGCTTGAGCTCTCAAACTTGACCCCCATTGTTGTACCCCTGCCCCTCTATTTATAGAGTCAGGCTGGGGGTAGAGGTCCTGGATGTGTATAGCTGCTTGGTGGGCCTGGGCTGAGGCGATCTGGCCTGGTGGAGTTGGTCCGGTTTACCTTGGTTCGGTGGTAGGAGTATGGTTGGTCCGGTGGAGCTTTGGTTCGGTGGTAATGGTCCGGTGATGATGGTCCGGTGGTGATGGTCCGGTGATGATGGTCCGGTGATGATGGTCCGGTGATGCTGATCCGGTGATGATGGTCCGGTGATGCTTGGGAGAAGGGTTGGTTCAGTGGTTGCTAGAGAAGCTTTGGATCGGCTTTGAGGTGGAGAGGCCTGTCTCCTTTTCTTTTGGACCGGTGGTGGAGGAAATACACCCAAAATAGAAGTCCAGAACTCACTTATGTCGCTGGAAAATAATTTCGGTGATGAGTGCACGCATCATCAACATTGATTTTCGAGTTTCATAGTGGGGGATAGGCCACTTTAGTAGCATTGCTATGCGAGTGATTTTGTGAAACCAATTTTGATTTCAAATTCCGAAGTATGATTTGATTTTCGAAAGATATATGTATATATATTTGAAATGATTTGAAGTGAGTCGGTGTTCAGTCCTCGAGTTTCGGATTTGATATAACCCTATCTATTAAAATTTGATTTACTGATTTGTTGCTGATTTCCAACTCTTGGATTTGAAATTTGATTTCACCGACTATTTTGAATGTTCGAACACTTCCAAATCAAGGTTTAAATTTTTCAAAGCTAAGTAATTTTTAAAAGTATAAGTTATTTGATAAAGTATATAAGTTAGTTTTGTATGTGTAAAGTGTGAAGTAATATGATTTAAATAAGTTGGAAACTGTTTTGTTAAGTAAATGAATAAGGTATTTTGAATTCTTCGAATATGAAATTTAGATTTGAAATGTTTTGAAGAGAATTTGGTCTTCTATATATTTTTAATAAAATTTAGTTAAATGTCTTCACTGGGTAACATCTTTATAAAACTATATATTTAACAAGTTGGAATAGATACATAAGATGTACGTATGCTATTTTCGCATAATTAATATGATCCAGGTTTGAGTACACAAGTTCGAGGTGAATTACACCATTTCATGTAAGGATTTTTCATTTGATTCTTGACGGCGAATATTTGATATGGATTTTGGGCTTGATTCTAGAATTCTCTATCATAGTATATGGCTATGCAAGGAGACTGAAGGTTTCTAGTCGAGAAACCATATCGAAATCCGCATTAGGGAAGTCGAATGGACAATACTAGTTCGAAAGCGAACTTCTGTGATCGAATGTAATGTTGCAAAATGATGACATATGTACATCTTATATTCTAATATCATTGATATACTTGACGCTGAAATTGGAAGTTGTTGGGTTGGATATCTTTGCAATTTAATTGGAATTTTTCTTTTATGAAAAACTACTATCAATTTAAAACCATTTTTCAAAACTATTTTTCTTTTATTATTCTTAAACAAACTGTTTTGTTCTATTTTACAGACAAACTATTTTACAAACTATTTTATATACAAAACTATTCTAAATAAAAAAACCTTTTAGTAAGCAAAGATGTTCAATCCCATATGGCTCTTCATGCAGTGACATTTATTTTTAAAAATTTTGATTCTAATATAAGATGGACCTTATGTAAATATAAGATGATTTTGAAAACCATTGATTTTGGAAATGAATTGTTTGACTTAAATTATATTGATTTAGAAACTTGGATTATTCTCCAAACCTATTATTTTGGAAACTTTGAAACCGAAGATATATAATTTGGAAGAAATAATTCGGTGAAATTGTATATGATTTTGAAACTGAACTGATATTGAAACAAATTGAAATTTGAGAACCTTATTTTTACTAAATACGTGATTTGGAAGTTATCGAACTTATATAAAATTGGTTTGTATAAGTATGAAATTGATTCGAAAACTATTGATTTGGAAAGGTACTCAATTTGAAAAGTGAAATCTTATATAATTGAAGTCTATATAAGTTTGATTTGATATACTATTGATTTTGGAAAGGTATTTGATTTGAAAATAAAATCTTATATATAATGGACTTTATATAAGTACGATATTTGAAAGTGATTTGAAAAGGTACTATATGATACATATTTTCAAAGTAAAGATATGGAAAGTGCCTTCTGCTTGATATCTGATTTGTGGCCACATCTTGGATTCATCCTATCGATATTATTCTCTCTGATTTTTGGTTTTCCGGATATGATACTCGAGTGTCCTTCGAATTCCATGGCATTACCCATGGTCTTACGAGCGCGGATGCATAGTGCAACTGCCTGACTGAGATTGCCTAGGGATACGGATTGTTTCCTGGGGGATCCAGGCTTAACCATTGTGTATCCTGCATCTATGTAGGTCGCATTAGTAGCGAAACCGCCTGGCTGAGATAGCCTAGGGGTACGGATTGTTTCCTGGGGGATCCAGGCATAACCATTGTGTATCCTGCATTCTACTAGTCATCATGGCGTAAGTCGCAGGGCTGAGAAAGCTTACGGATATGGATTGTTTCCTGGGGGATCCAGGCGTAACCATTGTGTATCTGCGAACCATGGTTAGACAAAGGTGTTGTTTGGTTTTGGTTTGGATTGTACTTTCCATATCCGTTTTTAAAAGTTTTTCCAGTATTTTCACTGGGTGTTGAAACAAGTCTACTAAGTACCTGGAGAATTCTAGCTTTGTGCCTGATCAACGCACTGCTAGAGTCTGCAGGAACGAGGATAAACTTGTTGAAACATCGAGTTATAAAAGTATTTTATTATGAAGGTATTTTCAACAAAGGAATTTTGTATTAATATTTGAAATTGAATTTCTTATGGTTTGAATTAATCATTCATGCCTGATACTATTCTTTTGAATCTACCTTATCTGCTCAGCTTATTTATTCACCTATATTCTGTTTATCTTCTTTTCCCTTTTGAATATATCCTTTTGAAATATTGTTTATTTATATACTACATGGTTTAATATAAATATTTTAGTGTTATAAATATTTTAGAAACATATTTAAAGTAAATGATTATTGATTTATTAATAATATTTGAAAGTATCTTGAGATAAAAATTAATAAATTTATGAATTATGGATTTAATGTTTTCAATAGCCCCTTGTAAATATAAGTAATGATATAAATAATTGCTTTCAAATAGTTTTCATATATTTATAAAGGTGTTACTTAAACACATAAATGGTATTTATAAAGGAAGCAAGAAATTTTACAAATGGGTTTTGAAAGGTATTAAAGTATTAAAGATAATTGATTAGCAAATGAAGTTTTCAAATGAATATTTCAAGTAAAATTTTTATAGTTTAAATTAATTGTTTATCCTTGTCTTTTAATCCATCTTTTCTATCTGGTTGTTTGTATTCTCCTACCTCTTTCCTTTTCGGGGACGAAAAGTTTTGAGTGGGGGAGAGTGTAACGACCCATAAATTTTGATTGGTTTTAATAGAGTATTTAATTGAATTTTGGTGAAATTTTAAATAATAATATTTTGAAATAAAAATTTGATATTTGGATTACGTCTGATTTAATATAGCAAATGGTAAATTTACAATTAATAATATGGAAGTTTATTCTATTGGGTAATTCTACTAAATTCAAATCAGTTAATAATTGATGGTAATAAATTTATTTCCAAATCTGAATATTTTTCTACAGAAAATTTCTAAATCTTCTTCTGAGTGAGATGTCATCTTTTGTTTTTCCAAATTTGGACTTCTATTGCTCTGTTTATCTTAATTCAGGCAAAATAGCAGCATTTTCGGTACCGATTATCGACTTTTGACCGGATGATCGTACCAATGATATCTGTATACCGTTTTGATCGTCTTGTCGTGTTGATCTCCGTAGTATATTCATTTGTTTATTTTGAGCTCTGGTACACGACGGGAACAATCAAACTATGTATTGTACGGGTACCAAAAATTCGTGACTTTTGATTCCCTTTCTTTCGAATTTTGAACCGTGTCATCCAAGCAAGATAATTGCTTTAATAAATGTTGTAGAATCAATGGATAGACGTTACCATTCCCATCATTTTACTTTATTACATCTGGTATGTTTTTTTCTGCCTCTCTGGCTCATCTCCCTGTCCACACTTCGTTTGCCTGCACATCTTTCTTTATATATTTTTTTCCTTTCAGAAACTCACTCTTCCAATTTCTTTCTTCCTCCTCTGTATATTTTTCTCCCCTTCCTTTTCTTTTCTCGGCCAAACACCCAATGCCAAAACCGTGCTCGCTTCCCCTCTCTCTTCCGCCGTGCCTAGCATGTGCTCCACCTCCGCCTCCTTTTTCACTTAGACCGGCCTCGACCACTTCGACATCTCCACCTTGCCTAAGCAACGCATGCAGCCTTGCTTCGAACCAAAGCCCTAGCAGCTCCTCACCATGAGCCATCACGGCAGCCACACTGGGCCCTGACCACCATCTTTGCCGCTTCCTTCTCCTCGCAAGGCCATGCGATCAGATTTTGGCATATAGGAGGTATATAAATTATGTTATATTTACGTATGTAAGTGGTCTATATTTTCGGTCCTTTGAGTTTTATTTTCTCCGTGCAATATATATAAGTATGTTATTATACTCGGTATATTATGTTATATAAGTCTATATATGTTGTAAAGTCGCATAATATATATTAGATTTAGTGTTTGATTCCTTTTTTTATTACAGTATATATAGATCTAGATATTTGTATAGTACAAGTTTTACTTTGAAGGTTTATTTACATGCTTTCGTATTATAACCTGTTATAAGGTCTGTTATGGTTCTGTACTTTAATATAATATTATATACCTTGCATACATTGGTTGGCTGAATATTTATATATTGTTTTATAATTTTGAATCTGAATGGTTACAGTAGATTTTGTTATATAAGTTCATACCTAAAGCATATCTTTTGAACTTGAATTTATAAGTATATAAGTTGTTTTATAAGTTGTATCCGTGTTTTATATCTGGCTTTAGACCTTGATAATTTAATCTAATATAAAGGTATATATAATAGTTATAGACTTTTACTTTTCTAAGTTTGTTGTTTAAGCTTCGTATATAATGTTTTGCAACATATTTTATCAAATATAGGCTGTTGTGTGCATTCTTGGTAATATAATAAAGTTTTCATATACATATACTAACTTTACTCTTAATAAATATATATATGATTTAATATAAATTATAGGTGTTTGTATAAATTTTTATATCAGTCAGTTATCCTTTATGTATGAGTAAGTATATGTGTTTTCTGTATTTGATATCATTACTGTATTTTCAATGGTATGTTAGTTATAATATAGGTTGATTTCATATTTATACAGTATATATTTTTTTTACAGTGTATATATATATATATATATATTTGATTTTATAAAATTTTATGATATGATGATAAGTATTGTTGTCTAATTGAATAAGGTTGTAGTGATAATTTTTTTATTGAATAAAAATATACATGGACACTTTGATTTTTAAGATATATATGGATTTTAAATTTTAATATAGATATTTTAATTTTATGTGTTTTAATAAATCTTGATTTTAAAAATTAATATGGAAACTTACTTTAATATGTGTTTATTGGAATATTGAATTTAAGGGAATATAGTATATCTTATATTTTGTTTCGGTCTTTATCGAACGGATTCTGATTTTTTCTTCATCGATCCAGTTCTGGTGTGATTCCGTCTATCCCCATTTTACCAGTCTCTTTGTCGATTCGAGTTGATCTTGCTTTGCTTTGAAATTCGTGCTTGGATTCGTAACTCAATTTCATTGTCTATCCTCTCTAGCCTCGAAAGGTGAGCAATCACTCACGTTTAACGTTCTTTTATTTATTAAATTTGATTTCAATTGAAACGACAATTGAAATATGCTGCTGTAGTTATTTAAATTGTTATATATGCTATTATCTGTAAGTGTTCACCTGTGGGATATGACACCATATCATGTTGTTTATATTATATTATTATTGATGATATATGCATGTTGTTGTATTTTATATTATCTGTTATCACTCTGCAAGTTCCCTGTTAGTATAGAATTCACTATGGGTTGAAATGATACATACCCGAACTGACTTTAGAATAGGAGAAAATCGTTATGGGTTGAAATGATAAACCCAAGCGATTTCATTTAAATTGAAATTGGGATTATGGGTTGAAATGATATCTACCCGTATATATTTAAATTACGGATTGAAATGATAAATATTCGTATCACTTAACCATATGATAGATATATATACAGACACCGTTGGTCCACATATATAAATATTTTGAAAAAAATTCTATGGTTTTTGGAAAGAAATATATGGTTTTAATAAATGTTGATTCTTAATTTATTTTATATAAATGGTAATGATATATATAGATTTAATAATAATATTTAATTTAATTAAGATTGATTTAATACATATAATATGGTTAAGTATTTAAATTTATATTTCAAGTTAGATTTTGGTAATAATTTGAATAAGTAAAGGTTGGGAAGATAATTTGAATTTAGTTGAAATTGTATTCAATAAAGAATTTTATTTAATTAAACCGATTTGAAACTTATTGAAATTGAGATTTAAGATATGATTTTTAACTTGGGTTTGATTTAAGTAATTTAATGAATATTTCTTTTTTAAATAAATTTAAGGAAATATTTAGTAAAAATGCAATTTAAGGCTAGTTAAATTATATTGAATTTATTAAGTGAATATTCCCTGATTAAATAATAATGAAATTAAACCAAGGGCTATATGAAACTGTTAAATTTAACTTTGAAAATGTTGAATATTAAAGCTTTGAAATATACTGAAATTTAAATGGTCTATTTAGAACTGAATTGAATTGATGAATTGAGCTTTGAGTAAATTTGAATTTGGAATTTGAAGTTGATTTGAATCGATTTGTGAGACTTGAGGAAATTATAAATACTTTACTTTTTAAATTATTTAACCTATATATACTATTTTGGAAAATAGATATATTTGAAATGAAATGATATTTTGGTTTTGAAGTATAAATTAATTTGGAATGACCACAGTGTTATAGTGTATATTTCTACATTGTAGATAGTTCCACGGATCCTTAGAGGATGGTTATCCCAAACATCCTTTAAGTTACTTGTATTTTAGTTGATATTTCACTTGAGTTGGATTTATTGATATAAGAATGTTAATCCTGACTCGAGTGTTTTGTTTTTGCTTTACGCTCGGGTCAGACTGAGTGATACAGCATTTGAGACTCGCCCTTGGAGTTTAGAGCTTCAATTGGAGATCCAACTATCGATTCAGCTTTCAGCTTTTCCAGTTGATTTGTTCAGAGAGGTCATCTATCCGTACTGAAGACTTCACTGATTTGAGATATTCTGTTGTATTTTATTTCTAACTCTGATGTTTATATAGTAGCTTCATGAACTACTATTTTATTTATTCCGCTGCGTATTATTGTATTACGCTGTGTCTGTGATTCTGTGATTGATTTATTTATTTACTGTATATGCTGAGTTTGCCAAATTTTAAATTAACAATCTATTGTTTTGAATTATTCAAGTCCGACATGTGTGGATTTATTGTCGATTTGAATGGTCCAAAATAGCGGGTCGTTACATTGATTACCGAAGTATATTCGTTTGTCAATTTTGGAGTCTGGTACGCGGCGAAATCTGCGAAACGGCTAGTTGTATCGGTTCCGCAATCGAGCCTTTTTGGTTTCCTGTCCCTTCATTGTCCACCGTGAAATGAATAGCCATCACCAATTAATATTTTTCAGCATTTGTGACTTTTGTTATTCCACCTCTTCAGTTTATATTGGCTATTTCATTTTATACCTCCGGTTCTAAGATATTTGTGCCTTCATTTTGCTCCTATCTATTTCCTTCTTGTGTAAATATAATAATAATACAATTTATATATTTAGATCTGAAAAATAAAAACTACTCATTCTTCATTTTTGCAGAGCTCGACATCTTCCTTAACCACCCTCTTGCCCACCTTCCTCCACTTCTTTCGTTCGGCCATATATTAAAAAAGAAGCTTATTTACCCGAGAAAAGTGAAAGGATATATAAGGTTACGTGTTTTCGATCATCTGCTCACCTTTTGCCTAAGAAAAAATTCTTATAATTGTTCATATTTTGGTGATTACCTGCTTATTCCATAAACCCACTGTACCTTGTTCCTACCCATCGCGCCCACTCCCATGCCAACCTGCTCCAACCGCCTGTCATCCCTTACAAGAAGACCCTCTGCCAACAAAACACATCGTTCCACTGCCAGCTCTAGGCAAACATCTCTATCAGGCCTTAGCCTCCAACCTGCCACCATTGCCGCTCAGCCTACCTCCTCTCTTTGATCCACTTGTGCCTTCCTATCACCCGAAACCTACTCCGGCCACCTTCCTTCCCACATTCGCCTCCCACCCGATCGTTCATGCCGAGACCTCCCTACCAAAATTTCACCGCCCTCCGTGTCGCGCAGCCCCCCTCCACCATGCATGCAGCAACCCACTGGCAGTAACTTTGCCTACACAGCTACCGAACCACCTTATGCTGAGACTTACCCACCGCCACAGTCCTTACTTTCAAACTTGCAGCCTTCTTTATATATATATATATATATATATATATGAATGTGTATATATTGAACCCGAGCATGCCATCACACTTGACCAACCACCTGTAGCTCTACTACATCTCTGCCTTCTCTTTTCCTCACTTGGCCATGTTCTCCCATTACTTAACCATGCAGCCTCGCATACGTCTCTCCCCGATCGTGCTTATTGAGGAGCTACGATATAATATAAATTTGTTTATTTTTTTGCAGTTCATGTTTATAAAAAACTTTATAAAAATAATAATGTGTAAGTATATATTAGCTTAGATATTAGTTTATATAAATATGTGTGTACGTGAGTTTGGTTTTCAAATATAATAATAAGGTTTCCATTTTTTAATTTTGGAAAGTGTTTTAAGAAGCCAGGATTTGAAATATGTATATATAGATTTTATTTTATGTGTTAAATTAAATATTGGTTTGAAAATACATATAACGATTTTATTTTAAATATGTGTTTTTAAATCGAATATTTATTTTTAGAGAAAAATTATAAAATAATATATATTTTGTTTTAGTTTATATCAAGATGGTTTTGATTTGTCTCCATCGATCCCAAGCTATCAACTTTGCTCGTCGAATTCTTGTTCATCGTGCCATGCCTTAGAATTTGTGATTGGATTCGTTGCATCTTGTTCTTTTATTTCTCTAGCCCCGAAAGGTGAGCAATCACTCACGATTAACATTCTTATATTTAGTAAATTTAATTCACATGAAATGACGATTGAAATATGCTATTAAATTTGAATTGTTAAGTTATTTAATTGTTAAATATGATATGCCATTATCTGCAATTGTTTACCTATGACATATGACACCATAACTTGTTTTATATATGTTATATTCAAATTTGTTACTAATGAGATATTTCTGTTGTTGATATGTTATATTATTATCATATTTGTTCTCACTCTACAATTTCCCTATTAGTTTAGAAATCTTTATGGGTTGAAATGATACACACCCGAACGATATTTTAGAATAGGGAAAAATCGTAATGGGTTGAAATGATAAATCCAAGGGATTTTTATTGCTTTTGAAATTTTGGAATTTTGGGTTGAAATGAATTATACCCGTAAATATTAAATTTAAATTGTGGATTGAAATGATAAACATCTGTATCACTTGACCATAGGATAGAAAATTATACACAAACACCGTTGGTCTATATTTTGAAAATGATTTCCAAAGTTTGAAAGGAAATATATCGGTTTTAATAAATATTGATTTTTAAAATATAATATATAAATGTTATTTTTATATATTTGTAAAATTTAGATTTTTTAAATTATGTGTTTTGGAAATTTTAAATTTATATGTTAGTTTTGAAAATATAATTTTTAAGATTTTACTTATAATTTAATTATTTTAAAAGTATATAAAATAAGATTTAATATAAAATAAATTTAATAATAAGATTTAATTTAATACAAATTTAATTTATTTAGTATATAATATGTTTAAATATTTGTTTAAATTTATATTAATATTTTAAAATAGATTTTTTTTATAACTTTAATAATAGCGGTTGGAAAGATAAATTAATGTTGACTTGGAATTCAATTTGGTTAATAATTGAATTTAAATAAGAATTGATTGGAAACTTATTGATTTTGAGATTTTGAAAGGTGATTTTATAACTTGATTTAATTATAGGTGATTAAATGAATATTTGCAAATTTAAATAAAATTTAATAGTAAATTTTGATTTAAATTGGTGAATTGGGATTTTATTTAAATGCTTATAAAAGTGATTATGTGAATATTTTAGAATTAAATATAACTGAAGTCAGATATTTAATTATTGATTTTATTTAAATTTGTAATTTGAGATTCTATTTAAATGTTATTAAAAATGATAAAGCGAAATATTTTCAAACTTAAATAATATTATAGTTGAGTTTTGAAATAAATGAAACTTTCCAAATTGAGTTACTGTAAATTGTTTGAATATATAAACTTTGAAACCTTTTGAATTGGAAGGGGTTTAGATTTGTAATTCAAATCTGGATTTGAAACTGATACAAATTGAAATGGTTTTAATGAGAATTTGAATTGAACCTTTAATCTTTTTGATTGAATTGTTAAACTGAGATTGATTTAAATTGAATTTTGGAACTAAAATTGATTTGAATTGATTTGTGAAATTGGAAGAAACAATTCTAACTTGAAACTATTCTCAATATATATATATATTTTAATCTATAACCAATTTTAATGTATAAACTATTTTAATATATAACTTATTTTTAAAAATAAACTATTTTTAATTCATAAACAATTTTAAATATATATATATTAATCTTAAGTTGGAACTGTTATGATTTTGATTAATGGATTTAAATGCGAATATTTTGATATGATAGTTTGATCTATTTTGTGGTTATTGATTTTTGAAGTAAATATGATTTCGAAATTGTATATGATTTTGAAAGTGGATATGATTTCGAAAGTGAATACTGATTTCGAAAGTAATATGGTTTTGAAATGAATATGATAATTTGATATAAAGTATGAGTTGTCTGAAATAATTATAAAAGTGATTTTAAAAAATGACCACGGTGTGAAATAAGCTTTTGGTTGTTAAAGAGTCTAGAATCAGATATAGTCATACTCTCTGCCAATACCGAAAAACACTTTAACAACTGTGTACGTGGTGGAGATTCAAGAATGAAGTAGGATGGTTTGGTGACAATTCTATATAAAGTATTAACCCAGCCCTGACTCCCGTGAGTTAGCTTGATGTGGCTAAAGCAGGAGCCATGCCGGGCCAAGTGAGGTCTCTCCTCCTATCGGGCATATTTCTTCGATACCATTCTATTACTTTGTGATTGATTGGGTGCACCTTTGATTTGGGAGTCTATCTTGAGGTGGGCGGTAGTAGCTGTTATGCGTTACCTCCAGTTCGGATCCACAAAATGGTAGAATCCTGCCTTAGGCATTGCCTTGTGTGACTTGTCACATGCCTTCTTGCGTTCTCTAAGAGTTTGGTTTGTACCATACCTATGGTGTGCCCTCTGATAGCCCTTTAGTGTACGGAGGAATTACAGTACTGTATAGACTATGGGAATATATAAAAATGTGTTAATGGGGATATGGGTACTTCTTAACGCTATTTTAATAGTTTACTTTACTATAGACATTATCTTTGTAGCGTATTGCACTATTTATGTAGATAGTTTAACGGATCCTTAGAGGATGTGAATCCCAAACATCCATTAAGTTATATTGTATTTCACTTGACATTCCACTTGAATTGATTTTACTGGTATAAGGATGTTAATCCTGACTCGAGTGTTCTATGTTTTGCTTTATGCTCGGGTCAGACTGAGTGTCACAGCATTTGAGACTCACCTTTGGAGTTTGGAGCTCTGCTTAAAGGTCTGCCTTTATCAATTCAGCTTTCCAGTTACTTCAGTTTATTCTAGTTATTGATGTTCAGACTTGTCATTTGCTTTTGTATTCACGACTACATTGTATTTGAGATTTCTATTGTATCTTGTTTTAGACTCTGTTGTTTATATAGTAGCTTCATGAACTACTATTTATCCATTCCGCTGCTGATTATTGTATTACCCTGTGTTTGTGATTCTGTGATTGATTTATTTACTGTATATGCTAAGTTTTGCCAAATATAAATTAACAATATGTTGTTTTGAGCAATTCAAGTCTGATATGTGTAGATGATTGTCGATCTGAATGGTTTGAAATACTACATTGTTATATTTAATTTAGAAAGAAAGTGTGGAAGAAGAAATGGTAGATCTTCGCTACTAACTCCTTAAAAATATTTGAAAGGAAGATAGGGCTATGCCTGAATTTATAGGCACTAGAATCAAGCAGAACTACAAGATTTAAAATATTAAATCTGGACTATTGCGGCATAAGTTTATTGGAGCCGCCAGGTTGCCATTGATTGACCGCCCTAAGGTCATCGATCGACCATTGGGGGTTGACCGTCCCCAATAACGGGTCGGCTTATGGGCCCGGGCAATTAATACAAAAATGTTAATTTTCTTATTTAATTCTTTTCATTCCAAATTTGTTTTTCGTTCGTAACTTCTTTGTTTGGACTCCGATCGCAAAATTCCAAATATGAAAGTTGCTTAGAATTTCGCCACCAACAAAATGGTGCAAGTTTCATTGTCAAATTCCATCATTTGCACAAATTCCATTTTCGGAGTCCAATTAATTAAGTAACTAACTAATTAATTAACCAACGTCAAATTATGGGTATTACATTCATCCCCCATTAAAAAGAATTTCATCCCTGAAATTTCACTAATGACTAAGTCATGATTTTGGCTCCTAGTTATTCTAAACTACAAAACCAATGAGCATACGACCAATTTTACAACCAAACGTGTATAAGTGCATAATGTATTATTGTATCACCATACAGAAAATATGTATGCAGAATGATTCTAAATCGGATCCTCTTATATGAAAAATCTTTTCAACCAAAACCTCCATACTCCTATAAATAGATGTATTAAGCAACCGATTTTGCATCTACTTTCTACCATCCAATAATCTAACGCATCGAAAAAAGGACTTCCTTTACTCCTATATCAGAAAAAGGAATTTAGGCAGAGAATTTAACATTCCTGCCATATTATTACCTTCCTATTCTATAGTACAGTTAAAAGTTCCTCGCTGCCTCGGATTTACTCCAAAATTTCCACGTACAAAGCACATAAGGGGGCTTGTTTTTAAGCTCTAAAACAGAATTAAGTGTAAAAATATATTTGCGCGCGTCGCTAACAAGGTATGGAAATAGAAATTCTAAGGTTAAACAACTTTTCCCTTGTTATCGCTTGCATTTATCACATCTCGACCCTAATGCATCGCTAAATTCGCAAATTCTAACTCCCCTAGCCTTCCCTACACCTAACATGTGGCCTTCAAAATCATTGTTTTCATAAAAATATTCGTCACTTTTCAAATTTTACATTATTTGGAAAATAAAATCACGAAATATTTAGACGCGCATTTTCCCTTGAAATAAAATTTTGAACAAAAACTATAAAAATAATTTAAGAGTCAAAATTAAGTAAAACACAAAAAAAAATTTACTTTTTCTTTTTTTTTTCAATAGGGAACTTTTCAAATTAAAGGGAAATTTTTTTTCAAAATATTTTCCTTCTAAAAAATTTGGATAAATCAAGCCACAATTACAACATAGTCGGGAGTCGATTATGCACTGAACGCATAAACCAATTCCAAAATTCTACAACTAACCTTTACCCAAAAATTAGAAATTTTATTTAAAAATATGTCAACACATCTACTATTCCAAAAATTTTGCTTTTAGGGAACATGAGCAATGACCCATGATATCGAAATAACTTTATCATGTTCTTTAATAAAATTTCCAACTATTCTAAATTTCCATTCTTATATTGCTTCTGCTGTTAGTTAAGTGTCTTTATAAGATTTTCATATTTATATTGCTTATCTACTACACATATATGTAGAAGCGGTTCGTATACCTAAAAACAATAACACATAAATGAATAGAAAATCATAATATTGTGCGTGCCTTATTTTATAAGAAACAAATAACATTGTTACAACCCAACAACTCAAAACAAAAGAAAAAAAGATAGAAATCAAAAGATATAACAATCCTAAATAAAATACCACCTAAGATCTATGAGAAGGTCTCGCTCTACGGCTGGAGCTTGAGCCATTGTCACGACCACGGAATTGTCGTAGTATAGAGACTATGCACCCAATCTCACTGCCCTGGAGATGTTTCTTCACCCTAATCTCTCAGAGATCTGTCTGAACCTGATGGATATCTACAAGATTAGGACTCAAATATCCCTCGATGCCATGTGCTATCCCATGTTGCTGGTGGTGCAGCTCTGGTGCTTTATAGGTGGTGTGGCAGGCGGTAAAGGAATATTCGTCCTCTTAATGGTGGTCCGATCGATGGCGGAAAGAACCTTCCTCACTACTGGCTCTTTGCTCGAATTTACCCTATAATGCCTAAATACTTAAGTGAGCAAGTGGCAATATAGAAAGTTAGTCCTCAAGGTATCAACTCTATGATCGACAATGTGTAGCATCAAGACAGGAACCCAATTGATGGCTATGCCATTTATTATAACATAGGTAGCCTTCCACACTTGAGGTGTAGACCCGGTTAAGGTTCCCCGTCTTCGGAATGATGTTGGGCCAAATGATGCGCACGACGAGACGGGCCACCGGTCGCAAATTATCGGTCCTCCAATCAAGGACATTTGGAGAAAAGATCCGTTGTAGAATCTCTGGAATAGTCATTTCTACGTAATCCAAATCTATGCCTGCTACAAATATCTCCAAAATTCCAGCAAGATCATCATCTGTCATCTCCATTCGAGCTCCCTTCATCTCTGACTCAATGTAGCTGTTGCCATCATCAGAATCATGTGCCATCTGTGCATTTAAAACATGGATGCAGCATGGGTAGTATTCCCACTCATAAGTCTCGAAGTGGAGGATCAATGCAAGTCCTACCACGATGAAAAGCTTTTCAAGCCCAAGTGCGGTGAAATCTCCGAACTTCACTGGTCGCTCGTGAAGGAAATCTTAGTCTGTCGTTCGAAGATAGTGGTTGAAACACCCCCACACCCGTAGTATACCCAAAAGGACACATTAAAGGATATGATGTGTTATAGGTATAGCTAAACACTTTAAAAAGACTAAGATTCACAAGACAAAATAAATAAAATAGCGGAAGCGTTTAAAATATTAAGTTATTTAAAAGTCAAACTTCATAAATACTTCATAAAACCAAATATGTCTCAAAATACCAAATATCCATCTAGTGAAAAACATTATCTCAGTCATAACATCAAAGTACATAAAATAACTTTCCCTCTCAAAGAGAAGTGCCAGTACATCAAAATGAAATAAAAACTGAAAAAGAAGAAGCAGAATACATGAAGAAAAATCCCCGCAGTTGAAATCTCCAAGAGTCCGAAATCTACTATCCCTGCCTCTGCTGGCCTACGGGAGGAAAAGAGGAAAATAGGGGAGTGGGTTAAACTAAAAGTTTGGTGAGTGGAAGTAACTACTAGTATTTTTAAGGAAGATAAAGATAATAGACTTATCAACAGTTCTAGTATAAAAAGGAAATAAAGGAAAAGATAAAGCTGGAATAAAACGCTGCTTGCTTTAACTATTTTGATGTTTTGCACTTATCTTAGATTACTGCTATGATTAGGCTGAACTCCTAATCCTAATTTAATTAGGCTGAATTCCTAATTCTACCCTTTGATCGGCCTTCTATCTCTGTTGTGCCACTTTGAGCTAGTCTACAACATGGGTCCCATAGCAAAAAGACACCTGCTAGCGCTCTGGAACTCAATGGCGACTTATCTCCCTGCACCAAGGCCCTACGCACGACCACCGTTAGGCTCACACTATTTGTTGTTTCCTCTTACCATAAATAGCATAAGCATGCCCAGCCTCACCTCCTCCATTGTGTGACCATCAGTGCTAGACTGAAAGGGAACGCTGCCAATTCTAGTCCTACCAAACAAAATATAGTTACGCCCCATGCACAAATCCCTTTATTTAAACTTCTATCTATTGGCCCATTAGTTACTTTACTTTGGATAAGCGTGTACCATCCCCACCTAACCTACTATGAGACCATCAGTCCTAGTCTGAAAGGGTTATGCCCAGCCCCACCTACTGGGAGACCATCAGTCCTACTCTAAAAGGGTCATGCCCAGCCTCACCTATTGTGAAACCATCGGTCCTAGTCTGAAAGGGAATGATATTGGTTATGGACCTTACTTCTATCTTTGCTTATTAACTTAATATAAGTCTTTTAAATAAGCCCCTTCTTTTCATTCTGCTCTATTTGCTTATTAACTTATTCTACGTCTTTTAAATAAGCCTCTTCTATTATCTCTGCTATATTTGCTTATTAACTTAGTGTATTTTTTTAAAATAAGCCTCTTTCTATTCTTTCTATTTAATTATAATTTCTCTTTTATCTTGTCTTTCTAGTTATAATCTACTAGTTATAACTTGCTTGGAAATGTCAAATTTGCCTATTTTAGTCTATATTCATTTATAACAGTTCTACTTATTTACGTCTAATTTTCTGTAATTTTAGTGTTCTTAAAATTTAGTCCATATTAGCGAATTATCCGCTTTTTATTATTTTATTCGCGTAAAATGAACAAAAAGAACTAAAATTTATAGGTTGAAATCTAACGCAAAATGGATGTAAATAAAATACAAATGACATTAAATGATAGTAAATAACTGTAAATAAATGAATAAAATAGACTGAAAAGAACATATAAATTAACTGTAACAACTTGTATAAAAGCGGTCTCAAAATTGTAGAAAAACTACAACTGTTGAAAACCTTATGATTCTAAATTACTTAAAAATCTAAAATAATTACTTAAACACTCACCTGTGATCCTTAGATATTTCCTTGCCCTTCCCGGATCCACTTATAGCGTATAAAATATTTTAATTGAAAAGGTCTTCTCCTCGGAAAAATATTCCTTTTAGGGTCCAGCCTCAAGCAATGAACCCAGATGGAGAAAATCTGAATGAGAAAAATAGCTAGGCCTAAGGTCTTGTTTATAGTGTCACTTATGGATCTCAAACCGTTGGATTTGAAGATTAAATCTAGCGCAACCACGTCATTAGCTTGATGGGAACCGTCGGATGGAAGCACGGACGCACCAGATGAGATAAAATCAACAAAACACGTCACGCTCGAACCTGGATGATTGCTCGTTCAAGTATACACGTGGGTCGACCGCTAGGTCGACCTTTTTGTGGTGAGGGTCAACCTATAGGTCGACCCATCTATGGGGATGGTCGACCCTAGGGTCGATCTGACCCTTTATAATTTTTTTCTTTTCTCTTCTCGTTTTCTTGTTTATTTGTAACTTCTTCGTTCTAGCTGGGATTTTGACAATCTGTATATGGAAACTGCCAGAAAATTGTCACAGACACAACGGTGCAACTCCCGTGGCTCAAATATGATGATTTCAATAAGCTATTTTTTAATTTAATTAACTCGTTAATAAATTATTATAGCTTAAATTTCGGGTTGTTACAGTGGCGACCTTTCGTTTGCTTTGGTCTGGCCAAGCGGCTTCTTGTGGAGTGAGGCCAGGATGACGACAGTAAGAGCTTCCAATGCATAACGATGTCATGAGTTGCGAAGCGGTTGAAAAAAGATAGAAAAGGTTTTAAATCTAAATTAGTGGTGGGGCAAGATCTGACGTGCAAGGATTTTTTTCGTCCTTTGGCGGAGGAATGAAGGAGAGTGGCTTTGGTTAAATGGAGGAAGGAGGAGGTGGAAATTGGTCCGGCTACAAAATTAAGAGGACAAAGAGAGTGAGAGGGTGCGACTGCTGAAGGTTTGGATGCGACTTATAGTCACATTCCAGGTTCTGGTTCAGCCAGAATCTACCCAGCAGTCGACCACTATTAGGTTAACCGGTTGACTGCTACGGTCGACCGCTTGGTTGACTGCTAGACCAGATTTTGGCGCAGCCTGAACATGGACCAAATAAGGCTGGTTAAACTAATTAATATTCTAATGACTGTTCCACACAAACCCTTCCTTGGCATGACGGTATCCACCTTGCCGTATAGACCCTTCCTTAGCAAGATTGCAATAGCCTCAGCAAAACTATTACAACCAACAACACTTTCAGAAACCCAAAAATATTCCAACTACTATTTCATGCCTACATTGCACGAAAATATTTATTCCAATAGCTAGTGGGTTCAACAACACTTCAAACAATATACCCCAATAAAGTTGATGTCATTCATATTTTGTCTGTACTTTAAAGAGAGAAAATTTAATAACCTTGATTTTATAGACTGAAAAATCACTTAGCTAAATATATACTCCTTTATACTTGTTTCTAAATAATTGAAACCTTTTCGTACAAAAACTTCTCTTAAAAGTTAAACTTAAATATATAAATATTTTAAGGTTTCCAAAAACTTTTTTAAAACACAAATTTCCCAAATTGGAAAAGAATTTTCTTGCCAAAAATCAATATCAAGCTCTTATTGATATATATATATATATATATATATAATACAGATATATATATTTAAGGATTTCAAAAACTAATATTTATAAACTTAGAATTTATTAACACGGCCGACCTTGTGGTATACGTGTTTCTTTAAAAATTAAAATTTTAAAACTTTCCCAAAACAAAGTTTCCAAAATAAATCTTTTGAAAACTTCTTTTACAAAATCTAAGGCATTTCCAAAATATACTTTATAAAAATTATATCACATGTTTTTAGACTAAGGAATTGACATTAATTACTCAAATAAAAATCCGATATGCCATCAAAGAGGTGATCAATGAATGCACCTTAGCAAAACTTGCTTTTAGACAATTGCGACATACAGACTCTAATTTCCCATCCATCTAGAATAATTGTGTATCTCGGGCTGGAACTATAAAATCCAAAATTGCAAGGTAGCTAGAATCTCAACCGTCAAGTCGAACACCTCTAGTCTTCGAAATTCAGCCATTTTTTATACTCATTCTCTACATCAACAGCACTTAACGCATTGCCAGCAATCCATGGAGTATTTCGAAGTCGACGTGAAAATCTTAGCTCTAAGATATTTCCAACTCGTAGTTGCTTTGCCCATTCCTTCGTAGTGAAAGTTCAACTACTTCTAAAGTCGCAACATTTTAAATTTAGCGTAAAAATATGTAACGACCCGTAAATTTCAACTGTTTTAATAACGTAATTAGTTGAAATTTCGTGAAATTTTAAACGATAAAATTTTGAAATAAAATTTAATATTTGGAATACGTCTAGTTAAACATAGCAACTGGTAAATTTTCGTCCGAAAATATGGAAGTTTATTTCGCGCGTAAATTTACTTCAATTTAATAAGTTAAAAAGCGATGAAAATAAATGTTTCGAAACCCAAATATTTTTACATAGAAAAATTCTAAAACATCTTCTGAGCAAGATGTCAGTTTGTCGTTTTTCCAAATTCGAACATCTTTGACTCCGTCGATCTTATTTTTCAGTGTTTTTCTTACATTTTCCGTCGGTTGAAAATTCGAATTTCTATAATCCAATCAAATCGCTGATATCTGTATACCGATTTGATCATATCGTCACGCTGATCTCTACGGTATATTCACTTCTATGCTTTATAGTCCGTTTCACGTTGTAATCCGCTGGAACAGTAACCTTACCGGTACCCACTTCGTGACGTTTGATTTATAAGACCTTTCGTATCTTGAGCTTATAATTGTGTAACCACTAAACATTTATTTTACTTGAATTCACGCATTTGACATTTACTATTCCACTGGTTCCAATACACTATCAAGTTCATTCGCCAAACAATACGTTCTAAAACCTTCTGCTCTAAAAATAATAATAATATAAAACAAGTTTATATTAAAGCCTTCTATCTTCTTTTCAATGAAACCTGCTCTTCACGTTTCCCCTCCCCATTTCTATTTAACAACCTCCTCATCTCCTTCCCTCACACGCATGGCAGCCTCCACCCTCCAATAGACAACCACATCGCAAGCAACCGAGCAAACCACCCTCCGCCTCCCTCCCCTACAAATCTCCGACCTCCCACTCAGCTCTAACCACGACTCCCGATCTGCTGGTGAGCACAACCAAGGCCGGCCTCCCCTTCACTCCCTTGATCACGTCTAAGCCTTACCACCACAAGACCCAACAACCGGGCACCACCATCCCGAAGCCTCCTCCACCTTGCTTACGCTGGCCACGTCTGTACCCTCGGCTCCACCTCTTGCTTATCTCGGTCCATCTCTCGCCTGTTGGTATGTGAAATTATGTTTGAGGATATATATGTAAATATATACGTATCTTATGTTATGGCGTGAGTATACTTTTATATCTATTATCTTACCTACGTTAGTATGTATATATATTAAGTTATGTGTTTATATATTATCACATATACAGTTGCATATCCATTGTTATAAATTGATTTGATAGTTACAATGCAAAGTTATACATAGTGTTTACAGTTTTACAAGTTACTGTTTATAGTTGTTTATTCACAGTTGCTATTTACAATTTTAAATATTTCAAAGATTAGTTTTGCTTATAATTTTATGTTTACAGTTATTGTTTGTAGAGAAATTTTTATTTTAAGCTTTACAAGATTTATGTATATATATATTAGTTTATATGGATTGCCGAGTTTAGTGTATATAATTATAATAGTTTGTATAAAGTTAAGTTTGGCTTGTCCAAATTTTCTGCTGTCTACATATTTTACACATAGATATGATGTCATCTTTATATTTGGTTGTTGTGCAAGTTTGTGATCTGCATCCTGTCATGTTTAAATAAGTATATGCATTAGCTCACATATCTAAAGTAGGATAAGTTTAAGGTATATAATACGTTATATTCACGGTTACACTTTCTCTGTTAATAGGACCCATAGGTATATTTATAAAGATTGTCATAACGGTGATTTAAATATATATATTGTAAGTTGTACGGTTACTTTTGTTGGTCGCGTATGTATGTGGGAAACATGTACTAGTTATACGGTGGATTTTCGCTTTTGGTTTTGAGTCTGCATATTTATATACATATATTGGTATAAGTTGCATCATTTACCATGTTAAATTTTATTAGTCCTTAGTCTGTCAGTAAATATGGTTAGCTGATAGCATATTAGTATATATATACGTGTTATACATTTTATAAAAGTTGTATAATTATATTTCAGAATTTTGGATGAGTTTATATATATACGTGTACTTAATTAAAACAATGATTTTTTTTTATTTTTTATTTATTATTTTATTTTATATATAGACGTTTTTATAAATATTGATTTTATGGAAATAATAATAATATATATAATTGCTATTTTATCAAACTAATTTTGGTTATTGTTTCCCAATTTATCAGCTTTGTCCATCTTACTCGTTCCAATCTTGCTTTGCTTTCAAATTCGTTGCTTGGATTCGCAATTCAATTTCAGTATGTGTATCCGTGTCGTCTTCTCGATCATCTCTAGCCTTGAAAGGTGAGCACTCACTCACGATTAACGTTCTTTTATTTATTAGATTTGATTTCAATTGAAACGACAATTGAAATATGCTTCTGTTAGTTAATTACACTGTTATATATGCTATTGCCTGTATCAGTTCACCTGTGACATTTGACACCATTATCTGTTAATTATTTATGTGAATGATAATACAGTTTGGCTGATAATTGATTGATTGTTGATGTTTATATTTGACGTTAAATTGTTAATGTTAAAATGATAAATAGTATGCAATTGAAATTGATATAGGATAGTTAAATGTTAAATTTGATTAAATGACATTTGTATAATATGACCCCTTTAACTGTTGAATTTATTGACATGTAGGATTTGTTTAATTACATCTTGAACCACTGAATGTATGTTGTTAAATTGATGATGAATGAAATTGTAAATAAATGACAAGTGAAAACCGTAATGTAATAATCTTTAATCTACATGAAATGATAGTGTAGATTCTAGAAATAATTATATTAATTCGTACAAATAACAATGTGAATTAATACGATTATTTCGGGATTATTTGAATTAATTATTGGATTGTTATTGATTGCTGTTATTGTTTGTTTATTTACTTTGACACCATCCCAGCTATCACACTGCAAGTTCCCTTTGTATGCTTTGATTTTGAATTGAAATGGAATCGGGTTGAAATGATAAATACCCAAAATAAAACATTGACCTAGGATAGAGAATTAAATAAAAATCGATTGGTCAATAATTTGATTTAAAAATTAAATGAAGATTTTAATTGATTTGAATGTTAAATTAAATTAATTTAAATGATTTCGGAATGAAACTGATATACAAATTTGAATCAATATTTGAATTGTTTTAAATAGAAATTGAAATTGAATTATAAGCTTTTGAAATGGTAAGTTGGAAGTTTTGAAACGTAAATTATGGAAATTGATTTGGAAAGACAAATTAAATGTTGGTTTGTAAATTCTAACTTGAAATTGTAGTTGATTTGGTTTTGAATACCCAAAATACAAGTAACTTAACGAATGTTGAATGAAATCGATAAATGAGTTTAAATTGATTTGAATGTTAAATTAAATTAATTTAAATGATTTCGGAATGAAACTGATATACAAATTTGAATCAATATTTGAATTGTTTTAAATAGAAATTGAAATTGAATTATAAGCTTTTGAAATGGTAAGTTGGAAGTTTTGAAACGTAAATTATGGAAATTGATTTGGAAAGACAAATTAAATGTTGGTTTGTAAATTCTAACTTGAAATTGTAGTTGATTTGGTTTTGAAATAAATAAATGACCAATCGGTGAAATAATTTCGAAGGTTATTAAAGAGACCGGAATCGGTTATGGATATACTCTCTATCTAAACCGAAAACCACTTTAATAACTATACGCGGAGTGATGATCCAGAATGAAGTGGTTGGAATGATGTACGTGTTGACTGAAGAAAGAGAACGATAATGGATAGCCTTGATACTTGTGTCAAATTGGAAATGACTAAAATAGGAGCTGTGCCGGGCCAATGAAGGATTAGCTACCTCAAGTGGACACACTTCTTCGAATTACTCATTACTTTTTGTCGATTGGTGCACCCTTGATTTTGGGAGTGTTGTTTCACGGTGTTGCGGGCGCTGCGGCGTTGCGTTCTCACCAGTCCGGATCAGGCGAACGGTAGTATCACTACCTTGGGTATTGCCTCATGTGCCTTGTCATACTTGTATTCCATTTATGCCCGACCACTACGATTTTGATTTGTACCTTTAGTATATGGATTGCCCTCTGGTGACTTCCAGTTTTGGGTAAACTACGGTCTTGTATATGCTTTTGGGAATAAAAATGTGTTAAGGGTGAATGGGCCATGACTTAACGCTATTTTGATATCTTATTATTACTGATAGACATTATCTACTTAGCGTACATTACTACCTAGTAGATAGTTTAACGGATCCTTAAAGGATGGTTATTCCAAACATCCTTTGAGTTACTTGTATTTCAATTGCTATTTCACTTGAGTTGGATTTATTAATATAAGAATGTTAATCCTGACTCGAATGTCTTGTGTTTTTGCTTTACGCTCGGGTCAGACTGAGTGTACCAGTATTCGAGACTCGCCTTTGAAGTTGGAGCTTTGCTTGAAGATCCAGCCATCTATTCTGCTTTCAGTATTCGATGATTCCAGTGATGTATTCTGATTTGTATCTGATGTATTGTATTACTCTTCCGTTGTATCTATTCTAACTCTGATATAACTTATACGTTTATATAGTAGCTTCATGAACTACTATCTCTTTTATTTCCGCTGCAAATTATTACTCTGTGTCTGTGTTCAGTGATTATTTATTTACTATATATGTTCAGTTTTGCCAAATTTAAATTAACAACGTGGTATTTTGAGCAATTCAACTCCGGCATGAGTGTCTACCTATACACTTATAATGGATGCGAATGGTCCAAAATAGCGGGTCGTTACAGTTGGTATCAGAGCTTTGGTAGCTCTAGGCAAAACTCAACATATAGGGTAAATGTATTTACAGAATCACTCTCATTCGAGTTTCAATCTCTTCCTTTGACTCAATTCCTTTGAATTTTTGGAACGTTCTCCTCGGTTCCGAAATTCATTCGTGTCCCTCACTATTCGTCTTCTTTCAATTCTGGAGCACCCCATAACTCCATTTTCAATGATATCTACAATAGATCGGCGGTCTCGCCAATCTTCGAATGATTCGTAAAGGAGCAAAACTCCTTTATAATAGACATCGATTTACCGGAGATTTCTGTATCCTCGGTTTACGATGCTATCTATTTCCTGCTATACCTGAATTCTATTTCTTGAGATCGAATGTCAATTTACCTCGGAATTCAGCATCGATCTTATTCTTGAAGTTACGGATGACCCGGTTAAGGTTGCCCGTGAATTAAATAAACTTACCCATCTCCCGATTCTGTTATTTAATCACCTTATCTTTTCTTTTGAATTTGTCTTCGAATCATAATTCTCTTTGATTTGAGTCCATAAAATTTGAAACCCTATCCTTATTTTGAGAATTCATTCCTGTATCGTCGAGCAAAGAAATGTATTTGTAAACTAATATATAAATGTTTTAAAATAAATTGTGTTGTTTGAGTTGTTGATGTTGATTTGGGTTTTCGATCGATTCGTCTGATCAACGATATCGATAGGATTTCCAAAACACTTGAACAGTGCAAACTGACACAATATTATTTTCAAATTTGGAAATGGAATAAATTTGTATGAATATATTATAGATGTATATAAGTAAAATTCTCTGAAATTTAATAAGTTAATTAAATTGGTTGTTGAAATGATAATAATTGATTATCCCTTATTGTTCTATAAATGAATTTTAAACATGGGTTATAAACTGATTTGAAATTTAAATGAATTTAACATTTAGAATTTCAGAATTTAGTTTTCGGTGATTTCGAACTTTGGTTTTTAAAATTTTAAAGTATATATTATTGGAAGTATTTCTGAATAGAAATCGTTTTCAAAGAATTTTTAAAATGTTAAAATCAGTGCTCTTCTCTTTGTCGCTGGAAAATAATTTCGGTGATGGCGGCTGCATCATCGACATTCATTTTCGAGTTTCGAAGTGGAGATACTATTCTGTAACTTTGCTACGGTTTTGTTTTGAAAAATAATACTTCGATTTGAATTTCTTCAGTATAATTTGATTTATATATATATAGGTATCTTATTTTTAAAAATTTAATCTAATTTGATATAAATATATTATATATATCTCTAAATTGTTTGAAGTTAATCGGAAATCTAATTCTTAAATTTTGTTAAAGGTTGATTTTAATTATAAATAAAACCAAAATTTGGAATAAAAATTTAAACTTAAATAAATTGAATTGGGAAAATTTCATCTGTATATTGTTCAACTGCATTCTAATACAACTTACCTAAATCATTCAGAATTTGAATATGTAATTGGATAACATATAAGATAAATTGAATTTATAAATAAAATTTAAGTGTTTATAATAAATGTTATACACTTAGATTTTAATTATAAAAAAATGCTAATAAATTTGTTTTGGAAGAATTAATAAATTTGTTTTGAAAGAATTACTAAATTTGTTTTGAAAGAATTACTAAATTTGTTTTGAAAGAATTAATAAATTGAAGTTGATCAACTTATGAAAATACCTTGAATCTAAAAGAAATTAGTAAATATAAATTAATTTAAATCGAAACTTTTATGGTTTAAATTAATTTATATGGGTTAAATATATGTGAGTAGATATATTAAGTAGAATAAATTTAACAGTAATCTGGAATAAAGAAGAATTTAAAATTATTGAAGAAAATTTGATTATAATAAAAGACTATTCAAATATATGGTTTTAGAAATTGTAAATTGAAGATAATGGGATAATAAGATAATGAATTTAGAAATTGTTGAGATTGAGTTTAGTGAAATCAAATGGATTAAATCAATTATTGAATATCAATTAATTTAAATTTGAATTAATATGGTTTAAATTAATTGTTATTTTTTATTTCAAATCTGATTTCTTTCCGGTTGTTTCTATTCTCCTACCTCGTTCCTTTTCGGGTACGAAAAGTTTTGAGTGGGGGAGAATGTAACGACCCGTAAATTTCAACTGTTTTAATAACGTAATTAGTTGAAATTTCGTGAAATTTTAAACGATAAAATTTTGAAATAAAATTTAATATTTGGAATACGTCTAGTTAAACATAGCAACTGGTAAATTTTCGTCCGAAAATATGGAAGTTTATTTCGCGCGTAAATTTACTTCAATTTAATAAGTTAAAAAGCGATGAAAATAAATGTTTCGAAACCCAAATATTTTTACATAGAAAAATTCTAAACCATCTTCTGAGCAAGATGTCAGTTTGTCGTTTTTCCAAATTCAGACATCTTTGACTCCGTCGATCTTATTTTTCAGTGTTTTTCTTACATTTTCCGCCGGTTGAAAATTCGAATTTCTATAATCCAATCAAATCGCTGATATCTGTATACCGATTTGATCGTATCGTCACGCTGATCTCTACGGTATATTCAATTCTATGCTTTATAGTCCGTTTCACGTTGTAATCCGCTGGAACAGTAACCTTACCGGTACCCACTTCGTGACGTTTGATTTATAAGACCTTTCGTATCTTGAGCTTATAATTGTGCAACCACTAAACATTTATTTTACTTTAATTCACGCATTTGACATTTACTATTCCACTGGTTCCAATACACTCTCTAGTTCATTCGCCAAACAATACGTTCTAAAACCTTCTGCTCTAAAAATAATAATAATATAAAACAAGTTTATATTAAAGCCTTCTATCTTCTTTTCAATGAAACCTGCTCTTCACGTTTCCCCTCCCCATTTCTATTTTACCAACCTCCTCATCTCCTTCCCTCACACGCATGGCAGCCTCCACCCTCCAACAGACGACCACATCGCAAGCAACCGAGCCAACCACCCTCCGCCTCCTTCCCCTACAAATCTCCGACCTCCCACTCAGCTCCAACCACGACTCCCAATCTGCTGGTGAGCACAACCAAGGCCGGCCTCCCCTTCACTCCCTTGATCATGTCTAAGCCTTACCACTACAAGACCCAACAACCGGGCACCACCATCCCGAAGCTTCCTCCACCTTGCTCACGCTGGCCACGTCTGTACCCTCGGCTCCACCTCTTGCTTATCTCGGTCCATCTCTCGCCTGTTGGTATGTGAAATTATGTTTGAGGATATATATGTAAATATATACGTATCTTATGTTATGGCGTGAGTATACTTTTATATCTATTATCTTACCTACGTTAGTATGTATATATATTAAGTTATGTGTTTATATATTATCACATATACAGTTGCATATCCATTGTTATAAATTGATTTGATAGTTACAATGCAAAGTTATACATAGTGTTTACAGTTTTACAAGTTACTGTTTTTAGTTGTTTATTCACAGTTGCTATTTACAATTTTAAATATTTCAAAGATTAGTTTTGCTTATAATTTTATGTTTACAGTTATTGTTTGTAGAGAAATTTTTATTTTAAGCTTTACAAGATTTATGTATATATATATTAGTTTATATGGATTGTCGAGTTTAGTGTATATAATTTTAATAGTTTGTATAAAGTTAAGTTCGGCTTGTCCAAATTTTCTGCTGTCTACATATTTTACACATAGATATGATGTCATCTTTATATTTGGTTGTTGTGCAAGTTTGTGATCTGCATACTGTCATGTTTAAATAAGTATATGCATTAGCTCACATATCTAAAGTAGGATAAGTTTAAGGTATATAATACGTTATATTCCTGGTTACACTTTCTCTGTTAATAGGACCCATAGGTATATTTATAAAGATTGTCATAACGGTGATTTAAATATATATATATTGTAAGTTGTACGGTTACTTTTGTTGGTCGCGTATGTATGTGGGAAACATGTACTAGTTATACGATGGATTTTCGCTTTTGGTTTTGAGTCTGCATATTTATATACATATATTGGTATAAGTTGCATCCTTTACCATGTTAAATTTTATTAGTCCTTAGTCTGTCAGTAAATATGGTTAGCTGATAGCATATTAGTATATATATACGTGTTATACATTTTATAAAAGTTGTATAATTGTATTTCAGAATTTTGGATGAGTTTATATATATACGTGTACTTAATTAAAACAATGATTTTTTATTTATTTTTTATTTATTATTTTATTTTATATATAGACGTTTTTATAAATATTGATTTTATGGAAATAATAATAATATATATAATTGCTATTTTATCAAACTAATTTTGGTTATTGTTTCCCAATTTATCAGCTTTGTCCATCTTACTCGTTCCAATCTTGCTTTGCTTTCAAATTCGTTGCTTGGATTCGCAATTCAATTTCAGTATGCGTATCCGTGTCGTCTTCTCGATCATCTCTAGCCTCGAAAGGTGAGCACTCACTCACGATTAACGTTCTTTTATTTATTAGATTTGATTTCAATTGAAACGACAATTGAAATATGCTTCTGTTAGTTAATTACACTGTTATATATGCTATTGCCTGTATCAGTTCACCTGTGACATTTGACACCATTATCTGTTAATTATTTATGTGAATGATAATACAGTTTGGCTGATAATTGATTGATTGTTGATGTTTATATTGGACGTTAAATTGTTAATGTTAAAATGATAAATAGTATGCAATTGAAATTGATATAGGATAGTTAAATGTTAAATTTGATTAAATGACATTTGTATAATATGACCCCTTTAACTGTTGAATATATTGACACGTAGGATTTGTTTAATTACATCTTGAACCACCGAATGTATGTTGTTAAATTGATGATGTTGGGTGAATTCTCACCATCGGTCTAGGGTTCGCCGAACCAACCATCTCAGGCTTCGCCGAACCAACCATCTCCAGGCTTCGCCGAACCAACCATCTCAGGCTTCGCCGAACCAACCATCTCCATCCCTACCACCGAACCAGATCCTTCCTAATGTCCACCGAACCAGCTCCTTCCTCGTGACTACCGAACCATCACCCAAGACCAAAGGTGCCGGACCAACCCCTACCGAACCACCTCCTGCCGAACCAACATACACTCCACCCATTACCGGTCCAACTCCTATTCCATGCCTTGCCGGATCAACCACCAGTCCACCTACCACCGTACCAAGTATTACCGGACCAAGACTACAACCCAACCATCACCGGACCAAGTGCTACCGGATCAAGACTACAACCCAACCATCACCGGACCAAGTGCTACCAGACCAAAACGTGCCAGGCCAAATCACATCAGCCCAGGCCCACCAGCAACTATACACATCCAAGATCCCTACCCCCGGCCTCACTCTATAAATAGAGGGCAGGGGTACAACAATGGGGGACAAGTTTGAGAGCTCAAGCACGGAAGGAACTTTCAAACAACTTTCTTTTACTTGTACCAAAGCTTTGTACTTGTAATCACAACAAAAGAAGAGAAATAACATATAAAGTGGACGTAGGCACATTTTGGCTGAACCACTATATATCTGCGTGTCTTTTTACAGTTTAGCCCATGTTTTTCATATATTTGCATAAACCTCCAAAATCACTAAGAACAACATAAGATCTACTAAATCATACAACTTTGAGGTGTTTGTCCTTTTTTGTGCAAACATTTTTGGTGCTTTCACTGAGAGCTAGAAGCTCGAAGCTTCAGCTTCATCCACATAACAGTTTTCCTAACAGCATCGTTCGCCACTTGGAAAACATGCCTCCCAAACAAAGAAAAGATGTTAACAAAGGAAAAAACATCGCATCCAGTAGTCTTCCAGATCCAGCTGTCACGGATAAAGTAAATCGTCCTCCTCCAGCAGTAGTAACAAATGAAGGACAGGCTAACCCGACCACTCCTGCCACAGAACAGCCTGCAGCAATTACTAGGGTAGATTTGGACAGAGTTGTGGTTGAAGTAACTAACCGCTTCACGTCCCAGCAGGAAGCTTTGGTGGACCATCTCATGTCACGCTTAAGGGATGCTGAAGAGTCCAACCGCAACACTGAATCATGGGGCGAGTCCCAGTCTGAAGAATCTCAGAGACAACAAAGATCTTCCTTCTTCGAAGGATCTAATGGCAGAAATAGCCATGGTAGGAGCCGAGACCGAGCACAGCCCGAAGTTAGGCCTGAGGTAACGTTTGGTACCGAACCCAACGGGGGAGGTACCGGACGGAGGTCAACTGTAGCTGAGCCTGTCATACTACCTAACCACGGAAACGCCAGTGAACGGGGCCGAGCTAGAGTCCAGCCCGAAGTTGGACCCGAGGAAGTGCTTAGATCAGAACCCAACAGGGGGAGATCAAGGCAAGGGCCAACTGTAGCTGACCCTAGCATGCTCCCAGAAGGTTAAAGGCAGCCGCTAGAAAATATGAGGAATGATAGACGATACCATCCCTACAGGTCATCTGGACGGAATCAATCCCACAGAACAGAGCCAAACTCGTTTCTATCTGCTCCAAACTCTGATGAAAGGATGGCGCGCTTATTCAGAGAGTGCGTCCAACGGGAGCAAAGAGATCGAGGGATAGGCGCTAGGGTGACCAGCCCTTTCGCCCGCAACATTGAAATTGCTATCACCCCTCGAGAGTGGAAGATGCCAACAATGGAACCTTACTAGGGGACCTCCGACCCCATCGTACACTTACAAAGATACACATAGCATATGCTCATGAGTGGAGCAACAGAAGGAGTACTGTGCAAATGCTTTCCGCTATTCTTAGCAGATCTCGCTACCTCCTGGTTCTGTCATTTACCCCAGGGATCCATCAGCTCGTGGGAAATGTTGAAAGAAAAGTTTATCAGTCAGTTCCGCATTCATGTGGAATGACCTAAGGACGCTTATTCCTTATCCAGCATCAAACAGAAACCCGGAGAGAAACTGCAGCAATACCTGACCCGATTCAATGCCGCAGCGGCCGCAGTCCAAGATGTCGACGAGAAGCTTATCCTAATGGCCCTCTGTAGTGGTGTGCATCCGGATACTAAATTTGCTAGAAGGCTGACAAAAGAAAAACCAGCTACTTTGCCCGATTTCTTCCATGAAGCTGGAAAATATATGAGACTTGAAGACGCCGTCACTGAAGGGCAGTCGGGACAACAAAATAGGGCAGCTCACGGCAACACGCCCGCTGTAGCAAAGGACGTTCGAAGATTTGACTCTAGGGATAATGCTGGGGGCAAGAAGGGAGAAAAGCGTCCATATCGGCTAGGACCAAGATTTGACGCTTACACCCCTCTAAATGAAGCGATCGAAAACATCTTCTTGGCCACTCAAGACGAAGTTGAATACAAACGCCCCCCGCACAAGAAGGAATCAGATAACGCAGTTAAGTCTGGAAAATTCTACCGCTTCCACGAGTCACATGGGCATGGTACCAATGAATGCCATCATCTCCGGGACTTGATTGAAGAACACATCAGACGAAGGAGACTGGAACGCTATGTAAATAGTGCATTGAACTAAGTCAATATGATATTACCTACCATCCTCGCACCGCCATCAAGGGGCAGGCCATGGCCGATTTCATCACCAAATTCACTACCAACAACTAAGATTACTCAAATGACCAGCCCGTGGCCCTTTGCTGTATGGGGAGTTGACTTAATCGGCGAACTACCAATGGGCCGAGGCGGGGCCAAATATGTTATAGTGGCAGTCGACTATTTCACCAAATGGGTGGAAGCAGAACCCCTGAATAAAGTATCTTCAGCAAAAGTTATTAATTTCTTGATCAAAAATGTTCTGTGCAGGTACGGAGTCCCATTCAAAATCATATCAGACAATGGACTTCAATTTGACAGCGAGGAATTCGCCAACTGGTGCCAAGAGCATGGAATTCACAAAAGCTTCTCATCCGTAGCGTGTCCCCAGGCAAACAGACAAGTCGAAGCCGTCAACAAAATTCTGAAAACTCTGGTCAAAAAGTAGCTCGAAAAGTCAAAGGGCGCTTGGGTGGATGAACTCTCTATGGCACTACGGGCCTATCGCACACCTTTCAGAACATCAACAGGGCATACTCCTTTCTCTTTGGCATACGGATCGGAGGCTATGCTCCCAGTTGCAACAATCGTGCCTTCCCACCGTAGGATCCACTATAACCTAGAAGAGAACGAAGAACTCCTTCACATGTCTTTGGATCTAATTGAGAAGAGAAGAAATGATTCCGTCCTCAAAGCAGCAGCCCACAAGCAAAAAGTGGTAGCACAATACAACTCTGAAGTCAAGCATCGCACCTTACAAGAAGGGGATCTTGTCCTCAAGCGAATCTTCCCTCACCCCGGAGCACTAGATCCAATCCGGGATGGACCATATAAAGATCTCCACAACGGAGGTTATATTTTGTCAACAGTGGACGGAGAGGTGTTCCAGAGGGCATGGAACATCCAACACCTCCGTCGATACTTTTCTTAACTTGTACTGCCCATATGAAGAGAATTAACAAAGAGAATCAGTGGACGTAGGCATTTTCATGCCGAACCACTTTAAAAAACCTTGTCTCTTTTTTAACTTGTTCCTTCATATCTTGGCTGCTTGTTAACTTTATCCTTTTCTGTTGAACGAAATCCTATGCAAGGCACTCCACAGTGCAACTTCACCTGGACAAGACCTAACAGGTACTATGCGAATCTATGCCCTCGCCAATGAGACACTTTCGCTCCGGCATCCCTCTGCTGCGAGTTAACTCATTGCTCGCGACGGCCCTTAAAGCCAACTGTAATGAGCCGATTATAAGCCACCGAGAAGGCCGACTATAGCCGAGGCAGCTCATTACGGCGTTCGGCTCGTCGGCAACTGTGAACCGATTATAAGCCCCAACATAAGGTGTGGCCAGCCAGGGGCAATTCACGGTTGACGATCGGCACCCATGCTAGCCGACCACAGTAAATCGAATAATACCCATGATTACGGGCCATAATGGCCCGGGTAGTTACCGTGCGCGATCTCGGCTCCGATGTGTCTTAAGTACGGCTGTGGTAAAAAAGAATTAACTCCCCGCGGAGGCGTAAGATGGGTGACGAATGTCTCCAAGACCCACAGCTAGGGAAAGTGACTACAAAACCCGTTTGCCACGAACTTAAGCACACTGAAGGCCTTCCGTGATTGGAAGTTTTACTCTTTCACATATTTCAATTTTACTTGAGAAACCTTTCTCCTATCCTCTGTAACAATTCTTGAAGTACAGGACACAGAACAGGAGACACTCACTAATAGACACGGATATTCACAGCAAGATACTGGACCGCATCCCTTACTCGGTCACACAGGATATTCAAAGCTACCATCTACAAGAAAGATATAAAGGACGGTATTTCCTCCTTTCATATATAAACACATGACTATAATCTATTCACACCTCACGCCAACGTTGCAAGTCATAAAATTATGTTTTAAACAAGAACCTGACATCAAACACAATTTGATTAAAAGAATATGCATAGCTATACAACATGTCAAAATAGCAACAAACATTCAAGAGACGACAAAATCAGCCTAAGTTAAAGAATTACACGTCAAGAATAGAGCTATTTATTACAAGTAGCAAAATATTACAACCTAAAAGCTACTCTACTGTTTTAAGACTAACATATACAGCCATGTCAAGTCTACAAAATGAATTTTCCAGGTCTAATCAGGGAGCCGGCTGCGTTGGAGTCTTGTCCTTGACCTGTTGCCCACCTGTCCGGTCATAAAAAGAAATCATTAGTGATGAGCAACAGAGTTAACAAAAGAGGAAACTAGTGGAGTAGAGATTACCAGCAACTTCCCCTTGATCGTCTTGGTCGTCATCCCCTACTTCCACACCTGCCTCTTCAACCGCGAACAGCCGCATCCCCTCTTTCACCGATGTCTTCTCTTCCTTGGTAAACAGAGCGGTGACCACATCCATCCTAAAAGCCGCTCCACCCTCTTTATCCGCCTCAGCCTTAGCCTCCTCTAGAGCCCTGAGGTAAATCCTAGCCATAACCCGGGGGTAGTCGTCCATCCAAGATAAGCTGCCCTGCTTCCAAGTGCGAAAGTACATATCCTGCAGCATGTCGTCCATCATCCCCTCATTCTCCTCAAACTCCCTCATCCGGGCCACGGAAGCCGACAACCTTTCAACAGCGGCATCTCTCTCCGATCGGTATCTCAAGCAATCAGCCAGAAGGGATTTCTGCATCGCCTCCATCTCCTCCCTCAACTTGGCTTGAGCGAGCTCTACAGCCTCAATTTTCCCGGATAACTCCTCCACCTGCTCAAGATCCGCTTTCCGAACCTCGTCCACCGTGGCAATGGCCATGTCGATCCGTTCCCTGCAAGTAGCTTCCATTTTCCGTAGTTTGGCCCGGCTGGCCTCCTCCATGGTTTTCTTTAGTCGTCCAGAAGCAGCCTCATGCTGAGAAATCTGAATGGCCTGATCCGCAAGCTGTTTGGCCTGATTCGAAATCACCAATCATAGTCGGATGTTGGCACTCCCAATCCCCTCTCCGGCCTTGAACAGCCGGGCATGATTCCCCATCAGCTTCTTAGTCTCCTCCGCCACCCGATCAATATTAGCCTTGGCCTTGTCTCCCATAGTAATTATCCGAGTAGTGAGTAAGTCGAGATCCAAGGACTTAGCCTCATCAAGCACCCGTACCAGGGGATTGCGGGGAAGAAGATGCTCACCGGTGACCTCGTCAAAAGTAATATCATGGGAACTTGGATCCAGGTCAGGATGACCCGCAAATGGATTCCGAGCCAAGTCAGGATGATCAATCCGAGTGACAGTAGGATTTTCAGACAGGTGTGGAGAAAGTGCGAACTCAGTAGCCTCCTCTGTGATATCATGAAGGGGCCGAATTGGGGGCTGGGGACCGGGTGAAGGTTCGGATAAGGGATGACTCCTCTTTCTCTTCTGAATACCCTCTTCAATAACCCCGAGAAGAGGACGGTAGTCGACTACATCCCCGGAACGGTGGGTCGGAGTCTTCGGCTTGGCGGAAGCTTTGGAGAGCTTGTATTGTTCAAGCCTGTGCCGAAGGTCTGATGCCTAGGCCGTTTTACCTGCTCCTGATATAAAGAACAAGTGTCACAAGCCTACATTGATCCATAATTCAAGAAACGCGGTAAATTAAAAGTTAAAAGAAGAAAGGAAACACATCTGTTATACAAACCCTGGGGAGGAGTAGGATACTGCAATAAGCCCTGGATTTCATTCTAGGACGGGAGCGGATCGTAAAATATTCCAAAGTCCCTATCATAAATGGAGCCTGCAGGAGTCAAAAGTTCACCTTGAGTCGTCGGAGCCACCTTGGCTGGAATAGTCTGAGGAGGCTCGCTTGCACCAGTCCCAGCCTTGTCAGCTTTCCCGGATTTCTCTGTCAAAGCCATTTCCTCGTCCAGCCCCTCAAAAGCTTGGTGGAATGCATCATCCGTCCACTCCTGAATCTCGCCTGCCTGCCCAGGAAGCAAGGCCCCGATGCCATCACCACCGTCGCCACCTTCCCGGTCACTTCCACCCTCACATCTCTCCTCCTCTACGTCTTCCTCCCCCTGGGTAAGTGGACAATTGGTGGGGGAAGGACCGTCCGACTTCTTAAGTTTCTTACCTCCAACGGCTGAAGGTTTTGTGAAAGGTTTCCTCTTGCCACTCTCTGCCGTGGCACCTCCCTTAGCCTGAGCAGCCGCCCTCTCCTCCGCCGTTTCCCTCAGCTTGACTACTGACTGCTGTGGAAGGATCAAGTTATACTCCAGAAGGGTCGCGTTTCTGATCAGGAAGGCAGCTGATCTATCTCTCCCGGGGATAGCTTCTATCTCAGCCGCTGTCTGAACCAAGCGGTCAGTCTCCACAACCGCAAAGCCACCTGTCGCTAGCGAAAATGAAAACATATGAGAAGAAGCATCGCAATCAGAATGGAAATTATAAATAAGCATCAACTTACATCCAGAAGTAAAACGCCGAATAGAAACAGAGTCGTCCCTGATGAAGAACCACTCCTTCTTGAACATGCTGAATTTGGAATACAGATCCAAGACCGGCTTGAAGGTTACAGCTGACTCCAAGCTGATGTATGGGGACCCCTTCTTATAGCCCCTCAGATTATATAAGTACCAGATCTCCCGGTTGGAAGGAGCACGACCATACTTCCTCTGGAAGATGACGAAGAGGCTCACCAGTATAGCATAGGAGTTGGGTTGAAGCTGGAATGGGGCCACCTTTAGATATGTGAGAAAGCTGGCTACCCAAGCGTTAAGAAGCGGAATGGCACCACACATGCAGTGGTATCTGCTGTAGGCAAAGTACCCTTCAGGAGGGTGGTATGGCATAACTTCTCTCCCTGGCAACAGCATTCGCGCCCTATCAATTCCGAAAGAACGGGAGATGACATCAAGCTGCTCTTCCTTAAAGGAGCTGGGAAAGCAATCGGGCGGGGAGTTCAGAAGCTCCTGAGGGCCGTACCCGTACACTAGTGATCTCGGGGTAGATCCATGACGTTCCGAACCTGGCTGAACAGGGGGCACTGAGGAAGATTCTCCTTCGCCCTGGGACTTCTTTTTGTTTGATCGAGTTTCTGCTTTTCGAGACATTTATCTGCAACATAAAAAGCGTACTGTTAGAACGGAGGATGTAAACAAGAAAATGCAAAGGTTCATTCGGTGGGACAAATGCGAAGGTTCATTCGGCATTCCTCGTATGGGTTACATTCGGTGATCCAAATGAGAATATTCATTCGGTATTTAGAGTCTCGAGGTTCATTCGACGATCCAAATGAGGATGCTGGTTCGACACTCAGGATCCACGAACACATCCGGTAATCCAAGGACGATAGTTCATTCGGCACTCGAAATACCCGGATTCTTTCGGTTGTCTAAAGGGGCTATTCGGCGAGAGAAGGATGTATCACCTGATTCGATTCAGTATGAATGTCTGGTTCGGTTTTCTTGGGTTGGAAGGGAATAATGCACGTCTACAGCCCCTACTTATAGGCAACTATAGGATGCCGGACCAGTTGGATCGGCGCTCAGCGATCAAATGGAAGGAAACAAAGTAGGCCATATGCCAGCATATACCCCACTTTGGGGGGCAAATGTTGGGTGAATTCTCACCACCGGTCCAGGCTTCGCCGAACCAACCATCTCAGGCTTCGCCGAACCAACCATCTCCAGGCTTCGCCGAACCAACCATCTCAGGCTTCGCCGAACCAACCATCTCAGGCTTCGCCGAACCAACCATCTCCATCCCTACCACCGAACCAGATCCTTCCTAATGTCCACCGAACCAGCTCCTTCCTCGTGACTACCGAACCATCACCCAAGACCAAAGGTGCCGGACCAACCCCTACCGATCCACCTCCTGCCGAACCAACATACACTCCACCCATTACCGGTCCAACTCCTCTTCCATGCCTTGCCGGATCAACCACCAGGCCACCTACCACCGGACCAAGTATTACCGGACCAAGACTACAACTCAACCATCACCGGACCAAGTGCTACCGGACCAAGACTACAACCCAACCATCACCGGACCAAGTGCTACCGGACCAAAACGTGCCAGGCCAGATCACATCAGCCCAGGCCCACCAGCAACTATACACATCCAAGACCCCTACCCCCAGCCTCACTCTATAAATAGAGGGGCAGTGGTACAACAATGGGGGACAAGTTTGAGAGCTCAAGCACGGAAGGAACTTTCAAACAACTTTCTTTTACTTGTACCAAAGCTTTGTACTTGTAATCACAACAAAAGAAGAGAAATAACATATAAAGTGGACGTAGGCACATTCTGGCTGAACCACTATATATCTGCGCGTCTTTTTACAGTTTAGCCCCTGTTTTTCATATATTTGCATAAACCTCCAAAATCACTAAGAACAACATAAGATCTACTAAATCATACAACTTTGAGGTGTTTGTCCAAAATCACTAAGCTCAAGCACGGAATGATAAATACCCAAAATAAAACTTTGACCTAGGATAGAGAATTAAATAAAAATCGATTGGTCAATAATTTGATTTAAAAATTAAATGAAGATTTTATTTGAATAAATAATATGGTTTTGAAATGAAGTTGGAATTTGAATTTTAATGAAAGGAAAATGTTAATATTTAATAAACAGAATATTAACAATGTAATTGATGAAAGAATGTTGTTTAATTTGAGAAATGATTGAATTAACTTTGAAATGATTTAATAATTAAGTTTGAAATTATAATTAAGTTTGAAATTATTATACTTTGAAATTATTTAATAATTAAGTTTTGAATTATTTAATAATTAAATAAGGTTGAATCATTTAATGATTAAATTGAACTGAATTCTTGATAAGAGAAATTGAATTTTTGAATAAGTGAATTTTACTTCGTAATAATTGAAATTGAGTTTCTATATAAATTAAGTTTGGAAAATATTTAAGTAAGTAAATAAGTGAATTGAATTTCTTTAACAAGAAATGAAAATGTGATATTTTTGGAATTAATGTAAGACTTGTAATTGAAAGAAATGATTTGACGAATTTAATTTAATTCAAAATTGTAAGTTTTGTTTGAATGAAGTTGAACTTAAGAAATTGATTTAATGAATTGGAAATTTAATATAAATTGTTTTGAATGATAAAGTAACTTAACGAATATTGAATGAAATCGATAAATGAGTTTAAATTGATTTGAATGTTAAATTAAATTAATTTAAATGATTTCAGAATGAAACTGATATACAAATTTGAATCAATATTTGAATTGTTTTAAATAGAAATTGAAATTGAATTATAAGCTTTTGAAATGGTAAGTTGGAAGTTTTGAAACGTAAATTATGGAAATTGATTTGGACAGACAAATTAAATGTTGGTTTGTAAATTCTAACTTGAAATTGTAGTTGATTTGGTTTTGAAATAAATAAACGACCAATCGGTGAAATAATTTCGAAGGTTATTAAAGAGACCGGAATCGGTTATGGATATACTCTCTATCTAAACCGAAAACCACTTTAATAACTATACGCGGAGTGATGATCCAGAATGAATTGGTTGGAATGATGTACGTGTTGACTGAAGAAAGAGAACGATAATGGATAGCCTTGACACTTGTGTCAAATTGGAAATGACTAAAACAGGAGCTGTGCCGGGCCAATGGAGGATTAGCTACCTCAAGTGGACACACTTCTTCGAATTACTCATTACTTGTTGTCGATTGGTGCACCCTTGATTTTGGGAGTGTTGTTTCACGGTGTTGCGGGCGCTACGGCGTTGCGTTCTCACCAGTCCGGATCAGGCGAACGGTAGTATCACTACCTTGGGTATTGCCTCATGTGCCTTGTCATACTTGTATTCCATTTATGCGCGACCACTACGATTTTGATTTGTACCTTTAGTATATGGATTGCCCTCTGGTGACTTCCGGTTTTGAGGAAACTACGGTCTTGTATATGCTTTTGGGAATAAAAATGTTTTAAGGGTGGAATGGGCCATGACTTAACGCTATTTTGATATCTTATTATTACTGATAGACATTATCTACTTAGCGTACATTACTACCTAGTAGATAGTTTAACGGATCCTTAAAGGATGGTTATTCCAAACATCCTTTGAGTTAATTGTATTTCAATTGCTATTTCACTTGAGTTGGATTTATTAATATAAGAATGTTAATCCTGACTCGAGTGTCTTGTGTTTTTGCTTTACGCTCGGGTCAGACTGAGTGTACCAGTATTCGAGACTCACCTTTGAAGTTGGAGCTTTGCTTGAAGATCCAACCATCTATTCTGCTTTCAGTATTCGATGATTCCAGTGATGTATTCTGATTTGTATCTGATGTGTTGTATTACTCTTCTGTTGTATCTGTTCTAACTCTGATGTAACTTATACGTTTATATAGTAGCTTCATGAACTACTATCTCTTTTATTTCCGCTGCAAATTATTACTCTGTGTCTGTGTTCTTTGATTATTTATTTACTGTATATGTTCAGTTTTGCCAAATTTAAATTAACAACGCGGTATTTTGAGCAATTCAACTCCGGCATGAGTGTCTACTTATACACTTATAATGGATGCGAATGGTCCAAAATAGCGGGTCGTTACAAAATATAATATTACTAGATAGGAAACTACGAATACGTTATATTAATTTATCCTAATTCCTCTGATCTACTACCTAGGCTTTGATACCAAACGTAACAAACTGCCCGTTAATGGGCCTAAATTTCAACAAATATCGAAACATAAGCCATCAGAGCACAGATCGTTTGACTTGATACCTGCAAATAAGCATGAGAATTACCAGAGATTGATAGAAATCTAAACTCACAGCGGAAATAATAATAGGATAAGAATACTGACTATGAATATTACCTTGGAATTAATGGTTTCCTTTGGATAGCAAATTGTCACATCAACATCGAGCATGATGGAAAGAAGACTTCTCTAACAACAAAGCACATCAAATGTTAGTAACCTATTCCTCTAAATTCTATCCCGTGGGTTGTAATGAGGAGGGGGTCTAAACAACATTCTGGTAGTTGGAAAATATATATTGCCCACAACATAAACTTATAACGATTGTTTTCCATTTAATTTTTATGTCCAGTAAGGCTAGAAATTCTAATCTAGCCTTGCATTGCACACAGGATTACTTACGTACCCTGTGATGACCCCGCAAATCCGTACCCTCTGAATCGACAATAAACTACACATGTTCGACCCAAAAGCATAGACTGATGGAAAGTCAAGAGAAAGAAAAGAAGAGAGAAGAAGAGAAGAAAAAGAGAAGATAGAACTAAACAGAACAATACAGAATCTCACATCGATATCATATCAATGATCTTTACAAAATAGAAACTGTATATACATACATCAATCAGAGTACAACAATCCATCAGTAGTTATCAGCATAGACGGTTATAATAACCTATCCTCACAAATGTCGACAATATACAACAACTAAACACAGCGGATAATCAAGCAAAATAGGTACGCGTATACGAAAATGAAGACCTCCAGCTCGCCTGCTGAAGCTCCAAAAGCACCAAATCTGAACCTGTAAATATACTCGGTCTGACCCGAGCATTGAATGGGAAGAACGCCCGGATCAGTCTGGTAAACCAGTGTGAGAAACACACTCAACTGAATTTATTAAATTACCAAACTTATCCTTTATCAATGCAAAAGTATCTCATAACAGAAGTCCACACATAAACATGGATATGTTTTTACCTTACGATAACTAAAACATTTCATATCTAATCATCTTATATTATAGTAGTGTCTACTATATACAAATAATATTCAAAATAGCCGAAATTGTTACCATTATTAAATTCCAACATACTAGGCTCTACAAATAAAATGGAAGGTACGTAGTGGAGTTTGGATTTCCATACAAATGACCAGGTGAAGGGACTACCTTCAGAAGGGGTACACCTCTAGATAGATGTCCCAAGGCACAGAACATCTGCCCTCTACCAACACAAGACCGGCCCACCTCTATAACTAGATGGTACCGAATATGTCATCCTCCGGTCATTATCGGCCTTTACCGAGGGCCCTCTAGCATACAAACCACAATAATCAGATACACGATGTCATAGAGTGTAAAGATATATCTAGAAGAGGATGATCATATCCTACTTGGGAGCGACCAACTTAGCCTTGCCGCATCTATCCCTGTTTTGGTCATTTCCGGTTGATGAGGCCTAAGGTAACAATTACCTTTCACAATCACATATCACATCACTTTGAATGCCACACGGCCATTTCCGTTGACTACTAATTGCCTTCCACAAAGATACAACCCTTGAGCTCGTACGTCTCAAGGAAGGGTGTTAAGCTAAGAGAAGTTGCCTTCTCCGCCACCACTGATGTACGTTTGTAAAAACCAATGTACGCAATCTTAGAAATGCAATGTTAGACAAACATCCATAAAAGTTGTCCAGGAACAGGACAAACCGAAGGTACTTCCCTACCACATCCTGTCGGGAAATCCCTAGGATTAGTGTCGAATAATCCTTGCATTGGATATTTCATAATGAAGAGACTACTGCTACTGGATGTATATTGGGATTTTAACCCCAAAAGATCAACAAGCAGTCCCCCACTATGAAAATCCTGAATATCAATATCATCACAAGCAACCTACACAATCGTCGCATATACGTTGGTCCAAAGTGGTTTTCAGTTAAATCTGATCCTGGTCTCTTCGCACCAACAACGCAAAAGCGTTTCTCAACTTCATACAGAAACTAAGTCTCATAGACTTATCACGTCTCCAACTTTCAACTTGCCATCTTTCGGGCCAAGAAGGAAGCTTGATAGATTAGAGAATTACTCCGCACTATACGAATCAACATCCTCAACACAAACGATAATCAAGCCTACACATAAGGCTACGTACTAAGTGTACGACTAAATAGTTCCCACATCAAGTTAAGTAACAAAAATGGACAAATTTGATAGTCGGTTATTTAACTATCAAAGCAAACAAACAAATAATTAGCACTGTATATAATCACCAGGCCTTTTTAATTAATCTTTTATTAATTAAACCATTTGCCAAATATTCACGCAAATTATCTTTAAAAAGATATAATCTCAAACCATTTCACTATTGGAAAACATTGCTATATACTTATTTAATAATAAGTAACTCACAAATCAATTTATTTTCAACATTTAGAAACTATTCCATATACTTAAATCAGGATTAAGTATATATTTTATTCTTTAAGGAAAACATTCTTTTAAACAAGTTTATTGGGTCAAAACGAATGTTGCGTAAAACATCGTTACGACAACCCAAAATCATTAGTATAGGGATTCGAAAATAAGACAGATATATAAATCCCATATACTATACAAAAACATTTCCTTTCGAAAATCATTTACTATACTTCTCGAAAACGTCTATTTCAACAATAAATGTTGAAATCTAGGGTTTCGATACTCAATACATTTTAAAACATCTTTAAACCATTTTACTCCATTTACAAATATCACTTCCTAAAACATTTATTTGATATATTATTCACTGTCCAAAATCGTGAATATAGACTATTTACCAAATCCAATATTTCTACACATTTATTAAAGGATAATCCACTGTCCAAAATCGTGGATAAAGTACCTTTAATAAACTTCTACATTTAACTTATCAAATTCAGTTGATTTCCGATTTATAAAACAATGTTTATAAATTCCATTTATATCTTATAAAAAGGTCTATTTATAAATCACCTTTATTAACAAATTCCATTTATCTCATTTACATGCCAAAAATCCAATTTATATGTTAATTACTTATAAATCATTTATTTTACAAAATCCATTCATTTTATAACTTCACAAATTATAAATCTTATCCACTTATAAAATCCATTTATAACCTCATTTTAACACTTATTAAAACCCTTTATAATTTCATCAATTTTAATTTATAAAAATTCAATTTTATAAATCTTATATATAAACCATTTATAATAATTCAAAATCTCACTTTAAACTTTTACCAAAATTCTTAACTCCATATTTCAAAAATCACCTTTCAATTATATTTCACAACACCATAATTTTTATGACATAAAAATTATAACTTTTATTTATTTAAATAAATTCATTTCCTTAACCATTTCAAAATTCAATAAAACATATATCTTCAAAATCGCTTTAAAATCCTTTTAAATTCGAAATCATCACTTTAACATTTTTAAATTTCCAAAATAGGCCCAATGCTGCAACGGCACCAAATACAGCAATCACAACATTCAAACATCATATATCATATGATAACAGCATATATCACAATATCTGTAAATAAACCAATACTGGTGAGGAATTTAGTTGGATCCCTCCAACCTGTCACCTGCAATAAATATACATATTAGAATATGTGTACAATGTCCGCTTCGAGGCAGACTCAAGTACAAAGGGTTATCCGCTCATACACGGGAACATATAGGGTCATCTGCTCCAATATGCAGGTATATATCCAAATACCAATCAATATATAGATAATATATAATATTTCATCCAAACAATCATCAAACATCATAAATAACATTTATTCTCACTTATATAAAAATATCAGTGAGTCAGAAAGAGTAAGTTGTACTCACTTTGCTTCCAATAGCAGTTGCAGTGTTTTGTTCCGAATAAAATTAAAAAAGCGTTTAATTTTACCCAAAATTCACACTAGCTCCAATCTACTCCAAACAAGCTCTATAATGTAGCCATCGTCAATACGGACCCAACGTAATTTGCTTCGTCAAAAACGGACGTCGAATGAAGAAGTTATAGCGTTTTAAAGTTCATACGAATTACAATATATATAAATTTCAATTTTTATTTTTTATTTTTTAACCTAGCTTATCTCGGCCGTTAAATTTCTCTCATCAGATCATGGCCACACATTGCTTTCTTCTCCACCAAGATTTATGCGTACAAGATGAACCCAAAAGCCGCCATTCTCATTTGAATTTTCACGACCTCCCCTCACGCCGAGATGATGATTAAACACCATCATTGCAATGCTCGCACTCGCCTCCACCAACACCCTAAATCACGTAGAATCTGGTCGCGCTCTAACCTTGGAATTTGTGTGCGACCGTGGTGACTTTGAGCATGAATTGCCGCCACATCATTGCTCGAAAATTCATCATCGCCGTATGGATTTGAAGTTCTCGACGAGCTCTATAATTTTGTAGTTGAGAGCTTTTGTTAATTCTTCACGGACTGAGAGAGATTAAGAGGAGAAGAATCGAAATTTTTGGCCATCGGTTTCATTGGTGGTGGCTTGCCCTAACTCTATTAGGGTTGTGCAAAATGAATAAAAGTTTGGCCTTCTATAGAAAATTTGACGACACTATTCATCCGGAAATTTTTCGAACTCAAAACAAAGCGTGCCGCCTGGCGTTTACAATGTTTTACCCCTACTCTGAATGCAATGGAATATATATCTAGAGCCAATTCGATCGTATTTGGAAGATAGGTTTTCGAACCGACTATTTAAATTTAAATATCCACTTAAATGAATTCGTACGCGTTTTAGCTTGCCACAGACAAACCGTAAATCGGATTGACACAAAATTTGAAATCTTACAATAATACAACATTACAGATCCAATGAAATTAGTTTCGTCAAAATCAGAGACTATTTGAAAAATGACCATTTTCACTCATTAATTAAATATTAAAATATTCAATTTTTAGAAATTAACTTTTAATTCGATTTTAAAAGTTCTCTAACATCATTCTAATTCAAATAGAATTTATTACAACTTTATAAATCATTTTGATTCATAATAAATCCAAATTTCAGTTATTTACATAATTTGAAATATCAAGTTAACAATTAAATTATCCAATCAAATCACTCAATTTCATATATAAGTTATTCAACTTATAAAATTTTAGTTGTGAATATTTAAAATCAATTAAATATATGAATTTCAAATGACAGAAATTCTGGGTCGTTACATTCTCCCCTACTTAAAAGAATTTCATCCTCGAAATTACCAAGTAAGAAAAAGTCACAAAATCAATTAACTTTTCAAAACAAATCGTTAATACTAGATATCAAATCTATTTAAACATTTTAACTTTTTCCAAAATCCATTCGTTAAACTTCTTACAAAACTTTACTAAGTTTTCAAATCTATTTATAGTTATCTTCAAAACCAACTAACCACGTTTAACTTTTCAACTCAATATCAAAATTTTAGTTATCACAAATTTCCCCAATTCTCAAAAAATTTCTAACGCCCTAAATTTTCAAAAAAATTCGCCAGCGTCTCCTTTGCGCGGTTTGATCGTAGTAGGATCACAATATATATATATCACAAATATACATCTCATCTTCGAGGACGAGGCATCCCGTAGGGAAAAAAGTATTAAAGTACGATATGTAATCCGAGATATGTACCTTATATATTTTTAGCGAGCATTACAGCTAATATAGCATGAAAGCGAGCTCCAAATGCGAAGCAAACGCCATACGCACCTACTAAACACTCAACAAACAATGAAAAACATGTATATATGAAAATAATATCAATATACAACATATGCCGATACAACAATTATATATGCCAATATAGCAAGTGCAACAAAAAATAACAAATCCAATCATCAAACAAATCAAATATCTATACAATCAATCCAAAATCAAATCAATATAAATTCATTTCAAATTAATATTCATTCATTCATATTCAATTAGTTTACATTCACTAATTTATATTCAAGTTAGTTCACTTCCAAATCAAATCAAATTCAATTTTATTTAGATTTACTTCACTTCCAAATTGAATTCAATTGCTTAGCTTTCAATTTTATTAATATTTAATGAACTTATGTTCAATCAACTAACATCCACCTAATAACCAATGCATATCCAACATAACCAAATTTATTTAACTTACCTCATTTATATTTCAATTTGGTTTAACACATTTAATTCTAATTGGTTGATATTCAATTTAGATTGAATTCCAGTATTCACTATATTCACATTTTTTATACAACACTTTCAATATTATTAATTCGCACATCTTAACTTATGTTTTATTTACTTCTTAATAAAAACATTTCCAATGCTAATTCATTATACATTTCAAGTTGAATTTTATTACATAACTCAAATTCATATTCATCACTTCACTTTGTTAATTCATTTTTATATCAAAATCAACTTGATTCAACATTACTTAAGATATATTTCATTTCAACTTCATTTACATTTACTCCCACTACACAACTTAAGTTTACTACTAATTTAATTCAGATTCTATTTTATTTAACTTAACTTAGATTTCATTTCTAAAGTCATTTTATTTAACTTTTACTTAAGTCAAATTTCATATCACTATCCAAATTCAGATTTTTATTTGCTTAACAAAATTGTTTAACCATTTTAACAATTGGTTTTACTTAAATTTTCTCATTTTATAAGTTATACAACTTATTTATTTAAACTTTCAAATTCATATTATATAATCACTTAACACTTTAAGTTTAATTTCTATTTCAATAACTTATTAAATCCAGTTCAAATCCAATTCAATTTATTTAACCTTCCTTTAGTTAAATTTCAAATCATATATTTATTATGCTACTCAAATTTATTTCAAATTTACCAAGTTAATTTATTATTTCATATTATAAGTCCAGAACTCATTTCACTTATATTTATCAATTTCTACTTGGATTTTAAATTCAAATTTGTTTATCACAACAAAACTTAACTTTTCAATTTACTATTGGTAGCAAATCTATCACATAGAAACTCGAAAATGATACTGATGATGTTGCAGTCATCACCCTTAGTATTTCCCAGTAATAGTAGTGAATTCAGTGCTTTATATTCTTCTTTTTTTTATTTTCCTTTTATCATTTTCAAATCACATTTACAAACTTATACTTATATAATTCCACTATTTCACTTTACTTATATAAGATTTGTTCCAAATTCACTTATCTTATCTAGATTTATAACAATATAATTTCTTTAACTTTGAAGAATAACTTTCAAAATAAACGGGATTCAAATTCTCAAATTCTTAGTTTAAATTCATTTTTATTTACAACTCATATTTATAAATATATTCATATAGTTTCATTTCTTATATATAAGATTATTTCACAATTGTAAATCATATTAATTATAATTCCATACTTATAATTCATTCGTTTATATAATTTATTCTTTTACAATTGTTGTTTTTATTTAAATTATTCAACCAGCTTTTATTAACTTATATATATTTACATTTTCAACAACCAAACAATTCATTTATATACACTATAATATTTCTGAAAAATCATTTCCTTTACATATAAAATATAATCGAGGTAAAATTATTTCATTTACCCACTTTTAAAATAATACTATGTCGACTTTCCTCGTTTAAGTGTTTAGAAATCCCCATCGATAATATGGCATCCCACATACCAACCAGAATTCACAAACAACTCAACGGATAAGTAAACACAATATAAAACATTTTATATCACTAACAAATATGCGCTCATATATATAATACACTCAACTCAATATAGGGTGCTACTGTCCCTATCTATACTGAGTACACATCAAAGCTTAGGAAAATGGAAATCTAAGCTCTGATACCACATGTGACGACCCGCAAATCTGTACCCTCTGAATCGACAATAAACTACACATGTTCGACCCAAAAAGCACAGACTGACGGAAAGTCAATGTAACAACCCAATATTTTTGCAAGTATTTTTAATTAGATTTTATTTCAATATTTTTATTTTTAAAACATTTTAAAAGTGTAGTTGTAATTTTCCAATATTTGTTGTATTTTATTTACAATTTTTAATTCTAGTTTCAATAAATTAAACTATTTTCTTTATTTATTTTCCTAAGAATATTTATTTATTGTCATAACTACTTTATTTTGTTTTTCTTTTATTTATTTACTTGTTTTTCTATTTGGTTATTTTTTATAAATAAATTTGGAAATTCAAAGAGTCAAACAAAAGCTTTAACTTGTGACTTTTCAATGCCTAGTCTCTTCATTGCCTTTGCCGTTCAACTCCTTGATGGTAGCCGTGTATTTCTTTTGTTTTTCACGTGTGAAGTTTTCATTTCATCATCAATTCACGGCTATCTATTTTCTGAAGAAAAAAATGTAAGCAATGGCTTCTCCTTTTTCCTACTTTTCCTCTTCATTTTTTCCATTGTTTTGCCTTGATTCATCTACATGTTGCTCGACCATAGCCTCCACTCCTTCACCAACCACCACCACCATCACCTTCCACTCATCATCAACAACAACATCTCCTCCTCCTCTGACCAGATCTGGCCGTGACCACTATATGAAACAAACACCTCAAAACTTGCAAAACCCTTCCAAAAATGCCTAGCCAAGCCCATAAATTCAACATCCCCTTCATGTTAGCTTCGGGTCCCACCCGAGAACCACCACCACCTGATGACATCACCTCTGGCCATCACCTCCTACCCCTGACTTGACCTGTAGTGCGATGGTCGAGCCCATATGACCTCTGGCCGAGCCTAGATGGTGAACGAAACTCCTTTCCTAGCCTTGACCTTTAGCATTCCTCCATTTGTAACTCCAAACTCCTCATCTTCTCTAGCTTAGCCATGTGTTAGTGAGCCAAACCCGAGCCATTTTCACCTATAAACATGTTGTGGCTGAGCATATGTTGAGTCGTGGTCAAGCAATTGTGATTTCAAAGCATGGTTAAGCCATTTGTGTCTTTTGTTAATTCTATTTCAATTTGTTTCAATATATTTGGTGTTGAAAATATATTTATATATTGCTTTGTTTTATTTGTTATATACAAGATCAAAATCTTGACTCTTTCTCCACTTGAATCAAAAGTCCTGCTATCGTGCTTTCTGGAATTTATCTGTGTATTTTGATTTGCGAACTCCAGCTTAAAAAGGTGAGTTATTCATGCTTGACATTCATATTTATTGAATTGTGAAACGATAACAAGTGAATGTGTAGAACTGTTATATCATGTTATACCTGCCTGTGATATGTATTATATGATGTTAAACCATTTTATAAACCTATCACATCATCTGATATTGTTATATTCTGTTATATAGTTTTTTATTCTGTTTCTCACACTACAAGTTCCTTGTCGAATAGAATCACTATGGGTTGAAATGATACATACCCAAATGGACTTTAGAATAGGGAAAAATCATTATGGGCTGAAATGATAGGCCTGAGCGATTTTTATTTATTTTTATTAACTTGGGATTGTGGGTTTGAAATGATAGAACCCGGATTTTTCTTTGTAAATTAAGGATTGAAATGATCTATTATCCGTATCACTTGACTTAGGCAAGAAAATATTATACATGTTTGTACCAAAAATGGGCACAACACTCTTCGGGAGTTATTTGAAGAGATAAAATGAAGAATATAAATGTAAAATAGAGATTATCTAACAAAAACTCCAACAAACAAGAACGTAAAATGCAAAGACAAGCAATTTAGAGTGGTTCGGCGTAGTGCCTACGTCCACTATGAAGTTTTGGTGATTTTATCGATTCTCTTTCGATGATTACAAGCTGTTACAGCGAACAACGGTGAATTACAGTTTAGAGTTCAAATTCAACAGTAGGAATAAGATGCAAATCTCAATCCAGTAGAGTCTGGACGCTCCAAAATCAAAAAGATCCCTTTTCTATATGCTCTGGGGCTCTATTTATAGGCGTAGGAGGCTGAGATTCCGCTCAAACTTTGGGAGACTTGGCCTGGCACATGAGGGGACCCACGCGACCATTTCCAGAAAGTTTCGCCTTGATCTGCGATCGATACGAATCCATTTCGTATCGATCAAGATGATGTCCAATTAACCTTAAATTTGGCAGGGACATTCTTTAGTGTGTATGCAAGCTTCCTTGAAAATCTCATTGGATTTGGATCAGTGGATTGCGAGATATTGTTGATACGAAATGGCATTCATCGCTGGCTGTTTCGTTCGACTCCATGACTTCGAGTCGATTACATCGTGTTGATCACTGCACGTGCTTCTGAGATGATGTGGCGTGCGTACTTCGTTTCGATCCAGTATTTCCTCCGTGTTGACCGCTTCGACTCCATGTATCTCGCCTCGTTTGCTTCGAAGGACTACACGTCACCCTATTTAGTTGGCTTGTTGGATACGAATAAGTCAATGGGCCTGGATTCGAAGTGAGGTCCTCTGATGGATGCGAAGAGCGCTGGTCCGATGGACAAGGAGTAGACACTAGCTGATGGTTGCGAGACATGTCAGCCGGTGATGGACACGAATCTGACCAATGCGAACTTGATGGGTTCGAACGTTGCCAACCTGATCGTTACGAAGCCATGGGGACTTGCCGATGCGAAGTGGATGATGGACACGAGCTGGATGGATACGAAGCAGACACTCGGCCAATCGAATCGAGTTGTACCAATTATCGATAGACCCAAAATCCATCGATATGAACTTGATGGATTCGAAACATGGCCACCTTTATCGATACGAAACAGTGTTCCCTGATGGATACGAAAAAGACATCGTTGATGGATACGAAAACATGCTTTTCCCTCCAACTCGTATCCATCATAATTTGAGCATATGAAATCAGATTGTCTTGAAACTAGGAACGTTGGCTTCCTTTGCTCTCCTAGTCATGTCTCATCATTTGTAGCTCGATCCGGACTCAGACAAAATTCATTGATATTCATGACAAGCGATATTTGGAATCCAATCAATTTCTTGGTGTCCTGGCCTTGCCAAAAGGCGGGATAACATTTTGCCCCCAAAGTACGTCTTATGAAAACATGACGTGCTTTGAAAAGCTACAAGTTCGCGAGTTGTTGCCAGTTTAGCTCGTTATTGAATTTCGCCTTGATTCTCTCCCGAACTGATTTGAAATCTGAGGAAACGACATTTGATGGTTGTTTTTGACTATCCTCTTGTATTGATCCTCTCATAAATCGATGCAAAAAGTTGGAAAGTATTTTTTCGTATCGATGCGGGTTGAATTGATGGATACAAAATGATTATCCGTATCGATGGATTCTAACAGATACGAATACTGTGTCTGTATCGATAAACCTGCTCTGTTGTGAATCGATGGCTCATAAAACGGATGCTTCGAATCGATGGAGTCCATCGTCTTCAGGTGGCTTCTTTGTGCGCTTCGAATCGATGAAGTCTGGTGGATTCGAAACGAGCCTTCGTTTCGATGCGCTGTTTGACTGGTTGCGACCGGTCAGGTTGACTGGGAGTCGAATCGACTCGGTTCTACCCTAGGCTCCATATAAATACCTGGGACTTCATCATTTGTCACTTTTTTACCTTATATTTTTACTGTTGCTCTCTGTTCTCTTTATGATCGATGCAGGAAGAGATAACATCTTCGTACCCTCGACTCGGTCAAACTCAATTCTTCGGGTCTTCGAGTCTTGATTCCTGAGTAAGCGACTGTGAATCTAAATGATAAGGCCGTCATGAATCCACTCTTTCTCCATCAATCTTCCCTTTTGGCAACTGGTAAAACCAGATCTGGCTCGAAGATATGATGGCCATGGCGATTTTTGCAGATTGGAGAAAAAGGGTGGAAAAGGTGATTTCAAATCGATTATCGGAGCCATGTTCGAATTGATGAGATCAATGGTATTTTCCTGGATTTCGCATCGATCCTTGGGATATGTCAGTGGAGACGATGTGATTTTGAATCGATGGTTGTGGTGATGGGTCGTATCGACATGAAGTAACTAATAATAAGTCAATGACTACTCTGAAGCCACTAGTTTTAGATCGATACGAATTTCGCCACTGCGACCGATACGAAAAGTATCGAATCGAGTGTTATCGATGCAAAGCTAAAGCCCTCCCGATCGATACGAACCAGGCCACCAATGATCGATACGAAAGCGCACCTACTGCGATCGATACGAACCAGACTACCGATGATCGATTCGAAGCACGACGCTTGGTATCGGTTCGAACTTATAACCTGATGGATTCGAATGAGTCTCCTGGGATCGATTCGAACTCTCCCTTTGACGGATACGAAATCCTGAGCACTACAAAGCATGATTCCGATGAACTTCATTCCTGCATATCTGGACTTGATAATTAAACTACACACCTGATTCCTACGAGCTCCTGTATTGCATAATCGAACTTGATCACAGCACTGCACATCTGACTGCCTTTTGAAGCTCGTAGATGGAACTGTAACCCAACAAAGCATAACAAACTTTAATCTGAATCGAACGTCAGTATCTGGATGGCGCAGTTGTGACTGTCAGCGATGACGGTCATTTCCAGCCTAACTCTCAGAGTTTTGTTGTTCACACACTTAGGCTTATTTCGTAGAAATTTATTTGTTCAAGTTATGCATAACACTTGCACTGCACAACATATCCATACACTCTACACTGGGGGATGCACGGGCTTTTTATCGTCTAATGATGATTTCTCGTGAGTTAGCTAGTCATGGAACCGTCAAGTTCACAGCAGCAAGAAACTGCCAGACTTGAGATCCCGAACATCGAGGCCGAAGTCATCGGTCCAGCTCCGGACGAGTTGCCTGACGCGTCCTTCATCAATAGTCCACCTGACTCGGTCCCGTCAAATGTTTCCGAAGAAATGTTAGGGAGGATATGCTTACGGCACCATCTATCGATGGATGACGTGTTATTGCCGGGGCCAGATGATAGACTACATAATCCCCCGGAAGGATATACCGCATTCAATCGTCATTCGTGTGCAGCCGGGACGCTTCCCCCATTCAATGACTATATAAGGGAAGTGTTGGCTTATCTAGGGATCGCCCCGTCTCAGCTACACCCGAATGGATATGCTTCGCTCAACAGCTTGTTCATTGCATTTATGGAGTGCCTCCATCGTCCTCCCCGTATGACCGACATAAGATACTTGTTTAATTTCAAGAGCCGGACTGACAGTCCATCTTTTACATTCCTGGAGTTCGTACGAAACTGCCAAGTGGTTACGGGGTCCTGGACTAGGCTGAGCTACTTCAAGTCGGAGTGGTTTTACATCCGTTGCCCTCCAGGGTTTGCCAGAAGATAGCTATTCAGACGTGAGTATCGTCTTTTTCCCAAGTAGTTGACTAGGCAATTCATTAATGAAATTGAACTTATGTTTGCTTTTTTATTTTCTTTCAGCAATAATCCAGCAACCTGAAGGCGGTTATCATACAGAGATTGTCCGGGTTCTTTAAGAAATTCCGGGTGAAGAAAGGAATATTGAATTGCTGTTGACGGACCAGAATCTCAGAATTCTCGGGCTGATTGGGCGGAGGCAGAGCATAAGGCTGGATGGCGCACTAAAGACTGTCTCCAAAGAAAAAGTCAAGCGGAAGAAACCCAAAGTCGTAGTAATCGAGGAACCCGACTTCGAAAGAACTCATACCGATGAGGAACCGTTGGTCGGGCCCACTGATGCAACCCCAGATTCCGATGAGAAGAGAAAAGGCAAGGCAGTGGCCTTTAAACAGCCCAAATCCGGGAGGCAGAAGTCTGTGGTTTTATACCGCCCTCTTTCAGGAGTTAGAATCTCGGAGGCACCCTCCCTGCAAGCCGAAAATCAGTTCGAAGGGCTCGCTGACCTTCCAATTCCGGACCTCGCGTCCGCACAACATGACGTTGAATTGGATGAACTGCAACATACCTTTGACGTTAGCGAGCCTCTTCCTACTAGCGCAACCGACACTTCTGGTTGGTCCGGGGGTTTACACATCCATACACTCTTCACGGCACAACACAGTTTTCTAACTATAAAAAGTATATCACAAACGGTTACTGATCTTCCGTATCCTATTTTTCAGGTACAATGTCTGGACGAGGCACTGTGCTGGGAAGTTTGCGCAACAAGCGCCGCTACTATGAGCCATGCAGGAGAGAGGGAGAGAGGGATTATGATTCAGGACACTCTGGTCAGGAGAGGTCTGACAGAGATAGGGGATATGTGCGCCGATCCCGATCTCGCTCTCCTCCTCCCAGGACTTCCGCACCGCCCACGGTAGTAGTTGCCCGTCCTCCTAAAACTTCATGGCCTAAGCCACCTTCTCAAGCTCCGAGGTCTGATCCACCGCGCGGTACTGAAATAGCCAACTCCTCAACTACTACACCAGTCATGACTGATTCGACCGGGGAAGGAGCACTTCAGCTTGCAAAAATGAGGAAGGAATTTCCTGACATCTGCTTTGATGGTTATGTCTTTCCTCCGCATCTGAAAAGAATACCGCCAACAGCTGAAAACACTATCCATGATTATGTTGCGGACATATTCTTTCAATACAAGGAGTGGGCAAGGGCCGCGAGGAAAGCATCTAAAATAGCATTCGATCGGGGTGTTGCCATCGAAAAGCTGGAGAAGGAGCTGGTTCACAAAGACCGAATCATGAAAGTGCTCAATAATGAGGCTGAGTCTTCTCGTAAGTCTGAAATGGAAGCTCTTAAAAAGGTCGATGAGGTAAACTCGGCCATGACCAGGATGAAACAAGAACACTATACCGCAATCGAGGACATGGGTCACAGGAACACCACCGTTACTGCCGAAAGAGACGCCGCTCTCAAGGAGCTTAATGAGCTAAAATCAAAGTTCTCTGAAATGGCGAAGGAGAAAGATGCGGCTAATGTCTCTGTGCAGGAGGCCTACGATCAGGCGGTGGTGCTTCGGAAGGAGAAAGAAGTGGCCATGGAAAAAGTCTGTGAAGCTGAGGCTGGGGTTGATGAGAAGGTACGACAGGCAGAGGCCATGATTGAGGCCGAAGTAGAAGAGCTACTTGTCACTTACAATGCCAACGTGCTAAGGCACCGAGATTTGACATGGCTCGATGATTACCCAACGCATCTTTACAACGCCTGGAACCTACTGGTTGAGGAGGAGAAATCTGGGCACCCTGATGAAGCCATCGATGAATTTGAGCTAGAGAACCACATACTCAATGATGACGAGAAGAAAGTTCTCCATGGCTCCATGATTTCTCACGAGAAGGAGAGGCTTGGCGCCCAGTCTCAGGAAGTTGGAGAAAGCTCCGGTGCTGAGCACCATATTACGAGTTCTGAGATTGTCGTGTCATCTCAGTCTGAGCCAGCTCCGATGATCGACTCCCAGCCTATACCGGCATATGATCCAGACCGACCACATCTATCTCCTATTAAGGAGCATCCTTCTGAAATCGTTCAAACGACCTCGAGCCAACCCGAGGAAGGTACTCTGAACTAATTTCTTGTATATTTAGACTGAAGAACTTGTATAGAAGTGTACACTAACAAAATGTTTCTATCTCTTTGATCAGTGACTGAAGTTGCACCAGCGACGCCTCCCGTAGCCTAGGAATCATGCCAAGTGCCGGAGGCAGTCATTTATGAGGCGACCTCTGTTTTGACAGTAGCGTCTGTCGAGGTAACTCAGGGGAGCTCACTTCCTTAGATGAACAAATGATAAACGAGCTCCTCGGCCGACAGAGTGATCCTTTTGCAGACTTACCGTTCGGCCCAGGTGGATTCTCATCTGTTTCTGATATCTTAACCCAGACCACTACAGCTCATAGTGAGGCCCGAGCACAACGAGAAGCAATGATGTTGGTTGAGATCAATGCCGAGGTGGTGACGGCGGCGCATAGTGGCAGCTTGGACGGTGGAGTAGTAGCGCAGGGCCCTACTCCCCTTATGATTGTATCTCCTAGGGGCACGCTTGTTGATGTTAGTGCACCAGTCCCGCCCCCGGCTGTAGATCCTGTTCCTCCAACTACTCCTGCGGGAAGCATCCCCATAGATTCCAGCTCGGAGGATGATGTCGACATCATGCCTTCGTCCAAGGGGAGCCCGCCTAAGGAGAAAGGCTCTAAACCAAAGATCATTGGTGGCTCCAGTAGCTCCTCGAAGAAGAAGAAACTGAGGAAAAAGAAGGATTAGATAGATTTTTTAGGCATGTGTTTCCCTTTTGTAGTCAGGAATTTTGTTATCTTTTTCTTTTTGTAGGCCGTGTTTAGATGCGGGTTCGGCCCTTGCTAGTAGGAATTTTTTTTTGGAAAGGCTCGTGTATGAACCATTGCTTTTGATTAGTTGAAATAAAATTTTGTCTTCTTTTTTCAACTTAAATTCCCTTTATGCTTAAATGTTGTAGTGTTCGAACTTCAGTCCGGTGTACTTGCATTATTTTAACGTTTAAGCATAGCTTGTTTTGTCTGCCAAGTCTGGAAATCTCAAACTTGAGTTGTGATCGGAGATTGAATCGGAGCTGAACATCATACAGTTTCGGGTAATGATTAACACTTGTACCTGCCCCCAGATTCGGGGTTAAGTTATGATGATCAGCTTGTGATCGCATTGAGTGAGGACCGAGCGGTCGAACTACACTTGTTTCCTTATGAATCGTTTCATCCACACTCTGGGGATACAAGTCATCTCGTAAGCGGTTGTTCACACTCTGGGAACTTAAGATTGCTGTTGGTACTCCAACCCGTATCCTGGGAGTTTGGAGTTAGTGTTCATATTATGGCTCACACTCCGGGAGCTTGGAGCTGATATGACATACTCCGCCCCGCACTCTGGGGATATGGAGTTGGATGTTTGTACTCCGTTTTGCACTCTAAGAATACGTAGTTGATTGTTTATACTCCGTTTCGCACTCTGGAAATACTGAGTCGAATGTTTATACTCCGTTTCGCACTCTAGGAATATGGAGTTGAATGTTTACACTCCGCTTCGCACTCTGGGAATACGGAGTCGAATGTTTATACTCCGTTTCGCACTCTGGGAATACGGAGGCAAATGTTTATACTCCGCTTCGCACTCTGGGAGTATAGAGTCGAATGTTTATACTCCGTTTCGCACTCTGGGAATACGGAGTCGAATGTTTATACTCCGCTTCGCACTCTGGGAATACGGAGTCGAATGTTTATACTCCGTTTCGCACTCTGGGAATACGGAGTTGAATGTTTATACTCCGCTTCGCACTCTGGGAATACGGAGTCGAATGTAGGATTGTGGTGTGTCATCCCATTTAATATTGGTGTAATGACTTGCCCCCGAGCTCGGGTTTCACTTAGCGAGTGGCCGGTCGTATCACAGCCACTCTCCCTTTGAATAAGTCTAATTGCATGGTGGGATTTAGCTCTCCGTGCGTCGTGATGTTGTATATCGTATTTAATAAATCATAGTTCTGGCTCGAAGAGATGGCATTTTATTGCTGAAATAAGAAAATGCGGCAAAGTCAGTTGCCTTATTACAGAATTCAAATTTCAAAATGCAGAAACAAATTGCCAAATGGAAAGATATAATGAAATAAATAAAGCCTGTCATGTGTAATAGCGACGGAGACTCTCACTGTTCCAGGCCCTCGGCAAATCAAGACCGTCAATAGTCGATAGTTTGAATGTGCCATCTCCGAGTCTTCGTGTAATCACATATGGTCCTTCCCAGTTTGGTTTCATGTGTGAAGGAACTGGATAGATTCTCTAGAGAACGAGGTCGCCGAGTTCAAAGGTTCGAGGTTGAACTTTGGTGTTGTACAATCGGGCGACCCGATTTCGATATGCGGCCGCTCTCAAATCAGCCTCTTCCCGTTTCTCATCCAATAGATCCAAAGATTCGTCCAGCAGTATAGCGTTCGTTTTCGGATCGTAGTAAGTCACGCGATGGGAAAACACTTCCGTCTCGACCGGAATAACGGCCTCTGAGCTATAAGATAGGGAAAACAGGGTGTGTCCGGTTGCGGTTTTGTGAGTCGTTCGATAGGCCCATAATGCCAGAGGAAGTTCATCAACCCATTTGCCCCCGGCCTTTTCCAGTCGTTTCTTTAGGATGGATTTTATAACTTTATTGACAGCTTCAACCTGTCCATTTGCCTGGGGATGTGCGACAACCGAGAACTTTTTATGGATATTAAACCGTTGATAGAAATTCTTGTATTCCGCACTCTCGAATTGGGCTCCGTTATCGGTAATGATGGTATGCGGGAGTCCAAATCGATAGATGATGTTGCAAACCACAAAGTTTATCACTTTCTTTGTCGTAATGGTTGCGAGGGCTTCAGCCTCAGCCCACTTTGTAAAGTAGTCAACGGCGATGATGGCATACTTCGCACCACCTTTTGCCAGAGGTAAAGCGCCGATGATATCGATGCCCCACATTGCGAATGGCCAAGGACTGACCATTTGAGTTATCTCGGTAGGTGGGGCTCTTGGAATTCGGGCATGTTTCTGACACCTATCCCAATTTCTGGCATAGTTTGCTGCATCTCGGTTTACTGTCGCCCAGTAGTATCCATAGAAGAGAATTTTCTTAGCGAGAGCTTGCCCACCGGTGTGATCGCCACACGCTCCCTCGTGTACGTCATGTAACACTCATTTGATTTCATCATGTGCGATACATCGAAGGAGAGGAACGGAATAACCTCTTCTATACATGACTCCATTCTGAATGACGAACCGTGAAGCTTTTCGCAGAATTTGTCTTTTCTCATTTCTATGCTCGGGCAACGTCCCATTCTCAATGTAATTTCGATATGGAGTCATCCAAGAATCTCTACAGTGAGCGGTTTCAAACACAAAATTTGTCTTTATTTGATCGACGCTTGGGTAGGACAGAGTTTCGACGGGGACAAGTCCCATCTGCTGTGCTTCACCTGTGCTGGCTAACTTCGCCAATGAATCGGCTCTTTGATTGCATTCCCGAGGTATATAATAAATGGCATAATAGTCAAACTGATTCAGTACTTCCTGAACTCGGGCCAAGTAAGCAGCCAGCCTCCGATCTCTTGCTTGATACTCTCCCCGTACTTGACACACAACTAACTGTGAATCACAATAAATTTCCACAGCGATAATCCTCAAATCTCTGGCAAGTTTTAGGCCGGTTAAGAGGGCTTCATATTCAGCTTCATTATTAGTTGCATGAAAATCGAACTTCAAAGCATAAGATATAGATCGGCGTTCGGGAGTTTCAAGTACAACACCAGCGCCCGAACACCGGTCGTTTGATGCACCGTCAGTATACAGCTTCCAGATGTATTCGGGGGATTCACTAGTTTCGGGCAAGTCTTCTGGAATGGTAAATTCAGCTATGAAATCTGCCAAGACTTGTCTTTGAATGGCTCTTCGCGGGGCGTAAGTGATGTCGAATTGGCTCAGTTCAATGTTCCACTTGAGCAACCTACCAGACGTCTCAGGCCGCGTGAGGACCTGTCGTAACGGCTGATCGGTATACACAGTAAGAGGATGAGCTTGGAAATAAGGATGGAGCTTTCTTGAGGCAACGACCAGGCAATAAGCCAGTTTCTCCAGTCTTGGGTAGTTTCTTTCAGCTCCTGTAAGCCGTTTACTAACATAGTAGACTGGTTTCTGCACTTTGTCTTCCTTCCGAACTAAAGCGGCACTGATCGCATGCTCTGATACTGCCAGATAGAGGTACAGTTGCTCGTGGTCAACTTGTTTTGACAAGATCGGGGGTGTGGAGAGATGCTGAATTAGCGATCCGAACGCGCCTTCACACTCCATGGTCCATTCAAAGTTTCGTTTTCCTTTCCGGATTAGATCAAAGAAAGGAATGCATTTATCGGTGGACTTTGAGATGAACCTGCTCAATGCTGCTACTTTCCTGTTGAGACTCTGGACTTGCTTTATAGTTCTCGGGGTCTGTAGGTTCCTTATTGCCCAGATCTTTTCGGGATTTGCTTCTATCCCTCGAGCGTTAACGATGAATCCGAGGAATTTTCCAGATGCAACGCCGAAGTGGAACTTCAATGGGTTAAGCTTCATTCCATATTCTCGAAGGATGCTGAACATCGAATTTAAATCTCTGACGTGATCTGTGGAGAACCGAGACTTCACCAGCATGTCATCCATGTAAACCTCCATGGTCTTCCCGATCTGATTGGCGAACATCCGATTGACTAAGCATTGGTATGTTGCTCCGGCGTTCTTTAGACCAAATGGCATGACTTTGTAACAATAGAGTCCCAGATCGGTTACGAAGATGGTATGTTCTTGGTCAGGCAAATGCATGGGTATTTGATTGTAGCCAGAATAAGCATCCATAAAAGATAATAATTCATGTCCGGCTGTCGAGTCTACGAGCTGGTCAATTCGAGGAAGCGGGAAACTATCTTTTGGACAAGCCTTGTTTAAGTCAGAGTAATCGACGTAAGTTCTCCATTTCCCGTTCGGCTTTCGAACCAGTACGGGGTTGGACACCCATTCTGGGTACAAGGTGTCTCGAATAAAACCATTCGATTGTAACTTATCAACCTCCTCCTTAAGGGCGGCAGATCTCTCTGGATCCATACCGTGCCTTTTCTGCTTGACCGGGACATATCGTGGATCTATATTCAGGGAGTGACTTGCAATATTTGGCGAGATCCCGCACATGTCAGAGTGTGTCCAGGCGAAGACGTCGAGATTCGCCCAGAGAAATTCAACCAATTCCTGTTGTGTTTGCTTGCTTAGTTGAGACCCAACTTTTAGCATCCTTGAATCATCATCCTCACTGATTGGGACGTCCACAGTCAGTTCGGCCGGGGAAGCTTGACTCTCCTTAGATTTGTCTTTATCCTCATTGTCCCTAGGGTCAAGGTCTTTCAGGAATTGGTTGTGGTGCCCGGGCCGAGGCCCAGGCATCAATTGTCAATTATCAATAGAACGGACGCAGAGAGATTCTTCTACGCCCTTTCCCTTCTCTTTACGCTGCGCCCCGCGCAGCTCAGCAACATAATAGGCCCTCCCCGTGACCTGACCTCCTTGAACGACCCCAATCCCACGGTCGGTGGGGAACTTCAAAGTCAAACACCAGGGGGCGATGGCCGCCCTGAACTCAGCTAGGGCCGGTCGGCCCAAAAACGCATTATAAGTTGAATCAATCTCTAAGACAACAAATTGTAACATCCGGACTCTCCGGCGTTCTCCAACCCCCAACTCAACCGGCAGTTCAGTTACTCCAATAGGTATCGTGGCACTCCCGTTAAAACCGTGGATTCGGGACAGGCAGGGTTTCAAATCCTTTGCCTCCTTCTTCATTAAGTCGTAAGCCCGTTTAAGCAAGATATTCACAGAGCTCCCACTGTCAACCAGGTTCCTGTTCATCCAAGCAGGACCTACCTGGGCATATATGACTAGTGGGTCGATTGTAGGGGCTTCGACCTTATCAGCGTCTCGGCTCCTGAACACGATATCATCAGATATTATCTTTTGTTGTTTAACCGGAGTTCCATCTTCACAATTACTACAACATTCGAAGTCTGCATGCCTGATAGAACTAGCATACGACTCCATTTCCCCCCAACTTCTGTCTGCTGGGTGGGGACCACCACTTATCGTGTTGATAACCAACCACCCGCCCGTACGAGCGGGCTCTTCCTGTCTTTTCTGATTTTGTGAACGATTCTGATTCGAAGGGCCCGCTCCACCAAACTACGGCGCCCGCACAAACTGATCTAACTTCCTTTCTCTGATCAACTTCTCGATGAGGTCCTGTAAATGTCGACACTCATTGGTATTGTGGCCATAGCTTTCATGGAATCTACAGAACTTCCCTGTTTGAACCTGCCTCTCCGATGAGGGTTTCGGAGCAGGCTTCTTATACTATACAGTGTTGCAAGTCTGTAAGTATACGTTTTCCAACGACGTATTCAACGACGTGTAATTGTCAAACATCTAAGCCCTACGACGTGGGCCTCGGTTCTGATCTCTTTTCTTATCCTGGCAATTGTTTCCTCTCAGCTGGGTTTGCTTGTTCTGTATATTCAATTGGACTTTTTCGGAACTCTCACCGGACTGTTTAACCGCTACATTACTCAGTATGCCCTCAATATTGGGCCTCACATCGTCCTGCTTCCTAGACTATTTCGTGTCCTCTTGCCGTAAGAACTGAGCGGCTTTGGAGTAGAAACGGTCCAACGATGCGGGTGGTTTTCCAGCTAGCCAATTCCCAAACTCAGAATCGGGATTAATCCCCTTGGTTAAAGCCATCAAGATTGAGTTATCATTGGGATTACTAATCTCAACACATGCTACGTGGAACCTTTCTAAGTAACGCCTGAGCGTCTCTCCATGAGCTTGAGTGACACTGGACAGGGTATTAACATCTTTAGGCCTAGCCACATGCATACGAAATTGTTCTACAAACCTCTTGGCTAGTTGATCGAACGAAGAAATAGATCTAGGTGGTAGGCGTGTAAACCACATTGTCGCGATTCCCCCCAGAGAGATGGGGAAACTTCGACACTTCACTGCATCGTCAGCCCTTGTAGCACTCATTGACCATTCATATTTCAAAATATGTTGATTGGGGTCACTATTCCCTTCATACATTGGGAGAGTTGGCATTCTGAATCGCGGAGGGGGTTCAGCCTATAATATCTCGTCTGTGAAAGGGGTATGACTACGGGAGATCCCCCAATCATCATTAGTGAGCCCCTGACTCTCGCGAATCATCTGACGTATCATGGTCGAAATGTCTGACACTGGCACATTCTGGGCATGCTGAGCTAAGGTGTGGTCGGGTTCCACAGTGCGAGTTTGGACCGGGCGCTGTCGATGGTCTATATTTCGCCTCCTTGGCTCAGCATCTTCTGGGACATACGGTTCAGGAGTATGTCCGCGCTGTTGATTGTTCGGTTCTAACAGATTTCGGGTATCAACCCTCGTTTCTGCCGCGGCGGTTGTAGCACGGTTGTCCGTGGTATGCTGTGGAGCAGTGCCTCCTCGTGTCGAGGGTCCTGTTTGGAAGCTGGTCGATGGCCCTGTCCTCAATTGTCCAACGGTCAAGGCGGGTTGATATCCAGTGGTTTGTGCGTGACTCTATTCTAACCGGGGACGGGTAGACCTGCGGTGATAGTCAGATGAGGCGGAATTTTCAGTGGACGCGCGGGAAACATCATCCCTCCTGGACCTTCTGCGGCTCTGGCGGTTTAGTTGGTTGGTCAGTTCAACATTGGCACGCAGCTGTTCAACCAACTGTTGTCGGCTTTGGGTCAATTCCTGGAGCAACACTTGAAACTCTTGCTGGGTGACTGGTCCTGATGGATCTGAGTGAGCAGTGTTGTCTTGATTGGAAGAAGGCTGCTGTGTAGGATTCTGTCTATCCTGGCATTCTTGATCAGCGGCAGTTCTCGTGCTAACCATTTTCAGCGGTGGAGTCCTTTCCTAGATTTTACGCAAATCTGAATAGAATGGCAGGATTCCGGATCAGATATCTGGATCTTCCTCTTGGATTTATGCAATCCGGTATCGACGGTAGATCCAAGGAGCAGGAGAAAAAACTGGTTCTCTCAATGAAAGCACCAAAGTGTTTGTACCAAAAATGGGCACAACACTCTTCGGGAGTTATTTGAAGAGATAAAATGAAGAATATAAATGTAAAATAGAGATTATCTAACAAAAACTACAACAAACAAGAACGTAAAATGCAAAGACAAGCAATTTAGAGTGGTTCGGCGTAGTGCCTACGTCCACTATGAAGTTTTGGTGATTTTATTGATTCTCTTTCGATGATTACAAGCAGTTACAGCGAACAACAGTGAATTATAGTTTTGAGTTCGAATTCAACAGTAGGAATAAGATGCAAGTCTCAATCCGGCAGAGTTTGGATGCTCCAGAATCAAAAAGATCCCTTTTCTGTATGCTCTGGGGCTCTATTTATAGGCGTAGGAGGCTGAGATTCCGCTCAAACTTCGGGAGACTTGGCCCGACACATGAGGGGACCCACACGACCATTTCTAGAAAATTTCGCCTCGATCTACGATCGATACGAATCCATTTCGTATCGATCAAGATGATGTCCAATTAACCTGAAATTTGGCAGGGACATTCTTCAGTGTGTATGCAAGCTTCCCTGAAAATCTCATTGGATTTGGATCAGTGGATTGCGAGATATTGTTGATACGAAATGGCATTCATCGCTGGCTGTTTCGTTCGACTCCATGACTTCGAGTCGATTCCATCGTGTTGATCACTGCACGTGCTTCTGAGATGATGTGGCGCGCGTACTTCATTTCGATCCAGTATTTCCTCCGCGTTGACCGCTTCGACTCCATGTATCTCGCCTCGTTTGCTTCGATGGACTACACGTCATCCTAGTTAGTTGGCTTGTTGGATACGAATAAGTCAATGAGCCTGGATTCGAAGTGAGGTCCTCTGATGGATGCGAAGAGCGCTAGTCCGATGGACACGAAGTAGACACTGGCTGATGGTTGTGAGACACGTCAGCCGTTGATGGACACGAATCTGACCAATGCGAACTCGATGGGTTCGAACGTTGCCAACCTGATCGTTACGAAGCCATGGGGACTTGCCGATGTGAAGTGGATGATGGACACGAGCTGGATGGATACGAAGCAGACACTCGGCCAATCGAATCGAGTTGTACCAATTACCGATGGACACGAAATCCATCGATACGAACTTTATGGATTCGAAACATCGCCACCTTTATCGATACGAAATAGTGTTGCCTGATGGATACGAAAAACACATCGTTGATTGATACGAAAACATGCTTTTCCCTCCAACTCGTATCCATCATAATTTGAGCATATGAACTTAGATTGTCTTGAAACTTGGAACGTTGGCTTCCTTTGCTCTCCTAGTCATGTCTCATCATTTGTAGCTCGATCCGGACTCAGACAAAATTCATCGATATTCATGACAAGCGATATTTGGAATCCAATCAATTTCTTGGTGTCCTGGCCTTGCCAAAATGCGGGATAACAATACAGACCCATGGTTATTCTATATATTTTTTTGGAAAATTTTAAGTATTTTAAAATGTAAAAATATGATAATTTGATTTAAATTGAATTTTAAATGATTTAATAAAGTGATAATGATTTTTCTATGTATTAAAAATGTTAAATAAATTAATGGAAAAATTGTGATTTGAAACATAACTTAATTTGGAGATTTGTGATTTGATTTTTAAATGGATGTTTAAGTTAATCAAATAAAAAGGAAATTAAGTTTTGTGTATGAAATGGAAATTTAAATTTAAGTGTTAAAGTAAATTGTTAAAAACGCAAAGAATGGGAAAATGGTACACTTGAATTTAATAAGTGAAATTATTGGAAAATTTGATTTTATTGTAAAATTCTTCTTTATAAAATCATAAGTTAAAGGGTATTTAAATGAACATTTTTGAAGTGGAAAAATATGATTTTTATAAGTTTAAATGGTTAAAATTGTAGTTTATTTGTTTTTGAAATTTTATTATTAAATCTGGAAATTGAATTAGTAGCACTTCAAAAATGCTATCATTTCTGAAATTAACTTAAAATTTGAAGTAAATGATATTGCAACACTTTGTAAGTGCTGTGGTTGATGCAAATGAACTAAAGGCTATATTAACTAAGGGCTACTACTGCACTTGGTAAGTGTTGTGGTTGCTGAATTAAAACTAAAACCTGAAACTAATAAAATATTTACAGTAGCACTTGATATGTGCTGCAGTTTGCTGAAATGAGATTTTTCAAATGAAACTGAACTACTACAGCAGTTTTGTAAATGCTGTCTTTTCTCAATTGAACTAGTTTTCAAATGTAATTGAACTACTGCAGCAGTTTATAAATGCTGTCTTTGCTAAAATAAATTGTTTTCAAATATAAATTACCGCAGCATTTTCTAAGTGCTGCGAAAAGATGAAATTTCAATGTTTTAAAGTATTTAACTGAATAAATGAGCTCAAAAAAGGGTAAATTTTTGGGAATTCAATATTTGATGTGTAAGTATATGACTTTACTTTTAAATGATTAAAATGAAGTATTTAGATTTGAGATATAAAATATTTTTGAAATTTATATCCATGGGTTATAATAACGATTGGTTGTTAAAGAGACCGGGATCGGATATGGACATACTCTATGTTGATACCGAAAACCACTTTAACAACTTTGTATGCGGTGGAGTTTCCAGAATGAAGTAGGATGGTGGCGACGATCCTATTGAGGTATGAACGTGGACCCGACTCCCGTGAGTTGGCTTAAGGTGGCTAAAACAGGAGCGATCTCGGGCCAAGTGAGGTCATTCCTCCGATCGGGCACATTCCTTCGATATTATACTCTTACCTTGTGATTGATTTGATGGCCATCTTTGATTTTGATTTGGGAGTGTGTTCCGAGGTGGGCGGTAGTGGCTGCTACACGTTTCCACCAGCCCGTGTGCGTAATTGGTATATCTACCCTGGCATTGCCTTGTGTGCCGTGTCACCTACCATAGCGAGCTTTACTACGAGTTTATTTTTCTCTCGTAGCCCATTGAGTATTTAGGGTAGCTCCCGATCTGGGGGTATGCTGGTAGTGGATGGACTACTGGGACTATTACGTGTTAAGGGCTATATGGGTAACCCCTTAATGCTATTAAAAAGTATGTTTATTTTACTGTTAGACATTATTATAATAGCGAATATTACTACATTGTAAATAGTTTAACGGATTCTTAGAGGATGGGCGGTCCCAAGCATCCTTTAAGTTACTTGCACCTTTATTACAGTTCACTTAAGTTGGTTTACATTATATAAGTATGTATGCCCTGACTCGAGTGTTTGTGTTTTTATTTACACTTGGGTCAGCCTGAGTATTCAAAGCTTTGGACTACACTTTCTAGAGCTACGAATCGCTGGAGATTCTGCTTATCTAGTTATTTATCTATTTCAGTTGCAGTTGTTCTATTTCAGCTCTTGTAATAGTGAACTTCTATGTATTTGGGATTTTTATTGTATTTGTTTTCAGACTGATATTATGTATTGTTTTGAGACTTTGTTATAGTAGCTTCATGAACTACTATGGTATTTTATCTTCCGCTGCGAGTTATTCTGATATTTCAGTGTTTGTGATTCTGTGAATGATTTTATTTGCTCCATATTTTATTACAATCTATTATTTTGAATTATTCAAGTCTGACATGTGTGGATTGTTGATTTGAATGTTCCAAAATAGTGGGTCGTTATAGTTGGTATCAGAGCTTTGGTTTTTAGGCAAAGCTTAGCCTGCGGAGTAAAAACTCATTAGAGATAGAGCAGAAATACCCTAGAATGAGTGAAATCAACCTCAGAATCATTTCTTTATGAGAGAACGTATTTTCAAAGTATAAAATGATTTTAAAATGATTTTCAAAGGATTTTTAAAAGATTATTTTGATACAAATTTTTCTTGTTTTAAAAAGAAATTTTCTAAACTTCCTTCCTTTCGTATCTACCTTGGTAGTATTTTCTTTCGTTAGGATATTCATCCAAGTGAATTTTATCTTGTCTTATCGTATCTTATCTTATCTTTGTCTTCTTTGTACCTTTGTCCTAAAATTCATTCTTGATATTTTTAGGATGAATCGTGGAAATGCCAGAGGTAGGGGTCGTGGTATTTCCCCAGCTCCTCAACCTGCTGCACCTATTAGGTTTACTGTTCTCTGTAAGGAATTCTCTCAACTTGGTGGAACCAAGTTTCCCGCTTCAGAGAGCATTATTGAAGCCCAAAATTGGTTACGGAGTTTAGAGAGGATCTTTACCGGTCTCGAGATTGCTGATGCCCAGAAGCATCAGTTAGCAGTCTGGCAGCTGCAAGAGTCAGCCTTGGATTGGTGGGAGTCTGTTACAGCTCACACCGACGAGGGTGATATTTCCTGGGAGCAGTTTTGGTATCCTTTGTGTTATCTTGAATTTTTTTCCTATTTTTCCTTTCTTTTGAATCTATCTTAAGTTTTGCTTCTGTATCTTCTTTCAAGGAGGCTTTTGTGGCAAAATGGATGCTAGAAGCCGGTAAATCTCAACTTTATCGTGAATTCATGGATCTCAAGCAGGGTACCATGTCCTTTTCTGAGTATGAGCGGAAGTTCAATGAACTTTCCAAGTTCGGTCCTGGCCTGATAGACACTCCTCTTAAGAAGAATGAGAAGTTCATAGCTGGTGCTCGTCCTGAGTATTATGATCGTCTCATTTCTCATGTTCATGGCACTTTTTCCGAGCTTATGGATATGGCTATCCGTTATGAGAACCCTACTTCTAAGGGTCCTGCTGTTGTTGGTGCTCCTTCATCTCAGTCTTCCTTTGCTAACTCTAAGAAGAGAAAGTCTAATTTCCGTTAGAAGAAGAAGAATTGGCTCAAGCATCCAGGATTGGGATCTTCATCTTCTCCTTCTCAGAGGCAGCCTATCGACCTATCTTCTATTACCTGTTTCAAGTGTGATCAGAAGGGACACTATGCTAATAGTTGCCATACTTCAGTTGGTGCTACTGTTCCTCCACCTCAGAATACGAGGAACAACCTTTGTCATGTCTAGCTGCAGCCTGGTCATTTCAAGAATGATTGTCCTTTGTATCAGAAGGGCAAGCCATTCGGTATTTTTGCCGTTACCTCTGCTTCTTCACCTACTCCACCTGCACCTGCTCCTAGTGATGACCAAGGTACTCTTCAAGGCACCTTTTCTTTATTTCAGCATCCTGTTCGTGTTTTATTTGATAATGGAGCTTCTCATAGTTTTATTTCTGTTGATTTGTGTGGTAAGTTTGAGCATCTCCTTTCTCCTGAGTATGCTTCTATTCCTTTATGTGTTTCAAATCCTATTGGTGGCCCCGCAAACCTTAATAGGATTTGTAAGCAAGTGAAACTTCTCTATTTGGATCATCGCTTTTGTGGTGATTTCTATGTTCTGGGCTTCGATGCTTTTGATTTATTGCTTGGATGTGATTGGCTGAATAGGCATGATGCCCATATCTCTTGTAAAGCCCGGTCTATTTATCTTGTTGACGATCGGGGTAATTCTTTGATTATTCAGTGCCGCATGCTTGAGGATTTTGCTGGCAGTTTTATTTATTCTTTGGATTCTTCTCTTGGTGATCTTTATTCGACTCCTATAGTCAGGCTCTATCCCGATGTATTTGGTAAAGTCACTGCTTTACCTCCTATGTGGGAAATTGATTTCTGTATTGATCTTATTCCTGGAGCTCGACCTGTAGTTCTTCCTCCTAGAAGAATGGCACCCCGCGAGAAGGTTGAGTTGGGAAACCAAATTAAGGACTTGTTCTCCAAAGGTCTGATCAGACCTAGCCATTCAGACTGGGGAGCAGCGATGGTTTTCATCACTAAGTCCGATGGTTCTTTGAGGATGTGTGTTGATTATAGGGAGCTGAACAAGCTCACTATGAAAAACAGATATCCAATGCCTCAAATCAATGATATGTTTGATCAGCTTTATGGTGCTACTATTTTCTCTCAGCTTGGTCTTGCCATAGGTTTTCACTAGCTCAAAGTTGCTGAGGAAAGTATTCCCAAGACTGCTTTCCGTACTGAGAATGGGTTCTTTGAACGGTTAGTCATGCCTTTTGGTTTGACTAATGCTCCGGCTTTCTTTGTTGATTTGATGAATTGTGTTCTTCGTGATGTGCTTAATAAATTTATTCTAGCCTTTGTTGATGTTATCCTTGTCTTCTCTAAGACCAAGGAAGAGCATGAGTCACATTCGAAAACAGTTCTGGAGACTCTCAGAAATCATCAGTTGAAGGCTAAATTTTCTAAATGCCATTTCTGGAAGGATAAAGTCTAATTCCTCGGGCATATTGTTTCTGGTAATGGAGTTTATGTTGATCTAGTCAAGATCGCTGCGATCAATGTAAGTCTTTCTTTCCTTCTCTTTTTCCTTTATCATTTAATTATTCTATCCCTTCTGTGGTTCTTATTTTTCCCTATTCTGTTACAGGATTGGGAAACTCCTAGGACTCCTTCTGATATTCGTAGTATTCTGGGCCTTGCCGGTTATTACCGGAGACTCATTGAGAATTTTGCTTGGATTGTTGCACCTCTCACCGCTTTGACTCGTAAGAATGCTAAGTTTATTTGGAGTGATGAGTGTAAAGCTGCATTCAATGAGTTAAAGAGCAAGCTTACTTCCACACCAGTTCTTACCATTCCGAACGGAAGTGAGGGATTGACGGTATATCCTGATGCTAGTCGTGAGGGATTGGGTGCTGTTCTCATGCAGGATGGTAGGGTCATTGCCTATGCCAGCCGTCAGTGGAAAACCCATGAGGCTAATTATGCTGCTCATGATTTAGAGTTGCTTGCTGTTGTCTTTGCTTTGAAGCTCTGGAGGAATCATCTTCTAGGAACTAAGTTTGCGCTTTTCACCGATCATCAGTCTTTGAGATATATCTTCACCCAGAAGGATTTGAATCAAAGGCAAGTTCGTTGGCTAGAGTTTCTGGCTTCTTATGACCTCGATATTAGCTATACTCCTGGTAAAGCTAATGTTGTGGCCGATGCTCTGAGTCGGAAGAAGGCTTTGTTGTGTCAGCTTGTTGTTTCTTCTTCTCCTCTTTTGGATCGGATTGTGGCTAAGTAAGATGAGGATGAGATGCTTATATTAATGAAGCAGAGTGTTCATAGCAGAGTTGGTGGTAGTAGTCGTGGTAGTTGTGGAGCTCAGATCGATAATAGAGGGATTTTGAGGATTAATGGTAGGATTTGTGTCCCGAATGTTGATGGATTGAGGCAAGAGTTACTTCGGGAGAATCATCGATACAGACTTTCTATTCATCCTGGTGTGACGAAGATTTATCAGTATATGAAGAGGCTTTATTGGTGGAAGGGTATGAGGCGGGATATCTCTATCTTTGTTAATAGGTGTGCGACTTGTCAGCAAGTCAAGGCCGATCATCAAAAGACCCCTGGTTTGTTGCTGCCCCTTGAGATTCCCAATTGGAAGTGGGAACAGGTTTCTATGCATTTCATTGATGGATTACCGAGGACTAGGAGGGGTAATTAGAGTATCTAGGTAATTGTGGATAGACTGACCAAGTCCGCTCATTTCATTCTGGTTAAGTCTACCCGTTCTGCTTCTAGCTTGTCTGAGATCTACATGAGAGAGATTGTTCGTCTCCATGGTGTTCCTCTCAGTATCGTTTGTGATCGTGATCCTATCTTTACCAGTCAGTTTTGGAAAGCTTTTCAGGAATCTTTGGGTACTCATCTAAATCTGAGCACTGCTTACCATCCACAGACCGACGGTCGGACGGAAAGGGTGAATCAGATTCTTGGAGATCTTCTTCGTGCTTGTGTCCTTGATTATGGAGGATCTTGGGAAGATCATCTCCATCTTGTCGAATTCACCTACAATAATAGTTATCAGGTATAATCTAATCTTCTATTTTAAGCTTATCTTAATCCTTTATCTATCTCATTCTATCTTTGAATTCAGGCCAGTATTAAAATGTCTCTATTTGCTGCTCTTTACGGATGACCTTGTAGATCTCCATCTTGCTCGATTGAATCTGGTAATCATTTGGTTCTTGGTCCTGATATGATTTTGGAGGCTTCTGAGAGAGTTGAGGAGATTAAGAAGAAGTTGAGGGTTGCGCAGGATGGGCAGAAGAAGTACGTTGATAGGCGTAGACGGAGTTTAGAGTTTGCTTTTGGTGATCAGGTTTTCCTTAAGGTCTCTCCCTTAAGGAATGTCATTCGCTTTGGTCGTAGAGGGAAGCTTTCTCCTAGGTTCATTGGTCCTTTCTGCATTGTGGAAAGAGTGGGTTCTTTAGCTTATTGTATGGATTTGCCCGAGAAGCTTTCTGGAGTGCATGATGTATTCCACGTCTCGCATCTTCGCCGGTATCTTCATGACCCATCTCTTATTGTCCATCCTTCTGCTCTTGATGGTTTGGATACTGAGCCTAATCTGACTGTCGAGAGGAAGCTACTTCGTACTGTCGACAGAGGTACAAAGCAGCTAAGAAGGAAATTTGTTAGTCTGGTCAAAGTACAGTGGAGTACTGATGATCGAGACTGTACCTCAGAGACGGAGGAGAGCATTCGTGCTTCGAATCCGGAATTGTTTGTTTCAGGTACTATTTGCTTTTCTATCTTTCTTTTTCTTTATTTTTCCTTGTTTCATTCTTTTCGAGGACGAAAAGGTTTGAGTGGGGGAGAGTGTAACAACCCAATATTTTTGCAATTATTTTTAATTAGATTTTATTTCAATATTTTTATTTTTAAAACATTTTAAAAGTGAAGTTGTAATTTTCCAATATTTGTTGTATTTTATTTACAATTTTTAATTCTAGTTTCAATAAATTAAATTATTTTCTTTATTTATTTTCCCTATTTTCCTAAGAATATTTATTTATTGTCATTCCTACTTTATTTTGTTTGTCTTTTATTTATTTACTTGTTTTTCTATTTGGTTATTTTGTACAAATAAATTTGGTAATTCAAAGAGTCAAACAAACGCTTTAACTTGTGACTTTTCAATGCCTAGTCTCTTCATTGCCTTTGCCGTTCAACTCCTTGATGGTAGCCGTGTATTTCTTTTGTTTTTCACATGAGAAGTTTTCATTTCATCATCAATTCATGGCTATCTATTTTCTGAAGAAAAAAATGTAAGCATTGGCTTCTCCTTTTTCCTACTTTTCCTGTTCATTTTTTTCATTGTTTTTGCCTTGATTCATCTACATGTTGCTCGGCCATAGCCTCCACACCTTCACCGACCACCACCACCATCACCTTCCACTAATCATCCATGGCAACATCTCCTCCTCCTCTGACCAGATTTGGCCGTGACCACTATATGAAACAAACACCTCAAAACTTGCAAAACCTTCCAAAAATGCCTAGCCGAGCCCATGAATTCAACATCCCCTTCATGTTAGCTTCAGGCCCCACCCTAGAACCACCAACACTTGATGACATCACCTCTGGCCATCACCTCCTACCCCTGACATGACCTGTAGTGCTATGGCCGAGCCCATATGACCTTTGGCCGAGCCTAGATGGTGAACCAAACTCCTTTCCTAGCCTTGACCTTTAGCATTCCTCCATTTGTAACTCCAAACTCCTCGTCTTCTCTAGCTTAGCCGTGTGTTAGTGAGCAAAACCCGAGCCATTTCCACCTATAAACAAGTTTTGGCCGAGCATATGTTGAGTCAAGGTCAAGCAATTGTGATTTCAAAGCATGGTTAAGACATTTGTGCCTTTTGTTAATTCTATTTCAATTTGTTTTAATATATTTGGTGTTGAAAATATATTTATATATTGCTTTGTTTTATTTGTTATATACAAGATCAAAATCTTGACTATCTCTCCACTTGAATCAAAATTCGTGCTATCGTGCTTTCTGGAATTTATCTGTGTGTTTTGATTTGCGAACTCCAGCTTAAATAGGTGAGTTATTCATGCTTGACATTCATACTTATAGAATTGTGAAACGATAACAAGTGAATGTGTAGAACTGTTATATCATGTTATACCTGCATGTGATATGTATTATATGATGTTAAACCATGTTATAAACCTGTCACATCATCTAATATTGTTATATTCTGTTATATTGTTTATTTTATTATGTTTCTCACACTGCAAGTTCCCTGTCGAATAGAATCACTATGGGTTGAAATGATACATACCCGAACGGACTTTAGAATAGGGAAAAATCATTATGGGCTGAAATGATAGGCTTGAGCGATTTTTATTTATTTTTATTAACTTGAGATTGCGGGTTTGAAATGATAGAACCTGGATTTTTCTTTGTAAATTAAGGATTGAAATGATCTATTATCCGTATCACTTGACTTAGGCAAGAAAATATTATACAGCCCCGTGGTTATTCTATATATTTTTCTAGAAAATTTTAAGTATTTTAAAATGTAAAAATATGATAATTTGATTTAAATTGAATTTAAAATGATTTAATAAAGTGATAATGATTTTTCTATGTATTAAAAATGTTAAATAAATGAATGGAAAAATTGTGATTTGAAACATAACTTAATTTGGAGATTTGTGATTTGATTTTTAAATGGAAGTTTAAGTTAATCAAATAAAATGGAAATTAAGTTTTATGTATGAAATGGAAATTTAAATTTAAGTGTTAAAGTAAATTGTTAAAAATGCAAAGAATTGGAAAATGGTACACTTGAATTTAATATGTGAAATTATTGGAAAATTTGATTTTATTGTAAAATTCTTCTTTATAAAATCATAAGTTAAAGTGTATTTAAATGAACATTTTTGAAGTGGAAAATTTTGATTTTTATAAGTTTAAATGGTTAAAATTGAAGTTTATTTGTTTCTGAAATTTTATTATTAAATCTGGAAATTGAATTAGTAGCACTTCAAAAATGCTATCATTTCTGAAATTAACTTAAAATCTTAAGTAAATGATACTGCAGCACTTTGTAAGTGCTGTAGTTGATGCAAATGAACTAAAGGCTAAATTAACTAAGGGCTACTGCAGCTCTTGGTAAGTGTTGTGGTTACTGAATTAAAACTAAAACCTGAAACTAATAAAAGAGCTACAGTAGCACTTGATAAGTGCTACAGTTTGCTGAAATGAGATTTTTCAAATAAAACTGAACTACTACAGCAGTTTTGTAAATGCTGTCTTTTCTGAATTGAACTAGTTTTCAAATGTAATTGAACTACTGCATCAGTTTATAAATGTTGTCTTTGCTGAAATGAATTGTTTTCAAATATAACTTACCGCAACATTTTCTAAGTGCTGCGAAAAGCTGAAATTTCAACGTTTTAAAGTATTTAACTGAATAAATGAGCTCAGAAAAGGGTAAATTTGTAAGTATAATGACTTTACTTTTAAATGATTTAAATGAAGTATTTAGATTTGAGATATAAACTATTTTTGAAATTTATAACCACGGGTTATAATAACGATTGGTTGTTAAAGAGACCGAGATCGGATATGGACATATTCTCTGTCGATATCGAAAACCACTTTAACAACTGTGTACGCGGTGGAGTTTCCAGAATGAAGTAGGATGGTGGCGACGATCCTATTGAGGTATGAACGTGGACCCGACTCCCGTGAGTTGGCTTAAAGGTGGCTAAAACAGGAGCGATCTCGGGCCAAGTGAGGTTATTCCTCCGATCGGGCACATTCCTTCGATATTATACTCTTACCTTGTTATTGATTTGGTGGCCATCTTCGATATTGATTTGGGAGTGTGTTCCAAGGTGGGCGGTAGTGGCTGCTACTCGTTTCCACCAGCCCGTGTGCGTAATTGGTATATCTACCCTAACATTGCCTTGTGTGCCGTGTCACTTACCATAGCGAGCTTTACTACGAGTTTGTTTTTCTCCCGTAGCCCATGGTGTATTTAGGATAGCTCCCGATCTGGGGGTATGCTGATACTGGATGGACTACCGGGACTATTACGTGTTAAGGGCTATATGGGTAACCCTTTAATGCTATTAAAAAGTATGTTTATTTTACTGTTAGACATTATTTTAATAGCGAATATTACTACATAGTAAATAGTTTAATGGATACTTAGAGGATGGGCGGTCCCAAGCATCCTTTAAGTTATTTGCACCTTTATTACAGTTCACTTGAGTTGGTTTACATTGTATAAGTATGTATGTCCTGACTCGAGTGTTTGTGTTTTTATTTACGCTCGGGTCAGCCTGAGTATTCACAGCTTTGGACTTCACTTTCTGGAGCTAGGAATCGTTGGAGATTCTGCTTATCTAGTTATTTATCTATTTCAGTTTCGGTTGTTCTATTTCAGCTATTATATTAGTGAACTTCTATGTATTTGGGATTTTTATTGTATTTGTTTTCAGACTCATATTACGTATTGTTTTGAGACTTTGTTATAGTAGCTTCATGAACTACTATGGTATTTTATCTTCCGCTGCGAGTTATTCTGATATTTTTGTGTCTATGATTCTGTGAATGATTTTATTTGCTCCAAATTTTATTACAATCTGTTATTTTGAATTATTCAAGTCTGATATGTGTGGATTATTGTCGATTTGAATGGTCCAAAATAGTGGATCGTTACAGTCAAGAGAAAGAAAAGAAGAGAGAAGAAGAGACGAGAAGAAAAAGAGAAGATAGAACTAAACAGAACAATACAGAATCTCACATCGCAGCGGAAAACATATAATATCATATCAACGATCTTTACAAAATAGAAACTGTATATACATACATCAATCAGAGTACAACAATCAATCAATAGTTATCAGCATAGACAGTTATAATAACCTGTCCTCACAAATGCCGAGAATATATAACAACTAAACACAGCGGATAATCAAGCAAAACAGGTACGTGTATACGAAAATGAAGACCTCCAACTCGCCTGCTGAAGCTCCAAAAGCACCAAATCTGAACCTGTAAATATACTCGGTCTGACCCGAGCATTGAAAGGTAAGAACGCCCGGATTAGTCTGGTAAACCAGCGTGAGAAACACACTCAACTGAATTTATTAAATTACCAAACTTATCCTTTATCAAAAAAAAGTATCTCGTAAGACAAGTCCACACATAAACACGGATACGTTTTTACCTTACGATAACTAAAACATTTCATATCTAATCATTTTACATTATAGTAGTGTCTACTATATACAAATAATATTCAAAATAGCCGAAATTGTTACCATTATTAAATTCTAGCATACTAGGCTCTACAAATAAAATGGCAGGTATGTAGTGGAGTTTGGATTTCCATATAGATGACCAGGTGAAGGGACTACCTTCCAAAGGGGTACACCTCTAGATGGATGTCCCGAGGCACATAACATCTGCCCTCTACCAACACAAGACCGGCCCACCTCTATAACTAGATGGTACCGAATATGTCATCGTCCGATCGTTACCGACCTTTACCGAGGGCCCTCTAGCATACAAACCACAATAATCAAGTACACGACATCATAGCGTGTAAAGATATATCTAGAAGAGGATGATCATATCCTGCTTGGGAGTGACCCACATAGCCTTGCCGCATCTAACCCTGTTTTGGTCATTTCCGATTGATGAGGCCTAAGGTAACGATTACCTTTCACAATCACATATCACATCACTTTGAATGCCACACGGCCATTTCCGTTGACTACTAATTGCCTTCCACAAAGATACAACCCTTGAGCTCGTACGTCTAAAGGAAGGGTGTTAAGCTAAGAGAAGTTGCCTTCTCCGCCACCACTGATGTACGTTTGTAAAAACCAATGTACGTAATCTTAGAAATGCAATGTCAGACAAACATCCATACAAGTTGTCCAGGATCAGGACAAACCGAAGGTACTTTCCTACCACATCCTCTTGGGAAATCCCTAGGATTAGTAGCGAATAGTCCTTGCATTGGATATTTCATAACGAAGAGACTACTGCTACTGGATTTATATTGGGATTTTAACCCTAAACGATCAACAAGCAGTCCCCCACTATGGAAAATCTTGAATATCAATATCATCACAAGAAACCTGCACAATCGTCGCATATACATTGGTCCGAAGTGGTTTTTAGATAAATCTGATCCCGGTCTCTTCGCACCAACAATGCAAAAGCATTTCTCAACTTCACACAGAAACTACGTCTCATAGACTTATCACGTCTCCAACTTAACTTGCTATCCTTTAGGCCAAGAAGGAAGCTCGATAGACTGGAGTAATACTCCGCACTATATG